>OY294034.1:2215433-7015433 GCA_958510845.1 Cantharis nigra | reverse complement strand
ATTTATTTTATTACTTAAGCCCAAACATTTAACTTTTCGTATTTTATTTATATGTATGTTTGTATATATATATCTAAAAAGTATATATTATTAACACTAATCAACTGTTTGTATAATATAACCTAAGAAATTTTTTGAGGTAATTTAACTATTTTAAAGGAAGCATCACAAATTAAAAAACGACCGAATTATTTTAAATTGATTTGCATTAATTAGGTACGTAAGTCTCTCCTTGTTCGCTTTACACTACAGTCTTATTCTTCTAAGGCTAACTGTTAATAAAATATTATAAAACTTCGATTAAGAAAAGTAAGTTTTCGTTAAAGTCACTTATAATTTAAAATAATTTGGTCGTTCGGTTTAGAGGTAAGTTAAGGCTAATCATACACGTTACCATTTTAAGGCACACCTTTAAAATTAATCGCCGGTGGTTTTGTTATAAATTGTAACGTTTATGTGAACCCTTTAACTATACTATGTAGGTTGGTACTTGATTGTATTGGTAAAACATTAAGTATATTTTTTATAAAGTTTCGTTCGATTAGATGTCCATCAATCAAGGTATTGGGAAGGATATGGGAAAACTATCACGGTTATTATAATCGAATTGTATAGAAAACGAAAGAGAAAAATAATTCAATTTAAAGACGTGTTATTTTTTTATTAACAACCACAAACCTTTTAACAATATAATATATTGTAGTAGTAGTATAAAGTAGGTATTTTTCTCTTGGTATAAAATTTAAACCTCTTTAAAAATTTCCCAAGTTAACCAGATGTTTTGTAAGAAGTATCTGTTTTAATCGTGGTTAATGCACGATTTTTTTAAAAGTATAAAGTGAACTAATAAAAATATAATTTATTTTATAACGCCATGCATAATTATAAAGTAGTATAACACCTAATATAGTATAGTCTAATTAAACGCAATGTAAAACCCGTATTTAACACTTAACGCAAACGGTTGCGCGTCTCCTACCCTGAGAATCCTGGAACATTTTCTACTAACAACTTATAATTTAACAGTTGGATATCGCAAGATAGGAGACGCAAATTTTTGATTTTTTGCTCATTTATCCTAGATTAGAAAATTGTGAGGCTCTTTACTAGGATCGCCGTTTTTAACGCAGGAACGACCCAGCTGTAATTTTTTATTTATATTTTTCTTTGTATTTCATCTAGGCTCACATTTCTATGGCAAATTTGCTGCACATAAATTATGCATGTATTGTTACACAAGTAGCACGTTTGTTTGATACCGCCTGTTCGTATTCAAATTTTTAGTGCCCAATGAAATAAGCGTAGGACGGTAATGCAATTGATTTTGCTCCCGTTCTATTACATATTTTCCGAAAAAAAAAGTGTGGGGTGACGATCTGCATATTGGTAATTTGATATGTGCGCCACGCTCCGTTGCGTTACACAATAAATTTATTTCGATGTTATAAACCTTCCTTCTAACAAAACATTTAATTTTGGATAAAGTAACTGAGATATTAAGAAACTCCCTGTATAATGGACGAATAAAATGCGTATCTGCACGCTCGTAATGGAACACATGCATAAATTTACAAAAAAAAGTATAAAATTTTAGGGTGTTTTCAAGTAAATCGCTAAGGGGTAACGGGCGACGAGGGGATGCGATGGACACGCGTCGAAGCAGCTGTTTACAAAATTTAGAAAACGGGGACCCCAGTTACAATGGTACAAAAAATATTATAAAGAAACCGAACGATTTGCATTCGATCGCGTATGTATGTAGGTACCTACAAATTAAAAGTCGGGGGTTCCTTTGTGAGAGTTGTCGCTCCGCCGCACCGCACCGACATAACCATACTTTTGGCAATAAACGCAATTCGAATTCGAACAGGCGGTTTAATTAGTATCAGCAAATATATTTTGTATTTTTAAATTTGTACATTATTTATTTCTTTAAATGTTAAACATAGATATAATAAATTTTAGCACCCAGGCTGTTACATTATGAAATAGCAGGTCATTTTTTGCAATTACTGAAGGCACACAGCGTAGTATTATAACTAGTAATTAGCAAAGGTAGTCAGTTTGTACTATACAACAATATTCAAACAATATGTTACATATCGATACTTTATTTTTTAGCTGGTAGGCCAGCTGACTAGATTTTTGACTAGTTTAGAGCGCGGAAGACGCTCGTCCAAGGAACTGAACTGGAGGAACGGATTAGTGCCGCGTATTTTTGATGACTTTTGATATAATTTAGTGTCCCTGAAATGTTACTGTGACAGTGGCTCGAGGGAAGGCCCCATCTATGGCCGTCTCAAAAACAGCTCGCGGCGGCAAGAATCCGCCATAGAGGATGGCTTGATGCTCGCCGTCGCGGATACCCCTTAACCACCATCTGCCACATTGACTTAGGTACCTTGTAATAGATCTTAGTACTAGTCAGGAACTGGAGACAGGAAAGCGACCGAGAGTCGTAATGAAATGTGATTGTACTCGTTTCAGCTAACCCTGAGTTGCGTGGACTGGGCATGCAGAACGCTAACTGACTTGAGCAAGCTACATCTATCTAACCGAATACAGTTTGTGAACAAATAGTATATATCGAGAGATAAAATAGGAACTTCATAAACATCACCTAAAGCATTCTATCGTACAAAACATCATTATCTCGATATTTTAAAGTGAAAATTAACAGACTATATAAATTTCACTCAGTCTTTCCGGTATTTGCATAAAAATATGTGTTCATATAACCCTCATAATATACGAGGTAATTTGCAAATATAGGAATACGCTTATATATACTTTAAGATTATTATATAATATAATTAAGTAAAATAAAAATAAAAATCACAGGTGTTGCTATCGCCGTCAATTTTTCATAAAAAAATATGTCACTTCTACGCAAACTACTTGTAGGAAACTGCTTAAGCTGGGGTAAGAGTGAATGTTACGTTAATAGGAGCCGATTGCTTTTGCAAAACCGGTAGAAATACCACGGACGGTACAAACTTTCGTTCTACTGCCGGTTCGTCAACTAAAAAAGCTTGCATAACATACCCAGATGTAACTTCTTGTTCGCCATTTTGAGGTAATGCATAAGATGCGGGAAGCTGTGATCTTTTCGCTACATCTTTCAACGACTGGCCCACTTCAGACGACAGCTCGAAACGATTTAATTTGCGCTTCATCTTTTTCACTTGCATTCCCATTAGTTGTTTGTTGCTTTCAGAGGGAGGAGATGACGCAGACTCTTCTGTTCTTGAATCTTCATCGGCACCATCCGAATTTTCTGCAGCCGCGTTTATTTCCGTCGATGTATTGTTCGCTTCTTGTTGTTCTCCATTACCATTAAAAAGAGGAGGCAATGGAAGAAATGGGTGGTGTGTAAAAATGTGATGTTGAAGTTGTTCGCCTTGTGTAAAACTTTGTGTGCAAACTGGACATTTTAATGATGCGTTGTCACTTTCGTTACTTGGTATCGTGTGAGAACGTTCGTGTATAAATAAGAAAGGAAGGACGGGCGTGGAAAAAGGACAATAGGAACAATTGTAACTTTTTGGTGTATTTTCGTCGGCACCAAATATAGTCGATAATACGTTTTGGATTCCAATTTTTGACGTTACTTCGTGATTATTATTACCGTTTGGAATTTTTAATGTTGGACTAGATCGTTCACTTTGTGGCGTTTTTACAGATGATTTAGAATTTTGGTTCATAGATTGTTGTAGCTGTTGTTCTAACTCGGCCCATTTTTCGGCACCTGCCTGACCATGATCGGTTAACAGATGCGTCTTCAACCATTTGGTACTACGGAAACGACGACTGCAAATTGTGCACACTTCTGTAAAATGCGTGAAATAACGATGACTAAGATCGGCGAGATCGCTAGGTTTTAGTGCGGTATCTGGTTCGACTGGTAACAAAGGCGGTGGTTCGATATCACTTTTACGAGGTTGCAATAAACTTGAACCGTATTCGACTATTCCATGCGTATTATGTTTGTGCACTCGAAGAAAGTATTTACTGCAAAGTTCTTTATTGCAAATGTCACAAATAACCCCACCTATTTGCGCGCCGTTTTCTATTTCAATTCCGTGCATTCGTTGCATGTGAGTTTTCATAAAATACTTATTACACAACTCTTTGTTGCAAATTTCGCAATAACTGCTACTGGGCGTCAGGTTCATCGAGCTTCGCCTTTCCGAAAATTGGACGCCCGACGAATTAGCCCGAATTAGTGCCTTCTCCGCGTTGCCGAAACCGTCATCCCGCATATCGTTTGCGTGCTGATGATTCGAATGCGATTCCAATATGTGCTTTTTCATGTCGTCTATATTTTGGACTTCCTTATTGCATAAATCGCACACCGTGTTATTATTTATTCCAACCTCGTTATCTTCGCTTTTGTCCATATCCGCACCTTCGTCGACTAATAAACTATGTTCCGCCATCATGTGTGCATGTAAGTAATAACGATTCTCAAATTCTTTACTGCAAACCGTGCAAGTATTTGCAGCTCTGCTGACGTCCAAATCGTTCAATTGAAGTATCATAGTTTGTAGTTTTTGCAAATCTTCGCTGATCGCATCGGCGGAATTAATGTTTTTTTCTCCGTTTCCGTTAGTTTCCGAAATATTATTTTCGACAATTTCATCGTTACAAACATCCGACAAATCTTGCCCGGCAGGATTAATTCTAGAGTGCACACTCACGTTATGCAATTGAGCTAAACTAGCGTTTTGAAATTTTATTCCGCACAAATCGCAGCTAATGTCGGCAGGCGAAGACGTCTTTCGTTCGGATGCGTTGGAATTATTTTGTTCTGCCATTATAAGATTTAGCGGACTAGTTTGCATATTGTGAGTCCAATTCGATTCCATTCTTCCGTCTTTATCTTTACCGTCGTCCGGTATATAAATTCCGTGACGTTTCATTTTGTGCGTACGTAAAAAATATTTATTACAATACTCCTTGCAACATATCTCGCAAAACGCTTTCGGATTCATAACGCCAATTCTTCTCAAGCGTTGCGCATCTAATTCTCTAATTTGTTGATTTGGCGACATCTTATCGGGCGATGTAAAAAACGTACCCTCTTCAAAATTAAATTCGTTTTTGAATAACATGGGATCGTGCTGAATTACTTTGGGACTTAACGTGTCTTCGGTTGTTGTGTCGTCGAAGGAAATATTATTTCGGTCCGTTTGTCCGTTGCTTAATCCCGACGTGGCATTAAAATCTGGTATGGTTGCGTTTTCCGATGTGTCCGAATCAAATAATCCTTGGATGTTGGATTTATTAATTTTAGGAAATAGCTTGTTGGTGAAAAGATTAGGATTATTGGGAAAAATGTCGGTAAATTGATTTATAGAATTTGTTGGAGTTTTATTGGGATCTGATTTGCTTGACGAGTTCTCGGTTTTAATAGAAATTGGAGTTGTTGGTACTTTCAAACTTGTCGAAAACGATGGAATATTTACGGACGTTCCCGAATTTTCCGTTACAGGTGGATCGGTATAAACACCATGTTTGTTTGCTTTATGAGTTTTTAAAAAGTATTTATTGCAGAATTCTTTATTACACAAATCGCAGTACGCGTCCGGATTGAATATTCTAACAGGTTGCCTTGTGGGAATGTTGTCGGGCTGCGCGAAGGATGGTAGCGTCATAAATAATGGGGTTGCTGGAGAAAAAGGCATTCCATGTAAGTTTGGGTTAATCCATTCGTTATTTTGCAAATCACTTCTCCATGATACATCACTTCTGGAAGCAACAGGCAACTCGATCGCAGTTTCAGAACGTTCGTAATTATTACAAGAAGCATCCTCGGGTTCTTTTTTACATTCAACACTAACATGTTCAGTCGTAATATGATTTTGAAGTCGCTCTGCTTTATTAAAGGCGAGTTGGCACAGTGGGCACCGAAAAATATCGGGCTCGGGAGATGCAACGGGCAGCTTACCTTCTGAAGAAATTAGTTCTGAATCAGCAGCAGAAATACGAACAGGAGTAGCTTGTTTTCGTCGCTTTTTGCAGGAGTCGGTGAGCGGGGCAATTAAGCAACGTTTTATATTTCTTGGTGTCTCGAAAGCGGCTTCGTGAACTACGGTGTCTTCGGATATTGCAGAAAAGCCGCCAGCATGTACCGGTCCCGTTGTGGAGGGTAAAGTGGCGGATGTCGTCATGTTGTTTTGAACGCGACATGCAATGTTACCAGAGGTCCCTGCGAATTTGAAATTACACAACATCAATCCGAGAAAATACTCGACATCAAAATTTTTATGTTCTAATAATTTTTTAACAAACTGTTACTGATGCCTGCACCTGTCGCGACTATACTTATTTTACGTTAACCAGGCGATAAAGTGATAACAAATTACTGATGTACAAGAATTTATTTTGGCTACTAATACCTCAGTTTATCGATTATTACTGATAACGTAATATAACCGAAGTGATGGTGAAGTAAAAGGTTGTTAAAAATATTTTAATATTATCTACATCAGGTTCAATATTTTGACGTAGTAGTTGTAGAGCTTAAGAGGTCCTGGTGAAAATATCCTCCGTTTTTCGCTCGAGCAAAATTTGATAATGGAGAAGTCATTAAATATTTGCGAGCACAATAACCGATAGAATGCAAGGAAGTATGAATCATAGACGTTTCCCTCATTTTGAATTATTCTCCCCTTACATTTTTCCAGTTTCCAGGAGAAATAGCAAATAAGTAAGTATATACGCACATCAGGGGCAACATCACTAGAAACGCAAAGTGTCACCCGCATCTGTAATTAATGTCGCATCGCGAGTGAAATATTTTTCAAAATAAGGGACACCGCTATGGTGGAAATAAAAATTTTTAAAAATCAAAATAATAAAATATAAAAACACCAACCATGCATGGCAAACACATCACTTATATTTTATTTTAATAAGCACCCTCACAATATAAAAGTTAAATAAACAAAATAATTCACGTCATCGAAGATATCACACCAAAATGTAACGATAATTTTATAACGGCATGTACACCGATCCGTCACAAAATACTAAATAGTTGAGGTAAATAAAATGTATCTACGATATTGGTCCCCACCCTCCAAAAAACCTCCCTCTTGCTACCCTATTCATATGTATATTTAAAATAATTCATAGAAAAATGTTGCATGCACGAATACTTTACATAAAAGTAAATTTTTATTGTCCCCATTTCAATTAAATTCTTTAATTTGAGATCGTTAATTTTTCCTAATAGCCAATTACGAGAAAACATTCCGTTTTAATATTTCGGTCAAGATAAACGAAAAATTTCATTTATTTTTTACGGAAAATTCAATTTAAAATTTTATCTTGAAAATACGAAAAAAATGAGAAAAGTTAAAATTTTTTGTAGAGAGGAAATTTTATAAATTGCTCGATGTTATTAAAGATAATGTGCATATATAAAAAGATAATAAAAAATTGAGATGAAAATGCGTATTAAAATATTGATTATTTTTGGGTTGGAAGCTTCGTACTTTAGATTAAAAAAAATGATAAAATCACCTGTGTTTGCATTTAAAATAAGGATTAAATTGATGTCATGGAGAGTAAATAAATTTCTATCTACTTTACATTAGAGATCTAAATCGCGCACGCACTAATTTATTCTGAAATAAGTAATGTTTGAAATTTAAAATAAAAACATAATGTACACACGAATTGTAGATTCCAAGAACCGGGGGAATTATTGATCATCAGATAAAGGCAACACAGCTATCAGAATAACATAATGACGAATGGAAACATAACGGACAGCGCAAATGAGACTGTGTGTGAGGGTAAAAGTGTATGTGTGTAAATGCGTGTGCGTATATTTTGGATCAATAAGTTCCACCCACGCGGCGACCAGTGGTCAAAAAGCGGGTGGCTAGTCGCGCACCCTAAATTTCAAGATATAAAGTGACACGCCTTACGTCTACCCAACTTCTTATATCCTCTTGTATCGCGATAATTGCTATTTTCTTCTTCAAATCATCCAATGGCTACTTTCCAAACCCTTCGTCTAATTTTCAATTTTTTTCCCATCTTTTTTCCCAACTGCCCAACTCGAATTTCTCAACCCGCCCGGCCTAACATCTTACGCGCTCGTAATATTCAACCACCTGCAAATTACGCGCTGCAACCATCATTCTATGTTCAACTGACGATGGTCGCACAATCCACAAAACACCTCCACGTGTTTTTGTGTACATTACGCTATCGTCCTGTCCTCGTAGCGTCAAAATTTTTATTAGAAAATTCCGACACTCTAAGAACCGAATCGTAAAGGTATAATCTGATAAAACTGAAAATAAGAAATTTATAAACTATTATCGATTTTAACGGGAATTATATGGTTCACAAATGATCCACAATGTAATATTAGGAATTATGGTTAACTCAATTATAGGTACCAATCATTTCAATTAAGTTGAATTTCATAAAATTGTTCCAAATTGCTTTAATATTATCTTGATCATAAAATATTCTGAACGGACTCGCTCAAAAGGTAACATTCACAATTTTGCAAGCTATCGATTAAAAATTGCAATATATTTTTGAATTTCACTACGCCAAAATCAAAATCCGAATTATGCTAATTTTTTTTGAGATGTACTCGTATCCACAATCACATGTCACACTGCAAACCGTGTTAAGCTCGACCATGTGCTTTCAAAAATAAACAAAAACCTGACAACTCAAATTCAAACAATCTACATTTTCAAAATTATTATAAAAATTATTCATAACTTACAGAGACCACCACCGGATTTTATAAAATTGTCATAACGAGCACCCAACTTCACTAGCGCGGCTTAGCTACTGATAATTTAGGGGCATCAGCGTCGAATTTGGACGCCGGGTGCGCAACTCCATCAAAATTAAATGACAAAAGCTTCAATTTGAGAAAAAGAATGTGTAATATTTTGTCAGATATATAAAAAATTTATAAATAATAATTTCCATTGAGAAAACTATCACTTCAATTCACAAAAATGTCTTATCCATGAAGCCGTTTCGAGGTAACACTGCAATTATATTTAGATACCAAACTGCAAAATTTTTATAATTATATTTCGCACACTTGCAAGTCAAGTAAAAAAAATCAATTTTGTGTCGTTGCAATTCGTTTAATATCCTACAAGTAGTTGTGCAGGACGTGACAAGGCGCCGTCGCGCACCGCCATCTTTACAAGCACCCTTAGGTTTATGATTGAAAAGGCCGGTTTTTAATATAAAATTTTAATTGCCTAAATTTTTTAATTTTTCAAAATTGCTTTTAATAACTTCAAATCTTCTCGTACGCTCTTCTCATTCTCAATTCTTGACACAAACTTCAAATATTTCCGAAATAACGTAAATATTTCTCAAAATTTGATATACAGGGTTCTACCGCGGCAAAACATAAAATTTCGATTTTCGGCACAGTCGATTTTTATTTCTTCAAAATAATAAAGTTGTTTTTTTCCAAATTGGAGTGACCGAATGGCCAAGAGTTTTGCCGGTTCTTTCGTGAGTAGCATAAGTGGTCAAAGGACACTTTTCGTTCAAATTCGTTTTGAACGTCTGATATCAGAAGACGGAACTGACTACAGATAAACAATATTTCAATTAAATCATTTTAATATTGAAAAAATGGTTCAGTTAAAGAAATTTTCTGTTTTCCCATTCCAGTACTTCCTCGGTGAGCCGCTACCTCTTTTTTTACTTATTTTAATAAATCTGCAATTATGAAAACTATGTTTTCGGCCCAGGTTTAAGGATTTAATTTTTTTGCTTCAAATTTCCAATTTTTTTTTTTAAATTAGTGTTTTGATGGGTAATTAGTCTATTTTTCAATTAGTTTTCATTTTATCCTATTCTTCGGGGTAGAGTAAAACTCGGTGGTCGCTCCAAGTTTTAATTTTGTTCCATTTTACCTTATCTATTTTTATTAGCGCAAAAATTTTAAATAATAATGTAGATACTGCGAAAAAAGTGCTTTAATGAATGTTAAGGAGGCGATATACGCAAGTGAGATGCACGTATATTTTGAGATGTGTAAGAGAGAAAAAGATATGCTTTCAGTGTTTTACTGAAGTCTCTGGCGTGGCTAAACAATGAGTGTTTAGTACCCAAACGATGCTATAAATACAAATTAAATCCTGATTATGTTCGATTTTCCATATTCCAAAAGCAAATTTTGTAATTCCTAACTAAAAAGATCGATAAAATGGAAAATTTTGATCAACTTGATTCAGTTGTTATTCAGTATTATTTTGGTAAAAGCAGAATATCTCAGTTTTTGGTTTTGCAGATGACTATCCCATCATCAGTGTTTTCCCAAAAAGGTTTTTCTTTGCGTAGTAGTGACTTCAGTTGAATTCTGCACACGTTAACAAACAATCGGGATTAGCGCCACCTTAAGGGGTAAACCACTTTATATTAACAGAAATTTCCGTTTTCTTCGGGAAAAATTTTATTCACAAAACTAAGCAATAAATAAATGTAAATATAATTATTGTTAATTTACATTATCACAAAAAAAAAGTAATTTTTACGGATTACTATACTTAAGATGATCAGAACCAGGGCTGGGCAGTATTTGAAATACTTGTATTTGAAATACATTTCGTATTTTGCATTTCAACATATATTTTCAATGTATTTGTATTTTGTATTTCAAATACCCAAAACAAATGTATTTTGTATTTCAAATACAAATTACAAAATACTGTACAAAATACAAAATACTATAGAATTGATAACATCAAATAGACAAAGCCGTATTCAGTAACAGTAACGTAAAAAATTTTTGTTTGCGATTTTTTTCATTTCACGATGTTACTGAATACGGCCCTGCCGTTGTATTGTATTGTTATTTGTTTTGTTCCCAACCAGGTAGTATTTGAAATTATGTATTTTGTATTTTAAATACCGATTGGGCTGAAATTTAATTATGTTATTCTAAACATCAATAGCTATTACAGGTAGCGGAATTGTTAATTTTTATCAAAAATTTCCTATGTTTTACCCCAAATTTCGAAGAAAAAAATCGCAATTCTTGATTTTCTGTTTTCACAAGTCTGTAATTGATTTATTTTTTCTTTTAATTGTCTAAATCTGCTACGTGCGATAACGACAAGCTTATAGAATCATATTTTTTTTGAATTTTTTGTTTAAGATTACCTGAACCGACGCTACCGCCTAAAATGAACTTAAAAAAATTGGTTTCGTTAAATTAAAGATGTCAATAATAACATATAAAAATTTTTAAATGATTGGATGTTATTTTGTAGTACAAAAAAATTCCTGAAATATCCCTGTAAAAAATGCAATTACATCAGACTCCATCCTTAATAGGATTGCCCTTCTTGTTTTCTTTTAATTAATGTGTAAAGTAGAAATTCGTAAAGTAAATGATAAGTCAAAATGAATAAATATAAAATTTTTATTACGATCGTAGACTGGTGGTTAGAGCGTTAAACTCCAGTCGTAGGATCAAGCTCCGACCAAATACATAGTACATTTTCCGCCAGTCTTCAAGTGCTGACGACATCTTTGAGGTATTAAACGATTTCCCTTTGATTTATTTATTTTACGTCCTCAGCCCAAAATTTTAAGAAGTTATATATTTCGAAAACCAAAAAATAGCATATTTGATAATATAATCAGGTCTCAAACAATAAATTACAAGAGTCAAATTGTATATGCAGGGTGTTCCCGTGACCGTGGAGAACCTTTGAGGTGATGATAAAGGACACTTTTCTAAGACAAATTTTCAAATAAAATTTTTGTCCAAGTCCAAACCCTTGGGGAGCACCTCTCTTGAAAAGAACTTTTTGTATTTCTGATTTCAAACGGCCATAGCTCCGATATTATTAATTTTTTAAGCTTAATGGATTAGAACTTTTTTAAAAATAATTTGCTTATCTACAAATTATGTTATAACCCCTTATTGTCTAGAATCAACGGATTTCGAGTTATACATTAAATTAAGTGCAAAAATGTTAAAAAAATTCAGGTTTTACTTTTTTATATATTTTACTTTTTTTTCAAACGCCGTATCTCTGGAAAGAAATTCTTAGAAAAAAACAGACGGCTCTAACCCGATAGGGAATTTAACGGGCTGCAACTTTAGTCAAATAATTTTTTTTGAGAAACCAACCGTTTTCACAGAAATTCTGAAAAAAATAAATTCACAAAATTTCTCCTTCATTTTCGGCACACAGGTGTGCTCTTTTCAAAAAGTGTTGCACGGTATTATTTATAATGGAACTACTTTCGTTAAGTTCTGTCACACCTCTCTGTATTCTTTCCATTAATTCCTCTCTGGTGTATATAATAAATATATACCGTGCAACACCTTTTGAAAAGAGCACGCTTATGTGCTGAAAATGAGGGAAGCTATTTTGAAAATTTATTAAAATAAATTTTGTGAATTTATTTATTTTTTTACCTACACCTTGTTTATTATTTTCAGAATTTCTGTGAAAACGGTTGGTTTCCCAAAAAAATGTATTTAACCATAGTTGTAGCCCGTTTGTTCGTTTAAGAGATATGGGATTCTCAAGAAAATTAAAACAATTAAAACCTGACATTTTTAAACACTTTTTCATTTAATTTATAACTCGAAATGTGGTGATTCTGGACGATAAGCTGGGGTTATAACCTAATTTGTAGATAAACAAATTAACTTTAACAAAGTTCTAATCCATGTTAAGCTTAATAAATTAATAATATCGGTGCTATGGCCGTTTGAAATCAGAAATTCAAAACATTGCTTTAAAGGGAGGTACCCAACATGGGTTTAGACTTGGACAAAAACTGGGACACCCTGTATATGTAATTTTAGTAAGTTAACAGGAAAACCTACTAAACTTTCGTTATTTCTCTATTAGTTTTTTATTGGAATGAAAACAAAATAATTACAGACACAAACTATAAAACATGAACAAATTCAATAAATTATGAGATGGAATTTTGAAGCGGGGGTGGCTTTGAGAGATTTTTGTTCTAGTTAGCTTTAACTTAAGTGCAAAATTCACACAAGCACTAAACTTTGATTTATTGTTAATTGTTCGAAAATTGAAATAAAAAAATTTTAATAAAGTTATTGATTTCTATTAAAAGATAAAATTAATAGAATGTAATCAGAAATTATTAGCTTATAAAAATAATAAATTATAAAAGGTTTTAAAAGTTAATTCAATAAAATTATATGCGATTTAGATGATGAGCTTCGACTGATTGCTTCATTCTCTAATTTTTTTTCGAATACATCAGCAATAGCTGTTGAATATCCATTCTAAATCTAATTTAATTACATTTAAAAAAAATCTTTTTAATTTTTTTAATTAAAAATTTTTTAAATTGAGCAATTGTTTTTGTTTGGGAGCTGATGCTGGCCGGTCTCTACCCTAAACTAAGTTAACAAGGATATTGTTTGCTAACTGCACTGTTGCGTGTTGAAAGCTCCCCGACTAAATAGTTTTTATGGTTATCGGTAAAACTTCTAATTCGTAATATTTGAAAATTAAATCTATTCTTTTTTCAAGTTTTATTCTGTTTTCTGATTTACCTATATTATTTTAGTTTTTTGTCGACCATTCCCGTGTGTATCGATCGATGTTAAATTTCTTTTAATCTCAATTTTCGTTTTAATCCCTTCATGTTGCCATAGAAAAAGTTATAGAGCTTTTTTCTCAATTTGAAAAATTAATTCAATTTTCTTTTAAACTAAGAAAAATGCTTTTACCTTCGAAGTTTTTCACAGAAACAAAGCGAAATATAAAAGGATTACAATTAGACTGAGAAATCGAAAATCGACCGGTAAATACAGGAGGGATCGACGAAAAATGAAACATTCTTACCAAAATACAATTACGGTTATGTTGAACAATGAATCAGGCTTAATGCGGAGATTCCGGATTCAAAGGTCGAATGTCGGTCTGGATTAATATGTTTTTTATTATTATTAAATTACTCAGAATTACCTCTAAGAATTGACTTGATCAATCTTCTCGACCAAATTACCCTAATCGAATATTTTAAACATAAAACTATTACTCAAATTACCTCAAAATATTGTATCTATTCTAATTTATTATTCCTATGTAAAATACAAAAGCTCAAAATGAATTCAAAATTAGAGATTTTGAATGATTTTGAATGGTACACTCTGAAAAAAGATTTGTCGTCTCAACAAAATCTTAGTAACTATAGCCTCAACAGAGTTTTTTGCTGTTCAACAAATTTTACGCTGTTTAGAATAATAAGTTTGTTCTGAACACAAAAAACTTTGTTCTGGCAGCATAAAATTTGTTGTAGCAGCAAAAAACTCTGTTGAGGCTATAGTTAATAAGATTTTGTTGCGACAACAAATCTTTTTTCAGAGTGTATATACTACTGACCGAGACAATCTGTATGGGGCTATTAATTATTTTATACTTTTAGTTTTTTTTTTATTTAATTTTTGTATTTAACCCTACTGTTCTCCTCGGAGAAACTTTACACTTGTACTTCTTTGGGTCATATTGACCCGAGCCATTGAAATAAATATAATCATTTATTTATTTATTGTAATACAAAACTTTAAATATATAAAACAATTAAATATGAATTAATCTTAGAATAATAATAATAATAATAATAATAACAAAAAAAAAAAAAGAATAATTATTATGATGATATATTTCAAGCACACGATTTTTAAGGTTATTAAACCCCTTCCTCCCCCCATGTCACATTTTCATTAAACCCTCTCCCGTCAAGTGACGTCACACTTCTACCCAATAAAATTTAATAATTCGATAAAAAATATATTTTTTAAAGATTAGACCTTGACTCTCAACACTTCAAAATCACAACATTAAAAATTCCCCGGACCCCCTGTCACATTTTTGTCACAAATCTGATATGAACCCCTACCCCCTATCGTGTGACGTAATTTATGGATGACCTCTAATAAGCTACATGTGCTTTCATGCATATTTGATGCATTTATTTGTTGTTATTATATTTAGAAAGGCAGAATTTACAGTGTGTTGTTTTGTTTTTGTTGCTTGTTCCAGGTAGACATGGCCCCTGAAAACTACCAATTGTTCATCCACAGCAACATTTTCTCGTCTAATAAATAAAAAAAAATAAGGTGGTCTAATTCTTCCCAATTGTCGCTAGACACTCCACCCCTTCAATATTAGTCATTTTTAGAATGCTATTTTCAAGAGAATTATTGAAAACTAGCTGGAAAGCCCGTCCGTGGACGGGCAGCTAGACGGTGGATCTCTGTTAAACGGTAAAACATATTTAACCCTCCAGTGAATACGTAGGGCCTAGCAGGCCCGAGTGAACATTTAAATGAATATAAAAAGAGAACCGTTTAAATAAATTTCACCATATCATTAGTAGCTGTCTAAAATATGAAAAGGACATCGACATGGGTTTAAAAAACTTGAAAAAGTTGAATGGATTGCCAATAAAAGGGCTTCGGGGGGAAGTAGGCCCGACGTATGCACTGGCGTTACTATTTAATATTAAAAATGGTAATCGGTTTCCAATCAAATTATAAGTTTTGTAAAAAAATTTTTTCAGCTTGTATTACAATTTCTGTAATCATTATTCGCAAAATAATAACAAAACTGCGATAATTTCCATGTAATTCAAGTATATTTATCAAAAGTATCTTTACAATTCTTACAAGTCACCGTAATGCAATAATATATGCAACTTCAATGACTTCAGCTAATTGCAAAATTTAGGTGACTTTGAATTTTATAATATTTCGTAATAATTTCCTTGATTTATTTCAGCAATTCTGTTTTTTCTTTAATATTTATTTATTATAAAGCTTAATACATACAAAAATTATCTTATTTTTCTGAAATATCCCAACATTCCTCGATTTAAAGCTACGGGCTTGACAGGCCCTACGTATGCACTGGTGTGATTTTTATTGACGTATGTACTGTAGGGTTAAACAGTTAATTTCTCCGTTTTTCTATATTTTCAAAGTAACACAAAAACTTTTTTCCTCGCGAAATTTGAAAAATTATAAATATCTTCTCCAAGTATTCTAAAAGAGTGGAAATCCTGGGGTATGTACTGGAGGGTGTTCCACACCCCCCAGACCCCCCGGTTTAAAATTTTGGCTTTATATTTTTATAATTAACTTTCAAAGTAACACAGAAATTTGCTGCTAAACTCCATGAGCATAAATATTCTTTCCAAGTTTTAATTTTTTTCATCCGAACGTTAAATTTCCTTCATTTTTACTTAAAAATTCAAATTTCCCAGTTAGTCCTAATCTCAGTTAGTTTAATACATTTTTTGGTTGGAAAAATTGTAAACCGGGAAGTCTGGGGGGTGTGGAACTCTTTTAGAATACTTGGAGAAGATAGGGAATTTATAATTTTACAAATTTCGGCAGAAAAATCGGAAAATTTGAATTTTCAAGATAAAGTGAGGGAATTCAGAATGTTTTTCTTTCACCAAAAAATGACACGCTGTAGCAGGAGCAGCAGCAACGTTCTGGGATTTTATATATCAGGATTATTTGAAATGTTGATTTTATATCCTGGACACTAGATAATCAGTATCTAGTCGAACCTGGTGCAACTTTTATGATATTTGAACTAGGAAATGGTTTTATTAGTTTCCAACTTTATAGCATTGTCTTTGGACGGAAATGACTGAGCAGGTTGCAATGCTTGCACTGTAGTATTTCCTCGAGAAGCATTTTCTAAAACATCATCATCTGACAATTTTAAAAACATCCTCATCACTGTCATTCAGATTTTGAATTATATTCGTCATCTCTTCATCACCAAGTAATGTTTTCGCTATTATTATTATTATTTTCAAAATATTTCACCTAGATAAATATTACTTCACTTAGTGAAGCACCAAAAGAAACTTAAGGGTGCATATAACATCCAATATTTATATCTGAACTAACTTGCATGTCTGCACTTGTTTCGCATTACTTACTTAGGACTATTTAGACTTTAGAGAAAGATAATAATTGTCTACTGCTGAACATGCATGAGCTTCATATAAGGGCAATAACATCAATTACAAAAAATTATTGAACAAGAAGATATGCCTAAGTTATCAATATAAAATTATTTTGGGTCATATTGACCCAAAGAGTATTAGTGTAACAATTAAGCTTTAAGCGATAATACATAATCTTTTAAAAAAATAAATAAATTCTATATAATACTTCACAAGTAACAGACAAAGTCATAAATTATTGGGAAAAATTATTTATAAATAAAAAAGTTATTGAAACATAAATTTAAATTTGGGTCATATTGACCCTAGGAGAACAGCAGGGTTAAATAATTATTTTCTGCCTTTTAGTCTCCTGTGTGTGAAATTCTGTAATCTATTATAATCATCTCTCTCATGTTTTCTCTTTTTATTTATACTTAACATTTTCTTCCTTGCACGATTAATCCGATTATCCGGATCATAACATATTGTTAATACCCATAATTAATCTTCTTAGGTAGCATACCTGCGAGGAGGGAAAAGTCCCTTGGGACTTTTCTCGAGTAATCGCAGGTATGTTTACAAGAGAACATCGCGAGACGGTTTAATTCCAGTAGCTCCGAGCAAGGTGCGGGACTTTTTCCTCCGAGCAACACTCGAGTGATGTTCTCAAAAGATCATACCTTCAATGGTGGAATATAGATTCCGTAAACTTTTCTATCTTAACAAGTATTGCATTGTCATCCAGTTCTGAGCTATGTTTCAAGTCTCTAGTTCATCGAGAAGTTAGTTCAAAACCGATTGCAAAATTTAAACCAGGCAGACAAGAAAGTGAGTTAATAAAAAGCTGTAAAAAATTAAATCAAATATTATTAACAATTTTTTCCAAAAAGTTACAATAATTATTTCTACCAACTTGTGTGATCTCCCTGAATCAGGGCCGTAGGATCCTTAGAATTGATTGAAGATTGAAGCGACCGTACACATCGGAAAAATTTCGAAAGCACAAGAATTAGAAAGAACAGGTTATCATGTCGTTTTCTTATTTATATTATCCTTAAAAGCGCTTTTTTCATTTCTGAACTCTATTTATTAATCAATGCAGAAAGCAGCGTACTGATGGCATTTTATAAAACTTTTTTTTTTTGTTTTACCGTAATTCACTCCGCCTTCTCGATAAACCCAAACTTCCACTCTAGTTGACTTTCTCGCTCGTATCACTGTGACTCGCAAATCAACATTCCACATGATACGAGAACATCAGCCACTATGCTAAAATGTGTATTTAGTTCGAAAAAAAAAAAGAAAAGTAGTGTAGCGGCTTTATTGAGCTGTCCCATTTGAGACATACAAAATCCTTTTTGGGAGGAGGATTAGTCGTCATCAAATTACAATTCAATTAATTCAAACAATTCAAGTCCTGCAATATTTCATAACCTGGGATGAGTCTTCACTTCCTTGACTATTGATCTCCATCTCATACGATCGCCGTAGACCTGTTTCCAGTCTGTCACGGCGATCAATTTCAGGTCCTCTATCACTCCGTCCCACCATCATAGTCTCGGTCTTCCTCTGGGTCGGACTCCGTCAGGTTCCCACAACATCCCTTTTTTTATCATCTCCTCGTCGCTACTCCTCATGACGTGGCCCAGCCATTTTACTTTTTGTGCTTTTATGAATCTTACTACATCTTCGCCGTTCATATCCTTCTGGATCTCGTAGTTCATTTTCGCTCTGTATTCGTCATTCACTCTCTTCGTTCCTGGAATCATTCTCATTATTTTTCTTTCGAAGACTCTAAGGTCCTCTTCCTCTCTTTATGTCAGGCACATTATTTCCGACAACGTACCTATACATTTTTCTATTTTGTCGCCCCGTTTTTGACTGACAGCGACTTGAACAAGACTCTGTAAAATACAAAAAATATAGTTACTTGTATCTCAAAATCGGTGCAACGAAATCAAAAAATGTATAAGTAGTTTTTGTTGAAAATTTCATTCCCCACATTTTTGTTTATATACATTTTTCTATTTTGTCACACCGTTTCTGAGATACAGATGATAATATTGTTTGTATTTTACAGGGTCTTGCTTAAGTCGCTGTCCAGTCAAGAACAGGGCGACAAAATAGAAAAACATATAGGTACAAATCTAAAGACAAGGAAATTTTTAACAAAAAATATCCATAAAGTTTTGCTGTAAAAGTGATATTTATATGACAAAAATGGTTTCAAAATGTGCAATTAACATTGTTAATATTGGAATGTCCAGATATTTTGGTTACTCGCTGTATGTAAAATAAAATTTTAACATTTTTAGAAAATGATTTTAAAGTTTTGGAAATTCATAAATAATACTTACTATTCTGAATTTGTTTTATGAGATGGATATCGGTAAAAAGTAAAGTTTGAAACCGGAAAACAATTTTGTGACTTACTTACTTTTTGCACTGAGTTCCAGTAATTAGATGCAAAATTAATAAAATAAACATTATTTATTTGTAAATTGTAAAATTAATAGTAATAAATAGTAATTTAGTAATTAATAGTTTTTATTTTTATCTTTACGGAGGACTGTGAATTTTTATTTAATATTTTTATTACAGTATGGAACTGCTAAGGTCTGATGTTTAAGTGCGTCGACTACTAAACAGAGAACCCTGGTTCGAGCCCGAGTGGTGCAAGAACTGTATTCTAGCCGTCCTCCCTCGGCGGGCAATGGCAAACCACCGAGGTAATTTGACTTAAAAACTCTTCGTAAGATGAAGTGGTTACCCAAAACCCAACTTTTGATTGGGGCGCTACTGAGTTATGGAACAGAAAAAGAAAAGATTGTCTGGAAGTCAATATAAAAAGAAACGCTTGAAGAAAAAGGAACAAGAAAGAAAACTAAGCTATGTATAAAAGAAATTTTAGTACAAAAGTCTGCCGTTCACATACACAGCAACTGATTTAGATTTGGCAAATAAAAACTCACTTCCAGGAGAAACTGTCGAAGAGAGCCAAAAAATAATACTATTAGAAGTTCAACAAAAGCCAACATGGTAGCAGTGGCCATGTGGATTTTAGAGGACTACTCAATTAGAGTGCCTCTGCTGCATCTTGAACCTGACAGAATCTTCTCTAAATATATATTTGACAGGATATACAATATCCTGTTGAATCCAACAGAAACCAACGACTATATGACATATGTCTATTCTCGGATGGTTCTAAACACAATGTTGGCTTAGGAGCAGGAATTTTCTCTGCTGAACTTGATCTAAACATGAGCATACCGCTGGGCAGGAACACATCAGTTTTCCAAGCGGAACTTATGGGAATACTGCACTGCGCAAAAACAGTCCAACATAAATGCATCTGCGACAAAAACATTCAGATATCTACAGATATACCAGATGTCGGGAATGCAACAAAGCAGACGAAACAGCGGAACATGTGCTCTGTCACTGTCCGTCGCTAGCGTCAACTAGAGGTGCCATGCTAGAGGACAGCGGCATCCCGCCTGCCAAAATACTCGAATTCATCCTGGAGACAGGGTGGTTTGAGGAATTAGGCCCGATTTAGTAGACTAAGTGCGCGTGGGGATACCTCACTACCCTCCTACCAACTCCAACTCTATAAGTTGGTATGTGAAAAAGATTAATTATAAAAATTTAAAAATTTGATTAGAGGGCCTCCATTAATTATGTGAGGTGATTTTGGAGACTTTTTGACCCCCCTCCTTCTTGGTGAGATGTTGTGAGATTTGACTCGACCTCCCCTCTCTAATCTCACGTCAAATTGTTTGTTATGCCTAATTTAATCCTGTTCTCTCGCAATTTTAGTTTCTTGCGGAAGAAATATTACGTGATATTTGCCAAAACCCCCCTTCGCCCCTAAAGGCCTCATGTCATTAATAGATGCCCCCTTAAAA
Organism: Cantharis nigra; assembly: GCA_958510845.1. Classification (NCBI taxonomy): domain Eukaryota; kingdom Metazoa; phylum Arthropoda; class Insecta; order Coleoptera; family Cantharidae; genus Cantharis; species Cantharis nigra. The sequence continues at coordinate 6,994,539 of OY294034.1, read as the reverse complement.
ACAGCGAATAATTTTGATTAAGTATTCAGTTAAACTTCAATTAAAATTTATGAATAATTTAGGATGCGTAGCGCAGCGTAGCTGAATAGCATGCAAAGCAGAGTGCCGGATGCACTTTGATCTTCTTCATCTGGTGATGGAATGCTAGCAATGAAAATTGTTCAAATAAAACCATGCAAGGTTTGGTCTGGGTGGGGCCTAATTTAGCGCTTAGAATTTGAAAAGTAATCTAGCTCTTTTGTTGTTTATCAACTGAGGGAATTTATATAAATTGAGAAAGGTTTTGGTCTCACCAATTTAACACCAAATCAACAATATTGGACAAATTCAAAAAAAAATAGTGGGTTTTCCCAACTTTAAAATGTCCCAAGAATAACTTGATCTACTCGAAATAATTTTTTTTTTCTATTCAGAATTTAAAATTCAAAAGATTTCAAACACAGGTCCAAAGGATTATTATCTTCGGAAAAATATTTGCAAACTGAAGAAACTAAGGAAACTTTTTTTCTTTTCTTAAAAAACTTTTAATTGTATAATGGATTGGATATTGGATAATTGGAAATAAAATTAATTCTTTGTTTTTCGAAACACTATACCTGCGAAGAGCAGTGCGGTTTGGTGTGATCGCTGATTCAGTCACAGAACGGAAATTTTGGATTTGAATCGTGAATCTCGCCAAATTTCTTAAATCCCTTATGTTCTACTTCCGTGTCCGTCCGTCCATCTGTCCTTATCTTTTGAAGCTGACAAAATATGAATAATTCCTTAATATTTTTTAATTCGATATTTTTAGTATAATTTCGGCCCTATTTGTAATTCGGTCATCCGAGTTCCAGTTTGCTTTTAATTAAAAACTGCTGTAACCAGAAAAAGTAAGAATTCTGTAGCAGATATTATTTGGGCAAATTATTAATAATTTTGGAAGTTATGATTTATGAAATAAATTTGAAGGTATATTGATTTTCATTCTCTCATTTACTAGTATGGCTCTCTATGATATAGTAGCGAGACTACACGAGTGTTTCCAAATATTTGCTTGATGAACAGCTTTCAGAAGTGGTAGAGTTATTGTTACCGAATATTAAATGTAAGAGGAGACTGTAGTATATATTGTTATTTTACTGTATGCCGACAAGAGATGGAAGCACTTGAAATAATATAGCAATATGCTTATTCGACTTGGAATGGAACTGAATTTTCGGCTGGGAACTCGAACGAACCTGGTTACGAACAGCAGCTGACTAGTTACTAGAAAATCAACAGTATTCACTTGCAGAATAAGTAGTTACGTGAGTTGTTTCATTGGTTAATGAAAAAGACGGTCGGTGGTATGAGTGAACAACACTTATCAATTTTTCAACCCCTAAAAAATCAAAAAATCGACATTTCAAAATATTGAAATGTAAAGTATTTGCAAAAATCCTTTTAAAAATTCGTTTAATTCATCATGAATTTTACATCGCTTTATTGGATCAATATTTTCAAATAGGTAAGTAAATTTTACTTTGTGCATTTAATTTAAATAGAAGAAAACCCCAATAATGAATTAATGAGGATATTTCAATCCAATAGCTGAAATTTCGAGACATTATGACATTTATTTTAAATATTTATGCAACAATTTGAAATTAAAATTAAGGCAATTTCAAATTTTTAAATTAAAATTCTATAGGTTTCTTGAATTCCTAAACTATTTGATCAAATTTTTCTTAATATCGATTTGGGGAAAGAAAATCTAGACCAAATCGCAGGTACATGTGTGCATATTTGTTATTGTTGTAATTCATCTGTTTTTTTGCCTTTTGCAGACTTTCAATTTCACTTATTAAAAACACGTTTCCACTTGGATTTAACGCGAAATTTTCTAATTAAAAAAGAAAGATCACGAATACGCAATGTATGCGTTAGATATTTGAAATTGTAACAATTTTTTTAATTAAATTTTTACGTAATAGTAATTTCAGTTGACATTGATGTAATTATTTAATCAAATTTCAGATTTAAATCGTCAGTTTTTATTGGATAATAGCAAATTAAATGTAACGTCAATTAATTTATTTAATAAGTAAAATTATACCTTTGCGTGAGATTTTTGAGTAATTTAATTATCTATTCAGGATAAAATCGTTAAGTTATATAATTTATTTTTAAAATTTTGTACTACATTACATTATAGGGGTTGGAGATTGTGAGCGGCTTGGAAATTAGGGAGTCGAAAACCCCTACCTCGTCATTAGATGACACATCCAACTAAATAATTTATTAACCAGATTGAGTTTTTCTCAAAAACGTTTTATTATGTTTAAAATTACAAGTAGCTTATCAACAACGAAATAAATTTTCTCTTAATAATTCAACTTAATAATGGTAACTTTTGGGAAAACGCGTTCATAATGGAAACAGCTACATAATTAGCAAAACGTAAATGTTGACTCTGGAAATGTGTGGGGCCTTCGAATGTGTCAATATGGGGTAGTAGATTTTGGTCCGGATATATTTTAGTCTACCTCATGAGAATACTTCAACTATGGTAGATAATGAAGCTCTTAAATTACACATGAAGTTTAATCTAAATCTAACATTAAACCAGCTAGTTGCCACAATAGAATGCTGTTGAAGCTAAGATTGCATTCGGAAAAGGAAGAGTTGGACAGTTCTCCAATTTCCAAAACACAATCCGGTCATATATGCAACCTTTTTTTAATTAAACTTCATTTTGGTAACCGATCCTGTTAGAAAGAGTTGGGAAGTCTTTTGAAAACAATTGGTTTTTCACGCAGGAGATTGAAAATTTATTATAAGAAGGAAACGGATTGCAGATAAGAGGAACAATTTCTATTACAAAATTGTTATTTTATAAAATGAAATTTTTTGAAAACTTAGCAATTTCGTTAAAGGAAAATTGCTGAGTTTATGCAAAATATTTACTCTTGAGTAATGGAAATTGATAATTGAAATCAGAACAAAATTTCTTCGTGTTTTACTTTTACAAAAAGAAACATGGTATGATACGATATATGGACATACAGAAGTTCTTCCTCGTTCTACCACTTTTAACTGCTTCATAAAATCCAACAAACTGTGTTTTAGAAATTTACGATATAGGAAACAGGAAGTTGATTTAATTATGTCAATTTTATGCAAGTATTTGTTTGACTAACAAATTTATTTTGTTTGATATTTCAATATTCACATTAAACTTTTCATCAAGACTTATTTGAAAACTTGAAAAGGTCAAATTTTAAACTTCACTTTGTATAAAAAAATTTTAAATTAATTTTAAAAGTATACCAGGACTCAGAACAATCAGGACTTTTTGAATATTACACTGGTCGACAGTGGTTTTGTTGCCCTGGATTTTTGATTAATTTTTGAAAGATTTTATGTAAAAAACACTAAGGGTAGCAATATTTTTTCCAAATTGGCTCTAGTTATTTATTGTTTTGATATTTTTAAATTTGACTCAAAAATGCATTATTTCAATGAAAAATTCGATTTATTTTTGTAATATGAAAAGTTTATCAATAAAACACTATTAATGGCTTTGGTTATACTCAATTTATTCAAAAAAAAAAATTTTTTAAATATAAAAATTCAAAAACTTTTTTTGAAAAATTGTTTTTTATGAGATTTTGAGTATCATGACTTTGTCGAGTCCAGCAGTAATCTGCCATCATGTGAATATCCCATCGACCTTCCATCGTTCCTCCATCACTCTTAAATCTTGGTGAAAGCGTTCTCCCTGTTCCTCGCTGTAATCTTCTAAGTTTTCGGGGAAATTGTCAAGATGACTATGGAGAAAATGAATTTTTATGCTCATATTTGCTCCAAGATTTTTAAAACTTTCAGCATTCTTTCAACGATTTCTCTGTAGTTTAGCGCTTTATGATTACCAAGAAAATTTTTTACTACCGATACTAACCCACTCCAAGCTTCAGCTTCCACGTTAGCCATAACTTCTATGAAATTTTTATCTTTCATCAAGGTTCGAATTTGAGGACCATCAAAGATTCCAGCTCTTAGTTTTTCCATATTCAGTTTTGAAAATTTTCGGCAAATATAAGTAAAAAATGTTATGTTCAAGGGGGAGGGGGCATGGGGGGCATGGCCTCCTCCAAACTAACATATTACCGTGTTTCAAACTAATGTCCTTACTAAATACCTAAATGTTTTTCAAGATTTTGGAAATATTTTCGGAAATGCCCCCCTCAGAAACTAGAAATATGACCGCCCCTGGTTATGATGCGTTTGAAAAAGTTTGGATCTTCAGGAATTTTGGTTAACGATTCTTGAGAGATGATTTTGCAATTCAGTTTTTGTATAAAATTTAGCATGTTTGGTTGCCACTTGTTTCAAATCCAAATTGGCCTTAAAAATTGCATCACATGACCCAATTGAGATTCCAACTTCTTTTGCGACCTCTCTAATAGTGCTTCGGAAATTTACAAAAAAAACATTTCTTTGGTTTTCTAACGTTTTTATCGCTAATTGATGTGTTTGCATGCTCATATGCTCAAATCTGCACCGATTTCTTCAAAATGTTTGTAAACTTTTGTATTTTTTGACCTAGTTTCTACACCAACATTTCTTATACTTCATTACACTTTTAAATTAATTTAAACACAGAATTTAATGCAAATAACGTTTTTAAAACAAAAATGAATTCTGAAAATGGCGGATTTTTAAAATCATGCAATAAACAATAATTTGCTAAACACAAACTGTACAACGAATATGGCTAAAAATTGGCATGTGCATTACTCATAGTTGTATCAACTTAGAAAAAAAATTTTATCTTATTTGGTAATTTAAGTGCAGTTTACGTTATGCGATTTTGCTTACGATTTTCCATACGATTTCTCTTGTATGACTGGTTTTGGTGGTTTTCTATTCACGATTTCGTTTGCGAGTTCATCTTCAGGTCGAACTGTATAACGTAAACTTCGAAAAATTTGCTTACGGCAACTTGGAAACAAAATCGTAAACAAAATCGTAAGCAAAATCGCATAGCGTAAACTGCACTTTACACTGTGCGAAATGCAAAAATTTCCAATATAGTTTGAACATAACTCGTATATTACAATAACATAAAAACTATAGGCAATATTGGCCAATTTTCGTTATATTCATAATTTTTACGTTCTTAATCTTCAAAATTCAATGAAAATATCAGGGCAACAAAAAAAGTTCTTTTTTTGTAGACCTGTGTCTACATCTATCTACATTTATCTAAGAATAAATAAATTCAAAACGGACGCCTATATTAGTAGCCTTCGACATTTAATTAAAACAAATTTAAACAAAAATTATATACAGGGTAACCAACTTAAAATATATATAATTTGAACACTCGGTACATTGCAGATAATTTTAGAATGTACATTTTTTAATGTTGGTGAACAAAATTTAATCTTAACTAACCTTTAATTTGTTTTTCAACAAATAACAGATAAGCTATAGAGAAGGCTATTAGTGAATCACCCTGTAATTTTATCAATTACAAACCTTGAATTACTAAATTTAAAATCATTTATTCTGATTGAACTTGAGCACTTGAACTTGAATACGTGGTTTACCTTCTTTGCATACGAGGTGAATTTACTCTTGGCACAATTTTTAAAGAATCTTTCAAAATTATGTATCTAATCAGGCCATTGCATTTATTATCACCGTTGCTAGTTCCACAAGTCCTTTGGTGGCCCTTAGGGCCTCCAGTTAGGTTGCTCGAACGGAGGCACGTCTTTTTATTTATTTATTTTGAAATTAGATTAGATGAACAGCATACTTACATAATGTGAAAAACAAGTTCATTGTAATATATTCCTTCAAAGGAGTCACGTCACATCCCTGTCTTGAAGCCTCAAGGGGAAGCATTACGAGACTGATAAAACTTTAAACCAATGTTTGTTTACTCACAATTTGAAATGGGCCTCGAAACGAGGCGCCAAACAATCCTGTCAAGGTGAAAAGGAGGAAGGAAAAAGTTTTGAATTCCATAAATTTATTTATTTATATAAAAAATACAACATTTAACAAACAAACCATATCAGAATGGGGAGAAAACGCATACCTGCAGGACCGAATTATAAAAATTAATTCTTTGAATCAAAGAAAATCCATTTATTTGTTTCAATAATTTTTTAATTTAAATAAAATAGTTTTGGTCAAACAAAAATTATTTAAATCAAAAAACCAGTTTTTTTTAGTTAACCGCAACAAGAAAAATTTTTGTTTAATCAAAAATATTTTATTTAAATTAAACAAAATTTGTCTGCTTCAAAAAAAAAGTATTCAAACAAAAATGTTTTTACACATTGTAAGTAGAACTTACAGTTTAACGTGGCATCTAAACCACGGCACAAATAACGGTCAAATGTCTATCTGCTGGCTCCAGGTTTTTGACTTATGTTAATGAACAAACTAAAATGCAGCTCAAAATGGGCCCACCATTTAGTGAGTAATAAAATCGTAGCCGGTAATTTGATCCCCAGTAAATTGATCCCCGGTAATTTGATCTCCTGGTAATTTCGTCCCTGGTAAATTCATCCTAGGTGATTTTATCCCCAGGTAATTTGATCCCCGGTAATTTGATCCCGTGGTAATTTTGACACCGCTAATTTCGTCCCCAATTACGATTTATATTATTCTACTGCATTTTTGTACTGAATTACTTAAAATACATTTATATTTAAAATAATTTATTACATTATTTTATAAAATTGTTCCTCTTCATGTTTGTAATTTGGTCTTAGTTATATTATTATCCGTAAAAAAGAGATATCTGCGCGAAGATATGCATCGGTTATGTAGGTTAGTGTTAGTTTATGATTATTTTTAGCGAAATCGCACCTAAAAAGGGCATTGCCGTACCGGGGTTGAAATTATCGGGGAGCAATTTACCAGGGAATCTAATTACCTAGTGCCTGATAAAATACCTCAACAAAAAATTATTGTTTGATCTGACAATTAATTAGTTGATTAAACAAAAATTTTGTTTTGTATTACAAATAATTTGTTCGTAGTAGCAAAAACACTTTGTTGAAGCCATTTCTAATAAAAAATTAGTTACTATACTATCAACTCGCACATGCCAAAAATCCCTTCTTCCAGCAGTAGACGAAAACGACTGGATGATGATGAATTCGTGAATAAACAAAACGAACATAAACATTTGCAAATTTATTGTTTGCTTGTGTTTGTGCCAGAAGGAACTAAAATTAATACTTCAGCTATCAAAAATTGGCCTAGAATAGTTGTTCAATCCACGAGTAGTTATAACATATTGCTCGAAATAATTTGGTTGAAATCCAAATTATATCAAATGATTTAAACCTAGATGAAATTTTCTGAAAAGCAATTTTATGATAAACTGAATATTATATTTGTGATTTTTCAAGAAATAATAATAAGCAGATACATTTTTTTTTAAAATAACAGCACTGAATCGTACAAATCACTTGTCAGTACCATAAAGTAATAAAATAATCAGCGGCAGTAAGGCTTTCGTGTCCTCATACAAAAATTTTATTCAACCTTCACCATAGAAACGACAACAGCAATAGATAAAACGATTAAGTAGATACATATGTAATAATAAATAGTTGGATTCTGGCATAAAATTAAACATAGAAATATTTTAAATATTTATTAAAACAAAAAATAATATATTAAAACAAAACAAAAAAGTATAAACAGTACATTTTTTACTGATATGAAGGTTAATATTGAGTTTCATTACCTAAATGTTAGATGTTTGACTAATCAAAATTTGAAAATTTCAATAAAAATTTTTCCTGAACAATTTCCATACTTACCAGATCCCAAATAGAGAACACACACGACTAGCCTAAGCTGGATGATTTTATGTGATCATTTTTGATCCCCAAAATTTGTATTTTTGAATTTGGTGATTCCTCATTCTCTGCACCAACACTAAGGGTGCATGCCAATGTGTCTGCCGTGCAGATTCGCACCTGTAGGACGACTAGGTGGCGCACTTATCGACAGACTGGATTGCGAACAATTATTAATACATGATAGTTTATGCGTAGCGCAGCGTAGCTGAATTTTCTTCATCTGGTGATGGAATGTTGGCAATGAAATTCTTTAGAATTACGCTGACGTGGTTATCCACGTCGGTCTGGGTGTCTTGACAGTTTATATCAGGCATTTTTCGCGAGCCACAAAACTTATTAATTTTTTTATTTTGTTAAAAAAGTTGTAGTACAATTGTAGTTAAGGGTTTTGTTATGAAGGGTCGCGAGTCACTAGTTTGACATAGTTGATCTACTATATGAATGATTCAGAGTACAATCTCTATAAAGAAATCCGCAACGTCATCTTACAAGGTGGGAGGTAAATAGCAGAGCTGTGGTACTCCAAATTCCAAAATCTAAACTCGATTCGATTCCCCGGGCGCGGAATTCTGTAATAAGAATCTTTCACTCTTTCAGAGCAAAATTCATTTGTGGGTTGCGGCAGTACGCACCGGGGGGGTCTGAAAAAACAATAGGAATATGTAGAAATGCAAAACTAGCAGATTGGTATAACATCAATAATTCAAATTCTAAAACGAAAGCAACATAAATCATCGAAAAATTCCCCAAATAGATAGCCAGGAAACATGTAGAAAAGAAACCTTCTTCTCACAAAGACAAATAATCAAGACCGGATCCATGTTCAACCAATTGTTTTGCCTTCTATATCTGATCTGATCTTACAGCTCCGAGGAACGAAAATTCCGGGATCGGTAAAGAAGTACATTCCGCATGTCATCAACTAACCATAGGATGCATCATACAAAAAGGACACATCTTCAGATTCCACATAACGCACGATTCAATGCGTTATATCTTATATCAAAATCAAACAGCTGTTCAACAAGAAACTATGATTATCAAAAACAAATATTTGTCACAAAAGTCAACAGATGATTCAAACAAAAAACATAAACGATGGACAGGTATTTGTTCATACCAATAAACAGAATCGTAAGAAGCTGGAAACCAAAAGAAAAAGACGTAATAACCGTTTAGGCTGATGCTATTTTGGATTTGGAAATTGTATAAACAGTCCTAAAACTCTTAGTTTCTTTTTAATTACTTACTTAACAAGTATAGGTTATAAAATTAATTTTATTAAATTAACTTATTATATTGAAGTTTAAATTTTATTAATTTTTTACACAATTTTTTTTCTATATTTTCTGCCGATTAACCAAATAGCGAAGTCAAAAACAGGATTTTTTTTGTTTTTTTAGAAAAAAATATGCCTTTGGGCGTCTAAGTCCTGACCAAGATAAATAATGAATTTTTAAACATTACTAAGCAAACCTATGAGAAATTTAAAAATCGTCAGTTATTTCCCAAGTTGTTTTTTTTGAATTTTTAGTTTTTGCCCCCAAAAAAAATATCCAACCCAAAAAAACTCTAAATTATGTAATTAAACCGTGCCGAAATTATGTTACAATTTCCATTTAAATAACATGGGATTTTTGGACTTTTTGTATTTAATTTTTTTTTCTGAAACAAATAAAGTTACAGCAATGACCAAATACATTCGTATAGAGAATTGAACGCTCTACAAAAAAGATCTCTTATAATTTTTCGATAAATTCACTCCTCCGCAAGTTATTCAAGATTAAAGTGGTATTAAATTCCCATATAAATAACATGGGATTTTTGTACTTTTTGCATTTAATTTTTTTATTTGAAACAAATAAGGTTACAGCAATGAACAATATATATTTTATAGAGAATTGAACGCTCTACATAAAAGATTTCTTATGATTTTTCGATAAATTTACTTCTCCGAACGTTATTCAAGATCAAGCTGGTATTAAATTCCCATACAAATAACATGGAATTTTTGAACTTTTTGTATTTAATTTTTTTTCTCTGAAACAAATGAAGTTACAGCAATGACCAAATATATTTGTATAGAGAATTAAACGCTCTAGAAAAAATATTTCTTATAATTTTTCGATAAATTCACTCTTCCGCAAGTTATTCAACATTGAAGTGGTATTAAATTCCCATATAAATAACATGGGATTTTTGTACTTTTTGCATTTAATTTTTTTTATCTGAAACAAGTAAGGTTACAGCAATGAACAATATATTTTTATAGAGAATTGAACGCTCTACAAAAAAGATCTCTTATGATTTTTCGATAACTTTACTTCTCCGAAAGTTATTCAAGATTAAAGTGGTATTCATGGTGGATATTATAGTTTTCTTGAATAACTTTCGTAAGAGTGAATTTATTGAAAAATCATAAGAGATCTTTTTTGTAGAGGATTCAATTCTCTATAAAAATATAAATTGTTCATTGCTGTGAACCTTATTTGTTTCAGAGAAAAATAATTAAATGCAAAAAGTACAAATATCCCTAGTTATTTATATGGGAATTTAATACCACTTTAATCTTGAATAATTTTCGGAGGAGTGAATTTATCGAAAAATTATAGGAGATCTTTTTTGTAGAGCGTTCAATTCTCTATATAAATATATATTGGTCATTGCTGTAACCTTAATTGTTTCAGAGAAAACAAATGAAATGCAAAAAGTTCAAAAATCCCATGTTTTCTCATGGGAATTGTAACACGATTTCGGCACGGTTTAATTACAAAATTAAGAGTTTTTTGGGTTGGATATTTTTTTTTGAGCAAAAACCAACTTGGGAAATAACGGATACCCTAATGTACATGTTAGTTCTTAAAAAAATAGTGTTGTTACGATTGTCATGCACAGGCATAATTTTCAATTGTATTTTTTAAGGCTGCGATTTTTCATTTGGACGAAAAATTTTCAACAGGTGGCGCGATTATCTAGACTTAAAATTGGATTTCTTTCATTGGTTGGAAAAAATGAAAATAAAATTTGATTGGTTTTAAAAGGCGGTTTTTTTTAAATCATTCAAAATATAGTCTAAACAAAACTTCAGTTACAGCACTTATAATACTTGATATTAAAACGATTTCAATGCAGAATATTAAAGGTTACTATGTTAACTACACTATGATATATTTTGAATTGTAATTAACGTGCTTTTTTTTATATAAAATCGCAAATTAAACTAATCAAAATTTTAATCCGTTATTAAAACAGATTAAAAAATATATCATAGTGTTCGGAAAATTCTCCTCTTTCCGTTAAAAAAAAATCATAGTTGTATCTATAACCAATTTTGAGCTGTAACTGAAGTTTTGAAACAGTTCTAAAAATCGCACCCTTAAATAATTTTCTGCACTATTGACAATATTATGTTTCTGATGATGAATCAGAAACACGTGTCGATTGTAAAAGTAAAAAAATGTAATTATTTACATAAAAAATCTACTGCCATGTAAAATTATTTCCAACCCTTGCGAGTTTTGTATTGAAACCTAAAACTTGAACTTGATTTAGAAAATTTGTGCTAGGATTTTGAAAATCTCTACAGGTATTGTAATAAAAAATGATAAGCATATTTCAACCCCATATAAAAATTTAATTTAAGGTTCTAAAATCTCTCTATTCCGAAATCTGCTCATCATAAATTTACATACCTACTCTCATTATTTATTCTCTACTTTGTCTCTAGGCCTAAATTCATCTATCGGATTAAGCAAGATACCATTAGCAATCAAACAACATTATTTATCTACTCACTTGTCATCTAGCAATGTTTCTTTGTTTGTTACAGAAAAATTTTAAATTACAAGAAAATGTACATAAATTACATAATAAATTATATATCCTAATGATGCTTGTATTTAGTATTTTCCCGGTTTCTCACTAATCACTGATAGCGAAGGTTGTTCAGGTTTTAGTAAACAAATATCTCTATGCTCTATAGTTATTGCACTTGATCTAAATAAATATTTATAAAACAATTACAATATAAGGCTTGTAAATTTACAATATAATTTTACAGAAATTACAAACCATCATTTCCTAACTGTACTACTTCTTCCACAAAACTCGGCGATTTGTGATTCCATTTATATTTGACATAGATTTTAATAGAATTTATTTTTAAATTAAAGTGAAGATGTCAATTTTCTCTATTGCCCTAGGATAAACGGTCGTTTTGAGAATTTTAGTGAACAATCGGATACTTGACCATGATATATGTATATTGCATTATTACAACAATACAAACGCAGTTATAAATCAACTTGACAAATTTATGGATTTATATAATTTACGTAAATGGTTCTGCTGGAAGCGTTTTTACTATTTTCTACAATTATTTATATCAAATTGTATAAATAAACGTAAAATAGTAACCAAATTTGAATATGATAAGTGTCCTTGCGTAAACCTAAGGAGATTTCCAACTCGGAAGGGATGAGAACTAATATTTTTCGTTTTTCTTTATGACAAGTTTTTACGAATATAATAATTTATATTTCTTCTTAAAATGTCATATAAGGGCTGTAACTTAAAAGGAATCTCCTATGTCCATGGAATGGCCTAAAATTCTTAACATAATTGGCTATTTCGATACAAAACCTCATCGTAATTGAATCATTTTAGAGAAATTCCATTTCAACGTCAAATTTTATTTGCTATTTTATGATGATTTTTAAGTGAATATCTAAGCAATGCCGGTTCCAGGCCTTTTTCTCTACAGTGTGAACAGAACCTGACAAAAACATTAGCAATTAAGATTTTTTCTCATAAAAAATCGATTTTACAGCAGTACTTTCGACACATTTTTTGTTGAAAATTTCATTCTCTTTATTTTTGTTTACATACATTTTTCTATTCCGTCAGACCGTTTCTGAGATATAGTGACTTAAACATTTAACGTTTTAATAACGTTTTTTTGGGGATTTTTTTAAGTCACTGTATCTCGGAAGCGGTGCAACGAAGAAGAAAAATGTATATAAACAAAAGTAAAGCTAATGAAATTTTCTACAAAAAATGTCAGATAAGTATTGCTGTCAGGTCTTGAAAACATTATGTATGTATGTTACATGCTAATGTCCACATTTGAAGCTAGAAGTTTATCATGATCATATGCATTTTGCGGTGTTTCCCCTTTGGATACATAATAAATTAAATAATGTATCGCTATGTCGTGTTGTCGTGAGAATAATGGGACAGGCAAGTTTACTTTAAAACAAACAGCAAATATCGACGTATACAAGGTGTTCTGGAGCAGTGTTGAGAAGCAGCGTTATCTAGAAAATACATTTTAGATAAGGTTAAATAAATTAAATTTTCTATTTTGAGACAAAACTTTGCAAGTATTTTAGTGATTTTAGGGAAATTGTATGTAAATGTCTAATAAATTTGGAACATGCTAAAGTTTAACTTTCTCCAAAGTTCAGAAAACAATAATATTGCCCAAAGTTATAAATATGTATTTCCAAAACGTATTTCAAAAATAACTTTTATTCGTTTTTTGAATATCGTATCATATAAATGAGTAGATTTTGGTTACATGCTAACAGATAGTAGCTTTATTATATACCTACTATTAAGTTACTTATGGAGTTACGAAACAATTTGTAGATAAAGCTCTTTTTCATTGATAATGTATTCACACACGAAGCTATGGTTTTGGTTACGATTGAAACTTTACTAACTTTTCCTCTTTAAATGTTAATATAACAACCGATGTACATAATTTTATTTGCATGTTCATAATGACATACAACCCAAAATTAGCCTGCTGCATTGGAAGTCTTTAATTAGTCTACACCATATAATGGCGTCGTATTAAATTTCCTACATCATACATTAAAGTCATGAATTCCTTTATCATTTTATAAACTGTAATCTATCTCTTGCATAAATTTTTAGCATTATATTACAACAATGAGTAATTTTATAATATTTTCCAACGTCAAAGTGGGAAAACGAAAACAAAATGATTTTCCAGATTTTTAATTCACAAGGCTAAGCTACAAGCTACAACTAAAAACGCACGTACATTATTATGATATAATATTTTAAACTTCCTCTGATCAGCAGCAAAACAATTTTTGAACAAAATCAGTTAATCCATTCGTACGCGTCACTAATTAGATAACCCATAGTAACTGTAATATACCAGGCTTAGATGCATGAAAAAATAGAAAATAGTATTTTACACAAAATAAACTTACAGTTTATTGGTTAGAATATATTTAAAATTCTAGCACCCTAATATGGCGTTTTAAAATTTTAATAGCAAGTTAGTATAAATTTAAAATCAGAATCGTCGAAAAGTTTTAAAAAGTTTAAATTGTTTGATTCATTTCTAAAACACTTTCAGGCATGATTTGGTATAATTAGACATTTTTCTTTTGTGTTTGGTATCCGTACAATTTATAAAAAACGGTTATTTTAGCTTTTAGGCTATCTTCGCACGATGCTATTTTAGCAGCGCTACAAGCAAAATTATTGATGACAAACTGGTCGCGCTGACCAATTGCTTGTGGCGCTGCTAATGAAGTCTTCGTCTTCGTTAAAAACAAACTTTAGTTTTTACTTATCATATCCTTAAAAAAATATCGTTTGATACTGTTGGGTTTTTTAATCAAATTTTTCGTTATTGTTTGACAGGACGTTGAAAGTTGCACCGGGGCGATAAACTATGCCGGCGTAGCTCTGATTAGAGATCTTCACGATAAACTCCTAACTGTTAGTGGTATACTTTAATTAATTGATTCATTATGTTACATACAATTGCAACTTTAAACATGATGTTCTTTTTGAGTTTTAAACGTAAAATACATAGGTTTTTACCGTTAGAGCTGGAATACAACATCCGGGTACTCTCATGAGACCTATTTTGTTTGAGTTTATTACGTCTATTAAGCGGTGGCGGCTTGCTAGAAGGAGACAATGAGCCATGGCACTATCAAAAGAAACCAATTTGAATATTTTTTAATTAATTTAAAAAGATGGAGAGATAGGCCATGTTCATGTTCATCAAAAATCGTGTGCAAACTAACTTACTATCAAATCAAATTCACACAGAGAAAAATATATGTTACTAATCTACACAATTGTGCAGAAAAAGTACACAATTGTGTAATATTTCTGCACAATTACTAACACATATTTCTCTCTGTGTAATTACATAATTTTCATGGAAACTGGTTTTATTTAACACACGACTTCGTAGAAATCTTACGATGTTGTTTTATTTTTATATTTTGTTAATTAAATAAACAACGTTTTTTTAGAAATAGTAACATTAAATGTGCAATTATTACTATTTCGATATAGAAATTATTTTATAAACAGCACCATAAAGTAATGTGCAATGAATATTTTATCAATAAACTCGCAACTTTGTCTTATGGGGGTTGACCATTGTGAATTTTTTTAAATTTAACTGTGGTCGCTCACAGTTAACTTCTAGGCGTGGTACTGCTAACAACATATTATAAATTTATTTAAAACTGGATTTCGTTAATGGATTAGAAATTTTAAAAATCGATTTTTTGCATTTTTGCATTTTAAAAGTTTAATTAAAATAAACTTTTTAATTAAAAACCGAAAGGTCGTAACCGGTTTTACGCATTTGGCAATTTTAGTGACCAGTTATTTCAAAAATTTTATTAAATAGAACTACAACTTCATCCGAAAAAGCTCAACATGGACTTAGAATAGATGACTATGTAAGTTTCAAATTAATATTTTATTTAACCCTTTAGCTGCCATACTCGGGTCAATTTGATCCCAGCCGAAATTAAGTCCAATTTGAACATTCTTAGAAATTTCCTTTTTTTCTAAAAATGGCTCATTTTAAAAATAAATATCTTTATTTCAACGCTGTCTATCCAATGATTTTTTCTTTAAAATATTTCAAGAGTATCCCAATCAATTTTTAGCTCTTAATATAAAAAAATTGAATAATCATGATTTTTTCAGTTCTTACATTTTTTAAATTCAAAAATTTGTTTTAAAACTAAAAATTATCTTTTCATAAATAAAACCATACTGTCTCCTAAAACAGGGTTCCTACTCGTCTGGAAAACCTGGAAAATCTGGAAAAGTCAGGGAATTTCTCATTTTTAGTGCCAAGTCAAAGAAATTAAATTTTCAGTCAGGGAAAACAAATTACTTAAAACATTTTTTTTAATTTACAATAAATTTGTTTTTAAATTTTAAAATAATATTTCTTTTAACTGAAAATTAAATTTTTATAATTTTTAAATTTTAAAAAATTATTCATTTTAAAAAATTATTAATTTTTTACATTTTAAAATTAAGATTTATTAATTTTTTATTTTCCGATTTATCAATATGTCTGGGAAAATTTATATTCCTTGTCAGAGAAAACCTGGAAAAGTCAGGAAATTTTATTTATAAAATTTGGTGGGAACCCCGTAACGGAATTTTTAACTATTATTAGAAAATTTGTTTTCAGTTGGAAAAGTTAATAGCCGCTTCGCATACAACGGTGGGCTACAAAACACCCTATTGTAACAGCTATGTTATTCTGGTGAAGTGTGGCAGCTAAGGGTTAAGAGTACATTTTTTGTCTTGAAACTTTGAAGGCGTTTATCTAGAAACGACATTTTCAAATCGGTGACCACAATATTTCAAAAACTGCTTTACCGATTTGGTTCAAATTTTGTAAACATTCCTTTGGGCGCATGGGTCCCAAGAAGGACCCAATTTTTTATTGAAAATTTAAAATTTTATTTTGAACTTTTTTTGAACTTTAGAGATTTTTTAATGGAATTGAGCCATTCAAAAAATTATTTTTGTGATCCGTAATTTTTGAATTGAAACCGCTTTAGGGATGTTTTTAATTAATGGAGAAGTGCAAAGATTTACTGTCTTAGTAGATCCAAATAAAATTATTTATCGATTTTGGAGTACCACGGCGTTGCCGTATACTTCCTGTCTTGTGTAAGCCGTTTTTGTGCAGTGCGAGCTTGTTGGTTCATTAGCGGTTGATACCCGTATATTGTGTTAAGCGGACGGTCTCTGTGAGCTGCGGCTCCTTTTTGGGCGTTCAGGATAGGAGCTTTGGCCCGAAAGTGCTTTGGCACTTTTCGTTTTCGCGATCTAGGACGGTCGCGCTTGGAAGCATAGGTACAAGATGCACTATTTGGTGTATAATAGCAATAATTAACAAAAACAACATGAATTTAAATATAGTAGCATTACAAAAATAAAATAAAAAAGAACCGCATATTTTATCGTTAATATTAGTAATTTTTTTATAATTTTGACTGGAGATTTCAAAATTATTTATTAAATTATGATGTAATAAGTGCATAGGGATAATTTTTAATCATTATTATAGGAGAAAATCAATAAAAATTCTCCAAAAATAAAGGCGGAAAATTGTAAGCCATCACATAACTTTGTCAATTTTAATACTGTTTTATTTTAATTTAATTTTATTATATTATAATAAAGTAATTTAAAATACTTCCTTTTTTACAAGGAAGTAAAAACCTGGTGCTGTCGCTGGATATTCGTGCTGAATATCTTGTGGTTTATGTAATAGCAATAGCTGCGGTTAATATGGTTTGAATTCATTGATTGTCAGTAACTAAGTAGATTACACGGTTAAAATCATTCTTGGCCAATCGAAGTTGAATTTTTTGAGTAAATTATATTACCTTACTCAATTGTCCAGGTTGTGCGGCGTGAAGGTCGCACTGGTTTATCATAACCTTTCTTTTTTTAGGTTCGTAACTTAAAATGAGTCAAATGAACTTCCGTATTATTTTTTTTGTATTTTATCTTTTTTTTTAATCCTAAGTTATTTTTTAAATTTGAAGCAATAAGATCAATGGGGGGTGAAGTTTTACGTCTATATTTCCCGAATTTGTTTGGTGTTTTATTTGATGTTCTTTGACATTAAATTAAAGTTATCACTAAAATAATAATAAATAATACACAATAATAAATAATATTAAATAATAATAATTAATAATTAATAAAATTGTTAACTGTAGTTTCAAACCCTTTTCCAAAATTCTTCTTTTCATTCTAGGTATAAGAACTAAAAATTCTCGCAATGAGTGTGCAATGAGTTCCAATCACACTGATGGCATTTCCCCGCTGAATCGCGATTGACAGTCTTTCTTTAAACCAAGAGCCCTCTTTGGGATTCCCAGTGGCTTCGATTAGTTTCCGGCAGATGTCTTTGATGAAAAACCGCGCACTGGAGCCTTGAGGGCCAAGAGTCTCTATCGCGATGGGGATAAATATATAATCGTTTGACAAAACGCTATATTTTGTTCTTTTATTGGCTTCGGCCTTTTCGGCCGCAGCACCTGGACAGATGGCAGTGCAGGGTAAGTACGATGGAGCTACCGTGTCGACAATTGTTATGTCCCATATTAGACATTTTCCACATGAATATATGGAATTAAAGACATTCCGTCAGGACGTTTTCCATCAGTGCGAGCCATTAGACCAGGTGGCTCGAGGACAGGATGAAGACCAATTGATGTTAGTGCCCGCTTGATGATGTTGTTGGCTTCTTGATGTCTGGTGCTACGTCCTTTGCTGTATTTGCACAAAAGTCCGTTAGTTCCGGTTGCGTCGACAAGTGATCCGCATCGGCAAATGTGGGGTTCCACCGTTTTGCATCCGAGTCTGAGGCCTGCCGAGATGCGTATTATGTCTCTATTAAGCAATGTTCCTATGTTGGATGATGGCAAAGCGTGTAACCAGGAGCTGGATTCCGTACGTACAACAGCTGACAAGCGGGCTTGGTCCTTCATGTCAGTGGCGTTTTCAAGAAGACGGTTTTTGGCCACATCGATGAAAGGAACGTCCCAGTCACGTTGTTTTGTAGAAGATGGTAGAATGGAGGAGCTAGATATTTGTTGCCACATAATTATTGATTCCGTTGTTCTGTGTATATCGATTTGTAAAAAATTTGTTGATAAAATGTTGAAGAGATCTTGTCAGGAAGTGGAAGAAGAAATAAAACTTGGTAAAGCCACATCAACGGCAGATCTGATTCCAAGTCTTCCAGAATTCACTGGAAGAGAAGCTTGCATCCATTCGGTATTAGATAGTTTTATGTTCAAAATTTCACTGACTGCATGGCGTTGTAAATCATCAAATTTTAAAAGAAGACGGTGTTTGTATAATGGTGAAGTGCGTAAGAGATATTGCAGGCGAGGCAGGGAAATGCAGTTTTTCAAAAGAAAGAAAGCCTGGTGTGGTTCCAACAACGATAAGCGCTTACACATGATTGTAAAAGAATTTATCTTCTTCTGTAAAATGATGTTTTCAGCATGAGAACCAAGAGGAGCTCCTAGTAATTCTAGATTGTTCTTATTGGTGACTTTAGATCCGATGAATTCTGGCGTAAAATTTTCCAATTCTGTTGACGTAGAAATACGGGCCCTCGCTGTCTATAATTTTATAGTCTGCAGCTACTATTTCGGGTGTATCCAAAAGTGTTCCGTCATCTAAATACCATACGTTCAATTTTGAATTGAGCTTTTGAAATAATGGGTGGGTAGCAACACAGAATAAAAACGGACCGAGAGGATCTCCTTGTTGAACTCCTTCTTGGGACTCTATCTTGTAGTTACCATAGAGGAGAGTAGACATGTTGCTGTAACTCGCATGAACATAATGATATATTTCTGGAAAATCTGCCGAGACTAATTCCATCATCGTGTCCCGTCTAATTAGATTGAATGCGTTCTTGAAATCTACTTTGAGCAAAATGTTATCGTGTCCATTAATAACTTCTTCGGCGTTAATGATTGAACGGACAGTATGTGAAATAGCTTCTGCGCCACCTGAAATTCCAAAACCAAGCTGTAGCGGCATGAGGAAGGGTATAGCACGATTTTTGATTCTATTTATAGCGCATTTTGAGGCCAGGCGACGAAGTGTTAGGCCTACAGCAATTGGTCAGAGGCTGCCGTCTTTCTTCTCAAGCGAGCAAAGACTAGCTCCAAAAAATAGGGGCCGGATAAATTCAGGTATCTTACTCTCAAGAATTTTGTTGATAAATGCCGTGATGGATCTCAATAACTTTTGTGCATGGTCGCCGTTGCGTGAGTCGATCATATCAAGTACATGTTGAGGACGGAGACCATCTAATCCCGCTGCCGTGCCCTTAGTAAAAGAGTTTAAGGCATTTTTACGTCATTTTCTGAAACTTGAACAGGGATATGGTTGGTGGTACTTGGTGGTTCACGGAAGTCTGAGTAACGTCTTGGGTGTTTCTCACGCATGATGATGGTATTTCCTTCAGTCGCCGGGGCAATTTTATTGTCTGAACATGCAATGCGAAGAGCCCCTCTAATGTCTCCGTCAGATAACTTGGCGGCAGCTAGATTGGCTGATTTTTGTTCTGCGTTATTCTTGTTGGATGTATGTTTGCATTTTGATGTTGATTCCTTCAAAGATTCTTGAACGGACATTGATGATGAAATTTCTTTTGGAAAATTTCGAAGTAAACTAATTATTTTGGAGGAAAGTGAACCGTTATTACTCAGCAAATTAGATTTTTTTGGATATGAGGAACTTTGAGACAGGTGTAACTGAATATAAGAAAGTTTAGCCAAGAAAACGCAGAGTTATTACTTAAAATTTCGTCTATGCAGCTACAATATTTCTCTGCAGCTAGTGCTCGTGCTCCCTTTGGAATGCGATGTAAAAGACGACCTCTGAAGCGCATTTTGCAAATTGTAGCCAAAATGTCACAGTTTGTGTTCGATTTGACATCTTCACTTTGATGAGGCTGAATTTGGATGGATTGGTGATTTAGAGATTGAAAGGACGACTTGTTTCTTTGTGAGCATATAATTGATCGGCTTGAGTGTATATTTAAACCTCTTTTTGTTTGAAAATCTCTCTTGCATGACGTGCATTTATGTGGGCCTTCAGCTTGAATGTTGGCTTTATTTCTTGATGGTCCAGCATCTCTCCGATCTTGTGAGGATTGTGCAAATGGTTTCAAGGTTAGAGAGGTCTTGTTATTTGGGTATTTGCATGGCAAATAATCATCGTCGGATGAGTCAGTTGACATTGACATTATGTCAAAAACTTACTTACTTATCACTTAAATTGGAAATTAATATTTAAGATTTCCTCGTTAAAAGAATTTTATCGTGGACTTTAATAGTAGGTACTGCTGTAGCTAATTAAAATTTAGCCTTAAGAAAATTTATTAAAAGTTCGCCAAGATTTCAAAACTATTTAGGGAATTTTGTTATCTAATATTTTATCTGATCATGATATATTTAACTTTTTAATTTCCATCGTAAAATCGGCTCCGTAAACATACCTAACCTTCAAATTTCTATTATAAATATAGCTCGTTATTTTCGCTATGAGAATAATTAAAAATTACTCGTATTAGATACTCGTGTAATTTAGTGCTTATATATTTTTTTATATAATTTGTCGGAGAAGCGCCAAATTCGATTGGATGATTCGCATCTGGGAGTTATATGTATATAGCTAAATATAGCTCCTGTTCAGACGTGTGTGATCGTAAACCGAATAAGGTAGCAAGTTTTTCGATTCATTTATGATATTTTCTTTTCTTTATATAAAATGTTTTTTCTTTGGTTTTCACTCTTCAGCCAGAGAAACATGAATCCGTGTCAAGTTTTGTAAATAACATGAAAGCAATATAGAGGGTGTTTTTTCAGGCGTAACGGCGTTAATCAAAATTCTAATGCTGATAGTAAAATTGCTAATTCTTCTCCCTTAATTTTGCTGGCAAAACATTAATGGTGGTTTAGTCCGCACCTCAACACTCGCGCGCGGATAATAAAGAGCGGCATCGGTATAATAATTACAAAAAGCACTTTAGTTTGATTTAAAATTTAGAAAATAATGCAAATTTTGCTTTTACATTGCCTGAGGTGTTATTTTAAGATTTAAATCACTCGGGCTAGCTTAGGTAAGGTTACAGGCTCCGGTAACGTAACTCTTAAATGTAAGGGGAACGAGAAATTTAATTTGATTTTTATAGCATACTGATTGTTTTTCCAAATCAAAAAAAATATGCTTTCCTTTTTGTTAAATTTTTAAATAATTATATGAGGGTAATGCACTCATATTCAAATATGCTGGTATTTGCTTCACAATGATATCAAAAAATAATAGTCCTAAAAGGTGTCGCATCGTTAACCTTTGTAAGGAAATACTTTTATTGTACTATAGAAATATTTAAACCGAATTACTTTTCCGTAAAATTTGCAACAATAAAATTTTGTTTGGGCATAAAATTTTTGGCTCGTTTTAAAGAAATATAGACAATGCGGAACTTGGCGAAAGTTACATATTACGTAAATTGTAAAAGTGCTATTGATTCAGGAAAAGTATTTTTGTTGGCAAATACAAATACTTGCAAACATTAATACTAAATTATCAATTAAACTTATTAATTGAAACATATAAATGCGAATGTAGGTAATTTTAAAAGAAACAGAACAGAACATTGCATAAATTAGAGGAAGTAGTAATTACTTTGCAAGTTACCAAATTATGTTAATAGTATTTAGTAATTGGCGTATCTAGGTTTTTAGTTAAACAAATTAGTCATTTTTTAAAATATTAATTTTTATGCAGTTTTACCAAATTTCGCCAATATAAGCTAAAAACACGTCCAACTATAAGAATATATTATAAAGACGAAGCTTAATTACTCTCAAAGGAAGTGAAGATGTGAAGGGTGTCAAGCCTTAAAGAAACTATGCAAGGGTGCGCTTTTTTCATCTTTGGGTAAATTAAGAAAGAAAATGTCATTTACGGGCACTGAAGAGCTCCGAATCTTTTTTACTTTGATGCTAATTTTTTTTTGCAAAAATGAATTCCTTTGTCTAATTTAATTTGCTAATGAGATATAATATAATTAAAATTATATTGGCTTCTTATACCGGGTAATTAATCCCTAAAAGATTTGATGAACTTATAAACATAAAAATAAATTGAAACCCAACAATTGCAATGCTAAATTAAATAGACAGACAGTTTTATTTATTTAACCAAATACAATCAAGTTGTAAAACTTTTAGATAAAAGGAAAGCCAGCGAGATAATGAGGGTAAATTTGTTCAAAAAATTAATCATTTCTAAAAAAAAACTGAAAGGGGTTGAAAGAAGAAAAACAAAGTGATATTAAAATTAAATTAGGTTTTTGTTTTACAATTATTGTTTATTGTACTACATATACATATTATATATTTACTTTGTAATCAACTCAAATATACCAGAACGAACGATGAATATTGAATAACAAAAAATTTCTAGTTGAACAAATTGCTGCAAAAATATAGCACGCATCGAATTTTTAAACTTTTAATTTATTTATCAATTAATGTAATTGATATAATTATCAAAAATTGCAATTGAATTAATTGCCCTCTGTGAATTGGGAGCGCAGATAGCATTTATTCTAATGCATGCGGTCTATAATTTACTTACTTTTAATTTAATAAATTTTCAATTGCTACTTTGTTTACTTTTATGATTAAATTTATCGTTATAATATGCTAGGTACTTATTGTTCAAGTCGTATAATATAATTTTTTGTTATAATTTTCTAAATTGAGTAATTTTCTGAACATTACTTAACCTACCATAACAGGATATATTAAACAAACATTTCCTTATGCTATTAAAAATAATATACTGAAAATTAGTTTATAATTTCATCCTGATATTTAACGAGGTATATTTCGATTTTTAATTTTTCTAAAAATCCCCTGCGACCTAACAAGATTCATATTATACGAATACGAATATGTAAATACAAGACGGGGAGAATACGACCCCCCGGTTGAAACAAAAGGTTTCATTATTTTAAGTTATGCAACTAGTCGAGTAACCAGGTAGTTTTACCTGACAAATTCCTGTGGCAAAGGATTGAAAACTGATTCCTATGTAATTTTGGTCGTAGAATCCGAATTTGAGGTTTGCGAACAAAATTTCCTTGTGCCAAAGCCGCCATATTGAAAAAACGTTGCCAAATCACGTTTTTTTGCAAAAAACTCAAAATTTTAGGCAACCTATTGATTTTTCGAAAAAATAAATCAAATGAATCAAAAAGTAGATAAAATTTCCTACAAAACCATTTTTTGGTTCATTTCCTAGGACGAAAATTAACGCCGCAAGTGCCATTCGCGTATTTGCCGGTTTTTCGAGAAATTCAAATTTTTTTTGAAAATTTGAAAAACTTCTAACTGCATGCTGACCAGAGGCTATATTTTTACCCGTTGCCGTCGGCATGGAAACCTTTATTTCACTCGAGAAATCATAAAATTTGAATTTTTCGAAAAACCAGTAAAAGCGCGAATGGCGCCTGCGGCTTTAATTTTCGTCCTAGGAAATCAGCGAAAAAAGCATATTGTAGGAAATTTTATCTACTTTTTGATTCATTTGATTCATTTTTTCGAAAAGTCAATAGGTTGCCCAAAATTTTAAGTTTTTTGCAAAAAAAACATGATTTAGCAACGTTTTTTCAATATGGCGGCTTTGGCACAAGGAAATTTTGTTCGCAAACCTTAAATTCGGATTCTACGACCAAAATTACATAGGAATCAGTTTTCAATCCTTTGCCGCAGAAATTTGCAAGCTAGACCCCCTTTTGTCGACCTGGTTACTGGACTACACGGTACGTAGCCGGTAATTTGACCCCCAGTAATTTGATCCCAGGTAATTTCATCCCGGTAATTTGATCCCCTAGTAATTTCGTCCCCGGTAATTTCGTCCCAGGTGATTTCACCCCCAGGTATTTTGATACCCTGGCAATTTCGTCCCCGGTTATTTCATCCCAAGTGATTTTATCCCCAGGTAATTTGATCCCCGGTAAATTGATCTCCTGGTAATTTTGACACCGGTAATTTCGTCCCCAATTACGATTTATATTATTCTTCTGCATTTTTGTAATGAATTACTTAAAATACATTTATATTTAAAATACTTTATTAAAATACATTATTTTATAAAATTGTTCCTCTTCATGTTTGTAATTTGGTCTTAGTTATATTATTATCCGTAAAAAGGAGATATCTGTGCGAAGATATGCATCGGTTATGTAGGTTAGTGTTAGCTTATGATTTTTTTAAGCAAAACCGCTTGTAAAAAAGAGATATCCGTGCGAAGATATGCAACAGTTATGCAGGTTAGTGTTAGTTTATGATTTTCTTTTAGCGAAATCGCTCCTAAAACAGACCTTGGCCGTACCGGGATTGAAATTACCGGGGAGCAAATTACCGGGAAGCAATTTACCAGGGGATCTAATTAGCTAAGGGTGAAATTACCGGGGATCAAATAACCGGGGATGAATTTACCAGGGAGATCTAATTGCCAGGGGTGAAATAACCGGGGATGAAATTACCGGGGATCAATTTACCTTGGGGATCAATTTACCTTGGGGATCAAATTACCGGGGTCAAATAACCGGGGACCAAATTTCCAGGGACCAAATCACCTAGTGCCTACACGGTAATATGCACCGACTATTTTTTACCCCTCAGTACCCCACTAATTGCATAAACTATATATTATGAATTAAATTTGGCAGTTTTAACTACACACCCAATAAACACATAATAATAACGTTAATTCAACGTCAATATGCCGTCAAATTAACGTGGTTTCACTATTAGTTATTCCATTTTATTATTTATATATTTCTGATTTGTCTTAAAACAAATTCTTTGCAGATTTTTGAGTTCACTACTCAGGTAACGAATGCATTGAATTTATGGGTATAACGCAATTCCCACAAATACAAGAAAGGCAAAGATGAAAAAGTTCGATAATGCAAACAATAGTAAACTAGATTGTATTATATAATAACAACGTGTTTCGTTAAAATTTAATTAATTTTACGAAATACGTGTTTATAACTTTTCTCATTTTTAAACGATTTTTTGAAGTTATAGCCCAGTGAACAAATTTTTATACACCAGTAGTTGCTTAAAGAAGAATAAAATTAATCGTGACTTTTATACCAAAATCTACCAATATTTATGTTAAAAACACTTTTTTAAATTTTCTGTTTTCAGTTATAATTAACATTTTTAAATATGGTTCCTTGAGCTGTAAATAATTTTGATTAACTCTCAACTTTTATATTCTTTAATATTTCTGTTTGGGGTTATTCCATTTCCATAAAAGCATTTATTAAATTAAATTTTAGAATCTGATTCAATAATGAACAGGCGTACAGCTGAAACAACATTCTATCCAGTTGAGCATTAAAAACAAATACTGCCAGTCCCGTGAATGAATCAGGTCGTTTGAACACGGCCATTTGGTTCAATGCCTTATACGGCGCAGCCAATTTACTGACAAACCTGATTTTATGCGGAGTGAATTTGCCGAAAACCCTATTTAGCGGGTTCTGATTTGACGCAAGATCAATTCGGTAAAAACAACCATGTAGGTGAAAATATGCAAAAGCAATTGGCGTAGCAGTTCTACTTCTACTTAATAAGTAGAACTCGAACTTAATCATATTTTTCTTTTGAAATTTTGTTGTTTTTCAAGATTTCCACTGCGATTCAATGTTTCTTTTGTTATTTATTAACAATTTCGTCAAATTTTGAGTAGTACAATCAATCTATCGACTGGAGCAATCAAAAAGTCAAGATATTTCTTATATTCGATGGAAAACAATTTTGAAAACTGCGGTAGTGCGGTTAGCACAATCTGACGGAAATGATTTATTAATTAAGTATAATAGATCATTAGTGAGATCAACAAGTTAGCAACTTCAAGGTACTCGGTTCGAATCCGGGGAGAGCCTAATTCTTTGATATGACCGTCTCCGTGTTTCGGAGGGCACGTAAAACCTGCTGTCCCACTGGGTAGAAACAAAAACAAAGTTGGTTAAATATCACCCGGACTCCGCACCGTCGATTAAAATGATACATACATAAGTGGTTTACGGAATTTGGTTGTGGTGGTACCAGCACAAAAGATGCTAAACGTCCAGGTAGACCAAGTAAAGTTACTACTCAAGAAAACATCGATAAAATCCGAGACATGGTTTTGGGTGATCACAGATTGAAAGTACGGGAGATTGCTAATGCTATATGAACATATCAAATGGTGCAACGATTTTTTTTTCAATTTTGCACGATCGTTTGGAATGAGAAAGCTATTGGCAAGATGATCAACAAAGCAAACGTATGACTGATTTATTACTGTTGCTGAAACATGGATTCATCATTATACACCAGAAACCAAGGAACAGTCTAAATAATGGGTAAAAGCCGGTGGAAATGCTCCAAAGAAAGCCAAAACAGTGTCATTAGCTGGGAAGGATATGGCAACTGAGTTTTGATTATTTATGGTAGTATTTATCGGTTACTAGGAAAAAGAAAAACCATAACAGGACTATATTATGCATCATTACTGGATCGATTTAATGATTAAATCAAGCAGAAACGATCACATTTGCAAAAGAAAAGGATGCTTTTTCATCACGATAATGGACTAGCTCATTGCAACAGCAAAACTTACAGAATTACGCTACGAATTACTCTCTCATCCACCATATTGTCCAGATTTGGTACCTTGTGATTAGTTTCTGTTTCCAAATCTGAACAAATGGCTTTCTGGAAGAAGATTTCAAACAAATGATGAAGTAATAGTAGAAACTAGTGCATATTTTGAAGGTTTTGATAAATCTTTCTTTACAGACGGTATTCATTGGAATATGTGTATCCAGTCAAAGAAGGCTATGTTGAAAAATAATAAAAACTTTGCCCAAAAAAAAAATTTCAGGGACCTCGCTTTATCTAAATAATAAAACCTTTCTCTGGGAGGAAGAGGTTGATTGTCCTGCAGTGCACAGAAAAGGCTGAAGAGAGAACCGGTCTTATAAAAATATGATTCTTAGAGTATTATTAAACGTAATAATAAAATTCCCAGGTTGTGCGGTCCGAAGACCGCACTAACTCATCACTTTCGCAGTTGTCCTCTTCAGTTATTTCTCAATTTATTTATAAAAATTTGAAACTAAAAACCAATTAGAGATGTTTTCCAACCTGTGCGTTTTACTTTAATTAAAATTCAAACCTTAAAGATTAATTTTAATTAATTAATATTGGCTGATGTTGGCAAAAATTAAATTTCTCTTTGTATCCGCCTACATAGATTGTAGTGCCAAACACGAACAACTACAAACAAGCACCGCACATCCGCTCTTGGATGATATTCCTTAGTGGCAAACTTCAATGAACATTTCTAATGATATCTTAATTGAATAATTGGAAATCTTTACATGGAAATGTTATTTTCTCATGAAGTGACAATTTGTCGATGTATAGCAAGCTCATACATGAGTATGTTTTTAAAATTAGTTTATAGTGTGAATAAGCGGATGCTTATTTAAGTTGCACTTTACTGTTATCTACACAATAACTGAAACACGACAAATTTTGTTATTGTTATTTACCCATTGCTTGCTTAACAGCTAACTCCAAAACTCCAAATTTAAAATATATTAGTGTACGAGATACAAATCTGAATATAAAGTTTGGTAGCAGATTTGGTATCCTTGCTGACTACTCAGCACTTCCTTCCTTTCAAAATAGATTCGAACTAATAACCTACAGCCAAAAGTGGATTGGGCCACGTGGAGAATAATGAATATTTCGCGTGGGCCAGTCTTGTAAGAATCCGCATCCACTAAATTTATGGTTGCGTGTATGTATAACTAAAAATTCAATTTTTACTAAAAGCTAAAATGGACGTAGAAAAGACATGCGTAAAACAGGTAATTAATTAAGGATAAATTACAAAAAAAAACTGTTTTAGTTGGGGAGCTGTTTAAATAACGTTTTACATAACCTCACTTTTATTCTATGAAAATGTGTAATCCGGCCCTTTCACATATTGGTAATTTTAATACTTTTCAAGTGTTTTAAGTTGGATTTCTATAGGAAAAATGTTTTATTTTAGGTAAATAGGAATATTCTTCCATTTTATTATTTACCTCCATGGATATAAAATATGTATGCGATGCGACAATTTTGATATTTACTGCAGACTTGCAGTATTATGAAATGAACTTTTGTAGTTTTGTCAATAGCTTAGTTGAAAACCTTTTAATTAGCAAATGGCGAAATTTAAGAAGAAAAAAAGAATAAAAATGTTGTATGATTGATACAAAGCTGAGAACACCATTGATAAATCTTAAACATGTATCTCACTTTCACAAGTGATATAAGTTTGTTTTAAATTGTTATTAAATAATTTATTATAAATTTACAAGCTATTTATAACTTGAAATTAGTTAGTCGATCTATAAATGTATTTCTACGTTCATAACGTAAGAAATAGAATTACATGAATGATGATAGCTTCCTAACGATGTAATTGTATTATAGGTGGGTGCAATTGTAAATAATATTTTACTATCTTTAAATGCATAGTAGCCCTATCCAAAGTAATTATTTTATCTACTTTATTCTACAGCATTTAAATTTTTATAAATAAAGATTTATCGATTTTTGTGTTGGTTGAAAAGGTTTACTCGCGGAAAACTCAGTTTCATAATATTTTATAGCTTCATTTTTCTTAAGTTAGCTTAGGCTCAAGACGCTCATATAATACTATTACGAATTCATTTTAAAGAACAAACGGAGTTGAAAAATGATAACCTAAACACGTGTGCAGCATTTTTCTTTGAACTCGTCAGGTCGCCAGTTCTGCATAATCTGATTATAATTAACAAGTAGAAAATAGAATTAAAAATCAAAAGTTTAAAAAGAAATTATACGGGTGTACTTAGTACACAAATTCTAATAGCGTAAAAGGTTTCTGGAATAAATAGAATTTTAAAATTATACTTATGTCTATCTAATGGATAGGTGTAATCTCTAAATTAAATCTCCAGCAGACAATTCAATTTTATAATTTTGGAATTCATTTTAATGGAATAATAATTTTTTTACCGCTGTATTTATATTTATAATACAGTTCAATTTTCAATAATATTATAATCACATTTTTAACTACATGTATATAGAAAAATCAATACTATACTCAAGTAACATTTCTAGCTAGTAATTGTCTAACATTAAACAGTGAGTAAAACAGAAGTTGGACACTCCTATGTTACCAATGTAAATTGAACATTTTGAAGCCGCTGTTATTTGTATAAAAATCAATTTTACAGCAAAACTTTTTAGACATTTTTTGTTGAAAATTTCATTGCCTTCAATTTTGTTTATATACATTTTTTCATTTTGTCGCGCTGTTTTTGACTGACAGCGACTTGCACAAGACTCTGTAAAATGCAAAAAATATTCTCATCTATATCTCGGAAACGGTGCAAAAAACTTAAAATATTAATAAGCATTTTTCCTTGTAAATTTTATTCTCTACATTTTTGTTTCTATATATTTTTCTATTTTATCGCACCGTTTCCGAGATATCGACGACAATATTTTTTGTGTTTTATAGAGTCTTGTTTAAGTCGCTGTCAGGCAAAAACGGCGCGACAAAATAAAAATATTCATATAAACAAAATTGAAGGCAATGAAATTTTCAACAAAATATGTCTAAAATGTTTTGCTGTAAAATTGATTTTTATATGAAAAAAAGTGGCTTCAAAATGTCCAATTTATATTGGAAACATAGGAATGTTCAACTTCTTTTTTTACTGACTATAGTTGAAAACTCATCATTTACAGCTTATTTTGGTTGTGGCAGCTTATTGTCAGGTGTTTTTTGTAATAATTGATTGTGACATATTATCTAAGCTACTTTACACCATCGTTATGTAGTGTACTATTGATTCAGTGAGATTGAAAAGGGATTGAAAATCCGAAATAAACAAAAATATGCACCTCTTAAGACACCATCAGATACAGCCTCATTAAATTTTTAAATCTAATCCTAAAATTACTCTTACTTACTTTCAACAAAAGAACGTAATGGTTTGCTACAATATTATAGTTTGTTTTGCAATGCATACCTATTCCTTGGGACGAATATACAGGGTGTCCCCGTGACCGTGGAGAACCTTTGAGGTGACGATAAAGGACACTTTTCTAAGATAAATTTGCAAATAAAATTTTTGTCCAAGTTCAAACCCTTGGGAGGCACCTCCCTTTAAAGCAAATTTTTGAATTTCTGATTTCAAACGGCCATAGCTCCGATTTTATTAATTTTTTAGTCTTAATGGATTACAGCTTTCTTAAAGACCATTCGCTTATCTACAAATTAAGTTATAACCCTTTATCATCTAGAATCAACGGATTTCGAGTTATAAATTAATTTAAGGGAAAAACTGATAAAAAATTTCAGGTATTATATTTTTTGCTTTTTTTTCAAACGCCGTATCGCTTGAAGGAAACGTCTTAGGAAAAAAACTGAAGCCTAAACCGGATAGGAAATTTAATGGGCTACAACTTTGGTCAAATACATTTTTTTGGAAAACCAATCATTTTTACAGAAATTTTGAAAATAATGAATAAGGTGTAAGAAATCATTAATATATGGCCGTTTGAAATCATAAATTCAAAAATTTTCTTTAAAGGGAGGTACAAAAAGGACAAAAATTTTATTTGCAAATTTATCTTGGAAAAGCGTCCTTTATCACCACCTCAAAGGTTTTCCACGGACACGGGGACACCCTTTATAATACACTGGCTCAAAGAATTATTGGAACAGTCCTATGTTAGCAATGTAATTTGTACCTTTTGACACATCAATTTTACAGCAAAATTTTTCAGACATTTTTGTTGCAAATTTCACTGCCTTCAATTTTGTTTATATACATTTTTCTATTTTGTTGCATGATTTCTAACTGACGGAGACTTAAACAAAACTGTAAAATACAAAAAATAATTTCAGTTGTATCTCAAAAACGGTGCGACAAAATAGAAAAATGTATATGAATAAAACTGTAGGGAATGAAATTTACAAGAAGAAATTCCTATTCAGTTTTTTATTTCGTAGCACCGTTTTTGAGATACAGCTGACAATAATTTTTGTAATTTACAGAGTTTTGTTTATCTCGCTCTCAGTTAGAAATGGTGCAACAAAATAGAAATATATATATAAACAAAATTGAAGGCAATGAAATTTGCAATATAAAATGTTACAAAAGTTTTGCTGTAAATAGATTGTTATGTGTCAAAATTAGTCTTGAAAAGGTACAAATTGCATTGCTAACATCGGACTGTACCAATAGTTCTGTGAGCCAGTGTATAATCTGACGATTCTAGTTTGTTTGCTTGAATAGAGATATCTAATCCATGGTTTTTTTCTCTTCATCCTCTGCGAAGTCTTCACGATTAATCTCCAAGGGGGATCAACCAACTTTATTCTTTCATTTCAATCCTAAATCCTTGATGTATGAATTGTTTACCTGTAGAACAAAAAATCTACGATTTCAGTGCGATCTGCTGATTTTGGATCAACATTAACGTAAATTAAATAAAATTAAATATTTATAATAAAATACTAATGAAAACCCCAGTATTACTTCTCTAAAGCAAAAAAAAAATTTTTAATTAAAATTAATTAAAGTAAATTTGATTTCAATTATTAATTATTTTGAGAAAGCTGTATCAGATAGCTGGGAAAGCCGTGTAATACTAGATAGTCACAAAATGGCTGTAATTGAGTTGTGTAGAAGCTGTCACAGGTGCAGCCAGCTGTGGAACTTCTGGCAGCTTTTTCTTAACTTCAAAAACGAATACTCCAATACAGTAAAAATGCCCCAATAAATAGAAAATGGCTTTTTTAATTAAATGTACTTTTTTCACATTGAAATATTAAAAATTTGGGAGATTAAATTGAAATCTTTGTTTTCGACCTTTGCGCGATTATAGTTTTAATATATAAATTACTTTTCCGAAGAACAATAATTCTTAATGCCATATGGTTTTTTTGCTTCTTAATTTTAAAGTAAGTAGTTAATTGGATTTGTGCTACTCTCTTATTGAACGTAAATCCATATTGCTTTTTTTAAATGTCATACCAACTATCAATTTAAAAAATAATTGAAATTTTATTGTCTGATGTAAAAACAGTGACTTTTATTAATTTTGACATAAAGTTTTAAATTTGATCTTTGCGGTCGGAAAATTGAAATGTATAATTTAAAAACCTGCTACGGAATTAGAATTTAAAAACGAAAACTTAAGTAAAAGAAAATAAATATTTTATTTGCAAGGTAAAATGCATTCCTAATTTAACAAACATTTTAGAAGTGCAAGAGGGAACATCAAAATAATGTCCATTGTTTTTATTTTGAAATTTTTACATAAAGTTTTACATAAGTTGACACGTAGACACTTCGAGGTTATGTTACTTTAAATTAGCGGTTATTTTAAATTTTATGTACTAATGGTTAAGTTTATAATTAGTTATTCCGCAAATTGTTGCAATTGAAATAATTTACGATTTTGTTTATTTGTTTTTTTTTCTACCGATATTAATAATTACATTTAAAACAAATGCAACTATGTGAGTATCGGCATAAAACTATCCATCTGATGAGCAATTGTTTTAAGTCAAAAATATTTTCTCTGGTAGTAGTTTTAATTTGTACTCTCAAAAAAGGTCGTCTATGACGTTATTTATAAATAAATGGCCGGTAGTGGTTGAAAAATTTGCATTCTTAATAAATACTATTGATACATAGTATTATATCTAAATTGGAAATCATTTTTTCAGTTCAGTCGTAAAGGCCTATAATAGAGATAACACCTCAATAGACACAAGTGTGTTGAGATTAAGCTCACTTACTGCATTGCTGCTGGTAAAATACTTTCTACTTTATGTAATAGGTAATAACTATAGCTATATATACATTTTACTATATATGAATAGTAAATATTTTTATGGAGGTCTTAGTAAGTTGTATATAGATAGAACATATATGTGTATAATGCAGTGAGTGTATACAATTACTAGGGACTGTAGACATTTGCTAGACTGCTTAGGAAAAGTAGACAATTTACTTTTGATTCACAAAATAATCTACTTTTACTAGTGAGAGTCTACAATACCTAGTGAATGTATACTTTTCCTATAGGGGGTCAGAAAAAGTAGATTGACAATTAATTATTTTTAATTGTATATAATAATTATTTTAATAATTAATTAACAATTAAATCTTAATATATAAAACTCAAAGTTTGTATGTATGTATGTCCGTCCCATCAAAATCTCCCCAACGGAAAGCACGATTGAATTGAAATTTTAACTGGTAATTCAGCTAAGAGTTCTAAGGTTAACGCCACTATTCCCAGCTCTCTACGTCAATTTTAATATATAAAACTCAAAGTTTGTATGTAATAATAAAATAAGAAATTAATTATAATAAATGATCCTGTGCAAAAAGGAGTTTCCAGGTCATTCAAATATTAGGAGATCATGGCGGCCTGCAGGCCGCCTGACCTGCTAGTTTTAAAATAAAATAAACAAAATATCACATTATGGAGTGAGGTTAAATTTTATTCCCCATTTGCTGGACGTTATCAGTGACTGTATACATTCACTAGTAGAAATATGGACAGAGCAGCGCCATCACTTGAGCTATTATGCGTAGCTTTGATTCCAATAGACTGTCTAATATTTTCTATTGCATGTTTTGATTTTTGGTTTCAGTTTTTTCTTCTCTTTATCAGCCTGTCTCTGTCCACTCTTAAACCTTTCCATTCTTGGTTTTCTTGTTACCATTATTGAAACAATTCTTCTATTCTAGGATTATCTGTATTAGTCTTTCAATGATTGCTAATCATCATTTTTTAATATAAAAATAAATATATTTGATCAGTTTGTTTTAAGTCTCATCCGAAACTATCCAGAAGATTCTTGAAATCTTGAATGCGTTCATCCCTGCAGCAAATGGTTCTTCCAGATGTTTTTGGCTTCAACTTTGAATATCAAAAAGTATATTATTGGTTACAAAACTACTGTAATTACGTAGATTTAATCAGGCTGTTACATGTCTCTTTCAGTTCAGTTATTTGTGGAGCTCTCCGGAGATGTTTTACATCAAACTATTTGATAATCATACGCAAATGCGGTGTTATCTTCACGCTTTTTAGAAATCATGTCTGCTATCTTATCGTTAAATCTTTGCTGCATTAAATCCATTTCCATGTTTCACGTTATTATATTTTTATATGAAAATGAACGTAATCAATAAGTAAACACGTGAAAATGCTACTCTTCACTTAATAATATACTAAAATCCATTTTTTAAATGGAATAACGAGCAACCACCAACCATGCAACCTTCGCTATTTCAAAGCAGGACGCGATTTATGCCAAAGTATGGATGATTATCAGGTAATTGGAAAATCTCTCACATGATGGCGTGAAGTGCTGAGGTTGTACTTGAAGTATTAACGGCGTTACCTTATCTACAAATATTTCTTTTTAGTCATTTTTACATTTTCGCCAAACGAGCGGTTCCGGGATGTTCATACGAACCAAAACTTTAAATGCCAGTTTTCAAACCTTAGGTGAAGTTTTCTGCAGGAAATATCCCAAAAACCCCAAGGCTAAACGTTTTCTTTTTTTAATTTAAAACTTAATTACATTTTACATCCAATAATTCACTGAAAAGAAATACATTTTGCATAATCGACATCTTCAAAAATTCCATGAAGAAAAGCAGAAATTGCGGTTCTATGGAGAACTGGAAATCTATATGACCTGGAATAACTTCGGGATAAGCTTATATTTTTATGGGATTACCATAGTCACAGAAAAAAGTTTAATTGTGATAACTCAATTTCGAAATTATATAATTTGTACAGTTATTTTAATTTCCATATTTAACCCTGCAATATTTGCATATAATTGAAAAAAACAATCATGAATAATTTATAAGTGTAAGATCAATAATCTTAATATAAACTATGGAGAAAAATGTTAACTTTTGTATTTATACTTTTAATATTTACTTAAATATTTTTATTTTGGTTTACATTTCACTATCGAGCCAATTAAAGTATAAATCAATATTTATAATAAACAAGGTCAGGAATGCGTAAAGTTTTTTATGTTCTTAAACGTCTAGTAGCTCCCCGACTAAAACAGAATATTAACAGCAAACGATGATACTTTTTATTTGTAATGCAATTAGCATTTAATATCTAGTTTGATTATTTATATTTAGAATAATATTTGTGTAATCTATGTAAATATATTAAATAACTAAATCTGTGGGTATCATTTTAAAATTTATAATGGCATTTTCTAAATATCTCAAATTAATGAACTTGATAATAGGGTGATCGAATATCATTAGTAAATTTAATAAATTATTAGTACAAAAATACGAGGACTACTAATTTCAATTTAGAAGACAATGAATTTTTTTAATTAATAGCAAACACTGCCCCAATTATTTCAGCATATTAATTAAGTGTGCATGCCAGTATCGATTTAGGTTTTTAAAAAAGCTTGCATTCCCTTATTATAAGTATAAAACTTGGAAGTTAACTTGAATAAAATTAAATACAAAATTTAATCTAAATAATAAATTTTAAGTATTAACTTTATATTTTATATAATCAAATTGAAATTCAATTTGTATTTGCTACTTTTTCAATGCTGCATTTTTGTGGTGAAATTAATTCCTATTTGCTGATAAACTGATAAATGTTAACGGATATTGAAATATTAATCGAATCATTTTGCCGCGCTATACCAATCCATTAGCTTAGTGGGTTTTGTTATAATAAAATTAATTTTTAATTCGGTAAATACGTTTGGCGGGAAGAAAGCAACGTGGGGGTCCACTTTAATTTTTAAATTTGTATTGCAGGTTTTAATCTGTAATCTGATAAATTTTTAGGTTAGAAAATTTTCGAAAAATATCTATGCCAATTAATTTTATTCCTCAGTCATCAGAACAATCAGATAGTAACGATTTATAAATAGTAATGTGAAAAAGTTAAACAAACGTCATAGTTAAGACATATAAGTACACTTTTTCTATTGTAATTAACTTTCTATTAAAATAATTATCAAAATTTAACATTGATTATTACCTATCCGTAAGTGGGACACCTGCTATTTTTTCTTCCGCAGGAAGGCGAAGTGAAGTAATGCTGTTACACGAATTTTATACATTTTTCGCTCAACTAAATTATCAAATAAAATTTTAAACTTCCATTAAATACAGAAACGAGAACAATTTGCTTAAATAATTAATTAAATTAAAAGTGAAAACTAATTACAATATTTTCGGCTATTAAATATTAAATTTCATTTTTGTAAAATGTAAATTTTGCTTAATGTATAATTTGATTTTGAAACTAATTAAACCAAATGAATTTTGATAAAATATTTCTAATTAGAATGTAATGGAATAAATTTGTTCTTTTATCAAAGGTGTTTAATTAAAACAATTTTGTTAAAATTTTAACGGATAAAGATATTTCCTAAGCTAACCATCTCTTTTTTTCAAGAAAATATTTTTAATTGAATCGGTCATTTCAAAAACAGCATAAGTCAGTATTTTTCAAAATTGCTTTTTTCGTCGAAATTTTATCCTCGAGGGTAGTCACACATTATGTGTAAAAATTTACGCTAACTATCAAAAATGATGATGTTTACGACCGTTTATTACAAAAACAATAGTACAAGTCACTGACTTATGCGGTTTTTGCAATGAATCTTTGATAGCGAGATGCATTTTACTTACTTAGTTTATTGTTAATCTTGTGCGTTTTTGTGTATTTATGTTTTCAAAATTTGAATTCAAAGCATTATTTTTCTTTTTAATAAAATGTTTTAATCAACTTATTGAGCAATGAATTCCATTCCCTGCAAAAACAGCATAAGTCACAAAATGCAATTTGTCAATTTTTACATGTTAAATTAATTTTAAGGTAGTAATTTTTAAGTAACTAACAAATTAAAGGTATAAAAAGACAAATTAACAAAAAAAAACTTTTAAAAATGTTGATGTATTTGTGTAAAACGGTTTTATTTGATTCCTGTAAAATTTTAATTCTATGACTTATGCTGTTTTTGAAATGACCGATTCAATTATTATTTATACTACTCACTGTTGGCTTTCTATGTGTGATCAGTGTGACAATTGTGATCTGCAACTGCATTTTTGTTACATAATTAGGTGTAATAAATTCTCCTAGCTTAAACGCCCGGAGCCAAAACCGCCTTCGCCAGCACTTTTGCACGGCGCTGCAAGCAAATAATAACAACTGTGGCTTGAGAATTTCTCCAGATTGTAAAATGGATTATCCTTAAACTGAATTGAATTGAAAACCTACTTTAAATTTGATGCTAAAACTGAAAACCTATAGATATATCTTTTCGATATTAATCCAACTTGAACATTTTGAAATTCAAAAATTTTAATTTTCTAATAAATGAATAACATAATTGAATTTTACAGCAATAATGAGAAATTAGCATGGCAATCATACAATTTTTTGGTTGCTCCAAATTTGATACTGTTCCAGCAATCAATCTCATCAATCGCTTTCGAAAAAATGAAAGTTTTGGTTCAGATTGAGCTAAATTATTCCAACTCATGAGAGCAAAAATAAAGTCATGAGAAGAGGAGCAAAAATAAAGTCATGAGGAGAGGAGCAAAATTTTAAGCCAATAACTGAAAAATAAATTAGATTGATTATTATTTTTATAATTATAAAATGGAAGTCCGGCTCTGATAAGTTGAGGCACAGAGAGGCACTCATCTGTATTAAGAAGGGGGTAAGTTGCTGAAAATCCGGCAATAAGCTGAACCCAACGTGTTAACTAAGTTTATTAGAGATTACGTAGAGTAAGATTACGTAGAAATTTAAGATTATTGGAGATAATCGCTGATTATTAAGCATTATTGCGGATTATTTAGATACCTAATGAGAATATTGAAAGATTATTTGAAATCAGCAATAAATTTACACAATTATTACTTAACTAGTAAATAAAAATATCGGATCTGGAGTTGGTTGCTTGAAGCCAAAACGATACGTTGTGAAACCGTCGGAGACAATCAGGCTAATTTCAATATACGTGTTATGCGTCTGACAGTTTCAAATCGTTTCCAACGGCTGCAAATACAAAACTTATATTTAACTGGTTAAATTCAGGCTGGCTCTTATTGATTAAAAAAAGAGTGATAAAGTAGATATGAGGCTTCGTATAATAAAAGCAACAGTTTCTTGTATTCTTTTATTGGGTTTCACATCAATATCTACGTGTAAAGCATTTAAAAGTAAAAATACATAAAAATACATGCTACAATACAGTCAAGATGAAGTTTTAACCGTCCAGATTTTAATGATGTAGATTTCGATTTCAGTTTTAAATTCATAAACACTTCTCGAATCCCCACCTTGCACCGTGAGATCTGTAGAGAATCAACTATGGCGCTAAGGACACGTCATTCAAATTAACGTTAAAATAACGTATATTCCTTGAAATATATACGTATAAAACTTGGTCGTTTAACAAAACACGTCAATTCGAGCGACATTCTAACGGAATTGAAATTTATATTTACGATCCTAAAATATTAAAGATATAGCTTAGATATGCAACAGTTTTTGAAAAATTGAGAGTGCAAATTTAATGAAACAGTATTTTATTTTATAAAAAAACAGAGCGGTTAAAGCTTTGGATTACTGTCAGTGTATCATATTCGTCAATTCGTCCCGTATTCAAGGCTTTCTGATTTATTTTTCATTCCCATCGAATTTTTATAACACATAATACAGATTTTATTCCGCCATAAATAGCAGTCAAATTTGTCGAGGAGGCCGTTAACCTTAAATTTAGTTAATCTGCATTCGATAGGCTATCCCAGGGCCGTAGTTAGACATTGGTCAAGGGGGGGGGGGTTTATGGAATTAAAAAAGGTTGGCATATGCCCGTATTTTAAATTAATTCTTGTAATGTAGTAATTATTAAGTAATACTTAATCCATGGGGGGTTTGAACCCCCAAACCACCCCCTTATATACGGCCCTGGGCTATCCTATATTTTAATGGATATTATGTTGAGGTAAATTAATTCATCATTAAACAATTCTAATTACCAAATAGTTAGTTTCATTTTTTATACAATAAGATAATAAATAAAAACACTTAATTAATTAAACCGGGGCGTAGCAAAGCTTGGATAGATTTATGGATTAGGTTATTTCTTATTTAATGTTTACTTAATTTTGCAAGTTTATTGATTTACATAATATATCCCGGTGAGTATTCACGATTTAAAAATCAATTCGTTAATGACTAATAACATAAACGTTGACAAACAACCACAAAAATAACATAAAAGTTAATAACAACATAAAAGTTTACTGTGTAAAAGTTAATCTTGCAAGAGTCATAAATAATACATATACTGATGAATGATGATAATGAATAAGCATACAAGAAGTCCGTGACAGCATATTTCTATCTTCAAAAAGTTTTGCCTCTGGATACGTGCTACTTTTTAAATTATATAACTCTGTCAGCACTTTGGAACTATGAACTAATAGCCCTTGGACAACGATTAGCTTATCACTCGATAAGCTAACAATATAAATGCCCCTACAATCGTTTTTTTACGACTTGTTTATTGTTTGTGTTAATTTATAATTAATTTCACGCCTAAATTATTCCAGTTGTGTATCCTATCAGGGACTCTTTTTTATCTATTCACCAACGGTCAATGACGTAAATTGGGCATTGACGTCAAAGCCCATTTACGCTGGCCATTAACGTCATTGACCGGCCATTGACGTCAACGCCTGTTAACTGATTGTAATATTTACGTCTTTGGCCGGTCAATGACGTTAATGGCCAAAATAGGTTGGACAATGATGATATTATAGAATAAATACTATAAAGAATAGCAAAATGGCGATGCACTTCAACCCGGGACAATTATTTGTCGTGCACGCGTTTTTCCTTGTAAACGACAGCAACTAGGCGCTTTTCAAGGCCTCATCAGTGTACAGGAATTTTTATTTAACGCAAACTCATTTTAGGATGAATCCGTGATTCGTCGTGGTTGCGCCAGCCAAAACTGACCCTATCCAGCTCTTCGCTGCGTTCTGGGCCGTTTTGGCTGGCACTCACTCACTAAAGTTCGAACTCGGCGAAGTACGAAACGTATGTGACGGCTATTACTAAGGGTGATAAAATATTGAATTTAACGTCATTGCCCGGACAATGATATAAATATCATATATGAAATTTTAAATGTCAACATCGCCCAAAATACATGGTCATTAACGTCAATGCCCAACTAAGCTGGGCATTGATGTTATTGTCCGCCCATTGACGTTAATGGCCAAATTGTAATCATTGACCGTAACACTGATAGTAAGTAGTATACTGATAATAAGAGAACAGCCCTTATGACCTGCATAAATGGATTAACGAGATTCTTTAAAAATGGCGATAACTCGAAAACGGTGCGAGATATCGAAAAACTGAACAAAAAAATTCCCCCTGCCACCAAGTAAATTCTCACAGATTAGCTGCGCCGGGGTATGGTACAAATTTCGAGTCGAAATTTCGAAAAAACATCGTCGTTCGAATGGATTAACGAGATTCCCGAAAAATAAAAAAAGTAAAAAACTGAAAACAAGCGCAGCGGGACCTGTCCCCGGGATAATGATCGGTTAAAAATTGAAATAATTCGAAAACCAATGAATTTTTTTCGACGAAATTTCGCGTACGCGTTTCCCCGACCTGGCGCCACCGTCTCCTTTTTTTTCGGGCCGTTCCCAGATAAACAGCCCCGGCCTGTTCTCGGGCTAACGCCTTTCGGCCGGGGCTGTTTCCTACGAGAAAATCTCTTTATTTAAAAATATAATGTCTCACAAACACAATGATATTAAAATGAAACTTACCCTTTGCACATTTTTATTACAAAATTCAATAGTCCACCCCATACGAATCGAATGTCGCTTTCGTATCCTTCTGTTTAACGACAGCGCTCGAATAAGATCACTAAAACAGCAATCTGTAATATCGCAGATTGCATTGATTAACCAAAATCATCACATCACAATTGACAAAATAAAATTTTCCTAAATGACATGTCCACATCAATACCAGGCAATTTCCAACCCCAACGAACGTTGATGTCGATCGAAACTCCTTCAAGCACCACTAACCATTACGCATCTTCCAGTACCATTTTGGATAGCCATTGCTAGTAGATCTCTCTCATATGGAACCAGATATGCCAACAATTAAGGCAGACGCATCCCATTTCTCGTTCACACGGACAACCACCCACATGTGCGATATCGGAAAACCAAACCAAATAACATCGATCATTAGACTGTTTGTGTTGTTGCCCTCTAGGAGATTCGCCTATGGAATGCTGTGTATACAGACCATTTAGCCACCGGAGACAAACTGATATGTATATTCAAGTTCGTCTTATACGTTGTACTGTAACTATTTAAAATTTATTTGCAACCTTCACATTTCTAAAACACGAGCCGCTACTGTAATACATAATAATAGGTAATAATCGAATAACATGAAATGTAAGAAAATGAAAATTTAAACTTGACAACTGAAAACTCCTTGGATTTCCAGCATAATTATAGCAATCACAGAAATATAATAGAACTATCTTGCATGTTCAGGGTGTTTAAAAATGTAACATCTAACATTAAAATTTCATAGTTACTATTCGAGTAGTAACTCTCTAAGTTTGTCTATCGATTTTACTTTAACATGTTTTGTAAATATTTTGAATTTAAATTTGTATGGGCTCCTGGCGAACGAATAAATTTAGTTTTATTATTTTTAATATAAAAAGGGTTTATCCTGGCGTCCATACATGCTATGCTCAAGGGCTCAAGGGTATATTCATAACGTGGAAAAAAGCACATAGGATATTTCCATAATTAATAAGAATAAAAATTTTACTTTAATAGAGTTAATCTATTGAACATCAAATTACGATTATGTTAATTTTAGGGCGATCTGGAAAACTTGCGAACTGCTTTGGGCTATTGTAACCCTTTGTACATAATAATCGTGTAAGTGTTTCATACAAGTAATTGGCATGATACATTTTATACTTCCTTTGGCATAATAATAGCAAAGTAATTTTGGTCTAAAAGCCTCTCTCACCTTCGGGTTAAAATCTAAACATCATCTTGGAGAAATTAGAAGCTTTAGCGGAGTGGATTCAGTGTTGAATTCAGACATTTCCCCTCGGAAAAAAAAATTTCTCAGAGTAATTTTTCTAAAAGTAATTTTTTTATAAAATTTAAATAACAGAGATACAGAATATTGCAACCGGGGAAGAAACAATCTACGCCCGGTTAAGAGGAATCCGTATAGGCTAGGGAAACCCCCTAGAGTCAACAATCAATTTATGATTGCCTCTATTTTAACTATTGCGATAAAAATCAGGATTGTAAAAATAAGTAATCTTTACATTGTTCTATGCTGTAACAAAAGACTTATGCTCAGCACTCATTAACCGAAAAATTGTCGAATTACGCACAAATTTAAAACACATCAAGCGAATTTGGAAAATGTATACGACGCCGACCAAGCAAATAAGAACATAACGTTCGGTTCGCCTTCGCAAGAGTTCGGTACAAGAATAGTACATCAAAAGAAGCGAACGTTTGTTGTTGATAACAAACAACAGTTTCGTGTTTTACTTTGAACGGTGAACATCAGACATCGCATTGAGTTTTAACATATTTATTTCATACTATAGTAGGGTATTGTTTTTTTAATGTACAAAATAAAAATTAATTACTGTTATTCCCCTTTTTAAGGGGATTTTCTTTCTGCAATACAATTGTGACTCGCCTGAATGGATTTACGTTATTTTTTCAAAATTGTAGATTTTATTCTTTAAAAAATTTAAAACATTAAATATATTTTTGAATGAGCATATTTGTTTATGTAAAAATACAAAATTATATAACTGATACGTTGTCGCCTTTATGCTGATTTTACGTTTATTTTTTTGAACATAT
Organism: Cantharis nigra; assembly: GCA_958510845.1. Classification (NCBI taxonomy): domain Eukaryota; kingdom Metazoa; phylum Arthropoda; class Insecta; order Coleoptera; family Cantharidae; genus Cantharis; species Cantharis nigra. The sequence goes on along the minus strand of OY294034.1, from coordinate 6,950,676 downwards.
CGACATATTGAACCATAAGTTTAAAAACTTTTCTTAAAAATGATTAGTACAGACACGTGTTTCATACTTATTAACTTCTCATCCGCACCAAAAAAGTTATCCAACTGTTGGAAATAAATCATTTAGAAAATGTAATCCATTTCTCGTGGTTGTTATTTTTCCAAAGACACGAGGGCAACATAATAAACTTATATCCTCATTATTTCAATATTTTCTACATGTAAAACTGGGATTTTTAAATTTTGACGTTTGTTTCAGGCTAGGTAGCTGGTATGTAAGATCATGAACGGCGGGCGCAGCCTGCTGGGACGGCGCCGAGGAAATTCTTGGCTTAGAACTGGATTAATCTTATTTATAGTAATGTTTGTGTGGCTTCAGTTGAATTTCTTAAGTTTTCACGGTTCTACAGAATCCAGTCAAGAGCTGAACTATTCTAATGCGGCTATTCTCAGCATGGTTCCTGCCGTACTTCATAAATTTCTCACTCCGAAACCTCGAAACAATTCTCACATAGTTGGATTTAATGGAAGTTCTTATAACATCCAATACTTGAAACCTGCACTTAACATATCTGAAATTAAAAAGAACATTGCGCAATATAATCTTCAACAAACCGTTTACAACGAAGACATTTTTGGGCCTCTTCAAAATGATTCTGTTGTTATAGTTATACAAGTACGTTGGTTGTTTTTTTTTTGTAGCTCTTTTATTGTTGATTCTGTTTTAGGTCCATGATCGAATAACTTACTTGAGACATCTCATAGTAAGTCTTGCACAAGCTCGTGATATATCTCAAGTTCTTCTAGTATTTTCTCACGATTATTATGATGAAGATATAAATAATTTAATACAAAGTGTGGATTTTTGTAAAGTAATACAAATATTTTATCCGTACTCGATACAAACTCACCCCAAAGAATTTCCCGGAGAAGATCCTTCGGATTGTCCACGTGATATTAAGCGCGAACAGTAAGTTATTTATATTTTGGCTTTTTTTCGCATTTATTACTAACATTTTTTTCAGGGCCCTTATTAGAAAATGCAATAATGCCCTTTATCCCGACTTGTATGGGCATTATAGAGAGGCAAAATTTACGCAAACAAAGCATCATTGGTGGTGGAAAGCGAATAGAGTTTTTAATCAATTAGATGTAACTAGAAATCACTCTGGTTTAGTTGTTTTTTTAGAAGAAGACCATTACGTAGCGGAAGATTTCATTCACGTTTTAAAATTAATGGAACGTACGTGTAAGGAAGCTTGCAAGCATTGCAACATTCTTTCATTAGGAACATATTTGAAAACCTACAATTACTACGGCGATGCTAAGAAAGTAAGTTTTTATTTCATATTGCAACTGCTGTACCAATTTATATATTTTTTTATTATACTATCAGTGAAAGTGATTTTATTTATTTAACGTCAATGAATCCATTCAGCTGTACTTTGAGTTGACTTGGAATATTTTGCTTCAATTTTATATTTTCAATCCTGTTTGTATCCTAATATATTCCAGAAAGAGGCTTTACGTGTGATCAAACAACAAGCTGTTATAAACGCTGGTCAAATTCAACCATCGTGGACATTTCAAGTTTTGCCCTCTCTTTATCAGCACTCGCAAAAGGTAGTTTTGCTTGCTCCTCAATTGTATTTTACTGCATTTATACAAGAGGGTTGTTTTGTTTTGTTTTACAGCTTGTAAATTTTATCAAAAATTATTAAGCGCTTTGGTTTGGATTGCTATCAAGTAGTCAGTTTTTATAGTTTGCATGAAAAGCAGGTATCCGCATATTTTGATAAATCATTAAAGTAATTAGTCGTCCATGTATATATTATATTTATTTATTTAGGATATTGATTTTCTCATTTTTTAACTGTGTAAAGTATTAAAATAAACAGTTTTTTAACAGCATGAACATTTAACTTAAAATCAAAAACAAACAAAATCGCTTACGGATATTTTGAATTTGATTATTTAAGCGCCTTCTCATTTTGGTTTTTGAGTTTTTAAACATTTCTTCTGTAATTGACTTACTTTTTCGGTAATTAATTTACTGTTTCAGTAACTGAATTACTTTTTCGGTATGAAGAATTTCTTCTTCAGTAATTGAATTCTATTTTTGTTAATTGAAATCACGGACGGATCCAGATTTAATCCTGCGTGGGTAAATCAACTGTTTACCAATAAATTTTAAAAAAAATTTAATTTTTGATTTTTTAATTAATCTTTTTGGTTTTTTCGTTAACTTTTAAAAATTTGGATCTTGAAATACTATATTATAGGAGTAATTGATATATACTTTGAATAATTGAATTACTTTGGGTAATTGAAATACTTCGGGTAATTGAAATACTTCGGATAATTGAATGACTTTGGATGATTGAAATATTTTGAGTAATTGTAATTTGGGGGTAATTGAATTACTTTCATCGAGTGTTTTGTACAGCTCTGCCTAAGCAATTGGTTTTTAATTTTGCTCCAAAAATTTTGATTTTATTAAATTACACGATTATTATCTTTTTTTAATTTTTCATCTTCCAACTTCAACTTGACTTCAAACAGGCCAACACAGTACAGGTTCATGATTTTAGATGATGATGATGGTATAAAATCATCTCATGAAAAAACCCGGTATATCCTGGACAAAATAAAACATTCAAAATCAGAACTATTTTTACAGCATAGAAAAAGAATTCAACCTTATTCTGACGAGCCAGATGAAAAAATTGAAATTAATTATTTCTATACTTTAATATATTTATCTGAATTGGGAAAATTTCTAACGATACTGTTTAACTTAATTGTGAAGTTTACCAGGTTTCACCTGGTTAAAACTAATTTAGGTAGTTTGCTGATGCAACTTTTATCAAAATAGCAAAAGCTATAATTGAAACTTCTAACTTATGAAAATCTCCTAGAAAAATTCACATCAAACCATCAATCTGGATTTAAGAGACAGTAATATATCATCCAGCAGTGCTGTCGGTCGTATTGCAGATAAAATTTAGAGAAGTCTGAAAGTCCTTTATAAAATCAAGAAATCATTGCTGTTCTCATTTCTTAAAATTATATTTCGAAAATCGTCACTTTTCGCTTACACTGCTGAAGCATTTCAGCATAATTAACGCAGGCTTAATTTCCACAGGAGTGAAGAGATCGAAAGTAAGGATTAATGAAGAAAAGTCAATACAAACGCGAATTCCGGATTTCATTTGTGTGACTTTAGCTATCTTCAAAATTTTTAAATTGGTCGAAATAAAGTGCTTCGGTCGTGATTCAGATATTCTATATCCGCGCTTGAGTCAATATATGGAACATTTACATTGAATTAGCCAATGTCCTCCGGTCAACACCACACTACCAGATTAGTAGTCTTCCATTTCACCTAGTGTTTGGGAAACCCGGGTTCGAGTGTCGGCGAAGATGAAAATTTATGTGTGTCGAGAACAAAGTTTGAGCTAGTCTTGCTTCATTTCCACAGCGCCGCCCCGTGGCTCGGATTCCACGTGAAGCAGTAGACCCGTCCTGGAGCCATGGATGGCTGGGTGGCTTTTTAGCAGCGATACGGTGGCAGAGAACTGCCCACATTATGAATAGTCTCAAACAAAGACATCTTTCTTACAAAGATTGCCGATCGGGCACATTAGAGGACATTCCCGTGCAAAACCACCTTTAAAGAAAACTGACAAGATTGGGCCGAGCCGTGGTATCCTATATCAAAGTTGGCAAATACTAAATCGTCAAGTCAATGGACGTATGGAGTAGAACATAGAACTCAATGATGTTTAAGGATGTTTAACATAAATATAATTCTGCGCAGCATGATGAAAACGCCATGGTACGAAAAGCAAAACCTACTATTAGAAAATATCATCTACCTACAGAACATTTTAAAAAATAGCTATTGGTACATGGAGAAAAGCCGACAAATCATCTTCCAGAAATGATTTTAGTTTCGCACGGCAAAAAAATTATCAGCGCTTTTCCAAACCTTCAAATTGCTGGCTACTACATTTCATGTGACGTCGTATGCAGCAATTACCAAAATAGAACTTGCATCTATCTTTTCCTCATTCTATCATGGTCATAACTGAGCGAAGGTGAAGGAAGATCAAAAATGAATTGCCTCCATGCGTGACATTAATACCAAAAAGCTATGATCGTATTATCGCTGGGCAAAGCCAAAACGCAAACATGAATGTTTTTAGGTGTGGCCGCAATTTCAGCGAACAATCTCTCTGGATGAGGTTCATACAAGGAGAGTAAAAAACTCCCTTCATCACTCAAATTAAAAATAAACAGTAAAATGCACTAAATTGTTTAAAATTTGGTAAAGCGCTAAACTACCAAGACAAAGTTACCAGGTTCGATTCCTAGAAAACCATGTAACAAAATTTATTAAAAACCAATGTTGCGAACAAGGCATACAATACCCCAAGCCGATGTGGGTAACCGTGGCGTCTACATGCCTAAATGCCCTTCTTTAAAAATTGTCGTTCGGAATCGTTGTTAAACTATAGGTTCTCCGTATTTAACCTCAACGCTGAGGAAGAGTAACGGAGAAGGAGGCTGATATCCAATTTGCTCAATCTAAGGATATATAAACCGCTGATAGAGATACGTAAGAGGTGCAGGTCGAAAAAAATTTACCTGACGTTCCGTAGGTGAATTGGAAAGCCCTCTGTTGGATTCCCTGCAGGAACAGGTTTTCCTTCAGTTATTGCATAAACTAGCTGAAGTATTGCATTGCTCATAGCATTTTAAGTGCTAAAAACAGGTGTTTGCTTACTTTTTAGTGATCTTACAACCTACGAAAGCTGGTCACGATCCTAGAGGGGTTCTTTTCGTAAGTGGATTATGTTTTACAAATAATTTTTTTAATTATAAGAGCTTAATAATTATGAACTGCCAAAAGGACATGCAAGGGCGATGAAGGTTTCATCCTTCGACAGGAGGACTTTTCGCGAGTTTTTCGACTACTTGAAATAAAAAATCTTTCTTTAGCCCTTTGCAGAAATTTAATTTCTGTTGCATTTCTGAGAATGATAAATTCTTATTTTCCGACGATTGATAACCAATGATAAGCCACGAAATGTGTAATATCATAACGTCACAAAGACGAAACCTTCCACATGACGTCACGACACCATTGCCTAGAAAATTGAGATCCTTGACATACCAACTGGAAAAAACATTAATTTGAATCGCGAATAGCAGACTTTTTCAGATATTATTTAGAAATCGATAGCCAAGTGTTCGTGTAAAATGATTTTTCATACACTCACGTGGGTTTACTATTTGAATTAGAAAAACAAGCAAAACAAAACCTTTTGAAAACAAGATATTTGGATGAACATTTGCAAATTTTCTTTTTAGATGTCTACCGTATGAGATTTTTATACATTAAACTTTTTTCTTAACATTCGCACGATTGGTAGATTGGTACATAACATATTTTTTGATTTTTGATTTTTATAATGTTTGACCATGTGACATGTTTAAATTTTTTCTAATGTAAATTACTCCTAAGTAGTTAATTAAATTTTAATTAAACGATGTTTCATCCCAAATAAGATGAGCGAAATAAAATAATGTTCATATTGGTTAAGTACTGATTAGATTTCACTTGAAATCGGTTCAAAAAATTGTATTTAATTTTTAATTAAAAATTTTTTTTTAAATTCTAAGTAAAAATTAAATTATATAATTTTTTAGTTTAATTGTTTTAAGTCTGGCTAGCTCTCAAACTAGTACTTGTGAGCTTGTTTTATTGCTAATCATTAACTCATGGTTTTACGTCTCCAAAGCACGAAGACTAGAATTTAAATTTAATTAATTACTTCGAAATAAGTTGCACCAAAAAAAAGTGAACATGTCACATGAGCAAGAAGATTCTAGGATCGAACTTTCACATACAAAAGTTTTTTGTTTTTGTACAAATATTCCATTATTATTTGATGGCAGAGATGCACTACAGTCATCTCAGTCATTCAACATTTGAGACTTCTGATATTGATTTATGCTCTGGCTAAAGGTACGATTGAAATTGCAGAATATCCTATATTTTGTATTAATTTAGCTTTTAGAATTCAAATTTATTGATGAATTTTAATTTATTTAGGAAGTTTCAACTCCATGAAGCATAAATCTAAAATTACGTTAGTAAAATGCATTATTGTAACTTGAAGGCTAAAACATGTTTTCCCATTGTGTTCTACTGTCGCTTAATTGCACAATTAAATTAATGCTTACGCTGCAGCATGAATTAATGCACTCAGATTTTTGTACATTTTTTTAAAGATTGATTTTATAATATAAGAAACTAATTATTTCTGGGAGTCTCTAATGTGAAGTTATAGTCAGAGCATGGTGTTCTTTTTGGTAGAAGAGAACTTCTCTTCTTTTAAGTAAAGGAGTAGTAATTAAGCCTCCTTTTGGGAAGTTATCACTTTCAGAGTTTTGAGCAGTTACTTTATGGAAATATTTTTATTTTCAAAATAAAATAAAATCCAAATGGGTTCTGGTCAATATCTTAACCCAATTTAAACTTCAACGATTTCTATTAGTGAGGCCGAACAACTATGGTCCAATTGACCTTATAGTTTTAGAATATTCCGATATTGCAGATTAAATGACTTAGTGGGTCAATTTTCACATTTTTTACAATTTTGCATAGATATAGAATAAAAAATCGGATGTGGCCATCACATAACTTTCCGAATATTAAAAATAATTTCCAATTTACCTCGGATAGAAAGAAATAAATTACTAAATCTTATCAGAGCATCAGCAATAATCGTCAAAAACATTCAGGAAATCGAAATAATAAGCAAAAACCAAAATACAAATTAAAAAAAATACTTATGACAAATAACAAAAATTTTATGTACAAAATTTTGTTCTTATTTATATGCAATTTAGAAATTTTATAAAAAAAAATTTTTTTAATTTTTAATTTTTTAAATTTATAAATTAAAATTTTTTTTTTACTTTAGAAAAAAATTTATAGAACAAAAGTTGTAGTCAATTTTATACGGATAATTTTTGTCATAATAAACTTTTACCTATTTTATTGCGTTTCGGAGTTATGATGGATTATGTTTTATCGCTTCAAGTAAACCCCCCGTTTACCCCTTTCGATTTCGTCCATTTTCAATAGGCTTCGTGCCACAACAGATAAAAACATAAATTTAAAATTTGGAGTGATTTCGTTACTTCGTTTGGCTACTATCGTGTTCACAGATACATACACACATACAGACATTTTTCAAAAATAATGAAAATGGTTTAAGGGAACCTCAAAACATAAAAATTTGATAAGAAATGGGGGGTCAATTTTTTTTTTCAATTTCAGATTACAATACTTTCCTTACTAAGGAGTTCGGAAAGTAAAAATGTATTTTTAATATGCTTAAAATTTGTAGTTAGAACTAGAAGGTGAGATACAAAACATTAGGAAGTAATAAATTAATAGAAGTAGATGGAATAAGGTTTTTTTAATACAAAACTGCAAATATATGATCGACTGGTTAATTTCAGGTTGAAATAACGCCTTGGGTAAGCAGTAAACACAACATGGGAATGGCTTTCAATAGAAGTACATGGTCAAAAATGGTGAACTGTGCCGAGTTTTTTTGCAAATACGACGATTACAATTGGGATTGGTCCTTGCAACATGTTTCCCAAAATTGCTTAAAACAGAAACTCCATGCTATGGTTGTGCGTGGTCCTAGAGTCTTCCATATAGGAGAATGGTAATTATTTTTGCAAATATTAATAAACCTTTATTTTTGCTTTAAAAATTTTCAATCAATTTTTTTTCTAAATTCAAACCCTCGAGAGTTAGGCCACTTTAAAGCATTTATTTTTAATTTCCACCTTCACATGGCCATATCTCAGAAAATATTAATTTTTCAGTAAAAGTGGTTAAGTGCTTTTTTAAAGAGCCTGAAATAATCTACGAACTACAATCAAACCTTTTATTGTCTAAAACCAACGGCTTTCGAGTTATGAATTAAAGTAAGTACAAAAATGTTGAAAAATTCAAACTTTTTTTTTAACGAAACATTTTACCAAAAATCTGATTAGACAAAAGTTGTAGTCCGTTAAATTTCCTATCTGGAATGGGGTGTCAGATTTTTTGCAAAATGTTTCGTTTAAAAGATACAGTGATTTAAGAAAAACCAAGAAAAAAAAGTTCAAAATTTTTGTAGTTACTTTAATTCATAACTTGAAAGCCGTTGATTTTAGACAATGAAAGGTTTAAACCTAGTTTGTAGATTATTTCACGCTCTTTAAAAAAGCACTAAACCATTTTAACTGAAAAATTAATATTTTCGGGGTTATGGCCATGTGAAGGTGGAAATTTAAAAAAAAGCTTTAGAGAGGTCTAACTCTTAGTTTGAATTTAGAAAAAAATGTTTGTTAAATATTTTTGTTAGAAAAGTGTCCTCTATCACCACCTATTTAAGTTATGTACAGTGTATCCGAGGACCCTGTATTAGAATGTTAGTTCCGGAAGTTTAATTTAAAGCAAAAATAAATTTTGTTTCGTATTTAGCTCGAGATGGTTTTAATTAAATTTTTATATGAATAGCGGTGTACATCACAAGAAAAACAATTGTGAATCAACTGCCGTCATATCTAAAGTTCAGCAAGTACTCAAATCGGCTAAAAAACACTTGTACCCCAACTACCTTACTCTTACTTATACTACCCTTCTTAAAAAAACAAAGCTCAGAAAAGGTAATGGTGGTTGGGGGGATCGTAGAGATCACATGTTGTGTATGGGTATGACACTCAGGTAGTCTTATTTTTGCTCATAAAATAACTTATTGTTATTACGTAGGAGTATGTTGTACAATAGTTTTGTTTTAAAGTGATATGACTGGTCAATGTATTGAGGATGCAATTTATGAGCGCATCCATTGTATTTTCCTAATTTTTAATGCCTAACTAGTATTATAAATAAATGAATTTTATTATTATAAATTTATTTTTATAAGTTGTTTTTTTATACAGCAAATTTATATCTGCAAAATTTAAGTCGTACTAGATTGATACTTAAGTATTAGTAGACATGAATATTCCAGTATTTTTAGAGTTAGTAGATTTAGACAAATTGAAAAATCAATTTTTTATAGTTTTTTATAGTCAGATATAAATTTGGAATAATTAATACTAAGATAATTTGCACAATTCATTATTTCCTTTAATTTTAAATGCAAAGTGATCACTAAGTTAATTTTAAATTCAAAAACACAGGTTCTCATGAGGTTGTACTATATGAATCTAGTCTCTTTTAGCAATAAGGTAATCAGGTCATTTAACGTAATATTATTGCATCCTGTGATTATAAAAGCACTATTTTGATTTATTTTAAAAATTTTATACTAGTCAATTATACGGTTTTATATCAATTTTGTGTTATATAAGTTTAATATATTTTTCAACAAAATGTGTTTCATATAACTTTGCTGCTAAGCATGAAGTAAGTTATAATACTCCCACATACAGGATATCAAAAATATATTCACTATATCAAGAACGTATCGATTTAGAAAATCCCCCTTCTAATTATTTATATTTTATTTTCTTGTTAATTAGTTGTACGTGCAAGTCGAAAAAAAGCTTCTTAGCACGCATCGTACTATATTAAAATTGTTACGTCGTTAAGTCGTTGAATAATATATCTATACCCTTCTTAGTTATAGGCTCTTTTTTGTTACCTCTTATTTTATAAAACTCAGTTTTGCAATCTCATTGTTAAGCATAATAGAATACAATTGCTATACGACGTGAATAAAAATCGAAAAATATATTTTTATTATGGCTAAGAAACGTGCCAAAACGCCACTCAACCGATTTTTTTGAAAAACCAAATTTGGCTTCGTTTCGACAACAATCACGTTACCGCAATTAATATAAAATTTAATTCGATATATTTGTATTGAATTTTAAATGTAAGGCTTAGAACTTGGATCTATTTATGTATGTAATAAGAAAAGACTTGTTAAATGTGTTTTATATTGTAAATTTTATTTATACTTTCGTACCTCTATTAAATTGCAAAAATTATTATTTTTTTGTAATCATAATCATCATTTCAAATTATAAAATTAAAAAGATTTTATTTTACTTAATATCCTATTCTCCTTCTTAGCTGCAAATAGCTTTTTTTTGCAGAAAATACTGAAAAAAAGAAGCACCAATGATAAACGTCAGCATACTTCTAGCATCAGTAAGTCAACTTGACATTTTCATGAAAAACCCAATGAAGTATTCGAACATCCAAGGCAATAGTAATATTAAAAAAACTATTCCCGTAATGAATAAATGTAAAATAATTGTTAACGTCAGGTGAAGTTATTTTAACAATTGTTAGTTTGTACTGCTTCACAGTTAATTAAAACATAAAAAGAAATATAATCTTTGAATATTGCGAAGCAGTACAAACTATAATAATAAATATAAAAACCAAGATAAAAATGGAAGATTTTTAATAGGATAGTTTCGTTAACAAAATATAACATCTAAATTTTGAAACGATATATACTGTAACTCTTTAGGCTCCCAATTGTTTGTAAAGCAGTGGTACGTAATCATCATACTCAGCTTGGTAAAAATTACCGGCAATAGGATGTCCAAGACCATGTTCTGCTGCAAACTTTCTGATTGAAAATTTGGCGCGATTATCAGCACATCTGAAAATAAATTGAAAAAATTTCATTATTAACTTATTAATTTCATATCAAGAATATTTGGGTTTGACTAAATAGTACAATTTATAACTATAATGTAGAAATATTCAAAAAGGGGTCATAAGCTAGCAGTCAAATCACTGAATGCTATGTCGCAGTCATGACTTTGATGCTCAACTAAGTACACACAGCTTTATCTACTATACATATCTTCCTCACAAAGTGCTGGCAACAACTTTAAAGTATTAAGTGTAAAATTACTACTCAATCCTAGTCCAACAAGACCTATAGCGCTTCTCTATATTATAGTCAGAACAAATGCAAGTAAGGTTCCGTTTTTAAATATATTTGAAGTTAAAACTGAATACAAGAGGGGGTAACGGGGTAACTAACCACCCCAAGACTCATCAAAAACCTATAAAATTCACTGAATTTTGTTAAAATTTGAAAAATATACCTCAATTCTGATCAGAATATATTTATTTACATCCCCCCACCTTAGAAAAAATAAAAGGTCTCATTTGTCACCGTGAAAATTATAAAGAGCAAAACAAGGTTTTCGCCCCATTTACCCTCTCCATGAACTTTGTCTGGATCCACACTCGCTTGTTTACATTTAATATTCAAAAAATGTCTTCAATCAATAATAAAACAGGGTCATGGGCATATTCCCCAATCTGATATAAGTAGCCGTGGAGTCTAAACGCTAACCGATTTCTAACGTAAGAGAAAGAAGCTGGTATCCAGCGATGACTAAAGAAGATTATAGTAGTACTTAATCTTTGTACTAAATATAATACACAATCATACAAATTGAGGTCAAACTCTCACCTTTGATGAAGCAAGATGAAACAGAACACGGTATAGTCAACAAAAAAATGTTTTTAATTATATACTGTAGCACTACAGGCCTTGCAGGCTTGTTTATTTAGGCATTTAATATAACAAAGATGTTGTAGTGTGAGATCAAACCCACGTCTGCGATGTAGCAATCTAACATTCTAACACTAATTACATTAAGGATAATTAAAAGCTAAAGTAAAACTTGAAACACATGTTTGTCAAAACGTCATGTTTTGTGTTGGTCCCACACTTTACTGTAGAACTAATGATAGACATGGGGGATAGACATTCAGAATTAAATTAGAATGAGACTCCATATTCACTTACTCAATTTTTTAGAAATATTGAACAAAAAGTGAAGATCAAAGTAAAATTGAAAAATAATTTTGATGCTATTTTAGAAAATATTTGTCTCTCATCAGTAGGGTCCGGATTTATAGGCACTAAAAAATTTGAAAATATGCAGACAAATATGCTCTAGAAATTTTATTATGTTAAAAGTTTAGTTGGTATTAAAATGTGGCTACAGTAAAGTGAGAATACATCTATAGAAATAAAATAATATACATTAAAACCCCTCTATAACGAGAGCTCAAGGAACCAGCCTACTTACTCGTTATAAGCAGATTTTCACTATAAAGAGTCAGTTTAACATGTAAACAAAACTCAAGGGATTAAACTTTTACTCGTTATAGCCGATAAATCGTTATAACCGGACTCGTTATAGAGGGGTTCTACTGTATATCTAAATAATAATAAAATATTGTTTCATTTTATTCATTTTTGAAAATTGCGCCCAAACTTTCATTTACTTAGGGCTATTTTAATATACAAATTTAAAATCAAACTCAACAGAACAACAGATATTTAAAAGTATGACGTCTCAAGGAATATTTTTGAAAAGAAACTTTTTGAGGATGAGGTTCATTTCGGTTTTTTAATATTTTATTTATTTATTTATTTTCTCCTATCTTTGACCCGTAAAGTTCCTTATACGTATTATCTATGGGTTACCAATTTGAAAATCTTAATACACTCTACCGGCCCTACATAATTTAGAAATTTAAATAATAATAGAGCGTTACAAATATTAACCTAACGCAAAATTCCCACTTGGTTGGAAACATGGGAAATCAGGAAACGTCTGGAAATTTAAGATTTCCCTAATAAAAAGTAATTTTTATTTACCTTCTTATCTTCCGATTTATCGAAATGTCAAGGAAAATTTTTATTCTTTTTCAGGGAAAACCTGGAAAAGTCAGGGAATTTGATTTGCCTAAAAATCCGATCCCTACTCTGCCGTACTAACAAAAAAGGCCTTAACTCCAATTATTTGCTAAAATGAGTTAGATGTTCCAAACGCACAAGAATTTAGTCAAGTTTCATATTACTAGGCTAAAATACCATAAAAATTATTAGAAACACACAAACACACATTCTGCTCTTCTGTCCAAAATTGCTTCTTTAGGTTTTGGACCTAACATAGTTAACTGGCTTGCTAGTTTTTTATCAAATAGAAGTCAGAGAGTTCGTATTTGCAAACATTGGTCCCATCCTGTTTTTGTTATTTATAAACGATATAGGACAATACATAAAGCATTCCTCTTATTTACTGTTGCCAGACAATTTGAAAATTTTTAAGGCCATCGGTTCCAATGCTGACTGTAGATTTCTTCAATCCGACCTCGATAATCTATATAAATGGTGTATTGTTAATAATTTAGGTCTTAATTTTGCCAAGGGTTCGGTAATTTCTTACTCCAAACACGACTTAATACCTTTTGTTTATAATATGGGCGGTGTCAAATTACTCCGAGTTGAGGTTATTGATGATTTAGGGGTTCGTCTTAACAAAGGTTTAACCTTCAAGTCTCATATAGATAAGGTCTGCAAGAATGCACTTCGTACAACTGGCTTTATTCGACGACAAAGCACTCTATTCTCGGCTAACACAGTGAAAGTTTTATATTTTTCACTTGTTAGACCGCATCTGGAATACGCATCGCCAGTATGGTCGCCTTATTACCAAATTCATGTTAGCAGATTGGAATCCATCGAACGGAAGTTCTTAAGGTATTATAATTTCAAGATAGGTCGTACATAAGAGGAATTTTCATAAGCTCCTAGTCTGCTTCAAATTAAAAGCAAATCCTTGGAATACAGAAGATTAGCTACCGACCTATGTTTCCTTTTTTGTTTGTTGAACGGTAGAATCGATTGCAAATTGTTATTATCATGCATTCAACTAAATATTCCTATGTATCTGACGAGGAATTCAAGATTGTTTTGGACTACCTATTATGCCTCAAACTATGGTTTGCATAGTCCAATAACGATAATGTGTCGACTGGCCAACGATTTGAACGATCTTGATGACTTCGATCTTTTTGACCAACCGTATTATAGGTTTAAGAACATAATGTGGAATTTAAATATTAAACTGTAATGTATGTTCAATGTTATTTAAAATGGTTTATCCGTATAAATAAATAAATAAATAATTAAAGAACAAAATAGTTGTATCTCCACCCCGTCATGATTCTCAAGGGCTTTAGCTTATTATTCACTGACGTTTTTATTATTTCATCTCTTATCTGTGATTACGTTTTACTAATGCCCGTATGCACCAACTAAATAATAACTATTCGATTTTCGATACATAAAGTTTATTCGATGACTAATTTCTGTTGGTATTCACCAACCAATAAATAACTATTTGTAGAATAAAGTCAAAATAGTCTGGTATTTGGTAAATTTTTTTTAGGAAAAAAGCGATATTTTGAAATACCTAATAAATTATTCAGTAATAATGCAAGTATTTGTACCATAAGTGGTTAGTTTTACTTTAAGTCTACTGGGTGCCATCAATGAAAATCTGAAAGGCTTCCTAGCTCAAAAGAATAGTTATGAATTTAAGGCCTCTTATCTTAGGATGGCAGTAATCATCAGTAATCATAAATTGTAAATATATATTTTAAAAAAAAAAATTTAATAATGTTTTGAAATAAAAATTTAATATTCCTACTCAAATTTAATTCAAACAAAAAATTTTATCTATGGTATCAAATTTTTATTGATATGATTATTGTTATTAATATGATATGAAAATATTTATGTTATGATAATAACTTATTAATCTAACATTCCAGTACATTGCATTAATAGATTAGAAAAATTAATAGTTAAATAAATTAATAACCTATTAATCTAACAAATGCATTGTAAACAAATTTATGATGTAATAAATTTAAAAACACTCACGTATTAGTTAATCGAAGAACACCCTCGAATGGAAGTTTTCCAGTTTGCTTGTAAACTAGAAAAATGTAGCGATGCAAACCTAAAAGAAATTATTTAATTAATTTGTTAATAATTGTATTATTTAATATTAACCAGTTCCCGGTGGAGGTCCTGATCCAACATATTCAGAAAAAGTTTCTCCTTTAGAAATATCATTTCCTGGAATATTTCCAACAAGCCAGTGATGCCACTCACGGTATTCTGGAGTCTTGCGACTGGGAGCATCGGGATCTTAAAATATTTCCTAATTAAAATCTGTTTCTTTAGTAATCGTAAAATTACCCGTCATGCAGAGAGTGTAAAAGGAGTTATTATCGGCTGTCCATTTAACAGTAGGAATATCCTTAACTTGGGTAGGAGTTAAGATATTACCCTGGTTAACGGTAACCCCACCTGGATACGATACCTTAAAATTTACTTACAAATAAAAACTAAAAAATCAAAAAACGAATTTTACCTCGGCGATTTCCTTTGGTGCCACATCTATACAATCGGGTACCACACACTCCTTTTCCATAGTTTTAACCAATGCAGACAAAAATCGAGCACTGACAAATTGCTTTCGAACAGCAAGCATACTGAAATTAATAATATTACCAACCTTGAATAAATAACAAACTGACTAATTAAATTTATAATAAAAAAATTAATAAGTTACCGTTTTTAATTCAAAGCTTAAACACTGAAGCAAAGCTGCCCAATTCTAATCTCAAAGTTCAAGCATCAAGTGATCAAGTGTGAATGTTTCCTTTCCATTAATCAACACACCAATTACGAAATAGTACGAACTAACCAATTACATTGTTCCATGTCTTTTCACGAAGCGCGATAATTTAAAATTTTAAATTCATGCTTTTGTTTTCATAATAATAATAAATAAAATAATAATATTAACTATTATTATTGTTTATTGATAATCTATAATGTATCTGTGTTTTACTAATTTTACCTGTTGAATCGGAAGGCCCGGAAGCAGCAGTGGCGTTGCTCGAGAGTGGACTGGATGAGCTTATGCCCACCTAAAATTTGTATTGCTGAATTAATAATACAGTAAACGCTCTCCTATCCGACCATTTTGAGAATTTATTGTCTATCCGACTGATACTCACGAGCTTTATCTAATTTTACTTTATAAGACCGAAACATGATTTTCAGCCAAAACGAATACCGAATATTCGGCTCCTCTTCAAGTTTCAGTCGAATCCGTAACCGAAGCTTATCTAGTTAAATTAAGATTAAATTAAATATTCATTATACTACTTTGAAATCTAATTTCAGCCAATTTTTCTTCGGTCGGTCTTTACAAAAAAGAAAGTGGAGTTCTCACCGTTACTGTAGGAGATATGCTATACTTTTAGGAGAGTTGAAGTTTAGTGACAGATACCCACTGTTTCATCTAGTTACGCTACTGTTCATATAAAATAATAGTTTGTGTTTTCTCGTTGTAGTTGTTTTCTTGTTGCAGGTTTTGACATTTTCGTATGTTATATTTTCTGATAGAAGATAGAATTAATTTTATTTTTATATTCAAATGTAATCTTATAAATTGTAGGTAAGTTTTGTTATATTTCTACTTACTGTTTTCTGAAAATATTTAATTGTTAATAAACTACGTAGGGGAATCCCCGGTTTTTAATTCAGCTAGTTTATTTTTTGTATTATTTGGGCCATTAAAGTTTTTTGTGATTATCTCTTTAAATAGAAAACAAAAAAAAATGGGGTGAATATACATACAGTGACTACAGAAAATATCCGGACACTCCTATGATAACAATGTAAATTGCATATTTTAAAACCGTTTTTTGACATATAAAAATCGCTTTTACAGCAAAACCGTTTGGACATTTTTTATTAAAGATTTTATTGTCTTCAATTTTATATCTATACATTTTTCCATTTTGTCGCCTCGTTTTCGACTGACAGCGGCTTAAACAAGACTGTAAAATACAAAAAAGATTATCATCTGTATCTCAGAAACGGTGTGAAAAAATAGAAAAATGTATATAAACAAAATTTCAGGCAATGAAATTTTCAACAAAAACTACTTATACATTTTTCTATTTTGGTGCAGCGATTTTGAGATACAGGTATTATATATTTTTTGTATTTTACAGTTTTGTTTAATTCGCTGTCAGCCAAAAACGGGGCAACAAAATAGAAAAATATATATGTACAAAATTGAAGAGAATGACATTTTTAACAAAAAATGTCCAAAAAGTTTTGCTGTAAAATCGATTTTTATACAAATAAATATGTTTTGGACATCCAAAAGCAGTTTCACAATGTGCAATTTACATTGCTAACATGGGAGTGTACGGATGTTTTCTGTAGTCACTGTATATTTTTTTAATCTATAAAATTTAATTTAAGTACAGTAGATATCGAATGCAAAAAAATAAAGAAATTCAATACAACAGTAGTGAAAGTTGCTAGCCTAATAGACGTTAAAATGTTTCAGAAAACTAAATTTATTTCACAACAATAAAAAAATTCGAAAATTTGATTTAAAATTAAAAAAATAAGATATTTGCACTACCCAATACTTTTTTATTATGATTTTAAATTTATTTATTTATTATGAATTAAAATTTAAAAAATCAAAAAAAATTATTTTTTAAATCTAATCAGTTCTAAGTGATTAATATGTAAGTACTAAATACGAAATTTTTTTAGGAAATTCATATTACTTTTTGAAGTAGAGTAAACTCATCGGCTAACTTTTAAAGACTCCTGCGCACCACATTCCAAGCAATGGGAGATAA
Source organism: Cantharis nigra (assembly GCA_958510845.1). Classification (NCBI taxonomy): domain Eukaryota; kingdom Metazoa; phylum Arthropoda; class Insecta; order Coleoptera; family Cantharidae; genus Cantharis; species Cantharis nigra. Next base: position 6,933,072 of record OY294034.1, on the reverse strand, counting down.
ATACCTGGACTGACTTAGCAAACTGGCGTTAGCTGATATTTGGGTAGCAATTCAAAGTGCCCTCGTAGTAGGTAATCTTTTGGACTTCTTTATAGTTGATAAGCTGTAAATATTTTCAAAAAAATATGTTTGATTAATTTTTGAATTTTGAATATAAATTGTATATCTTTCGAAGATTTTTTGCCGTATAAAAATCGCTTTTACAGCAATACTTATCCGACATTTTTTATTGCATATTTCATTCCCTTGATTTTTGTTTATATTCCTTTTTTTAATTTCGTCGCACCGTTTCCGAGATACAGTGACTTAAAGACTTCGTGAAAATTTTAATAAAATTCTCATGAGTAATGTTAATTTTATTAAAATTTTTACCAAGTTTTTTTAAGTCACTGTATCTCGGAAACGGTGCGCAAAATGTAGGTATTATAATGTTGCATTACTTTTAGACAATTATGGTACAGCAGTAAAAAAATCAAAAGCGCTGAATATTTACTTCCGATGTACAAATTTCAGAATCGCCCATATTAGTGTATTCTATTCGAAGACCCAATTATACCACAGATAATACAATCCGCAGCTACATCAACATCGATAAACTCACCCGACTCCCCTTTATCATTTGATATTACAGTACCCACATGACAATTATTGTAAGCTTATTAATTTATATATTATAATTTATTTGATGATGCTTAGCACTTACATGTTTTAGTTTTATAAAAATAACAAAGAAAATATTAAATTGTAATCAGGTCCCATTTTAGTACATATTTACCCAGGTAGCACAGTGACGTAACAATAATGTTAAATTTTGGAGATTTTTCGACACTAGAACGTCCTCCATCGAAATACTTTAAACGTCATAGAGACATCTATAATATTTTACCAAAATAAAATGGTAGTAGAAATACAATATTTACATTGACATTTTATTGTCATGTGTCATAAAACGTCATAACCGATGCTCCTGGGAAGTGAATTTGGCATTGATAATGTTTCACACAAGGCACACACAATTATTTTAAAACTACTGAGATTCGAGCTTGGAACTCATATCTTTCGGTCCTATTTTTAACTAAACTATAGTCTTGAACACAACTTAAAAATTTATGCCTTTAAGTCTATCATACATTGATGAGTCAGCACAATTGCCTGTATAGTTTCAGTAGATTCTGCTTTGTACAATAACACAATTTCTCCATCTTCTGATTGTAAAAGTCGCCAGTTGTTGAATCCTGTTAAACGACAGTGCTTTTCATTATTGTCGATCCAGTACTTAACATAATTCTCATCATCATACATGTAAAGTGGAGCGGAGGTTACAGATAACTTGTACAAATCCAGTTTAATAAGATCTGTTCGTAAATTAGCATCACTTTCCATCAACCATAGAAGCACTTCTTGATACGATAACCGAAAAACTCTTTCGAAATTTCTAGGATACATTAGTAAGACGTTTGAGCGAGATTTCTCAAATACGGTTTTTGGTGATCTGCAACATAAAATTTACTATTAATAAATTAGAATTCTCAAATCTTATTTTTTATATTGGGTATACTGTGTGTCCGAAGTATCAATGTGTTCGATTCAACATAACCCCTTTACCCAGAGTACATTGCAATGATATTAAATTGAATATAAATTACTTACAATTCTTTCACCACTTTCCTGCTTGGCTGCCATAAACAAACCCCGTAGTTCGGGTTAATATTAATATTTTTCTGCAAGATTTCCATTTTAAAGATAAATTTCGACTAATTTATTCCCACTGATTGAATTTGACTACTTGTAGATTGCTTTTTTTTGACATTATGAAATCGGAAGGATGTTTTTAGGTTTGAACTTGATTTGCATTTATTTTACTAAAGTGTCAATTGTTTCACATTTTTTGACGCATCTTATAGGTAACCGATTTAAAACTAGACTTAACCTAACTTTTTCCAAATGTTAATTGTGCTTTTTGTGTAAAATCTAATTTTTAAGCAATATGAATTTAATAAAGAAATCTGGACAAGGATATTGGGAAGACATGGTGTGTTTTTTAATTTAGAATTAAAAAAAACGTTAATTTAATTGATGTAAATTTTTAGGTAATTACTCCATGGAGTAATACTTTAACCGAAGAAGAGGAACAAGAATGTATTTCTTCTGCCATTAGCGTTATTGAATTTTTAGCTAAGTTACCGTTTGAAAATATTACGAATCAAAATGTTTTGCACCAAAAGGGTAAATGTTTGATGAGTGCGATTTATTTTTTAACGAGGAATGATCCAACAAAATTGCTAAATACAATAAAGACAATACTTGAAGTTAGTGCAGAAGGTCGGCATTTGTTAAGGCTAGATGTGGACAATTGTAAACTTGACGTAGCCATATGTGACGTGAAATATTTTAATATGATTGCAATTTCATCCGTGAACAATATTTCGTCTCTCATAAAAAGAAATGCACACGAGTTGAAGGCATTACTGATTCCGATCTTTTGTGAGATGTTCAGATTTGCAGACATTAGGTGTCCATATTCGATCGTCCTTACTAAAACGATGAATTTATTGTTGAAAAATCATCTCTCGAGTAACGAGCTGGAAAGCATGCATTTTCCAATAATCTCTTTAACTGGTTCCTTCATGACTATTTGTCCTTTTAACAAAGCTATAGAACATTTACATAAAATGTCAGAAATTTTTATGGATAGTTGGCCGGAAAGTAAGAAGTGCAGGATATTTAATGCTTTGTGTATGAACTATGCGTGGGACAGTTTTGACAGTTACATTATTTTTTACTTAATGGGACCAACAACAAATGAAAAAAGTGTTCTTACTTTGTGTGAAATAATGAAATGTGTTTGTACGATGCTACACGACAGAAATGTTTGCAAAGCTGCTATTAATGTTTTAAAATCTATGGTTAAATATGTAGACGAGAAAGTCTGGGTTGATCAATTTTTACCCATTTTAATGCAAGCAATTCCAGAAGACGGCATAGATAAAAGGTGAGGGCAATTTTCATTATTTTCACTTTCTTTATATTATGATGATTTTACTTTGGAAATTTATTTCTTTGGCTTTTTTCACTTGGTTTTATCTAGAGCCTGAAATTTTTAATTTTAAATACTAAATGCTTATCAGAATATGGAACATTTTTGTTAGCCTTTTTGTATTGAATTTTCCAGAATCTAATATGTTTTTCTTTCTAGCTGCTTCACTAGAAGTTTATTATTAGAATGTTTTGATATCACAGTTAAGCAGTATGGCGTTGTATTATACGAAGACATTAAAAAGAGCGTAGAAGGTCCAGGTTACATCAAGGAAATAGATTTGATAGCCACAATTCTTACTTTGACTTGCTGCTTTAAAAGAAATTTATTAAACTTTCCGGAATGTGAATCTGATATTTGGCGATTGTATTGTTTAACACACGACCACTCTTTTCTCCAAGATTATATTTTGCGAGCCGTTTGTTTTTGTCACGATAAAACCGTAGTATTACTGGATTCGCAACTGAACTTTGTAATTAATTATTTACAAGACCTCATGTACTTACCTGATCGGGATTATTCTTTTAACGAGATGTGGTATTTCATGTCGCACATCTGCGTTACTGCAAATTTTAATATAAAAATTCCAGATGTTATTGACCCGTGTACAAGATTTATTGACAACATTTATAATTTTTGTATGAACAATTTAAAATCTCGTTGCCCCGACAGAATTGCAATTGCTTATGAAATTTACCACATCACTGAAACTGTCTTTACTAGAAGTTGGAAATCTTTAAAAACAAAATATCAGTTACCCGAAAAAGAACATTTTAGAGATAAACAAGCCAATTTTTTTGTTCTGCTTATGGAAAACGATAAGTGGCCGATTGCTGGACAAAGCACTTTCCAGTGTCTTTATCAAGAGTTTCATGCCACTTCAAAAGTTTATCTCGAGATACCCAAGTTAATAATCGAATGGAGCAATTGTTATCCTTGCGAAGAGAATTCAAAAATGAATGAATGTTTTGACCACGGAATTTGTTTGTTTGAACAAGAATTTGATTATGAGTCAATTATCAAGGGTTCTTATTACATTTTAATATCTATTTGCTACAAGAGAAATCGATCTGAAAATTTTTATGGTGAATTATCTTTAGTTATGGAAAAATGGAACGAAGAAATTGTCGATTTTTTAAACAGCAGGCAACTTATGAAAACTTTTCCATTATACGGATTAACCATGTGTGTTAACAGGATTTTAAGAAGTGGCTTCATAAATGATATTGTTAAAGTAGGCTATTCGAAAAAGGAACTGTTCCATCATAGTCATTCCATCTTAACAGTGTTGGCCAGCTTAGATGATCCGGATGAAAGTTTTCCTAAACATTTATGCATGAAGAAAGCCATGGAACATACTTTAACAGTAAGTTTTAACAAAATTTGAAAGTTGTGGTTTAACCAAATTGTTTCTTTACTTTAGACCTGTTTGGATATAATAGAATGCGTTTTGGGCAGTCTAGAAGATTCCTTACATGGGAGCGAAGATTTAATAAGATGTGCTTTAGATGTCGTAAATATGATAACAAAGAAAAGCAATAAGAAGAGACCAGTGGCAGCTGCTGCAACATCAATTCGGAAGTTATGTGCAAATATACTAAGCAAAGATTGTCAAAATGGCGCTGTTATTAAACTGTTGGATAGTGTTCTGAATTCTATTTACGAAATACCTGTTACAACATTGTCAAAAATGCGTCGAAATCCCGAACACAGATTGGTAATTCACGCAATAGTTAGTGCAAATGAAAATTCTAGTCAGGTATGAATGAAATTTTTCTATCAAACAGTTTTAACTTTTTATTTTTAGATATTTGTACCTAATACAATGAATTTTTTGCTTAATTTGCTCCACGATTCTTCTTTACCTAATCCAAGTATCATATCGGCTCTTAATGCAACTGAAATTTTATTGTCCGATAGCGCTTTGAGGGTTCCAATGCTTCCGTTTATAGAACCCGTAGCAATCTATTGCATAAATCAACTTTCAAACACAGATTGGGCAGTCAGGTAAGAAACCATATTTGTCACTTACGTATGGGTCATTTATCAAGTGGTGAAGTGAAAACATCCTAACATGTTAGTAGTACTAAATGACCATTATTTTAATTTTATTGTCTTTTGTTTTCATGTGAGGGCCATATTTGCTTTGCAATGTGCGACATTTTTTGAAATTTTAAGGGTTTACGGCAACCGAAATATTTCAGCTCTTATTTGCTCTATCAAGATGGGGAAAAAATGAAATTGTTTAAAAAGAAAAATACTACAATATTGCTCACTACATATTTTTATTTAAAAGCAATCCTAAAGAGTGAAATTGCAGCTTCAATTCTTATCTAGTTTTTTTAAGAAAATGCCATTTTTGAAGGGAAAATATCTCAAATTTAATTTTTTTTACTAAGAGATGGTAATTAGTTGAAATCACACACCAAATATTAAACCTAGGATTTACTCCCCCTTTCTTCTAAAAATTACTTAACAAAATTGTGAGTTTTGGCACTAAAAATCGCTGGTGGTTATCTGCTAAAAATCTGAAATTTCTTGTCATGGGAAAATATGAGTGATTTAATTTAATTTATGTTAGGATTAATATTTGGTATGTGATTTCAACTAGTTAACATCTCATTGTAAAATAAAATTTTATTTTGGGATATTTTCCCTTCATGCGTAAATTTCCCTTCAAAAATTTCATTTTCTTAAAACAACAGATAAGAATTGAGGCTATAATTTTACCCATTAGGTCTGATTTTAAGTAAAAATATATAATGAGCAATATTATAGTCTGGTTCTTTTTAAACAATCTCATTTTATCCCAATCCGGATAAGACAAATAAGAACTGAAATATTTCGGTTGCCATAAACCCTTGCCGCACATTGCAACGCAAATATGGCCCTCACACGAAAACAAAAGACAATAAAAAAAAATCAATTTTTTTTAAATGGTCGAGCGACAAGACTGGACTACCTGATATGGAATGACCCGTATGTAGTATATTAGTATTATTTAACAAATCAAAATATTTGGGTATTTGCTAATTCTTCTTTTTCTTGGAGTGCCGTATCTGTTCAGCAAACGTTGGCTAAGATTACTTTGCAAATTGCCACCTAGATCCTTTTGGAAAATCCTGTACATGAATGCTGACCATGAATGCAGCATATAAATGATAAGAAATTAAGAAATAATATAATTTTTTTACAAAGATCAGAAAATCAAGTAATAATTAAACAGCCCACACAAACATTGATTAGCAAACGAAATGTTGATTATGAATGACAAACAAAAACCACATCAACAGTTACTTTAACTTTTAAGAAAATCCTTCTAGTTCTACTTTAACAAATATTTTATTCTGATGTACAAAATCTGATCTACAAGTAAAAAGAAATCCCAAGAAATCTTAGAAAATCTACTATAAATTAATTTTTTTTTGATTTTTTCGAATTTTAAACTTTTAAAAGAAAGCCGCCTGCTCTTCCATTTGCGTCGAAATTCATAAAATTTATTTTAAAATGTATTTTCAATATAGCAATGATTACCCTAAATATATACATTTAATAGATCTAGCAACTGCAAGAAGTAACTATTTTTTGATTGTAAAAGTTAAGTAAATTTTAGCTGTGTAGCACACATCACCTATGGATAGCACCTGTTATGAACGTGCTCTAGACATCATTTCATATTTTTTTTAGAAATGCAACGATCCAAGTATTTCAATCATTTGTGAATCGTGTGTTGGGCCAAAAAACCAATTCTTGGTTTAGACGCAACTCAATAGAAGACATTTTCATACTTTTACCAAAACTAGCAGATTTCTTCAAAGAAAAACTACATCATGCGAGTATTGAAGATGAAAGCAACAGCATTGTAGGAATTTTGGCCTTTTTTTCCGAATCTCATCGGAAATCAACCGTATTTTTAAATAAGAACAGTCAACTGATTGTGGACGGTTTTTTGGAACAATTTCTTAATTTTATGATTCTGGATAAAGGTTCTATTGGATTATTTGCAGCAAATGCTTTTGTGTCTATGTGTTTGCATGTGCACATTCCTGTGATTCTACGAAAAGTTATCGACTGGCTAACAAATAATTTTAATAAAAAAAATATTTTTGGAACTTGCATGTATCTAATAGGTGATTTGTATCAGAGATTTAAGGATTTTTGCCATGTTCCTTATTATGAAGATGGCATAAAAGTCATTAATGCAGCACTTTTTGATTTGGATGCATTTTTACAAAACTTAAATAAAACCTACGAATTTTCATTGTTTAGTTTGTTGAATGTGAAGGTTAGTAAGATGAGCGATATTATTAAAACAATAACGGAAAGATCTCAAATTAATTCGTTTGAGTCCAGACTTTGGCTTAATAATAACGTTCCATTTTTATTAAGAAACGTAGAAATCGAAGAGTTTTGTGATATTTTAAAATTGTGCCTAAATGTAGACCAATTAATAATACACGATAATTGTTTGGATTCTGTTCTAGAGAGATTTGACGAATTACGAAACAAAGGCTTGATAGCAAAGGTGTTACAAATAATTATAGATAAATTTCTTTCTCTAAATAATATTTGTAAATATTTAAGTGACAGTTTCTGTAACATCATTTTATTTTTATTAGAAATTGATAGTTTTGGAATTAGTGATGACTTGCTAGTTACATTTTCTTATAAATTCAAGAATATCAGAGATCTAGAAATTGCTTCGGTTTACATAGCCTTGCTAGCCAAAAGTATCAATTTTTCTGATCAGCACAACATATTTATTATGGAAACGGTTAATTTGTATAAGCATTCAGTTAAAAATCCAGAATTGCAATATCATATTGCCTGGACTTTGAAATATTTGTATAAATGCGTAGTTGAATCATCCGATCGACATAAAATTTTGCATTTAGCTTTTGTGCTATTGTTGAATTCAGAAACTTCAAATGAGATTTATAAATTTTTAGCCAATATATTTGACATAGAATGTTTTAGTTTACCATTAATGGTTGACCATTTTTTGTCTTCCAACAATTTAATTGGGCAATTTGGTAATATATATGATACTTGCAAATTTTTGGGAGACATAACTGCAACTGTGTTAGTATTAGATGATGGTTTTTCTCATTGTGAACAATTTTATATGAAGCAAAATGACAATTTACATTTTAATAAAATATTCCTTAAAAAATTATTGCTTAAAACAATCAATGAAACTCTAGGTTTAGAAATAATAGATAAAAACTGTGAAGAAATTTTGTTGGTTGCAATGTTTTCTTTGGTAATGTAAGTACTTGACTAAAATAAAACAGTTAATTTTCTTAAATATTATTTTGATTTACCGTGTTTTACTTTTAGATTTTTTTTAATGAACTGGAAAACAATGGTGCACCACTTTTTGAGCATTTTAAGGCTTCAATGGCAATTTTAATTTGTTTTTGTGAAGGTGAACACAGGTGAAGATACATTTTTCTAGATGTGTTGTGGTTCGAAATGAAGGAGATGTGGGACTAAGGTTCGGTAATCCGGTAATCTGTTGAGCAGTCAGTTAAATTGTCACAAAATATGTGAGTTATAATAAAATGTCATCAATTTATAAATAGAAATATATGTTCAATGATATTCAAGATATATGTAGCTGCTTAACTGTCATCAAGTATATGGGTCATTCCACCAAATAAAATCACTTTTACGGGGCGATTACCGCCGATTTTGTTCAAACTTTGTGAATATGTTCTCTATACTATAAAAGCTTTCAGCTTTCAGAAAAAAATATCAAATTTGAAGTAACACGTGCCGCACAGTGAGAAAAATTGTTTTTTCCACTTTAATTGAATTTAGAAGGGTCTTCTATTAGGTATGACAAAATATGTAGGTATTTTTTTATTAAAATGCTGATAATTTTTCCTAGAATAAAATGTGTTTTCCAATTTTTCTAAAAAAGTTTTCTGCTTCAAAAAAAGTAATTAAAAAATAAAAATTATTTTTTCAAAAATTCAAAAAATCATAATGGGTGCATATTAAGGGGTAAAATTTTCAGGAAATGCTTTTTATAATGTAGAAAACGTATTCACAAAGTTTGAATAAAATCGGCGGTGGTCGCCCCATAAAAGTGATTTTATTTGGTTGAATGACCCATAGATCAACAAGATAAGTAATATTAATACCACGAGAGCTTTTGAATTTTGACTTTTTGGAAAGCCTTCTCCTTTGAAACTAGAACAATGAATATAATAGTTGAGATAGTCGTTTTAATCTACTAATAACTAGATAAATTTCTAAATAAACAATATTGCAATAAGACACCAGGTGCAGTCAGGACCGTTTTCAGAATTGGTAATGAATGAAACAATAGCAAGAAAAAATTACTACATTCAGAAATAGCCTTAAGGAACCACATATTTTGATATTCCGTGATCTCATCAGATTCATACTGGTAATTGAAAATATTAAAGTTAACTTACCATTACTTATTCTAAACGATCATGAAACTGCCAACGTTGCATCTACTGCTAAATGCCCATAATACGATGATGTAATTAGAAATTTTCGTAAGAGTCTTCTAGTAGCAGCTCCCGAAGTGTATTTCGCAGAACCTAGCGGTTCCAGTGTTCCACAAGAATCACAAAAGTTCCGTGAATTGTCAAGTTTTGACTTTAATGTAATTTAATAAATACGGGCAGCCCCAATATACAATGCGGAAGAAAATATTAACTGTGGATAATACTTATAAATACAGACAAAACTGGACCGACAAAAACTTCAGTCTCCGCAGTATAAAAATGTCAGTGTTAAGATTGATAGTGGGTTAAGAGTCGGGGTTCCACCATAAACAAACTATTATTGTTATAGTCTCCATGACCGTTTAAGTTTGAGAACTGCTATTCTATGAAATTTACATACAATTAACAGGGTGAGGCACTCTTTATTGCTTACATTTTGTGAGTGCAATTATCACAATGATTGGATAATAATTCCGTGTTGTTATCGTCAGTATCATAGAATAATAAACATTCAGTTCGCCCCTGTTTATAAGTAGTAGGTATACCTGATTATAGACTTTACCGCAAGAAATTTATTACTATTCAACGAACTAGTTTCGGCTATAAGCCTTCATCAGCGTTTTCGTTATAAATCCTACAATAAAACAATTAACCATTTAAATAACTATTAAAATCTGAAAAATATATTTTAACCGTCAACAATAAAACATGTATGTGGGGAACAACCTCACATTGATAAGCTTATTTCTTGAGGTAAAGTGTACCTGTGTATTATTTATTGATTAATAACTTCAAGGGGTAACTTCTTAATATTTATAATTTTTATCCCCACCCCACTAAAACCCGAATATCTAATCCTATGTGTCTCGATTTCACAATTTTAAAATAGCAAAAACATTAAAAAAAAAACAAAGGAGCGAAAATTGGCTCACTGAAGATAAGGTTTGCACTATTAGGTAAGTTTTTTATTAAAAATTATTTGCTATAAAATGTTGCAAAATGTTTTGATTAAATCTTCTTCCACGTTGCTGGTTTTCCAGTTCTTCTCTTTCTAACCGTTCTTCTTGATGATTATCTACGAATTCTTCTATATCTAAAATAAAAATTTATTTTTTGTAGGTTCAAGAGAAAACAAATAATAGTGTAACAATGTATATGATAATTATTTTTTAATAAAGAAAATTTATTGACAATTTACTTTTATTAAACGTTTTGTAGAAAATAAAATTACCTGCAATAACACAATAGGTCTGTTTGTTTGCTTGCACTAACTTAAGCCGAGCAGGCAAAGAACCAATCAACGAACGCCTTTGTATGCACTAACTTGCTCGGTTCAAGTTAGTGCAAGCAAACGAACAGACCTATTGTTTAGGTTAGTTTAGTTCTAATATTTACGTATTAGTTCACATAATTTGAAAATACCAAATATACTACACTAAAGTCACTAGAATCGGTATTGTAACAGCATTTTAGTTAACGGAGGTTTACGGGCCGTTTATGAATGAACGAAAGTTAAATAGCTCTGTAAGCCTTAAAACATGTTTTAACTAAAATAGGTTTAAAGAGTATTTTAAGATATTTTTATGAATACGGCTGTAAATGCTTTTTTAGCACATTAACATAAAATTATTACGTAAAAACAATGCTTATTTATTTCTTATATACTAAGTTAATCGCTATTGAGATCAAATGTTACGTAGCCATTGTGTCTGGGTATAACTACCAGAGCGCTCTTCACAGACGTGCAAATTCCACCGTAGTCGCAATGACACTAATTAAAATAGCTAAAACAATTAGTGAAGTCCACAACTTCAGCTATTGTGAACGGAAAATAATGAGTGTTGTTTTAAAGCTATTAGAGGTTTAAAAACAGTCGGGTATTAGATACCCGGCCACAATGACGACGGGTTATTACTACATACAATTTATATAATAAAATATAATTTTCATCAATAAACTTATTAAAATTTAGTCAGATTTCTTATTCTTAGCACAGTTTTTGATGATATCGTAAAACGATAACAAATAATAATAAGCCAAAATCCTGAATGGGCCCAATAAGAAAAATTGATAAATCAATTCCAGAGGGGAAGCTCGAGTTACTCCAACACATAAACTTGTATTTACGAAACTTTCAAATCCTACATAGCTGAAAAAATTTCCAACCTACAAACAAAAACTAAAATTAAAAACCAACATTAAAGTATCGAAAAGGACTTACCATTGCATCTTCATATAGCTTCTCTGCAACTTCTTTTACGTCTACTAATCCTGCTGCATGGCAAATCATCTTTGTTTCAGTGGGTTTGGTTTTGTTTTCTGTTTCAAATCCTGGTGTGTCAGTGTCTGGAGGCACACAGAAAGTTACACTAATGTCATAATTAGTGCATTCCATATCCAGAGATTCGGCCAGTCCCCGAAGAGCAAATTTAGTTGCACAATAGGCAGAAAAACCAAACATACCAACCATAGACAATTGCGATCCAGTTAGGACAATAATACCTTCGTTTCGTTCCTTCATTTTAGGAAAAACAATTCGGATGGGATTTACGGTACCAAAATAATTTATGTCCATTAGACGTTTTTCTTCTTCAAGTGGAAACTCTTCAATCTTTCCACACAAAGCAACACCAGCGCAATTAACTAACATAAAAATTGGACCGATTTCCTTTTCAATTCGATTTAATTCTTTCTCGAGTTCATTGTAATTGCTAACATCCACTGCGATTGCTTGTATTTTTTGGCTTTCATTAACACAAACTTTCTTTATTTCACTAACAGCAGAGTTTAAAAAATCAAGATTTCTTGCAATAATTGTGACGTGAGCCCCCTTTTCTGCAACCGCAATGGCAACCCCTTTGCCGATTCCTTTGGATCCGCCAGTGACAACAACATGTTTACCGTTCACCGATTTTTTCTTGGATGCTTTAATAACGTGAAAATAAGCAACAATAAATAAAAAGAAAGCGGCTACAACGCCGGTAACGCACCAACAAACCATCGTTATATAACCTACGAGTATAAATGAGGTAGTGAGGTTATGAATAGATAATCGTTTATACACACCTATGGACCTATGTTATCACATACGGTACCGGCTAGCGATGGGAGGGTTAACATTGAAATTACGCTAATCACGCCCACCTATTACGAAGCAAATCGATAAGAAATTACGGTCGAAGACGCATCCATTTTAATTTTATATCCAATAATGATTTTTATAATTTTCAAAATTATTATTTAAAACAACCGCTCTTTTAATATCGAAGCAACTTCTTTTTGCACATGCGCAGTACAAAATTCGACAGCTTTGTAGTTTTCTGTCATTCGTTTGCTCCTGCAAAGTTCTGTCAATTGTATGCACATTCTCTTCGGACGTTTATTTTAAGTGATAATTAAATAATTTAAATTGTGTAGTTTGTAACTAAAACAGAAATGAGTAATGAGCTTAAGATCGGATCCAGTATTAATATTAAACGGACGGATGGTAAGTCTAGAAATATTTTATTGCAATGAGTAGTTGAACACAAACAATTTTATACAGGTGTTATTAAAATTTGAACAAATATTCCAAGTTATGGTTTACGAATTCAAAACGTTAGTGTTAATTCAAATTACGTGTCTTAAGAAACCAAAATGTGGTTAAGTTTCGTTAACATTTTATCTCTTGCACCAAATTTCAACGAAGATTATTTTTATCCAACCTTGCTCAATTTTAGTAAACCACTGATAGAAGGTGAAAATTCGCATTTTTAAATAATTCGAATGCCCTTTAGTTTAGGTATTTTAAAAAATAACCCACTGAATTCCTGTACACTCCACCTATTTCGTTCAAATGTGGTTAAAATGACAGCATATTTGCTGTTAGGATTGAAAATTTGAAAATATTAACTCGTGTGATAACGTTTTTTCTATATTTGCAAATTTTTTGAGTCATTTACCACCGCAATGGTTATTAAGTAATTTAAAAATAATTGGTTGAGTTTATAGAGTAACGAACTTTTAGATTTGAAATTTGTATTATGTTGTCATTTATAATTTTGTTTTTTATCACTTATCAAGTCGCAGTGGCGGTATTTTTAAATTTCTTATCCCAATTTTTCATTTTATCGATTTTCATTTATTATTAGGTATTGCATTGTTTTGTTTACTTTATATTTATAGCCGACAGTTAATTAAATATTTATAAATTTATGTAAGTTACATTAAACGGTGTAGGTGTTTAATATTTAATTTTGACTCATTTAATGTTACAAGAGGTGTGACTAATTTAAATTAGATGCTAAGATGATTTTTTTAAATTCAGGAGGTATAGGTTTAACCCAATTCATTTAAATGTGCCATCAGTACTTAATTAAATTGTCAACTAGCAACCATCGGTGACTCATATTTAAATTTTATAAAAAAAAGTTATCGATAGTTGGTCCATCATAATGGAACAATCAAATGGGAACACAACATTGTTCTCAATAATAGAATAACATTGATCTATTTCAATGGACAATTTATTGTTAACATGTTTTACTCAACTTGGTTTATTTAACATAAGCTGGAATTATTTCTGATTTTAACTTTCGATTCAAAAACGCATTTTTGGGTATAAAAGGTAGACCCATAGTGGTGTATTGTGGTCGAGGACAGGGTGACGCAAACATGTGGGTTTGATTAAACCATGGGTCCTTATATGGCTGGTATAGTCAGCAAGGTCGTCCAACCTTTGATTTTTAACTTTTATTTCTAGTATGGGTTATCTTCATATTCAAAATTTTCTATTTTGCGTTTATAATTTACGCATTTGTGAAATCATTATTCACATTTCAAGTGTATTTTGATCGAACATATGTTGAAAACGCTACCGGATCAATTATTAGTCACCATTCCCTCAAGCTAAATACGAATGTGAAAATTTAATTATAAATTAATAATATTATGTCAAGTGATTTATTAATCAAGCATTGATTATTGAAAAAAAGTATCAAATGTTCATTTTAAATTGTTTTAAATTGTCAACCTCAAATTTAAAGTCATCTTCCAGTATTAATCACCGTTTTTTTAATAACATCATTGTCAACTTGCAGTTTAAATTAGATTTTCCAAATGATAATGTTAGTATTAATAGTGCAAAGTGTGGTTAACGCCAGTAATTCTCGTACTGAAATAATAAACAATCCCAGTCTTAATAAAATTACCTATGATTTGATTCTATAAATAAACAAAACTATAAATATTTTCAATACGGCCCTGTTTATAAAGAAGTTTGCAACAAAATCTATACAAATCTATGGAAATTACAAATTTATAGCGAAAAAGAAAAACTAAGTTTCGGGGATTCCCAAACTTGCATTATATCACACCAATGGTAAAAGTGAAATATAATATCAAAAATAAAGTAAATCAGATCAAGGAAAGCTTTTTGACAAATACACAATTGTGGAACAGGGAAGTATTTTGTTAATTAAATGCAATTAAATAAGTAACCGACGAGGTCGAAGCTTTCAATGTTAAATTTTATTAATTTCACTGTAGATGCGCTCTTTTAAAGCTTCTGAAATAATTTTATTATGAAGATTTACTAAGGGTTCTTGAATTATAGTTCAACTCCAATTATATTATATACAGGAAGAACTTAATGCAGACATCTTATCAGATTTATTTTACAACGAAACCGGTGTCTTTATGCCAGAATCTGATTAGGCCAGTGCCCAGATAGGGTCTGAATTAAGGCTGGGAAATTTTATCATTTTGGTATTTGAATATTCACATTATTCGGATACAGTAGAGTCTCGTTTATATGTTATATTAATAGCAAGCCCTGTCTTTATTATCGAGGATTGCATATTATAACTGGGATATAATTTTTTATGAGATGGATTGACCAAATAAAGCTTAAAACCGGGTTCATTCTCTTTTAAAACACTTGCAGTGTGTTGCCAGTTGTAATTTATATATTGTACTGGATTAGGTAGCTATATTGTCGTAAAACTTGATATGATTCAACTTGTAAAGATTATTAATTTTTGTTCTATATTAATATAATATTATCTTATATTTGTAATTTTTATTGATTAAAATCAACTTGGCCAAAGCCAAGATGACTTACTAGGGAATTTAATTAACGAGGTGGTTTCCCGATGCTTTTTCCATAGCCCACATATCGATCTTGGGTTTTAAATCTCCGTAGGGTATCAAAGGCGATCAGGATTTGTACAGCGGTTTTCCTTTTCCTAATTTGCAGGTGTGGGCTTTATGCCATACTGGTGGTCACTAGCGTGGGCTGTATACAATCATTATATTTACTTGAATCTCCTTATCAACAAGTAGCAGAAAAAGAATTAGTTTTCTTAAGTTCATCTTATAAGTAAACATAATTGAGTTTTTATTTTTTTTATCTAATGAACATAATATGTATATTAATTGATTTTACATATAAAATTTTAATCGTTCATATAATTGGGAAATCTATATAACTGGAAGTACACATAAGCGAGATTCTACTATATTTGCTTATTTGAATATTCAAATGTTGAAATATTCGAACAAGCAAAAACTATTCTAAGTGAATTCATTGTCGACTTTTTCTTACAGTTTACAGTTAACTCTTGAAATGAAATTCTCATAATGCATTAAATTTCTTCGAATTAGGGGGAATTTGAGTTGGAAAAGGAGGAAAAAACTGTGAAAACATAATAAGCACAGGTATATGTATAACAAGGTTTCCACTCATCTGGAAAAGTAAGGAAATTTAAGATTTCCCTAATTTTGTCAGGGAATTTTTTATTCTTAAATTAAATTTTCAGTCAGGGAAAACAATTTAATTAAAAATTCTTTAAAAATTAATTTTTTTAAATTACAAATTAAAATTTTTTTACCTTTTTATCTTCCGATTTATCGAAATGGCAGAGAAAATTTTTATTCTTAGGCAGGGAAAACCTGGAAAAGTCAGGGAATTTGATTTGGAAAATGAAATAGGAACCTTGTGTAAACGATACATATAATATGAAAAAAGTTCATTACCTTACATACGGAAATTTAACATAATTATGCTTGTACTCCAAATTACATTAAATTAAGGGAATCACACGCAACGTCTGACGTCAGGTGGACGCGGCGAGTTTGTTAGAGAAACGTTTACACTTCAAGAGACTCAATTACTTTCATTAAAATACAATTCGATTTATAAATTACCAATACTGTTAAATCTAGAAATTTAGGTCTCTAACCTACTAGAGAATAAATTAATAATTAATAACTTAAAGTGTTTCAGTTTTTACTAAAAAATATTAATATTCAAGTTGACAAAAGTGTCAAGCACATACCTACGTACTTGGCGAGATTAACTAAATTTATTTCTTGTTTACAAATTACTTGTTTTTTATCAATCTGATAATAAAAACTCAGCTAGAATAAATATAGGAAATTCGGTAGCTACTTCATTATGGTACAATTTAAAAATCTACACACTGGTCTTGATGACGGTTTTATGCTTATAATCAGGGCCCGAATTTCAAATGACCTTAAAATTGCGTTAAATGCCCTTAAGAGATTCCCAAATGCATTGCAAATAGAAACTAAGAAAATATTTATTTTTTGTTTTAAACTTGTTTTTTGAAAAAAATATTTTTTATCTGAAACCTGTATCAGATTAAATATAAAATATTAAATTTGCATTATTGAATTAAATGAAAACTAAATTAAATATAAAATATTTGAATTTCAAATTTGTTAATGAAAAACAAGAGCCTACAGGCATGACTAAATTGGAAGGGGTTTATCTTGTGATTTATTAGCGTCGTTTTTCTAATAAACATCACTTCTAATAATAAAAAAATTTTAAATATCTATTTTAAGAAAAGAAAAGAAATTTTATTGCAACCTGAAAAAAATAGTTGAAAACAATTTGTTGAAAAATAAATGTCCCAAATGTTAAAATTCCAGTTTTATTTCTACCTCTTTTTAAAAATTTTTTTTCAAAGGGATTTTGGTGATTAACTTGCCTGACTTGAAAATCTAATTAATGGGGCGATTTTCTGATGCCTTTCCCATATATTTTTTGTTTAATTGCGCTTTATAACGCTAAATTTCGCTGTTGGGAACCAGATGAAAATATTCGGTTTTTGGGCGAAAGAATGTTTTTATTATTAATTTTTTGTTCAGATTACCGAAGTTGCACTGTATTTGAAATTATAAATATTTTGGCATTGAAGAAGCTTGTGTATCATAAAATTGACCTTTCAGACCTTTTTGATTTTGTAATTATAAAACGTTAAGAGCGTTTTTTATACATAATTAACGGTTATTATAGCATAACAATATCCTATTTAAATATTTTGTCGTAGGGTTTACGAACTTGAAATTAATATTTTTCGAGTTACCTATTAAAAAATAAGTTTGTTCTTAATTTGTTTCATTATAACTCGGAAACGGTTAGTTTTTGACCTAATTTTGTTGATTAGAATGTTGTAAACTCGATGGGAGTTGTAAATCACCTTACGTAGTTAAAAAAATTGACAACAGATGTCGCTACTAAACTGGAAGGCAGTATAACTTTATTATTGCAAATCTTGCGGTAAATTGATGCAAAAGCAATATACCAATGTCGTAATTTAGAAATTACCCATGGAGGGGCAAACAATTTTTTAGCCTTGTATCTCGTTGATCCATTCATGCACATCACTTCGTTTGGTTTCACCATGGGGGAGGGTATGCGAAGTGTATACTTTAGGGTTTAGGCGCTTCTACGTTTACTATACTCTATTCATTTAGCACATTCAGTGGACAATAACAAATACATGCAGTTTGCACGTGATTTATGGGGAGGAGCTTGACAGAGAGGGACTAATCTAGGTTGCCTTGTATTTTTAGAAATTCAAACGCCGTGTGAAAATTATATGCATCTACTTACAATGAAAAACTGTAAGTACGGACGGTATATAGGGTTGTCTTGACCTTATGAGCATCCAATCGCAATTGAATATAAAGCAAGCATGTGGATATCACGCAGCGATCATTGTTTACATCAACTGAATGTGCTAAATGAATAGAGTATACTAATGAACATTATTGATCAAGTCTTTCAATTTAATAGCGCTATCTATTGATAATGTTTTGAACTACATCAAGAAGCATGTACATCAATACAAATTAAAACTTGGTTGTTTATAAATTATACGGCAACTGAACGTTACTGAAATTCAACACTAACTTATCAGACGCAATAATTTCTTTCTTTTTGAATAAAACTGGAAAACTTGCGTTCATTGCTTAATTTTATTTTACATTGTTTAAAACGCGACGTTTCACATAATTTTCTACAATTGTAATCTAGCTCACCCACAGACTACCAAATTGGCTTAAGTAAAGATGCTTCCATCCTTAATTAGTCGTCTTTTCTGTTATTTTTAAGTTGGGACGATTCTGATGTTTCATTTTTATCAAAAGGTAAATTTGGTGTATGATGATAATCTAAATTGCAATCTAATTACGTTGTGATATTTTAAGATAATCTTCAGCAAATATTAGTTTAGGCTTAAGGGTTTTAATGCAGATTTTTTCTTTGGAATATTTAAACTTCATTAAGGCACAAGTTTATTTAAATTTAAAATAATGGTAATTCAAAGTTTTTACATTTTCATACTCGGAAAATTGTGCTTCCAAATTTGTAAACATAAGGGTTGCCATTTAAAAAAATTTACGATGACGTCACAATTTTAATGAAAATAAGGTTCTATCCGAGGGTTTTCCGAGAATATCGGTTTTGCACTAGAAAATAATTATAATGGCTACATTTTTATTTCTTGTCATATAAGAAACCCTTGAAATTAGGGGGTTTAATTGTAAAATGGGGGAGACCTATATATCTTAAAATCTTACTCTTTTAAAAATTATTAAATTCTTTTAAAACTTTTATTTCATAAATTTGCCTGAATGGCTCCTAGTCCACAAATTGGGATCTGTGCATCCCCGCTCTAACTCTTTGTTAGGCGAGCTATTTTCAATTGTTGGGAGTCCATAAGAAATACATTGGTGAAGAGAAGTTTAAACTTTGAATCGTTAGGGTAAAATCATGAAATTGCCACAGGAGCTATAAAGCATGCAAGAAAGTAATTATGTGTCTACATCTCGCTTTCCGCATCTGTTAACTTTGGGTGTACCGTGTACTACTCGGAAAAATTGTGTATAATAAAAGGCCAAAAATTCCATGAAAATTCCACCACCTGTAAACTTTCCAGTGACTTATTCTTTACAATATTTGGTCTAATATATCAATGGTTAGGCCCCCCTCTTGAACTCGTTTATTTAAACTGCATTTTAAAGTTGTTTTTGATATTTGAAATGCTTTTGTTGTCAATGAACATTTTGATATCACAAAAGCTGTGTTTAATAATTAAAAATTTCAATAAAATTAATTATATTAATCTTTTTAGGAAGAGTACATTCAGCCTATGTGGCAGGAATCAATTATGAACTCAAAAGTGCTACAGTTGAATGGTTTGAACAGGGCGAAACGAAGGGCAAGGAAGTCGACATGATCGCAATTGAATCTTTAAATCCAGATGTAGTTATATTAAAACCAGTACAAGAAAACAAAGTTCCTGATTCTCCTAAATTAAATCAACTTCAACGGGTAAGTTTACTTGGAAAAAATTTGACGTATTGGCTAGTATTGCCACTATGCATTGTTATGTGTAAATGCTGTACCTGGCACCAAACTTAAAGAATTAATACTTCAGATTTCTGAAAGGATTATTGATTGGTGTATCCTTTTTATTATTGTGTACTGTCAAATTAACGATATGCTGGATAGAATATGCTTATTTTTGATGTTGCAAAACAGGAAAAGTGTGTTAAAACATGTTTACTATGTGGTTATTATTGAAGGTATTTTTAATAATTTAATTGTTCTAATGTGTAATTGTTGTTTTTATTAATGCTACTAACCATATTAGGATTCTTCTGGTTCATCAGAAGAAGAAACTAGTGCTGCATTAGCTCAATCTGGTCGCTTCAGTCATAAGCTCGATGAGAGTGATGATGATTTTAATAGTAATCAGCTTTGGCCTGATAGTACTACATTATCGGTACCTAACATTTTATTGTTGTCGTTTCATTTACAATTTTCTTACTATTGTATTTTTTCATTTCTCGAGTGTTTAGATCTGTAGAAACTTATTTTTTTTTCTGTAATTAATGTTTATTTTTTTATTGATTTGCTGGAAAGGTGTTTTTAAATCACTGCTTATTTATGTTATTTAATTTAATTAGGTCACAAGTTTAAAATATAATCAATGCTGCTTTTTGTGCAAAGGCAAACTTGTTAATTTCATATGCAAATGCTAGGTATTTTGAAAATGCTCTATATTATTACAAATTTAACAAATTGTGAACTTTACTTTTCATTATTAAATCCTCAAGTTGATTGCTTCATAATGTTGGAACTAAAATTTATTTGAATATCGTCAAATATACAAGGTTTTTAATTAAAATTAAAAATTATAAAATAGTAATAATGTTGGTAATATAGGGGAATGGGGGAAATGCCGCTCACTTAGCATGTTTTACTCAAATTAAATTTTTTTAATTGGTTTATGCTCAGTTGCACTTAAGCTTTTCTTAAATTTTATCCGAATCAATAGGTAAACAGAACAAATACCATTTGTGCATTTATTTAGAAAAAAAAAAAAAAAAGTAAGACGGTCACTAGAATTAGTCTACAGCAATTTCTTGGTGTGATCCCTACTTGCAGAATTAAAATTTTAAGTATACCATATCAGATCATCTGAAGAGTTGATACACATCCTCATATATTTCTAATAGTTTTCTTTCTAAAGAAAATTTCTTGCTAAAAATACTAAAGTGACAGTCATTTTCTGAATACCTTGTGAGAATCATATGGCTTTACGTAAACTTTCTGGGATATCACGTTTATTGCAATAGTTGTAACAAACCGTGTGTATTTGGCTGCCTACTACTCAGTTTTTGCTTTATTTTAGCATGAATTTTTAAGTTATTTAAACTCATTTCTTTTAATTTTTGTTTTAAATTATTTTATATTTTTGTTTAAATATTATCGTTACTGTAGTACTTAATTTATAGAACTCAACTAAACAATCTATAGCTAGTGGAGTTGAAAGTAAAACTACAAATGGATCTATTCGAGTTCGTAGAACCCTCAACGAAGTGTCGACTTTCTCAGAAACCAAAGAAAATTTGGCGTCAAAATCAAACGTAAATGTCTGCAAAATACGGCGATGTTCATATTAATAAAATATTTAATTCTATAGAATATTCGACGTGGGAATGTTGTTAAAGAAGTCGAAAAGTTAAGGAAAAATCGAGAAGAAAGGCGACAGAGACAGGCGGAGGAAAAAGCAGAAAAAGAAGCTTTCCTTCAAATGGCTCCTGGAAATCCACATTGGGAACTGTTAAATATGATATTGTGAGTTTTTCTAGCATGTTTTAAAATTAATCTTACACCATTATTTAAAGGGATTATCGCCGACATCTCGACATGTGTCCTTTGACGGAAAATGACGCAGTTGAAGACCACTTAATCACAGTATGTGTTCGTAAAAGGCCATTGAATAAAAAAGAAGCCTCACGTAAAGAGGTCGACGTTATAACGATTCCTTCAAAAAATCAACTTATTGTTCACGAACCGAAGAATAAGGTAGATTTAACAAAATATTTAGACAATCAGCTATTCCGATTTGACTACGCATTCGATGAAACTTGTACTAATGAAATTGTTTATAAGTAAGTTATTTCATTTGACCTTATTTTTATAGTAATACTTATCTTTTTAGATATACTGCACAACCTTTAGTTAAAACAATTTTTGAAGGTGGGTTTTCGACTTGTTTTGCTTATGGCCAAACGGGATCTGGAAAAACGCATACCATGGGAGGAAATTTTAATGGAAAAGTTCAGGACTGTCACAAAGGTGTTTATGCCATGGCCACTGCAGATGTTTTTAAGTTAGCTAATGCTGAAAAATATAAACATCTTAAGTTAGTGGTGTCTTCAAGTTTTTTTGAAATATATTCAGGAAAAGTGTTTGATCTCTTCAACAATAAGGCTAAATTACGAATATTGGAAGACGGAAAACAACAAGTTCAAGTCGTTGGATTAACCGAAAAAGTAGTCGTTTCGGTTGATCAGGTTTTGAAACTTATTCAGAAAGGAAATCAAGCCAGAACTTCTGGGCAAACATCTGCTAATGCTAATTCTTCTCGGTCACATGCTATATTTCAAATTATACTTCGAACTAATAATGCAATGCATAAGGTACATGGCAAGTTTTCATTAATTGATCTTGCTGGTAACGAAAGAGGAGCTGATACATCTTCAGCAGACCGGCAAACAAGTAAGGATATGGTTTTTACTCACACTTTTGCTAATGAAGTTTTCTTTTAGGAATGGAAGGTGCAGAAATCAACAAATCTCTTTTAGCATTGAAAGAATGTATTAGAGCTTTAGGTCGTAAAGGATCTCATTTACCTTTTCGAGTTAGTAAACTGACACAAGTGCTAAGAGATTCTTTTGTTGGACCAAATTCAAGGACGTGCATGATTGCTATGATTTCTCCTGGTGTTGCCTCCTGTGAACATTCTTTAAACACTTTACGATATGCTGACAGGGTCAAAGAACTCGGAGGTGGAGATTTACAGACAAATCAAGATGAAGTTTATGACAACGATAAACCAGATGACGGCGATCTTTCACAATTACGATCATTAAATGTTAGTTTAAAATTATTTTCTCAATATTTTAATATTTATATTATTTTTGTTATTTAGGAAAGTGATATGACTCCCGAAATGTTAAATTTCCACCAGATTGTATCTGAATTAGAGAAAGCTGAGGATCTTATGTTAGAAAACCATAAAAGTATGATCGAACATATGATCGCTTTTGCGAAAGAAGGTGATCGATTGCTTCGGACTGCTGATAATGTAGCTTTTGATCAAGAAGGTTAGTAACTCTTATGATTTTAAACAAACAATAAATCCAATAAATTAGGTAAAAAGGGCAAAATTGTAAAGAAGTCAATTTAGAGCAAAGGTTTTAAATTCAATTTACCGTAATTTTGATAAAGAGTGTCACAAGGGGTAAATATCTCGAAAATTTTGTGTACACTTATTTGGAAAACTCTGGAATTTCTTGGATTTTTTAGATTGGAACTAGTTTGGAAAGGCAGATCCAGGCAAAGTTCATGGCGAGGGTAAACGAGCAGTAATGAGGAGGGAGGGAAATAAATATATTTTGATAAGAATTGAGGGATATTTTTAAAATTCAAAAAAACTTGTAGATTTTGTTGGTTTTTGATAAGCCACGAGGAGGGGGTTAGAAAACATCTTTGGCGGGCAAACTTAGAATATGGAAATTCGAGAAAAGTTACAAAATTCTATTACTTTATGAAATTGAGAAAATCTTAGGAGAGCCGAGGAAATCTCAGAAAATTAAAAAAGCTAAAATTATTCTTAAGATTTCCTAATTTCATAAGATTTTCCTTCACTTTTGTATTTCACGATTTCCCTTCAGTTTTCCAGCAACAAACTAGGAAGAAATCAAAAAACTCTGGTGTACTGGTGAAGAGAAATCTGAAAATATTTGAGGAAATTCCAGAAAATCTCAATGAGTTTTAAAATTTCAAGATATTCTCAGGAAATTTTAAGTTTTTAATTTAAAATTTTATGATTTTAAGAAAT
The DNA here is from genome assembly GCA_958510845.1 of Cantharis nigra. Lineage (NCBI taxonomy): Eukaryota > Metazoa > Arthropoda > Insecta > Coleoptera > Cantharidae > Cantharis > Cantharis nigra. Next base: position 6,908,842 of record OY294034.1, on the reverse strand, counting down.
TCGAGAATATCTTGAGAAAGAGGAATATCAAAGGAAATATAAATTTTTTTCAAATTTTCCTTTAGTTTTGTATATGACGATTTCCAGTTGGTTTTCTACTTAGTTAAAATCGAGAGGGAAATCTGGGGTAGAAGTGAAAGGATATCTATAGGCAACCGGAAAAATTATAAGAAATCCCAGGAAATCGAAATATCCAGAAAATCTTTGAAAATTCAAGGAAATGTTGAAAATCTTAGGATATCTTAGGAACTTGGGATAATCCAAAGAAATTTCAGAAAAATCTAGAAAAGTTTCAGGATCTTAAGACATCTTGTAAAATGGAAAATCCCAGAAAATGTAGTAATTTTATTGGTTACCCCGTTACCTTCCCCTTGTTGGAATCATTGGAATTCTTTGAGAATCATTGAAATTTCGACTCCTGTGTGCAAAATTATATTGAGATATTTACCCCTTGGAGTGTCATGTTTCAAGTGAAAAAGAAAAAACAAAAATTCGATACTCGAACAGAAATTTTACATTAAGAATTTTCTTAAAAATTTGAGTTATCTAGTAGGGATATAATGTAATATGCATATACAGTGGCTCACAAAAATAAGTGTACCGTCATTTGCTAGCAATGTAAATCGTATTTTTTAAAGACATATTTTCTCATATAAAAATCTGTTGGAGCAAAATTTATTCGATATTTTTTGTTGCAAATTTCATTCTCTTCATTTTTGTTTATATACATTTTTCTATTTTGTCGCACCGTATCCGAGATACAGTGACTTAAAAAAATCTCTGTAAAAATTTCAATAAAATTAACATTACTCTTATGGGCATTTTGAAAACTATTGGGAAAGTTAAAAGTAATTGAAAAAAATATTAAAAAAGGTATTGCCCAATGTACAACTTCAATTTCTTTTAACCGTAAGTAGACTTTTTTGTAGTCATTTCCATATGTATGACTGTATATCAGTCTTACTGCGAGAACCAGATAAGTAACATAAATTTTTTTGACATAATCGAGCTTTTAGCAAGTAATAATAGTCATCAAAGAGTACGTATCTTATTTTTGACCACTTGCATCCCTCATTTACACCTGTCAGAATCTTATCTTATTCTCGCAGTACATTTTTAACCAATTTTTAAGTATGTAGGCACACTTATCTAAAAAATGCCAAAATTGGACTTATCTTGTTTTTGCAGTAAGCCGACGATATGTTCTTCCGCGCGCTTTAGCGCCGGAACTATACGCTTTGAAAAAAAAAAACGAAGAGGCTTAACCAATGGGAAATTTTCTGCTCTACAACTTGGCTCTCTAGTCATTTTTCACTGGAACGCATAGTTTTCATTTAAAATGCGAAAAATTGTTAAACAAGGCGAAACTTTATAGATGCTTATTACATTATATCCCCACCCTCCGCGACACTGTGGGTTGTGACTTGTGACATAAAATTTTCAAATGTCAAAACCTACAAGTTATCAAAGGTCACTATGCTGTACTAAAAATTTGAATCAAGAATTCTAATTCAGGTGGACTAGTATTTAATGAAACAATTACTGAATTTATGAATTTGTTTATTAATATGATGAAGGATTTTTTTTTAATGTACAAAGTTTTTCGAGATGTTTACCTCTTGATTTTGAAATTTATTTGTTTTAGAATACTGCCACGCATGGGATCAATTAATAACGAATGCTTTGCCTGTATTAACCAAGGCGAAAACAATTGTAGGAGATTTTCGTCGAAAAATGGCTGATGAAGAACAACTAAGTCGTAAAACTAAAAGAAAATAAATTGCCTTAAAAATTATTGTTATTTGTATTTTTATTTAGTGTGTAATTATCGGCATTAATTAATTTAAATTTTGATTTTAACCGTTTCGAATGTGTAAAATTTAAAAAGTACTGATAATAATTTAAAATGCCGAATTATAACTTGTAATTGTTTTTTTTTTATTACACCTGTTAATTTGTTCGGCTTTATTTTTAAAACACAGACCTCTTACTTCAAAATTATTTCTTTTGTTATGAATTTAAAAAAGCTGGTAATGATTAATTTGTTATTTATTAATTTTTTTATTGTACATTGTACGTTAATTTATTAAATATTAACAACAAAAATATGTGAACACTAGCAATTTTATAAAAATTAATTACATTCCTAAAATGTTAGAATTGCGAGAAGTGACAGTGACTTGGCTGTGGTAATGTTTTTAAGGATGTTGGTATTTCTTTGGGAAGTAGCATTTTAAATTTTGCTGTAGCATAAATAACTTGGCTTGTTTATTATATACAATGATACAAAAAATGCACTGAGGGGCCTTTATAAATTGTCAACTTAATTTAAAATTAACATCACGTTAACTTTCTTATTTAATGGAAAATTGTAACTAAGCTAAATACAACCAAAGTGCATGCATTAACGTATAGGTATAAATTTGTACTATTTAAATGTTTCATTACCGACTTATAGTTTAATTATTGATAATAAAATGTGTCACATATGTTGTGCTACGTATAAATCTTTTCTATTTTATTTATGCGAAAAATATAAAGAGTGTTTTTAATTGTATGTACTTCATTTTGTTAAAATTTATTTTGTCAGCTCCTCAACATTGCTAATAAATAAATTCTTCAAGAATCAACCAGTGTACTTCATAATTTTTCAGCAAAAATGCACTCATGTGATTAACACTTTTGGTTCTTGACTTTCGAATTTAAAAAATAAACTGCCATAAACAGGCTTATTTTCTGTTAAACTGGCTCTTCCAAAGGTTTTTACTCATAAAAAGTTTACTATGGAATTCAATTTAATTCCTTCACGACTGATATTGAAGAGGTCCGCCGTCATGGAATAATAAAAAAAATTGAAGTGCTTATAATACGCATAGGATCCAGGATAACTTTTTGCATTGGAATCACCGGGGTCGGATTCTTTCGAAGACCATGATGTTCCTAATACAAGCAAATTAGGTTTTTTGAATATAAGATCTCAAGTTCAAGTTTCTGTGAAGAAGAAGTCAATAATTATGTAAGTTCTTTTAAAGTATAAAAGAGAAATGTATTTAAAACTCATTAGAACTGATTTTTTTATTCAATATACTTATGGCTATATATTTTTTTAGAATTTTGGACAATTGCTACTATTTTTCAGGTACATTTTATCGTTCCTATAATTATTGAGGTGATATAATTATAAAGTTTGATTTTTGTTAAAAAATTTGCAGTTTTACCGGGAACCCGCGTATGGCGGGCGCTATATTAACTAGAATATATCACTGCTTTGGAAGAAGACTGGCATAACCGACTGATGCTTAAAAAGCATTTATACAAAAGTCACCGCATCTAAGTGTGTTAGGCTACTTTGATGGACTGAAAAATGAGCCTTTATTTTGATTTAATATACACAATGGCGGCATAGCAATAGATAAGACGAAATTGCTTTTTATTTTGGGAGGTCCGCCGCAAGCAATAGAACTCAAGCAATTTTCATCCGATTGACTTGAAATTTTAACTGTAGCTTTTCAGATACATTCTCTAGAGAAATACACATGATTATTCAAATATATGAATTTTTCGCAAAATGGCATCAGTTTTAACAAAAGCTTTCAATTTTCACCGAAAAGTTGATCCTAATTTGTTTATAAAATAAAAATTGTTAATCAATCGTAATAATCGTCCTTTACGCCGTCACTGCGCCTCCGGTTACCGTCAGATAATTTAAACCAAAAATTTCACTTTTTCCTATACAGGGTGCCCGTTTTTCGAGCTCTACGGTGGGGATCTCGGTAATTATAAGAGATACAAGGTCGGTTAAATTAGGGCAAAGTTGCGCATTTTCATGCTGAACAATTATCCGAAAGAAAATTTGATGTGTCAGTTTTAGTTTTTGAATAATTGGATAAAAACGGAAATTTCTAATGTTTGTTTTTATTTTTTCAATCGAAAACTAAAAGAACTAGACGTTTTTAACTAGGACTTTCTTGGGCACTGTTTTATAAGGAATCTAAATCTGTGATCGTATTTTCCAACAAATTTAATTTGTTAAACAAAATTATTGGCGTTGTTTCCAAAGCATTCTTCCCAAAAAATACTTTTTTCCCAATTTTGATCAGGATATAAGATTCGATCATATCGTGTGATACATCGTTGTAATCAGAAAAGAAAACACTTTTGGGTTGAGTGTTGTAACTCTGGTATCAAGAACGCCTTGGAAAATACGATGACAGATTTAGATTCCTGGTAAAAAAGTGCCCTAAGAACGTCCTAGTTAAAACCGTCTAGTTCTTTTAGTTTTCTCTTGAAAAAATAAAAACAAAAATTAGAATTTCCGTTTTTTTCCAATAATTCAAAAACTAAAAATGACACATCTAATATTCTTTTGGATAATAATTATTCAGCATGAAAATGCGCAACTTTACCTTAATTTAACAGACCTCGTATCTCTTATAATAACTGAGATCCCCATGTGGAGCTCGAAAAACGGGCACCCTGTTTACCAGGAAAGAGGACAATTTTTTAAGCATATTAAAAATTACTTTTTGCGGATTATCCAAACGTAACAAGTTCGGGGTGAATTTGCCCTCACCTTATTTCTCAATTTTACATGGTTTTGAGAGTTTCGGCGAAGACTAGGTGGTTGTTTCGAGCACTAGGCATCTAAATTCGTCGAGTTGATAGAACAGTGATTCCACTGTTTTTACGTGGTTTGAGCAGAAAATTCAAATGCCGTAGTCAGATTTCTCGTAAGTATGATATTTTTTATTTATTTAGACGGCTTTAGACGTAACATATTCGGGGTGACTTGGCCTCATCTTAATTCGCAATTTTCCTTAGTTTTGAGTGCTTGATCGAAGCCCGAGCGGGTGTTTCGGACACTAGGCATCGAATTGCGTCGATTTAGGTAATAAAAAGATTACATAAATTTTTTATAAAAAATTGAAAATTAATCAATGTTAATTCATTAAATTTTTTTGACCCCAAAAATGGAAATTGAGAATCGGAAGGTTTTTTCACTATTTCTTACGTAATTTGAGCAGAAAATTCGAATGCTGTAGGCAGATTTCTCGTAAGTACGGTATTTTTTTATTTACGTACTAAATTCGGGGTGAATTTGCCCTCATCTTATTTCACAATTTGACACAGTTTTGAGTGCTTCCGCAAAGCCCGAGTTGGTGTTTCGATGGTTGATGAATGCTTTTAGGCATCGAAATTCGTCGATTTAGGTAATAAAATAACGAATTCAATTTACTTTACAAAATTGAAAATTAATGCCTGATGAGAAACAGAATTTCGAAACACCTGAATTCACGTGTAGTAAACTAATTCAACTAATTTGCATATTGTTATGGTAAAAAAACAGTAAGTGTATGTTTTCAATTATTACACAGGGCAACAAAACAAAAACTTTTTCCTGCGGTCTTAGGTTTTGGAGTGAATTTACCTACACTAATATAATAAAGTACTCGGCACCCAGTTATTTTGTTTGAATTGACTCTAGTTCTCAAGTTAAAAGGGGGGGGGGGGTAAAGTTCATTTATAGCAAGAACAGCATATTTCGATAATTTTTTTGACGACACAGTTAATATATATTTATTTTTATAATTACTACATAATAAAGTGACATTTGAAGAATATACTATGAAATTTTTATTAATTTTTATTAAATGAGTCATTGCCAGCGAATCTACGCGGACATTTCAAAAAAACATTTTCATTTTATTTTCAATATAAAAAGATTGTCTTTATCTCAAAATCTGGAGTCAATTCGACAAATCTGAAACTTTTTTTCGCATTCAGGATACCATAATTACTCAAAATAGTCTCAAAAACCCGACAACCCAGAATCATTATTCCCCTATGTAGTCTTTGAATATATTGAATATTTTTGATTCATTTGATTTTCAATAAAAAAAGATTGTCTTTATCTCAACAACTGGAATTAATTCGACCAATCTGAAATTTTTTTTACATTCAGGAGACCATAATTACCCAAACTCCACTCATAAACCTCACACCGCAGAATCATTGGCCCCTATATATGTAGTCTTTGAATAGATTTGTTTTATTTTATTTTCAATACAAAGGGTTGTCTTCAGGGGCGCCGACTTTCTAAAATTTTGAAGGATGCCGACAAAATTTCCAAAAAAGAGATGGGGAAAATTTGTGGAAATGTCAGTTTTAACACGTTTTTATTTTTTATTACTTTCCATTTTCTGACTGCGCCATTCGAATTTTTTGATCAAAATACGTAAGAAACAGTGAAAGAAGCTGCCGAATTCCACTTTTCATTTTTTGGGGTCAAAAAACACCAAAGGGGTTAACCTTACGTTTTTTTCAAAAATCTTAAAAAATGTAGGTGGCCTTTTTATTACTTAAATCGACGTACTTAGATGCCTACTGCTGGATGCAGCCCTCAGAATCTCGCGGAATCAATCAAAACAGTGTAAAATCGCGAAACAAATGGATGGCAAATTGTGTTACGTTATGTGTTACGTTTAAAGCCAAATAAAATAAAAAATATGATATTTACGAGAAATCTGACTGCGCCATTCGAATTTTCTGATCAAAATACGTAAGAAACAGTGAAAGAAGCTGCCGAATTGCACTTTTCATTTTTTGTGGTCAAAAAACACCAAAGGGGTTAACCTTACGTTTTTTTCAAAAATCTTAAAAATTTAAGTGGCCTTTTTATTACTTAAATCGACGTACTTACATGCCTACTGTTGGATACAGCAATCAGGACCTCACGTAATCAATCAAAACCGTGTAAAATCTCAAAACAAATGGAGGTCAAATTGACCCCGAATGTGTTAAGTTTAAAGCCAAAGAAAATAAAAAATATGATATTTACGAGAAATCTGACTGCGCCATTCGAATTTTCTGATCAAAATACGTAAGAAACAGTGAAAGAAGCTGCCGAATTGCACTTTTCATTTTTTGGGGTGAAAAAACACCAAAGGATTAACCTTATTTTTTTTTCAAAAATCTTAAAGAATTTAAGTGGCCTTTTTATTACTTAAATCGACGTACTTAGATGTCAACTGTTGGATACAGCCCTCAGAACCTCGCGGAATCAATCAAAACTGTGCAAAATCGCGAAACAAATGGAGGGCAAATTGACCACGAATGCGTTACGTTTAAAGCCAAATAAAATAAAAAATATCATACTTACGAGAAATCTGACTGCGCCATTCGAATTTTCTGATCAAAATACGTAAGAAACAGTGAAAGAAGCTGCCGAATTGCACTTTTCATTTTTGGGGTCAAAAAACACCAAAGGGGTTAACCTTACGTTTTTTTCAAAAATCTTAAAAAATTTAAGTGGCCTTTTTATTACTTAAATCGACGTACTTAGATGCCTACTGTTGGATACAGCCCTCAAAACCTCGCGGAATCAATCAAGACTGTGTAAAATCGCGAAACCAATGAAGGTCAAATTGACCCCGAATCTGTTAAGTTTAAAGCCAAATAAAATAAAAAATATCATACTTACGAGAAATCTGACTGCGCCATTCGAATTATCTGATCAAAATACGTAAGAAACAGTGAAAGAAGCTGCCGAATTGCACTTTTCATTTTTTGGGGTCAAAAAACACCAAAGGGGTTAACCTTACGTTTTTTTCAGAAATCTTAAAAAATTTAAGTGGCCTTTTTATTACTTAAATCGACGTACTTAGATGCCTACTGTTGGATACAGCCCTCAAAACCTCGCGGAATCAATCAAGACTGTGTAAAATCGCGAAACAAATGAAGGTCAAATTGACCCCGAATCTGTTAAGTTTAAAGCCAAATAAAAAAAAAAATATCATACTTACGAGAAATCTGACTGCGCCATTCGAATTATCTGATCAAAATACGTAAGAAACAGTGAAAGAAGCTGCCGAATTGCACTTTTCATTTTTTGGAGTCAAAAAACACCAAAGGGGTTAACCTTACGTTTTTTTCAAAAATCTTAAAAAATTTAAGTGGCCTTTTTATTACTTAAATCGACGTACTTAGATGCCTACTGTTGGATACAGCCTTCAAAACCTCGCGGAATCAATCAAAACTGTGTAAAATCGCGAAACAAATGCAGGTCAAATTGACCCCGAATCTGTTAAGTTTAAAGCCAAATAAAATCAAAAATATCATACTTACGAGAAATCTGACTGCGCCATTCGAATTTTCTGATCAAAATACGTAAGAAACAGTGAAAGAAGCTGCCGAATTGCACTTTTCATTTTTTGGGGTCAAAAAACACCAAAGTTAACCTTACGTTTTTTTCAAAAATCTTAAAAAAATTTAAGTGGCCTTTTTATTACTTAAATCGACGTACTTAGATGCCTCCTTTTGGATAGAGCCCTCAGAACCTCGCGGAATCAATCAAAACTGAGTAAAATCGCGAAACAAATGGAGGTCAAATTTACCCCGAATGTGTTAAGTTTAAAGCCAAATAAAATAAAAAATATCATACTTACGAGAAATCTGACTGCGCCATTCGAATTTTCTGATCAAAATACGAAAGAAACAGTAAAAGAAGCTGCCGAATTGCACTTTTCATTTTTTGGGGTCAAAAAACACCAAAGGGGTTAACCTTACGTTTTTTTCAAAAATCTTAAAAAATTTAAGTGGCCTTTTTATTACTTAAATCGACGTACTTAGATGCCTACTGTTGGATACAGCCCTCAAAACCTCGCGGAATCAATCAAAACTGTGTAAAATCGTGAAAAAAATGCAGGTCAAATTGGCCCCGAATCTGTTAAGTTTAAACCCAAATAAAATAAAAAATATCATACTTACTAGAAATCTGACTGCGCCATTCGAATTATCTGATCAAAATACGCAAGAAACAGTGAAAGAAGCTGCCGAATTGCACTTTTCATTTTTTGGGGTCAAAAAACACCAAAGGGGTTAACCTTACGTTTTTTTCAAAAATTTAAAAAAATTTAAGTGGCCTTTTTATTACTTAAATCGACGTATTTAGATGCCTACTGTTGGATGCAGCCCTCAGAACCTCGCGGAATCAATCAAAACTGTGTAAAATCGCGAAACAAATGGAGGTCAAATTGACCCCGAATGTGTTAAGTTTAAAGCCAAATAAAATAAAAAATATCATACTTACGAGAAATCTGACTGCGCCATTCGAATTTTCTGATCAAAATACGTAAGAAACAGTTAAAGAAGCTGCCGAATTGCACTTTTCATTTTTTGGGGTGAAAAAACACCAAAGTTAACCTTACGTTTTTTTCAAAAATCTTAAAAAATTTAAGTGGCCTTTTTATTACTTAAATCGACGTACTTATATGCCTACTGTTGGATAGAGCTCTCAGAACCTCGCGGAATCAATCAAAACTGTGTAAAATCGCGAAACAAATGGAGGTCAAATTGACCCCGAATGTGTTAAGTTTAAAGCCAAATAAAATAAAAAATATCATACTTACGAGAAATCTGACTGCGCTATTCGAATTTTCTGATCAAAATACGTAAGAAACAGTGAAAGAAGCTGCCGAATTGCACTTTTCAGTTTTTGGGGTGAAAAAACACCAAAGTTAACCTTACGTTTTTTTCAAAAATCTTAAAAAATTTAAGTGGCCTTTTTATTACTTAAATCGACGTACTTAGATGCCTACTGTTGGATACAGCCCTCAAAACCTCGCGGAATCAATCAAAACTGTGTAAAATCGCGAAACAAATGCAGGTCAAATTGACCCCGAATGTGTTAAGTTTAAAGCCAAATAAAATAAAAAATATCATACTTACGAGAAATCTGACTGCGCCATTCGAATTTTCTGATCAAAATACGTAAGAAACAGTGAAAGAAGCTGCCGAATTGCACTTTTCAATTTTTGGGGTGAATAAACACCAAAGGGGTTAACCTTACGTTATTTTCAAAAATCTTAAAAAATTTAAGTGGCCTTTTTATTATTTAAATCGACGTACTTAGATGCCAACTGTTGGATACAGCCCTCAGGACCTCGCGTAATCAATCAAAACTGTGTTAAATCGGGAAACAAATGGAGGTCAAATTGACCCCGAATGTGTTAAGTTTAAAGCCAAATAAAATAAAAAATATCATACTTACGAGAAATCTGACTGCGCCATTCGAATTTTCTGATCAAAATACGTAAGAAACAGTGAAAGAAGCTGCCGAATTGCACTTTTCGTTTTTTGGTGTGAAGAAACACCAAAGGGGTTAACCTTACGTTTTTTTCAAAAATCTTAAAAAATTTAAGTGGCTTTTTTATTACTTAAATCGACGTACTTAGATGCCTACTGTTGGATAGAGCCCTCAGAACCTCGCGGAATCAATCAAAACTGTGTAAAATCGTGAAACAAATGGAGGTCAAATTGACTATGAATGTGTTAAGTTTAAAGCCAAATAAAATAAAAAATATCATACTTACGAGAAATCTGACTGCGCCATTCGAATTTTTTGATCAAAATACGTAAGAAACAGTGAAAGAAGCTGCCGAATTGCATTTTTCATTTTTTGGGGTGAATAAACACCAAAGGGGTTAACCTTACGTTATTTTCAAAAATCTTAAAAAAGTTAAGTGGCCTTTTTATTATTTAAATCGACGTACTTAGATGCCTACTGTTGCATACAGCCCTCAGGACCTCGCGAAAACCATCAAATTTGTGTAAAATCGCGAAACAAATGGAGGGCAAATTGACTCCGAATGTATTAAGTTTAAAGCCAAATAAAATAAAAAATATCATACTTACGAGAAATCTGACTGCGCCATTCGAATTTTCTGATCAAAATACGTAAGAAACAGTGAAAGAAGCTGCCGAATTGCACTTTTCGTTTTTTGGTGTGAAGAAACACCAAAGGGGTTGACCTTACGTTTTTTTCAAAAATCTTAAAAAATTTAAGTGGCTTTTTTATTACTTAAATCGACGTACTTAGATGCCTCCTGTTGGATAGAGCCCTTAGAACCTCGCGGAATCAATCAAAACTGAGTAAAATCGCGAAACAAATGGCGGTCAAATTGACACCGAATGTGTTAAGTTTAAAGCCAAATAAAATAAAAAATATCATACTTACGAGAAATCTGACTGCGCCATTCGAATTTTCTGATCAAAATACGTAAGAAACAGTGAAAGAAGCTGCCGAATTGCACTTTTCGTTTTTTGGTGTGAAGAAACACCAAAGGGGTTAACCTTACGTTTTTTTCAAAAATCTTAAAAAATTTAAGTGGCTTTTTTATTACTTAAATCGACGTACTTAGATGCCTACTGTTGGATACAGCCCTCAGAACCTCGCGGAATCAATCAAAACTGTGTAAAATCGCGAAAGAAATGGAGGTCAAATTGACCCCGAATGTGTTAAGTTTAAAGCCAAATAAAATAAAAAAATATCATACTTACGAGAAATCTGACTGCGGCATTCGAATTTTCTGATCAAAATACGTAAGAAACAGTGAAAGAAGCTGCCGAATTGCACTTTTCAGTTTTTGGGGTCAAAAAACACCAAAGGGTTAATCTTACGTTTTTTTCAAAAATCTTAAAAAACTTAAGTGGCCTTTTTATTACTTAAATCGACGTACTTAGATGCCTACTGTTGGATACAGCCCTCAGGACCTCGCGTAATCAATCAAAACTGTGTAAAATCGGGAAACAAATGGAGGGCATATTGACCCCCAAAGTGTTATGTTTAAAGCCAAATAAAATAAAAAATATCATACTTACGAGAAATCTGACTGCGCCATTCGAAATTTCTGATCAAAATACGTAAGAAACAGTGAAAGAAGCTGCCGAATTGCACTTTTCATTTTTTGGGGTGAAAAAACACCAAAGGGGTTAACCTTACGTTTTTTTCAAAAATCTTAAAAAATTTAAGTGGCCTTTTTATTACTTAATTCGACGTACTTAGATGCCTACTGTTGGTTAAAGCTCTCAGAACCTCGCGGAATCAATCAAAACTGTGTAAAATCGCGAAACAAATGGAGGTCAAATTGACCCCGAATGTGTTAAGTTTAAAGCCAAATAAAATAAAAAATATCATACTTACGAGAAATCTGACTGCGCCATTCGAATCTTCTGATCAAAATACGTAAGAAACAGTGAAAGAAGCTGCCGAATTGCACTTTTCATTTTTTGGGGTCAAAAAACACCAAAGTTTACTTTACGTTTTTTTCAAAAATCTTAAAAAATTTAAGTGGCCTTTTTATTATTTAAATCGACGTACTTAGATGCCTACTGTTGGATACAGCCCTCAGAATCTCGCGAAATCCATCAAATTTGTGTAAAATCGCGAAACAAATGGAGGGCAAATTGACTCCGAATGTATTAAGTTTAAAGCCAAATAAAATAAAAAATATCATACTTACGAGAAATCTGACTGCGCCATTCGAATTTTCTGATCAAAATACGTAAGAAACAGTGAAAGAAGCTGCCGAATTCCACTTTTCATTTTTTGGGGTCAAGAAACACCAAAGGGTGTGATTTTTTTCAAAAATCTTGAAAAATTTAGGTAGCCTTTTTATTATTTAAATCGATTTACTAAGATGCCTACTGCTGGATACAGCCCTCAGAACCTAGCGGAATCAATCAAACTTTTGTAAAATCGCGAAACAAATAGAGGGCAGATTGACCCCGAATGTGTTACGTTTAAAGCCAAATAAAATAAAAAATATCATACTTGCGAGAAATACGACTGCGCCATTCAAATTTTCTGATCAAAATACGATCAACAGTGAAAGTAGTTGCCGAATTCCACTTTTCATTTTTTGGGGTCAAAAAACAGCAAAGGGGTTAACCTTGACTAAAAAATCGATATTTTCGAAACCGTTTATGAGCTAAAATAGATAGTAAATTTTAACTAGATTATGTAGTACTAATCATTACAAACAAAAAAGTGTGGAACAAAATTTTGATGTTTTAATTTTGCTTAAAACTCAAAAGCGGTACGTTTCTGAAAAATTTTGTTTGACACTTTTTTGTTTGTAATGATTAGTACTACATAATCTAGGTAAAATTTACTATCTATTTTAGCTCATAATAGCATTTTAAAAACATTTTTTTCTTACTTTAAGTTGCACAAATTCAGCAATTAAACAGTTAACTGCATAAAATATACAAAAACAATATGCCGATATAATTTTTTCCCTTTTGCCGCCCCTAAAAAGTTGCCGCCCTAGGTGGTTGCCTAATTCACCTATTGGGTCCGCCTGCCCTGAGTAGAGCTATAGTGTGGATTTTAACGAAATAAATTCTACTTTTCTTTAGCTGAACGTTTTAATTTTCCTCACTTTTGCTCAAAACCAAAAATTTTCCAGCATTTTCTGACAAAATTGATATAATTATTCTGTCTTCTGTAGGTATTCTAGAAAAGTAGGAACCCCGGTTTACACTTTTGACAGTTAACTTAAAAATTCAAATTTTCCGGTTTTTCCCAGCGAAATTTGTAAAATTATAAATTCCTTAGCTTCTCCAAGTATTCTAAAAGAGTGGAAATCCTGCGATATGTACTGGATGGTGTGTCTTCCTCCCCCCCGACCCCCCGGTTTAAAATTTTGACTTCATATTTTCATAATCATTATAAATTAAATTAATTATAAATTATTTTAAATAAATTTAAATTTCCTGGTCTTTCCTGGCGAAATTTGTAAAATTATAAATTCCCTATTTCCTCCAAATTCTGCGATATGTACTGGAGGGTGTTCCAAAACCCCCAAACTTTATATTTTTATAATTATTATAAATAAATTAAAAATAAACCGGGGGGTCAGGGGGGTGTGGAACGCCCTTCAGTGCATATCGCAGGATATCCACTCATTTCGACCATATCGACCGATATCGACCAATGCGAGTGTTTTTTTCACCAAAAAATGACACGCTGTAGCAGGAACAGCAGCAGCGTGCTAGGATTTTATGTATTAGGATTTCGTACGTACTTGTACTTATCTAACTTTTTATAAAAGAATCTTTAAACCTGGATTAAATTAATATCAGTGACATATAGGTTGCCTATGTGCAAGGAGTTTTTTCCACAGTGCGTTGCTATTTTTGGCCAAAAAGATAAAATTAAAATATACAGACCATAATGATTTAAATTTTTAAGAGAAATTTAAAAAAGTTTCAAGTTTTACTTATTCATAAAGTGTTTACCGAGTTTTTGTTATTTATAAATCGTATAGGTAGGTACTATAGTAGGATTATAGATAAGTGGGAATGCTTTGTATAAAAGCTAATTTATCAGATCTATTGCTAATGCAAAAGAAAGGAATGAAAACGAGGTGGTAGAATCGTATTAACATTCAAAAGACTTGGAGTCAGCTTAAGCCTTACACATTGTGGTCAGATAGCCTTTCACTGATAGTAACCCATTTGTTCTTCTGCACTGATAGGGAACAAGAAATCTGCATATCAGATTGAACACCCTACGATGTTAAAACAGCTTTTGAATTTAAACTTTTGTAGGTTAACTCAGTTTTGTTACAATTGCCAAGTTAAATTTAAATTTCATAACACTAAATAAACCTAAAATACGGCATTTCACAATTCTTACTTCTTTGTTTATTGCTTTTATACCCAGTATAAATGTTTTAAGTACAATCTCTTTCTATTTTTCCAAAATTATATTTAATCGATTTATGCTGGTCAAAGCTTTTTAAAAACCACGCAATATTGAAAATATACAAAATAACTGAAAGAACCAATATTATGTAATAAATATGAATGCACTTGCTATTAAGTTAACGATGTCATAATATCCCAAGAGACCGATCCATATCGGTCTCAAGTCTCGGAGGATTTTGTACCCAAATCAATTATGGTTTTGAGTAATTAGAATATGGCTTGGTGTTAAACTCATATCGAAGTTACTTTGCATAATTATTATTGTAATCCTAACAATTATTAGTAGGCAGGCATTTTCCGATTTTCAAAATAATTTCGATTATGATTTCGCTAGTTTTGCTTTAGCCTAGCATTAGAAGTATATTTCAGAAAAGTTCAGATATATTTGTTCTAATTAGTTACTTAACTTAACTTGCAGGCTCGTAGCAAGAATCATCATGAAATGAAAAAATAACTTGTAAATGAGTTGCTCTGGATATCTTAATGTTTTTGTCAGGGGCGCATGGGATATATCAGATCGGCCCGGGCACTTAAGAGCCAACCGGCCCATTTTAGAAAAGTTTATAAAGTTAAAATTGCCTTAAAAATAATATGGATTAAAACCTTAAAACTCAACGAACTACAGGATTATTTTATTTGCAACTGTAATACATTAAAGATTTTCGAAACAAAGTACTCGATTTAGAGAGCTGATTCAGGGCCGTCGACAGCCATGTCGGGCCCCGTGGCAAAACTTCGCGGGCCCCTTGCTCTTAAACTTTGTTTTTTATTTAAAAAAACTACGCACAAAACATCTAAAATAGGTAAAATCAATTTTAAAAATGGGGGGTTAATTTTTTTTAAATTTCAGATTACAATACTTTCCTTACTAAAGAGTTCGGAAAGTAAAACAACACAGTAATCAACTAATTTTCGGCAATGCCCTTACATCACAATATTATTATACCTATACTTTTATTACATCCCTCCGGACCCCGGGGACAAATCCCCGACCCCAGTGGGGCCCCCCCACTGGTTGGATTTGAGCTGATTAACAATATTGTCATTATCTATTTAATTTATGATTTATTTTTCGATACTGATTAACATAAGTGATTCTAAATGGGTTACTGTCAGGGAATTTAGACCAAGAATTTAACTTCTTCCTGTATAGCATTGGAAAGAGAACACCTTTTTAAGCATTTTATAAAGAATACAATTTTGTGGATTATCCATTAGTTTTCGAGAAAACAACATTTGAAAATCGGAATTATCCATAATGTTTAACATGAGAGTACATAGGAATTGTACACAGAGAAAAAAACAATCCTCGCAATCATTTTGAAGTAAATATTACATCAATTATAGTAAATTTTATATCAAATTTACCAAAATTTACTTAAAATTTAGTAAAATTTACTTAAAATTCAATTATAGTAAAAATTACTTCAAAACACCAAAAATTTTTCTCTGTGTACGTACACGAGAGTTTTGTTGACGGTACACACAGAAAAAAACAATCCTTGCATTAATTTTGAAGTAAATATTACATCAATTATTGGAGTAAATTGTATATCGAATTTAGTAAAATTTACTTCAAAAGTAGTGTGAGGCTGATTTGAACTTTAATTTGTAGTAAAAATTACTTCAAAGCACCAAAAAATTTTCTCTGTGTGCGTGTATCCAGATATAGTCTTAATGATCATTGAGACTATATCTGGGCACACGTCCAGGAGGGAGGCTTCTACTCGGCGAATGACCTCGGCTATCGATTCGTCAATCGCGAGTAGGAGCCTCCCTGGCACGTTGGGGCCTTCGTAGCGAGTTGGGGCTTCCGTGGCAAGGTGGAAACTACTTCAGGGATATCTTTACCGAGCAAGCGCCAGCCAAAACGGTTCGGAGCGCCCGTAGCGAAGCGAAGGGTATGTAGGGTCAGTTTTGGCTGACGCAACTACGACAAATCACGGATCTACTATAAAATGAGTTTGCGGTTGTCTAAAATAAATAACAAACCCTGTATACTTATGAGGCCCTGAAAAGAGTCGAGTTGCTGTCTTTACACCGGGAAACGCGTACACGACAAATAATTGTCCCGGGTTCAAGTACAGTGTACAATCAAACTGCATTTGTTTTGATTTTAACTGCCGTTTTCTCAAAAACTAATGGATAAACCACCAAAAACCCGGGCATTTCCCCGGTGTCCTGGTTGTCCCACCCGCCCCTGGTTTTTGTGTTTGAAGGTTTCCACCTTTCTTTACACACGGTTTGGAGTTTTTTTAACCGATACTAACATTTTGATCCGTATCAAAATGGATAAGCGTATCAACGGATAATTTGATAAATTATATTGAGAACTACTAAATTGAGAACAGCTTTAAAGTAAACTCCAACAACAATGCAGATTACAAAAATGTCTAACATCCTACCTCTACAGCGTTTCAAGAACTAACTTCTACAGAAAGTTGAAAGAAAGTCATTATAATGACTATCTTTCAACTGATCACATTTCGAAGTTTAACGAAATCCTGGTGCAGACCTGTTTTCAACGCTAGCTGTTGCCATTACAATTTATTGGTAATAGAACCATAAAATTCAAAATTATTTACAAAACATTGGTTGAAAAGTTGACATATCAAACCTAATATCACAAAGCCAGCATTTTATTTTCAACTTCAATCTTTTCAATTTACAGTTACAGCTAAATAACCTGTCCATGATTAGCTGCCAACGTGGTTTTGCAGCTAAATTTGCTGTTACTTTTAATTATCAGCTAGAAATGATAACTGGACGAAGCAATCAGGATTTATTCGTTGTAAAGGTACACTGAGAGAAATGAAAATTTGTGGCAAATAATTGTTATATTCAATATAAATATACTTTATCCAAAAGTAGATATCGGCAAATTTGGATGAAATTGATATGACATTTGACTGATTTATTTAAACCTAACAATAGGTTTATTTGTTTCAAGGAAATATTAAATTAGAACAAATCCACCGTAAATTTGAAAGAAACATTACAAAATGAATTGATCAGATTCTAAATCTCTAAATAGAGATGTATGGGGTTTAGGATACCGTATAGTATCCTAGAATTATGAAGAAATCCAAAGAAGGGTCGACTCCTGAGAGGCTAAGAACAATACCATCTACATATTTCCAACCTACGATATGATAAGATGAGCAAAAACAAACGGGGAAAGCAAAAGTGTTGGGTCTAGCTTACACATTTCTGTGGCAAAAGATTGAAAATTGATACCCATGTAATTTTGGTCGTAGAATCCGAATTTGAGGTTTGCGAACAAAATTTCCCTGTGCTAAAGCCGCCATATTGAAAAAACGTTGCAAAAAACTAAAAATTTGTAACCTATTGATTTTTCGAAAAAATGAATCAAAAAGTAGATAAAATTTCCTACAAAATGACTTTTTGGTTCATTTCCTAGGACAAAAATTAACGCCGCAGGCGCCATTCGCGTTTTTGCCGGTTTTTCGAAAAATTCATTTTTTTGTTGAAAATTTGAAAAAATTCAAACTTCATGCTGACCAGAGGCTATATTTTTATTTTTACCCTTTGCCGTCGGCATGGAAACCTTTATTTCACTCGAGAAATTATAAAATTTGAATTTTTCGAAAAACCAGCAAAAACGTGAATGGTGCCTGCGGCTTTAATTTTCGTCCTAGGAAATCAACCAAAAAGTTATTTTGTAGGAAAGTTTATCTACTTTTTTTGAAGATACATTTTATTTTTTCGAAAAATCAATAGGTTGCCCAAAATTTTTAGTTTTTTTTGCAAAAAACCGTGATTTGGCAACGGTTTTTCAATATGGCGGCTTTGGCACAAGGAAAGTTTGTTCGCAAACCTCAAATTCGGATTCTACGACGAAAATTACATAGGAATCAGTTTTCAATTCTTTGCCACAGAAATTTATCAAGTAAAACTACTTGGTTACTGGACCATAAGAAGAGCTGAAGTTGACGATTAAAGAAATGCCAAATGAAAATGCTCCAAGCCCAGACTGTATCCCTTCAGAAAAAATAAGATTAGCGACTAAAGAGCAACCAGCTGCGACTTTAAAAATATGCATCACGTGGAGAGTTCCCGATGGTTTGGAAGAGATTGATGCTGGTTCTCCTACGTAATGGAGAAATATATTTGGATCTACTTGGGAAACTGACGAAAATGGGAAAACTGTATGAACGACTTATCAGATGAATCAGTAATTGCCGATGAAGAACTCCATAAAGAAACTCTAAATATTACCAATGGTATAGTTCTTGATCCAATGTTCTTAATTCTAAGAATTAAGCTGCCGTTAGGCGTAGTCTTTATTGGATTTGCTGACGGTTTAATAATGTTGGTATCAGCAAGAATGGCAGAAGAGCTGAATAGAATACTCAATGATTCCATAGAAAAAAGAGTTACATGGGAGAAAACAGAGAACTAGAGAGAACACCATAGAACCAAAAATGGAAGTAACAGTACTGGGGATTACTGGGGAAATGATCCCTTTTCGGTTTTCATTCTAAATTATTTAACTACACCCCCCCCCCACTATGGTTTTACGATTAACAACTACAACCAGCCCCATCCAGGACTGGTGGCGAAACCACGCCAGAGTAATTACAAAGAATTTCAATGCCAACATTCCATTACCAGATGAAGAAGATTCTCTTCCGGCACTCTATGCTTTGCATGCCAATCAGCTACGCTCGCACCTGATATCTACAGTAGCAAAAGCAGACAGATGCTGCTCAGCACTAGATAGATTAATGACAAAACAGAGGGTCATAGCTTCAGTGGTTACTCTATCTTATTTATGGAGCTCCTGCATGGATTGACGTCATGAAATTCAATAAGTACCCACAGTTAATTTCTAGAGTACCAAGAAGAGCAGATTTTCGAATTTGCTGTGCATATTGAAGGATTTCGAAAGATGTAGTGTTGATTTTAACAGTTCTGCTACTTATATCGATCCATGGCAGAAGAAAAATTACCAACTATCTCAAAAGCGGTACAGAAGAGTGGAAAATGCTTAAGAACACACTGGAAGAAGTGGAAGATGTGAAACCATGGATAACTAAATTTTCACCTCATCAAAGAGCTGACTGGACATGGGTGCTTTAACAAAAATCTCTCAACTCAAACCGCTTTTACTGCGATAAAGAAGACGACGCGAGACACACAGTACTCGGTGCAGAAAATTGATAGATAGAATTGGAACTCAATCAATGAGATGATGAGATGATGAATTTTAAAATTTCACCAAATCAATTACAATAATTAATATTTCCAATTTTCAAATTAAATTTCCTTGTCTAAATCAGTTCAAATCAGATTATTAATCCTGCAATTAAATAATCACATCCAAACGAATTCAAAATTCTCCAAATTTGAGAAGAATCCAAATAAAAATAAAATAATTTCGCAAAATTCAAAACTCAAAATCCAAAAATATCTAGCCCAAATTCAAGGAAACAACATTTTTATGACGGTCGTCACAAAGGCGAAAGCTTTGCTTCTCATTTCAGCCGCCGCAATGCCAACTTAATGGCGGAGAGCGAAAAAATTCAATTATTTACAGAATTGAAAAATAAATGAAAATTACAAAAATTTACAAAACCAAATATAAAAATCAAATGAAGATTTTGGAACACGACTTTAGCTCTACTGGGTTTCATATTACAATCGGGGTTCTATACCCAGGCCTGATCTAAAATCTAAAAATCAAATAAAAAAAATAAAAAAAACTAGTTATATTGAAAAGGATGTTGAATGAATTTCTTAACCCTTTCAGTTTGTTTTACGGAATTTGCTGTACAGCCGGGGTTCGTCGGCTTGCGGTTACGTCCTGGGGCCCTATTCTCAAATCATTATGTTTCGACCTATCAAGAAGTGCGAATACTTCATTTGTATACGAAAATTTCGTATTTGCGTATACGAATCAAGTCATATGAGCTCAAGAATAGGGCCCCTGGCGTTTTAATCCGTCTCCCGTGTCTCGGGCACTACAATAATTTGCGAACAGATCCGTCTCCCGGACCGAAAGGGTTAATAATATTTCACACTATTAAAGTATTGAAATGCGCTTAATACACATTAATAGCAGCTCAAATGTATGCAACTCAAACGAAGCAATAATGGTTAATTATATTTGATGACTCATCTGATGTCGCATACATGATGACTCATACATGACAACCTTGGAGCTTGTTCTAAATCTGATTTGCAGATAGTATCTTTCTAGAAGCTATAGAAGTTTTGGGCAGTTTCTAGAGAGATGTATTTGGGTATAAATAGCAGAGTGATTTGCTGTGAGGAAGATTTATGTTAACACTTTCAAGTATTAACATAAATACCGCGTAAATAAATAGTGGTGTGATAAATAAATATACGGAGTGTTACGTAAATATATTGATTTAGTTTAAATAAAAACAGACTTCTTGTTAAGTGATTGTTATTAATTATTGTAGTGTGTTTTAGTATTAGAGTAAATCTTAACTCATTAATTGTTCTATTGTTGTTAACTATATCTGTAAATACGTTTTAGCTCTTAATAATAATTAAATATTCATTTAATTTGTCAAAATAAATCAGCAAATCAGCCAGGTTTTATTGGCAAATACAAATACATATTTATTTGAGATAAATAAATTTTGCGTTGGTTCAAATAAATTCAGTTTTCAGTGTAAGATTTATATTAACTATAATTTCCAGATTAAAAATATTTGCGTAATATGTAATTGAAAAATGTTTGTAAATTGTGTGGCTTTTACAGCAAACGAATTTTCAAAAAAATATTTTTCAAAATTTGATTATGAAGAAAAAAATTGATAATTAATTTTGGTGATTATATTCTCTAGTTAGTATACGGATAACTTACTTGCATAAATATTTATGACAAAACGAGGTAGCTATTCTGTGTAACAATATTTATAACAGTAAACAAATTGTATAGCGGATCGATTTAAAATGCCTTTGTAACAATATAAATCTCTCTATGTAATGTCAGACAGAGATTTTTGATTACTTGTGGTAGATACGACGTGCGTTATATGGAAATTGTTTTACATAGTATTATTTTGTTTTTCTTTAAATTATGTTAGGTTGGTATCACCTGGTATCAAGTTGGTATAAAGGTATTCCCCCAATATTGCCCATAATATAATTTTCGGAAATAATTTTCAAATTACTTTTACCTCGATTTAAAATTTTTACAATGACCTACAAAGTCTGCTACTTTATCAGATGACTATTCAGCCGGTGAGAAAACATTAAATGTTTTAAAATTTCTCCAAAGAATACCTATAATGTTTTGAGATTAGGTTAAAAAACTGTTATCGAATGATAAGTAGGGTTTAGGGTTTATCGGGAAATAATGTGCGATTAGCGATTACTACCTCAAGTCGAACTAAGTATGACCATTTTCAAGAATAGGAGAAAATGGGGTTGCGATTTGAAAGCAACGCGGATTCAATTTTAAGCTCTACAATAGACAATCTCTGAAGCGCGGCATCTCTCAGTGACGATGCTACTACACCCACCATTAACACACACTACAACACCCACCCCGATTACTCCATTACCTTTCAACCTATCGTGCTTTCTATTTATTACGCTCTCAAATTTTCAAGATTCCACTTTACATATGGATCTTTTAACATTAATTGGTTGGAACATAATGCGTAATATGAGAGATACATACATTAAAAGTCATTATTAAAAAACAATAATGTAAGCTATTCTTTCGAGATATGGATAAGATTTTTACATGATTTATTGAAATTCAGATACAGTCAATTTTATCTCACAAAAGACGTATATCACTTGGTAAAATTATTCCAGATAAGTTAAGAAATAAAAAAAGCTCCCCATGCTGATAGAATGCTATCGGTCACTTGTAATATTTTATCTACTGTCAACTATGGCATAAAACACTACAGATAAAACAGGGAATATCTCCTATCCTCTTGAGACATTGACTCCTTCAACTAAAGTTTGCACCCTTGTCTTTATACAAAAATATTAAATATTCATATTAACAACAACTTTACTAAGAAATTTTCTGTGCGGCAGAAAATATTAAATTATTGATTCAGATGGATTAAAACTGCAAAGTAAATAATTTAGAGCAGTAGAGTAATCTCTATTAAAAGATGAAAGCTTACATCTAATTTTATGGCATTCAATAAATAAGTAATAATTTTACTTCTTTGTCTCCGCCCTAAAAAGTAAACGCGGTAGTTGCTCTATTTTTCAGCCGGCGACAAGCGGCAGAAAAGTACTTTTATACTATAAGCATATTGATTGTTTTATATCTGAGGTAGCCTTACTAGACTTTCCTTAGATATGTCCATAATCCTGAATTTTTATTTTTGGTGACAGCAAATCAATAACCCAGGGGGCGCCGGCTTTACGTACCCTCCGAAACACTGAAACAATCATAACAAAGTTTTGACTTTTCCCGGATTTAAACCAGTAAACCATAAACTAGGATAATGACCGTCACTCAGATTTAGTAAATATACTTAAAGATAAAACTTTTGAATGCATGAAAATATTTTATTAAAACAGAGGGAAAAGTTATCTGAAAATCAGGATATTGAAAATATTTGTCAAAAAATAAACTTGCATTTGTAGGTTTTATTCGGAGTTAGGAGAAATAAAAATGAAATAAATTCAACATAGCCAGGGCCTATTTTACCACTAGGCGTAACAGGCACGTACCAAGGGCTCAATGGTCAGAGGGGCCCGAAAAGAGTGAACATAAAATCGTAAAATAAAAATCAAATACTGATAAAATAACCCTAAAATTGGGCCTTCGATGCTATTAGTTACACTCAAATATAAGGAGCCCGAAAATTTTCTAAATCCTAGTGGCCAACTCAGTTAAAAATAGGCCATGGGAATAGATTAAAATTCTGACCCTGTTATGTACAATGCCTGGTATTTTTGATTGTGGGGTGTCCTGAGCGAAAACCATACTATTTGTTAGGACCAGAGCCAGCGCTAGGCACTAGGGAAACTAGGCACTGCCTAGGGCGCAAACCAGATCAAGGTGCATAAAATAAAAAAAAATTTATAGCAACTTTTGCCGCAAAAAACTAAAAATTTGGTTAGGTATTTTTTTTATTTTTATTTTTGTTCGAAAGGTATTTTTTTAAATAAAAATAACTAAATTAACCTAATAAAAAAACTAAAATAACTTAAAAATAATTAAACTGACCCCCCCTTACTTCAGCACTGCTATATAAATGGGGAGGGGGGCGCACTGAGAGAATTTTGCCTAGGACGTCACATCTCACATATCCTATAGCGCTGACGCTGGTTAGGATTGTCCTTCGGGGCAGATTGAGTTTTAATTTATTATTATGAATTTTTGCAAACTTGCAGAGAGCTGGCAACAGGCTGATAGGTCAGTTTCTAGTTCCTTTTTAAATTTTTCTGAGGTCTGGGGATCGTAGAATACCACTAGCATTGAATTTGCTGCTCTAACAAAGAGCAAAAGGTGCACTGGGGGGTATTCCATACCCCCCAGACCCCCCGGTTTATCAATAACTACATTGAAGCTCAATTATTAATATTTTAAGTTATAATAATAAATACGTTTAATTTCAAAAGTTAAACAACAGCTTGAAGTTAAACATAAACTAACCATACTTGTGGGCTTGGCAGCTGAACCAGTTTTTTATTGCTTAAAATTATACTTAAGATTTAAAAACACAAAATAAAGTATACCGGGGGGTCTGGGTGGTATGGAATACTCCCCAGTGCACTCTATTCTATTTGTGAATTATTATAAAATTTTTAAATTGGAGATTCCCTGTCCTAGATCCGAGCAATTTTTACCAAGTACGTGGACTTATAAACTTACACACTTGAAAAACTTTCCGCTTCAAACCCTATGAGGCTATTAAGTTATATCTCATCATAGTTATACTCATACTTAACATACTATTGTAAAAGCGGACCTTAATAGTATGAATTTTTCTGTAAGCTTGCAGAGAGCTGGGAGCAGGCTAATAGGTCAGTTTCTAGTTCCTTTTTAATTTTTTCCAATGTCTGGGAATCATAGAATACCCCCAGCATTGATTTTGCTGCGCGAACAAAGAGCTAAATGTGCACTGGGGGGTATTCCATACCCCCCAGACCCCCCGGTTTACCAGTAGCTACATAAAATCTTAAAATAAAAATCAAATAGGTACTGTAAAATAACTCAAAAATTGGGCCTTTGATGCTATTATAGTTACACTTAAATATAAGGAGCCCGAAAATTTTTTACTAAAGCCTAGGGACCAACTCAGTTAAAAATAGGCCCTCAACATAGCCTGATGGAGGTGTGAACTTAGCCCTCACATTTTATAAAAATAATTTTTGAAAGTTGTTTCAGAATGTTCCATAGGTTTGTTCTATATTGAATATTCTTTTTCGAATTAAAAAAATAACTGGAAAAATTGCGAAAAAACATTTTTCGAGTTAGTCCCACAATTTAAAATAAATAAATTTTTTTGGTTGTTCCAGGTTGTTTTAGGTTCTTCTTCATGTTGTTCCAAAAATGGTACATGGTATTGATATTCCAATGGTATTGAAATTTGATAGCGCCATCTGTTGATGTTTCATTAAATAATTACAAAAATATTTCCAACTGTAAAACGTTTTTTGTGATTTTTCGCGTTATTTTTACAGTTTTTAAAAGCATATTTTGGAACAACATAGAAGAAACCTAGAATAATCTGGAACAATAAAAAGATTTAATTTTTTTGAAAGTGAGAGGCTGGCCTTAAATGTTGTTTCTCACGACTTCATTTTTGGATATACAAAAATGATTTTCTGGAATAATATGGAACAAACCCAGAACAATTTGAAACAACAAAAAATAATTTATTTTTATGAAAAGTGCGGAGCTAAGTTCACATACGCATATAAAAACCGTTCGTATCAATGTTTAAAATCAAAAATAATTCAATTTATAATTTTATATTTCTGGCGTAAAACAGATGGGGGACTATTACGGAATTGACTCCACAAATTTCTATATACCATTGGAAAGAGAACAATTTTTTTATGCACATTAAAAAAATATATTTCCAGATTATGCATTAGTTTTCAAGAAAACGGCATTTAAAAATCGAAAATTTAACATATAAAATCGTTTATATCTAACTGCTATAATTTAACCCTGCAATATGAACTGTAGGTCTTTTCAGGGACAGCAATACATGTGTTGTCCATAAGAGCGTAAAGCATGGTTTAGGTGCAGGGTTTCAATATAGTCATTTTATGGTGGATCCGTGATTTGCCATGATTGCGCCAGTCAAAACGGCTCAGAGAGCCCGTAGCTCAGCAAAAGGTGCGTAGGGTTAATTTTGGCTGGCTGTAACTCGCTAAAATCATCCCTGACATCAGCTCACCTGCCCGAATAGCATCAAAACTACAAATTTCGCCTAGTAAAGGTTTAAATTGGACTTGATTTCAGCTGGGATCAAATTGACCCCACAGTGGCAGTTAAGAGTTAAATACTTACAGACAGCAAAGCTTACAGTCTTGATAAAATCAACTCGGACCTGGAGCTGCAGTGCATTCGGGCGCCGAATATATTTTGTTTTCTTCTCGTTGTCCAATAATCTCATATTTTTTTAGGCTAACAAGGAGGGGACTCGTCCTGCGGGTCACAGATTTTAAAGCTCTTTTGTGGGAGAAAAGTACTTCATAATAACAAACTATAAGCCAAGCGGTAGCGCCCACCTCTCGAAAAAAACAAAGTTATTGAAAAATTTATTACGTAGATTTTCTCAGTATTCTGCAGTGTGATGCTTTGAAATGCCACCCCTTAGATGTTGTTTTTTTTTTAAATTTTCGATTTCTAGTTATTAAATGCAATGGCGTTATAAGCAGGTAAGGGACCCGTGTGCGAAGTTGTTAGCGGGGGCCCTGGTTTTATATAAGACAAAAAAAATTGTATACAGGGCTCGAAATTCCGACGATTTCCATGCAATTCCAGTGATTTCCAAAGAATTCCTTCCAAGCAAGAGCGGATATAGAGACGAGTAATTACTCCCCCCTTATTTAATTTTATTAAATATTTAAAAAAATATATTAGATGAATATTTTTATTTTTCAATTTTCTGAGATTGTCAAAATTTCCTAAAATATCCTAGAATTTTCTGCGATTCCCCACTTCACAAGATATGTTTTGGATATTTTTTTAAAGATTTTCTAAAATTTTCTGGGATTTCTTAAAATTTCCCGATCGTTTTTTACTAATAAGTGAAAAAATGATGGAGTAATTATCATATGCAAAACTAAAGGGAAATTTGAGAAAATCTAGAATATTATTGCCTATATTTTTCTTGCTTTTTCCATTTTCTGAGATTTCTATGGAATATTCTTGATATTTTCTATATTTCTACAAATTTTCTAAGAATCTGTTTTTTGAGATGTCTTAAAATTTTCCAAAATTTTTTCAGATTTCTATTCACTAGTACACACAATTTCTTCCGTCGATTTCCCCTTAGTTTTGTACTAACTGGAAAACCGAAGGGAAAATCGTGATATACGAAAATAAAATTTCTTGGGAAATTTAGGAAATCTTTAGAATACCATAGATTAATTCTTTTATTTCCTTTTTCAATTTTCTAAGATTACCTGGCAAAGGCAGATACAACAGGATATCAACCCCCACTCATGAGCCTTAAAAAAACAACAAAATTGATTACGTTTTGTTTTTTTGAAATTTTAAAAATAGTAAAATATTAAAAATATAAATATTAAAATAAAATATTCTTATTAAAATACATAATATAAGTATTCCCCCATCCATGAACTTTGCTTAGATCCGCCCTTGGTTTTAGATTTCAAGGTTGTATTAGACTGCAATGACTTCATAATTTTGAGATTTTGGCACAAAATTGTGTGCGACATTGTCTATCTCTGGTGCGCATAAAGGGATTAACGAGATTATTATTCTAAAGAACTTTGGGGGAGAAAAGTAAAATAGCAAACAAAATAAATAAGTAAAACAGAATAAAAGCTTGGGGGGTTTTAACTTTAATTTGTTTTTTCAACAAATACAATTGCTGGTACACTGGAGGGTATTCCATACCCCCCGGTTTGAAAGCCCAAAAGTGCGTGTATACGTTTTGTGATTTATTTTTGTAATAAAAATTTTTCGCACTGTCAGGACAAATATATTTATACGTCATTTGTATACAATTCATACCCCCAGTTTTATAAACAAAAGGTTTTAGTGCATATTCATACATTATGTACCGTAAAAAATTGCACCGGGGGGTCTGGGGGGTGTGGAACACCCCTCAGAACATAGTAATTGTAAGACCTTAGAAAGTTAAATTCTTGGAACGGAAAATCCTTTAGCTATAATTGCTGGTGCACCATGCAAAGGTGAGTGTGTGTATACGTTGTGTGATTTACCTTCATATGAAAACTTTATATTCTCTTAGAACAAATACATCTACATATCATTTGTATATAAACAAAATGTTTTAGTGCATATTTATACAGCATATATCTATGCGTCGTGAAAACTCTCACCGGAGGGTCTGAGGGGTTGTGGAACACCCCACTGAATATTATAGTAAAATTCCTGGTATGGAAGTCACAAGTTTAATAGCATGGCAATCATTTGAACATAATTGCTGGTGACCTGGAGGTATTCTATACCTCCCAAGACTTCAAATAGCATCTAGTTGTGCACCTCCTACTTTTGAGAATTTCTTTAAGATTGAAAAAGTCACAGTACAACTGGGGCCCACCGCACCCCGGTAGTTCCGCCTCTGATTAAACGGTTCAATTTGTTGCTATGCCGCCCTCTTACAATGTCGCCTGATGCAGCCGCATCTCTGCATCATAGTACCGCACGGCCCTGCCCCCTGGGCCACCCCCGTAAATACGCCACTGTTGCCAATGCAAACTCCTAAAGAAGATAAGTAAAAACAACTAAATATTTGTAGCTGTAACAGTTCCAATAAACAAGTCATTTCTCTCGGTGTATTATTATCGATATCTTGGCAACGAGGTAGTAGCTGAAAAGGGGGAACCAAAAACATATTATTTTGCGGTACATTATCTCGCTAGAAACTTTTTGTGTATTTGTAATTATCGATAATAATTTACAATAAATTAAGACATGTAAAGTTTGTGTAGATTGGGACCAACTTAAACTATCACAATTAAATCTGTAAGAGATGGGGGTAAAAGGCATTTAGCTAATGGATATATTAATTATGTATGAAATAGGGTTGACTAAGTAAAGTACAGACCCACTTTAAAAGCTTTACTGGCCAAATGTGTAATTTTTAATTAATGAATTAAAAATTATTTTTGAATTATTGTTTTTTACGTTTGATAAATGTTAATTTTTGTTACTTCAGGAAAGTGTACGAAATTGCAGTAACTTACAGAAGTGTTACTTTTTTATTTTTATGTGTTAAGGAAAAGCTTTTAAAAGTCCTCACGTTTGGTTGTCACTACGATATGTAGTGTCACTTGCTAGTCCATTCGCTAAATTAAATCAGACAAAGTAAAAAACTACAGAAGTGGTATAGTTCGACAACTCTCAGTGGATGTTTATAACAATGGATGGGAATCTGCAAATATTATAAATTCTTTCCAAAATTAAAATTTTTTATTTTTGATTTTGGTTTTGAAAATGACCGAATTAAGGATAAAAAGAAATTTTGGAAATTTTCAAGCACAGGGTATACGGCATAAAGCTGAAGTAATTTTGTTTATAATTCTGAGAGTTCAATCGATGAGGAGTTTTCGAAATAAAAATGAAAATAAAAATAATTAACTTAGTGTAAGGTAACTGTAGAACGGAATTGTGCTTTCTTTAGTTTTAAGGGTTGGTGTATTCGTACATGTATACAGTAGGTTCCACAGATGCATGAAGAGATTAAATTTCTTCGTACTTTATCAAGATCAAGTGTTAGCACATTCTGTTTATTTAATTAACCGATATAATTAGTATTGTGTGCTTAAGCCCACTAAAGGTATACGATTAGATTATCATGCGTAGGAAGTCTAATTTATCAATTAAGTTGTGATTTTAATATACAAAATTGTGCATCATACGTATTTTAATGATTAAGCGATGATGATTTATTAGATAATATTTCATAGGTGAGTGGAGATAAATCAGTTTGCGGAATTAATAGCTGTTTGGGGAGTTCATTTAAGACCTCATAATCCTCACCGTACGTATTTGACAATAACAATTTACTAATTCTATAAGTATGACTTGTCCGAATAAAATAAATACTGCACATAATATTTTGTAGACTTGCAAAATTTATTGCTTTTTTCGATCTACCGCTAAATTTATTGCCCCTTCAAAATATTTTTATTTTGTCTTTCGGTGGTTCCCCTTCCGAAGATGTTTTAACTGTAACAACCCTGTATAACATCGCGTTTTGTTCGAAATGAATTTGTTTGATTTATCAACTCAAAATGTAAATACTAAAATTTTTGAACCGAAACAAGAGTTGTCACAGATTACTAATTGCCTCTAATAGAGGCAGCATATGCACATTATGACAGTTTAGAACTCACTTTCGGAGAACAAGTCCTTGTGCTTAACCTGCTACGCCGAAGGGTTATTAGTTTACAAATGAATGTGATTAAGGATTGTATAACGTGGTCTTACATAGTCATTAGTATTGATTTCAATTAAAATGTTTTACTTTTTTTTCAACTAATCCAACAAATGCTTATTATTTATTAGCTACATTAAAAACTTTATCAAATCGATGCAGTTCACATTCGGGTTTAAATTGTTGTTGAAATAGATAAAATGTGAATCAAATCGTAAGTTTAAATCGATTGGAAATTATAAATAGCTTTATCTCAAAACTTTGAAAAAATAGTTTGCCATCATCATTTTTGTTATTTTTTAAGTAATAAATAAAAGCATTTTTATAGTCAATTGTAGAAAATAATTAAAAAGTAATATTTTTAAACCTGACACCATGTAGGTACTCAAACGATATTAATAGCTTTTTCGCCAACCCATTATTGCGTGATGGGAGATATGCTAAACATAGCTGTAAATAAAAAGCCACTTAAAAGTGGCTCATCAAAGAAACAATGTTAAATTTAAAAAATATTAATTATAATAAAATTAATTAACATTGTTGCCGCATAAGAGAGCACCTTCATTTGACAAGCAAACTACGGATGCTGTCACCTGTTGCAACTTATCAAAGTTGATTTAAGTAACACAACACGCAGTTACTCTTATAAGAGGTGGACCACTCTATGTTAGCAATGTAAATTGTACATTTTGAACTTTTTTTTGTCAAATAAAAGTCGGCTTGACAGCAAAGCGTTTTTAATATTTTTTGTTGCAAATTTCATTACCTTCAATTTTGTTCCTATACATTTTTTTATTTTGTCGCACCGTTTCGGACTGACAGCGATTTAAACAATATTCAGTAAAATACTAAAAATATTGTCGTCTATATCTCGGAAACGGTGCAACAAAATAAAAAAATTTATAGGAACAAAACTGTAAAGAATGAAATTTACAAGAAAAAATGTTTATTTATTTTTTTATTTCGTCGCACCGTTTCTGAGATACTGATGACAATATGGTTTGTATTTTACAAAGTCTTTTCTAAGTCGCTGTCGGTCAGAAATAGTGCGACAAAATAGAAAAATGTCTATAAACAAAATTTAACACAATTTAATTTAGAACAAAAAATGTCTAAAAAGTTTTGCTATAAAATCGATTTTTTTTCACAAAAACAGGCTTCTAAATGTACAATTTACAAGGTACATGTCGCTGCCCCCCCCCCCAAATCGAATTTTTGATTAAAATTGGTGTTAAACGTTTGAGCTTTGTTTGAGCCTCAATGAGCTTCCATTCCCGTCGTTTGAGCTACAACGGTCGCGGAGTTATTCGCGAAAACTTTGGGGGGGGGGGGGCTGTGAACATGATAGCCCCCCCCAAGTCGAATTTTTGACTAAAATTGTTGTCAAACGTTTGAGCTTTGTTTGAGCCTCAATGAGCTTCTATTTTCATCGTTTGAGCCTCAACCGTCGCGGAGCTGTTCGCGAAATCTTTGTATTTTAAAATTCCCTTAATTAAAAATGTGTCTTTTAGTAAATAAACATTGGTACTCGATACATACAGCCGGGAGAAGGGGGGCACCGAAAAATAGTTTTTTAGTTTACTGTGTATATTAAAATTGGAGGGGGCGAGTGTATCATAGAAAAATCTTCAAGTCTTGGCAACTCAAAAAATGAAACTAAAATCTCATTGAATCTTAAATAAACCTTAAATAAAGATCTCGATTTCAGAAAGAAATTTGATGATTTGAAAGGAAAGTAGTACAAAATCTACATCTCATTTCATACTTGCCCCCCCCCCCTTTAACAATTTTGGACATTTCTTCGGGCAGCTGACGCTCGCAGGACGGTAATCAAACATAATTCATGCTTAAACATAAATTTATAAATTTCAGCTAACAATTCGACTTTGTAAAGAGAATTTTGTGTAAAACCAATTTTTTTACAGAACTGTCTACGACTAACTCTATATAAATCTACTGTAGAGCGATAATAAAATAATAAAACTAGCTCTCAACCCAAACCATTCGCAATAATCAGGTAAAATGAAAATAATGAACCAAACGGGTATTGCACTACTATAATAGTGGTAGTAAATTTAAAATCGCAATGGAAAATTCAATAATCTAATAATTGTATAATCATTTAAGTTAATAATAATAAGATCTCACTAATAAGTACCTACTGTAAGTTCTAATATTTATTAACTAATAAAACATATTTTTCTAAAAATTTACTTTTGGAGTTTAATTCATTAGTTTACAAATTCAATAAAAAGTTGTTTACGAAATTAAAATTAAAGGTTTCCAGCGCAACTTGCTCGGAGGTGCACAAAATTTAAAAAACTATAGCTTTGAAAAAAATTAAATTACAATGATGAATATGGAAGCTCATTGAAGCTCAAACGAAGCTCTATCGATTGACACCAAAATTACGCAAAAAATTTAAAAAAGACAAAAAATTGAAAAACATGTCTACAGTCCCCCCCCCCCCCAAAGATTTCGCGAATAACTCCGCGACGGTTGAGGCTCAAACGGCGGGAATGGAAGCTCATTGAAGCTCAAATGAAGCTCTAACTTTTGACACCAATTTTACTCAAAAATTCAACTTGGGGGGGCTATCATGTCTACAGCCCTCCCCAAAAATTTCGCGAACAGCTCCGCGACGGTTGAGGCTCAAACGATGAAAATAGAAGCTCATTGAGGCTCAAACGAAGCTCAAACGTTTGACAACAATTTTAGTCAAAAATTCGACTTGGGGGGGGGGCTACCATGTCCACAGCCCCCCCCCCCCCAAGTTTTTGCGAATAACTCCGCGACCGTTGAAGCTCGAACGACGGGAATAGAAGCTCATTGAGGCTCAAACGAAGCTCAAACGTTTGACACCAATTTTAATCAAAAACCTCACCTCTTTGAAAGTAACTGTAGGTATGCAGTTTTTAATTCTTAAAAGACAGCTTTTTTCAGCTAATTTTAGATAATATTGTCAATTTTATTTTTAAATTTTCTTTTAATTTTCAATTTTATTATAATTTTCCGGCCCGCGAGATTACTCCCATTTTGCATAACTTATTGTGCTTCAATTTTTCACAAAAAAAGTCTAGTGTATCTAAATCTAATATAGGGATATATAATTTTCTATGTGCCCCGGGGAGTTATGATGCATTTCAACCACAGCAGTGGATTGGTGTGATCGCTGGTTGAGTTACAGAGCGGAAATTCTGAGTTCGAATTTTGGACTTGGCAGAAATTCTTAGCTCGGCCTTCCGGTGTGCATCAACGCGTTGTGGATTTAACAATTGGTTCTATATTTAAATAAGTCTGGCCAATTGACAGAGTCAAGGTCAAAAATGAATTTAAAAAAATGATGCATTTCCAAAGTGGCCCGTTAGTTCATTTGGGTTAATAGCCACCCCCGTTTCAGAAGACAAGATTTATTTTAAAAATTTATTTTTAGTAATACACAATATTGTTTGATTGTACGATTGTATAATATTCCAACTAAACATTCTAGTGTTTAGACATCCCGGTCAAAAAGGTCTGATAGTTTGATTTTAGAATTTTTTCGCTGAAACATTAAAATAGAACATTTAAACAAGCAAAGTTAAGGTGCAGGGGTAGACATTCTGACGTATATCTGGCTAAGATCCAACTTATCAAAGATTTGCAGCTCATTCACCCAATACTAGTGCAAATGCAAGGTGGTATTACTCTATGCAACACAATATGAGACGTCATCTGAAGAGGAAAAGGAAGAAGAGAAGTGAGAAAGTGTCAATCGCATTGAATCGGGAAAATCACAGTCACTCC
Source organism: Cantharis nigra (assembly GCA_958510845.1). Classification (NCBI taxonomy): domain Eukaryota; kingdom Metazoa; phylum Arthropoda; class Insecta; order Coleoptera; family Cantharidae; genus Cantharis; species Cantharis nigra. The sequence goes on along the minus strand of OY294034.1, from coordinate 6,874,919 downwards.
TCTTTCTATTATTTACGTAGCTTCAAAAGCCTCTGCCATTACGTTTTACATTAGATTCTACCTCTAAAGGTACGGTTTGCTAACAACTGCACGAGCAGCACCGCATAACCTTGGCTAACTGCTCTTATGCAATATCTGTTACGTGTGTTGCTGCTAGACGATACAATTGAAGCGCTGCACATCCCAATAGGTATTGCACTTGCAATACCTTGTTGACGCCGGCCGTAACTGCTCTGCAGCTGCAGTTTCTAGCAAGACCGGGGTACAATTGCAGTGCAGTACTTCCCATTAGGTATTGCAATCGCAGTTAACTGCTGCAGTTTTTAGCAAAACGTACCTTAAACTATCATTTTTGTAGCAAATGGAAGCCTGTTGCGTTTTACAAATTGAATTTCAGAGAAAAATAAATTTCGGGTTGATTGGAATAGCGAAATTAAACAAAATATAAACGTTTCAAGGACCCATCTTCAGGGCTAGAGGAATACAAAGATCAATAAATTAGTGATATATTAAGTGGCATCCCTCGCCAAACATTTAATTGCCACTTAATATATTAGTGATATATTAAGTGGCATCCCTCCCCAAACATTTAATTGCCACTTAATATATCACTAATTGATCTTTGTATTCCTTTAGTCCTGAAGATGGGTCAATAAATGCCTCGAAACGTTGGCTAATAGATTATATTCTGTTTGATTTTGCTATCCCAGTCAACTCTAAACATGTATTTCTCTATATATCAGTTTGGGTGAGATTTAGATTCACTATAAATTGGCCTTCATCGCAAACATCGCCCGATGTTTTTATATCAATTCACGAGTAAACCACTTAAGAAACTTAAATTTAAACTAAAATGTAGAAGTTACGTATGTGATTATCTTCATCTGTGCTTATTTCTCTCGCTTATTTTTGAAAAACATTGGTAAGATCAATCTTCGGAGGCATAACGGCCCATCGTATCGTCACTCTTCAAGATTGTGTAAGCCCCATCAGATCCAGTGGCGGATTTACAAAGGACCCCGTACCATTCTTATGTGAAAATTTCTTTCTGTAGATTTGGCTAATTTTTGGATATGTTGTAGTTCTCATTATTCTGAACAAATGTTTCAATGGGCACAACTTGATCTTATATATAGTTTCTGAGTTACAAGTCCTTAAAGGTCCAGATTTAACATAAAAAATGTACATATTATTTTATTTATTTTATGTATTGCACTGGTAGAAATTGCAAGTAAACGTCAGAATGTAATAATTATTTGTATTATAAGTAATCATGATACCGAATTTATTATTAATTATTATATAAATAGTCAGTTTAATTATTTCAAATATATCGTTTGATATTGTTGTCCTATGTTTTGATTTGTTTCGTTATGCAGTTTTGTTATACATATATCCTGAAAAATAATTTATTGATTCTGCATCTAGGAAATATTTCGACATAAAATATTCGACCGACGATCACATACATATATCGAGTCAAAATTTTCTTTTTTTTATGTTAAATCTGGACCTTTAAGGACTTGTAACTCGGAAACTGTACATAAGATCAAGTTCTGCCCATTGAAACATTTGTTTAGAATGATGAGAACTACAACATATCCAAAAATTAGCCAAATCTACAAAAAGACCGTCTTTAAGTGGTGCGGGATCCTTTGTTTGAAAATGTCCAACAAATTTGTTTGAAAATGTCCGACAAATTTGTTTGAAAATTTTCGACAAATTTGTTAAAAAATCTTCCATAAAATTTTTGAAAAATTTCCCACAAAATTGTTGAAAAAATATCAACAAATTTGTTAGAAAATTTCCCACAAAGTTGTAGGAAATCTAACAAATTTGTCGAAAATTTTCTGACAAATTGGTTGGAAATTATAAAAAAATACGAATTGAATTATTGCCGAGTCAGTTAATTCCACAGATAAAAGATAAAAATGTTTTTTGTATGCAATTTTGAGAGCTGCAAAGGAGCCGCACCATCCTTATGGGAAAATATCTTTCTGTAGATTTGGCTGATTTCAACAATTTTGTCGAAAATTTCCCACAAAATTGTTGAAAAAATATCCACAAATTTGTTAGAAAATTTCCGACAAAGTTGTAGGAAAGGGGCCGTCCTTTAATTACTTGAGGTTTTTTATGCAATTTTTTTACCCCTCCACCCCTTTGGTTAAACGTCGTGGGGTTCTAGGATACCCCTACCCTCCCTACCCAACATCACGTGAATTGGTTTTTGAAATATTTCTTCAAGTAGAGACGGCGAGACAAAAGGCTGCGGGCAGCGGGACGACGAATGGCGTCACAAGGACCAGTGCCGGAAGCCAGCTGAGAGCTAAATATTGTTGTTATGTTGCTTTTTAGATATAAATTTGTTTGCTCGGGATTTCACGGGGTAGCAAGAAAATATACATGTGATTGTGACAGTCTCCCCTCCCCCCCATCGTGATCAATCGTGATGTTATTCTACCCCCCCCCTGTTAGAATCTCACGTGATTAAAGGACAACCCCAAACACATACAGATATTTTTCAAAAATAATAGAAATGGTTTAAGGCAGGGGTCTCCAAACTACGACCCGCGGGTCAAATCCGACCCTCGAGTACCACCAATCCGGCCCGCGATAAGGAGCCTGACGTGCCTGATGGTATCCGGCCCGCCCTTTAATTTATTTTAGTCAGATATTAGATAGAATCAAATGGCTAGATCTTGGCCCTTGAAGCTTTTTGGAGCAATCAGTCTGGCCCTTAGGCTAAAAAGTTTGGAGATCCCTGGTTTAAGGGACCCTCAAAACATAAAAATTTGATAAAAAAAGGGGGGGTCAATTTTTTTTTCAATTTCGGATTACAATACTTTCCTTACTAAGAAGTTCGGAAAGTAAAAACACATTTTGGAAAAGATATATAAACCGTAAAAATTCTAAATTCAAAAATGGAAGGTCCAATTATAATAATTAGTAATTTAAATAAAAACACTATACTATGTTAGTATAGTGAATTAAGTACCCTGTATACAGGGTGTCCCCGGATAGACTTTACATAATTTCAATGGTGATAGAAGAAACTATTCTAAGAAAAATATTTAAGAAAAATTTTTTTCTAAATTCAAACCTTCGAGAGTTAGGCCTCCTTAAAGTTATTTTTTTAATTTCCACCTTCACATGGCCGTAGCTCAGAAAATATTGATTTTTCAGTAAAAATGATTAAGGGCTTTTTTAAAGAGCGTGAAATAATCTACAAACTAGGTTTTAACTTTTTATTGTCTAAATTCAACGGCTTTCGAGTTATGAAAAAAAGTAAGTAAATAAATGTAGAAAATTTTATACTTTCTTTTTTCTTGGTTTTTTTCCAATCGCTGTATCTTCTAAACGAAACATTTTACAAAAAATCTGACGCCTCATTTCGGATAGGAAATTTAACGGACTACAACTTTTGTCTAGTAAAAATTTTTGAAAAACTAATCTATTTCACAGAAAATCAGAAAATAACGAAAAAAGCAGCTACAAAACAAATAATTAAATTCACAAAATTAAAATTTTTATTGAAAAGTTTGTTTATTAATTAAGGTTAACCATTACATTGGTTAAAGTATCTATAAATTAAGAAGAATAACTCGTAACTTTAAGTTCGGAATATTTAATGAAATGCAATATTTTAAAGAAAAAAGGTAATTGCTATAAATTTTTATAAGTAATGGGGGTGTGATAAAAATGCTTCACGGGTGGTTAGCTCGCAGCGGTTAAAAAGTGGTTAGAAATTGAAAAGTATATTTTTTTCAGCTGGGGTAGTAATTTAATAACAAATCACGATTCCAATAAAAATGAATACCGACACGCTTCTTTGTGCTACTTGTTTATAACTGTGTTTTAACCACCAAATAAACGGAAGCTAAACAATGTTGGGTATCCTTCCGTAACTATAAGGGGTTAAAACAATGTTGAAGTAAAATCAGTGTATGTTAAAGTCAGATGGTATTCAACCGAGTGTAACGTCCAAACACGCACACCTGACTTTAAATTTGCGTGGGAATTTCTGATTTAAATGCACAGATTTATTTTTTGTGATTTTATTCCGATTTTCGGCGAGCAAAAAATTATTAATTATACAATGTGATTCAATTTTTCATTCAATGTACTAAGATATTAGATTACATCCACAGATTGAGCACGAGCACGTCCTAGGTACGTACATAGATATTGTGTTTACTGAAATTTTAGACCGCAGTTAATGAGACAGATGGTTAAACATGTTTTCAATGCGGCTTCCTTTGAATGGAGTTCATTTCAAAAGCTCTACTGCCAATGGAAAAGCTCGTTTGATCTTAATATATGATGCAGTCGTTTATATAAAAGTATGTTTTGACGAACTGATTTTGTCATTCAGCCGTTCGTGGCTTCAACTTTTCATTATTAATTTATTTTTCCATTTTAATATGCAGGTAAACTTACGATTCAAAAAAACAATCAGATTTTCAATTTTACAAATTCATATTATACCAAATAAAAAATATTAAAATCAAAAATTTTTTTCAAAATCTTTTCTTACCATGAAGTATTTAATTACACTTTATTATACTTTTAGACATAGAAATTTGCAGGAAATAAAAGAAATTTCATTTTGAAAAAAATCTGTACCCGAAAATGTTACTTCCTCCTATATAAATTAATTTTTAATACCTGTCAAATTTGTCACATATTATTTAAAATTCAAAAACAAATATTAAATCACGAGCAACCCTTAGCGTGGGAATCAGGAACTTAAAGTGCTAGACTTCCGCCTAAGATGTAGAATATCTGGAATAGTAAGAAGGGATAGTTTTTATGTGTGGGAATACTAAGACGTACGCATGTTAGAATTTTGTTGTTTCCGGATAAGTGGTAAACCTGAAAGGAAATAAAAAAAATTACAAATTTCAGAAATGATTTCACATTTTAGACAAATTGGATCACAACATCCAATTTAAAAAAAATATTCGGCAGAAGGTTAACAGTTAACCCACTCACAAAGTGTGGGTTCACATCAGCATATTAGGTTGATTTAATTTTTAAAAAACTGTAATTAAATTTAAATAATAAAGCATTAGCATTTACATAATTATTAATGTAGATTGTTAACTTATTCTTGAGATAGCGTTCAGGTGATGTTGAGGAAACCAAGCATCCATAAATATCATACTTCCTTCCCGGAAAGCTGGCAGTCTGTCTGGGAATTCCGCATAGGCAACCTCGACCTATAGGGGTCTCCACTCTTCCGCAATTTCATATGGATAACAGAATATTGAGAAAATGTAGGAAATAATAATTGTCATTCCCCATTCATATTTAACTTTTTGTTTTGAAATTTTTACACATATGTTTCTGACATTTATTTTCAAGCTGAATCTTAACATTTCCTTAACTAATTCAAGGTTCAAGTCAAGATAATCAAAATTTACATAACTTGATTAACATCCATTAAATTTCAATTAAAGTTAAGACAGACGCTAACAATGATAATTGCACGTTTATGTACAACAATCCAGTAAAAGGGCTGCTATGAAATATTTACCTTCACCAATCCAGGAGTAAATTTTGAGTTTGAATCCTGGACTAGTTCTCCATGGAGCATTCCATTTTATTCTTTTTAACTTCTTAAAGAAAAATAAAAATGGTCAGTATAAGTATAATTTTAATTATAATATTAATAGTAATCTACATTTTAGAAAAATATACATTTTCTTAATTGGATGATCTCTAACAAAGTTAGACGCAAAAATTATAAATACATACAATTACATTAGTAAACGCAGTGTGTCACCTAAATGGCGGCGGAAGAACGCCACACTTGTTGGGTTCATAAAAAGTCCTCGATGCTTCTCCATAAACCTGGGCGCCAAACACGCAAATAGCCCAGTCAATAAAAAGGAAAAATACGGGAAATAATTCGTGTAGTCGCAAATTTTTGTACATTGGTAGGGGAGAGTGTCATGAACAACATACTAAAAGTCCTGACCGATGGGGGGTAAGCGTTGGGGCGGGAAGGGTGTCAAATGTCACTTTTTCACGTTTTTCTTGAATAACTCGAAAATCGCGAGTTTTAGCAAAAAAGTGTTTATATACAAAATTAAACTACATAAAATTTCCTACAAAAATAGTTTTATTCATTTTTCCTCTAGAGTGAATAGTTAGCGATATAAAGCGGTTGGAAACATCACAGATTACTAAAGATGGTATTTTAATCCTAATACATAAAATTTCAGCACGCTGGCGCTGCTGCTGCTTCTGCTACAGCGTGTCATTTTTTGGTAAAAAAAGAAGCACTTTGATTGGTCGATCGTTTTACCAACCTAAAAATATATTAAATTAAGACTAATCCAAACCGAGAAATTTAACCTTCGGCTAGAAAAAATTACTACTTGGAGAGAATATTTATTTAGAAAATGAACCCAAAATAATCAAAATCAAAATTGTAAACCGAGGGGTCTGGGGGTGTAGAACACCCTCCAGTACATATAATAAAATTCCCACTCTTCCAGAATACCTTCAAAAGAGAGAATAACTATACAAATTTCGTCAGAAAAAGCTGGAAAATTTTTTGTTTTTGAACAAAATTGAGGGAAATTAAAACATTCGGCTAACTTCTCCAAGTATTCTAAAAGAGAGGAAATCCTGCGATATGTACTGAAGGGTGTTCCACACTCCCCAAACCTCCGGTTTACAAAGTAACACAGAAGTCAAAATTGTAAACTGGGGGGTGACTTGTGAACGATCGACTGATAAAGCCACATCCGAGATCAAACGCAACAGAGAAGTACCACTGCTATAGTGGAGTCTAAAACTAGACTGGGTAAGTGTGCCAACAAGGGTTCGGCTATTTTTGCAAATGGCGACAAATTTCTAATCAGACGGAGATGAGATGGTTCCGAAGTTGTAGAACTTTGGAAAGAGGTCTCACGCGGGATGCTTTTTTGACAGCTGACACCTCTCCGGTTCTAAAAAAGTGGTTCAAAAAATTGCAAAATGGAAGTATAAGTCTCAGCATATGAAAACTAATTCCATCCGGACCAAGAGCTTGTAAACGTAAAGTCTCAACAACGAATCCTCCAACCCCAAATCCATCCCGGTGGAACCTCCCAGAACAGAATTGTGAAATTGAGAAGGACGAGCGTGCCTTCATCCAAGAAGACAAACATTGCCAAAACTTTTTGGGTTTGGGCGATAATATAGCAAAAACTGATAGTTTATATAGTTCGCTTTCTCTCTTTTCACACAATAATAACAATAATATTTTAATAATAACAATGATATTATTATTAGGAGGATTAGGAAGCGAGAGATCGCGATGAAATTTTAATTTGAATTGATCAAAAGAATAATCAAAAATCGGATGATTTGATAAATCAAAAACGTAGGCTAGTTCAGTGGAGTGATCTATCAGTTTAGATAGATACTTCTTTTATTAATCCATCCAAAGCTTTAAACAGCAAACAGTGATAGTAGCAATATTCTGTAAGAAATACAGTTGCAGATCATTAATTGAGGATTACAAAACCCCAGTCTTGATCTAGGTTAATGTGATCCTTGTTTTTGTTAAACCATCTGCATCTGCGCTTTGTACAGAATGTTGCCACTACCACTATTTAATGTAAAAGCTTTGGATGGGTTTATGAATAAGAAGTATCTATCTAAAATGATAGATCACTCCACTGAACTCGCCTACATTTTTAATTTGTAACAAAATTTTATTTACAGTAGTTTGTCGCTTATTTTGTCTAAAATATACGCAAATCCATTTTTATCTTTTGTGTTGATGGGACAATAAAGCAGCTACATACTGTTACTTGTTTTATTGACTATGTTTACTGTCCAAAACAGCATCTACACTTTTTTCACAGTTAGTTGTAAGGCAAGTACCCGAATAAAAAAAACCTTTTCTTTCGGATATACTAGTTCTTATAAAACCGTATAAAGGCTAGTCATCGACTTTTCAATCAAGAGACTTCAGAGCAGCGGCGGCTCGTGGTCCAAATTTGTTGACGCTGGCTTTACCAAAATAAGGTACCTGAAACTTTTTTTTTAAAGAAAACATCCGGAGAAATCCTCTCAAACTTTCACTTCTTTTTAGAAGATAAACCGCACTTCCTCAACTTCTCTTCTTCCACGTTTAGGCTAGAATAGAACTTGTTTGCTTTGGCCTCGGGCTGTCTTCTGTTGAAGACAGAGTCGAAGTCACAAGTCTGTGAGCATATTAATTGCTTTACATCTGAGGCAGCTTGCTGGGCTCGTCTCAGATGTGCTCGTAAGTCGTAACTCCGGATTTTTTTGCTGATGAGAGAAAATCATCAACCCAGGGAGACCGGCTGCTTTACGTGCCCTCCGAAGAACTCCGAGACAATCATAAGAAATTTCAGACTCTTTCAGGATTCGAACCGAGTACCTTAGTGTCAGCAGTTATTCAGCTAACATACTAGGTTAATGACGGTCTCTAAAAAAACGGTCAAAATTAGCTCAAAAGAAAACTTAGCAAAATAACCGTACTGACACAAAAGCTAGTATCTGAGAGGGTTTTGAGGTTTCTGATTGCAAATTTATGCAATTTTAAAAGTTTAAAATAATAGCAATCCAATCACCACATTCTTAAATTTTAAGATTTTCCCGCTTTTTTTAAGTTGTTTGAAATATGCAAACCTGTAGTTAGACGTCCAAATCCCAAAGCGCTACAAAACTTCAATGCAATATGGGCGTTTAGCATCATAAGTCGGTGCTTGGATCCATTCTGTTGACGGTACGTATATCCGACGTCAAGTGTACAATTTAGTTCATCGAACTAATCGAAGCGAACAAACTAGCAAAAGAGTGATAACTTCGTCGCAGAAACAACAATCGGTGTGCTAACCTCTTGGATGGTTCCCAAAAATCAATATTTTCACTTATTTCCAAGTTTATCTTCATTTTTCCAAATCCTTTTGTCAAATTCAATTCAAACTTCTAAAATATTACTTTCTCCTTTTCAGACACCAGACAACACAATTTTCCTGCCACTGCGCCCTCAAATTTTTAAATTTATCTACCTCAAAATATATACATCAAATCCTGTATTTTTCCCCTTTCTTTCCCCCTTCGATTCTCTCGCTGCCTAATTTTACTAAGTGCCACTTTTAAGTTACTTAATTTTACAATCAAACTCAATTAAAAAAACAAAATTATCCAATGCCAAGTTTCCCAAAAAAGAAGAGTCAGGTTCGCTCCCATATGCCTTTTTGGCTAATTACTTTGGCTTGGCTTCTTCATGTCATAAATTAATTTTGAATTGGATTTCGTTAATTTATAGCAAAATTTTATTTAAAAGATTGATTCAGAGATGTTTTTACCAAGAGTTTGTTCCAGCGGCCTTCAGGAATGTTTTTACTAAGTATGTGAATCCAGACCCATTTGCCTCAAGGTTTGTCATTTTCTTAAATCTGTTGTTTAAGGTCAATATTTTTACCCAACAATAATAAATATATAAATTAATAAAAAAAAATGCATTAATTAAAATCGGGACCAAATATTACTTCAGAAAAGTGATAGAAAATCGTGGGTATTTGGGCCAATATTAAACAAAAACTTCCTTCTCAAATGTCTATCTTTATTACTAACTAGTTCAATCCAAGTTTAGGTCTTCATCAGAGTTTGAAAAAACAAATTCATAAACCGAGCCATCAAGGCATCAATTGGAGCTCAGGCGCACCGCAAAGAATAAATTACAAAAATTCACCAATAAAAAGAAACAATATGTCGTGATAAAAATTCAAAAAACTTAATTTTAACAGGGTCGTCTCCAGGAGTTCGTTCATTAAGCAAGCCGGCATATATTTTGCTTGTACCGATAGTGTCCGAATTCAGATTTAAAGATTTCTCGTAATTCAATACTCTTGCACTATCCTGCTTCAATTTGTGACCCGTCTCAGTAATATGGATGGGCAAACCCTTATTTTTCCTTTTATTGGTTATATCGTAGTTGTGCTGGTATAATCGTTTCCTTAAATATTGACCGGTCTGACCAATATATGATGAACCACATTCACAGTCTATCTTGTATTTATATTAGACCGCTTTTCAATTCTTTTTCGATTTTGTCCTTACCTGATGAAAAAAAATAGAAAAAAGAGCTTGCAAGAACCAATCAAAGTAAAGTATAATATCTGTACTGCTTCAGTCTGTTGCTTTAATTTGATTGGATTTTGAAAACTTTTACAATATAATACAATTAATTTCTATGTGAAATTGGGGCCGACTACATTGATACCAAAACAATGTTAAAATGGGTAAAGAAAGGAGGTTATGTTTCGATTATTTTCTAACCTAAAATATTTGAATGCAGAATAAATTCAAATCACAATATTTTGAAGTACAATAAAATCGAATTTGTGGTACGGAATAAAGATTACATAAAAGTACTACATTCGAAGCGCATACGTTGAGATGTCATTCATGTTCAGTGGTAAGATAAATCGAATTCGATATCAAACCAATGTTACCACCTTCGGTGAATAAAAGGCTATATTTTATAATCTCGAAGTCGGATATTATATCAACATTTAATTTCCATGCGATTAAATACTAAAAATGAGACAATAATTAAATTTATATCAAATAATACATATAATTTAATTGCCTGGTATAAAATTTTTTAATTTCTCGAGCAATTAGTAATTTTTAAAATTTTCAACTTTAAACACAATTTCCGCTAAATTAGAATAATGTAACATTTTGCATCTGCCATATAAAAACATTCAACAAAAACCAAGTTTTTTATTTTTTGACAAATGTTCTAGGGGAGCGTAGACAGTTATAGAACTTAAAAATAGTTCCCAATTCACATTAAACTTTTCAAACACGGAAACAAGTATTAATGTTTTTTCAATAATCAAATAACAATCACTTTCCTATTTCTCTTACAATACAAAAATATCATAATTGATGGTTTTATGTTGCTTCTCTTTCGTGCTTGTAAAACCACCCTACCAGAATGTAGCAAGTGACAATTCAAAAAATTAATTAGCATACTAACAGGAAAAAGTGGCTATGTAAGTAATTTGTAAATTAAAATGTAAATTATCTTTGATAAAACAGCAAATTTGTATTTTTGCAATAAAAAATTATTTTTAAAACTTTCTAATTGTTTCGACTCATAAAAACAGAAATATTTTGAATTACTTTTTAATTCAATTAAAATGATTAATTACTTAGTTATCATTTTATATTAAAATTTTGACTCCAAGTACTAAAAAATATGAAAGGGCCCTTATTGGTGCAAGGAATAAATTATATTGCGACACAAACTCCAATCCTCGATTTCCACCCTATAAGTCATACACGCGACTATACGGTTGTGCCGAAGCTTTTAAGAAAATCTAAAGCTCCGCCAGATTAACTAATTGCAATATTTTAGAATTAAAAGTTACATTTTTAGATTAACAAAACCTTACGGTTAGCAAATCAACACTTTTCTGCTTCCTCTTATAAAAATCCAAATTTCCTGTTAAATTTTTTGTTCACTTTAGGGTGAGTAAAACCTATTTTTATATTTTAATTTATATATTTTAAATTGTCATTAAATATTCTGTTTATTCCAATTTAAAGGCTAATATACAAAGCCGGATTGTATAAATGACTTACAAATTTTAGGCGCACACCAAGGGTGCATTATTTCTATACTAGATTTCCTATTAAAACGGAAGAATTTAAAAAATTCTAAATTTTTTATATTCTTTTTTAGTTGACTTGTTAGGTCCACGTGGACAGTTTCATGATCGTTTGAGATAATGGAAAGTTTAATTTTATATTTTTAATTGCCAGTACGAATTTGATAAGATCAGATTTTAATATTTAAATAATTTAATAATTTTTCATGCTATATCTACATTCGTTATTGATTCTAAAGGCGGCCCTACTGTGATTTTGCTAATTTTTTTTTAGAAATAATCTACTTTGTAAATTAAATTGACTCCTATCTCAACTAAAGCCCTATATTCTATTAAAATGAACTTAAAATAAGAAACTTCCAGTAGATTTGAAGTATTTAGCATGTTTTTGTATAACATGATATTTAACAGAACTAAACAAAACGTTAAAATAAAAGAAATTTTAACAATAAAGTTTTAACAGTAAAGTTTTTTTCATTTTCCAAGTTGTATGTAATTGAAGAACGAAAATAATCGTAAAATAGGACCTCATATCGCATCACTAAAACGAAATATTTAGTCGTAATTCATGACGCGCATAAATAGATTAACGAGATTCTTGTACAATCATTGTAAAAATTACAAGGAAGTTATGTGGTGTTCACATCAGATTTTTTCAAAAAATTTCAAAAATCAGCAGGATGGTGTAAAGCCTAACCGGCCGACTGGGATGCGGGCAACCGCGGTTCAAGTCCTGGTCGAGTCGGATACACTGCTGTGATCTAAAGCCCAAAATATATCTGTGGTAAGGCCACGGGAAACCATCCCATCAATTAAATTCCCTAGTACGTCATCTTGGCTTTAGCCAAGTGATCACCTACGCACTGCATAGTGTACGGCACTCGAAGAAGAAGAAAGATCTTGTTTTTCAAATATTATTTTACTCCTAACTAGTCAAGACAAAGACTAATGTCTTTTTTTTGTTTCTAATAATTTTCTATGTATTCTATTTCTTCACTTTACTGTTAAATTTTTTTTATTTTAACGTTTTGTTTAATTCTGTTAAATATCACATTTTCTATTGATTATTGTGAAAGTTATGGGAGAGGCTATAATAAATATAGTATATTTATTGACGAATAAGAAATATGATTGCTACAAATGATGAAAAAAATTGATGATTTTTGTTCGTCAGGGCTAAAAGATGAATTTTTTATCAATATGATGAACTACGTTTTTCTACACAATTTTAACAATTTTGCGTTCATCAGTCAAAAATTACTGATTTACTCATTTTCCTCCGAAAATGAAAAACCATGAGGATAGAGGAGCTCCCCAATTCTGAAGCAAACAGAGGGTGGCCTGAAATGGAGCAGATAAAGAAATTCCGCAAGGCCATCATCGAGCTCCCAGATCAGTACATAGCAGATTCCAGCCAGTACCTCAAAAGGCTTCAGGCTCAAGTAAAATACTCCCTAGGATCTAAAGACATTACTCGCAACAAGTATTCCAAAAACGTCGCTCCTGACAACACCGGCAAACGCACAAACATAACCACTACTACGGACTTAGTCACTGGTGATGATCTTCAACCGACCAGACCAAAACCAAACCATACTCCAGAACTGGTAGAACTCACCGAAATTACAATTACCGCACACAAATGGCTAGCTAAGGCAACTGGCTGGAAAATCTCTTCTTCAACAATTCCTCAGCCTGGCAGCTACTTAAAGCCTTCCGTCAAAAAAAGATTGCCGTCCCTTTTGGCCGACCAAGCGTCTCGCTATCAGCAACGAGGACAAAGCTAAGGCATTTGCCGCAAACCTCGCCATCCACTTTAGTTTCAATATCACCCCAATGTACACAAAGGAGGTTTGAGTCAGAGACCCGGTACTTTGGAGGTTATGACGGCTAGCTTAAATTTCTGGGAAAATAGAATCCACGTTAATTCATTACGACCAATTTTTCGCGCAACATTTCATCGCTTAAAATAATTCATCGTGCGGGACAACTCGCGATGAAGAAAGAACACAAATAAAATTAATTAGAAACAAAGAGAAAATGTTGAAAATGTATTGTATTGAAAATAAGGGTGTTCTTTTGGAACATTTACTTAAGTAATGTAATAGTTAAACCTTTTTTTCAATAAAAACAAAAATTTTGTAAATTTAATTTTTTGTAACTGCCTTGTTTATTATTTTCTGCCATATTTGTAGTTCGTTAAATTTTCTATCCAGAATGGGCCGTCAGATTTTTTGTAAAATGATTCGTTTAACAGATACAGGGTTATAAAAAAAACCAAAAAACCAAAAGACAAAGTCAAGTTTTTAACATTTTTTTACTTACTTTAATCCATAACTCAAAAGCCGTTGATTTTAGACAATAAAAGGTTTGAATCTAGTTTGTAGATTATTTCACGCTCTTTAAAAAAGTAATAAACCATTTTTAATGAAAAATCAATATTTTCGAAGCTGAAAGCAAAAATTTAAAAAGTGTTTTGAAGAGGCCTAATTCTCGATGGTTTGAACGCAGAAAGAAATTTTTGTTAATTATTTTACCCCCCCCCCCACCAATTGAATTTTTTATTAAAATTGGTGTCAAACGTTTGAGCTTCAATGAGTTTCCATTTCCGTCGTTTGAGCGTCAACCGTCGCGGAGTTATTTGCGAAATCTTTTTTTTTGAGTTTGTTACAAACTTCCGGCTTTAGTTTAAAAAAAATATGTTATTAGTTAATAAATTTTAGATTAGAACCATGTACCCCAGCGTTAGCAGTCAACATTACATCAACCCCTAATTTGTAACCTAACCATTATATCTCTTTTTTTGTATAATTTTTGGCTGTTTCCATATTGGCTGAATTTATAACTTAATTATTCCGGTGCAAACAGGCGTTAATTATTTAAATATGCGAAAAAAAATGTCAGGTAAGTCACAACTACAATCCGATAATAGCATCTTTATCAAAAATATTAGCAATGAACCTACTTCTTGAACTTATAGCAATGAATTACTTACTTCACTGATGTATTATGTTTGTATTTTTTCATAAACATTTCTAGAAGTCATAAAATATCCAAAATCTCATTTTTTAAAGTAATATCATAAACTAAATGGTGCGAAACAAATGCAGTTAAAGTAAATGTATTTTTGTGTTTTTAGAAACATTTCAATGTAATGTGACCACAAAAATGCCATTATTTTATATTCTGCACTTTAAAAATGAGGGGAACAGATTTTGTCTAGTTTTTCAAATGCATTTTATTACGTTTATAAATATTTTTTATTCGAATATAAAATAAAATGAACTGTAATAAAATAAATTTACATAAAATTTAATAATTATTTACATTCCATAATTTTAAGAGTTGCCTAAGTGGTTCACTCTGTCTAGGCAATTCTAAACAAAAATAATAGTAAAAGAGCACTAAAGTGAATCCACTTTTTTATGTCCGGCACTTGAAAGTTGTTTTTAACGTCTGCTATTTTATATTGTATTTTAATCATACACAATAATTTTTAGACTGCTATCTCAATCAGTCTTACAGAAATTTGCCAATATTTGATCCATTCATGCGCGGCATTAATTAATAATTGCTTACTCAGTAAGCAGTAACAAACATTAGTATCGGTGTAAAATACTATTATTTTAACTAATAGTTATCCAAGATTTTTAATATATTATAAACCAATGACCAATGGTCAGTAAGACCAGATCTAGCGTACAATCAAAGAAACTAGTAAGTACAGTTACTAAAAATGTGCAACTCAATTTCCCATTATTGTCCGGTCTAAGGGCTGCACTGACCCGTGACTCTCCGGTCACCCAATAATTTTTGTCTGGTAACTTAAAATAAACTAAATTGAGGTACGTAATTCGAAGTACCTAAGTAATAAAAAACACATCAGGAAACGGGAGACCCCGGTTCAAATCCTGATCGCGCCGGATACACTGCTGTGATCTATAGCTCTCGATCTGTGGGCTATGAGGAAGACAATGGAAAACCACCTCATTAGTTGAATTTCCTTCTCAGTCATCCTGGCTTTGGCCTAGTGTATTGGTACTCAAAGAAGAAAAAGATTATAAAAATTATAAGAAAAACATTATAATTGAATTGGCTGAAAAGGCATGCTTGCAGGCTGGCGGTTAGAGCGCATGATAATGAATGATAAGGGCTTCCAGCCGTGTCCGTTGGACGGAACGGTCGGAGTTTTGTGAATCTCGAGAGGATTTTTGATTCGAGTCCCAATCTGAAATAGATTGAAAAATAAAAATTTAAAAATCCAGGAAATAATTATGGATAATTTGGGAAACGAAAATTTTGAAAATTTAAATAATAACAAATTAATACATTTGGAGGAATATTTGGACAGATTTGAAGAAGAAAAATTAGATATAAAAAATAAAAATTTACATGAAATTGGTGATTCAGAAAATAAAATTTTAGATTTTAAAAATAACAACTTGAATAAAACTTTTAAATTTAAAAATGAAAACTTACATAAAATCATTGAATCAGAAAACGAAATTTTGGAAATGGATTACACAATCAAAGATTTGAATTATGGAAAAAGAAATGAAATTGGTACGGAAAGTGAAGATGAATTGAAAATGAAAAGATTGGATGAGTCGGTGAGATGAGGATGATGATTTCCAAAGTCAAGGATAGATGGACACCGCCAATGCAAAAAAAGAACAGGAGGAGGAAGTAGAAATTGAAAATTTTTATTATAGTCGTGCATTATGGAAGGAAGCATCCGTCTTCACGGAGGATTGTGCTATGGAAGTCAATTAGATGGAAGAAAATGAGAGAAGTTTGAAACTCAACATGGAGAAGATTTTTTGAGCTTTTTGGCCAGTTTTTGCCGTATTTTTTTTGTAATTTTGTGCGAATGAGTTTGATTATTGAACAAATAAATTAGTCTTTGGTGAGAATTTTTTTATTTCGATTGTGAGATTTATCCAAGATTTATGGAAAATTTGGACATTAATTAATTTTGGGGATTGGAATTATTATTAATTTTAAAAATTATAAATTAAAATTCAAAATTTCGTTCAGGGGAACATGTATTGGAGCGTTCAGTGAGGCCTGGTGGGTTATCAGCACATGAAGTTGGACCGCCGATTTTCCATTTATAAAATAAAAATTATTGTTTCGATTGATGCTATTAATTTTCAATTTACTGAGCTTTTTTTTCTCTACTTTCAAAAATGCGTTCTTGTTGCAGTCTTTGCTGTGATGCGCTTCAAAAGCTTCTTTGGAATTTTTCCAGTTAACAAACGGTTTTGTAACTAAATTTCCCAGTTCTTGCCTGCCCTTTCTTCCAACTAGTTGGCTGAATAAAACGCTAGCCAAGGATAGATTTTCAACCGCTTCGTTTGGAATGAGAGGTGACTCTTTTCAGAAACGGGAAATACGTAGTTTTCAGAAGGTGTCCAGCATTTTGTTAGAGCTTCAAATTTGCCTTGCACCCTTTGCTTCTTGGTTACAAAAAACTGCAGTTTTTATTACTTTATTTGTACATTTTTTCGGTTTAGAGATGAATTATTTTTTATTTTATTTTCACGCGCACATTCGAAACATTTTTTCTTAAATGTATAGTAATTGTTTAGATTTACATAACCCATGGGGGGTTTCAACCCCCAAAACCACCCGCTTATATAGGGCCCTGCACAATTCACGTGAGGTTATTGCTGAAATACTGCTGAATTTGCAGTCTGGATCTTTCTAGAAGTCTATGGATATTCCTGGAAGTTTATAGAAAGATGTATTTCGATCTAAATAGCAGAGTGATTGGAAGTGATTGGACATCGGAAGTGTATACCGTGTGTATTAAATAAATAAATATACCGGGTGTTACGTAAATAAGGTGACTAGTTTTTTTTAAATACAGACTTATTGTTAAGTAATTGTTATTAATCGTAGTGTGATTTAGAATTAGTGTAAATATTAGTGAAGTAATGGTCTATTGTTGTTAACTTTATCTGTAAATATATTTTAGCCCTTAATGGTAAAAAAAAAGTTTTAATTTTCGTTAGAATGCATTAGATATTTGAACTGAGTTAATAGCAGATTTGTTTTTTGGTTTACCTCAAGATACTTGAAGTTAAACGGGGTAATAAAACTGTAGTGCGGGTATTACCTTTTTATTAACATTTGTAACCAATTAGTACAGCAAGCTGTAAATCCTACGGTATTTAACAAACGCGTAATAATTAATTTAATCAAATAGGGACGTGTTGATTAAGAAATCGTAATGAAAGTTGGAAATGGAGTTAGGGTAAATGTACAGACAGGGGTTGCATAGTAGCGTAACCACAGAGGGTTGTGTAGCAACTGCGTAGGGAATATATTGGTTTGTTAGTGGTCACAAGTAATTTAGGGGAAGAGAATCGGCTTTTACAAGTAGGAAGGCGGCGAGACATTGAATGGGCTTGATTTTTGACGTTTTTAGATGAATGTCAGTCCTTTCTTTCTATTGATGCGTATGTAAAGGGTATTATTATAATTTTAAAATGTTTGGTCCTCAAATCAATAGTTTAACAAATAATTAAAAATCTCTTTTAATTAAGAGTGAATAAGTCAGTTTTATTTGAATTAAAATTTGAATAATTAGTTCTTATCGGTGGTGAAGCATTCTCAAGTTATATTTATGAAAGCTCATAAATTACCTAAAAAGGGGTGAATAAAATTTTATTGTTATCCTGTATGTTTATTATACTTTATCAGCTATCATCATTCACCGTACATCGTACGATCACCTGTTTAGCCAATGTTATTGGTAAAAATGGTTATAAATATTAATAAATAATTTGATTTTGAAAGCTTGATTTTATCAAACTACCTACCTTTTTAATTATTTTTTTATTTTTATTTTTTTTCTTGAACTGCTAAATCGAATGCAAAGTGAATTCGAATCTACTTTAATATTCAAGAAGTGTCTAAACAAAATTCAGTCACAGTCTGTCACAGAATATCTTCATAAATTTTATACGAAAATCTTCTATATTGCAATACATGATTGTCGCTTACATGTGCAGCGTGTGTAAAAATGTGGGGAGCTTACAAAAATTACATTTTTCAGTTTCTACACTACAATGCATACATTAAATTTGTTTTTATATAAAAACAAAAACTGATTTTTATCCAATGAAATCGAATACTCCTCATTATAATTTGATGAAAATTTATGAAACCAGCTCTACTTTGATGTCTGCAGTTATATCCTTCAGCGAATTCTTCAATTATACATATAATTGAATAAAAAAAGAGAATCATTAATTTAATTGCAATGTGAAAATAAATATTAAAAAAAACTGGCCAAACTAAACACTGAAGAATAGAATTCCCTAAGGGAATAAACTATACCTAAGTAATTAATCACTGAATTCGGGTGGTATTTGCTGTAGTAAGCGAGGCATCTTAATTTGTAAGATAAATACCTTTATTAATTAAATTGTGTCAACAGGCAAAGTCGAATAATTACTGTGAAACATGACAGTTTTCGTTCTTAATACTTTATCTTTAGAAAGCAGGCGTTAATTTGCATAAATAAGTACCCCATAAGAAAGTTAAAATCGTATAGCAACATACTTAATCGGCAATTATTAAAAATTCTATTGTATTATACATATTTAAATATTGTTATATGTTAATCATCCTTTAAATCATTGTTTGACCATATAAATGAATATTAATTAATATTTCTCGTTTGATTTATAGATAGATAAATTAAAGTGTGGTTAGGTTAATGAAAGCTCAATTAACAATTTAAATTTAACACTCGGTATGCGCGTTTCAAAAAGTAACTTTAAATTCGATTCTAAAACCTACTGGAAAACTAAATTTATTTAAAAATAATTAAAATTTTTTTTTAAATAGCAATTATGTTTTTTTTTTTTGAAAAGAAACAGGTGTATTTTGGTTAAAGTGGTAAAAACGCTATACAAAAGGTTGAAATTAAGTTTCGAGGAGGACTCTCCAAATGAAGCTAAGTGGTAGCTAGGTAGTAAGTGGTTGGTGCACTTCAAGTTGATAATAACATTAAGGTTAAAGTTCTAAACAAATAAATTAAGTTTAACTAATTTGTAACAGAGACAAACACACTTGAAAGTTGTCTTTAAAATAAGCGAAGATTAACAAAAAAAGACTATCTTAACTGGAGATAAATTAACCACTAACACAAAAAGCATACAAAAAAATTTAGTATCAAAAATATTATATAAGAAAATCCTCAAAGCTTAAAAGTAAGTTATTAAGATTAACTGTTAGTAACTAAATTTATGGGACATTTTTAATAAGCTCAGATCAAAGCAATCGTATAAACCGGAGTAGGTTTCAGATAACTCAAGATTAAGCTCACAAAAATTAATTACGTTTATTTTATAATTTTAAATTTTCAAAAATAGATTACTGTTTTTTATATTTGTTTACATTTATTTTTAAAATTAACAGGTTGGCAATGTGTTAATATATTGTATAGGTAACATTTTGAAAAAGCAACTTTTCAAAAATATATTACATACATTAATTTTAGGGGTTAGAATTATATGAGTATAGGACACATTTTCAAAAAAGTGAGTTTGATGGATATACGGGAAGTACATTTTAGCAATTTTGAAAACTTCCAAATTTGCAGCTTCCAACAGTTAGTGGCGACAGGTCACATATGATTTTTTTTTCGATATAATTTTGATTTCCACTCCTGAAATAAATCTCGTCGAGGACCAATTCTACCCAATCCACATAAAGGGTATAAAATCCGTAAAGAGCTATGAATATGACCATCCAAGTGGTAAAGGTACGTTTTGCTAGAAACTGCAGCAGCAGAGCAGTTACGGCCGCGTCAAGTGCGATTGCAATACCTAATGGGAAGTACTGCGCTGCAATTGTACCCCGGTATTGCTAGAAACTGCAGCTGCAGAGCAGTTACGGCCGGCGTCAACTGCAAGTACAATACCTATTGGGAGGTGCAGCGCTTCAATTGCATCGTCTAGCAACACACGTAACAGATATTGCATAAGAGCAGTTAGCCAATGTTATGCGGTGCTGCTTGTGCAGTTGTTAGCAAACCGTACCTTAAGACAAACCCGAACCGTTTCACGGTAGAACTCTCAAAACAGTTTAAAAATATCAAAAACAAAACTATTCAAATCTACATAGAAAAAAAAAAACGTTTTTTGTTGCTACAACAAAGTTTTTGTTTAATCAACTAGTTTTACATGTTAAATTTACTAACATTTTGTTATTTGAGGTTTTATTTAACTCCGCCTGCGGAAACCGCTGGCTAGATGGCATAGACATTTCCAGTCTCAAACCCGGATAATGGAGGAGGGTTTGTAGGTGAGCTTAGCAGCCTACCAATGGCAAAAAAAGAAAATTGCTCATAGAACCAGTAAACGAGCCTCGGATGGTAATGGACAGTTTTTAAGGTTGAGGACTTAATGCACGATTAGACGTAGTAAGATGGGTGAGACAACGAAGGAGAGGATGGAACGAACACGTCAACCGCATGAACAACCATAGGCATGCTCAAATAGTCAGAGATGGAAGAGTTGTCAATGGAAAACGTCTAAAAAGATGGTTTATCCCATTGATGAAAAATTCATAGTATTCATGAACAAAATCAATGTGTTTATGAATTTCTTCATCAATATGATGAATTTTGTTCATCTGTGTAAAAATGATGAATTTTTCATCAATATGATAAACCATTTTTTTTAGTGTTGAACGAAAGCTGGCAGTCCATATCACAAGAAGCTGGAAATAACAGGCCTTAAAGCCTAAATTA
Source organism: Cantharis nigra (assembly GCA_958510845.1). NCBI lineage: Eukaryota > Metazoa > Arthropoda > Insecta > Coleoptera > Cantharidae > Cantharis > Cantharis nigra. The sequence goes on along the minus strand of OY294034.1, from coordinate 6,853,496 downwards.
TGTTAAAAGAGAAGAGGTTTCTTTTGAATATTGCACTCCAGACGCGCATGAATGGATTAACGTGATTCTCTAAAAATTGCAATAACTCGAAAACGGTGCGAGATGACGAAAAACCGAGCAAAAATATTCTCCCTGCCAACGAGTAAACCCCCACCGATTTCATGCGGCCAGGTGCACAAAAAATTCCTAGTCGAAATTCTAAAAAAAAGTCATAACTCGAATGGATTAACGAGATTCCCGAAAACTTGCTTCGAACTCGAAAAACAAAAGAAAACAATTTTTCGCAACGGGCGACGAAAATAAAACAAAAGTGTAATCCCCTTGGGACTTTTCCCGAGTAACCGCAGGTATGTTCACACGAGAACATCGCGAGAAGGTTGACGTTAGTAAAGTAGAGTAGACCTTAAGACTCAAGAAAAATATTTGAGTAAAACAAAACTATTTTGGTCTTAAATACACGAAGCATTGTGGCTTTTAAGTTATCAATCAAGATATACACTGAAAATCAAACTGCGTTTGTCCATACAAACAAATTGGATATAAAATTCAATTGAATATAGGTAATCCAACTATGAAGATCAGCAATAAACTTAAATTTCCATTTATTGAAAAGGTTGATATTTAAATTCCAGTACATGAGATAATACAATTATTAAATATTGAACATAAAATAAAAATGAAATGAAATTTCATTATTGGAAACCGGAAACAGAAGTCATGCAATTAAATCAAACTCATGACCTATGATTGCATTCAAGATTCGTAATCCAGAAGAATTCTGGAATTTTCTTCGTTTTTCAAAATTTTCTTCTTTGTTTAACTTTTTCCAAGGAACTATGAAAATATACTATTTTGGAATTTTTAGAATACTTATACGTAATATTGTTGTGATATTATTTTTTTAATTAATTATTTTTTATTGCTTATTAATTAATTATTGATTAAGCCAAAGATCAAAAACAAATTTTCCAAAAACAAAATCAAAATTGTAAATTTATTTAATATAAAATATAAATTTTGCTCGACTAACCTATCAATAATCCAAATCCAAATTTAACATTAATATTTCCAAATACAAAATGGGAAATCAAAATGAAAAGATAAATCCACCCATATGTGCGCTTGCATTGGTAATCTATCCAATCTTTATAACTGAACCAATTCAAAATTTAATAAATCCTATCTAAATATTCACTTTTTGAAAATATCCCAATTGTGTCTAAAATTTGGAACGATCCAAAATTCAAATATTTACAAACTCAAAATTTTTTGGAATTAATAAAATTTACAAAATAAAAACATAAAAATCCAAGTTGGGTTTTGAAACACGACATCTGTTTCTCTAGTTTTCTTTGCGCAACCGTGGTTAGATAATTGAAATTGAAAACCATTTCAATTGTGATCCAAAATCTTTTCTTCTCTTCTTCTTCATACCAGCATACGGCCGACTGCGAAGCGGGTAACAGACGTTGAAATCCTGGTCGCGTCGAATAACTGCTATGATCTAGAGCCCAAGATAGATCTGTTGGCTGTGGGGAAGGCAATGGGAAATCACTCTATTTAAATTTCCTAGCACGTCAACTTGGCTTTAGCCAAGTTTGATTGTCAATGCCCATTGAAGGCACCGCATAGTTAAGAAGAAGAAGATGCATGATTTTCTCTCCATCTGCTTCTGTACCGACAATATCTTCTCTTTGTTCTACATGTTGGCTTTCCATTTTTTTGGTTTTAAATTTATTTATACCAACAAAATTAAATAAATACTCATCAGTAAAGATGAGTGCAGATAAATTGAGGATGAAGACAAATGCCGAAATTATGCATGTAATGGAGAACGAAGATATAGTAATGTGTGTTAAGGCACAGAGACTAAGATGGATGGGTCATAAACAGAAGAAGTAAGAACGAGATGATAAGGATTATGACGGAATGGACACCAACAAGCGAAAGGAGAAGAGGACGCCCAAGATTGAGATGACGGGATGAAGTGGAAGAGGACCTGTTAAGAATGGACATTGAAAACTGGAGAGTGAAGTGTACTAACGGAAACGTGTTGAAGACATTCACTTGTATGTCCACTTTACTTGTTTTAAAATTTTCATGATTTAAATAAAAATTTGGACAATCAATATTGAAATTTCCAAGTGAAGGAGAGTGGGTACATGGCAGAAAAAATTCAGTTTTCAGCAGCGAATATTGATTGATAAATTAATATTCCCGCATCATCAAACATGGAATTGACCTATATATTTGCCCAATTTTAAACCAATGGATTATTAGGTACGGTCAGGTTTGGAGACAAGGACCTCTTGGAAACGTCACAACAGTTTGAATGGTCCAAAATTCCAAAGACCCCAAAAAACTGTTTTGTAAAAATTATAAATTTTCCCAAAAAGAATTTCAGGTACAAAATTACCCAATAAAAATCGATCAAGCGTTTAACTTCCTTACAAATTATGTAAGGACAATGATATTTCGCTTAAAATAAAGTAAGTTTTAAGTTCAGTCGTTTTTCCCAAAATAAGTAATTCGTAAATCTGTCGTAAAATGTAAGCAGAAATGAAACAAGAAATAAAAGCAAGTTTACTAAAAGGAATGTTTTCAAGGTAGTTAAAACAATAATGATCGTGTAGTTAAAATTATGATGCTGCAAACACAGTAAATAAATTGTCGAATGAAAAACCTTGGAACAAACCGCTCATCATGAATAGAGCCACCTTATCTTATCCTCTCAAGATTCATACAGCCATGGTGCACAATGTCTACATTATCTGAACATAAATTTGCTGCATTAATTACTAATGGGGGAGACAAGACCGTCTTGTTTAATTAGGTACACTGCAAATTTGTATCATAAATCATTAAACCGAATTAGTCCAAGCATAATTATTTTTTGCACACGAAAGTATGACATTTTTTCTATTTCAATTCAGTGCTCCCTGAAAATTTTGGGTGAACATAAACTGACTGAAAAAACTGGAGGTATACACAATAGGGCAATAAAATAGTTTAAAAATTATTGCTTTCCAAGTTAAAAATTGAATTAATAGCTGAAGAACAATAAGACAAAAATGATTATTGCATATAATGTAGTACTTTGCATAGCAAATGTAGTTTACCATAAATGTAAATATTAATGCTTATTTTGGAGACAATAAAAGAATGTGATAACCGGTAATGACAAGGGCTCTAAAGCCCAAGGTGCTGCCAAACTGGCAACTTATTAAATCACTTCCGCTTCAAATATTCTACCGAACAGATACGCTGACTATAAAATTATGCAAATAGCATTTTTATCCAAAATTCCACAAAACTGTTTCATTTACAAAACATATTCGGCAATCAGATTATCATAAATTTTTATTTTTGACGTAAAATTGTCAGTAGTATATCTACTTATCTCAATGTAAATATTATTACCTACTAATCCACATCATTCAAACACAAAATTAAATTCAACAAAGAAATACTTTTATATATTTAACGTCTTTCGTTATTTTGACTTTCTTATCTAATAATGTGTTTATAAATGACTTCTAAATTAAAAATTTTAAATTCAAATTCCAAGTTCATAATAGTATTTTACACCACCAGCATTAAAACGAAGTGATTACTGAATGAGTAATTTTATCTAATTTTGCGTAGAAAAGTCGCAATTGAAGTAATCAAAAATTGGTACAAAATTTAAAATGACGTAGCTTATTGGCTATTATTAAATAATTTGGCTCCCCTTTTTTCAAAAAATTAAATTATTTTGTTGTTCTCGATTGTTCTTCATTTGTTCTTAATTTTTCTGATATTTTACAAAAGAATATCGAAAAACTCTCAAAAAGCTTTTTTTGCCAGCTCCCCATTTTTTTAAATAAAAATTTTTTGTTGATGTTCCCGATTGTTCTTGATTTGTTCCCAATTGTACTGTAAAATTAAATTTTTTAAATCTAATGTTAACATAAAATTTCGTATCAGCTCCCCTTTTTCCGAAATTAAAATTTTATTTTATTGTTCTCCTTTGTTCTTCATTTGCTTTCAATTGTTATGTAAAAGTAAAATATCTAAATCCGCGAAAATCGCGAAATGAACTTTAGCCGAACCCCATTTTTTTTATATCAGTATAATTTTCTTTCTTTGTTGATCTAGATTGTTGTTATTTTGTTTTTAAGTGCCCTGTTAGTTTCCTTAGTACTCTTGTAAAAATATGATATGTATTTGCAGTATGCAGGGCCGTCCTAGGACATCTAAGTTCAGGATATCATCAGTTGTCTTTACATAAAGAAATTTGTGTTAGTAATCAATGCAATTGTGCAGAAAAATTACACAATTGCGTACTTTTTTTGCATAAGAGTATGCATTACTAACACATATTTCTCTCTGTGTTGAAGAGGAAATATCAAATATTATCGAGATTGAAAACAGAGGGATGATATCGGATCGATTAGAAATTAAATCAAAGAAATATGAATTTTCATGCCGACGTTTTGGAAAATTTAATTTTTCATTTTCAAGACTTACATATCAAAATTAGATACCGAAATCTGCTTCGAAATTATCATGATAAACTTATACATAACATGAACTTTACAATGTGGGCCTCCATTTTACCATTCGCTGACGCATAACTACCGCTTTTTGACTTTGCTTCTTATGTTGCACTTCGTGCATCTACTTTATTTACATGTTTAGGTCTAATTTTCATTTTACGATATCTCAATTTCATTCGACGATTTCTGAATATCAATTGACAAATCTGAATTACAGATGACGATTTCTGAATATCAGTTGGCAAATCTGAATTACAATTTATGATTTCTGAATATCAGTTGACAAATCTGAATTACAGTTACAACGTTCATAAAATAGATGTCTACTAAATGTCGGCTATATACATTTACTAGATGTTGTGCAACGTATATCTAATAGATATCCAGATAAAGTCCTGGATATGCATACCTTATCTGGACTGGATCTGGATATCCAGTAAATATTGAGTGTTATCTGGGTTTTAATTTTCCATGAAAGAAACACCTACATGTCTGAAGTGGGTGTCACTTAACTCCATTCTGTTGATGGAACCACTTCGTTCCTATTTTATTAAAACATTACAGCACCATGAACCAAAACCTCAAGTTAAAACTCTTCAAAGCTATCATCCGACCAACCATCACTTATGCAGCCCCGGCGTGGGCCTTCGCAACCACCAATAAGACTTCAAATAATTCAAAATCTCTGCTTCCGAGAATTCAAGATCGAAACCATTGATGACTTCATCAGCAAACTGTCAAGATGTCAAGACCCAAAACTTCCCGCTCTAAAAACCTCAGAAGTACAACCTATCCCCAGCACCCACATAGGTAAAACTCTTCACCTAAATCGTCTAATCTTTGTTCTAGTTCAGATCGTTTATCCTCCACTCGTTACTCAAACAAGGTCGTAAGTCATCTACAATTCATCCTAACTGCCAGGCTCCGGTTATCGTTTTTTGTTAACCTAGCACTTACTCACCAAATCCCACATTCTATCCACACCCCACAACCTCATCATTCAAGACTAGGTTCAATGCCCAACAGGTTCGTAACTCCCTTAATTTACCTAACGCAAAAACATCCAACATTAGATGAAGGAGATAAGGCAGCTTTACTGCCACATGCTCCACTTTAAGAATTAGGTTTGGCTTTACTTTTAAACATTACACTTCAGTGGTGCGATTCGAACAGACATTTATTTTAAAATGGATTTTGTTAATTATAGCTGAATTTTACATAAAAACAGAGACTCCTGCTCTTCCATACCAGTGTCTTTAAAATATCTATTTTTCATTCACAATGAGAAGCGTTTTTACAAATGGACTGGCTTTTGGGTTTTACTTAAGAAGGTAGTTTTCTGTCTTTCTTTCTGATCGGGTTTTTTCGACATGTTTTGTATAACAGGGATGTTTTCATAATAGGATTTGTTCATCATCATCATCATCATATATATTGTCATGATATACTCTGTGTAGGGGGGTTCCTCAGGAAACGTAAAATTTTAGTTTTAAGAAAAGTTTTATATTTTGTTTATACATTTTAAAACATTAGATCGGCATAGAGGAAAAACTTCTAGATAGAATGGATCATACCCGACTACCAAAGAAATTCTTGGAATATAAGCCCAGAGGAAGAAGATCTGTAGGCCGCCACTGGTCTGAAACGTGAGAATGATGATGAACATTGTTTGTAAATTTTGATTTTTCCGCAAATTAGGTAAGTTGAGCGCCAGCTAGCGAATAAAAACTCTTAAAATTTTGATCAGAGGTTTGTATTTAAGAATAGATTTATTTGAGTGTTTGAGTAAGTAGTGGTGTTTTATTATAATTGAGAAAATATTTAGATATCCAAAAATATCCATTTTTGATGAGATTAATATTGGAAAATAATTTTGGATTTTTAAAGATTTATAATTGTGGATTTGAAGATAATTTTGGATTTGGATATTTTGAAAGTTAAGTTTGAATATTAAGTTGATATCGGTGACAGATGCACAATCTATCAATTGCATTAAGTTTCCCATTTTCTATTAAATTTATATTGGAAATTAATTTATTTTGAATTTGGATTTTTTTAAGTTAGGTGGGGCAAAAACTTCAAAATTTATATTTTTCTGGCGATTGTGGGATTTCGGAATTGGAAATTTCAAGAATTACATATCAATATATATCAGCTTTTCTGCCCACAGTAGGACAATTAGCTTCTTTCTTTAAGGTAAAAATTTCAGCATTTAGACTTTATAATTGATTAAAATGGTTGATAGGGTCGATCTTCAACCTAAAGGGAAAAAATAACTTTACATGCCCTCCGAAACACGGAGACGGTCATGAGAACTCTTCCCGGATTCGAATTGGGTAATTTCGGTATTAGCAGTTGCTCGGTTTAAAATTTCATAAAACCATATAATTTTATGTTTATATTTGTAATTTACGCCATGAACTTCCACAATTTGATTTGAAAATATTCTATTTCTGAAAATAGAAAGTGGACAACTAGATGCTATTTGAAGTCTGGGGAGGTATAGAATACCTCCAGGTCACCAGCAATTATGTTCAAATGATTGCCATGCTATTAAACTTGTGACTTCCGTACCAGGAATTTTACTATTCCACATCCACACCCACCAGACCCCCGGTGAGAGTTTTCACGATGCATAGATATATGCTGTATAAATATGGACTACAACTTTTTGTTTGTACACAAATGATATGTAGATGTATTTGCTCTAAGAGAATAGAAAAATACACACACACACCTATGGGTTTTCAAACCAGGGGTCTGGGGGATATGGAACAGTGCGCCAGCAATGATAGTTAAAGGATTTTCCATTCCAGGAATTTAACTTTTTAAACGGTCTTACAATTACTATGTTCCGAGGGGTGTTCCACACCCCTCAGACCCCCCCGGTACGAATTTTTACGGTACATGATGTGTGAATATGCACTAAGACTTTTTGTTTATAAAACTGGGGGTATGATTTGTATACAAATGACGTATAAATGTTTTTGTTCTGACAGAGTGAAAAATTTTTATTATAAAAATTAATCACAAAAAAATACACACTCTTTTGGGATTTCAAACCGGGGGGTCTGGGGGGTATGGAATACCCTCCAGTGCACTAGCAAATAGTTAAAGGATTATATTTGTTGAAAAAACAAATTAAAGTTAAAACCCCCCAAGTTTTTATTTTTATTGTCAAATCAAATTTTTGATTTTACTTTTCGATCCTAGGCTTAGATCCTTTTTACAAGGAATTAAAAATCTTTAATTGAAAAAAATTAATATTTAAATAAAATAAATTTAAATGCAGAAAACACTAGAAAATTTTAAAGTCGATGAAATCTCAGAAAATGGAAAATACAAACAAAGATAGTCTATAATATTCTAGATTTCCTCAAATTTCTCTTCAGTTTTTCATATGACAATTTCTCAATTATTTTTTCACTTATTTGTTAACAAGGAACGGGAAATTTTAAGAAATCCCAGAAAATTTTAGTACTAAATCCATAAAAATGCCACTAATTTTACAATTAAGGCGCCACTATTGTAGCATTTAATGCAGTGTCTTGAATTAGTTAAGTTTCTTCTGTTAATAATAAATATTTTTAAATGATTCAAAAAAAATTAATTAGGTAAATCATTAAACTATTTCGGTAAAAGCTTAAAATTTTAAAAATAAATCGATTTTTTAAGTAATAACCTTTTGAAATATAGCTAACTTTCAGCGCTTCTGTATTAAAATCTATATTAGATATCAAAAAATAAATTCTTTACCAAAATAGAATAAACCTTTACCTGCAGATTAAAAAAAAATTGAAAATTTTTTGGTCATTAATCGAGCTATAAATTTTACGATAAAATGTACCGTTTTATGAATTTTTTCAATGCAATTGCATATATTGCAGGGGTAATGCAAGTTTTATTTCAAATGTATAATCATTCAGACCAGTTTGAAAACGTAAACATAGTATCGAGTTACCGACGTACTGATTACTTTTATAATAATAACTTTTAGCTATCTTACAAAAACTCAAGAACATGATTTATTTATATTTTTATAAATTAGAATGTTTCTTCGTAAAGACATTAACTATAAAAAAACAGAAAACCTTTTTACCAATTTTTATTTTTTATTAAATTTTTAAAAATGTAAAGGAATTTTATTTAATTTAAAATTAAAAATTTTTAAAATTATCCCATAGATTTTTTGTGTTTAAGGTACGAGGACTGAAGAGGCGGATATAGTACTTTTGGGCAATTATACAGGGTGTCCCGTGACCGTGGAGAACCTTCGAAGTGTTGATAAAGGACACTTTTCTAAGACACATTTTTAACCTTCAAGCAGGCGCGTGTTCATTTAGAACAGCAGCGGTCGCGCGCGTAACGTTAACGACCTATTGTAAATTTTAGGGATTCAATGCACCAAATAATTAAACAATCATTTATTTTTTATAATAAATTATAACAATTATTTTTCGGTTAAGAAACGAATTTAGTTATAAAACATTACTTAAATCTTATTAATTACAATTAAAATGATAATTTAAAAAAAACACATTTTTTTGGATTAGGTCGCAACTTGGCAACATAAATCTTACTTATAATTACATAAAATCAAAATTATAAAAATAAAAAAAACTGACACTAATAAAATCAAAATATGATAGTATTTAGTAACCAAAGTTTAGTTTTCTTCCAAGGAAGAAACATTTTTTCACAAACGGCGTCCCGGGTAACCAGTTAGACAACAGGCGCGTGTAGTCTTTTCCACGTCTACGCCTACGGCGCGATCGAAACAAATGCAATTTGTGCAATATGCAAATCGCGAGGTATGGCGACATATAGTTGCTTGTAATTAACCTAGAAGAGGCTACTAATTATAAACAAAAATTTATCAAGTGCGGTCGATTCGACGCCGCGCGCCTGCTTGAAGGTTAAATAAAATTTTTGTCCAAGTCCAAACCCTTGGAGAGTACCTCTCCCTTTAAAGCAATTTTTTGAATTTCTGATTTCAAACGACCATAGCTCCGATACTATTGCTTTTTTAGGTTTAATGGATTAGAATTTTTTTAAAGATCATTCGCTTATCTACAAATTAGGTTATAACCTTTTATCGTCTAGAATCAACGGATTTCGAGTTATAAATTAAATGAAATAGAAAAATGTTAAAGAAATTCAGGTTTTATTTTTTTTACTTTTCTTGCGAACTCCGTATCTCTTAAACAAAACGTTTTAGAAAAAACTAACGGCTTAACCCGGGCAGAGAATTTTACGAGCTATAACTTTGGTCAAATAAATTTTTTGGGAAACCAATCGTTTTCACAGAAATTCTGAAAATAATAAACAAGGTGTAGGTAAACAAAAAATATATTTACAAAATTGCTAAAAATCTCAATTTGATTTAGGTAGGTACCTATAGCATCGTTTGAGCAACATTGTTATAAAGCACATTAGTTTATCGTTAATTATTTTGCTAATTTATGATAATAATTTATGAGGGAAGCCAATTTGAAAATTTATTAAAATAAATTTTATAAATTTATTTTTTTTACCTATTTTCAAAATTTCTGTAAAAAGGGCTGGTTACCCAAAACAATTTATTTGGCCAAAGTTGTAGCCCGTAAAATTCCCTATCCGGTTTAAGCCTCTAGTTTTTTTCTAACACGTTACGTTTAAGAGATACGGAGTTCGCAAGAAAAGTAAAAAAAATAAAAACCTGAATTTAAAAAAAATTTTTTACTTAATTTAATTTATAACTCGAAATACATTGATTCTAGACGATAAGAGGTTATAACTTAATTTGTAGATAAGCGAATGATCTTTAAAAAAGTTCTAATCCGTTAAGCCTACAAATCAATAATATCGGAGCTATGGTGGTTTGAAATCAGAAATTCAAAAATTTGCTTTAAAGGAAAGTACACCCCAAAGGTTTGTACTTGGACAAAAATTTTATTTGAAAATTTTTTCTTAGAGAAGTGTCCTTTATCACCACCTCGAAGGTTCTCCACGGTCACGGGAACATTCTGTATTTATAACAAGAACTTCTGAACTAAACACGATTTATGTTGGTTTTATAATATTTGAAGGTCTTTTCTAAACCAATTTTAGTAACACTTGCCCGCAAAAGCTGCAAATACTTAAACTTGTTTATAATACCTTCTGTTACGACCAATTACCCACTCCCGCTATGAAAATAGGGCCCCTCTAAGCAATCACATTTTGGGGCCAATTTAGTTCTTCCGAATTAATTAAAAAAACTCACATATTGTGCTTCACAAACTTTACGTGGAGTGCCCAGTCAAGTTTCCATCCAAATTTTATAGGTGCTTATTTCAATAACGTGTTTTTTTGAGTATATTTCTAAATTTTATCCGTCCCTGGCTAACCCAATTATATTAGGCCCAATTTGTGCTCACCTATTTCAAAAATTCTGGTACTGTAACTGCATAAGCTAGTGCTATAGCTTTATACCTAATATTGCTGGCTTTTTTCTTAAATAATGCTCTTCCAGTGCAGGATTTACGTATAAACTAATAAAGCTATAGCTTAGGGTCTCCACTTTCTTGATACCCCAAAAAATTGTCCGAGTGCCAAAAGTGAAATTTGGCACTGACATATAATATTTGGACTTATAAAGAGCCCCATATCTAAAAGCTTTGGGCCTTATCAAGTCTGAATCCGGCACTGTGCTCTTCTAATAATAGTTTTAATTTTTTTTGCAGTTAAAGATTTTATATACTTTTTGGTGAAATTTGTCGACTCTGAAGAAGAACTACCTATTAAGCTTTTAACTTTAACATGGCATAGTTAAGAAAGGGGTTGTTAATCCCTTAAATGTTAATTTAGAGAAAAATCCAAAAATATGTAACCTACAGTCTTTTCTGTCCTACAACATATTATGCAATATCTTTTTCGAAAAAAAATATATTGGCATATGTTTCATTCAAATCAAAAAAACTCTTTCTATATGAAAATTTAAAATTTTGATATTTTATCTTATTTTTGAAGGGCGATTATACTCCCTAAACCCGTGTCTCAGCAGCTAAAAAAATTAAGGACCTCTTATTAAATAAGAGGTCCAAAAAAATCCAAAAATATCTAAAAAAAATTATTCAAATCGGTGAGGGACACTTTTACTTGTCAGTTAACCATTTGAATTTGAGTTAACTCATGATTTGACTCGTGAAAAACTGAGCCTAAACGTCCTTTTTTTCGTAATTTTTAAAAGAACTTAAAAAAGAACCATCAGCCAACTCCTATTTTATAATATGCATTATAGAAAATGAGTCGAGTTTATACAAAAAATATCTAATCATGAAACTGATATTTTGTTTATAAACTTAGGTGAGATAAGGAACAAATCTCTATCCACAAGAAAGTTCTGCTAGTACACGTCAGTATAATTGTACAACACGTCATCAATTACCTTTATATACGTCTATCTTTTCTTGAACTTGACCGCTTTCACCAACAATATTTTACAGAACAGCAATAGTAGCGCCTTAAGAAATGTAGAAAATTAGAGGAAATAGAAAATCTTAGAAAAATATCCAAAAAATCTTGTGAAGTGGGGAATCACAGAAAATTCTAGAATATTTTAGGAAATTTAGACAATTTCAGAAAAGTAATTGAAAAATAAAAAAACTCCTGTATATATATTTTTAAATATTTAATAAAATTAAATAGGGGGGGGGGGGTAGTTGCTCGTCTCTATATCCGCTCTTGTTCGGAAGGAATTCTTTGGAAATCACTGGAATTACATGGAAATCGTCAGAATTTCGAGTCCTGTATACAAATATTTTTTTGTCTTTTATAAAAGCAGGGCCCCCGTTAACAACTTCGCACACGGGTCCTTCACCTGCTTGTTACGCCACTGAATATAATCAATCACAAAACATGTACACAAACCGGTGGACCTGGGGGTATCATCGGCTCTTCAGTTTACTCATCTTGGCCCACTATCATTTATCTCTTTCAAGAAAAGTTTCGGCATTAAGACCCCAGGGCTGCTCACACCGGATTGGAGGAATGCCTAATACTGTTTTTAATAGTTAATGGCGGCAATCATCAAGTTAGAGGGACCAAGGGAAAAGTTCTAGAGTTTCCCCGGATTTGAACCGAGTACCTTGGTCAGCAGCTGCTTACTAAGCTAATGACAGTCTTCTGGGGAGCATGTGGGTATGGAATACCCTTCAGAGCATAAATTGAATAGTTGTAAAATGACAAGCAGTAAAATGTGTTGTCTTTTTCTGTATAATTCTGTTTCGGAAGGGCAGAGGGAGTTCCATCGCTCTTACCAGCCGTCACAATCTCTTAAATTTCTTGAATTTTTTGAATAATCTGTATATGGCTTACAGGATGCAGGTTGGAAAGCCTGGTCTATTAAATATACCCATAAAGTTGGTCGTGCACATTTCATGTAATATGGAATATTGAATAACAGATTTCGAAATTGTGCAACAATGTTTATAGATTGTCGCATTCATTTTAATACAAAATTTCAGAAATTTTGATTTATTTTTCGGATTTTGATATAGGTATATTCAATAAAATGTGGAATAATTTCTTGCATGCATTGCATATCAACAAACATAAATCGAAGTCAGAGTGCGTATCATGAAGCAAAGGGTGTTTGTAAAGGGCACGAAATGATTATAACGTGTTGTGCAGCACACTCTAATAGTCAATAATCCTTAGCACTTAGAACTAATCTATTTAGCACGCGCCGCCACTTAGTCTTGTCGTTTTTACTGCCAAAATTACAAAACCCAGATGCGCCTTATCAGTAATTCCTTAATTTTTATGTATCATACGTAATCCTTGCGTTTGCTTTATGCTTAACTCTTGGCAACACTAAAAACGTTAAAAAGTGCTTTAGAGCCAGAAGTCAAATTATTACGACGACCTTATCTATAAAATTGATAAAAGTCTGCTACTTTAAAATATTTCACAAGTTGCAAAAATATGTATATAATTGCTTATGTGGCTCAATCGTGGAAAATCCATTTATCGATAAATATAAATAGCTTCAATATTCAAACAAAAATAAAACAAAAAATTAAATTAAACTTTGACTTGCCTTGCTCTATTTGTTGAAAGTCCAGTTTGCAATTAAATGGTTCGAAGTATTTATTGAATAAATAAAGCTAGCTATCCTGTTTTTTTTAAATTATAATTTTTAACAGTTCACTCGCGAATAATTCCATCAGAATCCACTTTTTAAAAGCATACGCTCTTTTGAATTCATGAATCTGAAATGGGATATAAATGTAGTCATTTGTGAAAAATCGTTCTCAAGACGTAGTTTAACTGACCAAGAATTTTGTCAACGTCCTGGATTATCCCTAAAAATGCTAGGGCCAAACTCAAAATCTAGTCTATTCTTAGTTACAAATAAATTGCTTTATATGTTTGCGGATACTGTCACTCCATTGTAATTATTTGGTAGGTATTTCGGCAAAGCCAAAATAATTAACTTCCAAATTAGGTTATAACCCTTGTTAGGAAAAAACTGAAGAATGTATGACAAAAATGAACAGCGTTTTGCGACGTGTCTATTTTATATACGATACTTTAAGTAAATGTCACACTGCCGAGAAAGCATTCGCGGAACACGAATGCTTTTACAACCCTCTGAAAGTACAGAATATATTATCATATTTTGTTATTCAAAAAGTCTTGGTCATTTCCAAGATGCCCAAGGGTTTCTCTATGTGCATATAAACGCATACCTCTTCAAACAAACGTAAAAAGTTTGATTTATATTTTCTATTAAATTTTAAAAACATTTCTGCACTCGAACTAACCTTTGGGTTAGGTTTTGGTACCGCCGTTACTGATAAGGTTAGGTAGCCTGACCCGTCAATGTTGCCGTTAGGTGTAATGCAAAAATCCTACCTTTACAATTTTTATAACCGCATCGCAAAGGCAATAAAAGGTTAAAGTGTGACCGATATAAGTAGTAATATTTGCCTCCCCAGCGAGAGGTATTACGAACAAACTATGTTACATTCTTTTCGGTTCATTGAATAGAGTGCTATAAGTTTAGTTCGCCTTATATAATATTCAAAACACGTCTTTCGTGTGCAGAAATTTTGAATGTAATTTAATATATAAGAGGGATAGTTTAAAATATAAACTTTTTGCTGCAGTTTTCATGTTATCGATACTCGAAAATTACATTCCATATTCTTGCTCAATTCCAAAAAACATGTTGCGCAATGCGAAAATTCGAATTTTGTAAATAGATCTGCCGCTCTAGTCAAAGAGGTCGGGGAAAGCCCGATTCTCATTTCAGCTACTTAATTAATATTTTTGAATAAATAATTTTGCATAAAATTTAAATTGAAATTCATGCAAAAGAAGTCACAAAAATTGAACCAAATCACACAATAGGATATGTAACGATGTTATCGACATTAGTGATTTTCTAGGGTGTCCACCCTTACTGCATTGTTCTCACTTTTGAATTTAGGGTGGTCTAGTGCAGATAACATAGCCAGTATAACGCTTGTTTATATGCAAACTTATTTGCAGTTTTTATCTCTACGTAACGCTACTCATTTTACACTTACAGTATATTATTGTTATTTAAAATATTATAACTTTTTCCAACAACCAACGGTCCGGAACCCTCGCCTATTGTTTAGTTACATTTTATAAGGGCTTTTCAATTATTTGCACAGGTAGTCAGGAAGTTCGGCATCGGACTCGTAGGTAGCAGGTTCGATTCCCAGTTGCTACCAGGTTGTACAAAATATAAGAGCATACATCAATACGCCAATACGCTTCTTTGTTAGAAGTATTTTATTTAATTTGTTTTTTATTCCATATACAGGGTGTCCCGTGACCGTGCAGAACCTTTGAGGTGGTGATAAAGAACTATTTTCTAAGATAAAATTTCAAAAAAAATTTTTGTCCAAATGTAAACCCTTGGAATTTATGATTTCAAACGATCATACCTCCGATATTATTGAGTTTTTAGATTTAATAGATTAAAACTTTTTTACAGATCATTCACTTATCTACAAATTAGCTTATAAGCCTTTATTGTCTAGAATCAACGTATTCCGAGTTATAAATTAAATTACGTGAAAAAATATTAAGAAAAACTCAGGTTTTATTTTTTTTACTTTTCTTGCGAACCCCATATCTCTTAAACGAAACGTTTTAGAAAAAATCTGATGGCCCAAACCGAATAGCGAATTTAACCGGCTACAGCTTTGGTCAAAAAAATTTTTTTGAGAAACTAACCGTTTTCACAGAAATTCTGAAAATAATGAACAAGGTGTAGGTAAAAAAGAATAAATTTACAAAATTTATTTTAATACATTTTTCAAAATGGCCTCCCTCATAAATTATTATCATAAATTGACAAAGTAATTAACGATAAACTAATGCGTTTTATAACGATGATATTAAAACAAATGCTATACCTACCTAAATCAAATTAAAATTTTTAGCAATTTTGCAAATTAATATTTTTTTACCGACACCTTATTAATTATTTTCAGAATTTCTCTAAAAATGGTTGGTTTGCCAAAAATATTTATTTGACCAAAGTTGTAGCCCGTTAAAATCCCTATCTGGTTCGGGCAATCAGATTTTTTCTAAAATGTTTCGTTTAAGAGATATGGGGTTCGCAATAAAAGTAAAAAAAATAAAACCGGATTTTTTTAAACATTTTTGCACTTAATTTAATTTATAACTCGGAATCCGTTGATTCTAGACAATAAGAAGTTATAAGCTAATTTGTAGATAAGCGAATGATCTTTAAAAATGTTCTAATCCATTAAGCCTAAAAACACAATAATATCGGAGGTACAATCGTTTGAAATCATAAATTCAAAAAATTGCTTTAAAGGGAGGTACCCACCAAGGGTTTGGACTTAGACAAAAATTTTATTTGAAATCTTGTCTTAGAGAAGTGTCCTTTATCACCACCTCAAAGGGTCTGCACGGTCACGGAAACACCCTGTATAACAGTAGATTAGACGGCCTGCTGGTCGCCCCGATTCACAGTATTTGAATAATGTGGAAACTATTTTTAACACAAATAGGATGTTTTACCATGCAGTTAAAATTTTGTATTGCCATAATTGAGAACGGATACGGTCTGATGCTTAAGTGTTTTGACTACTAAGCAAAAATCTCTAGTTTGACCCCGAGTGTGGAGCAAAAACTTTATTTTAGCCGTCCTCTTTCGGCAAGGAATAGCAAACTACCAATCACCAATGTAGTCTGCCGTCAAAATCCTTCATGAAATGAAGTAGTCATTCAAAACCCATTGTGGGTTGTGCGTGTAAAGGAATTTACTCTTGATTTATAAAAGGTAGTGAATTAACTCATTAATTCGATATCTCCAAAGATGTATTGCGAAATGACGCAGACCCACAAAATAAAATTTTTTTGAGCCCAGTAGTAATACCGCAACGTTATAAGCTGGTATCCTTTGGTGTTGCTTCACTTTTTCCCCAAAAAAATTGTTTTGCACTTGATTTTTGTAATTACTGATGGAAGTGATGGAGAAGAGAAGTGATATTAACCCTGTAATGGTCACATTTTTTTCTTTGTTTTCTGTCGAACTAAGTCAACCTTAATTAAATTAATTTAATAATTAATTTTGTGTTATACACGTATTTAGTACATTAGTTATTATAATAATCTTTCATTTTCTATTTTCTTTCTTTTATTACTATATTTGTATGTCCACATGTAATTTTAATTAGGTATTATATTAAAATGCTTTTTACAAATGCCAGTCTAGTAATAACAAAGGTTTTTTTTCATATTAATCCTGGAGAAAAGTATTCAAGAAAGGTATAAATTCATTAAAACTTTCTTCCTCCATATCTTCTAATCTGTGGGGTTTACCAAAAACATGTTCAAGATAATTTTTCTAGAAGATTTAACGGCCTTTAATTTTGTACAGGTTGGGATTTGCTTTATCTAACGACATTTTCGAGATATTTGACAAAAACTGTAGAAATGTATGGTTTTGACGTTTTGACTCCTTCTCCCCTCGCCCCACCCAAACCCGTCGCTCTTCAGTGGGAGACTTTTTAGCACTTATAGAACAACTGATAATAAACATTTTGTGACAATCCAACCTCTTATTTTTTGGATTTCGGGGTTCACATCTAATTATTATACTGTACTACAAGTAGAGTTTGAAAATTTAGTTTTCTTTTAGTTAGATGTAGTATTTTTTAAATTGTATGTGGATAATTTTTTCTCGGGAGTTGGTAAATGGGTAGCAGGACCAATTTCCGGTGGTATTGTATATTAAAAAGGTACATAAGAAGTTTATCATTATTGCGCCGATAAACAAAATTTTTCTGATGAAAAAATCATTGTATATTTATAATTTGTGTTCATCAATATGATGAATTATGTTCATCGGCACAAAAAATAATGAATTTTTCATCAATATGATGAACCATTTTTTACAGTGTAAAATAAGTCGAATACATGCAAGGTTGAGATATATATCAAAACATGAAACTGAAGTCTGCAAACATATCATTATCATATCAAAATGTAAGCATTATAACATAAGTAATCAATCTGTATGCCTACATGTTCACCTCCGAGTCCAGGCGGGATAAGGCTCACAAGCAAATTCTTAGAATTGTCGGACATGAGAGCGTCGGATAATTGTTCCATCATGAAAATTATGGAAAATTCCTTTTCTGAGTACTGCGCTGATTAGGAGACTACCAATTGGTGCACTGAATGGGTCAGTTCAAAATAGTTGATGGACCGGTTCTACCATAATAAATTTACGATGGAAATAGTCAATAGAATAATGAAAAAAGCGCTAAGACTGGCACATCTGGTAGTCATGAAAGAAAGTAGCAAAAAGTGATCGATATTTTCAGGCAAAATAATTGCCCACGATGGTTTAGTAGTGTCCAGCGGAAGAAATTCAAAGGAAAAATAATACGTTTCCACAATAGTCGTCGAGTGATGAAGTTGTTCGTATTTTGGCTTTCCATACATGGGAGGCTTGACTAAGAGAATTCAATAAAGCTTGTTGAGGGGTTGGGAAGTCATAAATATATCCAACACACTAACCAAAGCTTTCTATCTAGGCTAAAAAACAATAAGATTCTAATCGAAAATGAAGAAATTTTGGAAGGATTCATTTTCTTTAGAAATATTTAATTTTTGGTTTAGACGAAGTTAGATTATCTGGGTCTAGGACAAATGGACGCGGCCGAAAAGACGCGAGCGTTTGGACGCAGACCCAAAAGAACGCAAACCCAAAAGGACGCAGATCCAAATGGACGCGGGCCATAAAGACGCAGACCCAAAAAGACGCGGCCATATAGGCGTAGACCCAAAAAGACGCATCCATATAGGCGCAGACGCAAAAAAACTCAATCGATTTTGCTAAAGAATAAACATAAACTAATACTAACCTACATACCCGATGCATAGCTTCACGGGGATATCTCTTTTTCATTATTAATTATTATATTTAATTCTTTTTTGGGTCTGCGCCAATATTTCCGCGTCCTTTTGGGTCTGCGACCAAACGCTGATGTGCTTTTTCGGTCGCGTCCTTTCGGCCGCGTTCTTTTGTCCGGCACCGAGATTTTTGGATTTGTGATAATTTGAAGATTTAAGAAAATTAAATCTCTGAAAGAGTTCAGTTCCAGGAGGTAAAATGAAATAAAATTATTCTAGAAATTTAAAACTGCAGGAAAAAGCGACTAATTCTCGTTCCAGCTCCACGAATTTTAAAATAAATCGACGCAATCGGCAGATTACGTTAGCCGAACCCATAAGGTTTCATAGATATGTAAAAGCAAAATTCTTGTAGAGTTTACCAGATGAAATTGAAATGAAGCGATTAAATTGATCCTGAACATTAATTTTTATTATTAATTAATTAAGATTTGATTTTTCACATAAAAATCACATAATTTCTGTTGACGGTATGTGTGCTCGACGTAAATAAGTGCGGCGATGTGTTTTAGTGGATTTGCCTGCTGTTTGGGAAATCCCGGTTCGAATCTTGAGGCTGATAAACATTTATATTCTATCACAGCCCCTCCGTGGTTTGGATGCCACGTAATGCAAGAAATTCCGTTCTTAAGCCATAGCTGGCTGGGTGGCTAATTAGAAGCGATACGTCGACACAGGACTGCCTACCTGATTTTAAATTCAACAATGTAAAATCTTCTTAACAAGATCGGCCACAACGGCACATTAGGGTAAGATCCTGTACAAAAAAAGCCTCTAAAGCTTCTAAAAAATCGGATTAGACAGGGAATATGTATACGACAGCACCGTGGAATTTCATTCTAAGCAACAATTGGATTGGATTAATTAAATATAAATAACCAAGGGTTGTTTACAATAATATTGCAAAACATTATTTTAAGGTTCAAGGATCTCATCTTTCTAGAATAGCAGCAACGGCGCCAGCATTATTGAAATGGGTGGGCATAAATATATTTGGGGTCGGCAGGAGCACACAAAATTTATAAATAAACTCAAAAAATACATTGTTGAAATCAGCACTTAAAAAATTTGGGTGGGCACTCCAATCAACAGGGTGGGCACGTGCCTACCCTGGCCCACCCCTGCCGCCGTCGCTGTAGAATAGTAATTTTTGAGTTTGGATGACTTCAGAAATGTTTTTAATGTGCGTGGACTTCAGAAAACTGGATTTCTAGTTCTGTACCTTTCGAGTTCTGTGTTTTTAATGAGTGTCTGCGCTTACGGATCCGTGCTTTTATTTTATTTATTTTAGAAAATTGCTTAAATCCTGGATTCGGTTTTCGTGCTACTACTCCTCTAGGAGAATATCCCACAGTGCCCCAGTAATTGTATGGAATACCCGTTAAGTATAGTGCAAACTTTTTAATTTGTAAAATTTCAAATTAAATTTTAAAAATGTTGGTTTCCTGCAAGCTTAGTTTTAATAACTTTGGAAGGTTTGCAAACTATCGACTAACTTCTAGAATGCTCTCAGTATTGGGAAATGGGAAATGATTTTTCTGAAAATTAACTTAAATTTCAAGTTATTAGTATTTTTATTCCTTAACAACAAAAAGTCTGAAACTGGGTGGCTTGTTGAGAAATTGAGATGGGTAAAAAGGAAAATCTTCCTCTATGAAAAAATTAGCGTGAATTAACCCTGCTGTAATAGTAACAGTTGTATAATCACGAAGGGTGATGTTGAGATAAAAATTAATGGTGAATCGTAGTGACGAAGTGAAGACATGGTAAAAATTTTAAGGGTAGCTAATATAATCGACAACTATCGAAACTAAACTTCGCATTAGAAGAAGAATTGGAACCTGTAATTTCAAGCAAGTGCATTTTCCGGAAGTGAAAATGAAACGGTGCATATTTTAACCTTGCGGAGAAGGCGCGACTTGTGCGGTCGGTAGTGCGTTTAATTGCTTCGAGATAGGAAATTTTTGAAACAGGAAAAGTATTTTTTACGGTGAAGTCATCATCTTATCTTTTGTATTTTGAAAAATGTAATCAGTTAAGAAAGAAGGATAGTACGAAAAAATAAAGTGTTTGTACAGTTTTGTAGGTCAAAATATATGGGTTGTTTAATACCTTGAAAGTAATTAAAATAATTTTTTGAAAATTTGTACTATTTAAAGGGTTGAATTTCGAGAATCGAGATAGAATCTGTGGTGTAATACAACCCTACAAAGGGTAACTAATATGGTTTTTGCGGTCCCTTCACCACTATTCAAATAGATAAGGGTTGATTCAAAGCTCCTTCTAATTATATTATATCAGTGGGGTCATATATCAAACCCAATACTCTAGAATTAACTATGGCACGTACAGATACCACTAACTTCTCTAATTCTATAATCGTTCTCAAAAGTTAAAATCTCTGATTACTTAAAATTCAAATGATATTTTTCGGCTTGTAAAAATGCGTATCCCGGTATTAAATTGCCTCCCCTGTTAGAAAATAAATCTTGGACATACAATTTTCCGTATTACTCACACAATGCTAATTTAAAAGCAAGATTTTGAATTTATTATTAATTTAAGCTTACGAAATTCGAGTGTCACAAGGCAATGTTACGAAAAGGTACAGAATACTATCGATGGTTTTATTGCAAATTATTGTTACTACTTAATTATTTATTCAAAAAATTTTAATTTTAAATTTCATTTTCAGTCTGATGTAAAGAAATATTTACAATAAAATCTTTATGTATCGTTCATAATTTTATTCTTTTGTATTTTAATTCTGGAAATTTTTCAAATGGTTATTGTTTCAACAAATAGTTTAAAACGTGTATCAAAATACTGGAATAGTTGGAAATATACGTATAGAGGAAATATGAGGAAACCTATCTGTTTTTGCATGCCAGCTTGGTTATTATTGAACTTGAGAACGAAATAAATAAACATTTTTTAAATGTAAAACTAGATTTGGGTTATCATATTTTCTTATCGGTTTGTACTTCGTTATTTAAAATAATGTTTTACATTTAGCACAAATAATCAAACTCGAGACTGTTTATATTATTTTGGAAACTTGGAATATTGCAGGCTGCCTATATATCGATTCCAGCACCTTGAAAACCACAATCATAAGTATAAAGGGTGTCCCCGGATACACTCTACATAACTTACGTGGTGAGAGGACACTTTTCTAAAAAAAAATTTAACAATTTTTTTCTAAATTTAAACCCATGGGAGTTAGGCCTTTTTAAAGCATTTTTTTAAATTTCCACCTTCGCATGGTCATAGCACAGAAAATATTGATTTTTCAGGAAAAATGATTTAGTTCATTTTTGAAGAGCGTGAAATAATCTACAAACTTGATTCAAACCTTTTATTGTCTAAAATCAACGGCTTTCAAGTTATGAATTAAAGTAAGTAAAAAAATGTTGAAAATTTCAAGTTTTTTGATTTTTTTCAAAAATAAGGGTGGCTATTTTGAACATTTTTATTTAAATAATAATCTAATAGTTTAACATTAATACAATAATTTTTCAATAGAATTTATTGTTTAGTAGCTGACTTGTTTATTATTTTCTGCTTTTCTGCAATATGGATTGGTTTTTCAAACATTTTTACTAAACAAAAGTTGTAGTCTATTAAATTTTTAATCCAAAATGTTTCATTTAAAAAATTCTGAGTTTTGAAAAAACTAAAAAAATAAAAAGTTTGAATTTTTTAACATTTTTTTACTTACTTTAATTCATAACTCGAAAGCCGTTGTTTTAGGCAATCGAATGTCTGAATCTAGTTTGTAGATTATTTCCCTCTCTTTAGAATAGCATTAAACTATTTTTACTGAAAAATCAATATTTTCGGTGCTATGGCCATGTGAAAGTGGAAATTAAAAAAAAATGCTTTAAAAATGCCTAATTCCCTAGGGTTTAAATTTAGAAAAAATTGTTTGTTAAATATCTTTCTTAGAATTTTTCTTTAAGATAGTTTGAAAAAATCCAGAATCCTCTTTTTCCATTGTGAAATTAAAGCAATTTACAAAGTACAATAATTGATCTTTTTATAACAATAAAATTTCCACTTTCTGACCGAATCAAGCCTAACTGAATTTATCAAAATCACGGTACGTAACATTTGTGCGCGGCCGTTCGAGCGCCGGACTTTTAGGCTCCCGATTTTTGGGCGCCGCTGCGCCATTTGGACACTGGGTTTCCCATACCTCCCTTCTTCCCCAAATCCTTACGTTATTAATGGACGGCCCCTAATAAATAAATAATTTTACATACAGATATACATTTAAAGTTAAATATGTTTTTCTGGCTTTATTTTTTAACCAAATTTAAATATATTAAGAATAGTTGTTATATATACCGGGTAACCGGTCGGCCATCTGAACATAGGAAATTAACATGGGAAATTGAATTTTCTTTAATTCCTGCTTACCATCACAACGTATAAGAATGACAATGATATCAATTTAAAGAGATTTTTATTCTGCTTCTAAAGATACGTAACACTTGATATTTTGTTATTTAATTACTGGTGAAAACTCACTAATAAAATGCAAAAAAAAGTTTTAAAAATAATTTTAGTTGCCTTGATTGAATTTCATTGTAATTGTTTTTGTTTGAAAACCAATAATGGCCAACAAGTTACTTTGACAGATTACAATAAATTTGGGTAACAATGAACGCAAACACTTATTTTGTGGAAGAAAATGTTTTATGGTAAAATTGTACTACAGTGGTAGTTGTATTACAAAAACAATTGAAATAAAATTCATTCAAGGCAACTAAAATTATTTTCAAAACCTCTTTTTTGCATTTTATTAGTGAGTTTTTACCAGTAATTAAAAAACAAAATATCCAGTGTTAGGTACCTTTAGAATCAGAATAAAAATCTCTTTAAATTAATACCATTTTCATTCATATCTGTTGTGATGGGAAGCAGGAATTAAGGAAAAATCAATTTCCTATGTTCATATGGTCGACCGGCCACCCTGTATAGTATATTATGCTATAATTAAAAATCTTGCAAATTGTCCAATGGTCATTGATTGTTGATACAGAAACAAGTAAATAAATACAATAAAATAGGTGTCATTTCAAAGTTAAGAATTTATAATTTTTATTAATTACGTAAATTAATTACGTGAGGCGTTTAGGGGGGGAGGGGGTCAAGCCAAATCTCACTTAATCTCGAGTGGGAGAGAGGGGGGTCTTGGCAAATATCACATAATTTTTTTGTTTTAACTAGTCCTAAATAAAAATAATTAAGCAAATTAAGTTTTTTTAAATAAATCCAACGCAATCAAGCACAGATTAACGTATCTACACTAAAAATACGCATTTTAAAAAATCTCACGTGAAATTAGAAGGAGGGGAAGGGGTCGAGCCAAATCTCACGATATCTCACCAAGGGGGGTTTGAAAATCGCCAAAATCAACTCACGTAATTAAAGGGCGCCCCCTAATGTTCTACCTTGATCACAAATACAAATAAAAATACCAACAAAATTTAATACAAATTAATTTTTGGCGTCCACAAGTCCAGCGCCCAAACGTTCTGGCGCCCAAAAATCCAACGCCTAGAAGTTCGGCGCCAAGACGGCGGCGCCGAAACGGCGATGTCCAAAAGTCCTGACCCGACCTTTTCCAGTATGAATTGGAACATTTGTAAACAGATTTGGTACAAACAAAAATAGATTTCCCGCAAACTTGCTCAAAAGTTTGCTCCAAATCTCTTTTCAAATGTTCTAAAGTCTAAATAATACTGTAAAAAGTAAAGATTTATAATTGGTTAGGATTATTAGTTTACAAAACGTAAATTTTTTTCCATTTTCATGAATATTTGAACACAGACTTTTCGTTGTTCCATAGTTTTATCTATGGAACAATAATTGTGTATGTGTCTTTCCGATCGAACTATTTGATTTTCATTCGTGCATTTTGATTCCCAAATTTTGTTTTCACATACCGGATTTTTTTACCAGTTTTTGACTATCATCATAGCCTTGGTTTTGTCAAGTTATTGTATTATAGAGATGGGAATAAGGATTTCATTTACAAGGGGGGAAGAGTTGTTGATAATGCACGAGGATTAGGCTAGAAAAGGCCCGTGTTGCAGGGGTATAATCTGAGAGTTTTGAAGTACTTGGTTATCCAGATGGACATAAAAACGTGTTTCTGAAGGAATTTGTATCTGAAGGTGGTCTGTTTATTGGATGTATTCATGTATTCAAGGTTAGCAGTCTCCATTCAGAGAAGGTTGCCTGGTAGGTGAAAACGGCCTTTCCAAACAAAACTTTTGGGAGAAGAGCAATTCGCAATTTGCCCACCGTTAACCATTTTTTTGACCTTCACCTCTTTGTTTGATAAATCCAACGATTCGGTATACAAATGAGGTTTCTTTAACTTTTTCAATTCCATATTATATATGTAATTTATGAAAACTGTTGATTTTACCAACTTTTCGGTGGATTTACCAACTTTCCGGTAGAATTTTAACTACCAAAGATATTGAGGAGGACAGCTCTTTCTCATCTGTACACGGGTCTAGCTCTGGATGAGAAAGATGAAAAACAAGAGGTGTATTTTCGCGAAGTACCAAAAGCAACCGGCTGCAACAACTGCTATTTTGGCGACAAAACGGTTGTAGGGGAGGTAGTTTGAATTCAAATATTTACCTAACCGGAGCAACCGCTCTCAGACAGTGGTTACAATCGCGGTTTTAGTGAAGTGCCCGCCACATTTAAAATTTGAATATTTCTTGAATACTTTCATTATTGAGGACATTTCTTTCTATTTATGTTATACTTATTAGTTATTACGTTTATCTAGATTGTGGTTTCTAAAATTGTACAATATATATAAGGTTTTCAAATAAATTACCTAACTCTTCAAAAATATATTAAATTTCTAAAGGTAATCACGTGGTAGTAATGACAAATGGCGTAATGGGTTACAATCATTTTAACATTTTTTTTTCTTATTAAAATTCAAATAACTAATGAGGGGCTGCTCGAAAATGTAATTTTACTAATAATTCAAACAGATGGATTTGCAAATAAAAAATTCTAAGGGAAAGCTAAAAAGCAAAATTAATAATTAAATATCGGCAATGTTACAAAATAAAATTAAACAAATTCAGGAAAGCTACTGCTTTAGTTAGTTTTAATTTTTGCGGTCATTTCAAAATAGTAGAGGGAAAAGTACCAGAGGCAACCGCAAACAACCAACCGGTACCTCGCGAAAATACACCTAAGGATTACTTCCAGGGCAATAATACTATTAAGCAAATATGTTTAAAACCCAAAAATACCACACCACTGAAGAAGAAGAATATAAATATTATATTTAGTAATAATGTGCTGACTGTGATGGCTGTTATGTAAGGGAACTCCAAAGAAGCCGTGGAGTCGAAATGAGGGAATGGAAAAACCTAATTGAAATAAATCACAAGCTTATTGATGAGAACATAAAGGAGATTTTAGAATCATTAGAATCAGAAACAGGGTCTGGATTCTGGATCTGAACTTGCATCTTGCCGCATGCGGTCACTGAAGATCTTCGTTGGTTAGGTTCTTTTTTTTTATTTAGTACATCACCGGTCATAAATAAATTAAATTCAGTAATTTTCAATATAAATTAGAATTATCAAAATAAGCTACAGAACAAAATAAAACACATATTTAAAACGAGCTTTCGGAAAATGACATTTCCTTTTTCAAGAATTCATGAATTCATATTAAACTTTTTTTATAAATATGTTTTAAATATGTGTTTTATTTTGTCCTGTAGCTCATTTTGATAATTCTAATTTATATTATTTTCAAGAGCTAATAATTTTTAATTAGTAATTTTCAATAATTTTAATTTGAGGAAAGGTTATTCTGAATCATATAGTTCAGAATTTTGTGGGACTATTCTTATATAGCTACTCTCACTTTCTGACTTGCGGTGGGAGGGTTCTGCATTGCCTGCTGACAATCCTGTGTCTTACTCTTTTGTAGTTCATATAGAATGCTTCTTTCGCGCAAGAGCCGGCAACGTCGAATTCTTCATCTTCGTCGAATTTTAAGCAGCTTTTTAAATGATCTTCACTGCTCCTGCATAAATAAGTAACTGATGATGTCTACTCATCCTGTCTCTCTCTAAGTCTGAATTCTTCCAATATCATTTCCGCAATTTCTTCGTTGTATTTGGCAATTGCCGTCTGAGTGCCTCCGTAGGCCGGTCTGAGGGACCGAAGAGCAATATGACTGTTAGCCGCAGTGTATTTATGGAGACATCTGTGAACATCCTCTTCTTCGGTCAGCGTATTAATATGTCTATTATCTTCAACTCTGCGGTCTTACCCAGCTCATGTACTTCTGTTTCTTTGTGCTTTCTCGTTAAAAGCTTTGGTGTTTAACTTGTTTAAGAAGTTTCTAGTGCTGCTGATCTTGGTTATTGGCGAGTCAGCTAAGCATCCTTTGATTCTTCACGAGTAACGCTGGAAGCCTTGCCAGTGCTTCTTGATTTGGTTTTTTTCTTGTTTTGCTCTGGCAAAACCCCATCTCTGGGGTCTGAGTGGGAGTGCACGTCTCTTGGTTTTTCTCGCTACGCACTGCCCGCGAAAAGATAACCCTTGTATATATTTGTTCTTTCTTGTTGTTTCCTTCCTCTGTTTCTTGACTTGCGGGTAGGTTTTCCTGTAGTATGACAATCTGAAGATCTATATCTTCCAGCCTAAAGATAACTTCCAAGAGAGTACAGACCCCGGCACCGCTCACGAGGGGGGGGCGCCTGCGGTTCTTCTCTTTATTTTCTTTTTGGATTCTTTCGCACCTGACTTTGTTTACTTGCTTTATAGTATATTCATATGTAGTCGGCCGCAACGCTTGTATGTCTTTGGTTAGAATTTTAGAATCTGATTGAGTGATAACTTCTCTTAGCTTTACCTATAATCAATTTCGAATCCGGTAGTCGAATAAATTGATACTGTTATTTTTTGGGTTATCTAAGGTTAACTAGAAACTGATGTATTTTATTGAAGTCCTATACAAAAACAATTGTACTTCCTCATTTGTACCATTCTACTAGCACAGCATGTGGTCTATGTAACGGATCCAGTCCCCAATTTTCTTAGTAAGCAAAATTTTTTTTTCGTAGTGGTTCACGAAAGATGATAAAGAGAATTGGTGGGAACGTAAATATTATTTTCGAAATCTTTTGAAAATGGCAATTCTTATTATTTAACATATTTTATTAAACTTTTAAATTTTATATTAACAGACGGAAATTCTGGGTTCAAATCGCGGATTTGAATGAAATCGAAATAATTGTTTAGTTTGGTGGAAATCATCAATAATTTTTATGGGTTTTATTTTTTTAAATAAATTCAATTATTTAATTTCTTAGTTGAATCTGTAAGTATCTATTAATAAAATAATTTTTAAAATCGATTTTCAATTTTAATTAATATAAGATTTTTTAATATGAGAATTAAAAATTCATTTATCTAAAGAAAGACGGTATTAAATTTTCATAATTTAAGTTACCACTAAAATTTGTATTTTACCGTAAAGAGAATTGATGAACTTCGCCTAAAGATGAACCATTGTTTCCTTCCTCGGTTCTTGATGGAAATTTGCAGGCACAATAGAGCAGATAAGCCGATCCTGCAAAGAAAGGAAATAAGGAAGTTCTCATTTTGTAAAGAAGAAAAGGTACGCACATCCCTAATTCCTTGTGGTCTGAGCATATTCAAACTGAATATCTAATTAATTTATACAATACAAAACTACCAAATGCCAAAGTTATATCTTATTAAAATAAAAGTCAAAAATGTAACTTTCATTACAAAATAATATAAACAATTTAATGATAAATGATGAAATGCTACGCGAAGGTTAAATCGATAAATTATTATAACGACATAATTTTTTACTAATAACAAATGATAAGGACATTTTTTGAATTTATTTCAAACATTTTTTAAATTCTAAATTAACATTGATTTTATAATAAAACATATCATTCCAATAAACTAAGGTAGCTGACAAATCACCAATTTCAAGAGCTTGG
This sequence comes from Cantharis nigra, assembly GCA_958510845.1. Taxonomy (NCBI): domain Eukaryota; kingdom Metazoa; phylum Arthropoda; class Insecta; order Coleoptera; family Cantharidae; genus Cantharis; species Cantharis nigra. The sequence continues at coordinate 6,824,459 of OY294034.1, read as the reverse complement.
GGACATAACTTCGCTCAGGGACACCCGAATGCGGTAGGGTCTCATTTTTATTCTCCCTTATCCGCCACTTGGTTTATTAGATTTTAATTTACTTGTCCGTCATAGTTATAGACTTTCCCTAAAATTGTGTTTAAGCTATTGAGTTTTATCGTCTCATGAGACTATGAAAGAATCTGATATAGCTTTCAACAAATCTCGAATAAATCACGAGTCACATACTACCACTTTAAAAATAAAATATCACCAACATTACCCGCCATAAATAATAATTTTATAACAATTTCAACTGATATCTACTAATTAAATTTAAATTATTTTAGTTTTCCAACTTTAAATTCCAAAATTAAAACAAAACAAGAGCAGATATATCTTCAAAAATTAAATTAACTAAATTTTATTAACTTTGGCTGGATCCGCTCTTGAAACAACGGCAGCAAAAGTAGAAAATTAGATAAACAAACTGAAAAATTCCGCCAAGTCAATCAAACCTAAAGACAAAAATATATAAAACAATAATAAGACCGATAATGACATGTGGAGCCGAAACCCGCGCAGAAACTAGCAGAACAAAACAAATATTTCGAATAACAGAAATGAATACTCTATGAGGCATAGCTGGTAAAACCAGACTTGACAGAGTACGTAATACCGAAGTGAGACAGGCATGTACCATAACCGACGTTGTCAAGTTCGTGAGACATCGAAGAAAGGAGTGGAACGAAGATGTAAACAGAACCAACGACGAATCGACTGATCAAAATTGCAAGTGACCTGAAACCATTGGCAAAACGAAACCCTGGAAGACCACCCAAGAGATGGATGGAGAGCTGGGTGTCCACATCAGAAGAAATGTGAGGAGAGGAAAAGCGTGAAGAAAAACAGGCAGATGCCTATAATAAAAGAAAAAGAAGAAGAAGAAGGCCATTGTTCAGGTCTCTCCAAATCATTTCCACCTGATGCCATTTTTTTCCAATCATATTTATTTCGGTTCTTAGCCGCAAAACCGATGCGCTACCATGCAGCTGATGAAAGCCAAAATTTCTCTTTCAAAGTTTTCGTTTTTCGAGTACATGAATAAAGTAAAGTAATGAAGATTTGAAGTGGGTTCCCGTGATCTAAAGCCCAAAGTATATCTGTGGGGGCTATGAGGAAGGCAACGAGAAACTACCCCATTAAGGGTACGTCATCTTGGCTTCAGCCAAGTGATCACCTAGGCACTGCATAGTTTACGTCACTTGAAGAAGAAGAATGAAGATTTGTTAATATTTATTCAAATTTTCAATTGAGTTTTTCATTTTAATTTTTTTATTTATAAAGAATGTATTGTAAAGCAAACAATTCTTTTTAAAGTAGCCGGTCTTTCTACTTTTGGTCCCGCTGATATTTTTTCTCCGCTGGCGCTGATGAATCTTTTGTTCTTTTCCTCTAGTCCTGCAGATTGCTCAGTCTGATCACTTTGATATAGTGTCTGCCTGAATTTTTTTTCAGTAAATCAATGGCCTTTGACCTTAGTTGATCTTTGTCTCGGTTGCATTTTATTTCGTTCTTTCTAATTAATTTTGGCATTTCCTGGTTCGTATTTGTTAGGTTTCTTTCTTCTTGAGACAATTTTAATTTTCTGAAATTTATGCTATGATCATTGACGTATTAATTATATATCAAAATAATTGCAAATGAAACAAGGAGATATTGTTCAATATAGTATAATTTTATCTCAATCGGAAGTTAATTCAATACCGAAAGTGTTAAAATAAAATGGTGAATTATTGCAATATTAATGATAATTTAAATATTTATCTGTGACTTAAAAATATTAATAATGAAGACAATATAGTTAATAGCAATTATAAACATATTCATTCATTGAAGAATTGATTATTTAAAATATAAAACTTAGGAAGGCAGTGAAAACTAACATATTATAATTATTAAAATTTAAATAAGATGTTAAGAAATTAAAGAACTGATGAATTAAAATATAATACTAATTATGGTAATTTATGGGAAATAAATAAATTATTAAAATTTATTTTTAATTTAAATTGAATGGCTATCAAGAGTTTACAATATTATTATCATAATACTACAAGAGCAGGCGGCCTACCGGCCGCAATGACCTCCTAATGAACTGTGAACCAATGTGGATTGGTATTAAACTTGATTAGTTGCCATATTTTTTTAGGCTGGTAAAGAAAGTTGATCAGGAACACATTTTTTAAACTGACAATAAAAAGTTCATCAATAAGAGCGTATAATTATTATGCTACATCTTCCTCTGAGCACTTAAATAAAATATTCTAGTAGGGTGCTAACCTTGCTAAATGCATAGGTTGTATACATGTATTATTTATTCTAAATAAACGAAACAGAAGGAAACCGAGAGGTTTGGAAGTACTCCGTAATCCATGCCCTGTGGTATCTCAGTAATTGTGTTAAAAAACTTTTATCATGATAGATCTCCATAACCCTTCCCATCCCAGTGTCCAATGACACGTAGTAACCAATCTTCACGACATAAATAGGTAGAAGCCATAAAAAAACGGAGACAAATATTATAATACTTGTATATTTATTATTTATCAAATTCTTCTTCTTCCGTTTTTTTTATGCTAAGATAAACTTCTGTTTGTCTTGACCTCGGGCTGTCTTCTGTCGAAGAGGAGCCAAAGTCACTGTAAGTCCGTGAGCCTATTAATTGATTTTCATCTGAGGTAGTTTGCTGGGCTCTTCTCAGATGTGCCCGTAACTCTGGATTTTTTGTTGATGAGGGCAAATCATTAACCCAAGGAGACCGCCAGCTTTACGTGCCCTCCGAAGCACGGAGACGACTATAAAAATTTTTAATGACGTGTATTATTGATGTTTCCTGAAGAAGCCGTAAGAGACGGCGAAACATCGACAATAGATTAAATTCAGTTTTTATCCAATAAACCCATAACAATACTAATATCAATTGAATATGCACTCGATTGATCATTTATCTTTAAATATTATGATTAGGTACATATTTACCGGTTTTTGGGAATTGCCTATTTTATCTTTTGATTCATTTTTTTAAGGATTCCACCATGTGGATCGACTGCTGAGCCTAAATACCCGATTCGAGCCCGGGCGGAATAAAAACTTTATTCTGACCGTCTTCCCTAAGCAGGCAATGGCAAACCACTGAGGTACATAATTGCCATGAGAACCTTTTCTAAGTGAAATGCTCACCAAACCCTCATTAAAGCAAAAGACTGAGAAGGAGAATCCATTGTTAAATGGATCTCTCCAAATCTCCTCCAGGCCCTTCGCAAATGTTGCAAAAGGGGGCAAAGATTTCTGTTGTGTTATTGCATACAGAAAATTTCTAACTAAAATTGATGTTATTTCAGCATTTGCTACGCTACGGGCGCTCCGGGCCGTTTTGGCTGGCGCAACCATGGCAACTCACGGATTCACCCTAAAATAAGTACTTCTGTTTTTCTAAATTAACTCCTCCCACTATGCATTCATGTTATTCTAATGCAAATTTACATGTAAAATTTTCGATTTTTGAATGCTGTTTTTTCGAAAACTAATGAACAATCCAACAACATTTTTTTTAAATATTTTTAAAAAATTGTCCTCATTCCAATGGTGTAAAGTGAAATTCGCGGAGAGAATTCCCCGACAGTTCCCGCAAAAAGAACAGTCTTATTGTAGACCGTAGATGGATAGTATGTGTCGGTTAGCCTTTTAAAATTAGTACTGAAACTATGATGTTGTTCGTAGATTTATTATTGAATCCAGAGATTATTAGATTATAAATGAAGATTAATTTTTAATTAATTGCATATATCTATGCTTTAAGAAATTTTTTACGTAAAGTAACTCGTTAATTTATTCATTCAATTATCGATTCACTCTGCAGTTTATTTATTAAATTTTCAATTGATTGCAAATTAATAAGTGAATATAAAAAAAAGTTGGCGACCTATTCAGAAACAACAAACAACTCGTGAGCTAGATTCTTTAATAAGATTCGGCACTGTAGTTCAACAAATTCGATGATCGAGTTTGATATAAACGATTTAATGTTTACGATTTGATGAGACTTATTAATTGGGTCACTATTAATTCACATTGACCGAGTATCGCATATTTGCTAATTGATATTAATTCATGTAACAAACGATTGAAATTTTTCATGTAATAATGAAAAGGTAAAATAATTGCACCGCAGGTTTTTAAAACAGGTTTTATACATTATCGAGTGACACTTACGCGATGTATCGCTACTAGTTGATTTATTAATCAACATGACAAATAGATTTAATGCGGTTGATAGATTACGTTATCGTTTTAGCACTTGCGAACCTGTATAATTTCTATTGGAGTCTCCGTAACTTTCTTCTTACAACTCACCTGAAAATATCAGCAACAAGTTTTTTTGAAAAATTTGTTAAATTAGTTTCTATCAATTAATGAAACTAAAAGTTCTACCGAATAAGTGGAAGCCACAAAAACCAAACCTAATCATCTCGGGAGTTGCAAATGGAAGCAAATTGCCGATTGTTTCATTTATCTCAAAAACTAAAACCAGATCAAAGAATGTTTTTGACGAAATATAATAAAATAACGATCATAAGGGGGGGGGGGAGATTTTTTGCTTAAGTCTGCAATGACGAATTTCGAACCACGAGAAAAATGAGTTTTTATTTTTTTATTTTTATTTAATTTATTTAAAATGTACATATTTTTAATTTTAATTTTTAAGTGTTGGAAAATCGATAATATGCTGCACGCCACTGGAAACATTAAACAAGAAGCAGTTAAATAAATTTTTGTTGAATTTAGATTTATTTCTTGACAAACAATTAAAATAAAAATAATTATCCTAATATCTACATTCACATTTACTAGCTAACGATGATTACGACTTGGTTAGTGAATTGCCATTGTCACATTGACCAATGGGAAACTCTTACCGCTGACAACCGCACATCTGAGCCCTTTTAACGGACATTCCACAAATTAAACTCTACACTGTTAATATATATTCAAAATAATTGTAACATAGAATTCTAAAATTCAACTTCTTTATTCAACATTTATTTTTATTTACACTGATTACGCGGTAGACTTAGATGATACCGCATATATGCTTAATGCAATACAAATTTCATTAGTAATATATTAAAAAAGTTACCTAATTCACCAAATATCTGAATTGATTTATTGGTAAAATTTAATTACTGTTGTACATAGTGAAACTGAAACTGTTCTCAATTTATGAGAACAGTGTAGAATTTAATTCATGAATCAATAGCTACGTAATTGCTGTATTCACAAATAACTAATGTACGTAAATTTGTTACAAGAAGATGTAATAATGCCGAATACTTCTTGCTGTAACAATGGTGGCTTCACGTTAACGATTTTCTCGGTTTGCCAAATACATTTTATCCACTATTCGTCTAAATTAAAGTTTTTGAATTTTTCCAAAAACGATTTAAAGTTTGAAAATTATTTTGAAAATAACGTATACCCAAGAAATAATATTTATTCAACAATAAAATGAAAGACGTCGGGGTCACCTTTTACGACGAAATTACAAGGTATTTTTGAATTGAAAAAAATTAAATGTTTTTGCAAATTTGCGACTCGTAGGAGAGAATTAATACCGCAATTTTGAATGGGAGTAATTTAAATAATAATGAACAGCGGAATAGCAATTAGAGTTAGTACTATCTTAAAGTTGATGTAAAACAAAAAGAGTGTTGTCTACAACATTCACATATTTTTCTCTATTCCCTTCAAAGCACAGTTGGAAAAACTTTGAATAAGCATGTCCCCTTCTCATAAACCATTATTCCTTCACAATAGGCATTGTATGATTATAAAAATATGAATTTGGTAGGTAATTATATGGAATGATACACCTGATGCCTTAAGCTTTTGTCCTATTTCAAATATACAATTATTGCTGCTACAATATTATTAATTAATTTATTTAAATATATTAATTTATTAAAATTAGAATTCTATATTTAGTTTATTTTATTTTATTGAACACAACAACTTTGACTTTCTACTAAATTATTTGTGAAGTACCATTACAACCAACTTCGAGACGGTAGGCCGAGCAGGATAAAAATTGCTTTGTTGTATTTGGAGTCCTTGAGGTTGGGAATATCCAGTCGTTACGCCACTGGGTTGAAATAAAAATTCCCACATGGTCACGTTAGTATAATTTTGAAAAAATTATAATTTTGATTAATAATTTAATTATAATAAAAAATAAAGAATTCAATAAATGTAATCTAAAAAACACAATATTTAAATGTTTGCCAAGTTTGTTTGATTTTAGAAGAAACATCAAACTGAGTCGAGTTATACAAGCATCGAGTTGATAAATATCCTAGTCACTCTAGGGGGCTGAAGATGATCTGTTTCATGATATAATGTCAGTCTCCATTGTCTCGGTTGCAGGGCTGGTGATATTAAACACCGTAGCACGAGGATTCCCAATGCAATGTATTCATATGTTGGAAAGTGGTTTACGTTCAAAAAGGGCTATAGAAGTAAACTTAATCAAATTTCAAGCTCTATTGACGTATTAGTAGAGATTTAGAAGTAATCCAAGCAATTTGCCAAATAACTCTTCTCTTTCTAAAGAGAACAAACCTTTATTTAAATAATAAAATAATTTGTCATATTTATTTAACTCTTAGCTTTCCTTTAATTTGATCTGTAACCTATCATATGGAAGGGATAGTTTATATTTTAAATGCATTTTGATATATTACAATGCCATTTCAACGAGGCTTTCAACAAGACTGCGAAACATCCCTTTCTCATTTTACAAGTGATGCGAGTAACTTGAAACGCTTAATTCATTTGTAATTTCGGACAGCACAAAACTTTTTTCACGGTTGACGAATGAGACATTGTGGGTAAGGCAGTGCTAATTGGATCGTCTGAGTGATTACTAAGGTAATTAATGGGCTACGTGATACAGGGTTGCTGAAACCCTCCCTTCAAGAACTACACTGATATTTCAATTGTTTATTCATTTTAAGTCCAACGTCACGGTTTTAACATTTGTATTTATTATTATTATTATTATTATTATATTATTTTAAACATTTGATGAAAACAATAATAATGATAACATATCGTTTCCAATAGTCTTACTCACAATAAAAAGGAAATAATTGCTAAACATAACAACATATACATTCTCGAGTGAAATTCAAAACCAAGTTAACCGATTAGAAAGTCTAGGAATTGCGATTAGGAAGAAAGAACGAACTAGCTGGGAAAAAAGTAAAAATGATGCAGAATATTTTTATAACCTGGACAAAATTTTGAAAGGATGAGGGGCCAAATATTTTTCTGAAGTTTCCTTCAATTACAGTAATTTTGCGCTGAATAATATTTGGATTTACATTAACTCTTGGAGAAGTTCATCTATGCTGTGCACGTTTTCTTTCATTTATATTTTTTCATTATTTGTCCCAAAACCCTGAAGTGATCCGTCCATGTGCATCTCCCCAAAAAATTTTAAATTTGGATTGCAGAGCCTATAAATTGAAAACATGATTATTTTGGGATATTTGGAAATGGACGCTTAAACTAAATTTTAACTTTGATGAGCCCCCTCCTCCGCAAAAGAATGCAATTTGAAATTTTGAAATTGTAGGTAATATTATTTCACCCATAAGATTTTGGGCGGTAGCACGTCAAAACGTCGAAAACAAAAACATCGAAAACAAAAACGTCGAAGTCAAAACGTCGAAAACAAAAACGTCGAAAGTCAAAAACGACGAAAACAATAACATCGAAAAGCAATAACGTCGAAAAACAAAAACGACAAAGTCAAAAACGTCGAAGTCAAAACGTCGAAAACAAAAAGGTCGAAGTCAAAGCGTTGAAAATAAAAACGATTTTTTTTTACTTTTACTTTTAATTTTATTACATTTTTTATAAATTATTATTTTTCTTCTATAGGCCTAGCATCATCTACAACTTCGAACTCTTTGAAAGGATCATGTTTAATTCATAAATTGATTTTAACTTTTACATTATTATAATCAGGGCTGGGATAAAAATATAAAATACATTTTTGGGACGGCTTATTAAAATACATGTTCTATTTTAAAAATTTGGCTCAAAAATGTACTTTTTTGCCATTTAATTTTAAAAAATGTAATAAAACTTTTTATCCAATTACGTAATCATATAATTTAAGTGTAAAACTAGATATATTTAATTGTACTTCAGAAGTTTCCATTTTCGACGTTTTTGTTTTCGACCTTTTTGATTTCGACGTTTTTGACTTTCGACATTTTTGTTTTCGACGTTTTGACTTCGACGTTTTTGTTTTCGACGTTTTTGTTTTCGACGTATTGACATGGAATCTTTTGAGCATCAGAGACATGATCGTAATCCGATTTAAATGCTGTAATGCCTCTAAAATACACCTCAAGAGGTAGTTTAATAACAAACTTTATTCTCTAATGTTTTCTGGAAATGTCATTGTTTCACTACAAATTTTTCTAAATGATCATTCGTTTTCAGACAATTTCAAAAAGGAAACAATATACTGAAAATTGAAAGTAAAAAATCTGATCTGGACACCACATAACTTCCATGCAATTTTTATAATGATTGTACAGGATCTCGTTAATCTATTTGTGCGCGTCATGAATTACGACTTTTGGCATGGACAATCGCAACCAAAAATAGGAGGTGCACAACTAGATGCTATAAGTGTCTCAAATCCAAAATTTCAACCTTCTTCGACCTACCGTATTTGAGTTATGCGACATACAGACGTCCGTACGTACGTACGCACGTACAGACGTCACAACGAAAATAGTCAAAATGGATTCAGGGAAGGTCAAAACGGATATTTCCGTCAAAATCTGGAAACCGAAAAAAATCGGGATTACAATACTTCCTGGTTTTACAAGGAAGTAAAAATCAAGTAGATTGTCTTATTGAGAAAACATAGATATTCAATCTAGTATGTTAGAAAACTGCTGACACTAAGGTACTCGGTTCGAATCCGGAAAGAGTCTAAAATTTTTTATTAAATCTCATCAACAAAAATCCAGGGCTACCGGTGGGTTTGAGACGGACCCAGAGCAAGCTACCTCAAATGTAAAACAATTAATATGCTCACAGACTAATGGTGAAATAGTGACTTCGGTTCTATTTCGATAGCAGACAGTTCGAGGTCAAAGCAAACAGGAGCTTCTCCTAGCCTAAAAGAAGAAGATAGAGCGTTTTCTAACGAGTCTGTAGGATTGATCAGTCCAGCAGCAGATATTGCAGACGAGCCACAAAAAGTTCCTTTTCTCCGAATAAAGCATGATAATTTTTACACTTAGAAATTTTGTCACATTTTATTAGGAAAGAAAAAGTCTATGCCAATAATCTAAAAGAAAATGAAGCGTTCAAAGACAATATAATATTGTTCTTCTTCAAGTGCCATACACTATGCAGAGCGTAGGCGATCACTTGGTTGAAGCCAAGATCACGTACTAGGAAATTTAATGAATGGAGTAGTTTTCCGTTGTTTTTCCCCATTTGCCGCCTCTAAAAAGTTGCCGCCCTAGGTGGTTGCCTAACTCGCCTAATGTTTATTTATTTATTTATTTTAGGTATAAAAATAAAATATTTGCACTTTGAACTTATAATTTTTCAATTTGTAACTTTTGTTTTGACTTCCCATAGTTAAAAGTGACGAAACGCATCACAAAATAAAAACTATACGAGTAGAATGCAAATATTTTAATTTTATAATTATTAATAAAAAGCTAGTAATAGCATCTTCTAATATAAATTATATTTATTTTAGAATTTTGTAAACAAGCATTCCCTGTGTTTGCAAATAATTAGTCAATTAGTATGTTAGGTTTTAACCGAGAGGTAAATCGCAAAGAAATATTTTATGGAATTGCAAGGGAATTAATTGCAGGAATTGTCAAGTATTGGTAACTAAAAATGGAATTGTTGTATAAAAATTTGTCCTGCAGTTTACCCCACCGGTGTAGCTTCTAAAATCTTTCAGCTAAGTTTAAATGAGTGGATTGAGTTATTGTTGAGTCACTGGTTGAGTTATGACGCGAAAATTGTCGGTTTGAATCATAGATTTCACAAAATTTCTTTAGCTTGACTTTTCGGTAAAATCGACAAGTTGTTGAATCTAGGGTGGAGGTAATAATACAATTATTGGTCTTATTTGTGAAGCCTAATTTTCTTCAAAAATTTTATCTGAACTCATTAATAGCTTCGTTTTTGCAGTGGTTTGAAATTGTTTGAATCACTAAAGCGCATAAACCACGCTACAATTTTGTAAGATAAAATAAATTAGCAGAACAGTATAAGGCCCAAAATTAGTAAATTGATTAGTATCAGATAATTTTAAGGGGCATTTTTAGTCTAATTAGTAGAAAGACTAACAATTGCACAAGAACTTATTTTATTGCTTTTGAGTAATGATGAATGAGGCAAGAAGTTCCGCAAGTCTTGAAGAAGTCTTATTTTTGATTTTAGTTTGCCACATTCATATTAAAAATTTCTATTGGACTAGCAAATTTCATGTCTAGAACGTTAACTGCCCCCACTGGGTTTTATAATAAATTACTACCAGAATTTTTGTACCATTTGAAAGTTGACATTAAAAGGAAGCGATTAAACTGAGGATCAAATCCATTTTTCGATTTTTTACATAAAAGTTGTAAGTTGGTGAATAGCTTATTCTCTTGTTGGTACGTGTGCTCAACGTAAAAATGTGCACTCGTGTGTTTCACTGAGCGGAGCTACTCGTAGTCCAGATTTTTGAAAATTTTCTCCTACAACGCACTTAACTTGTTTCTCCATGTACTAAATTAATAAATATTACTTGACTTGGCAACATAATATTATAAATTTATTTTGAGCTACTCAGAGATCTCAGTTTTATGGATCAACCATTTTCGAGCTTGTCACCCCAGCGATTCAAAGATCTCGTTTTTATAGATTAATAATTTTCGAGTTGGAACCTCTTCAAGAATGTTTTTAATAAGTGAAGCAGCTCAAAGATTCACTGTCTAAGTAGATCCGTCATTTCTGAATGCAATATTTGCCTAAAAAGGAGGCTAACTTGACTATAAATTGTAATTAATAGATTTCTAAAAAATGAACAGCCACCAGAAATTTTAATTACATTACTGATCATCTCCAAAGGATTTCTGATCTTAGAAATATAGCAAACTTAAACAATCTATGAATTTGAACAGTAATTACAAAAAAAAACAAAATATTTCAATAAATAATAACACAGGGCAACAGTGATTTTGCGGTCTGGGGTTTATGAGTCGATTTTGGGTAATTATGGTCTCCTGAATTCCAAAAAAATTTCAGATTTGTCGAATTGACTCCAGTTTTTGAGATAATGACAACCGTTTTATACTGAAAATAAAATGAAACTAAAATATTCAAAGACTACATAAGAAACAGTGATTTTGAGGTGTGGGGTTTATGAGTCAATTTTGGGTAATTACGGTCACCTGAATTCAAAAAAATTTTTAGATTTGTCGAATCGACTCCAGTTTTTCAGATAAAGACAACCTTTTTATATTGAAAATAAAATGAAAATTTCTTTTGGAGATGTCCGCTGAGATTCGCTGGCAATGGCTTATTTATTCATAAAAATTAATAAAAATTTCACAGTATATTTTTCAAATGTCACTTTATTATGTAGTAATTATGGTAATAAATATATATTATTAATTTCGTCAAAAAAAATGATCGAAATATGCTGATTTTGCTTAAAATATTAACTTTACCCCCCCCCCCCCCCCCTTAACATGAGAACTAAGGTTAATTTGAACAAAATAACTATGTGCCGAGTGCATTATTACATTAGTGTATCCAAATTCACTGCAAAACCCAAGACCGCAGAAAAATGTTTTTGTTTTGTTGCCCTGTGTAATCGGTACATGGCAAAAAGTACATCATGTCAGTCGTTAATTGATATGCACCCTACGTTCTGCATATTTATGAAATGACTGAAATAATTAGGTTATGGAACTGATAATAGTGTGGTAGTTCAGATTTGTATAAAAATTGGATTTCAGGTACAGCTTTGGGAAGATAAACCTGAAACGGATAGTTTTTGTTTAAAATCGGGAATCAGATGGAAATTCGTCAGCTCCAAAGGCTGCCTTTCAGTTTTGTGAAATATTAATATGATAAAACCACATATTGGAAGCACTGTAATTTGAAAATGGGAGACTTTGTTCTTTAAATTTAAAGAAATGTAAACTTTAGTTTTGGAGCATATTTATTTAGAGTAGCTTAGTTAGACTGGCATAAAACGTAAAATCTGCATGCATGGAAGCAATTTAACAATTTTAAGCGATTGCAGTATAATATGAGTGTATTAATGTAGACATTATTGTTGTTTGTAATGTTCAGTTAATAGTAAGTTAAATAATTACGATTATAATGGCGAATTAAATTTCATCTACAATATTAAATACAACCCCTTTTCAAGAGTTTGGTTTTAAATGTCGGATTAGGGTATTAACATTTATGCTAGATATGCTTTGAATGTGTGTAATCGCATGATGAGCGTATATAGCACATATAAGCTCTGTAGACGCGTTATACTGTAGAAATTACTCATACACTCCAATAGACGTGTTAGTCTCGAGAAATATTCATATTGTGGGGAAACAGCTGCTTTTCTTCCTAAATTTTCTTATTTTTATTACTTCCTTTAGAGTTGCCACACAACTTATATATCCATATTTCCGCCTTCTTCTCAGCTGATTTTTAACAAAAAAAATTAAAACACTTTTGCATTAAAACTTAAAAATGTTTTTATCTGTGTAAAAGCAGATAAAACATTTATAATTACACGTAGTTGTTGTGAATGGTGCTAATTCAAACATCACTTATCAAAATGTTAAAAGTTATTGAAAAGAAGATCAATAAATCATTTTATTAAAATTTGGGTTACAAAGTAATTTTTCAAAATCTGACGATCATGACATGACATTTTGCATTTACGTGAATAACCCCCTGAAGTTATGACAGAGGTTTAAATCAAGTATTTTATTTACCTGGTCAAATTTCAAATTTTGAATGATAAACGAATTCAAACGCAGTTATAACGGTAAGTCGGGGAATTCTTTGTTAATAGGAAAAAAATGTAATTTTTGAAGAAAAAAATTTAACATATCAATGATTGATTAACAATACAGTAACGATTGCTCCTCAAATTAAATAAATATATCTTGAATTCCGTCAATCGTATTAATAAACATAATATGGTGTTTTCGAAATTATTGCATGGGTTTTATTTTTAATTTAATAAAATAAATAAAAATAGATAAAGAAATAATAACATTCGTACATTATTTGTACGTACATATAGTACTCGTATAATATATCGAAAGTTGACGAATCAATTGGAATTTATTAACGTTTATTTATCCTGTTAATTAATATACAATTTTTATTTCACAATTTGCCAATCTAAAAACTTTTAATGATAAATAATTTTATATTTACAAAATATTTAATTGTGTACAAACTTGTCGATACTGCACATACTAGAATACCTTTTTACCAAACTGCTTTAAATCAGACTTTCCACTGAAAAGTTATAAAGCTACAAGGACAGACAGATCGACAGACAAACATACGTGTTAAACTTATAATTCCTCTGTTTTAGGTTTAGGTCGGGGGTTAAAAATAGATTAAGTCGATCCATAAATGAAATACAAGTAAAAGTTGAAAAATAAAACCACAAATAATTTAATTTCGGAAATTATTTACAATTTCAAAAAATTCTTGAAATTAATTTTTCAAAATGAGTTAGACAATATTTCTGAATTAATCTGCCCACATTCTTATTTGTCCCATTTGTCAGTTCTTCAAAATTTTCAGGTAGAGTTTTTTTAACCCAGTTCCCAAAAGAGGGGGCTATAAGTTCGATTTGTATGTTTATCAGGTTGTCTCTCTATATGTCTGTTTGAAACTTGATAACTCTTCAACAGACGGTTGAATTTTAATGCGGGTTTTTTAAAACGATAGAGCAGTTCTATGTGCCTTCACATATTCAAAAAATTTTTAAAAATTTAAAAATCATATTGCATATATTTGAAATGCTGAAATAACCATAAATGTAACGTTCATGACATAATGTCTATTTATATTATGCCTTAAATCAGCGGTCGGCAACCTTTTAGCAGGCAAGGGCAACATAGATTGAAATAAAGGCGGGCCACATTCAGGGACGAATGATCTTTTTTTTTAGATTTTTCGCATTTTTTTAAGGAAATGCCATAATTTGTATTATTGACAAAATTGGGGAAAAATAATTTAAACAATTAAATCGCTTGAATTTTGCGCGCGTAATTATTTATTTAGGTTGATTTATAAAATCACACGGCCACACGCCACACGGCCGCAAAGTGGAAGGCTGCGGGCCGCGGGTTGCCGACCGCTGCCTTAAATCAACGCAAAAAGAACAGTTAACTGAAAGAAGACCTAAAAGCTTGTGGTTCATCCAGTTTCTGAGTAATAATAAGTAAAAATTGAATTTTTGTGCAGTAACGTTCAGGACGTAACGTTCATGACGTTACGATCAAAAATGTTTTAATTTTTACTTATTTTACTCGTTAATTTTTTTCAGAAACTTTATGAAACACAAGCTTTTAGGTCTTCCTTCAGATAACTGTTCTTCTTGCACTGATTTAAGGCATAGAAATCGACATTTTCATTACATTAATGTAATGAACGTTACATATTTATTGGGACACGGATACTGTGACATTCAAAATTTCCGATTATGATTCTTTCGTAGTTATTACTAAATCAGGTTTTTGTTGATTTTCGACCCAAAATTCTTACAAATTTATGTATTTATTTAAAAATTTATAACATTTAATTATGTATCGGACCCCTAAGGGTTTAATTATATTTTAATTTAAAATTTAATAAAAAAATATTTTATTTAAAAACAAAAAATATAATTATTCATGAAGCATTATGGACTTCTTGAAATATGCTCTAATTTTATGTCTTTTTGGTCGAACATTGACTTAAACAATTAATTCTTGGACGAAACTCAATTTTTATTAAGGAATTTGGTAAATTCAAGTCCTTCGGTACTTCATTATAGTGGGTCTGTGCAAATAAAAGTAACGGTACTTTACCTATAAAAGTAGAAACTTAAAGAAAATATTAGCACATTTGCGTGTCCGGCTTTACAATCATCTTGAAAATAGTCGCATTGTTTCTCTTTCTAATTTAGCATTTTAAGCAAAAAATATATAAATAGTTTAAAGAACCTAAAAAGAAAGAATTAACAATTTGGAATATTTATTAAATTGCACTGGCGTACCTAAAGCTTTTGCAGCCCCCTACCCCCCCTTTAATATTTCTTTTAAATATTTGTTTATAAAAAGAATTTATTTTTTTTAAATATTAAAAAAAAATTTTTTTTAATTTTATATAAATATTTTTGTACAAAAAGGAGCAAAATGCCGCCCCTAAAAATGTGCCGCCCGGGGCGGTTCGCCCCTACCGCCCACCCCTAGGCACGCTAGTGTCAAATTGACTTGCCAAACAGTTGATTAGAAAGGTGATTCTAGTAATCGGGGGGCTACAACAGAATCTCTATACAGTGTATGAGTACTGGTATAAAGTAGCAGATCTCACAGTAGTATTTGTATCTTATAGTGAAAACGGAGTTGAAGTTTGGAATATAGAAAACTAGTTAGTATTAGAGTTATTTTTCCTTTTTAAAGAGCTCATTTTTATTAGTTTATTTTTTAGGTCAAGGGTTTTCTAAAATTTGAATATGATTAGAAAATGAACCCAAAATGAAAATTTTAAGTTTAGATTTCTGGTATGTAGTATGTATTTATAAATAATTTTAAGTAAATGTGAAGAATAATACAATACGTAGAAAACCAATAATTCAAAATATTAGAAAAAAGACATGATTATCACTAAACAGGTCAGAATTAAAAATATTTAAAAAATAAATAAATAAATAATATGCTGTAAAAAATATATTTTCATGTGAAAATTAAAAGAATTCAATTTTTAATATTTTTTTAATTTTTAACTTTTTTTAACTAATTAATTTTTAATTTTTTACTTATATATTTTTACAGCATATTATTTATTCATTTTTTAAATATTTTTAATCCTGAAGTGATAATTTATTATGTATTTTTTTAATTTTTTAAATTAATCATTTTCTACATAAGTATTGTATTATTCTTAACTTTTACCTAAAATTAAATATTATGGTTATTTACGTTAACCTTTAAGAGTAAAGTAACACTTATTATCCCGAAATTTAAATGGAGGTGCAATTCAACTGATATTATGTTGTCCCTCGTATGTTGTTTGGTGCAACCAGATAGGGTAACCGTCGTCTATAATAGTTATCAAAACCAGTTTCTTTGCAAAAATCTCCGCCATCGGAATAAAAAGTAACATTTGATTCCTTGGTATAAAAATAATATTTTGTTCTCCTGACCTTCTCTATTAATTATAATTGTTTCTTTCAAATTCTTTCTTTATCTACCACTCGTTTCTCTTCATTGGCTATGTCTATTTTAATTTTGCATTTATTGTTTCCATAATGCCAAAATAAGAACAAATAGCGAAGTAAAGAAAAGAATTGGAAATGAAGATAATATAAGGTCTGTTCCAACAAGCAGTTATCTCCAGTTCTCTGACTATACGCATGCTCTTTAGTTAAAATTTTAACGAAAATTATCTTTAATACTCAAAAATTTAGTTAAAGACCATGCGTATAGTCCTTAGAACTGGAGATAACTGCTTGTTGGAACAGACCTATAGTTAAATGTGCAAAATTACGGAGAATTGCCTGACTTGAACATCGAATGAAGAAACACTGAGACTGATCACTGATGAGAAATCAAGGGAAACAAGATACAAAGGAAAAATCAGAGTAAGATGGATTGATGAAGTCGCGAAAAATCTTGAAAGAATAGTGAAGAAAATGTAAAAACAAGAATCTGTGGAGAAATGTAGTGATCCACCTAAAGAAATGGATTGTAAAGATTTCCAACTGGAAGTAGACATATTCCATGAGAAACGAGAATGAAAGTCTTTTCGGCATCCATTTTATCTGCAATATTTTATATTTTTAACTTTTTCCACTATCCGTTGAAGAAAATTTTCATCGAGGTCATTGTATACTTTTTATCAATTCCCATTGAATAGACGGGATTTTGGAGGTTTTCATTAAATTTTATATTTTCAATTACAAAACATTCAGACAGCTCTGAAAAAGTGAATTTTTAGTATTAAATATTTAATAGAAACCAATCATAGAACTTGCACACATCCTTCGATCTATGAGAACGAAGTTTGGAAAGAGATGGAATAACTCCAGTAACTCGGTAATTGTGCATAAAAGAAGAGCTCTTATCGTGCTAGATATAAAAGTAGATGTTAAAGTAAAGTTAATAAGTTAAGAATTTCTTCATGAAACTACATGTTTATCCGGATCATCTTCGATCAAATGGTGATGTATGTAATGTATTTGCATCAGTGGCGCCCTCTCTTAGAGCTCCAAAAAACATCAATTCTTACACCCAAAAAGTAAATTTAATTTTGTTATTACTAATTACCTTTTATTTTAAAAATATTATCCTCCCCGTACGGTAATCGTCTGGATCCGCCACTGATTTGCATTTTTTAGACAATATTTATTCATCAGTGATATTGGATATTTTCTGCCCTGATCCGTGTGCTCTGTACAAGCAGTAACAAATTTTTAAAAAAATTGTAGCACTTGAAAGTCGAATCATGTTTTTGAATCATGAAACTTAACACTTTCAGAATTTCTTTTGTCGTCTTGTATTAATCCTGCATATCCTGTTCGGCTTCTTTTTTGCTATTATTGTTTCTTTTGAAGAAGTTGACGCTTTCAACCCTACGACTTGGTTAAAAATGCTTAAAATATTTTAAATTGTTTTATAACGGCTGTAAATTACACCGGGTTCCACAGTTCCTAACAACAATAATAAGATTATAACAAAATTCTTACTTTGAAAAATTTGAGATTTCTAATTAGAAAATTCTGGTTTAATGGTTTCTCAATCTTTCTCTTTGTGTTTAGTCTGATTTACTAACAACTGAAAATTATCACTCAAGCCAAACGAGTAGTAAGTAATTCGGGAGTTATAGTGACGGACGGACAGACATTAGATATTATTTTATCTGAAAATCATTAATACGAGTAATTGATAGAGTTTGAAATCTTCAAGGTTTCTAATCTTCGTAAAGATATGAGACTGTGCTTACTATATCAATAATAAAAGTCCTAAGCAATTACGATCCCAAATTAGAACCCTGAGGTACACCCTAGCTGGTTGTAAATATATTAAATTTGAATTGATTTTAACATTATTAATAGCAAATATAAATTATTTTTTTACTTTAATTATACGTAATATTATTTGGTATTTGAAATCAATAAACATATAAATGCAACAACTAAACATTCTTTAAAAAAAAAGTATTAATTACAACACCTTGGAGCACTCAAAATCATCGATTTCTGACCACGTGGCTCGTTTAGGAGGCATCGGACTCGAAGTATTAAAATTAACGCTCAATAATTTAGGAATAAATATGCGTACTAATTATTTACATTCGTAATATCTCAAAAGTACTTGAAAGTAAATTATAAAGCAAACAAACTTTAATACAAGAAGTAAGACTATGGTTAAATTTAGAAGGCCTTAATACCCGCCGACCACGTTATGTAAGAAAAACAAAATAAAACATATTTGGACCACGATACGATATTCAAATTTTTAAGATCATCGAAGCATGTATTTATAAAGATAAAAATTTAATTTTATATAACTAATTGTAATATTACAAAAAATATTTATGATTTATTTGAACCGATTTTTATTATTTGGGGCTGCATGGTCTCACCTTAATAAATGATGTAACACTGGGGGCTAGAAACGGGATATTCAGCTCCCGCAAAATTTTAGCAACTTCAACATGCAATAGGTGTCTGTTAGTGCGGTATTGAGCGACGCCAGTAATTTTAATTACGATTGTTGTTACTTAAGCGCCCTTCACACTATGCGATTTATCCTAGGATTTCTCGTACGAGTTGTCGTAAGCATATATTTTTCAGTTCACATTGTACGATTTGTCGTACGGAAAGACTCGAATCTGAACTCGTAAGCAACTCATAACAAAATCTTAACCGAATCCTACGATTAGGGCGGAGTCTATTTTCATACGAGTTTGCATAGGATTGCCGTTAACGTCTAAAACCTTCTTTATCGATATTGTTTAAATTGACATTTTAAATTTAAGGTTATATGTGATCATATGCTGTTGATAAATAAAAATGTGTGGCGAACCTTGTATTTAAATTTTTAAAAATTTTAAATATTAAAATTCTAATATTAAAAAATATTAATCATCCATGCAATAACATAAAGTCGCCCAATTTGGTGACTTGCGATTTCTGCTATTTTCTTGCAAATTGCAATAAATCGGCCAATCTGAACCTAAACTCAAAATTTTGAAATATTTGATCGTGCTCAGCCGTATTCGTTCGTGTTCATCCGTAATCGTAAGTAAACATATAGTGTGAACTGAAAACCAGCATAACCCCTAAGGGTAAAACTCATGAGAAATCCTAAGAAAAATCGTACGAGAAATCCTAGGATAAATCGCATAGTGTGAAGGGCGGTTTAGGCCTTAGACATACAGGCCTTATTACGCGCAGGTACCTTATATAATATATTAGTAAAGTAGTATATAACTGTTTCATCTCTTCGATATCAAGTAAAGCAGCGAATTATACATAATACAAAAAACATACATAAATCAATCGTAATGCTTACAAATACAAGTTATTGCTACTTTTAAATATTTCTAATCAAGTGGGATTACCAATTAGTTTAAAATTTATAATTTTATTAACTTCTTGTTTTCCAAATTTGAAATAATCTTATCTTTACTATTTTTAAGTACCATTTTTAATGTTGTAGATTTATGAACAGTAACGACATTTCAAATTTCAGAACATCAGTGCGTATTGTATCTGCACCATTAAACTCAAAATTCAGTAAGAAATGTATTTATGCGTGTATGTTATAATGATAACTTCATGTGTATTATGTTGGTGGTTAATTTACTGAAAAGATCAGACAATTTGGAGATATAATTTCAGAAAAACTCAAAATAGATTTGTAAGAAATATTTTAAATTACCACAAATATATTTTTCTAAATTTGATTTGCGCTACTTGGGAAAAAATTAGAAATATTCGTCTAAAAACACGAAACTACTATAAATCTAACTCGGCTGATCTTGGTTAAGTATAGTTTTTATCATAAAATTAGTTAAAATATCTAATTTATGCAGGAATATCTCAAACAGGCAACTTGGATTTTATCTAAAACGGTTAGAGGTCAAAAAATATTGTGATAAGCAATAGTCTAAAGATTTTCCAAGAACGTATTGACGCTGTTTTTATATAACCTCGATAAGTATTATTTATACCAATAACATAACTTTATTTTTGACATGAGAATACTGATAAAGTAAATAGTCATGTATTAAAAAAGTGATTAAGAAACTTATTAAGAACATTTATTCATGCTATTTCAAAATAAAATGTATACAAGATACAACTTTAATTAAGTTATTAATTATTTTATTATGAGATAAGTTTATGGAAAAATTCAGATTGCTTCTTTGCTCAATACAAATACAATTTTATCAGTTAGAATTAAACTTTTTATATATTGCGAAATATGAAAATATTTGCAATATACTATATTAAGTACGAAATTACTACTTTGTGATGACTTTTGTTAAATCAAAATGGTTTAACCCAAAATATTCCAAAAATTCCTGGTGACTCACGAATCTATATAATTATAAATTAAACGAATAAAATTGTAATGCTCAATAAATATGAATAAGGACAATTAATGATCTCATAATTTATTTATCCATACAATGAGTAGAGATCAGTCAACGTTGGCCGTTTTGCTAAAAATGGATTTTTTGGAAATTTGCACGTTGTATGGACTATTAAACTTTCCAAGATTTCTATTTTATAATTTTATTCAAAATTGGCAAATATATTTTTCAAATTTTTCTTTAATGAAATTGGCCAAGATGGTGGCCAAAGAGTTGCCAAGTTTTATTAGCATTATTTAATAAAGCAAGGTGGAACTTGGATGACGCAGTTCCTAGGTTTACAGTTATAACCTGTTTTAACCGAAAATAACAGGATGTTATTTTGATCAGATTTATCAACCAAAGTTGTATTATTGCCATATTTGCAGCATTTGAGAACGAAAATATATTTAGAAAAGTAAAAAGATAATCTTTAATACTAACTGATCTTATTTTAATTTTGCATGTAGACGAACACTGAGCTAGAGATCATCAAGTTTCTTGCTATACTGCATATACATAATAGTGCCGAATTTTTTACCCTTGCCATGGGGAACTCGGTTATCTTTAGCCTGTATCTGGTAAGATTAGAAATAGTAGTGAAAAAAATTAAAACTTCTCATGGAGCTTTCTAAAGACCCACCTATGCCGAAAATGCCAAGACTTTTTTTAACCTTACCAGATACCGGGTTAATTCAATGACAACATTATATCAATGTCCCTACTTTTGTAAGGTTTTTTTAAATATACTTGCAGCTTTCGATCAACACTCCCATCAGTCTCAGATCAGACGTTAGTTCGATTTTAAATTTAAAAGTATACAGCTCGAACTAAGCGCAGTTGTACCCACTTGGAGGGTTAATAATACGGATTAGTAATAAATAGTTTCTTTCATCTTGTGATAACTTAAAAGTATAGATACTTAAGTTAGTTGTATTCTTTAATATTAAAAGTATACTATTTAATTTTGTCATTTTCGTTACTTCCTACTTGCAAATAAAAATTTTAGGTTAACTCCAAGATACATCAATTTCGACGTAGGAAATGTTTAAGTTGGCAACACCGCTTTCTGTGCAAGCTAAATAAATACATGTATACACCGGTTTGTAAAACTTAAAAGCGAGCTAACTTAGATCGATCTAACGATCAACTGTTCGTTAAATAAGGACAGAATTTTGAATTTTATTTTTTTGAATTGAGGCTTTTACTGACATTTGGGTCAAAATTATAAATTATTTGTTTTAGAAAAGAAAATCAATACTTTTATTTTAAACATTTCACAGTTCAATTTGATTTTTGAGTCTCGGCGTTGACATTTCTGTTAATTTTATTTAGAAAATGTGTTTTTTGAATAAAAACTTTATTTTATCTACTTAAACCTACAGAAAAATTTAATATCGGAAGCACAAATTTTAAAATTATTGAAGCTGCTCCAAGAGTTTACGCTCCACCTCTATTTTGTCTTTTTGGATTAAAATTTGCTATTTTTGTTATTGACTGATCAATCTAACTATAAAATACCAAACTGTTTATGAAAAATTACAATGATTTTTGTTGTAAAGTTTACGTTGAAAATCTATGTAAATAAATAATTACGATAACGTTCGTGAAAATTAAAAAATTTGTGTAAATTTACAAAAAATTTTTAAAATCACAATGATATAAATAGTATTTTTACAGTTCACATATGAGTACATATTACTTGGGTATGTAAAATTACATCCTTATGTATATTTACATAGATTATCACAGGTTAGAAAGTTGCCAATGATTTTCTATGTAAATTTACATAAAAATTTTTTACAGTGCAATCTTTATTTATACTCGTAACTTTTAGTTTTACTTTTTTGACTTTCTCGACTTTGATAATAAAATAGCCAAATGAGTATATGTTGGTAAGATTTCAAAATTACAAAATGCATCTTATGCCCAAAATAGTTTAGATAAAATAAGTTGGTAAAATGTAATTTTCTGTTTTCGATGTAAACTAAAAACTGTTTCCTAATATTCATTGACACATATGTGGTTTTATGAAAACGGTTAAGTAAAACTAAACTCGTTTTCCTGTATATTTGCATATAGAGCAATTTTCAAATTTAATAATCAATTTTGAAAATTTTGAAAATTGATTATTGTTGACACTTTTTATGCTGTTACAAGAAGTTAAAATTTTTTTACACAAACATAAACAGACGGTTTTTTAACTGCGTTATTTTAACTACCCTTGTTCCGCGAGTTCAGCGGAACCACAGGGCCAGTTACGAATTTAAAAATATTTGGATACCTATCTATACTTCATATTATTATAAATTATGGAATACGTTATGGAAAGTCATACTTCAAATGGTATTCAAGATGGTCAAGTTGTGAATCTGGAATTTTTATCGATTGCCTTGGAATGCAATATTTTGGAAGGATAGGAATTGTTGTTGAGGAAATAGTAGATATGCTTTTCAACTGTTTATTTAAATGCTAGTTATGATGGGATGTTGTCCAAAACAGATAATCAGTGTTATAGCAATAATTTAATACAGTTTTTGACCCCCTTTCTTAACCCTTACTTGCCACACTGGGGTGTAAAATACCCCAAGCTGATTATAAAAGCTTAAAATATATTGTATTGTTAAAATATAAATAATATCAAGCATGACAAATTTCTGATATTTTGCAGTAGAAAAAACACAATGGACATTTTGGGCATTTTTTGTTTGGTTCATAAATGTTTTAATGGAACAGTGTAAGATGAGATACCTATAGATCCGATTATCCGGATCTCCGAATCCGAATAAAGGATTGCTCTTCAGTGTAAAACATTGAGGTGGTGCAGAGTTATGATGTAGAGTTTCTTTTGTGGCCAGATTCTATATAGGAGGACTATAATAAGATTCTGGTTGAACATAATACTTTATCCTAGCTGGTTGCAGATTAATAGACCGTGGTTTTGGGCTACAACAAGATAATGATCCTAAGTTCGCTAGTACCCGATTATGTCGTAAATAACGAGAAGAAGAAACCGAAAACCCTTTAAGTATCTACATGGTGGGGCCATCACACCCACCAGTTCTTAACCCTGTTAACCTTCTGTGAGAAGGACTTACAGTTATGGTAACACTAACAATATAAATTATAGATTATAATGATTTGGTGAAGTTATAAATTTTTAGTAATACAGGAAAAGTTGACACTGTCACATTACATTTATATCGGCATCAACTTTACAATAATTTTATACAGTATGGTTAAATATTTAACATTAAATTAATGTATGATTTAATATTATCTTCTTTTACATTTTAAGGTTAAGGAAGTAAGTGCGTGTTCCGGTGCTCATCGTTTCGGTAATACTTCTAAAATTAATATTGATTATATCTATATATCTATCGAAAATCTCGTATCAACGGGTAGAATAAATTACACATATTATTCCATATATAAGTGAAACCTGATAGGCTTCACCAGTAGACTGGAGGGTTAATTGAGTTGAGTTTTAGTTTTTCCGGTTCTAATTGTACTATAGATGTTTCATTTAAAACTATCAATGTTTCACTTATTATTTTTGAGAGCTAATTTATGGATTCACACCTGTATGCAGTGATCATCGGGGGATGCACTAATAAATTTTTATGAAATAAAAAATGTTTTTAAAAGTGTTTTTGGTGTTAAAATATTCTAAAAGTGCATTAGTGTTGAGCTTTAATATTTTTAAGTGTTGAAGTCAGCAATACATTAAACCTATTAGACCTTTCATTTCTTGCAATTTCTTTTTTAATTTTTATCAAACTTTGATATTATTATATCTACCTACCGTTAGAGCTCATATTTTATACTCACCACAAGTTGCTATTTCTTAACATAAAGAACAATAATTATCCTTATTCGGTGTGTTTGGAGAAGCTTTAATTGCAATCAAGTTTCATGGGTTATTCTTTTTACTTATAATTTTTTATAATTTGCTACATATTAACATAGGTTAAGCAAAAATATTTATATATTTTATGTTATAATATCCTGCTAATTATTAGGTATAAGATAAAAAATTTAGTTGTTAAAAGTAAAAAAAGATTTTTATTTCAGATAAATAATTATTGTTTACAATAAATTTTGAAAAATAATTTTTCAAAATAAAACAAATTTTTTTAAAATTTTACTACTATTCGCCGGTAATCGCTATTTCTTAAGTACCTAACCAGTTACAATCGTAGTAATTAATTAAAGTAAGAAAAAGTGTAAATAAATTTTTATTATTTATCTAAAAAATGATTACAAGAAAATTTCAATTAAAAAGAATTATGATCTTTGTTGAATTCAAGCATATTTTCAGGAAAATAAAATTTGAGTAAATTAGCTTACCATTTATTAGGTAGGGTTTTATAATTAATATTTAGGCAGGCACATTTCAAGAAGCACACAAATTTTTCGAAAATAAATTTCCTTATATGTTTGAATTCAACACTTAAAAATTACCACTATTAAGTATTAAATATGTATTTAGTTTTTCAAAATATTACGTAAGACTTGACAAGACATTCGAGTTAGGATAACACGCAATTTTTACTTTTTTTTAAAAGTAAATTGATCAAGTAGCCACTGTTTAGCTTGAATTTACATGAAAACCACGTATTAAGTAATTTACTAAAATAAAACTAACTATGAGTACAAACAGCACCAGCAAACACGTGTCAAACAGGTTACTAACCTAACTGCTTCAAATACTACCCTGTATAGTTGTTGCATGTGTAAGACTTATTTGATGGGATCGGTGTTTCTTTGTGGTATCCCCACTCCGACTTTAGGAAACGCCTTATGGCCTATCGTGACCCAAGTGTGAACCGGGGACCTCCCTAGCCCGCCCAGGCCAAGTCAGTGTCGGGACCGAGACCGAAAGGTCACTAGTAGAGGCTAGAGAGTACTGAGGGGATGACCTATCACCTCCACTGCTCTGATACGTGCTCGGTTTCGAATCGTCAGCTCTTGCTATAATCTAAATTTTGAAAATTCGTGAAAATAATCTAAAATATATTTTAAATCAAATTTGAAAAGTGAAACGTATGTTTATCTTAAAAGTGCAAGGAAAATCATAAGTGTGACAATCCACTCTTTTTATAAAAAAATCGTCAAGGTATAACAAGTGTCCTGTGTGGGTGTTTCAAATTTTCTTATAGGTACAAAGAACTTCAAAGTTCTAGTTATGTCTGTCGATAAATGAAAATTGTTATGTTTTAAAAGAGGTGAAGATATTTGTTGTTTGAATAAAAAAAAGTGTAAAACTACAGGTGCTACACCATGGCATTAGTGGCTAGTTCGTGGCGGGAATCACCTCTTTCTAACCCCATTCCTCCGAGCTTAAACACATTATCGAGTGCGTTAAGCCCCCTGCAGGGTAATTTAAATCCCATGCAGACGAACTTGAACACCATCACATTATCTGCCGAAACCACTGAACTACCGGTTATTAATCGCCAAACACCTTCCCAAAATTCGCAAAATAGTACGAACAGCAGTGATAAAAATCAAAACATTGAATGTGTAGTTTGTGGTGATAAAAGTTCTGGTAAACATTATGGACAATTCACTTGTGAAGGTAAGAGTCCCCAAAATTAATTTTGCGTTTTTTGAGATTTGGAGAAAAATTACCTTAGACTCCAATTCCATGCAAAACCATTTTGGTTTAATTTGTTCAAAAACGTACTCGATTTGTACAATCACGTTAAAAGTTGACGAGTCACCACTGGAATAAATTAACATAATAAATCATTTTTTATATTGCATCTACATAATTATACGATGTTCTCGAGCAATAGTTAGACAAGGTGAATAGTGAAGGCATTGTCAAGATGTTTTACAACTTAACAATAAGATAAAAGTCAAAACGTCAAAACTACATAGGTAAGGTATACCTCCTACCTAGGTACAAATGAACCAACAGAATAAAAGAATCACCACTTGATACCTACCGCAAAAAATGTTCTAGACAAAAAAATATGTTTGAGTGGGTACTGACAAGTGAGGTTAATTCCAACATCAAAATTTTTCAAAATTTATCACACTTGCAAAATTACTAAATTCGGTATAAAATATTCCAATCAACTTGATAAATTGTGACATAATCAAGTTGTGCAAAATATTTGACCTTTCAATGATTTTTAAGCAAAAAATGGTTTTGTCGAGATAGAAGATTCACTATCGCGTTAAACGAGTCATTTGTTTTTTCAACTTACCACTTAAAAAGGTGAGAGTGTGTATTATTGTTGATGATGTAACAAGATTACGGTGTAAGTAATTAAGAATAATGTAGGAACCTAAATAATTATTTTTCTCATTTACTAAACATGGAAAGGTGAAACAAGTCTACAATAATTTTTGGTTCAGTAATCAAGTGGAATTAGAGCATTTAAGATATTCCGTTTTTAAAAATATATTCAAATATAGATATACGGTCCTTTTTGAAATATATGTAGAACCTATAGGCATATTTATCAGTACTATTATATAAAATTTATTAACTGATGAAGTACAAAGTATAAACATTTCTTTGAAGTATTGACATCTTTTCAATCCATTTCATTAGATAAATCCTCCACCTCCTCCTCCTTAGTAAGAAAAGTAAAATTTAATATATTGGCGATAAAGTAAAATTAAAGAAGATACAATAAATTGTACTTGTCCTATATTGTATCATTAATATCTTATAATTTAAGAAAAATCACGCGACGGAGCTGTATGTTACAGTACCTTACATATTATACCAAATATATTGAAGTTTAACATATTCACATTTTAATTTACTCTTTTATTATATTATATTTAGATTTTATACTCTGGATTAGTTTGATGTTCAAAAAAAAATGAAAATTATATATAAAAAATTATATTTTTTCAGACATATACTATATGTACATACATAATTATATTATATGTACCCAATATCGTGATATCATTAATATATTATGCAGGTACTATATACATTTATTATATAATCATGAATATATCGGGCACACCAAAAAGTCCTTTCACATATTATTGTTTTGAACATACGCGATTGTCAAGTTGAACGACGGTAAGTTGACATTTTGCTAAAAACATTAATTTTAAATATAAACAAAAATAAACAAAAAAAAAAAGTTTTAAATTAAAAACAAAAAATAAAAAAAAATTTACCGAGCCTATGTTTCATCAGTCAAAACCTTTCTCTATTAAAAATTTCTCCAACTTTCAAAATTAACACACCGAACACTAAGGAGGTATATACCATTAAGCTGTAGGCTGAACTACCCCAATTAATACCGATAGTAGTAGCTACTATTATAGTGCATTTAGAGTAACTAGTAAACCAGTTTACTATAGCCACAATCGTACCTGCTTTTATATTCGTGTAAATAATGGAATTTCTACTAAAGGACCCTACAGATCCGTGATCCGAACCACGGCACAAATATATAAAAATTCATAGTTCAGCTCGTTACCACTACGGCAATTAAATTTTGATTACTTTATTAATGCTTAAAATCCACATTTAATGTGTAATAATTATTATAATAATTTGCACGGTCTATACTTACTTGCAGTGCATTTTGCAGTGCAAATTATTTTTAATTTATTCCATTACTCCAAAACAATTTGGAAATGAGTTTTTTATCTACAAAGTAGCTTGCTGTGCTCATCAACCATGAGAAATTCAATCTTAAATCTTTCATGGTAGATTCTGAACTAACTCGACCGCTCAGGAACCTACAATCTAACTGCAAGACTATCCTGGCTATTTTGTTAATTAACGTGTGCTAATTTCAATCTGTGCAGTTCGATAATTTCATTAATTCAAACAAATTCTTAGCTGCCTTCAACTTAGTTTTCACTCGCAACTCAAAGAAACAAAATAAAATCTGTCCGTGTGTCTGTTTGTAGACATAAAAACTTAATTATTGGATTTTGGAAAAATCAAGGATTCTAAGTAGCACGTCAGGAAATATACACTTTATTTTATCGACAAAAACTGGAAATGATTTGAGATTTTCCAAAATTAAATTGTAAAAAACATATACTATTGATGAAACTGAATCTACCTGTGACTTCTGCTTTCTCGTCTTCTTATGTCAGATATAATTATATATAAATGTTTGTATTTTCTTATTATTGTCTCTATCCATCCCTAGTTGTTTGCTTGGTAAATATTTGTAATGTTATTTTCCAAAAAAAAAATTTGTATGATTCAGTTTAATCTAGTAATAAACATAGAGAGCAGTTGGATATGACAATATTTAAGTTAAGAATTAGTCAAAAAATTCACATAAAATATTAACACTAGTACTAAGTTGAAGACTTAAGCACTGACAAACATTAAATTTGGTAGATAGCATTATTAATTAATATTCATCTGTAATTATCTGGGAAATAACTCTCTTCATGACTCTGTATAAGAACTTTTCCTTTCTCAGATTTGATACATCCATTACATTCAGAATTGTCAGTATATAATATAAATTTGGGGTATTTGCTAGAATTTTGCTGCGATTCCGACTTAAACCAAGATTAAATTAATTTAAAAATTAAATGAAATAAAGGAAGAAATCACAGCAGATTTGAACTCGGTGATTTGTTATAGTAATTTTAATCGATAGCCATTAAACTATCAACTATCATCAAATAGCCACAAAACGTTCAGCCCTCAATATTTCGAAAACAGCTGCTCATATCACTTAAAAAAGTATCAACTTAATTTTGGTGCTCTGTAATTTTGACAATGCTTTTCCTGAACTTCGAGTTGTACTTGAAAGGTTTCTTTGGTCCAAACAATTTCTTAATTTCAACTAAAAACCATTTTTCACGTTAAATAAAAGTAAAAATTGAAATAATTTGAATAATTGAAAAAATTCTATTGGGAAAGTAAAGCCAAAAAATTGTAAAAAATCGTCCATTTTCAGACTAAATTGCTCATATGTTTCTTATTTTTCTATATGTTTTGAACACTACATATTTAATTTTATGATATTATTTACAGTTACTGTTATTATAAACCAAATAGTGCATCTCACGTAATGTAATTAAATTGTCATTAAAAGCATATAAGAGGTAAGGTTCTTTTAAAACAAATTGTATGAAATACTATATATAGTAATACATATAATAAGGAATTTACCCCAGTAAAAAATTAAATTAGGGTTATTTTTAGAAATTCCATTGTTTTTAATTTTCTGATGAGACTACTAAAATTGCGTATGTCAATGTTTAGTTATTTTCACAAAACAAGTGTGTCTGGAAGTTCATGCTGGGTGCATATAATTTCAAACCACTGATTGAGCATACTCGCCAGTTTAAGGAAATGCTAATAAAGCACTTAATCTGTTTTAATTTATCCCCAGACGTAAGTAATGTTTCTGTTATTTGCAATAAGCCGTTACTTCGATGCGATTTATTGACCAATTCTGGCCAAATTTTATAACAAAGTACTTTTATTTTCCATTGATGGTTTTTGTTCATTAAACCTATGTTAGCAGAAATAAGATCTTTACGCCGACTTTAAATTAATTTTTGCTGAGAGATTTTTGTTACACAATGATTTTTAAGCAATTCGTTCTGTAATAGTTTTTTTCTCAA
Organism: Cantharis nigra; assembly: GCA_958510845.1. Taxonomy (NCBI): domain Eukaryota; kingdom Metazoa; phylum Arthropoda; class Insecta; order Coleoptera; family Cantharidae; genus Cantharis; species Cantharis nigra. The sequence continues at coordinate 6,793,910 of OY294034.1, read as the reverse complement.
ACTTTTCGCACTGTTTGTCTATTAGTTTAGGATTGTTTTCCTTTTCCCACTCATTGCGTAAATTACTATTGTGTACCTAGGAAGGTATACACACCTAGGAAAGATTAATCTTGGAATGTATTAGGTGTACGTGGTTTATTTAAAAGAATAACATAAAAAAGTGTGTTAGCTTCAATTTTTTGTAGGTAATGGTTACTACGTGGTTATGCTAAGAGAAATACTGGAGTGATGTGAATGCGGCTAGAACCGAATATTTCAGAAACATCTTAGAAATTCCAATAGGTCAATGTGCAGAAAAAGGGGAAGGGGTAGACTACGTTAAGATACGTTTGAATATTGTAAACAATAATGCTCGAATCCGCATTCAGCATATATTTTTTACTTAAAAGATAAATACTCTCAGGAATAGTGTTCATAGTATCCATCTGTTCATTTGATTTTTTTCTGAAAGTGATCAAGTCATTAATAATTTTTTTAAATGGTAACCTATGCATTTGATGTTCTAGTTAAAAACTATTTACTTACCTAATACAAAATTTTTAAAAACACAATTTTTTATTCTATATATTTTTGGAAAAATATGTAATAAAGTAGGTTACTTTGAAAAATATTTGTGAAAAAAAATGTTCATTGTCGCAAATAGAAACATGAAAGAGTTAAACCTATTTTATTGTATTTGATGAATATGTGGAGAATTTCGATATTAAACCATATTATCAATATTTTACAAAATCTAAAAAGTGTTAAATTTAAAATAATTATCGCAAACGTTTTCACCATACCATGGCATCAAAGAAAATGTAAGTTTTGAATCATCTCCTGATAATGTTTGTATAGTATGGTGAAAACTTTTGTGATAATTTGGCTGATTATTTTATTTTGTAAATCAAAAATAAATGACCCAGCAATCGTTGTGCTGTTGATTTATTTTTACAAAAGAATGCATTTTTCTTCTACAAAATTCTAACCCCTGTACCCACCGAGTGCTAAATTTGTATGCTAATCTAAAAAGAGAGTCTCAATGTATTTGTCGGGAATTCATTTTAGGACTAAGAGGTCAGCGCGGCCTAAAGACCGCCACCAACCCCAAAATATTATTTGGGAATCTTTTTTCTTTTGGTTTTGTCTTGAAATTTTAAGCACTAGTTGTTAACAGCTGTCTAAAGACCTGTTTACGCTCGGTCAAAACTCAAAAACTTTTCATTTTTAAGGGAATGAAAACGGCCGAGATGCAATCCTGCTTATCTTTGATCAATAAATTAAAATTAAATTTGATTGTTATGATCTCTCTAAATAATCTTTTGGGTTCTATTGTAAACTTACAGTAAATACTAAAGTCAAAATTTGAAATTAAATATGCTTAATTTTAGAAAAAACTCAAAGTGAGCTGATATTTTAAAATATTTTGGCTCTAAATCAAATCTTATGCCCGTATTCACAAACGTTCCTAAAACATTTAACGAGCCGTTTAATTTTGCAAACCAATGAAAATGATCTCGTAGTACAAGAAAATAAATTTCACTGGTTTGTTTAAATAAACGGTTCATCAAAATTTTTAAGAACGTTTGTGAATACGAGCATTAGTTTATTAGCCCTGTTTATCGTATGAGTAATAAAATCCCAAAATTGTTTTTATATTTTTCAAAAATATTTTCGAATTATTTACTATTTATGCCGATACCGGTTCGTTTCAACGCGGCAAGCGACACTCATTTCTAAATCCGCCAAAATCTGTTCTTAACCCTAGAGGAGTACATGGGGTGTGTGCGAACCCTAGACAACCGCGCTTCTTATTCACATTTACCTATGCTAAGTAACAAAAAATTACTAATTTCTTTCAACATTATTTTTTTCTTTTTCTACACACAATAGCGGATAAAAAATGTTAAAGTAATTTTTTTGTAACTGCAATACAGGAGGCGCTACTTTTAGAAGGTCTAAACTACAGTGTACTCCTCTAGGGTTATAAGTTAAATTTTGTTATAAAAAGATGTTATCTATTATTTATTGAAGTCAAAAATGAAATTCAAACTTAAATTAAAAAATATGGCAGAGTTTTGAACTGTGTATACTTAATTTTGTGTTATTGGTTTTTCTGCTTGTTTTTCATCCTCTTCAAATGCAACAATTCGCTTAGGAAATGCAATGTAAAATTCTTTTAAATAACAAAATTGTAAAATTGAATTAATCGTGCACTTGATATAACAACCAACTATCAGAAATGAAAAACAAGAAATCATTAAAGGTTTGGATACAAAAAAATATAATTGACTTTCTGCTCTTTTCGTTAATTTTTATTTATCATTTGTTATTTAAAAAAAAAAATGACATTAATAATCCAATTACAATTAAAGTTAGGTTAGGTCGATTCGATACTTGGTTCCTTATCTAACGGATAAGTTATCTGAAAATTTAACTTTAGAGAAAAGGTTGGGTTTGTTCCAATCTAGGTAGAATAAAATATTATATGAGTAACCAATCAGATTCAAAAACTTGATTATGGTCTAAATGAAGTTATATAATAAAGCAATTGTTTAATAGAAAATATTTATTTTAAATTTCTTTCTTTAAAAGTTGGTTCTTTGGAGATATCTAACCGAAATCAACACTCCAACAAAGTGTAGTAAAATGTAGCTTATTCCAAGTATTAACTTTATTTAATTTTATTTTTAATAATTAATTTTAATAATTTAATTATTTATGTAATTTAAAAAAATAAATTTATTTTTTTTTAATTTTAGAAAACATTTTGGATACGGAATAGACCTGCAATAAAATAAGCGAAGTTGCAGTTATAAATAACTTAATAAAAAAATATTTAAAAAATAAAATGATTTAATTATAGTTTTAACAACTATTACCTTTTTAAACGTTAAACAGACTTCTATAATTAGTAATTTATTGCAACTATATAGGTACTATATAGTAATAATATTTTTTGTCGCATTTTAAATAGCATAACCTATAACTTTCTTATAATAGAGAAGATGCAAATAATACTTCGGTTCTAGACATTCTCTTATGGCTATAAATTTCAAAAGCTCTTTACGAGGCTAGCAAATCAAGTAAATATCTTTTGATTTTTTATCTTAACTTGACTCACAGTTATGTTGTTGATGACCATGTTTTCAATGGAAAATTAATTACGATAAATTGATAAAAGAGCGAATACGAAATAAATTTTAATAAGTTCTTTCATTTACTTATATCTTTTTACATAAAAGTGAATCAGTATTTTGATAATATCAATTTATTTAGAGCATATATGGTGAATATAAAAAAATGTAATTGAAGATAAATATGTAATAATCTATAAATAACTATTTTTTCATAATATATATGAAAAACTAGCAAATTGGAGTTGTAATACCAGGAAAGCCTTACCGGATGACTGCGGTTTCGCACTCCTCCTCCTCCTTTCGGACCCAAACTGCCATTTTCCAACATAAAATTAATTATTTAGGATATCTTGGCCTCAAGCAATTTATACTATTTTCGACTATGTTTTTATTATTCAGATAAGGTCAATTGTTTAATAGCATTTGATCTCTTGAATACAAAATTATTGACGCTTTTTCATGAATGGTAAATATAAAATAAAGAACCTATTAGAGAAAAGTGATTAAAAATTTAAATTAAAATAAAACAATTTTTTGGAATATTTCTTAGAAAAGCAGTGCTGCAAGGTAGTTATTGTTTTTAAGATATTCATATATTTTATTTTGAAAACATTAACTCAAAACCGTGATATATGTAGGGTCGGACTACTTGACACTGAACAGTACACCATATAATATTAAACCGAACAGGTCCGTTAGTTTTGAAAACCCGGTTTTAGAAACAAGTTACCATAAACCAATTTAACTACACCTTGTAGGTATAGGTAGGCAAACTCAAAAATGAATTTTGGAACCCTTATTATTTTACAGTCAACCTCCAAATAAAGCCGTTTATATTTAGCTGCGAGAAAAAATTAACGAATTTAACGGACAGGTTTTAATAATTAAAACAATATAACCTCAAAATTAAAAATAGTTAGTTTTGCGTCAGTTACGGTTTTTTTTAAATGAAGGTAAATAACAATATTAATTATTAGAATTAATTAAATAATTTATATGGCTTGGTGTGGTAAACAATTCTTTCTAATCGTTACATTCCTATTGTTAGCAGGTATTGCAACTTTAAACGGAAAAGCGTGGCGATGACAGTTCATAAATATTCAGTATGCTAATTTTTTGAATCTGTTAACTTTTACGTTCGTAGTCGATGGAAACTAAAAATGCATACGTTCTTTAGGAAATTGAAATTTTATTTTTTTATATACTTTTTGTTTATTTAGATTTTTTTGTAAAACGCTTACTTTTTTATGCTAATGTGTTAAATTAAGAGTTAAACAGAGAACGGATTTTACGCGCCTGCATATTTTACTACTAATGAATTCAAATTTCACACTTTTCAGTTTTTCCATTCAGTTTTTTGACAGTAATTTAACGTTGTGCATAAAATTAATTATTACAGATAACCATAATTTCAGTTGATATTTCAATTATAAATATAATCTTAAAAATTACATTTCATACACAGCTTATTAACTAGACTAACATGCTAAATTCCCTAGTGCAATCCTTTATCTCTAGCCAATTATTTTGAGTGAAGATATTAGTCGAGTCAACTTCAATTAATCTATCGATGTATTCGTACATTAGGTAGTGCATCTTTATTACTGTTGCTATATTCATGTTAATTACCTTCGAGGTCTCGCGGAATTACAGTACGCCCCCATAAATACACCATTTTTGAAACTAAAAACAAAATCACGTTTTCACAAAAATAAAATCATATCGCGTTGAGACAGACTTTTATAGTTTTATGACTAAAGTGTTTTTATAAACCATCATTTTTCTTTGAAATTCCCGGAGGGGTTGTCAAATTCTATGCGAGGGGTTTTCCTCTTTACTAACGATGTCTATATTTTTATTTTAAACGTCTCGACATTGTTTGATCTATAAAAAAACTAACTGATTAAAGACCTTTTCTATTTTTATTATCCATAACATTCATTATTAAACACATCAAATACTTTTTATATTCTCTGCAGATAAACAAAATAAAGAATTACTTAAAATTAATTGCAAAACTTTGTCAAAACTCATTAAATATTTATTATTATGGGTTTTTAATAGTTCACTTGTTATTAAAATTTATGCAAATTTAATTAAGCAGTTAATGCGTGCTAGGTGAAATATAATAATTTATAAGCAACCGCAAATATGTCTAAATCTATAGCAGAGTTGTTACTTAACCTCAATCTTGTCAACATTGTAAGATATATTATATGCACAGGCAAGGCAATAGACAATTGCCGCACTTACGATTGTCAGTCATAAACATGTTAACTAAAATTTACACCATTTTTTTAATTTCAATACCCGAGGTATGAAAATTCTAATATTGGCACGATTATATTTCACACAAATCATATTATACAAATATATTATTAATAAATATAGTAGGTGCGGACTCGAAACCGTTAAATAAATTAACATAGAATATATGATTTTTAATATTAAAATTGAAATTTTTATTATACTTAATAACTGCATATTAAATTTTTTCAGGGTGTAAATCTTTCTTTAAAAGAAGCGTACGTAGAAATTTGACCTATTCCTGTCGAGGCAGTAGAAATTGTCCAATTGATCAACACCATCGAAATCAGTGTCAATATTGTCGACTTAAAAAATGTATAAAAATGGGAATGAGAAGAGAAGGTGAGTGTTTTTTACGTTAATTTTTATCTTGTTTAGTCTACAACTTTAATTTTAACTTGGTACTGGAGATTTCTTTACTTTGGACCAGTACTTTATTTATACATATTTGTTTTTGGCCATTTATTTTTGAAATAATTAGTGTGAGTATTATTTATCGAAATTCTGTTAATTTGATTTGCGATTAAACTAAAAAGTAATTGATTTAACAACTTGTTTGCTAAGCCGTTAATAAAACGTTATTTGCATTGCTGAGTGTGCTGACATAACCACACATTTTGTAAAATTTAATTAAAACATTGGTATACCTTTAAATGTTTGTTAGAAAAAAGTTGAAATGTGATGCAGCTGTTCAGCTTCAAATATTTGCCCTGGTCAATTTTGATTTTAACACAGGTTACAAGTTTTCTTGTCTTGTTTTTCATATCTCCTTCTTTCTTTTGCATATGCATATTAAACCATTGTAATTCTATACTTTGCAAGCTTCCAGTTAATATACGTGCAGACCTCCTTGGTGCAAAGTTTAACTATAAATCGAAAGGAAAATTGATTCATTTAAAAATTCATAATAAGTATATGTTAATTTTGATATCAGGCCCCATTACCTGATGTTTTAATTAATAAATTCGGGAAACAGTAACCAAGACGAAAATTTGTGTTATTAATGGAAGAAAATATTGTTAAGTTATTCATTGTTGCGTTAAATGTAATAAATAACAAAGTGAAATTATTTTACATTTTCTGGCTGCTTTTCTTATACTGACCACCGATATATCATTAATCTTTAACAAGTCGTTAATACATGCACACGGTAAACGATCCTTTAGGACTCGGGAAAAGCCATTGTTAGCCCTTACGGTCAAGTATTTGTATATTAAACCGATCAATCATCCACAAGAATAGACTGCAATGAAATGGGTCTCGCTATACATATATTAAGGTCGTTGCATATAACTACAATCCGACCAACCTAACCATACTGTACATAGAGAATTCGAGATTATTTTAAAGATAGATCAAATCCAAAGAATGTATAAAAAGAGCAAACAGTATTAATATTTATAATGGAAATTTTATGTTCCCAAATTTCTTTTGACATTTCCTACAGAAATAAATTGATTTTTCATTTTTAACAATACATCAGTCGCAAAAGTTAACTTATAGGTGATTTGGACTTCAGCAGTTGAAAATTAAATCTTATCATATTTTTTAAAAATTTATAACTGTTAAATACAAACACGATAATGAAATCAATTTTGGCGCCGATTTTTGATAACATTTTCAATAACAAAAATATAAAAACGTATCGACGTAATGGAATTATTTTTCCATTAATTGTTGTTTTACGATTGATTTTTATTATTAATAACATCTGAGTTTTGCAACTCTAATTTATAAATCAAAATAATGGAAAATTACCCCCTCATGTATTTTTCCAAAACACCAGACACCAGATAATCATTTAATAATTATGTTGACCAATTGGCAAAAGTCAAAATTAATTATTTTATTATAATATTAATAAACTAAATATAATTATTTTAATATTATAAACACTAGGAATCCTTCAATAACATTAAAAACCTGATTCTGACAATCCGCTTAATTATTGTGCAGTTTTTATAATAATTATGATAATGTATATTGAAATTTATTGCCCATTAAAGTAATAAACTTAATTTAATAAATAACAAAGGAATACCAACATTTTACTGATGACCTAAAATAAATGCGAAATAATATTTTGAATAATTTTGTGAGGTTATAAAACGTTCCGAATTAAGCAGTTCGGCTTTAGTTTTATGGTAAAATATTCCAAACCTTTTTATACATTGTTTTTATGCATAAATAAATAGGTGTATGTTAAATAAAATTATTAGATTATGTTTCAAAACAAAATACTGCTTATAAAGTGCAGGTAGAAAACTGGTTTTCTATAAGGCTTAAGGTAGAGTGACACTTTGCAAGGGTAATATAGGGTAGATGATGACCAATGTCCAGTAAACATTATGTAAATCAGGTAAGGGCAGTTTTAAGAGATTTATTCAAATGAAGAAGGGATCTTTTGGTGTTTCGTGGGAAAGAAGATAAAACCAAGCAAAAGCCTTTATAGTATTCATCGAATTTAGGGGCAAGTCATTGATTGATTATGTATACCACAAGTAATCTTTGCTTACTTTCTTATTGGCTTTATTATGCATGTAAAATTTATATTTCATTTAAAACGGTAGTTTCCAAATTTTAACACTCATGGTATGGGAAATATTTTAATGCTGTTCAAATGCAAATACATTCTATTTATAAATAAATCTTACTATTGTACAAAACAGAATGTGAATTTTAAAATTGCTTACCTACATTATTTATGACAATGCAATTATTGCATTATCAACACTGCACAATTTCACTTTTGCCGATTCATACCTTCGTTAAAATCTAGTTATTATTATTATTATTTTTGATTTTCATTTTTTTTTCGATTTACAATTAATTAATTAATTTCAAATATTAATGCATATTCAACATAATAAGGAAACATTTTCTAAAATGATATACTTTTTTAAAAAATGCATGTCTTTGTTTTTCCTATAAAATTAATTATTAGGTCTGGATCAAGAGGGGAAGGCCTTGGAGTTTCCGGTCTCTGCGGTATTGAGGGCGATTGTATTCTAAAGCAGATATTCCATCTAATTTGTTACTATCAGTTAATATGTCATTTTATCGATCATGTCATTTTAGAACACTTTCTGCAATGCTTCCGAGCTGTCAAATCCGTTCATAACCTCAAACTTGAAATATACATAAATATACCAAATAATTAAAAAGTTTTGATATACATCGGTCCTAAAACAATTAGTTTTTGGTTTCGTATATTGAAAATTTCATTTAATATTCAGTATATTTCTTGCATGAAAGGTCTTAGTACTTAATAGGTATTACCAAAACTTATTTACTTTTTAGTCGGAAAATATTAGTCAGAACTTTTCATGCTTGATGAACAGAAGAAGTCATTGGTTTCTGCTTTTCTATAATTAGATTAAGAACCGTACTGCATAATTTTGTTACATTTTAATTTGTCTGAACTCTCGAGCCACCGGACCTGAATGATGTTTTTGGCCTAGCAATGTCTATTAATATTTAACGTTTATTACACTAAAACTTGGGCATAAATTTTGAATTCTTTAGAATTTAATTTTTTATTCAATTCCTGTAAAATCAATAAATGGTTGGCGTGTGGATCAATCCTAATTATTTTTGTTTATTAAAATAAATTATATCAGGATTTCCCTTCGAGGTTAATCAGAATACATAAATAATGTTATATTTTTGTTAATGCTGATGATGACGTAAAGTCGAAACGGGTACATTAACACTTAAAAGTGTTAAGCGTCCCTTAAATCGTTAAGTGCCACTTATTTCCATTGCACCACCGAATTAAGTGTAAGAAAAAAGAATATTAATGGATTGGAGCAACTTGAGAGTTTTAAAAAAATCCCAAATTTGGGAAGCAGTTTCAAAGGTCTTAATGCTTTCTAGTTAATTAATATTTTCAGAAGAAGCCAACAGAGTGTATGAGTTTATGTGTATGTTCGCATCTTGCCCAATTAGCACTTTTCATTAGTAGTTATCCTTTTCCTCTTGAGAAGCTCTAGAAAAGAATTTTTTAATAGCTTAGCTTTTTCTATTGTTTATATTGATTTTAATACGCAAGGAATAATTTATTTCGCTCTGGTACATATAATAAATAAATCTAAACGTTCCTTTGTATGTAGTCTGTCGGAAAATGATTTTTGTTACCGAAACAGGTTACCCATAACGAAGGGGGTCAAGCAAAAGCTGCTAAGTTCACTTTTTTGATGAATTGAAACTAATAATAAATCGATACTAAAATTTGGAGAACAAGTAGGGTTAATATCCTTCCAAAACAGATTACATTTAAAAAAAAAAGAAAAATGGGATTTTGGAGAAAAGCTAAATTGGTAACAAATACAGTTTTAAATAATAAAATTGCAGTTAAAGAACCCAATAATCCCAAACTTCTTACTTTTTTATCATCAGAAATTGTTCATTTCTTTTCGAGATTTCTCTAAACTAAAAAATTTAAATTTCAAAAAAGCTTGGTGAAAATTAACCTATATAATTATGTAAGTAGATTTAAGGACTTGCAATTACCTCCGTGAAATTGGCCTCCCATCTACTGCATTTTGATATAAAAAAATATGAAATCGTTAGGTCACGAAAGGTCATCTGGTTTATTTGTTAGGTCGCTTCTAGTTTTGAAAAAATGCAAATTTTGAAAAATTTCTTTGATTTTTTACCGGTTTCCAACGTATAAATGGGAGGCAAACTTACAAAAAAAATTTTAAAAATTTGAATATTTTATTTTGGAAAAACTAGAAAAGTAATCTAACGATACAGCAATTTTTTAGCATTTTTTATATCAAAATGTTGTAGATGGAAGGCCAACTACCGGAGGTCTTGCAATTTCCAAAAATCTCAAATCTGTTTACACAGATAAAAAAGTTTTGTAAAATGTAAAATTATTTGTTTTCCAATTGCTATCATATGACGGATGAATAACTTCCAAAATATTTAGATCAAATTTTGAATATTAAATTAAATACCCGTATGCTCGTGCGGGTAACTTACTGTTTAATTTAAATTTATTGGGCAGCGTCCACATTACCAAAAAAATACAAGCATTACGATAGTTCATGAGTGACTTATGTATTAAATCTCTTTTGCCCCAAAAGTGTTTCAGCATTACGCTAACTACCTGCTATGTAGCGTGGTTCAGGTTACACGTTAAGCTGTAGGTTCTAATTTGAAGATTTTTATTTTACCTGTGGGTACCTATTAAGATAAATGAATTGTACAAAACAGGTGTGAAAGATTAATAGTTTACGTTTGATCTGGGCGATGGTTTAAAATTTTAATGATCTAATTTCTTGTTAAAAAATTCGAAACTTTGGAATTTATGAGAAAAAATTTGTAGTTGTGGTATATGTTAGAAACCTATTGTGGGGTTATGGTCTTGTAAAGGGAAACAAAGTAATAATGTAATGTCGTCTTAGAGTGATGATATTTCCTTGAAGCTACACAGTTTTAGTTGCAGGACTCGCTATGAAAAGGCATGTGTCATTTGAATGATGACAAGGAATATAGTTTTGTGCACGCTACATTAATTTAATTACAAGATCATTTCAAGAACAACTTTTGTAGGTATTTTACTTACATTTCTTAATGGTTACTATATTTTACCTGGAAGTAAAAAATTTAATATAATTACATAAAGCAAAACTCATTTTATTTTGTTCCAAACTAAACATTACAGTTATTTACCTACTAATTACGTAATTTATTTTTGGATGCGTATTTTCTCCGTACTAATTAATAGTTTAATATCAAAAACTACGATATTTACTTCGCATTTAATATTTAATTAAAACAAATTAAGATGAACGTAAAATTACGAGTTATGTAGGAGTAAGCGACCCAGTTATTTTGTAATTATTGGTTGAAGACAAATTAATTTTTTATAAAAAGCAATTTAGAAATTTACACGATTTATCATTAGAAACTTCGTTTTGAATTCTTGCAATTTATATATATTTAAAAAATTTTAAAATCAATCGGTTTCGCATTGCTAATTATTCTTTTATCTGGTTCGTGTCACGTAACTATTTAACCTTATACTTCACGATAAAGAAATTTTAGTGATATGGTATCGTTTTCTGCATATATCTGGCATTACTTACATCATGAAAAGTATCGGATAATTTCATTGATTACAAATAAATTAATCAAACTTCGCTAAATTATATTATACATTCCAAAAAATGCTATGTCGAACATTTCGGCTTATTCAATTTGTTACTTTTAATAATTATCAAAACTTTTTAGTTGCGCGTCAGATTAACGATATTCAATTCTTCAAAGTTGAAGTGTTTTACTCTAAAAGTAATAAATACTTGGCTGGACAGTATATACGTTTATATTGATAAATTTATCTTTGACCTTTTAGTAACAAAATTATATTGAGACTCAATATAATAATATAGTAACTATACAACAACATATAAAATGGAAAAGAAGGTTACTGAACGATTTTTGATTAAACAGTGATTTAATTGTCTTGTATTTTTATATAATACCGTGTGATCGACTAGAGAGTATAGCATGGAATATAAATGATATTTGACAAATTAACTTAATTACGTCGAACGTATACGGGTCCTTGTTTTATTTTAATTAATGATTTCGATGATATAATAAAAAAATTTATTATATTTTTGTATTAATCGAAAATTGTAAGATTCAAAATTAACATGAGTAATTAGAATAATTTAGTGTTATTGTTTGCCATTTTTCTCTTCACATAGTATTTGGTTCTAGCCCCATCTTTTACTGCATACTTGGTCTTGGTCTTAGTTTAAGGTCAGGGTCAGGTAAGGTCATTTCCCACGATAGCCTCACTCGGCATGGCAACTTCACAGTACTGGAAGATCAAATTCCATGTACACACATTATATACACAATTTCAACTTACAGTATATTTCAACTACATTGTGTAATATAAATACTTTATATAGTCCACCCCTCTCTATTTCGGTAAAAAAAATTTCAACAATAAAATAATTGTTAAAAATTAAATTTATTTTGTAACCGCAGCGGTGACTTGTGACCATCGCTCGAATATGAAACGGAGATTATAACCTCAGTCCATTCCATTACAATGCTTTTTTACCTGATTTCAATTTCACTGTAATATTTGACATTTTATACAAATAATATTTTTTTTAGGTTATAACATTTGAGGTTAGTAATTACAAAAATGACAACAAAAGAACGTTTAATTAAAAACCTGAGCTTTCAATATCGGGAGTTGTGCTTTAACGTTATAAAGGTTATTCAGAGTTGCAGAATCTAAAATGCAGCAATCAATCTGTCATTATTGGACTGACCTATATATGTCACCGCAGGCGATTTTTCAGGTTTTCAAACATGATCAAACTAACTTTTTGGCGGACGGTACCTACATAACATATTACATCCGAAGAAATACCAATAAGCCTGTTCTTTTGTCTGGGCACTAGTGTCTCCCAAACAACGTAGAAACAAGCATAAAGCACTAAGCACATAAATTAACCTTTTGTTTAAATAGACATTTATTTTTAAATAGTTTGAGTTTTTTATGTGTTTGTTACTACTAATTTATAGAATTTTAACTTTAGTTTACGGAAGCTTCAGGGTACAATAAATAACGCAATATTGTGAATGTTGTACTTAGTACATTCTGCTTGTTAACCCACGGTATACTACCGTAACTACTTCATGAGTGATATACGGATTTCTTTAGTAAAATGTTGGATCTAACAATAATTTAAATAGAATGAAACGTGATCTTCAACGACCCCACCTCATTCTTATCGATCCGATCGATTTTATAGGAATTTTATCGGGTTATTAACTTTTATATTTTATAACATTTTATAATCTAAACGCTCCAATCAATCCGTCACTATGTGACAAAGCGAATTTTCATATATTATTATTTCAATACTAAGAAAGTTGAGTTGGGGGATGTACTTTATAAATTATAAATAACTGATTTCTACTGTACTACAGCGGTGTATTAGACGCTATCAGGGATCGAACCGCGCTTTTCCTCTTCCTAGTCTGCACGTGTGTGCTTTAACCAGTTAATAGATTTCTTCTCGGCCACGCATTAGGGCCGGATCTGGCGACAATCAGGTTCAGTCCAGATATGACTATAGTTAGAAATACAATTTCCAGGACAGAGCTGTACAGTAAAAACGTACTCAAGTACAAAGTAGAAGTACTTCTCACAAAATGTACAAAAGTAGAAGTACCTACTTAAGTACTCATAAAGTACAAAGTACCGAGTACTTTCCGAAAGAAGTCAAAATATCGTTAACAGGTGGCGCAACAGTAGAAAATCAACAAAAAAATCTCATTAATTTTTTGGTAAATAATAATAGTTTGTGTTTATGATCACACAATCTTTACAAAATACAATTTTTTCAAAATTTTTGAAAACACTACTGAAACTATAACGATACTGCACAAAAAGCTTTTTCCAGTATTTTTCTATCTTCGAAATACTACAAGATTTAGAGTTCAATTTTCCATTTTCTTTTATCTACTTTTTGTGACTCCTCTTCGGATATTTGGATTTGGATCTTAAAAAAAGACGGACCAGGTGTATTATTTACATTCGACAAAATTAAAGAATATATTATATATTCCATGTACTGATCATTCTGTGTACCTCTGTTTGGCTGCTAAAATTTCCATTTGCTTTATAGAATCAATTCTTCCGAATCAAACATAGCAGAAAACCTTCCTAGCAGTGCTTATAAAAGTTTGCATGTTTGCTAAGTCGGAAGTAAGTAACCAAAATAAGTATTTGTTTTTCCCTGCAAAGCTACAGTCAATAGCTTCAGTACTTCCAAATAACGAATCTCATGTTCCTTGAACTATGAAAGTCCCAGTACTTTGTACTTACCGTTCTGCCTAAAACTAGCCCTCTTAAAAAAACTTGAAAACAGATTGCAGAAAATTATTGTTAAAAAATATCGAAATATACTTGAATACAGCGGAAGCACTCAAATACAGCAAAAGTACTCGAGTACAGTAAAAGTACTCGAGTACAGTGAAAATACTCCAGTACAGCGAAAGTACTCGAGTACTTTTACTCTGTACTGAGCAACAAGTACACTAAAAGAGCTGAGTACAGTCCTTCAGTACCTGTACTCAAGTACAAGTAAGTTGAGTACTTGTAGTCAAGTACCGCACAGCTCTGGGCCAAGGCCATATTAAGCAATCAAAATGTCGTAGAAGGGTGCTGAAGAAGAATGCTGAATCCTCAAATAACATTTCGGCTTGGGAAATGCCGGCCAGGACACCTGTGAGGAACCTATTACAGTTTTGCCACAAGATTGTGATAGATCAAATAGGCCCACATTTATACCTGTAATCACTCTTTGACAGGTCCCTAGCAAGCTTTCATACCACTTTCCTACTTTCCTGCTTTCCTTTCCTACCGGCTATAGAAACTTGATCCGGCTTCTATAACTTAAAACTCCGGGTAGGATTACGATCCTAATCCAACTGGGCAGGAACCAGGCAAGGCCTGTCAGGGAGCTGGAATAGGGTGATTACAGGCCTCGCCTAGGCCCAGCCTTGTTGGATTAGCATCGTAATCCTACCCGGAGTAGTAAGTTATAAGAGCCGGATCAAATTTCCAGCCGGTAGGCTTTTGATCTACTGTTCCAATTCTCAGTCGGCCCACAGTTTCTATAAAAATCAAAATATACAGCGATTCACACGACAGGAGCGATTTACCAACAAAACAGCGTTGAGAAGCTCGCAGGCAGCTTCAGATAAATCAACAAAATTTTTACTAGGAAGCAGAGGGTTTACTTTATTGACCAAAAATAGTATAATAACCTAAAACTACTGTAATTGTAAAACAATAATTAATTTTCGTACTTGAAACTTTTAACTTGCATTTACTCAAAACTACATTTTGAAAGTTTGCGAGCATGTTCACTCAAAACCTAAAAAAGGAATTAAGGGAAACTTTGCAAATTCGACTGCACAATTAAATTCTGTCCTTGATGAACCTAATGAAGTTCCAATTTTCTTATGTTACATAATGTTAACGCAATGAAATCAAAAATAATTTTGTAAATCTCAACCTTTGTTTCAGTTTCGGTTATTTAAGTTAATCGACGACAAAAACTCATAACAAAACTAAAAAAATTGTAATAATGTTACGGTTGAGGATTGGAAACCGCCGCCTTCGAAGGTTATTGTTGTAGTTTTGTAGATATAAGAGTAATGGCACTCAAAAAAATATTTTTGTAATGTCAAATGATAGTTAAGTATAAAATATAAATTTCAAAAACTACGCGTTTTTTACGTTTTACATGGATTTCCCCCTTAATAGTTAAAACGTATTTTTCACGTTAAGCTATCAGTCGCCTATAATATTATTATAAATTGCATTATAAAAATTAGTTAAAATCTGTTATAAATTTTAATTTTAGCTTTATAATTATTGTATATGTGGAAGCAAACTAGGATTTTCTTATTAATTGCAACATGAAATTATGAAGACAATCAACAATGTAATGACCGCGAAGCCGCCTTATGGCTGTGCACTAAATAGGTGTAACGAATTATAATTTCCCAACATTTGGTTTGCGACTTGAGACATTTTTGTGGCTTATTAGACAGCTTTGCGCCCAATAATTGTTAACTGTAGTTGTAATCGAGAATAATTTTACGATCAGTTTATCCTATTGGAAATGAGTAAACAAACCCAAATTCAGTCAAATTATTGTTAATATGCATGGTTACCAACTGCAGCGAATTAAAATTCCCCATAAACTTATTGTAATAATGTTTATTTAAAAGTTTATGGTTAAATAGGTTTTAAATATAATGTTTTTCTGACATCACCAATTATGAAATTGTAACGCCAATTGACGTCTATACATAAAATAATTTGTAGCATCAATTGACTCCAATTAACTACTACAGTACAGTATCACTGATATTTCAAAATAAATCTTTTATTTGATTATTCACGGTATGATATAAATGTGTGGAATTTTTAAGTGGTATTTTACGTCTCAAAGTAGGGTTATGTTAATTTTATTCTTTTAAATTTTAATTCAAATGTAACAAAAACAAATTGTTTTATCTAACTTGACTAGTGAAATGATTCTGAAATTAAAGTAAATTACTTTTTGGGAAAAAATATTTAGAAAAAGAAAATTTACATGTAATATGCACTAACCAAACCGTAGAGAACCCACAGTATACTCGTAACTGTAGTTCTGATATCTATCAGTTACAATACTTTGTTGTATTAAAATTTAATTTGTTTTGAAAACGCCTTGTTTACATTCTGTGTATATTAACGATCATATTATTTTAAACATTTGCATATAACAAAATTTAACCACTTATATGGAAATTTTATAAGATGTCAATAAATATGAAAGAAAGATTCTTTTGGAAAAGTAAACTTCCTCGTATCGGAGTTAATTTTTGAATATATTATTTGTATAATATTTAGAAATATTTTTATTGTGGTTCATTAAAAGCTGTGGAATGAATTTTTGCACTTAGGAACCAATAACATTTGATTTAGTATGTTAAATTATGACTAATCATTTTAATAGATGACTTACAGTTTCATAACAGTAGCTTCATTAGAATAAATTTATATTGCATTAAATATTGCTTATGATTGATGAATATTATTTCTTATTTTGTTCGTCAAAACACTCACATTTTAAATTTTTATTATAGGGGCGCCAAGTTTTTATATAATGTAAATTTATTTATTAATTTAATATGTTAAAGATTTAAATTACTACAAGTTGATTTACATTTAGTTTATGGCCAATTGTTAATTTAGATTTTAAATTTCATAAAGTTTAAAGTCAAATAATAATACTATGGTTATTATGGAAAGTGAGGTTATAAATTTAAACAAACAAAACAATGTTTTTTCCAGTTGCTTTAGTGCATTATGGTTAAATTATTTAAAATATTTTGAATTATACGACTTTCTTACTGTTAATCCAGTGTTAATTTGCAATAGTCAACCGATAATTTTAAATTGTTAAACAGGTTCTCACTGAAAAGTCTATATGGCTGCAGCGAAGGAATGCAGTTTTATATTTTGACATACTTCAAGCAACATTAGGGATTATTTTGCATTATTAAATATACATTTAAACATGATACCTTAATGATGCATCAGATAATAATGGATTTATCGTATTACTCGATTTAAAGTTTCCCAAAAATCGTTTGGGAAAAAAGTTATTAACACATTTTTGAGTCTCTATAACTCAATTCAAAAGTTATTCATTTTACAAAATCCATCAATCATGTTCGGTATTATTAGATCTACAGGTAAGGTAGAACAAGTCGAAATTGCAACTTTAGCAATTTGCAAAATGGAGAACTTTCTCCTAATTCAAAAGTCAATGTGTTTGCAAAATGTAATTTTCTTTATCTGTTGTAATTTCAGAATTGTCGTCCCTAGTAGAACAAAAATCAAGTTAAACTTGAAAATTATTTGAATGTAGATAAATATCTCTTAACTAGTTTTAACGCGTGTATTACATATACAAACAAGTTACGGTTCAAGTTCTACTTCATCAGGATAACGCATCGCGTACAAGTAAAGCTTTGTAGTTAATATTTATGATCCATTTTATTCCTTCACAAATGCTTGGTTTTGCAATTATCGCACATTTTATAACTCCGAAATAATATTCAAAACGTAATTACGAGAATCTTAAAATAAAAACTACGTTAAATCTTTTGCACGGCAATTTTTAGTGATTCAACTTAAAAATTGCAACTTTGTGTTGGTGTTATCTGAGCTCTCAGCTCCCTCTCCATAATTAGATGGCTTCAAAAAGAGTCATAAGTACATATTCAGGAATAAATTTAATTTATTGGACTTATTAAAAACCAATACAAAACCAAAAATAATTTAATACCTAACTATACTCTCAAGAGCAGTAGCGTAACATCAGGTTTTATACTGCCTCCCTATTTTTATAACCAATATAAAATTGTTAATGACTCTATCATCAATGGTATACAATTTACATGCACTGCAAAAACTTGACTCCGAGCCATGTATACTATTTTATTCACGATTTAATAATAAACTGTAATAAAAATGCCTCTAGTGCGCTGCATATATAAGTAGTTACGCCGCTGGCAAACGGGCATCAAAAAGAAGAGATTTTTATATTTATATATATTTTATATCTTATTTTAGTTCAATACACTTATTCTAACGCATTTCCAATTTTTTTATCTCCAATAAAAATCCAATAATTATATAATAATATTGCCCTACTCATTGTCTTTCTTTTTTTAAGATAATCGGTAAGAATTATGTCACGAGAATCCCTAAAAACCTCACCCATAACCGTCTCAGCCGAAGAAACCACTTTTGTCGTCTTTCGAGCGCTAGATCCAGCTTCTATCCGTTTTTTCTTGACTATATTTTTGTCTCAGGTGTTTCATGTTTAACCAACAGAAACGAAACGATGCAAAAAATTCTTTGTTTTACGCTTAAACATATCTAAACGTTGCTTTGAAGTGGTTTTTGAGTGATTGTGCGCAAATGCGGCACCCATCGCGCGGATAGCTTTTTTATATGTAGGTGATCGTGTCAAATAATGCTTATACATATTTTTGAGATGGCAACAGCTTCAGCTACCTTACGCGATTTTACTCCGCTGTCTGACAATACGATATCATGGATTATTTCAACCATTTTTTCCATAGTTTGCTTATTTGGACGACCTTGGAAGTTGTTTGTTAAGAACATTCATTAGACCAAAATTTAAATTTATTAATCCAAAATAGAATTGTTGTCAGCGAAAGTGAAAGGTCCCCGTAAACAGCATCTAATTTTTCTTTGCTTTATTCATATGTTTTCCCATCGAAAAACAAGTATCTAGTCATTGATCCATATTGAATTTTTTCAATAATTAAAACATGTTACAAATTGTTCACTTCAAACTGGTGTAGCAAAAAACAGAATTTTAACAGTAAAGTGTAGAAATACAATTTACTGTTAAAATTCTGTCACTTTAACGTTTTGTTTAGTTCTGTTAAATAATTTTACTAATACATACTACAGATATACCACAAATCTACTTGAAATTTAAATTTTAAGTTCACGTTTCTTATTTTATTTTGTCTTTAAAAAGACTTTCTTTCTTTGTTCTTCTAAGATTAATATTTTTAATTTAATAACTTCTAGCATAATTTGAGTTCTTCTACTTCTTCACGTGCCTATCCGTTACCGGATGTTAGCGATGATCTTGGCTGAGCCCACACTTTGGCTTTAGATCACATCAGCAGTGTATTCGACGCGACCAGGATTTGAACCGCAGTTGCCCGCTTCCCAGTCAGCGGTGTAGGCTTTACGCCATACTGCTGGTAAAGCAAAGATGGCATACTAGGGAATTTAATTGATGAGGTGGTTTCCCGTTGCCTTCCCCACAGTCCACAGATCTATCTTGGGCTGTAGATCACAGCAGTGTATTCGACGCGACCAGGATTTGAACCGCGCTTACCTACTTCCCAGTCGGCCGGTGTAGGCTCACCGCGATACTGCTGGTTTGAGTTACCAGCTATAATTTATTTTAAAAAAAGTCTATTGAACCCTTTTAGTATAGGAGAAGTTTAAATGGTAGGGCAATTAAAAACAGAATAATAATATATGCTGATGTTCATGCAATTAATATATTATGTGCTTGGCTCAAACCAAGCTAAAAGTATTCTTTGCCCGATGTTCGCTTATTTTACACTGGGGTCATTTATGTTTACTTCTGAAAATGTGTGTTAAATTTTAGAGATCCATCGAACCTCAAAGAAAAAACGATACTTTCCCAGGTAAATAGTAAAATAGACAAACAAATAAATGCAAAATGCATCAAGAACAGCCCGGGGCTGCTTCCACCAGTATGGCACGAAAAGGACAGAAATGGCAAAATAAGCGATTTGTGCGCGTAAAAAATTATTATTCTTGAGAAAATTTCATTGATTTTTGTTTTGAACACGTCACGAGGACAAATTCTCAACTATCTCGTTAATCCATTCATGCGCGTCGAGCTTGGGACCTGTATTCGCAAAAACTCCCATATTGAGTGCAATACTCCATAGAGAAGCACTACGGGCCTCATGAACCCAAGGCTGAGCAGTATTTAGGCATTTAATACTTCAAAGATGTTGCCAGCATCTTACTTGATTGGGTATCGAATTCACGACTGCGGTCATAATATATTATGTACATAGTTTGGAGTAAATTTGTTCTTTGATTTATATTATATAGGTAATAAAAATTATTATTTTTTGTTTGAAATGAATATTTTTATATTTGTTTCGTGATAGTATGCTAATCATTATGACATAATTTTTAATATTTTTCGTTTCCGATGAAATTAGTATCTTTAGCTCTACTCGCGTGCGCTCGCTTATTGATATACAGCTGTGCGCCCAGTAATAAACTATTATTCGTCTGGTTACACGTTCTAATGCTTTCTATAAACACGCGGAAGTTGTTGACTAATTTTAATTAATCAAAAAATGTAAGTGGCATCAATCGCGTGATCTATCTTTTAGATAGATACTACCTTTACTAATCCATCCAAAGCTATTGTTGACACCATAATTTTAATTAAAGAGAAAAATTAATTTAAGGTTATATATAATAAAAAACTTCAAATATATGTATGGCTGAGTTTTTTATTCAACAACAATCAATTGCTGCTATAAAATTCTGTACTGAATTTTCCGATCTCCAAAAATTGACTTCTTAGAAAAATCCAGTACCTAAATATTTTGCTCAGCTAATTTTAAAATAAAAGAAATGGTTTTGAGGAAGCCAAAATTCAAAAATTCATCTATCTCAATTTACTGTTCTCTGAATTCTCAAATCATCCAAAATCAAATTCAAACAATCTTCCAATATTAAATCGGACTGTTAAATTTTTCTGATAACCTGTGAAATATGCAATGCTATAAACTTTTGCTTGATGAAATTTTAACACCAAAATAAATTTTATAATCTCTCCAACTAACTCATTAATTAATTATCCAAAATCCAATCATACCATAAAAAATACTGAACGTCGTCGTTCCCAACTGAATATTTATGGGACAAAATCTGTCTCAGCCGCCATCTTGGCGGCAAGAGACCTGGTTTACTATCTCTAGCAGTTGTAACGTCAACCAAGGTTTTACAATAAAAACAAAAATATTTACCAAAACTATATCAAAAATCGACAACTATTTTGGAACAGGACAATACATATTGAACAACATCACTTCTTGAGAAAGAGCTCTCCTGGATCCAAATTCTCGCACGACGTTCTTCCTTTTTGAAAATTTTTTAAATCTTAATTAAGTTACAGATTTTGTCGGTCTGTCTGGCTGTCCAATCAAATTTTTTTAATTTTGACTAAATCTTGAATATTATAGACTTTTTGATTTGTTTGCGTTGGTAAATGCTGGTGCGAGTTTTTCAAGTATTGACTTTTTTGTTGGTAACAATGCCAAAAAACATTCAATCAATAGTTGATTCAGATTTTAATAAAATAAAATGTTAGGAAATCCCAACAATGTAATCAAATTAAGATTTCAAATTGTTACCTCTTGACAGCATTACAATGCCATAATCTTAAAAAATCTTTTACATGAACATGAGTCTAACGGTATAATGTAAATTTTGAGATTGATCATCTCTATAAATATTACTAACAATCACATTTCTATTGTGGATAATCGTAAACCTTTTGGTTGTTTTACAAATGCAAAATACGGAGATTACAAATAAACCGTTTGAATGAGGTTGGTTTTCAAGGCTCGCTACTGGAGATATTTTGTATTAAAATATATTGCTTACTTATACATGGCCTAACTGATACAAAATACACACTTTTTGTGCACGACAATTGACAACAAGGTTTCCAATGGTATCATAAAGTACCAGAAGTTCGTGGGGTCATGGCAGTTACAAAGGTTTTATATTTATGGCGCTTTATGTATATACGCTGCTGTTCTAGGTATTTTGAAGTTCGTTGAACTGGTTATAGACAACAAGTAAAACTGATAACATCTATTTATGAACGTATGACATCTTTCATACAAGACTATTTGTAATGTCAAAAGGTTACAGCCAAAATTTTAATGCTAAGTAAAATCACGTCAAAAAATCTTAATATAACCTCAAAAAAGATTAAATTTAACATACTGCACTATCGTAACTAACATCTCATTTCTCTTGGCAAATCAGGCAAAAATTATTTTAATTTTGATAAATCGGAATGACGCAAAATAATATAATTTTCTTTTTATAGCGGTGCAAAGAGGAAGAGTGCCACCTTCACAGCCATCATTACCTGGTCTTTCAAATCAATACTTAAATTCAGCCGAATCTGTAACAACGTCATTAAGTAATCATTCATATCTGAGCAGTTATATTTCTTTACTTCTGAGGGCCGAACCTTATCCAACTAGTCGATATGGCCAATGCATTCAAGCAAATAATATTATGGGTATAGACAATATTTGTGAACTAGCAGCACGGTTACTGTTTTCTGCTGTTGAGTGGGCAAGAAATATACCGTTTTTCCCGGATCTCCAAGTAACGGATCAGGTTGGTACGACTCGGGAGTTTGTCAAATCCAATGTAAAATGTTTGGTTTTAGGTTGCTTTACTACGACTCGTTTGGTCTGAACTTTTTGTTCTCAATGCCAGCCAGTGTTCCATGCCTTTACATGTTGCTCCGCTGATAGCTGCAGCTGGACTACATGCTTCTCCAATGTGTGCGGATCGTGTGGTGCAGTTCATGGACCACATTCGCATATTTCAGGTACCTATTTTCCTTGCATCTTTCTGTGGCACAATTAAAATAAAAATGTTTGTTTCAGGAGCAAGTAGAAAAACTGAAAGCTCTACATGTAGATTCGGCAGAGTACTCGTGTCTAAAAGCTATTGTGTTATTTACAACCGGTGAGTTATTTTTATAATATTTATTTATATACGGGTATACATAATAAACTTAAGGTTAGTTGTATTTACATAGAATGTATTGTGAAATAAACAGAGATAAAATGTATCACAATAGAAGAGATAACGTTGAATAGATGAGCTCTATTGGAAACTTGTGCATTTGTTGCAACTCGACCACTTCGGTATCTTGGCTACGAAAACAAGAACCGTACTATTATTTTAGGATATAAACATATCATATTAATTAATATTTCTCAATAATATAACGAAACCAGATTGTCAGAATTTACAATAACAAATTTTTTTTATTATTAAAATATACTTCTGACTCAATTTAAAATCAAAATTAAGTGGATCTCTCATAAAATTTACTGTTTAACTGCATAAACACACTAGTGGCTTAATTATATTATATAAATAATTATCATATTAAAATAAAAATATGTTAATGATTTACTTAAATCTGATGAACTTAATGATATTTAGTACCAACACACACCTGCTTCAACTTTGACCTGTTGACCATTGCTTCCTTTAGGCAACGCAGTTGTTGGTATATACGGATAATTATCGACACGCATATGAACCGGAACTATATTATTCATTGAATTTTAATAAAAGAAGAAACTTATGAAAATAACTTACAAATGTTTTGAAGTTGCGTGTTGAGGTTTATTAAATTTACTCTTTTGTTGCAATCAACGTTAATGGGAAAAATCTGGAATTATCAAAAAATTGAAAGGTGGCTTTTACGGTTGAATTAATTTTTTACACATAAGGATTTAATTTATGTGTTAGCATGGTAAACTGGAACTACACTATTGGGAACGGTTGAAATAGGGGTAGCTAAACGGGACTTGTTGAAACGGGTCAGTTCCAGATAATATAAAAGGACATCCATATACTACACGTAATAAGTTTACGAAAGATAAACCAAATTTTTAAATTCAAACTTTCTTATCCGACTATGAATTCTTTTAAATTGTAAATATTCCATACAGGATGTTTATTAAATTATATTTTAAACGTAATAACAGTGATTTCTAGTTTATAAAATACTTAAACATTTTTAAACGTAAGTTTAAAGTAGAACGTACTACGTCTACCATAAAGCACATTTTTTTAAATAAAATTTATACAAGAATGCGCAATTAAAATTTTGAACTTGAAGCTAATTTTTGAATTAACAGGCGAAAAATTAATACCCATAAATATAAAATTTGATTGTTTTCGGTAATATATTACGTTGCAACAGCATAACAAAATCAATTTATTTTTCCACGCTATATTAACAAGGCTGCTCTAGTTCATATAATAAAAACTAATAATATTTGTCATATAGAATGCAAAACTAATAGGGTCAAAACGTGTGATATGCCACAGCACTAATCTGATGTAAAGTCAATTTAAATAAAATAAAATTTCAAACCTGTTTTAATAATAATAATTAATTTGTTTTAATTATAAATATTATTTTTGTCTGGATAACTTTTCTCTATACTACTTACTTCAATAAAAACGTTATATGTTGTTAATTTTAAAAGTCACACTTTATTAATGTTCATAAAAGTGGTTTTTGCGGTTAACATTGTGATAATACTGCAATAAACAATTACCTACCTACAAACACAAAGCAGAACTTGGAATATTTTATAAGCGACGCTTTCGTAAAACTTACTATAGCTGTAATTTTTTAATTAGTTGGATTTTAAATTAGAAATTTTCCTTTTACTATTCACTTTTTCTAATCAATAAAATTGCATTCAGTTATACAGTGTGTCCTCGAATAAACAAGTGAACGGTAAAATTTTTTAGACTAATCTAAAAGAAATTTTTAATTATTTTAAAAACTGAATTCGAGGGGTTCACGTAAAACGCCCTTTAATTATTTAAAATTTATTTTTGTTTTCGTACAAATTTAATTTTTTTTAAATTTTAAATTAAATTCTTTTACGATTATTTTTGAGATGCAACTATCTCTTTCATGCAGACAAAAAATTTACATAGTCATAGTTAAAATATAAAAAAGAAAGTTAGTTAAAAAGGTTTCATGAAACTGAAACGTGATAATTATAGTGTAGTAGTAATATTGCAAAAATAATTTAAGTTAATAACAATTAAAACTTTTAAATATTAATTTAAAGATACTTTGAATCAGTAAAAAGAGGAGGTAATTAAATAAATTGAAATGAATAAATGACAGAACTATAAAGGCAAATTTTCTTATTATTGCAATTCACCAGTTGTACTTAATTTAAAAAGGATGACCACAAATGCTTGTAGTATTGCACCTATTTATGCTGATAGATACTTTCAAATTACAAGCAATCTTGCAATAAATTTCAAAGCTTCTTCAATTCTGATTGTAAGTAATCATAAGTTTAATTTGTTTGGAGTAAATTTCAAAATGAGGAAAAAAATTTGTAGTAGGTCATTTAGTATTTTTTTACTTTCCAAAATTTCTTTTTAATTTAAGACTGGATTTGGCAAAAGTCCAGTTTTGGTTTTTTCGGCCTGTTCACTTGAGGTGCCGGCGTTTAATTCCATTTTTCGGAATAGTCTTACTATTTTAGAATCAGGATAAGTTATTTCTGCTAAACTATCATCAAACAATGTTTGATCGCAGTTTTTTGGGTGTCAGCATTTGCTTTTATTGTTTGGGGTTTGCAAAACATTTAGAGAAAATTAAATTTGCCTGCTTATAGTTGGAAGAAACAAAAAAAAGAAATAGCTGCAGGCCAGCTCCAACGGACGATGGGAATAATGAAATCTCTGATAATGCAATGGAGATCGTTAAATACGAAAACTAGATTAATAGTAAGCCTGGATGACTTACGAAGCGCAATTATAAAACTCAATACAGAAAATTTCTAGGCACAGACGAAATGATAAAATACGGAACAGAAGAATTGAAAAAAGAAATAGTCACCTTAATCCAGAAGACACTCACAACTGGAATTATACCTCAACAGTCCCCATCTTCAATACAGAAAAAATGACTCAAAAAACTATAGAGGAATCTGTCTGCTGAACAGCATCTCAAAGCTTTTCAGAAAATAACCCGTGGAATCCTAACAGATGTACGAAAGTCATCAAGAAAATAAGGTTACAAGGGCTTCTGAGGCCGGGGGAATTTTTTGTTTTTGAAGTTGGCGCATCTGGCATGTAGGGGGATCCTAACAGTCAGTTTCATCCCACGTGTTTGTCGGACCTTTTGTTTAGTCACAGTAAATTCTTCCAATGGAGAGACTGTCGCGCGCTTTTGCCACCTCCCGTCCGTGCGAGATCCATGGGGTCATCCGACTCTATCGTAATGGGGGATGAGACGTGGATGTATCACAACACCCCAGAATCCAAAAGACAATCGCTTCAATGACGTCATTCATTATTTTCCTCAGCTAATAAAATGTTCAAAGCGACCCATTTGGGACCTTCAGGGGTTCCTTTTGGTAGATTTTATGCATAACGGGACTACCATTAATGCAGAGGCTTACTGCAATACCCTAGAAAAGCTTAAAAGAGCCATTCAGAACCGCAAAAGGAGAATTTTGACCCGGGGAGTCAACCTCCTGCATGACATCGACTTGGCGCCTTCGGATTATCACTTTCTCACTAAACTGAAGGAGTTTTTGGGTGGAAAACATTTTTGCAAAGCCAAAAAGTGCCGAAAGGGTAATCATCAAATAAGTCAGACAAGCAAAATACGTTATTATTAATAACGTACGCAGATAACAAAAGCAACCATGGTATCAGATTGCCTTCAAGAACTGCTGTGGAACAATAAACATAAACAACATGACTACAGAAAGTAAAACATTAAGAGTTATCGCTAATCCGATCCATGAAATGAGTAATGTATGATATACTAAGATGGATGAAAATCAGACGGAGGTGTTAAAAGGAGACCATGTAGCGAGAAGAGGTTTGCCCAAATAGTACAAACCCAACGACCAGAAATTAGAAACCTAAATTAAGGGAAAAAAGAAATACTCAGCTCGACAGAAAACGATTACTAAACGATCAGACGGCTTTTAGCCGCCCTGACTGTATGTAGTCGGCAATTTGAGTTACTGTTCGGCATTTGGTAGTACTTATGAAAATAATTTAAAAATTTTCTTTGTAGACCAAATTTTTCGTTTAAGTTCTCAATCATTTTTTGTAAATTTGAAAAACTTCCCGATTTTGGTTTGAGAATAAAAATCGCTGGGTATACTGGAGGATATTTTATACCTCCCAGACCCTCCGGATGTAAACCTACTACATTTTGTGTTTTTAAAAATCAATTTTACTACAAATGATTACATTATAAATTATAGTATTAACATAGCCATAATGATATTTTCCCAATTATTAAAAAAAATTCGGAAGCACACAAACTGTTATTTTCAATTTTCAACGTATCACCGATCTGGGTTCATAACCTGTCATTAACATTATTATTATATTTAAAAATCACTCGTTACAGATTTGGAATGAATTTGTCAAAAAGCTTGACTTACTACTGCTGATAAGATAGAAAAACCTTTGCTGAAACTGGAACAGGATAATAAAATATTAAAGAATTTGGAGAAACTCAGTGCATATTCATAATTTTAATATTACAGGCCATAGCAATTGATAAACCAAAATTAAACGATTAGAAATAATAACACAAAAAGTCTGGCAAAAACTCATGGGGTTAGAGGACCGAAATTTTAGAATAAATTTGTTAACCATTTTAAATCAATCTTACTTTTTAAAATATCATTCTTCCGCTGTTGGTAACAGAAAAAATATGTAAAATAATCGATTCCAAAGTTTCAAACATTTTGGAGACCGCTGGAATAAAAACGATTTTGAAAATTTTTACTTCAATAACTTTAATGTAAGTTGCTTTTACTTTTCTGTTCAACGCTTTTGATATTTTTGAAATCATAAAACTGGATTATATCTAAATCTGTAAAGAAAAATAAAGGTTGCAATTTAAAAAAACTTGCCAATGACGGTATAGAAATTATGCAAAATTTTATTTTATCTTTTACTGGAAAGGTGTTTGCGTGAATTCATTACTATTCTTTTCTTAAAATGTATGTAAGTTTGGCAACGCTTTGCATTATATCCTGCATATTTATACATTTTATTATGCCCAATAGCTGTTCAATAGAAGAAACCTGTTAAACAACCACTCGTGCAATTATAATTAAATGGTATTAGTAAGGGGTATTTTAGTCCGCTCACATAAAACGATAATTGTAATCGTAATAATTTTGAATTTACATAATCATGAAATTTTGTAAAAATAAAACTTGACTACCGAACCGATCATTAACTTTCATTAAGTCTGCTACTTAGTAGCGCACCAAGTGCCGGTTATTTTCAGCTTTTGAAAGCTTATTTTTGACCAAAACTTGTGTCAACTTCTTTTACTAACCCCACACAAGCAGACCCCGGTCGGTAAATTGAATTTCCTGAGATTTATTAATTAAAGTGATTAGTGACTGTTACAAGATACAAAATAATGAAAACTTGATTAGTTAAAATTGTATGTTATTATTAGGTAATTAGGTCCCTCAGGTTAGTTGTTTGGTCATGTAGCAGACCTCCTGAGCGGTCGACTTGATTTCGAATCGAGTTTATATATAAGTATTCATTTAAGATGTTGGTAAAAACATTCAGCTCTCTTCATTTTTCCTTTTTACTGCTTTTCCTTTGCTTTTTTTGATAATGGAAGCCATACAATTAGTAGAAGATTAAATTGTTCGTGGTAACTATTTCAGCATCGTGATCAATAATGAATGATTACCTCCGTCGTTTAAATTTGTTATTGATCGGATTTTTCAACTGGCTCTTTTAAAACATTCATAATTCAAAGCAATTAGGGTATTTCCGCATGAGCATCCTTTTTACCAACATCAAGGAATAGTTTTATCTTCATCGCAAAAAATGGAAAATATCAAAATTTACTTTTGCAAGTTGGCATACATAATATATATTAGTTGTAGATTTTTAGGAAAAGTATTAAGCGAATGTATTGTTCTGTATCTTCTTTTGTTTTGTTGTTTTATTGAAATCCTTTATACTTTTCTTTCTTGGATTGTTAACAAAAACTTCAACCACAATGTGATTTATAATGATTTGAAATGGTCTAGCAACGGTATCTTCTATGATTAGATGTTTCTTTAAACCAGTAAGTAGTACTACAAGAAACTCTTCGAAGCATAAAGAAGCGCAGATAGCAACCGCGAACCCCAAGTGGATAGCGTGAGCATTCGGGTCACGACCTTTCGTAACCTAACCTGCCCACCAGGTTCCCATATACAAAGTGATGTTCACACTGTTAAAATATTTTAACCACGTATAATAGTCAAAGCATACTCATAGAAAATTATATTTTAATTATTACGATTTTTCATTATAACCTTTTCTTAACGTCCGAATGATTATTTATCAGAAAAATACACAACGGACATATTAATCCACTTACAAATTTGGTCATACCGGTAATTGGCTTTGTATTCAAATTCTTGTTTGCGTTTTGACCATTTATACTGTGCAAGCAATTCGTTATTTATGATAATTTTGCTAAAGAAGACCTGTTGAAATTAGTGTCACTTGGCCGAACTATTGAAAAATCGATTCGGACATTTTTAAACTTAACATAAATGTTTGCTGCAAATTTGGTAATAGCTAAAGACATCCACTTGATTGTTTGACATCTTGTCCAGTCTCAAAGCAGACACAAGATGTTGTGTTTATTCTGACACGTAATCTCTTGCGAGGGTACATAAATTTTCTCACATTTCAAGCCACTTCGATCAAAACTTAATTTTTAGAAGATTTAAATTATTTTAATAACGCAAAATTGAAGATAACCTCAAATTTTTTTATGATCGACAGCCGGCGTCATTATTTTTGACACTTGCTAGTATGGGGCACAAACGTGTTTAATCAATAATAATTAATTCGAATGTGAGAACAGGTACTAGGTAATTAAGTTTATTGACACGTCCATATAAATAACTTTAATTTACCTACTTTGAAATTTTATTGTTCATTTAACCGCATCTAAACGTATTAGTGATATCTTGATTAATTTTAGAAAATTAGATTTCATGCGTCAATTACTGTGAATCGTGAATTAAATTTCTTATATTGAGTAATTAGAATTAGTTCAGTCAGCAGTATTTGCAGATATCGAAACTCAATAATAGTTTTACGGTAATTGAATCAATTCCGATGGAGGATTTATGTGGTCTAGATGGAAGAAGTGATGTTTTAATTTTCGTTTTTAAAGTGTGCTAACAGCTAGCTCGTTTTTAAAATATCTTTGACCTATATGAAAAGGTTACATCTTAGCATATCAGGGGAGATATGGCCCCTTTTGAGCAATAAATTCCATTCATTGAAACGAGATGACCTTTTGGCCTCATAGGTAAAAAGTCAGATGTAAGCGAAACAAAAATGTACAAAGAGCATCATCCAAATTAGTTATTTACCTCGTTTATAAATAGATTTAGTTTTTGTTCCCTACATAAGCAACATTCTTTAAAATGCTATTCTTACATTGCAATGAGTATATTTTTTTGTTCTAGTTGTACTTTATAGGAACAGTATGTGTCCTCCCTAACATGTAACACAATAGATTTACACAAACCACAAGTGCAACGTGATGCTCCCTAGTAAAAAGCAGTAGGACTGTGGGGTGCACTTTGGTCTAATAAATAGGGCAGCTAGATTATATCATATAGCGATATCATATTATACCATGTCACTCTCAAGGCTGCACGTATCGATCAAAAAAAATCATACAATACTTACTAATTTATTCCATTCATTCTTATTAAATAAAAATTATGCAATCACGATCATTTGAACACCTGACAATTGTAATCAATTTTTTTATAGATTATCAATATAATATTAAGATTGATAATCAAAACTAATCATAACTTTAATCAGCTATGTATATGTGTAACAAGTAACTGCAAATAGGCGACAACGAAAAGGCGTATCGTCGACTTTGGGTCTACTAAAATTCCATTGTACTCAACGCTATTTTGACGATTTATTGCATTTCTAACACGTGCTATAAAACACAGAAAATCGGACATCGTTTTCTCCGAATTTCTCCCAAAACATAAGGCCCGATAAAAGCTTTTTAAAAGTCACAATTTAATATATAACTTACTTACTTCATAAACCGTTTTATTCCCACACCCAAAATGTTAGGTTAGGTACTAACCCCATAATTAATTTTTTAAATATTTACAAATACTTCACAAAATTGTGCTATCAAATGGGTTACATTAATTGATACAGCTCTATTAAAGCCACTACAGTTCCCCTATTTATACAACTTTTCAATTAGGAAACTCTACTATATGTATGATACATTACCAACCTAGTTCCGCTTTCAAAATTAAAATACCTATTGATAATTTTTTTTTAAAGTTAGGTTATGTCAGATTCTAAACCGCAATTAACCGCTATTTGCCTAATATATCGAGTTCGCTAACATCGTTCGAACTATATTGATACGATATTGATGGAATCATACCTAATGTCGTTAATTTAATTGAATGGGGAGTTCGGTTATTTGTGTTTATTATAGTAAATTCTTTGATATTTCATGTTGACAGATTTCTTTTATTTATTTTTCTCCCCTATCTGACTCAGAAATTAAATTCTGTTATCTTTTTAAATGTTAATAAAAGATTGTTGATTTTTAAGTCAATTTGGATCTTCAAAACTAAGAAAAATTGTGATAAATAGGCTCAAAATCACGCTGACAGTTAACATCATTCTTTACCCATGCATCGGAAATATGGCGAGACTGTAACACAATAATTATGATATAATTTTGCATAATAGTGACGCTCCATGTCCGTGTTTCCCTACTGCTGGTTCATATACACATTTACATTTAAAAGTAAGCACTTTCAATGCCTGCCAAATTGAAAAACAATTGTGATAATCTAAAGTAATTCTTTATTTAAAAAAGTAATCAAAACCTGGATTATATTTAAAAAAAGCTATTAAATAAATTTATACGAACATATTTATACGACAGAAGTTTACGAAAGCTTTTATACGAATAATATTTCAAAAAATTATTTTATTTATTTTAAAAATTATTCAGTTTTTGCTCCACTCGGGCTCGAACCAGGGTTTTCTGCTTGGTAGTTGACGTACTTATCCGACTAGCATGAAAATCATTACAACATTTTCTAGGGATTATTCCAAAAATTTAAAGACTTCCTGAGTTTATTTACTTATTTTTATTATTATGTTATATTAATTTTAATATTATTGTAAATAAAAAATTAAATTAAATTAGGATAAATTACTGTTCCACCGCAATTAGGTGTTTCGGATTAAATCCGGGAAAACTCCAAATTTGCTTATAACTGGCTTCATGCTTCGGAGGGCATGTATCGCTGTCCACTGTACTTTTCTTTCCTTGAAAGAGACAAACTACGTTATCTTACTGGCTGGAAAAGGCTGATTTAAGCAACGCTCTCGTATAACTTCTCCTGCTCTTCGTGAAAACCTGAATATTATTCAGCAGCGACTCGTCAGAGAAGACAAGGGAGACTTAGCTTCCCCTGAAATTCTGGACCATTAAAATTTGTGAGAAAAGATCTCAGATCTATCATAAGATAGACAGTTCTTCTACAAAAGAAGCATTCTCAGTCTATATCTATTAGCATATAAGAAGAACGAAATTCCTTATTGAATATCCAATGACGTAATTGACTGTCAGCCGCATTTGTGAATTTCACACCTTCGTACAATAGCATAATTTGCACTAAGTTTCACACAGCACACGATGGGCACTGGCGGCTTTTGCCCTCAAAAACAGATGTGCAAAATTGCAAATTTAATTACAGTAGGTACCTGCCTGTGTTATCACAAACCAGTTTAGTAATGGTAAAAAAATAAACAAAACTTTTCGCGAAAAAAGATGGAATTTTGATGCAGCTTCATATTTAAGCAGGTGTGTTTTTTTACTTTTATACTATACTTGATGATTAGCTGTTTTGCCTCTTCAAATGAAGAGCTCATTGATTCACTTTATTACTGAAAGTAACATATATTTTATATTCAAAACAATCTCCAGTACCTCAGTAATAACATAATTTAGTTATACATTTTTGGTTTTTTGAACAAATATTTTACACTGATTTTCCATAAATCCTTATTCCACCCTGACTTTATTCCGGAAAGGATATTTTTGGTAGGTTTCCCACGGTGGCTTAATTATATTCTTATTCTGCTCAAAACTCCGTACTAACAACTCCGCATGCCGCACAAACTTAGTAGAGGTGCTATACAGAACCTAAGACAGCTTTTGTCTAATTCAAAATTTAAATAGACATAAAAACATTAAAAAATTCTCTAACGATAAGTAACCTACTTAAATGATTTGCAATCAAAAACCTTTTTAATTTCTTTTGTAATCCTAATCTATAAAATCCCAACACGCTGATCCTGCTGCTCCAGCGTGTCATTTTTTAGTGAAAAAAGAAACATTCTGATTGGTCGATTTTTTTACAAACCAAAAAATATATTAAAATAAAATATTAATCGAAACCGCTAAATTTAAAGTTTTAAGCAGAAATAAGGGAAATTTAACCTTCGGTTAGAAAAAATTATAACAGAGAAAAAACAATCCTCGCAATAATTTTGAAGTAAATATTACATCAATTATTAGAGTAAATTTTATATCACATTTAGTAAAATTTAGTAAAATTTACTTAAAATTTAGTAAAATTTACTTAAAATTTAGTAAAATTTACTTCAAAATGGTGTGACGCTGATTTCAACTTCAATTATAGTAAAAATTATTTCAAAACACCAAAAAATTTTTTCTGGTTGTATTTATCTAATTACTTTACTGCTCACAGAGTTTAGCAGCAACTTTCTGTGTTACGTTGAAAGTTAATTATAAAGTATAACGTCAAAATTGTAAACCGGGGGGTTTGGGGGGTGTGGAACACCCTCCAGTACATATCACAGGATTTTTACTCTTTTAGAATACCTGGAGAAGATACACAGAGAAAAAAAAATCATCGCAATAATTTTGAAGTAAATATTACATCAATTGGAGTAAATTTTATATCAAATTTAGTAAAATTCACTTCAAAATACCAAAAACTTTTCTCTGTGTGTATTTATTTAATTACTTTACTGCCCAGAGTTTTGCAGCAAATTTCTGTGCTACTGAAAGTTAATTATAAAAATATAACGTCAAAATTGTAAACCGGGGGATATGGGGGGTGTGGAACACCCTCTAGTACATGTCGCAGGATTTCCACTCTTTTATAATACTTGAAGAAGATACACAGAGAAAAAAATCCTCACAATTTTAGTAAAATTTACATCAAATTTAGTAAAATTTACTTCAAAATGGTGCGAGGCTGATTTGAATTTCAATTATAGTGAAAATTACTTCAAAATACCAAAAAAATTTCTGTGTAGGGAATTTATAATTATTCAAATTTCGCCAGGAAAAAGCGGGAAATTTGAATCTTTAAAAAAAGTGAAGGAAATGCAAACCTTTGGCTAGAGAATATTGAAACTTGGAAAAACATTTATTTATTTTTATATTATTATAAAAAAAATTAGTTTAGCAGCAACTTTTTGCGTTACTTTGAAAATATAGAAAAACGGAGAATCCTCCAGTAGCGGAAAACCAAATTATTATATCGCTAAAAAAGAGATCCATCGTCTAGCTACCCGTCTGCGGACGGGCTTTCCAGCTAGTTATTTATAAAATCCTTATTTTATTAATTTTTTTTAACCTGGCCTAACTTTTTTGTGTTGGGAGAAGAAAGTCTTCAAAACGAAACCACCAAAGTGAGTGGCAGCACTAAAAGCTTCTCCCTAACCGATCCCAACACTAAGTTTGGGGAGTTTTTTTAATCCTCAATCCTCTTCCTTGTTATGTACTGCGGTACATTAGATTTATAATTAAAAGGTTCCTAACTTAATTAGTACAATCAATCTTAAAACATTTACACAGAACCTTGGGGTTTGTATCCGGGAGATCTGGGATCTTCAGAACTCCACCAACTATGATAAAAGAATCTTAAATCAAGTCATCTTGAGTATCCATTAAAGCTCCTGATGTGGTTGATTTGTCATTCTAAAGTTCTTAAGAAGCTGAACTGATTTTCCAGATCAGCATCACTGATTATGGGAATTTTAGCCCAGAGTTCTCCCAAGATGGATCTACTTGTGAAGTAAGCGCCGGACAGTAATAGCAAAGTACATGCTTGGCTGTTTCCTCCTCTTCGTTGCATCCACGATAGGCCATCTGCATTCCCCATTGGGTGGGTATTTGTTTAATCTACTATGTTCAGTACGGATCCCTGCAATTGTCCGTTTACAGATTTTCAGATAGAATCTAGTATGTATTCACCAAAGCGCACGTCTTGTATGGTTGCATGCTATTCCTTGTACCCATCTGCTAGTGTGCAGTTTCTTGCCAGTTTATTAGCGTTTCTTGCCAGTACGTCAGCTTTTTCGTTGCCCTCATCATCTTGATCTTCTTGAACCCAATAGAGGGAAAGGCCATTTTTCCTAGATATCTTGTTCAGTCTGGATGCATTCAACCACCAGACCAGAGGTGATTTTGAAGTTTTCGAAGCTTTCGTATACATTTTCGTAAACTATTTAATTGAATTGGTATAAATCAAGGATTGAAGGTTAAATTATTAACGTGAAAATCATCACTTTATTGGAAGATGCTCTCGTTTTTGCAAATGGTGTCTTATGCCATCGTAACTTTGACATTTATGAAGAAAACAGACTATGGACTGAATCTCTAAGGCTCTAACTACTGAGTCACAGACCTTAACGGCTATTAAGGAGAAAATCGAAGGACACCGAATTAGCTCTGATATGATCTACGCGATTTAATGACTTATACATAAATCAATAAAAATAACCAATTCTTTCGGTTCTCAAATTCTAGCGAGGACCTATGGAAGTAAGGTTTGATTTACATCTTATGATTTGGATGCACAACATCTTGATGCTTTCGACGCGTTATTTATGAACTACCACAGGATTTATATCGAAAAATAATGAGAAATGTTATCAAAAGAACGGAAGCCTGATTCATGTTTTTGGAAATATATCAATAAAAAAATAGTTTACCTTTAAGCGATCACAGCACACAATTTGGATCAATGTGGAATAGAACCGCGGTTTCCCGCTCAATAGCTAACGTCTGTTCAGCTTTGTAGAGGAAACGAGTAAGTGAATTGAAATAATGGATGAGTAATAAAATTTTATACAGGTAGGAAAGAAAAGATTTGACGTAAAAATTTAATAATTGAAGAAGAGGGAATTAATTTAATTTTGAAGCGGTATAAATTATAATAAGTAAAGTTTTATTATCTCTGGATTTTATTATTTAATTCAACAGTTTTTAGCAATTCTAATAGTTGCAGAGTTTGTGGGATTCACATCTTGCAATGACACTGACCTAAAGTTTGACCCCGGTCTTATATCTCCCGCAGGTCTCTATGTGAAATAATGGCTGATTGATTCAGCGTCGTTTTTTCGATTCTTTTAGTGAAGTGCTAATAAATCACAATGAAATAGTGATGTGGCTTGCTTAGGGGTGCATAACAAAGTAGGTCTATTTTTTGTGATTTGATTTTTAGTAAGATTTTCTCCTGGTGCTGTGGTGTCAGATTGCACGCGAACTTTTTGTAGCGGTTTGTAATTAAAGGCTTTTTTATAGCGACAAACCTTATTTTATATTTCCGCTTCAAACGATTTTCGTTTATAATTTTCTTAATTACCAAGTTATGGTCTCAAAAATGTAATATGTTGCGAATTTTATCTGACCTTATTTTCTTTCGCCTTTCTCTGCTGACATTATTAACAAAATTAAGTATTTTGTCTAGCGTGGAGCGATTATTCACCCTTCTGTCGTTTTGCTTGGGGGCGCATCCCTAAAAATTAAAAGCCACAGATTTTCTGTGTGCTATCATAACAAAAAACATTAGCTTTAGAACGAGTTGTTAGAAAACATAATTTTCTTGCAAAACAAAAGAGAATTAAAAAAAAAATGAAATTAAAAGATTAAAGCCAATCAAATTCATTTTTGGCCTGAAAGCTATTAGCTCTGAGATATTGGGAAAAAGTTTTTAACGCGTTCCTAATAATATGGTTCCGATATTTATTTTTATAAATTTGATATAAAAATCAAGTGACAGCATGCGCGCTCATATCTCAAGAAGGGGTTGGAAAAGGCGTGTTATCGAATTGAGGGTGGATCTCGTGCAAAACGTACGGTTAAGTGATTAAAACAAAAGGCATTATCTATTCAAAAAAGTGGAATTTAAAAAATGTAATTTCTTAACCTCTTCTTTTATTTTAAATTTGTGGAAAATTTCTTTGTGTCATTTAATACGCAATAAAAAAGGTGGTTTTTTTACTTAATTAATCCCAAAAGTATGCGTACTAAACGGTCGAGTTTCAAATGTACCACTAACTCGTTTATCTACTCAATTTCTTTTTAATTTGTACCTTTTATCTTATTATTTAATCTCTTATTTATATTACTAATTTACATTTAATTGCAAAATTGTTACGTAAATTTAACACGATTTTAATGGTATAAAATTTGAAAAATAAATTGGTGACTAAATTGTGACATTTTTACGTAATTATAATTTATAATATAATAGCGGATAGTTTTATTTTAATCAAAAAAATTTAACAAAACTTTATTAATGTAAGTAGTTATTTTATAAGTACCTACTCGTCAATTGTTCTAAAAATATAGCATTCTGCAATAGCCCAAATTTTTCTCCATATTTTACTACCGCGTCCACTACGTATTTGTTCTACACTGGCGTCTACAATTAAACGCTTTATTAAGAGAATATTGGTCCATTAACGTATCTTGTACATTTATTAATTAAATGCTCGCTTATCTAATACTTGGTAGTAACATCAAGAATTACGAGTGCTAAGATGACACAGTTACGGATTTTTAGACAAACTTCTATTTTTAAAATTTAATTGTCTTGCAAATTCTGTACTCTACTTTTTGGTCTTTGGTATCAACAATTTAAAAATGAAGAGTACATAATTTGACTTTCTATATTTGTCGTTGACCTTATAAGAATGCCATTAACCCATGTCTGAATGCAAAGAAGACATGATGCTTAAAAGTATTATAAAGCAATGCGCGTTCTAATTGTGTACCTCTAAATTTGCATGATTCACAAAGTGGGACCTTTAGAGATACTTAATTTAAACCAATTCAAGGAAGAATAATAATTATCTTCGCAAAAAAGAAACCTTAGGTACTCGAGAATGTCGCGAAACCTCTTCAGAGGATATGTGATCGTATAAGAATAGACTCACACCATCTGACTTTTACCTTAAGAATTTTCTAAATACATCTTTCGATTGTTCCAACTCTGCTTAGTTGCATTTTAATTGTCTTTTTACAACTATCTTTTCACTTTAAACTTTTACAAATCTTAACAGAGAGATATATTAAAACTGTCGAATCCATTCATTAACAATTTTTGATTTACGCAATTGTTCATGGCCTATAATGACTCGGGTCCCAGATATGCTCTTTTTCTACAGGTACATAACATAATTTTTCCTCTTTGTCGCACCTTATTCCAACAACAAAAACCACCTACAAACCAACACCCCATCTCTTTCCTCTTCCCATTCCAGTTTCCATAGATTCTACATGATGGTTCCACTCATATTTTCTGATTTCACTCCATACCAAAACCGTGCTCTTGTAGGGTATTTATATGGAAAAACCAACCAAAGGATAATAGTAAAAATTAAATCTTATAATTCAAAATTGTGGTTATGTTCGAAGATTTTGAGCTGTTTGGCGATGGTAAAGTTTTTTTACGTTTTATGTAATCAATCAATTGAATCTAAAGAAATGAATGTCACTTTAAGTATGGATAAAGTCGAAACCACGGGGTTGTGAATTCTAGGATTCGACTGCCATCTATCATTTTATCTATTTTTTCCCTTAGTTATCAGATTTGTATATATGTATGGTATATGCAGGGCTGGTGCTTTATGCTTGCAGATTTGTGCAATCTCCAAGAACAGTAACGAAGTAAATAATTAATTTATCTAATAATTGTATTCAATAGAAATACTAATTCGATATAATAATAAATAGTTCATCATCTGTCGTCGCTTGTGATGCATATTATTTAGTAGTAACAGTGGCGGCTGTTACTAGAAAACCAATTTGGCACCGGGCTCCAAAAATGCAAAAGAAAATTATTACTACTTACTCTTTCAGTTTATGGTGTAAAATAGACAGTTAGTATCTATTATCAAAAGTTTTTCTTCTGAATACAATTGCCCAGATTTATTCGATACCTCCCAGACCTCCCAATTTAAAATTAAAATTTTAAAATACACACTCACTTTATGTACACTAAATACCATTAAACCAGTGGTTTTCAAAGTGGGGGGGGGCGCAGAGACCTGCAAAGGGAGGCGCGGGCCACTTGTGTAATTGAAAAAAAAATTTATTTAACATTTTTCTTTTGCTAGATATCCACTTGTACCTATCTTTAACACGGTTGGAACTCAATACTTTCCCTAAACTCCTTTTCCTTGTTTTGAAAAATTTAAAAGTTTTGTTTTGTGGAAAAGTACTTTTTTTTGAAGGGGGGCGCTAATAATTCTTTTTGGTAGAAGGGAGGCGTGACATAAATAAGTTTGGGAACCACTGCTTTAAACAAATAGAACTTCATTTGGCAATAATATTATGCAAATATTATCATTATCAGATATATTATATTTTCAAAATTTTGAAATATTTTTTTATGCAACTACATTTTCAACCTTTTTCGAATTTCTGCAATTTGCAATACCTCGGCAAAATTAGTTAACATGATTTGTCAGGACATTGGTGTCCTGGACTTGAAAAATTTATTTATGTGTAAGGTAAATCTCAGCTTAAGTGCCACCTTTCGTGGCAGTATAGTATATATCTATACTATAAATATTTCAAATACATAAATCTGTATTGCCTCCATTTTGAAGCATATTTATGTAATATATTGCTAATAAACAATTCCAAGTTGTATATCATCAATTCGACTAAAATTCACAAGTTTTTCTTAAATAAATTATTTAATTCAAAAACAACTTAAACAGGACAAATATAACCCCGTTTCGATTGATAAACACATTTTCAGGGTTTCCACTGAATATTCTAAAGCAAATTACATGACTTTTCCAGGTATTCCCTAAAAATTTTCCCTGAAATTTCGATAAATCGGAAAATAAAAAGGTAAAAAAAGAAACTTAAATTTAGAATTATAAAAAATTTAATTTTTTTTTAAATTAAATATTAAATTTTCTGTCAGTGAAAATTTAATTTCCCTGACTTGGCGCTAAAAATGAAAAATTCCCTGACAAAATTACAAAAATCTTAAATTCCCTAATCAGGTTGATTTTTTGTATTTTTTGTTTCATGTGAGTTTTTCATTTTAACAGGTAAATAAATATAGATGTGGAATTTTTATGTATACGGAGATGTTTACTGATTTTTGAAAATGTTTGTCAATAATATTTTTGTTTTATTATTTTCGTAAATTTTGTATTTTCCCGCTGGTTGATGAAGGTGGCGACAAGTTGCTAAGAATACGAGGCTTTTTGCCCAGGTACGGTTGACGTATCGGAAGAACAAAATTTGAATGTCCGTAAATTTTGATTATTTTGAAAAGTAAAACTGATGTTCACTTCAAAGTTTTAATTCATTGATTTTTAAATTTAATTTTATGGTTTAAATTTGATTTGGAATAATTTATTTAAGTAAGCGGAAGCAAATATTATTTGGATAATTTGGAAACTGAAGGTAATATTTTGATAGAAGATTGAAAACCAAATTAAAATTAATTTGGAAGGTTGGTGGGAATTTCGTAATATTAAAAATTATAATTTATGGAAACAAAAAGTGAAGTATAATATAAAATCAGATAGGATGGTCGTCTTTATTTAATATTTCCATTTATGAAATTTAAATTTATTGAAATATTTTAAAGTTAGTCGAGCAAATCAAATTATTTGAGGATTTGTATTTTTTTTGGAGATGCCAATTTGAAAATTTTGGAACATAATAATATACATCAATATATATAAAATTTTTTGTTGGCTTTGTTTCTGCAGTTTTATACAGAACAGTTCTAAAACTCTTCAAACTGCTGCAAAAACAAACCTATTTAACGCTCATTCATCATCTGTCTGCACTGTTTCTAAATCTCTCAGTTGCTCACTAGATTAAATATAAAGCTTGAAACAGACATAATATAATAATTTATAAATTTATTTTTAAAAAATATAGATTTAGCAAAATACAAACATTTGGACGATCTTTGCCATTTAATTTTTTTTTAATATTCAGTAATTAGTGTTTGCAACTAATTTAATTTGCCAAACTCTTTTCTATAATATACTTCTGATTTTACTTTTGATAATTAATCTTGAAAGATAATAAAGAGCCATGTTTGTTTTTCCTTTCAAAACGCATTTCTAGTTAGTTTATTTCGCCGAACTTAAACAATCGAGTTCCACAACTCTAAAATACTAGAAGACCATGGCAGTCGGCAGGCCGCCTGACTCCCAGTTGCTGGGATTTTCTGAACTTACAAGTAATACCTAATTAAAATAATAAAGAATTTGATTTAATGAAAACAAAATTACTGTTCTCTGGTGAGAAACTCCGAAAATTGAAAGTTTACATTATTTACGAAGTTGAAATATATAAATTTATAACTTGTGAAATATAATAAATTAAATCTTCAATATAAGAATATAATAAATAAATTTTCTGACGAACGCGATAGCTTTCGCTGAAAGCTCAAAAATACAATTGATTTTTATTAATGTTTAATTACCTGGGTGTATTGAAATTTTAGTTTATTTAGAAGGTTGGACTAATGTTTTCGGGCTTAAAACGGGTTTGAATTTAATATCGTAATCTTGTGAGATCCTTAACATTCTTAAACTTAAAATTACCTGAAGAGCAAATCACAAGACATATTTTTGTACACTAGATTTCCTTTTACGAAAATTTTGAAAGATTTCTCCGAATTTCCTCCTGGATTGTCTTATAAGATTTCCTTTTGAAAAAGTTGACATTTGAGTTGATTGAGGTAGCACATAATTCTAATCTAATCAGATTCTAATCTAATCTGATTCTAATCATGATAGTTTTGCGTTAAAATAGTTGTTTAAAATTTATTTAGTCGAAAGGCCTAAATGTTGACCACAATTTTTTGATTTTTTACAAAACCAAAATTTTTATTTGATACCTGATTGAAACTT
The DNA here is from genome assembly GCA_958510845.1 of Cantharis nigra. Lineage (NCBI taxonomy): Eukaryota > Metazoa > Arthropoda > Insecta > Coleoptera > Cantharidae > Cantharis > Cantharis nigra. The sequence continues at coordinate 6,751,214 of OY294034.1, read as the reverse complement.
ACTGTAGTAATAAATATTAAAACCGCCAAGTTTAGGCACTAGGTAGTGAGAAAATTGAAAAACTTCAGCTCAAAAATCAGAGTTTTGAAAGAAATTATAACTAAATGTATCGTAAAAGTAAATTACAATGTACAGTAGAGTCTCGAAAATATGAACAGCGAAAATCATGTTTGTTTTTTTAATATTAAATCTAAATGTTTATGTTTTTGTTCAGAAAAAAAATTATTTGTATAGCATAAAAGAGAGAAGAGAAAAAGAAACAAATTCGGAATTTATAATTAAAAATCATGATTTCCGCTATTCACTGTTTCGGGACTACTGTACTTGATATACTTTTGTTAGAATTATTTTTTTCATGTCCAGAAGTTATTAGCAGAGATAACCAATTAAACAGATTTATTTTAATAATTATAACACGTAATGGTTGATATTTCTCATCAGATTCTACATTTCCTGCTTTCTCGTCTTCAGTTTGGCTAATTGTTTATTCCTAAATTTCTTTTGATTGAAAGATAATATTACATTGTTATATGTTTTTTTGATGGAAGATGAGATACCTAAGAAACTTCTCAAATTTGCATGAAACTTTAAACTCGGGTATTTTTGAATTGTAAGATTATACAAAATCTAATTCATGATGCGCATGAGTGGATCAATGAGCAATTCAATTGCAAATAAAAATGACGTTCGTGGAGGGTAATTGAATACATTGAGTACATTAATTACCCATGAGAGTAATTGCAGTTATCATGAAGTAGAGTTAATTAAATCGTGAGTTCATAATTAGATTATACAAAGTTCGATAATGGCGCGCGAGATTAGAATAGCGATCAATCAAAATCTCGATTTTATAAAAAATTGATTAAAAGTTTTAATTAACAATTAAAAATTTCAATTATTTTCGGTTATCCCAACCATTGAGTCAAATATCAATAATTATCATATTACCAAATAGCAAACTTTTGGAGTTTTGGAGCACAGGAATTAAATTATTAGATATATACTTTTGTAAATTGATAGTTGAATGTTATTTTAGGTTTTTTAAAATATTAATGTTGAAGATATGAATGATTTAAAAAATAAAATTTGGAAGGATTTATCTTGGTAAGCGTTAATTTATTTACTAAAAGTGGAGTTGTACTCAAAACTTGGAAATAATTGAATTTATTTCGGTTAAAGTCAGTATACTTACAAAAGAGTTAAAGTTCTTTACGATCTCTTACTGACAATATAAAGTTTGATGCAGATGCTTTATATTAGCAAGTTTTAATTAGTACTATTGCCATCAAAACCTGCTGAATTCAAATTTACATAATGAACAATGTTTTATTAATTCTAACTTATTAGTATTTCGACGCTAACAGTTGTTCTTTAAAGCTGCAACAAAATTAATATGATTGTAGTTCAAAATTATCCATTTTGTTTAAAATTAAATGTGTGTTTACAAAAAAATGTCTAATTGTTGACAATTGTACTAATTATAAACCAGCGGTAACTAAAAAAATAAAGAAATGGCAGGAGCACTTAATCGTTAAAGATAAATTAGCTCATTTGTGTGCCTGCAGGAGGTCAATGCCATGAAACGATGTAAAATACAATTAATAAAACCTTATTAAATGAAAGAATGAAAAAACTGTTGCATCCATCCATATTTTACTATAACCAAAGAATCTCTTAATAGATATTTACCCTATGCAACGCTCCTATACAAAGATAAAATTGCATGTTTCATTTTTTAATTCTCTTTCTTGATTATATGATTATCAGTGTTTCATTTACTTTTTAGACATGATTGATTGCAACACCATTAGTCGTTATTACATTTTAAATCATTTTTCCATTTTGACAACCAGACAACCAAATAAGAAAAAAAATTTTCCTTGTTGAAAAATTTATATTACCAATTTCAGTTTTTTTTCCTAAAAAGTTTTAGTTTGTACCAACAACCAAAAAATCAGTTTAAGCGGTTTTTGTTTTGAATTAAGCTTGTTAACTAATCTAACATTAATTGATAAGGGTTTCCCCGAGAGCCTGCTTCAGGATTTTTACTCGTAACTACTTTTATCCAGTGGTGCTGGATAAATATTGTGTTTTAGAAAATTTTAGAATTATGAGCAATAAACCACAACGTGAAATGGATTATGAAAGCTTCTGTAGAAGCGGCCTATTCATTTTGGTCCCTAAATGCTCTTATTTAAGGAATTAATCCATCCAATCTTGTAATGAAATCTTTTTACAAAGCAAAAATTAATTCAATGAATAAAGTACTTAATACTTAAATAAATATCACAGGTCGCACATGAGTGCACTGTGGAGCGCCAAATTGAGATTAAATATTTTAAAAGTTGTAGTTGTAAATTCAGTACGTAATTGGTTTGGCAGAGTCGAATGTAAGTCAAATGAAAAAATTAATTAATGAAAATAGAACTGACTGTTGACTTTTGTATCATTTTTATTGTCATTGAAAGAAATGCATGATGCAGTATATAACACTTAATGGCGCATAGCTGCGTCACAATAATTGTCGAGAAAGAACAATTAAATCCAAGTGTTACTTAGAATTGTTTGTGTAATTCGTTAGTAATGCGGCGTACCCTAATTGTTGAAAAACAGCAGCTGTATGATGACAATATGCTTGCGAACTTACGTAACTATCTTTTAATTAGTGTATATCTTATTATTCATACTAATATTAATAATAGCTTCATTTAAACTCATAGCAAACTATAAATACTTTTACTAATTAAAAAAGATTAAAAAATAAAATGAGTTTAAAATTAGACTTCCCAACTTTTTACTTACTTGTCATTTGAAATTTTAGGTTATAAAACATAAAACTGTCAAAAAAATTTCGATTTAAATTTTAAATCTTAAGTCAATTCATTTAATATCAGAAATTTACATTAGGGGATTTACCGAAAAGCTATTGACCAATTACACAGCACTAATTTGATCGAACATCCGCACTTATATTTTACCAAATTTTTTTCAGTGTATGCAACTTCTAGTTTCAATAACATTGGGGTAAAATAAAAATGCCCGATTATTTTATCTAACATAAGAATAACACTGATTTATTACTGCTTATTATTTCTTATTCTTTTCATACTATAATTATAATCACAACTATTAACTTCGTAATTACTAACCAGTATTAATTAAGAATCTTTTTTATTAACAGAAAAATCAGAACTGACGATAAGATAAAGAGAAATATCGAAATAAAATCGACGTAGTTATCACAATTTACTAATTCAAAAAAATATTTGTTTTATATTTTCATAACCTCTCTTCTTTTTTAATCTGACTTAAAAATTTTATTGCGCTTCAGGAATACATAATGTTGTTATCTTGAATTTTATTAGCAAAGTTATATTGGAATTGTGCAATATTTTAATAACTGACGTCAGCCCACAAGGTGGCTATTTTAGGAAGTTTTAAGTTCTGATATACTACATTTTCCTTCTTTCATTGGTCTGTTCATTCACGCCACGTAAAATTAAATGTGGAAAATTATCGTTTGTTAATAATAATATTACCTAATGCTTTTACTTTTTCTTTCATTACAGATCTACCACACATTTAAAGATCCTAGTAACTCGAGTTACTAAAAACTGCCTTGAAAGTATACTGAAGTTTAGTATATTGTGAAAATGTCGAATAAAATCAAAATATATTACCGAAAAATTTTTATTAACTCGAGTTACTAGGTTTTTTAATTTTAAGGTAGAAATATCAACATATTTTAATTCAAGTTAATTTTTTTAATTATTTATTGATTTAATTAAAAATGTTATAGTTTAAAATCGAATTAAAACACAGGGTGTTCTACGGAGCACTTTCCGAAGGGGTCGAGCTGACATGTCATAAGGACAGTACAGGGGGGTGTTGAGGATTGAGCCTCACTCATAACCTTAAGGTTATTATGGCCGTAGCTTATTCTAGCTACTGAGAATTGTAATAATTCAAAGTTAAATCAATATAATCAAGAACACAGCAATGATAGATATGTTTCGACTTTATTAGGTCTCATCAGTATCAGTTGCATTCTTGAAAATATTGATTTAATTTTTTACCTTATATAGCATTTTTCGCGCAATGCTATGAACGAAATAATTTCCGATTATAAAATCTACGGAGCACTTTCCGAAGGGAAATGTCCTTATGACATGTCAGCTCGACCCCTTCGGAAAGTGCTCCGTAGATTTTACAATCGGGGGTCGATACCAACATATAGCATTGCGCGAAAAATGCTATATAAGGTAAAAAATTAAATCAATATTTTCAAGAATGCAACTATGTGATACTGATGAGACCTAATAAGGTCGAAACATATCTATCATTGTTGTGTTCTTGATTATATTGATTTAACTTTGAATTATTACAATTTCCGAAGGGAAATGTCCTTATGACATGTCAGCTCGACCCCTTCGGAAAGTGCTCCGTAAAACACCCTGTGTTTTAATTTGATTTTATAATCGGGGGTGGATACCAACATATAGCATTGCGCGAAAAATGCTATATAAAATCAATATAAAAATCAAATCAATATTTTCAAGAATGCAACTATATGATACTGATGAGACCTAATAAGGTCGAAACGTGTCTATCATTGTTGTGTTCTTGATTATATTGATTTAACTTTGAATTATGTTATAGTTTTATTATTGAAAGCATCAAAATTTACATAAAATATGTTAAAAGTTTACAACATATATATTATTATATTATACTACTACATATTCTTAAATGCATAAATACATATATATACAATTAAATTTATATTATTGATGTATTATGTATTTAGTTCAGAACATAGTACAGAATGGAGTGAACAAAACAATGTCTTGTTATTAATATTAAGAATTTTTTTGACAAAACGAAGTGTAAATAAACAAGGTGGAACTCGGATGACCGCAGTTTTAATAGCTACTTTCTAGTTATTTCTAAGAATCTCCGACTTAATTAATTAATCCGGATTAAGTACATTTATTTTCTATTAAGTGCAGATTACACACAAAGAATAGCCATTGCTGACCAAACGTCGGAAAAAAAACGCTTGGCTTTGTGTAAGGAACCGATGCATGGACACAGGAGCAGTACAATTCGGTTATTTTTAGCGACTAGTCTAAATTTAACATGTATAGAGATAAACGAACTGTTAAGTTTGCTTCGTGAGTAATGATTTGGGGCTGAATGTCCGCTAAAGGTGTAGGAAGTATGCAGTTTGTAAATGGAACTATTGACGCACTCAAGTTTCACGATATACTGAAAATAACTTGCTCCACAGTATTGAAAATTTTATTTTCCAGCAAGACGGTGCTTCATGTCATACGGCTAAAACCACCCAAAATTGGTTTAACTGTCATAATACGACAGCTAGGGATTGGCCTTTAAGCAATCCTGACCTAAATGTGATTATAACCTTATGGCATAAAATGAAGAAAAAACTAAGGAACAATCCACAAAGGACTCTGAATGTTTAAAGGTTAAAGTTCAAGTCTGTTACCAGCAGAACAGTGTCATGCTTTTGTAAATTCTATGCCTAAAAGAATTCTGACAGTAATTTTATCAAAAGATGATAAGTTGTTTAAGATCACGGCTTGTTTTTATGACCGAACGTTTAATTGTCTGTTTCAGTTCAGAATAATATTCTTTTTCAGAAAATTGCCAGAAATGGTGATTTTAAAATACAAGCAACAAAATTGCAATTATTCTGATATATAAAATCCCAGCCCGCTGCTGCTGCTCCTGCTACAGCGTGTCATTTTTTGGTGGAAAAAAAACTCTTTTTCCTGGCAAAATTTGAAAAATTAGAAATTCCCTATCTTCTCCAAGTATTCCAAAAGAGTGGAAATCCTGCGATATGCACTGGGGATATGCACCCCCCAGACCCCCAGTTTACAATTTTACCAACCGAAAAATTTAACCTTCGGCTAGTAATTTATTTACCTTACTACTCATAGAGTTTAGCAACAACTTTCTGTGTTACTTGAAAGTTAATTATAAAAATATAAAGTCGAAATTTTAAACCGGGGGGTCTGGGGGGTGTGGAGCACCCTTCAGTACATATAACAGGATTTATACTCTTAGAATACTTGGAGAAGATAGTGAATTTATAGTTTTACAAATTTTGCCCGGAGAAACCGAGAAATTTGAATTTTTAAGCAAAAGTGCAGCAACTTTTGCGTTACATTGAAAGGTAATTGTCAAAATTATAGTCAAAAATGTAAACCGGGGGGGTCTGGGGGTGAACACCCTCCAGTATATATGATAAAATTCCCACTTTTCTAGAATACCTACAGAACACAGAAGAATTATACAAATTTCGTCAGAGAAATCTGGGAAATTTTTTGTTTTTGAGCAAAAGTGAGGGAAATTAAAACGGTGGGCTAACGAAAATTAGAATTTGAGAAACTTATTTATTTTTATATTATGAAAAAATTTTTAATTGCCTTTTAAACTTTTTGCATTAGTTTGAAAATATAGAAAAACGGGGAATCCCCCGGTAGTGGGGAACGAAATTAAATATTTAAATATTATACCCCTTAAAAAAGATCCACCGTCTAGCTGGGCGGGCTTTCCAGCTAGTAAAAATATATTTAGCTAGTAATGGGTATATTGAATAATTATTTCGATAAAAATTATGAAATGACCAAACATATATTGGTTGTTAATGCTCGTATAAACGAAGTCTGAAGATAAAATTATTAAAAAAACATAGTATAGTTCTATAAACTTTATAAATCAGCGTATAAAGAGTAAACTATTTCTATAAAGCGTAATATTATATTAAAAATATTTATATTGCTCATAAATTTAGTCTAAATTTTAATATTTCTTAAAAATTTTATTAAAAATTATTTATTAAGGAATTCAATTAAAAATTCCTACAAAAATTATTATAGTTCAAAACCTAAAAGGAAAATAACACTGCTCTTTTCCACACCACCATCGAGGTAGAGCATACGGCGCGCTTTTTATTTAATTGCTAGCTGGATTATTATAACAAACTGACAGATTATTTTTGTTTCAGATGCTTGCGGTTTAAGTGATGTGTCTCACATTGAATCTCTTCAGGAAAAATCTCAGTGCGCCTTAGAAGAATATTGTAGAACGCAGTATCCAAATCAGCCTACAAGATTTGGAAAATTATTGTTGCGATTGCCAAGTTTACGAACGGTCAGTTCGGCAGTAATAGAACAACTATTTTTTGTAAGACTGGTCGGTAAAACCCCCATCGAAACTTTAATCAGAGATATGCTTCTTTCTGGTAGTTCATTTTCATGGCCGTACATGTGATACTTCAAATTATACTAGGAACGCTAGTCAAAAAAATATATAACAAAACATACATATCTTTCGTTGTGTAAGGATGTATGTAAATGTATGTATGTAATCTATGTATATATGTACCTAATAACTTGAGCTGAGTTAACTAAGCTAATTTTACTCAACAATTTATTGTTATTTACACAAATTAAAAGAGCAGCTTTAGTGCCATTTATTTAGTGTTTTTTTTTGTTAAATTCGATATTAAAAACTAATTATAGTTAAACCAAAGATAATACAGTAAATTGAGTATTAGTATTTTGTTACATGTAATATACTGAGTTGAAGAAGTAACGGTAAGGTCTCGGAGAATTTTTACACAGAAAAAAAGTTGCTAATATTTTTACAGTTTGTGAAAATTTTCATGATATTGGTGTTTTGTACACAGTCTCTTAGAAGCTAATTTTGCGCCATTTTCTTATTAACATTTTTATTTAAGAAGATTGACGTAATTTCTCTGACGACGTTATTTTAAAACTGCTTATTGAATAATGAGTTTCTATTTAAATTCTTCTTATTGAACATGTAAATTTGAAAGTTTAGGACTTATGGAGTAATGTAAAATTATAAAAATTTTAGGTTAGGTGTTTGTACAGTGATCAGATCGGTTATCTGAAAGTTTTTAAATAATTTTTTCATTAATTTATTAATTATTCAAAAAGTTATTGTTTGAGATTTATAGAAAATAATCTAAATTGTAATTTTTTAATTAAATCAAAAATGGGATTTTAAAAATTAAGTTTTGTGGTATGATAATGCATTCAAAAGACAGGGGGGGTTTATTTTGGTGGTGTTTAACGAGCAACTTTTTTCCCTGTAAGTAATAAGTACAATCTATTGTAATTTTAAATCGACAACTTTGTGGTCGTTACTACCTTAAAGTTGATACTTATTTTGAAAAAGATATTATTACAAATGACCCGAGTAAACATATCATCACAAGGGCAGTGTTTCAATGATTTTCATAATAATCAAAGTGACTAATACAAACGTGTTCCTCTTTTATAAATAAATACGATAAAGTATTGTATTAACGAAATATTAATTAAAATAATTATACTTAATAGTTAATATTCATACTGTAGTTTTGTGTACAAAACGTATTGTTAGAGATAATGTAAACTTAGGTTTTCTTAAATAATTTGTAATTACAAAAGGACATAACCTACAGTTTACATAATTATAAGTAAATCAAATTTCCCGCTAACAAGTGTCAAAATTTTTACTTGCCGTAACAATAAACACTTCCACTGTTCTACCAAACCTCTTTTCTCGGTTATTTCTAATAATTAAATAAATAACTTTGAGTTTTAGACTTTTCTCTATAAGATTTAATATATTTAAAATTATTTAACAAATTGTAATTAAATTAATTTGATTTATTTATAGTTTTAAATTGGGTCATTATAATCGTAACTTACTTAATTGTGTTATAATTTTCAAAGTTCATAGATAATTTTGTACAAGATTTAGTAGTTCAACTAATTATTATTATCTGTTATTATTAGAATTGTTATTAAGTTTTACAATAGCGTCATTTTAATAACATTAATTATCCCTAAAACAGCAAAATTATGCTTATAAAATTATAATTGATTTGAAGTACCTACTACATAAAATTCTGAACAAATTTTGCTGATTTTAGTATAGCATTTGTATGTTTTCTTGTAGATATCCGTTATAAAAACAAATACAAAAATTTATTAGTATCTGTTGCCTTTGACATAGTTTCTATGTACTGGGTTAAAGCAATAAACTTTAGATTATATAAATTTTTTCTTTACTATGCACTTTTTTCCTTTTGCACTATAGTGGTCTGGTGTGCCAAAAATTGTTTGGACATCGACACATATTTACAGCAGTTGAACCAATTGGCAAAACGTCAGTGCCAAAAAGAAATTCATTTGGATGTTGTTTTCTAGATCCCCTTTTCCCATTCCTTGGAGAAAACAACTTTTTAGGAAAATTGTAAATTTTTTCGTCATAAGGACGACTTCGATGACAATGCAACATTTCAAGTGTCATCAAAGATAAAGAAAGTTGCACTTTCACATCTTTCAAGAACATCAATAAACAATAATATTTTATTGCATCCTTCAGGTAAGGAAAAATAAATATTACTCTACGATTACCTATTGAAGAAGAAGTATAAACAATTTATTTTATAATATGTAGGTTTACATTTTAAAAATTCAATAAAATGTCAAATAATAGGAATGCTTTAAAAAGGAAATGAAATTTTTATCTAAGTAACCCCTGACTTCTAAACAAAGACTGTGCACTGTGACTGACAGTTTTCACGGGAACGAAGTTGTATTGAAAACATATATTTTAACAAAATATTAAATTTTAGTGAGATTTAAAAAATACTTGACAAAAATGTATGACAGTTAAAATAAGAAAGTCAAATTTAATTAGTAACATTAGTGGTAATAGATAGCTTGCATTGATGCAGTGTGGTTTATTTTTGGTAAGTTCGTTCATGTATATGCGTCATATAGTACGTAGATATATAATTGTATAGAAAATCTCAAAAACTGTCTAAATTTAATAAAAAGAAAAAATTTACTAGCGAAATTTGATTATGGATTGATCACTAGCCAACGGACTACTTATAGTAGTCTAAAGTATGATTTTTCAAAATTTATTATTTCGGATGTAATTAAAACGGATTGAATCTCTAACCAGTTGTTAGAGAGAGAGCTACGTACGTTACGTACGAGTTAACTCAGGGTCAACTCACTGTTGACTCTCTCCACTCAAAGTGGCCAAAGTCAGAGTTAACCCTGGGAATTTCGTAGGTTAACTCCGATCTAAGAATGACCTTCTGTTATCCAACTGACCTTTCAAGTTTATAGCCTCCCCTTAAAATCTGATACTCACCACTGTCGACTACATGTCCAAAAATTATCAAAATCGGCGAAAAACCCTATCGGTAAAAACTGGTGGCAAAAGCTATTTTAATGAACCAAAATTAGACAGAAAGCTGTGACGTTACAAGATCATCATGTTTTATAGGTATAAGTAGTAATTAATTATTATGTAATAATAAATTCCACACAAAATCAAAAAAGTATGGCAGAAGTACCATTTCTGTGTGGACTGTATTAATTTATATTGTTCTAGTTCTTTTAGTTCCTATGTTACTGCATACTGCTTTCTATAAAATGTAAAATATTTTTCAAACTTATGCCTACTCAATTTTCGAAAACATTTTTTGTATGCATCTGACGCAAAAGTTGAGAGTTCAACATCAGTTGAATGAAACCTGACTCAATTTCCTGATAATTTTAAGTAAAAGAATATCAACAAAATGTAACAATTTGCTACTAATTTCAGAGCATTGAAGTATAAAATGAACATAACCTAAAACATATTATTGTCGTGTTCCAAAATCCAATTTTGGTTTGGAATTCATTATGTCATTTACTTTGCACTTTGATTTTTTATTTTGTACTTATTTGTAAAATTTGTAAATATTTAAAATTGCTCGTCTTTCCCGCCTGCCAGTCAAGTTGGTAGAAATGAGAAAAAAGTTTGAGTTTTATTTTGATATTTTGCCAATAAACATGCTACGCTTAAAATTGAGCAAAGGGATCGATGGTACTAATTCCAATCTCAGGGTAAAATTTTCAAATTCAATTTGAACTGAATTTGAAATTCAAAAAAATTTGTTTGATTTGGACGAGCCATGAAGAAATTTTTGAGAATTTTTGGAATAAGTGATTTTGATAAAATATTGATTGATTGGATTGCTTATAAATAATAATTCGGAAAAAAATAATATGGATTAAGATGATTTTGGATTCCATTGAATTGATACATTTAAATCCATAGAAATTCAAAGGAAAAGCAAAACGAGATATATGTACAAGGAGTATGGTTTGTTATCACCCATAGTTTGCAAAGCCAGTGTATATGGTAAAATTATTTAAAAGTTTTGGAATTGGTTTAAAAAACACACGTCACACCCATATCTCGTTTTACGTTGCCTTCAGCCACAGAAGCAATGCAACTTTAAATCTTGACATCCAAATTAAATTCTTCTTTTCAATCAATCCAATTATAAAATATACGTAAAAATTAGGGAAGACCATCGTACCTTGGGACGCCCTTACCTCGGGACAAGTGCTACCTCTGGCATTCTCTGTGCATATCCGGAAATATCTTTATGAATATATAATTTTTTTTGAAATTATACAGTAGGCGAAGACATAATACAGTAGAGATATTCCTAACCTAAATCCATTCCTGTCAATGTATGCATGTTGAGGTAATGACGGTAAATTTGAAATTAGTGATATTCCCTACCTTGGGACATAAGCTAGTTGAGTATCTTGGGATGTGTCCTAAGGTAGCAGAAAAAAATTATTCGGGAACTATGTGTTGCATAAGTTAAGTCTCTTTCTTCAGATGCAATAGAAGTTAGGTTTTTGAAGAAATTGATAGGAACAGACAAGTTTGTATATAAAAAAGATAGAACCTATGTTTCTCTGTTGAACATATGATAAAATTCCCACTCTTCCAGAATACCTACACGAGAGAATAACTATACAAATTTTGTCAGAAAAAGCTGGAAAATTTTTTTTTTAACAAAAGTGAGGGAAATTAAAACATTCGGCTAACTTCTCCAAGTATTCTAAAAGAGAGGAAATCCTGCGATATGTATTGGAGGGTGTTCCACACCCCCCAGACTCCCCGGTTTACAATTTGGCTTTATATTTTTACAATTAACTTTCAAAGTAACACAAAAGTAAAAATTGTACACCGGGGGGTCTGGGGGTGTGGAAGACCCTCCAGTACATATAATAAAATTCCCACTCTTTTAGAATACCTATAAAAGAGAGAATAACTATACAAATTTAGTCAGAAAAAAAACCCGGGTTTTCCTGGCGAAATTTGTAAAATTATAAATTCCCTATCTTCTCCAAGTATTCTAAAAGAGTGGAAATCCTGCGATATGTACTGGAAGGTGTTCCACACCCCCCAGACCCCCCGGTTTACAATTTTAACTTTACATTTTTACAATTAACTTTCAAAGTAACACAGAAATGTCTTTTTTTAAATTTTTTGAATTATTGAATTTCTACATATTGTCTTATTCTTATTTTTTAAATTTAACCATAAATACATACTACATACCACAAATTAACTTTTTTGGGTTCATTTTCTAAATAAATATGCTCTCCAAGTCTTAATATTTTCTAGCCGAAGGTTCAATTTCCCGGTTTGGATTAATATTCTTAGTCTTAATTTAATATATTTTTAGGTTGGTAAAAAAATCTACTGTAGCAGGAGCAGCAGCAGCGTACTGGGATTTTATGTATTAGGATTAAAATACCATCTTTAATAATCTGTGATGTTTCCACCCCCTTTATATCGCTAACTATTCACTCTAGAGGAAAAATGAATACAACTATTTTTGTAGGAAATTTTATGTAGTTTAATTTTGTATATAAACACTTTTTTGCTAAAAGTCGCGATTTTCAAGTTATTCAAGAAAAACGTGAAAAAGTGACGTTTGACCCCTCCCCGCCCCAACGCTCACCCCCATCGGTCAGGACTTTTAGTATGTTGTTCATGACACTCTCCCCTACCAATGTACAAAAATTTGCGACTACACTAATTATTTCCCGTATTTTTCCTTTATTGACTGGATTATTTTAATTAACTGTAACTTGATGAATATGCATTATTTCAAAAAGTGTCCCAAGGTACCATGGTCTCCCGACTTAAATATATCCGTAAATAATTTAGGAGACAAATTGCTCCTCGACTACTTCGGCAACCATATTTGGCAAGAAGACCTTTTTTCCCAAATATTTATACCAACGTTATTTTACAAGGCAAACAATTTCAAAAATATTTGTAAATTTATAATAATCACAAATAAAATATCAATTTTCCAAAATATAAATTCATAATCTAACAAATAATTTTTAAAATAAAAAAATGGATTTTGGAATATAATATCATAATTTCGGTAGTGATAAAGGACACTTTTCTAAGAAAAATATTAAACAAAATTTTTTTTCTAAATTCAATCTCTCGAGAATTATGCGTCTTTACAGCATTTTGTTAAATTTCCACTTTTGTATGGCCGTAGCCCCGAAAATATAAATTTTTCAGTAAAAATATTTTAGTGCTATCTTAAAGAGCATGAAATAATCTACAACTAGATTTACACTTTTTATTGTCTAAAATCAACGGTTTTCGAGTTATGTTATGTCAAAAATTAGTTATTTCTTTTTTTTTGATGTTTTTCAAAACCCTATTTCTTTTAAACGAAATTTTCTTAGAAAAGTGCCCTCTATCACCACCGACATCAAGTGGTGTTACTCCACAAAAAAAGGTAATATATCTGACCTAAACAACTACCGGCCAATAAACTAGCTTGCACAATTAACCAAACTGTTCACCAGAATAATTAGTAACAGAATAGCTTCAAAAATAGACTTTTACCAACCAAGAAAGCAGGCCGGATTTCGAAGTGGATACTGCGCATGTGATCACCTCCAGACCCAACGCTTAGCATTCGTTTACTACGAAAAAGCCTTTGATTCTGTGGAGATATGGGCAATTATAAAATCTCTGAAAAACTGCAGAATAGATGACAGGTACAGGATCAACAAAAAGTATAGAGATCTTGAGTGGAATAAGACAAGGAGATACAATTTCGCCATAGCTCTTCATAACAACGTTGGAAGACGCTTTTAAAGACCTGGATTGGCAGAATAAAGGGATATGTATAGACGGGGAATACCTTAACCACCTAAGATTTGCAGATGGCATTATCTTAATAAGTGGAAGCGAAGAGAGACTCCAGATATGGGTTTTTAAACTGATGGGATTAGAAATAAACAAATCAAAAACAAAGATTATGTCGAACGTAAACGACCACGATGGAATCCGATTTATGCTTGATGGCAACACCTTAGAAGTTGTACAGGAATTTGTGGATTTGGGACAGCTTATAACAACCAGTAAGGATAATATGACACCTGAGATAGCCAGAAGAACCAAGCTGGGATGGCGAGCATTTGGGCGACGTGTTTATGATCAATGCATCCTTCCTGTCCTAACATATGGCTCAGAAACCTGGAATTTAACTAAATCAACTGCGAAGAAACTTAGCGTGGCACAAAGAGCGATGGAAAAACAAATGGAAAGAGTTATGTTGAATATAACTCTAAGGGATCACAAAAGAAATGACTGGATAAGGCAACAGACAGGGATACAGGATCTGGTTGAAAAATCATTCCAATTAAAGTGGAATTGGGCAGAACACATGGCCAAGGTGGACACGGAAGATGCTACAATGGCGACCAAGAGCTGGAAAAGGAAGTACAGGACGCCCAAAAACACGATGGAGGGACGAGATATAAAGAACTGTAAGTATATTGGATGGTTGAACGTGGCAGAAGATAGAGAGAAATGGAAAACTTCGGGGAAGGTGTTCATTCAGCAGTGGAAAGAAAAAGGTCAATAGTGATAGTGATCACCACCTAAGTAATGTAAAGTGTATTCGGGGACACCCTGCATAATATAGCTGTGTGCCCTATTAGTAATATACTAATATACTATTACTACACCACTGGTACTGATTGTGCGATGAACTCGAGACTTCCTAACTGATTGGGTTAGCTATTCAATGCAACGAAAGCTTTTGACTAAACTAGATAAAATAGGTATGCGTCCTTGGTATGCTGATGACAATTATTATTACTTTAAAAGAAATGTCGACTACAATTAAAAAAATATTACTTAATTAATAATCTTCGAGTAAATTCTGTTACAATGTACATTAATATGAAAATTTAGTCTCAGGTGTAGCCTTAATGATAAGCACTTACTAACTTTAAACCAGATGTACCCACTTTACTTTTAAGTGAAAAGTTTCTAAACAAACACTTTTCCCGTTGTGATTATCGTAAAATATTCCTTAGAATATCTTAATTAATCTTCATCTCCATTCCTTTATTCTAATGTGTTAAAATGTAGTACTTTTTATTATTTTTAAACTTCTCTTCTCTTTTACATTTTTAATTTTTCATTCTATTTTTACTAATCAATATTTCCAGGTCAAATATTTTAAAAATAATAATTTAATATTTTGAATTTTAATTTAAAAAAAAAATGACTTTAAAATTATGCAAATTTTTCGCTCAAAAAGAAAAAATTTTGTTTACAATAGGTATAATATTAAAAATCAGTAGTATTTTGTTTCAATAAGTTAAGTGGTAAGTTTATTTATACAGTTTATTCTAGAATTTCTTGAAAATGAATAACAGAAATTCTATTTAAATTCAAGAAAATACTCAACAGAAAATTAAACTTTACAGCAGAACACCTCAAACTTTTTCTTAATGAGATCGACACATCTAATATTTATCTACATCTAAACGCTAAATATTTTCACTTAAATATTTCAACTGATGTGCAACCTAGCAGCTACATATGTGCAATATGGAAATAACCACAGACTTCAAGCATAAAATCAAACACAAGAAACTTGGTTGATCACTGAAAAAAATCATAATTTTTGCTCCAATGAACAAATTTCATCATATTGATGAAAATTTCATAGCATTGATGAAATAATCATTATATTGATGAATTTTGTTCATTATTATTTGATTATATATTTTGTGTTTGATTTTATTAAATAGGAATAGAAGCATCTTACATGTTCAGAATAAATCTATTAATCATCTATATGTCGCGTTAGGTCACACCGGGGGGTCTGGGGGTATGGTAATATTTTTTCGGGTGAATCTTAAAATTGAAAATGCATTTATAGTCATAGCCTCACTATTATATCAAACTCCGAGCAACCGCTGCTATACAATCATCTTTAAATTTTATTAGCTTTCAACCAGCGCTTCCAAAAAAAGCAGAAATCAATTAATTTCTCTTTTTTCTAAAATTTTAGAAATTAGAATTTTCTAAAATTAATTTCTGACTTATTACTCAACCATAACTTCGTTCATTTAAGAAAAGCTTTTATTAAATTTTCACAAAACGATTGACTGGCTACATCACTGGAGAAATATTTTCTCTGATCTAAAAATAAATAGATTAACAATAAAAATTTAGTTTTTGAAGTTGCCATTCTAAACTCCACGCAGTCTTACATCCTTTCGGGGACTGCTTCCCAAATGAATGTGAGTTTTACTTCACTATTCGTCTGCTTGGCGTTTACAGGTTCAAATTTAGAAAATGTTTTGTTAATTTTCATTTTGGGATTTATTTAAATCTAGACTTGATTGACGTATTGATTGATGATTTCATGATGTCATTTATTAAAAGTTTGATGAATTAACCAACTGTTGAGCAACACAAATCTACGGAGAAAAAATTAGTTATCTGTAATTTATTAGATACTTCAGTATGTAAAAAAAATTTTTCTTACCAAACCACATTTTGTGCATTTAAAGAAAATGCATTATTTTACAATTATAAACAATTCACTGGCTACATCACTGTGGAGAGAAAAGTTTACTAACCTGAATTTCTGCTAAACCCACGAAGTGGACCCTACCTACAAGAATAAAGAAAATCCTTTGTTAGTTATCATTTCAGATGAGAATGGTTTTCCGTCAAATTACCTGTAACACTGTAGTCCTGTCGCTTTATTCATATTGACCATAACAGCTTCTCCATCGTCCATAACTCACCAACCTGGTCACTTGCACGTTTTTTTAACGATTTCGAATGAAAATTTTTATTAAAAGACACTTGGAAGCACAAATATTTCACTCAAGTATTAAAAAAAATGATTCAAGATTTATTAATAAGCTACCATAAAGCTTTTCCACAAAGATTCGTACTCGACACATCACACTCCCGTTCGCGAAATACGAATTTCGCGTTCACGCACCAATGTGGATCTTAACTGAAAATGAAAAAAAAATTGTTAATTCTTATTGTGATTGAATATTTCGTAATCGAGGTTGTAAATAATAATAAAGTGGTTTATTGTTCATACAAAAGAAACGCTGCGGACAGGATTCGAACCTGTCCGGGTTAAACCCAATAGATTTCAAGTCCCTTTCATTAACCGCGCGGACACCGCAGGTCTTATTAATAAATTTTTGCTCGATGTTTGTAGCATTAAATGCAACACCGGAAGTTATTTCACAAATAATATAAAATTTAAAAAATATACGATTGGTTGACAGGAACTACTTTCTAAATGCTGAATAGTTGCATTAGAATAGAAATATTGAAAAGGGCAAAAATTTCCAAATTACATAAGGTCAAAAGTAAGAAGGTGACAAAGTGATTTAGGAAATCTGACACTCTCCAAAATCAAGTTTTGGTATTTTATCAATAGTATATTAATATAAAAACTTTAGGAAAAGATACTTTCATCTTTTTTTTTGCAATACACTTTGTTGGACCAACCAATCAAGACAGAGCAAGAGATCAGTCCAATCAATAAAGGTAAAACGGTAGATGTATTTTGTTTTAAACAATATCCAGAGATATTGTAAGTATGTGGGATCTTCTTATTCAGTTTGGAGTTAATCAAGTATTACATAATACAGTGTTTTTCGCGGAGGGGAGGGGATTACCGTAAGTAGTAACTTTTGATTCCGTTATAGGGAGGTCAAAATATTACATAATGTGCTGTTTTCCTACCGTGAAAAAAAATTGGTTTGTTTTGCTTTCTGATTTTCTTATTTGAACAAAAGCCTTAATGGGCACAGTGCCCAAAAATCAAAAGTTTCCAAGTTACATAAGGGTAAATATAAAAAAAAATCAAGAAAAAGTTCATATAAATACTAACGTAAGCATTACATTTTATCATTTTTGATATTGCCTCTCCTCCCCCATATAGCATCAGTAAGCACATTGTAGACCCTTTTTTAATGTTATGTCGATTTTCCCTAACTCCCCCCTTTATTTGCTGAAAAGAAGGAAGCAGAAAGCACAACAAACCAATTTTATTTCACGGTAGGAAAACGCACATTATGTAATATTTCGCCCTCCCTTAAAGGAATGAAAAATTACTACTTACGGTGCCCCCCTCCTCTGCGAAAAACACTTTTTATGTAATATTTGATTAACTCCAAACTGAATAAAAGCGGATCCCACACATTTACAATATCTCTGGATATTGTTTAAAACAATTATTGATTGGACTGATCTCTGGCTTTGTCTTGATTGGTTGGCCCAAATAAGTGTATTGCAAAAAAGTAGTAAAAGTATCTTTTCCTAAGGTTTTTATATCAATTAAGGCTGGGAATCGTTGTCATTTTTGTATTAGAATTTACGTTGATTATTCGAATATTCGAATAATTCGAATATTCAAATAATTCGAATATTCAGAATTCACATTAGATTATATTCAAATACAGGGCCGGAATCTTTTAGATTTTTCGTGTGGTGCTCACATAATCTTAAATATTATATATCATGTAGCTTTGTTAAATCTATTTTGAATATTATTAGATTATTACTAAGTATTAATGTCTTATTTTTAGAATTTAGATTATTTACTATGTGTGTCGGCAAATTATAAATACAATTTTTATAAATTCGTAGTGTGGGGCTCGAGTACTCAAAGCAACTCAACTGTTGTCGGCCCAATTCAAATATTTAAATCTGTTAAATAATCGAATAATCTAAAATTCAAATAATATGCAAATATTATCTGAATATTTGAATATTTTGAATGCTTGATGCCCAATTGCACCACCTATCCTTAGAACTTAAGTTTTACTTAAATCTTATTCTGACCAATGGGCAATCAGTGTGCAATGAAATGGGGTGGGGCTTAGCGATTTCGAATATTCAAATTATTCGAATATTCAAACTATTCGAATATTCAAATTATTCGAATATTTAAAATATTCGCTTATTGAAATATTCGAATATTTAAAATATTCGCTTATTGAAATATTCGAATAATTATTATTCGATTATTCAAATTATACGTTGCGATATTATTCATATTGCAATATTCGAATTATTCGAATTTAATTCCCATCAGCCTTAATATTAATACACTATGGTTAAAATACAAAAACTTGATTTTGGAGAGTCTCAGATTTCCTAAAGGGACGTCCATTAATTACGTGAGACGATTTTAGCGATTTTTTAACCCCCCCTTCCCCTCTGGTGAGATGTCGTGAGATTTGGCTCGATCCCCCCTCCCCTAATCTCACGTGAGATTGTTTGTTTTACCTTCTTAATTTAACCCAATTCTCTCGCAATTTTACAGTTTCTGGGGGGAAAAAAATTACGTGATATTTGCTGAGACCCCCCTCCCCCCTCTAAACGTCTCACCTAATTAATGGACGTCCCCTAAATCACTTTGTCACCTTCTTACCTTTGACTTTACGTAACTTGGAAACTTTTGATATTAGGGCGTTGTGCCCATTGAGACTTTTGTTCAGGATAGTAAGAACTACATATCATCCACAATTTTTGCCAATTTGACCGAGGCCGCATTTCCATAAGGAATGGGCAGGGTCCTTTGTAAATGGAAATAAGCGCCATAATATTTTAAATTTTGGGATCCAATAAGCTCAATCTAATTATGATCTGATTAGTTTTACATTGAATTATTCATAAGATCATCAAAGGTGCTACGTATTTTCTAAAATTCTCCAACAATATTTAATATTCTGGAAAATCCAAAAACACGGAAAAGAAAATAACATATAGTATTAACAATATTTGCCACTTTTACCATTAAAATGCAACATTTTCTTGTAGTAACGTATGGTAAAATATAAAATCGAACTAAAACACAAAGCAAAACTCGAGAGAAAGGTTTTCACTCAAAAAAGAAATTCATTCATGGATTTTCTGTTTTTCGCAGGTAAAAATTCCAATACTTACGTTTCAATTGTTGAAAACTTTGGAATTTCCCTGGTCACCTCAAACAAGGAGCTTTGACGAATTGCATATTTTTCCCAAGAACTTCCTTCACGTCATCCACCGGCTGTAAAACAAAAATTTAATTTGAAGGTTTTGCACCATCAAGAAACTAAAGAACTAACGTTTTTATTGAATATTCTAGAATTAAACTGTCCATCGCATTGCGAAAATTTGCAAACAAAATTGACAATTTCCACTGTTGGGACAATTTTATCTCCACAAAAATGTTACTCAAATTTCAAATCACAAATACTTACCAAAGAGGATTGCACAGTTAACTTTTTCCTAATTGCTCTTCATACGATGTTATTTCCAAGGCATTAAACAAACAAATGAGTCCGAACGGAACGGCGCTTTGTATTTCGTAATTCACCTTTTTTTGTTTCCTTTAAAGGTGGTCATATACTGATAAGGTTTTAACATATAACTTACACATGTAACTATGTGTCACTAACATATTATCATAATTATGTCCGTAAAAACACTTACAAAGTCTTTTTTAAGCAAATCAAATAGTATGAAATCACTCAACGTGTTGATTTTTTCTGCTGTCAAACTCTACACATCAACGTTTAGTTTTTTTTGTTTCGACTTGACAGACGCAAGTATATTGTTTTTCGACTTCTTTTGTTACCTTTTCTGCTGTTTAGATTGCTTTCATTTTTATCTGCGCCTCCTTTTTGACTTCTTATCACTGCTGAGATTAGTCTGATTTCTGGCAGTTAGATTATTTATGCAGGTATTTAATTTAGTGCACAGGGGATTGTAAATTAATTGTGCTGTGGTTTGAATTCCAAGTTAAGCTGTAACGCTGCTGTAAGTAGTACATTTATTGTCTTACGCATTTTTAATTTATAGTAAATACTAATTACTTACTTCTTATAAGTAGTCTAAAATTTCATAATAAATTAAAGTAGAGAAAAATTGAGAGTGCACATCACCCCCCACTCCAACTCCCCAAAGACACGCCCACTTTTCAAGTTCATGCCCCCAAGCCACGCCCGCTTTTCAAGGTCACCACGCTACTCAAGGTCAAGAACATATCCAATGTCAAAGCCAAGGTCACACCACTGGCCAAGGTTAAACTCCACTCTTTTCTCAAGGTCGCTCCACCGCAAAGTCGCCCCCCATCACAAAGTCACCCCCCCACCCACGGGGAGGGGGCTTGAAAAGTGGGCGTGGCTTGGGGCGTGAACTTGAAAAGTGGGCGTGGCTTGGAAGCATGAACTTGAAAAGTGGGCGTGTCTTTGGGAAGTTGGAGTGGGGGGTGATGTGCACTCTCAATTTTTCTCTACTAATTAATTCTATAATGTCAAGATCTGATCTAACATCGCGATCCACTCCCTCTCACAAATTAAATTAATATTCAATTTTAAGTTCAACAGTTTTCATAATCATCGGCAGAAGCTAGTCAACATACCTAATATGAAAAAATATTCACATGGTTGACGGTTCCCCCCCTTGAGAACAGCTTTTAAATTTTTAAAAACTTTGATACTCACAAAATCAACAAAAACCAAGACAAACGTTCATTTTTCTCCATGAATTCCAAAAGTTCAACATTCACTTTGTTTTCAAAGCAAAAAATGGTAGGCAGCACAAAGTAGACAGTATCGGCACCACGGAGCGGCCAGAGTGGGCACGCGCCCACTCATTTGAGCGGAGTGCCTAACCAAGTGCCTACCCAAATTTTTTAGAATACGAGGGTCGATCAATAAATACCCGTTTTTTTGACAAACGACACCATACCAAATTTCAGACTAGTTCATAGGTTAGTTTTTACTTAACAGTCAGTTGTATTACTCTTGTTGCATGTTTCCCAATCAAATGAAAAAAAGAGCAACATTTGCTTTTTATTTTTGGATGGAAAATCACGCGAAAGAATAAAAGCGAAATTGGATGCTGACTATGGGGACCCCTTACTATCTATTCACAACCTCGAAATATTGGTTCAGCGAATTTAAACGTGGTCATATATCTGTTTTTGATAAGAAGCGGCCAGGCCGCCCGGCAGACCTTGCTACCGAAGAAATCGTTCGATTCGAAAGAAATAATTCTCATGGACTTTTTCCAAAAAGGAAGAACGATCACGGGACAGTACTGCAGTACTGCAAAAAATGAAAGAGACACGGCCCCATTTGGCTGAGAAGAAAGTGTTGTTTCATAACGATAACGCACCAGCACATTCGTCCGAAATTATCCAGGCCAAATTGCATGAACTGCAATATGAATTACTGCCGAACTTACCGTACTCGACCGACCTGGCTGACCTGGCTCTCTATGATTTCTTTCCGGGATTGGTCGTTTCGGCGCGACCGATTCGGCGCCAAGACGGTTAGGCGCGAAGACAGTTCGGCGAGATCCGGTTAGGCGCGAGCCGCATCGGCACATTCGGCGCAAAGACTTTTCGGTGCGAGAATAAAATATTTGAAAAAAAGAAAGATAAATAATTTGGAAAACTGTAAACATTAATAGATAAGTAATATATATAAATAATAAATTTATTAAAACTAATACACATGTATAAAAAAATAGGTCAATGTAGATGTTGTGTTAGGGATTCATTTCATTTTAATCAACGCTAAAATCAACGGTTTTCGAATTATGAATTATTAAATTATTAAAAACCAAATTTAATGGTTTTACTATTTACTACTACTTAAATTTACTACACATAGTAGTGAGGTGTGTGTTGCTCGAGCAGTCAAGCAACTCAAATGTTGACGGCCCTGGAACAACGTCGTGTTTGCGCCACTTTTAAACCATCCGCCAAATTGAATAACCTACCCAATTTTGAGTTATACCAATTTTGAGTATTTTCCCGGTTATTTCAAGTGTTTTTGTGACCAACCAACCCGACCACCCACTGAATAATTATCGGAACATTTTCAAGACTATTATAGTGCTTATCAGTGACTCCTATTGTTATTCTTTCCCTCACCTTATGTTAATTCCTTCCAACCAAGAGAGAGGAGAATCAGGAAGATTATCTGGTAAGTCACTATACATATATCTTATAACATCTAACACAATCGAGAAAAACCCTATACAGTCCACTTTACATATCTTATCTTAAAACATTTTATTTGGGGTGAGATTTGGCCCAAACACGTCGAAAGATGAGTCAATATTCTACAAGGAATGGAGAGCCAGAAGAAGAATTCATGAAATAATCAAACAAAATTTTATTCCATGATGGATTACCCATCGCCACTCTCTAGAACTAATTCAAAAAGTAGAATTTTTAAAAACGGAACATTTCATAGATAACCAAAACTGTCACCAAAAATTAATTAATCTCTACGTTACTCAAGAATGCTGTTCAAGACCCTAATATATGGAAGAGGTGCATTTTGGCAGTATTACATTTTTTTGTACTAGAGGGTCAGGTGGTTTATCGGCCGCTTTACCTCCTAGCAAGTAAATACAGTGAAATCTGATTGGCTGCCACATAATGTTAAAAACATCAAATGTTTCCTTCACAACTTTTAGTTAAAACTTCATTTTGCTAAAGCTTTCCATTCCGGAGATTTCGACGAGACCGGCATACAATCTTTGTGTTTTATTATTTATAAGAGAAAATTTGGCCAATGATTACAAATTATACTTCCAACGCGTTGTGGATTCTGCATTGTGCTCGGATCGCGTTCTCAAACCACTGTTCTACTGTCGAGTATAGTTAGTAATGTCACTAAGAGTTTTTCTAATATTATCAATGGGGTCAACAGAGTATTTCTGGAAATTACTCGATTTAGTCCTGTATTGCAGATATCTACAACTGCAAACTGAAGTTGAATTTATCTTCATCTTGATTTAGAACTTAGTCCTGTTATTATTTTTGTGAGCACTTGTATAACATATTCCAATATGGTGCTAACCTTGCTAGATACAAAGTCTATAAATTTAACTTGGGCTTTAGATCACATCGATAGTCGACGTGACTAAGCATTGTACCATTGCTTTTTGCTTCGTAGCTTGTCGATTTAAATGTAAAATCGCACTGCTGATCCAATTGAATTCAACTTTCTATATTCTCATAAAGGATCTGCTTCTTTGCTGATTTTCAGAAAAGCTATGTGTTACAAAGTAATATGTGTATCCCAACACAGTATAATCATAACATATTGTCAAAATTTCCAATATCAATGTTTTAAAAAATCCAAAAAAATGGACAAACACTTTTTAGAACTAAAATGTTTTTAAGTTATCACAAATAAAATACACAGTAAATTAATATTTATACACAGTATCTATTAATTTAAAATTTTTTATAAAATTATGCTGTGTATTCTGCGGGGAAATTTATATTTTTGCTACTCTGACAAATCTTGTGTTTTTTGTTGGGCTGAGAATGAGGCTATAATAAAGCTTCGAAACTAGTTTTATTTATTTTATTTTCTATATATATACCCTCCGTTGTTGAGCCATGTGTGAATTTGTAAAATCTCTCTAATTCAAAGTCTCGTTTAAATTTTCCTCTAAATCGATTTTTTTTAATTCTAACTCTCTTAATATCAAATCCAATGTTGGGCATTTGATGTCAATTTTCTCTGTAAATCGAATTTTATTTTAATTAACATAGTTTAACGTATCTTAAAATATAAACATTTTTCTAACAAACTCGCTGCGTCTACCTGGCGTGCCATAATGCTGTTGTGTGATTCCATGAACTTTATGTTGTTGTGATTTATACATAACAATAACTATAAAAATTTAAGTGTAAATCTATTAAAATTTAATTTAAAAATAAAAACAAATTTAATTTAATTATTGTAATTGCATCATTTTTGCGTTCATTTAAGCAAATAAAAACAATAAACTAGATGCACAAGCCAACATTTTGCTTTAATTTTATTTTGCTAATATCAGAAAGGCTATTTTCAAGCTAGTTTTAAAGCCGAAAACACAAATTTGCTAATATCTATAATTAAACTTATTTGAGATTTTCTGATTTTGGAAAATAAAAATTAATTTTTTGACACAAACTGAACGAAAATTCGATATTACAATATTTAGATTTAATATTTTAATGCAATCATTTGAACTATTAATATTTTGGAAAGTATGTACAGTGGCTCCAGAAATTATCAATACACTCCTATGTTAACAATGTTAAACGGACATTTCCATGATCTTTTTTCTCATATAAAAATCGATTTTATAGCAAAATGTTTTAAACCTTTTTTGTTGAAAATTTTATTTTATTTATTTTTGTTTCTATACATTTTTCTATTTTGTCGTACCGTTTCTGAGTAACAGCTACTTCAAAAACACTCTGTAAAAATTTTGATAAAACTCCCATAAGAGCAATGTTAATTGCTGAGTGTTTTTAAAGTCGTTGTTACTCAGAAACAGTGCGACAAAATAGAAAAATATATAGAAACAAAAATAAAGAGAATAAAATTTGCAACAAAAAATGTTTGAAACATTTTGCTATAAAATCGATTTTTATATGAGTAAAAAGATCATGGAAATGTCCGTTTAACATTGTTAACATAGGAGTGTATTGATAATTTCTGGAGCCACTGTAGATAAATTGGAATTTGAAGATTAAAATTTGGAATTTTTAAATGGAATTTGTTTGATTGGGAAAGTTATAATATTTGGTTTTAAAGTTTGGAGGAGACGTAAATGAGATTGATAGCGTCTGCATGTGGTCGAGTTATCGCATTGATTTACTGTTTAAGTTTGTTTATAGAAACTTTTAACATTTTAAATGTAACATTTAATTTAGGCGTTGGATTTATTTAAATTTAATTTTGGATTTTTTGGTTTATAATTTGGGAAGAGTCTCACTGCTCGAATTTGCGGAAACTAGCTGGAAAGCCCGTCCACGGACGGGCAGCTAGACAGTGAATCTCTTTTTTAGCGGCATTAATTAAAAAATTCCTAACGCTAACCTAAGATCGACCGACGTATCCTAGGGGTAAATATCTCAAAATAATTTTGTACACAGGACTCGGAATTCCAACGATTCTCAAAGAATGCCAATGATTTCCAACAAGGGGAAGGTGACCCATCAAAACCAATAAAATAACTAATATTTGAAAATTACACCTAAATCCCAGCCAGCCTCACTTACCTCCATGCATTTTTCCTGGATCTGCTCAAGTAGTCTTAACAAATAGGAAATACAAGAAAACTATAGATGGTTTTTTTAGATTTCCTTAGTTTTATTAAGATTTTTCGAGATTTCTTAAGATATCTTAGAATTTTCTACATTTTTTCGAATCCGGAAATTTTCAGACACTTCGTTGGATTTTCTTGATTTTTCCTTCTTTCTAGATTTCTTAAGATATCTTAAAATTTTCCTCTTCTCAAGATTATCTGGAATATCCCCGAATATCTTCAGATTTCTCTTCACTAATACACCGGAGTTTTCTAACGATTTCTCCCTGGTTATTTGCTGGGAAATCGAGGAGAAATCGTGATATCATAGAAAAGTGAAGGAAAATCTTAGGAAATTTTAAAAATACTCAAGATGAGCTTTATTTTTTTAGCTTAATTTTCTGAAATTTCCTTGGCCTTCCTAAAATATTCTGAATATTCTAAATTTCCTCGAATTTTCAATTTTCTCAGTTAGCCTGGCAAGGGACTCCCTCCTCATGACAAAACATTAACAAAATCTACGAAATCTGTTTTAAATTTTCAAAAATATACCTACATTTTTATCAAAATATATTTATTTACCCCCGCATGAACTGGATCCGCCCTTGATTTTCAAACTAGTTTCAATCTAAAGAATTTCTATGATTTCCAAGGAATTCCAGAGATTTCCAATGGAATTCCAAATCAGCGTACACAAAATTTTTGAGATATTAATCCCTTGGGTGTACCTCTATTTTGACGATCTAAATAAAAACAACATTGTATCTTAAATTGTCAGAAGCAATACCACAAGAGCTTTGATTTATCCGGATAATTTTTAATTTCAACGAATACGTGATTATCAATTTAACGAGAGAAAACTTGGTTGACAAAATCACGAGCGCGATCGAGCGTCAGCGAGATTGCTCGAGTGATTTTGTCTAACCAACAGTTTTCTCGAGCCAAATTTTAAAAGTACGTATGAGTGTTCAGAAATTAGAAATATCAGGATATAAATCAAAGCTAGAGTTGTATTTGATAAGATAATTCCGCGAATGGTGCATAAATACGCATAAAGATATTTAAACTTAAAACTTCACTTTGGTTGTCATTTCAAAAATGGTAAACAAACAAATATCCGCTAAATTTATCCACTTGCATTTCTGTTCCTTCCTTAGTACAATTTTTATCTACTAGCAAATTTTGACGTTTGTCGTTTCTTATGCATTGTTTTATACATGAGTAGAATTATCAAAATTCATCTTATTTAATTTCTTTGTTTTGTTCTCTTCTCTTTTCGCTATCTTCTTATATCTTTGACGGGTGGTATCTTCACTAATTGCCGTTACTTACTTTTTCTTTTTCCAATTAATTCTTCTCCTCGCTTTACTTTTTATATTTTTTTTTCGTCGTTTCTCTTCTTCTTTCGGTGCCTACTCATCAAATGAGGTTGGCGATAATTATCCCTCAACACTGAATCCCGTCCAATCTCTAATATTTCTCATCCATGAGATCTGCCGTCTTTCCGGTCTGTGCATTCCTTCTATTTTACCCTGGATTATAAGTTGTGGAAGCTCGTATTTGTTACTACGAAGTATGTGGCCTACTCAGATAAGCTTCTTTGTTGTTTAACCGTAAACAACAATTCTTGATCTTTCTGCATTCGTTGTAGAACCGTGTTAGATGTTCTATCCGTCCAGGGGATTTCCAACATTTGTCCAAATACCCAGATTTCAAATGCCTCTAATCTTCTCATTATGTTCACCTTCAGCGCCCAAGCTCCCATACTATAAAGTATAAAGCAAGACAGAGTAAACGTAACCCTTTACCATTCGACATTGGAGTTTCAAACTCAAGGCACGACTACACGTTTCTTTTCTCATCAATTTTGTTTTCATTTTCATTTTATATCTTTGACTGGCGATTTATCTTTACTAATTGCTGTTGATTCCTCTTTCTCTTTATTTTTCCATTTCTCCTCTGTGTTTTTCTTCTTAATTATGTCTGCGTCTTCGGGTTTTTCTAACCAAAAATATAACATGCTGTAGCTGAGCAACAGATTTGGGCTTTTTATACATTAGCATATGATTACTTTTTAATTGCTTTTTATTATAACGTAATTATTCTTTATTTTCTTTTTCAAATATTTTCAGTCCTAACCTCAGTTTAATATATTTTTCGGTTGGTAAAAAAATCAACCAATCAGAGTGTTTCATTTTTCTCCAAAAAATGACGCGCTGCAGGAGCAAGAGTAGAGTGCTGGGATTTTATGTATTAGGATATTTTTATATAATATATGTTTTATATAATAAAACATTCAGTTTACGAAATTCAAAAAGTACCACGTGAGGCACAAAATTGAGAACAGATAGTTCGAACACGGTACAAATCTATAATTATAATTTTTATTTTTTGTAAATATTTTTAATCAAGTTATTTTAAAAAACAAATTTTTTTAGTTAATCCTATTTAATAAAATCGCCTATACGGTTCCGACGCATATAAACTTAAGATTTATATCAAATACTCAAAACTTATTTTTGGAAAATGAATTTATTTTGCTTACAATTAATTTAAAACATTTTCACAAACAAGTTTTGATTTTATTTTATTTATGGGTAAATAAAAGTTCTAGATGATAATGAAAGACAATAAATATTATTAAGAAATTAATTGGATAAATAAACAATAAACTAAATTAATGTGATTTGTGACTTGTAATGCACAAAATTGGTTTGCATTTTTATATTTTGTTCAAAACTATTTAAATGTACAATCATTTAAATGATACCTTTGGCGCCACCTAGAGGAAAAATTTCCAACATGATTGCAGTGCATCTACCAATCAAGTTCAAAAAAGGTGACAAATATATTCTTATTGATATTCTTATTAGGACTCCTAATTATAAAAAAATTAATTTATTTCACCTAAGTATTTAATTTTTATTCGAATACGTCAGACGTAATTACCGTAAAAAGATTTAAATAATATTTTCATATAACTGTGTTTTTGATGATTTAAAACATTTAAAGCTATTGTTAAACATAGAACATAGCATTTTTTGTTGTAAATTCTAAATAAAAATTATAAAACAAATATGTTAATAAGAGTATTTAAATTTAATGTATTTCTGAAGCACAAAAATGAATAAAAATGGCTGTTTATTTATTGCATTTTGACGTCACTAGACGTAAAAAATCATATTATGACAGGTATTAGTTCTTCTTCGAGGTTAATTGTTTTAATGTTTTGTTGTTATATTGTATATAAGACAACTAATGTATACAACAGTGAAAACTGTTTTTATTTTTAAATTAAAATGTTCATAAATTGTGATCTACACAATATATTGTTAATAATAATGTTCACGTCACATTATTGTTTTCGATTATGTGATTTTCTTAAATATATTACAATATTTAATTAATTATTTCAGAGCGAACAATACCGAGTTTTGCATAATTATTAACAAACTATTCTTATTATATAGAAATATTGAACTATCAATAAATGAGATTTTGGAATGTATTATTTGAATTTAATGCAAATTCAGTAAGGTCACTTAAATCCCAAATTGAAGAATGAAGTACAATAAAACTTTTATTGTCCATTTTTCAATTATAGGGTTTGCACATTATAATTCTCAAATTCCATTAACACAAAAGTTCAGTCAAGAATTAATGCATTATGTTCATCATGTGTAAATCCGGGTTATAAAAAAATATCTTATATACATAGTTGCAACTTATTTAACAATAATTTTATTTACATAATATACTGTTTTATGAGTTGGATATCTTATGAATATCTTAATAATTTAAATAAATTAATAATAAATAATATTATATTATGTCTAACAAGAGATAGATCAACTATTATTGCAACATTGTTTCAAGATTATTGCCAAGTTTTTTAGTATCTAAATTGCTGGTAGCATCATATTTAATTAATTAATTATAAATTACACTAATGTTGAAATTGAAAAAATAACTTGATTAAAATTACATGATGTTGCTATGAGGATACAGATATAAAGCATGGTTGGTATCAGTAGATGTACTGCACTTTAAATAACAATAACAGGAACAAAAAGGAACTTTAAATACATAAATAAAAATTACCTACAATAATATAAATTCAAATAGAGAAATAAATTTAAAAAAAAAATATTATGATAATCCTGAACACTTTTCTTGCAAACGAAATTTCAATTATCTATTTGATATTTTTAACAAAATAATTTTTAATAGAAATTAATAGTAATAAGTATTCTAATCAAACCCAAAAATATATTACATTTTATGAGTTATATTTTAAACAAACAAGATTTACTTGCATGTTTAACGCCTGATAATAGGCAACTTGCCCTACACTGATATTTAAGTTTTCTGCTGGAGCTTATTTTCGCGGGGTAGACCACTTTTGTAATCTCTCGTACCTTTCATTTGTAGTCAACGAAGTGGTAGACCGCTCCTGTAATCTCTGATGATCTTCACTTATAATAATAATGATCATCAAAATACAAAGTCATCTTTGTATTCTTCTGTAATACCAGTAATGCATATAAGAATTTGATTCCATGAAAGAACAGAACATGACATAACAGAACATGAAAGAACAGAACATGACAGAACAGAACATGACAGAACAGATAATGAAAAAACAGAACATTGACAAAAAAGAACTCTGAAAAAACAGAACACTGAAATAAAAGAACATTGACAAAAGAGAACATTGACAAAACAGAACTTTGAAAAATGAGAACAATAAATATATATAAATTTTAAATTTTATTTTAATTCACATAAAAATAAAACAAAAATAATAACAACAAAACAACCAAAGTCAATAATAATAAAAACAAAAAATAAAAAACAACTGTAAATCATTGCAAGTTTGCCATCCGCCGCAAGAATCTCAACTTATCATCATAAAATCAAAATATAAACACAGGGTGTTCTACGGAGCACTTTCCGAAGGGGTCGAACTGACATGTCATAAGGACAGTACAGGGGGGTGTTGAGGATTGAACCTCACTCATAACCTTAAGGTTATTATGGCCGTAGCTTATTCTAGCTACTGAGAATTGTAATAATTCAAAGTTAAATCAATATAATCAAGAACACAACAATGATAGACATGTTTCGACCTTATTAGGTCTCATCAGTATCATATAGTTGCATTCTTGAAAATATTGATTTTTTACCTTATATATAGCATTTTTTGCGCAATGCTATATGTTGGTATCAACCCCCGATTATAAAATCAAAATATAAACACAGGGTGTTCTACGGAGCACTTTCCGAATGCTATAAAATGCTATATATAAGGTAAAAAATCAAATCAATATTTTCAAGAATGCAACTATATGATACTGATGAGACCTAATAAGGTCGAAACATGTCTATCATTGTTGTGTTCTTGATTGTGTTCTACACAATATAAGTGTAGGTAATAAATGAATGTAATTTTCTATAATCAAAATGAATAATATAATATTATTATAAAAATATTCAAATTTTTATTTTCTTCAGTATTGAATTATTGTACTAACAAAGGAGTAAAACCCTTCAATACACTTCTGAACAATCAGCTTCTTTCTCTTTCGAAAATGGTTAAACATGGTTACACGTACAGCATTAGACATGATTAGACCCAGTGCCGGATTACACTATTACAGATAATAAGGCAGAAAAGGCGGCTGCCTAGGGGCCTCGTTAATTTTAGGAGCCTCGTGAAAACGGAAAAATATATTTATTTTAATTATAAATTTTCTTCTTAAAGTTTATCAAGAATCTGTGTTTTAAAGTAGTAGTAAATATAAAAATATTAGGGGGGGGGGTCAAGCCGAATCTCACCCACTCTCACATGGGGGTGAAGGGGGTCTCGGCAAATATCATGTAATTTTTTTTATCTTACTAGTCCTAAATAAAAATAATTAAAGGATAATGTCCACCAAATTTTTATTTTTTTTTCCAATTTTTTTGTATTGGCCTAAATCATGCTAAAACTATCCTAGAATCAAAATCTACAACGCCCAAGTACTGATCTAAACTCAAAATTCGTTTAAATCAATTTTAACCGAACAACTTTTATGCTGCAAAATCACCATCAAAATCAATCGGTGAGCAGTAGAACTGAAAAAGTTTACATCCGATTGACTTGAAATTTTAACTGTAGCTTCTTCATTAGATTATCTAGTGAAGTACATACGATTTCAGCGATTGATTAACAACAAAAAAAGTTTTAAACAATTAAAGTTGATTTTTTTTTTTTTCAAATATTTTATTGAGACTGTTTATTTTAATTATTGAGTAGTAAAATTAAAGACTAATTACGCAAGTAATAATTTTCTAGAGGACCCCGAAAATTTAACTACCTAGGGGGTCACAAATTTTTAATCCGACATAGATTAGACCCCACGGCTGCTTAAAGGGGTAGGTATTCTAGTTTAGAGGCATGAATTTCGGTCGGTTTTTGAAGCTCTGTACAAACGAAACAAAAAATATTTTTACTATCAATTTTGTTATCATTTATTTATTGATATTTTAAGATTGCATAAAAATTACCCGAAAAAACCCTAAAAATTCACCAAGTTATGAGCTGGCAAAGTGGGAGGTCCAAAAAAAAGGGTGTTCGAATGTACCGATTTATTTGAAATTTGGTGTGAATGTTCTTTATCGATGCCGTTATAGCATGAACCGTGGAAAAGTAAAACAATATTTTTTTCACGAAATGGCGGCCGTTAAAAAATTTTTTTTTTTACTTTATCATACAAAATATGAAAAAGTATTGTTATCGTGCAGAAAAAGAAATTTGAGATTGATTTTGATGAATTTAGGCATATTGGGGTTCCAGATGCGGAAAATCATCATTTCCAAAAAATGTCTGTAATCTGTATGTGTGTGTGTATGTGGTCAAATTTACCTCAACCTCTACTTCAAAACGTAATAGGAATTTTTTAACAAAATTTCGTATTTAGTATTACTGATATATTGGGACTTAGAACTGATTAGATTTTGGTTAAAATCGGTACACGGAAACGCAAAAAAAAATATTTGGCAAATTAAAAAAATTATATTTTTCTTTTTCTCAAATTTTAGTTTTTTATTAAATTCTTCTCTATAATAATAATAATATTAAAAATGTATTAATCAATAATCGTGCAAATATCCTATTTTTGTAATTATTCTTTTTTCAAATGTAAAAAAAACTTTTTTCTTAATTTTCAAATTTTATTTTTTTATTATACAGTAAATCTTCTCTATAACAAGATTTTTGCTATAAACAGTCAGTTTAACATGTAAACAAAAGTCAAAGGACTAAATTTTTACTCGTTATAGCCGATTCTTCGTTATAACCGGACTCGTTATAGAGGGATTCTACTGTATTTTGCTCCATAATAATAAGTATGATAAAGTTATGGGCATGGCCACATCCGATTTTTTTTACATGTTTTAATTAACAATTCCGAATTTTTTAAAAATAGTAAAATTAAAAAATTTGATCTGAGCGTGGTTGAGGCGATAGAGGAATATATAAAAAACATTCACACCAAATTTCAAATAAATCGCTTCATTAGAACTTGAGATATCATGCACACCAGTTTTTTTTGGACCTCCCACTTTTCCAGCTGATAACTTTCTGAATTTTGAGTTTTTTTGTCGGTTTAGTTGTTATGTAATCTTAATTATATAAATAAACAAATGATAAAAAAATGTATAGTAAAACTATTTTTTTCGTTTGTACAGAGCTTCAAAATCCGCCCGGAATTTATGCTTCTAGACAGAATACCCCCTTAAACCAGATAGGAAATGGTGTGCGGTTAGTTACAGCAAAAACTACTCTGGATAACATCTTAACTGTGAGACATTTTCCCGACATGTTTTGTATTAAATTTTTCCGAAAATTGTAAAACATCGAAATTTTAAAACACTAATGCCCGTATTCACCAACTACAAATAGCACTATTTGTCGAATTATATGACATTATTACAATGCAAAACAATGCAAAAACTTGTTTTTATTCGACAAATAGTGCTATTTGTAGTTGGTGAATACGAGCATAAGAACAACATTTATAAATAAACTCATTATTGAAATAAGCACCTAAAATATAAAACGTATAGGTATTCTAAAAAATTTGGGTGGGCACTCCAGTCAATAGGGACTGGACATGTGTCCACCCTGTTCCCCCCTCTGGCGCCGTCACTGTCTAATGTATAATTATTTTAATTACTATTATGGTGTGGTCGTACGGTCTTCCTAAACCAAAAACAATACACGCCAACACTGTATATCTTGATTATGTATACATTATACAGTGTTGCGTATTGCTTAATCCTAATCGCATTTTTTACAACGCTGGTCTAATGTGACCTCGTCAATGCTATCGTATTGTTTTTGGTTTTAAACAGACCATAGCTTAAAATTTAAATTTTTACTTTTTCAAATACTATGTATTATAAGATTATTATAACATAAATTATAATAATAGTGTTGTAAATCAAATACAGTGGCCGTAAAAAGTATTCGTACACCCCTATCTTAACCATGTAAATTGTACATTTTGAAGCCATTCTTTGACACATAAAAGTCGCTTTTACAACAAAACTTTTTAGACATTTTTTGTTAAGAATTTCATTATCTTCAATTTTGTATCTATACATTTTTCTATTTTGTCGCCCCGTTTCCGACTGACAATAGCTTAATCAAGACTCCGTAAAATACAAAAAATATTATCATCTGTATCTCGGAAACGGTGTGACAAAATAGAAAAATGTATATAAACAAAAATGTAGGGAATAAAATTTGCAACAAAAATTACTTTTTTACTGCAATATTTTTCTATTTCGTTGCCCCGTTTTTGAGATACAGGTGACAATATTTTTTGTATTTTACAGAGTCTTGTTTGAGCTGTTGTCAGTCGGAAACGGGGCGACAAAATAGAAAAATGTATAGATACAAAATTGAAGAGAATGAAATTCTTAACAAAAAATGTCTAAAAAGTTTTATTGTAAAAGCGATTTTTATGTGTCAAAGAATGGCTTCAAAATGTACTATTTACATGGTTAAGATAGGGGTGTACGAATACTTTTTACGGCCACTGTATATGTGTATTCATCATTTTGAACATAATAATATAGTAATCCTCAATACAACATAATATTATAATAAATTATCGTTGGATAACTGCAAAAGCAAATTGGAATACTTCAGTTTTCTGCAATCGTTATCTTGGCAAGGTTAAATCGCAGATATGCACTGTGCATGGCTTTATACGATTGCAAAATTTTTTACAACAGATGCGAAATTATAATATTATACCGAATTTATATTATGCATTTATACATATTTTAAATTAAAAATAATCAGTACGTAAATCCAATTCCTAATTATTATAACTTGTAAACTAATCTTTGAAGTTTATTCGAATTTCCTATGCTTATAGTTATAGTTTATAGTTCGAATAAGGTTTCTTCCATTTTATTATAAAACAATTTAAACGATCTTTATAATATATTTAGTGGAAACAATAAGAATTAGATATTAAAGTAAAGTGCAAAATTCCCACCCTTACGATTGATATAATTTTTAAAAGGCGGAGCTTATATTTTAGCTTAAGGGCGCGTTCTCAGCGACGAAGAATCGACTCGATATATGTATCTCTTTTTATTTGCTGCAAAGTGCTGGCACCTAGCTTACGATAGTAAAAGATTATATTATTGCTATTATGGTAATTTCACTGCAGTAGGTAAGTTATTTACCGGGAGAAATTAATGACCTTCGGGAAACATTGTAGCAATTGTAGGATTCTAAATTTAGCTTTGTTGATAATATCAAGTTACAATTATAATGACAACGAGTTGGATGCTTGTAGAATGCATTTTATTATATCTGACGAATTTTTCAATTTACTTTAGAAATTATTACGTCATTAGTCAGTGGCGGATCTTACGTACAATTTCAGTAGGTAAATGAAAAATTTATTATCTTAAATATTCGTTGGAAAATGTATCATTAAATTATTTTCAATTACAGGATATTTTATAAAATGTTATTTTAATATTTGCGATTATCAAAGGGTTAAAAAATTGGGAATTCTACAATACATACTTGAAAGTTTTGTTATAAAGTTTAATTTTAAATAAATTACTTAAGTAAAAATTTAATTATAGTAAAGTTCATTTAGTAGATTAACTAGCTAGATTTGAGCTCGGGCAGGTTCGAAGATGTTTAAAAGTTAAAACTGGCAATGAACAATACAGAGATACAATATAATAAAGAAAAGATTACCATCATAGTAAAAGCATATTACAACATTTAAAAATTTTATGTGTAGGTTCTTCGACACAATGTTTTAATTTATTTTGGATAACTTGGTTCCTTGGTCGTGATTCTTTTTTAATCTATTATTTATTATTCTTTATCTAAAAGGGATAATAGTGTAACCCCCCTTGACGGTTAAACTGTTCCTAAAAATACCGTTAAAATGCATAATTTGCTTTAAATTAGAAGAATATATCTATGTTTATTGTAAAATATTTAATTACTCCCTCCTCATGAACTTCGGCTAAATCGCAAATTAGATTGATTGGTTGGTTAATCATTTAAAAAATATTCATTACTAAACCAAAGTTAAGCCCTTTAAGCCGGTTAAGGCAATCAAATTGGTAGGTTAGCTTTAAGTAATTTGTTTAAAGCAATTAAAACGTACAAAGTAAAAAACTAAAAAAAAGGTAACTGATGTCTGTACTAATAATTCAATAATATATTAAATTGAGTGAATTTTGAATTTTAAATTATCTAGCTAAGGATTTAGTTTCTATGGTTGGTACGTTGCATGATACTAGTATCATGGTACGTTGTTACTACCATGGTTGGTGGTTGGTTACAGTTTTAATTAAAATTATCTATTCTGTGATATAATTGGTCATCGTAGGTGGTCCAAAGTGTTCCTTAGTTTGTTTTCAAGAAGTTTCGTTATAATAAAAAATTATAATTGACCTCTTGCTATTTTAGTTTAATTTAATTTATTATGTTCAATTTTATAGGATTTAAGAGATTTTAAAAAGTTTTTATATAATTCATCATTTTTAGTCAAATGTTTTAATGTTATATTAAAACAAAAACATCATATTGACAATCTGTCAATGTAAGTTTTTAAAACCTTTATAAAATCTTTTAATTTTTTAAAAATTTTTTAATTTATTAACTTGTAGCTTTGAAAATGTGCCAATAAACGACACGAAACGTCAGACAATTTAATTGTTAAAAAGACCTTAATATCAACAATTTCAAAAAAGGATTATAATTGACATTTATTTTCGACAGTTACAACAAAAATAACGGTAAGTACATAATATTTTGGATTATTAGTTTTGTTTAAATTTATTTTACATCAAATCCACTTTTATTAAAAACTGTTTTATTATTAAAACAATAATAATAAAATCTTATTTGTATTTATTTTCTAATTTTATGGCTACAATAAATTTTGAAGAAAGTCGATTGCATAATTCCGCAATCTTTCTACACTAATATCATAAACTACTATTTTTATTATTACAAACATAACCTAGAATTTTGAAATCACGTTAAAACCAAAATAGTAAGAATTTCATAAGCCTAGTTTTATAAATCTGTAGACCAGAGTAGAATTGACTAGAAATGGTAATTGTTTTTATTATTTTGAGCATATAGTACAAAAGTATGTATAATGACAATTACCTAAATTAAAAAGCAATCATTACTATAGGTATACATAATGGTACGAAGTAAATACTACCTATCGAAGCAACTGAAAAGGAATAGAAGAGCACGAGCTGTAAAAGCATATTATAAAAATAAAAATTCAGCACGACAACATGTAACGGCAATCCTTGATGAAATATTAGAGAAGATTGATTACGATAATCCTAACAGTAGTTCATCGATTCCCCAAGAAGATCTGAACGATGATAATTTAGGAGATTATAATTTTGGTTTTGGTTCTCAAGAGGAGTACGACAGGTAAGTTTTATTTTATTATTGTTATGTTACTGCAATATAATTTTATTAGTGTACAAAGTCATCAATTGGAGGTAGAACCAGATAGTGAACCACCAACTCCCTTCAGTGGATATCGCATTGTAAATATTCTATATTTCTTGCAACAATTAACATCGTTGCAATACGATCATTCAAAAAAGTGCACTACTGGAAAACTGTTACCACACAAAGAAATTGGAAATGGTCTTAGTTCTTCAATTATTTTTAAATGCAATTTATGTTCTAAAGAAGTTATTCGGCACACGGAGGATCCCAACAAAAAAATTTGGACACATTTTCACAAAGTTTAAGAGAATTTTAATTACATAATGAATACTGTACTAACCTTTTTTATTTTTTGAATTAGTTTTTTGAATTTTCTTTTAAATGTTTTACAGATTCAAGGGCAATTACATATTTCAAAGAAAGAATTATGTTATTTTATCGTGTATGTGGGAGATGCAACAGATTTGCATGTTGAAGAGATAGAAGTGGACCATGATTTTTGGTATCGTAATATGCTCGATAAGCTGGTGAAATTTTATACGGACTGCATTGCACCAGAACTGATTCTGAACAGACGCATAAGGGGCTTAAAATGTCGAGATCCTCCACCCATTACTGATGATTAAGAATTGTTTTTGTATTATTATAATAAATAATAATTTCTACTTTTTTCTTTTATTTATATTTCATCATAATACAAAACTCAATTGACTTCTTGGGAATCTCTACAATAAGATTTTACGACCATATAACTTGTATAATATTTTTAAAGCACGCACAGTTATTTTTCTTTTTCTCAGCACTAATTTATTCCAGTACGCGTAATATGTAATAAATCGAAATTCTAGTATTTACATAATTGAAAAATATTAAAATTTATTTGAAAAACAGCGCACTCTTTAAGAAAATAGCGGAACTATTTTATCTTATTTTCTAATACGCACTTATGCAACCTATTTGACGCAAACCAATTTTAATAAAATTTTGCCAACCATTTTGCAAAGTTTTTATTACGCGGTTACCGCCGTAATTACAAAGAATTTTAAAAAATGAAGTTAAAGTTATTCGAAGAAAATTTTTGTCTGATTCTGATGAATCCAAATATTACATAAGTAAAGCAAGTTAAAAAGGTAAAATTTAAAATATTACTCATGCTTTAAAACGCTACTTTTTGTGTGCCCTAAAAATAATATTTCTAAATTGAATTCTTTAACTAAAATTGGTTCATTATAAAGCTGTATCCTTATACTTTATATTTCTGCTTTATTTACCCTCAAATTCTACATAGTTTTTCTATGAGACTCGAAATGCTAGAGCAACTTTTCTGCCATCTATTTAACATAGCGTTTTCACGTCCTTAAACGTAGGTTTTAAAAGTAGATTCCTGTAAGTTTGCTATTGAATTACCCATTAACGCAACCAGACTATTTGTGATGCTTGTTGCCTACCAACGAATTAATTAATTAATTTATACACCATAGCTTGTAAGCCCCCTCGCGTTCGTGAATTAAAGCTAGATCGACATAACCACTCCTTAACATATATTGGTAGACAATTGTATGCTGAACTGATTTCAATTTTTCATACCTTAAATTTTTATTTTAAAATTAGTTAAAAAATACAATTACAGTAAAAGCCCTCGTATCCGAAATGAACGGAACCCATTTCTGTTCGATTAGCGAATGTTTCGGATAAATGGTTAGTTGAAATATAAATACCACAACATGAAACGGAAGTCTGTCTACGCGTTGACCTCGCAAGCATCATTCGGTTGACGCGATAAATTCTAAGAATTTTCGGATACGAGGGATTCGGATACGAGGGCTTTTAATGTATGTACTTAAAATTTATACGACTGTTGGCGATTTCCCCAATAGTAACCGTAGTACTATTTTTACCCAATTTAATTACTTTTGAGAAAAGATTGTGCGCAATGAATTATTTTTTCATACCGAATATACGTATTTGCGCGCGAAAATTTCATTTTCTACAAAATAGTGTGCGAGAGCATAATAATATTTATATTTAAAAATTAGACGCTCGTGGTATTCAAAGTTTAGCGAGAAGTAAATTGACATACATATACAAGAATCAGTGTGTATTTTGTAATTTGTCAGCACCGGATCTAGGATGATCAATCAGTATTTACTATTATTTCGTCCAAAACATGGTACGAACTACGAACGAAACCTGTCAAGAATTTGTTAGTGTGTAGTAGTGTAGGTACAGAATATCGTTCTTAACGAATTTAGTTTATAAGACTTATTTACGAAACCAATCCTTATGCACATGGTTATGATAACGAAAAAGTTTCAAAATAGGGGGGGGGGGCGAAGATATCTTAAATTTAGTCCATAAATTTTAATATACATGGTGACCCAGACCACCCGTATCAGTAGTTTTTTTCAAAAGCGGTAACTCGTAGAGGGTTGGGCTAAAAAAATTTATTACAAAAGCCCTAATGACGAATCTAATGGTGATATTATTATTTCCGGGAAAAGTCGGTATCCAGAGTAGTTTGCTCCAGAAAGTCCAGAAATCTAGAATTTTAAATGGCACCATATGTCGAAAGTGGTATCGTTGGAAAGCTCCTTAAAAAATAAGCAAGTTTTGTAGGAATAAATTTTTTATTACTCCCACCCCTTTTAAGTTATATTCACTTAAAATTATTAAATTTCAATTTCTTATAACGAACTTAACTTTAAAAGTCAGCACTTGAAATCCAACTACCGCGTTAGAGCAATGTCACAAGTGTTCAAAATGTCTTTCATTTACTTCTAAACACTGTCGAGCTCTTCTGGTTATACTATCAGTGGCTCTAAGTACTTCTTCAGTGTTTAATGATCGACAGGCATTGCAAATTCTGAGCTTCATATCATCTCTCGTTGTCGGTTCTTCTGTATAAACAATATCTTTGATCCGACCCCAAAGAAAAAAATCCAGGGGAGTACAATCTGGCGACCTTGGAGGCCACGCCACTGTGCTTCCTCTGCCAATCCATCTATTAGGAAATAGTTGGTTTATTGCATTCTTAGCAACCAATGAAAAATGAGCTGAGCAGCCGTCTTGCTGAAACCACATTATTGCTCGCATTTCCAGAGAAACATTTTCCAATAAATCGATCAAATCATTATTTAAAAACTCGGCATATTGTATCCCATTAAGATTAGGATGATAGATAAGATAAGATAAGATAAGTCAAAATAATCAAAAGTAATAACTTAATAGACCACGTAAGTCCTGACGTCAGAAGTCGCGCGCGCATTTCAAAAACCTTTCCATACAAAATCTTTTTGCATACAAATTCCCATAAGAGGATTTGTCATTGCTTTTTTTTATACTGGAATTACTGAAATAAGGGTTTTAGTATATATAGTCATGAACAAGAGACATCAAAGAGTTAGTTTTTATAGATTATAGTAATTGTTAGCGTATCAAAACGTTTCAATTCAATAACAAATCCTCTTATGTGAATTTGTATGTGGAAAGGTTTTGTTTGGAAAGGTTTTCAAATGCGCGCGCGACTTGTGACGTCACACTTACGTAGTCTATAACTTAAGGGTGCCGTCGCGCGCGTGCGCGATAGGTGTTCGTAAAAATTCATTAGTAAAATAGCGGTACGTAGTGAGTAGAGGCGAAACTATTAATCCTCAATTATTATGATGCTATTTAATAGCGTTTGACTATTGCATTTCTAGATGCAACTCGACTTGGATACTATATGAGCAATATGAGTATATATGAGTAAAAATATGCATTTTTAACCGATTCACAAACTCGCAAATAATAATTTTTTGAGTGCTGCCGCATTTATAAACAATATGGTACATAATGCAAAAGCTATCAATAACTTTATTTTATAATAAATTATTTAATATTCAATCTCTAAAAATCAATTTTAGGGAATTGAATCAGATTAATTAATAAACGAGAACCACATTTTATGAAATGTTTTTAAACAGAAATTATGTTTATTATAAAAAAATATTTTAAAAATTTACTATACGTAAAAT
Source organism: Cantharis nigra (assembly GCA_958510845.1). Taxonomy (NCBI): domain Eukaryota; kingdom Metazoa; phylum Arthropoda; class Insecta; order Coleoptera; family Cantharidae; genus Cantharis; species Cantharis nigra. The sequence continues at coordinate 6,708,854 of OY294034.1, read as the reverse complement.
AATTTATAATTATTGCAGCAGTGATTACTACCTTGAAAGTACGTATGCGTAATCAGCTAAAAAAATACGAACCGAGTTATACAAAGGGGCTAGAAATACTAGATCTCACAATTATTTCTTTCAAATTCTGAATTTGAATATTCGGTCAGGTATGTTACCAAAATTAATGAAATTTTATAAAGAATGTTAGCTCCCCAAATAATTTTAAATAGGAAAGAAAAGAATTTAAAATGCAGAGATCCTCCTTCAATAGTAGGACAAAATTAGAAAAAATTTAATATAGCAAATACTATAATTAGATAGGTGAAACTTAAAAAATTGGATATACAGTGGCTCATAATGACATCCGGGCACCCCTATGTTAACAATGTAAATTGCAGGTTTTCAAGTCATTTTTTATCATAAAAATTGCTTTTACAGCAATATACTCATTAAACATTTTTTGTTGCAAATTTCATTGCTTTCGTTTTGTTTATATACAGTGAGTAACGAAAATATCCGGACACTCCTATGTTAACAATGTCAATTGGACATTTTGAAGCCGCTTTTTTTCATATAAAAATCGATTTTACAGCAAAACTTTTTAGACATTTTTTGTTGCAAATTTCATTACCTTCAATTTTGTTTATATGTATTTTTTATATTGTCGAGCCGTTTTTGACTAACATCGACTTAAACAAGACTCTGTAGAACACAAAAACTATTGTCATCTATATCTCGAAAACGGTGCGATAAAATAGAAAAATATATAGGTACAAAAATGTAAAAAATAAAACTTACAAGATAAAATTCTTATGAAAATTTTAATTATTTTGCACCGTTTCCGAGATATAGGTGACAATATTTTTTGCATTTTACAGAGTCTTGTTTAAGTTGCTGTCAGTCAATAACGGCTCGACAAAATAAAAAAATTCATATAAACAAAATTAATGGCAATGAAATTTGCAACAAAAAATGTCTAAACAGTTTTGCTGTAAAATCGATTTTTATATGTCAAAAACGGTTTCAAAATGTCAAATTTACATTGTTAACATAGGAGTGTCTGGATATTTTCGTTACTCACTGTACATTTTTTTATTCCGTTACACCGTTTTCGAGTTACAGTGATTTAAAACAAACTCTGTAAAATGCAGAATAAATTTTCGTGTGTATCTCAAAAACGGTACAACGAAAGAGAAAAATTAATAAACAACTTGAAAACGTGCAATTTACATTGTTAAGATAGGGCTGTCCGGATTTCATTATGAGTCACTGTATATCCAATTGTTTAAGTTTCCCCTATCAAATTAGTATAATATATAACCGAGTTTCTAAAACATGGCCTACCTTAAAAGCTTCTGTTGGTAAAAAATTAAATTTTACACATCATTGTTACCTTATCATGAAAAATAAATTATGGGCTCAGCAACATTTTTATTTAAAATTCAGTAGCATAGCGAAGAGAGGGCAAATTCCCCGGGCGGCTCTTCTGTGGAGGGCGGCAGGGAATGGCTGAGCTGGATAAGCCTGTCCTTATTGTTAAGTAATCCTTATTAATTTCTTTTTAGTAATAATACTTTAATACTTTTTTTTGCTTAATTGCGAAAATAGGGGGGCGGTAAATTTAGGGTTTGCCCCGGGTACCAGAATCCACGCTACGCCACTGTTAAAATTAGTTGATTACTGTTTTTTTTTAAATTAGAAGTTTTTTTAATTTTTTGTTTAATATTTTTCATTTTTATTTTGGAAATTTTTAAGAGCAGGGGGCCCGCGAAGTCTTACCATAGGGCCTGACGTGGCTCTCGACGACCCTGTCAATGTAAGGCTTTTTATCAAGCCAAAGATAAAAGAATTTTAAAATTTAAAAGTTTTAAAACCCTCAACTTAAAGAATTCAAATTGCAATAAATTTTTCAACAAACTGGAATAAAATTTATTAGAAATTAAAAAAAACTTAAAGAAAATTTTATAATTTAGAAACAAAACTAAAGATGCTAAATTATTAGAAGTTTGAATTTCAATGTTACATTATTGCACAATATGAAACATGTGCTATCATAAGCAAAAATGAAAATTATTTATTTATCTCAACATACGCGTTGATGAATCACGGTTTATCAAGTCAAGATCGGAACCACTACAAATTTTTGCAAAATTAGCGCCATAGTGCATATAAAAGTCGAACTATTTTCTGTGGAAGTCGCAATCACGGGGAGGCATCTCCTGTATAAAATTTGTGGCGACACGCCACCTAGTTATTGCACGCAAAAGTATAAGACTGCAGTTGTCAAAACGGTCCGATAGATGACAGTGAACACGATTATTGGCGGTTATTTTGAAAATAATATTGGGAAAGGGAAATAATTTTATAATTTATTATTATTTGCTTTGAAAAGAAATATAATTTAAATAAACAGAATCGTTTATTTAAATTACCGATTCTGTTCAATGCAAATAATAATAAATTATAAAATTTATAAATACATATTTCAAAAGAAAAATAGTTACATTTTTTATATTAATTTGTAAGAACAATTTATTAATGACAAAAAATACATAAAAACCACAAAATTTATAATAACAGTCTTTGTTTTTTTTTAATACTTAACATTTCTCTTGCTAGAATCATTTAGCGTGGTTTATAATTGTTCGAACAGTGGTTCGAGTACTTGATCAGCAGTTAGCTGCTTTATAATTCGTTCGACCAAAGAATGCTTGCGTTTTAAAATTCAGCACCTTTGCTCGAACAGCCGTTCGAATAACGACTTCATGCACTAGCTTTCGAAGAGATGCACCAAAGTTGAACGACAAACATAACCTAAAAAGATGGCTGTTTACAGCACTAACTTATATTTTGAAGTTATTAATGAGATCGGTTTGTACACACACGCACAGATCGTTTTTTATTTCACTTTGTTCGAGCAGCTTCAGACTGCCCCTGAGTTTGTTCGAGTAGGTACTGCTCGAATAACTTCTGCAATTATAAAACACGTTAATTGTCTTCTCAATTTTCGTTCTAATTCTCTAACTCGGTGCATACGTTCCTTTCTTGTGAACAGTTGTACCATGTTACTGAAAAAATACAAATCATCCGATTAGATAAAAACAATCGTTGTTTGTTCAAATATTTAGTTTCCAAGTTTTTCAAAATTAAATTTTAAGGTATATTCTTACAAGTTGTATAAATTTGTAATTAAAATTGAAAAACTTAAAAAACAAATAAACGAAAGTAATAATAGTAATTATCGATGATTACATTTTAATTTTATGTACCTATTTATCAACTTACGAATTATTTTTACAATCATGTTGATTTGATGACGATATCAGTTTAATGACGGATAAGTATTTTTACATCATAAATTCACTTAAATTAATAATATGGATAAGAAAATACACAAAATTATAAAAAACATTACATTTCTACATTTTTTGTTGCAAACATTAGTCGCCATTTGTAACACACACGTTCGACTTCACCGTTCAACAGATGATGATTCTTGCTGTCCCCTACCACAATTTTGATTGGTTAATTTGAATTAATACATGCAGTGCCACCTATATATTGCACGCACAAGTTTTCGACTTGAGTTCATTGTTTTTCCATAAGAGATGCCTCCCCGTGGCTCCGCCTTTTAAAAATTATATCAATCGTAAGGGTGGGAATTTTGCACTTTACTTTAATATCTAATTCTTATTGTTTCCATTAAATATATTATAAGATCGTTTAAATTGTTTTATAATAAAATGGAAGAAACCTTATTCGAACTATAAACTATAACTATAAGCATAGGAAATTCGAATTAACTTCAAAGATTAGTTTACAAGTTATAATAATTAGGAATTGGATTTACGTACTGATTATTTTTAATTTAAAATATGTATAAATGCATAATATAAATTCGGTATAATATTAAAATTTCGCATCTGTTGTAAAAAATTTTGCAATCGTATAAAACCATGCACAGTGCATATCTGCGATTTAACCTTGCCAAGATAACGAATGCAGAAAACTGAAGTATTCCAATTTGCTTTTGCAGCTATCCAACGATAATTTATTATAATATTATGTTGTATTGAAGATTACTATATTATTATGTTCAAAATGATGAATACACATATACAGTGGCCGTAAAAAGTATTCGTACACCCCTATCTTAACCATGTAAATAGTACATTTTGAAGCCATTCTTTGACACATAAAAATCGCTTTTACAATAAAACGTTTTAGACATTTTTTGTTAAGAATTTCATTCTCTTCAATTTTGTATCTATACATTTTTCTATTTTGTCGCCCCGTTTCCGACTGACAACAGCTCAAACAAGACTCTGTAAAATACCATGATACTATAAAGTTATAGTATCATGGTAAAATACAAAAAATATTGTCACCTGTATCTCAAAAACGGTGCAACGAAATAGAAAAATGTATAAGTAATTTTTGTTGAAAATTTTATTCCCTACATTTTTGTTTATATACATTTTTCTATTTTGTCACACCGTTTCCGAGATACAGATGATAATATTTTTTGTATTTTACGGAGTCTTGTTTAAGCTGTTGTCAGTCAGAAACGGGGCGACAAAATAGAAAAATGTATAGATACAAAATTGAAGACAATAAAATTCTTAACAAAAAATGTCTAAAAAGTTTTGTTGTAAAAGCGACTTTTATGTGTCAAAAAATGGCTTCAAAATGTACAATTTACATGGTTAAGATAGGGGTGTACGAATACTTTTTACGGCCACTGTATTTGATTTACAACACTATTATTATAATTTATGTTATAATAATCTTATAATACATAGTATTTGAAAAAGTAAAAATTTAAATTTTAAGCTATGGTCTGTTTAAAACCAAAAACAATACGATGGCATTGACGAGGTCACATTAGACCAGCGTTGTAAAAAATGCGATTAGGATTAAGCAATACGCAACACTGTACAATGTATACATAATCAAGATATACAGTGTTGACGTGTATTGTTTTTGGTTTAGGAAGACCGTACGACCATACCATAATAGTAATTAAAATAATTATACATTACACAGTGACGGCGCCAGAGGGCGGAACAGGGTGGACACATGTCCAGTCCCTATTTACTGGAGTGCCCAACCAAGTGCCCACCCAAATTTTTTAGAATACCTATACGTTTTATATTTTAGGTGCTTATTTCAATAATGAGTTTATTTATAAATGTTGTTCTTATGCTCGTATTCACCAACTACAAATAGCACTATTTGTCGAATAAAAACAAGATTTTGCATTGTTTTGCATTGTAATAATGTCATTTTATTCGACAAATAGTACTATTTGTAGTTGGTGAATACGGGCATTAGAGTTTTAAAATTTCGATGTTTTACAATTTTCGGAAAAATTTAATACAAAACATGTCGGGAAAATGTCTCACAGTTAAGATGTTATCCAGAGTAGTTTTTGCTGTAACTAACCGCACACAATTTCCTATCTGGTTTAAGGGGGTATTCTGTCTAGAAGCATAAATTTCGGGCGGTTTTTGAAGCTCTGTACAAACGAAAAAAATAGTTTTACTATACATTTTTTTATCATTTGTTTATTTATATAATTAAGATTACATAACAACTAAACCGACAAAAAAACTCAAAATTCAGCTGGAAAAGTGGGAGATCCAAAAAAAGTGGTGTGCATGATATCTCAAGTTCTAATGAAGCGATTTATTTGAAATTTGGTGTGAATGTTTTTTATATATTCCTCTATCGCCTCAACCACGCTCAGATCAAAATTTTTAACTTTACTATTTTTAAAAAATTTGGAATTGTTAATTAAAACATGTAAATAAAATCGGATGTGGCCATGCCCATAACTTTATCATACTTACTATTATAGAGCAAAATACAGTAGAACCCCTCTATAACGAGTCCGGTTATAACGAAGAATCGGCTATAACGAGTAAAAATTTAGACCTTTGACTTTTGTTTACATGTTAAACTGACTGTTTGTAGCAAAAATCTTGTTATAGAGAAGTTTTACTGTATAATAAAAAAATAAAATTTGAAAATTAAGAAAAAAGTTATTTTTACATTTGAAAAAAGAATAATTACAAAAACAGGATATTTACACGATTATTGATTAATACTTTTTTAATATTATTATTATTATAGAGAAGAATTTAATAAAAAACTAAAATTTGAGAAAAAGAAAAATATAATTTTTTTAATTTGCCAAATATTTTTTTTTGCATTTCCGTGTACCGATTTTAACCAAAATCTAATCAGTTCTAAGTCCCAATATATCAGTAATACCATTTTTAAACCATTTCTTTTGACCAGTGGCGGATTTATATAGATGCTTACGATGCTGGAGCATCGGGCCCCCGATCATTGAGGGGCCCCCAAGAGCCAAGACTTTACTTATTATTTTATAGAATTCAGTTTTGTTTATTATCTTTCATTTTCAAAGAACATAAAAGCAAATGCAAATTATAAAATTTTGTATAATTTAATTAAATTTTTATAGAGAAGCTTAAGATGCTGGAACATTGAATATTAGAGCCCCGATCATTGAGAGCTCCATAAAGGCCCCCTAAATTTTATAGAATTGAATTTGTTTTCTCTTTTTATGAAAATCAGTTGCTTATGCTTTGTTTTTTAAATTATCTATAAAATAACAATTGATTGAAACGTGGTTTAGGTAGTGTAACTCGATATTAACCATATCAATATTTTAGAAAACCCAAAAAATAAACACACGTTTTAGAAATAAAATACACTGTAAGTATAAAATATTGCAAACGTTTTCATTATACTATAGTATCATCAGGCGATGAACTAGAAAGAAAATTAAATAAAATCCGTTTAATTGTTGTTTGAGGTGGAGAAAATAAGTATTTTTGAAAAAATAAGGGAGTTTTTAGGAAAGTGATTTAATAAGAGTAGGGGTATAAAGAATAAGCGTTCTTATAGGTCGAACTTAAGAGGGGAGGAGTTAATTCTTTTTTGAAGATATAATAATAGAGATGAGTTTTTTTTACATCAGATTGATTGTTTATACAAACAAGAACGATTGCTTCAATTTATTGATTTCCATAGCTTCTAAAAATTCTAGTTTTTTACTTTTTGGCTATACATCTAAAATTTCGTATCCCCCCCTGTTTGTGATTAATGTCTAACTGGTGTTTAATTGATTTTATATTTCTTTTTATGATATTTATGTCTGATAGTAAGAATAAATTTTTTTCTTACCTGTTACATATACCATTATTTTTATACTAGACAAACGTCACGCCCCCCCCCCCATAGGGGCCTCTAAAATATAGCTAGCATCGGGCCCAAAAAAGTCACCATCCGCCACTGCTTTTGACGACAAGGTTCAGTTGGCACAGAGATAAATATTTTATCGGGTGTACTCGCAGTTGTACTTTTACAACATGGCACAAAACACGATTTATTTTGTACTCTTGGCATCTTTATAAATATATAAAAACAAAAATACACATACAAATACAAAAACTACGAATGAAACCTGATTGAAAAGGAAACGTTTCATAGATAGTTCACAAAATACGAATTACGAACATTGACGTCATAATCGACAGAACCGTGTTTAACCGTTTTACGCGGCAAATTATAATTTTAAACTTTATTATAAAATTGCTCGGACGTGAGACTTGAAAAAAATTTTTTTTTGCTGTTACTTAGCTTATATGGCCACTTAGCTATCTCCCTGCATATTTAAAAAAAAATGTGAAAACACCCTATTGCTTGAACATAAGAAAATGAATTTAAAATTGCCCCCCCCCCTTATGACCACTCTTGGGGTCATCCTTTAATCTCGTGAAGTTCATTCACATCTATTGAACCAGAAAGAACATTTTTTGTAGCAGGTCTTTATATTAACTAAAATTCGGTCATTATTCAGTGATACCTCCGTGGACAACCTATGGTTTTTAAAGAATTATTTTCAAAATACGGAAAAAACATGTAAATTTATTAATTTATTTTGTTTATTTATTATTTGTTTGTAAAATAAAATAAATTTTTTAATACTTTTTTGGTGCCCCCCCTCCGGGATCCCGGGAAATTAAAAATTGTTATCCCGGGATTTGAAATTTGCGGGAAATGAGAAACCCTAGTCGGGATCATTTTAAAAGATGTTGTTGCCCCTTGGTATTATTATTAATAACTAGAGGGCGGATTTATATGTAGTAAAAAACACCAAAATAAATTTTTTTTATGTGGTTAAAATTAGCCCAAATAAGTTTTTTATATGCGATTATAATTTATTAGAAAATCGAGTTAAAATATGAATATACGGTTACACAAATACACAAATTCAGTTTAAATTAATTAATTTATAAAGTGTCTACTAGTTTATTACAATAAAGTACTAAAATTTTATTTAAATTTTCACTTGTAAAACTGTGCCGTTTATGTTGGCCAGTGAGGCGATTTTGCGATTTTTAGACCCCCACACCACCCTTTTGGCAAGATGTCGTGAGATTTGGCTTTCTCCCCTTCCTAATCTCATGTGAGAGTTTTGTAAATGCGTATTTTTAGTGTATAAATATGTCTGTGCTTGATTGCGCTGAATTTATTAAAAAAAACAAATTTGCTTAAAGAGAAAAAAAAACGATGTGATATTTGCCGAGACCCCCACGTTCCCCAAACGCATCACGTAATTAATGGACTTAAAGCAATGCATACACAATTGTTTTTCATTGGTTAAAGAATTCGGATTAAAATTATAAATTTAAATTTTAAGTTATATTTAATTTTAACATAAAAAATTGTTAAAATAAATTGCAAAATATGGATTAGGTATATATGCGATATATGTATAATAAATATATATGCGGTAAAAACCAAAATTATTAAGTTATATGCGGTATAAAACTCAGTATTTTGGCTTCTTTCAGTAACGAGCGTTTAGATACAAAAATTCAGCTTTCTATGGGACATCAAACAAAACATGTAAGTAAATATAAATCCGCCCTCTATATATAACTTACCTCTTTCGTTAAGAGCTACTATGTATAGCATTCGTTACTCTGTAGCTGTACACTAACACATTAACAGCTCACCAAAAAAATATATCAAGAAGAGTTAAATCTGGAGATCTTGCTGACCCATTAATAGTTCCACCTCTTCCGATCAACATTTCAGGATTACTTAATTTAAAAAAAATTTTTAATCGAAGCCCAAAATGTGCGAATTAGAAATGAGAGTGGTCGTTTTAAACATTTACTTAAATAATGTAATGGTTTAAACTTAATTAATAAAAAAATTTTTCAATAAAAAATTAAATTTTGTGAATTTAATTTTTTTTGTAGCTGCTTTTTTTGTTATTTTCTGATTTTCTGTGAAATAGATTAGTTTTTCAAAAATTATTGCTAGACAAAAGTTGTAGTTCGTTAAATTTCCTATCCGGAATGGGGGTTACATTTTTTGTAAAATGTTTCGTTTAGAAGATACAGCAATTTGAAAAAAAAACAAGAAAAGAAAAGTTCAAAATTTTCTACACTTTTTTACTTACTTTTTTTCATAACTCGAAATCCGTTGAATTTAGACAATAAAAGGTTAAAACCTAGTTTGCAGATTATTTCATGCTCTTTAAAAAAGCACTTAATAATTTTTACTGAAAAATCAATATTTTCTGAGCTATGGCCATGTGAAAGTGGAAATTAAAAAAAATGCTTTAAGGAGGCCCAACTCTCAAAGGTTTGAATTTAGAAAAAAAATTTTGTTAAATATTTTTCTTAGAATAGTGTCCTCTATCACCACTCAAATTATGTAAAGTGTATCCAGGGACACCCTGTATGTGTTTTTATTAATTTTCAAAAATTTTTTAAGTATTTACAAAACTTAACAAAGCCGTTAAATTTTACGTATGATTTCTATTGGCTTGCTTGAACTAAGAGATAATTTCCGATAATTTCATATAATTTCCATTGGTATGTTAAATTTAACGGTTCGTTAAAAGTTTTACGGACATTTGTGAATACGAACATCATACTACAAATTGAAAATATTAAGTTATAATTTGTTTCTATTTTTCACTAAAACATATTATAATATAAATGATATTAACATGACAATTCATTTTAATTCTAAATATAATTTTAGTGTGAACTATTGGGAATTTTAAATGGCTGTAACGAAGGACTAGAAGTATTACAAGAATACAAATTAAACAATCATTTAAAAAGAAGAACCTTGGTAAATTTAATTATTAACAACGAATTAAAAACCAATCCTGATAAACGGTAGTACTCTCAAGGCCAAGTAGTTTAAATATATTATTGATTTAAATATTTCAGATTTACAAAGGAAAGATTCGTAAAGCTCAGTAGAGAAGTTAGCCAAGTTTTTCCTACCAGCTAGACGTCATAATGGCAAGCCGATAAGTGCACACGGAAAACTGTACGGGAGGTATAAGAAAACTCGATTTAAATACCAAAAATTGTGTATTATTTCAAAAAGAGCTCTTAATAAGGATAATGTTGAGCAACAAAAAATAGGTTAGAAGGGCACTTTTCTAGTGTAATTAATAAATTATTATGTTATTTTTTTTTTAATTAGAATTACCCAATATAGAAAGTTTCGTCAGCGGCGAAACGGTGGGGGCGAAACGTCCCTACAACACCACTACGCCCCTTAGATTAAAGTAGAAGAATATTGGAGGGAAACAACAAGATACAGATCCCGTAATTGGGATTATTGTACAAAGTTTGTTTTAACGTGGAAGTGCGCATATATTTATTTTATTTTTTAATTATGATTTAAATAAGATAATTAAGATGACGAAAGTAAGTGTTTAAATTTTTTGATCGGGATACTAAATTGCAGAATCTACGAGTGGGTTTGATCGCTTTGTATGAAAAGTATCCATTGCCTTTACAATTCAAAAGAGAAATTTTATTGTAACAAGCATGCAAGGAATGATGCTTATTTAAAAATTAAAGAAAAGGCCCTAGGGGTATAAGCATGGTGATTCGGCCCCGGAAAGATATTTAAACGATATTCATAGGATATGTTGGTACTAATAAAATACTAAGATTCTGAAAGTTTCACATCGCTAACTCAGTTGGTTTTCGTGAAAAAGCAAAATATGTAAAAAATGGAAAAAAATTATTTTCTCCGGAACGGATTTAGATATTTAGATCGATTGATCTAAAATTTTGATATGTTATGGGGGCTCATAGGGGCTCTTAAGAAAAAAATTAACACTTATATAGCTTCATAATATCCTTGAAAAAAAATTTGTTTTTTCTTTAATTTCATCAGTTTTCAACCATGGTATAAGTTTTGTAAAATTATGAAATTAGTTTTTTTTCAAGCCTCATATATTACCCTTAAACTTCATGAATTTTTCAGATTTTTAAAAAGGGTACGCTATAGTAGAAAAAAATAAAAATTATTTTTATGCATATTTTGATGATTTCTACCTATTATAAATAATTTTTCATATTTAAAATAACAACAATAATTATATCGTCGAATTACAAAATTAAAACTGTTAAAAATAACTAATCATTATTAATGTCAATACAAATATAACCAATATAAAAGTTCAATTTGGTATTAATGGAAAAAGAACATATTTTTTCAAATTATTAAGTCAATTTTTCATATTTCAACAATAAAGAAAAGAATAAAAAAACGAAGTACATATATAGATAAAATTTTGATTAATAGAATTTTCTCAATCTTCATCGCTGCCTTCTTCAATCACAGCTGAAATATTTACTTTATCAAATAGTTTATTGAATATTCCAGCAAACCTGAGAATTTTTGATAAATATCTCCCGTTTGACAAATAATAAACAATTGCGGCAGCATAGAAACAACATTTAATTTATCAAAACTTCTCAGGTCTGCTGCAATATTAAATAAACTATTTGATAAAGACAATATTTCAGTTGTGATTGAAGAAGACAGTGATGAAGATTGAAAAAATTCTATTAATCAAAATTTTAGCTATACATTTTGTTCCTGTATCTTTTATTCTTTTCTTTATTGTTTATTTGTGGAAAATTTACTTAATAATTTGAAAAACTATGTTCTTTTTTTCATTAATACATATTGAAGTTTGGTTACCTATATTTATAAATTACCTATTTACCTATAATTTATAAAAATATATTAATAATCAAGCTAAGTAATAAAAAAAAAACCTTCCTCAAAATATTTATTGACATTAATTATATCAAGATTAGTTATTTTTAACTGTTTTAATTTTTTAATTTGACGAAATAATTATTATTGTTGTTTTAAATATAAAAAATTATTTATAATAGTTAGAATATACATATAAATAATGAAATGAATATTTTTAAGCAAATGTTAAATTAAATAAAATACGTAAAAAATCAATAGTTTAAAAAATCAAAAAAGATATAATTATCACTTAACAGGTCAGGATTAAAAATATTTAACAGAATATGAATATAATATGCTGAAAAAATTTTATATGTGAAAAATTACAAGATAGAAATTCATAATACAATATAATAAAGTCCCTATTTCACGGTTATTTCCCATCAGTCGTATATAATGAAAAATTGAAAAAATAAACAAAATATTCAAACTAAACTAATAGGAATCTATAAATAAAGAATAAAATATTAAAAATTAACGAAGATGATTTACCTATAAAGCATAAAAATATCAAATCTGAACGATGCATCGCGATGCAACGTGTGTAGTAATGGCTCATATAAAAATAATTTGAATGGAGATTTTCTTAAACTGCCGCTCCCAGGTTGAAATCAAAAAGCACTGCTACCCATGTTGATTTCTAAATATTTTGAAAAAATTCAAAATTACCACGTTCTTTTAACCGTAAGGCGATAAACTAGAAAATAAACCTAAAATAAAAAATTTTAAGTATAGATTCAAGTAAATTTCAATTAAATTAATGCTCAAAATCATTTAAATAAATGCATTATTTGAACCAAAAAATAGTTTTTATTTTTTTTTACTATGGCGTACCCTTTTTAAAAATCTGAAAAATTTATGAAGTTAAAACGATATATATAGGGCTTGAAACAAAAATAATTTCATAATTTTACAAAACTTATACCAAGGTTAAAAACTGAAATTAAAGAAAAACCAAATTTTTTTTCAAGGAATTTATGAAGCTATATAAGTGTTAATGTTTTTCTTAAGAGCCCCTATCAGCTCCCATAACATATCAAAATTTTAGATCAATCGATTCAGCCATTCTGGAGAAAATAATTTTTTTCCATTCATTACATATTTTGCTTTTTCTCGAAAACCAATTGAGTTAGCGATCTGAAACTTTCAGGATCTTAGTATTTTATTAGTACCAACATATCCTATGAATATTGTTTAAATATCTTTCCGGGGCCGAATCACCATGCTTATACCCCTAGGGCCTTTGCAACAATTTAACACATTCGAAATTTCTGACATAAAGAACAACATTACTGTTCTTGTTTACATTATAAAATTTTGTTTAAAATTTTGCTTAAAATTTTCGTTAAAATTTCTTTAAAATTTGTAGATTTGCAGATTTGTGTTTACACCTTGAAATTAACTTTAAAATTATTTTACGGAAACAATACTGAAATATCAAATTTTCTCAACTCATTCGCTATAAAAATTTCATATTGAGTAAATTCATCATTATTTTGTGTATCATCTAATGTTTTTTGTTGTGCAGTAAGAGTTTTTACTGCGCTCTCGATGTTGTCATCGATGTTCGATTCATCCAACTTTCTTCTTTTACTTTTATTTTATATACTTTTATATAAAACTAGCTGGAAAGCCCGTCTACGGACGAGCAGCTAGGCGGTGGATTTTTTTTAGAGGTACACGGAAAAAAAGGATTTCTTAAATGAAGAATAAATATTTTCTTGAAATTATTGTTCGAAACAAACAGAGACACACGCAGGGCAATGGTCTATATGCAAAGACTCTTCGTAGGATGGAATTATTCCAATGTAGCGGACTTTATCAGTGTTACTCGGTGCTTCAAATGCTATTCTTTTGGGCACACAACAAAGAACTGTTCAGCAACTGTTAACACTTGCAGAGTGTGTGGATTGGAAGGTCATCTGGGCGCTACTCTCCCGAATAAACAGGCAACTCCAGTATGCATTAACTGTAAGAACAAGAACCTTCAATGTGACCATCAGGTAATGGACAACAGATGCCCGGAGTATAATCGTTTCAGGGACCTTGCTGTTAATAGAGCCCGCAAGCTCTTCTGTCCCACTTTATGAACCAGTTGTTGGGGGGATGGGACGAGGGGGTATAGCTTCTTTAGTGTTAATTTTGTTCTGATTACTTTTCTATTTGCTAATGGTATGTTTAGGTAATAATTTACGTAATATTTCTTATAGGAATTATTAAACACCCAGATATGAAGGTCATTCAAATCAAAACAGGGAAGAGCAGAGTGGCCGGTAACGAGATTGAGCAAATTGCCCAAGAACAGGGGGTGGAGGTAGTAGTTATGCAGGAACCGTATCACAAACTACAGCCCTGGGAACGATATTATTGTCCATGGAGAACCACAATGGAAAGTAATCACCATTTTTATTAGTACCAAATATACCACACTTCTTGTAGCGAGCCTCTCCAACAGTAACTGTGTAATATCAAAAATGTATTCAACTAATGACTCTTACTTCTTAATTATTAATTGTTATTGGGAACCGGACCCCCCGGAGCATCAAAGGATCATTCATCATTTTGAGCATCTCATGGAAGTATGTAATAAATTAGGAAATCATAAAATTTTATTAATGGGTGACTTCAATGCTAAGAATACCTTCTGGGGAGGACAGCGGTCCTACCTTTGAGGCCCCGGGGAGGGGTTCTAGTTGGATAGATATCACAGCTTGTAAAAGGCTTACAGGACAGTGGTCACTACAAGAAGAATGGATGATTCACTCTGATCACGTACCTATATTGGTAGATTTGACGGTAGAGCTTGAAGTAATTCAAACCCCCCCCCCCTTAAGTATAATACAGCCAAAGCGGAGTGGCCTATCTTTTACACAACAATGAGTAACTTCATCGATTCCTGCGATGAGTTTTTAGATATTAATAGGGTCTCCACGCAACTTCAAACAGCGGTTGAGTCGGGTTGTAATAATTGTATGACGTTCAGATCCAAGGCTACCAAACCTAAGAAGCATCTCTGGTGGAACCAGCAGCTAAATGACATGAGGATCCAAAATAATAGACTGAAGAAGGAATACCAAGTGGATCAAGATCAGGAAGAAAGAACAAGGAAACTTAGAAGGTATAGAACATCCATGTTAATATATAAAAGAACTATTAAAGATATCAAAGTTAAAGCTTACCAGGAATACGCATCACTCAATCATAAGACCTGGAGATTTCCATTGAGAACCTTACAAGGCTTTAAACCCATAGCAGCAGTAATAGCAGAAAACGCTAATGTTGACATGAAGGAACTAATTGATAACCGTTTCAAGATATATCTTTTAGAAGATTTAACACAGGAGACGCCAGAACATAGAGCAATTAGACAGAAAACGTTGAATTATGTATACACGACCGTAGACGTGCCTGTAACACGAGTGGAAATATTAGAGGTATTGAAGAACATTCACCCTAAAAAGGCAGCAGGAGCTGATGGTATACCAATGATGGTACTTCATCATCTAGCTTATTGTTGTCCATTATGAATCCATTCTTTTTATAACACTTGTTTTATCAGAGGCATTTTTCCTACTATTTGGAAGAGGGATAGATTAGTATGGTAGGACAAACCAGGAGGAGGATTTCGACCGTTGACCCTTCTACCGGCTCTAGGTAAAGTTCTTGACAAAATAATCACTTCAAGATTAACCCATTTCCTAGAGCAAGGCAAACACCTACATAAGAACCAGTATGGCTTTAGGAAATCGTATAGCACCCAAATGGCATTACAAAACATTACAAAACATTACAAAACATACAAGACGCGGTCTGCTCCCCGCCGATTTCTTCAAAACAAGGTAAGTGGGAGCTTTCCTTGAAGGGTGGCTGGTATCCAGAAATTCGATAGGTACTAGGACCCCAATGTCCTTCAGACCTGAGAGAGTGGTTAAATCCACAACTCCATAGCTGTATGTGAGAGTCTCTGTGGTCTTAATCAATACGGCCGGCGGCTTCCTTCTAGGCTTTACGATCTTTGCAGCCTTTTCTTTTTCTTGAGCCTCTTGTTCTTCGGCACTCGCTTTCCTATTTGCTGTTTATATTGCCTTATTCACTTTTCTTTTGTTTACCAATGTCTTCCATTCTTCGCCTTCTTCGGGCGATTGTCTTCCGAATTCTTGATGGAATTAATGGAGTCTTCGCTTTCATCTGCCAAGATATCTGTTTATTCCTCCCCCTTTGTCTCCTTAGTCTTTGGCTCCTTTGTCTGTATGACGAGAGCCTGGCTGCTTGTGGCTGTTGGCTTGTCGCTAGCAAACCTACTCAATCTATTGAGATTCCTTTCTTCCTATGCTAGTATCAATCCCGTTATACCTGTGGACTGGTCCACTAGTACTTTGTTGCCTTTCTCTTCAGCTTCTACAATTACTTTTTGGGCACTTCCAACTTTGTCGGCAAGGTGCCTCAGGTATTCCACTAACTCCGTCATCCTGTCAGCCTGTTCTGGTGAAAACGAGGTCTCAAATTGTAGCAGGCTTCCTTCAGAGATTCCTGAGCCGCGCTCAGTTCTGCGACCTTTGAGGTTGTGTCTTGGATACTAATTTCTATTGCCAGTCGTCTCTTCGAGATTTTCCGTTTTTCTTGTGCAATCCCGCTTTGGAGTTAACCTTGCTTATTTCCTGGGAACACAGTTTAATCTGTGCGTTCAAGTCATCGAGGGTTTTCTCCTGGTTTTGTATAGCTTGGATTACTTCTTTCATAGGAGGCATTGTCTTCCCCGGGCTTCTGTAGAGATCTCTTCGAGCTTAACCCCTCTGCAACTTATATCTACTTTTTTCTGTAGCTCGGTTAACATATTCTTAAGTGTCCATGGAACACTTCTGCATTCTTTGTTTTGAAGGTGTCCCACGACTTCCGTGATATGGGTTCGGAGTTTTTCTAATTCCGTTTGAGGCTGCTTGTTTGCCATAATTCTTACTGGGTATTTGATTTCTTGAGCAGTGTCCCCAGTTTGACTTCACCCAGGTCCTTCTTCTTCTTCTCCGTCGTCTACCTAAACTTAAAGATTGTCCAAAGAAAAATGGAAATGAGCAAAAAAAAGATGCATTCGTACGCAACGGACTGAAGAATAAACATTTATTGTTTATTTATAAATTAACAAATATGTTTCTCGACCCTGCAGTGTAATATTCTCTTTAACCTGAGATTAATAGTCCATCTTGAAGGAGAATTTTATTTATAAAATTTAAATCTATTTAAGGAAAATTTGAGAATATTGGCAACATTGCTGATGTTCTACTCTAGTATAGCCAACACTGGAAGTACGTTTATACCTATGGTTTGTACGTTTCAATAACACGTGTGTGTAGCTAAACGCACAAATGTTTCATGGCGGATAAAAATGCAGTATTTTAATTAATATCAGTGAGTTGATTTATATTGATTTACAAATTAATATGCAATTGAAGTTACAAGATTTTCATAATAACGTAAGTTAAGCTGAACTTTCATTTTATAGAAATGTCACATAACCTATACAATAACTTCATTGTTTTAGCGGGATAAGTTTTCTGCTAGGGCCACACCTTAACTTAACGCTATGCATAGCGAAACGAACTTATTGCGAATTCAGCGTGATTTTACAATCTACAGGCAGAATATTTGTCAGGTAATTAATTAGTTCTTTGAGATAATTTGTATTTTAATTAAATATTTTATTTTTAGCTCAGTCGTAGGCTAGTGCTAGAATGCAAAATTGCTATGCCGTAGTCGTGGTTTCGATCCCCCACTAAATACATCTGATCATCTCGACTCCGTGTCTTCCTCACAAGATGCTGGCAACATCTTTGTTGTATTAAATGCCTAAATACCCCTCGGCCCTGGGCTCCGAGGGGAATCGGAAGACATTGAACGTTATAAAAACCGATATATATATATATTTTTAGAAGACAGAGAAATAGTCATGATGAATGAAATCGGAAAAAATATCTAACTACCTAGCGATAAGGAAAACGGGATTCTACAGCCTATTGGATGAAACTTGAGTTTTGAAAAAGAAGCCTTTTGCGTCAGCAAAAGGTGAGTGCTGGAAAAATCTGTAGTAATGTTGATACGGAAGTAAAATTTATATGCATTTTGCAACCAAGGTTACACCTTGTTACAGGGTGTCACAAAGTCCTTTGGAAGTTATTGATATACTGTTGGTTAAAGGACGTTTATATCCGGTATAAAATATCCAGTCATAAAGTTTAAAAGTTTATTGTTTTATATATATTTATTTAAATAAAAAACTTAAGAATCAGGAGGACGTGTTCATATATCGGGGATATTCCATTACGATTATATTAGTGTGCGGATGACTTTCTAGTCCGTATATCTTCGAAATGTTAACTAATAAAAAAATTTTTTAAATTATTTTCGTGTTCAGCACATCAAAATGAATAAGTTTTACTTGTTTTTATTTCCGGTATTTTGCTGTTGACTAGTGTAATGTCTAGTAATTTTAAATTCCATTTTCTAATCTCACAAAAGAAACTTTCAAATTACCGCTGCCAAACAAATCACTAACAAAGCGTAATATATTTCTGCTGGGAAGTTTACTCAACTGTTGGGTTACAGCGTTTACCCAGCTTACCGTTCAGCCGGTACCACTAGCTCAGCAACTCAACAGTTGGCACCTGCTGAACGTGCCCATTGTATTGGTAGCCATAATATTTCAATTTAATTGAAAATATCATTATTTTCAGATTTAAAGACTACCAGTTAGTGCTCGTAAATTGAAGTTGAGATAAAAAGACGGTTGCGTAGACACTTCCAAATATTCCCTCGTAACCTATAGTTTTATCGCCTCATGTTCAAGGCGTCATGTTTTGCACAAAGCACAAGAAGTTGTTCTGATTGCAATTTGGAAGTAATTATACAGGATATTTTACAGGTAATTAATTAATTCTTTGTGATAATTGTATTTTACATAATATGTTTTATTTTCAGAACATGAGAAATTATGATCTTCGGTCAACTTATAAATTTCATATGAAAATATACTGCTGGCAAAATCAAGATTCTACCGCCAATTGTTTCAAGGTTTAGTTTTGAAAATGAAGCCTTCTACATCAGAAGAGGTGAGTGCTTGTATATAACCTGAAAAAGTCGGTAGTTGATCGATTAGACGGAAGTAAAATTTTAAGGCGTTTATGTAGCTGTATGTGCAGCTATAGTATTTAAATTTCAAAAATACCATATTTTTTAAAATGCTCTTATTTGTAACTTGGATGGTTAAACTCAAAATATCCAAGAGGTTACTTTTTCCATTACTTACTCGATAATCTCCCATTAAGAAAGTCAGATTTGTGTATATCTCTTCAGATTTATGCGCATTTGCACCACCGACAGTTAAACTTTTCGTTTATTTTGTTATTTTGTTAATCAACGGTTGTTCCGTTGTACCAAAGTAAAAAGACAGATTAAATTTGGTAACCGTCTCCTAAATTTAATCCCCAGAATTCTACCGATTAAAGTGTTATTAGTTAACCTCTACTTTTGGTTACCTCAACTTGACGTCATACAGTCATAAATTTATATAATAACTCGATATTTTGATTCTTTTAATGAAATGCAATTTTTTAAAAGATTTGGTTAAGAAAGGTAACGATATTAAATTTCTTAGAACGAATAGAAGGAAGTTTAGAGTGTCCATATAATACGTTAGTATAAAATTATAAACAAAAAGCACTTATAATTATTACTATATAAAATGTTTTAAGAATAATTCAGTGTCTCCGATAAACCAACTTTTGGTAGCATTGAGATTTTATGTGGAGGCAGTCTTTTATTGAGTGTAACAACTTTTGTGGGGTGTATGTCTTAACTGCTAGTCACTGGTACACTAATTTTACCCAAAAAAGGAATAACTTATTGAATTTGCAAAGTTGTTAACGTGCAACTTACAGTTACTAAATCTGAGGTTTAACTATGTTGGTGCAACAAGATTTAATTTTAACTTACGGTTTATTTTAATCGCTGGTTACGTAACCACAACTTTTAACTGACAGTGGTGCAAATGGGCATTAAACATTTTCTATTTCTGTTCACTTTTAATCGGAAAGTGAAATTTGATATAACCGACAGTGGTTCATCGGTTTTACGGTACCCTGTGGCTGAATATTCTTCCGATTTTATTTTTTGAAAATATTAATCTTTTTAGATTTAAATACCACATTGCTTGTCAATTGAAGTTGATGTGATTAAAAAACGGAAATCGGGAATTTTAATAATAAGTCAAATCGTTTGTTGCAGTCATCAATTTAATTTCTTTCAAGTTTTCATTGTTAAATAATGTAAGAAAATAATTAAACCTTTTTGGTGATTAGCAATCTAACAAATTATATCTGACCATCGCGGCGGCATCGAAATACCAGATGTCAGTTATATTTAACCGCCGCTGTGTCGGTGGTGGAGTAGACACTTCCAGAAACTCATGTAAATTTGTACTACATAACCTATAATTTGTTTTAGCGTGTCACGTTTTTACATAAAGCCAATGAAGCTGTTATGGATTGCAAGTGATTCTAAATAGTGAACAGTTTGCAGGTAATTCATTAATTCTTCGTGATTATTGTATTTTACATAAAATATTTTATTTTCAGATAAATATACTTGGTTGGTTACTCTGCTCTAGGAGAATCGATATTCTACAGCAATTGTATGAAGTTATAATTTGGAAAAGAAGCCTTTACATCATTCGGTAAGTGTTCGTATTTAAGTTTGAAAAATTAGTTTATTGGTTTGACGTAAATAGAAATTGAACGTACTGTATTATTATTACCGTGTGAAGGTTTATTTACTCAATACGGATTTAGGTGTATCATTGCACATTTAAATTTTATTTGTAGTACATGATAGTAAAAACGTGTTTTACATCGGTTTTACCTTAATATTTTTCAGGTTACAGGCTCTGGCCAAACACTCTTTCATAAAGGTCAGCTTTCCCTTTAGGTCTACGACACGTGAAACTGTAGGAGTGGATATAATGCGCTCGGTTTCCTCAATTTTGTTTTTATCCCTCTAGGTCTAGCTTCATTTTATATTACTAATTAAAAATAATTTAAAATACCGTCGAAAAAATGTATGTCACATAAAATTCTATGTCATTTTTTATTCCCATGGGTTATTCCCATAAATGTACACTGATAATAAGTGTTATTAATCCACACATTTCTTCATATCAGTAAATAATCTAACAAAAAATAACCTAATCAGGTTAATGCCAATTAGTAGAAATTACAAACTTGAGCGGTGTCCCGATGAATTATTCCCTAACAATTGACCCTGGTGTCAAATGATTCCTATAACAAAAAATGATTCCCTTATTAATAGATAATTACGCCAGCAGATAATTATGCCGAAGACTTTAACTTTTAGATTACTGTGCAAATGAAAATCACTCAAAGTACAACGTGGGGTTTATTTATTTATTTTTGAAGCTAATATTTATCAGAAGTCAATTGGAAGGATAAATAAAGAATGTTTATACATGAAAAAAAGTTTGTTTTATAGTAGTAGTAGTATTACAAAAAAAATAATTTTCCCTTTAAAAAAATAAAAAGTTTTATTTGGTTTGTTTTATCCATGTGGTCTACACAAACGACCATTTTGTGACATTGTATTTTCCGATGATCTTTACATAAAATGGCATTGCATGTTACACATTTCAATTTTCTCTTCTTGTCGGCATCTTTCATGACCATGTTCTACCTCACGAGCTTGATCTTTCTTAATCACAATAAACTAACACATCAAATCTTCGAAATTAATTTCGTATGCGGGATGATGAGTCATGAAAAAGCAGGGATGTTTTCTAGGTCTTTACCTAATGTTTTTATAAAAGTACGTCTCCTGCTAGAACATTTATTTAGCCAATCAGGATTTTTTGTTGTATAAATCACATAAGCCTTCAATGCAGCTGTATCGAACATTTGCATAAATAATCTAAAAGGCCATCTTGAAGTTGTACGGGCACAAGTGTATTCACGAATAAGTTTATCTGTATGATCTACTGAGCCTTTGGTGGAATAGTATTCGATGATCATTTGTGGTTTTTTATCATCCCTGTCGGTAAGTTCCACCGTATGATGCTGTGTTGAAACAAATAATGGGGTAATCCCTAGTAGTCGAAAATTTGGTTTTTGCCTATGAAAATCGATGGCCGGCAATAAAATACATAGAATAATTCAAAAAAAATTATTTAAAAATACTGGATTAATTATATAAATTGATTATTTTAAAAGTATACATTTGAAAAGTCGCCAAAAAGTGACGTAGTAAACTTTCCTCCAATAGAAACGTTCCATTTATAGTTCATATAATTTCATTTCACACGTTACGAAAGTTACATGTACAAGACAGAGATAAAATATCTCTTGTACGTCTTATATTAAGTCTAACATACAAAATTTTTTAAACGTCAACATCTTAACCTCAAATAAAATTGTTTGTTGTATTTAAAATTGAGTAGCAGATGAAGTTAAATTATGATTTAAAAAAGCAATAAAAATATAATTTCAAAGAAGTGCTTTTTTAAAAAGTTCACTTACAGAAAAGTTGTGGTTCAAACAATGCAACACAGTTAAATAATATTTGATATCAAGTTTATCAATCGCTTTCATAAATATCATACAAAATGGTTAGTATGATAGAATAAGAAATTCTTTTACTTATTTGTTGACAGAGGTTTTAAGCCTAAAAGTTTTAGTGTACATTTTTGAGTTCAAATCATCGGATTAAAATTAAATCCAATAGAAAACCGAACAAGGAAGTTATTACAGTTTGTTATATTTTGCAAAATGCTTACTAAGAAGAAGACATTTCTAGATGTGGTAATACCACAAATAATTCTGAAAAAGTATTTTTTTCCGTTCCGATGGATCTAGTTACAAGAAAGTTATGGTATGAAACAGCAAGCATATCATTACCATTTAATCCAAAATCATTATGGCATTATTGTGAATATCATTTTGATGTTGAGCACGATTTTGAAAACTTGATGTACTTTAAAACTATGGGAAGTAAGTTAAAAATTAAACATGGTGTGGTACCACATAAGTTTATTAACAATTCTCCTTTAGAAACCCTCTCGAAAAGCTTAACGAATTCTGCCTAAAAAAGAAAGTTGGAAAATATTAAATAAAAAATATTCAAAAATTAGCAAAATGCCATCAAAATCAAAAGTTGTGAGGAATCTTTTTTCTATACCACAGAATGTCGAAGAATGTAGTTTGATGCCATGTGCTTCGGGTGTTATATCGGTGGCTCCTAAAATGGATTCATTACTTCCATCGACAAAATCAGTTGGAATACAAACAAATTTGAAAAATACAGTACGTAGTGTTCAAACAAATACTACAAAAATTAACGTTCTGGATGTGAAAACATCTCCTATTCATATAAAAAAGAAAATTGTAGTCAACTTTAAAGAAAAGCACAAACAGTTATCTTCTTCTAAGTCGACCGGTAGCAACAATGGAGGTTCTGCGTATGTACCATCTACAGGCTCGGATGAATTAAGTTATAAATTTCAAAGAACCGAAAGAAGGAAAACCACAATAACAGTATTGGAGAACAACCCAAAACCCAAAATACTTTACAAACTTACAAATAATAACAAAATTTTGTAACTTTATTTCAAATTTTAATTATCAAAATATACTCATTTAACCTAATTTCGAATTGACATTTCAAAATAACTTCCAAGTGTCGCTAAGGGGAGTGGCCTAAATCTATCATTTTTGTCATTGGACAACTTGTTTCTACGTCACGATTTACCGCGTTTTAGATTTTTAAAAAATTTTCAATTTTTAAATTTGAATTTGATGACCAAAAATTAATCAAAAAAATTTTTTTTATGGCTGAGGGACCTTATTTACATCTAAATATTTGATTTTAATAATAAAAAAAATTTACGGGATTAGCCCATTACGCAAGAAATTGGCTACATAAAATACTACGTGGGGTATTTGAGGTACCCCACGCCACATTTGCTTTGTATTTTGAAAAATATTGAAAATCTATTTATATATTAGGCTTAACTCCAATAAAATAAAAGTTAAGTAGCTAGATAACAGAAATTTAAAAAAATTACAAAGAGTTACAATAAAAAACGAAAAGTGGGGTACGTAAAATACCCCACATGGTAATCTATAGGTTAACACCGACAAATAATTATGCTGATTATATAAATAATTATTTAATTTTATAATGAGGGGGAAACGCTGGGGAAATTTGGTGTATAAGTGAACCAAAATCAGGCAATCATAGGAAAATCCAAGATTATTTATAAATCGAGCTCAGGAAATCTTAGGAATACTGCAGACAACCTTTGTTTTTTGTTTTTTTAACTTCTTCAAAAGAAAATCTTGAGGCAATCTAGGGAAATCTCTTAAATGTTTGGAAATTTTAAGATATCGTGGCAATTTTAGGATATCCAAAGAAACCTCGTGAAAGGAAATCTGGTGTACAAATTTGATTTACGGTTTCCCTCTCGTTTTATAATAAATTTAAAAACGGTAGTACTTATATTGGGTAGATCTGAGTTGTTAACTTGTTATATAAAAAGCGGAATTAACTCAATAGTTAATTATAGGCGAATTTAACTTGAAAACAATAATCCCATCTTTGTAGATCTGAAACGTTCGAGTTGGAGACGCTTCAGGGATGTGTTTAATTAAGGTGACCAATCGTCTTCTTTTGGAGGATTGTCCTTTGAAAAGTGATTTTAACTTGCTTTGCCTAAGAAAAGGCTGAAGGAGCATTAAAAAAAAGTCCTTTGCAAAGAGTTTTCTGTGGTTTAGAGTAATTATTACTTGATTATTCCAAATACTATTCCTAATCTGTTATAAGGATCATTTTGTACTTAGAATGATTTATAGTAAGGGATCATTTGTCGTGGAATCTCTTGGTTCTTAAGGGTAACATTGCAACATAATATACGTAGGAAGAATTTACATACATCGATAATTGCCATAAGGGGAAATTTATTTCAGGTGTAAAATGACTGATTTGATTTATATTTTCAGGTTAATTTATATCAACAAAATGTCCTTTATCAAGTAATTTCACAACTGTTGAATTTTACAGAATTAGGTGTAATTGTACAACCTTCTAGAAAAATACACGTAGTAGATTTTACTAGGAAGAAAACTATTTTTCACAAAAATAAGTCCATATAATATTTTGTACTGGTGAAACCATCTTCTTGGGAAAAATGTGCTTACCAATGTTTAACAGAACATCATTTAAATCGATATTATTTTACTCATACTGATGAAAACTCTTTTCTTGTGAAATGCCTAATTACAAATGTTCAAGTTAAAATATTTAATGATTCGTAGCGGAGAAAAACCTTTTACTTTTGTAATGTGTACCGATGATTATTTAAAGCTAATTTAAAATTACATGCAACACCAACTGGGAAACCATATCGCTTTGTTAGTGTTACGGGTTTTTAATCTATTTACTGTACTGCTTTGCATTTTATTTTTGTCCATTAATTTTCCTTGTTAACTTTTTGTATTGATAGGAAACTTAAACGAACATTTAATTGCATTTTTGGTTTCTTGGCTTCTTTGGATTTCGAGACTTTTAATTTCATTTCACTAAAAATATTGACTAAGTATTACTATAATATTGAAATAGAAAACTCAAATAATTAAAAAAAAAATTTATTGTAACATTTATATTATATTGACGGTGACAAATCGTTGTTTTCTCGCACACAATTTAATCAGTGAATCAGCGTAAATTTCACACAGACTAACATAACTTTGGGCTGGCCATGCCCACCCTGGCGCCACGGTAGTTCCGTGCTTGGTTAAATGATCATATTATTTGTATGTTAAAAGAATTATAAATGTATTATATCACAAAATTTGATACAATATAAAATTCTGTAAGTTTACAGTAGATACCGATCGTTGGGAGCAGATTCCCACGAAGCTGTTTCGACTTAACGAAGTCTTCGTCCGTCCAAAATGACGGCGGTTCAGTTGTGAATCTCAAGGAGAACGGTGTTCCCCTGCCCTGTATTAGGCCATTCCCGGAGTAGGACGCCTTCAGCCCATCACCCCAATATCTCTTTATATGTTCTTTATTTGTTCCTAGGTCCTTATTCCATCTGAGCAGTTTTTAAGATCTTCTAAAAACGGTCTGGCCTGCCCGAAATGGTTATACTTTTCGCCTAAGTATTTAAAGAACTCTGTCGGACCCAGAGATCAATGGGAACACCACCACTATAAAACTGGGCCGTAGTCGACGAGTACAGTATTTTTTTCCCGGGAACCACCCGGGTTATTAAAGACGAACATTTCTTTGGATAACATAACCTTGGGTGGGATTATATTAGTTATATGTCAAAAGAATTAGAAATGAACAATATCACAATATTGAAATTGAAAACTTCCTGATCCGTTTTGGTTCTGCGAATAATATATACTACCGGTTATAATGGTAGAAATATCATGTCTTTATTAATCTAAACGAAGCTTCGTAGTTTATCGATAAATTAATTCTATAATAAACTCATTGATTTATTGGTAGTAATTGAGCCATTGTTTACCTAATCGTTTTGGTTTTGCGATTAATCCATACTGCCGGTTATAATGGTAGAAATATTATGTCTTTATTAATCTAAAAGAAGCTTCGTAGTTTATCGATAAGTTAATTTATAAGAACAGATTTATTTTTACGCTTAACGAAACGTTTTTAATTTTTGGTAACAAAGCTTCTTCTGAAGAACAACTTATTTGCTGTAGCATTAGTTTCAGGTTGAGAACAGAAAAATGTGAAGTTTGGTGTTTTCTTTGACCTTAATATTGCAATTTGCCGTTTCAGTTTCTCTTCAGCTTTTTAGATATTTTTATACTTTTTAGGTGTATTTCACGTTGTTTCATAAGAACAGATTTCTATTTATGCTTAACGAAAGATTTTTAAATTTTTGGTAAAAAACATTCTCGCTCCCTGTTTGCTGTAGCAACACTTCAATTGAAATTTCTGAATCTCTCACCCGATCGGGTGATAGACGTGCAGTTTAACTCAGGACCATCAGGGTTATCGATTAATTAATGGAACCGGGCAGCTATATAAGTACACTTAATTTAAAATTTTTTCAAATACTTTGTTTCGAGAGTTGCCCGCTGCCGCTTGGCTTGGAGTTTGTTATTGCGAAGTACTTTTCTCCCTCAAAAGAGCTTTAAAATACGTGATCTGCAGAACGAGTCCCCTCCTTGTAAGACACCACAAGTTTAGCCCCGTCCCAGGGTTCGCTTTCAGCTACCACTCGCGTCAGTCAGTCCTTAGTGGCCTGGTCAGAGCAGGAAACAACCATCAGCACCACTTTCGGTTGTTTTTGAGAACCTTGGTACAGATTTTCTGACCTGTGTTTTGTCCAGCGCGTTAGTTAACATCCCTATGATGAGGTACGCTGAACGTATTTTGCGGATACCCTTCTGGCGCTATTGACACTCGGATATCCGTGAAGGCAGAGCTGTAGGTTCAGGGCCCCTACCCTACTTTCTTAGGCTGCCCACTTCCACCGGTGTTTCCCTCAGACCGGTTACGCTTTAGCCCCCTGGTCTAGGGGTTCCGTTGGGTCCCTGCCTCCTTTTTGAGTTGAGCTGCCTTGAGTTTTTTTAATTTACTCCACGTTCACAGCTTTTCACGTTATTTACTACTTCCTGTAACGATGAGTACACAATTTTAAATTCTTTATATCATAATATATTTTGATTGCCTCCTAACCATTGCCTCAGGAATCTTGGCTGTGGAGTCCTGCTCGTGGCAGAGATACGCTTATCGGCACATGACCGCAATAAATTTCGCCCCAAGACCCCACAAAAACCTTATCTGGTCTCGCCGCAATAAATTCTAATCGTAACATCCTCCTTCTGGAAATTAAATATTATCTTTTGCTGCGCTTGTACCTTCTGTTGTAATTAAAATCTCGATCATATTCTGCTTCTTTTCTTCTCGAATTTTTCAAATTATTCAATTTGAATTTTAATTGTAATTCGATAAAATATCTATAAAGATAAACATTCAAAGAACAGAATAACGACTAGACCATATTGAGTATAGTCTATACTCTATAGTAACTAAACTAACCTCGTTTTTCTTATCACGATATCTGTGTACTCGATCTAAATCAGCACTGGAAATGTCTCATTTTAGGTTTGTGTTGGTAATGCTCCAACCAATTCGCTGGTATTTTCACCCGCCTCCTAAGGAACCCTACAGGTTCCAACAGTTTCTTCGACTGTACTATTAAAAGCCATCGAGCCTAATTTTTAAAATTGTAATTCTCTGCTGATTGTCCGACGAAATTTTCTCGAAGGGTAGATTTTCGCATTTAAAATTACAGTTTCTTGGGTTTGTCGTCGAATTAACATACTTTTCTAGGTGGTTTATGGAAAAACGCATTGGGTTACCCAATGCGTTCAAATTTCCGTAGGCTGGCCGCTCAACAGAATGAATTGAACTTTGCGTTGGATGATTGCCAAAACTGGAACGAAATTTCTACATGAATAATTAGAAGGAACTGGAGTAAGAGTTCGAATTGTAGATATAAGGGTTGCAATGGTTAGAGAATTTAATGTAGACATGGTAGGGGAGTTGTCGTGTCTCTTTAATTTTTAGAGATTGCATAATAGTTTCACATATTTTTAATTTGGAACTTGTCTTCTTTTGATTAGTTTTGTTAGAAGTATTATCTGGTAATAATCGATTGTCATTAAAAACGAAAGTGTTTTCGTTTGAATTCTGAAATACTTTCGTTATAGGTACATTCAGAAGTCGCTTTACTTTAGATTACTCCTGTTAAAAGCACTAGCTTCTGGTAATTGTCCACTTATTTCCTCATGATTAGAAGATTCGTAACCACAAATTCTGCAATCATTAAATCCCTGTGACCAGTTTCGATTACGTGCTCATATTTTACATTGAAATCTTTTCCATCAATCAACTACACTTTTATTATATGCAATAGAAGGATTTTAGAAAATATTCTGACAATTTTTTTTCTACTAGAAGTTTTAATTTCGCAGCCTTTTCGATTTCTTTCATACTTTTTGGCTTTGCAATGATTAGAGAATTGAAGAACCCACATGGTAGTGGTTTTTTTTTCTCATAGATAAATGTATATTTAATTTAGAAGTTTTTTTCTTTTGTTAGAAGTGTAGTCTTGTACTAATCATTTTTATTAAAAACGAAAGCGTTTTCGTGTGAATTCTGAAATACTTTAATAATAATATTATCATCATCTTTATTAACGGCTAAAACCTTTTTACAACAAGATAAAGATAACCCAAGAAACTCAAATAATATTATGCACACAAATTATGAAGTGCATTAACACCCGTCGACGCAATATCCTTGTGGGAAACTAAGTTCTTAAACTCCGCGACCGAATAAGTCCACGCAAACATTGCGAATACAGTTGGCGGAACGAGTCATTGCCATCGGACTGAATAAAACCATGTTTGGTGGAATTAATTTCGTCTTCCATTAATTTTTGTTACCGTAAAAGTCCGAAAACCGGTAAATCATAGGATTTATAATTTTAATGTGGTACGAATAGGTGAATTATCAGTACAATTTCGGACTTTTACCATATCATAAACGGTCAATCTTAGAATTTACTAGTTCATGTTGGTTTATCTACGAAAGTTATCTTAATTGACATACATATATTGTTATTAGTACACGTCAGTTTACTTGTTAGTGCATGATGAACTGCCAGCATGTTTTGAATTACATCATTCGACAGATGTAGTACATAAACATCATCTCTTGGTGGAACATTTACAAGTACAGTTACATCATTATAGCCTCTGTCGATCTGATAAAGACATTTTTCGTACTATTTCTCTTACATTTATTTGATTGGGAGGAACATGCCGGAATTAATAAAATTTTCTTTACAAATGTTAAATTGATTCCCAGTGAATAATAATGCAAGACTTCCGGACTTGTTCCGAGCTGATAAAATTAGTCATTTTAAATATTCATTATAACAGCCAAGAAGGTTCTTGGGTTTGCCCATCGATTTACTTTCCGGTATGTTTCTTGAGTTTCAATGTTGATGTTTAAGTGCTTTTAAGCGACCAAAAAGGTATTTTACAAATATTTTGGAATGTATTGCCAATTGTAGTATTATATTCTTTCCGGGTTTTGACAGAAAAATAATTTGGGCAACTTTCCACTGATTACGATAATAGTTTGGTCTTATAACCGCATTATAAATAAATGTTATATATTAGTTTTATACATTTATCCGTTAGTTGTAATATCTTTCCTGTTATAAAATCCAAACCAGGTATCTTCTTTTGGTTAATTTGATGTGTGAGCTGAGTTTCTTTGACTTTCAATTTTTTGAATGTTATGTCCATCTGGAATTTTAAGTATTGAAAGATGTCTGAAAGCGCGTTTTGAAGACACTTACGAGGTGTTTGGCTTAGGCAACAACTTTCATTATCGCTCTTTGCCCATTGTCCTGTATCCTTTCTGATTGGTGGCTTTTCTTGTGAGTTCTTTAGCCTCTTTGTTAAATATTTTCTTGTTTCAAATACACTACAGCTCAAAAAGATAAGTACACTTATATTTTTTAACAGTTTTCACAATTTTAGGCATTAAACCCTTTTGAAATCAATATTTTTAAAGAAATCAAGTAATATAAGTGTCTATACAAAGCTTATCAAAAAAAAAACAAAAAAAATCTCACTATATTTGCTAAATTCTGTTTTCTTCAAAAAATCCACCTTTTGCTTTAATAACTGCTTGGCACAAACGGGGCATTCTTTGAGTAAGTTTATCCAAAGTTTCAGGTAGAATTTCATTCCAAGCATCTTGCAAGACCTGCCATAAATGAGTTTGAGACTTTGGAGCTTTAAGTCGAACCTTCCTATCCAGTTCCTCCCACAATAGCTCAATAGGATTCAAATCCGGGGACTGGGGTGGCCAATCCATATAATTGAGCACTCTCCTTTTCTCATTTTCTCGCAAATAGTCTCTGCACAACTTCGAAGAGTGTTTGGGATCATTATCTTCTTGAAACACGATTAAACGACGACCCGAAGGTAGCACATGATCTTTCAATATTTGTTTATATCCTTCTTTTTTTAAAATTCCTTCGATTTTTATAAGATCTCCGACGCAATTGTTACCAAAACATCCCCAAATCATGACGGAACCCCCGCCGTGCTTTACAGTTGGGACAATACATTCCTCTAATGCCCGTTCTCCGTTGCGCCTTCGCACAAAAACTCGTCTATGAGAACCGAAGATTTGAAATTTCGACTCATCCGACCATAGAACCTTTTTCCACTGACTATTTGACCAGGTTTGATGATTTTTTGCCCAAGCTAGTCTTTTTAGTTTATTTTGAGGTCTTAGCAAAGGTTTACGCATAGAAATTCTTCCATGAAGACCGGCTGTTTGTAATCTTCTCTTTACTGTCGACAAACTAACATTATTAGTACGGTTTTCGTTGATTTCCTGCGTAAGTTGAGGTGCCGTCATTCTTCGATTGCGAATGCTATGCCTTACAATTAATTTATCCTCACGTTTGGAAGTCACTCGGGGTCTTCCAGTGCTTTTTCTACTGTTGTAGTCTCTTGTTTCCTTAAATATCTTAAGAGCGTTCTGCACTGCACCCTTGGAAACTCCAGTTTTTTCGGCAATTTTTCTTATAGAATCTCCTGAATTGTGTAAATGAATAATTACGCTACGTTTTGTAGGCGGAATATTTTTATTTCGTCCCATAATATCTCACAGTCAGCGTTTTAAACAAAATTTAACCTCACTTAAACTATTTATGAAACTACAAACTAATTTAATGTTAAATGTTATTTTCCACAAGAAAATATACTAATGAAATGTCAATTTCACCAATGATCACTAAATAAAAGTTTCAAATAACAATAAACACAAATAAACACCGATCAAATTAAAATCATGTAATAGAAAACTTTGACTGAAGTACATAAAACATGAAAAAAACATGGATAAGCTACCTAGCGGAAAATTTAAGAACATTATTTTGTTTGGGACACTATTTATACTCGCCAACTAAATTTTGGAATAATTTACTCTCTTGCATTTTGATTAATTGATAAAATATGAAGTGTACTTATCTTTTTGAGCTGTAGTGTATATCTTAAAGTATAGAGTTAGTAACTTGATATGCCTAAACTTCAAGTTATTATTACATTCAATCTCTTCTTGAACTAATTAGTTTAAAGTTCTTGACTTCTAGTTATTAAATGAATTTTCTTGTTCGAGTACTTTTTCTTCTTCAAATACTTAGGAAATAGAAGTACTTAAATTGGCTGGATGTTTTCGGTTTGGTTAACACAGCGCGGTTCAAGGTGGCAGTAGTTTATGTTATGACAAGATTTTTTGGCATCTAATGCATTAGGGTCTTTATTTAATTTTTTTTGTGGTTCAACATAAGCGACACTAATATATTTTCTCGATATTGAACATGCATCTAGCTGATTGGTTATCGGTTGAATCTATGAAACATAGCTGTAGGATATTTTTTTTTAAATAATGTTAGTATTGTACAGATTGGTAATTTCGGGTTTAATGCATACTTAATTTTCTGTTAAAGACTACGTTTTTAATAACCACAGATAAGTATCTTAATTATTGGTCTTGAAAATTGTGATATCTTAAATTTTTATCTGTGTAAAATTTAGAAAACACTCTGAATTCTGCTATGATTGTTATTATAATATGATGTAGTGAAATTTGATTTAGATATTTTATTCAAATTTGCAATAATTTGAAGATGATTATTTGTATATCGGTGAAATTTTTATTTTAGTCTCTTGGAACCAGGATTCTCTGCTTAACAGCCAGGGCACTTAAGCATCAGACCGTAACCATTCTCTCAGTTTCTCTTTAGATGCTTTTAATACTTGTTTGGTTTATTTACGTTTATTCATAAGAACTGAACATTTTTGTAGTGAATACTACAATGTTAAGTTTGGAGTTTTCCTTGCCCAAAATATATCTATTCGAAGTTTTAGTTTCCCTTCAGTCTTTTTGATTTACGTTTATCATAAAAAAACCTGTTTGCGAAGAACACCCTGTTTGCTATAGCAACGCTTCAATTGAATTTTCGGACTCTCACCTGCAAAACTTCAGATTTTATTCCCCTCATGGAGAAATACGTATTTGAAATTATTTACTTGATTTAAGTTTGTTATCTCCAATACCAACTTATCGATATTGACCACAAATATTTATATTAAACAAATGCTCTGTTATTTAAGTTCTATTTCATTTTCTTTACCTGCTTATCCAATGCCTTGATCGCTTATTTCCTCTAGATTAGAAGATTCATACCAACCAACGACATTGACTATTGCTAAATTGCATGCACCAGTTATTAACACATTCATACAATTTTCTTTCAAAACTTTTCCGTCAACTACACTTTTATTATGTGCAATAGCAGGAGTTTTGAAAATCTTTAGAAGATTAATTGCGTGAACACAAAATTTGGCGATTTCTTTACTTTTCCGAAAATAATTCTAATTGAAGTTTCAGTCTCCACTCAGTCTTTTTGCTTTTTTAAATACCTTTTTTGGTTTATTTTACGTTTATCTGTAAGAACGTATTTGCTGTAGTATTATTTTCTGGTGGTGAACACAAATATGTGAAGTTTGGTTCTTTCTTTGTCCAAAATAATTGTATTTGAAGTTTCAGTTTCTCTTC
Source organism: Cantharis nigra (assembly GCA_958510845.1). Lineage (NCBI taxonomy): Eukaryota > Metazoa > Arthropoda > Insecta > Coleoptera > Cantharidae > Cantharis > Cantharis nigra. The sequence goes on along the minus strand of OY294034.1, from coordinate 6,674,996 downwards.
AGCCTTTTAGATATTTTTATACTTTTTTGTTTTATTTTAGTTTATTCATAAGAATTTCTTTTTCCTCGGAATAAAAAACCTTTCAGCCAGTAACAACACCCTGTTTGATGTAGCAACACTTCAATTGAACTTTCAGACTCACCTGCAAAACAGATTTTATTACTCTCATGGCGAAATACGGATTTGAAATCATTAAATTTATTTAGGTTTAGTACCTCCAATACCAACCTGTCGATATTGACCATAAATATTCATATTAGAAAAATGTTCTGTTATTTAAGTTCTATAATTTATATGATAAAAATAAATATGGAAACTAATTTATTAATCAAAATAAAGTTTTTGTACTCGGGGGCGAACGAAGGAAATAAATCAAAAAAGAATTAAAGTATAACCTGAATCTTATTGATTTATAAGTGGAATGGGTTTGAATCTAACAAGTGGTATCGGCCCAATACTTTGATTCAAAATTTTTATCGGTATCAATTTACTCATTTCGTTTTTCGGAAGATTTGCTTCCGCAATTAATTTATATTGTTGGTTCATAAGGGTAGCAATATCATGTCTTTAATCTTAATTATTCGTTGATCTTAGAGAAGGTTCGTATTTAATTGATAAATACGTAGTGCTGGTCTAAGATGTTAGGAATACTATGTCCTTATTAATCTAAAAGAAGCTTCGTCTTATGTTATAGTAAAATACTATTTTAATTTGTAATTAAACGATTTTATTACACCGGCTTACAAAAGCCAGACCGGACCTTAGTCATTTTATGAGACCTTTCTTTAACTTCACTGAGGAAATCCCTGCGTAAGCATCACGTATGAATGGATCGTTAACAGGAACAGAGAATTAAAAATTATTTGAAAGTAGGCAACAATAGAAAATGGACTTATATAGGGGTAAGCCTTAATATCGTGAGCAGGATACTGCTCGCAGATATTAAAGATAAATAATATAAGTTAATTGCCGAAGCAAATCTTCCGAAAACCGAAATGCACGAATTGCTACCGATAAAAAATTGAGTTTTTAAAGGCATGTTATTTCTACCGTTGTGAGTTAGCAGCAGAATGTTATTAACGGCTAAAACCTTTTTACAACAAGATAAAGATAACCCAAGAAACTAAAATAATATTAGGTACACAAATTATAAAGTACATTAACACCCGTCGACGGAATATCCTTGTGAGAAAGTAAGTTCTTAAACTCGGCGACCGAATAAGTCCACGGAAACATCATTGCGAATATATATCTTTGAAGTTTTAGTTTCTCTTCATTCTTTTTGATTTACGTTTAGCATAACAGATTTTTACTTATGTTTTTTTAACGAAAATTTTTTTTAAATTAATAACGTTTTTAATTTTTAAATGAAAAAAACCATTTTGCGAAGAACACCCTGTTTGCTATAGCAACGCTTCAATTGAATTTTCGGACTCTCCCGTCTGCAAAACTTCAGATTTTATTCCTCTCATGGCTAAATACGTATCTAAAATCATTAACTTGATTTAAGTTTGTCATCTGACCTCCAATACCAACTTATCGGTATTGACCACAAATATTCATATTAAAAAAATGTTCTGTTATTTAAGTTCTATAGTCTGTATGATAAAAATAAATTTGGAAACAAATTTATTAATTAACAATAAAGTTTTTGTACTCTGGGGCAAGCGAAGGAGATAAATCAAAGAAGAATTAAAGTATAACCCGGAACTTATTATTAAGTGGAATGGGTTTGAATCTAACAAGTGGTATCGGCCATACCTTTATCCAAAATTTTTACTTCTAGGTATTGGTTCCAATCTATACAAATTTTAAACTAACTGTTTTAGTGCAAAATATTTCACATTCGTGCTGTTCTCCACGTTCATAATTTATACATTATTTACAACTTCTTCTTCCGGTAACGTGGAGTACACAATTTTAACTTCTTAATTTAATTCTTAGAAAATCTATTTGCTTGCTGCCTATTCGACAAGATGAAAACGATGTAACCTAATTCATCCACTTACAGTGGCTTACAAACAAATTAGGACCACCTATTTTATTATTAATTATCTACAACAAAAGGTCAAATTCGCCTCAAATTCAATAAAACTCCTATATTATGTCTTAAATGTTTATTAAAAGTTTTAATTAATATTTGGTGGCACCACTAAGAGCCTTAATCACAGCTTGTTTATATTTAGCTGCTGGGAAATGATGATATTTGAAATATTTCATAACATTCTTTACATCGTCTTTTTCAAGCCCGGCATAGTATTATCTTTTGCTAATAAGTTTAAAATGTGGGCCGAGCAACCATAGGTTAAGATATCTGGTATACCAATTTCAGTACATTGTGATAATTGTCTTTTCATTTTTGCCATATTTACTCGCATTGTCTGTAACAACACTTCGAACGAAACAACCAAACTTTTGACAAGCTTTTATCGCATCAACAGTTAATTTTTAATAAATATTCACCGGTATGGCTGTTATCAGCTGCATCTATTGTTTCAATTAAATGGATAGTTCCTTGTGAGGAGTCGGTTACCGATATACATATACTATTGGTTCATTGTGTATGTTGCTCCAACCATCTAATGTCATGCACACCGCTTTACCCTTTAATTGTTTTTGAACATCAAATTTTACAGAATTGTATATCTCATCTAGCAAATGATTCCCAATTTGATGACGATTTGGGAGGTTATATCCCGGTCGCAAAATATTAATCAATTTCTTAAATTCTGGATGTTCGACATGGCGGAATGATGAATTTGTAGAGTAAAGAAACCTTGCTATTTGAATATCAATATTGTTCTTTTCAGAAATTGAAGTTCTCGTGACAAATGAATCCATCAGAACTATCGGATGATTTGATGTTGAGGAGCACGCTGTTGTGGTAGAAAAATCCGTTCTCCGTATTTTGTTCCGGTTTTCTTGGTTTTCATCTTCACTCTTGTCACATTATTAATATCTTCGTTTTCTTCCAGGTATTCTTCTTCACCTAAGGATATTATAGAAGTATCGCACTTGTTTGATTGAATTCTCATTCGAGTAACTAACGCACTCATTTCTTTTTTACATTTTGCTCTAACAGATAACCTGCATGCGCATTAACTTGCATACAATGCTGATTATATTGTTTATATTTTTTGTCAACTATCTTAACAGTATTATTTATTAAAAAATATAAGAAAAAATGACCAAATGGCGAAAACTGAACTGGTAACACTCATACAAGTCATCAGATTAAAATAGTAAAAAATGTTTGTAAAATTTAACACCACTATCTGTGTGGTAAGTTGAGAATCGCCTGATTTGTTGGCCCACCGAGGCATAATATTAAACAATAATTCATCTTATATATTAAAAATCTGCGCTTGGTACCTCAATTACAATTTTCATAAATCCGGTCTTAAAATTTACTTATTCAGAAAAAAAACATGATTGAAACTCATTTTAAAAACACTTGTGTTTTAAACTTGTTTTAAACATTTTAAAACAAAACAACACTGACTGTAATGCACGACTAAATCCTCACTGCAGGGGGATGTTTCACCGTACAACTGTCTTGGTAACCTTCATAGGTCTTCTTTTGACGTATTGAACAGCTTCTGTTATCGACTCCTGCCGTGATTCGTCGCTAAAGATAACCTATGAATACAATTTTTTTTAAATAAAAACGAACTTTTATGTTAAAGGCGAGCCTTTTTCATTTTTTCTGTTAATTTTGGCTTTTTGCTGGTCTTCTACTCATGATTTTATTTTCAAAGAGTCGTGACTGCAATGTACATTTAGAAATACTGATTTCGTCCTCTTGCATCACTCTTTAAATTTCATCTAAAATACTTCTGCGGTTTTCTAACGTTTTTTTTAACTATCTTTCGATCTTCTCACCGTTGTTGAACGGTGACAAATCGTTGTTTTCCCGCACATAATTTAATCAGTGAATCAGGGTAAATTTCACACAGACTAACATAACCATGGGCTGGCCATGCCCACCCTGGCGCCACGGTAGTTCCGTGCTTGGTTAAATGATCATATTATTTGTATGTTAAAAGAATTATAAATGTATTATATCACAAAATTTGATACAATATAAAATTCTGTAAGTTTACAGTAGATACCGATCGTTGGGAGCAGATTCCCACGAAGCTGTTTCGACTTAACGAAGTCTTCGTCCGTCCAAAATGACGGCGGTTCAGTTGTGAATCTCAAGGAGAACGGTGTTCCCCTGCCCTGTATTAGGCCATTCCCGGAGTAGGACGCCTTCAGCCCATCACCCCAATATCTCTTTATATGTTCTTTATTTGTTTCTAGGTCCTTATTCCATCTGAGCAGTTTTTAAGATCTTCTAAAAACGGTCTGGCCTGCCCGAAATGGTTATACTTTTCGCCTAAGTATTTAAAGAACTCTGTCGGACCCAGAGATCAATGGGAACACCACCACTATAAAACTAGGCCGTAGTCGACGAGGACAGTATTTTTTTCCAGGAAACCACCCGAGTTATTAAAGACGAACATTTCTTTGGATAACATAACCTTGGGTGGGATTATATTAGTTATATGTCAAAAGAATTAGAAATGAACAATATCACAATATTGAAATTGAAAACTTCCTGATCCGTTTTGGTTCTGCGAATAATATATACTACCGGTTATAATGGTAGAAATATCATGTCTTTATTAATCTAAACGAAGCTTCGTAGTTTATCGATAAACTAATTCTATAATAAATTTATTATTTATCGGTAGCAATTGAGGCATTGTTTGCCTTAGCCGATTTGCTTTGGCAAATAACCCATTGTTGGTTATATTGATATAAATATATAGTCTTTATTATTCCAAACGAAGCTTCGGAGTTTATCGATAAGTTAATTTATAAGAACAGATTTATTTTTACGCTTAACGAAACGTTTTTAATTTTTGGTAACAAAGCTTTTTGTTTTTTGTTCCTGTTTTCTTGGTTTTCATCTTCACTCTTGTCACATTATTAATATCTTCGTTTTCTTCCAGGTATTCTTCTTCACCTAAGGATATTGTAGAAGTATCGCACTTGTTTGTATGAATTCTCATTCGAGTAACTAACGCACTCATTTCTTTTTTACATTTTGCTCTAACAGATAACCTGCATGCGCATTAACTTGCATACAATGCTGATTATATTGTTTATATTTTTTGTCAACTATCTTAACAGTATTATTTATTAAAAAATATAAGAAAAAATGACCAAATGGCGAAAACTGAACTGGTAACACTCAAACAAGTCATCAAATTAAAATAGTAAAAAATGTTTGTGAAATTTAACACCACGATCTGTGTGGTAAGTTGAGAATCGCCTGATTTGTTGGCCCACCGAGGCATAATATTAAACAATAATTCATCTTATATATTAAAAATCTGCGCTTGGTACCTCAATTAAAGTTTTCATAAATCCGGTCTTAAAATTTACTTATTCAGAAAAAAAAACATGATTTGACCGTATAACTGTCTTGGTAACCTTCATAGGTCTTCTTTTGACATATTGAACAGCTTCTGTTATCGACTCCTGCCGTGATTCGTCGCTAACGATAACCTATGAATACAATTTTTTTTTAATAAAAACGAACTTTTATGTTAAAGGCGAGCCTTTTTCATTTTTTCTGTTAATTTTGGCTTTTTGCTGGTCTTCTACTCATGATTTTATTTTCAAAGAGTCGTGACTGCAATGTACATTTAGAAATACTGATTTCGTCCTCTTGCATCACTCTTTAAATTTCATCTAAAATCCTTCTGCGGTTTTCTAACGTTTTTTTAACTATCTTTCGATCTTCTCTAGGTGTAGTTTTCCACCTCCCTTTAGTAGTTCACGGTAAATTGTTGTTGAACGGTGACAAATCGTTGTTTTCCCGCACATAATTTAATCAGTGAATCAGCGTAAATTTCACACAGACTAACATAACCCTGGGCTGGCCATGCCCACCCTGGCGCCACGGTAGTTCCGTGCTTGATTAAATGATCATATTATTTGTATGTTAAAAGAATTATAAATGTATTATATCACAAAATTTGATACAATACAAAATTCTGCAAGTTTACAGTAGGTACCGATCGTTGGGAGCAGATTCCCACGAAGCTGTTTCGACTTAAGGAAGTCTTCGTCCGTCCAAAATGACGGCTGTTCAGTTGTGAATCTCGAGGAGAACGGTGTTCCCCTGCCCTGTATTAGGCCATTCCCGGAGTAGGACGCCTTCAGCCCATCACCCCAATATCTCTTTATATGTTCTTTATTTGTTCCTAGGTCCTTATTCCATCTGAGCAGTTTTTGAGATCTAAAAACGGTCTGGCCTGCCCGAAATGGTTATATTTTTCGCCTAAGTATTTAAAGAACTCTGTCGGACCCAGAGATCAATGGGAACACCACCACTATAAAATTGGGCCGTAGTCGACGAGTACAGTATTTTTTTCCCGGGAACCACCCGGGTTATTAAAGACGAACATTTCTTTGGATAACATAACCTTGAGTGGGCTATGCTCGCCCTGGCTCCACGGTGCTTCCGTGTTTGAATAAATGATTATATTATATGTCAAAAGAATTAGAAATGCACAATATTGAAATTGAAAACTCAAATAATTTAAAAAAAAATTTATATCAACATGTATACATATTACATATATTATATTATATATAACATCTGTACAATTTAATCAGTGAATCGGGAATGTGTGAATTTAGTGATTCTAAAAGAAGCTTCGTAGTTTATCGATAAATTAATTCTATAATAAACTCATTGATTTAGTGGTAGTAACCGAATCGTTTTGGTTTAGCGATTAATCCATACTGCCGGTTATAATGGTAGAAATATTATGTCTTTATTAATCTAAAAGAAGCTTCGTAGTTTATCGATAAGTTAATTTATAAGAACAGATTTATTTTTACGCTTAACGAAACGTTTTTAATTTTTGGTAACAAAGCTTCTTCTGAAGAACAACTTATTTGCTGTAGCATTAGTTTCAGGTTGAGAACAGAAAAATGTGAAGTTTGGTGTTTTCTTTGACCTTAATAATGCAATTTGCCGTTTCAGTTTCTCTTCAGCTTTTTAGATATTTTTATACTTTTTAGGTGTATTTCACGTTGTTTCATAAGAACAGATTTCTATATACCCTGATCGGGTGATAGACGTGCAGTTTAACTCAGAACCATCACGGTTATCGATTCATTAATGGAACCGGGCAGCTATATAAGTACACTTAATTTAAAATTTTTTCAAATACTTTGTTTCGGGAGTTGCACGCTGCCGTTTGGCTAGAAGTTTGTTATTGCGAAGTACTTTTCTCCCTCAAAAGAGCTTTAAAATACGTGATCTGTAGGACGAGTCCCCTCCTTGTAAGACAACATAAGTTTAGCCCCCTCCCAGGGTTCGCTTTCAGCTACCACTCACGTCAGTCAGTCCTTAGTGGCCTGGTCAGAGCAGGAAACAACCATCAGCACCACTTTCGGTTGTTTTTGAGAACCTTGGTACAGATTTTCTGACCTGTGTTTTGTCCAGCGCGGTAGTTAACATCCCTATGATGAGGTACGCTGAACGTATTTTGCGGATACCCTTCTGGCGCTATTGACACTCGGATATCCGTGAAGGCAGAGCTGTAGCTTCAGGGCCCCTACCCTACTTTCTTAGGCTGCCCACTTCCACCGGTGTTTCCCTCAGACCGGTTACGCTTTAGCCCCCTGGTCTAGGGGTTCCGTTGGGTCCCTGCCTCCTTTTTGAGTTGAGCTGCCTTGATTTTTTTAAATTTACTCCACGTTCACAGCTTTTCACGTTATTTACTACTTCCTGTAACGATGAGTACACAATTTTAAATTCTTTATATCATAATATATTTTGGTTGCCTCAATACAAAAGTTCCATTAACACATTCTTGTTCCATTTTGTGTGATTTAATAGAACACGTACGGATTTTAATGAAATTTCTACAATCGAAGTTACGCTTTTGATTGTGTCGTTCATGAGTTTAACTAAATCTTCTGTAGTTAAAACTTTGAAGGGAAATTTAATAGGTTTTTTTTTATCATGTTCGTTTTATAATTTCCACTTCACTACAACACTGTAATATGCAATACTACAATACTTTGAGTATTGATAAGTATTAGTAGACGATAGTCACCTAATATTGGATACTTTTTGATTCCATTTTTTTTATGACAGGAACATTTTGTAATTATATTTTTTGTAATAGGTAGCAATTTGTACATTTCTTTTTGATAGAAATATCATGTCTTTATTAATCTTATAGAAGCTTCGTCTTAAGCCGGCTACAGACTATGTGCACACGTACGCAAACTTGGGGCATACGCTTATATGTGCACGTAGTGTGTATGGTTTACAAATCACAAACTTCGTCTATGTATGGCATGTGTGGACGTTCGGATGGCAGTCGGTAAATGAAGCACACATCAAAGAGATGATGGTCTCATGCGAATACGTGCGCGCATGGAAACTAACCTCGTACACACTATTCGCACCAATGTGTTCAGGTATCTACAGTTAAAAGTAGATTATTAAGTTCATTATTTTATTTTTGATTCTCCTATAAGTGGACATTAGGGCATCTCGTTTTTTTTTTAATTCTATGACAGACATCTTTATGCTTAATTCTTTTCTTAGGGTTTCCCACGCATCCGCCACTTCATTCCTATTTTTGTGGCCCACATTTTTTGCATCCCAGATTATGGGATGCCGTTCGTAAATAGATAAAAATTTTAATATTACATTATCTGACCATGCAATGTCGTTTACTCGATATAAATTAGCACTGGTAATGTCTCATTTAGGTTTGTGTTGGTAAAGCTCAAGACCAATTCGTTGGTATTCTCGTCACGTCTTCAAGAATTCTACATAGGCTTAAACAATTTTTTCGACTGTACTATTCAAAGCTACCGAACCTAATTTTTAAAATTATAATTTCCTGTTTATTGTCCGACAAAATGTTAAGGGGATCTTAAACTTCTGGATACCCCGATACAGACACACCAAAGAATGGTAGGGCATTTTCAAAAAAGCAAGAATTGAATATAATCGGCAAGCAATTTTCGCCTTCAAAAGTTCAATTCTTTGGATTTGGGCTCCTGTCATCGGATTAACATAATTTTATAGGTGGTTCAATCTTGCGGCGGAGGCGGTGCTTTCGGAAGTGGACTGGACCTCGACACAACGATTTCCGTTTCCTTAATTTTTTTTTCTAAAAGTAAAAGAAATTAGCTATAAAATTAAAAATGTAGTATGAACAAAAATTTAGCATTTCAAAAAATAAATAAACAATTCATTATTTTCGCGCAATAATTACGAATTTGTTCGCGTTTCTTAGAAATTGACAAAATTGAAAATCTATCGGTAAAATTTGCTGCTCGAAAACGACATTGTTATTTAATAACATATTTTTATTTGTGTTGGTAATGATCAGGACCAATTCGTTGGTATTCTCGTCCGCCTCTTCAAGAATTCTACATAGTTGCTGAAGCTTCCACTTCTTCTAATGTAGCTGCGTTGGTTGGATGTGTACGAATCAATTTCCTGCAAGTCCTCGCAATGTTGTAATAAACTGAGTTATTGTTTCTCCTTCGTTACGATACTTTGAAGCGAACGCAACTCGCTCTGACAAAATATACGTTTTGCTACCATAGTACTTTTGTAAAGTAGTAATCACATCCTTGTAAGTTATTGTTGTTATATTTACTGGTTTAAAATGGTCAACTAAAATTTTAAAAGGTTTAGCTCCACCTGGCTAAGTATTAAATTTCGTTTCTTCGTGTTGTCAGTAATGTTCTTTACTTGTAATTCCATTTCAAAACGTTGAATATAATATTCCCATCCTTCTTGATCAGGGTCAAATCTTTCAAATTTGAAAAATGTATTGAATTATCTGTTTCCGCCATTTCAACTGATTTACTAAAAAAATAAATAAATAGTTGCTTCTACTTGAAAATAAATGTTAATTGTTCCAAAACTGTTAATTTAAATGTAAATGCACATGTGTTTATCACGTATCGTTTTTCGCACATTTGTTATAACCGGCAAATTTCGCAATATTGTTCACTGTTAATACACTTGTTATGTTTATGTTTTCTCGTTGCTTATTAATCCTCATCGCCAATTATGTTGTATAGTGAAGGTAAATAAATAATAAACCTAATTTATTATACATTATTTAATATGTTTAGCTAAAGTACAGTTCTGTTCATGTTTGAACGTCGCCATGTTACCGTTCATGCGCTTGACCGTTCTTCAATGGAGGCCCATCATACCACAACTCTATACTACGCTAAACTACTCTATAACTAGTTCTATTGGTACACATCAGTTTACTTGTTAGTACATGTCGAACTTCCAGGATATTTTGAATTACATCATTTGCGGGATGATTTACAAGAACATCTCTTGGTGGAGCATTTACAAGTACAGTTACATCATTATAACCTCTGTCTGCCAGATAAAGACATTTGTCGTACTACTCCTCTTACATTTACTTCAATGGGAGGAACATTTTGGAGTTAATAAAAATTTTTTTTTCAAATGGTGAGTTGATTTTCCATAAATAATTGTGCAAGAGTTCCTGGGCTGATAAAATTCGTCTTTTTTTGAATATCCATTATAACAGCCAAGAAGGGTCTTGGGTTTGTCTATCGATCTACTTCTGGTATTTTAACTTTAATTGTTTGTCCGGACATTGCAGGGGTAATTTTTTCTTCATACCATTTTCATTTTCTTTACCTGCTGCTCCAATTATCGAAAATAATTGGAACATTAATTTCGGGTGGTGAACACAAAACTTTGAATTGCTGTATCATCAGTCAAGACATGTTTCGATGGAGGACTTCCAGCAGCAACAAGTCCGAACTGACTTTTTGACTATCCTATGTACCTTTAGTCGTGGCATGATGATGTTTTAAGTGGTTTTAAGCGGCCAAAAATGATTCTTCAAATATTTTGGAGCGTTGCCATAAAAATTATTTTATTATTAGTTTGTTTGCTGGTTTTGGCACAAGAATAATTTGGGAAACTTTCCACTGATTACGAAAATAGTTCAGTTTCATAACCGCATTATAAATAAATATTATAAGTTATATACATTTATGCTTGAAATATTGTGATTGGTAAGTCCATTTGGAATGGCGAATCCAAGTCTTGAAGACACTTTCGAGGTGTTTGGAATAGAAAAGAATAGAAGTAATTAGTTTAAAGTTCTGTACTTTAAGTTATTGCATTAATTCTCTTCAAGTAAACTACTTAGAGAAAAGAAGTACTACTTAAATTGGCAGGATGGTTTTCTTGCCACTTAACACAGGGATGTTCAATGTGGTAGTAGTTTTTGGTATCTAATACATTGGGTTATTTATTTGATTTTCTTCGTGGTTCAACATAAGCGACACTAATGCTCGTGCCAAGTAGAAATGAACTCGACAATCATCGTATTTCAGCAATAACTTACTTAATTTTTGAGATACGGCAAATATTTTAATAAACGAACTTAAAGAATTTTATTGGTTCTTTAAATTGTATATTACAATTTTTGCTGTATCTCTAAAATCAAGAAAGTTATTGCTAAAAAACGACGATTTTTGGTTCTATTTCTATTTGGCACGAGTTCTAATACTATATTTTCTCGATATTGAATATGCTGATTGATTATCTGTTGGATCTATGAAACATGTATACCTGTAGAATATTTATTTTTGTTTAATAATCTTATTACTTTAGAGATTGGTAATACTGTAGTATTCTTTCAGGTGGTGAACACAAAAATGTGAAGGTTTGTGTTTTTCTGTGCTCAAAATAATTCTATTTGAAGTTTCTGTTTCTCCTCAGTGTTTGTTTTTTTTAAATATTTTTTTGATTTATTTTACGTTTATTTATAAGAACAGATATCTTTTTACGCTTAACGAAACGTTTTTAATTTTTGGTCAAAAAGTTTAAAAAAAAATTCTGTAAGTCTACAGTAGAAAATAATGAAGTAAAAAGCTCGGCCATGAAATTCGTTACACAAACTACATATCATTTATGGTTTTTGAGTATTTAAGATGACCGGCATCAAATGATCATATTATTTTGTATATTAAAAGAATTGGAAATGTACCTACTATATCCCAAAATTTAATACAATATCACATTCTGTAAGTCTACAGTAGAAAATAAAAAAGTAAAAAGCTGCTCATGAAATTCATTGCATAAACTGCAGATCCTTTATCATTTTTGAGTATTTATGATGAAGGGCATCAAATACAGTTAGTACTTGTTAAGGTGAACTCACCTGGTAACTTATTGCCGACCTCTAGCTCAGCGGATCTTAGATTTGGGCGTGGTTTACTCTGAAGTCAACACAATTAAACAAAATAATTTTTTCATAATAATTTAATTTCTCCCTTAGATTAGTTAAATGAGCAAGCTCAATAAAGATACAATAAGGTTTATAACATTCACTTAACCTATCAATGACACAAAAATTAATGGTTGACCACAATGCCAAATTTATCATAACTAAAAGTACTGAAGATCACTTCAAAGCAATATGAATCAACAGTCGTAAAAGATAATCGATCCCCATTCGTAAATGCGGCGATAATCACAAAATTTATTGTAAACGACAATCTCCATAAAATTTCGTCGATATAATCCAAATCTTATTCTAACACAACACAATAATGAATACGTCGGGATTATACCGAACATGTGTGCAAGCACACCAAGAATGTACCAAATAAACAATACAATAACCGTACCTTGTTACAATTATTTCATTGTAGTTGCAGGAATCCAGATACAAATTTGTGGACGGACAGGTCGGCCTCGTACGTGCATAGCTTCAATTTAAATGGAAAAAAAATACCCAAAGTCCAATTATTACGCCAACAGCAAAATAAAACCCGTTGCTTGTTCCATTGAATTTAGAGATTCCGCAATAATCGAAAGTTCGTCAAAAACTACAAAATCACAACAAATCGGCATAATTTGTTGATAAACCACATTTAAAACTTCTTTATTCTACAGGTTCGCAACAACCTTAACAGAACCGGTAAACATCAATAATTCTTGCACTAGAATACATTTTGAAATTGCATCGTTTCGAACTAAATCGCTTATTATGTCGGCTCAACATTTAATCAAAAAACCGGCAACATGGTGATCGTGTCGCCACATTCCATGCGCAATTTGCAACGCAGTAACCTTTCCCGCGTTTACTAAGGTCGAGAATCGCTTGGCGCGCGTCACCGACTAAAGAAATAACTACCCATTCTTCAAATTTCATTCTCGAAACGCATTATTAACGGTAATCGCGAACACAGAAATTTCACGAGGAAACGTCACTATTCCACATAATTTAACTCGATCATAACTAAATTTTCTAGCTAATTTTTAGCCCATCATCAAAAATGACTTCCGACTACAATGCTAGTTGGTCGTTGAGTTCCACCAAAACGTGGCTCGCTTGTCGAACGTTCCGCGGTGCGCAGTCAATTGCGCGGTCATCGTATACACAAAACCATAGGCGTAACATACTTCTGAAAAGTCTGGCTTTGCTTGATTTATGCTTTATTTTTCAGGTGGACTAACATAACCTTGGGTTGGCCATGCTTATCCTAGCGCCACGGTAGTTCCGTGTCTGATTAAATGATCATATCATTTTTAATTATAAATTATTTTATAACATATTTGATGTAATTGTGTAAGTCTACAGTAGAAACTAATGAAGTGAAAAGCTCGGCCATGAAATTCATTACACAAACTGCAGACCATTTTCACCGATTGAGGAACCCGTACTGGGCTTGGGTTTCAGGCGTGGAACTCTCCTATTATCCCTTCTTTGGCACCTTTACTTTCCCAATGGGTTACGCCCTGTCATATGAAGTGTGTGAATTTCTTGTTTAAAAAATTTTTTTCTACTTATACATCAGTTCTTTTAACTGGTGTTACTTATAAAAACATTTAATATTTGAAGCAGATACAACAAGAGGAACAATATAACTTGATTACAACTATCTATACGTTGAATGGAACAATATATGTATTATAGTAACTAAATTCTCGTCCGATGATATAAGACAACAGGATATTGGGTATAACGGACCCAAATAAAACTACTAAGGTTATTTCGTCGACGTTTCGAAGGTATTTATTCCTTTATCTTCAGGACTGCAAGAAAACAAAATATAAACATCGAAGCAACAGCAGGCAAAAAACGAAATCCTCCCTCCATAACCAGATGTAAAAACAGTAATACTCTTCTGTAAAACAACTATAAAATGACCCGTTTATCAAAAAATGTGTACGAATAATGGAGGTACCCCATTCGTACAACCTTGTGTGTATATGCATCTGCAGTACGTGTAACGTCCTTATATATCAGTAAACAACGATATAATTCGAAATAAAAATTTATTTTTAATTTATAAAATTTTTCTTTGTACAATTTATTATATGTTATTTAAATCACGTTCTTTTTTTTGCTCGTTTCGGTGCATCTCAGAATCCATTAGGAAATCGCCAACTGCACGTCTTTTTCCGTCATGTTCGGAAAAGTTCTCATGGCACCTTCCAAAATGAAAGTTACATTAAATTGATATTACTTCTTAACAATTCCTTCAAATTAAGCACATGGAATGTTATTTTTTCTCGCTTCCCAATGTAACTATATTCCGTTCCACATAAGCGGTTCGTAACGAGCTTACTTGTAGCTCGGTTAATGAAATCCTAAGCATCTTTTCCACCTAAAGACGATATTTCCTTAATCCACAAATAAACATTTTGTAAAATGAAATATATATTCTAAATTAGACTAAACAAGACAAATAGTTATATTATTACTGAACAATAAAATAGAAATTTACTTACAGCATTTTTCATATTATCTTGTTCCGATATATAATTTTCAAAATTTACCATATTATCTACGCAATTTATAGGAAGATATGGTACATTGGTACATATGTGTACAATGAAAACTTCTGTTCTTCTCCTCGGGTAGACTGGGAAATTACTTGCTTTGTTTCTATGGCAATATCCATAGAGCTGTAGCCCATATGGATATGTCGATGTCAAACAGCGCTACAACCCAGAGTGGGTTTTGGCTAAACACTTCATTTGAGAAATGTAATCAAGGTATTAAAGTTTTAATGGTGACAGGTACACCCATGTAAGGGGTGGAATTTTTATACTCTTCTTCCCTCCCAACCTCATGTGCAGTGTCATTTGAACATGATCAAAGGGAGGTGAAGACAAATAAATTAAAAATGTGCTTAAAAATGAATATAACAATAATTTTATGTGTTTTAGCGGTCATGACAATTTTGTTCATCTCTGTTTTCTCTGTATTTTTTGCATTTTTTACTCTTTATCTTCCGCTGGTTTCCATAGTGTTATCTTTACCATGTCGACTGTTTTCCTCATGATAAGTCCACATTAAAAATGTGCTTTAAAAAATGAATATAACAATAATTTATATATCAATAACAATAAACATTACAGTTACCAATCCACACAATTTCTTTGTCAGGAGCAAATATTCGATTCAGCACGCCGTCCACAAATTAAAAATATATGTACCGACTGCCCAAAGGTGGTCGTAAACATTAATAATTTTTTAATTAATGGTTTTACAGTCTCGGCATCATCTACTGGTAATTGATCTTCATCAAAAAGTATGCGTTTTTACTTAAAATTTAAATATAAAAAGTAAAACTACAAAAGTAGCTACAGGTGGATTTCGGCCGTGAAGATCCTATCACAATATGTTACCAATGAGTAACCTGGGGTTATTGAAAAAATCAGAATCCCCAGCCAAAAACATACATGCGGATAGTTTTACACCATCACATGGACCACTAGGTTTTGTCACACTACCGACGGTTTCGAGATTACTCCGTCGAGATTTCAAGATAATTCTATTTTTCTTATCATTGAAATCATCTTCAGAAAATCAATTTGTTTCCTCTGAATCAGAAGATTCGTAGCAACGAATTTATTTTGCTTTCTTTTACATTTATTTTTAAGAACAGATTTTTAGGCTTAAGGGGACGACCGTTGCTTGTTTGACCGCTACGAGCACCATTTGTACCAAATTCCACAAATTTTAGCTTCTGATCGAAAATATATAAAAACAATATTAGGTATCTATTTAGTCCATTATAAATATGCTTACAGATTTTTAATATGTCAATTTCTATTGTTAAAAAACAACAATAACTTCCATAGGTATGCTAAATCTATCCTCATATTTCAATGCAACAACCATACAGCATGCCGCCACTAATTTCATTAACTTGTGCCATCCAATCTATACAATTCGATCGCATCATAAAGGTCAATAAAAATTGATTTTCCATATATCTCTGAGCTGACGGTTAAGCTAAAAGAAAACGTTTACATTACAAATATTTGTCATATTATAACAATTTACTTCTCTTTGTTTTAATTAATTGAAAGTATCCAAATAGCCCTCGTGGACTTGTCCCCTTGATCCCTTAACAGCCCGGACAAATAGCATTGTAACTTTAATTGGCGACTGACGGTTAAGTAACAAATTATCGTAAACTGGGTGGTGTGATCGACTAACGAAACGTCAGTTGTTGACCTCTTCGAGTCGGCAGTTTATGTTTGGGCAATTTTCTGTGTAAAAACGTGCAGAAACTTTTTTTACGTTCGATATTCCCCCTATTTCCTTTAATGGTTAAATCTGTTTTTATATTTCCTATTTCTAACTCGGCTCTATTTACTCTTGAATTTATCTTTTTTAAATCTCACTCGAGAATTAAAATTGTCAAAACCCCTATTAATCTCTGCACGTAACGCTTTTGTATTATTTTCAAATGATTCTTGCATTTTAAGAAATATCACCTCTATTTTTGCCATGGTGAAATGGGAATCCATTCAGAATAAATTTGAAGCTGTTTTCAAACTTAACCCAGAGACGTACGGTTTTTGCACCAATGCATCCAAATTGCTTATTTCAAAGTCATTTCTTTTGAGAATGTATCCCACACCATTGACCAAACCGTCACTTGTGTCTAAATTTATTGTCATTATGTAACGGCCACCTAAAGAGACATGTGTGAGATCCCTGTGTTTTTGATAGAAGCGCAACTTTAGATGCCTTGCTCGTGTAGCCATATAGTGAATCTTTGGCCATTGAAAATACTTCATTTCCTGGTAAAGTAGATAGTGCAAGTGAGTTTATATTAGTCAATTAACTGCTTCATTTGTGTAAAGAAAATAAATAGGCGCTGCGCTCTTTAAAGCAGGTATACGGCTCTTGATATCTATTATAAAAAATCACTGGTTTCAACACAATATGTATCGTTCTTTTTACAATGTGTTTCTTCAATTATCTCGACATGAACATAACTCTCATTTTTTCGTATATTCAAGACTCATTAAATTTGCGATAGTCTGAAATTTCTTCATTCTTCTTGGAATAGGTGGGATTTTAAAATTCTCTATGTTGTAAGGCAAATTTTATCAATTTTAATCCGCTTGACATTTTCAAGAAATTTGCAATTCATGTTTATTAACGCAATTACCAAATCTTAATTAATTCTGTTGATATCTTCGGCGCTATAAGCCGTCGAAGATCGACAATCTACATAATAAGTATCCAAACTGTATTATCTAAATTACGTTTCTTTACTGATTTTTCTATTGCAATTCACTGCATTCCTAATTGCATGTGCGGCTTTGTACACATGTTGATCCCAAGCACGATAGTCATTTTCAACAAAAGACCGAAAACATCTCCCTAAAGGTATGGTTTGCTAAAAGCAGTCGCTGCAGAACAGTTACTGCCGGCGTTGGCGACAACTGCTATACCTGGTTAGCTAGACACGTTTTCAGTGTAACTGCAATAGATTGTTTATAAACAGAACACCTTATCAGCCGTGTGGGTTTTAAGTTTCAATGAGTTATCAGTTTGTTTATTTAAGAATGTTATTTATCTCGGGCTTTGATTACTAGTACTATGCTCTTGGCATAAACAAAAAATGATTATCTAAAAGCATAGGAGTTCCATAGTCATTACAAACATAGGGTGCACTTTCCGAAGAGGTCGAAATGTTGATTTACCTTTGAATAATCACAATCAATGAATAAATGAATAATCATTTGAGTTCTTGAAAGTTAACAAAATTTTTATGTTTTTTTTTTAATATTGATATGGTTAATTTAATTTTTCTATTTTTGCAATAGAAATAAGTAATTGTTTTTTTTTCCTACGAAGATTGTTTTTAATAATAAATTATAGTATAGGTAAACTCAGTAAACTAATAAAAAAAATATGTTGATCTAGATGAACCATTATAATATTCCGAAGTATTTCAATTGCAATTCGTAAAAAATACTGTTTTAAAATAATAAACAAATATAGTTATTTTTACAACTAAATATTTATTAGAAATATAAATATACATCGCATCGGTAGCGTTGCAGTCCTACCTACTGCTCTCATCGCAGTATGAAGTTGACCGTCATGTATGATTCATAGTTAAATATGACAAGGACTTGAACGCCTGCAGTCGCTGTTCCTTGCAAACCACTATGCAGAAATTGCAAATAAGCAGTGGACGAATGCAACTGCACAATGACGATGTGTAGCGACGTCATACTGCTTCGGCACGCTGTGCTGCGCTTCAATCGCATCGTCTAGCAAACCACATAACAGATATTGCATAAGAGCAGTTAACCAAGGTTATGCGGTGCTGCTAATGCAGTTGCTTGTAAAACATACCTTAACACGCGATTAATACGTTTGCGTTGGATTGGGATGGTACGAAGCTAAATACAACTTCTGTACTTCATACTGGTTTATTGGATCTTTGAGTAATCTGTGTACCGTCTATCTCGACATTTTAAGCAATCGTTGATGTAGTGACCTTTTTTCGTCCGTGGGAATGAGCCCATTAAATGCATAGATAATATCTGATAGATAATACATTCTGAAGGTTACATGTTCTAAATGGTTTTTGGAGTTTTGCTTTACCCTTAGGTAATTGAAAAATTAGGTATATTAGTTGTTTCGAGAAGAGTTTAATAAAACTTAATATAATAGGTATATATATAATTTCTTGATAAGCTTGTATGGTTTGATGCTTTGGTCTTTTACGAAGGATAATAAAATATCTTAGATACACCGGTAATCCGAGTCTGAAAAATTCGTAGATGTATCGTTTGATAGATGTTTTATCTCTGAGCATTGCTGTCGGTTTTTTAAACGGTAATTATACATATATCTATTTTAAAAAGATCTCTCGAAATTTGAATCGGCCATGTCTGTGTCATTCAATGTTACTGGGGTATAGTCGGGATCCATGGGTGTCTTTTGGGAGGAAACGAAGCTCCAAAGAAAATCTTGATGAGGGTTTTGCCTAATATCATTGAGTATATGAGTTTATAAAGAGACGCAAGCATATGGAGGAATTGCAAATAGTATATCCCTCTCACTCAAACAACAATCTGTTCTTTTTTATCTTTACTCCCCTGCCGTCCCATGTCCATAAACTAATCGTATCGACAACTAGTGCTTTTAAAAGCAGCGGACAACACTAGCAACTATGATAAGATAACAAACTCGGAGAGTGCATTCCTAATTAAATTAAATTGTTTTGATTACGTGCGCATTTTAAATAGTAGACGTTTATATTATTTCTTGTAAATATAAATTACTCATTAAATTTAGAAAAACTTTTGCAATTTATGAAATTTAATGTACCTACATAAATAAAACCCTACAAAAATAAAAACATCAATTTTAAATAAGATTCCGACACAACTAAATTATGAAATTATCTTTATTATATTATTGAAGATTTTAATATTACAAATTAAGCTGCGAATTGCACTTGCTCGATGTTGTATTCAATTTCTAAGAACTTATATTATTAATCAAAAAAAATAACGACAAACATAATTATTACTTTCCCATTTACGTAGTAAAGGTAAGTAAGTATTGTAATCGAGTAAAAAAAATTTTTGAACTAGCATTTTTTCCATAGTCTATAAGTCCGTACAAATCGTTTGAGACAAATTTTGCAATGATGTCCGGATGTGTGTGCGTATGTGCGTGTGTGTGGGCGCGATTTTTTCGTCCACGTTTTTTTCAAAACGCGTAAACCGATTTTATTCAAATTTCATATACTGGTTTGTAACAGCAATCTCGAGAGCTGATTAGATTTTGGTTGAAATCCATACGTTATTTTTTTATTTATTAAATTTTAATTATTTTTTTATTATTTTTTTTTAAATTTAAATTTATTATTATTATTATTATTAATTTAGTAATAAATGGGAAAGTTATGTGTTGTCACATCAAATTTTTTTAAGTCATATTTGTGTACTCCTATGTTAATAATGTAAATTCTACCTTTTGAAGATCTTTTTTGACACATAAAAATTACTTTTACAGCAAAACTTATTAGACACTTTTTGTTGGAAATGAAATCCCTTTAATTTTTGTTTATATGCATTTTTCCGTTTCGTCGAACCGTTTCCGTTTTATAGGAACTTAAAAAAGGCTCTGTTAAATACAAAAAATATTTTCATCTGTATCTTAGAAACGGTGCTACAAAATGGGAAAATATATATGAACAAAATTATAGGAAATGAAATATACAATAATAAATGTTTATTCATATTTTTGTTTCGGTGTACCAATGTTGAAGTACAGACAGTGGCGTAACAAGCAGGTGAGGGACCCGTGTGCGAAGTTGTTAACAGGGGCCCTGCTTTTATAAAAGACAAAAAAAGTTGTATACATGACGATTTCCATGCAATTCCAGTGATTTCCAAAGAATTCCTTCCAAACAAGAGCGGATATAGAGACGAGTAACTACCCAACCTTTTCTTAAAATTTCACGCTCGTTTATTACTAAGGGGCCGTCCTTTAATCACGTGAGGTTTTTTATGTCATTTTTTTACCCCCCCCCCCCTTTGGTGATACGTCGTGAGGTTTTAGGCTACCCCTACCCCCCTACCCAACGTCACGTGTATTTTTTTTTGAAAAATTTCTTCAAGTAGAGAGACAGAGAGACAGAAAGTCGCGGGCAGCGGGACGACAAGTGGCATCACAAGGTCCAGTGCCCGAAGCCAGTTGAGAGCTAAATATTGTTGTTATGTTGCTTTTTAGGCATAAATTTGCTCGCTCGGGATATCACGGGGTAACAAGAAAATATACACGTGATTTTCACAGCATCCCTCCCCCCCATCGTAATCAATCATGATGTTATTCTAACCCCCTCCCCCCTGTTAGAACCTCACGTGATTAAAGGACAACCCCTAATAAGTGGAAAAATGATAGAGAAAATAATTGTCATATGCAAAAGTATAGGGAAATTTGAGGAAATCTAAAATATTATAGACTACCTTTTTTTGCTTTTTCCATTTTCTGAGATTTCATTGGCTTTAAAATTTTCTCGAGTTTCCTAAGATTTTCTTGAAATTTCTATGGATTTCTTGAGATTTTCTATATTTCTACAAATTTTCTAAGAATCTGTTTCTTGAGATGTCTTGGAATTTTTCAGAATTTTTACAGATTTCCATTCACTAGTACACACAATTTTTCCGTCGATTTCCCCTTAGTTTGTAGTAATTGGAAAACCGAAGGAAATAAAATCGTGATATACAAAAGTGAAAAGAAATCCAAGCAAATTTTAGGGAAATTCTAAGAAATCTTAGTAAAACTTAAAAATGCTATTTTCTTCCCAAGGAAATCTTGGGAAATTTAGGAAATTTTTAGAATACCATAGATTAATTTTTTTATTTCTTTTTTTAATTTTCTAAGACTGCCTGGCAAAGGCAGATATAACAGGAAATCAACCCCCACTCATGAGATTTAAAAAAGCAACGAAATTGACTACGGCTTATTTTGTTGAAATTTTAAAAATATTAAAATAAAATATTCTTATTAAAATACATAATATATTTATTCCCCCCATCCTAGATCCGCCCTTGAATTTAGATTTCAAGGCTGTATTAGATTGCAATAACTTCATAATTTTAATAGTCTATCCCTGGTGCGCATAAAGAGATTAACGAGATTATCATTCCAAAGAATTTTGGGGGAGAAAAGTAACATAACAAACAAAGTAAATAAATAAAACAGAATAAAAACGTGGGAGGGTTTTAACTTTAATTTTTTTTTTCAACAAATATAAATGGGGGGTATGGAATACCCTTCAGTGCACCAGCACAGAAAGCGCAAAAGTGTGTGTATATGTTTTGTGATTTATTTTTGTTATAAAAATTTTTCACTCTGTCAGAAGAAATATATTTATACGTCGTTTGTATACAATTCATACATCATATTCACTCATCATGTACCGTAAAAATTCGCACCGGGGGTCTGGGGGTGTGGAACACCCTTCAGAACATTGTAATTGTAAGACCTTTTAGAAAGTTAAATTCTTGGAACGGAAAATCCTTTAACTATAATTGCTGGTGCACTGGGGGGTATTCCATACCCCCACACCCCCCGGTTTGAAAACCCAAAGGTGTGTGTGTATACGTTGTGTGATTTACCTTCCTATGAAAACTTTATATTCTCTTAGAACAAATACATCTACATATCATTTGTATACAAACAAAATGTTTTAGTGTATATTTATACAACATTTTATATCTCTCACCGGGGGGTCTGGATTACCCCACAGAATATTATAGTAAAATTCCTGGTATGGAAGTTACAAGTTTAATAGCATGGCAATCACGGTGACCTGGGGCTATTCTATACCTCCCCTCAGACTTCAAATAGCATCTAGTTGTGCACCTCCTACTTTTAAGAACTTTTTTAAGATTGAAACTGGGGGCCCTTTTAGCAGGGGACCCGCGTGCATCGTACCCACCGCACCCTGGTAGTTCCGCCTCTGAGTACAGATATTCAAAAAATATTTTGTGAATTTTACCGAGTCTTTTTTAAGTCACTGCAAAACGGAAACGGTGCGACAAATCGAAAAAATGGATATAAACAAAAATTAAGAGGATGAAATTGGCGACAAAAAGTGTCTAATAAGTTTTGCTGTAAAAGTAATTTTTGTGTATCAAAAAAGGTCTTCAAAAGCTTGAATTTACATTGTTAACATAGGAGTGTACGAATACGACCGTGAGTGATATAATTTATTGTAGTTTAATCTGAGTAAATATGATAGGCGCCTAAAGTTATTAGCCTGGGGCGCTAGACTAGCTAAATCCAGCACTGACAATTCCTAAACAATTTCATTTTGATAATGATGCCGACAAATTTTTCATTATGTATCGTAGTTCTATACTGCATTGTAAAAAAAAGTTTATTTTTGTCAATAGAAAATTCTTAATATCACATTTAATTTGTTTAGCAATATTTTTTAATATGTTTAAAATGGTCGGGGAAATAAAATTAACATTTCGTTTTTATTAATAAGATTGGGATCGTCATCTTGTTTCAAAAGTCGTTTCTAAAGTTTTCGTAATTAGTATCTTTTATTAATTTATATGAAACATTATCCTGTAACGTACGCAACTGAACAAAAAACTTATGCTCCCACACCTTTTTGAATTTGCGCACTTAGCATTATAAGCACGTATTACCAGATCCGCCGATTATAATAAACACGCTCCGCGAGGTACGCTCTCTGCACCTTGCTAACAGATTGATACCACTGTGGATCGTGAGAAATCTCGCGATCCACAATTGAAATCATTAGGTAGCGCCATCTAGTTGTCACGACACTTTTATATTGCATTAAAACATATACAGCTGCGCCTCTTGATAAACTCATATACTCAATGCTAATATTATATTCTTTATTGCTTTCCAGAACGAGTAATGTGTTGTTTCCATTGCAGACAAATTTTTGCAGTAGCATTTTTAGCTCGAGCAATGAGCAGAAATCAATAACTTTCTAATAGTTTCTATACCCAAAAAGTTTTTAAAATGGAGATTGTTAAAACGTCGACAATGTATTACGACGTTTTTACTCAACTATTTCTGAAATAATCTTGGGTGTTTTTTTGAAATAGTAAAATTTTCTGTTCCGCCAAGGTATTTTTTTATCATGTTAACCAGCCGTATGTAGTGGTCAGGATACTTCGAAGGCCTCTGTCAGGCTTTTAAATTAGCATACAGTTCAATCTCTGCTGCTGCGAAAGTTAATTTGAATGTCATTAGGTATGTCATTATTTTATTTGTAACTTGTAAAAATGGTATACCTGTTAATTTTGTAAAATATTTCTTGTTTTTCTGTATCTAGCTTAATATGAAATTTGGCAGATTCGACTGCAGCTGCCCATTTACCTCCAAAATTGAGAGTTGGTATGAAGTGTCAATTTGTAGCCTTGGACTTATATGATGAAATAGTGCG
This sequence comes from Cantharis nigra, assembly GCA_958510845.1. NCBI lineage: Eukaryota > Metazoa > Arthropoda > Insecta > Coleoptera > Cantharidae > Cantharis > Cantharis nigra. The sequence continues at coordinate 6,650,663 of OY294034.1, read as the reverse complement.
TTTAGGAATTAGTCATTTTTCAATTTATGTACAAAATCGCTTTTCGCTACTACAAAATTTGTTCCATTATCCGAATATCGATTTTTACCATGTCTGAAGAATGTTCGGTTTGAGGTTTGTTTTCTCTGGTAAGACGTTTTAACGGTTCGCATCGTGCAGAAATTATATCTCTACATGTCGAAATAATTTGAAATCACTATTTAGAAAAATAAAGATTTGATAAAAAATAGCTTTGCGCGTTAAAGGGTTGAAACCACTCAAGTTATCACCTTTTCCGGACTACTCAGAAGTAAGTATTCAACTGCATTCTAGTTGAATGCTTATCTTCCTGCCTTTCTTTCTTGCAATATATGACATTCTAGCCCTACACCTTCTCATTTGAGTAAATTCATCATTTGCATTAGAATTTCCTACTGCAATATTATTTTCTCTTCCATTACCAATAGCTGTTGTGAATACATTCAAATCAGTTGCAACTCCAAACCAGTGGAATATTCACGCTGACGAACAGGAGCAATACCTCCACTTCCAACTGCGCTCCCACTAGTAACCGCATGAAACACTTCTTCAACAGGAATAAGAGTGTTTTTTATTTCAAACATCTTTCATAACAGCCTGTGCATACGGTTTTTACTAATATTTTGCGAGAATTTCATAGTGGTCACCTCAAGTGTCAATAGCTGAATATTTTTATCTTTAGCTTTAATCACTTCAGCTATATCCGCTAATTTCTTGGTTAACGATTCTAGTTTACCATACATTGTGAGTTGCTGCTCAATAAGAAGGGTTAATCTTCTCGCCCACACTCATTTCACTTAAAGAAGTGAAATCCTACAATCACAAATACAACACACGATATCTTATCTATTAAACTTCCGCTTATTACAAAGAGTCGCCCTCGTTCATGGCGCATCTTCTCAGTTACTGAGGAGGAACTGGAGTTAGAAATGTAGAAACATGCTAACTACTGTAATCTCGGTTACAGAGAAGGAACTGGAGTTAGAATGGTAGAAACATGGAAGGTACTGTTATTAGTAGGGCTTTCAGAATGGTCACAATTCAAGCAGTGGTGGTGTGCATCCTTTCAAATGATCTTGAATCTTGCTGCAGCAGTGGTTGATTTAACACCGCTACGAAATTCTTCATAATTCTCAATGTTTCTTCAAAAACATATATTCGAGCTGGACTTCTATTAAATAATTTTCTGTCAATCTTTCCCCCAATACATAAGTTAATTATCGGTTGTAACACCACTAATGATTCGGGCGAGTATTTCCCGATCAAGTTGTGAGCTACATCTTGAGCAACAATGAGAGCTCCTTATAAAAAAAGCTCAACAATCTGTATATGCCCTCTATGAACTGCAATTTGAAGAGGAATTTTATTCTTTTGTAGTTACACAATTATATTTCTTTCCACGAATGGTAGTTAAAACAAAAGTTTTGATGTTTGATTACATTTTATTGCAATTATTACTTCGAATTAGCTTATTTTATTTATTTTTATTCTTTTCCCTGATGTGGGTCGACTTTTTTTCTCTTCACAGAACGTAAGTAACTCATACCAGTTTCACCGATGTAAATATAATCACAATCTTTACATTTATGCCATTTCAATCTATTGTTTTTGGTTTAACATTAGATAATAGATCACTTAAAAGTAAACTTTGTTTTTTTCGGCTAGGAGTTTTTACAACACAATTTCTGGTAATTGGGTGTCTGTGAGATTTAGCACCAGAAGATTCGACTGGTGTTGATGAAGTAACACCTAGAACTTCTTACACATCCTTCCAATTGCTCTCTTACATTTCACTCGTGAAATCTGACTTCTGTAAAAGCTAGTCTTTTCATGAATCGTGCATGTGTTCTTTAACAGTGGTTACTTCCAAATGAGGTTGTACGTCCACAACCTTAATAAGTTAACCTTAATAGGTTTCTCCCTAGCTCTTTTTCTAACTATTGGTAAACAATCTAACTTTTCGCGAGTTTGGTTTATTAAAAGGTGGCTTGGTGCCCGAGCTGAGTCCAGATGAGTTGCTCCTTTGCTACAATACAGTCACATATGAATTGCTGTTCTTTAACAGTGGTTACTTCCAAACGAGGTTGTACGTCCACAACCTTAATAAACGCAGAATAGCCTTTACTGAAAACTTAACCGGTTTTCTCCCTAGCTTTTTCTCTAACTATTGGTAAACAATTCAACTTTTCGCGAATTTGGTTTATTAAAAGGTGGCTTGGTGCCCGAGCTTAGTCCAGATGAGTTGCTCGTTTGCTTCAATACAGGCACAGATGAATTGCTTGCCCCAGATAAAATAAATTTTGGACTTGATTCTTGTTGACTCAAATCTAAATGTTGTATCAAAAAAAAAAGTGTAGTATTCAATAAATTACAGATTTTAAATAAAATATCAATAAATTCGAATCAACAAAATTTACTTTTGGCTAAAATTTATGTATAAATTAAATCGTAACGTACTGACCAACATCTATTCTTTCGTCTTCTGGCCATATGCCAGTATTCCAAACTTGAGTGCACAGGAAATACATTTATGCACTATTCCCACAGCTTTCAAAACCTCTCCCGTGATTATGTTAGCCCCTGGTGACTTTCTATATCTTTAAAAGATGTTAGAGTTGATTCTACCTCCGATTCAAGGATATCGGGGTAGTTTTCTGGCATGGAGTTTCAGAGTAAAAGCAGGTTGTCGGTACCGACAATTCCGTGGAAGTGCTCACAGTGTAATCTGTGATTACGCAAAATTGACACTTTTCCCAGTTGATTGTTAGGTTGGCCTCCTTCAAGTGAAAATACGTATAATCATCAATATAAATTAATACATTTTCCCCCAAAAAGGGACCACACAAAAATTACATTAATCGTTGTAATGTACCAGGCGCATTAGAAATACCAAATGGCATTACAAGAATTTCAAATAAACCCCTCCCAGGTACAATGAAGGCGGTTTTCTCAGGAGATACGGGGACTTAGTAGAAGACTTTTCGCAAGTCGATAGATGTTATGTACCTAGCATCCCGGAGCCTCATTAAAATATCCTCCAACCGAGGTATAGGAAAAGTGTCTTTCTTAGTAAGAAGGTTAAGTTTACAGCTGTCATAAAACAAGCGATAAAAACCTTCAGGCTGTTCGGATACGGATTGAAGTTCCTCTCCTAGATCTTCTCCAATTACTTTCCCAGGAATATAGGGGAAAATATCCAAATCGAGCGCAGTAAACTATAAAACCGGCTTATCCCCTGATTATTTTCCGATCTTGTAATTTTCTCCAGACGTCCAGCATTTAATATCCAAATTCAAAATATTCACACGGTGTAATTTTTTGGAATATTTCAATATTGTCAAAAAAATTACGTATTTCAAATTCTTACAAATCTTTATTCTCTCGTTAGCATAAAAAGTTCAACCATGCTCGTTTTTATCCATCGAAAAGCCGCTTATCCCAGGCGAGCTAATTTTATGTAACTACAATTGTAACGTTACAACGGGTCCTACTCTGTGAAAACTATTTCTTGAAATAATTTCCACATTACTAAGATGACGTTGACATCTTTCCCTACTTAAAATAATATTATGTAAAATGCAAATACAATTATATTAATAATTTTTAATTAGCGCAATTAAGGTAAAGAGCGATAGACACATGTATTGCTTCTTAGACTTCATAGTCATCACACCATGTGTTTCTGACTCATTAGTCGTCATCAGTATCGCATACTTGCGTTATCACTTAATTGTGTGCACTTAAACGGCTACTGGCCACAATTTTCATGTGGATAGTTTTTATAGAGACTTGATAATATTATCCGCCGTATCAACGTCAGTTTCAATTGATTTGGATAATATACGCAATTTAGCATAGAGTAATCCAAATGCAGACTGCCGTTTTCCTCACCCTTGATAAGCGATTATTAAAATTTTGTTTTTCCATAGGCAGTTCTCATCCTCCATATGGCTTTAATAAAGTCCGAAAGAGCAAGCCTCATCTCCACAAACACATAAAACGTTCATTTCTTTCGTAATTATAGATTTGTAGAAATCGGAGGTTTTAAAAGTACATCCATCGCTTTGCTTGCCATAAGCCACCAACATCGAAACATGTAAATTTATAATTTGCAAGAAACGGAAAAGTAGCTTTAATAATTATGATGCATTAAGCCCGTCCCTTTTAGGCACTGTATACTAACCTGCTTGCCATCAATAGCCCCAATCACGTTTGGAAAATTCCACATCTTGTAAAAATCATCTGCCATGGCTTTAAAATCATCCTTTGTTGGTAGAGGCATGTATTCTTCCCACAATGCAATAACTGTTTCAGACACGATGTTTCCCACGGTAGGCTCCAAGACGGAAAGAAAAGGAAAGTGATCTAAATGAAGATCCAGTTGCCAAATAATAGTATATGTTTAAATGAACAACAAAAACAAAAAAATACATGATCCTAGTCGGAAATGATCATTGATGATCTTTGGGTTTCCATAACTGCTTCTCTGGCCCGCCTACATTTCGCCAGTATCTCTGATAGCGGTACCTGTGTCTCTTCTTCCACTTCCTGCATCCATCTGATGATGAAGGCTGCTCCGCGCTTAAATTCTTGACCACTGCAACCGGCCGAACTCGATTGACGAGTGAAAAGTACCATTCGTCGGTTCTGTATAAATTCATTTTACATTTTATTTTAAATCGAGCTTTTAAACAATGTCAACACCTTTAATCTACTTGCTTTAGATAATATTTTTCCAGTGCCGGCTTGACCACGAACGATGTCTTGAGTTTTTCTGAGGTGTATACGGCGAGGTAAAACGACTGGGTTATTCTGAGGTGTATACGGCGAGGTAAAAATATGTTTAATTCCTGCGGTTTCCATTAACAGCTTCATTTCTCGGCTAATGTATTGCGTTCCGTTGTCTGTAAGGATCTGTTCGGGTGCTCCAAATCTCAAAAGAACTTGGTTCTTTCGTTGTCTGCTTACTTCGGATGCTGTTGCTTACGGAAGGAACAAAGTTCCGCCCATTTGGTAAAAGTATCTTGGAATACTAATAAATATTGATATCCCTTGGTGGAGCGTGGGAAACGGTCCTATCAGGTCAGAGCTGGTCTCGTTGAGGTTTTGCCTTCTTCTAAAAATGTTACTTTAGTTTGTAAAGTTTCACATTCCGGTTTTTTAAAATGTTATTTTCAATTTCTAACCGGCTTGCTAAATTCGTTAATTCAATTTTTAGCTGTTTTTCATTTATATCAGGCAATGCATTTTCCACAGCTGATTTTGAACCAATATTATCAGGGGTATTATGTAGCTGAGAGCTGTCTGTCTGTGTTGTAATAGATTCTATAATACTTTTTCTAATTTTATTTGCATTTCTGCAATCACTTCTCCTTTGTCTATCGTTTTCCCGATGGTCATTCTTGGGTTTAGAAAAATTTGGTAGAAATCTCGATGGGTTGTAGGAGATAAATTCTATATTTTGTGTTTTAATGTGGTACAGAAAGAAAGCTTAGAAAAGTGGTTGGAACAAATTGTTGCGTATTTAATGTTGAATTTGTCTTTTCGATGGAAAGCGTTAACCCACTCTTTTAATAAATCTTCATTTTCTGGAAAACTATAATATTTTATAGGAGTTCCCTTAGTTTTACTGGAATAATTATTGCATCCTACACAGCACAAGAAGGCATTGTTATACTTGAGTTCACAAAGAGTCCTCGATACTTCTCCATAAATCTGGCCGCCGAGCACGCAAAACACTATGCAAACTTCGCTGTGGAATGAGAGGGTACATCAAAGTTTGCCAAATCACGCAAAGCACGAGCGCGACATGTCGAACTGAGCCTAATTATGCCTTACAAATAAACCGGTTCTCCACTTTTCCAGATTCTGAAAATCAGAATTCCAAAAACCTAAGAGAAGAGTTAGGCTACTTTCAAGATTGAAGGTAATATTGTTTTGAACTGATAAAGCGATCTTAGTTTATTCATTTTTTAATTTTTTTTTATTTATTTAAGCATAGTTTAAGCTTACGGTCCACATGTTGACCAAACTTGAGCTCACTATCCAAGACAAGCCCCAAACTCCGAGCGGAATCGACCACCCTAACGACCCCATCGCCAATCATTACAGCTAACCTTCCGACCCTCAAAGCTTTGCGTACCAGCCAGGTTTTACCGAAAATTATAAGTTCCGACTTCGTCAGATTCAAAGTCAGACCATTTATCAACGACCACACGCGTACTTGTTCGAGATTGCGGTTTAGCACATCAATCGCAGCATCAACGCCCGAGGACAAACGCGATACACGTATCCAAGAATCATCGGTGTAAAGATCAAGATAGCAATCAGGATTAATCACTCATACCAGATCAGTTATGTATAGTATAAAAAGCAATGGAGCAAAGATGCTTCCCTACGGAACACCACTAGTAACAATCAACGGCCAAGATAAAACAAAGATTTACTTTTTACGACCGATTTCGGGAGCTTCCCATTATCAGGGAATCACTACAAGAATATATTAGTTACTATTAGGTTACATGTTTTTTACAATTCATCAAATATACTACTATAATATAATTTTCTGCAACATACCGCACTTCCTCATTTAGGTGAGAAAAACCTTTCTAAATATCTTCAATTTAAAATTTTTACGAACTGTGTAGTTTGTCGTTGTTTTTAAAAATTTTCCACACATTAAAATACAAAGTCGATATCATTTTCGTTATAAAATGTATGTGATAAAGAAAAGTGACAAGTTCTCAAACATTGGTGTATTCTGTAATTGTTCTTGTAGATTGAGCAAAAATCGTTTGTGGGTTTCCTTCCCATAGTTTACGTTTTGTCATGTTGTTGTCTTTATATGGAGAATTTTTGTGTTTGGTATGTCAATATCCTGACCTCGCATTCTAAGATGTTTTCCTACCCATGACTTTTCCTTCTCTCTGATGTGTTCAGCTATGTGTGTATTTAATTTTCGAACTGTCTGACCGATATAAAAAGCGTCACAATCTCTACATGGTATTTTGTACACACCACTACTATTTATTGTGTTGTTGGGAGTTTTTACGTTGCTAAAAATGTCTTAGGGTCGTATTCACTAACTTATCCCTTGTCCAATAATTTAAAATTACTGGACCACAGCCCTATTAAATGATCGTAGATGTTTTAACGTATCGGCTAGCGAAATCAGTTAACTGGAGCTAGGGTAGCAGAACAGAACTAGGGTAGATTTGGAAAAGAACCCCGTTACTACTCTAATCCGCTAAGAATCTTCAAGGCAAACCCAACAAATGTAATGCAAATCGGTAAATTTATAAAGTAGTAAATTAATAAATTTCTTACCACCGATAAGCACCATCAACTTGGGAAGCACAAATGTATTCAAAATCCAATCACTTTTACTTCAATTAAATTTAATCAAATATTAAATTTTATTTCTCAAATCAAAAATTGCGACCGCACTCCTTCGATAAGTTATCAAAAACCCCTCTATTTCCACTTTCTCAGCCTTGCCAACCCCCGAAGGTACCAATTTATTGTCTGAAACCACGTACTGGGTTACACAAAAATTTAAGGATTACTACAACATTATGCATTATACGTTTTATAAAGAACACCACCGTTACACAGTGGTTCAGAATCGAAAAAAAGCTGACTAAAATCTGAAATTTTAGAAATCTACTTGCACGAGGTAAACATTCATTAGAAAAATATTTAAAAAAATCTAATTTTTGAATGGGGTGAATTTCAGGGGGTGAAACATAAATAAATTACTAAAAAAATCTATAATTTTGGAGATATGTTCAATTTAAGTAAACATCCATTGGAAAAATATTTAACAAAATCAAATCCTTGAATGGGGTGAATTTAAAACAATAAATACATATTTGATTAGCAATTGATAGCAAATAATAATCATAAGTTCGTAAGAGTATTGTAAAAATAATAAACATGCATTTGCTGCCGCTTCTAGCGATGAAAATGTATTGTATCTTAAAAAATAAATATTTCAAAACCGAGCCTAATCGCGGGATCGGACATTTGACCGCGGCCACGAGACCGCCGCTGGTAGACCGCTAACCATTAGACCGCAAGACCATAATACCCCAAGCCCATAATACCCAAAGTCCATAATGCCGCAGCCCATTAGACCGCAAGACTATAATACCGCGATCACTATAATGCAAGTTAAATACCACGAGAGTTTTTATTCTCGAATTTATGGAAAGCGACTTTTGTTAGTACCTATACTTAATACCATTATTTTATTATAATTCAAGTTTAAATTATGAAATTCAAATTTTATGGATTATTTTGTATTATATAATATGTATTATACTTTTAGTATTATTATAGTTCGTCGTTGGTGTGAATACAATGAATTTTTCGTAATTGCTACTTTAATACTTCTATTCATTTAAAACCATTTCAAACAATAGTTTAAGAATCCCTAATTTTCTGTTGTAAATTGTAGAGAGCCCTTTCACTTCAATAATTCTAAATACCTGTTTTCTTATTATAATCTCATAAGTTGAACTTAAGGATGTATAGGAGACAAAAAATAAAACTCAAAAATATAAGATATCCATGAAAATTGGTACATATGTCATCATTGACTTTGTGATGTAATAAAAAAAATTTCAAATCGATTCACTACACCGTTCAATAGTTCTTGCAGTTTTAATTTGATGTTGACTTTTTGTTAAAATTCAAGAAAATCACATCTATGGTTTTGCTTAAGAGTCTGCTTTTAGGGAAAATCACAAGGTGTTAAACAGTAAAATACTTGTCTAAATAAAAATCTAAAGCTAAATCTTAAGAAATCCTAAAAAAATTATATAATGTAAAAATCATTTTATGAAAAACATTTTATTGAATAATATATTAGCTTAAAATACATGATCAAAATATAAGAATTTTTTCAAATTTTCTGTAGTTATAGCTTGTAAATAGAAGAAGGTTTTAGCAAATTTTCATCACGGTTTACTACCCCGTTCTCGAGAAATTAATTAGTAATTTAACAACCGATGTAGAGTTATCACATTCAATTCGCTTAAAATAAAATAGATTTCGACGTTAAAAGAACCCTAAACATATTTAAAACTTGTTGGTATTAAAAATAGTATGTATATCTCGGCTTTTATTAGTTTTAACAACAAATATCAATTTTTACTCATAAAAATTATTACATTTTTCATTTAGATAGTAGGCTGGATTGCAGGGATAGTCACTAATAAAAATTTTGTTATGTCAAATTTAATATTTGTAATTTCAGAAAATGAACCGATTTAAACGAAAAAACCCTATCTTAATGCATTTTTATAACTTTGTTTATCGTTTATGATATTTAAAAAGTATTTTACTACACACATAAGACCGATATTCGTGATATTCAAATTAATCCTACTTTTGTCTCCGATTGTATCTCCTATACATCCTTAAGTACAAAAGATTATGAAATTTGGGTTTCCCAAAATATTTTGTTACAATAGATTTGCACATAATATGTAATTGCGACAATTTTAATTTTATAAAAATTAATTTAAAAAAAACACTAAAGCTTTTGCGATAAGTCCAATATTGCATTTGTAAATAAATCATCGATTTACTTTAAAAATCACTTTATTACAGGTATAGCCGCGGTATAGTGGCTGCGTTAAATGTCCTAGAACGGAATGTGTTACGTTTAAAGCCAAATAAAATAAAAAATATCATACTTACGAGATACATATCTGACTGCACCATTCGCATTTTCTGATCAAAATACGTAAGAAACAGTGAAAGAAGCTGCCGAATTCCACTTTTCATTTTTTGGGATCAAAAAACACCTTACGATTTTTTCAAAAATCTTAAAAAATTTAGGTGGGCATTTTATTACTTAAATCGACATACTTAGATGCCTACTGCTGGATACAGCCCTCTGAACCTCGCGGAATCAATCAAAACCGTGTAAAATTGCGAAACAAATGGACGGCAAATTGACCCCGAATGTGTTACGTTTAAAGCCAAATAAAATAAAATATATCATACTTACGCGAAATCTGACTGCGCCATTCGCATTTTCTGGTCAAAATACGCAAGAAACAGTGAAAGAAGCTGCCGAATTCCACTTTTCATTTTTTGGGATCAAAAAACACCAAAGGGGCTAACCTTACGTTTTTTTCAAAAATCTTAAAAAATTTAGGTGGCCTTTTTATTACTTATCGACGTACTTAGATGCCTACTGCTGGATACAGCCCTCTGAACCTAGCGGAATCAATTAAAACTGTGAAAAATCGCGAAACAAATGGAGGGCAAATTGACCCCGAATGTGTTACGTTTAACGACAAATAAAATATAAAATATCATACTTACGCAAAATCTGACTGCGCCATTCAAATTTTCTGGTCAAAATACGCAAAAAACAGTGAAAGAAGCTGCCGAATTCCACTTTTCATTTTTGGGGGTCAGAAAACACCAAATGGGCTAACCTTACGTTTTTTTCAAAAATCTTAAAAAATTATGTGGCCTTTTTATTACTTAAATCGACGTACTTAGATGCCTACTGCTGGATACAGCACTCAGAACTTCGCGGAATCAATGAAAACTGTGTAAAATCGCGAAATAAATGGAGGGCAAATTGACCCCGAATGTGTTACGTTTAAAGCCAAATAAAATAAAAAATATCATACTTACGAGAAATCTGACTGCGCCATTCTAAATTTCTGGTCAAAATACGCAAGAAACAGTGAAAGAAGCTGCCGAATTCCATTTTTCATTTTTTGGGGTCAAAACACACCAAAGGGGTTAACCTTACGTTTTTTTCAAAAATCTTAAAAATTTAGGTGGTCTTTTTATCACTTAAATCGACGTACTTAGATGCCTACTGCTGGATACAGCCCTTTGAACCTCGCGGAATCAATCAAAACTGTGTAAAATCGCGAAACAAATGGAGGGCTAATTGACCACGAATGTGTTACGTTTAAAGCCAAATAAAATAAAGAATATCATACTTACGAGAAGTCTGACTGCGCCATTCGAATTTTCTGATCATAATACGTAAGAAACAGTGAATGCAGCTGCCGAATTCCACTTTTCATTTTTTGGGGTCAAAAAACACCAAAGGGGTTACGATTTTTTCAAAAATCTTAAAAAATTTAGGTGGCCGTTTTATTACTTAAATCGACGTACTTAGATGCCTACTACTGGATACAACCCTCTGAACCTCGCGGAATCAAACAAAACTGTAAAATCGCGAAATAAATGGAGGGCAAATTGACCCCGAATGTGTTACGTTTAAAGCCAAATAAAATAAAAAATATCCTACTTACTAGATATCTGACTGCGCCATTCGAATTTTCTGATCAAAATACGTAAGAAACAGTGAAAGAAGCTGCCGAATTCCACTTTTCATTTTTTGGGGTCAAAAAACACCAAAGGGGTTAACCTTACGTTTTTTTCCAAAATCTTAAAAAAATTAGGTGGACTTTTTATTACCTAAATCGACGTACTTAGAAGCCTACTGCTGGATACAGTCCTCAGAACCTTGCGGAATCAATCAAAACTGTGTAACATCGCGAAACAAACGGAGGGCAAATTGACCCCGAATGTGTTACGTTTAAAGCCCAATAAAGTAAAAAATATCATACTTGCGCGAAATCTGACTGCGCCATTCGAATTTTCTGATCAAAATACGTAAGAAACAGTGAAAGAAGCTGCCGAATTCCACTTTTCATTTTTTGGGGTCAAAAAACACCAAAGGGGTTAACCTTACGTTTTTTTCAAAAATCTTAAAAAATTTAGGTGGGCGTTTTATTACTTAAATCGACGTACTTGGATGCCTACTGCTGGATACAGCCCTCTGAACCTTGCGGAATCAATCAAAGCTGTGTAAAATAGCGAAACAAATGGTGGGCTAATTGACCCCGAATGTGTTACGTTTAAAACCAAATAAAATAAAAAATATCATACTTACGAGAAATCTGACTGCGCCATTCGAATTTTCTGATCAAAATACGTAAGAAGCAGTGAAAGAAACTGCCGAATTCCACTTTTCATTTTTTGGGGTCAAAAAGCACCAAAGGGGTTAACCTTACATTTTTCAAAAATCTTAAAAAATTTAGGTCGCCTTTTTATTACTTAAATCGACGTACTTAGAAGCCTACTGCTGGATACAGCCCCCTGAACCTCGCGGAATCAATCAAAACTGTGTAAAATTGCGAAACAAATAGAGGGCTAATTGACCCCGAATGTGTTACGTTTAAAGGCAAATAAAATAACGAATATCATACTTACGAGAAATCTGACTGCGCCATTCGAATTTTCTGATCAATATACATAAGAAACAGTGAAAGAAGCTGCCGAATTCCACTTTTCATTTTTTGGGGTCAAAAAAAACCAAAGGGGTTAACCTTACGTTTATTTCAAAAATCTTAAAAAATTTAGGTGCCCTTTTTATTACTTAAATCGACGTACTTAGATGCCTACTGCTGGATTCAGCCCTCAGAACCTCGCGGAATTAATCAAAGCTGTGTAAAATCGCGAAACAAATGGAGGGCAAATTGACCCCGAATGTGTTACGTTTAAAGCCAAATAAAATAAAAAATATCATACTTACGAGAAATCTGACTGCGCCATTCGAATTTTCTGATCAAAATACATAAGAAACAGTGAAAAAAGCTGCCGAATTCCACTTTTCATTTTTTGGGGTCAAAAAACACCAAAGGGGTTAACCTTACGTTTTTTTCAAAAATCTTAAAAAATTTAGGTGGCCTTTTGATTACTTAAATCGACGTACTTAGATGCCTACTGCTGGATTCAGCCCTCAGAACCTCGCGGAATCAATCGAAACTGTGTAAAATCGCGAAACAAATGGAGGGCAAATTGACCCCGAATGTGTTACGTTTAAAGCCAAATAAAATAAAAAATATCATACTTACGAGAAATCTGACTGCGACATTCGAATTTTTTGATCAAATTACATAAGAAACAGTGAAAGAAGCTGCCGAATTCCACTTTTCATTTTTTGGGGTCAAAAAACACCAAAGGGGTTAACCTTACGTTTTTTTCAAAAATCTTAAAAAATTTAGGTGCCCTTTTTATTACTTAAATCGACGTACTTAGATGCCTACTGCTGGATTCAGCCCTCAGAACCTCACGGAATCAATCAAAGCTGTGTAAAATCGCGAAACAAATGGATGGCAAATTGACCCCGAATGTGTTACGTTTAAAGCCAAATAAAATAAAAAATATCATACTTACGAGAAATCTGACTGCGCCATTCGAATTTTCTGATCAAAATACATAAGAAACAGTGAAAGAAGCTGCAGAATTCCACTTTTCATTTTTTGGGGTCAAAAAACACCAAAGGAGTTAACCTTACGTTTTTTTCAAAAATCTTAAAAAATTTAGGTGGCCTTTTTATTACTTAAATCGACGTACTTAGATGCCTACTGCTGGATTCAGCCCTCAGAACCTCGCGGAATCAATCAAAACAGTGTAAAATCGCGAAACAAATGGATGGCAAATTGACCCCGAATGTGTTACGTTTAAAGCCAAATAAAATAAAAAATATACTTACGAGAAATCTGACTGCGCCATTCGAATTTTCTGATCAAAATACATAAGAAACAGTGAAAGAAGCTGCCGAATTCCACTTTTCATTTTTAGGGGTCAAAAAACACCAAAGGGGTTAACCTTACGTTTTTTTCAAAAATCTTAAAAAATTTAGGTGGCCTTTATATTACTTAAATCGACGTACTTAGATGCCTACTGCTGGATTCAGCCCTCAGAACCTCGCGGAATCAATCAAAACTGTGGAAAATAGCGAAACAAATGGAGGGCAAATTGACCCCGAATGTGTTACGTTTAAAGCCAAATAAAATAAAAAATATCATCCTTACGAGAAATCTGACTGCGCCATTCGAATTTTCTGATCAAAATACATAAGAAACAGTGAAAAAAGCTGCCGAATTCCACTTTTCATTTTTTGGGGTCAAAAAACACCAAAGGGGTTAACCTTACATTTTTTTCAAAAATCTTAAAAAATTTAGGTGGCCTTTTTATTACTTAAATCGACGTACTTAGATGCCTACTGCTGGATTCAGCCCTCAGAACCTCGCGGAATCAATCAAAACAGTGTAAAATCGCGAAACAAATGGATGGCAAATTGACCCCGAATGTGTTACGTTTAAAGCCAAATAAAATAAAAAATATACTTAGGAGAAATCTGACTGCGCCATTCGAATTTTCTGATCAAAATACATAAGAAACAGTGAAAGAAGCTGCCGAATTCCACTTTTCATTTTTAGGGGTCAAAAAACACCAAAGGGGTTAACCTTACGTTTTTTTCAAAAATCTTAAAAAATTTAGGTGGCCTTTATATTACTTAAATCGACTTACTTAGATGCCTACTGCTGGATTCAGCCCTCAGAACCTCGCGGAATCAATCAAAACTGTGGAAAATAGCGAAACAAATGGAGGGCAAATTGACCCCGAATGTGTTACGTTTAAAGCCAAATAAAATAAAAAATATCATACTTACGAGAAATCTGACTGCGCCATTCGAATTTTCTGATCAAAATACATCAGAAACAGTGAAAAAAGCTGCCGAATTCCACTTTTCATTTTTTGGAGTCAAAAAACACCAAAGGGGTTACGATTTTTTCAAAAATCCTAAAAAATTTAGGTGGCCGTTTTATTACTTAAATCGACGTACTTAGATGCCTACTACTGGATTCAGCCCTCAGAACCTCGCGGAATCAATCAAAGCTGTGTAAAATCGCGAAACAAATGGAGGGCAAATTGACCCCGAATGTGTTACGGGTAAAGCCAAATAAAATAAAAAATATCATACTTACGAGAAATCTGACTGCGACATTCGAATTTTTTGATCAAATTACATAAGAAACAGTGAAAGAAGCTGCCGAATTCCACTTTTCATTTTTTGGGGTCAAAAAACACCAAAGGGGTTAACCTTACGTTTTTTTCAAAAATCTTAAAAAATTTAGGTGCCCTTTTTATTACTTAAATCGACGTACTTAGATGCCTACTGTTGGATTCAGCCCTCAGAACCTCGCGGAATCAATCAAAACAGTGTAAAATCGCGAAACAAATGGATGGCAAATGGACCCCGAATGTGTTACGTTTAAAGCCAAATAAAATAAAAAATATCATACTTACGAGAAATCTGACTGCGCCATTCGAATTTTCTGATCAAAATACATAAGAAACAGTGAAAGAAGCTGCCGAATTCCACTTTTCATTTTTTGGGGTCAAAAAACACCAAAGGAGTTAACCTTACGTTTTTTTCAAAAATCTTAAAAAATTTAGGTGGCCTTTATATTACTTAAATCGACGTACTTAGATGCCTACTGCTGGATTCAGCCCTCAGAACCTCGCGGAATCAATCAAAGCTGTGCAAAATCGCGAAACAAATGGAGGGCAAATTGACCCCGAATGTGTTACGTTTAAAGCCAAATAAAATAATAAATATCATACTTACGAGAAATCTGACTGCGACATTCGAATTTTCTGATCAAATTACATAAGAAACAGTGAAAGAAGCTGCCGAATTCCACTTTTCATTTTTTGGGGTCAAAAAACACCAAAGGAGTTAACCTTACGTTTTTTTCAAAAATCTTAAAAAATTTAGGTGGCCTTTTTATTACTTAAATCGAGGTACTTAGATGCCTACTGCTGGATTCAGCCCTCAGAACATCGCGGAATCAATCAAAGCTGTGTAAAATCGCGAAACAAATGGAGGGCAAATTAACCCCGAATGTGTTACGTTTAAAGCCAAATAAAATAAAAAATATCATACTTACGAGAAATCTGACTGGGACATTCGAATTTTCTGATCAAATTACATAAGAAACAGTGAAAGAAGCTGCCGAATTCCACTTTTCATTTTTTGGGGTCAAAAAACACCAAAGGAGTTAACCTTACGTTTTTTTCAAAAATCTTAAAAAATTTAGGTGGCCTTTGTATTACTTAAATCGACGTACTTAGATGCCTACTGCTGGATTCAGCCCTCAGAACCTCGCGGAATCAATCGAAACTGTGTAAAATCGCGAAACAAATGGAGGGCAAATTGACCCCGAATGTGTTACGTTTAAATCCAAATAAAATAAAAAATATCATTCTTACGAGAAATCTGACTGCGCTATTCGAATTTTCTGATCAAAATACATATGAAACAGTGAAAGAAGCTGGCGAATTCCACTTTTCATTTTTTGGGGTCAAAAAAAACCAAAGGGGTTAACCTTACGTTTTTTTCAAAAATCTTAAAAAATTTAGGTGGCCTTTTTATTACTTAAATCGACGTACTTAGATGCCTACTGCTGGATTCAGCCCTCAGAACCTCGCGGTATCAATCAAAACAGTGTAAAATCGCGAAACAAATGGATGGCAAATTGACCCCGAATGTGTTAAGTTTAAAGCCAAATAAAATAAAAAATATCATACTTACGAGAAATCTGACTGCGCCATTCGAATTTTCTGATCAAAATACATAAGAAACAGTGAAAGAAGCTGCCGAATTCCACCTTTCATTTTTAGGGGTCAAAAAACACCAAAGGGGTTAACCTTACGTTTTTTTCAAAAATCTTAAAAAATTTAGGTGGCCTTTATATTACTTAAATCGACGTACTTAGATGCCTACTGCTGGATTCAGCCCTCAGAACCTCGCGGAATCAATCAAAACTGTGGAAAATAGCGAAACAAATGGAGGGCAAATTGACCCCGAATGTGTTACGTTTAAAGCCAAATAAAATAAAAAATATCATACTTACGAGAAATCTGACTGCGCCATTCGAATTTTCTGATCAAAATACATAAGAAACACTGAAAGAAGCTGCCGAATTCCACTTTTCATTTTTTGGAGTCAAAAAACACCAAAGGGGTTAACCTTACGTTTTTTTCAAAAATCTTAAAAAATTTAGGTGCCCTTTTTATTACTTAAATCGACGTACTTAGATGCCTACTGCTGGATTCAGCCCTCAGAACCTCGCGGAATCAATCAAAGCTGTGTAAAATCGCGAAACAAATGGATGGCAAATTGACCCCGAATGTGTTACGTTTAAAGCCAAATAAAATAAAAAATATCATACTTACGAGAAATCTGACTGCGCCATTCGAATTTTCTGATCAAAATACATAAGAAACAGTGAAAGAAGCTGCCGAATTCCACTTTTCATTTTTTGGGGTAAAAAAACACCAAAGGAGTTAACCTTACGTTTTTTTCAAAAATCTTAAAAAATTTAGGTGGCCTTTTTATTACTTAAATCGACGTACTTAGATGCCTACTGTTGGATTCAGCCCTCAGAACCTCGCGGAATCAATCAAAACAGTGTAAAATCGCGAAACAAATGGATGGCAAATTGACCCCGAATGTGTTACGTTTAAAGCCAAATAAAATAAAAAATATACTTAGGAGAAATCTGACTGCGCCATTCGAATTTTCTGATCAAAATACATAAGAAACAGTGAAAGAAGCTGCCGAATTCCACTTTTCATTTTTAGGGGTCAAAAAACACCAAAGGGGTTAACCTTACGTTTTTTTCAAAAATCTTAAAAAATTTAGGTGGCCTTTATATTACTTAAATCGACGTACTTAGATGCCTACTGCTGGATTCAGCCCTCAGAACCTCGCGGAATCAATCAAAACTGTGGAAAATAGCGAAACAAATGGAGGGCAAATTGACCCCGAATGTGTTACGTTTAAAGCCAAATAAAATAAAAAATATCATACTTACGAGAAATCTGACTGCGACATTCGAATTTTCTGATCAAATTACATAAGAAACAGTGAAAGAAGCTGCCGAATTCCACTTTTCATTTTTTGGGGTCAAAAAACACCAAAGGAGTTAACCTTACGTTTTTTTCAGAAATCTTAAAAAATGTAGGTGGCCTTTGTATTACTTAAATCGACGTACTTAGATGCCTACAGCTGGATTCAGCCCTCAGAACCTCGCGGAATCAATCAAAGCTGTGTAAAATGGCGAAACAAATGGATGGCAAATTGACCCCGAATGTGTTACGTTTAAAGCCAAATAAAATAAAAAATATCATACTTACGAGAAATCTGACTGCGCCATTCGAATTTTCTGATCAAAATACATAAGAAACAGTGAAAAAAGCTGCCGAATTCCACTTTTCATTTTTTGTGGTCAAAAAACACCAAAGGGGTTAACCTTACGTTTTTTTCAAAAATCTTAAAAAATTTAGGTGGCCTTTCTATTACTTAAATCGACGTACTTAGATGCCTACTGCTGGATTCAGCCCTCAGAACCTCGCGGAATCAATCAATGCTGTGCAAAATCGCGAAACAAATGGAGGGCAAATTGACCCCGAATGTGTTACGTTTAAAGCCAAATAAAATAATAAATATCATACTTACGAGAAATCTGACAGCGACATTCGAATTTTCTGATCAAATTACATAAGAAACAGTGAAAGAAGCTGCCGAATTCCACTTTTCATTTTTTGGGGTCAAAAAACACCAAAGGAGTTAACCTTACGTTTTTTTCAAAAATCTTAAAAAATTTAGGTGGCCTTTTTATTACTTAAATCGACGTACTTAGATGCCTACTGCTGGATTCAGCCCTCAGAATCTCGCGGAATTAATCAAAGCTGTGTAAAATAGCGAAACAAATGGAGGGCAAATTGACCCCGAATGTGTTACGTTTAAAGCCAAATAAAATAAAAAATATCATACTTACCGGAAATCTGACTGCGCCATTCGAATTTTCTGATCAAAATACATAAGAAACAGTGAAAGAAGCTGCCGAATTCCACTTTTCATTTTTGGGGTCAAAAAACACCAAAGGGGTTAACCTTACGTTTTTTTCAAAAGTCTTAAAAAATTTAGGTGGCCTTTTTATTACTTAAATCGACGTACTTAGATGCCTACTGCTGGATTCAGCCCTCAGAACCTCGCGGAATCAATCAAAACTGTGTAAAATAGCGAAACAAATGGAGGGCAAATTGACCCCGAATGTGTTACGTTTAAAGCCAAATAAAATAAAAAATATCATACTTACGAGAAATCTGACTGCGCCATTCGAATTTTCTGATCAAAATACATAAGAAACACTGAAAGAAGCTGCCGAATTCCACTTTTCATTTTTTGGGGTCAAAAAACACCAAAGGGGTTAACCTTACGTTTTTTTCAAAAATCCCCCGAATGTGTTACGTTTAAAGCCAAATAAAATAAAAAATATCATTTTTACAAGAAATCTGACTGCGCTATTCGAATTTTCTGATCAAAATACATAAGAAACAGTGAAGGAAGCTGCCGAATTCCACTTTTCATTTTTTGGGGTCAAAAAACACCAAAGGGGTTAACCTTACGTTTTTTTCAAAAATCTTAAAAAATTTAGGTGGCCTCTTTATTACTTAAATCGACGTGCTTAGATGCCTACTGCTGGATTCAGATCTCAGAACCTCGCGGAATCAATCAAAACCGGGGAAAATCGCGAAACAAATGGATGGCAAATTGACCCCGAATGTGTTACGTTTAAAGCCAAATAAAATAAAAAATATCATACTTACGAGAAATCTGACTGCGCTATTCGAATTTTCTGATCAAAATACATAAGAAACAGTGAAAGAAGCTGGCGAATTCCACTTTTCATTTTTTGGGGTCAAAAAACACCAAAGGAGTTAACCTTACGTTTTTTTCAAAAATCTTAAAAAATTTAGGTGGCCTTTTTATTACTTAAATCGACGTACTTAGATGCCTACTGCTGGATTCAGCCCTCAGAACCTCGCGGAATCAATCAAAACTGTGTAAAATAGCGAAACAAATGGAGGGCAAATTGACCCCGAATGTGTTACGTTTAAAGCCAAATAAAATAAAAAATATCATACTTACGAGAAATCTGACTGCGCCATTTGAATTTTCTGATCAAAATACATAAGAAACAGTGAAAAAAGCTGCCGAATTCCACTATTCATTTTTTGGGGTCAAAAAACACCAAAGGGGTTAACCTTACGTTTTTTTCAAAAATCTTAAAAAATTTAGGTGGCCTTGTTATTACTTAAATCGACGTACTTAGATGCCTACTGCTGGATTCAGCCCTCAGAACCTCGCGGAATCCATCAAAACAGTGTAAAATCGCGAAACAAATGGAGGGCAAATTGACCTTGAATGTGTTACGTTTAAAGCCAACTAAAATAAAAAATATCATACTTACCGGAAATCTGACTGCGCCATTCGAATTTTCTGATCAAAATACATAAGAAACAGTGAAAGAAGCTGCCGAATTCCACTTTTCATTTTTGGGGTCAAAAAACACCAAAGGGGTTAACCTTACGTTTTTTTCAAAAGTCTTAAAAAATTTAGGTGGCCTTTTTATTACTTAAATCGACGTACTTCGATGCCTACTGCTGGATTCAGCCCTCAGAATCTCGCGGAATTAATCAAAGCTGTGTAAAATAGCGAAACAAATGGAGGGCAAATTGACCCCGAATGTGTTACGTTTAAAGCCAAATAAAATAAAAAATATCATACTTACCGGAAATCTGACTGCGCCATTCGAATTTTCTGATCAAAATACATAAGAAACAGTGAAAGAAGCTGCCGAATTCCACTTTTCATTTTTGGGGTCAAAAAACACCAAAGGGGTTAACCTTACGTTTTTTTCAAAAGTCTTAAAAAATTTAGGTGGCCTTTTTATTACTTAAATCGACGTGCTTAGATGCCTACTGCTAGATTCAGCTCTCAGAACCTCGCGGAATCAATCAAAACCGGGGAAAATCGCGAAACAAATGGATGGCAAATTGACCCCGAATGTGTTACGTTTAAAGCCAAATAAAATAAAAAATATCATACTTACGAGAAATCTGACTGCGCTATTCGAATTTTCTGATCAAAATACATAAGAAACAGTGAAAGAAGCTGGCGAATTCCACTTTTCATTTTTTGGGGTCAAAAAACACCAAAGGAGTTAACCTTACGTTTTTTTCAAAAATCTTAAAAAATTTAGGTGGCCTTTTTATTACTTAAATCGACGTACTTAGATGCCTACTGCTGGATTCAGCCCTCAGAACCTCGCGGAATCAATCAAAACTGTGTAAAATAGCGAAACAAATGGAGGGCAAATTGACCCCGAATGTGTTACGTTTAAAGCCAAATAAAATAAAAAATATCATACTTACGAGAAATCTGACTGCGCCATTCGAATTTTCTGATCAAAATACATAAGAAACAGTGAAAGAAGCTGGCGAATTCCACTTTTCATTTTTTGGGGTCAAAAAAAACCAAAGGGGTTAACCTTACGTTTTTTTCAAAAATCTTAAAAAATTTAGGTGGCCTTTTTATTACTTAAATCGACGTACTTAGATGCCTACTGCTGGATTCAGCCCTCAGAACCTCGCGGTATCAATCAAAACAGTGTAAAATCGCGAAACAAATGGATGGCAAATTGACCCCGAATGTGTTACGTTTAAAGCCAAATAAAATAAAAAATATCATACTTACGAGAAATCTGACTGCGCCATTCGAATTTTCTGATCAAAATACATAAGAAACAGTGAAAGAAGCTGCCGAATTCTACTTTTCATTTTTTGGGGTCAAAAAACACCAAAGGAGTTAACCTTACGTTTTTTTCAAAAATCTTAAAAAATTTAGGTGGCCTTTTTATTACTTAAATCGACGTACTTAGATGCCTACTGCTGGATTCAGCCCTCAGAACCTCGCGGAATCAATCAAAACAGTGTAAAATCGCGAAACAAATGGATGGCAAATTGACCCCGAATGTGTTACGTTTAAAGCCAAATAAAATAAAAAATATCATACTTACGAGAAATCTGACTGCGCCATTCGAATTTTCTGATCAAAATACATAAGAAACAGCGAAAGAAGCTGCCGAATTCCACTTTTCATTTTTTGGGGTCAAAAAACACCAAAGGAGTTAACCTTACGTTTTTTTCAAAAATCTTAAAAAATTTAGGTGGCCTTTTTATTACTTAAATCGACGTACTTACATGCCTACTGCTGGATTCAGCCCTCAGAATCTCGCGGAATTAATCAAAGCTGTGTAAAATAGCGAAACAAATGGAGGGCAAATTGACCCCGAATGTGTTACGTTTAAAGCCAAATAAAATAAAAAATATCATACTTACCGGAAATCTGACTGCGCCATTCGAATTTTCTGATCAAAATACATAAGAAACAGTGAAAGAAGCTGCCGAATTCCACTTTTCATTTTTTGGGGTCAAAAAACACCAAAGGGGTTAACCTTACGTTTTTTTCAAAAATCTTAAAAAAGTTAGGTGGCCTTTTTATTACTTAAATCGACGTACTTAGATGCCTACTGCTGGATTCAGCTCTCAGAACCTCGCGGAATCAATCAAAACAGTGTAAAATCGCGAAACAAATGGAGGGCAAATTGACCCCGAATGTGTTACGTTTAAAGCCAAATAAAATAAAAAATATCATACTTACGAGAAATCTGACTGCGCCATTTGAATTTTCTGATCAAAATACATAAGAAACAGTGAAAAAAGCTGCCGAATTCCACTTTTCATTTTTTGGGGTCAAAAAACACCAAAGGGGTTAACCTTACGTTTTTTTCAAAAATCTTAAAAAATTTAGGTGCCCTTTTTATTACTTAAATCGACGTACTTAGATGCCTACTGCTGGATTCAGCCCTCAGAACCTCGCGGAATCAATCAAAACAGTGTAAAATCGCGAAACAAATGGAGGGCAAATTGACCCCGAATGTGTTACGTTTAAAGCCAAATAAAATAAAAAATATCATACTTACGAGAAATCTGACTGCGCCATTCGAATTTTCTGATCAAAATACATAAGAAACAGTGAAAGAAGCTGCCGAATTCCACTTTTCATTTTTTGGGGTCAAAAAACACCTAAGGGGTTAACCTTACGTTTTTTTCAAAAATCTTAAAAAATTTAGGTGGCCTTTTTATTACTTAAATCGACGTACTTAGATGCCTACTGCTGGATTCAGCCCTCAGAACCTCGCGGAATCAATCAAAACTGTGTAAAATAGCGAAACAAATGGAGGGCAAAATGTACCCCGAATGTGTTACGTTTAAAGCCAAATAAAATATAAAATATCATACTTACGAGAAATCTGACTGCGCCATTCGAATTTTCTGATCAAAATACATAAGAAACAGTGAAAGAAGCTGCCGAATTCCACTTTTCATTTTTTGGGGTCAAAAAACACCAAAGGGGTTAACCTTACGTTTTTTTCAAAAATCTTAAAAAATTTAGGTGGCCTTTTTATTACTTAAATCGACGTACTTAGATGCCTACTGCTGGATTCAGCCCTCAGAACCTCGCGGAATTAATCAAAGCTGTGTAAAATCGCGAAACAAATGGAGGGCAAATTGACCCCGAATGTGTTACGTTTAAAGCCAAATAAAATAAAAAATATCATACTTACGAGAAATCTGACTGCGCCATTCGAATTTTCTGATCAAAATACATAAGAAACAGTGAAAGAAGCTGCCGAATTCCACTTTTCATTTTTTGGGGTCAAAAAACACCTAAGGGGTTAACCTTACGTTTTTTTCAAAAATCTTAAAAAATTTAGGTGGCCTTTTTATTACTTAAATCGACGTACTTAGATGCCTACTGCTGGATTCAGCCCTCAGAACCTCGCGGAATCAATCAAACCTGTGTAAAATAGCGAAACAAATGGAGGGCAAATTGACCCCGAATGTGTTACGTTTAAAGCCAAATAAAATAAAAAATATCATACTTACGAGAAATCTGACTGCGCCATTTGAATTTTCTGATCAAAATACATAAGAAACAGTGAAAAAAGCTGCCGAATTCCACTTTTCATTTTTTGGGGTCAAAAAACACCAAAGGGGTTAACCTTACGTTTTTTTCAAAAATCTTAAAAAAGTTAGGTGGCCTTTTTATTACTTAAATCGACGTACTTAGATGCCTACTGCTGGATTCAGCCCTCAGAACCTCGCGGAATCAATCAAAACAGTGTAAAATCGCGAAATAAATGGAGGGCAAATTGACCCCGAATGTGTTACGTTTAAAGCCAAATAAAATAAAAAATATCATACTTACGAGAAATCTGACTGCGCCATTCGAATTTTCTGATCAAAATACATAAGAAACAGTGAAAGAAGCTGCCGAATTCCACTTTTCATTTTTTGGGGTCAAAAAACACCTAAGGGGTTAACCTTACGTTTTTTTCAAAAATCTTAAAAAATTTAGGTGGCCTTTTTATTACTTAAATCGACGTACTTAGATGCCTACTGCTGGATTCAGCCCTCAGAACCTCGCGGAATCAATCAAAACTGTGTAAAATAGCGAAACAAATGGAGGGCAAATTGACCCCGAATGTGTTACGTTTAAAGCCAAATAAAATAAAAAATATCATACTTACGAGAAATCTGACTGCGCCATTCGAATTTTCTGATCAAAATACATAAGAAACAGTGAAAGAAGCTGCCGAATTCCACTTTTCATTTTTTTGGGTCAAAAAACACCAAAGGGGTTAACCTTACGTTTTTTTCAAAAATCTTAAAAAATTTAAGTGGCCTTTTTATTACTTAAATCGACGTACTTAGATGCCTACTGCTGGATTCAGCCCTGAGAACCTCGCGGAATTAATCAAAGCTGTGTAAAATCGCGAAACAAATGGAGGGCAAATTGACCCCGAATGTGTTACGTTTAAAGCCAAATAAAATAAAAAATATCATACTTACGAGAAATCTGACTGCGCCATTCGAATTTTCTGATCAAAATACATAAGAAACAGTGAAAGAAGCTGCCGAATTCCACTTTTCATTTTTTGGGGTCAAAAAACACCAAAGGGGTTAACCTTACGTTTTTTTCAAAAATCTTAAAAAATTTAGGTGGCCTTTTTATTACTTAAATCGACGTACTTAGATGCCTACTGCTGGATTCAGCCCTCAGAACCTCGCGGAATCAATCAAAACTGTGTAAAATAGCGAAACAAATGGAGGGCAAATTGACCCCGAATGTGTTACGTTTAAAGCCAAATAAAATAAAAAATATCATACTTACGAGAAATCTGACTGCGCCATTGGAATTTTCTGATCAAAATACATAAGAAACAGTGAAAAAAGCTGCCGAATTCCACTTTTCATTTTTTGGGGTCAAAAAACACCAAAGGGGTTAACCTTACGTTTTTTTCAAAAATCTTAAAAAAGTTAGGTGGCCTTTTTATTACTTAAATCGACGTACTTAGATGCCTACTGCTGGATTCAGCCCTCAGAACCTCGCGGAATCAATCAAAACAGTGTAAAATCGCGAAACAAATGGAGGGCAAATTGACCCCGAATGTGTTACGTTTAAAGCCAAATAAAATAAAAAATATCATACTTACGAGAAATCTGACTGCGCCATTCGAATTTTCTGATCAAAATACATAAGAAACAGTGAAAGAAGCTGCCGAATTCCACTTTTCATTTTTTTGGGTCAAAAAACACCAAAGGGGTTAACCTTACGTTTTTTTCAAAAATCTTAAAAAATTTAGGTGGCCTTTTTATTACTTAAATCGACGTACTTAGATGCCTACTGCTGGATTCAGCCCTCAGAACCTCGCGGAATCAATCAAAGCTGTGTAAAATCGCGAAACAAATGGATGGCAAATTGACCCCGAATGTGTTACGTTTAAAGCCAAATAAAATATAAAATATCATACTTACGAGAAATCTGACTGCGCCATTCGAATTTTCTGATCAAAATACATAAGAAACAGTGAAAGAAGCTGCCGAATTCCACTTTTCATTTTTTGGGGTCAAAAAACACCAAAGGGGTTAACCTTACGTTTTTTTCAAAAATCTTAAAAAATTTAGGTGGCCTTTTTATTACTTAAATCGACGTACTTAGATGCCTACTGCTGGATTCAGCCCTCAGAACCTCGCGGAATTAATCAAAGCTGTGTAAAATAGCGAAACAAATGGAGGGCAAATTGACCCCGAATGTGTTACGTTTAAAGCCAAATAAAATAAAAAATATCATACTTACGAGAAATCTGACTGCGCCATTCGAATTTTCTGATCAAAATACATAAGAAACAGTGAAAGAAGCTGCCGAATTCCACTTTTCATTTTTTGGGGTCAAAAAACACCAAAGGGGTTAACCTTACGTTTTTTTCAAAAATCTTAAAAAATTTAGGTGGCCTTTTTATTACTTAAATCGACGTACTTAGATGCCTACTGCTGGATTCAGCCCTCAGAACCTCGCGGAATCAATCAAAACTGTGTAAAATAGCGAAACAAATGGAGGGCAAATTGACCCCGAATGTGTTACGTTTAAAGCCAAATAAAATAAAAAATATCATACTTACGAGAAATCTGACTGCGCCATTTGAATTTTCTGATCAAAATACATAAGAAACAGTGAAAAAAGCTGCCGAATTCCACTTTTCATTTTTTTGGGTCAAAAAACACCAAAGGGGTTAACCTTACGTTTTTTTCAAAAATCTTAAAAAAGTTAGGTGGCCTTTTTATTACTTAAATCGACGTACTTAGATGCCTACTGCTGGATTCAGCCCTCAGAACCTCGCGGAATCAATCAAAACAGTGTAAAATCGCGAAACAAATGGAGGGCAAATTGACCCCGAATGTGTTACGTTTAAAGCCAAATAAAATAAAAAATATCATACTTACGAGAAATCTGACTGCGCCATTCGAATTTTCTGATCAAAATACATAAGAAACAGTGAAAGAAGCTGCCGAATTCCACTTTTCATTTTTTGGGGTCAAAAAACACCTAAGGGGTTAACCTTACGTTTTTTTCAAAAATCTTAAAAAATTTAGGTGGCCTTTTTATTACTTAAATCGACGTACTTAGATGCCTACTGCTGGATTCAACCCTCAGAACCTCGCGGAATCAATCAAAACAGTGTAAAATCGCGAAACAAATGGAGGGCAAATTGACCCCGAATGTGTTACGTTTAAAGCCAAATAAAATAAAAAATATCATACTTACGAGAAATCTGACTGCGCCATTTGAATTTTCTGATCAAAATACATAAGAAACAGTGAAAAAAGCTGCCGAATTCCACTTTTCATTTTTTGGGGTCAAAAAACACCAAAGGGGTTAACCTTACGTTTTTTTCAAAAATCTTAAAAAAGTTAGGTGGCCTTTTTATTACTTAAATCGACGTACTTAGATGCCTACTGCTGGATTCAGCCCTCAGAACCTCGCGGAATCAATCAAAACAGTGTAAAATCGCGAAACAAATGGAGGGCAAATTGACCCCGAATGTGTTACGTTTAAAGCCAAATAAAATAAAAAATATCATACTTACGAGAAATCTGACTGCGCCATTCGAATTTTCTGAACAAAATACATAAGAAACAGTGAAAGAAGCTGCCGAATTCCACTTTTCATTTTTTGGGGTCAAAAAACACCTAAGGGGTTAACCTTACGTTTTTTTCAAAAATCTTAAAAAATTTAGGTGCCCTTTTTATTACTTAAATCGACGTACTTAGATGCCTACTGCTGGATTCAGCCCTCAGAACCTCGCGGAATCAATCAAAGCTGTGTAAAATCGCGAAACAAATGGATGGCAAATTGACCCCGAATGTGTTACGTTTAAAGCCAAATAAAATATAAAATATCATACTTACGAGAAATCTGACTGCGCCATTCGAATTTTCTGATCAAAATACATAAGAAACAGTGAAAGAAGCTGCCGAATTCCACTTTTCATTTTTTGGGGTCAAAAAACACCAAAGGGGTTAACCTTACGTTTTTTTCAAAAATCTTAAAAAATTTAGGTGGCCTTTTTATTACTTAAATCGACGTACTTAGATGCCTACTGCTGGATTCAGCCCTCAGAACCTCGCGGAATTAATCAAAGCTGTGTAAAATCGCGAAACAAATGGAGGGCAAATTGACCCCGAATGTGTTACGTTTAAAGCCAAATAAAATAAAAAATATCATACTTACGAGAAATCTGACTGCGCCATTCGAATTTTCTGATCAAAATACATAAGAAACAGTGAAAGAAGCTGCCGAATTCCACTTTTCATTTTTTGGGGTCAAAAAACACCAAAGGGGTTAACCTTACGTTTTTTTCAAAAATCTTAAAAAATTTAGGTGGCCTTTTTATTACTTAAATCGACGTACTTAGATGCCTACTGCTGGATTCAGCCCTCAGAACCTCGCGGAATCAATCAAAACTGTGTAAAATAGCGAAACAAATGGAGGGCAAATTGACCCCGAATGTGTTACGTTTAAAGCCAAATAAAATAAAAAATATCATACTTACGAGAAATCTGACTGCGCCATTTGAATTTTCTGATCAAAATACATAAGAAACAGTGAAAAAAGCTGCCGAATTCCACTTTTCATTTTTTGGGGTCAAAAAACACCAAAGGGGTTAACCTTACGTTTTTTTCAAAAATCTTAAAAAAGTTAGGTGGCCTTTTTATTACTTAAATCGACGTACTTAGATGCCTACTGCTGGATTCAGCCCTCAGAACCTCGCGGAATCAATCAAAACAGTGTAAAATCGCGAAACAAATGGAGGGCAAATTGACCCCGAATGTGTTACGTTTAAAGCCAAATAAAATAAAAAATATCATACTTACGAGAAATCTGACTGCGCCATTCGAATTTTCTGATCAAAATACATAAGAAACAGTGAAAGAAGCTTCCACTTTTCATTTTTTGGGGTCAAAAAACACCTAAGGGGTTAACCTTACGTTTTTTTCAAAAATCTTAAAAAATTTAGGTGGCCTTTTTATTACTTAAATCGACGTACTTAGATGCCTACTGCTGGATTCAGCCCTCAGAACCTCGCGGAATCAATCAAAACAGTGTAAAATCGCGAAACAAATGGAGGGCAAATTGACCCCGAATGTGTTACGTTTAAAGCCAAATAAAATAAAAAATATCATACTTACGAGAAATCTGACTGCGCCATTCGAATTTTCTGATCAAAATACATAAGAAACAGTGAAAGAAGCTGCCGAATTCTACTTTTCATTTTTTGGGGTCAAAAAATACCTAAGGGGTTAACCTTACGTTTTTTTCAAAAATCTTAAAAAATTTAGGTGCCCTTTTTATTACTTAAATCGACATACTTAGATGCCTACTGCTGGATTCAGCCCTCAGAACCTCGCGGAATCAATCAAAACAGTGTAAAATCGCGAAATAAATGGAGGGCAAATTGACCCCGAATGTGTTACGTTTAAAGCCAAATAAAATAAAAAATATCATACTTACGAGAAATCTGACTGCGCCATTCGAATTTTCTGATCAAAATACATAAGAAACAGTGAAAGAAGCTGCCGAATTCCACTTTTCATTTTTTGGGGTCAAAAAACACCTAAGGGGTTAACCTTACGTTTTTTTCAAAAATCTTAAAAAATTTAGGTGGCCTTTTTATTACTTAAATCGACGTACTTAGATGCCTACTGCTGGATTCAGCCCTCAGAACCTCGCGGAATCAATCAAAACTGTGTAAAATAGCGAAACAAATGGAGGGCAAATTGACCCCGAATGTGTTACGTTTAAAGCCAAATAAAATAAAAAATATCATACTTACGAGAAATCTGACTGCGCCATTCGAATTTTCTGATCAAAATACATAAGAAACAGTGAAAGAAGCTGCCGAATTCCACTTTTCATTTTTTTGGGTCAAAAAACACCAAAGGGGTTAACCTTACGTTTTTTTCAAAAATCTTAAAAAATTTAAGTGGCCTTTTTATTACTTAAATCGACGTACTTAGATGCCTACTGCTGGATTCAGCCCTGAGAACCTCGCGGAATTAATCAAAGCTGTGTAAAATCGCGAAACAAATGGAGGGCAAATTGACCCCGAATGTGTTACGTTTAAAGCCAAATAAAATAAAAAATATCATACTTACGAGAAATCTGACTGCGCCATTCGAATTTTCTGATCAAAATACATAAGAAACAGTGAAAGAAGCTGCCGAATTCCACTTTTCATTTTTTGGGGTCAAAAAACACCAAAGGGGTTAACCTTACGTTTTTTTCAAAAATCTTAAAAAATTTAGGTGGCCTTTTTATTACTTAAATCGACGTACTTAGATGCCTACTGCTGGATTCAGCCCTCAGAACCTCGCGGAATCAATCAAAACTGTGTAAAATAGCGAAACAAATGGAGGGCAAATTGACCCCGAATGTGTTACGTTTAAAGCCAAATAAAATAAAAAATATCATACTTACGAGAAATCTGACTGCGCCATTGGAATTTTCTGATCAAAATACATAAGAAACAGTGAAAAAAGCTGCCGAATTCCACTTTTCATTTTTTGGGGTCAAAAAACACCAAAGGGGTTAACCTTACGTTTTTTTCAAAAATCTTAAAAAAGTTAGGTGGCCTTTTTATTACTTAAATCGACGTACTTAGATGCCTACTGCTGGATTCAGCCCTCAGAACCTCGCGGAATCAATCAAAACAGTGTAAAATCGCGAAACAAATGGAGGGCAAATTGACCCCGAATGTGTTACGTTTAAAGCCAAATAAAATAAAAAATATCATACTTACGAGAAATCTGACTGCGCCATTCGAATTTTCTGATCAAAATACATAAGAAACAGTGAAAGAAGCTGCCGAATTCCACTTTTCATTTTTTTGGGTCAAAAAACACCAAAGGGGTTAACCTTACGTTTTTTTCAAAAATCTTAAAAAATTTAGGTGGCCTTTTTATTACTTAAATCGACGTACTTAGATGCCTACTGCTGGATTCAGCCCTCAGAACCTCGCGGAATCAATCAAAGCTGTGTAAAATCGCGAAACAAATGGATGGCAAATTGACCCCGAATGTGTTACGTTTAAAGCCAAATAAAATAAAAAATATCATACTTACGAGAAATCTGACTGCGCCATTCGAATTTTCTGATCAAAATACATAAGAAACAGTGAAAGAAGCTGCCGAATTCCACTTTTCATTTTTTGGGGTCAAAAAACACCAAAGGGGTTAACCTTACGTTTTTTTCAAAAATCTTAAAAAATTTAGGTGGCCTTTTTATTACTTAAATCGACGTACTTAGATGCCTACTGCTGGATTCAGCCCTCAGAACCTCGCGGAATCAATCAAAACTGTGTAAAATAGCGAAACAAATGGAGGGCAAATTGACCCCGAATGTGTTACGTTTAAAGCCAAATAAAATAAAAAATATCATACTTACGAGAAATCTGACTGCGCCATTTGAATTTTCTGATCAAAATACATAAGAAACAGTGAAAAAAGCTGCCGAATTCCACTTTTCATTTTTTTGGGTCAAAAAACACCAAAGGGGTTAACCTTACGTTTTTTTCAAAAATCTTAAAAAAGTTAGGTGGCCTTTTTATTACTTAAATCGACGTACTTAGATGCCTACTGCTGGATTCAGCCCTCAGAACCTCGCGGAATCAATCAAAACAGTGTAAAATCGCGAAACAAATGGAGGGCAAATTGACCCCGAATGTGTTACGTTTAAAGCCAAATAAAATAAAAAATATCATACTTACGAGAAATCTGACTGCGCCATTCGAATTTTCTGATCAAAATACATAAGAAACAGTGAAAGAAGCTGCCGAATTCCACTTTTCATTTTTTGGGGTCAAAAAACACCTAAGGGGTTAACCTTACGTTTTTTTCAAAAATCTTAAAAAATTTAGGTGGCCTTTTTATTACTTAAATCGACGTACTTAGATGCCTACTGCTGGATTCAACCCTCAGAACCTCGCGGAATCAATCAAAACAGTGTAAAATCGCGAAACAAATGGAGGGCAAATTGACCCCGAATGTGTTACGTTTAAAGCCAAATAAAATAAAAAATATCATACTTACGAGAAATCTGACTGCGCCATTTGAATTTTCTGATCAAAATACATAAGAAACAGTGAAAAAAGCTGCCGAATTCCACTTTTCATTTTTTGGGGTCAAAAAACACCAAAGGGGTTAACCTTACGTTTTTTTCAAAAATCTTAAAAAAGTTAGGTGGCCTTTTTATTACTTAAATCGACGTACTTAGATGCCTACTGCTGGATTCAGCCCTCAGAACCTCGCGGAATCAATCAAAACAGTGTAAAATCGCGAAACAAATGGAGGGCAAATTGACCCCGAATGTGTTACGTTTAAAGCCAAATAAAATAAAAAATATCATACTTACGAGAAATCTGACTGCGCCATTCGAATTTTCTGAACAAAATACATAAGAAACAGTGAAAGAAGCTGCCGAATTCCACTTTTCATTTTTTGGGGTCAAAAAACACCTAAGGGGTTAACCTTACGTTTTTTTCAAAAATCTTAAAAAATTTAGGTGCCCTTTTTATTACTTAAATCGACGTACTTAGATGCCTACTGCTGGATTCAGCCCTCAGAACCTCGCGGAATCAATCAAAGCTGTGTAAAATCGCGAAACAAATGGATGGCAAATTGACCCCGAATGTGTTACGTTTAAAGCCAAATAAAATATAAAATATCATACTTACGAGAAATCTGACTGCGCCATTCGAATTTTCTGATCAAAATACATAAGAAACAGTGAAAGAAGCTGCCGAATTCCACTTTTCATTTTTTGGGGTCAAAAAACACCAAAGGGGTTAACCTTACGTTTTTTTCAAAAATCTTAAAAAATTTAGGTGGCCTTTTTATTACTTAAATCGACGTACTTAGATGCCTACTGCTGGATTCAGCCCTCAGAACCTCGCGGAATTAATCAAAGCTGTGTAAAATCGCGAAACAAATGGAGGGCAAATTGACCCCGAATGTGTTACGTTTAAAGCCAAATAAAATAAAAAATATCATACTTACGAGAAATCTGACTGCGCCATTCGAATTTTCTGATCAAAATACATAAGAAACAGTGAAAGAAGCTGCCGAATTCCACTTTTCATTTTTTGGGGTCAAAAAACACCAAAGGGGTTAACCTTACGTTTTTTTCAAAAATCTTAAAAAATTTAGGTGGCCTTTTTATTACTTAAATCGACGTACTTAGATGCCTACTGCTGGATTCAGCCCTCAGAACCTCGCGGAATCAATCAAAACTGTGTAAAATAGCGAAACAAATGGAGGGCAAATTGACCCCGAATGTGTTACGTTTACAGCCAAATAAAATAAAAAATATCATACTTACGAGAAATCTGACTGCGCCATTTGAATTTTCTGATCAAAATACATAAGAAACAGTGAAAAAAGCTGCCGAATTCCACTTTTCATTTTTTGGGGTCAAAAAACACCAAAGGGGTTAACCTTACGTTTTTTTCAAAAATCTTAAAAAAGTTAGGTGGCCTTTTTATTACTTAAATCGACGTACTTAGATGCCTACTGCTGGATTCAGCCCTCAGAACCTCGCGGAATCAATCAAAACAGTGTAAAATCGCGAAACAAATGGAGGGCAAATTGACCCCGAATGTGTTACGTTTAAAGCCAAATAAAATAAAAAATATCATACTTACGAGAAATCTGACTGCGCCATTCGAATTTTCTGATCAAAATACATAAGAAACAGTGAAAGAAGCTTCCACTTTTCATTTTTTGGGGTCAAAAAACACCTAAGGGGTTAACCTTACGTTTTTTTCAAAAATCTTAAAAAATTTAGGTGGCCTTTTTATTACTTAAATCGACGTACTTAGATGCCTACTGCTGGATTCAGCCCTCAGAACCTCGCGGAATCAATCAAAACAGTGTAAAATCGCGAAACAAATGGAGGGCAAATTGACCCCGAATGTGTTACGTTTAAAGCCAAATAAAATAAAAAATATCATACTTACGAGAAATCTGACTGCGCCATTCGAATTTTCTGATCAAAATACATAAGAAACAGTGAAAGAAGCTGCCGAATTCTACTTTTCATTTTTTGGGGTCAAAAAATACCTAAGGGGTTAACCTTACGTTTTTTTCAAAAATCTTAAAAAATTTAGGTGCCCTTTTTATTACTTAAATCGACATACTTAGATGCCTACTGCTGGATTCAGCCCTCAGAACCTCGCGGAATCAATCAAAGCTGTGTAAAATCGCGAAACAAATGGATGGCAAATTGACCCCGAATGTGTTACGTTTAAAGCCAAATAAAATATAAAATATCATACTTACGAGAAATCTGACTGCGCCATTCGAATTTTCTGATCAAAATACATAAGAAACAGTGAAAGAAGCTGCCGAATTCCACTTTTCATTTTTTGGGGTCAAAAAACACCAAAGGGGTTAACCTTACGTTTTTTTCAAAAATCTTAAAAAATTTAGGTGGCCTTTTTATTACTTAAATCGACGTACTTAGATGCCTACTGCTGGATTCAGCCCTGAGAACCTCGCGGAATTAATCAAAGCTGTGTAAAATCGCGAAACAAATGGAGGGCAAATTGACCCCGAATGTGTTACGTTTAAAGCCAAATAAAATAAAAAATATCATACTTACGAGAAATCTGACTGCGCCATTCGAATTTTCTGATCAAAATACATAAGAAACAGTGAAAGAAGCTGCCGAATTCCACTTTTCATTTTTTGGGGTCAAAAAACACCAAAGGGGTTAACCTTACGTTTTTTTCAAAAATCTTAAAAAATTTAGGTGGCCTTTTTATTACTTAAATCGACGTACTTAGATGCCTACTGCTGGATTCAGCCCTCAGAACCTCGCGGAATCAATCAAAACTGTGTAAAATAGCGAAACAAATGGAGGGCAAATTGACCCCGAATGTGTTACGTTTAAAGCCAAATAAAATAAAAAATATCATACTTACGAGAAATCTGACTGCGCCATTTGAATTTTCTGATCAAAATACATAAGAAACAGTGAAAAAAGCTGCCGAATTCCACTTTTCATTTTTTGGGGTCAAAAAACACCAAAGGGGTTAACCTTACGTTTTTTTCAAAAATCTTAAAAAAGTTAGGTGGCCTTTTTATTACTTAAATCGACGTACTTAGATGCCTACTGCTGGATTCAGCCCTCAGAACCTCGCGGAATCAATCAAAACAGTGTAAAATCGCGAAACAAATGGAGGGCAAATTGACCCCGAATGTGTTACGTTTAAAGCCAAATAAAATAAAAAATATCATACTTACGAGAAATCTGACTGCGCCATTCGAATTTTCTGATCAAAATACATAAGAAACAGTGAAAGAAGCTTCCACTTTTCATTTTTTGGGGTCAAAAAACACCTAAGGGGTTAACCTTACGTTTTTTTCAAAAATCTTAAAAAATTTAGGTGGCCTTTTTATTACTTAAATCGACGTACTTAGATGCCTACTGCTGGATTCAGCCCTCAGAACCTCGCGGAATCAATCAAAACAGTGTAAAATCGCGAAACAAATGGAGGGCAAATTGACCCCGAATGTGTTACGTTTAAAGCCAAATAAAATAAAAAATATCATACTTACGAGAAATCTGACTGCGCCATTCGAATTTTCTGATCAAAATACATAAGAAACAGTGAAAGAAGCTGCCGAATTCCACTTTTCATTTTTTGGGGTCAAAAAACACCTAAGGGGTTAACCTTACGTTTTTTTCAAAAATCTTAAAAAATTTAAGTGGCCTTTTTATTACTTAAATCGACGTACTTAGATGCCTACTGCTGGATTCAGCCCTCAGAACCTCGCGGAATCAATCAAAACAGTGTAAAATCGCGAAACAAATGGATGGCAAATTGACCCCGAATGTGTTACGTTTAAAGCCAAATAAAATAAAAAATATCATGCTTACGAGAAATCTGACTGCGCCATTCGAATTTTCTGATCAAAATACATAAGAAACAGTGAAAGAAGCTGCCGAATTCCACTTTTCATTTTTTGGGGTCAAAAAACACCTAAGGGGTTAACCTTACGTTTTTTTCAAAAATCTTAAAAAATTTAGGTGGCCTTTTTATTACTTAAATCGACGTACTTAGATGCCTACTGCTGGATTCAGCCCTCAGAACCTCGCGGAATCAATCAAAACTGTGTAAAATAGCGAAACAAATGGAGGGCAAATTGACCCCGAATGTGTTACGTTTAAAGCCAAATAAAATAAAAAATATCATACTTACGAGAAATCTGACTGCGCCATTCGAATTTTCTGATCAAAATACATAAGAAACAGTGAAAGAAGCTTCCACTTTTCATTTTTTGGGGTCAAAAAACACCTAAGGGGTTAACCTTACGTTTTTTTCAAAAATCTTAAAAAATTTAGGTGGCCTTTTTATTACTTAAATCGACGTACTTAGATGCCTACTGCTGGATTCAGCCCTCAGAACCTCGCGGAATCAATCAAAACAGTGTAAAATCGCGAAACAAATGGAGGGCAAATTGACCCCGAATGTGTTACGTTTAAAGCCAAATAAAATAAAAAATATCATACTTACGAGAAATCTGACTGCGCCATTCGAATTTTCTGATCAAAATACATAAGAAACAGTGAAAGAAGCTGCCGAATTCCACTTTTCATTTTTTGGGGTCAAAAAACACCTAAGGGGTTAACCTTACGTTTTTTTCAAAAATCTTAAAAAATTTAGGTGCCCTTTTTATTACTTAAATCGACGTACTTAGATGCCTACTGCTGGATTCAGCCCTCAGAACCTCGCGGAATCAATCAAAACAGTGTAAAATCGCGAAACAAATGGATGGCAAATTGACCCCGAATGTGTTACGTTTAAAGCCAAATAAAATAAAAAATATCATGCTTACGAGAAATCTGACTGCGCCATTCGAATTTTCTGATCAAAATACATAAGAAACAGTGAAAGAAGCTGCCGAATTCCACTTTTCATTTTTTTGGGTCAAAAAACACCAAAGGGGTTAACCTTACGTTTTTTTCAAAAATCTTAAAAAATTTAG
This sequence comes from Cantharis nigra, assembly GCA_958510845.1. NCBI lineage: Eukaryota > Metazoa > Arthropoda > Insecta > Coleoptera > Cantharidae > Cantharis > Cantharis nigra. The sequence continues at coordinate 6,613,943 of OY294034.1, read as the reverse complement.
GTGGCCTTTTTATTACTTAAATCGACGTACTTAGATGCCTACTGCTGGATTCAGCCCTCAGAACCTCGCGGAATCAATCAAAGCTGTGTAAAATCGCGAAACAAATGGATGGCAAATTGACCCCGAATGTGTTACGTTTAAAGCCAAATAAAATATAAAATATCATACTTACGAGAAATCTGACTGCGCCATTCGAATTTTCTGATCAAAATACATAAGAAACAGTGAAAGAAGCTGCCGAATTCCACTTTTCATTTTTTGGGGTCAAAAAACACCAAAGGGGTTAACCTTACGTTTTTTTCAAAAATCTTAAAAAATTTAGGTGGCCTTTTTATTACTTAAATCGACGTACTTAGATGCCTACTGCTGGATTCAGCCCTCAGAACCTCGCGGAATTAATCAAAGCTGTGTAAAATAGCGAAACAAATGGAGGGCAAATTGACCCCGAATGTGTTACGTTTAAAGCCAAATAAAATAAAAAATATCATACTTACGAGAAATCTGACTGCGCCATTCGAATTTTCTGATCAAAATACATAAGAAACAGTGAAAGAAGCTGCCGAATTCCACTTTTCATTTTTTGGGGTCAAAAAACACCAAAGGGGTTAACCTTACGTTTTTTTCAAAAATCTTAAAAAATTTAGGTGGCCTTTTTATTACTTAAATCGACGTACTTAGATGCCTACTGCTGGATTCAGCCCTCAGAACCTCGCGGAATCAATCAAAACTGTGTAAAATAGCGAAACAAATGGAGGGCAAATTGACCCCGAATGTGTTACGTTTAAAGCCAAATAAAATAAAAAATATCATACTTACGAGAAATCTGACTGCGCCATTTGAATTTTCTGATCAAAATACATAAGAAACAGTGAAAAAAGCTGCCGAATTCCACTTTTCATTTTTTTGGGTCAAAAAACACCAAAGGGGTTAACCTTACGTTTTTTTCAAAAATCTTAAAAAAGTTAGGTGGCCTTTTTATTACTTAAATCGACGTACTTAGATGCCTACTGCTGGATTCAGCCCTCAGAACCTCGCGGAATCAATCAAAACAGTGTAAAATCGCGAAACAAATGGAGGGCAAATTGACCCCGAATGTGTTACGTTTAAAGCCAAATAAAATAAAAAATATCATACTTACGAGAAATCTGACTGCGCCATTCGAATTTTCTGATCAAAATACATAAGAAACAGTGAAAGAAGCTGCCGAATTCCACTTTTCATTTTTTGGGGTCAAAAAACACCTAAGGGGTTAACCTTACGTTTTTTTCAAAAATCTTAAAAAATTTAGGTGGCCTTTTTATTACTTAAATCGACGTACTTAGATGCCTACTGCTGGATTCAACCCTCAGAACCTCGCGGAATCAATCAAAACAGTGTAAAATCGCGAAACAAATGGAGGGCAAATTGACCCCGAATGTGTTACGTTTAAAGCCAAATAAAATAAAAAATATCATACTTACGAGAAATCTGACTGCGCCATTTGAATTTTCTGATCAAAATACATAAGAAACAGTGAAAAAAGCTGCCGAATTCCACTTTTCATTTTTTGGGGTCAAAAAACACCAAAGGGGTTAACCTTACGTTTTTTTCAAAAATCTTAAAAAAGTTAGGTGGCCTTTTTATTACTTAAATCGACGTACTTAGATGCCTACTGCTGGATTCAGCCCTCAGAACCTCGCGGAATCAATCAAAACAGTGTAAAATCGCGAAACAAATGGAGGGCAAATTGACCCCGAATGTGTTACGTTTAAAGCCAAATAAAATAAAAAATATCATACTTACGAGAAATCTGACTGCGCCATTCGAATTTTCTGATCAAAATACATAAGAAACAGTGAAAGAAGCTTCCACTTTTCATTTTTTGGGGTCAAAAAACACCTAAGGGGTTAACCTTACGTTTTTTTCAAAAATCTTAAAAAATTTAGGTGGCCTTTTTATTACTTAAATCGACGTACTTAGATGCCTACTGCTGGATTCAGCCCTCAGAACCTCGCGGAATCAATCAAAACAGTGTAAAATCGCGAAACAAATGGAGGGCAAATTGACCCCGAATGTGTTACGTTTAAAGCCAAATAAAATAAAAAATATCATACTTACGAGAAATCTGACTGCGCCATTCGAATTTTCTGATCAAAATACATAAGAAACAGTGAAAGAAGCTGCCGAATTCTACTTTTCATTTTTTGGGGTCAAAAAATACCTAAGGGGTTAACCTTACGTTTTTTTCAAAAATCTTAAAAAATTTAGGTGCCCTTTTTATTACTTAAATCGACATACTTAGATGCCTACTGCTGGATTCAGCCCTCAGAACCTCGCGGAATCAATCAAAGCTGTGTAAAATCGCGAAACAAATGGATGGCAAATTGACCCCGAATGTGTTACGTTTAAAGCCAAATAAAATATAAAATATCATACTTACGAGAAATCTGACTGCGCCATTCGAATTTTCTGATCAAAATACATAAGAAACAGTGAAAGAAGCTGCCGAATTCCACTTTTCATTTTTTGGGGTCAAAAAACACCTAAGGGGTTAACCTTACGTTTTTTTCAAAAATCTTAAAAAATTTAGGTGCCCTTTTTATTACTTAAATCGACGTACTTAGATGCCTACTGCTGGATTCAGCCCTCAGAACCTCGCGGAATCAATCAAAGCTGTGTAAAATCGCGAAACAAATGGATGGCAAATTGACCCCGAATGTGTTACGTTTAAAGCCAAATAAAATATAAAATATCATACTTACGAGAAATCTGACTGCGCCATTCGAATTTTCTGATCAAAATACATAAGAAACAGTGAAAGAAGCTGCCGAATTCCACTTTTCATTTTTTGGGGTCAAAAAACACCAAAGGGGTTAACCTTACGTTTTTTTCAAAAATCTTAAAAAATTTAGGTGGCCTTTTTATTACTTAAATCGACGTACTTAGATGCCTACTGCTGGATTCAGCCCTCAGAACCTCGCGGAATTAATCAAAGCTGTGTAAAATCGCGAAACAAATGGAGGGCAAATTGACCCCGAATGTGTTACGTTTAAAGCCAAATAAAATAAAAAATATCATACTTACGAGAAATCTGACTGCGCCATTCGAATTTTCTGATCAAAATACATAAGAAACAGTGAAAGAAGCTGCCGAATTCCACTTTTCATTTTTTGGGGTCAAAAAACACCAAAGGGGTTAACCTTACGTTTTTTTCAAAAATCTTAAAAAATTTAGGTGGCCTTTTTATTACTTAAATCGACGTACTTAGATGCCTACTGCTGGATTCAGCCCTCAGAACCTCGCGGAATCAATCAAAACTGTGTAAAATAGCGAAACAAATGGAGGGCAAATTGACCCCGAATGTGTTACGTTTAAAGCCAAATAAAATAAAAAATATCATACTTACGAGAAATCTGACTGCGCCATTTGAATTTTCTGATCAAAATACATAAGAAACAGTGAAAAAAGCTGCCGAATTCCACTTTTCATTTTTTGGGGTCAAAAAACACCAAAGGGGTTAACCTTACGTTTTTTTCAAAAATCTTAAAAAAGTTAGGTGGCCTTTTTATTACTTAAATCGACGTACTTAGATGCCTACTGCTGGATTCAGCCCTCAGAACCTCGCGGAATCAATCAAAACAGTGTAAAATCGCGAAACAAATGGAGGGCAAATTGACCCCGAATGTGTTACGTTTAAAGCCAAATAAAATAAAAAATATCATACTTACGAGAAATCTGACTGCGCCATTCGAATTTTCTGATCAAAATACATAAGAAACAGTGAAAGAAGCTTCCACTTTTCATTTTTTGGGGTCAAAAAACACCTAAGGGGTTAACCTTACGTTTTTTTCAAAAATCTTAAAAAATTTAGGTGGCCTTTTTATTACTTAAATCGACGTACTTAGATGCCTACTGCTGGATTCAGCCCTCAGAACCTCGCGGAATCAATCAAAACAGTGTAAAATCGCGAAACAAATGGAGGGCAAATTGACCCCGAATGTGTTACGTTTAAAGCCAAATAAAATAAAAAATATCATACTTACGAGAAATCTGACTGCGCCATTCGAATTTTCTGATCAAAATACATAAGAAACAGTGAAAGAAGCTGCCGAATTCTACTTTTCATTTTTTGGGGTCAAAAAATACCTAAGGGGTTAACCTTACGTTTTTTTCAAAAATCTTAAAAAATTTAGGTGCCCTTTTTATTACTTAAATCGACATACTTAGATGCCTACTGCTGGATTCAGCCCTCAGAACCTCGCGGAATCAATCAAAGCTGTGTAAAATCGCGAAACAAATGGATGGCAAATTGACCCCGAATGTGTTACGTTTAAAGCCAAATAAAATATAAAATATCATACTTACGAGAAATCTGACTGCGCCATTCGAATTTTCTGATCAAAATACATAAGAAACAGTGAAAGAAGCTGCCGAATTCCACTTTTCATTTTTTGGGGTCAAAAAACACCAAAGGGGTTAACCTTACGTTTTTTTCAAAAATCTTAAAAAATTTAGGTGGCCTTTTTATTACTTAAATCGACGTACTTAGATGCCTACTGCTGGATTCAGCCCTGAGAACCTCGCGGAATTAATCAAAGCTGTGTAAAATCGCGAAACAAATGGAGGGCAAATTGACCCCGAATGTGTTACGTTTAAAGCCAAATAAAATAAAAAATATCATACTTACGAGAAATCTGACTGCGCCATTCGAATTTTCTGATCAAAATACATAAGAAACAGTGAAAGAAGCTGCCGAATTCCACTTTTCATTTTTTGGGGTCAAAAAACACCAAAGGGGTTAACCTTACGTTTTTTTCAAAAATCTTAAAAAATTTAGGTGGCCTTTTTATTACTTAAATCGACGTACTTAGATGCCTACTGCTGGATTCAGCCCTCAGAACCTCGCGGAATCAATCAAAACTGTGTAAAATAGCGAAACAAATGGAGGGCAAATTGACCCCGAATGTGTTACGTTTAAAGCCAAATAAAATAAAAAATATCATACTTACGAGAAATCTGACTGCGCCATTTGAATTTTCTGATCAAAATACATAAGAAACAGTGAAAAAAGCTGCCGAATTCCACTTTTCATTTTTTGGGGTCAAAAAACACCAAAGGGGTTAACCTTACGTTTTTTTCAAAAATCTTAAAAAAGTTAGGTGGCCTTTTTATTACTTAAATCGACGTACTTAGATGCCTACTGCTGGATTCAGCCCTCAGAACCTCGCGGAATCAATCAAAACAGTGTAAAATCGCGAAACAAATGGAGGGCAAATTGACCCCGAATGTGTTACGTTTAAAGCCAAATAAAATAAAAAATATCATACTTACGAGAAATCTGACTGCGCCATTCGAATTTTCTGATCAAAATACATAAGAAACAGTGAAAGAAGCTTCCACTTTTCATTTTTTGGGGTCAAAAAACACCTAAGGGGTTAACCTTACGTTTTTTTCAAAAATCTTAAAAAATTTAGGTGGCCTTTTTATTACTTAAATCGACGTACTTAGATGCCTACTGCTGGATTCAGCCCTCAGAACCTCGCGGAATCAATCAAAACAGTGTAAAATCGCGAAACAAATGGAGGGCAAATTGACCCCGAATGTGTTACGTTTAAAGCCAAATAAAATAAAAAATATCATACTTACGAGAAATCTGACTGCGCCATTCGAATTTTCTGATCAAAATACATAAGAAACAGTGAAAGAAGCTGCCGAATTCCACTTTTCATTTTTTGGGGTCAAAAAACACCTAAGGGGTTAACCTTACGTTTTTTTCAAAAATCTTAAAAAATTTAAGTGGCCTTTTTATTACTTAAATCGACGTACTTAGATGCCTACTGCTGGATTCAGCCCTCAGAACCTCGCGGAATCAATCAAAACAGTGTAAAATCGCGAAACAAATGGATGGCAAATTGACCCCGAATGTGTTACGTTTAAAGCCAAATAAAATAAAAAATATCATGCTTACGAGAAATCTGACTGCGCCATTCGAATTTTCTGATCAAAATACATAAGAAACAGTGAAAGAAGCTGCCGAATTCCACTTTTCATTTTTTGGGGTCAAAAAACACCTAAGGGGTTAACCTTACGTTTTTTTCAAAAATCTTAAAAAATTTAGGTGGCCTTTTTATTACTTAAATCGACGTACTTAGATGCCTACTGCTGGATTCAGCCCTCAGAACCTCGCGGAATCAATCAAAACTGTGTAAAATAGCGAAACAAATGGAGGGCAAATTGACCCCGAATGTGTTACGTTTAAAGCCAAATAAAATAAAAAATATCATACTTACGAGAAATCTGACTGCGCCATTCGAATTTTCTGATCAAAATACATAAGAAACAGTGAAAGAAGCTTCCACTTTTCATTTTTTGGGGTCAAAAAACACCTAAGGGGTTAACCTTACGTTTTTTTCAAAAATCTTAAAAAATTTAGGTGGCCTTTTTATTACTTAAATCGACGTACTTAGATGCCTACTGCTGGATTCAGCCCTCAGAACCTCGCGGAATCAATCAAAACAGTGTAAAATCGCGAAACAAATGGAGGGCAAATTGACCCCGAATGTGTTACGTTTAAAGCCAAATAAAATAAAAAATATCATACTTACGAGAAATCTGACTGCGCCATTCGAATTTTCTGATCAAAATACATAAGAAACAGTGAAAGAAGCTGCCGAATTCCACTTTTCATTTTTTGGGGTCAAAAAACACCTAAGGGGTTAACCTTACGTTTTTTTCAAAAATCTTAAAAAATTTAGGTGCCCTTTTTATTACTTAAATCGACGTACTTAGATGCCTACTGCTGGATTCAGCCCTCAGAACCTCGCGGAATCAATCAAAACAGTGTAAAATCGCGAAACAAATGGATGGCAAATTGACCCCGAATGTGTTACGTTTAAAGCCAAATAAAATAAAAAATATCATGCTTACGAGAAATCTGACTGCGCCATTCGAATTTTCTGATCAAAATACATAAGAAACAGTGAAAGAAGCCGCCGAATTCCACTTTTCATTTTTTGGGGTCAAAAAACACCAAAGGGGTTAACCTTACGTTTTTTTCAAAAATCTTAAAAAATTTAGTTGCCCTTTTTATTACTTAAATCGACGTACTTAGATGCCTACTGCTGGATTCAGCCCTCAGAACCTCGCGGAATCAATCAAAACTGTGTAAAATCGCGAAACAAATGGAGGGCTAATTGACCCCGAATGTGTTACGTTTAAATCCAAATAAAATAAAAAATATCATACTTACGAGAAATCTGACTGCGCCATTCGAATTTTCTGATCAAACAACCTAAGAGACAGTGAAAGAAGCTGCCGAATTCCATTTTTCATTTTTGGGGTCAAAAAACACCAAAGGGGTTAACCTTACGTTTTTATCAAAAATCTTAAAAAATTTAGGTGGCCGTTTGATTACTTAAATCGACGTATTTAGATGCCTACTGCTGGATACAGCCCTCTGAACCTCGCGGAATTAATCAAAACTTATGTTAAAATCGCGAAACACATGGAGAGCTAATTGATCCCGAATGTGTTACGTTTAAAGCCAAATAATATAAAGAATATCATACTTAAGAGAAATCTGACTGCGCCATTCGAATTTTCTGATCAAAATACCTAAGAAACAGTGAAAGAAGCTGCCGAATTAGAAATTATAAATTCATAATGAAATAATAAATATTTTAAAATTGCCGATGTCGCCCCCACTTCTAAGAAACGGGCACTGAGGCGGATAGATGGCGCTGAAATACGCTACTAAAGTTGTTACTGAAGTTAGCATACCGTGGTTTCAATAACACGTGTTGTAGCTAAACGCACAAATGTTTCATGGCGGATAAAAATGCAGACTTTTAATTAATATCAGTGAGTTGTTTTATATTGATTTACAGATTATATGTAATTGAAGTTACAAGATTTTCATAATAACGTAAGTTAAGCTGAACTTTCATTTTATAGAAATGTCACATAACCTATACAATAACTTCATTGTTTTAGCGGGATATGATTTCTGCTAGGGCCACACCTTAACTTAACGCACTAAAATGCTATGCGTTTGCATAGCGAAACGAACTTATTGCGAATTCAGCGTGATTTTACAATCTACAGACAGAATATTTGTCAGGTAATTAATTAGTTCTTTGAGATAATTTGTATTTTAATTAAATATTTTATTTTTAGCTCAGTCGTAGGCTAGTGCTAGAATGCAAGATTGCTATGCCGTAGTCGTGGGTTCGATTCCCCACTAAATACATCTGATCATCTCGACTCCGTGTCTTCCTCACAAGATGCTGGCAACATCTTTGTTGTATTAAATGCCTAAATACCCCTCTTCCCTTGGCTCCGAGGGGAATCGGAAGACGTTGAACGTTATAAAAACCGATATATATATATTTTTAGAAGATAGAGAAATAGTCATGATGCCTGAAATCGGAAATATATCTACTTACCTAGCAATAAGGAAAACGGGATTCTACACCCAATTGGATGAAACTTTAGTTTTGAAAAAGAAGCCTTTTGCATCAGCAAAAGGTTAGTGCTGGAAAAATCTGTAGTAATAGTTGATACGGAAGTAAAATTTATAAGCATTTACGCATGATAATGGTCACATTCAGCGGGTGCCAACCGTTGAGTAACATAAGTTAAGCAGCTGGTTAAGCTTTATGACAGCAGAAAGATTTCGGCTGAACGGTACGTTGAGAGTCACCACTCATCAGTATACCTGTTGTCAAACTAAGAACTTTATTTAGTTTTAACCAAGGTTACACCTTGTTACAGGGTGTCACAAAGTCCTTTGGAAGTTATTGATATACTGTTGGTTAAAGGACGTTTATATCCGGTATAAAATATCCAGTCATAAAGTTTAAAAGTTTATTGTTTTATGTATATTTATTTAAACAAATTTAAACAAATCACTAACAAAACGTAGTTTATTTGTGCTGGGAAGTTTACTCAACTGTTGGGTTACAGCGTTTACCCAGCTTACCGTTCAGCCTGTACCGCTAGCTCAGCAACTCAAAAGTTGGTACCGGCTGAACTTGCCCATTGTATCGGTAGCCATAGTATTTCAATTTAAAAAATTTGCTTTATTAACTTATATTTTTTGAAAATGCCTTAATCTCTACGTAACTTGAGTTTCGATAGTTACCGTAGCCGCCTTAACTACACAAAGGTTACTTTATTTGTACGTTGTGCTCAAGTCTCTCTCATTAAGAAAAACAAATTTGTGTATGTCATTTTGGGTTTAGACATTTCCTATTTTTGTTAATTTTTAATCGGAAAGTAAAATTAGGTTTAGTTATACCGACAGTAGTTTATCGGTCCAAGTATCTTTGGATAAATATTCTTCAAATTTTTCTGTTTTGAATTTTAAGCTTATTTGAAAATATCAATTATTTTCAGATTTAAAGACTACCAGATAGTGCTCGTAAATTGAAGTTGAGATAAAAAGACGGTTGCGTAGACACTTCCAAATATTCCTTCTTTTTATAACTTATAAAGTTTTATCGCCTCATGTTGAAGGCGTCATGTTTTGCAGAAAGCACAAGAAGTTGTTCTGATTGCAATTTGGAAGTAATTATACAGGATATTTGACAGGTAATTAATTAATTCTTTGTGATATTGTATTTTACATAAAATGTTTTATTTTCAGAATATGAGAAATTATGATATTCAGTCAACTTATAAATTTTATATGAAAATATACTGCTGGCAAAATCGAGATTCTACCGCCAATTGTTTCAAAGTTTAGTTTTGAAAATGAAGCCTTCTACATCAGAAAAGGTGAGTGCTTGTATATAACCTGAAAAAGTCGGTAGTTGATAGATTAGACGGAAGTAAAATTTTAAGGCGTTTATGTAGCTGTATGTGCAGCTATAGTATTTAAATTTCAAAAATACCATATTTTTTAAAATGCTCTTATTTGTAACTTGGATGGTTAAACTGGAAATATTTCATTTTTCCATTACTTACTCGATAGTCTCCCATTAAGAAAATCAGATTTGTGTATATCTTTTCACATTTATGCGCATTTGCACCACGGACAGTTAAACTTTTTGTTTATTTTGTTATTTTGTTAATCAACGGTTGTTCCGTTGCAACCAAAGTAAAACGACAGATTAAATTTGGTAACCGTCACCTAAATTTAATTCCAAGAATTCTACCGATTAGAGTGTTATTAGTTAACCGCAACTTTACGTCATACAGTCATAAATTTATATAAGAACTCGATATTTTGATTCTTTTAACGAAATGCAATTTTTTAAAAGATTTTGTTTAAGAAAGGCAACTATACTAAATTTCTTAGAACGAATAGAAGGAAGTTTAGAGTGTCCATATAATACGTTAGTATAAAATTATAAACAAAAAGCACTTATAATTATTACTGTATAAAATGTTTTAAGAATAATTCAGTGTCTCCGATAAACCAACTTTTGGTTGCATTGAGATTTTATGTGGAGGCAGTCTTTTATTGAGTGTAGCAACTTTTGTGGGGTGTATGTCTTAACTGCTAGTCACTGGTACACTAATTTTACCCAAAAAAGGAATAACTTATTGAATTTGCAAAGTTGTTAACGTGCAACTTACAGTTACTAAATCTGAGGTTTAACTATGTTGGTGCAACAAGATTTAATTTTAACTTACGGTTTATTTTAATCGCTGGTTACGTAACCACAACTTTTAACTGACAGTGGTGCAAATGGGCATTAAACATTTTCTATTTCTGTTCACTTTTAATCGGAAAGTGAAATTTGATATAACTGACAGTGGTTCATCGGTTTTACGTACCCTGTGGCTGAATATTCTTCCGATTTTATTTTTTGAAAATATTAATCTTTTTAGATTTAAATACCACATTGCTTGTCAATTGAAGTTGATGTGATTAAAAAACGGAAATCGGGAATTTTAATAATAATTCAAATCGTTTGTTGCAGTCATCAATTTAATTTCTTTCAAGTTTTCATTGTTAAATAATGTAAGAAAATAATTAAACCTTGTTGGTGATTAGCAATCTAACAAATTATATCTGACCACCGCGGCGGCATCGAAATATCAGATGTCAGTTATATTTAACCGCCGCGGAGTCGGTGGTGGAGTAGACACTTCCAGAAACTCCTGTAAATTTGTACTACATAACCTATAATTTGTTTTAGCGTGTCACGTTTTTACATAAAGCCAATGAAGCTGTTATGGATTGCAAGTGATTCTAAATAGTGAACAGTTTGCAGGTAATTCATTAATTCTTCGTGATTATTGTATTTTGCATAAAATATTTTATTTTCAGATAAATATACTTGGTTGGTTACTCCGCTCTAGGAAAATTGAGATTCTACAGCAATTGTATGAAGTTATAATTTGGAAAAGAAGCCTTTACATCATTCGGTAAGTGCTCGTATTTAAGTTTGAAAAATTAGTTTATTGGTTTGACGTAAATAGAAATTGAACTTCCTGTATTATTATTGGGAGAGGCTAGAGTTACGGTTAACGTAACTTTTAGGAAGTGCTTATAGTTACGGCAAACGTAACTTTTAGGCAGTGGTTAAGTTACGGTTGACACAAACATAACTTTTTTAGTAGTTATACGGCAGAAATATTTAAAGTGTAATCAATTGAAGTTTAATTAACATAAAAAAATAAATAAAATAAAAAATATAAAAAAAACTTCAAAGTATTTTGAAGTTTAATTAATGCAAGAGAATTTCACATATTATAATTATTTTTTTCAACGAAAAAAATTGTCATTTATAAAAGCATAAAACGTCGTTCTCAGTCAATTAACGCTACATAATTTAGACGTCAATTAATAAAAAAACTAACATTCCTTATTTAAAATTTCAAATTTATCGATGTATTTGACGTAAATTAGTTAATTAAATAAATTAAATAATTAAAAATTTACTTAAAGTCATACACATCAATGAAAATGAGGTTTTAAACCAGAAATTTCATATTTTTTTAATATTTTTTATTAATTTACGTTAGCGTTAATTGGCTGAGAACGACGCTTAAACCATAATCATCTTTATAGAAACATATTCAAATTAATATCTGTGTATTCAATAAGAGAAGTAATTATTTTAATGAATGCCAATACTCAAATAATATGTATTAATATACAGGGAACAGGGAGCCTATTCAATTTCAATTTAAAAAATTTTCTCCATTAACTTAAAATATTTACAAAACGAAAACCTTAAAAACGACGTTAGGCCTAACCGTAACCAAGCTTGGATGGTTGCCGTAACCGCCGTAAACATAGAAATGTCAAAGAGGTTAGGTTTGCCGTAACTATAACCACTTTCTAAAAGTTACGTTAACCGTAACTCTAGCCTCTCCCATTATTATTACCGTGTGAAGGTTTATTTACGCAATACGGATTTAGGTGTATCATTGCACATTTAAGTTTTATTTGTAGTACATGATAGTAAAAACGTGTTTTACATCGGTTTTATCTTAATATTTTTCAGGTTACAGGCTCTGGCCAAATACTCTTTCATAAAGGTCAGCTTTCCCTTTAGGTCTACGACACGTGAAACTGTAGGACCCTGTTGCAAATGCCCAACAAAGCCCAACAATATAAAAATTGTTGGGCTTATGTTGGGCTGATGTGTGTTTTTGTCACGGGAATTCCCAGCATAACCCAACATAAACAATGTTGACAATGTATTGGGAAACACCAGCAAATCCCAACATAATTCCCAACAGAACCCAACAAAAACAATACTATATGTTGGGAAAACCTAGTAAATTCCAACATAAATATTCCCTTCAACATAACAAGTTAATTCAAATAATAAAATGGTTATTTGATTTGAGCTTTCAGTGATGGTTATTGCTCTCGATATTATTTCTAACGAAAGCGGTAACCATCACTGAAAGCTGAAATAGAATAACCATTTTATTATTTGAATTAACTTTTTATGTTGAAGTTTTAATATTGTTGTTGTCAAAATTAAGATTAGTTAGTTCGATAATTTTTTAAATATATGTATTTACCGTTTACCACGACTAAAGACTCGAATAAAATACACAGGCCATGGTTTGATTAATTTAAACAAAGATTAAAACATGGATTACTTACAATAAATTTATTAAACAAATGATTATGAAAACTATAATACAAAAAACTATATTACCTATAATTTATAAATAAAAATACAATTATAATTTGGAAAACAATAAAACTTAAATTACCCCAAATAGCAAATTAGTGGTTTATTCCCGGTCCGGTAGTTTTCCGACTGTCAGCACTTATACACTTTTAAATTAACAATATTTTAGCTTTCTTTAATAACTTAAATTTGTGACACTTTTGCAGCCGATGTGATGATGCTGAAGAGATGTGTTTTGGTGTTCCTCTCGTAGTTCGCAAAATGGTAACAAAAAACAAACTTTCTTCTTGAGTTCTCGACATATTTTTGTTATTCCGTCTTGGTGGAACGTTACATATGCAAACGCCTTGCCATTATGCTGCCCTGAAATTTCTAGATTTAGAATATGAAATAAAATAATTAATTTATTGTTTCTAAATAAAATAAGCGAAATTAAACAATTTATTTTTCGAAAATTATTAATGAGCATAATAATGAGAACTAAATTGATTATTTAATTTCGTTTATTTTATTGATAAAATAAATAATATTTTATGCAGTAGAAGCCGAAATATTAGCCTTGCTCGTGCTTTTTGAAGTGAAATCTAAGGTATAGAGTAGGTAATGCTTTATTTTAAAATAAGTTGGTACTTACCATCATAATTAATTCCTACAGCTTCGAACATTTTCAAAAGAACAGTAGGTACACAAAATAAACTTTAATAAACATAAGTAACACAATTAGCGTCACCTACAAAACAACCGCCATTTTACAAATGACAACAGGGGACGATAGGGTGACCACTAACTTGCATTCCCATCAAAGACCAACAAAACCGTATATCTGGGAATTCCCAATACAACCCAATTAAAACTACCTGCTCTATAGTTGGGATATTCCAACAGTTCTCACTAACTTGCATTTCCCATCATAGGCCAACATAGCCCATTACAAAAATTGTATAATTGGAAATTCCCAACACAATCCAATTAAAATAAAAACTGATTTCCAACATGTCCCAATGGCTCCAACAAAGCCCAGTATAAATCTGAAGAAATTTTTGTTGGGATATATATGATTTGTATTGGGCATTTGCAACAGGGGAGTTTTTGTTTTTATCCCTCTAGGTCTAGCTTCGTTTTATATTACTAATTAAAAATTATTTAAAATACCGTAGAAAAAATGAATGTCACATAAAATTCTATGTCGAACAAATGGTTATTCCCATAAATGTACACTGATAATAAGTGTTATTAATCCACACATTTGTGCAGAAACAGTACGCAATAACTTCATATCAGTAAATAATCTAACAAAAAATAACCATCAGGTTAATGGCAATTAGTAGAAATTACAAACTTAACGGTGTCCCGATGAATTATCCCCTAACCATTGACTTTAACCTTTAGATTACCGTGCAAAGGAAAATCACTCAAAGTACAACGTGGGGTTTATTTATTAATTTTTGAAGCTTAATATTTATCAGAAGTCAATTGGAAGGATAAATAAAGAATATTTATACATGAACAAAAATTTGTTTTATAGTAGTAGTATTACAAAAAAAATAATTTTCCCTTTAAAAAAATAAAAAGTTTTATTTGGTTTGTTTTATCCATGTGGTCTACACAAACGACCGTTTTGTGACATTGTATTTTCCTATGATCTTTACATAAAATGGCATTGCATGTTACACATTTGAATTTTCTCTTCTTGTCGGCATCTTCCATGACCATGTTTTACCTCACGAGCTTGATCTTTCTTAATAATCACAATAAACTAACACATCAAATCTTCGAAATTAATTTTGTATGCAGGATGATGAGTCACGAAAAAGCAGGGATGTTTTCTAGGTCTTTACCTAATGTTTTTATAAAAGTACATCTCCTGCTAGAACATTTATTTTGCCAATCAGGGTTTTCTGTTGTATAAATCACATAAGCCTTCAATGCAGCTGTATCGAACATTTGCATAAATAATCTAAAAGGCCATCTTGAAGTTCTACGGGCACAAGTGTATTCACGAATAAGTTTATCGGTATGATCTACTGAGCCTTTGGTGGAATAGTATACGATGATCATTTGTGGTTTTTTATCATATCTGTCAGTAAGCTCCGCCGTATGATGCTGTGTTGAAACAAATAATTACGCAAAAAATTGGCTACATAAAATACTACGTGGGGTATTTGAGGTACCCCACGCCACATTTGCTATGTATTTTGAAAAATATTGAAAATCTATTTATGTATTAGGCTTAACCGCAATAAAATAAAAGTTAAGTAGCTAGATAACAGAAATTTAAAAAAAATTATTTCAAGAGTTACAATAAAAAACCAAAAGTGGGGTACGTAAGATACCCCACATGGTAATCTAAAGGTTTTAAAAATTATTTAATTTTGTAACAAAGGGGAAACGCTCGGGAAATTTCTTGTGTTTTTTCTTTTCTTTCTTTCTTTCTTCAAAATCTTGAGGCAATCTAGGGAAATCTCTTAAATTTTTGGAAATTTTAAGATATCGGGGCAATTTTAGGATATCCAAAGAAAAACGTGAAAGGAAATCTAGTGTAAAAATTTGATTTGCGGTTTCCTCCTCGTTTTATAATAAATTAAAATACGATAGAACTTATATTGGTTAGATCTGAGTTGTTAACTTGTTATATAAAAATCGGAATTAACTCAATAGTTAATTATAGGCGAATTTAACTTGAAAACAATAATTCCATCTTTGTAGATCTGAAATTTTCGAGTTGGAGACACTTCAGGGATGTGTTTAATTAAGGTGACCAATCGTATTCTTTTGGAGGATTGTCCTTGAAAAGTGATTTTAACTTGCTTTGCCTAAGAAAAGGCTGAAGGAGCATTAAAAGAAAGTCTTTTGCAAAGAGTTGGCTGTCGTTTAGAATAATTATTACTCGATTATTCTAAATACTATTCAGGAAAATCTGTTATAAGGATCATTTTGTACTTAGAATGATTTATAGTAAGGAATCATTTGTCGTGGAATCTCTTGGTTCTTAAGGGTAACATTGCAACATAATATACTACGTAGGAAGAATTTACATACATCGATAATTGCCATAAGGTGAAATTTATTTCAGGTGTAAAATGACTGATTTGATTTACATTTTCAGGTTAATTTATATGAACAAAATGTCCTTTATCAAGTAATTTCACAACTGTTGAATTTTACAGAATTAAAAGTGTACAACCTTCTAGAAAAATACACGTAGTAGATTTTACTATAAAGAAAACTATTTTTCACAAATATAAGTCCATATAATATTTTGTACTGGTGAAACCATCTTCATGAGAAAAATGTGCTTACCAATGTTTAACAGAACATCATTTAAATCGATATGATTTTACTCATATTAGGGAAAACTCTTTTCTTGTGAAATGCGTAACTACAAATCGTCGACCCGCAATTATTTTGTCGTATATCCGAAAAATCGAGTTTTGGGAAATCGATGTTAAAGATTGAAACGAAATAAAAAAAATTGACACGAAAAACTTGGTTCTATTTTCTGGTCACTTGTAGTTCATTTCATTGCGCTTCTTTTGGTACTAAGATATGAAGCTTTGTATAAATAAATTTCGGATTTTAAGGCACTTTTGTTCAAAAGTATCTTACCGTATACGCCACTTTTGATGAAATTATCTGCATGCATGCTACATACGCCAAAATAATGTGATTATATATGTCAAAATAATGGTTAATAATATGCTTAATTAGTACGAGAAACCAAAAAATAATGAAAATATGAAATATATTTTGAAAATATCATTTTAGTAAATTCAGTCTCCATATAATAAATAATACTTCAAATCTTATTAGTTAAATTAAAGTTCCACTATAATTTAACATAAATAAAATATATTCTGCATTTAAAAAAGTTACCAAATTTGCATTCTGATAATAAAACAATAGATTGTAATTAAAAAAAAATATTATAATAAAGTAAAATAATAAGAACATAATTATTATTAATTCCGATGCACTTATTTGTTTCATATTAATAAATTATTTCAATAAACTGTTGTAATATTCAACATCAATTTTAGGTATAAAAATATAGGATTTACCTACTTCTTTGTCAAATTCAAAATCTGGATCACAAATTAAATCATAAGTTACATAGAAAATGCACCAAAAACCACAAATTCCATGCACGTAAGATAATACGAGCATAATACTTCACCTGTATTTCTGTTATAGTACCGTATATAACACTAAATATGAACACATACGTCAAAATAATTGAAGATAATTTTCTTATACAATTTTACAGTGATTTTTGTCGTATATCCAAAAATTTGGCGTTTGAGGCAATATAATACTAAAGCTACTGTATTTTGTGGCGTATAAGGCAAAATTCATACCCAATATCTCGCAAACTATACAAAATTGAAAATTGAAACATTCTGATAACACAGATCGGTAGAGAAAAAAAAATTTATACAAAATGGCTATCTTAACTAATTTTTTTGGATTTTGTGATGTACGACAGTATAATTGCGGGTCGACGTTTTGTTTAAAAAAAAAATTTAAGAAAAATTGCAAAATTTACCCTTAGACAGCCGCTTAAAACCAAATGTCAGCACAGTTCAATTCCAAAACTCGGCCTATACTAATAGGAAATAAGCAGCTAAAGATAGGTACTCCGAGTAGTCCGGGCCGTTTTGGCTGGCGCTTGACTCGCTAAAGACATCCCTGAACTAAATCCACCTCAACCACATTTAGTTCCGGAGGCACTCGAATCTTCTTCGTCTGGTGTTTTGAAAAATTGTCATTGAATTCTTTGAAATACGCTTGACGTGGTTGGTCACGACCGTCTGGGTGGACACGCTTGTGATTGCTATAACTAAAAAAATACATTATTGAAATAAGCACTTCAAAGAATTGGGTGGACACTCCAATCAACAGGGTGGGCAAGTTCCCACCTCTGGCGCCGTCACTGAATCCAATTTTTCTAAATCAGTCTGCCTTGATGCCAACTCCGGTTTAAGTAATTCCCTAAAAATTACCCATACCATTTTTACTTCGCCAGTTGTAGGAGATTAAGGCAGCACCTCGTGCCGACATGCTCTTATCTTGCCACTTTTGCTATGCTTCAAATTAACCAAATTGTTATCACAACAAGGTTGTTATGTCAAATCAGAATCGTTCCGATTGGTGGTTAACCACTTCCTAAAAGTTCCGTTTTCCCAGTGATTTTCTATATTATAGATACCAAAAGCCGTATACCTGCCTTGAAGAGCAGTGTTCTTAGGACTACGCGCCATATGTTTATCTGCCCATCTCTTTATACTACTTTAGTTAGATAGCAGTTATCTCTTTTGTAGCCTCGATTTGCTCGTATTAGTATGGAACAACTGTGGAATTACGTTTTTGTTAGCTGTCATTATAAGTTTTTGAAGGTTATGTACATATTTTATACATTTTTGAATTTAAAATCGCAAAGAAATACCAATTTCTTTCTTTCAACAAATCGTGTAAAATACCAACAATCATAAAGAAGTACCAATTTAAAATTTTGGTAGTGTATCAAAAACCTGCACCGATATCTATATAATATAATTGTAATTTATTTATATTTATAATCTTTGATGTAGTTAAAATAAATTTATTATTCACATTATTCACATTATTAATCAACGGAGTCGGCAAGGTCCACTCATCAAAAATCCACTAATTTGCACAGAAATAAAAGCATTTTTGTACAAATATAAATCTTGATACTATGTACTAAATTAGAATTTGAAATTTAAAAAATTTCGAGGTTAAATAATGCGTTGATTTATTTACCACTTGATATTCTTTCTGAAAACTGTATAAAAGCAATATTAATAATTGTAAAAAATTTATTTTAATAATATAATAAAAATATTTCCATATTTTAACAATTTTTAACAAATAGCTGTCAAAATTTAAAATATTGCCTCCTAATATGGCCGTCTGGTATTGGTTGAGGTTCGTAGAGAGAGACAACTGAAGAAAATATTAAAAATATAGACAGAGTAGAAAGAGATGTCCGAAAATAATTTGTCGTTGATATGTAAAGAACACAATTGACGTATGTCTTGGTATCTATACTATAGAAAATCACTGCGTTTTCCGTAACTAGAGCCAGTTCCTAAAGTTATGTTCGAGCCCCTCCCATATTCGCGCAGAATCATAACCTGAAAATTTTGTCTCGAAGACGTTGTATAAATTTATGTTTTAAATTAAGATTTATCAACCACTGAATTATTGTTTGACTAACTGGTATGGTTAGTTTGTTGGTTTTTATTGTTTGTTTTGGTTAACGAAAAATTATTTTAATTACTTCATAGCAAAATTATTTACAATCGGGAATCTTATCGTATTTTTTGTTCAACAGTTCACAAGAAGAGATTTCAACAAAATGGTGTTTTGAATCATGGAACATATTTTGATGCCAGCAACAGTGATTTGGGAATCTGAAGTCAAATGTGAAATTTTAATCAAGATTTCTTTATGACATTTTTGAAAAACCAATATGCATCCCCATGAGGCAGTATTGGGATAAGTTAACTCGATGCTGATTTTGGTAAATGTGGGTAGTATTGGAACGAGTTCTTTAGAATTTGATGAAACCATTTTGTTATTGGTCCGAGGTGGCAAAATGGAACTGAAGATCACCGTTAAACTAAAGGAAAGTAAAAAATGAGTAAATATTTTTACTTTATTATTTTCTACTGTACACTTACATAATTTTATATTATGGCAAATAATATTTAATAATTAAATAAAAAAATAATATTTACGTTAATGCAGATTTTATAATAGAAGATTATTTTGGCAAAATCATTGTTTTTGTTTATTGAAATTAAAAAACTATCAATTTATTTACTTTATTATTTATTACTGTAGACTTACATAATTTTATATATAGGCAATTTAATTCAGATTTTATAATAAAAGATTATTTTGGTAAAAGCATTGCTCGTAGACTCACATATTTGTAGTTTGCGGAAAATATTTGCATTAATGTGAAAAAACTACAGAAAAATAACTATTGCTGCATTATAATCAAGGCAATCACTGTTAACTTCATATAAATACAGTATAAAAATAAATTCAAGTTAGAATAATATTTACGTTAATGCAGATTTTATAATAGAAGATTATTTTGGCAAAATCATTGTTTTTGTTTATTGAAATTAAAAAACTATCAATTTATTTACTTTATTATTTTCTACTGTAGACTTACATAATTTTATATTTAGGCAATTTAATTCAGATTTTATAATAAAAGATTATTTTGGTAAAACCATTGCTCGTAGACTCAAATATTTGTAGTTTGCGGAAAATATTTGCATTAATGTGGAAAAACTACAGAAAAATAACTATTGGTGCATTATAATCAAGGCAATCACTGTTAACTTCATATAAATACAGTATAAAAATAAATTCAAGTTAGAAGTACTAATTGCTACCTGTACCAGTACTACAGTATCCAGTAAGACGACTTGAAAGATTTCTCTGATTAATTTCGAATTACAGTAGAGAGTAGAACCTCGATTGTCCGGGCTGACTGGGACCGTGCTCTAAATTGCTCTAAATAATTGAAAAACACGGATAATAATAGTTGACATTTTTTTGTTAATATTACAATATATACTTATTATTTAGTAGATTACAAACAAGGAACATATTAATTAAAAAGTTATGTTTGAAGAAATCAAATAATTTAGTTTTACTTTTATTTAAATTGAGTAAAGTAGGTAAGCAGAAAATTTAGATGAATTGTCACTAAGTATATTCTGTACAAGGCAATTGTACAAATCAATAAATTCAGCGAAATTTTATATTATGTATAACACAAAAAGATACCCCAAACCACCGTACGGATAATCCACGCACGGTGATCAATGTATAACGAGCCCACGGATAATCAGGGTTCTACTGTATTTAGAATCGGTTTTGTTGAATAGATGTTACTATTCATTTTATTCATTTTCACATAGTATTTAATAAAACTTCCTATTTATAAAAAGTTATGATGTTGATTTTATTATTTTATTTATACATATTATCACTTCTTTATAATTTAAAAATGCTCTCATGAATTATCATCTATATTTTAAACGAGACGAGAAAAAAAATTACAATTGCTGTAAGTTGACCACTACGTGAAAGCCAATTTGCCGTAACACTAGCCACTTCCTAAAAATTTCTACACGTTACACGATGATACACCAGTTGATGGTGTGGTCTTGTGCTAACGAAGCTGTTGCAGATTGAAAAAGTGAATATTATGAAGGTAATTAATTAATTAATTCCCCATAGTAATTTGTATGTTGTAACGTAAGAAAATCAAACGGCAAACTTAATAAGTCTTCAAATATATTCAGTTATCCAGAAAGAGAAAAATGGAAAAATATTCTATAGCCACTTGAAAAAGACATTTTGGAAAAAGAAGTTTATTTATTTATTTATTTATTTACGGGTATACCAGTTTACATAAAAAAATACAAAAACATTTTTTACATAGAAAGTATTAATTAACATAACTTGGTGGTGTAAGTTAACCACCAAGCATAATATCAATATTCCACATTATACATCGCTTGAACTCTTGAAATGACGGATGGAACAAATCAAACTTTCCGATTTTCTGTAGTCTGTTGACAAGACGGATCATTCTTGAAATGGGGCTGTGAAGGCCATAATTCGTCCTATACTGATATGAAACAAAGAGGTTCTTATGTCTAGTGTCATGCAGGGAAACCAATGGTTGGAAACTATTTGTCAAGCGTTGACAGGAAAATCCACCATTGATCAGGCGATAAGTAAAACATAGGTCAGCGACCGAGCGTCTGTATTCCAACGACTGTGTGTTGCAGGCAATTAAACAGTTGGAGCTAGAGAAATTTTTGTCTAGGCAAACGCCCAAGTCATCGATCTCCGAGACACGATTAAGAATCTTTCCATTAATAGAGTAATCAAAGGCATTGAAACTATGCTTGGAGTACGATATCACTGAGCACTTATTAAAATTTAAGTTCAGATTGTTGTTCTGACACCACCGATTAAGATTATCAAGATCCGTTTGCAATAAATAACAATCATGGCTTTCGTACTGGAGTTAATTGAACGGTCACAACGAAAAATATTATAGTTAGAAAACTTCAGTTCACTAGAAGAGATGCCATCATCCAGGAAGGTTTCTACGAGTATTATTATGTCATAATGACAACAGTTGACATTGTTGCTGATATCATTTATTAGGGGAACCGGTGATAATGTTAGAAGATTTTCTAGGAATACCTGCAAATTTGGGAGCTTTAGAATTAGACATGTTGTTACTACTTGCCTTGCTGTCGTTGTGATTTTGCCGATTCTTATTGGTAACAATCGTAAAGTCCTTATCGACATTGCCATCAACATCCACGATAGGAGTATTATCCTTTGCGATCATCACGTTTTTAGTGGCTTGTTCTTGAGCTTCTCTTATACATTTGCTCACGTAATCTTTCGATACAACATTATTGATCTGTGAAACATTGTTATTCTGTGAGGAAGTGAGGTTAACTTTGGAAACAAATACTTTATTACTGTTTGAACTATTTTGTGATTTATTTGAACTACTTGACTTGCTTAATACCTCTTTTGGTTTTAAGGCATGCACCACATTTTTCGATTGATTCGATCCCACCACGTGTTGAATCGGCAGCGTCATATTAGTTCTTAAAAGATCAATGATTGTAATTTTGTCATCAATCGAAGCATTTAACGCATGAACCTGTTGTTTTAAGCTGATTATTAACTCACAAGACAAATCGATTTTCTTTGAATTTTCAATATTGTCATCACTATTGATATTTAGTTTAACTCCATCAAATTTGATATATTCCAATTGTGTAGGTAACTTACCCGTCATGATTACATCAATTAGATCGTCTTTTTTCAGTTTTTTTAGCTCATTTGCAAGCTTAACGCGATCGCTCTCTTCTAGAATCGTGCAATTCGTCATTTTATTTATTTATTTAGATAGATTTGTCATACACGATGACACTACCAACATAAAAAATTTTTTAAAACGTGCTTGTTTATATAACTTGAAAAATAATTTACAATTAATATCTATATTTTATATACATAACTACAAAAAAAATTACATTTGCTACGAAGCTTAATTTGCCGTAACGTTAGCCACTTCCTAAAAATGTCAACACGAGCCGATTGTTACATAACCTATACATTTTTAAGGTGTGGTCGGATGATGTGGAGGTAAAGTTCCAAGGTGGTTCCAAGTTTCTACCAAGCAAACGTAGCTGTTATTGATTGAAAGAGTGAATATCATGAAGGTAATTAATTCCTCATAGTAATTTGTATGCTACATACAGTAATTTATTTACAGAAGACTGAATAAAAATTGGCAAACTTAATAAGTACCTAATAGTTATCCAGCAAGAGAAAAATGGAATAATATTATATAGCCACTTGAATGAGATCTTATTTTGGAGAAAGAAGTGTATTCGGTAAGTACTCATTTATAACTTGAGAAATATTCATAATGAACTTGTTTTTACTGAAACAAAAAGTTATGACCTCATGTAGATTCATTACGAAGAGCAGATTCACTCTTGAATGAGCATTGGTTCATTAATTTTCTTTCAGATTATCAGCATTTTTAATCATCGTTTGACCAAATTGTTGTTTTCTCACAAGTAGCGACTTATGAATTCAACCTCATACAGATTTGGCTTAACCTCGAATAACTAACGTCAAACAATTGTTACGCTATAACTACTGTGCGGTCACAGTGACTGCGTTTTACTTCTCTCGTTAACTCACGAACAACTCAACTTTTTGATTTTTTTTGCAACAGATGTTTTATTTGGTATTCTAGTAAGCCAGAAAAAAATGAAAAGCAATTGATTTTAACATTTTATTAACATTTAATAACAAAAAAGAAATGACAAATGTAGAACGAGGCGAAAAATAAGCATAAATTAAAACTTGACGCTGTCTCAGTGACCGCACGATAGCGATTAAGAGTTAACTACCAATTGCATCTGGCTTTTTCAAATTTTTGTTATCTTATTGTGAGTTGTTCTGATGAACCTTTTTTTCTGGCGATTTTCCGCTTGGGTATTGTCACAACCTCAAAATTTTGTATTGAAAACGTAGACATTTTTGTTGTAAATTGAGATATATCAACCAACCAATTATTTTGCAAGTAGCTGATATGGTTAGTTTGATGTTTTCTAGTATTTGTGTTTTATTTTGGTTTAATTAAAAAAAAATTGGAAGTTTTTTGTTCGAAAATTATTTGCAATATTTTTATTTTATTTTTTCTTCAGCAGTTAACAAGAAAAGATTTCACCAAATTTGTGGTTTGAATCGTGGAACTTATTTTGGTGCCACCAAGAGGGATTGAGGAATCTGAAGTCAAATGTGAAATTTTAATCAAGATTGCTTTCCGATTTATAAAAACCCAATGGAATTTGGATAAATTTTCTCAAATCCGCTTTTTGTAAATATTACTGGAGAAGATCATTTAAAATTGGATTTAACTATTTTGTTATCGATCCGGGAAGGAAGCAGACTATTCTGCGTAGTTCTGAAGATCCCCTATAACCACACCTTTAGATTGCAAGATAACAAGGTATGTGCATAATATTAAAAATTGAAAATTACCCTCTAGTGAATTCGTAAATATTTCCCTGCGCGGTGCCAGCTATTCAATGCAAATGTTTATAGCTCGTTTTAAAAAATATTGTTCCCTTTGTTAGCTACCAATGTAAGCTGACTAAATAAGACCCACTTAATGGTTACAAAGTGTTGCGCTAGGGGTGGACCTTATTAACACCCAAGGGTTTTCAATGTACCTTTTTGCTTTCGCTAGGTGCAGCTAATTAATTTTGATTAAAAAAAAATTAAATTGCTGGTTGGAAGGTTAGTGATTAATTTTTCTACAGAAGAATTGTTTGCAGAAAGTAGAAAAATCATTTATTTTATATGATAAATGAAACGAAATTTCTGTTTGTACAGCCATGATTTTGAACTTATAGTAATAAACGAAACAAACAACACTTATCGTTAATATTTTATTTTCAAACACTAAATCGTCAATAGGGACGATTAGCTAACAATCTTAAACTGAACAATGATGAGTAGCAGAAACATGTATTACATTTTTAATTCCAAGGAGGTAATCTAAACAAATATAATTTATTAGTTTGTGTATTCATTTTTGTCACCTTCTGGGAGAATCCCAACTGGTCACGGGTGTTTTTTGTTGTGATTACAATTATACAATGTGTTTAGTATTTTCTGAATATTATGGGGAAAATATAATTCTGAATGATTTGATTAGGTATACCATTATTTATTTATTTTTATTTATATCAAATTGGTGCGAGGTTGTCGGTTTTTATACCAAATTCTGCAATATATTTTAAAATTATTTAATCAATTAATATTTGTAATTAAAAAGAAAATTTTTTAGTTTTGTAGTTAGTCAATTTTACTTGTATGCCTACGATATAGACCATCTGTTTCTCTTTTCTCGCCACTTCACGTTCGTCACCGAAAACATTCTTTCGGTGAAAGCTGAGGTTACAGGAATAGAGAGCAAATAAGAAATAATTTTTTTTATATTTGGTAAGTTATCAGACGCATTTTTAAGTATATATTGCCATTTTTCAGCAGTATTTTTCTCTGCAAATTATTTGTCATTATTAGTAGATTTTCTTTGAATCTTTTTAAGTCTTATTGATTCGGAATATAAACCATCCATCTTAATATTTAATGTATCTAGTAATTGAACCTTTGCAATTACCGTTTCAAAATGTTTAAATTCAACTTCATTTTCCAAAGATATGTTAGGAAGTATTGAAAGTCAATTATCTTTGGAAATTACGCATATGAGTGTTTTGTTTTGCACATCACACCTTTGAAGTACTTAAAGATTCAAAATAAAGTATTTTTGCATATTTTATTACGCTTTATACTCATTGAAGT
Organism: Cantharis nigra; assembly: GCA_958510845.1. NCBI lineage: Eukaryota > Metazoa > Arthropoda > Insecta > Coleoptera > Cantharidae > Cantharis > Cantharis nigra. The sequence goes on along the minus strand of OY294034.1, from coordinate 6,587,889 downwards.
ATATTCATCAAAAATAAAGTAGGATACGTTATTATGAAATAAAGTATGGTTGGCAACCATACTAAAATAAAATCTCTTGTACAGCGCAATTTTAGGTTTCTTCTCTTGCGTTTTTTCACTAATTCGCTCATATTTTATTACAAAATTACTCAAAATTTTATTACAAACTCTAAGGTACAACTGGCCCATAAAGAGGGGTTCGAATAGTCAGATTATTTAAAACTTAAGGCGGTACAATAGCACGTGACTTTAAAATCAAAACATACATACGTCTTACGTCTTGCTTTTCGACAGTTTTCAATGATTGACAGCGCCACCATACGCAATCATTATGTACTATATAATAAGCAAAGTTCACCATTAATGCAGATTTCTTTATTATATTGCATTGGAAAATAAGGACATAAAATAATGTCTCGTTTCATTTTCGAAACGTCACATTTCATAGATAAGGTAGTATTTGACCATAAATGCATTAATACGTTGCATTTCGTCGGCATACAAGTAAAAGTGTCCAACTCCATAAATGGCGAAAATAAGATACTTGACTAATTGAGTTGATTAACGATATAATAATAAAAGAATAATTAAAATTTTAATACAATAAACTATATTATTAATTGTATTATGGTTACAATTATTGAAATGTAGCATTAAGCTATCTATAATTTTATAAGCTATATTTAACCTAAAAGCTGCTTTCCTGTAAAATTCGAGTTTTGTAGTTAGTCAATTTTGCTTGTATGCCGACGATTTATTTAAAATGCAAAAATGGACCACTAATTCACTAAGCCAGTATTTTCTACCAAAAGAAATCGAAATCGTATTATTTGAAAGGCACTGCAGTTTCAGCTGTTCGAGACATTGGTATTTAAATTGCAAACCATTATTTCTATAATTTTCATTATTATTGTAACATAGAAGCATTACACTTAGATAACGGAAAAATAATAAAACAATTAACCTCGACATGACCAAGTCGGCATTACATATTTTAACTTTACTGTTACCCGTGATCAATTGTTCCTGAATTTAAAAACATCCCCGAAATGGCCCGAACTCGAAAATTACGGATTTGAAGAGATTGGATTCACTAAGCCAATATTTTGTACCAAAATACCATTTTTATGCTTTTAAATTTTGTAGCGAAGTATAAAAAAATAAACTATGTCCGAGCGTTTTTCGTTTTAAAAAATTAATTTTTAAAGTTTATATTTTCCAATTTGCAATTTATTGTAACATAGAAGCATTCCACTTGCTCTCTCTTTCCTTTATCTACGAACAACAGCTGCATTGTTTTCAAACTAGACTTAATATAATGAAAGTGCAGTCTCGACATAAAATAAACATCGCGTGTTTATTTTTTAAGTAAAACAACTTTAATAATTTATATTACTTATTTATTAAAAAAATTAAAATAGAAAATGGGGCGCGGTGCCGTCGGGCGTTGCGGCTGCGTCGGCCGTCGAGGCGACATCGGCCGTCGAGGCGACCTTGGCCGTCGCGACGACCGCGGCTACTGAGGTCGCGACGAACTCGGCCGTCGAGGCGACCTTGGCCGTCGTGACGACCGCGGCTGCTGAGGAGGCGGCGGCTCTATTCTGTGGTCACAAGCAATAAGCGAATAAGTATATAGGAATCTATGCTGAATTATTCCCCCTTATTGCTTATGACCACAGAATTAATAATACAAACTATTTTTATTATTAGTAATAATTTATTATTGTTGACCTTTTTTTTTAATATTTAAATAATAAAAATTGTTGAGATTTAGGTCTTTATTATATCAATTTAATTGACCGACGTTTCGAGTCCTTTATTATTGACCCATTTTCAAGGCTAAAAATAATACAATGAAATCAATTAATTAAAAAAATTTTACATGAAAATGACAAATTATTTGACAAAATAATGTCAAAATGATGAAGTTGTACTAAAAAACAAAAAATAAATGCATTATAGTTAGCAAGAATTAGCAAAAAATTCCTTATTTAAAAATTTTTTAAGTATATTGCAACATCGCGCTTTCAACATTGCAAAGCCGACGTAGCAAGTCGAGCAAGTATATTGCAATGTAATTTTAAAGCTAATACCATCTTAATTAAAAATAAGCACTTAAAAAAACCTCGAAAATCAAAAACTTTATTTCAATTAAATAAGAGCGGACAAATTCACGTCCGCTGTCTTGCCATCGGCCATCAAAAAGCATTTCTACATTTTTATAATTTACAAACTTCAACTCCAACACTACACCAACTTAACATTAACAATAATTTAAAATATACAGGACAATTAATATTTTTTTTACAACACAGAATTTATATACAAAAATCAAACAATTAGTATCAACCTCTATTAAACTATTTTTGAACACGACAATATGTAGCACAAAAATTATTGGAAATGCATAACTCTGCAAAACGGTCACGTAAAAATTCTGGCAGCACCGTACAATCACGAATTTAAATGATAAAGGCTATAGCCGGGTAAGCATGGGCAAATGGCCCTTACACCAATTTGGCTAATTTTTTTTTAAGTGTTCCTCTCTAAGCAACATTACATTTTCAAAAATATTAGATCCTAAATGTTGATAGTTTCTTAGAAAAAAATTATTTTCGAAATTTAGTAAAGAATTTTTTTCTCGGAAAGTATTATTGCAAATTGAATGATATTGGAATATGTTATAGAGGTACTAAAGACCTATAAGTGGTAATTTTTTTGTGATTTTAGCTGCACATAAAATGTAGAAAAAACGGGAAAAAAGTTTTCAAAAATTAAAAAAATTCAATTTTGGCCGTACAACAATCACCAAATTTTTGTCAAATATTCCTTATATATGCCCATATAACATATATTAATTTAAAATTTTTAGGAATGGTACAACATTGATATTTAAAAAAGTTCTTGCCTAGATGCACCGGCCAACATTGACAGTCAACTGCATAATAATCATTTAATAAGAAATAGAAAACACCATTCAAGTGCAATTTTATAACTACCAACTATTAGACAATATTTTGGGCAATAAAATGCTTCAAAAACTTAAAAGTTACTACCAGATTGCATCGTCTCTTTTAAATGAATTCGGAAAAAAATTACAGTCTGACAAAACTATCATTACTGAAGTTCTTGACCATATGACCTCAAGATTAATGAAGAAAACATATTGGGAACACAAATAGAACAAAACGGCTGGTTACATAAAAAACTACCCTTTCAAGCTGTGGTTTCAAGAGATACACTTGTGGCATTACAATTAAGCCACGACATAAAAGAAATATATAAATATAATTTAATATTTAAATAAACATTATTATCATATACTTCTTAAATTACATAAATTCAATAATGTCACACTAAATAATGCACATAAATTTTTTGACTTAATTGTAATTGAACATTAAAAATTTAAAGATTTAAAACAATATACTTACAACTGACTGGCATTATAATTAAGCCACCTACAATAATTTCATCATTACAACAAAATTAGTGGTGATTTCTATTTGTTACTTACAGTTTTAATTAATATTTGGTTGGATAACCCTTTAAACATAACACAGCATCCAATCTTCTTTTCATACTATCATTCAGCTTCTTACATTGTTCCGGAGTGATGTTATTCCAGACTTCTTTTATGGTGGTCCAAAGTGAGTGGCAGGTGGATGGTTTTTTGGACGCCACTTCACGTTTTACAAGACCCCATAAGTTTTAGATTGGATTTAGGTCTGGGCTTTGAGGTGGCCATATCAAAACATTGATTTTATTTTCATTTAGCCAAGATTTCACTAATTTAGATGTATGCTTCGGGTCGTTATCGTGCATAAATTGCCATGATAGTAGAAGATTATCCGAATAATCACCGTCTAAATTGTTTTGTAAGATGTCAAGATACATTTCAGCATTCATTTTACCATAAATTTTTACTATTGGGCCAACTCCAAATGAAGAAAAACAACCCCAGACCATTACTGATGGACCCCCATGTTTAACAGTTTTCTTAGTGTACTTTGGATCTAATTCTTTGAGTGGAGGTCGTCGTACATATGGTCTCCCATCATTGCCAAATGCATTAAATTTTGATTCGTCACTCCACACCATGAGATCCTAAAATTTTGATGGTTTGTCATTGTGAAGTTTTGCAAATTGAATTCTTTTCTTTATATTCTGTTTGGATACAAGTGGTTTCTTCCTACTAATGCATCCACGAAGATTATTTTCATTTAAACGTTTTCTTACGGTTCTAGCTGCGAGTTTTATACCATGTTCTGCTTCAATTTTTGCACGAATTTGTGTAGAAGTAAGGAATGGATCACACTTACTCATTCGTAGAAGAATGCGATCTTCAGCTTCTGTTGTTTTTCTGGCCTTTTTTCTTGGTAAATTAGAAAAAGTTGAATGTTTCCGATAATGGTTAATCGCATTCTTGATTTTACCTCTAGAAAATCCCAATTCTTCAACTACTTTTTTAATACTTTTATGTTTCTGAAAGTTGTTCCATATAAATTCTCTATCATACGAAGTAGTACTTTTATTTTTTCCCATTTTTAATATTAAAAATTATTTTATGTACAGAAATCAATAATTGTTTATTTAAAAATAATATCACTAAAAATAGTCTACTTTTTTAAATGTTTTACTAGAAGAGTTAATAATGGCTTAATTATAATACCACTTTCACTGAGCACTACCTTACAATAAACAATGCAAATACATAAATTATTTACATTATTTTGTTCTATGGTATAAAAATACACTGTGGGGGTGTATATATCATTTTTCAATAGGAGAAGCATTCTTAGTTGCAATAAAAGCAAAGTATTAAATGAATTAACAAAATTAAAAGCCGTGACTTAATTATAATACCACAAGTGTATATTGGATTTCCCTGAAATGACCGAAACCGAGTTAAATATTTTTTTTTCAGGTACTTACCAATACAGTCAATCTATATCCTATTTAGCTAAAATGCTTAAGTGGCCCTTTACACTATGCGATTTATCCTAGGATTTCTCGTATGAGTTGTCGTAAGCAGATATGTTATCTTTTACATTTTACGATTTGTCGCAAAGAAAAACTCGAATGAACTCATAAGCAACTCATAACAAAATCTTAATCTAATCCTATAATCAGGAAGATGTCTATTTCTGAATCCTAAGTAAAATCGTACAAGAGATCCTAGGATAAATCGTATAGTGTAAAGGGCTCTTAAGGAAGACGGCTCTAGTATAGATATGCATTTTGTTAGGGACGATTCCAATATATTAAAAGTTCTAGTTGCATCGCGTCATTGTTACGTTAGACGATTTTTTGACCTCCCTCCCCTCTGGTAAAATATCGTTAGAATTGGATCGGTCCCCCACTCAATTCTCACGTGAAATTGTTTGTTTTACTTAATTTAACCCAGTTCTATCGCAATTTTACAGTTTATTGTGGATAAAAAAATTACGTAATATTTTCCAACCCCCCCCTCCTCTTCTACACGTGAGATTGGGTGAGATTCCTCTTTAATGCCTGAACTAATTAATGGACATCCCCTTACGCAGTTGACTGTCAATGCCGGCCGGTGCATCTAGGCAAAAACTTTTATAAATATCAATGTTGGACCATTTGTAAAAATTTAAAATTAATATATGTTATATGGGCATATATAAGGAATATTTGACAAAAATTTGGTGATTGTTGTACGGCCAAAATTGAATTTTTTTAATTTTTGAAAACTTTTTTCCCGTTTTTTCTACATTTTATGTGCAGCTAAAGGCACAAAAAAATTACCACTTATAGGTCTTTAGTACCTCTATAACATATTCCAATTTCATTCAATTTGCAACAATACTTTCTGAGAAAAAAATTCTTTACTAAATTTCGAAAATAATTTTTTTCTAAGAAACTATCAACATTTAGGATCTAATATTAAGGGCCATTCCCCCATGCTTACCCGGCTATAGCCTTTGAATAATATTAAAATTTCACTTTCGTTCCTTGTTGTTAATATAGATAAGTCGGTATTGTAAACATTATGAGTTACTCACGAAGTAATTATGTTCCAGCCTACGTTGCAATCAATTACAAATTCAAAAATATAAATTATAAAAATTTATTTTTTTAAAATCATGCTCTCCTCTTATAGTGTTTATTATTTTATACCACGGTACAAAATTTTAAAGCATAAAAATGAAAATTGTAGAAATTATTCACAATTTAAAACCAATGTCGCAAACAGCTGATCATGCTTCCCCTTAACTAACTAACGTTTGTCATATATTCCGGATTTGGAGAAATTTCTGGTTTTCCACAATCACAGTTTCGAAGTACTTAAAGATTCAAAATAAAGTATTTTCGCGAACTTTATTATGCTTTATACTATCTATATTCATCAAAAATAAAGTAGGATACGTTATTATAAAATTAACGATGGTTGGCATGTTGGCAACCATATTAAAGTAAAATCTCTTGGACGGCGCAATTTTAGTTTTCTTCTCTTGCATTTTTTCACTAATTCGCTCATATTTTATTACAAAATTATTCAAAATTTTATTACAAACTTTAAGATACAACTGGCCCATAAAGAGGGGTTTGAATAATCAGATTATTTAAAACTTAAGTAACTAACGCTTGTCATATCTTCCGGATTTGGAAAAATTTCTGGTTTTCCTCAATCAACCTTTTTCCTACTATACAAAATATTTGCAAAGTAACCGAGAGCGGCTTCTAGGTGAGAAAAATTATCTCCTTTAATATCAATAGAATATAATAACTGAACTTCCATGCTTTCAATTTGGCTGTTGAAATTGAACAAATCACTTTCGTGGTTTGCACTCGTCTGGAAAACCTGCAAAAAGTCAGGGAAATTAAATTTTCAGACAGGGAAAACTATTTCATTAAATTTTAAAGTAAGTTTTTTTGAAATTAACCTTTTTAAATTTTAAAACTATTTATTTTTAATTTTAAAATTGAGATTGTGTTATCTTTTTATCTTCCGATTTGTCGCAATGCCAGCGAAAATTTTTATTCTTCGTCAGGAAACACCTGTGTCAGTGGGAACACTGACGTTCTACTGTCAACAATGAAACATTATCGGTTATTGATAGAAAATAATCTTGCCATTTTTGTGCATTGAATAGTTTTAAAATCTAAAATTAATTAACACCATTAAGGCAAAGAACGATAGACACATGTACTTCTTCGACTTCCTAGCCATCACACCATGTGTTTCTGACTCATTAGTCGTCATCAGTATCGCATACTTGTTGTAATCACTTAATTGTGTGCACCTTATCAATCAGCTACTGGTCTAAAATGTCACTATTCGAAACAAAGACCGCGCCAACGTGCGTTCTCGAACTATATCAGCGCTCTAATCGAATATTGATAGAAAATAATCTTGCAGTTTGTGAATTGAATTATCGGTTAATTCTGATATATTGAAAGTTGAAATAAACTTGACTAATTGGCGGTCGATTCTTTTTGTTGACTTTACCAATGCTGTGAGATACTTAATTGCTGTCTATCCAATTTTTTGACTTGTGGAAAAATTCTTCTCATCTAATTTGAATTGCTGTTTTTACGGTATTTTTCTGTCGAAGAAAATTTTGCACCATTTCGTAAACTTTTAAATTACGAAATTATTTCCCATCCAATACTGGTTTACATTATGCTCCTGCATAATATTAAGCATTTCATAAATTTTCTCATTTTTCCATATTTCTTTGCTGTATATAATAAAACTGCAAATAAGTAATAATAATAATAATAATTAAAAATTTATTACTAATCCATAGTATTAAACCCACTAGGTGGTTGGTACGATTGCGCTTAGTGCTAGTTAAAGCGTATACATTCAAATTTAAAATCGAGCTGATATCCGATATAAACCTGATATAACTTAGTTCGACTTGACGGATCCTTATTAATCCAAAAGAAACTTCGTTATTATTCGTTAAATTAATTCTGTAATAGATTCATTGTTTTATCGATAGCAATTGAGGCATGATTTTATTTGGCCGATTTGCTTCGGCAATTATCTATACTGTTGGTCTATGATGGAAAAAATACCATGTCCTTATTAATCTAAAAGAAGCTTCGCAATTAATCAATAAGTTAATTCTCTAAATAATTTGTGCATTAGATTAAATTGTAATTAATAGCTTAAAAAGGCTAGTTCATAAAGATTGTTATTGTTGTTATTATTATTGTTATTGTAATATAAATTCATTGGTTTATCGTTAGCAATTGAGGCATGATTCTTTTCGGCTGACTTGCTTCGGCAATTAATCTATATTGCTGGTTTATGATGGAAGAAATACCATGTCCTTATTAATTTAAAGGAAGCTTCACAATTAATCGATAAGTTAAATTTGTAATAAAGTCATTGTTTTATCGGTAGCAATTGAGGCATAATTGTTTTGGCCGATTTCCTTTGGTAATTAATCCTTACTAATTCTTCCGGTAATGTTAAGTACACAATTTTAACTTCTTCATATTATAATATATTTTGAGTGCATCAATACAAACGTTCCATTAACACAATCCTTATTCAATTTTGCGTGATTAACAGAACACGTACGGTTTTGAATGAAATTTCTACAATCGAAGTTACGCTTCTGATTGTGTTGTTCCGCTGTTAACTTATAAAGGTAGAAATATCATGTCTTATTATTATAATACAATTGTATTATTCAGTCTGTTAAAATAGATATGAAATCACATCATAAACTAAAGCTACAAAAGACTTCATAATTCATATTGTTTTTAGTGTTTGACTGTGACTTGGTGTTTCTTCAAAGAACATATTGCCTAGCGCTCCAGGTAAATAGTTAATTTTTTGCCCATCTTTTGCTCCCTTATATAGTTCTGTTAGGGTTCCTGCGATGACTTACAGCCATTCAAAGGAGGATTGATCACTACAGATCCAAAGGATATCTCTTGCTTAATAAAATTCCCTAAATATGGATGCTTATATCAATTATCCTGGTTTTGTGTTGATGAAATTGATAAGGTAATGCTGAATAAACTTTCCACCTGAAACTCGGTGTGATTGCCCAGCGGTTTAGAGCGGTCTATCACAACCACTCCAATGTGCTTGAAGCAGTTTTGTTGTTTTATAAATTATAACTACTAGATCCAGTAAGAGATGAAAAAAAAACAATAAATTAAATTAAATCAGAGAAAACCCCAATGCTAGGATTTATTATATTCTTTTCTTAAAAGTTTGAAGTATTTTATATTTCTATTTCGATTATATATTTCACGCTGGAACCTGAACTTTTACGAAATGTAATCGTTGTGCCATATGGCTGATTTAAGAATGTAAGAACACAATGTCCTTGGTAGTTTAAGGACTACTAGTCTAGTAAATGTTTGAATTGTTTGATCACCAGCTTGACACATGCTCTCTGTCAATTCGCACATTGAAAATGTTACCAATAAAATTTAAAACTAATACTTTAGATTACTCCTGTTAAAAGCACTATCTTCTGGTAATTGTCCACTTATTTCCTCATGATTAGAAGATTCGTAACCACCAATGACATTGACAATCATTAAGCCGCTATCACCTATTTCTAATACGTTCATATATGTTTATACACTTTTATTAGTAGGTACATACATATATGCAATAGAAGGATTTTAGAAAATATTTTCAAATTGTTTTTTCGGGTGGTAAACCCGAAAATTGGAAGTTTGCTTTTTTCCCTGCACTTAACAATTCTAATTGAAGTTTAAGTTTTTCTCTTAATTTTGCAGCTTCTTCGATTTTTTGAATATTTGTTTGCTTTGCAATAGTTAGTGAATTGGATGTACCAAGCATAGACATGGTAGTGGTTATAGGTACATTCGGAAGTCTCTTTACTTTAGATTACTCATGTTAAATGCACCATCTCATGGTAATTAATCGTTTATTTCTTCAGAATTAGAAGATTCATAACACCAATGACATTGACAATCATTAAGCCGCTATCGCCCGTTTCTATTACGTTCTCATATTTTTTTTTTTAAACTTTTCTATCAACTACACTTATTATATGCAATAGAAATATTTTAGAAAATATTTTGAGAATTTTTTTAGGAGGAAAACACAAAAATTTAAAGTTTGATTTTTTTGCTTTCATTAACAATTCTAATTGAAGTTTTAGTTTCGCTTAATTTCGCAGCTTTTTCGATTTCTTTCATACTTTTTTGCTTTGCAATGATTAGAGAATTGAAGAACCCACATGGTAGTGTGGTTGTTTTTCCTCTTAATTTTTTACAGATGGCATAATTTTACTCATAGATAATATATATTTAATTTAGAAGTTTTTTCCTTTGTTAGTTTTGTTAGAAGTGTACCTCTTCTTGTACTAATCATTTTTATTAAAAACGAAAGCTTTTTAGTGTGAATTCTGAAATAATTGAATAATAATATTATCATCATCTTTATTAACGGATAAAACCTTTTTACAACAAGATAAATATAACCCAAGAAACTAAAATAATATTATGTGCAGAAATTATGAACTGCATTAACACCCGTCGACGGAATATCCTTGTGAGAAAGTAAGTTCTTAAACTCAGCGACCGAATAAGTCCACGGAAACATCATTGCGAATACAGTTGGCGGAACGAGTCATTCTAGTCATAAATAATAAAACCATGACTGAATAAAACCATGTTTGGTGGAATTAATGTCGTCTTCCATTAATTTTTGTTACTGTAAAAGCTCGAAAACCGGCAAATCTAAGGATTTACAATTTTGATTTGGTACATGTACAAATAGGTGAATTATCAGTACTTACAATTTCGGACTTTTACCATGCCTTAACGGTCAATTTTATAATTTACTAGTTCATGTTGGTAAATCTACGAATGTCATGTTAATTGACATATGTTGTTATTAGTACACATCAGTTTACTTGTTGGTACAGGATGAACTGCCAGAGTGTTTTGAATTACATCATTCGCCAGATGTAGTACATAAACATCATCTCTTGGTGGAACATTTATGAGTACAGTTACATCATTATAACCTCTGTCCGCCAGATAAAGATATTTGTCGTGCTACTCCTTTTGCATTTATTTCATTGGGAGGAACTTTGTAGTTAATAACATTTTTTTTACAAATGGTGAGTTGATTTCCAGTAAATAATTGTGCAAGAGGTCCTGCACTAGTTCCAAGCTGATAAAATTCGTAATTTTGAATATCCATTATAACAGCCAAGAAAGTTCTTGGGTTTGTCCATTGATCTACTTTCGGTATTTTAATTTTAACTGGTGTCTGGGCATTGAGGGAGAAATCTTTTCTTCGTTACCGTTTTCATTTTTTTTACCTGCTTCTTTAATGCCCTGATCGCTTATTTCCTCTAGATTAGAAGATTCGTACCCACCAACTACTTTGACTATTACTAAATTGCATGCACCAGTTATTAACACATTCGTACATTTTTCCTTCAAAACTTTTCCGTCAACTACACTTTTATTATGTGCAATACAAGGATTTTTGAAAATCTTTAGAAGATTAATTGTGTGAACACAAAATTTATTGTTTTCTTCTTTTCTTTTCCGAAAACAATTCTAATTGAAGTTTCAGTCTCCCCTCAGTCTTTTAGATTTTTTAAATACCTTTTTTGGTTTATTTTACGTTTATTCATAAGAACATATTTGCTGTAATATTACTTTAAGGTGGTGAACACAAATATGTGAAGTTTGGTTCTTTCTTTGTCCAAAATAATTCTATTTGAAGTTTCAGTTTCTCTTCAGCCTTTTAGAAAATATTATACATTTTTTGGTTTTTAAGTTATATAATCTATATTCTATATGATAAAAATAAATTTGTTTAACAATTGTTTAACAAATTTATTAACTAAAATTAAAGTTATTGTACTCGGGGGCGAACGAAGGAGATAAATCAAAGATGAATTAAAGTATAACCCGAAACTTATTGATTTATAAACGGAATGGGTTTGAATTTAACTGTGTTATCGGCCATACCTTTATCCAACATTTTTAATTATAGGTATTGGTTCCAACCTATACAAATTTTGAACTAACCGTTTTAATGCAAAATATTTCACATTCGTGCTGTTCTCCACGTTCACAATTTATACATTATTTACTGCTTCCGGTAACAATTTTAACTTTTTCATATTATAATATATTTTGATTGCCTCAATACAAACGTTCCACAAACACAATCCTTATTCCATTTTGCGTGATCAACAGAATACGTACGGTTTTGAATATTTCTACAATCGAAGTTGCCCTTCTGATTGTGTTGTTCCGCTGTTAACTCACAAAGGTAGAAATATCTTGTCTTAAAAATCTAATTTTTATCTTTAGCAATTTGCGCATTTCGTTTTACGGAAGATTTGCTTCGGCAATTAATTTATACTGTTGACTCATATCATGTCTTTATTAATGTTAAAGAAGCTTCGTCTTATGTTATAGTAAAATAGTATTTTAATTTTGAATTTAAAAGATGTTATTACACCGACTTACAAAAGCCAGACCGGACCTTAGTCGACCTTTCTTTAACTTCAGTGAGGAAATCTCTGCGTAAGCATCACGTATGTAAAGATCGTTAAGGAGGAACAGAGAATTAAAAATTATTTGACAGTAGGCAACAATAGAAAAAGGACTTATATAGGGGCAAGCCTTAATATCGTGAGCGGGATACTGCTCACAGGCGTTAAAGATGATGTAATTAAGCATGAATCTTAGGTCTGGTTGAACGTCAATAGTGAATGGAAGGTTTTTGGGTTTGTCCATTGATCTACTTCCGGTATTTTCACTTTAACTGGTTGTCTGGACATTGGAGGGAGAAATCTTTTCTTCGTTACCGTTTTCATTTTCCTTACCTGCTTCTCCAATGCCCTGATCTCTTATTTTCTCTAGATTAGAAGATTCGTACCCACCAACTACTTTGACTATTACTAAATTGCATGCACCAGTTATTAACACATTCGTACATTTTTCCTTCAAAACTTTTCTGTCAACTACACTTTTATTATGTGCAATACAAGGATTTTTGAAAATCTTTAGAAGATTAATTGTGTGAACACAAAATTTATTGTTTTCTTCTTTTCTTTTCCGAAAACAATTCTAATTGAAGTTTCAGTCTCCCCTCAGTCTTTTAGATTTTTTAAATACCTTTTTTGGTTTATTTTACGTTTATTCATAAGAACATATTTGCTGTAATATTACTTTAAGGTGGTGAACACAAATATGTGAAGTTTGGTTCTTTCTTTGTCCAAAATAATTCTATTTGAAGTTTCAGTTTCTCTTCAGCCTTTTAGAAAATTTTATACATTTTTTGGTTTATTCATATGAACAGATTTCCTTTTACTCAAGAAAAACCTTCCTGCGAGTAACAACATCCTGTTTGTTGTAGCAACACTTCAATTGAACTTTCAGACTCTCTCACCTGCAAAACAGATTTTATTACTCATAGCGAAATACTTTTCTGAAATCATTAAATTTATTTAGGTTTAGTACCTCCAATACCAACCAGTCGATATTGACCATAAATATTCATATAAGAAAAATGTTCTGTTATTTAAGTTCTATAAACTATATGATAAAAGTAAATTTGGAAGGAAATTTATTAATTAAAAATAAAGTTTTTGTACTCGGGGGCGAACGAAGGAGATATATAAAAGATGATTGAAGCATAACCCGAAACTTGTTGATTTATAAATGGAATGGGTTTGAATCTAACTAGTGGTATCGGCGATACCTTTATCCAACATTTTTACTTCTAGGTTTTGGTTCCAACCTATACAATTTTTGAACTAACCGTTTTAGTGCAAAATATTTCACATTCGTGCTGTTCTCCACGTTCACAATTTATACATTATTTACTATTTCTTCCGGTAACGTGGAGTACACAATTTTAACTTCTTCATATTATAATATATTTTGATTGCCACATTACAAGCGTTCCATTATCACAATCCTTATTCCATTTTGCGTGATCAACAGAACACGTACGCTTTTGAATGAAATTTCTACAATCGAAGTTACGCTTCTGATTGTGTTGTTCCGCTGTTAACTTATAACGGTAGAAATATCATGTCTTAAAAATCGAATTGTTATCTGTAGCAATTTGCGCATTTCGTTTTTCGGAAGATTTGCTTCGGCAATTAATTTATACTGTTGATTCATAAAGGCAGAAATATCATGTCTTTGTTAATCTTAAAGAAGCTTGGTATTTAATCGATAAGTTGTCTGTACGCTTTTGGATGTGTCTTTCCGCTGGTGGCTCACAACGGTAGAAATATCATGTCTTAAAATTTCAATTTGCGCAATTTGTTTTTCGTAAGAGTAACACATTTACATTTACACATTTTAAGTGTAAACCATTCCTGGTGCGCCATCGACAATTGGCGCCACTAAATCATTGCATGTGTATAACCCTAGCATAAATACAAATGTTCACAAAATAAATCCGAAGATCCAATATAAAACTTTTGTTACTATTTTAGTATAACAAAATTGTTTAGTCTTTTATACAGCAAGCTTTAAGAAGACCTTAAACCTGTTCTCGCTTGGCTGCTTACGTTTGTTAAACATACTAGGTTGCTACGTGGCTAGGTTGCCAGGTATGTTGGCCTTCGTACTCCTCCCTGATGCCATAATATCCTTGGCACACGTCAAGGCGACTCGATAGAATTCGTGTGGGCCACCGTTACTGGATCCCGGAAGTGTAGTGAATGATTGTCCTACAATATATAAATTTTGTTTACTATATGGTTTGATTTATATTACCGTCAAATGATCATAGCCATGTTCATTTAATCGCTAATTATTGTAGTGCCTAGCTCGATCCATCTCTCCAGATGGGCATCAAGGTTTCGGCGGTACGATCTTCAACAATGACCATGAACACACGGTCAGTGCGTCGCTCGTATCCACCGAATGTCCTTCATCTGGTTGACCGTGAAAATAAATCAGTATTAGAATATAAATACATAATATTAATATAAAGGATTGTTCTTAAAAGCTTGTTACTGGTATGTTAAAATGTAAAACTCACCCCGATAATGTTTTCGTTTTTCAAATTTGGACTCATCAATCTCTACTGTTATCCCTGGTCCGCCAAGTCTTACGGATCGGTTTATAAGTTCATCGAACACCATCTCTCGCCAAAACGACGACCAGTCTACGGCTGTGTGGGGGGTAATATTCAGTTGGTCGCGTGTAAACTTGAGTGACATATTCCCAACCCAATAGCAAACAAATGCTAGCATTTTGTACATATCTACATGGTCTCTTTGCTTGCGGACGGTCACCATTACCTTAGTAATGAATGGTTTTTGGGCGCCAATAATAATACTGTTCTAAAACTCGGTATAATAGTAATGACGGCCCAATACGATCAACTCACAATAAATCATAAATAGTATAAACAAACAAAACCGCTTATCTGCTATCGGTGTCTTCTAGGTTGATATTCTCTGGAATGGAAGAATAATGGAATTTCAACGTGATATAAGCTACGTTCCACGGCAACGTTATCAAATATTCAAAAAAAAAAAACGGAACAAGACGGTCCAAAAGGAAGAATAAATATTCAATCCAAAATAAATCGGCAGGTATTAAGTATACTAAAAAATAAACAGCCTCAGTTGTTCGAGGGTCGTCAAGAAATAGTATTGGTGGTGAATTGATGTAAACGATGTTAAAAATATGGAACATATATCCTTTAAATTGAAGTTTGAACGAAACGAACATGCTTCACAAGAAAGCCGGTAATTCCCAAAACTCACAAAAAGAAAACGCAGGCAATCCATATACCAAATAAAAAAGTTTCACAATTATTTTTTTTTTCTTTTCACAATTTTTCTTTTCAATCAGAACTTCAATGAAGTTAATTTTAAATTATCCTTTGGTGACTGACCAAATCCGTTTTACATATTATTCTTTAATAGCACCATAAAATCCGAAGATTTGCATTTGGGAGAGTTCAAAAATTCAATTGTAACGTTGCTATAGCCAGCCGAGTATTCTCTGGAGGAAGCTTTTCTACCAAAATTGAAAAACGTTTGTTAAGTGTGAAAAGAAATCTGTCGTTATATAATATAACGGATTCAAAAGTAAATCTGTTCCGAAGCGAGCGGGTCTGGAGACTCTCGAGTCGTGTAGATGTACAGGTTTGACTGGAACTTTTTAGGGCAGCAGGTAGATAATTGAGAATTCCGTAGAAAATGAAAATGAATAAAAGAAGAAAGCAAAATAGCATGAAATATGTCTAATAGGCTGAAGAGAAAGGTGCGAAGTTAGGAGAACTTTATGAATTATGCTTAAAGGAAACTTCAATTTGAAATTTTAAGGGCAAAGAAAACACCGAATTTCTGTGTTCACCATCCAAAAAAGATGGTCAAACAATTTTCTAAAATATACGAATGTGTTAGAAACCGGTGATAGCGGTTTAATGATTGCAGTGGCGTACCTAGAGTTTTTACCACCTGGGGCGGTCTTAAAGACACCCCCTCATATAAATAAATAAAAATAAAATAATATAAAGAAGGAAATTGCCGCCCGGGGCGGTCCGCCCCTCGCCCCCCCTAGGTACGCTAGTGAATGATTGTCGATTTTATTGATGGTTACGAATCTTCTGATCGAGTGGAAATAAGCGACGAAAAACCCACAGTGTATGTAAAGAAGGTTGAAAACCTTCAATAAGTAGCTATTGTAACAACCAGAAAATTATCAATGATTAATTTCCAGTTTTTAATTCAATTTGTATGATTTAAAATTATATTAGAAATTTACACTAAGATAACAAACACTGTATAATGCAGTTACAATAACCTCCTTGGAATGTGCTGATATTGCAATTTGATTTTGGATTTTTAGGGTACTGAAAATAATAAGTTATTACTTATTATTACCTACTAGTTTGCCAGTTTATTAGTACACATAATCCGATGTTTAGAGATTACCTTCGTTATCCATTCAAAGCTTTTATTGACACCAAAACAGGCAGTATCAGCCCGAGATGCAGATGGCTTGACTAAAATAAGGGATGGACACTTGATGAATTATGCATAATATTTATGTCATAATTCTCTTGCAATTATCTTGACAAGGCTTGTTGATGTGTTAGCAATATTTCTTGCTACTTTGTATAATTCAATTGGTTTATCCGTATATATATTAAATAAATAAAATAAATAAATAAACTTTAAAAAAATAGAAACAGCTACAGGCTTTTTTGAAAGTAGTTTTAGTGCTTACATACCTATTAATTATCTTTCAAAAAATCAAATACACTGAGACCTCCAGAAACATACTGAAGCGATCTTTTCTCGACTTTTTTCTTCCTTCTCGTTTTGGATACTGGAGATCGTAGTTTGTTGCGTTTCTACTTTCTGTTGCAACTATCTCGATCATTTAGATCCTATCTATTAATTTTCTCACTGCTTAAACACCTGTGTTTTTCTTCATTGTGGTCGATATTTGATTTTCTTTTGTTGGTCATTCTAGTTGGACATTCGCTGAATGCGGAAAATTCCTTGATACGGTAGAATGACTCAAAAAATGTTATTATGAAATTTAAAACATTAACAAAATTTGCCGGTAGCTGCTCAGCGGGCCTTAGGGCGTGTAATTGCGACAACGAAATTAGGTAGCGATAGGCCGGTACGCGACGACGTCTGCGAGAGTCGAGACAGCGGCGTCTTCCTGCAATCTTCACACACCAAAGCCACTTAAAAAATTAAATTTTTGCCGAAAATAAAACAGTAACACAAAACAAAGACATCAATGAAAACACCGGTATTTAATAAAAACTTGGTTTACAAGTAGGACAGTTGTACACAATGCCTGTAGTAAAATTATGCGGCACAAATGCTAAAACTATTGAGCTCGCGGGTCGACCACGGATAAAGAATAACAATTACTTAAAATTAAATGATGAAACATATAATCTTAATACAAGAAACTGACGGCATTAAACCGTAAATTGACGGGCCTTAGATATGGCACCGTCTCGATAAATCTTAAACTAAAGCAAGTTGTAATGTCTTTAAATTCGAAACCGGAGCACTGCACAGAATAACTTAAAAGGTACTCACATTATTTGTTGTTTTCTATTGATGGCTCCGGTGTGTTGGATTGCTGGAATGGAAGGATCTCTCGTCACGGTTGCGGCAGGAATGGCAATCCTAGCGGCTACAGGTGGTGTAGGCGGGTCCAGGGCCGTAATGACTCGGCAGGCAAGACGGTAAAATCGCACAACGGTACGGTAGCGGTAATGGCTACACTGAGATCTTAAGTGTAGAATGGAAATTACAACAGTAATATTCGGCTACGGAAGTTTATCACTCGGAAACAACACAATTAGGTCGCGGTACATATACTGCACAAACACAAACTTCTCCAAAGCATCGACAATAATAGCCTAAAGGGCTCTAACGGCTGCTAATAAAACTAACCAACAGTTGGCAGTACGCAGGAAAGCGCTTGAGCGTGTTCGCTCGACGGCAGACGGTACCAGAATGGGCCCAGCGCTTTCTTCCTCCTAACCATTTCCTCAGGAATCTTGGCTGTGGAGTCCTGCTCGTGGCAGAGATACGCTTATCGGCACGTAACCGCAATAAATTTCGCACCAAGACCTCACAAAAACCATATCTGGTCTCGCCGCAATAAATTCTAATCGTAACATCCTCCTTCTGGAAATTAAAAATTATCTTTTGCTGCGCTTGTACCTTCTGTTGTAATTAAAATCTCGATCATATTCTGCTTCTTTTCTTCTCGAATTTTTCAAATTATTCAATTTGAATTTTAATTGTAATTCGATAAAATATCTATAAAGATAAACATTCAAAGAACAGATTAACGACTAGACCATATTGAGGATAGTCTATACTCTATAGTAACTAAACTAACCTCGTTTTTCTTATCACGATATCAGTGTACTCGATCTAAATCAGCACTGGAAATGTCTCATTTTAGGTTTGTGTTGGTAATGCTCCAACCAATTCGCTGGTATTTTCACCCGCCTCCTAAGGAACCCTACAGGTTCCAACAGTTTCTTCGACTGTACTATTCAAAGCCATCGAGCCCAATTCTTAAAACTGTAATTCTCTGCTGATTGTCCGACGAAATTTTCTCGAAGGGTAGATTTTCGCATTTAAAAGTACAGTTTCTTGGGTTTGTCGTCGAATTAACATACTTTTCTAGGTGGTTTATGGTGTAACGTTGGAAACCCAATGCGTTCAAATTTCCGTAGGCTGGCCGCTCAACAGAATGAATTGAACTTTGCGTTGGATGATTGCCAAAACTGGAACGAAATTTCTACATGAATAATTAGAAGGAACTGGAGTAAGAGTTCGAATTGTAGATATAAGGGTTGCAATGGTTAGAGAATTTAATGTAGACATGGTAGGGGAGTTGTCGTGTCTCTTTAATTTTTAGAGATTGCATAATAGTTTCACATATTTTTAATTTGGAACTTGTCTTCTTTTGATTAGTTTTGTTAGACGTATTATCTGGTAATAATCGATTGTTATTAAAAACGAAAGTGTTTTCGTTTGAATTTTGAAATACTTTCGTTATAGGTACATTCAGAAGTCGCTTTACTTCAGATTACTCCTGTTAAAAGCACTAGCTTCTGGCAATTGTCCACTTATTTCCTCATGACTAGAAGATTCGTAACCACAAATTCTCCAATCATTGAATCCCTGTGACCAATTTCGATTACGTGCTCATATTTTACATTGAAATCTTTTCCATCAATCAACTACACTTTTATTATATGCAATAGAAGGATTTTAGAAAATATTCTGACAATTTTTTTTCTACTAGAAGTTTTAATTTTGCAGCTTTTTCGATTTCTTTCATATTTTTTGGCTTTGCAATGATTAGAGAATTGAAGAACCCACATGGTAGTGTGTTCCTTTGTTAGAAGTGTAATCTTGTACTAATCATTTTTATTAAAAACGAAAGCGTTTTCGTGTGAATTCTGAAATACTTTAATAATAATATTATCATCATCTTTATTAACGGCTAAAACCTTTTTACAACAAGATAAAGATAACCCAAGAAACTTAAATAATATTATGTACACAAATTATGAAGTGCATTAACACCCGTCGACGGAATATCCTTGTGGGAAACTAAGTTCTTAAACTCCGCGACCGAATAAGTCCACGAAAATATCATTGCTAATACAGTTGGTGAAACGAGTCGTTCTAGCCATCGGACTGAATAAAACCATGTTTGGTGGAATTAATTTCGTCTTCCATTAATTTTTGTTACCGTAAAAGTCCGAAAACCGGTAAATCATAGGATTTATAATTTTAATGTGGTACGAATAGGTGAATTATCAGTACAATTTCGGACTTTTACCATGTCATAAACGGTCAATCTTAGAATTTACTAGTTCATGTTGGTTTATCTACGAATGTTATCTTAATTGACATACATATATTGTTATTAGTACACGTCAGTTTACTTGTTAGTGCATGACGAACTGCCAGCATGTTTTGAATTACATCATTCGCCAGATGTAGTACATAAACATCATCTCTTGGTGGAACATTTACAAGTACAGTTACATCATTATAACCTCTGTCGATCAGATAAAGACATTTTTCGTACTATTTCTCTTACATTTATTTGATTGGGAGGAACATGCCGGAATTAATAAAATTTTCTTTACAAATGTTAAATTGATTCCCAGTGAATAATAATGCAAGACTTCCGGACTTGTTCCGAGCTGATAAAATTAGTCATTTTAAATATTCATTATAACAGCCAAGAAGGTTCTTGGGTTTGCCCATCGATTTACTTTCCGGTATGTTTCCTGAGTTTCAATGTTGATGTTTAAGTGCCTTTAAGCGACCAAAAAGGTATTTTACAAATATTTTGGAAAGTATTGCCAATTGTAGTATTATATTCTTTCCGGGTTTTGACAGAAAAATAATTTGGGCAACTTTCCACTGATTACGATAATAGTTTGGTCTTATAACCGCATTATAAATAAATGTTATATATTTGTTTTATACATTTATCCGTTAGTTGTAATATCTTTCCTGTTATAAAATCCAAACCAGGTATCTTCTTTTGGTTAATTTGATGTGTGAGCTGAGTTTCTTTGACTTTCAATTTTTTGAATGGTATGTCCATCTGGAATTTCAAGTATTGAAAGATGTCTGAAAGCGCGTTTTGAAGACACTTACGAGGTGTTTGGCTTAGGCAACAACTTTCATTATCGCTCTTTGCCCATTGTCCTGTATCCTTTCTGATTGGTGGCTTTTCTTGTGAGTTCTTTAGCCACTTTCTTAAATATTTTCTTGTTTCAAATGTATCTTAAAGAATAGAGTTAGTAACTTTATATGCCTCTTGTTCGAGTACTTTTTCTTCTTCAAATACTTAGGAAATAGAAGTACTTAAATTGGCTGGATGTTTTCGGTTTGGTTAACACAGCGCGGTTCAAGGTGGCAGTAGTTTATGTTATGACAAGATTTTTGGCAATTCATGCATTAGGGTATTTATTTAATTTTTTTTGTGGTTCAACATAAGCGACACTAATATATTTTCTCAATATTGAACATGCATCTAGCTGATTGGTTATCGGTTGAATCTATGAAACATAGCTGTAGGATATATTTTTTTAAATAATGTTAGTATTGTACAGATTGGTAATTTCGGGTTTAATGCATACTTAATTTTCTGTTAAAGACTACGTTTTTAATAACCACAGATAAGTATTTTAATTATTGGTCTTGAAAATTGTGATATCTTAAATTTTTATCTGTGTAAAATTTAGAAAACACTCTGAATTCTGCTATGATTGTTATTATAATATGATGTAGTGAAATTTGATTTAGATATTTTATTCAAATTTGCAATAATTTGAAGATGATTATTTGTAAATCGGTGAAATTTTTATTTTGGTCTCTTGGAACCAGGATTCTCTGCTTAACAGCCAGGGCACTTAAGCATCAGACCGTAACCATCCTCTTAGTTTCTCTTTAGATGCTTTTAATACTAGTTTGGTTTATTTACGTTTATTCATAAGAACTGAACATTTTTGTAGTGAATACTACAATGTTAAGTTTGGAGTTTTCCTTGCCCAAAATATATCTATTTGAAGTTTTAGTTTCTCTTCAGTCTTTTTGATTTACGTTTATCATAAAAAAACCTGTTTGCGAAGAACACCCTGTTTGCTATAGCAACGCTTCAATTGAATTTTCGGACTCTCACCTGCAAAACTTCAGATTTTATTCCCCTCATGGCGAAATACGTATTTGAAATTATTTACTTGATTTAAGTTTGTTATCTCCAATACCAACTTATCGATATTGACCACAAATATTTATATTAAACAAATGCTCTGTTATTTAAGTTCTATTTCATTTTCTTTACCTGCTTATCCAATACCTTGATCGCTTATTTCCTCTAGATTAGAAGATTCATACCAACCAACGACATTGATTATTGCTAAATTGCATGCACCAGTTATTAACACATTCATACAATTTTCTTTCAACACCCTGTTTGATGTAGCAACACTTCAATTGAACTTTCAGACTCACCTGCAAAACAGATTTTATTACTCTCATGGCGAAATACGTATTTGAAATCATTAAATTTATTTAGGTTTAGTACCTCCAATACCAACCTGTCGATATTGACCATAAATATTCATATTAGAAAAATGTTCTGTTATTTAAGTTCTATAATTTATATGATAAAAATAAATATGGAAACTAATTTATTAATCAAAATAAAGTTTTTGTACTCGGGGGCGAACGAAGGAAATAAATCAAAAAAGAATTAAAGTATAACCTGAATCTTATTGATTTATAAGTGGAATGGGTTTGAATCTAACAAGTGGTATCGGCCCAATACTTTGATTCAAAATTTTTATCGGTATCAATTTACTCATTTCGTTTTTCGGAAGATTTGCTTCCGCAATTAATTTATATTGTTGGTTCATAAGGGTAGCAATATCATGTCTTTAATCTTAATTATTCGTTGATCTTAAAGATGGTTCGTATTTAATTGATAAATACGTAGTGCTGGTCTAAGATGTTAGGAATACTATGTCCTTATTAATCTAAAAGAAGCTTCGTCTTATGTTATAGTAAAATACTATTTTAATTTGTAATTAAACGATTTTATTACACCGGCTTACAAAAGCCAGACCGGACCTTAGTCATTTTATGAGACCTTTCTTTAACTTCACTGAGGAAATCCCTGCGTAAGCATCACGTATGAATGGATCGTTAACAGGAACAGAGAATTAAAAATTATTTGAAAGTAGGCAACAATAGAAAATGGACTTAGATAGGGGTAAGCCTTAATATCGTGAGCAGGATACTGCTCGCAGACATTAAAGATAAATAATATAAGTTAATTTCCGAAGCAAATCTTCCGAAAACCGAAATGCACGAATTGCTACCGATAAAAAATTGAGTTTTTAAAGGCATGTTATTTCTACCTTTATGAGTTAGCAGCAGAATGAAACAATCAGAAGCTTAACTTCGATTTCATTCAAACCCGCATTCGTTTATTAAAAACGAAAGCGTTTTCGTGTGAATGCTGAATTATTTTAATAATAATATTATCATCAAGTTTATTAACGGCTAAAACCTTTTTACAACAAGATAAAGATAACCCAAGAGACTAAAATAATATTATGTACACAAATTATGAAGTACATTAACACCCGTCGACGCAATATCCTTGTGAGAAAGTATGTTCTTAAACTCGGCAACCGAAGAAGTCCACGGAAACATCATTGCGAATATATATATTTGAAGTTTTAGTTTCTCTTCATTCTTTTTGATTTAAGTTTAGCATAACAGATTTTTAATTATGTTTTTTTAACGTAAATTTTTTTAAATTAATAACGTTTTTAATTTTTTAATGAAAAAAACCATCTGGCGAAGAACACCCTGTTTGCTATAGCAACTCTTCAATTGAATTTTCGGACTCTCCCGTCTGCAAAACTTCAGATTTTATTCCTCTCATGGCTAAATACGTATCTAAAATCATTAACTTGATTTAAGTTTGTCATCTGACCTCCAATACCAACTTATCGGTATTGACCACAAATATTCATATTAAAAAAATGTTCTGTTATTTAAGTTCTATAGTCTGTATGATAAAAATAAATTTGGAAACAAATTTATTAATTAACAATAAAGTTTTTGTACTCTGGGGCAAGCGAAGGAGATAAATCAAAGAAGAATTAAAGTATAACCCGGAACTTATTATTAAGTGGAATGGGTTTGAATCTAACAAGTGGTATCGGCCATACCTTTATCCAAAATTTTTACTTCTAGGTATTGGTTCCAATCTATACAAATTTTAAACTAACTGTTTTAGTGCAAAATATTTCACATTCGTGCTGTTCTCCACGTTCATAATTTATACATTATTTACAACTTCTTCTTCCGGTAACGTGGAGTACACAATTTTAACTTCTTAATTTAATTCTTAGAAAATCTATTTGCTTGCTGCCTATTCGACAAGATGAAAACGATGTAACCTAATTCATCCACTTACAGTGGCTTACAAACAAATTAGGACCACCTATTTTATTATTAATTATCTACAACAAAAGGTCAAATTCGCCTCAAATTCAATAAAACTCCTATATTATGTCTTAAATGTTTATTAAAAGTTTTAATTAATATTTGGTGGCACCACTAAGAGCCTTAATCACAGCTTGTTTATATTTAGCTGCTGGGAAATGATGATATTTGAAATATTTCATAACATTCTTTACATCGTCTTTTTCAAGCCCGGCATAGTATTATCTTTTGCTAATAAGTTTAAAATGTGGGCCGAGCAACCATAGGTTAAGATATCTGGTATACCAATTTCAGTACATTGTGATAATTGTCTTTTCATTTTTGCCATATTTACTCGCATTGTCTGTAACAACACTTCGAACGAAACAACCAAACTTTTGACAAGCTTTTATCGCATCAACAGTTAATTTTTAATAAATATTCACCGGTATGGCTGTTATCAGCTGCATCTATTGTTTCAATTAAATGGATAGTTCCTTGTGAGGAGTCGGTTACCGATATACATATACTATTGGTTCATTGTGTATGTTGCTCCAACCATCTAATGTCATGCACACCGCTTTACCCTTTAATTGTTTTTGAACATCAAATTTTACAGAATTGTATATCTCATCTAGCAAATGATTCCCAATTTGATGACGATTTGGGAGGTTATATCCCGGTCGCAAAATATTAATCAATTTCTTAAATTCTGGATGTTCGACATGGCGGAATGATGAATTTGTAGAGTAAAGAAACCTTGCTATTTGAATATCAATATTGTTCTTTTCAGAAATTGAAGTTCTCGTGACAAATGAATCCATCAGAACTATCGGATGATTTGATGTTGAGGAGCACGCTGTTGTGGTAGAAAAATCCGTTCTCCGTATTTTGTTCCTGTTTTCTTGGTTTTCATCTTCACTGTTGTCCCATTATTAATATCTTCGTTTTCTTCTTCACCTAAGGATATTGTAGAAGTATCGCACTTGTTTGTATGAATTCTCATTCGAGTAACTAACGCACTCATTTCTTTTTTACATTTTGCTCTAACAGATAACCTGCATGCGCATTAACTTGCATACAATGCTGATTATATTGTTTATATTTTTTGTCAACTATCTTAACAGTATTATTTATTAAAAAAAATATAAGAAAAAATGACCAAATGGCGAAAACTGAACTGGTAACACTCAAACAAGTCATCAAATTAAAATAGTAAAAAATGTTTGTGAAATTTAACACCACGATCTGTGTGGTAAGTTGAGAATCGCCTGATTTGTTGGCCCACCGAGGCATAATATTAAACAATAATTCATCTTATATATTAAAAATCTGCGCTTGGTACCTCAATTAAAATTTTAATTAAAATACTTATTCAGAAAAAAAACATGATTGAAACTCATTTTAAAAACACTTGTGTTTTAAACTTGTTTTAAACATTTTAAAACAAAACAACACTGACTGTAATGCACGACTAAATCCTCACTGCAGGGGGATGTTTCACCGTACAACTGTCTTGGTAACCTTCATAGGTCTTCTTTTGACGTATTGAACAGCTTCTGTTATCGACTCCTGCCGTGATTCGTCGCTAACGATAACCTATGAATACAATTTTTTTTTAATAAAAACGAACTTTTATGTTAAAGGCGAGCCTTTTTCATTTTTTCTGTTAATTTTGGCTTTTTGCTGGTCTTCTACTCATGATTTTATTTTCAAAGAGTCGTGACTGCAATGTACATTTAGAAATACTGATTTCGTCGTCTTGCATCACTCTTTAAATTTCATCTACAATCCTTCTGCGGTTTTCTATCGTTTTTTTAACTATCTTTCGATCTTCTCTAGGTGTAGTTTTCCACCTCCCTTTAGTAGTTCACGGTAAATTGTTGTTGAACGGTGACAAATCGTTGTTTTCCCGCACATAATTTAATCAGTGAATCAGCGTAAATTTCACACAGACTAACATAACCATGGGCTGGCCATGCCCACCCTGGCGCCACGGTAGTTCCGTGCTTGATTAAATGATCATATTATTTGTATGTTAAAAGAATTATAAATGTATTATATCACAAAATTTGATACAACATAAAATTCTGCAAGTTTACAGTAGGTACCGATCGTTGGGAGCAGATTCCCACGAAGCTGTTTCGACTTCAGGAAGTCTTCGTCCGTCCAAAATGACGGCTGTTCAGTTGTGAATCTCGAGGAGAACGGTGTTCCCCTGCTCTGTATTAGGCCATTCCCGGAGTAGGACGCCTTCAGCCTATCACCCCAATATCTCTTTATATGTTCTTTATTTGTTCCTAGGTCCTTATTCCATCTGAGCAGTTTTTGAGATCTTCTAAAAACGGTCTGGCCTGCCCGAAATGGTTATACTTTTCGCCTAAGTTCTTAAAGAACTCTGTCGGACCCAGAGATCAATGGGAACACCACCACTATAAAACTGGGCCGTAGTCGACGAGTACAGTATTTTTTTCCCGGGAACCACCCGGGTTATTAAAGACGAACATTTCTTTGGATAACATAACCTTGGGTGGGATTATATTAGTTATATGTCAAAAGAATTAGAAATGAACAATATCACAATATTGAAATTGAAAACTTCCTGATCCGTTTTGGTTCTGCGAATAATATATACTACCGGTTATAATGGTAGAAATATTATGTCTTTATTAATCTAAAAGAAGCTTCGTAGTTTATCGATAAACTAATTCTATAATAAATTCATTGTTTATCGGTTGCAATTGAGGCATTGTTTGCCTTAGCCGATTTGCTTTGGCAAGTAACCCATTGTTGGTTATATTGATATAAATATATAGTCTTTATTATTCCAAACGAAGCTTCGGAGTTTATCGATAAGTTAATTTATAAGAACAGATTTATTTTTACGCTTAACGAAACGTTTTTAATTTTTGGTAACAAAGCTTCTTCTGAAGAACAACTTATTTGCTGTAGCATTAGTTTCAGGTTGAGAACAGAAAAATGTGAAGTTTGGTGTTTTCTTTGACCTTAATAATGCAATTTGCCGTTTCAGTTTCTCTTCAGCTTTTTAGATATTTTTATACTTTTTAGGTGTATTTCACGTTGTTTCATAAGAACAGATTTCTATTTATGCTTAACGAAAGATTTTTAAATTTTTGGTAAAAAACATTCTCGCTCCCTGTTTGCTGTAGCAACACTTCAATTGAAATTTCTGAATCTCTCACCTGATCGGGTGATAGACGTGCAGTTTAACTCAGGACCATCAGGGTTATCGATTAATTAATGGAACCGGGCAGCGATATAAGTACACTTAATTTAAAATTTTTTCAAATACTTTGTTTCGAGAGTTGCCCGCTGCCGCTTGGCTTGGAGTTTGTTATTGCGAAGTACTTTTCTCCCTCAAAAGAGCTTTAAAATACGTGATCTGCAGAACGAGTCCTCTCCTTGTAAGACACCACAAGTTTAGCCCCCTCCCAGGGTTCGCTTTCAGCTACCACTCGCGTCAGTCAGTCCTTAGTGGCCTGGTCAGAGCAGGAAACAACCATCAGCACCACTTTCGGTTGTTTTTGAGAACCTTGGTACAGATTTTCTGATCTGTGTTTTGTCCAGCGCGTTAGTTAACATCCCTATGATGAGGTACGCTGAACGTATTTTGCGGATACCCTTCTGGCGCTATTGACACTCGGATATCCGTGAAGGCAGAGCTGTAGGTTCAGGGCCCCTACCCTACTTTCTTAGGCTGCTCACTTCCACCGGTGTTTCCCTCAGACCGGTTACGCTTTAGCCCCCTGGTCTAGGGGTTCCGTTGGATCCCTACCTCCTTTTTGAGTTGAGCTGCCTTGATTTTTTTAAATTTACTCCACATTCACAGCTTTTCACGTTATTTACTACTTCCTGTAACGATGAGTACACAATTTTAAATTCTTTATATCATAATATATTTTGATTGCCTCAATACAAACGTTCCATTAACACATTCTTGTTCCATTTTGTGTGATTTAATAGAACACGTACGGATTTTAATGAACTTTCTACAATCGAAGTTACGCTTTTGATTGTGTCGTTCATGAGTTTAACTAAATCTTCTGTAGTTAAAACTTTGAAGGGAAATTTAATAGGTTTTTTTTTTATCATGTTCGTTTTATAATTTCCACTACAACACTGTAATATGCAATACTACAATACTTTGAGTATTGATAAGTATTAGTAGACGATAGTCACCTAATATTGGATACTTTTTGATTCCATTTTTTTTATGACAGGAACATTTTGTAATTATATTTTTTGTAATAGGTAGCAATTTGTACATTTCTTTTTGATAGAAATATCATGTCTTTATTAATCTTATAGAAGCTTCGTCTTAAGCCGGCTACAGACTATGTGCACACTTACGCAAACTTGGGGCATACGCTTATATGTGCACGTAGTGTGTATGGTTTACAAATCACAAACTTCGTCTATGTATCACATGTGTGGACGTTCGGATGGAAGTCGGTAAATGAAGCACACATCAAAGAGATGATGGTCTCATGCAAATACGTGCGCGCATGGAAACTAACCTCCTACACACTATACGCACCAATGTGTTCAGGTATCTACATTTAAAAGTAGATTATTAAGTTCATTATTTTATTTTTGATGCTCCTATAAGTGGGCATTAGGGCATCTCGGTTTTTTTTAATTCTATGACGGACATCTTTATGCTTAATTCTTTTCTTAGGGTTTCCCACGCATCCGCCACTTCATTCCTATTTTTGTGGCTCACATTTTTTGCATCGCAGATTATGGGATGCCGTTCGTAAATAGATAAAAATTCTAATATTACATTATCTGAAATTAGCACTGGTAATGTCTCATTTAGGTTTGTGTTGGTAAAGCTCAAGACCAATTCGTTGGTATTCTCGTCCGCCTCTTCAAGAATTCTACATAGTTGCTGAAGCTTCCACTTCTTCTAATGTAGCTGCGTTGGTTGGATGTGTACGAATCAATTCCTGTTGCCATAATGAATTGTTAATTCCTATTACAAATTGATCTCGCAATCTCTCATTTAAACTTGATCCAAACTCGCAATTTCCTGCAAGTCTCTCAATGTTGTAATAAACTGAGTTATTGTTTCTCCTTCGTTACGATACTTTGAAGCGAACTCAACTCGCTCTGACAAAATATACGTTTTGCTACCATAGTACTTTTATAAAGTAGTAATCACATCCTTGTAAGTTGTTGTTGTTATATTTACTGGCTTAAAATGGTCAACTAAAATTTTAAAAGGTTTAGCTCCCACCTGGCCAAGTATTACATTTCGTTTCTTCGTGTTGTCAGTAATGTTCTTTACTTGTAATTCCATTTCAAAACGTTGAATATAATATTCCCATCCTTCTTGATCAGGGTCAATTCTTTCAAATTTGAAAAATGAATTGAATTATCTGTTTAAATAAAAAAAAATAAATAAATAGTTGCTTCTACTTGAAAATAAATGTTAATTGTTCCAAAACTGTTAATTTAAATGTAAATGCACATGTGTTTATCACGTATCGTTTTTCGCACATTTGTTATAACCGGCAAATTTCGCAATATTGTTCACTGTTAATACACTTGTTATGTTTTCTCGTAGCTTATTAATCCTCATCGCCAATTATGTTGCATGGTGAAAGTAAATAAATAATAAACCTAATTTATTATACATTATTTAATATGTTTAGCTAAAGTACAGTTCTGGGCATGACCGTTCTTCAATGGAGGCCCATCATACCACAACTCTATACTACGTTAAACTACTCTATAACTACTTCTATTGGTACACATCAGTTTACTTGTTAGTACATGTCGAACTTCCAGGATATTTTGAATTACATCATTTGCGGGATGATTTAGATGAACATCTCTTGGTGGAGCATTTACAAGTACAGTTACATCATTATAAGCTCTGTCTGCCAGATAAAGACAGTTATCGTACTACTCCTCTTACATTTACTTCAATGGGAGGAACATTTTGGAGCTAATAAAATTTTTTTTTACAAATGGTGAGTTGATTTTCCATAAATAATTGTGCAAGAGTTCCTGGGCTGATAAAATTCGTCATTTTTTGAATATCCATTATAACAGCCAAGAAGGGTCTTGGGTTTGTCTATCGATCTACTTCTGGTATTTTAACTTTAATTGTTTGTCCGGACATTGCAGGGGTAATTTTTTCTTCATACCATTTTCATTTTCTTTACCTGCTGCTCCAATTTTCGAAAAGAATTGGAACATTAATTTCGGGTGGTGAACACAAAACTTTGAATTTCTGTATCATCAGTCAAGACATGTTTCGATGGAGGACTTCCAGCAGCAACAAGTCAGAACTGACTTTTTGACTATCCTATGTACCTTTAGTCGTGGCATGATGATGTTTTAAGTGGTTTTAAGCGGCCAAAAATGATTCTTCAAATATTTTGGAGTGTTGCCAATAAAATTATTTTATTATTAGTTTGTTTGCTGGTTTTGGCACAAGAATAATTTGGGAAACTTTCCACTGATTACGAAAATAGTTCAGTTTCATAACCGCATTATAAATAAATATTATAAGTTATATACATTTATGCTTGAAATATTGTGATTGGTAAGTCCATTTGGAATGGCGAATCCAAGTCTTGAAGACACTTTCGAGGTGTTTGAAATAGAAAAGAATAGAAGTAATTAGTTTAAAGTTCTTTACTTTAAGTTATTACATTAATTCTCTTCAAGTAAACTACTTAGAGAAAAGAAGTACTACTTAAATTGGCAGGATGGTTTTCTTGCCACTTAACACAGGGATGTTCAATGTGGTAGTAGTTTTTGGTATGACCAGATTTTTGGTATCTTATACATTGGGTTTTTTATTTGATTTTCTTCGTGGTTCAACATAAGCGACACTAATGCTCGTGCCAAGTAGAAATGAACTCGACAATCATCGTATTTCAGCAATAACTTACTTAATTTTTGAGATGCGGCAAATATTTTAATAAACGAACTTAAAGAATTTTATTGGTTCTTTAAATTGTATATTACAATTTTTGCTGTATCTCTAAAATCAAGAAAGTTATTGCTAAAAAACGAAGATTTTTGGTTCTATTTCTATTTGGCACGAGTTCTAATACTATATTTTCTCGATATTGAATATGCTGATTGATTATCTGTTGGATCTATGAAACATGTATACCTGTAGAATATTTATTTTTGTTTAATATCCTTATTACTTTAGATTGGTAATACTGTAGTATTCTTTCAGGTGGTGAACACAAAAATGTGAAGGTTTGTGTTTTTCTGTGCTCAAAATAATTCTATTTGAAGTTTCGGTTTCTCCTCAGTGTTTGTTTTTTTTAAATATTTTTTTGATTTATTTTACGTTTATTTATAAGAACAGATATCTTTTTACGCTTAACGAAACGTTTTTAATTTTTGGTCAAAAAGTTTAAAAAAAAATTCTGTAAGTCTACAGTAGAAAATAATGAAGTAAAATGCTCGGCCATGAAATTCGTTACACAAACTACATATCATTTATGGTTTTTGAGTATTTAAGATGACCGGCATCAAATGATCATATTTTTTTGTATATTAAAAGAATTGGAAATGTACCTACTATATCCCAAAATTTAATACAATATCACATTCTGTAAGTCTACAGTAGAAAATAAAAAAGTAAAAAGCTGCTCATGAAATTCATTGCATAAACTGCAGATCCTTTATCATTTTTGAGTATTTATGATGAAGGGCATCAAATACAGTTAGTACTTCTGAAAAGTCTGGCTTTGCTTGATTTATGCTTTATTTTTCAGGTGGACTAACATAACCTTGGGTTGGCCATGCTTATCCTAGCGCCACGGTAGTTCCGTGTCTGATTAAATGATCATATCATTTTTAATTATAAATTATTTTATAACATATTTGATGTAATTGTGTAAGTCTACAGTAGAAACTAATGAAGTGAAAAGCTCGGCCATGAAATTCATTACACAAACTGCAGACCATTTTCACCGATTGAGGAACCCGTACTGGGCTTGGGTTTCAGGCGTCGAACTCTCCTATTATCCTTTCTTTGGCACCTTTACTTCCCCAATGGGTTACGCCCTGTCATATGAAGTGTGTGAATTTCTTGTTTAAAAAATTTTTTTCTACTTATTATACATCAGTTCTTTTAACTGGTCTTACTTATAAAAACATTTAATATTTGAAGCAGATACAACAAGAGGAACAATATAACTTGATTACAACTATCTATACGTTGAATGGAACAATATATTGTAGTGTAACGGCAAATTTTTAATTTTTCCAAAAAAATCCATAAAATTAATTTCCAATGCAATTTCAATTAAAAATAACTGTAAAATAAAATTTTCGTTTTGTAAATGGAACGGTGATTGCGAGTACGGCTTATCACCCCAGGTGCGACGAGCACATCAATTTACTACGCCTTTCCTTCAATTTTAATTTTAATTTCTTCAAAACCAATTCTTGCAATATCCAAATTTTAATTTAATTAATTACTATCCAAATCATCAAATCCAATTAACAATTAATGTCCAAATTATTATCAACTTTGATAAAAAATCGAAGAATCAAAATCATTAAAAATTCTCACCAAAATAACTTCTTTATTTGTTGAATAAACAAATCAAATCGCACAATTTCAAATAAAATCATAAAAATGCCAAAAACTATTAAAAAAATCTCAAAATTTACAAGAGCGCAACGGAACACGTCCGCTCTCGATACCCACGTCGGCAAAAAGCCCCTTCCCTTACAAAAATTGTTACCAACTCAAACATACCTCCCGCATTACTAAAATTTTAAAAATTATTTACAAAATCAAATAAATTTACAAAAATGAGAGAAATCCTCGCAATCCAACAAACAAAATTCAAAATTGATG
Organism: Cantharis nigra; assembly: GCA_958510845.1. Lineage (NCBI taxonomy): Eukaryota > Metazoa > Arthropoda > Insecta > Coleoptera > Cantharidae > Cantharis > Cantharis nigra. Next base: position 6,554,517 of record OY294034.1, on the reverse strand, counting down.
TTTGAAACACGACAATATGTATTATAGTAACTAAATTCTCGTCCGATGATATATAAAACGATGATATAAGAAAACAGGATATTGGGTATAACGGACACAAATAAAACTACTAGGGTTATTTCGTCGACGTTTCGAAGGTATTTATTCCTTCATCTTCAGGACACAGGAAAATGTGTAAGAATAATGGAGGTACCCCATTCGTACAACCTTGTGTGTATATGCATATGCAGTACGTGTAACGTCCTTATACATCAGTAAAGCACGATATAATTCGCAATAAAAATTTATTTTTAATTTATAAAATTTTTCTTTGTACAATTTATTATATGTTATTTAAATCACGTTCTTTTTTTGCTCGCTTCGGTGCATCTCCGAATCCATTTGGAAATCGCCAACTGCACGTCTTTTTCCGTCATGTTCGGAAAAGTTCTCATGGCACCTTCTAAAATGAAAGTTACATTTAATTGATATTACTTCTTCACAATTCCATCAAATTAAGCACATGGAATGTTATTTTTTCTCGCTTCCTAATGTAACTATATTCCGTTCCACATAAGCGGTTCTTAACGAGCTTACTTGTAGCTCGGTTAATGAAATCATAAGCATCTTTTCCACTTAAGGCGAGATTTTAGCAGCTGAAAACATGTTGAAATCGATGCTATTAATAAACCAAATTTTAAAGTTAATGCTGAAATTATCAATTTCATTTTTTTACTAGACATTGAAAAGATGCTATTGTAAAGTACTACGAAGAGATTTTTGCATTTTTTTTGTTCAAAAACAGTTAAAAAAATTCACAAAGTTCATGAAAATAAGCAATGTTTAAAATATTACTGCGCAAGCATAAGTAAAAAATTGAAAAATCTGACTTCGTACTGCTCTCAAGACAACATTTAACTGCTCTGAAAAAAAATTTCATTGTTATCCGTGCCTTAATAATTGCGTATTTTATGTTAGAAAATGTCTTGTTTTAAAAATTATTTGCGTTATTCTTAATATTTCTCCGTAGTGGTTTATAATAACATCTTTTTGATGTCTAATAAACAAATGAAAATGATAATTGCAGCAATAACTTTAAAATTTGGTATCATAATAGCATTCATTACAATTTCCTTTCGACTGCTAAAATCCGGCCTTAAAGACGATATTTCCTTAATCCACAAATAAACATTTTGTAAAATGAAATATATATTCTAAATTAGACTAAACTAGACAAATAGTTATATTATTACTGAACAATAAAAAAGAAATTTACTTACAGCATTTTTCATATTATCTTGTTCCGATATATAATTTTCAAAATTTACCATATTATCTACGCAATCTATAGGAAGATATGGTACATTGGTAAATATGTGTACTGAAAACTTCTGTTCTTCTCCTCGGGTAGACTGGGAAATTACTTGCTTTGTTTCTATGGCAATATCCATAGAGCTGTAGCCCATATGGATATGTCGATGTCAAACAGCGCTACAACCCAGAGTGGGTTTTGGCTAAACACTTCATTTTATGAAGGGTTTTCAAGGCAGATTACTTCGGTGGTTTGCCATTGCACACCGAGGGAGGGCGGTTAGAATAAAGTTCTTGCTCTACTCGGGCTCGAACCAGGATTCTCTCCTATATAGATATGACCAACATTTCTAATCAGATTTAACTTTTGAATTCCTACGAACGTAGGAACAACAGAAAAAGAACTGTATTGTTATCTGTATATTGTCATGTGTATTTTTGTACCCTTACCTGGGGTTATGTAACTCAGGGGTTTAGAGTTAAAATGGTTTATTTATGATTTGACGAGTAGGATTGATTGGTACTAAATTAATTGTAAGCACAGGTGTATTAACAATAAAAAATTTTATTATTTTTTATTTTTAGTATTAATAAACTATTTATTATATAAATAAAATACGAACTAATACTAATAATTATTTACAATTTTAATACTAAGTCCTACCCTACAGTACACCCTTAGGGGGAGGGGTGGAACCATTAAGCGGCCAGGTCACATCTTGAGGTGCACTTCATGACTGTCGTTATTTGATTAATTATTCCGATGCACCGCTTGATACTTCCCCTTCCAGATTATTTCTTATTGCTATTAGTTATTAATTATTATACTACATTGTCAACTTTTTATACGAGGGAGCTTCTACTGGAAATTCATTTAATTACATTAATTTGATGACAATATAAATATCTGTAAATAAAATGAAATTGATTGTAAATTTAAATAAACGAATAGTGAAAAAATCCGTTCAAATGGTCACTCGAACTTTAAAAAAGGTCAATTTTAATACGGTTATGTTTGCGTTTTGTTAGGTAATTTTTCTGTTGGTCGAATTTTCTACACTACCAAAGTTTAGACTTCTGTAAGAAAGTTTTGCAGCACATCAGCATTTGAGAAATGTAATCAAGGTATTAAAGTTTTAATGGTGACAGGTACACCCATGTAAGGGGTGGAATTTTTATACTCTTCTTCCCTCCCACCCTCATGTGCAGTGTCATTTGAACATGATCAAAGGGAGGTGAAGATAAATAAATTAAAAATGTGCTTAAAAAATGAATATAACAATAATTTTATGTGTTTTAGCGGTCATGACAATTTTCTTCATCTCTGTCTTTTCCGTATCTCTTCTATTTTTGTACTCTTAACTTCCTCTCTCTGTTTTTCACTGGTTTCCATAGTGTTATCTTCTTTACCATGTCATCGTCCTTTTTTCCTCATGATGTGTCCACATTAAAAATTTGCTTAAAAAAATGAATATAACAATAATTTAGATATCAATAACAATAAACATTACAGTTACCAATCCACACAATTTCTTTGTCAGGAGCAAATATTCGATTCAGCACGCCGTCCACAAATTAAAAATAAGTGTACCGACTGCCCAAAGGTGGTCGTAAACATTAATAATTTTTTAATTAATGGTTTTACAGTCTCGGCATCATCTACTGGTAATTGATCTTCATCAAAAAGTATGCGTTTTTTCTTAAAATTTAAATATAAAAAGTAAAACTACAAAAGTAGCTACAGGTGGATTTCGGCCGTGAAGATCCTATCACAATATGTTACCAATGAGTAACGTGGAGTTATTGAAAAATCAGAATCCCCAGCCAAAAACATACATGCAGATAGTTTTACACCATCACATGGACCACTAGGTTTTGTCACACTACCGACGGTTTCGAGATTACTCCGTAGAGATTTAAAGACAATTCTATTTTTCTTATCATTGGTATTATCTACAGAAAATCAATTTGTTTTCTCTGAATCAGAAGATTCGTAGTAACGAATTTATTTTGCTTTCTTTTACATTTATTTTATTTAGGCTTAAGGGGACGACCGTTGCTTGTTTGACCGCTACGAGCACCATATGTACCAAATTCCACAAATTTTAGCTTCTGATCGAAATTATATAAAAACAATATAGGTATCTATTTAGTCCATTGTTAGAAATCAATAATAACTTCCTAGGTATGCTAAATCTATCCTCATATTTCAATGCAACAACCATACAGCATGCCGCCACTAATTTCATTAACTTGTGCCATCCAATCTATACAATTCGATCGCATCATAAAGGTCAATAAAAATTGATTTTCGATATAATCTCTGAGCTGACCATTAAGCTAAAAGAAAACGTTTACATTACAAATATTTGTCATATTATAACAATTTACTTCTCTTTGTTTTAATTAATTGAAAGTATCCAAATAGCCCTCGTAGATTTATCGCCGGGATCCCACAACGGCCCGGACAAATAGCATTGTAACTTTAATTGGCGACAGACGGTTAAATAACAAATTATCGTAAAACGGGGGGGTGTGATCGACTAACGAAACGTCAGTTGTTGACCTCTTCGAGTCGGCAGTTTATGTTTGGGCAATTTTCTGTGTAAAAACGTGCAGAAACTTTTTTTACGTTCGATATTCCCCCTATTTCCTTTAATGGTTAAATCTGTTTTTATATTTCCTATTTCTAACTCTGCTCTATTTACTCTTGAATTTATCTTTTTTAAATCTCACTCGAGAATTAAAATTGTCAAAACCCCTATTAATCTCTGCACGTAACTCTTTTGTATTATTTTCAAAGATTCTTGCATTTTAAGAAATATCACCTCTATTTTTGCCATGGTGAAATGGGAATCCATTCAGATTAAATTTGAAGCAGTTTCAAACTTAACCCAGAGACGTAAGGTTTTTGCTCCAATGCATCCAAATTGCTCATTCCAAAGTCATTTCTTTTGAGAATGTATCCCACACCATTGAACAAACCGTCACTTGTGTCTAAATTTATTGTCACGGCCACCTTTAAGCAAGAGACTTGTGTGAGATCCCTGTGTTTTTGATAGAAGCGCAACTTCAGATGCCTTGCTCGTGTAGCCATATAGTGAATCTTTGGCCATTGAAAATACTTCATTTCCTGGTAAAGTACATAGTGCAAGTGAGTTTATATTAGTCAATTAACTGGTTTTAACACAATATGTATCGTTCTTTTTACAATGGGTTTCTTCAATTATCTCGACATGAACATCAGTCTCATTTTTTCGTTTATTCAAGACTCATTAAATTTGCGATAGTCTGAAATTTCTTCATTCTTCTTGGAATAGGTGGGATTTTAAAATTCTCTAAAAGATGTGAGGCAAATTTTATCAATTTTAATCCGCTTGACATTTTCAAGAAATTTGCAATTCATGTTTATTAACGCAATTACCAAATCTTAATTAATTCTGTTGATATCTTCGGCGCTATTAGCCGTCAAAGATCGACATTCTATATAATAAGTATCCAAACTGTAATATCTAAATTACGTTTCTTTACTGATTTTTCTATTGCAATTCACTGCATTCCTAATTGCATGTGCGGCTTTGTACACATGTTGATCCCCAAGCACGATAGTCATTTTCAACAAAAGACCGAAAACATCTCTCTAACACGCGATTAATACGTTTGCGTTGGATTGGGATGGTACGAAGCTAAATACAACTTCTGTACTTCATACTGGTTTATTGGATCTTTGAGTAATCTGTGTACCGTCTATCTCGAAATTTTAAGCAATCGTTGATGTAGTGACCCCTTTTCGTCCGTGAGAATGAGCCCATTAAATGCATAGATAATATCTGATAGATTATACATTCTGAAGGTTACATGTTCTAAATGGTTTTTGGAGTTTTGCTTTACCCTTAGGTAATTGAAAAATTAGGTATATTAGTTGTTTCGAGAAGAGTTTAATAAAACTTAATATAATAGGTATATATATAATTTCTTGATAAGCTTGTATGGTTTGATGCTTAGGTCTTTTACGAAGGATAATAAAATATCTTAGGTACACCGGTAATCCGAGTCTGAAAAATTCGTAGATGTATCGTTTGATAGATGTTTTATCTCTGAGTATTGCTGTCGGTTTTTTAAACGGTAATTATACATATATCTATTTTAAAAAGATCTCTCGAAATTTTAATCGGCTATGTCTGTGTCATTCAATGTTACTGGGGTATAGTCGGGATCCATGGGTATCTTTTGGGAGGAAACGAAGTTCCAAAGAAAATTTAATGAGGGTTTTGCCTAATATTATATTCTTTATTGCTTTCCAGAACGAGTAATCTGTTGTTTCCATTGCAGACAGATTTTTGCAGTAGCATTTTTAGGCAATGAGCAGAAATCAATAACTTTCTAATAGTTTCTGTACCCAAAAAGTTTTTAAAATGGAGATTGTTATAACGTCGACAATGAATTACGACGTTTTTACTCAACTATTTCTGAAATAATCTTGGGTGTTTTTTTGAAATAGTAAAATTTTCTGTTCCGCCAAGGTATTTTTTTATCATGTTATCCAGCCGTATGTAGTGGTCAGGATACTTCTCAGGCCTCTGTCAGGCTTTTAAATTAGCATACAGTTTAATATCAGTTGCTGCGGTGCCGCGAAAGTTAATTGAATGTCATTAGGTATGTCATTATTTTATTTATAACTTATAAATAACTTATTTATAACTTGTTTTAAACATTTTAAAACAAAACAACAGTGACTGTAATGCACGACTAAATCCTCACTGCAGGGGGATGTTTGACCGTACAACTGTCTTGGTAACCTTCATAGGTCTTCTTTTGACGTATTTTTCATTTTTTCTGTTAATTTTGGCTTTTTGCTGGTCTTCTACTCATGATTTTATTTTCAAAGAGTCGTGACTGCAATGTACATTTAGAAATACTGATTTCGTCCTCTTGCATCACTCTTTAAATTTCATCTAAAATCCTTCTGCGGTTTTCTAACGTTTTAACTATCTTTCGATCTTCTCTAGGTGTAGTTTTCCACCTCCCTTTAGTAGTTCACGGTAAATTGTTGTTGAACGGTGACAAATCGTTGTTTTCCCGCACATAATTTAATCAGTGAATCAGCGTAAATTTCACACAGACTAACATAACCATGGGCTGGCCATGCCCACCCTGGCGCCACGGTAGTTCCGTGCTTGATTAAATGATCATATTATTTGTATGTTAAAAGAATTATAAATGTATTATATCACAAAATTTGATACAACATAAAATTCTGCAAGTTTACAGTAGGTACCGATCGTTGGGAGCAGATTCCCACGAAGCTGTTTCGACTTAAGGAAGTCTTCGTCCGTCCAAAATGACGGCGGTTCAGTTGTGAATCTCGAGGAGAACGGTGTTCCCCTGCCCTGTATTAGGCCATTCCCGGAGTAGGACGCCTTCAGCCCATCACCCCAATATCTCTTTATATGTTCTTTATTTGTTCCTAGGTCCTTATTCCATCTGAGCAGTTTTTGAGATCTAAAAACGGTCTGGCCTGCCCGAAATGGTTATACTTTTCGCCTAAGTATTTAAAGAACTCTGTCGGACCCAGAGATCAATGGGAACACCACCACTATAAAACTGGGCCGTAGTCGACGAGTACAGTATCTTTTTCCCGGGAACCAGCCGGTTTATTAAAGACGAATATTTCTTTGGATTACATAACCTTGGGTGGGCTATGCCCGCCCTTGCGCCACGGTACTTTCGTGTCTGAATAAATGATTATATTACTTATATGTCAAAAGAATTAGAAATGAACAATATCACAATATTAAAAACTCAAATAATTTTTTTAAAAATTTATATCAACATGTATACATATATTATATTTTATATAACATTTGTGCAATTTAATCAGTGAATCGGGAATGTGTGAATTTAGTGATTCTAAAAGAAGCTTCGTAGTTTATCGGTAGCAATTAAGGAATTGTTTTCCTGATCCGTTTTGGTTCTGCGAATAATATATACTACCGGTTATAATGGTAGAAATATCATGTCCTTATTAATCTAAACGAAGCTTCGTAGTTTATCGATAAATTAATTCTATAATAAACTCATTCTTTTATCGGTAGCAATTGCGGCATGTTTTTTCTTGGCCGATTTGCTTCGGTAATTCTGTGGTCACATGTTAAAGGGAATAAGTCTGCATAGATTCCTATATACTTATTCCCTTCTAGCATGTGACCACAGAATTAATCCATACTGCCGGTTATAATGATATAAATTATCACGCTTACGATTTTTGGGCAGGGCCTCTTACTTTGTTACCCCTTGGTTAGCCTTACTGATTTCTCTCGTCCACTGGGGTTGAGTACCTGATCTTTGAAATTCCTTCAAAAGTTACCAGGGACCACCACGTGGAGGTGGACACTTTTCACAAGTGTCATTACATAAACTGCAAACCATTTAACGTTTCAAGTATTCATGATGAGCGGCATCGAAACAAGGACTTCTGAGAAGTCTATGGCCGATTTGCTTCGGCAATTAATCCATACTGCCGGTTATAATGGTAAAAATATTATGTCTTTATTAATCTAAACGAAGCTTCGTAGTTTATTGATAAATGAATTCTATATTAAACTCATTGTTTTATCCGTAGCAATTGCCGCATAGTTTTTCATGGCCGATTTGCTTCGGCATTCAAACCATACTGCCGGTTATAATGGTAGAAATATTATGTCTTTATTAATCTAAAAGAAGCTTCGTAGTTTATCGATAAACTAATTCTATAATAAATTCATTGTTTATCGGTAGCAATTGAGGCATTGTTTGGCTTAGCCGATTTGCTTTGGCAAATAATCCATTGTTGGTTATATTGATATAACTATATAGTCTTTATTATTCCAAACGAAGCTCCGTAGTTTATCGATTAATTAATTTATAAGAACATATTTATTATTTAGTTATCGCAAGACGATAACTGACTGTCTCGCTTCAAGAGTAGTGGTTTTTATAGAAGTGCATTATTTTCATAGCCCCCGTCTATTCAATCATGTAGGATCCTCTCATTTACCTGATCTTATGGGAATTTTCATGTAAATGTTTCATTTTTTACATGCCGTTTTTTCGAAAACCAATGGATTATTCAAGAAATTTTTTTTTTAATATACCTAAAAAATTATTCTCTTTCCAATAGTCGATAGGAAAAAGTGAAATTCGTGGTATAAATTGACTGACAGTTCCCCAAATTGAATAGAATTCAATAAAATGTCAATAAAGATAAACAATCATAGATCAGAATAACGACTAGATCAACAAGCTATTGTAACTCACGTAGTGAGTTCTTCTTAGTTATGTTGTAATTATAAAAATTATAGCTTATAATTTTTTTAGGTTTTGTAATAACGGCGACCTTCGCTGGCGTGGCGCAGGTCGTATCAATGGCGATTGTCGATTTGTAGATTGTGATCGACGACGACGTTCGTGATCGTCTTCGTCGAGGCGAACTCAATTTTCTCTGTAATGTTTGCCGTCGCGGCGAACTCAACCTTCTTGCTATTGTCGGCCGCCACGGCGTCGATGTCTATAAGCGGCTACTGCGACGACGATTGATTGTAGATCTTAAATCTTCCGGTGGTGGCGGAGGCGGTGCCTTTGGAAGTTGAATGGATCTCGACACAACGATTTCCGTTTCCATTAGTTTTTTTTCTAAAAGTAAAAAAAATGATCTATAAAATTAAAAATTTAGTATTTCAAATAATAAATAGATAATTCAATAGTTTTGCGCAATAATTACGAATTTTATCGATTTTCTTATATTTATCACGTTAAAAAAATTGTAAATGTACCATCGGCAAAAAAAAACAATTCATTATTTTCGCCCAATAATTACGAATTTGTTCGCTTTTCTTATAAATTGACAAAATTGAAAATCTATCGGTAAAATTTGCAGCTCGAAAACGACATTGGTATTTAATAACACATTTTTATTTGTGTTGGTAATGATCAGGACCAATTCGTTGGTATTCCCGTCCGCCTCTTCAAGAATTCTACATAGTTGCTGAAGCTTCCACTTCTTCTAATGTAGCTGCGTTGGTTGGATGTGTACGAATCAATTCCTGTTACCATAATGAATTGTTAATTCCTATTACAAATTGATCTCGCAATCGCTCATTTAAACTTGACCCAAACTCGCAATTTCATCTTGAAATTATTGCAAATTTGAATAAAATATCTAAATCAAATTTCACTACATCATATTATAATAACAATCGTAGCAGAGTTCAGTGTTTTCTAAATTTCAGACAGATAATAAATTAAGATATCACACTTTTCAAGATCCATAATGTAAATACTTATTTGTGGTAATTAAAAACGTTAACCGCTGTATTCATAAAAATATTTAAGAGTGTTGAAACCTATTTTAGTTAAAACGCTGATTAAAGTTCAACAACCAATGAAAACCTTACACGTAAGGCTAATAAACATTTGTGATTGGTGTTTTATGACACATTCCTTAAAATGGGTTTGTAAATCTCTAAATTTTTTATGAATACAGGGGTAAGTCTTTAACAGAAAAAGTACCGTGGCGCAAGGGCGGGTATAGCCCACCCAAGGTTATGTTATCCAAGGAAATGTTCGTCTTTAATAACCCGGGTGGTTCCCGGGAAAAAGATACTGTACTCGTCGACTACGGCCCAGTGTTATAGTGGTGGTGTTCCCATTGATCTTTGGGTCCGACAGAGTTCTTTAAATACTTAGGCGAAAAGTATAACCATTTCGGGCAGGCCAGACCGTTTTTAGAAGATCTCAAAAACTGCTCAGATGGAATAAGGACCTAGGAACAAATAAAGAACATATAGAGATATTGGGGTGATGGGCTGAAGGCGTCCTACTCCGGGAATGGCCTAATACAGGGCAGGGGAACACCGTTCTCCTCGAGATTCACAACTGAACCGCCGTCATTTTGGACGGACGAAGACTTCGTTAAGTCGAAACAGCTTCGTGAGAATCTGCTCCCAAAGATTGGTATCTACTGTAAACTTACAGAATTTTATATTGTATCAAATTTTGTGATATAATACATTTATAATTCTTTTAATTATTAATATTAATACAAATAATATGATCATTTAATCAAGCACGGAACTACCGTGGCGCCAGGGTTGGCATGGCCAGCCCAAGGTTATCGTTTGGAATTATGAAGGGGGGGAGATTTTGTTATGTATTCATTACTGTGTAACACGCTGTGTATATAACTTCGAGGTTGCCTACACGCATGTGCGTGCACATTTTCCAATGCAACCTCACGTTTTTCAAATTAACTTCGTACATGCAGGTGAATAAACAGTTAGTGAATTAAATCTGTTTTATTACATGCAGTTTAGGTTACATACACAACAACCTCTGAACATTCATCTCACAAACTTTATCGTAAAATATTTCTTACAGAATCGTTTATGTTAAGCAATGATACTAAAAACAAATGGTTTTTAAAGAAACAAAATGACATAGTTAGCATGCAGCATATGTTAATGAGAAGCTATAGATATATGGTAATTCCCTAATAAATAAGAATGATTTTTGTATAAAACCGCTGAGTTCATCTAACTTGAATATATATTCCTCAAAGGGAGAAACAGTTGCCCCTGACTTATACCCCTCAGAAGAGATCAAATGTAAATTGTTTTCGATAAAATATCATGGCGGATTTGTATTATTACCTTTAATTCATACACTTGATTATTAAAGTACTTCACATATTGTATAGACTATGTTAGCTGTTACACCAAATAGTACAGTCATTTAGTGCTCAAACAAGAGGTTACCTGGAAAGTTTTCCGGAAGTTTACTTTGCCACCTGGTATTTTTGCCGCTCGCGCCGCCATATGTGAAAAATGGCTCCTAAAAACTGTTTTTTGAAAATATCTCCTTTCAGTTTCATTTTATGACGAAAATAGTTGTGTAATAAATTAAACTAGAGAAAATTTAATAAGAAAAATAATTCAACGGTAGTTTCGTAATAAGAAAACAAACAAAGGGGTAACACATGAATTTAATTTTGTCGAAAGTTAATCATAATATAGAAAACAAAAGAAATGATTAAATCACAATTTGCAAGTGTTCCATATCGGATACTTGTAGCTTTTGTGAGTCATCTAATGTTAAGCGAGAATTATTTAAAAATAAACTACAAAAAGTATTATCTGATGAAGAAAAGGAAGATTTGGAAAAAAGGTTGAAAGAATTAGACAGGCAAATTAAATTTCACAACCTGCAGGCAAACACTTTTTATGATAGAAAACGAAAGGTAAAGAAATTATCTCGACAGAAAACCGACTTTGAAGCTATTACCATGAATTACTCTAAAAACCTTTCAACCCCAAATATTACAACCAATGATGTGTATTATAAATGGCAGTTAACATTCATGTTTTGTCATTGCTAAAAAAGAGTCTGATGATGTAATCTCATTGCTGTATGAATTTTGTTTCAACTTCCTTCCAACCACTATAATCTACCTTGAAATTCTTTGATTCGAGTGCAGGTTGTAACGTGCCAAAAGACGTTTTGACCGTTACAAACATTTTTCAAGGGATGCCACTTTATTGCTATTGGTTGCGATAATTTCTTACATTTTCGATAGGCGCCATTATGCGTTAAATTTCATACGAGATTGACGTATGATCGGTGTTTCCGAAGAATGGTTTATTTTACCCCGTTTGTGTTTCGATTTACTGAGGTTGGTTTTTCTCGCAAGAGGTATTTCCTTGAGAATGTGTTTGCACCTGGTAGATCGGAATTTATTTCAAATTGAAGAACCTGACTACCTTCAATCCCAGACGTGGATTTACATTTTTTATATTTAAAATTCTTTATTTCAGCTCCCCCGCTAGAATGGCATCTGATAAAATTGCAAAAAGAGGGAAACCATTCACAATTATAATATTATGATATATTTTGATTGCCTCATTACAAGCGTTCCATTATCACAATCCTTATTCCATTTTGCGTGATCAACAGAACACGTACGGTTTTGAATGAAATTTCTACAATCGAAGTTACGCTTCTGATTGTGTTGTTCCGCTGTGGACTTATAAAGGTAGAAATATCATGTCTTTATTAATCTTAGAGAAGCTTCGTTAGTAATGGATAAGGCAAATCTGTAAAAATTAATTGTTTTACAATGAATTATAATACAATTGCATTATTCAGGCTGTTAAAATAGATATGAAATCACATCGTAACCTAAAGCTGAAAATTAAGCTCTTTCTTTCATATGCAGTGGTTAATTTGACACTTCTACCAAGGACTTCATAATTCTTATTGTTTTTAGTGTTTGACTGTACTTATTGTTTCTTCAAAAAACATATTGCCTAGCGCTCCAGGTAAATAGCCCATCTTTTGCTCCCTTATGTAGTTCTGTTAGGGTTCCTGCGATGACTTGCAGCCATTCAAAGGAGCATTGATCACTACAGATCCAAAGGATATCTCTTGCTTAGTAAAATTCCCTAAATATGGATGCTTATATCAATTATCCTGGTTTTGTGTTGATAAAATTGATAAGGTAATGATGAATAAACTTTCCACCTAAAACTCGGTGTGATTGCCCAGCGGTTTAGAGCGGTCTATCACAACCACTCCAATGTGCTTGCAGCAATTATGTTGTTTTATAAATTATAACATTACTAGATCCAGTAAGAGATGAAAAAAACAATAAATTAAATTAAATCAGAGAAAACCCCAATGCTAGGATTTATTATATTCTTGTCTTGAAAGTTTCACAGATGGCGAGTACGTTAAATATTGTTTTATACGTGGAGCTGAAGAACTGTTTTGTGATTTCAAAAACAAAACCGAAATCATGAAGAAAATCCAAGATTTGTCATTATCTGCTAAAACCATGATACAAAGAATTAAAGATATGATACTAAGGAGTTCCAATTTGGTTCCATTGTGCGCATAACGTCATTGGAGAGCCATCCCAATGGCGTAACTACGAAATTAGGGTACTGAAATAATTTTCAGTTTAAAAAATTAAATTTCTAAAATATTCCTCGACTCAAAGAAGGTGCTTTATTTGTCATTAGGTTTTTAATAAATTATTTTATTTTATGTGTATTTCGTATGTCAATTAATTATCAAAATTACATGAGTCGAAATAGTAATTACATATTATAACACTACTATGAAAAGTAGCTTATTCTAGTTTAAAATTCTTGTAGCTAAAAATGTAGCTAAACGCTCCCTCAAGTCGTAGGTTCATAATACCGTTACTCGTTTATTTTAGTTTGAAATACAAAATGACTAGTAAAAAATAATGCTATTTAAAATTATTATGATGGCTTATTTATTCCTTATTATTCCACTCCAGTTAGAAAAATTCAATCAACGTTTGGAATTAATTATTATTTATTATTTAACAAAATATAATACATTTTATGTGGTAATTTTAATCATTTTCCTTTTTCTTGTTAGCGTATCTTCATGCAGCAATCGATTTAATTGCTTGATCCTGAAAAACATTCGGGATCGGAAAAATAGAGTTTTTATTTTCGTGCTTGTTACGCCTACGTTTTTTTTTAAATTATTAATTTATAATTATGCTTGCTAAGTCCCGTTGAGATAGCGTGAGATCTGCGTTTGCAGCACCTGACTAAATAGAATTGGTTTTGCTTATTAATTTCCGTTAAGATAAGAAGGATTATGTTCCTCAGCACTCGATAATTATAATTTTGCCTACTAACATCCGTCCAACGACACGTGTGCGGATGCAGGTCGCCAAGATTATCAAGGGGGTGTGGAAGAAAATGCATATAAGTGGGATAAGCGTGGACCGATAGTCAGTTACCATAGAATTATCATTGAAGGCAGTAACCTGTCATTTTTAGGAAACGATCTAAATTTGAGATTGTTCATTTAAAGTGTCGGTTAATTCAATGTGGTTGATTTCGAAATTGTATTCGGTAGCAAGTGTCATAGTGATTAATAGTAGTCCGGGAGCTAGCGACATTTTTCATTGTCACATTTTATAAACCTTGGTTTATCTTTTATTTTATTATGTTCATGAAACTTATCAATAAAATGAACTCCTGCCAACTCGTTGGCGGGGCAGCGATTCACAGCGGTCTTCTGATTATGTTAAAAAAAAAAGGTAAATGTTGAAAATTATAAAAGCTGAAACTTTTTCTAATATTTAATAATATTTCAAAAAGGTATAAAATGACATCCTGCCACTTCTGCTGTGGAACGGTCTACTCCTGCCATAGCCATATTTATGTGAAAATAAAATATCAATTGTTAGAAATATTAAAAGCTGAAATTTTTTTGTCATTTCTGTAATAATTAAAGCAATGAAAAACACATATCCTACCAGCCATTTGGTGGGACCTTGCTTCGGCAGGAGCAAAGTTGTTGAGAGTGAACATCTAATATATTACACAGGGCAACAGTGATTCTGCGGTCTGGGGTTTATGAGTCGATTTTGGGTAATTATGGTCTCCTGAATTCAAAAAAAATTTCAGATTTATCGAATTGACTCCAGTTTTTGAGATAAAGACAACCCTTTTATATTGAAAATAAAATGAAACAAAAATATTTAATTTATTCAAAGACTACAGAGTGGGAACAGTGATTTTGAGGTGTGGGGTTTATGAGTCAATTTTGGGTAATTATGGTCACCTAAATTACAAAAAAAATTCAGATTTGTCGAATTGACTCCAGTTTTTGAGATAAAGACAACCTCTTTATATTGAAAATAAAATGGAAATTTCTTTTTGAGATGTTCGCGGAGATTCGCTGTCAATGGCTCATTTCTTCATAAAAATTAATAAAAATTTCACAGTATATTCTTCAAATGTCACTTTATTATGTAGTAATTATAGCAATAAATATATATTAATAGTTTCGTCAAAAAAAATTATCGAAATATGCTGATTTTGCTTAAAATTAACTTTACCCCCCCCCCCCCTTAACATAAGAACTAGAGTCAATTTGAACAAAATAACTATGTGACGAGTACATTATTACATTAGTGTATCCAAATTCACTGCAAAACCCAAGACCGCAGAAAAAAGCTTTTGTTTTGTTGTCCTGTGTTATTTGTAATTTCTCCTGTGATAGGTAGATGTTCTGAATCCAGCATTTCATATAATACATACAATTATATGCAATATTTGTTATACTCAAAGTATTAAGTAAGGGAGCTGTACCAGGTATGAGACGGCTCCACTTATATTTTTCCATATTGCGATGCCAATTTTCTGGCTTTGACTAGTGTCAACATATTTTCATGTTGGAAGCTAGTTTTTTTTAAGACACCGGAGTCAATAGTCACAATTTTTGTATGTGATCCAAACATCGAGTAAAAATTTCATGAAAAAAGTTTTATTTGATTATTTTGTAATTGCTGTTATTACTAGTTATTCAACGAAAAAATGAGATTACAGTGCATAGAAATTCATCATTTTCCTTATATTTTACGATGAAGTAGTCGATTGGACTGATTTATGTTCACACATAAATTTTTCTGTGTTTTGTAAAAATGGCGTCATGTTCCGGGTGCGAGACAGCCGAGAGTACCAGTTATGAGACTGTTGCCAATTCCATCAAATTCATCGAATGTAATTTTTGAAGTGTGCAAATATGCGTGCCAGCTTCTTTACGTTCAAACATTGCGAATTGGATATGAGCCGAAGATGAAGACGAAAAATATGATGTATAAATTATAGAAAAAAAGTGTCATTTTCTTTCGTAATTTTGGTCACTGAAGGCCTTCATGATGATTAAACATTGATATTTTCCGTATTCGTGGCTGTTTTATTTCATATTTCCCCATATTTAGCAGATTTTACCGGGTGTCTCATACCTGGTGTCAAATTTTTTTTCGATCAAAAATCAACTCATCACGGAAATGCTCATAACTTTTTTTGGTTTGACGGAATCAATATATTTTCTACAGCAAAAAGTTGCGTATGATCATTAGCTTTCGAATGGTATGTAAGATATTCGGTATATTTGGTTTCTATAAAAAGTTTTGGCTTGAAAACAAAACCCGTCTCATACCTGGTATATCTCCCTTATAATTTGTTATACCGGGTGCTCAATGAGTTAGCCGAACATAATAAATTAACATGTAAAAACTTATATATGCAAATTCCTGCTTACCTAATTATTTTAGAGAGAAAATGAAAGATACAAAATTAATACAGAAATATAAACTACAAGTGAAACTATAAGTTTTCTACTTAAAAAGTCAAAAATTGCTTTTGAAATTGTTAAAATTTTCATTTATCAGGCTGGTCATGTACGTTTCCACGGTTATTGTTTTTTTATAAGTAATAATAACAATTGCACGTTGCTACTAGTTTTGCACTTTACTAAATATTCCATTTTGCATATAATCCGCTATTTATACTGATAATGATAATAAATAATAATTAATATTGTCAGTTTGCATACTTAGTGCTGTGATACTTTACAAAACCTTGTAAACCTTGTGCGTTGAAACAAACGATTTTGTTTCAAGTGATATTACCTTACTATTTCCTAGCTCCTGCCGAAGCCAGGTCCTATCATATAGCTGGCAGGATACGTTTTTTTAATTGCTTTAATTATTACAGAAATGACAAAAAAATTTCAGCTTTTAATATTTCTAACAATTGATATTTTATTTTCACATAAATATGGCTATGGCAGGAGTAGACCGTTCCACAGCAGAAGTGGCAGGATGTCATTTTATACCCTATTGAAATATTATTAAATATTAGAAAAAGTTTCAGCTTTTATAATTTTCAACATTTACCTTTTTTTTTTAACATAATCAGAAGACCGCTGTCGATCGCTGCCCCACTGGTGCCTCGGCAGGAATCAATTTCAGGTTTCTGTAGCTCTAATATGACACAAATAAACTAAAATTAATCTTTATAAAATCTGACAAAATTTTGTGTCGCTAGCTCCCGGACTATAGAAATTGTTTGAATCAACGTCCAACGAATGGCAATGTAATTAAAACCCCAAATTGTAATAAGGTCAGATCTATTGTTATTAGTTTAAGATTTTAAAACTGTAATATTGAACTAAATTATACTTGTTTGTTATGTTTGTTGTTTTCTGAATTTTTCTGAGTTATTAATCCACGCCACCCACGCCTGAAAGGAAGTCTCAACGAAATTAAAGAAAGTCGGGTTAATAGAGATTTGAGTTTTGGAAAATTATAAGTACTAAATTTAAAGTAAGTATCAGTAAAGTAACAGTTGGCGCCCAACGTGGGGCGACGTTTAGGCAATAGAATTGATAACTCATGAAAGATTCAGAAAATCAATTATTATTGATACAAATTAATTGTATTTTAAATTATTGTGAAATTGTTAAACGAAACCTTTGCAATGGAGCCTAAATATTTGAGTGATTGGGAACTAAAATTTGAATTGGAGTGCCGAAACATAAAACCGCGAATAACAAAAGTGTCACAACGGGTTCAGTTAGATATCGCGCTTAAAGACAACACGATAAAAATAAAATTAGATAAAATCGATTGGGACAATTTTGAAATGGAAATGCAAAAATCCATTAAAGAAATCGGGAACGAAATGGAACAAAATGCGACGGAAATTAGTGATGCAAAACGGGACGGGTTAACAACTAGGTTTATGCACTTGGAAAATCGGTTGGAAATAAGTAAAATGCATATCGATGACGAGGAAAGAAGTTTTGCTGTTGCCATGTTGGAAGCCGAAATTAAAATTATGGAGGGCGCGATGTTAGAAATTAAAAGCGAAAAACCAAGGGTAAACACTCCGACCGTTTGTAATCAAACAACGGGAAATACAAGCGCGAATAATAAAAAATACGCTCAACTACATAAGTGGAATCTAACGTTTAGCGGCCACAACAGTAAAATTGGAATAATAGAATTTTTGGAAAAAATAGATGATTTGAAAGAAGCCAGACAAATTTCGGAAGATGAATTGTTTTTAAGTTGCCATGATCTATTTGCGGAAGACGGTACCAAATGGTTAAGAAACATAAAAACTAAAGTGACCAATTGGACAGAATTAGTGAAAGAATTAAAAAAGGAATTTTTACCCAGAAATTACGAAAACCAATTAAGAAAAGAATTCCAGGGCAGGATGCAAGGAATAAAAGAAAATGTAATGGCATTTTTATTAGAAATGGAAACGTTGTGCAAAAGATTAAGCCCAAAAGTTTCTGATCAGGAATTAATAGATCAAATCATTCAAAACTTAAATCCTTACTTTTCCAACCACATTGCATTGGAGGATTTCGATCACTTAGAAAAATTAAAGGAACGGTGCAGAAGAGTGCAAGAATTAAAAAATCGAAGTGAACAATATCCACCAACCACAAAAAATCCGTCAACTTCCGCTACTGAATTTAAACCATCAACTACAGTAAATTATGCAAGAAAAATGTTTAGTCCGCCATTAAGATCGAAAACGTTTGCAACCAGGGTCAACAACTTTCGTTGCTGGAATTGTCAACAGGAAGGACATTCGGCAAATAATTGTGAATTGGAAAGAAAACTTTTTTGTTACGGGTGTGGACAACCGGATGTGATTAAAGCTAAATGCGCGAAATGCTCACCGTATCAAACAAACGACAATACAAATTCGGGAAACGAGAAGGAGGTTGTACAACAAGAGGGTGCGTCCGACCTCAACCGATCCACCAGCCCTCTCGAACGACAAGTGCGACAGTTAAATATTCATCCGCGCGAGGCATTCCGAGGTCAAAATTGGAAAAGAGGCCGAGGACGAACCACATAAACAATCCATGTAAACAATTAAATGAAAAACAGTGGAGTGCGTGGTTACGGGTCATAAATAAATTCTATAATAAACAATCCATAAAAGTAGATCCGGTTATGACGAAAAAACCTTTAGACAATCGTCCGCATTTAGAAATTGTGATAAACAATAAAACAATAACGGCACTAGTAGATACGGGCGCGATGACATCCATAATTGGGAATAAAGGTTTACGATATTTAAACTCCATGCAAAGAAAGAACATTAAAGTGTCTAAATTTAAGGAAATTAAGGTAGCCAATGGTGGTAGTAGCCAGGTTAAAGGGGTTTTGCCTTTAGAAATTCGACTTGGAGGTTTAATCAAAACAGTTGATTTTTTAATTGTACCGGATTTGTCATATGAAATCTTGCTAGGAGCAGATTTTTGTAAAAAATTTGAATTAACCTTGCACTTTAAAAACTATTCGTGGCAAGCGCCAAAATTAAGTAAGGTAGCAGCTACAAAAGGAATTTTAGATAAAACAACTTTAGATGCAAATCAAACACGGAATTTAAATCAAATAGTTAATAAATTCAAAACTTTAGCTACTAATGAATTAGGTTGCGTCAGGGGAGTTGAGCATTATATAGATACGGGCGATGCACTTCCGGTGAAAAGTAGGCCTTATCCCTTAAGTCCAGCTATGCAAAGCAAATTACATGCCGAAATCGACCAAATGTTGGCTGATGGGGTTATTCAAGAATCCACATCCCCTTGGACTAGTCCCCTTGTTATGGTAAAGAAAAAAGATGGCCAAACTCGTTTGTGTTTCGACGGCAGGAAATTGAATCAAATTTCTCGAAAATCTGGGTTTCCACTTCCTAGGCCCGATAGCATCTTAAATAGAGTGCGAAATGCGAAATATCTGTCCTCTATCGACCTTAAAAAAGCTTTTTGGCAAATTCCTTTAGAGGAATCGTCAAAACAAAAAACAGCATTTGTAGTACCGGGTAAGGGGTTGTTTGAATTTAAGGTTTGCCCTTTGGACTTACCAATGCACCAAAAACGCTACAACAAGTAATGGAAAAAACATTAGGCTCAGTATTACATCAAGGCGATGCTTTTGTGTATTTAGATGACATAATTGTAGCGTCAGAAACTTATGAACAACATTTGGCCACTTTAACTTTGATTTACGAACGATTAAGAGACGCAGGATTTAGGGTTAATATTGATAAATGCGAATTTTTTAGGAAGTCAATTGCATTTTTAGGTTTTGTCGTAGATGAGTTAGGACTACGCACTGACCCAGAGAAGGTTAGTGCTATTAAAAATTTTAATACGCCAAAAACAACTACGGAGGTCCGGCGGTTGATAGGTTTGATTAGTTATTATCGAATATTCTTACCCGATTTATCGTCTATTTCCTCACCCATTTCGGGTTTGATTAAGAATAAAAAGAAAGGACAAGGTGTCCAGTGGACTCCAGAAGCCGATGAGGCATTCAAAAAGATTAAAGAATTAATTACCAGTGCTCCAATTTTGACTAGTCCTGATTATAGTCAGAAATTTTATGTACAAACCGATGCGTCTGCTGTAGGGGTAGGAGCGGTTTTGTTTCAGGAAAAGGGAGGATTAGAACACCCAATTGCATATGCAAGTAGAGCCTTAACGTCCGCTGAACAAAGATATTCGGCCACCGAAAGAGAATTGATTGGTATCATGTTCAGCATAAATCGGTTTAGGGGTTATATTGATGGCACTGAATTTGTGGTAATTACTGATTGTTCAGCTTTACAATTTTTGAATAATATTAAAAACCCACAATATGACTTTGAGGTTCGTCATCGTCCAGGAAAACTTAACGTCGTACCCGATGCCTTATCACGAGATATCGCTTCCTTAAATATTGATAATTTATGTCCTGATGAGTGGTACACGGATATGCTTGAAAAGGTTAGACGAGCGGAAGACGATTACTTTAGTTTTAAGGTAATAGAAGGTCGGTTATTTAAATTTGTTCCGTCCCTTTTACCAAACCCGTCAAATGTTCCCGAATGGAAGTTAGTCGTTCCCACCGCAAATCGGGCAGAGGTATTGCAACAATGTCACGATGAACCCACAGCAGGTCATTTCGGGGCTGCAAAAACGATAGCACGAATTACCGAATTGTATTATTGGCCAAAATTAAAAAGGGATGTTCAGAAATATGTAGCCAATTGTAAAATTTGTGCGGCCTATAAAAATTCTACTCAAGCCAGACCTGGATTAATGGGTCAGTATAAAAAAATTTCGTTTCCGTTCCAATTAATTTCGGTAGACCTGTTAGGACCCTTGCCGCGTTCAAAAAAGGGAAATCAACATTTATTGGTAGTTTCAGACTGGTTCACAAAATTTGTATTAGTACAACCTTTAGCCAAAGCCACTGCGGCAGCCGTAGTCAAGTTTATGGAAAACCAGGTTTTCTTATTGTTTGGAGTTCCCCAGATCATAATTTGTGATAATGGAGTTCAATTTGTTTCAAAAGAATTCACTAAATTGGCTAAGGACTACAAGGTCCACCATATTTGGAAAAATAGTGCTTATCACGCCCAGCACAATCCAGTAGAACGAGTAAATAAAGTTTTAGTTGCGGCTATTTCCTCATACTTGAATAAAAACGAACATAATAGGTGGGATGAAAATATTCATAAAATCGCTCAAGCCATTCGAACGGCAAAGCATGAGGTTAGCGACTTTACCCCTTCGTATTTGATGTTCGGACGTTACATTCCGATAGATGGAAGTTTCTTTGGTCCTGTACCGGATGACGAAAAGATTCCTGAATTTGAGGAAAAAATTTGTTTAGATAAGGACCAACAAGAAATTCCTGAATTATACAAGAAGGTGCGCGAAAATTTAAAAAGATCGTATGAAAAAAGTAAAAGGTATTATGATTTGAGGAAAAGACCTTTATCTTTTCAAATTGGGGACACGGTTTGGAAAAAGAATTATGTATTGTCAGATGCTAGTAAGAAATTTGCTGCTAAATTAGCTCCAAAATATATTTTGTGTACGGTTATTAAGAAATTAGGTCAACTATCTTATGAGTTACGAAACGAAGAAGGAAAAAATGTAGGTGTATGGCATGTAAGGGATTTAAAACCATACAAGGGGGAGCAAATTTCGATCATGCAGGAATAAAAACTGAGGTGTTAACCCAATATTTACTGGTCCAAGTGGATCTTGTTGTCTTGGCAAATTGATGGATTGTACGTGTTTTTTTTGTAGGTGACTGAAGAGTCACCCCTGATCAAAAATACACTAGCCCAGTTATATCGGGTTTAGGTGAGCCTGGAATTATTGATTAACTAATGTAATTTTGCCAGGAGATTAGGTTGTTTTTGGTTAAGAAAAAATTTGGAATTAAAAATGTAAGAATAAATTGTTAGGGGTAAAATAAAAATTTTTGATTGAGTAAGGTTAGTTAGGATGTGAAAGATCAGTTGACCTACATAATAATGAGCTTTTGTTAGCCATTGCTTAAGAATTTGATTGTAATTTACAAATTTGGTAATTATAAATTCAAGTTAGTTAGGTAAAACTAAATTTTAAGTCAATAATTAATCAGTTAGATTCGATGATTCCGTACGTTTGTTTACTTACGCTTTGAGAAGCACTTTTTTGATTTGTTGTTCCGAATTTAAGATTCGATGATTCCGTACGTTTGTTTACTTACGCTTTGAAAAGCACTTTTTTTGATTTGTTCTTCCGAATTTAAGATTCGATGACTCCGTACGTTCTGTTTACTTACGCTTTGAGAAGCACTTTTTGATTTGTTGTTCCGAATTTAAGATTCAATGATTCCGTACGTTTTGTTTAGTTATGCTTTTGATTGTAGTTTCGAATTTGACAAGCATGCTAAAGGACAGTTCTGAATTGTCCGCAAGATTGTCACGCCTTCCAATCGCACATAGGCGTGCACATATAAAGATAATTGGGCAGGCCACCCAATAATACCAATTCAATTAGGCATAGGATAATTTAATTTGACTTATCCAATACCTTCCTTTAAATAAAATTAACTTTGGTTATTTTATTAAATCTTAAGTAATTAAATTCACTTGGTAAATCTAACCAGTGAAATATTTTATCCACTTATTCAATTACATTTTAATCTCTAGGTTAATCGATTTTTTTATTTTCCATGCTGTGCCTAGCACTATTATTGTACCGATCAGTTTGTTGAATGAGCTTAGGATTTCAAGGAACCCGGTTCTCTAATTTGTGCGCATCTTGCAGTAGGAAATTTCTTTTATTATTTTCTCTAATTTTAATTGTAAATATGATTCACCTTCGTTGACATCTACTAGAATTTCTTGTACCGACCAGTTTGTGAAATGAGCTTAGGATTTTCAGAAACCCGGTTCTATGCCATTCCTGTAGATTTGTTAACTATTTCAATGATTCTCAGCGCAAGCTGAAATTATTTTACATTATTCCGTCCTGGGTAAAGACGTTAAACTGCATCCAGGCAATGGTTATTGTCTTCCCCTCTCCTTGTACGAGGACTTCCGTCCTCCCAATCACCCCTTATACGATTACAAATATATAATTTTTCTAAATCAAATAATAATGATAATTATAATGCAATGAAACATATTGAAGGAAGCCTTTAGCTTTATTAAACAATAAAGTGGAATTTAAATTAATGTAATTAATTGATAACATCTTTCGGTCTCTCCGAATTTTCTTATTTATTTCGGAAGGCTAATTCCATTAAAAAAAAAAAACAAGTGGCGCTCAACTTTTGTAAACCATTTTGGTTCTGTTATTTTTTAGGTTGCGTTCAGTTAGGTACCCTTTAGGTTCCGATAAGTTTAGATACGCTTAAGTTGCGTTTGGTTAGGTGCGTTTTCGGTGGTTAATGTAGCTTGGGGGAATGCTAATTCTGTGTCCTAATAAGTAGGATGTTCCGTTTCGTTCACTAAATCTGTAGTTAGCAATAGGTTTACGCATTTTTTTGTTTTTTTTGTTTGACTATTTAGCGGGTGTTACGCCTACGTTTTTTTTTTAAATTATTAATTTATAATTATGCTTGCTAAGTCCCGTTGAGATAGCGTGAGATCTGCGTTTGCAGCACCTGAATAAATAGAATTGGTTTTGCTTATTAATTTCCGTTAAGATAAGAAGGATTATGTTCCTCAGCACTCGATAATTATAATTTTGCCTACTAACATCCGTCCAACGACACGTGTGCGGATGCAGGTCGCCAAGATTATCAAGGGGGTGTGGAAGAAAATGCATATAAGTGGGATAAGCGTGGACCGATAGTCAGTTACCATAGAATTATCATTGAAGGCAGTAACCTGTCATTTTTAGGAAACGATCTAAATTTGAGATTGTTCATTTTAAGTGTCGGTTAATTCAATGTGTTTAATTACAAAATTGTATTCGGTAGCAAGTGTCATAGTGATTGAGAAAATTTGTTTGAATCAACTTCCGTCGAATGGCAATGTGATTAAAAACCCAATTATAATAAGGTTAGATCTAATTGTAATTAGTTTAAGATTTTAAAAACTGTAATATTGAACTAAATTATACTTGTTTGTTATGTTTGTTGTTTTCTGAATTTTTCTGAGTAAAGTAACAAACTGTCAGAGTGTTTTGAATTACATCATTCGCCAGATGTAGTACATAAACATCATCTCTTGGTGGAACATTTATGAGTACAGTTACATCATTATAACCTCTGTCCGCCAGATAAAGATATTTCTCGTGCTACTCGTTTTGCATTTATTTAATTGGGAGGAACACTTCGGAGTTAATAACATTTTTTTTTACAAATGGTGAGTTGATTTCCAGTAAATAATTGTGCAAGAGGTCTTGCACTATCCTGCCATTGATCTACTTTCGGTATTTTAATTTTAACTGGTGTCTGGATATTGAGGGAGAAATCTTTTCTTAGTTACCGTTTTCATTTTCTTTACCTGCTTCTTTAATGCCCTGATCGCTTATTTCCTCTAGATTAGAATATTCGTACCTACCACACTCAGAGAAAAAGGAAAGGTTAAATTAACCAGATTTAATTGTCATACAACAATTTCATAAAATTTAGTATATTTAAACGAAACCTTGTTTAATTTTATCAATTTGCAATTGTAGATTCAACCAACTTAAAAGTGTTAAACATAAAATGTAAACTAACAATGTTAAGAGTTCTTTTTACTGATGTTTGTAGTTCTTTAACACTTAATTGTAGTGTACCAAAATAGTTTGATAAAAACAACCCACGATTATTAGTTGAATAATGAGATATATTGGTAGTGCAACATTTTATCTTGGTACTTTTTACAATTTTTCAGATGCTACTAGTGCATAGCTGAATTATATGAAAATAACAATGTAATAGAGTTCTTTCATTAAAAATTCTTGGTGATCTTTTCCCTGACCACTCCTTTTAACTATTAAAATAGTAGCTTATCAAAAACGTGGTAGATTTAACTCATATCTTAATTTCGTCAAAAAATTTAACGGTCTTATAATTTTTGCTTTCAGAGATTCATCTGCATAGCATATGTATTAGTTTTATGAATTTTGCTACAGTGCAAAAATTATTTTACGAATCTATTGAATTTTAAAGTTATTAGGCGGTTTAATTTTATTAAACGCGGTATCTCTTTGAGGTTTCTTAATTTTATGAATTTTAAACCATCTTCATCTTGTAAAAATTATTTGTTACGTACACAGGCAGTTTTAGGGGCATATTTTATTGCTTCAAAACGTGCTCCAGAATGAGGTGCAGTTTGTCTAATACCATATGTGCAAATAGTAAATGTTTGTTGTATTTAACACTTAATTGTAGTGTACCAAATGGTTTGATTATAACAACCCACAATTTATTATTAGTTAAATAATAAGATATATTGGAATTGTAACATTTTATCTTGGTACTTTTTACAATTATTTAAAATTTATTTTTAAATTTTATTAATTATTAAATTAATTATATATTTATTAATTAATTTATTTAATTAAAATTATTTTTATTAAAACAATTATTTAAAATAGAAAAGATAAAATAAACTATCTAAAATAGTTGATAAATAACAATGTAATAGTTCTTTCAATAAAAATTCTTGGTAATCTTTATCCTGACTTTTAACTATTAAAATAGTAGCTTTATCAAAAACGTGGTAGATTTTATCCTTCTCTTAAGAGGTCTACTCACGGCCTGATTCGGTTGGATGTCCCTGAAGCGTCAGGTGGCCTTCATCGGGTTGATAGTAAATTGGGTAGTGTGTAAGCACATCACCCGACAATTTAATGTGCATTCCTTGTCGGGTGGTTCTCTTATCCTACCCGACCAGATCAGACCGTATGTAAGCATGATTGGCGGTCGGGTGCAACTATCTCGCTTTAAGCAGCAAGAGGAAAGAGTTTAACCAAGCAAGGAAAATAATTTTCATTTTAATTTAATGTAATTTCAATTTAATAATTGACCGAAACTTCATACTTCATTTTTATAATAATTACTAAAGTCATTCCAGTTTACTTATTTCCCTAATTACTTAATTTTTTATAAGTTTTTAATTTTTTTTGTTAATTATTAATTAATGATAAAGCTAACGAAATACCACTATTTAATGTTTCGAGGGAATTGAAAACATTATGTTTAATTGCAAAAATTAAAGAATTTTATTGCTACCTGAGACATTATAAATGCAATATTTAACGTCGCAATCTTGTTGTCATCGTAAATCACTCTTATCTATCAGCCGACCAAATCAGACCGTGTATAGGGGGGTTTCAAATCCTACCCAACTTTTATTACCCTTTTTTAAGAATCATAAAATAGTAGTATGATAAAAGCTACGTCGACTTCTGTATTTCCCTAAAATGCATTATATGCGTTGATCTCGATGCAATGCAATTAATTAATTAACTAATAATTAATTAATTAATTGCGGTTCAAGAATTAAGTACAAAAACTTTGCACATCATATTCAAACGAATGAATAAAATCAAATCGTAAAATATCGATCAATGATCGATATAGTCCATAGTGGAACATTGTTTGTTTGATTAATCAAAGAGAAAAATTTTGGCAAAAAAACGCTAAACATACAAAAGAATTAGTAATTACTAATTACAGAAATATATTAACTGTAATGACTTTCGTAGTTATTTAAAAATCCACTCCAATAGTTTCAAAGAATTATTATTAAAGTGAAATAAAATTAAACTAATTCAATTAATTTTATGAATGAATTTGTTCGAACGTCTCGCACTTCTTATTTAAAGCAAGACAGACTACCCAATATGTTCAAGTCGGGTGGAAATCTCACCCGACAAGGAATGCAATAAAAATGCTATAAAATTATCAGGTGAAGCTTCTACACGATCCAACTTAGCACCCAATCTGAAAAAGATTAGAAAATGCTGCAAAAACTTCCAACCGTTCAAGGACGCATCCGACCAAATTGGGTGTCGTGAATAAAGCGCTTTAGTTTCGTCAAACTATTTAACGGTCTTATAATTTTTGATTTCAAAGATTCGTCTGCATAGCATTATGTATTTAGTTTTATGAATTCTGCTGCAGTTTTTCTCTTATGCAAATATTATTGTACGAATCTATTGAATTTTATTATTAGGCGGTTTAATTTTATTAAACGTGGTATCTCTTTGAGTTTTCATAATTTTAAGAATTTTAAACCATCTTTATCTTGTAAAAAGTATTTGCTACGTGCACAGGGCAATTTTAGGGGCATATTTTATTGCTTCAAAACTTGCTCCAGAATGAGGTACAGTTTGTCTAATGCCATATGTCCAAATAGTAGCCATTATAAAAGCTTTACTTTTTTAAAAAAATATTTTAGTTTGCATCGCTTTCGTTGTACGATAAGCATCGTCGCCGTTGTATTCGTTAATATATTGTGATTGTTAATTGTGAAGGTAATTGTAATTTAGTGCGTTACTTATTAATCTAATTTTGAAATGGAACGTTTAGGCGAAGTTTTCGATACTTTATATAGTGCTGAAGATATCACGGTAAATAACTTGACTGATTCATCGATTGCCAACGATGAATTATTACAAGTATTAACCTCGTGGGGTTTTGAGAATTTATTTCAAGAATTCATAAGTAAGTAACAATAAAATTAATATTGGTATTAGTATCTATATATTTAGATGAATATTATATTTATTATACATACTGCGTTATTATACATACTTTGCTGCAAAATTTCTAAAATAAAGTTGAACTTATTGTCAATTGCAGCTCAAGATATCACGTTCGAGCGACTGAAATATTTAAAAGAAAAAGATCTTGATGAACTCTTCAAAGATAAAAAACTAGGTTTAAAAATTGAGTTTCGCTATTTCTTAACGAAGTGGTAATCGGAAAATGTAAGTTACAACAATTTACTGTTTATAATTTTTCTTAACATTTCGAAAATTTATTTTGAAGTTAGCATTTTTCTAAAATAGATTTTATTACAGAATACAGCTCCAAACAGTTCTGTTCTTGAGCCTCTACATTTAAATTGTTCTAGCTGGTGTGATGTTTCCTGGATTTAGAATAAATAATTAATATTAGTTTAATATATTTTATTTTATAATATGTGACGAATGCATTATGTCATGGGAACAAGAATGTGACCAAATGCATTCGGACGACTAGAAATAATATAAGTTTACACGCCCCATTAAATTTTAGGATTTGGGGTATAAGTTTAAGATTTAATATTAAGTATAAAAATGTAGAAACTAAGTTAGTTATAATTGTGCTCTAGAATCGACACGTTGTGACTCAATAAATTAGTATTTTAACTTTTAAATTGTTCTATATTTCATTAAAACCCCTTTCGGAATCATAACTCTGGCTTAACCGTAATGCTAATTCACCTTCCACTTGTTCACCTAATAGTAGCACCTATTTGTCCGAAAATGAAACTGGAAGCCGTTCGTTTGTATGTTTCAATCATAATATAAAATATTTTGAAAATATTTTAATGCAATAAATTTTATTAGGATTTGATTAGAGTGATTAAGGATTTCCATACGGGCGGATACGTTTATCAAATTTTCAATGCTACGAACAAGCTGAATGATGCAGCTCGAAAAATTATTGTAGATGCTGTAGTAAATTGGTATATCGAGCATAAAGAAAAAATTAGAAGAGATACGTTTGAAAACATATCTATAGAAATTGAAAGACATTTTCACGATGATAAGGTATCTATTAAAACAAAATTAATTAATATAGCACTACTTAAAATTAAATTTTATTTTCAGTTTATTTACTATAAAAAAAGAGGTCTAAAACAAAATCCCTCAGGTCGCTTATACGACAAATATTACAACTTAACTAAACGGTTAAGAAAAATTGGATTATTAGAATTCAAAAATAATAAAGGAGCCGATCAAAATACCGATGTTACGGTTTTAACTAATGAAGATTTGGAAGAAGTACAATTTTGTTTATTAATGAAACAATAATGTAATAATTAAACAAAAGGTAAATTTATTTTTAGTACACAAATACAGCACGAACTGCACTTCAGTGACTTCCAAAAAGATCTGATGAATTTAATTTAGTTTTTGAAAAATAAAATGTTTACAATATGATATTTAGTGCGCTATTAATTTGAAGTGGATGATTTAAACAGAAAATATAGAACGTTGAGAGTTTAAAGTGCAGATAAGTGGTCTTATTCTAAGTAGTTACCACGTAAATATTTTGTTAGTAAAATAAATGTTTTTAAAATTATATTAGTTGATTAATAATTATTTAATACATAAATCCTAAATTTAATTTAACATAACTCTTCCCTCCCTAAGTCAGAAAATAAAGGTTCTGAAATTTTCTGTAGTTGTATATTAGTTTCTTGTGGCGATTTTTTATTTGATATATAGTTTTTAATGCACTTGAAGTATATGATCACTATTATACAGGCCATAACACAAAAACACACAATTACACTGTTGATCCAAGAATGGTGTCCATTTGGAGATGATAACGTGTTAGGTTGCAAATTTTCTGCCATGATATTGATGTGCTTTAGTTCGGATGCATCTAGGGTTTGAAGTCGAATTGGTTTTTAATTTGAAGGTCGTGATTTTTGTAGCCGTCTAAAGTTGTTTTTAACTTGGGTAACTCAAAGATTGATTCTTCGTGTAAACTTTCTTCTGGTTGGAATGTTTTATTTGATGTTTTAATTTTACAACCCTCTAAGAATATAACACTTGGTTGATTTATTTCGTATAGTCCATCGTCAGAATTACATTGTGTATGTACTTTTATTGGTTTTTGTGGTATTATCAATATTTGATCCGAATTTATTTGAATGATATTATCTTCCGTGAAGTTGATTAACGTTTTCTTACACTGATCCTCTCCGGTTTTTATTAAAATAGCTAAACATGGTTGATTTTTCTGTAATTTTTCTTTACGACAATAGTAGAAATTTTCAATTTCTGGACATTCTTCTGATGAGGTCCAATAATCGTTGTCGTTGAGCAATAGGAAAGGTTGTTGTGGTATTATAGTGAAATTTGAAATGGGAATAGGATACAATTGAAAGTATTTGAATGGGGAAGTAACAATAGGTATATGAATTTTGAACACTATTATATCTTGTTTTATGATTACTTGTGTTGAAAATAATGAATAATAATTCAGAATATTTTTTAGGTGAGGAATTTGTGTGACTTGATAGAATGAATTTAATTTTGTAATAATTGATTGTATGTCTTTTGGTCGTATGATAGAGTCGTGTAAAATATTCAAACGAGCAAATGAAATTGCGGTTTCTATATTATTTATTAAATTTTCAACCATTTGCAATTGCAATATTAAGTTGTCTATGGTATTTGAAAGAGAAAAAGCTTTTTCAATGTTAGAAATTTTGTTAATTTCTTTTGTTAACAGATTTACTTGATTTTGTAAAACGTTTTGGTTGTTTAAAAGTATAGAGAAATTATCATTATACGTTTTTGTGATTTCTTTTATTACAGTTGTTTGTTTTTCTAAATCATTGTGCATCGACTGTTGATTTGTTTTCAAAGTTTGAAGATAAGAATTGATGTAATCACCATCATCTGAATCTAGAGTGCCAAATAGCCATTTAGATACTTTTCCGATGCCGTTTATCATACCTCTTTTATTACGAATCCCGTGTGTTAAAATACTTAATTTTTCAATTAAATGATGCGTTATGCTGAAGGCATTTTCTATTTTGTTAAGTAAAAGTATAGAAAAATGATTTACGTCCGATTTTGAAATATGTTCGTATAAATATTCTAATTGGTTATTAATTTCGATGGTTGAAGTTTCTGGTAAAGTTAAATTAATATGGTAAAAGAAGGTGTGTTTTGATTCAATTATTTTGTTTTGTCCTAATTGAACTGGAAGGATCGGGTTGTTTATTTCTTTTACTTTGAGACCTAGTAAAAGGTTTGGAAATACTAGAAGTATCAGGCACTGGATTGGGGTCATTTTCAGCATCTGAAACAAAACGTTGTGGTTTCAGTAAAGTTTGATGATAAACTTTATCGTTTGATTTTATTTTGTTATCGTCAATGATTTCTGGATTTTGGACTGTCACGAAAGGTTGGGTGACCTTTTTTGAATTCGTGAAGCGAGTTTCTTTTCTGTAAAGGGGTTTCTCTAAATCTATTTCGGGATTTTTTCTGCTTTGATTTAATTTTTCCAAGTTTGTTCGCTGTTTGTCAATTAATTTTTTATGAATTATGGAGTTGAGGGTTTTTAAATTTTCTGAATGTTCATGGACGTATTGAGCGACTTTGGATTGTTCGTTTAATTCGAACGGGTTTTTATAATTTAATTTTCCTCGTGTAATTTGGAAAGGCGTATAGTTAGTAGAATTATGAACGCTGTTGTTATAATGTAAAATCGCGTAGTTCATAATATTTGAGATACTCTCATGTGGTTTTTCTCTTTGGAGAATCCGTAAGCTTTCCGCTAGGGTCGAATGGAATCTTTCAACGGGGCTGTTACTGTTGGGATTGTAAATGGTGACGTAATGAATTTCGATTTCGTGGGTTCTACAGAATCCTTGCATTACTTCGTTTTTCCATTCGATACCATTGTCACAAGTTATTTTCCTAGGAATTCCGAAATGCTTTATGAACTGTAATACTTGGTTTGTGGTTTCTACGGCATTTAAGCTTTGAATTGGGTATGCTAATCCAAATTTTGAGAAACTGTCTATGATGGTTACGAAACATTGTCCGGAAAATTTATAAGTGTCAGTATACAAGTGGTCAAAAGGTTCAAATCCGATAGGTGTTGGTTTAAATATTAATTTGTTAGGGTGGCGTTCGTATTTAGTTTTCTGACATGTTCCACAGGTGTTAACATAGTTTTGTACGTCTTTGTCCATGTTTGGCCAGAAAAATGATTGTTTTATAGCTTTTAGGTTTTCTTGAATACCTCGATGACAGGTTTTTGTTTCGTGATATTGTTTTAATTTTAGATTTCTTTCGTCTTGTTCGAGAACGTCTGTTACAAAATAGTTGGAAATTGTCAGATTGAGGCTTTTATTTTTAAAGAATTTTTGTACGGTTCGTATAAAGGGTAATTCAAAGTCTTTGTAAGTGAAATGTAAACAATAATGTTTTAATGGTTCAAAGTAATCTTGTATGATTTTTAAAAAATGATCTTTCGTTTTTGATCTAGGGATTTTGAGATAGGTGCGGTAGTTATGGAAAACTTTTTGTTTAGTTATTTTGGGTTGGTCATTATTTTTTGAATCACATAGAGATATAATTATTTGATTTTTGAATGTGTTAACTGTTCTTTCTGTGTATGGTATTGTAAAAATTGGATTTTCTTGACTGGTGTGTACTGTTTCATTGTCAGAGACCGTTTCGTTTAAATTTTCTATTTCTGAAAGATTCTCATCTAAATTATCAATGTTTACGATCATTGAAGCATTGTCATTAGTTTCGAGGGGGTGTATTTCGATACGTGATAGTGTGTCAGCGTTAGTATTTAATTTTCCTTTTTTATAGGTAATCTTGTAATCGAACTCTTCTAGTTTAAGCCGCCATCTCACCAATTTTGAGTTTGGTTCTTTTAAAGAAAATAACCACTGTAATGGTTTATGGTCGGAAATTATATTAAATTTAACGCCAAACAAATAAGGCCTAAAATGCTTTACCGCCCAGACTATTGCAAGAAGTTCTTTTTCGATTGTACTGTAATTTATTTCGGCTGGGTTGAGAGTTCGTGATGCGTAAGCGACAGGAAGATCTTTACCTATATGGCCTTGAGAAAGAACCGCGCCTATTGCAAAATTTGAAGCGTCCGTGGTGAGATTAAATGGTTTTGAAAAATCTGGGTGTTGTAAAATCGGATCGTTCATTAAAAGGTTTTTGCAAGTTTCGAAACTTTTTATAAATTCTTGGTCGTGTATAATTTTTGCGCCCTTTTTTAAACATTGTGTTAAAGGTTTTGTTAACTTGGCGAAATTCTCAATAAATTTTCTGTAATAACCTACTAGTCCAAGGAAACTTTTGATTTCTTTGGCCGTTTTCGGAATAGGAAATTTTTTTATGGATTCTATTTTTTTTTCATTTGGTTTGATACCTTCAGGGGTAACAACATGACCTAAAAATTCGACAGATTTGCAAAGAAATTCTGACTTATCGAGTTGAATTTTTAATCCGGCTTCTTTTAATTTAGAAAATATTAATCTTAAATTATTAATGTGTTCCTGCAAAGATGCGGAGAATACAATTATATCGTCTACGTAAATTAAACAAATTTTATTTATTAAATCTTTCAGAATATTTTCTATCGCACGTTGAAAGGTACTAGGTGCATTTTTTAAACCGAATGGAAGTCTTAGAAATTCGTAATGCCCGTTTTCAACATTAAAAGCTGTTTTTTGAATAGAGTTAGGATGCATTTCGATCTGGTGAAAACCTGAAGCTAAATCTAAAGTGGTAAAATATTGACACCGTCCAAGTTTATCTAAAATGTCGGTAATATTCGGAATGGGGTACCGGTCATCGATTGTTTTTTCATTTATTTTTCTATAGTCAATAACAATTCTCCATTTTTGTTTGCCACTAGCGTCTAATTTTTTTGGAACTATCCAAATGGGTGAAGCCCATGGAGATTGTGAAGGTCTTATAATGCCATCTTGCAACATTTTTGAAATTTGATTCCTTACTTCTTGTTTGTGAACGAAGGGGTATCTATAAGATTTAGTATGAACTGGAATTTCGTCTGTTGTTAATATTTCATGTTTAACTTTGTTTGTAAAAGTTAATTTGTCGTTGGGATGATGAAAGATTGTTTTGTATTCGCGTATTAATTTTTCCAAAGCTATTTTTTCTTCTGTGTTTAAATGATTGGTTCGTAATTCTGGGAGATTGTTATCTTGGTGTTTGTAATTGGAAGAAAGTAATTCTTCGCATTGTAAGCATTCAAAAGATTCATTAGAAAAATTAGAAATAAAAGGTTTTAAGAATTCTTCGGTTATTTCAAAGATTTCGGTCTTAGGTGTTGTGTTTATTATTTCGATAACTGTCGAACCGTTTTCTATTTTTAATAAACTTTCTGGAATTATTAATGATTTTGCATGGTTGCTAATTTCGGGAATTAATACTTCGCTATTTGAGATGTTAGTTTTTATGCGCTTTAAAACGGAGGACATTGGTGGAATTTCAATTTTTTGGGTTTCGAAGTTTGTTCTATAATACAAAGGTATTGATAAATAATCGTTGTACAATGATTCATTTTGAATATCAATATTAAGTTTAAGTTTTCTTAAATCTCTTATGCCTATAATTCCGTCAAAGTAATCATGAAAATCAAATAATACGAATTCTAAATTATCTTCTAATGGTTTAAATTCTTTAAAAAGAGGTATATGTGCTTTAAATTGTGCTTGTCTAGATCCTGTACAAGTAGTGATGGGTGTATTTGATTTAAATATTGTATTACAAAAATGATTTTCTGCAATAAATGGTCTAATCAAAGAAGGGTAGCAACCTGTATCGATTAAAAGCTTTAAAGGAGGATCGGAAATTTTTATGTATGGTAATGAATTGGGCTT
Organism: Cantharis nigra; assembly: GCA_958510845.1. NCBI lineage: Eukaryota > Metazoa > Arthropoda > Insecta > Coleoptera > Cantharidae > Cantharis > Cantharis nigra. The sequence continues at coordinate 6,519,442 of OY294034.1, read as the reverse complement.
TAAATTATTAAGATCTACGTGTTGTTTTGAAAAATTTTTGTTTCTTGAAAATTTTGTGCGTGGTTTTCTTCTTGGACGTTTTCTGCGTTGTTGCTGTCTGGAGGATAGTTTTCAAAATCGGTTTCATATTGTTGTTCAAAATTTTCGGTTTGATGGTTATTAGGGGTGTAAAAATAATTATCGTGATAGATTTGATTATTGTCATCGTATTCGTAGTTTTCCATTTCCACATTGGTGAGTTCTTCCGAAATAAAGTTTTGGGGGTTTCTATTTTGAAAATAGTTTCTATTTTGTCTAGAATAAAAAGAAGGGTTTCTAGACATTGTTGACATAGGTTCCGGTTTATTAAAAACATGGTTTCTAGATGTTGTGGACATAGGTTCCGGTTTGTTAATGGGTTTATGCGAATTTTGTGGGCTGAAGACATTTTTTGGTTTTCCAAAAACTTGACTATTTGTAGGAAATCTCTGTTGAATTGGACGACTCTGTATATTAATTGGTGAGCTAGGAAATTGCGTACGTGATTGTTGGAAATTTTGTGAAATTTGGTTATCATTTTTTATTTGCGAATTAAATGGGGACCAATTGTTACTATTTGTTGAATAATTAAAATATGAATGATTTGGGTGAATTCTATTATTTAAATTTGTTTGAAAACTTTGACGTGGTGAATTAAATTTTTGCTAATTTTGCGGAATGTTAGTGTTTTTGCCAAAGTCTTGCAAACCTCTAATTCGTTGTTGATTATAAAAATGACGCGTAACGATATCACTTGCTTCTAACATATTTTTGGGTTCTTTTAAATCTAATTTTACGCGTAAATTATCGTCTACATTTGAAAATAATACGTCAAGCGCGTTCGCTTCATTTTGTTCTACTAACAAAGGTTTTCTTGGGTTAGGTATAGTGGAATCGGACATGATTTTAATTTCTAATCGCGACTTCATTTGTTTTATACGTTCTAAAAAATCTATAATATTTTCATTTTTATTTCTCGTGAGGTATAAAAATTCGCGAGTTAAAGTTTGTCTATCGATTCGATCACCGAATTGTTCTCTTAAAGCAGATTTAATTAATGACCAAGTATTTAAATCTGGTCGACACATAAGGTAATTACTTACATCGTCTTTTACTTTAGATTTAATAGCAGTAAATGTAAAATGATTTAAGTTGTTATCAGTGGTTGTACCGTAAGTATTAAAGAAATTATCACATGCATTGATAAAGCTTTCTAATTGCATAAAATTTCCATTAAATGTTGGTAAAAAATCCGCAACAGCTTTAGCTGCTTGAATTGTCGGGGTAGTTAAAGACATATTGTTTAAACAATTTGACAATTCGTTTATATCAATTTCTTTGTTTATCATTAAATATAATATATTTTCTTTTTATTTAAATTAATCTTAATGACAATTTTGAAAACACTCGTACGAGACGAAAATGAATCAAGTTTTATTGTATTAATCTTGAAATCAAAAATTAAAATTTTAAGTTACGTTTTTTGTTATGTATAAATAAAATAAATTGTTTTTAATAATAAAAATAATTTTTAAACACACGTCAAGTTCGAAAATGAATAAAATTAATTTATTTAATGTAATAGTTAAATCGAAAATGATTTTATCTATAAAATCACTCGTTATCCTAATTTAAATATTTTGAATAATGATTTTGAAAATGATTATAATAAAAATCACTCATCAATAATTCAATAAGATTTCAAAGTTGTTCAAAATTCACAAAAGGAGTAGATGGAATAAAAGAAATGCTCAACGACTTACCAAATAAACGTTCGGAGATTTCTTCTAAGGGTGTAGATTCTGGATCGCGAATTAATGGTTGAAACCAAAGGTAGATGCTGGTATTCCAAAATTCTTCCTTTCGAGATCCTACCGACTGCGCCAATTTTGTTTATTAATGAAACAATAATGTAATAATTAAACAAAAGGTAAATTTATTTTTAGTACACAAATACAGCACGAACTGCACTTCAGTGACTTACAAAAAGATCTGATGAATTTAATTTAGTTTTTGAAAAATAAAATGTTTACAATATGATATTTAGTGCGCTATTAATTTGAAGTGGATGATTTAAACAGAAAATATAGAACGTTGAGAGTTTAAAGTGCAGATAAGTGGTCTTATTCTAAGTAGTTACCACGTAAATATTTTGTTAGTAAAATAAATGTTTTTAAAATTATATTAGTTGATTAATAATTATTTAATACATAAATCCTAAATTTAATTTAACATAACTGTACCCGATGAAGGTAAGTTATTTACACATAAGTACTAATAATTATAAATTACTTAATGTTTTTTTTTATATAAAAGAAACTGAAAACTTGAAAGCATGGTTAAATATTAATAGCTCTCCATGGTCAGATGTCCAATTGAATTGGAGAAAAACTTTTAAAAAACGCCGAAATGAAATAGTATTAAATAATTTTAGCATTACTAATTGGCCTTTGCTTAAACATTCAGAAGGATTTAATTTGGTAAGTTTTAAAAGTATTTATTGCAGCGATTAAACACTTTCTACAACCTTTTCTAGATTGATATCGACTTCTATAACATTTTCGGAGAAAAATCCTACGGATTAATTAGACAGTGGTCGACTGTAAAGAGTAAATTAATTGATATTTTAAATAAGAAAATAAAAGATAAACAAAATCTGGTTCTACTGAAATTTCTCAACTCAGTTGACCAAACCAAAGGTAATTTTTTTATTAAGTATATTCTTAATTTATTAAATTAATTTAAAATGTTTCTCTTTGCAGCTGATGGTAATACCATTGTAGCACTTTTAATTCATGCCTTATTGCCACCTACAATAAAGCACGTAACAAAGGATAATAGAAAAAAAAAAATCATTAAGTCGACTATTAAAGACTCCCAAAATTCAATGTTTCTACATGTACGTACGATCAACGATTTTGACAAAAGATTAAAGGATTTAAAAACAGAATTACATCAACGAAATGAAACTTTGCAACCGATTATCGTAGCCGTAGGTGATGTATTGCTTAATATTGATAATTATTATGTTTTTTACGACGACATAAAATATAAATTTAAAAATTGTTTAAGTGCTCTCGACGCTTGTTTTAAAATTTTCCATGTGTTAAATTTAAAATATCCTCTTAGTTGTGAAAATACATGGATGTTTTTTCAAAAATATTTTTATTCTATAGATTTACCTGAAGACAATACATGCTCTAGCTTGCTTTGTTTATTGGCTGATCTACAAGGAAAAAACTAAATGTTAATGTTTATTTTTTTTCTACTCATTTTTAATGTTTAAATGATAACCCAGAACATGCATCGAAATATATGCATTATTCTTTGCATATAAGCTCAAAATTCCAGCGTTCAAATAATGATTATTATGAATTAATTGGTAAAACAACGATATTATTGTGTTCGAAATAGTAATAGTTAGTGTCATTCCTATGCTATTTATTAAACATTAATCTTTATTTAGTAATATATAATTCAGTTTTTTCCGTGTACAAAATATTAACATTTAGTTTTTTTTTCGTGTAACACTTAAGATAAAAAAATTTAAAATGCCTGAATGTTTTAAATGTAAATTTTCCACAAAATCAGTTACTACTTTCTTTACAATAGATCAACTTATTGCACATTTTAAACTTTTCCATGGCTTCACCCCATATGATAATTTTTATTGCGTGGATTGTAGTCATACGTATCAATCCTTGAAAGCATTTAAAATACACTTTAAATGTAACAATGTGTGTGTAAATAAATTGAAGGGGACTAATACATCTAATACACCTGATTATTCATCAAAACAAGAACAGACGCATGATAACTTTTTAACTAATTATTGTTTAACTAATCAGAACGACGAAAATGATTATAATATAAATTCAGTTATTAACAGTATCGAATCTTGTGCTTTATTGTTTGTTAGTAAATTATATAACAAATCAAATTATTCACGAAAAGATGCAGAAGAACTTATCGATGATATTTCCTTCAACTTATTAGATACAATTATGTCAGCTCTTAAAAGTGTAGTTTCGAGTCAACACGATAATACTGCATCATTATGTAAATTGCTTGAATTTTGTAAAAATCCTTTTAGTAAATTTAATACTTTTCATAAATACATAAAAAATTTAGAAAGTAAAGATGTATATAAAGAACCCCAAATTTTTGAACTAAACAATGATGTAAACGATATAATTATTAATTATACACCGAGTTTAGATTCAAAACCAAGTAAAGGGTGTTTAATGCCGCTGCAGTTCCAGTTTACCAAGTTTTTTGAGTTACCGTCTATATTAGACGATACTATGCAAAATATGAAAAAACTCGCTGAGAAATATACATTAAATAATATTATAAATGGAGAAGCATGGAAAACTATAGAAATTCGCAATATAAATAAAATTGTAATTCCATATATTCTATACTTTGACGACTTTGAAATTAATAACGCGTTAGGTTCACATGCCGGATCACAATCAATTGCCGCGTTTTATTATAATTTTTCAACGCTTCCACAACATCATGTTTCTTCTCTAGAAAATATATTTACGGCTCTTTTATTTAAATCATCTGATAAGTGTTATGGAAATGAAGCATCTCTTCATTTATTAATAGATGAAATAAAAGTACTCGAAAATCGTGGATTAACTATACAAAATCGTCAAATTTATTTTATTTTGATTGCTATCGTAGGAGATAATTTAGGGCTTAATTCGATTCTTGGTTACACAAAAAGTTTCAGCGCAAATTATCCCTGTAGAATGTGTAAATGTAATCAGCTTGAAATTAAATCTAACTGTAAAGAAAATTCTGCAAAATTTAGAAACGAACTAAATTATGTAGAAGATATATCAAATGAAACTGACATAGGTAAAAGAGCTAAAATAAGTGGTATTAGAGAATTTTCTATCTTTAACACAATTGATTCGTTTCATGTTGTTACGAACTACACTGCTGACATAATGCACGATCTGTTCGAAGGAGTTTGTCATTATGATGTAACTCAAATTTTGAGTCATTTAATACAAACTGATAAATTATTTTCGTTAGAAATTTTGAATAGCCGAAAACAACTGTTTAATTACGGAAAAAGTGAAATTGGCAACATTTCACCTCCTATAAAAATTAACCATTTAAGCAGTTTAAAACTTCATATGTCAGCCAGAGAAATGTGGACATTTTGTCATTTTTTACCTTTGCTTGTTGGAGATTTAGTCCCAATTAATAATAAGTATTGGAAATTATTATGCCTTTTAATAGAAATGATGGATTTAATTTTACGGAACGAATTTGATGATAATGATTTAAAAGATTTAAGTTTAAAAATATGTCAACATCACAAACAATATGTTAAATTATTTGGAAATACTCTTAAACCTAAGTTTCATTTTATCCTTCATTATCCTACAATTATAAAAAAAATAGGCCCTCTAAAGCATATTTGGTGTTTTCGCTTTGAGTCAAAACATAGAGAATTAAAAACTTATACTAACAACACTAATTCACGACGAAATATACCTTATACTGTAGGTATTAAATGCTCTCTTAAATTTTCTTACCGTTTATTAAATAACTTGGGATTTAAAAATATAATAGGCTACACTTCGAAATACAGCAAGCTAGAAACTTTAAAGGAAAAAATATATTACTCGATTCTCAATTTAGATACAGTAGGCTTCATAGAAGACGATGTTGTAACATTTAAAAAAAATATTACTTATAAAGGAACACAATACGAAATTGATTTTTTTTTGTTAACTAAAAATTTACATTTATATAAAATTGTAGATATATTTATTACAAGTGAAGTGAAGAAAAGGTTTATTTTGTGTGTTCAAAAAGCAAACTTGGAAATTTTTGTAACCATTTTCAGTCCTATCAAGTACTGGAAAGTACAAATTATTTTTTGTATTCTCACCTTCGTATTTCGATTATTATTCCCCTATTCATACCTATATTTTGCCTAATGGTAATACATACCTTCGACCTAAGTATTTTTAATTACATCGCACCTTAAGGTTATTTTTTATGTTTAGTTAGTAACTAAAATTAACTCTTAGTACATAATTTTATTTTGTAGTAGTAAATGTTAATAATTTGAAAAATTTCAATGCTTAGTTGTAAGTAATTTAGTTAGTTTTAAGGTTTTAGTTTTTAATGTTTTATTTTTATCAATTTTGTACTGTAGGCAAATTTCAATGCAAATGTTTCATTTTATCATTTAATTCAATTTAATGTTTTTTTACGTTTTTTATTTTATTCTTATATAATATACTTAATACGATTTTGTGTATGTTATATTTTATGTATCTACATAATATGTATATATTATAAATATATTTGTAATAAATTATATTTAAACTTAAATAACTTTTATTATTTCTACAACAATCGGTATAAAAATAAGTTAACAATTAAATTGTTAAAATAACTATCAAGTAATCAAGGAAAGTTAAAGTGTTAAACAACTATTTTCTTGGTTCAGCAACTAGCAAGAACTATTAAAATAGTTAAGTAACATTTTGTTTGATAGATAACAAAAAATTAGTTAAGAAACTATTAAAATGGTTAAAGAGCAGTTAAAGTGTTAAACAACTATTATCTTGGTTGAGCAACTGGTAAGAACTATTAAAATAGTTAAGTAACATTTTCATTGTTAGATAACCAAAAATTTGGTTAAGAAACTATTAAAATGGTTAAAGAACAGTTAAAGTGTTAAACAACTATTATTTTGGTTGAGCAACTAGTAAAAACTATTAAAATAGTTAAGTAACATTTTCATTGTTAGATAACCAAAACTTGGGTTAAGAAACTATTAAAATGGTTAAAGAACAGTTAAAGTGTTAAACAACTATTATCTTGGTAAATTCTATCAACTAGACATGTTATTCAAGAGTAGGTAATATCAACTATTTTTTTACAGTTGAAAATACCATATTCAGTGTTTGACGCATTTTCATATACTCTTTCTGGTTAATTTTACCAAGTTTTTTCTTTGAGTGCAACTACTTTGACTATTACTAAATTGCATGCACCAGTTATTAACACATTCGTACATTTTTCCTTCAAAACTTTTCAGTCAACTACACTTTTAGTATGTGCAATACAAGGATTTTTGAAAATCTTTAGAAGATTAATTGTGTGAACACAAAATTTATTAATTTCTTCTTTTCTTTTCCGAAAACAATTCTAATTGAAGTTTCAGGCCAAAAGCCGTAGTTTCTTAATATTGCCCACACGACTTCCCCAAGTTTGAATTGAAATTGTGGCTTTGGTAACGGAACATATTCGTGTCGGGATAAATTTTTTCTGGAGTCACCGTGGAAATCTGTTATCGAGGCACCACTAGCGGTGCCTCAGGTAAGACACAATAAAGGTCGTCAATCGGGTCCGCAGGTGGACCCATGTACGCCGCACGTAGATGTATACCGATGTACTTCAATTCTTTGCGAAGGACAAAACCTTCATGATCGCAAGGGCCAACTTCATCGACCAAGTGCTTATTAACCACCTCTATAGCCTGTCGGCCGGAGGCCTCATTAAGTCCTAGCGATTGGTATCATTGACGAATTCCGGCGAATTATATTTCCGCTTTAGCTTACGTAATGCCTGCAACAAAAACAATGAACAGGTATTTTTTACTAAATGAATTTAGAAACTTACCTTCAAGATACTTATTTTCGGCAGTCTTTTATTCATAGCATAATACACCGCTGGCGCAAGGTGGTCGCTAGCCAACCCTATCGAAGTAAACGTATACTTTTATTCAACAGTATAATCTTATGTAGGTTGCCAGATCGTAAACAGGACCGAGCTCCCACAATTCCGATAAACTTATTTTGCGATGGCCAATGTCGTTTAATTCCTCGGAAAGGCTAGTGTGGCTAGAAGTGGTTTTAAGCGACCAAAAAGGAATATTTCAAATATTTTCGAAAGTATTGCTAATTGTAGTATTATATTCTTTCCTGGTTTTGACAGAAAAATAATTTGGGCAACTTTCCACTGATTACGTTAATTGTTTAGTCTTATAAATGTTATCAATAAATAAATGTTATATATTAGTTTTATACATTTATCCGTTAGTTGTAATATCTTTCCTGTTATAAAATCCAAGCCTGGTGTCTTCTTTGGGTTAATTTCATGTGTGATCCGAGTTTCTTTGACTTTCAATTTTTTGATTGGTAAGTCCATCTGGAATGGTGCATCCAAGTATTGAAAGATGTCTTTTTTCTTGTTCGAGTACTTTTTCTTCTTTAAATACTTGGTGAATAGAAGTACTTAAATTGGCAGGATGGTTTCGGTTAACACCGCGCGGTTCAAGGTGGCAGTTCTTTTTGTTATGACCAGATTTTTGGTATCTGATGCATAAGAGTATTTATTTAATTTTCTTTGTGGTTCGAAATAAGCGACACTACAATATATTTTCTCGATATTGAACATGCATCTAGCTGATTGGTTATCTGTTGGATCTATGAAACATTGCTTTAGGATATTTATTTTTGTTTAATAATAATCTTATTACTGTACAGATTCGTAATTCCGGGTTTAATGCATAACTTAATTTTCTGTTAAAGACTTAACGTTTTTAATGACCACAAACAAGTATTTTCATGAGTGCTCAAATTGTTACAGGTGGGTCCATCTAAGCAAGAAGTGTCTTCCTACACAGATACCAAAATTAAATATATCTGACGTGAAGGATCCAAATTTTATATTCAATTGTAATACATGTACCACTCTCAGTAATTCCAATTCATTCCAGTCCACAGAAAATAGCAAATTTATATGTTAAAGTGATGTATCTTTGGAACATTTTGTAATACATTATTCAAAGTTCTTAAAAGAAATATACTCAACTAGAGACACCAATATCCAATGTAGACGATATCGAGAATTAAAAGATCGTTACAAACATTTAAAATGTTTAATTTTTATTTTATTTTGTTTTTCTTTCTTTTATTATGTCAATTAATCATGAAATATACTCTCATTTTGGATAAGGAATTTGTCTGCTTCGTGCTATTAGGAATAATCAACGAAAAAATAATTTTTAAATATTATGGACTAGAAGACGAAGGCCCTATTGATATTGTCGAAAAGTACAATCAATTACATAAAATAGAATTGTTTGATTTTGATTTAGAATATCCGTGCCCATATACCTTGGATATGATATACGATAAATTGTAATCAATTTTTAAATTTATTTTTATTTATTTTTAGCATTTACATTGTATTGTAAATACATTCTATTCTATTACTTCATTTCCTCCGGGAGCCTTATCATTCTTCATCCTCTGAATCACTGCCATTACTTCATCGAATGTTGGAACTAAGGTTTCTTGATCATTGTCATTTATGCTTTCTATGCTTTCCTGTTGATAGTTTTGTCTCGTATTTAATAATTTATAAAAGTGTTTCTTCCATATTTGTTTTATCTTCGACTCATCATGTTTTTCCTTCTTCATCTATTAGTCCTCTTCGTTTTACTATATGTCTTCGTTTTACTATGTCTTGGTTTTTGGTTTCTTAACAGTTGATAAAATATTCTTGCATTGTTGAATTTGTTCCTAGCGTTGATTTCTTACATTCTCTCCATGATCCATGTGTCCCTCTTCTGTTTATATATAGTGTTGGCTTCTCTTATACTATCTCGTGTATGTAATATACATGTATATGTAATATATAGACGGTTTTTTTTGTAAATATAAGGTATGAGGTAAAGCACAATAATTTGTGCGTCGATGGAAACTATTTTTAGCCTGTAACAAACTCTTACGCAAAAGTTACAATTTTTTTAAAATTGTGAATATGAAAATCAATCCCCCCGACGGAGGTTTTTTGTAAATATAAGGAATGGCGTAAAGCACAATAATTTTGTGCGTCGATTGAGAATATTTTCAGCCTGTAACAAACTCGTACGCAAAAGTTACAATGTTTTTAAAATTGTGAATATGAAAATCAACCCCCCCGACGGGGGTTTTTGTAAATATAAGGAATGGCGTACAGCAGAATAATTTTGTGCGTCGATTGAGACTATTTTCAGCCTGTAACAAACTCTTACGCAATAGTTACAATTTTTTTATAATTGTGAATATGAAAATCAATCTCCCCAACGGGGGGGTTTTGTAAATATAAGGAATGGCGTAAAGCAGGATAATTTTGTGCGTCGATTGAGACTATTTTCAACCTGTAACAAGCTCTTACGCAATAGTTACAATTTTTTTTAAATTGTGAATATGAAAATCAACTCCCCTGACGGGGATTTTTTGTAAATATATGGTATGGCGAAAAGCAAAATAATTTTGTTAGTCGATTGAGACTATTCTCAGCCTGTAACAAACTCTTACGCAAGTTACAATTTTTTTTAAATTTTGAATATGAAAATCAACCCCCCTGACGGGGAGTTTTTGTAAATATATGGTATGACGAAAAGCAGAATAATTTTGTGCGTCGATTGAGACTATTTTCAACCTGTAACAAACTCTTTCGCAAAAGTTACAATTGTTTTAAACCTGTGAATATGAAAATCAACCCCCCCGACGGGGGTTTTTTGTAAATATAAGATATGGCGTAAAGCAGAATAATTTTGTGCGTCGATTGAGACTATTTTCAGCCTGTAACAAACTCTTACGCAAAAGTTACAATTTTTTTAAAATTTTGTATATGAAAATCAACCCCCCTGACGGGGAGTTTTTGTAAATATATGGTATGGCGAAAAGCAGAATAATTTTGTGCGTCGATTGAGACTATTTTCAGCCTGTAACAAACTCGTACGCAAAAGTTACAATTTTTTTAAAATTGTGAATATGAAAATCAACCCCCCCGACGGGGGGTTTTTGTAAATATAAGGAATGGCGTACAGCAGAATAATTTTGTGCGTCGATTGAGACTATTTTCAACCTGTAACAAACTCTTTCGCAAAAGTTACAATTGTTTTAAACCTGTGAATATGAAAATCAACCCCCCCGACGGGGGTTTTTTGTAAATATAAGATATGGCGTAAAGCAGAATAATTTTGTGCGTCGATTGAGACTATTTTCAGCCTGTAACAAACTCTTACGCAAAAGTTACAATTTTTTTAAAATTTTGTATATGAAAATCAACCCCCCTGACGGGGAGTTTTTGTAAATATATGGTATGGCGAAAAGCAGAATAATTTTGTGCGTCGATTGAGACTATTTTCAGCCTGTAACAAACTCTTACGCAAATGTTATAATTTTTTTAAAATTGTGAATATGAAAATCAACCCCCCCGACGGGGGGTTTTTGTAAATATAAGGAATGGCGTAAAGCAGAATAATTTTGTGCGTCGATTGAGACTATTTTCAGCCTGTAACAAACTCTTACGCAATAGTTACAATTTTTTTAAAATTGTGAATATGAAAATCAACCCCCCTGACGGGGATTTTTTGTAAATATATGGTATGGCGAAAAGCAAAATAATTTTGTGCGTCGATTGAGACTATTCTCAGCCTGTAACAAACTCTTACGCAAAAGTTGCAATTTTTTTAAAATTGTGAATATGAAAATCAACCCCCCCGACGGAGGGTTTTTGTAAATATAAGATATGGCGTAATGCAGAATAATTTTGTGCATCGATTGAGACTATTTTCGACCTGTAACAAAGTTTTACGCTAAAGTTACAATTTTTTTTAAATTTGTAATGTAATGATGTTAATATTATATTTATTCATAATTTCGTATTTTACTGCATTTGAGGATTAACTAATGGGTAGATTAATATTTAAATAATGTAAAAATATGTATTACGCTTTGATTTAGTGTTTTAATTTAATAAGAATGTTGAAATTTGTGAAATAAAACCTAAGAATTAAATGTTTGCAGTATTTGGTTGGTCCACTGTAAAAAAGTATATATCAAATATGAATATGTTTTCAGGTACGTGATTTGCATTACATTTGTTGGGTTTGCCTTGAAGATTCTTAGCCGATTAGAGTAGTAACGAGGATCTTTTCCAAATCTACCCTAGTTCTGTTCTGCTACCCTAGCTCCAGTTAACTGATTTCGCTAGCCGATACGTTAAAACATCTACGATCATTTAATATAAGTTAGTGAATACGACCCTAAGACATTTTTAGCAACGTAAGAACTCCCAACAACACAATAAATAGCAGCGGTGTGTAAAAAATACCATGTAGAGATTGTAACGCTTTTTATATCGGTCAGACAGTTCGAAAATTAAATACACACATAGCTGAACACATCAGAGAGAAGGAAAAGTCACGGGTAGGAAAACATCTTAGAATGCGAAGTCATGAAATTGACATACCAAACACAAAAATTCTCAATAAAGACAACATGACAAAACGTAAACTATGTAGTAGAGTCCACGGCAGGCTAAATGTCGTCTAGAAGTGATTTCTGTTCGCCCTTCGTGGTTAAAAGCTGGAACCACTTTTAATTTGTTCCTTAATCCCTAAATAACAAAATGCCCTTGGTCGTCAAGAATTCGTCCTGTGCAGGGGGGTTGTTGGGAGAAAATTGTAAAAATTACCCCAAAAACAAGTTGACTTTATTTAAATCAGTAAAACAAAAGACACATTTTGGTACTTTCAAAATATTGAAAGAATAAACCTAAAGGGCTTAAAATTAATTTCAAAGTTGCGCGATATGTATGCAACGCTATGCTGTTCATTTGCTTTCCTTATGAGTTTACCAACAATCCGTATAGAAACGCACATCTCTTACGTTTACCGGGTTATACACCTTTTATTTGTAGGAATTTAAAAAAATACTTATTAATAACGAGAAAGAGCAGAATTTTAACAATCGAATGCTTGTTTGACATTTTGTTATTATGTGTGCTCTGAAATAGTTAAATGAATTTCTTGTAATTGCCAGCGATATGTTAAGAAGGTCGATTCTCGCTTGATACTACGATCAAGACGGTCTACTTTCGCTTGCAGTTACTATAAGCTACAGCAAATGCATTGCTATACGGATTTAAATTATTATAAAAATGAAAATTAAACTATGTACTGAAATTTGTGAATTATTTAAAGTCAAAATTTCAAAACAATAATTAATAAAAAAGCGTAATAAACGGAATTCTTCTATCGAATTATTTGTTTACGACGAATTTTAACAAATATAATATAACAAATAATTTTACATAAAATCTATCGACTTGCGAAAAGTCTTCTACCAAGTCCCCGTATCTCCTAAGAAAACCGCCTTCACTGTACCTGGGAGGGGTTTATTTGAAATTCTTGTAATGCCATTTAGTATTTCTAATGCGCCTGGTACGAATGGACAACGATTAATGTAATTTTTGCGTGGTCCCTTTTTGATTCATTTATATTGATGATTATATGTATTTTCACTTGAAGGAGGCCAACCTAACAATCAACTGGGAAAAGTGTCAATTTTGAGTAATCACAGATTACACTGTGAGCACTTCCACGGAATTGTCGGTACCGATAATCTGAAACCGACAACCTGCTTTTACTCTGAAACTCCATGCCAGAAAACTACCGCGATATCCTTGAATCGGAGGTAGAATCAACTCTTCAACTCCAGGGGCTAACATAATCACGGGAGAGGTTTTGAAAGCTATGGGAATAGTTCATAAATGTATTTCCTGTGCACTAAAGTTTGGAATACTGGCATATGGCCAGAAGACGAAAGAATAGATGTTGGTCAGTACGTTATGATTTAATTTATACATAAACTTTAGCCAAAAGTCAATTTTGTTGATTCGAATTTATTGATATTTCATTTAAAATCTCTAATTTATTGAATACTACTACACTTTTTTTTTGTGATACAACATTTAGATTTGAGTCAACAAGAATCAAGTCCAAAATTTATTTTATCTGGGGCAAGCAATTCATCTGTGTCTGTATTGAAGCAAACGGGCAACTCATCTGGACTCAGCTCGGGCACCAAGCCACCTTTTAATAAACCAAACTCGCAAAAAGTTATATTGTTTACCAATAGTTAGAAAAAGAGCTAGGGAGAAACAGGTGAAGTTTTCAGTAAAAGCTGTTCTGCGTTTATTAAGGTTGTAGACGTACAATCTCATTTGGAAGTAACCACTGTTATAGAGCACATGCATGATTCATGAAAAGACTAGCTTTCACAGAAGTCAGATTTCACGAGTGAAATGAAAAAGAGAGCAATTAGAAGGATTGCAAGAAGTTCTAGGTGTTACTTCATCAACACCAGTCGAATCTTCTGGTGCTAAATTTCACAGACACCCAATTACCAGAAATTGTCTCTAAGACAATATCCCTGGACCCAAAATTTGTCATAACACCTTCCTATTTGAAAATAAGAAAAATACAGGAAATTTACCAAAAACTCTACCATCTCAACCCAAAGAATAAAAAGATCAAGTTGTATGAAATGGTTATATTGACAACATAACCAGCAAACCTTAACTAGATACAACTCCCAGTTTCCCAGAGCTTATGGGATACCTGCCTTGCGGGTTCTCTTATCTCTAGGTTCAGTTATCAGTTGCATTTAATCTCCATTTATCTCTTGTAAAGTACATCAATAAAATTCTGAAAAACGTCGCCTCGTTACCTTTCAATGTGGAAAATACCAAGGAGGCGCAGGAGAAGATTGTGAAAAGCATGATATCCATTGACTGTGTTAGTGTTATCCGATGGAAAAACTCCTAGCCGAAAAAACAAAGTTTATTTTTTAAGTGATCTATTATCTAATGTTAAACCAAAAACAATAGATTGTACATGCATCAGATTGGGTATAAATAGTGAAAATAAGCATAGTGATGAATTCAGAAATGTGGGCCAATAATGTCGAAAAGGAATGGAATAGAAGATAAGTCCGCGTCTGTTTTCTTGAACATAACTTGTTACTACGGGGACTAAATCCTCTCCATCAAACGGATTTGTAAATCCTGAAACAGGATAGCAATATTCTACTTAGAATGTAAAAGCTGAAATAAATCAGCGAGAGAAGGAAAAATTAAGGTCTCTCGATATTGTTAAATTCTCCTCCTGGCTCCAGTGAAAAAAGTATAAATACAAATTCAATATATAGAATTTTCTGGAATTGGAGAAATACCTCAACAATGTACCCGTATATTGCAAGATAGGCAGGAAGTTAAGCATTCAACTAGAATGTAATTGAGTGCTTACTTCCGACTAGTCAGGAGAAGGTGAGAACTTGAGTGGTTTAACCCTTTCGCGCAAAGCTATTTTCTATCAAATCTTATTCGTCCAATAGGGATTTCAAATTATTTCGACATGGAAAGATATCATTCTGCGCGAAGCGAACTGGTAAAACGTCTTACCAACGAGCGTTAAAGGGTTAACAAAAAAACCTCAAACCGGGCATTCTTCGGACATGGCAAAAATCGATATTCGGATAACGGAACAAATTTTGTAGGAGCGAAAAACGATTTAGTACATAAATTGCAAAATACAGTGGAGTCCGCTTATTGGAATCACGGTTAATGTTATCATTCGGGTATTGTTATCACTTTTGCGAGGAACGGGCCGGACGTATATGATTACACACAAAAAACATCGCTTATAGTAATCAAAATTCGGTTTATATTATCAAATTTATTATTCTTATGATTATTTTCTCCCACGACCAAAGGAATTAGTTTTCAGTTGCAAGCATTTTTTTATATTGTGCATGAGCCACCCACATACTCGTATAAATATGTACCACATATTCATTATCCGATTTTTAAATCAGGTGTTAGCAAGAAGATTTGTCTAGTTTGCTGTTAATATACGATGTAATTCAATCCTATCTGAAAACTTCGCTATGAGTGACTTAAAAAAGAGACGTGATTTGAGCTTAATTGAAAAAATAAAAATTTTAGAACAATATAATAAGTTACCAAAAATAAGCCAGCGGAATGCAGCATTGCAATTAAACATTTCACAACCACTTTTGTGTAAAATTTTAAAAAAATATGTTGAAATAGAAGACGCTGCAAGATGCAGATGAGATCGTCAGATTTCCAAACGAACTTTTTATAAACAATTTACTTCTCGCACAGCAGAGACAAACAACTTTAGATGAGTTTTTTTAATTTGTTATTTTTCTTATTAATTACTAATAAATAACCAATAAAATTTTTTTTCTCTTTTTGTTATCAATCGGTTATTGTTATCAAAAACCCCAAGTCCCGAAGTGATCACATTAAGCGGACTCCACTGTAACTAATTCCTAAACGAACTATTTCATTATGTAAGTGCAGGGCTACAAATTGGCACTTCATACCAACTCCTAATTTTGGAGGTAAATGGGCAGCAGCAGTCGAATCTGCCAAATTTCATATTAAGCTAAATACAGAAAAACAAGAGATATTTTACAAAATTAACAAGTATACCGTTTTTACAATTTACAAATAAAATTATGACATTCAAATAAACTTTCGCGGCACCGCAGCAGCTGAGATTGAACTGTGGCCAATTTAAAAGCCTTCTGACAGAGGCCTGCGAAGTATCCTGACCACTACATACGGCTGGATAACGTGATCAAAAAATTCCTTGGCGGAACAAAAAATTTTAATATTTCAAAAAAATTACCAAAATTATTTCAGAAATAGTTGAGTATAAACGTCATTAATTAATTGTCGAACTATTTTAAAGTTATCGATTTCTGCTCATCGCTCGAGCAGAAAATGCTACTACAAAAATCTGTCTGCAATGGAAACAGATTACTCCTTCATGAAAGAAACAAAGAATATATTAGGTAAGACTCTCGTTAAGATTTTCTTCGGACCTTCGTCTCCTCCCAAGATACCCATGGATCCCGAGAATATCCCAACAACCTTGAATGACAGACATAGCTGATTAAGATTTCGAGTGAACTTTTTAAATAGATATATGTATAATTTCCGTTTAAAAACCGACAGCAATGCTCAGAGATAAAACATCTATCAAACGATACATCTACGAATTTTTCAGACTCGGATTACCGGTGTACTTAAGATATTTTATTATCCTTCGTAAAAGACCTAAGCATCAAACCATACAAGCTTATCATGAAATTATATATATACCTATATATCAAGTTTTATTTAACTTTTCTCGAAACAACTAATATACCTAATTTTTCAATTACCTAAGGGTAAAGCAAAACTCCAAAAACCATTTAGAACATGTAGCCTTCAGAATGTTGAAAAACCATCTCAGCCCTTGTTTTTTATAGTATTGCCTTTTATTGTTAGCAAAGCGTCCAATTTACTGCGCTGTTCTATCATCGGGAAGGCAAAACTAGTCAAGTATCGATTCCAGATATTATCTATGCATTTAATGGGTCCATTCCCACGGACGAAAAAGGGTAACTCCTTTCTTTCATGATTCGTGGGTCCATCCATTAAGACAGGTCACTACATCAAAGATTGCCTAAAATGTCGAGATAGACGGTACACAGATTATTCAAAGATCCAATAAACCAGTATGAGGTACAGAAGTTGGATTTAGCTTCGTACCATCCCAATCCAACGCAAACGTATTAATCGCGTGTGAGGGAGATGTTGAAAAATCGTGCTTGGGATCAACATGTGTCCAAAGTCGCACATGCAATTAGGAATGCAGTGAATTGCACAAATCGGTAGTCGTAAATTGCAACTCGCGTAGCATTGCAAAAGGAAGGAGGGACGAAGACTGCAAAAATTATAACCCTTACATGGGTGCACGTGTCCCCATTAGAACTTAGGACATCCAAGTGTTAGGTTCTTTACCAGAACAGTAGAAAAATCCGTAAAGAAACGTAATTTAGATAATACAGTTTGGATACTTATTATGTAGAATGTCGATCTTTGACGACTTATAGCCCCGAAGATATCAACAGAATTAATTAAGATTTGGTAATTGCTTTAATAAACATGAATTGCAATTTTCTTGAAAATGTCAAGCGGATTAAAATTGATAAAATTTGCCTCACAACTTAGAGAGAATATTAAAATCCCACCTATTCCAAGAAGAATGAAGAAATTTCAGACTATCGCAAATTTAATGAGTCTTGAATAAACGAAAAAATGAGACTGATGTTCATGTCGAGATAATTGAAGATAACACATTGTAAAAAGGACGATACATATTGTGGTGAAACCAGTGATTTTTTATAATAGATATCAAAAGCCGTATACTTGCTTTAAAGAGCGCAGCGCCCTATTCATCTTCTTTACACAAATGAAGCAGTTAATTAACTAATATAAACTCACTTGCATTATCTACTGTACCAGGAAACGAAGCATTTTCAATTGTCAAAGATTCACTATTTGGCTGCACGAGTGAGGCATCTAAAGTTGGGCCTCTATCAAAAACACAGGGACTTCACACAAGTCTCTTGCTTAAGGGTGGCTGTTACATGACAATAAATGTAGACACAAGTGACGGTTTGGTCAATGGTGTGGGGTGCATTCTCAAAAGAATTTACTTTGGAATACGTAATTTGGATGCATTGGTGCAAAAATCTTACGTCTCTGGGTTAAGTTTGAAAACTCCTTCAAGTTGATTCTGAATGGACTCCCATTTCACCGTGGCAAAAATAAAGATGAACTTCTTAAAATGCAAGAATCATTTGAAAATAATTTAAGAGTTACGTGTAGAAATTAACAGGGGTTTTGACAATTTTAATTCTGGAGGGAGATTTAAAAAAGATAAATTCAAGGGTGAATAGAGCCGAGTTAGAAATAGGAAATATAAAAACAGATTCAACCATTAAAGGAAATAGGAGGAATATCGAACGTAAAAAGTTTTTGCACGTTTTTACACAGAAAATTGCCCAAACATAAACTGCCGACACGAAGAGGTCAACAACTGACGTTTCGTTAGTCGATCACACCCCCCAGTTTAAGATAATTTGTTACTTAACCGTCTGTCGCCAAACTACGAGGGCTATTTGGATACTTTCAATTAATTAATTAAAACAAAGAGAAGTAAATTGTTATAATATGACAAATATTTGTAATGTAAACGTTTTCTTTTAGCTTAACAGTTAGCTCAGAGATTATATGGAATATCAATTTTTATTGACCTTTTCGATGCGATCGAATTGTATAGATTGGATGGCACAAGTTAATGATTTTAAGTAAAAACGCATACTTTTTGATGAAGATCAATTACCAGTAAATGATGCCGAGACTGTAAAACCATTAATTAAAAAATTATTAATGTTTACGACCACCTTTGGGCAGTCGGTACATTTACTTTTAATTTGTGGACGGCGTGCTGAATCGAATATTTGCTCCTGACAAAGAAATTGTGTGGATTGGTAACTGTAATGTTTATTGTTATTGATATATAAATTATTGTTATATTCATTTTTTTAAGCACATTTTTAATGTGGACTTATCATGAGGAAAACCGTTGACATGGTAAAGATAACACTATGGAAACCAGCGGAAGATAGAGTAAAAAATGGAAAAGATACAGAGAAGACAGAGATGAAGAAAATTGTCAGGACCGCTACAACACATACAAAATTATTAGGTTCGTTCTTTTTAGATGCACTGGTTGCACTAGTGCAAAAAGTGTACACTAAAGCGTTCTTTTTAACGGGTAGTGACGTTATTGTCGCTTTTTAGCAGTGCAGTTGTACTTAGTGCAGTAGTTGATTACACTACCTGCACTAGGTCTGGAGCAAGTGTAAAAAGTGCAAGCAGTGCAGGGCAATAATACAGCGGGAAATTTAAAATACCAAAATGGAAGATCAATGCGAGAAAGACGTGAATATTTCAGATACTTGAAATTTATTTATAAGATCAAATGTTTTCTCTCATGATAATCCAAAAATGCATTATAATTGGATACAATGTTTTCTATGTAATTTAATACGTATTTGGACTAATTCGTCGTAATCTAAAATACAATTCTTAGGTTAGATTCCCAAATTTTTAGTTATTTATTTCCTATATAAAATAATTCATCCTCTTTAATTATATCAGGTTCTATGTACATGGGTGGTAGTAATATAACAATTTTTTCGTCGTTAGACGATTCAAATGTCAAAAATTAGATGAGCCATGTTTATTATATCTCTCTCATCTATGAGTGTACTGAAACATGAGAGTGATAACGAGATAATACTGAAGTGTACTACGGCGTTCTTTTTATCCTTCGCTGTACTCTTGCACTTGCTTGCACTACCCTGCATTCGCCAGTTCTAGTGCAGTGCAGGTGTAGCACTAGTGCAGTTAAAAAGAACAAACCTAATGTTATATTCATTTTTTTCAGCACATTTTTAATGTGGACACATCATGAGGAGAAAGGACGACGACATGGTAAAGAAGATAACACTATGGAAACCAGCGAAAAACAGAGAGAGGAAGATAAGAGTACAAAAATAGAGGAGATACGGAAAATACAGAGATGAAGAAAATTGTCATGACCGCTAAAACATAAAATTAGTGTTATATTCATTTTTAAGCACATTTTTAATTTATTTGTCTTCACCTCCCTTTGATCATGTTCAAATGACACTGCACATGAGGTTGGGAGGGAAGAAGAGTATAAAAATTCCACCCCTTACATGGGTGTACCTGTCACCATTAAAACTTTAATACCTTGATTACATTTCTCAAATAAAATTACCAATTGTTAGACAGTTCAACAATGAGATTGAACTGCATGCTGATGTGCTGCAAAACTTTCTTACAGAAGTCTCCACTTTGGTAGTGTAGAAAATTCGACCAACAGAAAAATTACCTAACTAAACGCAAACATGATCGTATTAAAATTGACCTTTTTTAAAGTTCGAGTGACCTTTTGAACGGATTTTTTCACTATTCGTTTATTTAAATTTACAATCAATTTCATTTTATTTACAGATATTTATATTTTCATCAAATTAATGTAATTAAAAGAATTTCCAGTAGAAGCTCCCTCGTATAAAAAGTTCACAATGTAGTATAATAATTAATAACTAATAGCAATAAGAAATAATGTGGAAGGGGAAGTATCAAGCGGTGCATCGGAATAATTAATCAAATAACGACAGTCATGAAGTGAACCTCAAAATGTGACCTGGCCGCTTAATGGTTCCACCCCCCTCCCCTAAGGGTGTACTGTAGGGTAGGACTTAGTATTAAAATTGTAAATAATTATTAGTATTAGATCGTATTTTATTTATATAATAAATAGTTTATTAATACTAAAAATAACAAGTAATAAAATTTTTATTGTTAATACACCTGTGCTTACAATTAATTTAGTACCAATCAACCCTACTCGTCAAATCATAAATAAACCATTTTAGCTCTAAACCCCTGAGTTACATAATCCCAGCCAGGTACGGGTACAAAAATACACGTGACAATATACAGATAACAATACAGTTCTTTTTCTGTTGTTCCTACGTTCGTAGGAATTCAAAAGTTAAATCTGATTAGAAATGTTGGTCATATCTATATAGAAGAGAATCCAGGTTCGAGCCCGAGTAGAGCAAGAACTTTATTCTAACCGCCCTCCCTCGGTGTGCAATGGCAAACCACCGAAGTAATCTGCCTTGAAAACCCTTCATAAAATGAAGTGTTTAGCCAAAACCTACTCTGGGTTGTAGCGCTGTTTGACATCGACATATCCATATGGGCTACAGCTCTATGGATATTGCCATAGAAACAAAGCAAGTAATTTCCCAGTCTACCCGAGGAGAAGAACAGAAGTTTTCATTGTACACATATGTACCAATGTACCATATGTTCCTATAGATTGCGTAGATAATATGGTAAATTTTGAAAATTATATATCGGAACAAGATAATATGAAAAATGCTGTAAGTAAATTTCTTTTTATTGTTCAGTAATAATATAACTATTTGTCTAGTTTAGTCTAATTTAGAATATATATTTCATTTTACAAAATGTTTATTTGTGGATTAAGGAAATATCGTCTTTAGGTGAAAAAGATGCTTATGATTTCATTAACCGAGCTACAAGTAAGCTCGTTACGAACCGCTTATGTGGAACGGAATATAGTTACATTAGGAAGCGAGAAAAAATAACATTCCATGTGCTTAATTTGAAGGAATTGTTAAGAAGTAATAGCAATTAAATGTAGCTTTCATTTTAGAAGGTGCCTTGAGAACTTTTCCGAACATGACGGAAAAAGATGTGCAGTTGGCGATTTCCAAATGGATTCGGAGATGCACCGAAACGAGCAAAAAAAGAACGTGATTTAAATAACATATAATTAATTGTACAAAGAAAAATTTTATAAATTAAAAATAAATTTTTATTGCGAATTATATCGTTGTTTACTGATATATAAGGACGTTACACGTACTGCACATGCATATACACACAAGGTTGTACGAATGGGGTACCTCCATTATTTGTACACATTTTTTGATAAACGGGTCATTTTATAGTTGTTTAACAGAAGAGTATTACTGTTTTTACATCTGGTTATGGAGGGAGGATTTCGTTTTTTGCCTGCTGTTGCTTCGATGTTTATATTTTGTTTTCTTGCAGTCCTGAAGATGAAGGAATAAATACCTTCGAAACGTCGACGAAATAACCCTAGTAGTTTTATTAGTGTCCGTTATACCCAATATCCTGTTTTCTTATATCATCGTTTTATATATCATCGGACGAGAATTTAGTTACTATAATACATATATTGTTCCATTCAACGTATAGATAGTTGTAATCAAGTTATATTGTTCCTCTTGTTGTATCTGCTTCAAATATTAAATGTTTTTATAAGTAACACCAGTTAAAAGAACTGATGTATAATAAGTAGAAAAAAATTTTTTAAACAAAAATTCACACACTTTCAACCCATTCAATTCAATTCAACCCATTGGGGAAGTAAAGGTGCCAAAGAAAGGATAATAGGAGAGTTCCACGCCTGAAACCCAAGCCCAGTACGGGTTCCTCAATCGGTGAAAATGGTATGCAGTTTATGTAATGAATTTCATGGCCGAGCTTTTCACTTCATTATTTTCTACTGTAGACTTACACAATTACATCAAATATGTTATAAAATAATTTATAATTAAAAATGATATGATCATTTAATCAGACACGGAACTACCGTGGCGATAGGGTAAGCATGGCCAACCCAAGGTTATGTTAGTCCACCTGAAAAATAATGCATAAATCAAGCAAAGCCAGACTTTTCAGAAGTACTAACTGTATTTGATGCCCTTCATCATAAATACTCAAAAATGATAAATGATCTGCAGTTTATTCAATGAATTTCATGAGCAGCTTTTTACTTCATTATTTTCTACTGTAGACTTACAGAATTTTTTTTAACTTTTTGACCAAAAATTAAAAACGTTTCGTTAAGCGTAAAAAGATATCTGTTCTTATAAATAAACGTAAAATAAATCAAAAAAATATTTAAAAAAAACAAACACTGAGGAAAAACCGAAACTTCAAATAGAATTATTTTGAGCACAGAAAAACACAAACCTTCACATTTTTGTGTTCACCACCTGAAAGAATACTACAGTATTACAAATCTAAAGTAATAAGGATATTAAACAAAAATAAATATTCTACAGGTATACATGTTTCATAGATCCAACAGATAATCAATCAGCATATTCAATATCGAGAAAATATAGTATTAGAACTCGTGCCAAATAGAAATAGAACCAAAAATCGTCGTTTTTTAGCAATAACTTTCTTGATTTTAGAGATACAGCTAAAATTGTAATATACAATTTAAAGAACCAATAAAATTCTTTAAGTTCGTTTATTACAATATTTGCCGTATCTCAAAAATTAAGTAAGTTATTGCTGAAATACGATGATTGTCGAGTTCATTTCTACTTGGCACGATCATTAGGGTCGCTTATGTTGAACCACGAAGAAAATCAAATAAATAACCCAATGTATTAGACACCAAAAACTACTATCACATTGAACATCCCTGTTTTAAGTGGCAAGAAAACCATCCTGCCAATTTAAGTAGTACTTCTTTTCTCTAAGTAGTTTACTTGAAGAGAATTAATGTAATAACTTACAGTACAAAACGAAGATATTAATAATGTGACAAGAGTGAAGATGAAAACCAAGAAAACCGGAACAAAATACGGAGAACGGATTTTTCTACCACAACAGCGTGCTCCTCAACATCAAACCATCCGATAGTTCTGATGGATTCATTTGTCACGAGAACTTCAATTTCTGAAAAGAACAATATTGATATTCAAATAGCAAGGTTTCTTTACTCTACAAATTCATCATTCCGCCATGTCGAACATCCAGAATTTAAGAAATTGATTAATATTTTGCGATCGGGATATAACCTCCCAAATCGTCATCAAATTGGGAATCATTTGCTAGATGAGATATACAATTCTGTAAAATTTGATGTTCAAAAACAATTAAAGGGTAAAGCGGTGTGCATGACATTAGATGGTTGGAGCAACATACACAATGAACCAATGGTATGTATATCGGTAACCGACTCCTCACAAGGAACTATCCATTTAATTGAAACAATAGATGCAGCTGATAACAGCCATACCGGTGAATATTTATTAAAAATTAACTGTTGATGCGATAAAAACTTGTCAAAAGTTTGGTTGTTTCGTTCGAAGTGTTGTTACAGACAATGCAAGTAAATATGGCAAAAATGAGAAGACAATTATCACAATGGACTGAAATTGGTATACCAGATATCTTAACCTATGGTTGCTCGGCCCACATTTTAAACTTATTAGCAAAAGATAATACTATGCCGGGCTTGAAAGACGATGTCAAGAAAGTTATGAAATATTTCAAATATCATCATTTCCCAGCAGCTAAATATAAACAAGCTGTTGGTGCCACCAAATATTAATTAAAACTTTTAATAAACATTTAAGACATAATATAGGAGTTTTATTGAATTTGAGGCGAATTTGACCTTTTTGTTGTAGATAATTTGTTTGTAAGCCACTGTAAGTGGATGAATTAGGTTACATCGTTTTCATCTTGTCGAATAGGCAGCAAGCAAATAGATTTTCTAATTTTCTAATTAAGAAGTTAAAATTGTGTACTCCACGTTACCGGAAGAAGTAGTAAATAATGTGTAAATTATGAACGTGGAGAACAGCACGAATGTGAAATATTTTGCACTAAAACAGTTAGTTTAAAATTTGTATAGATTGGAATCAATACCTAGAAGTAAAAATGTTGGATAAAGGTATGGCCGATACCACTTGTTAGATTCAAACCCATTCCACTTAATAATAAGTTCCGGGTTATACTTTAATTCTTCTTTGATTTATCTCCTTCGTTTGCCCAAGAAAAACTTTATTGTTAATTAATAAATTTGTTTCCAAATTTATTTTTATCATACAGACTATAGAACTTAAATAGCAGAACATTTTTTTAATATGAATATTTGTGGTCAATATCGATAAGTTGGTATTGGAGGTCAGATAACAAACTTAAATCAGGTTAATGATTTTAGATATGTATTTAGCCATGAGAGGAATAAAATCTGAAGTTTTGCAGACGGGAGAGTCCGAAAATTCAATTGAAGCGTTGCTATAGCAAACAGGGTGTTCTTCGCAAAATGATTTTTTTCATTTAAAAATTAAAAACGTTATTAATTTAAAAAAAATTTCGTTAAAAAACATAATTAAAACTCTGTTATGCTAAACGTAAATCAAAAAGAATGAAGAGAAACTAAAACTTCAAATATATATATATTCGCAATGATGTTTCCGTAGACTTATTCGGTCGCCGAGTTTAAGAACTTACTTTCTCACAAGGATATTCCGTCGACGGGTGTTAATGTACTTCATAATTTGTGTACATAATATTATTTTAGTCTCTTGGGTTATCTTTATCTTGTTGTAAAAAGGTTTTAGCCGTTAATAAACTTGATGATAATATTATTATTAAAATAATTCAGCATTCACACGAAAACGCTTTCGTTTTTAATAAACGAATGCGGGTTTGAATGAAATCGAAGTTAAGCTTCTGATTGTTTCATTCTGCTGCTAACTCATAAAGGTAGAAATAACATGTCTTTAAAAACTCAATTTTTTATCGGTAGCAATTCGTGCATTTCGGTTTTCGGAAGATTTGCTTCGGCAATTAACTTCGGCAATATTATTTATCTTTAATGTCTCAAGATATTAAGGCTTACCCCTATGTAAGTCCATTTTCTATTGTTGCCTACTTTCAAATAATTTTTAATTCTCTGTTCCTGTTAACGATCCATTCATACGTGATGCTTACGCAGGGATTTCCTCAGTGAAGTTAAAGAAAGGTCTCATAAAATGACTAAGGTCCGGTCTGGCTTTTGTAAGCCGGTGTAATAAAATCGTTTAATTACAAATTAAAATAGTATTTTACTATAACATAAGACGAAGCTTCTTTTAGATTAATAAGGACATAGTATTCCTAACATCTTAGACCAGCACTACGTATTTATCAATTAAATACGAACCATCTTTAAGATCAACGAATAATTAAGATTAAAGACATGATATTGCTACCCTTATGAACCAACAATATAAATTAATTGCGGAAGCAAATCTTCCGAAAAACGAAAGGAGTCAAATGATACCGATAAAAATTTTGGATCAAAGTATTGGGCCGATACCACTTGTTAGATTCAAACCCATTCCACTTATAAATCAATAAGATTCAGGTTATACTTTAATTCTTCTTTGATTTATTTCCTTCGTTCGCCACCGAGTACAAAAACTTTATTTTGATTAATAAATTAGTTTCCATATTTATTTTTATCATATAAATTATAGAACTTAAATAACAGAACATTTTTCTAATATGAATATTTATGGTCAATATCGACAGGTTGGTATTGGAGGTACTAAACCTAAATAAATTTAATGATTTCAAATACGTATTTCGCCATGAGAGTAATAAAATCTGTTTTGCAGGTGAGTCTGAAAGTTCAATTGAAGTGTTGCTACATCAAACAGGGTGTTGTTACTCGCTGAAAGGTTTTTTATTTCGATGAAAAAGAAATCTGTTCTTATGAATAAACTAAAATAAAACAAAAAAGTATAAAAATATCTAAAAGGCTGAAGAGAAACTGAAACTTCAAATACAATTATTTTGGACAAAGAAAGAACCAAACTTCACATATTTGTGTTCGCCACCAGAAAATAATACTACAGCAAATACGTTCTTATAGATAAACGTAAAATAAACCAAAAAATGTATTTAAAAAAGCAAAAAGACTGAGTGGAGACTGAAACTTCAATTAGAATTATTTTCGGAAAAGTAAAGAAATCGCCAAATTTTGTGTTCACGCAATTAATCTTCTAAAGATTTTCAAAACTCCTGCTATTGCACATAATAAAAGTGTAGTTGTTGGAAAAGTTTTGAAGGAAAATTGTATGAATGTGTTAATAACTGGTGCATGCAATGAATCTTCTATGAAGGCATTGGATAAGCAGGTAAAGAAAATGAAATAGAACTTAAATAACAGAGCATTTGTTTAATATAAATATTTGTGGTCAATATCGATAAGTTGGTATTGGAGATAACAAACTTAAATAAAGTAAATAATTTCAAATACGTATTTCGCCATGAGGGGAATAAAATCTGAAGTTTTGCAGGTGAGAGTCCGAAAATTCAATTGAAGCGTTGCTATAGCAAACAGGGTGTTCTTCGCAAACAGGTTTTTTTATGATAAACGTAAATCAAAAAGACTGAAGAGAAACTAAAACTTCAAATAGATATATTTTGGGCAAGGAAAACTCCAAACTTAACATTGTAGTATTCACTACAAAAACGTTCAGTTCTTATGAATAAACGTAAATAAACCAAACAAGTATTAAAAGCATCTAAAGAGAAACTGAGAGGATGGTTACGGTCTGATGCTTAAGTGCCCTGGCTGTTAAGCAGAGAATCCTGGTCCCAAGAGACCAAAATAAAAATTTCACCGATTTACAAATAATCATCTTCAAATTATTGCAAATTTGAATAAAATATCTAAATCAAATTTCACTACATCATATTATAATAACAATCATAGCAGAATTCAGAGTGTTTTCTAAATTTTACACAGATAAAAATTTAAGATATCACAATTTTCAAGACCAATAATTAAAATACTTATCTGTGGTTATTAAAAACGTAGTCTTTAACAGAAAATTAAGTATGCATTAAACCCGAAATTACCAATCTGTACAATACTAACATTATTAAAAAAAATATATCCTACAGCTATGTTTCATAGATTCAACCGATAACCAATCAGCTAGATGCATGTTCAATATTGAGAAAATATATTAGTGTCGCTTATGTTGAACCACAAAAAAAATTAAATAAATACCCTAATGCATGAATTGCCAAAAATCTTGTCATAACATAAACTACTGCCACCTTGAACCGCGCTGTGTTAACCAAACCGAAAACATCCAGCCAATTTAAGTACTTCTATTTCCTAAGTATTTGAAGAAGAAAAAGTACTCGAACAAGAAAATTCATTTAAAAACTAGAAGTCAAGAACTTCAAACTAATTATAGTTCAAGAAGAGATTGAATGTAATAATAACTTGAAGTTTAGGCATATAAAGTTACTAACTCTATTCTTTAAGATACATTTGAAACAAGAAAATATTTAAGAAAGTGGCTAAAGAACTCACAAGAAAAGCCACCAATCAGAAAGGATACAGGACAATGGGCAAAGAGCGATAATGAAAGTTGTTGCCTAAGCCAAACACCTCGTAAGTGTCTTCAAAACGCGCTTTCAGACATCTTTCAATACTTGAAATTCCAGATGGACATAACATTCAAAAAATTGAAAGTCAAAGAAACTCAGCTCACACATCAAATTAACCAAAAGAAGATACCTGGTTTGGATTTTATAACAGGAAAGATATTACAACTAACGGATAAATGTATAAAACTAATATATAACATTTATTTATAATGCGGTTATAAGACCAAACTATTATCGTAATCAGTGGAAAGTTGCCCAAATTATTTTTCTGTCAAAACCCGGAAAGAATATAATACTACAATTGGCAATACATTCCAAAATATTTGTAAAATACCTTTTTGGTCGCTTAAAAGCACTTAAACATCAACATTGAAACTCAAGAAACATACCGGAAAGTAAATCGATGGGCAAACCCAAGAACCTTCTTGGGTGTTATAATGAATATTTAAAATGACTAATTTTATCAGCTCGGAACAAGTCCGGAAGTCTTGCATTATTATTCACTGGGAATCAATTTAACATTTGTAAAGAAAATTTTATTAATTCCGGCATGTTCCTCCCAATCAAATAAATGTAAGAGAAATAGTACGAAAAATGTCTTTATCTGATCGACAGAGGCTATAATGATGTAACTGTACTTGTAAATGTTCCACCAAGAGATGATGTTTATGTACTACATCTGGCGAATGATGTAATTCAAAACATGCTGGCAGTTCATCATGCACTAACAAGTAAACTGACGTGTACTAATAACAATATATGTATGTCAATTAAGATAACATTCGTAGATAAACCAACATGAACTAGTAAATTCTAAGATTGACCGTTTATGACATGGTAAAAGTCCGAAATTGTACTGATAATTCACCTATTCGTACCACATTAAAATTATAAATCCTATGATTTACCGGTTTTCGGACTTTTACGGTAACAAAAATTAATGGAAGACGAAATTAATTCCACCAAACATGGTTTTATTCAGTCCGATGGCTAGAACGACTCGTTTCACCAACTGTATTAGCAATGATATTTTCGTGGACTTATTCGGTCGCGGAGGTTAAGAACTTAGTTTCCCACAAGGATATTGCGTCGACGGGTGTTAATGCACTTCATAATTTGTGTACATAATATTATTTGAGTTTCTTGGGTTATCTTTATCTTGTTGTAAAAAGGTTTTAGCCGTTAATAAAGATGATGATAATATTATTATTAAAGTATTTCAGAATTCACACGAAAACGCTTTCGTTTTTAATAAAAATGATTAGTACAAGACTACACTTCTAACAAAGGAAAAAAACTTCTAAATTAAATATACATTATCTATGAGAAAAAAAAACCCACTACCATGTGGGTTCTTCAATTCTCTAATCATTGCAAAGCCAAAAAGTATGAAAGAAATCGAAAAAGCTGCGAAATTAAAACTTCTAGTAGAAAAAAAATTGTCAGAATATTTTCTAAAATCCTTCTATTGCATATAATAAAAGTGTAGTTGATTGATGGAAAAGATTTCAATGTAAAATATGAGCACGTAATCGAAACTGGTCACAGGGACTTAATGATTGGAGAATTCGTGGTTACGAATCTTCTAATCATGAGGAAATAAGTGGACAATTACCAGAAGCTAGTGCTTTTAACAGGAGTAATCTAAAGTAAAGCGACTTCTGAATGTACCTATAACGAAAGTATTTCAAAATTCAAACGAAAACACTTTCGTTTTTAATAACAATCGATTATTACCAGATAATAATTCTAACAAAACTAATCAAAAGAAAAGTTCCAAATTAAAAATATGTGAAACTATTATGCAATCTCTAAAAATTAAAGAGACACGACAACTCCCCTACCATGTCTACATTAAATTCTCTAACCATTGCAACCCTTATATCTACAATTCGAACTCTTACTCCAGTTCCTTCTAATTATTCATGTAGAAATTTCGTTCCAGTTTTGGCAATCATCCAACGCAAAGTTCAATTCATTCTGTTGAGCGGCCAGCCTACGGAAATTTGAACGAATTGGGTTTCCAATGCGTTTTTCCATAAACCACCTAGAAAAGTATGTTAATTCGACGACAAACCCAAGAAACTGAACTTTTAAATGCGAAAATCTACCCTTCGAGAAAATTTCGTCGGACAATCAGCAGAGAATTACAGTTTTAAAAATTGGGCTCGATGGCTTTGAATAGTACAGTCGAAGAAACTGTTGGAACCTGTAGGGTTCCTTAGGAGGCGGGTGAAAATACCAGCGAATTGGTTTGAGCATTACCAACACAAACCTAAAATGAGACATTTCCAGTGCTGATTTAGATCGAGTACACTGATATCGTGATAAGAAAAACGAGGTTAGTTTAGTTACTATAGAGTATAGACTATCCTCAATATGGTCTAGTCGTTAATCTGTTCTTTGAATGTTTATCTTTATAGATATTTTATCGAATTACAATTAAAATTCAAATTGAATAATTTGAAAAATTCGAGAAGAAAAGAAGCAGAATATGATCGAGATTTTAATTACAACAGAAGGTACAAGCGCAGCAAAAGATAATATTTAATTTCCAGAAGGAGGATGTTACGATTAGAATTTATTGCGGCGAGACCAGATAAGGTTTTTGTGGGGTCTTGGGGCGAAATTTATTGCGGTCACGTGCCGATAAGCGTATCTCTGCCACGAGCAGGACTCCACAGCCAAGATTCCTGAGGCAATGGTTAGGAGGAAGAAAGCGCTGGGCCCATTCTGATACCGTCTGCCGTCGAGCGAACACGCTCAAGCGCTTTCCTGCGTATTGCCAACTATTGGTTAGTTTTATTAGCAGCCGTTAGAGCCCTTTAGGCTATTATTGTCGATGCTTTGGAGAAGTTTGTGTTTGTGCAGTATATGTACCGCGACCTAATTGTGTTGTTTCCGAGTGATAAACTTCCGTAGCCGAATATTTCTGTTGTAATTTCCAGTCTACACTTAAGATCTCAGTGTAGCCATTACCGCTACCGTACCGTTGTGCGCTTTTACCGTCTTGCCTGCCGAGTCATTACGGCCCTGGACCCGCCTACACCACCTGTAGCCGCTAGGATTGCCATTCCTGCCGCAACCGTGACGAGAGATCCTTCCATTCCAGCAATCCAACACACCGGAGCCACCAATAGAAAACAACAAATAATGAGAGTACCTTTTAAGTTATTCTGTGCAGTGCTCCGGTTTCGAATTTAAAGACATTACAACTTGCTTTAGTTTAAGATTTATCGAGACGGTGCCATATCTAGGGCCCGTCAATTTACGGTTTAATGCCGTCAGTTTCTTGTATTAAGATTATATGTTTCATCATTTAATTTTATGTAATTGTTATTCTTTATCCGTGGTAGACCCGCGAGCTCAATAGTTTTAGCATTTTTGCCGCATAATTTTACTACAGGCATTGTGTACAACTGTCCTACTTGTAACCAAGTTTTTATTAAATACCGGTGTTTTCATTGATGTCTTTGTTTTGTGTTACTGTTTTATTTTCGGCAAAAATTAAATTTTTTAAGTGGCTTTGGTGTGTGAAGATTGCAGGAAGACGCCGCCGTCGTCGCGTACCGGCCTATCGCTACCTAATTTCGTTGTCGCAATTACACGCCCTGAGGCCCGCTGATCAGCTACCGGCAAATTTTGTTAATGTTTTAAATTTCATAAAAACATTTTTTGAGTCACTCTACCGTATCAAGGAATTTTCCGCATTCAGCGAATGTGCAACTAGAATGACCAACAAAACAAAATCAAATATCGACCACAATGACGAAAAACACAGATGTTTAAGCAGTGAGATAATTAATAGATAGGATCTAAATGATCGAGATAGTTGCAACAGAAAGTAGAAACGCAACAAACTACGATCTCCAGTATCCAAAACGAGAAGGAAGAAAAAGGTCGAGAAATGATCGCTTCAGTATGTTTCTGGAGGTCTCAGTGTATTTGATTTTTTGAAAGATAATTAATAGGTATGTAAACACTAAAACTACTTTCAAAAAAGCCTGTAGCTGTTTCTATTTTTTTAAAGTTTATTTATTTATTTTATTTATTTAATATATATACGGATAAACCAATTGAATTATACAAAGTAGCAAGAAATATTGCTAACACATCAACAAGCCTTGTCAAGATAATTGCAAGAGAATTATGACATAAATATTATGCATAATTCATCAAGTGTCCATCCCTTATTTTAGTCAAGCCATCTGCATCTCGGGCTGATACTGCCTGTTTTGGTGTCAATAAAAGCTTTGAATGGATAACGAAGGTAATCTCTAAACATCGGATTATGTGTACTAATAAACTGGCAAACTAGTAGGTAATAATAAGTAATAACTTATTATTTTCAGTACCCTAAAAATCCAAAATCAAATTGCAATATCAGCACATTCCAAGGAGGTTATTGTAACTGCATTATACAGTGTTTGTTATCTTAGTGTAAATTTCTAATATAATTTTAAATCATACAAATTGAATTAAAAACTGGAAATTAATCATTGATAATTTTCTGGTTGTTACAATAGCTACTTATTGAAGGTTTTTAACCTTCCTTACACTGTGGGTTTTTCGTCGCTTATTTCCACTCGATCAGAAGATTCGTAACCATCAATAAGATCGACAATCATTCACTAGCGTACCTAGGGGGGGCGGAGGGGCGGATCGCCCCGGGCGGCAATTTCCTTCTTTATATTATTTTATTTCTATGAGGGGGATCTTTACGACCGCCCCAGGTGGAAAAAACTCTAGGTACGCCACTGCAATCATTAAACCGCTATCACCGGTTTCTAACACATTCGTATATTTTAGAAATTTGTTTGACCATCTTTTTTGGATGGTGATCACAGAAATTCGGTGTTTTCATTGCCCATAAAATTTCAAATTGAAGTTTCCTTTAAGCATAATTCATAAAGTTCTCCTAACTTCGCACCTTTCTCTTCAGCCTATTAGACATATTTCATGCTATTTTGCTTTCTTCTACTTTTATTCATTTTCATTTTCTAAGGAATTCTCAATTATCTACCTGCTGCTCTAAAAAGTTCCAGTCAAACCTGTACATCTACACGACTCGCGGGTCTCAAGACCCGCTCGCTTCGGAACAGATTTACTTTTGAATCCGTTATATTATATAACGACAGATTTCTTTTCACACTTAACAAACGTTTTTCAATTTTGGTAGAAAAGCTTCCTCCAGAGAATACTCGGCTGGCTATAGCAACGTTACAATTGAATTTTTGAACTCTCCCAGATGCAAATCTTCGGATTTTATGGTGCTATTAAAGAATAATATGTAAAACGGATTTGGTCAGTCACCAAAGGATAATTTAAAATTAACTTCATTGAAGTTCTGATTGAAAAGAAAAATTATGATCTTGAAAAACCTAAATCAGAAGAATCAGGTGAACTAAAGTTCAAAATAAAGGAATCAAACTTCTTGAATATGAAATTTTTCCCTGAACAGCTTATAAGAAATCACATATTTTCTCCCAATGTTTATTTTAGTTTATTTTTTATTATACTATTTATTAATTAATTAGACGAAATTTCCATTTACATTATAAAATGCTTACTATGATTGATAACCGTTTAAATAAAATTAAGGATGATTCTAATATATTTTGAGGACTTTGTTACGGTCCGTTTCTTTTCGAACACTTTTTGAAATTCATTAAAGTTTTCTTTATTAGTTTCATTAATTTTGTTATAGGAGGCATAAGTGTTTAGAATATTGATTTTTAAATGATAGCTAAGAGCTGCACGTGGAGTTTAAGATATCGTTTTCTTGGTAAATTTTCAATAAATAACTACGTTTTGGGAATTAGATTTTCTAGTTAATTGTGGAACTTTTTTATTTGGTATATGGATTGCTTGCGTTTTCTTTTTGTGAGTTTTGGGAATTACCGGCTTTCTTGTGAAGCATGTTCGTTTTGTTCAAACTTCAATTTAAAGGATATATGTTCCATATTTTTAACATCGTTTACATCAATTCACCACCAATACTATTTCTTGGTGACCCTCGAACAACTGAGGCTGTTTATTTTTTTGTATACTTAATACCTGCCGATTCATTTTGGATTGAATATTTATTCTTCCTTTTGAACCGTCTCGTTCCGTTTTTTTTTTTTTTGAATATTTGATAACGTTGCCGTGGAACGTAGCTTATATCACCTTGAAATTCCATTATTCTTCCATTCCAGAGAATATCAACCTAGAAGACACCGATAGCAGATAAGCGGTTCTGTTTGTTTATACTATTTATGATTTATTGCGAGTTGATCGTATTGGGCCGTCATTACTATTATATTGAGTTTTAGAACACTATTATTATTGGCGCCCAAAAACCATTCATTACTAAGGTAATGCGTTAAGGCGCAAGCTCTTCCGAGCAGACCAGCGTTCTCTGTACGGTAGTTTTTATAATATATCGGTTTTTGGGTTTAATCCTTGTTTTTGCTGCTGACTTAGCTAGAAGGACAATTTCTTTTGCTTTTGCCAAAACCCTGAGATTATTTTACAACGTGGCAACTTCACGTTCTACTTCTTCACCGGACTAAACTCTTTGGCGACATCTTACAACTTCCACCAATTAGTTGTAATCCAATTTATAAACAACCAACACGAATGCAAGGAACAATCAATTTTTGAAAAACATTTTCAATGTGCGAATTAACAGAGAACATGCGTCAAGCTGAAAATAATATTTATTTTAAAAAATATTAATTATAGCCAAAGTTATGAGCCAGAGCTCGGAACCTTATGCGTTAAAAAAACAATGAAATATGTGAATACGTATGCACTAAAAAAATAGAAAAATATGCGGTATAATATGCAGTAAAAATTAAAATAATATTCTACAAAATTTATAAAAAAATTTTGTTTAATCTTAAAATAACAAAAGAAGAAAGTTGTAACTGCTAACATTTATTGAAAAAACAAAAACAATATTAAAAATAAGTCATCGTAAGAACCCTTAGAACTATAGGGGAGAGAGATGGACTCTAGATGAAGTTAGACGTAAGCAAGTTCTTTCGTGATAATTTACCTGTGTATTGCAAAAAATATGGGTAGAAAATTTACTATTTACCCGGAGTGCTGGGCAATATGTTTTTTGAAGAAACACCAAGTCACAGTCAAACACTAAAAACAATGACAATTATGAATTCATTTGTAGCGGTGTTAAATTAACTACACGGTTAATTAAATGCTTGCTCATAAGATGTGGCAAGCGCATCCAGATAACATGCCACGCGATGGAAGCACTCTTCCACAGTAATTCGAAAAAATGTTCAAATCCGTCACTGCGGATTAACAACAGCCAATCACACGAAGTGTCGAAATTTATAAGTGACAAAATTAAACGAATTACTTACAGAATTTAGTACAATTGTGATTGGTGATCGCCAACGTCAGCTTAAAAAGAAAATTGCTATTCGTAAAGCAATGAAATTGTAACAGAATTAACTTGTCCATTAATTACGACACTTCTTTCAGATTACCAAGGGCATAGTATTCTTACCATCTTAAACCAGCCATTTGGCACAACGTTACAATTCGTAAAAGTTCAGGTTCGAGTGTCACTCGAACCATAAATGAAATTAATTCTTCCAACTTATATTATAATAACATCACTTCTAGTAAACCACTTAACCGCGAGCGAGACTCGAGCCCGCAAAGCGGGGGCAGTCATGATGATATCCGCAAAACACACCCGTTGCGACGGTCCGGTCTGACCAGACCCTCTGCGCCGGGTATGTTACACCTAAGAAAAGAAGATTAAATCGTAGCATTAAGGTTTTTGGAAGCATACCCGAGGATCTCTGATGCATTCTTTAAATGTATAAGCTATCAACAAATCCCGAGAGAGTTGCAGAGAATTTTTGTTTATTTTATTCAATTTATTGTTTTTTTTATCTCTTACTGGACTTCGTTCTGTTATAATTTATAAAACAAAACTGCTGCAAGCACCTTCGAGTGACTGTGTTCTAATTGCTCTGATCCGTTGAAGTTGAACGTGAATGTCAATAGGTGAGACAATTATTAATTGTATATCAATTTTATAATTTATACCAAATATTTCCGTTTTTATGGCTAAGGGGTGGCGGTGTTCTTCTTAAATAAGGCGACCGTCCGCAAGCAAAGAGACCATGTAGATATGTACAAAATGCTAGCATTTGTTTGCTATTGGGTTGGGAATATGTCACTCAAGTTTACACGCGACCAACTGAATATTACCCCCCACACAGCCGTAGACTGGTCGTCGTTTTGGCGAGAGGTGGTGTTCGATGAACTTATAAACCGATCCGTAAGACTTGGCGGACCAGGGATAACAGTAGAGATTGATGAGTCCAAATTTGAAAAACGAAAACATTATCGGGGTGAGTTTTACATTATAACATACCAGTAACAAGCTTTTAAGAACAATCCTTTATATTAATATTATGTATTTATATTCTAATAATGATTTATTTTCAAGGTCAACCAGATGAAGGACATTGGGTGGATACGAGCGACGCACTGACCGTGTGTTCATGGCCATTGTTGAAGATCGTACCGCCGAAACCTTGATGCCCATCTGGAGAGATGGATCGAGCTAAGCACTACAATAATTAGCGATTAAATGAACATGGCTAAGATCATTTGACGGTAATATAAATCAAACCAGATAGTAAACAAAATTTATATATTGTAGGACAATCATTCACTACACTTCCGTGATGCAGTAACGGTGGCCCACACGAATTCTATCGAGTCGCCTTGACGTGTGCCAAGGCTATTATGGCATGAGGGAGGCGTACGAAGGCCAACATACCTGGCAACCTAGCCACGTAGCAACCTAGTATGTTTAACAAACGTAAGCAGCCAAGCGAGAACAGGTTTAAGGTCTTTTTAAAGCTTGCTGTATAATCGACAAAACAATTTTGTTATACTAAAATAGTAACAAAAGTTTTATATTGGATCTTCGGATTTATTTTGTGAACATTTGTATTTATGCTAGGGTTATACACATGCAATGATTTAGTGGCGCCAGTTGTCGATGGCGCACCAGGAATGGTTTACACTTAAAATGTGTAAATGTAAATGTGTTACTCTTCCGAAAAACGAAATGCGCAGATTGCTACAGATAAAAAATTGGATTTTTAAGACATGATATTTCTACCATTATGAGCCAGCAGCGGAAAGACATAATCAGAAGAGTACAGACACATCGATTAAATACGAAGCTTCTTTATGATTAATAACGACATGATATTTCTACCTTTATGAGTCAACAATATAAATTAATTGCCGAAGCAA
Organism: Cantharis nigra; assembly: GCA_958510845.1. Lineage (NCBI taxonomy): Eukaryota > Metazoa > Arthropoda > Insecta > Coleoptera > Cantharidae > Cantharis > Cantharis nigra. The sequence goes on along the minus strand of OY294034.1, from coordinate 6,481,522 downwards.
ATCTTACGAAAAACAAATTGCGCAAATTGAAATTTTAAGACATGATATTTCTACCGTTGTGAGCCACCAGCGGAAAGACACATCCAAAAGCATCATCATCCAGGTGAGAGTCTGAAAGTTCAATTGAAGTGTTGCTACAACAAACAGGATGTTGTTACTCGCAGGAAGGTTTTTTTTGAGTAAAAGGAAATCTGTTCATATGAATAAACCAAAAAAAGTATAAAAATATCTAAAAGGCTGAAGAGAAACTGAAACTTCAAATAGAATTATTTTGGACAAAGAAAGAACCAAACTTCACATATTTGTGTTCACCACCTTAAAGTAATATTACAGCAAATATGTTCTTATGAATAAACGTAAAATAAACCAAAAAAGGTATTTAAAAAATCTAAAAGACTGAGGGGAGACTGAAACTTCAATTAGAATTGTTTTCGGAAAAGAAAAGAAGAAATCAAAAAATTTTGTGTTCACACAATTAATCTTCTAAAGATTTTCAAAAATCCTTGTATTGCACATAATAAAAGTGTAGTTGACGGAAAAGTTTTGAAGGAAAAATGTACGAATGTGTTAATAACTGGTGCATGCAATTTAGTAATAGTCAAAGTAGTTGGTGGGTACGAATCTTCTAATCTAGAGGAAATAAGCGATCAGGGCATTAAAGAAGCAGGTAAAGAATATGAAAAAGGGTAACGAAGAAAAGATTTCTCCCTCAATGCCCGGACACCAGTTAAAATTAAAATACCGAAAGTAGATCAATGGAGAAACCCAAGAACTTTCTTGGCTGTTATAATGGATATTCAAAATTACGAATTTTATCAGCTTGGAACTAGTGCAGGACCTCTTGCACAATTATTTACTGGAAATCAACTCACCATTTGTAAAAAAAAATGTTATTAACTCCGAAGTGTTCCTCCCAATGAAATAAATGCAAAGGGAGTAGCACGACAAATATCTTTATCTGGCGGACAGAGGTTATAATGATGTAACTGTACTCATAAATGTTCCACCAAGATATGATGTTTATGTACTACATCTGGCGAATGATGTAATTCAAAACACTCTGGCAGTTCATCCTGTACTAACAAGTAAACTGATGTGTACTAATAACAACATATGTCAAATAACATGACATTCGTAGATTTACCAACATGAACTAGTAAATTATAAAATTGACCGTTAAGGCATGGTAAAAGTCCGAAATTGTAAGTACTGATAATTCACCTATTTGTACATGTACCAAATCAAAATTGTAAATCCTTAGATTTGCCGGTTTTCGAGCTTTTACAGTAACAAAAATTAATGGAAGACGACATTAATTCCACCAAACATGGTTTTATTCAGTCCGAAGACTAGAATGACTCGTTCCGCCAACTGTATTCGCAATGATGTTTCCGTGGACTTATTAGGTCGCTCAGTTTAAGAACTTACTTTCCCACAAGGATATTCCGTCGACGGGTGTTAATGCAGTTCATAATTTCTGCACATAATATTATTTTAGTTTCTTGGGTTATATTTATCTTGTTGTAAAAAGGTTTTATCCGTTAATAAAGATGATGATAATATTATTATTCAAGTATTTCAGAATTCACACTAAAAAGCTTTCGTTTTTAATAAAAATGATTAGTACAAGAAGAGGTCCACTTCTAACAAAACTAACAAAAGAAAAAACTTCTAAATTAAATATATATTATCTATGAGTAAAATTATGCCATCTGTAAAAAATTAAGAGGAAAAACAACCACACTACCATGTGGGTTCTTCAATTCTCTAATCATTGCAAAGCAAAAAAGTATGAAAGAAATCGAAAAAGCTGCGAAATTAAGCGAAACTAAAACTTCAATTAGAATTGTTAATGAAAGCAAAAAAATCAAACTTTAAATTTTTGTGTTTTCCTCCTTAAAAAAATTCTCAAAATATTTTCTAAAATCTTTCTATTCCATATAATAAGTATAGTTGATTGAAAAGTTTTAAAACAAAAATATGAGAACGTAATAGAAACGGGTGATAGCGGCTTAATGATTGTCAATGTCATTGGTGTTATGAATCTTCTAATTTTGAAGAAATAAACGATTAATTACCATGAGATGGTGCATTTAACATGAGTAATCTAATCTAAAGAAAAGCGACTTCCGAATGTACCTATAACCACTACCATGTCTATGCTTGGTACATCCAATTCACTAACTATTGCAAAGCAAACAAATATTCAAAAAATCGAAGAAGCTGCAAAATTAAGAGAAAAACTTAAACTTCAATTAGAATTGTTAAGTGCAGGGAAAAAAGCAAACTTCCAATTTTCGGGTTTACCACCCGAAAAAACAATTTGAAAATATTTTCTAAAATCCTTCTATTGCATATATGTATGTACCTACTAATAAAAGTGTATAAACATATATGAACGTATTAGAAATAGGTGATAGCGGCTTAATGATTGTCAATGTCATTGGTGGTTACGAATCTTCTAATCATGAGGAAATAAGTGGACAATTACCAGAAGATAGTGCTTTTAACAGGAGTAATCTAAAGTATTAGTTTTAAATTTTATTGGTAACATTTTCAATGTGCGAATTGACAGAGAGCTGGTGATCAAACAATTCAAACATTTACTAGACTAGTAGTCCTGAAACCACCAAGGACATTGTGTTCTTACATTCTTAAATCAGCCATATGGCAGAACGATTACATTTCGTAAAAGTTCAGGTTCCAGCGTGAAATATATAATCGAAATAGAAATATAAAATACTTCAAACTTTTAAGAAAAGAATATAATAAATCCTAGCATTGGGGTTTTCTCTGATTTAATTTAATTTATTGTTTTTTTTTTCATCTCTTACTGGATCTAGTAGTTATAATTTATAAAACAACAAAACTGCTTCAAGCACATTGGAGTGGTTGTGATAGACCGCTCTAAACCGCTGGGCAATCACACCGAGTTTCAGGTGGAAAGTTTATTCAGCATTACCTTATCAATTTCATCAACACAAAACCAGGATAATTGATATAAGCATCCATATTTAGGGAATTTTATTAAGCAAGAGATATCCTTTGGATCTGTAGTGATCAATCCTCCTTTGAATGGCTGTAAGTCATCGCAGGAACCCTAACAGAACTATATAAGGGAGCAAAAGATGGGCAAAAAATTAACTATTTACCTGGAGCGCTAGGCAATATGTTCTTTGAAGAAACACCAAGTCACAGTCAAACACTAAAAACAATATGAATTATGAAGTCTTTTGTAGCTTTAGTTTATGATGTGATTTCATATCTATTTTAACAGACTGAATAATACAATTGTATTATAATAATAAGACATGATATTTCTACCTTTATAAGTTAACAGCGGAACAACACAATCAGAAGCGTAACTTCGATTGTAGAAATTTCATTCAAAACCGTACGTGTTCTGTTAATCACGCAAAATGGAATAAGGATTGTGTTAATGGAACGTTTGTATTGATGCACTCAAAATATATTATAATATGAAGAAGCTAAAATTGTGTACTTAACATTACCGGAAGAATTAGTAAGGATTAATTACCAAAGGAAATCGGCCAAAACAATTATGCCTCAATTGCTACCGATAAAACAATGACTTTATTACAGATTTAACTTATCGATTAATTGTGAAGCTTCCTTTAGATTAATAAGGACATGGTATTTCTTCCATCATAAACCAGCAATATAGATTAATTGCCGAAGCAAGTCAGCCGAAAAGAATCATGCCTCAATTGCTAACGATAAACCAATGAATTTATATTACAATAACAATAATAATAACAAAAATAACAATCTTTATGAACTAGCCTTTTTAAGCTATTAATTACAATTTAATCTAATGCACAAATTATTTAGAGAATTAACTTATTGATTAATTGCGAAGCTTCTTTTACATTAATAAGGACATGGTATTTTTTCCATCATAGACCAACAGTATAGATATTTGCCGAAGCAAATCGGCCAAATAAAATCATGCCTCAATTGCTATCGATAAAACAATGAATCTATTACAGAATTAATTTAACGAATAATAACGAAGTTTCTTTTGGATTAATAAAGATCCGTCAAGTCGAACTAAGTTATATCAGGTTTATATCGGATATCAGCTCGATTTTAAATTTGAATGTATACGCTTTAACTAGCACTAAGCGCAATTGTACCAACCACCTAGTGGGTTTAATACTATGGATTAGTAATAAATTTTTAATTATTATTATTATTATTATTACTTATTTACAGTTTTATTATATACAGCAAAGAAATATGGAAAAATGAGAAAATTTATGAAATGCTTAATATTATGCAGGAGCATAATGTAAACCAGTATTGGATGGGAAATAATTTCGTAATTTAAAAGTTTACGAAATGGTGCAAAATTTTCTTCGACAGAAAAATACCGTAAAAACAGCAATTCAAATTAGATGAGAAGAATTTTTCCACAAGTCAAAAAATTGGATAGACAGCAATTAAGTATCTCACAGCATTGGTAAAGTCAACAAAAAGAATCGACCGCCAATTAGTCAAGTTTATTTCAACTTTCAATATATCAGAATTATCCGATAATTCAATCCACAAACTGCAAGATTATTTTCTATCAATATTCGATTAGAGCGCTGATATAGCTCGAGAACGCACGTTGGCGTGGTCTTTGTTTCGAATAGTGACATTTTAGACCAGTAGCTGATTGATAAGGTGCACACAATTAAGTGATTACAACAAGTATGGGATACTGATGACGACTAATGAGTCAGAAACACATGGTGTGATGGCTAGGAAGTCGAAGAAGTACATATGTCTATCGCTCTTTGCCTTAATTGTGTTAATTAATTTTAGATTTTAAAACTATTCAATGCACAAAAATGGCAAGATTATTTTCTATCAATAACCGATAATGTTTCATTGTTGACAGTAGAACGTCAGTGTTCCCACTGACACAGGTGTTCCCTGACGAAGAATAAAAATTTTCCCAGGCATTGCGACAAATCGGAAGATAAAAAGATAACACAATCTTAATTTTAAAATTAAAAATAAACAGTTTTAAAATTTAAAAAGGTTAATTTCAAAAACACTTACTTTAAAATTTAATGAAATAGTTTTCCCTGTCTGAAAATTTAATTTCACTGACTTTTTGCAGGTTTTCCAGACGAGTGCAAACCACGAAAGTGATTTGTTCAATTTCAACAGCCAAATTGAAAGCATGGAAGTTCAGTTATTATATTCTATAGATATTAAAGGAGATAATTTTTCTCACCGAGAAGCCGCTCTCGGTTACTTTGCAAATATTTTGTATAGAAGGAAAAAGGTTGATTGAGGAAAACCAGAAATTTTTCCAAATCCGGAAGATATGACAAGCGTTAGTTACTTAAGTTTTAAATAATCTGATTTTTCGAACCCCTCTTTATGGGCCAGTTGTATCTTAGAGTTTGTAATAAAATTTTGAATAATTTTGTAATAAAATATGAGCGAATTAGTGAAAAAATGCAAGAGAAGAAAACTAAAATTGCGCCGTCCAAGAGATTTTACTTTAATATGGTTGCCAACATGCCAACCATAGTTAATTTTATAATAACGTATCCTACTTTATTTTTGATGAATATAGACTTTAATGAGTATAAAGCATAATAAAGTTCGCGAAAATACTTTATTTTGTATCTTTAAGTACTTCGAAACTGTGATTGTGGAAAACCAGAAATTTCTCCAAATCCGGAATATATGACAAACGTTAGTTAGTTAAGGGGAAGCATGATCAGCTGTTCGCGACATTGGTTTTAAATTGTGAATAATTTCTACAATTTTCATTTTTATGCTTTAAAATTTTGTACCGTGGTATAAAATAATAAACACTATAAGAGGAGAGCATGATTTTAAAAAAATAAATTTTTATAATTTATATTTTTGAATTTGTAATTGATTGCTACGTAGGCTGGAACATAATTACTTCTTGAGTAACTCATAATGTTTACAATACCGACTTATCTATATTAACAACAAGGAACGAAAGTGAAATTTTAATATTATTGAAAGGCTATAGCCGGGTAAGCATGGGGAAATGGCCCTTAATATAGATCCTAAATGTTGATAGTTTCTTAGAAAAAAATTATTTTCGAAATTTAGTAAAGAATTTTTTTCTCAGAAAGTATTGTTGCAAATTGAATGATATTGGAATATGTTATAGAGGTACTAAAGACCTATAAGTGGTAATTTTTTTGTGCTTTTAGCTGCACATAAAATGTAGAAAAAACGGGAAAAAAGTTTTCAAAAATTAAAAAAATTCAATTTTGGCCGTTTTTTTTTGTCAAATATTCCTTATATATGCCCATATAACATATATTAATTTTAAATTTTTACCAATGGTACAACATATTGATATTTATAAAAGTTTTTGCCTAGATGCACCGGCCGGCATTGACAGTCAACTGCGTAAGGGGATGTCCATTAATTAGTTCAGGCATTAAAGAGGAATCTCACCCAATCTCACGTGTAGAAGAGGGGAGGGGGGGTTGGAAAATATTACGTAATTTTTTTTATCCACAATAAACTGTAAAATTGCGATAGAACTGGGTTAAATTAAGTAAAACAAACAATTTCACGTGAGAATTGAGTGGGGGACCGATCCAATTTTTACGATATTTTACCAGAGAGGAGGGAGGTCAAAAAATCGTCTAACGTAACAATGACGCGATGCAACTAGAACTTTTAATATATTGGAATCGTCCCTAACAAAATGCATATCTATACTAGAGCCGTCTTCCTTAAGAGCCCTTTACACTATACGATTTATCCTAGGATCTCTTGTACGATTTTACTTAGGATTCAGAAATAGACATCTTCCTGATTATAGGATTAGATTAGGATTTTGTTATGAGTTGCTTATGAGTTCATTCGAGTTTTTCTTTGCGACAAATCGTAAAATGTAAAAGATAACATATCTGCTTACGACAACTCATACGAGAAATCCTAGGATAAATCGCATAGTGTAAAGGGCCACTTAAGCATTTTAGCTAAATAGGATATAGATTGACTGTATTGGTAAGTACCTGAAAAAAAAATATTTAACTCGGTTTCGGTCATTTCAGGGAAATCTAATATATCTCTTGAAATCAGAGCTTGAAAGGGTAGTTTTTTATGTAACCAGCCGTTTCGTTCTATTTGTGTTCCCAATATGTTTTCTTCATTAATCTTGAGGTCATATGGTCTAGAACTTCAGTAATGATAGTTTCGTCAGACTGTAATTTTTTTCCGAATTCATTTAAAGAGACGATGCAATCCGGTAGTAACTTTTAAGTTTTTGAAGCATTTTATTGCCCAAAATATTGTCTAATAGTTGGTACAGTTACTTAAACGATTAGTTATAAAATTGCACTTGAATGGTGTTTTCTATTTCTTATTAAATGATTATTATGCAGTTGACTGTCGATGTTGGCCGGTGCATCTAGGCAAGAACTTTTTTAAATATTCCTAAAAATTTAAAATTAATGTTATATGAGCATATAAAAGGAATATTTGACAAAAATTTGGTGATTGTTGTACGGCCAAAATTGAATTTTTTTAATTTTTGAAAACTTTTTTCCCGTTTTTTCTACATTTTATGTGCAGCTAAAATCACAAAAAAATTACCACTTATAGGTCTTTAGTACCTCTATAACATATTCCAATATCATTCAATTTGCAATAATACTTTCTGAGAAAAAAATTCTTTACTAAATTTCGAAAATAATTTTTTTCTAAGAAACTATCAACATTTAGGATCTAATATTTTGGGAAATGTAATGTTGCTTAGAGAGGAACATTTAAAAAAAAACTTAGCCAAATTGGTGTAAGGACCATTTACCCATGCTTACCCGGCTATAGCCATTATCATTTAAATTCGTGATTGTACGGTGCTGCCAGAATTTTTACGTGACCGTTTTGCAGAGTTATGCATTTCCAATAATTTTTGTGCTACATATTGTCGTGTTCAAAAATAGTTTAATAGAGGTTGATACTAATTGTTTGATTTTTGTATATAAATTCTGTGTTGTAAAAAAAATATTAATTGTCCTGTATATTTTAAATTATTGTTAATGTTAAGTTGGTGTAGTGTTGGAGTTGAAGTTTGTAAATTATAAAAATGTAGAAATGCTTTTTGATGGCCGATGGCAAGACAGCGGACGTGAATTTGTCCGCTCTTATTTAATTTAAATAAAGTTTTTGATTTTCGAGGTTTTTTTAAGTGCTTATTTTTAATTAAGATGGTATTAGCTTTAAAATTACATTGCAATATACTTGCTCGACTTGCTACGTCGGCTTTGCAATGTTGAAAGCACGATGTTACAATATACTTAATGCTGTTAAGTATATATACTTAAAATTCAAATGTTGCAATTGGAATGCTTCTATGTTACAATAAATTGCAAATTGGAAAATATAAACTTTAAAAATTAATTTTTTAAAACGAAAAACGCTCGGACATAGTTTATTTTTTTATACTTCGCTACAAAATTTAAAAGCATAAAAATGGTATTTTGGTACAAAATATTGGCTTAGTGAATCCCATCTCTTGAGATCCGTAATTTTCGAGTTCGGGCCATTTCGGGGATGATTTTAAATTCAGGAACAATTGATCACGGGTAACAGTAAAGTTAAAATATGTAATGCCGACTTGGTCATGTCGAGGTTAATTGTTTTATTATTTTTCCGTTATCTAAGTGTAATGCTTCTATGTTACAATAAATTGCAAATTCGAAAATATAAAATTTAAAAATTAATTTTTTAAAACGAAAAATACTTAGACATACAGTTTATTTCTTTATACTTCGCTACAAAATTTGAAAGCTTAATAATGAAAATTATAGAAATAATGGTTTGCAATTTAAATACCAATGTCTCGAACAGCTGAAACTGCAGTGCCTTTCAAATAATACGATTTCGATTTCTTTTGGTAGAAAATACTGGCTTAGTGAATTAGTGGTCCATTTTTGCATTTTAAATAAATCGTCGGCATACAAGCAAAATTGACTAACTACAAAACTCGAATTTTACAGGAAAGCAGCTTTTAGGTTAAATATAGCTTATAAAATTATAGATAGCTTAATGCTACATTTCAATAATTGTAACCATAATACAATTAATAATATAGTTTATTGTATTAAAATTTTAATTATTCTTTTATTATTATATCGTTAATCAACTCAATTAGTCAAGTATCTTATTTTCGCCATTTATGGAGTTGGACACTTTTACTTGTATGCCGACGAAATGCAACGTATTATGGTCAAATACTACCTTATCTATGAAATGTGACGTTTCGAAAATGAAACGAGACATTATTTTCTGTCGTTATTTTCCAATGCAATATAATAAAGAAATCTGCATTAATGGTGAACTTTGCTTATTATATAGTACATAATGATTGCGTATGGTGGCGCTGTCCATCATTGAAAACTGTCGAAAAGCAAGACGTAAGACGTATGTATGTTTTGATTTTAAAAAGTCACGTGCTGTTGTACCGCCTTAAGTTTTAAATAATCTGACTATTCGAACCGCTCTTTATGGGCCAGTTGTACCTTAGAGTTTGTAATAAAATTTTGAGTAATTTTGTAATAACATATGAGCGAATTAGTGAAAAAACGCAAGAGAAGAAACCTAAAATTGCGCTGTACAAGAGATTTTATTTTAGTATGGTTGCCAACCATACTTTATTTCATAATAACGTATCCTACTTTATTTTATAATAACGTATCCTACTTTATTTTTGATGAATATACTTCAATGAGTATAAAGCTTAATAAAATACGCGAAAATACTTTATTTTGAATCTTTAAGTACTTCGAAAGTGTGATGTGCAAAACAAAACACTCATATGCGTAATTTCCAAAGATAATTGACTTTCAATACTTCCTAACATATCTTTGGAAAATGAAGTTGAATTTAAACATTTTGAAACGGTAATTGCAAAGGTTCAATTACTAGATACATTAAATATTAAGATGGATGGTTTATATTCCGAATCAATAAGACTTAAAAAGATTCAAAGAAAATCTACTAATAATGACAAATAATTTTCAGAGAAAAATACTGCTGAAAAATGGCAATATATACTTAAAAATGCGTCTGATAACTTACCAAATATAAAAAAAATTATTTCTTATTTGCTCTCTATTCCTGTAACCTCAGCTTTCACCGAAAGAATGTTTTCGGTGACGAACGTGAAGTGGCGAGAAAAGAGAAACAGATGGTCTATATCGTAGGCATACAAGTAAAATTGACTAACTACAAAACTAAAAAATTTTCTTTTTAATTACAAATATTAATTGATTAAATAATTTTAAAATATATTGCAGAATTTGGTATAAAAACCGACAACCTCACACCAATTTTATTATAAATAAATAATGGTATACCTAATCAAATCATTCAGAATTATATTTTCCCCATAATATTCAGAAAATACTAAACACATTGTATAATTGTAATCACAACAAAAAACACCCGTGACCAGTTGGGATTCTCCCAGAAGGTGACAAAAATGGATACACAAACTAATAAATTATATTTGTTTAGATTACCTCCTTGGAATTAAAAATGTAATACATGTTTCTGCTACTCATCATTGTTCAGTTTAAGATTGTTAGCTAATCGTCCCTATTGACGATTTAGTGTTTGAAAATAAAATATTAACGATAAGTGTTGTTTGTTTCGTTTATTACTATAAGTTCAAAATCATGGCTGTACAAACAGAAATTTCGTTTCATTTATCATTTAAAATAAATGATTTTTCTACTTTCTGCAAACAATTCTTCTGTAGAAAAATTAATCACTAACCTTCCAACCAGCAATTTAATTTTTTTTTAATCAAAATTAATTAGCTGCACCTAGCAAAAGCAAAAAGGTACATTGAAAACCCTTGGGTGTTAATAAGGTCCACCCCTAGCGCAACACTTTGTAACCATTAAGTGGGTCTTATTTAGTCAGCTTACATTGGTAGCTAACAAAGGGAACAATATTTTTTAAAACGAGCTATAAACATTTGCATTGAATAGCTGGCACCGCGCAGGGAAATATTTACGAATTCACTAGAGGGTAATTTTCAATTTTTAATATTATGCACATACCTTGTTATCTTGCAATCTAAAGGTGTGGTTATAGGGGATCTTCAGAACTACGCAGAATAGTCTGCTTCCTTCCCGGATCGATAACAAAATAGTTAAATCCAATTTTAAATGATCTTCTCCAGTAATATTTACAAAAAGCGGATTTGAGAAAATTTATCCAAATTCCATTGGGTTTTTATAAATCGGAAAGCAATCTTGATTAAAATTTCACATTTGACTTCAGATTCCTCAATCCCTCTTGGTGGCACCAAAATAAGTTCCACGATTCAAACCACAAATTTGGTGAAATCTTTTCTTGTTGACTGCTGAAGAAAAAATAAAATAAAAATATTGCAAATAATTTTCGAACAAAAACTTTCCAATTTTTTTTTAATTAAACCAAAATAAAACACAAATACTAGAAAACATCAAACTAACCATATCAGCTACTTGCAAAATAATTGGTTGGTTGATATATCTCAATTTACAACAAAAATGTCTACGTTTTCAATACAAAATTTTGAGGTTGTGACAATAACCAAGGGGAAAACCGCCAGAAAAAAAGGTTCATCAGAACAACTCACAATAAGATAACAAAAATTTGAAAAAGCCAGATGCAATTGGTAGTTAACTCTTAATCGCTATCGTGCGGTCACTGAGACAGCGTCAAGCTTTAATTTATGCTTATTTTTCGCCTCGTTCTACATTTGTCATTTCTTTTTTGTTATTAAATGTTAAAATCAATTGCTTTTCATTCTTTTCTGGCTTACTAGTATACCAAATAAAACATCTGTTGCAAAAAAAATCAAAAAGTTGCGTGAGTTAACGAGAGAAGTAAAACGCGGTCACTGTGACCGCACAGTAGTTATAGCGTAACAATTGTTTGACGTTAGTTATTCGAGGTTAAGCCAAATCTGTATGAAGTTGAATTCATAAGTCACATACTTGTGAGAAAACAACAATTTGGTCAAACGATGATTAAAAATGCTGATAATCTGAAAGAAAATTGATGAACCAATGCTCATTCAAGAGTGAATCTGCTCTTCGTAATGAATCTACATGAGGTCATAACTTTTTGTTTCAGTAAAAACAAGTTCACTATGAATATTTCTCAAGTTATAAATGAGTACTTACCGAATACACTTCTTTCTCCAAAATAAGATCTCATTCAAGTGGCTATAGAATATTATTCCATTTTTCTCTTGCTGGATAACTATTAGGTACTTATTAAGTTTGCCAATTTTTATTCATTGTCTTCTGTAAATAAAATACTGTATGTAGCATACAAATTACTATGAGGAATTAATTACCTTCATGATATTCACTCTTTCAATCAATAACAGCTACGTTTGCTTGGTAGAAACTTGGAACCACCTTGGAACTTTACCTCCACATCATCCGACCACACCTTAAAAATGTATAGGTTATGTAACAATCGGCACTTGTTGACATTTTTAGGAAGTGGCTAACGTTACGGCAAAGAGTATGTATACATACTCTTTGGTTACGGCAAATTAAGCTTCGTAGTAATCCAAGTTATAGCAAATGTAATTTTTTTTGTAGTTATATATATAAAATATAGATATTAATTGTAAATTATTTTTAAAGTTATATAAACAAGCACTTCTTTTTCCAAAATGTCTTTTTCAAGTGGCTATAGAAAATTTTTCCATTTTTCTCTTTCTGGATAACTGAATATATTTGAAGACTTATTAAGTTTGCCGTTTTATTTTCTTACGTTACAACATACAAATTACTATGGGGAATTAATTAGTTAATTACCTTCATAATATTCACTTTTTCAATCTGCAACAGCTTCGTTAACACAAGAACACACCATCAACTGGTGTATCATCGTGTAAGGTGTAGAAATTTTTAGGAAGTGGCTAGTGTTACGGCAAATTGGCTTTCACGTAGTGGTCAACTTACAGCAATTGTAATTTTTTTTCTCGTCTCGTTTAAAATATAGATGATAATTCATGAGAGCATTTTTAAATTATAAAGAAGTGATAATATGTATAAATAAAATAATAAAATCAACATCATAACTTTTTATAAATAGGAAGTTTTATTAAATACTATGTGAAAACGAATAAAATGAATAGTAACATCTATTCAACAAAGATCGGATAATCAGGGTTCTGATTATCCGATCTCGTTGTACATTGATCACCGTGCGCGGATTATCCGTGCGGTGGTTTGGGGTATCTTTTTGTGTTATACATAATATAAAATTTCGCTGAATTTATTGTTTTGTACAATTGACTTGTATAGAATATACTTAAAGTGACAATTCATCTAAATTTTCTGCTTACCTACTTTACTCAATTTAAATAAAAGTCAAACTAAATTATTTGATTTCTTCAAACATAACTTTTTAATTAATATGTTCCTTGTTTGTAATCTACTAAATAATAATGGTGGGTTTATACAACGAGATAAGGGATAAGCGCTAAGGAATAAAAAAGTTGAACCATGCGAATACTGTAGTAGCGTTTAGTCACGGAATAAGGACCAAGCGACAAGCGATAAGAAGTTGACCAAATTTCAACTTTTCTTGTCGCCTTATTCTGTTATCCATACTGCACACGCGCATTAACGCAAAATTGAATTTTTGTATAATAGAACTAATTTAACCCGCCCATTTCTTTAATTATAAATTTTAATTTTATGAAATTCTTAAATATTGTTTTTAAAATACTTCCAAAAGTTAGTTTGCACATATCAATGTGTAAGTAATAAATTAGAGAAGCCCTTACAAAATATATCGGTACCTAGTACCTACACCTAAAGGATCCAATTTCTAAAAGACGCCGTTACCCACCCACATATTGTATAATGCAAAATTATGTTTCCTTTTTACTTGGAAATGCTTCCTAGTTCAAAAATTGTTGAAAAAACATTTTTTCAAAGACAGAACGATAATATTATCGACTTCAGTTTTAAATAAACCACCAAACTGTTAAGTTGTGTTTTGCGTCTTTTTATTATTTTTTATACGTAAAGTGAATATTTCAAAAAACCAATAAAAATGGAAAATGATGCACAATTAATTGAGTGCGTTCGTGAATACGAATTTTTGTATGACAAGAAACATCCTCAATACAAGGACAACATTTCAAAATTAAATGCTTGGAGGAACATTGCATTTATACTTGAAAAAGACGGTAAAGTTTTATTTAAATATAAATCATTCTTATAATGTATAAGGTATTTTTTTGTAGTGGATGATTTACAAAAACGTTGGCTTAATTTGAGGAAAAAATATTCTCAAATGCGGAAAAAGGCAGACACACTTCCTAGTGGTTCGGGAGCGGAAAATTATATTTGGCCACATTATGAAAATTTAAAATTTTTAAATGATCATATAAGTCAAAGGGTGTAAGTGAAAAAAGTCGATAGTAGTATATTGTGGTATAATTAAAATAATTTTTGCAGTACCACCAGCAACATAAAAAAAATTTCTTCTAACATCGTCAGCAAAGAAATGGGACTTACTAATTTAACCGACCAAATTATACAAAGAGCGTAAGTAAAATTGAATATTATATTATTAATAATTACTTAAGTAAAAATCATTTACAGTTCATTAAACAAATTATGCGAAGATACCAGTAGAGAAATGGAGCTATCGGAGATGGAGATCGATTCCGATTTCGAGATAGAGCAAGAAGTATGCTCTATTTCTTCTCTGCCAACAACTATTTCAATCCCTTTACCGACAACATCAACAAATAATTCTCCCAGATGTATCATGAAATCAAATAAGAGGAAATCAACGGAATTATCGAATGTTGTCGAAAAAGCAATGGAATCCATGGGCCAATATTTCAAAAAGAGAACCGTTGACAATAATATTGACGAAGCCTTTGGAACAACTGTAGCCCTTATGTTAAATAAGGTCAAGGGTTTCCAAAATAAAATTCAATTACAATCTAAAATTTTAAATTTAATTTCTGAACATGCAAATGAATAAAACAATAAAAAAATTATTTACAAATTTTATTTAATTAAAACAATTTATTATGATGTAGTTTAGAATAGCGAAATATTTGTTAAAATGTTAAATATAGATACAATTATTAATTTTAAAAGAAATTTAAATATTTATAATGCAGAATTGATTTAAAAAAAATTTTTAAGTTTTTTAAAATTATAATTTTAAAAAGCTGTAGAAAACATTTTTTTAAATCAATTCTGCATTACAAATATTTGAATTTCTTTGTAAATTAATAATTGCATCTGAAAATCTGTGCTAAGTCACATGAAACATGTCATGCTAATAAAAATAAACCTTGTGTTTCAATAGCGAAGAAAGAGTACCTACGTACTACATTATATATTTAAATATTTCAATTTATTATGGTTCAGAGCCCCTACTTACACTTTCATTTTGCCAAGACACTGCTCCAAAAGTACTTGTAAAATATCTCGATAAAGTGTCTCTAATTGAGCGAACAATTTGACTTGAGTTATTGCTTCCAAGTCTTTGGATATTTGTAAAATTGGGGGCATCATCTCTCCACTTGCCTAAATGCAAATTCCCATCGTTATCATAATAGTCGGTATAACCAGTAGGACAATACCTTCTATTATTTAACGGCAATGCTTCCTCTCCACATTGCACAAAATTGTGTAACACTATTGTTGCTTTTACGATACTTTCGCAAGTGTCGATGTTACCAATAATAGGTTTTCTCAAAATCCGCCATCGTTGGACCAGAATGCCAAACGTATTTTCAATTACTCTTCTAGCTCGAGATAATCGATAATTGAAAATTTGCTTTTCGTGTGACAATCTTTCACCAGGATATGGACGCATTATGTGTTTGTGGAGAGGAAATGCCTGATCGGCTACAAAAAAACATGGTGTATTTATGTCTGAATGTGGTAGACATTGGTCGGTGGGTATTTTAATAGCTTCGGCATTATTTTCCATTATGGCACTTCCGAAAGCAGAGTTTCGAAATATTCTGCTATCGTGCATTGAACCAGTAGCACCAATGTCCACCAAAGTAAATTTGTATTGGAAATCACAGATTGCCATTAACACCAAACTAAAAAAATTGACATTTCTAAAACTGTATGATTTCTAAATACACAAATTTACCTGAATGTTTTCTTATATGAAAAATAATCGGAGCCAGAAAAACGCGGAGCTTGGATGTTAATGTGTTTTCCATCCAACGCACCTATACAATTGGGCATATTCCAACGTTGAAAAAAACCGTTTATTATTTCCAACCAATTACTTTCCTCCGGCGGTTTCAAGTAAGTTGGTGAAAGAACATCCCAGAGAACTTCGCAAGTTTCTTTAATAACACAATGTACTGTGGTTTTTCCAACATAATAAGCCCATGCAATTTCTTGCATTGAAGACCCTTGTGAAAGAAAGCTGCAATTAAAAAATAAAATATTTTCTTTGTTACCCCAGGATAAATTATGTGTTACGTAACTGTAAAGTCATTGTTAATCGATGACCAGGTGTTAAAGGACTTTTATTTATACATTTTTGTAGCCTCGATTCGACTAAACTTAATAAAAGTTTATATTGGTCAACACTTAATCTGGTATACTTGAAAAATTGTACACTATCATTTTCACGAATGTATTTCACCAGACACTCGTATTGACCAATAACACTTCGAAGTCGATTAATCGGTTGTACTTTATAACGACGACGTGTTCTTCTTTTATCTTTTTTTTTATTTACACTGAGATACAGTTTTAAGCAAATTAACATGCTCATTGCTACTGCTAAATCTTGATACATATTTTAAGATAGAAAATTTGAAACGAGATACGAAATGTAAACAAAAATGAAAACGAAAGTTGTGTCAAAACTGCCAAGTTTCAAAACAATCTTTTCTGCTCATGCGTAAAAATGCGCATTTCGTATCCGTTATCTTGTTGTATAAACCAGCTTATTCCGTATTCACTATCGCTTAGGTCTTATGCCTTAGCGCTTATCCCTTATCTCGTTGTATAAACCCACCATAAGTATATCTTGTAATATTAACAAAAAATGTCAACTATTATTATCCGTGTTTTTCAATTATTTAGAGCAATTTAGAGCACGGTCCCAGTCAGCCCGGACAATCGAGGTTCTACTGTAATTAGATATTAATCAGAGAAATCTTTCAAGTCGTCTTACTGGATACTGTAGTACTGGTACAGTTAGCAATTAGTACTTCTAACTTGAATTTATTTTTATACAGTATTTATATGAAGTTAACAGTGATTGCCTTGATTATAATGCACCAATAGTTATTTTTCTGTAGTTTTTTCACATTAATGCAAATATTTTCTGCAAACTACAAATATGTGAGTCTACGAGCAATGGTTTTACCAAAATAATCTTTTATTATAAAATCTGAATTAAATTGCCTAAATATAAAATTATGTAAGTCTACAGTAGAAAATAATAAAGTAAATAAATTGATAGTTTTTTAATTTCAATAAACAAAAACAATGATTTTGCCAAAATAATCTTCTATTATAAAATCTGCATTAACGTAAATATTATTTTTTTATTTAATTATTAAATATTATTTGCCATAATATAAAATTATGTAAGTGTACAGTAGAAAATAATAAAGTAAAAATATTTACTCATTTTTTACTTTCCTTTAGTTTAACGGTGATCTTCAGTTCCATTTTGCCACCTCGGACCAATAACAAAAAGGTTTCATCAAATTCTAAAGAACTCGTTCCAATACTACCCACATTTACCAAAATCAGCATCGAGTTAATTTATCCAAATACTGCCTCATGGGGATGCATATTGGTTTTTCAAAAATGTCATAAAGAAATCTTGATTAAAATTTCACATTTGACTTCAGATTCCTAAATCACTGTTGCTGGCATCAAAATATGTTCCATGATTCAAAACACCATTTTGTTGAAATCTCTTCTTGTGAACTGTTTAACAAAAAATACGATAAGATTCCCGATTGTAAATAATTTTCCTATAAAATAATTAAAATAATTTTTCGTTAACCAAAACAAACACAAACAATAAAAACCAACAAACTAACCATACCAGTTAGTCAAACAATAATCCAGCGGCTGATAAATTTTAATATAATTTTGAAGTTATGATTAAAAAAAGTTAAAAATATAGTTATATAAATATATAAAACAAATGAAACTAACCAAATCAGTTACTTAAAAAATAATTCAGTGGTTAATAAATCTTAATTTAAAACATAAATTTATACAACGTCTGCGACACAAAATTTACAGGTTATGATTCTGCGCGAATATGGGAGGGGCTCGAACATAACTTTAGGAACTGGCTCTAGTTACGGAAAACGGAACTTTTAGGAAGTGGTTAACCACCAATCGGAACGATTCTGATTTGACATAACAACCTTGTTGTGATAACAATTTGGTTAATTTGAAGCATAGCAAAAGTGGCAAGATAAGAGCATGTCGGCACGAGGTGCTGCCTTAATCTCCTACAACTGGCGAAGTAAAAATGGTATGGGTAATTTTTAGGGAATTACTTAAACCGGAGTTGGCATCAAGGCAGACTGATTTAGAAAAATTGGATTCAGTGACGGCGCCAGAGGTGGGAACTTGCCCACCCTGTTGATTGGAGTGTCCACCCAATTCTTTGAAGTGCTTATTTCAATAATGTATTTTTTTAGTTATAGCAATCACAAGCGTGTCCACCCAGACGGTCGTGACCAACCACGTCAAGCGTATTTCAAAGAATTCAATGACAATTTTTCAAAACACCAGACGAAGAAGATTCGAGTGCCTCCGGAACTAAATGTGGTTGAGGTGGATTTAGTTCAGGGATGTCTTTAGCGAGTCAAGCGCCAGCCAAAACGGCCCGGACTACTCGGAGTACCTATCTTTAGCTGCTTATTTCCTATTAGTATAGGCCGAGTTTTGGAATTGAACTGTGCTGACATTTGGTTTTAAGCGGCTGTCTAAGGGTAAATTTTGCAATTTTTCTTAAATTTTTTTTTTTAAACAAAACGTCGACCCGCAATTATACTGTCGTACATCACAAAATCCAAAAAAATTAGTTAAGATAGCCATTTTGTATAAATTTTTTTTTCTCTACCGATCTGTGTTATCAGAATGTTTCAATTTTCAATTTTGTATAGTTTGCGAGATATTGGGTATGAATTTTGCCTTATACGCCACAAAATACAGTAGCTTTAGTATTATATTGCCTCAAACGCCAAATTTTTGGATATACGACAAAAATCACTGTAAAATTGTATAAGAAAATTATCTTCAATTATTTTGACGTATGTGTTCATATTTAGTGTTATATACGGTACTATAACAGAAATACAGGTGAAGTATTATGCTCGTATTATCTTACGTGCATGGAATTTGTGGTTTTTTGGTGCATTTTTTATGTAACTTATGATTTAATTTGTGATCCAGATTTTGAATTTGACAATATATTTCATATTTTCATTATTTTTTGGTTTCTCGTACTAATTAAGCATATTATTAACCATTATTTTGACATATATAATCACATTATTTTGGCGTATGTAGCATGCATGCAGAAAATTTCATCAAAAGTGGCGTATACGGTAAGATACTTTTGAACAAAAGTGCCTTAAAATCCGAAATTTATTTATACAAAGCTTCATATCTTAGTACCAAAAGAAGCGCAATGAAATGAACTACAAGTGACCAGAAAATAGAACCAAGTTTTTCGTGTCAATTTTTTTTTATTTCGTTTCAATCTTTAACATCGATTTCCCAAAACTCGATTTTTCGGATATACGACAAAATAATTGCGGGTCGACGATTTGTAGTTACGCATTTCACAAGAAAAGAGTTTTCCCTAATATCAGTAAAATCATATCGATTTAAATGATGTTCTGTTAAACATTGGTAAGCACATTTTTCTCATGAAGATGGTTTCACCAGTACAAAATATTATATGGACTTATTTTTGTGAAAAATAGTTTTCTTTATAGTAAAATCTACTACGTGTATTTTTCTAGAAGGTGGTACACTTTTAATTCTGTAAAATTCAACAGTTGTGAAATTACTTGATAAAGGACATTTTGTTCATATAAATTCACCTGAAAATGTAAATCAAATCAGTCATTTTACACCTGAAATAAATTTCACCTTATGGCAATTATCGATGTATGTAAATTCTTCCTACGTAGTGTATTATGTTGTAATGTTACCCTTAAGAACCAAGAGATTCCACGACAAATGATTCCTTACTATAAATCATTCTAAGTACAAAATGATCCTTATAACAGATTTTCCTGAATAGTATTTGGAATAATCGAGTAATAATTACTCTAAACGACAGCCAACTCTTTGCAAAGGACTTTTTTTTAATGCTCCTTCAGCCTTTTCTTAGGCAAAGCAAGTTAAAATCACTTTTCAAAGGACAATCCTCCAAAAGAAGACAATTGGTCACCTTAATTAAACACATCCCTGAAGTGTCTCCAGCTCGAAAATTTCAGATCTACAAAGATGGAATTATTGTTTTCAAGTTAAATTCGCCTATAATTAACTATTGAGTTAATTCCGACTTTTATATAACAAGTTAACAACTCAGATCTAACCAATATAAGTTCTATCGTATTTTAATTTATTATAAAACGAGGGGGAAACCGCAAATCAAATTTTTACACTAGATTTCCTTTCACGAGTTTTCTTTGGATATCCTAAAATTGCCCCGATATCTTAAAATTTCCAAAAATTTAAGAGATTTCCCTAGATTGCCTCAAGATTTTCTTTCGAAGCAGTTAAAAACACAAAAAAACAAAGGTTTGGAGTATTCCTAAGATTTCCTGAGCTCGATTTATAAATAACCTTGGATTTTCCTATGATTGCCCGATTTAGGTTCACTTATACACCAAATTTCCCGAGCGTTTCCCCTTTGTTACAAAATTAAATAATTTTTATAACCTTTAGATTACCATGTGGGGTATCTTACGTACCCCACTTTTGGTTTTTTATTGTAACTCTTGAAATAATTTTTTTTAAATTTCTGTTATCTAGCTACTTAACTTTTATTTTATTGCGGTTAAGCCTAATACATAAATAGATTTTCAATATTTTTCA
Organism: Cantharis nigra; assembly: GCA_958510845.1. Taxonomy (NCBI): domain Eukaryota; kingdom Metazoa; phylum Arthropoda; class Insecta; order Coleoptera; family Cantharidae; genus Cantharis; species Cantharis nigra. Next base: position 6,460,385 of record OY294034.1, on the reverse strand, counting down.
AAATACAAAGCAAATGTGGCGTGGGGTACCTCAAATACCCCACGTAGTATTTTATGTAGCCAATTTCTTGCGTAATTATTTGTTTCAACACAGCATCATACGGCGGAGCTTACTGACAGATATGATAAAAAACCACAAATGATCATCGTATACTATTCCACCAAAGGCTCAGTAGATCATACCAATAAACTTATTCGTGAATACACTTGTGCCCGTAGAACTTCAAGATGGCCTTTTAGATTATTTATGCAAATGTTCGATACAGCTGCATTGAAGGCTTATGTGATTTATACAACAGAAAACCCTGATTGGCAAAATAAATGTTCTAGCAGGAGATGTACTTTTATAAAAACATTAGGTAAAGACCTAGAAAACATCCCTGCTTTTTCGTGACTCATCATCCTGCATACAAAATTAATTTCGAAGATTTGATGTGTTAGTTTATTGTGATTATTAAGAAAGATCAAGCTCGTGAGGTAAAACATGGTCATGGAAGATGCCGACAAGAAGAGAAAATTCAAATGTGTAACATGCAATGCCATTTTATGTAAAGATCATAGGAAAATACAATGTCACAAAACGGTCGTTTGTGTAGACCACATGGATAAAACAAACCAAATAAAACTTTTTATTTTTTTAAAGGGAAAATTATTTTTTTTTGTAATACTACTACTACTATAAAACAAACTTTTGTTCATGTATAAATATTCTTTATTTATCCTTCCAATTGACTTCTGATAAATATTAAGCTTCAAAAATTAATAAATAAACCCCACGTTGTACTTTGAGTGATTTTCCTTTGCACGGTAATCTAAAGGTTAAAGTCTTCGACATAATTATCTGCCGGCGTAATTATCTATTAATAAGGGAATCCTTTTTTGTTATAGGAATCATTTGACACCAGGATCAATGGTTAGGGGATAATTCATCGGGACACCGCTTAAGTTTGTAATTTCTACTAATTGCCATTAACCTGATGGTTATTTTTTGTTAGATTATTATTTACTGATATGAAGTTATTGCGTACTGTTTCTGCACAAATGTGTGGATTAATAACACTTATTATCAGTGTACATTTATGGGAATAACCATTTGTTCGACATAGAATTTTATGTGACATTCATTTTTTCTACGGTATTTTAAATAATTTTTAATTAGTAATATAAAATGAAGCTAGACGTAGAGGGATAAAAACAAAAACTCCTACAGTTTCACGTGTCGTAGACCTAAAGGGAAAGCTGACCTTTATGGAAGAGTATTTGGCCAGAGCCTGTAACCTGAAAAATATTAAGATAAAACCGATGTAAAACACGTTTTTACTATCATGTACTACAAATAAAATTTAAATGTGCAATGATACACCTAAATCCGTATTGCGTAAATAAACCTTCACACGGTAATAATAATACAGGAAGTTCAATTTCTATTTACGTCAAACCAATAAACTAATTTTTCAAACTTAAATACGAGCACTTACCGAATGATGTAAAGGCTTCTTTTCCAAATTATAACTTCATACAATTGCTGTAGAATCTCGATTTTCCTAGAGCGGAGTAACCAACCAAGTATATTTATCTGAAAATAAAATATTTTATGCAAAATACAATAATCACGAAGAATTAATAAATTACCTGCAAACTGTTCACTATTTAGAATCACTTGCAATCCATAACATCTTCATTGGCTTTATGTAAAAACGTGACACGCTAAAACAAATTATAGGTTATGTAGTACAAATTTACAGGAGTTTCTGGAAGTGTCTACTCCACCACCGACACCGCGGCGGTTAAATATAACTGACATCTGATATTTCGATGCCGCCGCGGTGGTCAGATATAATTTGTTGGATTGCTAATCACCAACAAGGTTTAATTATTTTCTTACATTATTTAACAATGAAAATTTGAAAGAAATTAAATTGCTGACTGCAACAAAAGGTATGACTTATTATTAAAATTCCCGATTTCCGTTTTTTAATCACATCAACTTCAATTGACAAGCAATGTGGTATTTAAATCTAAAAAGATTAATATTTTCAAAAAATAAAATCGGAAGAATATTCAGCCACAGGGTACGTAAAACCGATGAACCACTGTCGGTTATATCAAATTTCACTTTCCGATTAAAAGTGAACAGAAATAGAAAATGTTTAATGCCCATTTGCACCTGTCAGTTAAAAGTTGTGGTTACGTAACCAGCGATTGAAATAAACCGTAAGTTAAAATTAAATCTTGTTGCACCAACATAGTTAAACCTCAGATTTAGTAACTGTAAGTTGCACGTTAACAACTTTGCAAATTCAAAAAGTTATTCCTTTTTTGGGTAAAATTAGTGTACCTGTGACTAGCAGTTAAGACATGCACCCCACAAAAGTTGTTACACTCAATAAAAGACTGCCTCCACATAAAATCTCAATGCAACCAAAAGTTGGTTTATCGGAGACACTGAATTATTCTTAAAACATTTTATACAGTAATAATTATAAGTGCTTTTTGTTTATAATTTTATACTAACGTATTATATGGACACTCTAAACTTCCTTCTATTCGTTCTAAGAAATTTAGTATAGTTGCCTTTCTTAAACAAAATCTTTTAAAAAATTGCATTTCGTTAAAAGAATCAAAATATCGAGTTCTTATATAAATTTATGACTGTATGACGTAAAGTTGCGGTTAACTAATAACACTTTAATCGGTAGAATTCTTGGAATTAAATTTAGGTGACGGTTACCAAATTTAATCTGTCGTTTTACTTTGGTTGCAACGAAACAACCGTTGATTAACAAAATAACAAAATAAACGAAAAGTTTAACTGTCGGTGGTGCAAATGCGCATAAATGTGAAAAGATATACACAAATCTGATTTTCTTAAAGGGAGACTATCGAGTAAGTAATGGAAAAATGAAATATTTCCAGTTTAACCATCCAAGTTACAAATAAGAGCATTTTAAAAAATATGGTATTTTTGAAATTTAAATACTATAGCTGCACATACAGCTACATAAACGCCTTAAAATTTTACTTCCGTCTAATCTATCAACTACCGACTTTTTCAGGTTATATACAAGCACTCACCTTTTCTGATGTAGAAGGCTTCATTTTCAAAACTAAACCTTGAAACAATTGGCGGTAGAATCTCGATTTTGCCAGCAGTATATTTTCATATAAAATTTATAAGTTGACTGAATATCATAATTTCTCATATTCTGAAAATAAAACATTTTATGTAAAATACAATTATCACAAAGAATTAATTAATTACCTGTCAAATATCCTGTATAATTACTTCCAAATTGCAATCAGAACAACTTCTTGTGCTTTCTGCAAAACATGACGCCTTGAACATGAGGCGATAAAACTTTATAAGTTATAAAAAGAAGGAATATTTGGAAGTGTCTACGCACCCGCCTTTTTATCTCAACTTCAATTTACGAGCACTATCTGGTAGTCTTTAAATCTGAAAATATTGATATTTTCAAATAAGCTTAAAATTCAAAACAGAAAAATTTGAAGAATATTTATCCAAAGATACTTGGACCGATAAACTACTGTCGGTATAACTAAACCTAATTTTACTTTCCGATTAAAAATTAACAAAAATAGGAAATGTCTAAACCCAAAATGACATACACAAATTTGTTTTTCTTAATGAGAGAGACTTGAGCACAACGTACAAATAAAGTAACCTTTGTGTAGTTAAGGCGGCTACGGTAACTATCGAAACTCAAGTTACGTAGAGATTAAGGCATTTTCGAAAAATATAAGTTAATAAAGCAAATTTTTTAAATTGAAATACTATGGCTACCGATACAATGGGCAAGTTCAGCCGGTACCAACTATTGAGTTGCTGAGCTAGCGGTACAGGCTGAACGGTAAGCTGGGTAAACGCTGTAACCCAACAGTTGAGTAAACTTCCCAGCAGAAATAAACTACGTTTTGTTAGTGATTTGTTTGGCAGCGGTAATTTGAAAGTTTTTTTGTGAGAATAGAAAATGGAATTTAAAATCACTACACATTCCACTAGTCAACAGCAAAAAATACCGGAAATAAAAACAAGTAAAACTTATTCATTTTGATGTGCTGAACACGAAAATAATTTAAAAAATTTTTTATTAGTTAACATTTCGAAGATATACGGACTAGAAGTCATCAACACACTAATATAATCGTAATGGAATATCCCCCATATATGAACACGTCCTCCTGATTCTTAAGTTTTTTATTTAAATAAATATATATAAAACAATAAACTTTTAAACTTTATGACTGGATATTTTATACCGGATATAAACGTCCTTTAACCAACAGTATATCAATAACTTCCAAAGGATTTTGTGACACCCTGTAACAAGGTGTAACCTTGGTTAAAACTAAATAAAGTTCTTAGTTTGACAACAGGTATACTGATGAGTGGTAACTCTCAACGTACCGTTCAGCCGAAATCTTTCTGCTGTCATAAAGCATAACCAGCTGCTTAACTTATGTTACTCAACGGTTGGCACCCGCTGAATGTGACCATTATCATGCATAAATGCTTATAAATTTTACTACCGTATCAACTACTACTACAGATTTTTCCAGCACTCACCTTTTGCTGATGCAAAAGGCTTCTTTTTCAAAACTAAAGTTTCATCCAATTGGGTGTAGAATCCCGTTTTCCTTATCGCTAGGTAAGTAGGTATATTTCCGATTTCAGGCATCATGACTATTTCTCTGTCTTCTAAAAATATATATATATCGGTTTTTATAACGTTCAACGTCTTCCGATTCCCCTCGGAGCCAAGGGCCGAGGGGTATTTAGGCATTTAATACAACAAAGATGTTGCCAGCATCTTGTGAGGAAGACACGGAGTCGAGATGATCACATGTATTTAGTGGGGGATCGAACCCACGACTACAGCATAGCAATCTTGCATTCTAGCACTAGCCTACAACTGAGCTAAAAATAAAATATTTAATTAAAATACAAATTATCTCAAAGAACTAATTAATTACCTGACAAATATTCTGTCTGTAGATTGTAAAATCACGCTGAATTCGCAATAAGTTCGTTTCGCTATGCAAACGCATAGCATTTTAGTGCGTTAAGTTAAGGTGTGGCCCTAGCAGAAATCTTATCCCGCTAAAACAATGAAGTTATTGTATAGGTTATGTGACATTTCTATAAAATGAAAGTTCAGCTTAACTTACGTTATTATGAAAATCTTGTAACTTCAATTACATATAAACTGTAAATCAATATAAATCAACTCACTGATATTAATTAAAATTCTGCATTTTTATCCGCCATGAAACATTTGTGCGTTTAAATACAACACGTGTTATTGAAACCACGGTATGCTAACTTCAATAACAACTTTAGTAGCGTATTTCAGCGCCATCTATCCGCCTCAGTGCCCGTTTCTTAGAAGTGGGGGAGACATCGGCAATTTTAAAATATTTATTATTTCATTAGGAATTTATAATTTCTAATTCGGCAGCTTCTTTCACTGTTTCTTAGGTATTTTGATCAGAAAATTCGAATTTCTCTTAAGTATGATATTCTTTATATTATTTGACTTTAAACGTAACACATTCGGGATCAATTAGCCCTCCATGTGTTTCGCGATTTTAACACAAGTTTTAATTAATTCCGCGAGGTTCAGAGGGCTGTATCCAGCAGTAGGCATCTAAGTACGTCGTGGCATAAAACGGCCACCTAAATTTTTTAAGATTTTTGATAATAACGTAAGGTTAACCCCTTTGGTGTTTTTTGACCCAAAAAAATGAAAAGTGGAATTCGGCAGCTTTTTTCACTGTTTCTTACGTATTTTGATCAGTAAATTCGAATGGCGCAGTCAGATTTCTCGTTAGTATGATATTCTTTATTTTATTTGGCTTTAAACGTAACACATTCGGGGTCAATTTGCCATCCGTTTGTTTCTCGATTTTACACAGTTTTGATTGATTCCGCGAGGTTCAGAGGACTGTATCCAGCAGTAGGCTTCTAAGTACGTCGATTTAATTAATAAAGAGTCCACATAAATTTTTTAAGATTTTTGAAAAAAACGTAAGGTTAACCCCTTTGGTGTTTTTGGACCCCAAATAATGAAAAGCGGAATTCGGCAGCTTCTTTCACTGTTTCTTACGTATTTTGACAAGAAAATTCGAATGGCGCAGTCAGATTTCTCGTAAGTATGTTATTCTTTATTTTTATTGCCTTTAACCGTAACACATTCGGGGTCAATTAGCCCTCCATTTGTTTCTCGATTTTACACAGTTTTGATTGATTCCGCGAGGTTCAGAGGGCTGTATCCAGCAGTAGGCATCTAAGTATGTCGATTTAAGTAATAAAACGGCCACCTAAATTTTTTAAGATTTTTGAAGAAAACGTAAGGTTAACCCCTTTGGTGTTTTTTGACCCCAAAAAAAGAAAAGTGGAATTCAGCAGCTTCTTTCACTGTTTCTTACGTATTTTGACAAGAAAATTCGAATGGCGCAGTCAGATTTCTCGTAAGTATGATATTCTTTATTTTATTTGGCTTTAAACTTAACACATTCGGGGTCAATTTGCCCTCCGTTTGTTTCGCGATTTTACACAGTTTTGATTGATTCCGCGAGGTTCAGAGGGCTGTATCCAGCAGTAGGCATGTAAGTAGGTCGATTTAAGTAATAAAAAGGCCACCTAAGTTTTTTAAGATTTATGAAAAAAACGTAAGGTTAACCCCTTTGGTGTTTTTTGACCCCAAAAAATGAAAAGTGGAATTCAGCAGCTTCTTTCACTGTTTCTTACGTATTTTGATCAGAAAATTCGAATGGCGCAGTCAGATTTCTCGTAAGGATGATATTCTTAATTTTATTTGGCTTTAAACGTAACACATTCGGGGTCAATTAGCCCTCCATTTGTTTCGCGATTTTACAAAGTTTTGATTGATTCCGCGAGGTTCAGAGGGCTGTATCCAGCAGTAGGCATCTAAGTACGTCGATTTAAGTAAAAAAAAGGCCACCTCAATTTTTTAGGATTTGTGAAAAAAACGTAAGGTTAACCCCCTTGGTGTTTTTTGACCCCAAAAAATGAAAAGTGGAATTCGGCAGTTTCTTTCACTGTTTCTTACGTATTTTGATCAGAAAATTCGAATGGCGCAGTCAGATTTCTCGTAAGTATGATATTCGTTATTTTATTTGGCTTTAAACGTAACCCATTCGGGGTCAATTAGCCTTCCATTTGTTTCGCGATTTTACACAGTTTTGATTGATTCCGCGAGGTTCAGAGGGCTGTATCCAGCAGTAGGCATCCAAGTATGTCGATTTAAGTAATAAAACGCCCACCTAAATTTTTTAAGAATTTTGAAAAAAACGTAAGGTTAACCCCTTTGGTGTTTTTGGACCCCAAATAATGAAAAGCGGAATTCAGCAGCTTCTTTCACTGTTTCTTACGTATTTTGATCAGAAAATTCGAATGGCGCAGTCAGATTTCTCGTAAGTATGTTATTCTTTATTTTTATTGCCTTTAACCGTAACACATTCGGGGTCAATTAGCCCTCCATTTGTTTCGCGATTTTACACAGTTTTGATTGATTCCGCGAGGTTCAGTGGGCTGTATCCAGCAGTAGGCATCCAAGTACGTCGATTTAAGTAATAAAACGCCCACCTAAATTTTTTAAGATTTTTGAAAAAAACGTATGTTTAACCCCTTTGACGTTTTTTGACCCCAAAAAATGAAAAGTAGAATTCGGCAGCTTCTTTCACTGTTTCTTACGTATTTTGATCAGAAAATTCGAATGGCGCAGTCAGATTTCTCGTAAGTATGATATTCTTTATTTTATTTGGCTTTAAACGTAACACATTAGGGGTCAATTAGCCCTCCATTTGTTTCGCGATTTTACATAGTTTTGATTGATTCCGCGAGGTTCAGTGGGCTGTATCCAGCAGTAGGCATCCAAGTACGTCGATTTAAGTAATAAAACGCCCACCTAAATTTTTTAAGATTTTTGAAAAAAACGTATGTTTAACCCCTTTGACGTTTTTTGACCCCAAAAAATGAAAAGTAGAATTCGGCAGCTTCTTTCACTGTTTCTTACGTATTTTGATCAGAAAATTCGAATGGCGCAGTCAGATTTCTCGTAAGTATGATATTCTTTATTTTTATTGCCTTTAACCGTAACACATTCGGGGTCAATTAGCCCTCCATTTGTTTCCCGATTTTACACAGTTTTGATTGATTCCGCGAGGTTCAGAGGGCTGTATCCAGCAGTAGGCATGTAAGTACGTCGATTTAAGTAATAAAAAGGCCACCTCAATTTTTTAAGATTTTTGAAAAAAACCTAAGTTTAACCCCTTTGGTGTTTTTTGACCCCAAAAAAAGAAAAGTGGAATTCAGCAGCTTCTTTCACTGTTTCTTACGTATTTTGACAAGAAAATTCGAATGGCGCAGTCAGATTTCTCGTAAGTATGATATTCTTTATTTTATTTGGCTTTAAACTTAACACATTCGGGGTCAATTTGCCCTCCGTTTGTTTCGCGATTTTACACAGTTTTGATTGATTCCGCGAGGTTCAGAAGGCTGTATCCAGCAGTAGGCATCTAAGTACGTCGATTTAAGTAATAAAAAGGCCACCTCAATTTTTTAAGATTTTTGAAAAAAACGTAACTTTAACCCCTTTGGTGTTTTTTGACCCCAAAAAATGAAAAGTGGAATTCGGCAGCTTCTTTCACTGTTTCTTGCGTATTTTGACCAGAAAATTCGAATGGCGCAGTCAGATTTCGCGTAAGTATTATATTTTTTACTTTATTTGGCTTTAAACGTAACACATTCGGGGTCAATTTGCCATCCGTTTGTTTCTCGATTTTACACAGTTTTGATTGATTCCGCGAGGTTCAGAGGACTGTATCCAGCAGTAGGCTTCTAAGTACGTCGATTTAATTAATAAAAAGTCCACATAAATTTTTTAAGATTTTTGAAAAAAACGTAAGGTTAACCCCTTTGGTGTTTTTTGACCCCAAAAAATTAAGAGTGGAATTCGGCAGCTTCTTTCACTGTTTCTTACGTATTTTGATCAGAAAATTCGAATGGCGCAGTCAGATTTCGCGTAAGTACGATATTTTTTACTTTATTGGGCTTTAAACGTAACACATTCGGGGTCAATTTGCCCTCCGTTTGCTTCGCGATTTTCACAGTTTTGATTGATTCCGCGAGGTTCAGAGGACTGTATCCAGCAGTAGGCTTCTAAGTACGTCGATTTAAGTAATAAAAAGTCCACCAAATTTTTTTAAGATTTTGGAAAAAACGTAAGCTTAACCCCTTTGGTGTTTTTTGACCCCAAAAAATGAAAAGTGAAATTCGGCAGCTTCTTTCACTGTTTCTTACTTATTTTGATCAGAAAATTCGAATGGCGCAGTCAGATTTCTAGTAAGTATAATATTTTTTATTTTATTTGGCTTTAAACGTAACACATTCGGGGTCAATTTGCACTCCATTTGTTTCGCGATTTTACACAGTTTTGATTGATTCCGCGAGGTTCAGAAGGCTGTATACAGCAGTAGGCATCTAAGTATGTCGATTTAAGTAATAAAACGGCCACCTAAATTTTTTAAGATTTTTGAAAAAAACGTAAGGTTAACCCCTTTGGTGTTTTTTGACCCCAAACAATGAAAAGTGGAATTCGGCAGCTTCTTTCACTGTTTCTTGCGTATTTTGACCAGAAAATTCGAATGGCGCAGTCAGATTTCGCGTAAGTATGATATTTTTTACTTTATTTGGCTTTAAACGTAACACATTCGGGGTCAATTAGCTCTCCATTTGTTTCGCGATTTTACACAGTTTTGATTGATTCCGCGAGGTTCAGAGGGCTGTATCCAGCAGTAGGCATCTAAGTACGTCGATTTAAGTAATAAAAAGGCCACCTCAATTTTTTAAGATTTTTGAAAAAAACGTAAGGTTAACCCCTTTGGTGTTTTTTGACCCGAAAAAATGAAAAGTGGAATTCGGCAGGTTCTTTCACTGTTTCTTACGTATTTTGATCAGAAAATTCGAACGGCGCGGTCAGATTTCTCGTAAGTATGATATTTCTTATTTTAATTGGCTTTAAACGTAACACATTCGGGGTCAAATTGCCCTCCAGTCGTGTAGCGATTTTACACAGGTTTGATTGATTCCGCGAGGTTCAGAGGGCTGTATCCAGCAGTAGGCATCCAAGAACATCGATTTAAGTAATAAAACGGCCTCCTAAATTTTTTAAGATTTTTGAAAAAAACGTAAGGTTAACCCCTTTGACGTTTTTTGACCCCAAAAAATGAAAAGGAGAATTCGGCAGCCTCTTTCACTGTTTCTTACGTATTTTGATCAGAAAATTCGAATGGCGCAGTCAGATTTCTCGTAAGTATGATATTCTTTATTTTATTTGGCTTTAAACGTAACACATTAGGGGTCAATTAGCCCTCCATTTGTATCGCGATTTTACACAGTTTTGATTGATTCCGCGAGGTTCAGTGGGCTGTATCCAGCAGTAAGCATCTAAGTACGTCGATTTAAGTAATAAAACGGCCACCTAAATTATTTAAGATTTTTGAAAAAAACGTAAGGTTAACCCCTTTGGTGTTTTTTGACCCCAAAAAATGAAAAGTGGAATTCGGCAGCTTCTTTCACTGTTTCTTACGTATTTTGATCAGAAAATTCGAACGGCGCGGTCAGATTTCTCGTAAGTATGATATTCGTTATTTTATTTGGCTTTAAACGTAACACATTCGGGGTCAATTAGCCCTCCATTTGTTTCGCGATTTTACACAGTTTTGATTGAATCCGCGGGGTTCAGAGGGCTGTATCCAGCAGTAGGCATCTAAGTATGTCGATTTAAGTAATAAAACGGCCACCTAAATTTTTTAAGATTTTTGAAAAAAACGTAAGGTTAACGCCTTTGACGTTTTTTGACCCCAAAAAATGAAAAGTAGAATTCGGCAGCCTCTTTCACTGTTTCTTACGTATTTTGATCAGAAAATTCGAATGGCGCAGTCAGATTTCTCGTAAGTATGATATTCTTTATTTTATTTGGCTTTAAACGTAACACATTCGGGGTCAATTAGCCCTCCGTTTGTTTCGCGATTTTACACAGTTTTGATTGATTCCGCGAGGTTCAGAGGGCTGTATCCAGCAGTAGGCATGTAAGTACGTCGATTTAAGTAATAAAAAGGCCACCTCAATTTTTTAAGATTTTTGAAAAAAACCTAAGTTTAACCCCTTTGGTGTTTTTTGACCCCAAAAAATGAAAAGTGGAATTCGGCAGCTTCTTTCACTGTTTCTTGCGTATTTTGACCAGAAAATTCGAATGGCGCAGTCAGATTTCGCGTAAGTATTATATTTTTTACTTTATTTGGCTTTAAACGTAACACATTCGGGGTCAATTTGCCATCCGTTTGTTTCTCGATTTTACACAGTTTTGATTGATTCCGCGAGGTGCAGATGACTGTATCCAGCAGTAGGCTGCTAAGTACGTCGATTTAATTAATAAAAAGTCCACATTAATTTTTTTAAGATTTTTGAAAAACACGTAAGGTTAACCCCTTTGGTGTTTTTTGACCCCAAAAATGAAGAGTGGAATTCGGCAGCTTCTTTCACTGTTTCTTACGTATTTTGATCAGAAAATTCGAATGGCGCAGTCAGATTTTTGGTAAGTATGATATTTCTTATTTTAATTGGCTTTAAACGTAACACATTCGGGGTCAAATTGCCCTCCATTCGTGTAGCGATTTTACACAGTTTTGATTGATTCAGCGAGGTTCAGAGGGCTGTATCCAGCAGTAGGCATCCAAGTACGTCGATTTAAGTAATAAAACGCCCACCTAAATTTTTTAAGAATTTTGAAAAAAACGTAAGGTTAACCCCTTTGGTGTTTTTTGACCCCAAAAAATGAAAAGTGGAATTCGGCAGCTTCTTTCACTGTTTCTTACGTATTTTGATCAGAAAATTCGAACGGCGCGGCCAGATTTCTCGTAAGTATGATATTCTTTATTTTATTTGGCTTTAAACGTAACACATTCGGGGTCAATTAGCCCTCCATTTGTTTCGCGATTTTACACAGTTTTGATTGATTCCGCGGGGTTCAGAGGGCTGTATCCAGCAGTAGGCATCTAAGTATGTCGATTTAAGTAATAAAACGGCCACCTAAATTTTTTAAGATTTTTGAAAAAAACGTAAGGTTAACCCCTTTGACGTTTTTTGACCCCAAAAAATAAAAAGTAGAATTCGGCAGCCTCTTTCACTGTTTCTTACGTATTTTGATCAGAAAATTCGAATGGCGCAGTCAGATTTCTCGTAAGTATTATATTCTTTAATTTTATTGGATTTAAACGTAACACATTAGGGGTCAATTAGCCCTCCATTTGTTTCGCGATTTTACACAGTTTTGATTGATTCCGCGAGGTTCAGTGGGCTGTATCCAGCAGTAAGCATCTAAGTACGTCGATTTAAGTAATAAAACGGCCACCTAAATTTTTTAAGATTTTTGAAAAAAACCTAAGTTTAACCCCTTTGGTGTCTTTTGACCCAAAAAAATGAAAAGTGGAATTCGGCAGCTTCTTTCACTGTTTCTTGCGTATTTTGACCAGAAAATTCGAATGGCGCAGTCAGATTTCGCGTAAGTATGATATTTTTTACTTTATTTGGCTTTAAACGTAACACATTCGGGGTCAATTAGCCCTCCATTTGCTTCGCAATTTTACACAGTTTTGATTGATTCCGCGAGGTTCAGTGGGCTGTATCCAGCAGTAGGCATCCAAGTACGTCGATTTAAGTAATAATACGCCCACCTAAATTTTTTAAGATTTTTGAAAAAAACGTAAGGTTAACCCCTTTGGTGTTTTTTGACCCCAAAAAATGAAAAGTGGAATTCGGCAGCTTCTTTCACTGTTTCTTACGTATTTTGATCAGAAAATTCGAATGGCGCAGTCAGATTTCGCGTAAGTACGATATTTTTTACTTTATTAGGCTTTAAACGTAACACATTCGGGGTCAATTTGCCCTCCGTTTGCTTCGCGATTTACACAGTTTTGATTGATTCCGCGAGGTTCAGAGGACTGTATCCAGCAGTAGGCATCTAAGTACGTCGATTTAAGTAATAAAAAGGCCGCCTAAATTTTTTATGATTTTTGAAAAAAACGTAAGGTTAACCCTTTGGTGTTTTTTGACTCCAAAAAATGGAAAGTGGAATTGAGCAGCTTTTTTCACTGTTTCTTACGTATTTTGATCAGAAAATTCGAACGACGCGGTCAGATTTCTCGTAAGTATGATATTCGTTATTTTATTTGGCTTTAAACGTAACACATTCGGGGTCAATTAGCCCTCCATTTGTTTCGCGATTTTACACAGTTTTGATTGATTCCGCGGGGTTCAGAGGGCTGTATCCAGCAGTAGGCATCTAAGTATGTCGATTTAAGTAATAAAACGGCCACCTAAATTTTTTAAGATTTTTGAAAAAACGTAAGGTTAACCCCTTTGACGTTTTTTGACCCCAAAAAATAAAAAGTAGAATTCGGCAGCCTCTTTCACTGTTTCTTACGTATTTTGATCAGAAAATTCGAATGGCGCTGTCAGATTTCTCGTAAGTATTATATTCTTTATTTTATTTGGCTTTAAACGTAACACATTAGGGGTCAATTAGCCCTCCATTTGTTTCGCGATTTTACACAGTTTTGATTGATTCCGCGAGGTTCAGTGGGCTGTATCCAGCAGTAAGCATCTATGTACGTCGATTTAAGTAATAAAACGGCCACCTAAATTTTTTAAGATTTTTGAAAAAAACCTAAGTTTAACCCCTTTGGTGTTTTTTGACCCCAAAAAATGAAAAGTGGAATTCGGCAGCTTCTTTCACTGTTTCTTGCGTATTTTGACCAGAAAATTCGAATGGCCCAGTCAGATTTCGCGTAAGTATGATATTTTTTACTTTATTTGGCTTTAAACGTAACACATTCGGGGTCAATTAGCTCTCCATTTGTTTCGCGATTTTACACAGTTTTGATTGATTCCGCGAGGTTCAGAAGGCTGTATCCAGCAGTAGGCATCCAAGTACGTCGATTTAAGTAATAAAACGCCCACCTAAATTTTTTAAGATTTTTGAAAAAAACGTAAGGTTAACCCCTTTGGTGTTTTTTGACCCCAAAAAATGAAAAGTGGAATTGAGCAGCTTTTTTCACTGTTTCTTACGTATTTTGATCAGAAAATTCGAATGGCGCAGTCAGATTTTTGGTAAGTATGATATTTCTTATTTTAATTGGCTTTAAACGTAACACATTCGGGGTCAAATTGCCCTCCATTCGTGTAGCGATTTTACACAGTTTTGATTGATTCAGCGAGGTTCAGAGGGCTGTATCCAGCAGTAGGCATCCAAGTACGTCGATTTAAGTAATAAAAAGGCCACCTCAATTTTTTAAGATTTTTGAAAAAAACGTAAGGTTAACCCCTTTGGTGTTTTTTGACCCAAAAAAATGAAAAGTGGAATTCGGCAGCTTCTTTCACTGTTTCTTGCGTATTTTGACCAGAAAATTCGAATGGCGCAGTCAGATTTCGCGTAAGTATGATATTTTTTACTTTATTTGGCTTTAAACGTAACACATTCGGGGTCAATTAGCCCTCCATTTGTTTCGCAATTTTACACAGTTTTGATTGATTCCGCGAGGTTCAGTGGGCTGTATACAGCAGTAGGCATCCAAGTACGTCGATTTAAGTAATAAAACGCCCACCTAAATTTTTTAAGATTTTTGAAAAAAACGTAAGGTTAACCCCTTTGGTGTTTTTTGACCCCAAAAAATGAAAAGTGGAATTCGGCAGCTTCTTTCACTGTTTCTTACGTATTTTGATCAGAAAATTCGAACGGCGCGGTCAGATTTCTCGTAAGTATGATATTCTTTATTTTATTTGGCTTTAAACGTAACACATTCGGGGTCAATTAGCCCTCCATTTGTTTCGCGATTTTACAAAGTTTTGATTGATTCCGCGAGGTTCAGAGGGCTGTATCCAGCAGTAGGCATCTAAGTACGTCGATTTAAGTAATAAAAAGGCCGCCTAAATTTTTTAAGATTTTTGAAAAAAACGTAAGGTTAACCCTTTGGTGTTTTTTGACTCCAAAAAATGGAAAGTGGAATTGAGCAGCTTTTTCACTGTTTCTTACGTATTTTGATCAGAAAATTCGAATGACGCAGTCAGATTTTTGGTAAGTATGATATTTCTTATTTTAATTGGCTTTAAACGTAACACATTCGGGGTCAAATTGCCCTCCATTCGTGTAGCGATTTTACACAGGTTTGATTGATTCCGCGAGGTTCAGAGGGCTGTATCCAGCAGGAGGCATCCAAGTACGTCTATTTAAGTAATAAAACGGCCTCCTAAATTTTTTAAGATTTTTGAAAAAAACGTAAGGTTAACCCCTTTGGTGTTTTTGGACCCCAAATAATGATAAGCGGAATTCGGCAGCTTCTTTCACTGTTTCTTACGTATTTAGATCATAAAATTCGAATGGCGCAGTCAGATTTCTCGTAAGTATGATATTCTTTATTTTATTTGGCTTTAAACGTAACACATTCGGGGTCAATTAGCCCTCCATTTGTTTCGCGAATTTACACAGTTTTGATTGATTCCGCGAGTTCAGGGGGCTTGATCCAGCAGTAGGCATCTAAGTAAGTCGATTTAAGTAATACAACGGCCACCTAAATTTTTTAAGATTTGTGAAAAAAACGTAAGGTTAACCCCTTTGGTGTTTTTTGACCCCAAAAAATGAAAAGTGGAATTCGGCAGCTTCTTTCACTGTTTCTTACGTATTTTGATCAGAAAATTCGAACGGCGCGGTCAGATTTCTCGTAAGTATGATATTCTTTATTTTATTTGGCTTTAAACGTAACACATTCGGGGTCAATTAGCCCTCCATTTGTTTCGCTATTTTACAAAGTTTTGATTGATTCCGCGAGGTTCAGAGGGCTGTATCCAGCAGTAGGCATCTAAGTACGTCGATTTAAGTAATAAAAAGGCCGACTAAATTTTTTAAGATTTTTGAAAAAAACGTAAAGTTAACCTTTTGGTGTTTTTTGACTCCAAAAAATGGAAAGTGGAATTGAGCAGCTTTTTTCACTGTTTCTTACGTATTTTGATCAGAAAATTCGAATGGCGCAGTCAGATTTTTGGTAAGTATGATATTTCTTATTTTAATTGTCTTTAAACGTAACACATTCGGGGTCAATTAGCCCTCCATTTGTTTCGCGATTTTACACAGTTTTGATTGATTCCGCGGGGTTCAGAGGGCTGTATCCAGCAGTAGGCATCTAAGTAAGTCGATTTAAGTAATAAAACGGCCACCTAAATTTTTTAAGATTTTTGAAAAAAACGTAAGGTTAACCCCTTTGGTGTTTTTTGACCCCAAAAAAAGAAAAGTGGAATTCGGCAGCTTCTTTCACTGTTTCTTACGTATTTTGACAAGAAAATTCGAATGGCGCAGTCAGATTTCTCGTAAGTATGATATTCTTTATTTTATTTGGCTTTAAACTTAACACATTCGGGGTCAATTTGCCCTCCGTTTGTTTCGCGATTTTACACAGTTTTGATTGATTCCGCGAGGTTCAGAGGGCTGTATCCAGCAGTAGGCATGTAAGTACGTCGATTTAAGTAATAAAAAGGCCACCTAAATGTTTTAAGATTATTGAAAAAAACGTAAGGTTAACCCCTTTGGTGTTTTTTGACCCCAAAAAATGAAAAGTGGAATTCGGCAGCTTCTCTCACTGTTTCTTACGTATTTTGATCAGAAAATTCGAACGGCGCGGTCAGATTTCTCGTAAGTATGATATTTCTTATTTTAATTGGCTTTAAACGTAACACATTCGGGGTCAAATTGCCCTCCAGTCGTGTAGCGATTTTACACAGGTTTGATTGATTCCGCGAGGTTCAGAGGGCTGTATCCAGCAGTAGGCATCCAAGAACATCGATTTAAGTAATAAAACGGCCTCCTAAATTTTTTAAGATTTTTGAAAAAAACGTAAGGTTAACCCCTTTGGTGTTTTTGGACCCCAAATAATGAAAAGCGGAATTCGGCAGCTTCTTTCACTGTTTCTTACGTATTTTGATCAGAAAATTCGAATGGCGCAGTCAGATTTCTCGTAAGTATGATATTCTTTATTTTATTTGGCTTTAAACGTAACACATTAGGGGTCAATTAGCCCTCCATTTGTTTCGCGATTTTACACAGTTTTGATTGATTCCGCGAGGTTCAGTGGGCTGTATCCAGCAGTAAGCATCTAAGTACGTCGATTTAAGTAATAAAACGGCCACCTAAATTATTTAAGATTTTTGAAAAAAACGTAAGGTTAACCCCTTTGGTGTTTTTTGACCCCAAAAAATGAAAATTGGAATTCGGCAGCTTCTTTCACTGTTTCTTACGTATTTTGATCAGAAAATTCGAATGGCGCAGTCAGATTTCTCGTAAGTATGATATTCTTTATTTTATTTGGCTTTAAACTTAACACATTGGGGTCAATTTGCCCTCCGTTTGTTTCGCGATTTTACACAGTTTTGATTGATTCCGCGAGGTTCAGAGGGCTGTATCCAGCAGTAGGCATGTAAGTACGTCGATTTAAGTAATAAAAAGGCCACCTCAATTTTTTAAGATTTTTGAAAAAAACCTAAGTTTAACCCCTTTGGTGTTTTTTGACCCCAAAAAATAAAAAGTGGAATTCGGCAGCTTCTTTCACTGTTTCTTACGTATTTTGATCAGAAAATTCGAACGGCGCGGTCAGATTTCTCGTAAGTATGATATTTCTTATTTTAATTGGCTTTAAACGTAACACATTCGGGGTCAAATTGCCCTCCAGTCGTGTAGCGATTTTACACAGGTTTGATTGATTCCGCGAGGTTCAGAGGGCTGTATCCAGCAGTAGGCATGTAAGTACGTCGATTTAAGTAATAAAAAGGCCACCTCAATTTTTTAAGATTTTTGAAAAAAACCTAAGTTTAACCCCTTTGGTGTTTTTTGACCCCAAAAAATGAAAAGTGGAATTCGGCAGCTTCTTTCACTGTTTCTTACGTATTTTGACCAGAGAATTCGAATGGCGCAGTCAGATTTCGCGTAAGTATTATATTTTTTACTTTATTTGGCTTTAAACGTAACACATTCGGGGTCAATTTGCCATCCGTTTGTTTCTCGATTTTACACAGTTTTGATTGATTCCGCGAGGTTCAGAGGACTGTATCCAGCAGTAGGCTTCTAAGTACGTCGATTTAATTAATAAAAAGTCCACATAAATTTTTTAAGATTTTTGAAAAAAACGTAAGGTTAACCCCTTTGGTGTTTTTTGACCCCAAAAAATGAAGAGTGGAATTCGGCAGCTTCTTTCACTGTTTCTTACGTATTTTGATCAGAAAATTCGAATGGCGCAGTCAGATTTCGCGTAAGTACGATATTTTTTACTTTATTGGGCTTTAAACGTAACACATTCGGGGTCAATTTGCCCTCCGTTTGCTTCGCGATTTACACATTTTTGATTGATTCCGCGAGGTTCAGAGGACTGTATCCAGCAGTAGGCTTCTAAGTACGTCGATTTAAGTAATAAAAAGTCCACCTAATTTTTTTAAGATTTTGGAAAAAACGTAAGCTTAACCCCTTTGGTGTTTTTTGACCCCAAAAAATGAAAAGTGAAATTCGGCAGCTTCTTTCACTGTTTCTTGCGTATTTTGACCAGAAAATTCGAATGGCGCAGTCAGATTTCGCGTAAGTATGATATTTATTACTTTATTTGGCTTTAAACGTAACACATTCGGGGTCAATTAGCTCTCCATTTGTTTCGCGATTTTACACAGTTTTGATTGATTCCGCGAGGTTCAGAAGGCTGTATCCAGCAGTAGGCATCCAAGTACGTCGATTTAAGTAATAAAACGCCCACCTAAATTTTTTAAGATTTTTGAAAAAAACGTAAGGTTAACCCCTTTGGTGTTTTTTGACCCCAAAAAATGAAGAGTGGAATTCGGCAGCTTCTTTCACTGTTTCTTACGTATTTTGATCAGAAAATTCGAATGGCGCAGTCAGATCTCGCGTAAGTACGATATTTTTTACTTTATTGGGCTTTAAACGTAACACATTCGGGGTCAATTTGCCCTCCGTTTGTTTCGCGATTTTACACAGTTTTGATTGATTCCGCGAGGTTCAGAGGGCTGTATCCAGCAGTAGGCATGTAAGTACGTCGATTTAAGTAATAAAAAGGCCACCTCAATTTTTTAAGATTTTTGAAAAAAACCTAAGTTTAACCCCTTTGGTGTTTTTTGACCCCAAAAAATGAAAAGTGGAATTCGGCAGCTTCTTTCACTGTTTCTTGCGTATTTTGACCAGAAAATTCGAATGGCGCAGTCAGATTTCGCGTAAGTATTATATTTTTTACTTTATTTGGCTTTAAACGTAACACATTCGGGGTCAATTTGCCATCCGTTTGTTTCTCGATTTTACACAGTTTTGATTGATTCCGCGAGGTGCAGAGGACTGTATCCAGCAGTAGGCTGCTAAGTACGTCGATTTAATTAATAAAAAGTCCACATAAATTTTTTAAGATTTTTGAAAAAAACGTAAGGTTAACCCCTTTGGTGTTTTTTGACCCCAAAAAATGAAGAGTGGAATTCGGCAGCTTTTTTCACTGTTTCTTACGTATTTTGATCAGAAAATTCGAATGGCGCAGTCAGATTTCGCGTAAGTACGATATTTTTTACTTTATTGGGCTTTAAACGTAACACATTAGGGGTCAATTTGCCATCCGTTTGTTTCTCGATTTTACACAGTTTTGATTGATTCCGCGAGGTTCAGAGGACTGTATCCAGCAGTAGGCTTCTAAGTACGTCGATTTAATTAATAAAAAGTCCACATAAATTTTTTAAGATTTTTGAAAAAAACGTAAGGTTAACCCCTTTGGTGTTTTTGGACCCCAAATAATGAAAAGCGGAATTCGGCAGCTTCTTTCACTGTTTCTTGCGTATTTTGACCAGAAAATTCGAATGGCGCAGTCAGATTTCGCGTAAGTATGATATTTTTTACTTTATTTGGCTTTAAACGTAACACATTCGGGGTCAATTAGCTCTCCATTTGTTTCGCGTTTTTACACAGTTTTGACTGATTCCGCGAGGTTCAGAAGGCTGTATCCAGCAGTAGGCATCTAAGTACGTCGATTTAAGTAATAAAAAGGCCACCTCAATTTTTTAAGATTTTTGAAAAAAACGTAAGGTTAACCCCTTTGGTGTTTTTTGACTCCAAAAAATGAAAAGTGGAATTCGGCAGCTTCTTTCACTGTGTCTTACGTATTTTGATCAGAAAATTCGAATGACGCAGTCAAATTTTTGGTAAGTATGATATTTCTTATTTTAATTGGCTTTAAACGTAACACATTCGGGGTCAAATTGCCCTCCATTCGTGTAGCGATTTTACACAGGTTTGATTGATTCAGCGAGGTTCAGAGGGCTGTATCCAGCAGTAGGCATCCAAGTACGTCGATTTAAGTAATAAAACGCCCACCTAAATTTTTTAAGATTTTTGAAAAAAACGTAAGGTTAACCCCTTTGGTGTTTTTTGACCCCAAATAATGAAAAGCGGAATTCGGCAGCTTCTTTCACTGTTTCTTACGTATTTTGATCAGAAAATTCGAATGGCGCAGTCATATTTCTCGTAAGTATGATATTCTTTATTTTATTTGGCTTTAAACGTAACACATTCGGGGTCAATTAGCCCTCCATTTGTTTCGCGAATTTACACAGTTTTGATTGATTCCGCGAGTTCAGGGGGCTTGATCCAGCAGTAGGCATCTAAGTAAGTCGATTTAAGTAATACAACGGCCACCTAAATTTTTTAAGATTTGTGACAAAAACGTAAGGTTAACCCCTTTGGTGTTTTTTGACCCCAAAAAATGAAAAGTGGAATTCGGCAGTTTCTTTCACTGTTTCTTACGTATTTTGATCAGAAAATTCGAATGGCGCAGTCAGATTTCTCGTAAGTATGATATTCGTTATTTTATTTGGCTTTAAACGTAACACATTCGGGGTCAATTAGCCCTCCATTTGTTTCGCAATTTTACACAGTTTTGATTGATTCTGCGGGGTTCAGAGGGCTGTATCCAGCAGTAGGCATCTAAGTAAGTCGATTTAAGTAATAAAACGGCCACCTAAATTTTTTAAGATTTTTGAAAAAAACGTAAGGTTAACCCCTTTGGTGTTTTTTGACCCCAAAAAAAGAAAAGTGGAATTCGGCAGCTTCTTTCACTGTTTCTTACGTATTTTGACAAGAAAATTCGAATGGCGC
This sequence comes from Cantharis nigra, assembly GCA_958510845.1. Taxonomy (NCBI): domain Eukaryota; kingdom Metazoa; phylum Arthropoda; class Insecta; order Coleoptera; family Cantharidae; genus Cantharis; species Cantharis nigra. Next base: position 6,439,108 of record OY294034.1, on the reverse strand, counting down.
AGTCAGATTTCTCGTAAGTATGATATTCTTTATTTTATTTGGCTTTAAACTTAACACATTCGGGGTCAATTTGCCCTCCGTTTGTTTCGCGATTTTACACAGTTTTGATTGATTCCGCGAGGTTCAGAGGGCTGTATCCAGCAGTAGGCATGTAAGTACGTCGATTTAAGTAATAAAAAGGCCACCTAAATGTTTTAAGATTTTTGAAAAAAACGTAAGGTTAACCCCTTTGGTGTTTTTTGACCCCAAAAAATGAAAAGTGGAATTCGGCAGCTTCCTTCACTGTTTCTTGCGTATTTTGACCAGAAAATTCGAATGGCGCAGTCAGATTTCGCGTAAGTATGATATTTTTTACTTTATTTGGCTTTAAACGTAACACATTCGGGGTCAATTAGCCCTCCATTTGTTTCGCGATTTTACACAGTTTTGATTGATTCCGCGAGGTTCAGAAGGCTGTATCCTGCAGTAGGCATCTAAGTACGTCGGTTTAAGTAATAAAAAGGCCGCCTAAATTTTTTAAGATTTTTGAAAAAAACGTAAGGTTAACCCCTTTGGTGTTTTTTGACCCCAAAAAATGAAAAGTGGAATTCGGCAGCTTCTTTCACTGTTTCTTACGTATTTTGATCAGAAAATTCGAATGGCGCAATCAGATTTCTCGTAAGTATGATATTCTTTATTTTATTTGGCTTTAAACTTAACACATTCGGGGTCAATTTGCCCTCCGTTTGTTTCGCAATTTTACACAGTTTTGATTGATTCCGCGAGGTTCAGAGGACTGTATCCAGCAGTAGGCATCTAAGTACGTCGATTTAAGTAATAAAAAGGCGACCTAAATTTTTTAAGATTTTTGAAAAAAACGTAAGGTTAACCCCTTTGGTGTTTTTTGACCCCAAAAAATGAAAAGTGGAATTCGGCAGCTTCTTTCACTGTTTCTTACGTATTTTGATCAGAAAATTCGAATGGCGCAGTCAGATTTCGCGTCAGTATGATATTTTTTACTTTATTTGGCTTTAAACGTAACACATTCGGGGTCAATTAGCTCTCCATTTGTTTCGCGATTTTACACAGTTTTGATTGATTCCGCGAGGTTCAGAAGGCTGTATCCAGCAGTAGGCATCCAAGTACGTCGATTTAAGTAATAAAACGCCCACCTAAATTTTTTAAGATTTTTGAAAAAAACGTAAGGTTAACCCTTTTGGTGTTTTTTGACCCCAAAAAATGAAAAGTGGAATTCGGCAGCTTCTTTCACTGTTTCTTACGTATTTTGATCAGAAAATTCGAACGGCGCGGTCAGATTTCTCGTAAGTATGATATTCTTTATTTTATTTGGCTTTAAACGTAACACATTAGGGGTCAATTAGCCCTCCATTTGTTTCGCGATTTTACACAGTTTTGATTGATTCCGCGAGGTTCAGTGGGCTGTATCCAGCAGTAGGCATCTAAGTACGTCGATTTAAGTAATAAAACGGCCACCTAAATTTTTTAAGATGTTTGAAAAAAACGTAAGGTTAACCCCTTTGGTGTTTTTTGACCCCAAAAAATGAAAATTGGAATTCGGCAGCTTCTTTCACTGTTTCTTACGTTGTTTGATCAGAAAATACAAATGGCGCAGTCAGATTTCTCGTAAGTATGATATTCTTTATTTTATTTGGCTTTAAACTTAACACATTCGGGGTCAATTTGCCCTCCGTTTGTTTCGCGATTTTACACAGTTTTGATTGATTCCGCGAGGTTCAGAGGGCTGTATCCAGCAGTAGGCATGTAAGTACGTCGATTTAAGTAATAAAAAGGCCACCTCAATTTTTTAAGATTTTTGAAAAAAACGTAAGGTTAACCCCTTTGGTGTTTTTTGACCCCAAAAAATGAAAAGTGGAATTCGGCAGCTTCTTTCACTGTTTCTTGCGTATTTTGATCAGAAAATTCGAATGGCGCAATCAGATTTCTCGTAAGTATGATATTCTTTATTTTATTTGGCTTTAAACTTAACACATTCGGGGTCAAATTGCCCTCCGTTTGTTTCGCAATTTTACACAGTTTTGACTGATTCCGCGAGGTTCAGAAGGCTGTATCCAGCAGTAGGCATCTAAGTACGTCGATTTAAGTAATAAAAAGGCCACCTCAATTTTTTAAGATTTTTGAAAAAAACGTAAGGTTAACCCCTTTGGTGTTTATTGACCCCAAAAAATGAAAAGTGGAATTCGGCAGCTTCTTTCACTGTTTCTTGCGTATTTTGACCAGAAAATTCGAATGGCGCAGTCAGATTTCTCGTAAGTATGATATTCTTTATTTTATTTGGCTTTAAACTTAACACATTCGGGGTCAATTAGCCCTCCATTTGTTTCGCGAATTTACACAGTTTTGATTGATTCCGCGAGTTCTGGGGGCTTGATCCAGCAGTAGGCATCTAAGTAAGTCGATTTAAGTAATAAAACGGCCACCTAAATTTTTTAAGATTTTTGAAAAAAACGTAAGGTTAACCCCTTTGGTGTTTTTTGACCCCAAAAAAAGAAAAGTGGAATTCGGCAGCTTCTTTCACTGTTTCTTACGTATTTTGACAAGAAAATTCGAATGGCGCATTCAGATTTCTCGTAAGTATGATATTCTTTATTTTATTTGGCTTTAAACTTAACACATTCGGGGTCAATTTGCCCTCCGTTTGTTTCGCGATTTTACACAGTTTTGATTGATTCCGCGAGGTTCAGAGGGCTGTATCCAGCAGTAGGCATGTAAGTATGTCGATTTAAGTAATAAAAAGGCCACCTAAATGTTTTAAGATTTTTGAAAAAAACGTAAGGTTAACCCCTTTGGTGTTTTTTGACCCCAAAAAATGAAAAGTGGAATTCGGCAGCTTCCTTCACTGTTTCTTGCGTATTTTGACCAGAAAATTCGAATGGCGCAGTCAGATTTCGCGTAAGTATGATATTTTTTACTTTATTTGGCTTTAAACGTAACACATTCGGGGTCAATTAGCCCTCCATTTGTTTCGCGATTTTACACAGTTTTGATTGATTCCGCGAGGTTCAGAAGGCTGTATCCTGCAGTAGGCATCTAAGTACGTCGGTTTAAGTAATAAAAAGGCCGCCTAAATTTTTTAAGATTTTTGAAAAAAACGTAAGGTTAACCCCTTTGGTGTTTTTTGACCCCAAAAAATGAAAAGTGGAATTCGGCAGCTTCTTTCACATTTTCTTACGTATTTTGATCAGAAAATTCGAATGGCGCAATCAGATTTCTCGTAAGTATGATATTCTTTATTTTATTTGGCTTTAAACTTAACACATTCGGGGTCAATTTGCCCTCCGTTTGTTTCGCAATTTTACACAGTTTTGATTGATTCCGCGAGGTTCAGAGGACTGTATCCAGCAGTAGGCATCTAAGTACGTCGATTTAAGTAATAAAAAGGCGACCTAAATTTTTTAAGATTTTTGAAAAAAACGTAAGGTTAACCCCTTTGGTGTTTTTTGACCCCAAAAAATGAAAAGTGGAATTCGGCAGCTTCTTTCACTGTTTCTTACGTATTTTGATCAGAAAATTCGAATGGCGCAGTCAGATTTCGCGTCAGTATGATATTTTTTACTTTATTTGGCTTTAAACGTAACACATTCGGGGTCAATTAGCTCTCCATTTGTTTCGCGATTTTACACAGTTTTGATTGATTCCGCGAGGTTCAGAAGGCTGTATCCAGCAGTAGGCATCCAAGTACGTCGATTTAAGTAATAAAACGCCCACCTAAATTTTTTAAGATTTTTGAAAAAAACGTAAGGTTAACCCCTTTGGTGTTTTTTGACCCCAAAAAATGAAAAGTGGAATTCGGCAGCTTCTTTCACTGTTTCTTACGTATTTTGATCAGAAAATTCGAACGGCGCGGTCAGATTTCTCGTAAGTATGATATTCTTTATTTTATTTGGCTTTAAACGTAACACATTAGGGGTCAATTAGCCCTCCATTTGTTTCGCGATTTTACACAGTTTTGATTGATTCCGCGAGGTTCAGTGGGCTGTATCCAGCAGTAGGCATCTAAGTACGTCGATTGAAGTAATAAAACGGCCACCTAAATTTTTTAAGATGTTTGAAAAAAACGTAAGGTTAACCCCTTTGGTGTTTTTTGACCCCAAAAAATGAAAATTGGAATTCGGCAGCTTCTTTCACTGTTTCTTACGTTGTTTGATCAGAAAATACAAATGGCGCAGTCAGATTTCTCGTAAGTATGATATTCTTTATTTTATTTGGCTTTAAACTTAACACATTCGGGGTCAATTTGCCCTCCGTTTGTTTCGCGATTTTACACAGTTTTGATTGATTCCGCGAGGTTCAGAGGGCTGTATCCAGCAGTAGGCATGTAAGTACGTCGATTTAAGTAATAAAAAGGCCACCTCAATTTTTTAAGATTTTTGAAAAAAACGTAAGGTTTAACCCCTTTGGTGTTTTTTGACCCCAAAAAATGAAAAGTGGAATTCGGCAGCTTCTTTCACTGTTTCTTACGTATTTTGATCAGAAAATTCGAATGGCGCAATCAGATTTCTCGTAAGTATGATATTCTTTATTTTATTTGGCTTTAAACTTAACACATTCGGGGTCAAATTGCCCTCCGTTTGTTTCGCAATTTTACACAGTTTTGATTGATTCCGCGAGGTTCAGAGGACTGTAACCAGCAGTAGGCATCTAAGTACGTCGATTTAAGTAATAAAAAGGCGACCTAACTTTTTTAAGATTTTTGAAAAAAACGTAAGGTTAACCCCTTTGGTGTTTTTTGACCCCAAAAAATGAAAAGTGGAATTCGGCAGCTTCTTTCACTGTTTCTTACGTATTTTGATCAGAAAATTCGAATGGCGCAGTCAGATTTCGCGTAAGTATGATATTTTTTACTTTATTTGGCTTTAAACGTAACACATTCGGGGTCAATTAGCTCTCCATTTGTTTCGCGATTTTACACAGTTTTGATTGATTCCGCGAGGTTCAGAAGGCTGTATCCAGCAGTAGGCATCCAAGTACGTCGATTTAAGTAATAAAACGCCCACCTAAATTTTTTAAGATTTTTGAAAAAAACGTAAGGTTAACCCCTTTGGTGTTTTTTGACCCCAAAAAATGAAAAGTGGAATTCGGCAGCTTCTTTCACTGTTTCTTACGTATTTTGATCAGAAAATTCGAACGGCGCGGTCAGATTTCTCGTAAGTATAATATTCTTTATTTTATTTGGCTTTAAACGTAACACATTCGGGGTCAATTAGCCCTCCATTTGTTTCGCGATTTTACACAGTTTTGATTGATTCCGCGGGGTTCAGAGGGCTGTATCCAACAGTAGGCATCTAAGTATGTCGATTTAAGTAATAAAACGGCCACCTAAATTTTTTAAGATTTTTGAAAAAAACGTAAGGTTAACCCCTTTGACGTTTTTTGACCCCAAAAAATGAAAAGTAGAATTCGGCAGCTTCTTTCACTGTTTCTTACGTATTTTGATCAGAAAATTCGAATGGCGCAGTCAGATTTCTCGTAAGTATGATATTCTTTATTTTATTTGGCTTTAAACGTAACACATTAGGGGTCAATTAGCCCTCCCTTTGTTTCGCGATTTTACACAGTTTTGATTGATTCCGCGAGGTTCAGTGGGCTGTATCCAGCAGTAGGCATCTAAGTACGTCGATTTAAGTAATAAAACGGCCACCTAATTTTTTTAAGATTTTTGAAAAAAACGTAAGGTTAACCCCTTTGGTGTTTTTTGACCCCAAAAAATGAAAAGTGGAATTCGGCAGCTTCTTTCACTGTTTCTTACGTATTTTGATCAGAAAATACAAATGGCGCAGTCAGATTTCTCGTAAGTATGATATTCTTTATTTTATTTGGCTTTAAACTTAACACATTCGGGGTCAATTTGCCCTCCGTTTGTTTCGCGATTTTACACAGTTTTGATTGATTCCGCGAGGTTCAGAGGGCTGTATCCAGCAGTAGGCATGTAAGTACGTCGATTTAAGTAATAAAAAGGCCACCTAAATTTTTTAAGATTTTTGAAAAAAACGTAAGGTTAACCCCTTTGGTGTTTTTTGACCCCAAAAAATGAAAAGTGGAATTCGGCAGCTTCTTTCACTGTTTCTTACGTATTTTGATCAGAAAATACGAATGGCGCAGTCAGATTTCTCGTAAGTATGATATTCTTTATTTTATTTGGCTTTAAACGTAACACAATCGGGGTCAATTAACCCTCCATTTGTTTCGCGATTTTACACAGTTTTGATTGATTCCGCGAGGTTCAGAGGGCTGTATCCAGCAGTAGGCTTCTAAGTACGTCGATTTAAGTAATAAAAAGGCGACCTAAATTTTTTAAGATTTTTGAAAAAAACGTAAGGTTAACCCCTTTGGTGTTTTTTGACCCCAAAAAATGAAAAGTAGAATTCGGCAGCTTCTTTCACTGTTTCTTACGTATATTGATCCGAAAATTCGAATGGCGCAATCAGATTTCTCGTAAGTATGATATTCTTTATTTTATTTGCCTTTAAACGTAACACATTCGGGGTCAATTAGCCTTCCATTTGTTTCGCGATTTTACACAGTTTTGATTGATTCCGCGAGGTTCAGAGGGTTGTATCCAGCAGTAGGTATCTAAGTACGTCGATTTAAGTAATAAAAAGGCCACCTAAAATTTTTAAGATTTTTGAAAAAAACGTAAGGTTAACCCCTTTGGTGTTTTTTGACCCCAAAAAATGAAAAGTGGAATTCGGCAGCTTCTTTGACTGTTTCTTACGTATTTTGATCAGAAAATTCGAATGGCGCAGTCAGATTTCTCGTAAGTATGATATTCTTTATTTTATTTGGCTAACACGTAACACATTCGGGGTCAATTTGCCCTCCATTTGTTTCGCGATTTTATAAAGTTTTGATTAATTCCGCGAGGTTCAGAGGGCTGTATCCAGCAGTAGGCTTCTAAGTACGTCGATTTAAGGAATAAAAAGGCCACCTAAATTTGTTAAGATTTTTGAAAAAAACTTAAGGTTTTTTGTATTTTGTATTTTGACCCCAAAAAATGAAAAGTGGAATTCGGCGGCGTCTTTCACTCTTTCTTACGTATGTTGACCAGAAAATTCGAATGGCGCAGTCAGATTTCTCGTAAGTATGATATTTTTTATTTTATTTGGCTTTAAACATAACACAATCCTGTCTAGGACGTTTAACGCGGCCACGAAACCGCCGCTGGTAGGCCGCTAACCATTAGACCGCAAGAACATAATACCGCAGCCATTAGACCGCAAGACTATAATACCGCGATGCAAGTTAAATACCACGAGAGTTTTTATTCTCGGATATTATATAAAGCGATTTTTGTTGGTACCTACTTAATACCATTGTTTTATTATAAGTCAGGTTTAAATTATGAAATTCAAACTTTATGGATTATTTTGTATTATAAGTATTACGATTAGATATACGTCAAGTATATTATAGTTGGTGTGAATACAATGAGTATTTCGTAAATTACTAGTTGATAGAATACTAGAATTTTTAAAAAATTAATTTTGATTTTTAAGATAATTCGAAAGTTTTGTGTTTGGAGAATATACTGTTAAATTTTTGTAAGGAAATTCATGGTATTTTAGGTTCTACAACCTTTTAACACATTACATAACCAATTCAAGAAATTGGATGCAGTTGCTATCAATGCATAATGCAGTTGCTATAAAAATATAATCTTTAGTTCACATTTGTTTATAATGACAAATTGGAAGGGATTTTATATGGTGCTTGCATACAAGAGCCATAGTAAATATTTAGTATTATGTGAAGATCTAATAATTTTCTAAAGTACCGTTTTATTGTTATTAACTTTGTTCAACTATAATTATTTAATAAAATTATGATACAAATAATTTAGTTTGATTTGTAATCTTTGATTTCTATAGTTCCTGGTAAATTTATAATTTTCACTTCCGGTGTAACCGGGAATATTTACCCCAGTGAAATTTTACCCCCCGGTAAAAATTCCCTAGTGAAATTTTACCCCCTAATCATTTTTTACTGGGGGTAAAATTTCTCTAGGAAATATTTACCGGGGGTAAAATTTCGCTAGGGAATTTTTACCTGGGGTAAAATAAAAAGGGGTTAAAATTCCCGGCTACACCTGTAATAAAGTGATTTTTAAAGTAAATCGATGATTTATTTACAAATGCAATATTGGACTTATCGCAAAAGCTAGTGTATTTTTTTAAATTAATTTTTATAAAATTAAAATTGTCGCAATTACATATTATGTGCAAATCTATTGTAACAAAATATTTTGGGAAACCCAAATTTCATAATCTTTTGTACTTAAGTTCAACTTATGAGATTATAATAAGAAAACACCCAGGCAACACACGATGGTGTAATATACGTTTAATAAACGTAACAATGGTATATTTTTCGTATCGTATATCGCATAAACGTTTATTTTAAACGATTTTAATGATAAACGTATATAATTTGTTTATGAAACGTATATCTTAAGCGTTATTGGTATAAATTAAATTTCATGTAAATCAAATATATACGTTTAATTTAACATTTATTATACGTTTTCTATAAATGTGAAATAAACGTTTATCCGAGCCTGATTAAATTTTATATAAATCTAATATATACGTTGAATTTAACATTTATTATGCGTGTTTTATAAACTTAGTTTACTCCAATACGGTTCGTTTAAACCAGTGCTTCCTAACCTTTTCAATATTGTTACCCCTGTAATCTATGTGGAAAAGTGATTTTACCCCGCCTTCAAAATGTTATCAAAACAAACAATACAAGCAAAACAAATACAAAACAAAAATTCTGCCGACATATCTTCGTCTCGAATAATGTCATCATCAGTAGAAAACGGTCTTATTATCCAAGAGTTTGACTGATGATTATCCAAGTCCGGAAAATACTGCTTCAGTGAATCTATTACTGCAGATAAATGTTGAATCACAGAATTTTTAAACGTAAGCGGAAATGCATTTATTATTAACTTCAGCAAATTTTCACGGCCACATAATTAGCAACGGTCATATCTAACGCAATAAAATGTTGCTGAATTGATTAAAGCTAAAATAAGGTGGGTATAGAAATCTTAGAGTTATAATAGGTAAATTGTAGGTTTCAGACCTAACTTAAGTTAACGGTTATTGCGCGAAACTTTCCCGGAGGTTTGGAAAACACTCATATCTTTGTAAAAAATAAAATTATATAATACTAATTATCATCGAAACTCATTTGAACTCAAACGAAGAAGGCTGACATTAATTTTACCTAAACTTTGAATTTAAAAAGGGGTGCAATGCTTGTTGCATGAAAACTCTTTTAAAGTTTTCACGATTTTGGAAATGAAAGAAAGGTATTTTCATTTTATTTTATTTGCGGTGGAGGTAGCAGCAAAGTACACTCAACTGTTTAATAATTGAGTTCAAATTGCTAACTATTATTTTTTTAAATAAATACTATATACTCGCCTCAAAATTAAATTGTATTTATTTGAGTTAAAATGTATCCACAAATGGATCATGTCTTTTCGAAAATTTTCGCAATCACGAACGTATCAAAAATATTTCTGTAGCTTTGGAATTTCATAAGCTTTTAGAACTCCGAGCTAGTTGCGGTGGGAATACTTACCACAGTGATACGTCACACAAAAAATTCAGAGATTAAATTGTTCGATAAAATAAGATTAAATTTGTTTATAACAAATACGATTTGTTTACAACAAATCATTTTTCATTTTTCAAAAAATTTATAGAAACTACCTGAATACCAAGAGTAAATTAAAACAACTCTACGCAAAAAAATAAATTTCCGTGTATGTTTTTTCAATAAAGAAATTAACGCTTTTGAAAAGTTGGAAATAGGCATAATTTATTTTTTTTGCAGTTGTACCAATTTAGTATATTTTGACTGGGCAGCCTGGTGCCAAGTAATGGCATTATGAACCATATGATGTAGCTATACATGGTATTTTAGTTCTTTTGGATTTATGCATAAGTAGAGTCCGGATTTGTAGCTATTATGCTTTTTCTGAAAATTCGAAGCAGCTGAAAATTTTTAGAAAAATTTTGTGTTTTAACTGAAAAGAAGTCATTTGGTATCAAATTTTATATTCTTTTTTGCTTTTTTTCGACTTTTTGTTGCTTTTTGTACTTTTTTATACTTCATTAATGCTTATTTTACAAAATATTTCCAAGTTTGATCTTTTAAATTTTTTTTGCAACACCTGCAAGGTTTATTATTACTTCCTGGTATGCATTGCATCTAGACGTACAGAACGTGCAAATTCATTTTTAATTATTTAAAAAAGAAAATAATAGTGTTTTTGTGATTTTTGAAAAATATATATTACCTATTCGCTATGTGATTGCTCCAGCTGCCCTCTGGTGGCTCAATAGAGCAAATAAATTCGGACTGTTGACATATAAAAATACACTAATAGCGCACAATTTTTTATTTTTAATATATTTTTGATGTTCGTTTAGTATAAGCGCTGATGTAATGTACATCTGTAATAACTGAGGCAACATATTGTGTGAAAAATGGGTGAGTACGCTATGGGAAATTTGAATATTTTGGTTTTGTATGACTTTTGTTGTGACACTTCTCTTCCCTTTTTAGAAAGAAATTCACGAATAAAAAAAATATACTCAAAAAAGAGTGAAATAAAATAAAAATTAAAAATTTAAAGAACCCCCTGACAAAAAATATTTCAAAAATTAAAATTAACAATAAAAGCGACTTACCGCCTTATTTTAAAAAGTACTGTTCCCTTTAACCCTAGATTACTAGATTTATTTTTCCGAACATAATTCAGGGTTCTTGTATGGAAAACCTGGAAATGCCAGGAAATTTAAAACTTATCAGGGAAAGTCAGGGAATTTAAAATTTTTATGGCCAATGTCAGGGAAATCAAATTTTGTCAAGGAAATATTTTTAAATTTTACATAATTTTTTTTCATTTAAAAAAATTTTTTTACAAGAAAATTTTCAATTATTTACAAGAATTATAAATAAAATCTCTTATTTACAACAAATTCAACTGAAAAATTTAATTTTCACAAAGCAAAAATTTAAACTTTTAAACATTTTTCAAAAAATGATTTGGTAACACGACAATATATTACTGTATGAAATAAATGTTTTAATTATATTTGTTTTTATTATTTTAAATTTTTTTCGGTGCAAATTGTTTTCCGATTGCTGTACTATTACCATTGTTTGGTATTACGATACTAAAATGTCAGTTCAAATTAAATTTACGACTGTCTAGTAATCTAGGGTTAAAAAGGAAAAAACAATTTTTTCTTTTTGACTCAACAACATAAACTCTCGGACACTTAACTCGAAAAATCAACTTACCATTCCCCCCCCCTCCTCTACAAAATTTAAACAGTAATTTTAAAGTCAGGGGAAACGGAGAACTTTTAATACGGAATGTATAAACAGGTTTCGTAAGGGGAACAAATATCCGTTTCCCCTGACTTCAAAATTAATGTTTAAATTTTGTAGTGGGGGGGAAGAATTTTTTTTACGGTCAGTGGTTTTAGTGGGGGGGGGGGTGATAATGGTGATAAAAAGGAAAGTTAATTTTTCGAGTTAAGTGTCCAAGAGTATGTTGTTGAGTGAAGAAGAAACAATTATTTTTTTCTTTTTAAAGGGAACAATAGTTTTTGAAGTAAGGTGCTTTTATTATCAATTTTTATTTTTAGAGTTTTTTACAGGTAGGGGTTTATAAAATTTTTAATTTTTGTTTTTGTTTTTATGTTTGAACGAATACTGTATTCGTCAAAGAATTCGTCGTGTAAAACTGAACTGCAGCCAAGCCCAACCAGAGGGGGACGCTTGGGGATTTGTCCCCGACGCTCGGGATCCCTTAAGGGCCCGGACGAATTACTAAATAAATTCCATAAATAAAAAGGACGATCGACTGAACAAGATTGCAAGAGACTTGAAACCATTGGCAAAACGAAACCCTGGAAGACCACTCAAGAGATGGATGGAGAGCTGGGTGTTCACATCAGAGAAAATGTGAAGAGGGGAAAAGCGTGAAGAAAAACAGGCAGATGCCTATAATAAAAGTAGTTATGATTTTCTTTTTTATTTATGAAATTTTTAAGAGCAAAGGGTCCGCGAAAAGTCTTGCCACGGGGCCCGACGTGGCACTCGACGGCCCTGACTGCAGCAATCCATTTATTTCTTTGTTGCTGTTTGTGACTTGCTCTTGGGAATATATGAAACTTGCAATCACTATTTTTACCACTATTATGGCAATTAACAACACAGCACGTTGAGTGACCCATTTTAATCATACGTATGTCTTAAATCACGTAAGGCAAGTCTGAAGAAGTCCACATTAAGTTCTATTACCGGCCACTCCGAGCGCTTCGATAGGTTTGCGTATCCCCTCTTAACCCATGCACACAGCGAATAACGCCAAAACAAAAGTGTAGTGCAGATGAGTGGATAAAGAACTATGTCGAATTAAAATTTATTAATTTTCCAAAATTAAATTTACACTTTTGTTTATGCTTTTTTTAATAAAATTTGTGCTTTTTTTTGACAAAGTTGATGCTTTTTTAAAAGCACTTTTATTCCCATTTTTTATGCTTTTTTATCCGGACTCTATGCATAAGTAAGTATTAAAAGTATAACTCTTTAGCGTTACATCATTACGTAGGCGTAGGTGGTAATGCGTTTTTCAAAGCATTATTGTTCTCTTATCTAATGCTGTGTTACCGGACTTGAGTGCCTTCATGACCATTTACGATTCGTACGATTCCGGCCAACTCGGAAAATTCTATCATTGGCCCAAAGAGCTGAAACGATCGGCGCGCGCATAAAGAACCTCTGATGCAAGTTGCAATCCACGGTGCAATATTGTAACTTGATAACAACGTGCAAGCAACAGGTCGCCATTTCAAGATTAAAACTTTTTGTGCATTTCAAGATTGAAGCATATTATTTAGTAGATTGTGTTTCGTTGAGTTTAAATTAGTGCCTGGATCTTCAGAAAACTGGACAATCAGGTTAGTGTACTTTTTTACCACTTTTACTACAACAATTTTGATTTTCTATATATTATGTGTATGTACATAAGTATTTTTAAATTAAAACTTATGGAGCACCGGAACCATGGACAAATTGCAGATCGGGAGGGTAATTTAACATTGATTAAACGTTTTTATGTAATGCAAAATAAACGTTTAGCCGAACCTTATTGGTATAACTTAAGATTCATATAAACCAACTATATACTATGTTTAATTTAACATTTACTATACGTTTTTTATAAATGTAAAATAAACGTTTAGTCAAACCTGATTGGTATAAATCTAATATATTATTGTGAAAAGTTAGCTGCTCAGCTCAGCTAACCTAACCTAACCTAACCCTCCATATTAATCGCCAATTGACCAAGTGTCCTTTTTTATCGCCAACCTTTCAATTTTTAAAACCAAATTTTTATGTCTTTTTATGTACACCATGTTTAACAAAATTTTATCACTTATTCACTTTATTTTTATAATTTTACACGGAAAAAAAATTTTTGTTAAAAGAACTACAATTGCAGTACAATCTACTACAATAAATTGTAAATATAGTGACAACACCAAACATAAGTAAAGTTTACACGTCAATTGTTGTAAAATGTCTGCAGTACAGCTTACTACAGCAATTGTTGTTAAATTTTAACAACATTGTGATATGAAGTACTTAAATTTTGTTGTTCTAATAACTTGTGCTTAAGTACATAGTACTAATGGTGATGTTGTTTTAACAACTGTAGGTGTAGTTAACTTTACGTTTACTGTGTAGTAAATATTGCTACTATTCTGTACAATTCACTCTTGGTGCTCTTGTTACTTGCACAACATTGTTAAGTAATGTTAACGACCTCGAAAGTTAATTGTACTACAAATTTGCTGCTATTTTTACATAATATTGGTGTTCCTAGATTTGGATTATAAATTAATTAGAACTACTACAATTCTGTAGTCGCGGACTTAAAAGATCATAAGTATTGTATACTTATGACCTTTTAAGTGCCGACCACAGAATTATTATGTGGCTTTGACAACAAATGGCAATTGTAATACATTTATTAAATTAAATTGATTTAAACATTTTTATAATTATAATAAGGTAATAAATTACTTCCGTTGAAGCGAAAAACCACTTTGAACTTCAGTTTTTGAGGGCCTCCAATGACATCCAGAGTTTTTAGATTTTACGGCTGCAGATCCAAGAAGAATAGTAACGCCAGTACTTCAATATTACCTACAAAATTTATTATATAATAAAACAAGAGATTATATGATATCTATAAGGAATACTTACCGTTAATAATTTTTGGTTTTCATTAATTGCTAAATAGATTTGTGTCTTGAAACGATTTTGCAAAACGAACTAATTTAGTTTTTATCTCGGACTATTCAGTAAAAAGTGAATTACTGGTTATTTTTGTATTTGTGTTGCAAATCTGTATCCAGCTGAAAAAAACATGTTTTTATTAATTTGCAGTTGTTAATTAAAAAAAAAATGTAGTATAAAACCATTACATTAAAAAATTTATTGAATATTTACCTTTAAAGGAATTTATTAGGTATTAAGTCATGCCCCATTCAGTTAAAATGTCTTGAACGCAGTCACTATAATTTTTTTGCACTTCATTTCAAAATATTTGCTACTTCTCAGTTCACATACTAGTACTGTTGTTCAACCATAAATGAAGGACGAATAAAACATTCTGCATATTCGTCAAAGCATGATTCAATTATAGAAACTGCAAGATTGCAAAACGTCAGAGCTGCAATATTGTGTTACATAAGTACTTATTATACGGGTCAAATTGTACTACAATTGATGTGTACTTTTTACTTATCTTATTGTTACATCAAAATCAACTATTTTGAGCGATAAAACAACAACGCTCTCGAGTTAAAAGTACAACAAAATTGTAAAATTAACTACATGCATCGAACAACAATGCGTAAGTGCATTTTACAGCTGACTTAGTATAAACAGCATGCGGGGTGCGTTTAATTTAACTGCAATTGTTGTTCATATGACCACAATTATTTTACTACATGAAAAATGTTAATATAACAATATCTTTTTTTTGCGTGTAACGGTACTACAAATTTTTAACATCACATATAGGGTGTTACAAGTAGTGTTGAAAGTTACAAGTTTGCCCTTTGATCACATGAGAATACTTTTTAATAGCAACTCATAATCGAACTTTAATCAAATTACATTTATAACATTTATTAAACGTTTTTTATACATGTGAAATAAACGTCTAATTGTCAATTAATTAGTCTGCTATTTGTTTAAGATCCCGTGATTCTCAAGTTATAATTTATAAATTTTGGCATTAATTGCGGATAGAGCTTAAAACTATTGCGGAACTGCAATAATATGCAATTTTTTCTCAACTTATTTGATTCAGTTCATAAGATTTCTCTAAATTACAATTTTTTTAATATTAGAAATTATAATGAACCTACTGCCTTATCAATAGAAGGCAGTAATTATATCATGAAAAATTGTTGTTTTTTTTTCGAAATTCCTGCTTTCCATTTTAACGGATGAGAATAAAAAATATAGCATATTAAAGAGATGTTATTCCGCGTGGGTCGAAAGATACCCAATACTTGATATTTTGTTTTTTAATCATAGTTAAAAGCTCGATAGTAAAATTAAGAAATAGCCCTTTTTAAAATAATATTAGCGGGCTTGTTGGCGCCTGCTTAATATTCAAATTGGATTCTTTTTATTTTTATAAAATTAATAACTCCAAATTACTAGGATAGGTAAACATGAAGTAAATAAAAAAAGCAGTAGCTAATATCATTAACCAAAACTTTTTCTTCAACAGACCACTTCATTATTAACCAAATTAATCTTAATCATTTCTGTCAAAGTAACTTATTGGTAATATTTGATTTTCATACATAAACAATAGCAATGCAACAAATAAGACGTAATGCAAGGACCAAGCCTGCAAATATATTTTTTTTTTATTCATATTTCTTAATTTTACTATCGAATTTTTAACTATAATTAAAACACAAAATATCTTGAGACGCGAAAAAATTCTCTTTAATTTGGTATATTTCTTATTCCTATCCGTTATAATGGGAAGCCGGTCACCCGGTATAGTAATAAATAATAATATGTACCTACTTATGTGTGATAAAATATATACATAATTTTATTTTCTAGATTATCCATAATACCTCTGATTTCACTCTTCATACCAACAATAGTATATTTATTTTCAATTCTGCTTTTATACATTTTTCCAGCATAATTCGTAGGTAAAATTAGGGTTAATAATGTCAAATATAAAATTAATATCTAAGAGGCATTTACGTCGAAAAGTTGCAAATAACGTTAAGTTCACCTTATACAATAGTAATAATTTAGATGTTAATAACGCACAAACAATTCAGGTTAGGTCGAATTTATCAAACTCAGATAAAAGCTTCACTATTGAATCTTCTGATACAGACAATGCTACACAAGTAAACTATAAAGTTACTAATTGCACCAATGACAATTTATTTTCTAAAACTGACCTTTCTGTATTGCAAAATTTAATTACAACAGAAAACTTAACATGTATGTCGGTAATAAACTCGGTAGACGTGGGTACATCTGAAGCCACGGAAAGTAGTAATAACGAAACAGAAATTTTAGAAAATTTCAAAAAGTGGGCATTTAATAACAACATTACACATAAAGCAATTAATGAATTAATACATATAATTAATCCAGCTTTTCCATTTTTACAAAAAAGATGCTAGAACTATACTGAATACACCCCGACAAGTTTTTAAATTACAGCTTAATAATGGCGAAATGATCTATTTTGGATTAGAAAAAGGTTTAAGAAGAAAAATTGTTGAAGGTTTTAAGAATTCCGATGAGCTCATTTTACTGAAAATTAATGTAGATGGCATACCATTATTTAAAAGCAGTTCGACTGAGTTTTGCGGGAAGGGAAAGCCCTTGCCAATAGAGGCTTTTCTAGAACCGTTTGTTAAAGAGTGCTTAAGCCTTCTGTCAAGTGGTATTGTTCATTCAGATAAAAAATATGAAGTCAAAATAAATTTTTGTTCATGTGATGCTCCTGCACGATCTTATTTAAAACGCGTTGTTGGGCATACCAGTAGAACAGGCTGTGAAAGATGTGTAGTAAAAGCTGATCGAGAAGGCCACAAAAATTTTTATCCGGTTGATTCTGTGCATGAAGCAAGAAAAGACACCGATTTTTTAAACGATAACTTGGAGTCAAATTGCTATATTAAGGGAAAGTCGCCACTTTTATCTCTTAGAGTGAATTTGGTTTCACAATTTGTGCTCGACCCGATGCACCTTGTTTATCAAGGAGTTATGAAAAGATTACTCTTATTATATTTGATTGAAGGAAGACGCCCTTATAAAATGAGCAAATTGTCTGTCAGTAAAATTAGTAATCTATTACTACTTATAAGGAAATACACTCCAGCGGATTTTCACAGAAAAATTCGTACATTAAATGATGTGAAACGGTGGAAAGCCTTAGAGTTTCGATTTTTTCTTCTCTATTGCGGACCTGTTGTACTATAAAATAATTTGGAAAACAATCATTATCAACATTTTCTTTTACTACATTGTGCTATTTTTATTTTAAACAATGAATATTTATTAAACGAATATTCTTTAGTAGCAAAGGAGGCAATTAATAAATTTATAAGGTTTTGCCCCAGATTATATGATAAGTTTTTTGTTACTTATAATGTTCACTCTTTAAGCCATCTTCATGAAGATGTAGCAAGATATGGAGAGTTGGAAAACTTTAGTTGTTTTGAATTTGAAAACTATTTAGGTAAACTTAAAAGATTGATTCGAGGTAAAGCTCTTCCTTTAGAGCAAATTAATAATCGCCTTTCAGAGATTGAAAACATTTCGACTGTTACTCAAACAAGTCTTGATAATAATTATTGGCCTATGTTTGTCAAACATATTAGCAACTCTTATTTTACATGCAACAAATTAAAATTTAACAATATTATTATTTCAATATCTTCACCCGACAATGTTGTTGCTATAAATAAAAAAATTTTCACTATTGAATCAATCGTGTATATGAATGAAAGTTACAAAATCATTTGTACTGCGTTTAGATATTTGGAAGATTTCTATTTAAAACCTATAAAGTCCTCTAAATTATATTATTATAATAGGTAGTTCTTTTTAAACTTTGTTTTCATTTTACTGTAATTTAGACATTATTACCCTTATTATACACCTACTTATTAAGCCTGTAATAATAATTCCCATAATTGTTGGGATTCATAGTTCCCAAAAGTTCAAAAAAATGTACGCAGTGATCGAATTTGAAGAAAGAAAATGCGCCGTAGTTCCATTAAATTGGTTCACGGATGACCAACAAAATTGCTATTGGCCGAAAGCGTACACACCACGACTATTCGAAAAAATGGTGAAAACTTGCCAACAACCAGCAGCGCGGTGGCCTAAACACAGCATAGTGAAAGTGTTTAAAATAATAAGTAATTTTTATAAACTAATTCTGGCTCATCAGGTTATAATATGTGAGTTTATTTAAGCCGAATACGACGAAGCAAACAAGATGCTTCAAAAAACGATTGACGAGAGTTCGTGTTCCGAGACGGGAGATATAGAGCAACCTTTGCAAATTTTAGAACTGATGGCTACGCTGGCAGAAGAAGACGAACAATGCGGAGTTGGGAAGCAGCAAGTTGAGAAGCAGGTTGAAAAGAAACGACTTCATGATGATTCTTCAAGGTTTGTTTTTCAATAATTATATTTTTACCCGACTACGGCAACGCCAACAGGAAAGGTTATGAGTTTAGCAGTCTATATATGTATGTTTGTATTTACGTATGTTCTATCGTACTGCCTAAACTACTGAGTCGATTTTGATGAATGAGGTGTCAATTGATTCGTTATTATGGTCCACGGGGAATAGGGTACATTTTATACAATCAAAATCAATGTGATGGATGTCACATCCAAAAAAGTGGGGGCCTCCGGAATTTTTTTTTGTTATTGTATCGAGTGGGGTGTCAAATGAATTACAAAACATATTTGTTGTAAAAATGTAAATATTATCACTTAAAAACTACCACTGTCCCCGCCTGCAATACCTTTATTATATTGCTCTTACAAATTTCGATAGATTATTATAGAGCTTGTTTTTTGCTTTTTAGTTGATATTTTTTAATGCAGTTGGGATTTTTCTTAATTAAAAGATTTAGAACTTTTTTTCCTATTTAAACTTTTTTTCCGTAGTCGGGTTACAGATTTTTAAACTTTTTTTTAGGCATATCATAATAACATTTGTTTATTTTAGCGCCGATGATTTCAGTGATGACGAGAGTACAAATGCTGGAAATACTAATGACAATGTGAACGAAAGTTTTGCTTCAAGTCGAAGTATGAATACCCGCGCGTTTCCCCCCCCCCCTCTTGCATTGTGTTCAACACCATCAGCTAAAACGGTTTCAACGTCCAACAAGACCGAATATTTGTTGGAAAATATTTTAAGAAAAATAGAACACTTAACTAGCACTCAAGAGCAACACACGCTTATACTCAACAGTATTTTAAGCACAAGTCAATCAACTAGCAGTATGTCACTAAACCGCCCAACAGACGTTCCTGATTTACCAATTAACACTAAGGTGGAATACAAGGAACTCGAGGAATTTTTAAAGCAAGAAGAAAAGTTTAATTACATGGTAAGTTGTTTTTCATTTTACAATTTTGTTTTCATTAAATTTAAAAAAAACTAAGATCGCTTTATCAGTTCAAAACAATATTACCTTCAATCTTGAAAGTAGCCTAACTCTTCTCTTAGGTTTTTGGAATTCTGATTTTCAGAATCTGGAAAAGTGGAGAACCGGTTCATATGTGAGGCATAATTAGGCTCAGTTCGACATGTCGCGCTCGTGCTTTGCGTGATTTGGCAAACTTTGATGTACCCTCTCATTCCACAGCGAAGTTTGCACGGTGTTTTGCGTGCTCGGCGGCCAGATTTATGGAGAAGTATCGAGGACTCTTTGTGAACTCAAGTATAACAATGCCTTCTTGTGCTGTGTAGGATGCAATAATTATTCCAGTAAAACTAAGGGAACTCCTATAAAATATTATAGTTTTCCAGAAAATGAAGATTTATTAAAAGAGTGGGTTAACGCTTTCCATCGAAAAGACAAATTCAACATTAAATACGCAACAATTTGTTCCAACCACTTTTCTAAGCTTTCTTTCTGTACCACATTAAAACACAAAATATAGAATTTAACTCTTAAAACCCATCGAGATTTCTACCAAATTTTTCTAAACCCAAGAATGACCATCGGGAAAACGATAGACAAAGGAGAAGTGATTGCAGAAATGCAAATAAAATTAGAAAAAGTATTATAGAATCTATTACAACACAGACAGACAGCCCTCAGCTACATAATACCCCTGATAATATTGGTTCAAAATCAGCTGTGGAAAATGCATTGCCTGATATAAATGAAAAACAGCTAAAAATTGAATTAACGAATTTAGTAAGCCGGTTAGAAATTGAAAATAACATTTTAAAAAACCGGAATGTGAAACTTTACAAACTAAAGTAACATTTTTAGAAGAAGACAAAACCTCAACAAGACCACATCTACCGCAATGGCTGAAATAGCCCAACCAGGGTGCAAATGGTTGAGAAAACTGAAACGCTGCTGAAAAGCAACCACGATGACACCATTGCAGGACACGGGGGAATTACTAAAAATATCGCTCGGCTAACCAGAAAATACTATTGGGTAAAGATGTGGCCAAATACGTAAAGCCTGTCGTTCCTGTAATAAATAGAAACCGAGAGTGGTTCACATGTACCCTAGGATCCCTCAACAACCACGGCAAACCGTCAGCTCTTACCTGATAGGACCGTTTCCCACGCTCCACCAAGGGATATCAATATTTATTAGTATTCCAAGATACTTTTACCAAATGGGTGGAACTTTGTCCCCGCCGTACGCAACAACATCCGAAGTAAGCAGACAACTAAAGAACCAAGTTCTTTTGAGATTTGGAGCACCCGAACAGATCCTTACAGACAACGGAACGCAATACATTAGCCGAGAAATGAAGCTGTTAACGGACACCGCAGGGATTAAACATATTTTTACCTCGCCGTATACACCTCAGAATAACCCAGTCGAGCGTACAAATAAAACCATGATTGCGCAATCATGTGCTAATCAGTACAAGAAATGGGATACCACCATACCAGATATTCAATTCGCTCGGAATATCGCCCAGCATGCATCTACAGGATTTTCCCCATGTCTCCTGAATTTCGGCCGAGAGTACTCCCAGAAGAGGGAAAAGAGATGGGATCTCAAATGGGGAGTACCCTCTGGACAACCAGAGGATGGTAGAGAAGTAACTGAAGAACTTCCAAATGAGATGCCTACACGTCGTTCTGAAAAGCTCCTAAAGAAAGCGACTGAGAAGTCGTTAAACTAAAGAAGACGACCGAGAAGTCACTAAACTAAAGAAAAGGCCAACCGTTACCGCAGACCGTTTTTACTTGGCCGAAGCGGTCAAAAACGTCACCGTAGCACTACTCTGCTGCTACCGGTCTAGGGAAGTTTGGAAACGTTCCCGCTAATAACAAGCCAGTGCCGCAGCGTCCGGATTCACCGACCAATCAACCGTTCCGATTCCGTTTATTGGGCCCGTGAATCAACCTGTGGCGGGAGCCAATGGATAAGAAGCACTCCAGAGCAGGAAGTCAGAAGTGGTGTGACGAAAAGAAGAAATTAAGCTGACTATAGGTAACAATTTAAAATCAAGACATCGTTCGTGGTCAAGCTGGCACTGGAAAAATATTATCTAAAGCAAGTAGATTAAAGGTGTTGACATTGTTTAAAAGCTCGATTTAAAATAAAATCTAAAATGAATTTATACAGAACCGACGAATGGTACTTTTCACTCGTCAATCGAGTTCGGCCGGTTGCAGTGGCCGAGAATTTAAGCGCGGAGCAGCCTTCATCATCAGATGGATGCAGGAAGTGGAAGAAGAGACACAGGTACCGCTATCAGAGATACTGGCGAAATGTAGGCGGGCCAGAGAAGCAGTTATGGAAACCCAAAGAAGATCATCAATGATCATTTCCGACTAGGATCATGTATTTTTTTGTTTTTGTTGTTCATTTAAACATATAATATTATTTGGCAACTGGATCTTCATTTAGATCACTTTCCTTTTCTTTCCGTCTTGGAGCCTACCGTAGGAAACATCGTGTCTGAAACATCTACCAACAAAGGAAGATTTTAAAGCCATGGCAGATGATTTTTACAAGATTTGGAATTTTCCAAACGTGATTGGGGCTATTGATGGCAAGCAGGTTCGTATACACTGCCTAAAAGGGACGGGCTTAATGCATCATAATTATTAAAACTACTTTTCCGTTGCTTGCAAATTATAAATTTACATATATCGATGTTGGTGGCTTATGGCAAGCAAAGCGATAGAGGTACTTTTAAAACCTCCGATTTCTACAAATCTATAATTACGAAAGAAATGAACGTTTTATGTGTTTGTGGAGATGAGGCTTGCTCTTTCGGACTTTATTAAAGCCATATGGAGGATGAGAACTGCCTATGGAAAAACAAAATTTTAATAATCGCTTATCAAGGGTGAGGAAAACGGCAGTCTGCATTTGGATTACTCTATGCTAAATTGCGTATATTATCCAAATCAATTGAAACTGACGTTGATACGGCGGATAATATTATCAAGTCTCTATAAAAACTATCCACATGAAAATTGTGGCCAGTAGCCGTTTAAGTGCACACAATTAAGTGATAACGCAAGTATGCGATACTGATGACGACTAATGAGTCAGAAACACATGGTGTGATGACTATGAAGTCTAAGAAGCAATACATGTGTCTATCGCTCTTTACCTTAATTGCGCTAATTAAAAATTATTAATATAATTGTATTTGCATTTTACATAATATTATTTTAAGTAGGGAAAGATGTCAACGTCATCTTAGTAATGTGGAAATTATTTCAAGAAATAGTTTTCACAGAGTAGGACCCGTTGTAACGTTACAATTGTAGTTACATAAAATTAGCTCGCCTGGGATAAGCGGCTTTTCGATGGATAAAAACGAGCATGGTTGAACTTTTTATGCTAACGAGAGAATAAAGATTTGTAAGAATTTGAAATACGTAATTTTTTTGACAATATTGAAATATTCCAAAAAATTACACCGTGTGAATATTTTGAATTTGGATATTAAATGCTGGACGTCTGGAGAAAATTACAAGATCGGAAAATAATCAGGGGATAAGCCGGTTTTATAGTTTACTGCGCTCGATTTGGATATTTTCCCCTATATTCCTGGGAAAGTAATTGGAGAAGATCTAGGAGAGGAACTTCAATCCGTATCCGAACAGCCTGAAGGTTTTTATCGCTTGTTTTATGACAGCTGTAAACTTAACCTTCTTACTAAGAAAGACACTTTTCCTATACCTCGGTTGGAGGATATTTTAATGAGGCTCCGGGATGCTAGGTACATAACATCTATCGACTTGCGAAAAGTCTTCTACTAAGTCCCCGTATCTCCTGAGAAAACCGCCTTCATTGTACCTGGGAGGGGTTTATTTGAAATTCTTGTAATGCCATTTGGTATTTCTAATGCGCCTGGTACATTACAACGATTAATGTAATTTTTGTGTGGTCCCTTTTTGGGGGAAAATGTATTAATTTATATTGATGATTATACGTATTTTCACTTGAAGGAGGCCAACCTAACAATCAACTGGGAAAAGTGTCAATTTTGCGTAATCACAGATTACACTGTGAGCACTTCCACGGAATTGTCGGTACCGACAACCTGCTTTTACTCTGAAACTCCATGCCAGAAAACTACCCCGATATCCTTGAATCGGAGGTAGAATCAACTCTAACATCTTTTAAAGATATAGAAAGTCACCAGGGGCTAACATAATCACGGGAGAGGTTTTGAAAGCTGTGGGAATAGTGCATAAATGTATTTCCTGTGCACTCAAGTTTGGAATACTGGCATATGGCCAGAAGACGAAAGAATAGATGTTGGTCAGTACGTTACGATTTAATTTATACATAAATTTTAGCCAAAAGTAAATTTTGTTGATTCGAATTTATTGATATTTTATTTAAAATCTGTAATTTATTGAATACTACACTTTTTTTTTTGATACAACATTTAGATTTGAGTCAACAAGAATCAAGTCCAAAATTTATTTTATCTGGGGCAAGCAATTCATCTGTGCCTGTATTGAAGCAAACGAGCAACTCATCTGGACTAAGCTCGGGCACCAAGCCACCTTTTAATAAACCAAATTCGCGAAAAGTTGAATTGTTTACCAATAGTTAGAGAAAAAGCTAGGGAGAAAACCGGTTAAGTTTTCAGTAAAGGCTATTCTGCGTTTATTAAGGTTGTGGACGTACAACCTCGTTTGGAAGTAACCACTGTTAAAGAACAGCAATTCATATGTGACTGTATTGTAGCAAAGGAGCAACTCATCTGGACTCAGCTCGGGCACCAAGCCACCTTTTAATAAACCAAACTCGCGAAAAGTTAGATTGTTTACCAATAGTTAGAAAAAGAGCTAGGGAGAAACCTATTAAGGTTAACTTATTAAGGTTGTGGACGTACAACCTCATTTGGAAGTAACCACTGTTAAAGAACACATGCACGATTCATGAAAAGACTAGCTTTTACAGAAGTCAGATTTCACGAGTGAAATGTAAGAGAGCAATTGGAAGGATGTGTAAGAAGTTCTAGGTGTTACTTCATCAACACCAGTCGAATCTTCTGGTGCTAAATCTCACAGACACCCAATTACCAGAAATTGTGTTGTAAAAACTCCTAGCCGAAAAAAACAAAGTTTACTTTTAAGTGATCTATTATCTAATGTTAAACCAAAAACAATAGATTGAAATGGCATAAATGTAAAGATTGTGATTATATTTACATCGGTGAAACTGGTATGAGTTACTTACGTTCTGTGAAGAGAAAAAAAGTCGACCCACATCAGGGAAAAGAATAAAAATAAATAAAATAAGCTAATTCGAAGTAATAATTGCAATAAAATGTAATCAAACATCAAAACTTTTGTTTTAACTACCATTCGTGGAAAGAAATATAATTGTGTAACTACAAAAGAATAAAATTCCTCTTCAAATTGCAGTTCATAGAGGGCATATACAGATTGTTGAGCTTTTTTTATAAGGAGCTCTCATTGTTGCTCAAGATGTAGCTCACAACTTGATCGGGAAATACTCGCCCGAATCATTAGTGGTGTTACAACCGATAATTAACTTATGTATTGGGGGAAAGATTGACAGAAAATTATTTAATAGAAGTCCAGCTCGAATATATGTTTTTGAAGAAACATTGAGAATTATGAAGAATTTCGTAGCGGTGTTAAATCAACCACTGCTGCAGCAAGATTCAAGATCATTTGAAAGGATGCACACCACCACTGCTTGAATTGTGACCATTCTGAAAGCCCTACTAATAACAGTACCTTCCATGTTTCTACCATTCTAACTCCAGTTCCTTCTCTGTAACCGAGATTACAGTAGTTAGCATGTTTCTACATTTCTAACTCCAGTTCCTCCTCAGTAACTGAGAAGATGCGCCATGAACGAGGGCGACTCTTTGTAATAAGCGGAAGTTTAATAGATAAGATATCGTGTGTTGTATTTGTGATTGTAGGATTTCACTTCTTTAAGTGAAATGAGTGTGGGCGAGAAGATTAACCCTTCTTATTGAGCAGCAACTCACAATGTATGGTAAACTAGAATCGTTAACCAAGAAATTAGCGGATATAGCTGAAGTGATTAAAGCTAAAGATAAAAATATTCAGCTATTGACACTTGAGGTGACCACTATGAAATTCTCGCAAAATATTAGTAAAAACCGTATGCACAGGCTGTTATGAAAGATGTTTGAAATAAAAAACACTCTTATTCCTGTTGAAGAAGTGTTTCATGCGGTTACTAGTGGGAGCGCAGTTGGAAGTGGAGGTATTGCTCCTGTTCGTCAGCGTGAATATTCCACTGGTTTGGAGTTGCAACTGATTTGAATGTATTCACAACAGCTATTGGTAATGGAAGAGAAAATAATATTGCAGTAGGAAATTCTAATGCAAATGATGAATTTACTCAAATGAGAAGGTGTAGGGCTAGAATGTCATATATTGCAAGAAAGAAAGGCAGGAAGATAAGCATTCAACTAGAATGCAGTTGAATACTTACTTCTGAGTAGTCCGGAAAAGGTGATAACTTGAGTGGTTTCAACCCTTTAACGCGCAAAGCTATTTTTTATCAAATCTTTATTTTTCTAAATAGTGATTTCAAATTATTTCGACATGAAGAGATATAATTTCTGCACGATGCGAACCGGTAAAACGTCTTACCAGAGAAAACAAACCGAACATTCTTCAGACATGGTAAAAATCGATATTCGGATAACGGAACAAATTTTGTAGTAGCGAAAAGCGATTTTGTACATACATTGAAAAATGACTAATTCCTAAACGCACTATTTCATCATATAAGTCCAAGGCTACAAATTGGCACTTCATACCAACTCCCAATTTTGGAGGTAAATGGGCAGCTGCAGTCAATCTGCCAAATTTCATATTAAGCTAGATACAGAAAAACAAGAAATATTTTACAAAATTAACCAGTATACCATTTTTACAAGTTACAAATGAAATAATGACATTCAAATTAACTTTCGCGGCACCGCAGCAGCAGAGATTGAACTGTATGCTAATTTAAAAGCCTGACAGAGGCCTGCGAAGTATCCTGACCACTACATACGGCTGGATAACATGGTAAAAAAATACCTTGGCGGAACAGAAAATTTTACTATTTCAAAAAAACACCCAAGATTATTTCAGAAATAGTTGAGTAAAAACGTCTTATTCATTGTCGACGTTTTAACAATCTCCATTTTAAAAACTTTTTGGGTACAGAAACTATTAGAAAGTTATTGATTCCTGCAAAAATCTGTTTGCAATGGAAACAACAGATTACTCGTTCTGGAAAGCAATAAAGAATATAATATTAGGCAAAACCCTCATTAAGATTTTCTTTGGAGCTTCGTTTCCTCCCAAAAGATACCCATGGATCCCGACTATACCCCAGTAACATTGAATGACACAGACATAGCCGATTAAAATTTCGAGAGATCTTTTTAAAATAGATATATGTATAATTACCGTTTAAAAAACCGACAGCAATGCTCAGAGATAAAACATCTATCAAACGATACATCTACGAATTTTTCAGACTCGGATTACCGGTGTACCTAAGATATTTTATTATCTTTCGTAAAAGACCTAAACATCAAACCATACAAGCTTATCAAGAAATTATATATATACCTATTATATTAAGTTTTATTGAACTGTTCTAGAAACAACTAATATACCTAATTTTTCAATTACCTAAGGGTAAAGCAAAACTCCAAAAACCATTTAGAACATGCAACCTTCGGAATGTATAATCTATCAGATATTATCTATGCATTTAATGGGCTCATTCTCACGGACGAAAAGGGGTCACTACATCAACGATTGCTTAAAATGTCGAGATAGACGGTACACAGATTACTCAAAGATCCAATAAACCAGTATGAAGTACAGAAGTTGTATTTAGCTGCGTACCATCCCAATCCAACGCAAACGTATTAATCGGGTGTTAGGGAGATGTTTTCGGTCTTTTGTTGAAAATGACTATCGTGCTTGGGATCAGCATGTGTACAAAGTCGCACATGCAATTAGGAATGCAGTGAATTGCAATAGAAAAATCAGTAAAGAAACGTAATTTAGATAATACAGTTTGGATACTTATTATGTAGAATGTCGATCTTTGACGGCTTATAGCGCCGAAGATATCAACAGAATTAATTAAGATTTGGTAATTGCGTTAATAAACATGAATTGCAAATTTCTTGAAAATGTCAAGCGGATTAAAATTGATAAAATTTGCCTCACAACTTTTAGAGAATTTTAAAATCCCACCTATTCCAAGAAGAATGAAGAAATTTCAGACTATCGCAAATTTAATGAGTCTTGAATATACGAAAAAATGAGAGTTATGTTCATGTCGAGATAATTGAAGAAACACATTGTAAAAAGAACGATACATATTGTGTTGAAACCAGTGATTTTTTATAATAGATATCAAGAGCCGTATACCTGCTTTAAAGAGCGCAGCGCCTATACATTTTCTTTACACAAATGAAGCAGTTAATTGACTAATATAAACTCACTTGCACTATCTACTTAACCAGGAAATGAAGCATTTTCAATGGCCAATGATTCACTATATGGCTGCACGAGCAAGGCATCTCAAGTTGCGCTTCTATCAAAAACACGGGGACCTCACACAAGTCTCTTGCTTAAAGGTGGCCGTTACATAATGACAATAAATGTAGACACAAGTGACGGTTTGGTCAATGGTGTGGGATACATTCTCAAAAGAAATGACTTTGGAATAAGCAATTTGGATGCATTGGTGCAAAAACCTTACGTCTCTGGGTTAAGTTTGAAAACTGCTTCAAATGTATTCTGAATGGATTCCCATTTCACCATGGCAAAAATAGAGGTGATATTTCTTAAAATGCAAGAATCATTTGAAAATAATACAAAAGAGTTACGTGCAGAGATTAATAGGGGTTTTGACAATTTTAATTCTCGAGTGAGATTTAAAAAAGATAAATTCAAGAGTAAATAGAGCAGAGTTAGAAATAGGAAATATAAAAACAGATTTAACCATTAAAGGAAATAGGGGGAATATCGAACGTAAAAAAAGTTTCTGCACGTTTTTACACAGAAAATTGCCCAAACATAAACTGCCGACTCGAAGAGGTCAACAACTGACGTTTCGTTAGTCGATCACACCCCCCCAGTTTACGATAATTTGTTACTTAACCGTCTGTCGCCAATTAAAGTTACAATGCTATTTGTCTGGGCCGTTGAGGGATCCAGGGGACAAATCTATGAGGGCTATTTGGATACTTTCAATTAATTAAAACAAAGAGAAGTAAATTGTTATAATATGACAAATATTTGTAATGTAAACGTTTTCTTTTAGCTTAACCGTCAGCTCAGAGATTATATGGAAAATCAATTTTTATTGACCTTTATGATGCGATCGAATTGTATAGATTGGATGGCACAAGTTAATGAAATTAGTGGCGGCATGCTGTATGGTTGTTGCATTGAAATATTAGGATAGATTTAGCATACCTATGGAAGTTATTGTTGTTTTTTAACAATAGAAATTGACATATTAAAAATCTGTAAGCATATTTATAATGGACTAAATAGATACCTATATTGTTTTTATATATTTTTGATCAGAAGCTAAAATTTGTCGAATTTGGTACATATGGTGCTCGTAGCGGTCAAACAAGCAACGGTCGTCCCCTTAAGCCTAAAAATCTGTTCTTAAAAATAAATGTAAAAGAAAGCAAAATAAATTCGTTGCTACGAATCTTCTGATTCAGAGGAAACATATTGATTTTCTGAAGATGATTCCAATGATAAGAAAAATAGAATTATCTTTAAATCTCTACGGAGTAATCTCGAAACCGTCGGTAGTGTGAGAAAACCTAGTGGTCCATATGATGGTGTAAAACTATCTGCATATATGTTTTTGGCTGGGGATTCTGATTTTTCAATAACCCCACGTTATTACCCCCACGGTAACATATTGTGATAGGATCTTCACGGCCGAAATCCACCTGTAGCTACTTTTGTAGTTTTACTTTTTATATTTAAATTTTAAGCAAAAACGCATACTTTTTGATGAATATATATTACCAGTAGATGATGCCGAGACTGCAAAACCATTAATTAAAAAATTATTAATGTTTACGACCACCTTTGGGCAGTCGGTACATTTATTTTTAATTTGTGGACGGCGTGCTGAATCAAATATTTGCTCCTGACAAAGAAATTGTGTGGATTGGTAACTGTAATGTTTATTGTTATTGATATATAAATTATTGTTATATTCATTTTTTTAAGCACATTTTTAATATGGACTTATCATGAGGAAAACAGTCGACATGGTAAAGATAACACTATGGAAACCAGCGGAAGATAAAGAGTAAAAAATAGAAAAAATACAGAGAAAACAGAGATGAAAAAAATTGTCAGGACCGCTACAAGACATACAAAATTATTGTTATATTCATTTTTTTAAGCACATTTTTAATGTGGACACATCATGAGGAAAAAGGACGACGACATGGTAAAGAGGATAACACTATGGAAACCAACGAAAAACAAAGAGAGGAAGATAAGAGTACAAAAATAGAAGATACGGAAAAGACAGAGATGAAGAAAATTGTCATGACCGCTAAAACACATAAAATTATTGTTATATTCATTTTTAAGCACATTTTTAATTTATTTGTCTTCACCTCCCTTTGATCATGTTCAAATGACACTGCACATGAGGTTGGGAGGGAAGAAGAGTATAAAAATTCCACCCCTTACATGGGTGTACCTGTCACCATTAAAACTTTAATACCTTGATTACATTTCTCAAATAAAATTACCAATTGCTAGACAGTTCAACAATGAGATTGAACTGCATGCTGATGTGCTGCAAAACTTTCTTACAGAAGTCTACACTTTGGTAGTGTAGAAAATTCGACCAACAGAAAAATTACCTAACTAAACGCAAACATGATCGTATTAAAATTGACCTTTTTTAAAGTTCGAGTGACCTTTATGAACGGATTTTTTCACTATTCGTTTATTTAAATTTACAATCAATTTCATTTTATTTACAGATATTTATATTGTCATCAAATTAATGTAATTAAATGAATTTCCAGTAGAAGCTCCCTAGTATAAAAAGTTGACAATGTAGTATAATAATTAATAACTAATAGCAATAAGAAATAATTTGGAAGGGGAAGTATCAAGCGGTGCATCGGAATAATTAATCAAATAACGACAGTCATGAAGTGCACCTCAAGATGTGACCTGGCCGCTTAATGGTTCCACCACCCCCCCTAAGGGTGTACTGTAGGGTAGGACTTAGTATTAAAATTGTAAATAATTATTAGTATTAGTTCGTATTTTATTTATATAATAAATAGATTATTAATACTAAAAATAAAAAATAATAAAATTTTTATTGTTAATACACCTGTGCTTACAATTAATATAGTACCAATCAACCCTACTAGTCAAATCATAAATAAACCATTTTAGCTCTATACCCCTGAGTTACATAACCCCAGGTACGGGTACAAAAATACACGTGACAATATACAGATAACAATACAGTTCTTTTTCTGTTGTTCCTACGTTCGTAGGAATTCAAAAGTTAAATCTGATTACAAATGTTGGTCATATCTATATAGAAGAGAATCCTGGTTCGAGCCCCAGTAGAGCAAGAACTTTATTCTAACCGTCCTCCGTCGGTGTGCAATGGCAAACCACCGAAGTAATCTGCCTTCAAAACCCTTCATAAAATGAAGTGTTTAGCCAAAACCCACTCTGGGTTGTAGCGCTGTTTGACATCAACATATCCATATGGGCTACAGCTCTATGGATATTGCCATAGAAACAAAGCAAGTAATTTCCCAGTCTACCCGAGGAGAAGAACAGAAGTTTTCATTGTACACATATGTACCAATGTACCATATCTTCCTATAGATTGCGTAGATAATATGGTAAATTTTGAAAATTATATATCGGAACAAGATAATATGAAAAATGCTGTAAGTAAATTTCTTTTTTAATGTTCAGTAATAATATAACTATTTGTCTAGTTTAGTCTAATTTAGAATATATATTTCATTTTACAAAATGTTTATTTGTGGATTAAGGAAATATCGTCTTTAGGTGGAAAAGATGCTTATGATTTCATTAACCGAGCTACAAGTAAGCGCGTTACGAACCGCTTTTGTGGAACGAAATATAGTTACATTGGGAAGCGAGAAAAAATAACATTCCATGTGCTTAATTTGAAGGAATTGTAAAGAAGTGAATATCAATTAAATGTAACTTTCATTTTAGAAGGTGCCATGAGAACTTTTCCGAACATGACGGAAAAAGATGTGCAGATGGCGATTTCCAAATGGATTCGGAGATGCACCGAAACGAGCAAAAAAAGAACGTGATTTAAATAACATATAATAAATTGTACAAAGAAAAATTTTATAAATTAAAAATAAATTTTTATTGCGAATTATATCGTTGTTTACTGATATATAAGGACGTTACACGTACTGCACATGCATATACACACAAGGTTGTACGAATGGGGTACCTCCATTATTTGTACACATTTTTTGATAAACGGGTCATTTTATAGTTGTTTAACAGAAGAGTATTACTGTTTTTACATCTGGTTATGGAGGGAGGATTTCGTTTTTTGCCTGCTGTTGCTTCTATGTTTATATTTTGTTTTCTTGCAGTCCTGAAGATGAAGGAATAAATACCTTCGAAACGTAGACGAAATAACCCTAGTAGTTTTATTTGTGTCCGTTATACCCAATATCCTGTTTTCTTATATCATCGTTTTATATATCATCGGACGAGAATTTAGTTACTATAATACATATTGTCGTGTTTCAAACATCAATTTTGAATTTTGTTTGTTGGATTGCGAGGATTTCTCTCATTTTTGTAAATTTATTTGATTTTGTAAATAATTTTTAAAATTTTAGTAATAATGCGGGAGGTATGTTTGAGTTGGTAACAATTTTTGTAAGGGAAGGGGCTTTTTGCCGACGTGGGTATCGAGAGCGGACGTGTTCCGTTGCGCTCTTGTAAATTTTGAGATTTTTTTTATAGTTTTTGGCATTTTTATGATTTTATTTGAAATTGTGCGACTTGATTTGTTTATTCAACAAATAAAGAAGTTATTTTGGTGAGAATTTTTAATGATTTTGATTCTTCGATTTTTTATCAAAGTTGATAATAATTTGGACATTAATTGTTAATTGGATTTGATGATTTGGATATTAATTAATTAAATTAAAATTTGGATATTGCAAGAATTGGTTTTGAAGAAATTAAAATTAAAATTGAAGGAAAGGCGTAGTAAATTGATGTGCTCGTCGCACCTGGGGTGATAAGCCGTACTCGCAATCACCGTTCCATTTACAAAACAAAAATTTTATTTTACAGTTATTTTTAATTGAAATTGCATTGGAAATTAATTTTATGGATTTTTTTGGAAAAATTAAAAATTTGCCGTTACACTACAATATATTGTTCCATTCAACGTATAGATAGTTGTAATCAAGTTATATTGTTCCTCTTGTTGTATCTGCTTCAAATATTAAATGTTTTTATAAGTAACACCAGTTAAAAGAACTGATGTATAATAAGTAGAAAAAAATTTTTTAAACAAAAATTCACACACTTCATATGACAGGGCGTAACCCATTGGGGAAGTAAAGGCGCCAAAGAAAGGATAATAGGAGAGTTCCACGCCTGAAACCCAAGCCCAGTACGGGTTCCTCAATCGGTGAAAATGGTATGCAGTTTGTGTAATGAGTTTCATGGCCGAGCTTTTCACTTCATTATTTTCTACTGTAGACTTACACAATTACATCAAATATGTTATAAAATAATTTATAATTAAAAATGATATGATCATTTAATCAGACACGGAACTACCGTGGCGATAGGGTAAGCATGGCCAACCCAAGGTTATGTTAGTCCACCTGAAAAATAATGCATAAATCAAGCAAAGCCAGACTTTTCAGAAGTACTAACTGTATTTGATGCCCTTCATCAAAAATGATAAATGATCTGCAGTTTATTCAATGAATTTCATGAGCAGCTTTTTACTTCATTATTTTCTACTGTAGACTTACAGAATGTGATATTGTATTAAATTTTGTGATATAGTAGGTACATTTCCAATTCTTTTAATATACAAAATAATATGATCATTGGATGCCGGTCATCTTAAATACTCAAAAACCATAAATGATATGTAGTTTGTGTAACGAATTTCATGGCCGAGCTTTTTACTTCATTATTTTCTACTGTAGACTTACAGAATTTTTTTTTAACTTTTCGACCAAAAATTATAAACGTTTCGTTAAGCGTAAAAAGATATCTGTTCTTATAAATAAACGTAAAATAAATCAAAAAAATATTTAAAAAAAACAAACACTGAGGAGAAACCGAAACTTCAAATAGAATTATTTTGAGCACAGAAAAACACAAACCTTCACATTTTTGTGTTCACCACCTGAAAGAATACTACAGTATTACCAATCTCTAAAGTAATAAGATTATTAAACAAAAATAAATATTCTACAGGTATACATGTTTCATAGATCCAACAGATAATCAATCAGCATATTCAATATCAAGAAAATATAGTATTAGAACTCGTGGCAAATAGAAATAGAACCAAAAATCGTCATTTTTTAGAAATAACTGTCTTGATTTTAGAGATACAGCAAAAATTATAATATACAATTTAAAGACCCAATAAAATACTTTAAGTTCGTTTATTAAAATATTTGCCGTATCTCAAAAATTAAGTAAGTTATTGCTGAAATACGATGATTGTCGAGTTCATTTCTACTTGGCACGAGCATTAGTGTCGCTTATGTTGAACCACGAAGAAAATCAAATAAATAACCCAATGTATTAGATACCAAAAACTACTATCACATTGAACATCCCTGTTTTAAGTGGCAAGAAAACCATCCTGCCAATTTAAGTAGTACTTCTTTTCTCTAAGTAGTTTACTTGAAGAGAATTAATGTAATAACTTAAAGTACAGAACTTTAAACTAATTACTTCTATTCTTTTCTATTCCAAACACCTCGAAAGTGTCTTCAAGACTTGGATTCGCCATTCCAAATGGACTTACCAATCACAATATTTCAAGCATAAATGTATATAACTTATAATATTTATTTATAATGCGGTTATGAAACTGAACTATTTTCGTAATCAGTGGAAAGTTTCCCAAATTATTCTTGTGCCAAAACCAGCAAACAAACTAATAATAAAATAATTTTATTGGCAACACTCCAAAATATTTGAAGAATCATTTTTGGCCGCTTAAAACCACTTAAAACATCATCATGCCACGACTAAAGGTACATAGGATAGTCAAAAAGTCAGTTCGGACTTGTTGCTGCTGGAAGTCCTCCATCGAAACATGTCTTGACTGATGATACAGCAATTCAAAGTTTTGTGTTCACCACCCGAAATTAATGTTCCAATTATTTTCGAAAATTGGAGCAGCAGGTAAAGAAAATGAAAATGGTATGAAGAAAAAATTACCCCTGCAATGTCCGGACAAACAATTAAAGTTAAAATACCAGAAGTAGATCGATATAGACAAACCCAAGACCCTTCTTGGCTGTTATAATGGATATTCAAAAAAAGACGAATTTTATCAGCCCAGGAACTCTTGCACAATTATTTATGGAAAATCAACTCACCATTTGTAAAAAAAATTTTTATTAACTCCAAAATGTTCCTCCCATTGAAGTAAATGTAAGAGGAGTAGTACGACAAATGTCTTTATCTGGCAGACAGAGGTTATAATGATGTAACTGTACTTGTAAATGCTCCACCAAGAGATGTTCATGTAAATCATCCCGCAAATGATGCAATTCAAAATATCCTGGAAGTTCGACATGTACTAACAAGTAAACTGATGTGTACCAATAGAACTAGTTATAGAGTAGTTTAGCGTAGTATAGAGTTGTGGTATGATGGGCCTCCATTGAAGAACGGTCATGCGCATGAACGGTAACAACATGGCGACGTTCAAACATGAACAGAACTGTACTTTAGCTAAACATATTAAATAATGTATAATAAATTAGGTTTATTATTTATTTACTTTCACCATACAACATAATTGGCGATGAGGATTAATAAGCTACGAGAAAACATAAACATAACAAGTGTATTAACAGTGAACAATATTGCGAAATTTGCCGGTTATAACAAATGTGCGAAAAACGATACGTGATAAACACATGTGCATTTACATTTAAATTAACAGTTTTGGAACAATTAACATTTATTTTCAAGTAGAAGCAACTATTTATTTATTTTTTTTTTATTTAAACAGATAATTCAATTCATTTTTCAAATTTGAAAGATTTGACCCTGATCAAGATGGATGGGAATATTATATTCAACGTTTTGAAATGGAATTACAAGTAAAGAACATTACTGACAACACGAAGAGACGAAATGTAATACTTGGCCAGGTGGGAGCTAAACCTTTTAAAATTTTAGTTGACCATTTTAAGCCAGTAAATATAACAACAATAACTTACAAGGATGTGATTACTACTTTACAAAAGTACTATGGTAGCAAAACGTATATTTTGTCAGAGCGAGTTGCGTTCGCTTCAAAGTATCGTAACGAAGGAGAAACAATAACTCAGTATATTACAACATTGACAGACTTGCAGGAAATTGCGAGTTTGGATCAAGTTTAAATGAGAGATTGCGAGATCAATTTGTAATAGGAATTAACAATTCATTATGGCAACAGGAATTGATTCGTACACATCCAACCAACGCAGCTACATTAGAAGAAGTGGAAGCTTCAGCAACTATGTAGAATTCTTGAAGAGGCGGACGAGAATACCAACGAATTGGTCTTGAGCTTTACCAACACAAACCTAAATGAGACATTACCAGTGCTAATTTATATCGAGTAAACGACATGGCATGGTCAGATAATGTAATATTAGAATTTTTATCTATTTACGGACGGCATCCCATAATCTGGGATGCAAAAAATGTGGGCCACAAAAATAGGAATGAAGTGGCGGATGCGTGGGAAACCCTAAGAAAAGAATTAAGCATAAAGATGTCCGTCATAGAATTAAAAAAAAACGAGATGCCCTAATGTCCACTTATAGGAGCATCAAAAATAAAATAATGAACTTAATAATCTACTTTTAACTGTAGATACCTGAACACATTGGTGCGAATAGTGTGTACGAGGTTAGTTTCCATGCGCGCACGTATTCGCATGAGACCATCATCTCTTTGATGTGTGCTTCATTTACCGACTTCCATCCGAACGTCCACACATGCCATACATAGACGAAGTTTGTGATTTGTAAACCATACACACTACGTGCACATATAAGCGTATGCCCCAAGTTTGCGTACGTGTGCACATAGTCTGTAGCCGGCTTAAGACGAAGCTTCTATAAGATTAATAAAGACATGATATTTCTATCAAAAAGAAATGTACAAATTGCTACCTATTACAAAAAATATAATTACAAAATGTTCCTGTCATAAAAAAAATGGAATCAAAAAGTATCCGATATTAGGTGACTATCGTCTACTAATACTTATCAATACCAAAGAGTATGTATATATAGAGGGACAGCTCTTATGGGAATACTTGTCACAAGTATTTCTTGATGACTCTGCTACGCCATCTAGTGGAGGGGGTTATCTCTATGTCTTTATTTTTGGTCCTCTATATACAGGGTGCTGAATGAGTTAGCTGAACATATGAAATTAACATGTAAAAACTTATTTTTGTAAAAATTCCCCCCTGTATATAAAGGATCAGCCATAAATTAAAAATTAAAACGTAGAGATCACACCGTCTACTAGATGGCGTAGCAGAGCCATTAACAAAAACTTGTGACAAATATTTGTTAATGGCTGTCCCTCTATATATACATACTCTTTGTCAATACTCAAAGTATTGTAGTATTGCATATTACA
Source organism: Cantharis nigra (assembly GCA_958510845.1). Lineage (NCBI taxonomy): Eukaryota > Metazoa > Arthropoda > Insecta > Coleoptera > Cantharidae > Cantharis > Cantharis nigra. The sequence goes on along the minus strand of OY294034.1, from coordinate 6,401,301 downwards.
GTGTTGTAGTGTAGTGGAAATTATAAAACGAACATGATAAAAAAAAAACCTATTAAATTTCCTTTCAAAGTTTTAACTACAGAAGATTTAGTTAAACTCATGAACGACACAATCAAAAGCGTAACTTCGATTGTAGAAATTTCATTAAAATCCGTACGTGTTCTATTAAATCACACAAAATGGAACAAGAATGTGTTAATGGAACGTTTGTATTGAGGCAATCAAAATATATTATGATATAAAGAATTTAAAATTGTGTACTCATCGTTACAGGAAGTAGTAAATAACGTGAAAAGCTGTGAACGTGGAGTAAATTAAAAAAAATCAAGGCAGCTCAACTCAAAAAGGAGGCAGGGACCCAACGGAACCCCTAGACCAGGGGGCTAAAGCGTAACCGGTCTGAGGGAAACACCAGTGGAAGTGGGCAGCCAAAGAAAGTAGGGTAGGGGCCCTGAACCTACAGCTCTGCCTTCACGGATATCCGAGTGTCAATAGCGCCAGAAGGGTATCCGCAAAATACGTTCAGCGTACCTCATCATTAAGGCCCGGATTTTTAGGCACTGAAAACTTTCAAAATAGGCAGGCAAATAGGCATCAAAAAATTAAATTATAGGCACTAATAGGCAGTCCAAAATAAAAAATTAAATTATTAAAATAAAGAATATAAAATAAATATTTGTACAAAAAATTTAAATTATTCAATTTAACTTTTAATTTAACAATAATATTAATTTTCAACATTTACAAAACAAATTAAAGCTTTTTCTAAATATTCTAGAGTAAAACTTCTTCTGTTGTCTGTCAAAATTTGTTTGTAAGCAGAAAATGACCGCTCTACGTCACAAGAAGTAACAGGAACATATTTAAAATCTAGAGCATCCAAGCTTCCAATTTTATTTGGGAGAGTATTTGAATCTCTAGATAATACTTTGCCAATTTGCATTAAATCCGAGTAGCCCAGGTTTTTCACCAAAAAAGCATCCAATTGTGCAGAAATAAGTTTTACCATCTTACCCGGAGGTTCTTTCAATTGTTGTTGCAAATTTTCAATGTTGCTAATATTGGTATGCAATGCTTCTCTCTTAGTTTCTTAGCTTTTAGGAAGATCATCTTTACTAAATTTTTCTCAAGATTAGAAGCCTTAAACGCCTCTTGTGCTTTTTCTGTGCAGTCTGCAGTATTAAAATCAATAAAACTATCAATTACTTTTCTTATATTTTCAAAATTTTCATGGTGAAACACTGCAGCCCCGATTTCATCTTCCCCATCTCGTCAGTATAAGCTTTAGAAGCAATGGAATACACAGTGAGTAACGAAGATATCAGGAAACTCTTATGTTAACAATGTAAATTGCACATTTTGAAACCGTATTTTGACATAAAAAAATCGCTTTTGCAGCAAAACTTTTTGGACATTTTTTGTTATAAATTTCATCGTCTTCAATTTTGTACCTATACATTTTTTTATTTTGTCGTCCCGTTCTTGACTGACAGCGACTTAAACAAGACTCTGTAAAATACAAAATATATTTCCGTTTCTGAACTGTATTCCATGGTTAAAATTAAAAAATAATTGAAATAAACATTCATTTAGGCTAGTTATAGGATAAAATTAATTGAAAAAAGCCATTTAGGCGCAATAGACGAAAAAAGGCACTAAATGTAGAAAATAGGCATTTTAAAGAGCTGTTTAAAATGATCGCAAAGTCGCAAGATACATTTTGCTGCAAAAAGTATTATAAAGCCTGTACGGAATCAAAAAAGGCAAATGCCTAGAAATCCGGGCCTTACTCATCATAGGGATGTTAACTAACGCGCTGGACAAAACACAGGTCAGAAAATCTGTACCAAGGTTCTCAAAAACAACCGAAAGTGGTGCTGATGGTTGTTTCCTGCTCTGACCAGGCCACTAAGGACTGACTGACGCGAGTGGTAGCTGAAAGCGAACCCTGGGAGGGGGCTAAACTTGTGTTGTCTACAAGGAGGGGACTCGTCCTGCAGATCACGTATTTTAAAGCTCTTTTGAGGGAGACAATAACAAACTCCAAGAGTTTGAAAAAATTTTAAATTAAGTGTACTTATATAGCTGCCCGGTTCCATTAATTAATCGATAACCGTGATGGTCCTGAGTTAAACTGCACGTCTAACACCCGGTCAGGTGAGAAATTCAGAAATTTCAATTGAAGTGTTGCTACAGCAAACAGGGAGCGAGAATGTTTTTTACCAAAAATTTAAAAATCTTTCGTTAAGCATAAATAGAAATTTGTTCTTATGAAACAACGTGAAATACACCTAAAAAGTTTAAAAATATCTAAAAAGCTGAAGAGAAACTGAAACGGCAAATTGCATTATTAAGGTCAAAGAAAACACCAAACTTCACATTTTTCTGTTCTCAACCTGAAACTAATGCTACAGCAAATAAGTTGTTCTTCAGAAGAAGCTTTGTTACCAAAAATTAAAAACGTTTCGTTAAGCGTAAAAATAAATCTGTTCTTATAAATTAACTTATCGATAAACTACGAAGATTCTTTTAGATTAATAAAGACATAATATTTCTACTATTATAACCGGCAGTATGGATTAATCGCTAAACCAAAACGATTAGGTTACTACCACTAAATCAATGAGTTTATTATAGAATTAATTTATCGATAAACTACGAAGCTTCGTTTAGATTAATAAGGACATGATATTTCTACCATTATAACCGGTAGTATATATTATTCGCAGAACCAAAACGGATCAGGAAAACAATGCCTTAATTGCTACCGATAAACTACGAAGCTTCTTTTAGATTCACTAAATTCACACATTCCCGATTCACTGATTAAATTGTACAGATGTTATATATAATATAATATATGTAATATGTATACATGTTGATATAAATTTTTTTTTAAATTCTTTGAGTTTTCAATTTCAATATTGTGATATTGTGCATTTCTAATTCTTTTGACATATAATATAATCATTTATTCAAACACGGAAGCACCGTGGAGACAGGGCGGGCATAGCCCACCCAAGGTTATGTTATCCAAAGAAATGTTCGTCTTTAATAACCCGGGTGGTTCCCGGGAAAATGATACTGTACTCGTCGACTACGGCCCGGTTTTATAGTGGTGGTGTTCCCATTGATCTCTGGGTCCGACAGAGTTCTTTAAATACTTAGGCGAAAAGTATAACCATTTCGGGCAGGCCAGACCGTTTTTAGAAGATCTTAAATCTCAAACAAATTGAATTTGCAGGGCACCACTTAAGCTCGACCAAAAAGTGTCCAACTTACGAACGTACCTCTTACCGAAAATTCTGCATAGATTGATCTGCACCAGGATCTCCAAAGGTGTGCTCAGAGGTGCAGACAGATTCATTCGAATCACAATTCGAAAAATTCTGCACCTCAATAAAACCTGTAGCGACGCCTTCATTCATGCGCCTCTAAGGATGGGAGACTTAGGCATCTTTTCACTTTTAACTTCGGTTCCTAGGATCCTACACGGTCATTTAGTGGATTCAATGGTGAGCGACGAACTTCTGACCCGCGCGGTCTTCGCCACCACTTATTATCAGAAATTCTGGCAAAAACTGCTCAGATGGAATAAGGACATAGTAACAAATAAAGAAAATATAAAGAGATATTGGGGTGATGGGCTGAAGGCGTTCTACTCCGGGAATGGCCTAATACAGGGCAGGGGAACACCGTTCTCCTCAAGATTCACAACTGAACCGCCGTCATTTTGGACGGACGAAGACTTCGTTAAGTCGAAACAGCTTCGTGGGAATCTGCTCCCAACGATCGGTATCTACTGTAAACTTACAGAATTTTATATTGTATCAAATTTTGTGATATAATACATTTATAATTCTTTTAACATACAAATAATATGCTCATTTAATCAAGCACGGAACTACCGTGGCGCCAGGGTTGGCATGGTCAGCCCAAAGTTATGTTAGTCTGTGTCACCGTCAATATAATATAAATGTTGATATAAATTTTTTTTTAAATTAGTTGAGTTTTCAATTTCAATATTATAGTAATATCTAGTCAATATTTTTAGTGAAATGAAATTAAAAGTCTCGAAATCCAAAGAAGCCAAGAAACCAAAAAAGGAATTAAATTTTGATTTAATGTTACAAAGTTAACGAGGAAAAATAGTGTGCAACGCATTTTCACGCCAGCAACAGCTATTAAGAAATCTGTAGATTGCCTTTCGATTTTTGTCATGACCAACCTCTCCAATGTGGGATCTATTTGGAATAATTCATCCAATGATAATTCCTGTAAATTTTACTACGGAAAAATTTAACATATTATCAATAATCTATAGAGGATAATAAAACTATTGATCATTAGGATTTTTCAGAACAGATCAAGTATTTCAATCAAGAAGCCCAGTAATAGAGAAAAATCTAGAAAAGCAGGAGAAAGAATATATGTAATTAAAGTAGGATAGGAGCGCCTAAGAGTACACGTTCCCTAAGAGTACGCATGGGTGGTCACCGTTGGTACAGTGGGTTTAGAAAAAACTGTTTAATGCCAGTTGAGAGCTGTTAGTACAGTGGCACGCAAACGAATTAGGACCACTTGTTAATTTTATGATTTTTACTTAAAATGTTAGTTTAGATTTTATTGCTTCAAATTAATAAATACTTAGGTATTATTAACAGACTTCCTAAAAGCAAGTTTTTTAAAAGAGTACATAAATTTGCATTTACGACCGTATTTACGAATTTTTGTAAAACTACCTGAAAAATGGGTGTGTATAGGTACAGTAAAAGCACAAAAATCCAAAGGTACGTTCAAATGAACGCAATTTTCACACTAATTGTATAATATTATACAATTATTATGAAAAATGTTGTCAGGGCGGGGTGTAGAAAAACTAGTGTTATCATATATTTGTACTTCCTTATAAAACGTATAATGCATAACATTGGTTATTAAGAACATTTTTGTTTTTTAACTTTTACTATTCATGTTATCGAGTGTAATAATAACTAATAATGTTCACGTTACCGAGTAGCTAAAGAAAAAGGTGTTCACAGGACCGCGATGTTCATAAATTCCAATGTTCACGTTATCAAGCTTTTACTGTATAAAGAAATCAATTCATTTTTGGTCATTTCTTCGAAGGGTGTCTGGGTATTAAGTAGTAAATAGTTTCAAGTAGTAGTTTTGAAATTTTCTATTTTAAAAATTAAATTTTGTGCAATGGGAAAGCGTAAAGCCATTGAATCTGAAAAGAAAGTTAGTATTGAAGTCTTACTTCAAACTAGACTTTATTCTAATCGTGCAATTGCCAAAAAAGAAAAGGTTTCTCGTCAAAATGTGAACCGTATTGCTCAATTGTTAAATAGCTATTTACGTACGAGCTAGCGAAAGTGATCCATTCCGGAAGAGTAAGCAAAATATCAGAACGAGCGCCAGAGAGTTCTAATAGCTCACGAATCCGGAATGGATCACTCTTGCAGCGAGTCACGAATGCGGTTTTACATCAAAGACAGGTCCTTTCGAAAATAAACAACGGTGTGATGAAATAAATCAGTAAGTAATATTCCATTACCGTTGTAATGACTAGTGATATGATAATATAACACAAAACTGCCTCGACCGCGACGTATCATTTTCCATAAGTTAAAACTACATATTTAATAGTAAACTTTCCTAGGTCTTGGATGAAAAGAAAATTTACCGTTAACTACTAAAGGGAGGTGGCAAACTACACCTAGAGAAGATCGAAAGACCTATGAAGGTTACCAAGACAGTTGTACGGTCAAACATCCCCCTGCAGTGAGGATTTAGTCGTGCAATACAATCAGTGTTGTTTTGTATTAAAACATGTTTAAAACGTGATTAAAACAAGTTTAAAACAGTTAAACACACGTTTTTTTAGCAAATGAGTTTCACTCATGTTTTTTTTCTGAATAAGTAAATTTTAAGACCGGATTTATGAAAATTTTAATTGAGGTACCAAGCGCAGATTTTTAATATATAAGATGAATTATTGTTTAATATTATCCCTCAGGGGGCCAACCAATCAGGTGATTCTCAACTTACCACACAGATAGTGGTGTTAAATTTTACAAACATTTTTTACTATTTTAATCTGATGACTTGTATGAGTGTTACCAGTTCAGTTTTCGCCATTTGGTCATTTTTTCTTATATTTTTTAATAAATAATACTGTTAAGATAGTTGACAAAAAATATAAACAATATAATCAGCATTGTATGCAAGTTAATGCGCATGCAGGTTATCTGTTAGAGCAAAATGTAAAAAAGAAATGAGTGCGTTAGTTACTCGAATGAGAATTCATACAAACAAGTGCGATACTTCTATAATATCCTTAGGTGAAGAAGAATACCTGGAAGAAAACGAAGATATTAATAATGTGACAAGAGTGAAGATGAAAACCAAAAAAACCGGAACAAAATACGGAGAACGGATTTTTCTACCACAACAGCGTGCTCCTCAACATCAAATCATCCGATAGTTCTGATGGATTCATTTGTCACGAGAACTTCAATTTCTGAAAAGAACAATATTGATATTCAAATAGCAAGGTTTCTTTACTCTACAAATTCATCATTCCGCCATGTCGAACATCCAGAATTTAAGAAATTGATTAATATTTTGCGACCGGGATATAACCTCCCAAATCGTCATCAAATTGGGAATCATTTGCTAGATGAGATATACAATTCTGTAAAATTTGATGTTCAAAAACAATTAAAGGGTAAAGCGGTGTGCATGACATTAGATGGTTGGAGCAACATACACAATGAACCAATGGTATGTATATCGGTAACCGACTCCTCACAAGGAACTATCCATTTAATTGAAACAATAGATGCAGCTGATAAAAGCCATACCGGTGAATATTTATTAAAAATTAACTGTTGATGCGATAAAAACTTGTCAAAAGTTTGGTTGTTTCGTTCGAAGTGTTGTTACCGACAATGCGAGTAAATATGGCAAAAATGAGAAGACAATTATCACAATGTACTGAAATTGGTATACCAGATATCTTAACCTATGGTTGCTCGGCCCACATTTTAAACTTATTAGCAAAAGATAATACTATGCCGGGCTTGAAAGACGATGTCAAGAATGTTATGAAATATTTCAAATATCATCATTTCCCAGCAGCTAAATATAAACAAGCTGTGATTAAGGCTCTTGGTGGTGCCACCAAATATTAATTAAAACTTTTAATAAACATTTAAGACATAATATAGGAGTTTTATTGAATTTGAGGCGAATTGGACCTTTTGTTGTAGATAATTAATAATAAAATAGGTGGTCCTAATTTGTTTGTAAGCCACTAGTAGTGGATGAATTAGGTTACATCGTTTTCATCTAGTCGAATAGGCAGCAAGCAAATAGATTTTCTAAGAATTAAATTAAGAAGTTAAAATTGTGTACTCCACGTTACCGGAAGAAGTAGTAAATAATGTATAAATTATGAACGTGGAGAACAGCACGAATGTGAAATATTTTGCACTAAAACAGTTAGTTTAAAATTTGTATAGATTGGAACCAATACCTAGAAGAAAAAATTTTGGATAAAGGTATGGCCGATACCACTTGTTAGATTCAAACCCATTCCACTTAATAATAAGTTCCGGGTTATACTTTAATTCTTCTTTGATTTATCTCCTTCGTTTGACCCAGAGTACAAAAACTTTATTGTTAATTAATAAATTTGTTTCCAAATTTATTTTGATCATACAGACTATAGAACTTAAATAACAGAACATTTTTTTAATATGAATATTTGTGGTCAATATCGATAAGTTGGTATTGGAGGTCAGATAACAAACTTAAATCAGGTTAATGATTTTAGATATGTATTTAGCCATGAGAGGAATAAAATCTGAAGTTTTGCAGACGGGAGAGTCCGAAAATTCAATTGAAGCGTTGCTATAGCAAACAGGGTGTTCTTCGCAAAATGGTTTTTTTCATTTAAAAATTAAAAACGTTATTAATTTTAAAAAAATTTTCGTTAAAAAAACATAATTAAAAATCTGTTATGCTAAACGTAAATCAAAAAGAATGAAGAGAAACTAAAACTTCAAATATATATATTCGCAATAATGTTTCCGTGGACTTATTCGGTAGCCGAGTTTAAGAACTTACTTTCTCACAAGGATATTCCGTCGACGGGTGTTAATGTACTTTATAATTTGTGTACCTAATATTATTTTAGTTTCTTGGGTTATCTTTATCTTGTTGTAAAAAGGTTTTAGCCGTTAATAAAGTTGATGATGATAATATTATTATTAAAGTAATTCAGCATACACACGAAAACGCTATCGTTTTTAATAAACGAATGCGGGTTTGAATGAAATCGAAATTAAGCTTCTGATTGTTTCATTCTGCTGCTAACTCACAAAGGTAGAAATAACATGCCTTTAAAAACTCAATTTTTTATCGGTAGCAATTCGTGCATTTCGGTTTTCGGAAGATTTGCTTCGGCAATTAACTTATATTATTTATCTTTAATGTCTGCGAGCAGTATCCTGCTCACGATATTAAGGCTTAGCCCTATATAAGTCCATTTTCTATTGTTGCCTACTTTCAAATAATTTTTAATTCTCTGTTCCTGTTAACGATCCATTCATACGTGATGCTTACGCAGGGATTTCCTCAGTGAAGTTAAAGAAAGTTCTCATAAAATGACTAAGGTCCGGTCTGGCTTTTGTAAGCCGGTGTAATAAAATCGTTTAATTACAAATTAAAATAGTATTTTACTATAACATAAGACGAAGCTTCTTTTAGATTAATAAGGACATAGTATTCCTAACATCTTAGACCAGCACTACGTATTTATCAATTAAATACGTACCTTCTTTAAGATCAACGAATAATTAAGATTAAAGACATGATATTGCTACCCTTATGAACCAACAATATAAATTAATTGCGGAAGCAAATCTTCCGAAAAACGAAATGAGTCAAATGATACCGATAAAAATTTTGGATCAAAGTATTGGGCCGATACCACTTGTTAGATTCAAACCCATTCCACTTATAAATCAATAAGATTCAGGTTATACTTTAATTCTTCTTTGATTTATTTCCTTCGTTCGCTCACGAGTATAAAAACTTTATTTTGATTAATATATTAGTTTCCATATTTATTTTTATCATATAAATTATAGAACTTAAATAACAGAACATTTTTCTAATATGAATATTTATGGTCAATATCGACAGGTTGGTATTGGAGGTACTAAACCTAAATAAATTTAATGATTTCAAATACGTTTTTCGCCATGAGAGTAATAAAATCTGTTTTGCAGGTGAGTCTGAAAGTTCAATTGAAGTGTTGCTACATCAAACAGGGTGTTGTTACTCGCTGAAAGGTTTTTTATTTCGGAGAAAAAGAAATCTGTTCTTATGAATAAACTAAAAGAAAACAAAAAAGTATAAAAATATCTAAAAGGCTGAAGAGAAACTGAAACTTCAAATACAATTATTTTGGACAAAGAAAGAACCAAACTTCACATATTTGTGTTCACCACCAGAAAATAATACTACAGCAAATACGTTCTTACAGATAAACGTAAAATAAACCAAAAAAGGTATTTAAAAAAGCAAAAAGACTGAGTGGAGACTGAAACTTCAATTAGAATTATTTTCGGAAAAGTAAAGAAATCGCCAAATTTTGTGTTGACGCAATTAATCTTCTAAAGATTTTCAAAACTCCTGCTATTGCACATAATAAAAGTGTAGTTGACGGAAAAGTTTTGAAAGAAAATTGTATGAATGTGTTAATAACTAGTGCATGCAATTTAGCAATAGTCAATGTCGTTGGTTGGTATGAATCTTCTAATCTAGAGGAAATCTAGAGGTAAAGAAAATGAAATAGAACTTAAATAACAGAGCATTTGTTTAATATAAATATTTGTGGTCAATATCGATAAGTTGGTATTGGAGATAACAAACTTAAATCAAGTAAATAATTTCAAATACGTATTTCTCCATGAGGGGAATAAAATCTGAAGTTTTGCAGGTGAGAGTCCGAAAATTCAATTGAAGCGTTGCTATAGCAAACAGGGTGTTCTTCGCAAACAGGTTTTTTTATGATAAACGTAAATCAAAAAGACTGAAGAGAAACTAAAACTTCGAATAGATATATTTTGGGCAAGGAAAACTCCAAACTTAACATTGTAGTATTCACTACAAAAATGTTCAGTTCTTATGAATAAACGTAAATAAACCAAACAAGTATTAAAAGCATCTAAAGAGAAACTGAGAGGATGGTTACGGTCTGATAGCCAGTGCCCTGGCTGTTAAGCAGAGAATCCTGGTTCCAAGAGACTAAAATAAAAATTTCACCGATATACAAATAATCATCTTCAAATTATTGCAAATTTGAATAAAATATCTAAATCAAATTTCACTACATCATATTATAATAACAATCATAGCAGAATTCAGAGTGTTTTCTAAATTTTACACAGATAAAAATTTAAGATATCACAATTTTCAAGACCAATAATTAAGATACTTATCTGTGGTTATTAAAAACGTAGTCTTTAACAGAAAATTAAGTATGCATTAAACCCGAAATTACCAATCTGTACAATACTAACATTATTTTAAAAAAAATATCCTACAGCTATGTTTCATAGATTCAACCGATAACCAATCAGCTAGATGCATGTTCAATATCGAGAAAATATATTAGTGTCGCTTATGTTGAACCACAAAAAAAATTAAATAAATACCCTAATGCATTAGATGCCAAAAAATCTTGTCATAACATAAACTACTGCCACCTTGAACCGCGCTGTGTTAACCAAACCGAAAACATCCAGCCAATTTAAGTACTTCTATTTCCTAAGTATTTGAAGAAGAAAAAGCACTCGAACAAGAAAATTCATTTAATAACTAGAAGTCAAGAACTTCAAACTAATTAGTTCAAGAAGAGATTGAATGTAATAATAACTTGAAGTTTAGGCATATAAAGTTACTAACTCTATACTTTAAGATATATTTGAAACAAGAAAATATTTAACAAAGAGGCTAAACAACTCACAAGAAAAGCCACCAATCAGAAAGGATACAGGACAATGGGCAAAGAGCGATAATGAAAGTTGTTGCCTAAGCCAAACACCTCGTAAGTGTCTTCAAAACGCGCTTTCAGACATCTTTCAATACTTGAAATTCCAGATGGACATAACATTCAAAAAATTGAAAGTCAAAGAAACTCAGCTCACACATCAAATTAACCAAAAGAAGATACCTGGTTTGGATTTTATAACAGGAAAGATATTACAACTAACGGATAAATGTATAAAACTAATATATAACATTTATTTATAATGCGGTTATAAGACCAAACTATTATCGTAATCAGTGGAAAGTTGCCCAAATTATTTTTCTGTCAAAACCCGGAAAGAATATAATACTACAATTGGCAATACATTCCAAAATATTTGTAAAATACCTTTTTGGTCGCTTAAAAGCACTTAAACATCAACATTGAAACTCAAGAAACATACCGGAAAGTAAATCGATGGGCAAACCCAAGAACCTTCTTGGCTGTAATAATGAATATTTAAAATGACTAATTTTATCAGCTCGGAACAAGTCCGGAAGTCTTGCATTATTATTCACTGGGAATCAATTTAACATTTGTAAAGAAAATTTTATTAATTCCGGCATGTTCCTCCCAATCAAATAAATGTAAGAGAAATAGTACGAAAAATGTCTTTATCTGATCGACAGAGGCTATAATGATGTAACTGTACTTGTAAATGTTCCACCAAGAGATGATGTTTATGTACTACATCTGGCGAATGATGTAATTCAAAACATGCTGGCAGTTCATCATGCACTAACAAGTAAACTGACGTGTACTAATAACAATATATGTATGTCAATTAAGATAACATTCGTAGATAAACCAACATGAACTAGTAAATTCTAAGATTGACCGTTTATGACATGGTAAAAGTCCGAAATTGTACTGATAATTCACCTATTCGTACCACATTAAAATTATAAATCCTATGATTTACCGGTTTTCGGACTTTTACGGTAACAAAAATTAATGGAAGACGAAATTAATTCCACCAAACATGGTTTTATTCAGTCCGATGGCTAAAACGACTCGTTTCACCAACTGTATTAGCAATGATATTTTCGTGGACTTATTCGGTCGCGGAGGTTAAGAACTTAGTTTCCCACAAGGATATTGCGTCGACGGGTGTTAATGCACTTCATAATTTGTGTACATAATATTATTTGAGTTTCTTGGGTTATCTTTATCTTGTTGTAAAAAGGTTTTAGCCGTTAATAAAGATGATGATAATATTATTATTAAAGTATTTCAGAATTCACACGAAAACGCTTTCGTTTTTAATAAAAATGATTAGTACAAGACTACACTTCTAACAAAGGAAAAAAACTTCTAAATTAAATATACATTATCTATGAGAAAAAAAACCCACTACCATGTGGGTTCTTCAATTCTCTAATCATTGCAAAGCCAAAAAGTATGAAAGAAATCGAAAAAGCTGCGAAATTAAAACTTCTAGTAGAAAAAAAATTGTCAGAATATTTTCTAAAATCCTTCTATTGCATATAATAAAAGTGTAGTTGATTGATGGAAAAGATTTCAATGTAAAATATGAGCACGTAATCGAAACTGGTCACAGGGACTTAATGATTGGAGAATTCGTGGTTACGAATCTTCTAATCATGAGGAAATAAGTGGACAATTACCAGAAGCTAGTGCTTTTAACAGGAGTAATCTAAAGTAAAGCGACTTCTGAATGTACCTATAACGAAAGTATTTCAAAATTCAAACGAAAACACATTACCAGATAATACTTCTAACAAAACTAATCAAAAGAAGACAAGTTCCAAATTAAAAATATGTGAAACTATTATGCAATCTCTAAAAATTAAAGAGACACGACAACTCCCCTACCATGTCTACATTAAATTCTCTAACCATTGCAACCCTTATATGTACAATTCGAACTCTTACTCCAGTTCCTTCTAATTATTCATGTAGAAATTTCGTTCCAGTTTTGGCAATCATCCAACGCAAAGTTCAATTCATTCTGTTGAGCGGCCAGCCTACGGAAATTTGAACGCATTGGGTTTCCAATGCGTTTTTCCATAAACCACCTAGAAAAGTATGTTAATTCGACGACAAACCCAAGAAACTGTAATTTTAAATGCGAAAATCTACCCTTCGAGAAAATTTCGTCGGACAATCAGCAGAGAATTACAATTTTAAAAATTAGGCTCGATGGCTTTAAATAGTACAGTCGAAGAAACTGTTGGAACCTGTAGGGTTCCTTAGGAGGCGGGTGAAAATACCAGCGAATTGGTTTGAGCATTACCAACACAAACCTAAAATGAGACATTTCCAGTGCTGATTTAGATCGAGTACACTGATATCGTGATAAGAAAAACGATGTTAGTTTAGTTACTATAGAGTATAGACTATCCTCAATATGGTCTAGTCGTTATTCTGTTCTTTGAATGTTTATCTTTATAGATATTTTATCGAATTACAATTAAAATTCAAATTGAATAATTTGAAAAATTCGAGAAGAAAAGAAGCAGAATATGATCGAGATTTTAATTACAACAGAAGGTACAAGCGCAGCAAAAGATAATATTTAATTTCCAGAAGGAGGATGTTACGATTAGAATTTATTGCGGCGAGACCAGATAAGGTTTTTGTGGGGTCTTGGGGCGAAATTTATTGCGGTCATGTGCCGATAAGCGTATCTCTGCCACGAGCAGGACTCCACAGCCAAGATTCCTGAGGCAATGGTTAGGAGGCAATCAAAATATATTATGATATAAAGAATTTAAAATTGTGTACTCATCGTTACAGGAAGTAGTAAATAACGTGAAAAGCTGTGAACGTGGAGTAAATTAAAAAAACTCAAGGCAGCTCAACTCAAAAAGGAGGCAGGGACCCAACGGAACCCCTAGACCAGGGGGCTAAAGCGTAACCGGTCTGAGGGAAACACCGGTGGAAGTGGACAGCCTAAGAAAGTAGGGTAGGGGCCCTGAACCTACAGCTCTGCCTTCACGGATATCCGAGTGTCAATAGCGCCAGAAGGGTATCCGCAAAATACGTTCAGCGTACCTCATCATAGGGATGTTAACTAACGCGCTGGACAAAACAAAGGTCAGAAAATCTGTACCAAGGTTCTCAAAAACAACCGAAAGTGGTGCTGATGGTTGTTTCCTGCTCTGACCAGGCCACTAAGGACTGACTGACGCGAGTGGTAGCTGAAAGCGAACCCTGGGACGAGGCTAAACTTGTGGTGTCTTACAAGGAGGGGACTCGTTCTGCAGATCACGTATTTTAAAGCTCTTTTGAGGGAGAAAAGTACTTCGCAATAACAAACTCCAAGCCAAGCGGCAGCGGGCAACTCTCGAAACAAAGTATTTGAAAAAATTTTAAATTAAGTGTACTTATATAGCTGCCCGGTTCCATTAATTAATCGATAACCCTGATGGTCCTGAGTTAAACTGCACGTCTATCACCCGATCAGGTGAGAGATTCAGAAATTTCAATTGAAGTGTTGCTACAGCAAACAGGGAGCGAGAATGTTTTTTTACCAAAAATTTAAAAATCTTTCGTTAAGCATAAATAGAAATCTGTTCTTATGAAACAACGTGAAATACACCTAAAAATTATAAAAATATCTAAAAAGCTGAAGAGAAACTGAAACGGCAAATTGCAATATTAAGGTCAAAGAAAACACCAAACTTCACATTTTTCTGTTCTCAACCTGAAACTAATGCTACAGCAAATAAGTTGTTCTTCAGAAGAAGCTTTGTTACCAAAAATTAAAAACGTTTCGTTAAGCGTAAAAATAAATCTGTTCTTATAAATTAACTTATCGATAAACTACGAAGCTTCTTTTAGATTAATAAAGACATAATATTTCTACCATTATAACCGGCAGTATGGATTAATCGCAAAACCAAAACGATTAGGTAAACAATGGCTCAATTACTACCAATAAATCAATGAGTTTATTATAGAATTAATTTATCGATAAACTACGAAGCTTCGTTTAGATTAATAAAGACATGATATTTCTACCATTATAACCGGTAGTATATATTATTCGCAGAACCAAAACGGATCAGGAAGTTTTCAATTTCAATATTGTGATATTGTTCATTTCTAATTCTTTTGACATATAACTAATATAATCCCACCCAAGGTTATGTTATCCAAAGAAATGTTCGTCTTTAATAACCCGGGTGGTTCCCGGGAAAAAAATACTGTACTCGTCGACTACGGCCCAGTTTTATAGTGGTGGTGTTCCCATTGATCTCGGGGTCCGACAGAGTTCTTTAAATACTTAGGCGAAAAGTATAACCATTTCGGGCAGGCCAGACCGTTTTTAGAAGATCTTAAAAACTGCTCAGATGGAATAAGGACCTAGGAACAAATAAAGAACATATAAAGAGATATTGGGGTGATGGGCTGAAGGCGTCCTACTCCGGGAATGGCCTAATACAGGGCAGGGGAACACCGTTCTCCTTGAGATTCACAACTGAACCGCCGTCATTTTGGACGGACGAAGACTTCGTTAAGTCGAAACAGCTTCGTGGGAATCTGCTCCCAACGATCGGTATCTACTGTAAACTTACAGAATTTTATATTGTATCAAATTTTGTGATAAAATACATTTATAATTCTTTTAACATACAAATAATATGATCATTTAACCAAGCACGGAACTACCGTGGCGCCAGGGTGGGCATGGCCAGCCCAAAGTTATGTTAGTCTGGGTGAAATTTACGCTGATTCACTGATTAAATTGTGTGCGAGAAAACAACGATTTGTCACCGTCAATATAATATAAATGTTACAATAAATTTTTTTTTTAATTATTTGAGTTTTCTATTTCAATATTATAGTAATACTTACAAGGGCTACTTCTCAGGTGTGAAATTTTGTTTTGCTTTATACTTATACTACATAAAGATTACACCTACGGCATTACGTGAATGAAATAGTAGCGCGCCATATTCAGTCAATTTTGAATAAATCGATTTTGAAAATTTTTGATATTACGTTTAAGTAGCCGTGTTAGATCATTTAAGCAAGGACAGTTTCATAGCCTAGTTCTGTAACAGCTGGACTAGCAATAAACCATACAAAGTAAGTATGGGTTCGAATCAGAACTCAACTAATTTTTTTTTATTATTTACGAGTAATTTTTTTTATTTAGTTGTATTATTTACGTGTAAAATCAATCAAATCTATGTCAAGTATCAGTAATATAATAATTATTTGTAACGACTGAAAATTTATGGTCTCGATTGAAAATAATAATTTTAAAATAAATTAAAATAGATATAATATATTATATTATTTATTTAATTTATTACAATATTAAATTACTGATAATTGGCATACATTTAATTGCTTTTACACGTAAATAATACAAATGAATAAAAGAAACCTCCTAATTAATAAAAAAAAATGTAGTTGGGTTCAGATTCGAACCCATACTGGTTTGTATGGTTCATTGCTAGTCCGGCTTTTACAGAACTAGGCTACAAACATTGACTTGCTGAGGTGATCTCACACGGTTAGTTAAATGTTATCCCGATTTCTAAAATTTTCAAAATCGATTTTTTCAAAATTGGCTGAATATGGCGCGCTACTATTTCATTCACGTAATGTCGGAGGTGTAATCTTTATGTAGTATAAGTATAAAGCAAAACAAAATTTCACACCTGAGAAGTAGCCCTTGTTAGTCAATATTTTTAGTGAAATGAAATTAAAAGTCTCGAAATCCAAAGAAGCCAAGAAACCAAAAATGCAATTAAATGTTCGTTTAAGTTTCCTATCAATACAAAAAGTTAACAAGGAAAATTAATGGACAAAAATAAAATGCAAAGCAGTACAGTAAATAGATTAAAAACCCGTAACACTAACAAAGCGATATGGTTTCCCAGTTGGTGTTGCATGTAATTTTAAATTAGCTTTAAATAATCATCGGTACACATTACAAAAGTAAAAGGTTTTTCTCCGCTACGAATCATTAAATATTTTAACTTGAACATTTGTAATTAGGCATTTCACAAGAAAAGAGTTTTCATCAGTATGAGTAAAATAATATCGATTTAAATGATGTTCTGTTAAACATTGGTAAGCACATTTTTCCCAAGAAGATGGTTTCACCAGTACAAAATATTATATGGACTTATTCTGGTGAAAAATAGTTTTCTTTCTAGTAAAATCTACTACGTGCATTTTTCTAGAATGTTCTGTTAAACATTGGTAAATACCATTTTCCATTAAAGATGGTTTCTCCAGTACAAAATATTATATGGACTTATTTTTGCGAAAAATAGTTTTCTTTCTAGTAAAATCTACTACGTGCATTTTTCTAGAATATTCTGTTAAACATTGGTAAATACAATTTTCCATTAAAGATGGTTTCTCCAGTACAAAATATTATATGGACTTATTTTTGCGAAAAATAGTTTTCTTTCTAGTAAAATCTACTACGTGCATTTTTCTAGAATATTCTGTTAAACATTGGTAAATACATTTTTCCATTAAAGATGGTTTCACCAGTACAAAATATTATATGGACTTATTTTTGTGAAAAATAGTTTTCTTCCTAGTAAAATCTACTACGTGTATTTTTCTAGAAGGTGGTACACTTTTAATTCTGTAAAATTCAACAGTTGTGAAATTACTTGATAAAGGACATTTTGTTCATATAAATTAACCTGAAAATGTAAATCAAATCAGTCATTTTACACCTGAAATAAATTTCACCTTATGGCAATTATCGATGTATGTAAATTCTTCCTACGTAGTATATTATGTTGCAATGTTACCCTTAAGAACCAAGAGATTCCACGACAAATGATTCCTTACTATAAATCATTCTAAGTACAAAATGATCCGTATAACAGATTTTCCTGAATAGTATTTGGAATAATCGAGTAATAATTACTCTAAACCACAGAAAACTCTTTGCAAAGGACTTTTTTTTAATGCTCCTTCAGCCTTTTCTTAGGCAAAGCAAGTTAAAATCACTTTTCAAAGGACAATCCTCCAAAAGAAGACGATTGGTCACCTTAATTAAACACATCCCTGAAGCGTCTCCAACTCGAACGTTTCAGATCTACAAAGATGGGATTATTGTTTTCAAGTTAAATTCGCCTATAATTAACTATTAAGTTAATTCCGCTTTTTATATAACAAGTTAACAACTCAGATCTACCCAATATAAGTACTACCGTTTTTAAATTTATTATAAAACGAGAGGGAAACCGTAAATCAAATTTGTACACCAGATTTCCTTTCACGAGGTTTCTTTGGATATCCTAAAATTGCCACGATATCTTAAAATTTCCAAAAATTTAAGAGATTTCCCTAGATTGCCTCAAGATTTTCTTTTGAAGAAGTTAAAAAAACAAAAAACAAAGGTTGTCTGCAGTATTCCTAAGATTTCCTGAGCTCGATTTATAAATAATCTTGGATTTTCCTATGATTGCCTGATTTTGGTTCACTTATACACCAAATATCCCCAGCGTTTCCCCCTCATTATAAAATTAAATAATTATTTATATAATCAGCATAATTATTTGTCGGCGTTAACCTATAGATTACCATGTGGGGTATTTTACGTACCCCACTTTTCGTTTTTTATTGTAACTCTTGACATAATTTTTTTAAATTTCTGTTATCTAGCTACTTAACTTTTATTTTATTGGAGTTAAGCCTAATATATAAATAGATTTTCAATATTTTTCAAAATACAAAGCAAATGTGGCGTGGGGTACCTCAAATACCCCACGTAGTATTTTATGTAGCCAATTTCTTGCATAATTATTTGTTTCAACACAGCATCATACGGTGGAACTTACCGACAGGGATGATAAAAAACCACAAATGATCATCGAATACTATTCCACCAAAGGCTCAGTAGATCATACAGATAAACTTATTCGTGAATACACTTGTGCCCGTACAACTTCAAGATGGCCTTTTAGATTATTTTTATGCAAATGTTCGATACAGCTGCATTGAAGGCTTATGTGATTTATACAACAAAAAATCCTGATTGGCTAAATAAATGTTCTAGCAGGAGACGTACTTTTATAAAAACATTAGGTAAAGACCTAGAAAACATCCCTGCTTTTTCATGACTCCTCATCCCGCAAACGAAGTTAGTTTCGAAGATTTGATGTGTTAGTTTATTGTGATTAAGAAAGATCAAGCTCGTGAGGTAGAACATGGTCATGAAAGATGCCGACAAGAAGAGAAAATTGAAACGTGTAACATGCAATGCCATTTTATGTAAAGATCATCGGAAAATACAATGTCACAAAATGGTCGTTTGTGTAGACCACATGGATAAAACAAACCAAATAAAACTTTTTATTTTTTTAAAGGGAAAATTATTTTTTTTGTAATACTACTACTACTATAAAACAAACTATTTTTCATGTATAAACATTCTTTATTTATCCTTCCAATTGACTTCTGATAAATATTAGCTTCAAAAATAAATAAATAAACCCCACGTTGTACTTTGAGTGATTTTCATTTGCACAGTAATCTAAAAGTTAAAGTCTTCGGCATAATTATCTGCTGGCGTAATTATCTATTAATAAGGGAATCATTTTTTGTTATAGGAATCATTTGACACCAGGGTCAATGGTTAGGGAATAATTCATCGGGACACCGCTCAAGTTTGTAATTTCTACTAATTGGCATTAACCTGATTAGGTTATTTTTTGTTAGATTATTTACTGATATGAAGTTATTGCGTACTGTTTCTGCACAAATGTGTGGATTAATAACACTTATTATCAGTGTACATTTATGGGAATAACCCATGGGAATAAAAAATGACATAGAATTTTATGTGACATACATTTTTTCGACGGTATTTTAAATTATTTTTAATTAGTAATATAAAATGAAGCTAGACCTAGAGGGATAAAAACAAAATTGAGGAAACCGAGCGCATTATATCTACTCCTACAGTTTCACGTGTCGTAGACCTAAAGGGAAAGCTGACCTTTATGAAAGAGTGTTTGGCCAGAGCCTGTAACCTGAAAAATATTAAGGTAAAACCGATGTAAAACACGTTTTTACTATCATGTACTACAAATAAAATTTAAATGTGCAATGATACACCTAAATCCGTATTGAGTAAATAAACCTTCACACGGTAATAATAATACAGTACGTTCAATTTCTATTTACGTCAAACCAATAAACTAATTTTTCAAACTTAAATACGAGCACTTACCGAATGATGTAAAGGCTTCTTTTCCAAATTATAACTTCATACAATTGCTGTAGAATATCGATTCTCCTAGAGCAGAGTAACCAACCAAGTATATTTATCTGAAAATAAAATATTTTATGTAAAATACAATAATCACGAAGAATTAATGAATTACCTGCAAACTGTTCACTATTTAGAATCACTTGCAATCCATAACAGCTTCATTGGCTTTATGTAAAAACGTGACACGCTAAAACAAATTATAGGTTATGTAGTACAAATTTACATGAGTTTCTGGAAGTGTCTACTCCACCACCGACACAGCGGCGGTTAAATATAACTGACATCTGGTATTTCGATGCCGCCGCGATGGTCAGATATAATTTGTTAGATTGCTAATCACCAACAAGGTTTAATTATTTTCTTACATTATTTAACAATGAAAACTTGAAAGAAATTAAATTGATGACTGCAACAAACGATTTGACTTATTATTAAAATTCCCGATTTTTGTTTTTTAATCACATCAACTTCAATTGACAAGCAATGTGGTATTTAAATCTAAAAAGATTAATATTTTCAAAAAATAAAATCGGAAGAATATTCAGCCACAGGGTACCGTAAAACCGATGAACCACTGTCGGTTATATCAAATTTCACTTTCCGATTAAAAGTGAACAGAAATAGAAAATGTTTAATGCCCATTTGCACCACTGTCAGTTAAAAGTTGTGGTTACGTAACCAGCGATTAAAATAAACCGTAAGTTAAAATTAAATCTTGTTGCACCAACATAGTTAAACCTCAGATTTAGTAACTGTAAGTTGCACGTTAACAACTTTGCAAATTCAATAAGTTATTCCTTTTTTGGGTAAAATTAGTGTACCAGTGACTAGCAGTTAAGACATACACCCCACAAAAGTTGTTACACTCAATAAAAGACTGCCTCCACATAAAATCTCAATGCAACCAAAAGTTGGTTTATCGGAGACACTGAATTATTCTTAAAACATTTTATACAGTAATAATTATAAGTGCTTTTTGTTTATAATTTTATACTAACGTATTATATGGACACTCTAAACTTCCTTCTATTCGTTCTAAGAAATTTAATATCGTTACCTTTCTTAACCAAATCTTTTAAAAAATTGCATTTCATTAAAAGAATCAAAATATCGAGTTATTATATAAATTTATGATTGTATGACGTCAAGTTGAGGTAACCAAAAGTAGAGGTTAACTAATAACACTTTAATCGGTAGAATTCTGGGGATTAAATTTAGGAGACGGTTACCAAATTTAATCTGTCTTTTTACTTTGGTACAACGGAACAACCGTTGATTAACAAAATAACAAAATAAACGAAAAGTTTAACTGTCGGTGGTGCAAATGCGCATAAATCTGAAGAGATATACACAAATCTGACTTTCTTAATGGGAGATTATCGAGTAAGTAATGGAAAAAGTAACCTCTTGGATATTTTGAGTTTAACCATCCAAGTTACAAATAAGAGCATTTTAAAAAATATGGTATTTTTGAAATTTAAATACTATAGCTGCACATACAGCTATATAAACGCCTTAAAATTTTACTTCCGTCTAATCGATCAACTACCGACTTTTTCAGGTTATATACAAGCACTCACCTCTTCTGATGTAGAAGGCTTCATTTTCAAAACTAAACCTTGAAACAATTGGCGGTAGAATCTTGATTTTGCCAGCAGTATATTTTCATATGAAATTTATAAGTCTTCTAAAAATATATATATATCGGTTTTTATAATGTTCAATGTCTTCCGATTCCCCTCGGAGGCCAGGGCCGAGGGGTATTTAGGCATTTAATACAACAAAGATGTTGCCAGCATCTTGTGAGGAAGACACGGAGTCGAGATGATCAGATGTATTTAGTGGGGGATCGAAACCACGACTACGGCATAGCATTCTTGCATTCTAGCACTAGCCTACGACCGAGCTAAAAATAAAATATTTAATTAAAATACAAATTATCCCAAAGAACTAATTAATTACCTGACAAATATTCTGTCTGTAGATTGTAAAATAACGCTGAATTCGCAATAAGTTCGTTTCGCTATGCAAATGCATAGCATTTTAGTGCGTTAAGTTAAGGTGTGGCCCTAGCAGAAAACTTATCCCGCTAAAACAATTAAATTATTGTATAGGTTATGTATCATTTCTATAAAATGAAAGTTCAGCTTAACTACGTTATTATAAAAATCTTGTAACTTCAATTACATATTAATCTGTAAATCGATATAAATCAACTCACTGATATTATTGCATTTTTATATGCTATAAAACATTTGTGCGTTTAGCTACACACGTGTTATTGAAACCACGGTATGCTAACTTCAATACAAACTTTTGTGTCGTATTTCAGCGCCATCTATCCGCCACAGGGCCCGTTTTTTAGAGGAGGGGGAGACAGCAGCAATTTTAAAATATTTATTATTTTATTTAGAATTTATAATTTCTAACTTTATAATCAATTAAAATTATTAGCTCTTGAAAATACAATTAAATATGAATATCAATAGTGAGCTAAAAGATACAAATAAATCTTATTACAGTAGAGCGTCGATAATCCGGATGTCAAAGATCCGGACCGTCGATAATCCGGATTCAATTTCAGTGAAAAAAAAGTTGAAAATATAAATTTTTTTCAAACAAATGTCAAAAAAACCACACTGCTACAAAAAAATATATATATATTTTTCATTAAAATATATTAAAAGTTTCATATTAATTAATAGTTTTATTTATCTACTTCAATTATTTAACCACTAAAGTGAATTATTAAGGATTTTATGAAGTTTTGCTTTTTTTGCGAACTAAAACTACCTTTTTTGGTTCTTTTTGACAATCCGGACATTTTAATAATCCAGACAGGGTCCAGTCACAATTAGGATATTGCGATGCGCTCTTGTATAACCAGCTTGCATTCAAAAACGGCTGAATAGATTTTCTTCAAATTTTCAAATTATATTAACGATAAATTAAGGACTGTTATAAAATAATTTTTTTTTGCAATTTGTCTAATTTAGAATTAATTGTGTTTAAATACCCCATTTGCAATTTTTTTAACAAAAATTAAAATAGATGAAATAATTACTAACAAAGAATTATCAATTAAAAAAAAAAAAAATTGGCCAGGTGCAAAAAAAAAATAGTAAAGCACCTTGCATTAAAAAACGGCTGAATGGATTTTCTTCAAATTTTGAAATTATATTAACGATAAATTAAGGACTGTCGTAAAATATTTTTTTTTGCAATCTGTGTAATTTAGAATTCATTGTGTTTAAATACCATATTTGTAATTATCAATTAATAACATTCTACTTATATAAATAATGTACACGTCTAAAAGAATTCATAAAGACATTTTTTGAAAATTTATTTTATCTATAACACATTATAAATGAAATTGCAAATAATTGTTCAATTAAAATCAGGCGGGAATAATTTGAGATGAAATGAATCATTATAGTTCAGTCATTATCACAAAGATGGGTAAGTGTTGTTTACAATTTAAAGCAAATTTACAGTTGCCTGTTTTATACAGTCGCCCAAATAAATCGAAATGATAATTTGTAACTCATATATATTTTGAGTTACAATGCTAGAAATATTTTAAATGTTCTCCCGTCTTATCTTATCTTATCAACACAATAATATTTTGTGGTGGGGATTTGCGTTTCGTTTCAAATCTACCACCAATGTTTTAATACCTATGTTTACTTTTTAGATAAATACAAAAATATTTTATTAAATAATATAATTTCGCATAATTTTAATTCGATTCAAATAGCATTCAATATAAGTGTAGGTAATAAATGAATGTAATTTTCTATAATCAAAATAAATAATATAATATTATTATAAAAATATTCAAATTTTTATTTTCTTCAGTATTGAATTATTGTACTAACAAAGGAGTAAAACCCTTCAATACACTTCTGAACAATCAGCTTCTTTCTCTTTCGAAAATGGTTAAACATGGTTACACGTACAGCATTAGATATGATTAGACCCAGTGCCGGATTACACTATTACAGATATTAAGGCAGAAAAGGCGGCTGCCTAGGGGCTCGTTAATTTTAGGAGCCTCGTGAAAACGGAAAAATATATTTATTTTAATTATAAATTTTCTTCTTAAAGTTTATCAAGAATCTGTGTTTTAAAGTAGTAGTAAATATAAAAATATTAGGGGGGGGGTCAAGCCGAATCTCATCCACTCTCACATGGGGGTGAAAGGGGTCTCGGCAAATATCATGTAATTTTTTTTATCTTACTAGTCCTAAATAAAAACAATTAAGGGGTAATGTCCACCAAATTTTTATTTTTTTTTCCAATTTTTTTGTATTGGCTTAAATCATGCTAAAACTATCCTAGAATCAAAATCTACAACGCCCAAGTACTGATCTAAACTCAAAATTCGTTTAAATCAATTTTTACCGAACAACTTTTATGCTGCAAAATCACCATCAAAATCAATCGGTGAGCAGTAGAACTGAAAAAGTTTACATCCGATTGACTTGAAATTTTAACTGTAGCTTTTTCATTAGATTATCTAGTGAAGTACATACGATTTTAGCGATTGATTAACAACAACAAAAGTTATAAACAATTAAAGTTGATTTTTTTTGCCGAAAAAAAAAATTTTTTTTCAAATATTTTATTGAGACTTTATTTTAATTATTGAGTAGTAAAATTAAAGACTAATTACGCAAGTAATAATTTTCTAGAGGACCCCGAAAATTTAACTACCTAGGGGGCCACAAATGTTTAATCCGACATAGATTAGACCCCACGGCTGCTTAAAGGGGTAGGTATTCTAGTTTAGAGGCATGAATTTTGGGCGGTTTTTGAAGCTCTGTACAAACGAAACAAAAAATATTTTTACTATCAATTTTGTCATCATTTATTTATTGATATTTTAAGATTGCATAAAAATTAACCGAAAAAACCCTCAAAATTCACAAAGTTATGAGCTGGCAAAGTGGGAGGTCCAAAAAAAAGGGTGTTCGAATGTACCGATTTATTTGAAATTTGGTGTGAATGTTCTTTATCGATGCCGTTATAGCATGAACCGTGGAAAAGTAAAACAATTTTTTTTCACGAAATGGCGGCCGTTAAAAAAATTTTTTTTTACTTTATCATACAAAATATGAATAAGTATTGTTATCGTGCAGAAAAAGAAATTTGAGATTGATTTTGATGAATTTAGGCATATTGGGGTTCCAGAAGCGAAAAATCACCATTTTCAAAAAATGTCTGTAATCTGTATGTGTGTGTATGTGGTCAAATTTACCTCAACCTCTACTTCAAAACGTAATAGGAATTTTTTAACAAAATTTCGTATTTAGTATTACTGATATATTGGGACTTAGAACTGATTAGATTTTGGTAAAAATCGGTACACGGAAACGCAAAAACAAAAAATTTGGCAAATTAAAAAAATTATATTTTTCTTTTTCTCAAATTTTAGTTTTTTATTAAATTCTTCTGTATAATAATAATAATATTAAAAAAGTATTAATCAATAATCGTGTAAATATCCTATTTTTGTAATTATTCTTTTTTCAAATGTAAAAAAAACTTTTTTCTTAATTTTCAAATTTTATTTTTTTATTATACAGTAAAACTTCTCTATAACAAGATTTTTGCTATAAACAGTCAGTTTAACATGTAAACAAAAGTCAAAGGACTAAATTTTTACTCGTTATAGCCGATTCTTCGTTATAACCGGACTCGTTATAGAGGGATTCTACTGTATTTTGCTCCATAATAATAAGTATGATAAAGTTATGGGGCATGGCCACATCCGATTTTTTTTACATGTTTTAATTAACAATTCCGAATTTTTTAAAAATAGTAAAATTAAAAAATTTGATCTGAGCGTGATTGAGACGATAGAGGAATATATAAAAAGCATTCACACCAAATTTCAAATATGTAAATCGCTTCATTAGAACTTGAGATATCATGCACACCAGTTTTTCTTGGACCTCCCACTTTTCCAGCTGATAACTTTCTGAATTTTGAGTTTTTTTGTCGGTTTAGTTGTTATGTAATCTTAATTATATAAATAAACAAATGATAAAAAAATGTATAGTAAAACTATTTTTTTCGTTTGTACAGAGCTTCAAAATCCGCCCGGAATTTATGCTTCTAGACAGAATACCCCCTTAAACCAGATAGGAAATTGTGTGCGGTTAGTTACAGCAAAAACTACTCTGGATAACATCTTAACTGTGAGACATTTTCCCGACATGTTTTGTATTAAATTTTTCCGAAAATTGTAAAACATCGAAATTTTAAAACACTAATGCCCGTATTGACCAACTACAAATAGCACTATTTGTCGAATAAAATGACATTATTACAATGCAAAATCTTGTTTTTATTCGACAAATAGTGCTATTATACGAGCATAAGAACAACATTTATAAATAAACTCATTATTGAAATAAGCACCTAAAATATAAAACGTATAGGTATTCTAAAAAATTTGGGTGGGCACTTGGTTGGACACTCCAGTCAATAGGGACTGGACATGTGTCCACCCTGTTCTCCCCTCTGGCGCCGTCACTGTGTAATGTATAATTATTTTAATTACTATTATGGTATGGTCGTACGGTCTTCCTGAACCAAAAACAATACACGTCAACACTGTATATCTTGATTATGTATACATTGTACAGTGTTGCGTATTGCTTAATCCTAATCGCATTTTTTACAACGCTGGTCTAATGTGACCTCGTCAATGCTATCGTATTGTTTTTGGTTTTAAACAGACCATAGCTTAAAATTTAAATTTTTACTTTTTCAAATACTATGTATTATAAGATTATTATAACATAAATTATAATAATAGTGTTGTAAATCAAATACAGTGGCCGTAAAAAGTATTCGTACACCCCTATCTTAACCATGTAAATTGTACATTTTGAAGCCATTCTTTGACACATAAAAGTCGCTTTTACAACAAAACATTTTAGACATTTTTTGTTAAGAATTTCATTTTCTTCAATTTTGTATCTATACATTTTTCTATTTTGTCGCCCCGTTTCCGACTGACAACAGCTTAAACAAGACTCTGTAAAATACCAAAAATATGATCATCTGTATCTCGGAAACGGTGTGACAAAATAGAAAAATGTATATAAACAAAAATGTAGGGAATAAAATTTGCAACAAAAATTACTTATACATTTTTCTATTTCGTTGCACCGTTTTTGAGATACAGGTGACAATATTTTTTGTATTTTACAGAGTCTTGTTTGAGCTGTTGTCAGTCGAAAACGGGGCGACAAAATAGAAAAATGTATAGATACAAAATTGAAGACAATGAAATTCTTAACCAAAAATGTCTAAAAAGTTTTATTGTAAAAGCGATTTTTATGTGTTAAAGAATGGCTTGAAAATGTACTATTTACATGGTTAAGATAGGGGTGTACGAATACTTTTTACGGCCACTGTATATGTGTATTCATCATTTTGAACATAATAATATAGTAATCTTCAATAAAACATAATATTATAATAAATTATCGTTGGATAGCTGCAAAAGCAAATTGGAATACTTCAGTTTTCTGCATTCGTTATCTTGGCAAGGTTAAATCGCAGATATGCACTGTGCATGGTTTTATACGATTACAAAATTTTTTACAACAGATGCGAAATTATAATATTATACCGAATTTATATTATGCATTTATACATATTTTAAATTAAAAATAATCAGTACGTAAATCCAATTCCTAATTATTATAACTTGTAAACTAATCTTTGAAGTTGATTCGAATTTCCTATGCTTATAGTTATAGTTTATAGTTCGAATAAGGTTTCTTCCATTTTATTATAAAACAATTTAAACGATCTTATAATATATTTAATGGAAACAATAAGAATTAGATATTAAAGTAAAGTGCAAAATTCCCACCCTTACGATTGATATAATTTTTAAAAGGCGGAGCTTATATTTCAGCTTAAACGTAGGTTTTAAAAGTAGATTCCTGTAAGTTTGCTATTGAACTACCCATTAACGCAACCAGACTATTTGTGAAGCTTGTTGCCTACCAACGAATTAATTAATTAATTTATTCACCATAGCTTGTAAGCCGCCTCGCGTTCGTGAATTGAAGCTAGATCGACGAAACCACACCTTAATCCGGATTATCGACGCTCTACTGTACATGGATTTCGCAATCCTATACAATTAAATGTTGTAACGAATTATCAATGATTGAAAGTGCTTACTGTTCATTAATCCGGAAAATATGCAAATTAAGTAAGCCCCAAAATATGAAAAGTGGAATTCGGCAGCTTCTTTCACTGTTTCTTACGTATTTTGATCAGAAAATTCGAATGGCGCAGTCAGATTTCTTGTAAGTATGATATTTTATATTTTATTTGGCTTTAAACGTAACACATTCGGCGTCAATTTGCCCTCCATTTGTTTCGCGATTTTACACAGTTTTGATTGATTCCGCGAGGTTCTGAGGGCTGTATCCAGCAGTAGGCATCTAAGTACGTCGATTAAAGTAATATAAAAGCCACCTAAATTTTTTAAGATTATTGAAAAAAAACCTAAGGTTAACCCCTTTGGTATTTTTTGACCCCAAAAAATAAAAAGTGGAATTCGGCAGCTTTTTTCACTGTTTCTTACGTATTTTGGTTAGAAAATTCGAATGGCGCAGTCAGATTTCTCGTAAGTATGAAATTTTTTATTTTATTTGGCTTTAAACGTAACACATTCGGGGTTAATTTGCCCTGAACAGAACATTCCAATATACATAAACAATAGCCAAATAGAAAGAGTTGCAAATTTTAAATACCTAGGTTGTATGTTGAATGAAAATTGGGATCTAGATAAGGAGATCCGAATAAGAATTGAAATTGCACGAGGCGCTTTCCTGAAGATCAAACAACTTTTGTGCACTCGCGATATATCTTTAGAGACGCGTTGGCCTACAGTAAGATGTTATGTACTGCCAGTTTTATTATATGGCGTAGAAGGATGGACACTGAAGGTTGCATCAGTTAACAAGCTGGAGGCCTTTGAGATGTGGCTCTACCGCAGGATGCTGAGAATCTCATAGACGGACAGGGTCTCGAACGAAGAGGTGTAAAATGAATAAAAACCGGGAGCTTTACACCATCATCAAAAAAGGAAAAGCGGCATACTTCGGCCACATATTCAGAGGCGAAAAGTATGCTCTGTTACAATTAATAATGGAAGGCATGATCGAAGGTAAGAGGGGCTTGGGCCGAAAACGTTTCTCATGGCTAGAAAACTTACGACAATGGTTCAACATCCGCGAAGCCGAAAAACTGTTTCGCATGGCACAAAACCGAGAAGAGTTTGAAATGATTATCGCCAACCTCTGCTAATAGAAGGCATTATAAGAAGAATAATAATTATTATGCACTTCATAAACTAAATAGTCACGTTGTGTTATGTCACAAAAGTGTGTAAGGGGACGTCCATTAATTACTTGAGGCGATTTTAGCAGTTTTTCAACCCCCCCCTCCCTCCTGATGAAATGTCGTGAGATTTGGCTCGATCCCCCTTCCGCTAATCTCACGTGAGATTGTTTGTTTCACCTTTTTAATTTAACCCATGTCTCGCAATTTTACAGTTTCTTGCGGAAAAGAAAAATTACATGATATTTGCTGAACCCCCCTCACCCCCACGTGAGATTCGGTGAGATTCTGCTTGACCTTCATTTTCCAGAAAAATTAAAATGTGTTAATAACTATTCAATCGAAGTATTTTCGATTTGTGTATAATGTATTGCAATTAAGTAATGTTTATTTGTTATTTTATTACGGTGATTTAACCGCTATTTTAAAAATTTTGATGGAAATGCATCAATATGTCTTATCGGCGCGGCGGGCGGCGAAACAATCACAATTTCAGGCGGAAAAGCATGAAAAAATGAAAGTTTATTTGACTACCACACTGGTAGATGGCACTTATGTAGCAATAAACATAAAATTTGAAAAATTACCAAGTGAGAGGAAAAATAACCTACAAATTTGTTATTAATTTTATAAATATTATTATATTTTATTATTTATGAATATTGTGTAATTTAGTTATAACTAAGGCGCGGATTTCTAGGCATTTGCCTTTTTTGATTCCGTACAGGCTTTAAAATTCTTTTTGCATCAAAATGTATTTTACGACTTTGCGATCATTTTAAACCGCTCTTTAAAATGCCTAAAATGCCTATTTCCTACATTTAGTGCCTTTTTTCGTAAATTGCGCCTAAATGGCTTTTCTCAATTGATTTTATCCTATAACTTGCTTAAATGAATATTTATTTCAATTATTTTTTAAGTTTAACCATGGAATATAATTCAGAAACGGAAATATATTTTGTATTTTACAGAGTCTTGTTTAAGTCGCTGTCAGTCAAGAACGGGGCGATAAAATCGAAAAATGTATAGGTACAAAATTGAAGACAATGAAATTTTTAACAAAAAATGTCCAAAAGGTTTTGCTGTAAAGGCGATTTTTATAGGTCAAAATACGATTTCAAAATGTGCAATTTACATTGTTAACATAGGAGTGTCCGGATATGTTCGTTACTCACTGTATTCCATTACCTCCAAAGCTTGTGCTGACGAGATGAGGCACATGGATCTGGGCTGCAGTGTTTTACCATAAAAATTTCGAAAATGTAAGAAAAGTCATTGATAGTTTTATTGATTTTAATACTGCAGACTGCATAGAGAAAGCACAAGAGGCGTTTAAGGCTTCTAATCTAGAGAAAAATTTAGTAAAGATTATCTTCCTAAGAGCTAAGAAACTAAGAGAGAAGCATTGCATACCAATATTAGCAAATTTTCAAATTTGCAACAACAATAAATTGAAAGAAGCTCCGGGTAAGATTGTAAAACTTATTTCTGCACGATTGGATGCTCTTTTGGTGAAAAATCTGGGCTACTCGGATTTAATGCAAATTAGCAAAGTATTATCTGGAGATTTAAATAGTCTCCCAAATAAAATTGGAAGCTTAGATGGCTCCAGATTTTAAATATGCTCCTGTTACTTTTTGTGATGTAGAGCGGTCATTTTCTGCGTATACAAACAAATTTTAACGGACAACAGAAGAATTTTACTCCAGAATATTTGGAAAATGCTTTAATTTGTTATGCAAATGTTGAAAGTTAATATTATTGTTAAATTGAACAAATTAAATTTTTTGAACAAATTTAATATTTATTTTATATTCTTTATTTTATTAATTTAATTTTTTATTTTGGACTGCCTATTAGTGCCTTTAATCTAATTTTTGTATGCCTATTTGCCTGCCTATTTTGAAAGTTTTCAGTGCCTAAAAATCCGGGCCTTAGTTATAACGGACAAAATGAATTTTAAAGTGGAAATTTCAAATTAATTAATATTTTAAGCGATTTTAGTATTTGAGTTTTATACAACGCCATCTGTAATTTCTTTATTAACGATTTTACTTGGAGATAGGCGGTGTGGCTGCGCTGAAAGATGATTTTCAATTTTAACATGGCAGTTTCCCTTCTATTGTAAATTATCTATTCCGTGATAATACATTATCGAAAAATACCAAGTTGTTGGTTTATATCACTATAGTTTTTATCTATGGATTTTACCAACTGTTGAACTTGTGACGTGTGCTGTGCACTTCATGTGAGACATCACCCTTTCATAACCTAAAAAATTTACCTAAATACAGAAAGATGTTTACGACTTCATTTCTTAAAATTGTTGTATTTTTATATTTAGCATTACATTTAATTTCATGTAATGACACTCCCAAGAGGAAGCTACAAATTGGCGTTAAAAAACGAGTAGAAAATTGTACACTCAAGTCAAAGAAAGGTGATTTACTACATATGCATTATCGAGTAAGAACAAAATTTTTATAAAATATTATTTTTAAATTAAAACTTCTAGGGTGTTCTTCAAAATGGTGAAGAATTTGATAGCAGTTACGAACGTGGTCAACCATTGTCCTTTACGTTGGGCGCCGGACAAGTAATTAAGGGATGGGATCAAGGACTTTTAGGGTTAAAAATTAATATATTTCAAAATCATTAATATTTTATTGTTTTTTGTTTCTAGGATGTGTGTCGGAGAACATAGAAAGTTGGTAATTCCTTTCGATTTAGCCTACGGTAGTAAGGGTGCTCCTCCAAAAATTCCACCGAATGCCGATTTAACTTTTCATGTTGAATTAGTTAAAATAGATAATAAACATGAATTATAAAAATTTGTCAATCATTCTTTTGTATTGTTTCATATTTTAATAAAATATGGAATCAAATTTTGTCAATAATTATTTTTGAAATTGAATATATTTTCAAAAAATTGGAGAATAATTTTATTGTGGTTTCAAGATTTCTGTTAAATTGATATTGCTGAATGGTAGGTTTAGTCACAACTGTACTAGATGTCGCTACTTTCAAATCAATACCATACAGTTAACATCTTTTCATTTCAAGTTTACACTATAGATGTTAAAAGTGTTGCATATTTAAAAGGATTTGAAAAGTTTTAATGTAAACTTAATGCTATTCACACCAATCCAAATACTTGGAATAGTGAGCTATAAAATTATATGCTTAAAGTTTTGATATCACTTTTTTTTGTTTAACTAATTGCATTAAATATGCAAAAAAATATATGCTAAATTTTGATTGGGACGAGAAAGGAAAACGGATATAGTGGGAAAAGCGGAAAATAGTGTTGTTTTCATAATGGAAACGGAAGTGCTACACAAGTGCGATGTGAATATTTTATCAACGGGCTCGTGGTTTTTTCTTATATTTACAACTACCGAAATTTAATAAATGGAAACTGGTTTTGAATTATTTATAGTTATTGCGCATAATTTTCAACAAAACAAATTAAATATTGAAATTGAAATAAGTACAAAATTTCACAAAAACAAAAAATAATATAATGCAAATGTCCCTAACTATTGCGAGAATACAATCCTTTGGAAAAGCGCGAACTTTTCTCGACCTATTTTTGTTTTGCTCTGGGAAATTTTTTCTTTTTTCGAGTTTTAATTTCGCATTTTGCGAATTATGACCATATCAAGAGCCCTACACGGACTAAGCGCTACTGAAAGATCTAATTTGAAGGCCAGACATCCTAATGTGTGGAATTCAATTGATAAGGTTGTGCGGCCTGAAGGCCGCATTGACCCCTCTTAATCTATCAATTCTTCAGATTGCTGATAAGCAATAAGACAAGTTCTTCGGTTCGATCCCGAGTAGAGTAAAAACTTTTTTCTGGTGGTTTTCCCTCGACAGGCAATAGCATACCATCGAGGTATCTGCCAAAAGAACCTTTTTAAAGAAAAAATTGAAATTTTTTTTGATTACCATACCTCCATTTTTTTTGGTGGATTGGAGGTAAAAATTGATTATTATGCCATTAAGGCGCGTTCTCACGATTCAAGTTTAGTTGGCCGATTATAGCTGATCAACAAAAGTTGAATGAAATAACCTTTGTCAAACAACTTTTTAGTTCATCAACAAAGGTTCGCACGTCAGATTTCATTCAACTTTTGTTGATCAACTATAATCGGTCAATTAAACTTGAATTGTGAGAACGCGCCTTTACCCAGAACAAAGAACTCTGCGAGATCGGAGGTGCATCAAGGAAATAAATTGTAATTTATTTATATCAATCGACATTAACAGTCACTTACATGATGGATTAAGTACAAATGCCCTAGGAGGAACGTAGAAATTTACTCTGGACAATAGCTCAGAGCAGTCCAGACATAACCTAACATTAGTTACCTTTCTTCTCTCAGCAAGTGTAGAGAGATGACAGACAGATAAAGAGTGACAGACATGGCTTTCGGACGGCCAGAAGTCTAAGGGATGACTGATTTAGAAACTCTTGGAATTGCAAGATAAAAAGAATGTTTGCAACTCGATTGGTGAGCAACTGGGCAATGCGGTTTTTATGTTAGTATACACGACGCTTGTTTTTCTGATGGATTGCTTGCTTGTTTCGCTGCTGGGTTTCTAGCAACTGGGTGATGTGATGGTTTCTGCATAGTATAATACTAATAGAATAAGTAGTTTCACTCCCGTGATTTTTTGTCTCAAGTTGGAACTCGCGCAGGCACCTACCCGCAGGCCAAGGACCAATAGCAGCCCACGGTTATTCAGTATCCTTGCCAGCTGTTGCTTGTAAAGTTTACTTTAATTTTTTTCTTATATCTAATACTAGTGCGCGTAGGGGCTTGCGCGAGTTCACACTTTGGACAGCAACTTCAAACGTGCCGACAGGGAGTGAAACTACTTATTCTATTAGTATTATACTATGGTTTCTGTGCTTTTTTGCCTTCGCACGCGCTTTGTGGTTTCAATGCGCACGCAGGTGGTGACAGGTAGTAGGTATCATGGTATGTAGGTATGGTGAAACTCGACATTTCTCGATTCCACTCGTGTTTACGAATATGACGCGGCTTTTTCATTGGTTGAAAGATACCGAAAATACCATTGTATACAAAATTAAAGGCCGTGAAATTTTCTACAAAAATGGTTCTATAAATTTTTTTGATGAACTCTATAGATTAGGAGATATGGGGGGAGGACAGTTTTGATAATTTTCTTACTTACTTTTTGTTTTTACTGTAATTTTTAATTAATTTAAGAATTTTGTAATAACTGATAAAAGTGATGGAGAAGAGAAGTGATATTAACCCTGTAATGCACATTTTAAAAAGAATCTCGTTAACCTATTCATGCGCGTCACAAACTATGATTAAAATCTGTACTAAAATGTATTTCGAATAGGATTTTCGTAAATATTATTACATAGAAACCTTATCCTGACAATTACAAACACAACGAAAAAAAGATCAGCCAAATCGGTAAAGTCGTTCTCAAGTGATGAGCGTACATACATTTTGTATGTTTCATTTTTATATAATAATATAGATATAGATTTGTATGTCCATATGTAATTTTAATTAAATGTATTAAAATGCTTTTTGCAAATGCCAGTCTGTAACTTACAAATATTTTTTTTTATATAAATACATTAATCCTGGAAAAAAGTATTCAAGAAAGGCAAAAATTCATTAAAACTTTCCTCCTCCATATCTTCTAATCTGTGGGGTTTACCAAAAACATGTTTAAGACAATTTTTCTAGAAAATTTAACGGCCTTTAATTTTGTACAGAGCGGGATTTGCTCTATCTAACTTAATTGAGATATTTCACAAAAACTGTGGCAATGAATGGTTTTAACTCCTTACCCCCTTAGCCCAACCCAAAACCGTCGCTCTTAAGCGGGAGACTTTTTAGTACTTATAGAGCAACTGATAATAAACATTTTGTGACAATCCAACCTCTTATTTTTTGGATTTTCGGGTTCCCATCTAATTATACTGTACTATTAGTAAAACTTAAGAATGATATTTTTTTCCCAAGGAAATTTTGGGAAATTTAGGAAATATTTAGAATACCAAAACCAAAGATTAATTCTTTTATTTCCGTTTTTAATTTTTTGAGATTTCCTTGGCTATTGGCTCTCCTAACATTTTCTAGAATATTCTAAATTTCCCCTTTTCTAAGATTGCCTGGCTAAAGCAGATACAACAGGGTTTCAACCCCCACCCATGAGCCTTAAAAATCAACAAACAAAATAACATTTAAAATGGAAATGTAAAATATGAAATACAAAATTAATTTTTTAAAAATAGTTTTCGTTCTTTTTTCATAACTTAATATAATTTAATTAATAATAATTAATGTTTCGACCTAAATTATAATTTATTAAATAAATCAGGATTTAAAAATCGCTCAAGACTTTTAAGTATTTCAATAACAAATAATAATTGTATGTTATTTAATATATTGATTAGTTACAGAGAGGGCCCAGGCCTCATAGGCCCTCCCTCCCACGTAAATACGCCACTGATTATTCCCTATATAACAATTGCAGGCTTCCCACTTCTTTGGAAAATTTAAGATTTTCCTAATTTTGTCAGGGAATTTCTCATTTTTAGTGCCATGCCAAGGAAATTAAATTTTCAGTTTAGGAAAACAATTTAATTAAAAAGTTTTTTTAAATTTTAAAATAAATTTGTTTTTAAATTCTAATATTAAATTTATTTTATTTAAATATTAATTTTTTTTAATTAAAAATTTTAAATTTCTTGTAAAAAGGATCTAACCCTTCGATCGAAAAGTAAAATATAAAATTGGATTTTGACAAAAAAATTAAAAAACTGGAGGATTTTAACTTTAATTTGTTTTTTCAACAAATATAATTGCTGGTGCACTGGAGGGTGTTTCATACCCCCCAGACCCCCCGGTTTGAAAGCGGTTTGTGTATACGTTTTGTGATATATTTTTGTAATAAAACTTTTCTACTCTGACAGAACAAATACATTTATACGTCATTTGTATACAATTCATACCCCCAATTTTATAAACAAAAAGTCTTGGTGCATATTCACACATCATGTACCGTAAAAATTCGCACCGGGGGGTCTGGGGAATATAGAATACAGAATATAGTAAAATTCCTGGTACGGAAGTCACAAATTTAATAGCATGGCAATCATTTGAACATAATTGCTGGTGACCTGGGAGTATTCTATACCTCCCCAGATTTCAAATAGCATCTAGTTGTGCACCTACTGTTTTTGAGATTTTTATTAAGATTGAAAAGGTCAGAGTACAACTGGGGGCCATTTTAGCAGGGGGCCCGCGTGCATAGCACCCACTGCATCCCGGTAGTTCAGCCTCTGGCTTTTTTTAAACTTTTTTTTTACAACAGTCGAGAAAGCTCCTCCTCTTGTGCACGTTCCTGATAAAAAAAAACAAATATCCAGTCAAGAAAGCGTGTATTCTATCGCGTGTATTCTATCGCATTGTATTATGCCCTGTAGTTGTGCGGATAATTATGAAGATCCAAAAGAAAGTCTAGTGGTTTGAGTCTGTTGCGTCAAAAATTAATACAGACAAGACAGGAAGGAACTTTTCTTATTGGGTGACTTCAACAGGAGATTAGGTAAACAAGGAGAGGCGAGATTGTGCGCTAGTTTGGAGATGAAAATATTAATAATGGTGAAAAGCTTATAGAAATATGTGAGCTATATGACCTTGAAATAAAAAATGGAATTTTCCATTGTATATAAGCAAATTCATGTATACCTGGCTTCAAACTACAATAAATTAAATTAAATTTGAAGTGTGGAAGATGTCTGACACAAAAAAGACAAAACTAAGGGCGACAGAAATATATTTTAGAATATATGAATTAATTAGAGAAAGAGTAGAAGTAACAAATAACAATAGATATACAAGGAAAAAGAGGTTTGAAATGGTTTGGCCAAATGAGAAAAGTAGAGGAGAGGTGGTCGTATAAAGTATGGTTTTCGATATCTGTACGGAGAAGAAAAATGGGAAGATCTGAACGCACATGAAACAATGACGTGAGACAGTTGAGAAGATTGCGAGGTCAGGTGGAAAATCGATAAAGCAATGATGTAGCATAACTTACTCGTAATAATATTATATAGTATGTATATGTATGTAGAATTGTAAATATTTTTTTATTTACTTTAAATATTTTGTTTTATTTTGAAATTGACAATATTTTTTCTAAAAATCTTGAGCTACTAACATTGTGGTAAGTTTCGAAAATGATTACTTTTTGATTTTAGAAGCCAAATTACTCATTGGCCGGCAAGAACATTATGTATTCTTTTTTGATAATGAAAAATTCATTAATTAATTAAAAATTGAATATTTAATTTTATTTACTTTTGCAAAATGATAGCAAAAAAGGAACGATTGGTTCATTTAGAGTTAAAAATTAATGTTTTATGTTTGAAATAAATCCTATTATTCTAAAGCACTTGTTTTACGCAAAAGTATTTTTAGAATAGTCGAATTGTATAAATTTTTAATTAATACTGGAATGAATTGCTGAATGTTATAAACTTTAGAAGTACACTTGTTTTAATGTATAATTTAACTGATGCTTTCCAAAATTTCGACAGCCATAATCCCGGCGGCTATCGGGATCTGATCCAAACTTTTCTTAAACATTTCGAAACTTTTAAACGTATATCTGTTCAGAAAGGACCTTGCTGAAAAATTGGTGTTTCGGCTTAATTTTATGAATGCTATTTACAATGTACAAAATTTCTCTTTAGTTAAAAGTAGAGTTCTTAAGATTCTTCACAGAAGTATTAATATCTTGTATAAATGATTATTTCACAAAAAGTTTTAGAATAACTACCCAGATTAGCAAAGTTAATTAAATCATGCTATAACAATCTCTAATAAAAGATTTGATGAATTAGGACAGCACCAACTTGTAAAATTAATTACAGTAACAGTGTCAATTTAATTTTAAGTCAGCCACCACGCGGAATAATTTTAAACCAGTAACTCACGTATATAGTAAAATACAATCTCCAGTTATTTACAAGCATTTGTTATTCTATTTTATATAAATACCGTAAATTATCAAAATTTTTATTATTTCAAGTCTGAATCGTACCCGTGACTAGAAGTAGGTATACGTTGTTAGTGATGGTGGCGCCACCAATGGTAATACAAATCTCCAAAATTGAAATTATTTTTAAATAATATATATAAAAAATGAAAAAGTAATTATTATTTAAACTTTTTCATACAAAACAAGAACAAAAACCTAAAACATAAACAACCGAAATGAATATTTAATTTTGTGTAGTTACAATGTACAATGCAAATTGATCAAATTTTACAAAAAGAAAACAAAATTTTTGAAGAACAATTAGGTTTGTATTTCTAATTACAAAAATTTCCTATTTTAAAAAAAATGTTTTGAATTCTGAAAATAAGACTACCGGTTTTCAGTATACCGGTAGCGGCTAAAGAGGAAGGTAGCCGGTAGTTGTGCCGTAGTGCTTTACTGCGTAATAATAATTATTAATTACTTTATGCGCTTCATAATTATTGCTTTATGAAAAATATGTTTTATTATATTATTTAAACTTCTACCACCTGCAAAAATTACAAGTAGGAGTAATCCTTGTTGCAAA
Source organism: Cantharis nigra (assembly GCA_958510845.1). Taxonomy (NCBI): domain Eukaryota; kingdom Metazoa; phylum Arthropoda; class Insecta; order Coleoptera; family Cantharidae; genus Cantharis; species Cantharis nigra. The sequence goes on along the minus strand of OY294034.1, from coordinate 6,361,953 downwards.
AGCTTTCCGAGTATTCAAGCGGGTGACCTCATTAGCTGAGAAAACTCAAGATCATTTTCCCTTTTGACATGAATTCATTTCAACACCAGTGCACTCATATACTAAAAGTTACAATTACACAGCATTACAAGTTTATTTTATCATATTTTTGCATAATATTTATGTTCCATATTGCACTATCTGTGGCAAAATTAACTCTCAGCAATGCACAAGTTAAAAGCATAAGAAAATCAAGAAAATGAATGTCCATATTAAGAAATACAATTAATTAAACTTAAAATTCGCTGTATTCAAGGCTGTGGATAAGTATTTCAGCGGCGGGTGCGGACTATGTAAATTGTGTTTTCTAACTGAAAACTAAAGCTTTTCTTACAAATGCGAAACAAAATTTAAAGTTCAGGACTACCTTCTTTCAATTTCATGAATAGTGAATTCCTATTCTTCCATAGAGTATCCAGCGGAAGTAACCTGGCGGTTACCTGCTTTTTAATACTGATTTTGATTTTCAACCCAGTCCAAATCGATCATATTTCATTTGTTCAAATTTGAATTTATTTGAAATTATAACTTTAGCCGTTACGAGCTATCCTAGAAGATGCTTGTAAAGTTTTCACATGGTATACTATTGCGTGACGCTAGTTGTGGGGGCTGCTCTGGACGCCCTAGCGGTTTAAGTTCGTGTGATGGTTGTAAATACCTGATAATGATTATTACAAACCAGAGTTTTCTAGGGTAAATCTCGTTAGAGTAATGCCTAACAGCAATCATGCTCCAAACTACGGCCCACGGGCCAAATCTGGTCTGACGTGCCTGGTATCCGGCCCGCCCTTTAATTTATTTTGATAAATCAAAACAAACAAAGTAATCCAACAAAATAATAATCAGATATTTTATTTACCGGCTAAAAATAGTTGTCAAAACACAACAAAAAATTGTCAAAAAGTAATCTTAATCTGATGAGCTAGCTAAATCTGGGCTTTCGGGGCTTTGTAGAGCGATCAGTCTGGTTCTTAGTCTAAAACGTTTGCAGATCTCTGCTCTAGACAAGGGCGTACATTAGGGGGCAGCTGTTGCACCCTGACTTTTGACTTAATAGGTTTCAATTTGGAAAGATTCCAAAAAAGTAGTACGTAATTTTTAATATATACTATTTCTGTTCAAAACATCCAAATTGGAATTTAAATTAAAGTTAAATAAAATTCCAATATAAATAGGAAAGCAAATTTGAAAAGATAAATCAACTATCTGCCGCCGAATCGGATTTAATTTATGTTTCCTTGAGTTTTAGAATTTAATTTAATAAATTCCCAACATCTAAATTAATAATAAATAATTAATTGTCCAAATATATCCAATTTTAGTGCAAACTTGAGACAAATTTCAAAATCAAAATTACTCAACTCAAAAATCAAAGCACTTTTACTTGCAAAATATTAAACTCAAATAAAAATATCGCAAATTTTTCATGAAATACGATTTGCCTTGACGGCGAAAGCCTAGTTTCCCCACCTAGTTGTTGCCACCGAAAATTACAAAAACATTTACAAATTTCAAAATAAAATTAAACATTTACAAAAAAAGTACAATTTAAAAAGGAACAATATTATCTAATGCAGAATTCTAAATCTAAAAAAAAAGAAAATGCTAATCAAAAAATGTGGATATGATCGAGGGGCAATTAACACAACAATATATAGTTATGAAAATAAAAATTTATCTTCTTACCTATGTTAAAAATATTAATATCAATTAAATATATCTTTGGGCGCTTAAGAGGATCTGGCTAGTCAAAGTCAACTATTTCGGAGCTTATCACTGTTATATCAGAGCTAAACAGTTGGACCATCAATTGAATTTCGGCGCTTTTGTCTTCATTTTCAACCAGCATTTTAATGAAGTTAAAAACGTTCTTCTTCTCGGAGTCAAAGTCCAGGAACAGCGGGGATGCATTTTTGCAGGACTACCTATTGAAATGTTTGCTAATGTCCAGCTTTTCAGTACCCACTTGCTTCAGTGCAGTTTTTCTTGAAAGCACAGGAGATGGTCTGAAGGATCTCATCTGGAACTGGGTTATTCTTCGTTTTAGGATACAGATGCCTTGCGGAGTGCTGGCCTAGCCCCATTTGAGTGGATCATTAGTTATGCCTAGCCACGCCTGAAGCTTGTGGTATATCTGCAAGGCATGCTACTGAGCAGCATCCGGCGTTGCAGGTAATCGAGCTAGATTGAATTTCGCCTCTGTGGCCGGTTTTACGAAAGACTGACATCACAGTTCATCGAAGGTTTATGTTGCTGGGTCGCATCCATACAACCGAACCAGGAAATGTGCTCCCACATTTACAATTCTTCTGATGTGGCTTCAGGATCCAGGATATCTGTTGCCCTCTCTTCAAGTTCGGGATGTTTGAAAACAACGAACAATTGCGGTTTTTCCCATGTCCAAAAAGCGCAGAAGTGGTATAGATCTGTACTTTTGTAAGATCACTTTGCTTTTGTAAGGCGATTGTAATTCAGTGAGAAGTACAAAAAGATCTATGTCAATGGCAATGTCGATGATTGATATATCAGCATTTTCAACTAACATGTATGGAACCTTTTTGAATTCATCTTGATGCAGTTCAGACACTTGTTGTTGTCATTGACGAGAAATAACTTTGGTCAAAGATGTTGTCAGGACCAGAACTAATAGTCCTGTGAAGCCGTTAACAATATTTGTGCTTTTTTAGTCAGCATCAGCAGAATAACCGTAAAATATTACTGCTACCCTCGTACCATACAGTGGATCTTCAAATAATTTCTATACTTGCCTGTTATAGTTGAAAATGAAGTCTATCACGCCACATAACTTTACTTACACTTTCACTAAATTAATTAAATAATTAAAAAAAAAATTAAAACCTTACCTAGGTTTCCTATAAACCTAGGCTTAGAACATTTTTTTTGAGTACGTGGGGAGTGGGGAAATCCTCCTCGGACTTTAAAAAGTCGTTACAAGACACCACTGCTGTTGATGGTAATAATAATAATAATAATAAAAAATAAAAAAAAACATAATACCACGCCTTCTTGTCCAAACGGAGTAGGGATTTAGTGGGTCGGAACGCCAGACGAGCGGACTACAACCTCTTACTACCACCAACAACAGTGGTGTCTTGTGACGACTTTTTAAAGTCCGAGGAAGATTTCCCCACTCCCCACGTACTCAAAAAAAAGTTCCTAAACCTAATCTGAGCCTAACCTAGGCTAGGTTCTTGAGCATAACTTAAACCTGAACTTAACCTAGGTTAGGTTCCTCAACCTTTTTTTTTATTAGCGTCGGAAGGGGGAAAATCTTCCAAAAGACACCACCAGTCCGTACTGGTGGTAGTGTGGGATTTTTACCCACTAAAAACCCCCTCCCGTTGGAGTGTCCGGGACTAGCTTGCGCATTTCCTCCGTAACACTGCCCGCTAGGTGTTCTGCCGTTTCGGGACTTTTCTCTTCTTTCGCTTAGCTGTTGGTCTCATCTTCTTGGTTTACTCTGTCTCTTTCTCTGTTCTTCCTCTTTCGCTCCGATCATCTCCTTTGACAGCACCTTGACTGTTTCATATGTCTCCCTGGATGTTAACATGTACTGGACCACTGTTTCTGGGGTCAAGGGTTGTCCCATTTTTGTGATCGCTGCGGTTCTGTAGGTTTTCCATTTAGGACACAAGAACACCGTGTTTCCACCGTGTCCTCGACGTCTGGGAAGTTGGGACTACTTGCCTTCTTAAATCGGAACAGATATGATTCGAAGCATCCGGGCCCCGATAGCACCTGTGTCAACTCATAGGTCGTTTCGCCATGGGCTCGGTTGTACCAGCCTCTAAGGTCTGAGATGAGGCGGTACGTCCATCTGTCCTTTTCGCTCCTGCTCTATCTGTCCTGCCATGCTTCTATCGATAACTTTCTCAGCTGTTGCCTATTCTGATGGGGTTGGTTGAAGGCGGCCATGCGTTCCTGCGCTAGGAGATCCGCCGGTACCAGGGATGGCAGGAGGATGGACGCTTCCGCCGACATTGTTCTATACCCCCTTGTAATTCGACGCTCTGCGGCACCGGTAGTGAGAAGACGTCATAATTTACGTTCCACAGGAGCGGCGCCAGTACTGAGCCCTGTGTCACCTCCGCAGTAACGTCGTAGGGCTCCATTTATACCTCTTTTTGCAAGTTCTTCCAAAATGCTCAACCATCTGGCCGAGTTAAAAGCGTTTCTTACGTAGAAGGAGATGATGATGACGTAGTTCCACGTCCTCCATGTACCATGCTTGGTTTACCGTTTCTGTTAAAACTTCTAGGGCGTGAGTTGTTGACCGCCCCTTCCTGAATCCAAACTGGCTTGGTGACAGTCCGCCATGGTTTTCAACTTCGCTAATCAATCTGGTCAGGATGAACTTTTCGTAAACCTTGCTGAGATGATTTAGCAGGCAGATGGGGCTGTAGGACGACGGAAGATTTGGTAGCTTATCCCCCTTTTTTAGGAGGGCCAGTCTGGCAGTTTTTCACTCTTGTAGGAATATCTCCTTTCTCTCCAGGTTGTTGAGTGTTTCCACGCCCCATTTAGGTCTCTCCTCGCTGAGTCTTCTGACTAATTTTGCCGGAATATTGTTAGGACATGGGGCGGGGCTTTTTTGACGTTCATGTTCGAGGCTATCTCTTGTAGTTCTTTTATCGTCAGATCTGGAATTGTTTTTCCACTTATTTTAGTGGTTCTCTTAAAGGCTGGGTGGGGCGGAAACAGCGTTTCTATAACTCTCTGTGTGTGTTCCTGGGCGAGGTCTAGCTTGGCCCTCGCACCCAATCTCTTGCACACGATTTTGTAGCCTTGGCCCCATATGTCCCTATCTAGATCCAGTAGTAGCTCATCCCACTTCTTCTGTTTTGACTTACATATTCCTTTTTTAACGCTTTTTTTCTTCTTTAAGTTGTTTTTTTAGGGTTTCGATCTCTTCTGGGTGATTTCTTGGTATACGGAACATTTTTCTTTTTATTTTATTACATGACTTCCTGATTTCGGCTATTTCTGGAGTCCACCAGTAGACCGGAGGTTTAAAGGTCTTGCCTCTCGGTATGCAGAAGTTGCGTAGTCCGATTAGGTACTGGTCTAGATCTTTTTCGGTATATTGATCTAAGGCGTTGTTGGTCAGGTATTCCTGGAATTTGTTCTCGTTGAATCTTTTCCACTTCCACCTGACATATGGTTCGGGTGGTTGACCCCCCGAGGAGACGTTGAACACCACGTAGCGGTGGTCACTGTGGCTTTCTTTTTGGAGCACCTCCTAAGATGTAATCTGGGTGCTCACTTTGGAGGTAGCCAGGGTAAGATCGAGCACCGACGTGTACGTTCCACTTTCGAATGTATGTTCTCCCTCGTTCATCAAAACAAGGTCGTGTGCTGCCATAAGTTCCGAGAGCAGCTTCCCTCTTCGATCTTCCTAGGGGGACCCCCACTCTGGCGACTTTGCGCTGAAGTCCCCCCTTACCTGAACCTAACCTAGGTTGGGTACCTAATCCTAACCTGAGCTAACCTAAACCTGAATCTAGGTTAGGGCTCCCTAACCAGGACTTAATCTAGCTTAGGTTCCTGAGCCTAACCTTGGTTAGGTTCCTAAGCCTAATCTGAACCTAACCTAGGTTCGGTTCCTGAGCCTATCCTAAATCTGACTTAACCTGAAGCTAACCTATGTTATGTTAAGTTAGGTTCAGGGTTTGATTAAGGTTAGATTGCGGTAGGACTGTTGAGATATAATGCAGAGATATAAGTCGGTAGAGATGATCTGATTTCACCAATAGCTACGCATCTACCCTCATCCATTTAAATATTTGGTTACAGGTCTATAACAGATAACGTTTCATACATAAATTCCTCCCAGTTCCATATCAAACGTAATATTTGAGGTTAGGATTATTTTATCTTAGTTTTTCTACTTTATTCCATATTTCCGCACGAAAATTTTATTTTTATCATATTTTGTTAGCTTCAGAAATAATTTTGTAAAAATATAAACTTTTGGAGTTTCAAATTATAATAGCTTTTTTCACCAATTTCTCTAACTCCATTTTCTTTCCATTTTATATTTTGAGCGCATCGACTTGAAAAGAACATTAAAAGCTAAAGATTTTTATACGTAAAGCTTAGCGATAAAGTACTACTTAAGCCCTTGGGTGGATAATCCCTTAAAGATGAATATAAGTTTGTAATTTTTAAATTTTATATTGAGTACATTTCTATGACCGTTACTTAGGATTAAATTAGTTAAAAATGAGTATAAAAAATTAAAAATGAACTGTTCAAAATAAGAATTATTTGGATTTTTTTTCGAATTTGCTGTATTAGAAAATGCCGTAATTTTTGAACCTTTCGGTACCGGTGCTGTTTATATGGAAAGTGCCTGCTGGACCGCCGGGTGCTTGTCCGGAAACGTAAAATTCGATTATATGGCGAAATTATGCTCGGTTACAGTATCCGGTTCGTCCGGATCTGGTTCTGAAAGGATTAAGATTAAATGAAATTCAGTTTAATAGGTTTATTGCTTCCAATTTCAACTTCTCCAAAAACGTTGATATCACGAAATTTTCTTTTTACTTGTAAATTGGTGCCGAAAACCGATTGAGGGACACTGTTGGCGATAAATAAGTACATTTTTAATTTTTTAAAAGTGGATGCTCATTACGGCAAATTGATAAAAGTCGTTATCGTTCGTAAAAGTACCTAAAAGGATCGCATATAAAATCAGAACATTTGGAGGTATTAATTTATTTAGCATCCACTTCCGGCACAACACCAGCGATTTGGTCTTTGATCTGATTGATGATAATGGAATATCTAATTTTGAACGTTGATTCTACACCGTATTTGGCGCTTGAAAGTAATATTCTTTCTGATTAATTTGATTAATTATCCAAAATGTGACTGTGGATTTTGAATGTTCGGCAAGATTTCTTGCCGGAATAAGAGAATTGGTTTACTGAAGATTGCGATATCTTTGGTGGGCATGTGGTTTGGGTTAGTTAAAATCGAAATTTGGTTATAAAAACTTCAAAAACCGCTATAATAACTTGAAGATAATAATAAGACTACGGAGCACGTGTTGATGACATAATCGATGATAAGAGTATGCGCGTCCATGAGGTGAAATGTCAGTATGGTGAGGGCGGCGGCTGCGAAACAGTGCATGGCGCGAACAACAGAAGACGTGGGTCCCGCCTGAGAATGGCGGGCCGCCGCAGCAGCTCAATAGGCTGCCGCTCTCTAATCGGTCGTCGTGCATCTATTTATGTTAATAACTCTTTTGATCCTCTTAAGGTAAAAACACGCATATCTAATACATAATATAAATTTTCACTCTTTTTAATGTTTATCCATTTCGTGCACATTTGTGCTATTCCACGATTTTCTTCCAACATTGAACCACAAAAGTTGACAAAGTATTCATACATATACTAGTATAAGACCGTAGCTTGCAAACGTCTGTCATGCTATATGGGAAAAACGTAAACCGCTTAAGCTATTATTTGTAATAAAGTAAATAATTTGGTAGTACTGAAACAAATTCTCTCTTCGCCGAATTTTTCATTTAATTTTCTTTCAACAATATTTATCTTATTTTCTTTTATGTTCGCTATATTTTGCTTCGTATATCCTTTTATATTTATCTTAGTACTTATTGCAATTTTTTTAACCACTTTTCATTTTTTTCTACCGATTTGTTAGCAGAAACTTTGCAAATTTTAGCAGTAAATTCCACATTGATTTTTAAAGTTCGTTTAAGCTCCCACAATGAAAATCTGACGGTTGGCTTTTATGTATTGGGGTCATGAAATGCAACTTAGCGCAGATTGCACTAGTTGTTCCTATATAGCGTGTGTTTGTAAATAATTTAGTAGAGCATGCAAATAAACCAGTTGTGTTTAATTTTCATTTAAAACTTTTAAAGCTACTGGAGCTATTGATAACATTTACTCTGCAAGTGGTTAGCGCTTTTCGAAATACTTCTCGATAACAGGTACTTACTTCTGAAACAACAATTATTCATTACTGAAAAAATACTTTTATTTTTATTTGCATAATTATGCAAAATTATGCAAAACAATACAAAAATTTGCCGATAAGTAATTAGTCATTTTTTAAATAAATCAATTTGGATACTGTCCTGTTCAGAAACAAAATTTAAAGCTAAAATTTTTGTTAATTTACATTTCCATTTTCAAAATGTAAAAAAAATAAAAATTCTTCTACATTATGAACAGTCACTTCTGGTTGGCTGATTTCCACCAACAACTAATTTGACCTTAATTTTTAAAATAATAAAATTTTCCGACAAACGGTAAGGGAGTTTTCACGTAATCCACATATTTTGTAAACATGGTTTTCACTCGGTAAATTCCTTTTAAAATAAAAAATCTTTTTTTGTTCAGGATTCCACTTGTTTTTTCAGAGTTTTCCTAAAAGTAATCAAAGAAAATATATTAAAATTTCTTCTAAATTCACCAGTATCAAGTGACACCTCTTAATTTTCTCTCGGGATTTTTTTAGCCCAATTATTGTTACGCCCTAATTTTTTATTATCGGGATTGTTCTAAAAAATATGTTACATTTTAACTATGCAGTAACGTAAGCGTAATAACCATATAAAAGCTGCTTGCTTCCGCAGTTACCATTACTTCAACGCAATTAACTTCAAGTAAGCCGTTTATTTCAAATTGGCAAAAAAACACCCGACGACGCTAATCAAGTTGTTGAGACTTCTGATTCTCGGTAACTTTCAGAATTTGAACTTTAAAATCTAACCACACAGAACATCATGATCGCCGATTCAATAGGTATAGAGCAAAAAGCTCAGTTTCAATATCCCCAGTTCCCCTAATATTACCTAATAATTGCATTATTGTAATTCACCAAAAATAAGAAAAAGTTTAATAAGTTACGTAAAATATTAATATAAAAGAAATCAATCAATCAACAGCATTCATTCCTGTCGGAATATCGTTGCCTTAACGGTCTTTACACTCTATTTCGTGGGGTGGATTACTGTTCATGGTCGTTTTTGTCATCCCAGAATTGGTTTGTTCTATATCCACGCATATTGCATTAGATACAGAACAAAGCAATTCTGAGATGACAATTCTCTCAGTAATTTCCATTCGAGCATTTGTTCTTCCGTTTCTTCCTTTCTCGTTATATGCCGTACCACTCCATCCTACATGCTTTTATGAGCTGTTCTTCTTCTTCTTCCAGCTTTACTATAATTGACATCGAATACATTCAGAAATTCCAAGTAAAAGAAAAAGAACACGTCCATTCTACCTTTACCTCCCCATCCTCTTAACGAGAGGCGGAACTACCGGGGTGCGATGCACGCGGGCCCCCTGCTGAAAAATAGGAGATGCACAACTAGATGCTATTGAAGTCTGGGGAGGTATATAGAATACCTCCAGGTCACCAGCAATTATGTTCAAATGATTGCCATGCTATTAAACTTGTGACTTCCGTACCAGGTATTTTATTATATTCTGTGGGTCCCCCAGACCCCCCGGTGAGAGTTTTCACTATGCATAGATGTGTGCTGTATGCACTAAAACTACAAACGATATGTAGATGTATTTTTTCTAAGAGAATAAAAAGTTTTCATATGAAGGTAAATCATACAACGTACACACACACACACACTTTTGGGTTTTCAAACCGGGGGGTCTGGGGGGTATGGAATACCCTCCATTGCGCTAGCAATTATATTTAAAGGGTTTTCCGTTCTAGGAATTTTACTTTCTAAAAGGTCTTTCAATTACTATGTTCTGAAGGGTGTTTCACACCCCCCATACCTCCCGGTGCGAATTTTTACGGTACACGATGTGTAAATATGCACTAAGACTTTTTGTTTATAAAACTGGGGGTATGAATTGTATACAAATGATGTATAAATGTATTTGTTCTCAGGGCCATGAGCGTCCATTGGGGGAGGCAAAGGGGCAGCCCCCCCTGGTTTTTGCCTTAAATGTTTTTTAAACATTAAATATTTTGCCGACGCGACGTAAATTTTAAAAATTTTTCTAAATAATTACAAAGTACAAATACCTGAAATGCCATTTTCCGTTTTTTTTTTAGATTTTGCCCCTCCCTGAAAAAGATTCTATGGACGCCCATGCTCAGGGCCGAATTAACCATAAAGCTAGTTAGGCTATAGCCTAGGGCCCGAGCTCATTGGGGGCCCTTAAATATGGTCGCCGCTTTTTCTTTCAGTATCAAAACATTTCATTTGTCCTCCTTAATGCTAATAGATTTTATTGTGAAAAAAAAAATGTTGCCCACAAATAATAATTTGTCACCTTACAGAAGGTGAGCCCTTATCATAGCCCAAGTAAGACCTAAACCGGCCCTGCTTGTTCTGACAAGCTTGTGAAAAAATTTTATTATAAAAATAAATCAAAAAACGTATACACACACTTTTGGGATTTCAAACCGGGGGGGTCTGGGGGGTATGGAATACCCTCCAGTGCACTAGCAATTATAGTTAAAGGATTATATTTGTTGAAAAAACAAATTAAAGTTAAACTCCCAGTTTTTATTTCTATTGTCTAAATCTAATTTTTGATTTAGATCCCAGGCTTAGATGCTTTTTACAAGAAATTAAAATATTTTCATTAAAAAAAATTAATATTTAAATAAAATAAATTTAAATGCAGCAAACTTTAGAAAATCTGGAAAATTTTAAAGTCTATGAAATCTCTATGAAAAGATAGTCTATAATATTCTAGATTTCCTTAAATTTCCCTTTAGTTTTTCATATGACAATTTCTCATTCATTGTTTCACTTATTAGTAAACAAAGAACGGGAAATTTTAAGAAATCCCAGAAAATTTTAGTATTAAATCTATAAAAATGTCACTAATTTTACGATTAGGAAATGTAGAAAATTAGAGGAAATATGAAATTCTAGAAAATCCTAGAAAATTATCCAAAAAATCTTGTGAAGTGGGGAAAATTCTAGAATATTTTAGGAAATTTAGACAATCTCAGATAAGTAATTGAAAAATAAAAAAAAATCATTAAATATTTTTTTAAATATTTAATAAACTTAAATAGGGAGGGGGGTAGTTACTCGTCTCTATATCCGCTCTTGTTCGGAAGGAATTGTTTGGAAATCACTGGAATTGCATGGAAATCGTCGGAATTTCTTTTATGAAAGCAGGGCCCCCGTTAACAACTCGTACACGGATCCCTCACCTGGCTCTTAACCAACGATTTTTGGAATCTACACGACAGGTGAAGCCCAAATAACGAAATTCAAACAATGTTAAACGTTTGACATTCATTTCAACAAAAAAATTTTCTGTATGAGTAGGTTGTGGGAAAATCTTCATATATAAAAGATATTTTGAATAACTTCGGGAGAGCTTTGGATAGAAGCTCATAAGAACTCAAATAAAACACTATTTATTGGCATCGATTATATCTAAAACTTCTAAATAAAAGAGAAAGTAAAAAACATTTTCATGCTAACTCCCCCTCCCCCAAAACGAAATGTTTTTGACTAACTTTGCGAAAGTTTAAGCTCAACTTATTGATGCTAAAATAAACTCTAATAATTAGCATCGAATTCCCAAAAACCCTATGTGGAATGAGAGGGAGATAATAAAAAATATGACTTCCCCCATTTACAACTTTGGGAAGATTTCAAATAACTGATTTACGTTCAAATTGACTTTCATTTGTTTGAAATTTTGGAAAACTCGGAGTATATGTCGCTTAGATAATATTCAATTTTAATTCAAATTTATCAGATTTAAATGCAGATTGTAGCAGTTAGCAGATTACAATAATTTGTATGTAAGTATTAACACAATTCTCATCCAAGAACAATAATATGAAACGGAGGGATATCGGGTTGATTGGAAATTAAATCCAACAAATATGACCTGTGAAGAATTTATTCCTCTATTCACAAATCCTCAAATTAAGATGATTTAATTTTAATTGATCAATTAATTGTAAAGTCGAACAGCCTAACATCTTGATGTACTTGATGAGTGCTTCAAAAATCTTTTGCGCCGTTTGGGTTTATATGGTTTTTTTTTGTAGTCCTGAGAATGAACGATTTAATTATCTGAAACGTCGCGTTGGCAAAATAAGTCATATTTATTTGATTTAATTTTCAATTTATATGTGTTAATCGCAATTTCTGATACTATGTACAACTTCAAACGAAGTTCAAACGTTTGATACTAATTTTACTCAAAAAGTTTCATTTGGGGGGGAGGTATCGTGTCTATGCCTCCTCTCCCTAAATTTTTTGCGAATAGTTCCGCCCCGGTTGAGACTCAAACGATGGTAGGGACATGTACCTCAAAAATCCTGAGTTATACTGTGAGAAAAGATTTGTCGCCTTTTTGGTGCTATAACATATTTTTTGCTGCTGCAACAAAGTTTCTTCTGCCATAACAAAGTTTTTTTATATTTAGAAAAATAGATTACTAGATTTAACAAATTTTCTTATTCTGGATAGGAAAAACTTGATTATGGAAGTAGAAAATATTTTGCAGCAGCAAAAAACTATGTTGAGAATATAGCTACTAAACCATTCATGCGCGTCCCTGTATTCTCAAAAATTCGCAACCAGTCGCCATATTGAGTGCTATACTCGGGCTAACGCCCTCGGGCCGGGGCTGTTTCCACGGGTATTGCACGAAAAAAAAAAGGTGGCGGTTAAGGAAGTAGAGGGGAACGCGTAGACGAAATTTCGTTTGGAAAAATTTCTTTCGTTTTCGAAATAATACGATTTTTAATTTTTCGTTGCACAGGATACAGGTACGTCGGTACCTGTTTCCACTTTTTGCACTTTTTTTACACTTTTGTTTTATTTTCGTCGCCCGTTGCAAAAAATTGTTTTTTTTGTTTTTCGAGTTGTCGCAATTTTTTGAGAATCTCGTTAATCCATTCGAGTTACGATTTTTTTTTGGAATTTCGACTCGAAATTTTTTGTGCACCTGGCCGCACGAAATCGGTGAGAGTTTATTTGGTGGCAGGTGGAAGTTTTTTGCTCGGATTTTCGTCATCTCGCACCGTTTTCGAGTTATCGCAATTTTTAGAGAATCACGTTAATCCATTCATGCAGGTCACGAGGGCAATACTCGGATAAACAGTCCCGGGCTGTTTTCGGGCAAAATCAGAGATTTTGCTCTCCCGCCCTGTTACCTAAGAGTATTCATTCTTTTTTGTCGTCAGACAATACTTTCGCCATATGTAATCGGTCTCATCTTTTTCCTAAAGAAGTTTTCAGAATTCTTAGGAAATTTCCTGCCAATTATTTTATTACTAATTACTAGGGGATATGGAATAGTTTCTGAGATGAAAGCTTTTGTCTGTCGTTTTTATGATTTATGTTTTCTTTTCTTTATTCAGATCTAAATATATTTACAAACCGTAGCAGTACGTACCGTGGGGTCTGGAATAACCTCCAGTACCCCAAAAATTTTTTTAAGTTAATACCTTAATTTTGGATCAAAATTGAAAATTTACAAGTCATATCCAATAAGCACTCAAGATAAACGTTAATTCTACTTTATAACGTTGTTGAATTAACGTTGCTATCTTTCTCCCTCTTTCCATTATACCAAATACTAGCCGCTATTGCTTAAGGCAGGGGTGGCCAACCCTTGCGGGCCACTTTGGATATTTATCACAACTTCGTGGGCCACATATAAAATTATATATTCTCATATTAGATTCAGATACACTATAAATATTTTTTGGAGTGAAAAATTGAAACATAATGAGTTATGCGAGTAATCTCGCGGGCCGTAAAAATGTTGAAGGCGGGCCACATGCGGTCCGCGGGTTGGCCATCCCTGGCTTAAGATATAATGAACAAATTCGTACCACAAAATCTCTGATCTGATGTAGAATAGTTATGTTTCTGTTTGATTGCAAGGATTATCAGACGGTATCGACTATTTATTGAAGCTCACTGTTTGGTCCATAATTAACCAATCTCTATGTTTTGACGACGGAGCCAAACTTACCCAGTTGCTTACTGAGGTTCTGGTTGGTTGTACTTGTGGGTATTCCTTATTCATTTAGATCAGCGGTCGGTAACCCGCGGCCCGCAGCTCTCCACCTTGCGGCCCGTGGCTGTTTTATTTTTTATTATTAAGGTTTACATTCCTTTAGGAATATTCCTCCTCTTTAACAAAAGTCTTTACAATTCATTTCAGGCGAATTACTCCTCTTGTTGTCTTCTTCGTATTTCATAGTCTAGCGTGTGTTTTTGCTTCATTCACTATTCTTCTCTATTCTAATTTATCCTCGCATCTTCCTTTCCATCTCGTCACTCCCATCGCTTTAAGGTCATCCATCACTTCGTCCATCCACCTATTTCATGTTCTTCCTCTAGGTCTTGTCTCATTCGGTCTCCATTCTGTTATCTGTCTAATTCGCTTTGTGGTTCTCTTCTTGTGATATGCCCCAGCCAGGTAATTCTTTGAGCCTTCATGTACCTCACGATGTCACCCTCACTCAAAATCTTCATCACTTCGGTGTTTGTTCTTTGTCTGTAATTACCTTCTCCGGTTTTCTTCAGATCCATAATTGCTCTCATCATTCTTCTCTCGAACGCCCTCAGTCTTTCCTCTTCTCTCTTTGTCAAGTTTATCGTTTCCGCTGCGTACGTTACTACTGTTCTTACATAGGTCTTGTATATTCTTATCTTAGTTCTTATCGATATGTTTTGCTCTTGAGTATTTTCTTGTTTACATGATAAGCTTTCCAGCCTGCTGGTATCTTCTCTATTGTTCTATTGTTGATCTTATTTAGCTGGAGTCCTGTTTTATTAACCTACCTAAATAGTTGATTTATTTATTTACGGTTAAACCTTTTTGCAAAGATAATAATAATTATATATCTAAATAAATAAAAAAAATTCAAGCCTTTTAATTTTTTTAATTATTTTTTCTCATTTATGTCAATGTTTTCGCACGTACACGTCTGTTGTGGTTGAGTTTTGAAGTTATTAAAGTGTCATGTTTGCAGTGTGTTTGTCGCAACATGCCTCATAAGTTTTCCTTTTTTTGTTGTTGTATGTGTGTTTCTGTTTTTGTCTTATTTCTAGTTTAAGTTAGTTTAGTTTTCTTGTTATATCATTCATACTTTCTGTAAATATTTTATTATGTTATGTTATTATGTTATGTAGAAGTGAAATCGTAAATGAGCTACTGAATAAATAAATAATACTGTTTTATTGCAGTAAAATATCCTAAAAGGCTTGTTTACTTTTTATAATAATACTAGCTGGAAATAGTTTCCTGTTAGTAGGGGATTCCCCGATTTTCAACATTTTCAAAGTAACGCAAAAAGTTGCTGCTAAACTTTGAGCAGTAAGGCACTTAAATAAATCTTTTCCAAGCTTTAATATTCTCTAGCCGAAGGTTAAGCTTTCCTTGTTTTCGGTTAAAAATTAAAATTTCCCGATTT
Organism: Cantharis nigra; assembly: GCA_958510845.1. Lineage (NCBI taxonomy): Eukaryota > Metazoa > Arthropoda > Insecta > Coleoptera > Cantharidae > Cantharis > Cantharis nigra. Next base: position 6,346,467 of record OY294034.1, on the reverse strand, counting down.
TTCCTGACGAAATTTGAAAAATTATAAATTCCATTTCCAAGAATTCAATTTCAAAGAATTCTAAAAAAGTGGAAATTCTGCAATATGTTCTGGAGGGTGTTTCACACCCGCCAGACCCCCCGGTTTACAATTTTGACGTCAAAGCCCATTTACGCTGGCCATTAACGTCATTGACCGGCCAATGACGTCAACACCCGTTAACGGTGAGCAATGATTGTAATATTTACGTCTTTGGGCGGTCAATGACGTTAGTGGCTAGAGTAAATAAGCTATGACATCAAAATTATAAACCGGGGGGTCTGGGGGGTGTGGAACACCCTCTAGTACATATTGCAGAATTTCCACTCTTTTAGAATATACTTGGAGAAGATTGGGAATTTATAACTTTGTTTATTTTCTGTTTATTTAAGCCCCCCCCCCCACGCTCATGCAACTTTAAAAAGCGCGCTCTCCGGAAGGTTAAGGTTCGAAAAAAAGGCAGATAGCTGCTAAAGTTTGTCATATCTGATAACCCACTTTTCCGTACTAGGACGGAAAAGTAAATACTTTTTTGCATGCTACCAGTTCATGTTTATGTATGTAGGTAGCGAAAACAACAACTTTCATGGAATGAATGGTACTGAACTGAATGGTACTATACTAGAGGTTACTTTCACTTACATATTAATTTGGAGAAAATGATATTTATGTAAATAACGTCACGCTGCATGAATTCTATCAAAACAAACTTTAAAGGGATTGTTGGCAGCATTCACGGAAAGTTAAAGTAGGAGAAACCACTGAAGTTCTACTTTTTTATATTTCACATTCAAATGGTGGCAGAAAGTCAAATTATGACTGCTATTCCGTTGCTGATTAAAATTGAGATTTAAAAAATTTGTTAAAGCATAGTGGAAGCCTTATGTTCTGGTTCCGTGTCCGTCCGTTCGCATGTTTCAAATTTTTATTCGTTAAGCTGATTTCTTCATAATAAAATTATTATAAAACACTCCAGAATACAAGACATAAGTATGTTATATAGTTATAATTAACAGAGAGATAATAGGATAATCGGATTAAAAGTAACAAAGAAGTGAAAGTACTGCACTAGCTGCGCATTCTTAGCTTAAGTGGCGTAGCTCTGTCGGCTAAGCTAAACGTTCGACGACAGTAGCTGCGTTACGTAGGTTAGTTCCAAAGTTAAAATTAACGAAACATAACTTAATTTTTTACTTTCGCCGAAGTTAATAATATATGACACTGAATAATGATAAAATTGAATTAAAATTAAGTTATGATTATTTTTCAGTGTTTCGATAAATTCGAGATATGAATAGTATATGTAGAACCGCACATGTAGATTATAAACCCTTGCCTTTACAAAACACACTAATTGAATGTAGCACTTTAACAAATAGCACACACAAGTCCAATTCAAACGTTCCCATAATAATAAACTTCTTACACATTATGACAAATTATGAGAATTTAAAAACTTTTTCCAGATTTTTATACGGCTGCGTTTACATAACGTTGTGGATAAATATACCGTTTGAATTATTTATACTGCTTGGCCATACTTTACGAAAAATAAAACGGGAATATTTATTCTCTTATCACTGTCAGCTTTCCACGATAAATATATAGTGTAGAGTGTAGGGAAAAAAATGAGAAAATTAATTACCTTCTCCGGATATCGGAATGTCGTCAGCCATCCAACATAGCCAAGGGAAAAAGTTAGAAAGAATTACAATTTTCTACAAGTTTCGGACGCTATTAAGACGTTGAGAAAGGTTACTTCTGAACTGCGAAATAAATTTTTATTGAATAGATAAGTGACTACAAAATTTACGAAAGCTACTATATGTTCAAGAACGATAAAACTTAGGTTCATATTTAACTGGAAATAAAAATGAGAACAGTTAAGAATAGTACAAAACGGGTTGAGTAGAAAAGTTCAACTTTACCCAATACAAAAAAATATTAAATTTTAATTTAATATTTATCCAATACACTCCTTGATGTTGCCTCATACATTTTCATTTATATGGGATCCTTAGAACATTTCTTTTAAAGAAAACAATTTTTGAAATATTAATGGAGCTTCCATTTGTAAAAAATCCTTTTTTTGTTAAATTAGTTTTTTCTATTGTTATGAAAATGAAATGCTGAAAACTACAGTAAACATTTGTTTTTAATTTGAACATAATTTTAAAAAATGTCCTTATTGTTTGTAGTCACTTAAGATAAATTTTAAGATAGATGAATTTAAAAGTTTAAATGTAAACGTTGAAGACTTAACATTTTTGGGGTTGTAAGGAAAACTAATTTAAATTTTGTAACTTTGTATGAAATAACAGAGTTTGCAATAAAAGCAGTAGCAAATAATTTCTAAACTCAATGGAAAGATAGGTATTGTCGACAAATAGCATTATAAACCATTTACCAAGTTCTAAACTACTCCTCATTATTATTAACTAATGCGTTAACAAAACCTTTTGCTTTCATTTGGTCTAACTCCTGGGTTTATGTACATTATTATGTTTACAATAGTTGTATCATTTTAGGAATACGACGTATTGCATTAATTTATTGTATCCTACAATTCTAAACTCACACAAACTTGAAAAACTGTCAGCAGTGAAACATTAAACATTTTTTAGTTTCAGGTTGTTTATCTTCAAAATCCAAATGTACGATATTTTTTGACATCTCTCGAACAAATAAAACCTTGGATTTTGTGATTTTTCCCTTTTCGTTCAAGAGACTGACGTTTTTAACTGATTGTTATTAATTTAGTTAGTCATGCACGAATATAGGTTTAACCGTATTTGAAATCGATACTTCATTGCTTTATTATTTACTATCAGAGCATAACACATTTAATATACTATGTAGAGCTATTAATTTTGGTGGATGACACTATCAGCAAATTGTTTGCTAAATTACAAAATTTACAAGTAACAATAAGTGAAATTAAAATCAAAAGCAATTACCGTAATTAACAATGTAATAGATAACAAATACCTTGTGAATTATATTAATATTATATAATTACTACCATTAACAGTCACATTAATATCCTTTTAAGGATGATAAATACAAATTCATCCACCATAATTAAATCGGATGAAGGGTTAATTTTTTTAATTGTAACTCCGAGAATACTAGCAATCTGTTGACAAACAATAGGTTTACTTTTTAACAAACTCAGTAGACATGCAGAGTATAACTCTATACCTACTGTACATAATTTTACTTTTATTACTGTAAAGTCTAATTATCTTCGTTTAATCTTCCCGTTTAGTCTTTAGGAGTGAATCTACGCAGCTACCTCCTGTCGGTCTAGGACAATAAAAGTAAAATTATGTACAGTAGACTCTGCATGTCAACTGAGTTTGTTAAAAAATAAACTGACTGTCCAGTCAAAATAGACATTCAATCTACATTAATTCCCATCAAGCTGATTTTTTGTGTAGGCCTTAAAAATGTCATCACAAATGACCCACGCCAAGCTAGCACCCCCACCTCTTCAAAATACAAAAATATTTATACTATAATTATGCGCTAATTTCAGACAGTAATCGCGAATTTTGGTCTTCAACGGTTTCGCGATAAAACATAAATCTTTGGTGGGGGTGCTGAGTTGACGTCAAGCTAGCACCCCCACCTCGAAAAAATGACTCTTTTTAAGAATTAAGTAAACCATAATTATGCGCTAATTATGCGCTAATTTCAGACAGTAATCGCAAATTTTGGGCTCCAACGGTTTCACGATAAAACATAAATCTTTGGTGGGGGTGCTGAGTTGACGTCAAGCTAGCACCCCCACCTCTTCAAAATACAAAAATATTTATACTATAATTATGCGCTAATTTCAGACAGTAATCGCAAATTTTGGACTCCAACGGTTTCGCGATAAAACATAAATCTTTGGTGGGCGGTGCTGAGTTGACGTCAAGCTAGCACCCCCACTTCGAAAAAATGGCTTTTTTTAAGAATTAAGTAAACCATAATTATGCGCTAATTATGCGCTAATTTCAGACAGTAATCGCAAATTTTGGGCTCCAACGGTTTCGCGATAAAACATAAATCTTTGGTGGGGGTGCTGAGTTGACGTCAAGCTAGCACCCCCACCTCTTCAAAATACAAAAATATTTATACTATAATTATGCGCTAATTAGGCGCTAATTTCAGAGAGTAATCACAAATTTTGGACTCCAACGGTTTCGCGATAAAATATAAATCTTTGGTAGGCGGTGCTGAGTTGACGTCAAGCTAGCACCCCCACTTCGAAAAAATGACTTTTTTTAAGAATTAAGTAAACCATAATTATGCGCTAATTATGCGCTAATTTCAGACAGTAATCGCGAATTTTGGGCTCCAACGGTTTCACGATAAAACATACATCTTTGGTGGGGGTGCTGAGTTGACGTCAAGCTAGCACCCCCACCTCTTCAAAATACAAAAATATTTATACTATAATTATGCGCTAATTATGCGCTAATTTCAGACAGTAATCGCAAATTTTGGACTCCAACGGTTTCGCGATAAAATATAAATCTTTGGTAGGCGGTGCTGAGTTGACGTCAAGCTAGCACCCCCACTTCGAAAAAATGACTTTTAGTAATGTTTCTATTGTCGCGCCACCTGTTGACGACATTTTATTAGTCATTCGTGAGATTTCGCTCCTCTCAATTTTTCTCGAATTTTTTGGATACAAACCAAATCAAAATCCCACTAAGTGTGCAAATCGGCCGAAGGGTTTAGGAGTGTATAACGAATAAATATCCAAACAAACTCTTTAATATTATATATTATGTTAAATCGTTATTATTTTATTTCAAAAGTATTCAAAAATGTTTTGTTTCAAATGATAGTATCTTTAAAATATTTTAGAATATTGACATTTATCCGACAACTTGATCAGAATGATAATACGAAATCCCGGTAGTGAAACTACCAACTAATAAGTTGTCGTGGATTAAGAAAAACCAATGGTGAAAAACTTAACCCCAGTATTCGGAAAAAAGTTAAATAAGTAATGGACTGCAAATGCTACTCAGTCCCTCGATATCAGTCTTCCTGTTGATTGAGTTCCTATCTTTCTTTATCTCAATCATCTCATTCAAAATACGTTCTTTGTAGGACGCAAATGACTTCAGTATAGTGGTGTTTTCAAAGTCCATGTTATGGACTAGGGGGGGGGGGTTAATTTTTAAATTTTTGGAATCTTTTTAGTCAGGTGTTTTTAAAATTTTTAATTTTTATTTTTTATCACTCGTTTTGGAGTAAATTGTCAACAAAAATGTAGGTATTCGCCGTAGTTTGACTTTCTGCTAGGTTATTGAATCGGGCTTGTAGATGGAGGGCTTTTCTGGGTCATGTGGGAGGGCTGAGGGGTGGAATGAAGGAAACTCCTGTCTTAGTTTCAATTGGGAGAGTGGGACAGTTTTGTTTGTTGAGTTCTTCAGGAGCTTCAGTAGTGTTGATGAGTTCTGCTGGGGGGGGGGGGTATGGAGGGGAGCCGGTTGAAGGAGTTCGATTGAGGATAAATTTGGTATGGAATGCTCTTTAACTTGAAATAAAAAAATCTACTGTACTTGCAATGCAACTGGTTTTAATTTAATTCTAATCAATAAAGAGAACTGGGGGGAGGTAGAGATGGTCTTCTGCGATAGAATTTCTTCTCGCCGGCGAAATTTGTTTTTGACCAGCCACGAACATGCTGTCAAAAAAGTACGTCGCTACCTGTAGCCGTTCGGAGGATATGGTAACATAAACCATGATGACATGACAGAATAAGTAAGACATAGAGGTTGTTAATACGATAACATAATAATAAGTTAGTAATGCGAAAAGAACTATAAAGAAGAAAATATAAGAAGAACATTAACAACAGTAATTAAAATAAGATTGCCGACAATAATTAGAATAAAGTTATGAAGAAGGTTGAGAACAAATCGTAAAACACAGGAATAATTGAAAAGATACTATCATTTGAAACGAAACATTTTTGAATACTTTTGAAATAAAATAATAACGATTTAATATAATATATAATATTAAAGAGTATGTTTGGATATTTATTCGTTATACACTCCTAAACCAAACCCTTCGGCCGATTTCAACCAAACTTGCACACTTAGTGGGATTTTGATTTGGTTTGTATCCAAAAAAATCGAGAAAAATTGAGAGGAGCGAAATTTCACGAATGACTAGTAAAATGTCGTCAACAGGTGGCGCGACAATAGAAAAATTACTAAAAGTCATTTTTTCGAGGTGGGGGTGCTAGCTTGACGTCAACTCAGCACCCCCACCAAAGATTTATGTTTTATCGCGAAACCGTTGGAGCCCAAAATTCGCGATTACTGTCTGAAATTAGCGCATAATTATGGTTTACTTGATTCTTAAAAAAAGTCATTATTTCGAGGTGGGGTGCTAGCTTGACGTCAACTCAGCACCCCCACCAAAGATTTATGTTTTATCGCGAAACCGTTGGAGCCCAAAATTCGCGATTACTGTCTGAAATTAGCGCATAATTAGCGCATAATTATAGTATAAATATTTTTGTATTTTGAAGAGGTGGGGGTGCTAGCTTGACGTGGGTTCACAAATGATGTGTCAAAAGTCCACATCGATTTCGGGGCCGCATCGTTTTTTATTCAATGTCAAAGGTCACAAATTTTAGTTTTTTTCGTATATCTCTAAAACGGTGAGAGCTATCGGAAAAATCAATGAGAGCAAATTTGTAGACATTGAAATTATCTACAAAAAAGGTATGAAGACTTTTTTGTATAAAGCACGGTTTTCGAGATATCGCGACTTGAGATCGTAGGAAAGTCTGATTTTCGATTATATGCACACATTTCCGCACCACCTCTGAGGTAGTGTACTCGGCGCTTTCTTTTAACGTGGTTTTCTCAGTAGGAATACTCCACCACAAATTTTGAGAGTAGAAATTCAATGAGACAATATTTCATCATCGATTGCTCAATGACCATATCCGTTGAAGTTCCACAATTTAATTTATCAGAACGTCTGATAGTGAAAAACCCTCGTATAAATCTCAGGATCATCAATCAAGTTTTCCAATTGAAGCATATCTTGCAGATATAAATGCGCAGATTTGGCATAAGGAAAATGTCCTGATGCGTGGAAGTAAGGAAGCATTTCTCGAACGCAATTCAAATGAGCTTGCCAATCCCCCATACGTTCAGCTCTAATAAACCCTTTAGCAATCAAAACCATATTCCTTTAATTTTTGATTGAACTGATCGAGTAATACTTCAGTCATCTCATCACCACTTTCAACATCATTATACGAAATTGTGTTCTTTGTTATAAGCTCCACGGTATTCATCAGATCAGCATCCGTCTCATCATCAATTACAAGTTCTTTCGATATTATTGTTGCTAAAGCAAGATGGACTAATGTGTGAGCTCAACCGCTCTCGCGTAAGCATGGCCATTCAACATTTTTTCTAATGAATTAGTGGCATACATCAAAGAAAGCACCTCTTTTATTCCACTTCCTTGCATAATATGACCAATTGCTCCAAAAAAAGACAGAGTAAGTGGAAACCTCTAAGTCTCACTACAATCTTCGATACCTCAGATCCTTCAGGTGCTGCTGATACAATTCCTCGAGATTTTGCGGATCAAAAGTGATAACACATACATTGTGACCATAACGTTTCGCATTCTCCAAAGCACAGAGTAGAATTGTATAGATAGTGTTGTAGTTACTTGCCGGCTGCTGAACAAATGGTAAAAATAGAATTTGAGATTTCGAAAAATCCATGATATTACCCGTTAAATGTTCAATGTAACTATTCCAACCAGGTAATGGTAAATCTTTCCATTTCCCATACAACCACAGAATATCAACTTTTAGGAGGATACTTATCATTTTCAAGCACTACCGATTGAATATCTTCTCGAACGATCGCTGCAACTGCTTCAAGTAATCTCAATCGCTCTTCTTTTTCATTTTGCTTTTTATGCTCATACCAAGCTTTGCTCAAAATGTCGTGCATACTGGCCACATATTATGAGTGCATATTCTTATTTCCTAGGTTTCAAATGGCGATATCTCGAAAACCGAGCTTCGTACAAAAATAAGTGTTGATACCTTTTTTGTAGAGAATTTCACTATCTACAAATTTGCTTTAATCAATTTTTCCGGTAGCTCTCACCGATTTAGCGATATGCGCAAAAAACGCAAATTTGTGACCTTTGACTTGGAATAAAGGTAATTTTTGACACATCATTCGCGATGACATTCTTAAGGCTTACACAAAAAATTAGCTTGATGAGAATTAATGTAAGTTTAGCTGTGTTTTTCGTCTGGACTGGACTTACAATTAAAAAAATTCGGTCTAGAACATTTTGCCGTCTTTCTTTTATATCTATAACTAAAAAGTTATAAAAAAACTATAACATTTTGACTGCAAAAATTAATATTTTCCAAATAAGCAAAAAACAACATATGTTCGCTTATGGGAAATCATTAAAAACTTGCAACCAAATGCGAATCTAAGCATTGTAAATTGTGATTACGAACAAGCTGCATTTTTGGCAATTGAGGAGTGCTTTCTTAATGTTTCAATCAAAGGCTGCTTTTTCCACCTTGCTCAAAACATGAAAAGGAAACTTTCCGAGTTAGGGTTGATAGGTACTTATAATGAAGATTCTGAATTTGCCCTCAAGGCAAAGATGGTAATTGCTTTAGCGTTTGTACCAAGGCAAAATATTGATGAAGCTATTGGTGCGCTTGAGGCTATTTTGGGTCCAGCATTGCAGCGTCTGTTAGAGTGGTTTGAAGACTCTTACGTTGGAAGACCAATCCGAAAAGGAAATGGTCGGCAGGATTGGATATTCAAATTTGAAATGTGGAATTTGCGTGAGAGAACATTGAATAGCGAAGATCGTACGAATAACCACGCCGAAGCAGCCCATCGAAGGCTACAAACTGAATTTGGCGTTGAGCATCCTACATTATGGAGATTTATTACGAACAGCTTGTAGCTGGAGTAGAAGCTCCTAAAAAATTAAAAAAATACGGGGACGCGGATGATAGAATATTGCGTATAGTTAATCGTTTTGAAGAATACGATGACTTAGCGGAATACCTCCGTGGTATATTGCTCACAATTACCAAATGGGGCAATAAGTTGACCATGCAATTAAGAATGTGAGTCGTCCGAAGTAGGAGTTCCTTGTATGATATGAAGTAGGAACGAAGAAGGTAGACTCACAAGAACATGAAAAATATGCAGAAGAAGACATCCAGAGGCAGAGGGTTGGATGATATAAGGAAGAGATTGATTTTGGTAAGCGAAAAACAGAACGTCGAGGGAAAAAATGAGAGAGAAAGAGAAATTTGCATTCTGGAATGGCTAAATACGACTGAAGGAGGAAAGAATCTGTTAGTTTTAGAAATACTTTATTCGTAGTTATTTAATTAGTTAATTAATAAGTAGGTAATTTATTATACATACTTCAAGGATAAAAATTTAATCAGGTTAAAAATCGGAAGTAATTTTTTCGTTATATTCGTTTAGGATGTCACCCTAATGCTACTTTTAATATAACGAACCAGCTTCCTATTATTTTATATACAATTTTCCAATCTCGATTTGAAAGTGTTTAACTTAAGGTTGTGGAAAAACTTTTTGCATTTAGTGGCTTGAATTTTTCATTTGATTTTCAAAAGTTTAAAAAGATTTTTTTGTGTGAAAGTAACTTTTTTAAAAATAAAATCTTTTGTTTTTTTAATAATTTTGTAAAGTTTCGGATGTGGCAATCTCAAACATTTAAATTCAACATTTTCACTTTAAAAATAAATTAAATGTTATTGCGGAAATTTGTCTTGGCGGGTCTAATTTAGTTTGCGGTTTGTGTTCACCTTTGCTTTAGTAGCTAAAGTAAAATTAAGTTAATAACGAAAGCGTTTGTTTTTGTGTAAAGGAGCTTAAAATAACACTTCGATTAATTTGTATAATTACTTTAGCTTTAAGAAAATAATCCAAACGAAATGAAGTATTATGGCTTTCTTTTTATTATTTTTATCGGTTTACTGTGCGTATATTCCGTAATTCGTGTTATTTAAGTTTATAGTAGTATTTGCGTTTTATTAGCATTTTTTATTTTCAGTTAATTTGACTCATTTTTCTTATTCTAGTTACTGGAATTATTGTTCCCCATTTTATGCAATAAAAATTTACAAAAATTAATTTAAAATTTTTCGAATAAATTTCACTTTCCAAATTATACTGATTGAATTTTAATACTGTTCGGGTTAGATTTGTCATAAATTATTCCAGGGTTGCTTGATGAGATTCCAAAATTCCAAACCTATGAATTCACGTCACATTCACTTGCATAGTTTTGATTTATATTAAACATAAGTGTTTCTAAGAAGTCCCCAGACCCCCCCCCCCCGGTTTAAACATTTGACAGTTAACTTTCAAAGTAACCCAAAAGTTGCTGCTAAACTGTGAGCAGTAAAGCACTTAAATAAATGTTTTCCCTAGCTTTAATATTCTCTAGCCAAAGGTTTGAATTTTTCTCACTTTTGCTTAAAAATTCAAATTTCCCGGTTTTTTCTGGCGAAATTTGTAAAATTATAAATTCCTTAGCTTCTACAAGTATTCTAAAAGAGTGGAAATCCTGTGATATGTACTGGAGGGTGTTCCACAACCCCTAGACCCCTCGGTTTACAATTTTGACTTTATATTTTATAATTATGATAAATTAAATTAATTATAAATTATTATAAATAAATTAAAAGTAAACCGGGGGTCTGGGGGTGTGGAACACCCTCCAAGATATATCGCAGGATATGTTCACCCCCAGAACTCCCGGTTTACAGTTTTGACTAAAATATTGGCAGTTAATTTTCAAAGTAACGCAAAAGTTGCTACTAAACTCTCAGCAGTAAGGCACTTGAATAAATGTTTTTTTAAGCTAAGGTTTAAACTTCCCTCACTTTTGCTTAAAAATTCAAATTTCCTGGTTTTTCCTAACGAAATTTGTAAAATTATAAATTCTCTATCTTCTCCAAATTCTGCGAAGTACTGGAGGTACTCTCCAAGTATTCTAAAAGAGTGGAAATCTTGCGATATGTACTGGAGGGTGTTCCACACCCCCAGACCCCCCGGTTTACAATTTTGACTTTATATTTTTATAATTAATTATGATAAATTAAATTAATTAGTAAAACCTCTCAAGCTCGACATAAACGGGACCCATTTCCTGTCGACGAAGCGAAAGTGTCGACAAAACGGTAGAAATAAATATTAAATGTACACAAGACTTGGAATTCCAGAGATTTCCAAAGACTTACAAAAATTTCCAAGTTTTCCAGCGATTTCCAAGAAATTTCAATGATTTCCAAAGAATTCCAGGAAATTCCAAGGGAATTCCAAATAAGTGTACACAAAACTTTCATTTACCCCTTCATTTGCATAGAAAAATATAAAATTGAACTAAAACACAAAGCAAAACTCGTGAGAAAGATCTTTGGAAGTTGGAATGTTCCATTCATGAATTTTCTTTTGTGTGTAAGTAAATATTCAAAGACTTACGTTTCAATTGTTGAAAACTCTGGAATTTTGAAAATTAGAACTGCATATTATTTCATAAAAACGGTCTTCCACGTCATTCACCAACTGTAAAACAAAAATTTAATTTGAAGGTTTGGCACCAACAAGCAACTAAGAACTTACGTTTTTATGGAATATTCCAGAACTGAACTGTCCATTGCATTGTGACGAATTTGTTTAATACCAAAAACCAGGCAACTTTAAAAAAATAATTTACCATTAAAATAGTTTCATTAATAATATCATCATCCAAAGAAGCAAACGCTTCTTCGACTTGTAGAAACCTGACAGAAAACGAACGCGTAGTAGGCATATTGCTGACGTGGCAAAACGGCCAGCTAAAAAAATTAAGTGTTTAAAAATGGCATTTGAAAACTGATCAAAATCACAGAACAAAAATAGTGAAACTGATCGAGCATTTTCCCGAAATGTACAAAAAATTGCGAAAATTTGTAAACAAAACTGAAAATTTCCGCTGTTGGAAATTTTACCTGAACAAAAATACTACTCGAATTTCCACGAAAATGAATAAATTAAAAATACTTACTAAACAGAATTGCACAGTACAGATTTTTCGAAATTTTCTTCACACGATGTTACTCAAAGGCGTTAAATAAACAAATGAGTTCGAGCGGCGCGATGAGTCATAATTCGTATGTCATCTTTTTTTGTTTTTTCCGAAAAGGTGGTAACTTTGATAACTTTGATAAGTTTTTATCATAAAACTTAACACATGTAACAATATTACTAATGTTAACGATGTTACTCATAATTACTATATCGTTTACCCAATTCAACTTATTCGAATATTCAAATAATTCAAAAATTTAAATTATTCAAATATTCGTATGCAATATACAAAGTGCATGCAATATTATAAATTATTTTTGTAACTTAAATGCTCAAAGAACCATAAATGTCAAGTTCAATAATAGTTAACTTGCTGACTTCTGGGTTGAGCCATTTCGGTGCGATCGATTGGGCGCGGTTGTTTCGGTGTGAACGATTCGGCGCAAGGACATTCGGTTAAAGGATTAACCTTTAACGGAAATAATTATTAAACTTTAATTCTTAATGAATTAACATGAATTTTGGTCAGGCAAGCATTAGGAATAGGGGTGCGCAAACAATCGATTTAATTCATAACAATCGATTAATCGATCATGAAAATAATCAATTATGAAAGTAATCGATTATGAAAAAAATTGATTATGGAAATAATTGATTATGAAAATAATCGATTGTGAGAATAATCGAATAAGCGTGACGTCAGAAAATGGCCGGCAGCGGTGACCATATGATGGGTGCACACATTGGTTTGTTTACATTTATTTCCCATAAGATTTACATGGAAGTGTGATTGGTGACAATTTTAGAAGTCATTGAGGTTTTTGATTAGGAATTAATTAAGGATATGGAATTTTAGAGGTGTTTCTCGTAACAACGCTTGCCCTAGCATAAATTATGAAAATAACAAATAATCGATTACGGAATTATCGATTATGAAAATAGTGGATTATTTTGGGTAAAAAGCGATGGTTTTGTTTTGGTATTTTTTGAAAAGCGTAAAACTATGGTATTCTAAATTTTAAAAGAAAAATTGCAAAAATTTCAAGTTTTTAATTATTTTTGTTGTTCTTGAGAACCCTGTATATCTTTCAAAAGATCTTTGATGGTTCATAATCGTTGTGGGTCAATAATCGATTCATCGAAATATATCGATTATTTTTCATAATCGATAATCGATTATGAAATTTGAAAATCGCGCACCCCTACTTACATACTTACACAGCAAACTTGATGATTTAATTTAAAAATACGAATATACAAATGAACAGCGAAAATCATGTTTTATTAAAATTTTTTAATTTTGTGATGCATTTTGACTTTTAACAGCGAAAGTGGCAAAATTATGACTATATGCGTTACAAAATTACAAAACTATACAAATCGAATGTAATTATTTTATTTATATTAATTTCGGAATAGAACTCTTTTTTAAATTTAAATTACCCTTTATTTCAGCATTGAGAATGTCTGTCTGCCTACGTGCTGAACTCACTCACAACTTGTGAGTCATAAGCTCACAATTATCTGTCTAGCAACAAAAGAAATTTTTAGAATTGTCGAGCTAGAGAGGTTCTACTGTATAAATTAATATAAATAAATTAAAAGTAAACCGGGGGGTCTGGAACACCTTCCAGTACATATCGCAGGATATCCACTCATTTAGAATATTGGACAAATATTTTGAATCCTAATCTTAGTTTAATATATTTTTCGGTTGGTAAAAAAATCGACCAATCCGAGTGTTTTTTTCAATAAAAAATGACACGCTGTAGCAGGAGCAGCGTGCTGGGATTTTATATATTAGGATAAGTTGTAATTTATATATTTTATAAACATTAAGCAGTTTATCCATTTTTTTTTAATGGATAAATAAGTAATAAATCAAACAATTATGTTTTTTGTCGTTGGTAAACTACAAAGTTTAATATAAAGAAGGAACTTGAAGAACTATTATTATTATTAAGAATTTGAAACATGCGGATGGACGAACGGACGGACACATACCAGAACTGTGCTTTGTAATATTAAAAGCTTAAAATGGCTTATTTAAACAAACAGTTTAAATTGCAATAAAAAATAATTATTCTATTGTGAAAATTGTATGCAGAGGATCTCAAAATAGATTTAATCAGATTATCGGTAACATTATTGTAGAGTTAAGTGTGTGTAGAAACTAACAAGTAGTACTTGAAGTATAAGAGCACTTGCGAGTGTCACTTAAAGGAAGGAAAATATTTATTGATAAATAATTTAAAATATGTTTTTAATCTGTATTTTAAATATTCAGAATTTCACCTAACATCCGTTTGGAAATTGCTGTAATCCAATTTTCTTTTCATCGAAGTTACCCCGAAACCTTTGCACCAAATTCAAACTTTTATAAGGCAGATGTAGAACGATTAATTTATAAATATATATAAATTATTAAGTTCTGAAAGCTCACTTATATTTAACAAAGAAAGAAAGCAATAACTTTACTGCTGAAAATTTATAAGCAAAATTTGATTATTATGGTTTTGTTTTATACTGAGCTTGTAAAATTGAAAATTTTATTATAAGATTATAAAATTATAAGGTTTTATTATTTAGAAACGAAATTCCATGCAATTAACTAAATAAAATGAAGTTGGTCCAACAAAAATGTAAACTATATACATGGTCATTAAATACACCGTACCAATAAATATTTATTATGTGTAAAGCTTGGCATTATAAATATTAATGGATTTTCATATTGAATGCTGAAAAAGTTTTTAATTTTCGCCGCATATTCGGTAAAATTGCACAATTTATTGACTTAAAAATGTGTTTCTTTTCCATCCGAGCATAAATCGATCAAACATGGTCTTTCATTTTTACTAATCAGGTTAATCATTAATTACACATTTTTAATAACTCGGGTGAAGTTTGTTAACGAGGCATAAAAAATAATTAAACTCAAAATTTGTGCTCTACACTCAACCAGGGGACCACAACAAACCACTACTGTGGTCAGTAATTGCGTCAACTAAAATAATGGTGTAGGCTTTCACTTAAACGGGGTGCTATGTTTTAGACAGGCCAACATTAGGATTTCACTTATTGTAATTTAGATTTATTAATTTGGGTTGAATTTCTCCCAATGTTGATGATAAGAATAAATGCGAAAAACGAAAAAATGTTAAACTTTGTTTTTCGTTAGCAACTTTTTATTCGATATCGTACAACTTTTGTAAAAGATCTTTTATGTAGGTAACTCTTCATTTTCTATGTTTCAGTGTAAATTAAACTTTTATTTAAATTTCTTTTTTTGAGCTTCATTAAAAACCTTGTTATGTACTTGCGCTGCTACTTTGATTTTCTTTTAATTACTCAATTTTGTTTCGTGTGGATCTTTTTGTTTAAACCAGAATTTCGCTATTATAACAACGAAATTTTAACCCATAATTACAAAACATTTATTAAAAATTACTACAGCAGCTATTAAACTTTTTAATTAGTCAGCAGTATTGAATATGGAAATTACTACATTCTATAAGATATACCGGATGTCCATTTTTAAACTCATACATATGAATTTAAAAAATATTTTACACTGTCGCACCGTCGACGTTCGTATTACCAATCTTTAAAACAAGTTTTGTTTTTGCAGCAGTTTGAAACGTTTCGAAACTGTCGAGAAGCACATCCATGCCAGTTTAACGCTCGAGATTATATTTTCACTCATTTAACTGTAAAAACTAATGCCAATAAAATCATACCTATGCAGGGCCGTAGCTGGACATTTCGCGCTTAGCGTCTTCAATCAAAAAATTGTAAAACAAAAAATAAAACTCGAAATCCATTGATTCTCTACAATAAAAGGTTAAAATCTAGTTTGTGATGAAATGAGTGCACTTTAAAATTAACTTCCATTATCATCCATTATCTAACTATCCATTAACACTTAAAAATCAATAATTTCGATTTTATAGTAGTTTAAAAGTAGAAATTTATAAAAATTGCTTTACGAAGGGCTACTCTACCGGCCGTGCTAAGATAGAAACCAGTAAGTGTGAGCAGTCGTTTTCTAGCTGATTTTTAGGAATTAGCTTTGGGAAAACTGTTAAAGCTATTCAGTTAAAATTTAGGATTCTTATTTATTCATGTTTAAAGTAAAACCAAAATCAAAATTATTAAACTTTTTTCCAATAAATGTAGTTATTGATGGAACTATGAAAATTAATTTTTAAAAAACAGCGACTAAATTTGAACAAAATATTTCTTCCACGGCCCGGAAAATACTAATTTAAATATATTTCAGATCTTTTAGCTCTTTTAGCTCAATCCGTCAAGTAAATTATTTGGAATTTGCGCGCCCGACTTGAGAAATGTAGTTTTGAGATAAATCGATTTAAACTTTCTGGTGTAGTAACGAGGTGCATAATAATTGATTTTCGTATTTGTTGTAACTCCAGTAATTTGATAAATTACTTACTTAGGTCAGGCGACTTATTTAGGTCGATGTGCAACTCAATTAGTGAGTAATTCGATTGGTGTGCAACGGGTATGTAACAAAAATTTATATTACATTAGCATTAGATATACAACAGATAGATACATACACAGCTCATTTGCGGTCTCCACAGTAACTTCCAATTTTTTTTAGATTGGTAATTTAAAATGAACCACTAAGAAATGTGTTAATTTAGGAAATAACAGCCAGAACGAATATCTTTCTGTATGTCATTCCTTGACGTCCCTGAAAGATGTTTCCGTTTTAAATGAAAAAAATTATATTACTTAAGTTACGTCACTCCCCGTAAAGTTTTCAATTGTTTAAGATTAGTAACTTAAAATAAATCAATCGGAGGTGCGTTAATATAAAGCCTAGTACACAGGAAAACCTACTTTCTGGGTTATTCCTTGACGTCTCTCAAAGACGTGATTTTTTTGAAATTAAAAATACTAGATTGCCTAAGTTTTGCGGCCTGTAGTCCGTAACCTCAATTTTGTTTTGATAGGTAACTTAAAATGAAACATGAAATCAAAATTTTGGCTTCAGTCGAATGATCTATCATTTTAGATAAATACTTTTGTCGTAAATCCAACCAAAAGTTTTGCCATCAAACGAGTGCAAATGTAGATGAGGTTAAAAACCAGCGCAATTCTATAGAAAATAAATATAAAAATAAATGAAAAATTAAAATAATATTTTAATTTTATAACTCTTCATGTTTTGCACAACAAACATCTTCAGAAGTTCAAGAAGTTCCATGCGACGGAATAGAAAAATTTATATAAACAAAACTGCAGGTAATGAAATTTGCAACAAAAATTGTTTAATGGGTACTGCTGTAATAGCAATTTTTAAACTTATTTAAAACACTGTAACAAGTAACTACTTGTTGTAACTAACTGTCGTGCACCATGACTTCTTAATATTCGAACAGTATGGAACTCTAAGGAGCAAATATCTCAAAATAGTTTTGTGCACTGCACTCGGAATTCCAATGATTTCCATGGAATTCCAAAGATTTTCAAAGAATTCCAATGATTTTCAACAAGGGGGAGGTAACGGGGTAACTGTCCCTCCCTATACCCATCAAAACCAATAAAAGTTACTAAATTTTGTTAACATTTGGAAAATATATCTAAATTTTTATAAAAAAATATGTATTGACCCTCTCCCAGCCAGCCTCACTTACCTTTAATGAATTTTTCCTGAATCAGGAAATAAGAGCAGATTGCTCTTGTATACAACTGAAGAGAAATTTGAGAAAATCCCAAGAAGTCTTAAAAAGTAGGAAACATGAAGAAATCTTAAGAATACTACAAATAGACTTTTTTTAATTCTTACATTTTTTTAGATTTCCTTGGCTTTATTAAGATTTTCCGAGATTGCTTAAGATATTTTTGAATTTTCTACATATTTTCGGATTTTTCATTTCTTAGATTTTCTTAATATTCCGAAATTTTCTAGAATAATGTGAAATTTCTGTAGATTTTTAAAGATTTTCTAGAATTTTTTGATATTTTGTTGGATTTTCTTAAATTTTTCTTTTTTTATAGATTTCTTAAAACTTCCTAGAATTTTATGTTTTCTCACTCCCACTCCGTGAAGTTGCCGGGAATCGCTAACGCATATCTGCCGCACAATCTTCAGCTTCATTGCTGGTTCTGTCCTTTCGGGTCTTAGCTCTTCATGTAGTTGTTTAGGCGTCTTGTGCTTTGGCGGACAATATCTCCACCAACATCCTTCCTATGGCTGTCCAGTTTTCCTCACTTTCCAACATAAGTTTGACGAGGTTGTTTGGGCTGATGTCAGTGCCCAGCTGCGTTGTGGTTTCTCGTCTTATCTGGCGAGCCTTGCGGTACGCCACTGGATATCGGTATGGTGTGCTGCCATAGCTGCTCCTCTACCAGCAGCTGTCTTCCTTGAAAGTAGCTTGCTACTATGTTTATTAGGTAGGGAGACACCCCCCTGCTCTCCAGTTTTGTCATGATAAGTTCCCATCTTGCAGAATTGAACGCGTTCCGGACATCCAACGTGATCAGGGCAGCGAAACGTCTGCACTGCTTGGTTCGCTCCTTCGCCCTGGAGATCCGTCGGACCATGCCATCGACTGCATCCACGGTGAATCTTCCCTTCCGAAATCCGTACTGTCCATCCGCCAGGCCTCCATTTTTATCAATCTTCTGTTGGAGCCTATTGAGTATGAGGCGTTCGAATAGTTTGCCAACGTGGTCTAGGAGGAAAATAGGTCTGTACGAGCTCGGAAGGTGCAGGGGCTTGTTGCCCTTTCTCAACAGTACCAGCTTCGCAATTTTCCATTTTGCAGGGTATCTGCCCTCCGCAAGGCACTTGTTAAAAAAAAACTTCCAGGAGGGCCTCCGGTCGGGCTTCCGCCAACGCACCCACTACGGCACACGCACACGGACCTTGCCATTCGTGGGCCTGGCTGTGAAGTGTAGCTCTGGGGGCTCGGGAAAGAGAGAGCGTATGATGTCCCTAAGGCGCATCTCAGTTAGTCCCGGGATCTTTGGTCTTCCCATCTTTCTGGTGACAATCTGATAGGCTTTCCCCCAAACGTCTGCGTTCACCTCTTCAATAAGGCTATTCCAGTATTTTTTCTGGCTGTCGTTTATGAAATTTTTGAGCTCGTTTCTGCATTGTGCTAGTGCCAGTCTTGATTCCTCCTGTTGAGCGAGGAATGATGTTTTAAGCAGTCTTGTGTATCTTCTTCTGCCCCCCCCCCCCCTATATGAATTTTGCCTGGATCCGCCCTTAAGTTTCAAACTAGTTTCAATCTAAAAAATTTATATGATTATGAATTCTTGTGGAAAATGATATTAACGCTTTTTCAATATGAACGTGCTTTTTTGTCAGACAACCAAGTTCTTAATGTGTATATTTCAAAGAACATACGTTATTTTAACGTTGGATTGAATGACTTGTGCTTAGGGCCTCCGTAGCTACTGCCTGTACCTGAAGTTGTATGCAACAGGGCCGTCTTCGGACCCGTTTGGGCAAGTACAGCACTCAATATGGCGACTGGTTGCAAATTGCGAATACAGGGACGCGCATGAATGGATTAACGAGATTCGACTCGAGGAATCTGGGGCTATTTTCGGCCAAATAAGCCCTCCTGCCCGGGGCTGTTATTTACAAGTACGGCATGAAAAGGACAGAGATGGCAAAATAAGGCAAAATTGTTTTTCTTCAGAAAATTTAATTTTTTTTTGTTTGGAACACGTCGTGAGGGCAAATTCTCGGATGGAATCTCGTTAATCCATAAATATCTCAAGGTTCTATGTGTTCTACTATTCATATACAGCTCGTTATAACTCCATCTAACAACAAAGTTTGAATTGTGTCAATTTTTAACATCTCATTTTTACATAGTTTTCTATGCATAATTACCGAGAGGTAATTTTGTGCATTTCTTTTGAGTTTTTCTAATTTCCTTTTAATGATTTCCTGTGACTTTGTTCTTGTAAAGTCGATATTTTATAAAAACTATAGTCATAAGAGTAAAAGCTCGCATTGGTCTCAACTGATTTCTTCTTATAATTCGGAAACGGTGAAAAAATTGAGTATGCACGGAATCTAACTGGGTAACGCCAAAGCGACCAACATTCTGCGTTTACTTTGTTTCCAATTCTATTCTCTTTTGATGAAAAGATAGGCATGACCAATTGTTGTCACTTTAATGCGTCAACGATTTGTATTGCCTCTAAATTGATTAAAATGTCATCAGCAATTTCAGGTCATACTTGGTTTACGTCAAATATTTTTATTCGAGGCTTCAGTTTTCTTATACTGCTGTTTTATCAATTTTGATTGTTCGTTTCATATTCTTAAACAATTTTCAAGCTGAAGTAAATAAGTTATCCTGTTAACTATTCTACTGTCCATATTTTTGTGCTTACAAGAAAGCAGCTTTCCTTGGAGCTTACCATAATTAAGTTAGGGTTTCAAATGTCATATTGAAGGAACGTTACGCGAAAAACATATTTAAGCTGGATCAGCTAATTACTGCGGTTGTGTTGATGTAATAACTCTGTCTGCACACCAGATACAGTGACGGTTATGATAGCTGCTATTAAATATACTGTCAAATGGTCTCATGGGAACGGAGTTCATAGATTGGCACTTTTGATGCTTTGCAATTACCTGCTCTATCCAGCTTTCATCGAAGCCGTTAATTACGAACATTTCATGTTGCAAATAAATATACACAATTTGTTTTCCTCCTGATTACCTTTTTGTATTACATCAGAGCCCAATTTAATATTGTTTGTCATTGAATATTAAAGATTTTTGTCAAACAAATTTCGGAGCTCCTACCTTCAATGGATTTCCATTTCAAATCAATTTATGACATACAATCTGATATTTTATTAAATTGCAAATATATATTGCAGTGTTTTTCTGTCTCACATTGGGGAATGGATTTTAGATTTTGCTAACAGTTAATCTGCTGATGCAGTAGATTTTGATCCTTTGGTAGGAATATTGCAACATTCCTTTCTTTGCTCATTTATAAAACTTCATTTTAAATGGATGCATAAATTTTAACTGAATATAAATGATTAATTTTGCAGAGAAGCATTTTCAAATTATTAAATTGGGTGCATCGCTATTAGGTTATTTCGGCAAGATTTATCGTCAATATCCATTTAGATATTAAAATTTTCAAGCGATGCGTTGCTAATGTTATAAGTGTAATTAACCACCGCGGTCTCACACGACAACCGCAAAAATAAAACTTAATGAAGTAAGTCTTACCTACCAAAGTAATTGATTTGCTTTATTTACCTAATTATATAAATTAAATTCTTCAAATGCATTTCAAGTTTCTAATGGTCTAATTGCATGTATGCACGCGACTAATAATGATTAAGCACAAAAATACATTTTTTTACATAATTCTTTAATTAATAAATTACAATAGCTGACACAAAATTGTAATGAGAAATATTATATTTATATTATTTTGGAAAGCTGTTTTTGACAATTTGAAACTCATACGAAAATTGACGTGACTCATCTTGAATCTTGACATATTCAGGATTGAAAAATGAAATATTTCTTTCAGAAATATACAATGAGGCTAAATATTACAAAAACGTTTCAAACGGAATATGCATTATTATATAATTAATTTTTTCACTAGTATACTTTGAAAAATTTACCACTGTGTATCTTTGTAGGTAATGCGAGTGAGCTAAAGCAGAATATTTCTTTTTATTAGGTTAAAGTTTACTATTTATGTGTTGATGATTCATTTCGTATGTGTGTTTGTGTAGTCAAAGTTTAAATTTATTTAATATTGCTGAACTCTATACTTCTGTAAACTTGCGGTGAATTGTTGATATTCAAATGAAGTAACTTTATAACAATTTCACGGCGAAAACTTCACTCGTGTACCTACACTTTTCTAAATTGTTGCTCTTAGTTACATTATATATCTGCATACCAAACCACTCAATTGATACCCCAGGCCTTAAATCAGACGAAATCCTACCATTCTAATACCGAACTTTGGTAATATTTAATTTTCGGTAAAACTTCTATATTTGCGAACGATTACATTTTTACGAATTTTCCCAATTTCCCAATAAATATAACGTGGTGTTATTATTCTATTAAGGCATTAAAAAGATTTTAAAGCCAATATTGCATTTTTTATAATCAAATTTTAGAGAGGGTTCGAAGTAAAATGGTTTACTTTTTGTTTCCGTTTGAGTTTCTGTGCTATATCGATTAATGCATTAATCATGAAGTTGACTTTTATGTATATTAAAGTTTCTAATATTTCAAAATTGTATAACACTTTTACAAGAAAATTAATTAAAATGGTTTACATTGGAAGTTGTCGCAGGATAGCCGTGTCAAAAAATGTGATCAACTTAGACCCATTTTTGTTTGTTTTAAACAACAATGAAATTTCTGTTATAATTAATTTGCAGTGTTACTGGATAACTTGCTCAGCACAAAATAAACTTCCGAAACAACTAAAACTAGGCAATTGAAACCACGAGTGGAGGTCTAAAATTTATCCGCAAGTAACATTAAAAATAATTTAAAATAATGTTGGCTGATGTAATTCTTCATCCGTTTTCTTTATTTTCCACTCAATTGTTTTTAAACGCTTGAATAAGGATACCCATAGAAAACCAATTCGAGATTATAAGTATAGGGCGAATTGGGCAATTTCTTCTGAGTTAGAGTTCTTAAAGCCGATATTACAACAAAAGGCTCACGAGTCGATGCATTATTTTATAACAGGAACTTACTTTTTGTCAGGTTCTTAAAATTGTTTTTTTATACAAAGCTATACAGGACTTGCACTACACAAATTTTGTCAAATGTTGACCTGATATATTTTACAAAACATATTTCAAATCACTTTTATTGTTCTTTTACAATATACTTCATATCAATATTATATAAATTATTATAAGTTTGGAAGTATTATTACAAATAAGCTAAATAAATGTAGTCAAATTCAATTTATTGCGTAATATAATCCTTCAAGTTCAGTTTACTCTCTTCCTCTCATGTTTTTATATCATTTTTAATTACTTCTTTTGTTTTTATTGTGATAGCTACAAAACGTGATTGGTTGGAACTGGATTGGCTATCATCTTATTTTTAGGTTGGTAAAATAGTTCACCAATGGGAGAGCGATTACAGATAGCTCTGGTTTTGTACGTAATTTTACGTTTCTAACTGTAAAAGTAGGTTATAAGTTTTGATTTTAAGTCAAGATGTTTATTATTGCATGCAAAGTATCACAAAGTCATGATGTTCTCAGTTTTAAGAAATAATCTAATTTAATTTTCCTTAAACATAGGAAAACTTAACTCTGTAACGTTTGAAATGTCAGAATCGCGACATTATTAAATTTTTAACACTATTTACACTCCATTAAACATTTGTTTAATGTTGCACAATAATTTTGTTCGGCTCTATACTTCAATCAGAAATCTAATAATTTGGTATCTGTTTTCTTTGTTTGTTTTCGTTGGTTTTATTAACAGTTTCTTAAATCAAACCAAGTTTCTGTAAAATTTTTCATTTCTCTTAAAAACCGCAAATAGGTTTTCCATCTTAAGGGAGGAGTTTACGGTTTATAGGAATGAAAAGTGCTTGTTCCAAGATTTTTTTTGAAAAATTGGAATTAATATAAGTAGATAGGGTTTTTCACATTAAACTGATTAAAATAGTTTGAATATAATTGACCTTTCATTATGATTAGTCAGAAATCGTTGAGTAGGAGGTCAGTAAGAACAATAATGTATGTTGTCCGACGTTTCAGGTTCTTTTTAACGACCCATTTTCAAGGCTAAAATATACAAAAATATAAGAAAATACATGAAACACTAAATATAAAATTAAAAGTTAAGAAAACAAAAGTAATAATTGGAATACTAAAAAACGAAATACAAAAATGGAACATAAAACACAAAAATTTAATATTAACATCAGAAAGAAACAATTAAAAAGATTGATAGGATTAAAAAAAATTGAAAAAAAAATTGAAAGAACACAAAAATCAATAGATGGAATATTAACCTATATAGAAAAATGTTGAAGTAAGAAGTGACATCTTCTCCGTTTTGACCGGAGAACACTTTCAACAACATTTTTCTATTTAAGTTAGTATTCCATCTATTGATTTTGGTGTTTTTTTAATTTTTTTTTTTTTAATATTTTCCAATCTTTTTAATTGTTTCTTTCTGATGTTAATATTAAATTTTTGTGTTTGATGTTCCATTTTTGTATTTCCTTTTTTAGTATTTCAATTATTACTTTTATTTACTTAATTAATTTATGATTTTATATTTAGTGTTTCATGTATTTTCTTATATTTTTGTATATTTTAGCCTTGAAAATGGGTCATTAAAAAGAACCCAAAACGTCGGACAACATATATTTTTGTTCTTACTGACCTCCTATACTCAACGATTTCTAACTAATTAAACTGATTAAGCATAATATTATTAAAGTATTGCATACTTATTATATGTGGACATCTTCCGGCTCTACATTCCTAGAGGATTTTCGCCACATATTCCAATGTTTCTAAAACCTATTTGTGAGGGTGGATTAGTCCCCATGTTCTCCTCTTTTTCGATGCTTTTCGTTTATCAATCTACTTCTCCAGTCATTCACATTCATTCGCCTTAGATCTTCAATCGAGTCTTCTCTCTTCTCTCCATCTTTTTCTCGGTCTTCTCCTCGGTCTGTTCCCGTCGGGCTTCCACCTCATTGCTTTTGTAATTGCTCTTTCCTCTTGCGCTTTTTCCACATATCCCAGCCATCCCAATCTTAGAGCTTTCACATGTCTGACTATATCAGCTTCTCGTATTTCACTTGTTAACTCTGCATTTGTTCTTCTTCTATATTGTTCTTCTCTCACCTTCACCGAACTCGTTCTCTCAAACACTCTAAGATTTTCCTCTTATCGCTTCAGTTAGGCAGAGTAGTTCTAGTCTATACGTCGTTACAGGTCTAATCAATGTTCTCTAAATCTTGATCTTTGTGCTTCTTCTTAAGTTCTTATCCTTCAGTAGGTTTCGGCTGCTGTAATAAACTCTATAGCCTGTTCTCACTCTATCTTTTAGTATTTCTCTTCTTTCATTTGTTTCTGCTTTGCAGGCTTCTCTTTCAATCTCATATTCAATTTCTTCTCTTTCTTCTGAATTTGAGTTGATGTTCAGTAATTCTTTGAAGTGTTCTTTCCATCTTCTTCTTTATTTAGAGTTCTTCTCAATCTTCTTACTTCATTTTGTGTTTTTATCCTGTGGTTTTTAATTTTTCTGTATAGTTGTCTTGAATTGCTATGGTTCTCTTCAATCTCTTTCATCTCGTTCTTTAATCATTGTCTCTTCTTTTTTTGCATAGTTGTACTGTACCTTTTACTCTTTCTTTATGTTCTTCTTTATCTGCTTTGCTTTGCGTTCTTCTTTATCTGCTTTGCTTTGCGTTCTCATCTATTTGATTTTGCCTCTCTTTTCCTTTCTATTTCTTCACTTCACTCTTTATCAAACCATAATTATTTTCTTTCTCTCTTTTTCGTTCCTATTGCTATCTCTGCTGCTTTTATTATGCTTACTCTTATGGTTGTCCATCGTTCATTCACATCCTCACTTCGCTATTTGTTATCCATTTGTTTTTGCAATTCTTGTTTATACTTGCGTTGGCATTGTTCGTCTTTCAGTTTTTCAATTGCCGTTCTTTCATTTTTTGTTTCTTATTTTGTTCATATTTTTCTCGTTTTGGTATTGTCTATTTCCATTATCACCAAGTTGTGATCTGTTTCGGTGCTTGTACCTCTGTACGATCTTGCGTCGTATACTTTAAAAGTTCTTCTCTTGGAAATCATTATATGGTCTATTTGGTTTCTTTTATTTGCACCTGGTATTTTCCAGGTCTCTTTATGTTCATTTTTATGTCTGATATCCGTTGTTACTATTCTTATTTTACATATCTCTGCCAGGTTACTCAAACTTTCCCCGTTTTCATTTGTCACTTCATGGATTGTGTTCTTTCCCGCTATGTTCTTGTTATATTCTTCTCTTCCTATTTGTGCGTTAAAGTCGCCCAATATCACCAGATTATCCTTTCTTGGTATCTTCTCATATAGCTTTTCTATTTCCTCGTATGTCTCTATCTTCTTTTCTATATCAGCTTCTTCCGTTGGTGCATATACTTTTCCAATTGAAAAATTCTTCTCGTTTTCTTTTATTCTAATACTCATATGCTATTCTTCCATTCACCGGCTGGAAGTTCATTATGTGCTTTGTTTTGCTCTTTTCAATGTACAGCTACATATTACGTAATATTAAAGAAAATTCTCATTTTTGATCTTGACATTCTTAAATCAACAACGTGTTGATGCACACCGGAAGACTGAGCTTAGAAATTCTGTCAAGTTTGAGATTCGAACTCAGAATTTCCGCTCTAAAACCCAACAAGCGATCACACCAATCTACTGCTGTGGTTAAAAAAATTCAAATTGTGGAATTCAAAAAATGTGGATATTGTGATCTACCATTTAAGATAGATACTCCTTCCACAATACAGCTTCAAAGCTTAACACAAAGTTACTGCAGAAATAGTTCCTTCAACTTGAGCAGATTGTAAGCCAGAATCACATGGACTACCGGTTTTGAAAATACCCCGAATAGATTTTTGTCTCTACTAAAACTATAACTGAAAGTATAAATTTATTCTCAAACTACGTATGTCTACATTTCATTGGTTTCGGAGTAATCGCGTATATATAGTAAATGAAAAGCCTTGTTTCAGAAAAACTCTATAAATCATTTTAATTAAACATATTATCAATACTTTAGAATACCCAAAAAATGGACACACATTTTTTGGAATCAAAATGTTTTTAAGTTATCACAAATAAAATACACCTGAAGTATAAAATATCGCCGACGTTTTGGCATCTGGCATCATCAGACGATGAACTTGAATGAAATTTAGAGCAGGTATGTTTGAAGAAGGGTTTTTTGGAAAGTGATTCAATAAGGGAAGGGTATAAGCAATATTTTATACTTACAGTGGATTTTATTTGTGATAACTTAAAACATTTTAATTCTAATAATAGTGTGTATACATTTTTTGAGTTTTCCAAAATATTGATATAGTTAATATCGAATTACACAACCTAAACCACGTATCAACCGAGTATTTTAATTAAGAGTTATTATTGTTTTTGTTTTCTTGTATAAATCCTGTATATCATGTTTGCTTTCGACCTCGTTGAAAATGTTTACATGGTTCATCATTTGCTTAAGCATTAAACCAACAAAATAATCAAGTAAACCTAATGCCGAATTGAATATTTAACACTAGTGAACAAAAAAAATTTTACTAAATAAATTAATGAAAATTTACACGACCGAAAATCTAGTTTATTAGCTAATTTTTTTTTGATTTAGCAAATAAGGATCTATCTGTTTTATCATCAATTCGGTCGCTAATAAAAATTCATCCACAAGGGAAATACCGTCTTGTTAACTTTGCTTTGCAAAGCTTTCCTAAATTAACGACGTATACACAATACAACTTTAACCCTTTTTCACTTCAAATAAAATCATTTCCATGCTTTTTGACAACGTAATATAATCACAAATTCACCGCCGGTTGATAAATAAATTAAATTTTCATTAAAAAAAAAAAGAAAAAAGTCTTTGGAAAATAATGACGCTCTAATGGTATTCTTAATCTCCCAGACTCCCGGTCTCAGAAACATCAAGATGTTTTCGTGCCTATTCTATGATAAATTTGATTTAATAAGAACCTTTCACTTCTTTAAAGCAAAATATACTTATGGATTGCCGTAGAATGTGTCTGGGGAGGGGTGGGTCCTCCATTTGTTTAAATTATTTTCGAATTTGTTGGAAAGCGCACATTAGCAGACCTATATGGATGATTCTGTTCTAACTTACATTTTTGATTAAAAATTTTTGAGTTTTAAAATAAAACAATTTTTGTTCATTTACATTTTCAGGTAGTTTTCTTTTCGTAGTATTGGGGCCATCTGCAATGAAAATAATAATAATTAATGATGAAAATAATTTTATTTAATTAAATATATTATTTATAATTTTTTTACATGGTACTGACAGCCACGGTACTGACATTTCAAATTTAAATAGCAACTATAATACATAATTATTTGATTATGAATTTAATGTTAATATCCAATTACCGAGGAATTCAGGCAGTGGTTAACAGCAGGTGAGGGACCCCCGTGTGCGAAGTTTTTAACGGGGGCCCTGCTTTTATAAAAGATAATAATAAAAATAAATAATAAATAACTTATATAACCATAATTTTGGAATTCCAACGATTTCCATGCAATTCCAGTGATTTTCAAAGAATTCCTTCCCAACAAGGGAGGATATAGAGACCCCCCTATTTAGTTTTATTAAAATTTGAAAATTATACCTTAATTCTTATCCAAAATATATGAATAAGTTTTTTATTTTTTAATTTTCTGATATCTCCTTGATTTTTTTAAGATTATCTAGATTTCCTAAAATATCTTAGAATTTTCTGTGATTCATGACTTCACAAGATTTCCTAAGATCCTGAAATTTTTTAGATTTTGGATATTTTTCTAAGATTTTCTAGAATTTTCTATTTCCTAAGATTTTCTACATTTCCTGAGATTGTAAAATTATTGAGTTTTTCTTGGACTTCCGGATTTCTTCAAATTTCCCGCTCGATTTTTACTAATAAGTGGAAAAATGACGGAGAAATTATCATTATGCAAAACTAAAAGGAAATTAGGGAAAATTAGAGGAAATCTAGATTATTATTACCTATAGACTATTTTTGCTTTTTCGATTTTCAGAGATTTCTGTGGCTTTAAAATTTTCTGGTTTTTTCGAGATATCTTAAGATACCTTTGAATTTTCAATTTTCTTCATTTCTCTCGATTTCTTATTTACTGAAATGTTCTCGAATTTCCTGAGATTTTCTTGAAATTTCTATGGATTTCTTGAGATTTTCTATACTTCTACAATTTTTCTAAGAATCGGTTTGTTGAAATGTCTTGGAATTTTCCAGAATTTCTTTAAATTTCCCTTTACTAGTACATACTAGTCGAAGGGAAAATCGTGTTATACAGAAGTGAAAAGAAATCCAAGCAAAGTTTAGGATATCTTAAGAAATTCTATAAAATCTTAGTAAAACTTAAGAATGTTATTTTCTTCCTAAGGAATTCTTAGAAAATTTGGTTAATTATAAATAAAGAAAATTTGGATAGATTAATTCTTTTATTCTTTTTTAAAACTTTCTGAGATTTTCTGGCTATCCTAAAACTTTCTAGAATATTCTAAATTTCCCCTTTTCTAAGATTGCCTAGTAAAGGCAGATACAACGGAATATCAACCCCCTCCCATGAGCCATAAAAAAATGTACTACATTTTGTTAAAATTTAAAAAATATCATATCAAAATACATAGTATTATTTATACCCCCATCAATGAACTTTGCCTAGATCCACCTATGGTTTTAGGCTTCAAAGCTGTATTAGACTACAATGATTTCATAATTTCGAAATTTCTGCACAAAATTGTGTGCGAAATTGTCTATTACTGTTGCGCATGAAGGGATTAACGAGATTAACATCCCAAAGAACTTTGAACTTTGGGGACTGGGATCTAAAAGTAAAATAACAACGTTTAAAACTCGACGTAGAGAGACGGAGTTAACAATTACAGGTTTCCCACTTATTCGGAAAATCTCGAAAAGTCATAGAAAATTTAAGACTTGCCTAATTTTGTCAGGGATGTAATTTCTCATTTTTAGTGCTAAGTCAAGGAAATTGAATATGCAGTCTAGGAAAACAATTTCATTTGATTAAATTTTTAATTAATTTAATTTTAATTAAAATTACTGATTTTAATTTAATTTTAAAATTAAGATTTTTTTTGCTTTTTTATTTTCTGATTTATCGAAATATACTAGATTATCTCATTATATTTTTAATGGTTTTAAATTTTTTTTAGAATTTAGGCTTTTTATTTTTTTTTATTTTAATTAATTTAATTTTAATTAAAATTACTGATTTTAATTTAATTTTAAAATTAAGATTTTTTTTGCTTTTTTATTTTCTGATTTATCGAAATATACTAGATTATCTCATTATATTTTTAATGGTTTTAAATTTTTTTTAGAATTTAGGCTTTTTTAGCGGGGGTCCGCGTGCGTCGCACCCACCGCACCCCGGCAGTTCCGCTCCTGAATTTACATAGGTTAGTTGTAACCCGTGGTGTTAGGATTGTATGGTGTGCTCGAAACTGCGACGAGTTTTCACACTTTCTGCGCATGACGTCAGTCACGGAACACTGTCACGGAAAAATCGCTGTAATAGCATTATCTCACCACTCTACAAGTCATTTTTTTAAGATTTCACATTACTTCAAAAATGTATAAATCATTAAATACAATAATCTATATACAGGGTGCTAAATGAGTTGGATGAACATAGTAGGAAATTAACATGTAAAAACTTTTTATATGCTAATTCCTGCTTTCCGAATTATTTTAGAGAAAAAATGCAAGACACAAAAATAATGCAGAAATATAAACTACAAATGATACGAGAATTAAATTTCATTTAGCTTTTACTTAAAAAATCAAAAAATGCAAAAAAAATATTTTGCACGGCATCAATTTTTCTAAAAAACCATTAATATTCTAAAGATTGGCTAATGCTGTGCTTACCGATAAAAGTTATTTAGAATTAAACGTTGCTATTCCGTTGGATGTTATTCTGAGTATTATGCGAACTAGAACGTACATAAAGTTAAGACATATGAATACCAAACTTAGTTTAGAGAATTCTAAACGTCGATCCAAAAAAAAAACTAAGTAAATTTACTAATGTAAAAGAATAAATTTTAATGAACTCAAATTTTGTTTTATTAAATATTAATTAATTTAAATAGATAGATTTTTGGTTATTTTATTTTTTATGTAATTTTGTTCTATTATATAAAAATAGGTTACGGAGGGTGTATTTCAATAGAAAAGACATTCTTAGTTGCAATTAAATACGAAATAATAGGTTAATAATAGTTAAATAATAGTTAGTGTAGAATAAAACCGCGCTAACTTTTTAAATTTGTTCCGTACTGATGACGTCAGTTCGGAACAAAATGCGACAAGGACAGAAAATATCTGCGCATAGGCACACCATATAATCCTAACACCACGGTTGTAACCTATGTAAATGAGCTTGAATCGTTTATTGCGACAAACAAAATTATGAATTGGTAAATTCTAAGAACGGACATGACACGGTACTGACATATGAGCGATATACTGTAAGTTTTCTCTGGACTGCAAGTTATATTATATAAAACAAGTGATGAAATAAGTAGTGAAGGACATTAATAATCACAATTAGAATAGAATCACTCACGTAACCTTCATCTGTATAGTTTAATTTTAACTTTTATGCTGTCAAGCTCTCCTTTGCAATATCATCTTTAATTTCGTTTTGTAATTTCCGTTCTTTTATTATTGTGTTTTTGCTACCACTCTTAGACTAATTGCTCAAACTTTCTTTTGCCCACTTATCCACTTCGTACTTACTATTTCCAGGGGTGGGAAAAATACATGAAAATATGTATTTGAAATTCAAAATTCTTTTGTTTTGGGTATTTGAAATACAAAATACAAAATATACAAATACATTTTGTTCCGAGTATTTAAAATACAAAATACAGTATTTCAAATACAAAATACATAATTTCAAATACTACCTGGTTGGTAACAAAACAAATAACAATACAATACAACGGCAGAACCGTATTCAGTAACATCGTCAAATGAAAAAAATCGAAAACAAAATTTTTTTACGTTACTGCTATTGATATATGTTATCAATTTTAAAGTATTTTGTATTTTGTATTTTGTACAGTATTTTGTAATTTGTATTTGAAATACAAAATACAAATGCATTGAAAATATGTGTTGAAATTCAAAATACAAAATGTATTTCAAATACTGCCTAGTCCTGACTATTTCCTCAGCTGTCGATGAGTGCAACATTGCATAATAAAGAGTTTATAACTTGTATGCGATACTGAGGACGGCTTATGGCATAATTATGCAAAATTTTTAATTGCAGAGCTTTTATGATGTATTAATTATTTACGGATATTTTAAATTTTGAACAGTAATGAAGCTATACCGATGAAGTCCGCACTGTTGATTCACCCGATGTACATAAAATTAATTATGTACAAACAAGGAGTATGATTCAATAATTCTTGTAAACCATAAATAAATAATTGTCGGTGTACATGAAGTTGAAATCAAAAGTGTGTGAATTTTAATTAAGAGTAGTTGATTTAGTACCCATCTGCGAGCCCTTTACTTTAACGGTTGTTAAACACGTATGAAAACACTGCGCCCAAGCGTTGCTAATATAAGAGAAAACAAAAGCAAAAAGGTAATAAGCTGTTTTAGCTTCCCTGGGCTATAATCAATTAATCATACGGAACAAATCTGGTCAGGCTAAAGCTACCAAAGAAGAGAAATAATAAATGGATAATTGAAAATTAAAACTTTTTGACCCCTTTTAGCAAGTTTAACGGTACAACTGAGTTAAAAAATTATAAAATGTCCGCTTAATAACGTAACCAACCAACAATCACACCAAGACGCTGCTGTGGGTATTGAATTCGTATAAAGTTAAGTTTAACCAATTACTTTTGGCATTAAATTAGAGTTGTCACAGCTCAGGCTACTCGTGCAGTTGGACTGTCGACTTTCTGATCTGTTGACCTAATTTTGAATCTTATTTGAAACTTGAAGTACATTTCTTGTGCTTACGACAATTGCATAGTACATTTAAACTTATTTGGCCCAGATTTTTAACGACTTCTCAAGTTCTATTTAATTTCTGCATTATTTGCGAGATTTATAAACTCATTTTTTTTAAATTAAATTTTCCAAATGATGTTGCTGGAGTTCTTCAGCTTTCGCAGTTTTGTTTTTAATATTCCAACTGAAGAGTCACTCGAATTTATTGCAGACTACTTTAATTTTGATAAAAAATTTTGATATCCAATAATTTCAAGTTATTAAAAAGTTATTGGCAATAAATGAGCAATTACTTAAAACCTTTACTTTAACTTAAATTTTATCCATTTTATTCAAGTAGGCTGATGCGAAAGTTTTAAGAGTGGTTTAAATTGATCAACTTTGGTTGTAGAATTACGCGCTTAACGCGATCGATTTCTACTTGCATTATCGAATTCAGTTAGGAATCCTCAAAGGAGTAACCGTCTCAAACTTTTAAAACTTTGTTTTAATATGGATATATGGACTAAAATTTCGAATTCAATATCGTTTAAATAATTTTGCAAACACATTAAAAATTCCCGTTGGTAAAATTTGCATATACAGGCCACTCCGATAATGAAAATTCTATTGTGTAATTTCACTTTAATCCACGACTTAGGAAACTTTCTGAACTGCGCGTTATTGTAAATGTTCAGCTTTTAAAGCAAATGGCGCAATATTCACTACTGTTTAGGTAAATTACGCCTTCGTCGCTGTAAAGTACTCAAGAACAATTAATTACACTTTCGAGAATTTGGAAGGATTATAAAAGAAGAAAGAAATAATTTAAAAGATGAAGAAATAACGAGAAAAATAAAATTTAAAAAAGTTAAAACAAATATGCGATAACGCAAAAAAAACTTAAGTAAATGTTAGAAACTTTTATTTTAAACCTGTCTTGAGATATATGTATTTTAAAAATTTTCAATGTTCAATATAATATGTTAGAAATTGAATTTATCTGAAATTAGTTGGAAACCTATGAAATAACGTTTTACCTTGTTTATATTATTTGTAAATTATTTTTGTTCTATTATTGATTTGTTCAATTTATTTTGCCATAATTGATTCTTGTTTGTTACGTTTACGAGGTCTTTGTTATTTTAAGTTAATTATAAGGATTCCCGAGGAAAAAAAGTTATTTGTTAAGAGAATACCTTTTAAAATTCGTTCTTTTCTTAATTATTTTTATATTTGGAAAAAATCTTGTTTAATTTTTTATGATTTCTTTTAAAAAGAAAGTTTGTACAGAATAAGGTCGGCGCTTTTTGTATTCGTGTCTTTTAACCTTTTTGCTTCCCAGTGGGGTATTTCTGATTCTGAAACTATTTTCACTTTTCTAAAATTGCATAGGTAGGCACAACAAATACGATTTTATTTATAATACTTTATATTGTCAATTCACCAAGATACCCATTGCATTATGCAAAATGGAAGAGCGGAGAGCGATTATGGAATACTTTTTATTGTATCGTATCAGAAAATCTCAGTAAAATGAAATTGGAAAAAAAACGAAATTTTTTAAACGCCAATTCATATTGCAAGATTCTTTTTAAATTTTAAAATATATTATTGCAAAGATGCTTTCCTTATCGTTTTTGAATGGACTCAAAAGGGCGATGATATATTTTATGAAACCATTTGAAAACAAATCATATAAGTGTTCCAGAGATGCATAAATTTGGTGAAAAATATAAATTTCCTTCTACTTCTCGGTTGGGGTGGCTTTAAGAGGACTTGAAATTTGTTTGCCGAATGACAACTACCCAATTTATCAATTTGTCATTGCTATAAATTCATTACAAATTTATAACTAAAATTATTACTTATACAATTTAAAACGCTTGCTCATTTTTGATCTATAGAAATTTTATTATATGTACATTCACCCATGTATCCATGGATCATTCATGATTAATGAACGTTACTCTGCCATAAATATGTTACATAATATATTAATTACAAAAATGTTAATGTAGTTAAACACTAAGATTTATATTTGCACATCTCTGTAACTACTCTCTGATTGGTCAAATTTTTTGCTAACCTTTTCAACTAACCTAATCCCAGTGGCGTATCCATTCGTGCGCGTCAGTGGTAACCAAATCCTGATATATAAAATTCCGGCGCGCTGCTGCTGCTCCTGCTACAGCGTGACATTTTTTGGTAAAAAAACACTCTGATTTCCCTTACTTTTGCTTGAAAATTCAAATTTCCCGATTTTTCCTGGTGAAATTTGAAAAATTATAAATTCCTTATCTTCTCCAAGTATTCTAAAAGAGTGGAAATTCTACAATATGTACTGGAGGGTGTTCCACACCCCCCAGACCCCCCGGTTTACAATTTTACCAGCCGAAAAATTTATTAAACTAAGTACGATTAGGACTAACCGGGAAATTTGAATTTTTAATTAAAAATTAGGGAAATTTAACCTTCGGATAGAAAAAATTAAAACTTGAAAAGCATATTTATTTAATTACCTTACTGCTCATAGAGTTTAGCAGCAACTTTATGTGTTGCTTTATGTGCTGTATGTGGAACACCCTCCAGTACATATTGCAGGATTTCCATTCTTTAAAGAATACTTTGAGAAGATAACAAATTTATAATTTTACCAACTTTGCCAAGAAAAACCGAGAAATTAGCAAATAATGTAATTTAAATTAAATCTAAAAGTAAAGAAAATTGAAATTGGATTAGAATCTACTTTGTTTATCTACTTTTGGTGTATGAATAATTTCTAAAAAAGTAAAAAAACTTTTATACTTATTGACTAGCGAGAAACAAAAGTACTTCATATTAAAAATTCCGATAAAAAATATTTACATTTTAATTTATTGTTAAATTAGTAGATAAACTAAAAAGGTTCGATCCCACTTTATTCTAAGTTTACTTCGAGGTTTTATCTAACCCAGTTTGTTTATCTGAAACAATAATATCTTGTTATATAAAATCCCATAACGCTGCTGCTGCTCCTGCTACAGTGTGACAACTTTTGGTGAAAAAACACTCTGATTTCCCTCACTTTTGCTTAAAAATTTAAATTTCCAGAATTTTCCTGGCGAAATTTGTAAAAATATAAATTCCTTATCTTCTCAAAGTATTCTAAAGGAGTGGAAATCCTGCAATATGTACTGGAGGGTGTTCCACACCCCTCAGACCCCCCGGTTTACAATTTTATCACTCGAAAAATATATTAAACTAAGATAAGGACTAAACGGGAAATTTGAATTTTTAAGTAAAAATGAGGAAAATTTAACCTTCGGATAGAAAAAATTAGAACTTGGAAGGCATATTTATGCTCATAGAGTTTAGCAGCAACTTTGAAAGTTAATTATAAAAATAGTATAAAAATATAAAGCCAAAATTTTAAACCGGGGCGGGGGTCTGGAACACCCTCCAGTACATATCCCAGGATTTCCACTCTTTTAGAATACTTGGAGAAGATAGGGAATTTATAATTTTTCAAATTATATGTGAATTTTATGCCAAGGGGCATCAAACAGGAATTCTTGTATATACAATATTTCCAAAAAGTTTTTAAAAATAATTGAGAATTTTATTTTATATTCTTACTGTAAGAATTGTTGTGTACACTAAATTTTGAATATTTTTCGTTTTAAGCACAAAAAACTGGTTCTCCTAAATGCAATGTACAACCGAATCCCATTTTTATTCTCTATAACTAGAGAAGACAGGGGCGGAACTACCGGGGTGCGGTGAGTGCGAAGCACGCGGGTCCTCGGTCAGAAAGGGCCACCAGTTGTGCTGTGACCTTTTCAATCTTTTAAAAAAAATTTAAAACCATTAAAAATAAAATAAAATAAAAAATAGCCTTGAAATCTAAAACCAAGGGCGGATCCAGGCAAAGTTCATGGATGGGGGAATAAAAAATATATTATGTATTTTGATAACACTGTAGGTATATTTTTATGACTCATTGGGGTTGTATTTGCCTTTGCCAGGTAATCTTAGAAAAGGGGAAATTTAGAATATTCTAGAAAATCTTAGGATAGCCAATAGCCAAGGAAATAAAAGAATTAATATATGGTATTCTAAAGATTTCCTAAATTTCCCAAGATTTCCTTGGGAAATTCTTAAGTTTTACTAGGATTTCATAAAATTGCTTGAAATGCTTTTCACTTTTATATATCACGATTTTCCCTTTGGTTTTCCTGTTAGTACAAAACTAAAGGAATATTACCGGAAAAATTGTGTGTACTGATGAAAGGAAATCTGAAGAAATTTCGGAAAACTCTAAGATATCTCAAGAAACCGATTCTTAGAACATTTGTAGAAATATAGAAAATCTCAAGAAATCCCTAGAAATTTCAAGAAAATCTCAGGAAACTCTAGAAATTATTAGTAAATAGGAAATCGAGAGAAATGCATATGAGAATCTTTGCTAAATATCCAAAAAATCTTGTGAAGTGGGGAATCTCAGAAAATTCTAGGATATTTTAGGAAATCTAGACAATCTTAAAAAAATCAAAGAAATCAGAGAAAATTGAAAAATAAAAAAACTTTGCACATGGGTCGCCCTCACCTGCTTGTTACGTCACTGAGAGAAGACACCTGCTGTTAGGGTCTTTGCTTCTTGCCAGATATTATGTTTTTGTCTGTTACAGATTCAGAGGTAAATACAACTTTTCGATATTCATTTGAGTACAGTAAAATATGTTCTTTCTAACTCTGTGAGGAAAAGTAATATCTTTACGCACTAGCGCGTTTTACTTTTTTACACACATGCGCATTTAAGATTAAGGTGGGAAGGCTACCTGTTACAGGTAAGACGGCTACTTTCAGCGAAAAGGGTTCGTGGGAAATTCGTAGCGCGTTTAACTTTAATGCGGATCGCATAAAACACGTAAGAGACTGGCGGCAGTCTTGTTGGTCCAAAAACGCGACTCGGACGCGGCTCTGCCGCGACTCGCCATATTTATACGCAATTGAGTTGATACGAAATTCTTAATTTTTGACCACGAGTTGACTAATACCACAGTTGCTTTACAGCTGCAGCTATCCAAAAACTCTAAAATTGTTTAGTTAAACGGCGAATTGTAGTTCTAATTGGAGCCGGATGGGAGAATGATTTAGAATAAATTCTGTCGAAAATTATTATTCCACGTTTCAAAGCCGGACATCATTTTGTCTTGTTTTTGTTTATCTCAAAATTTATTTTGTATGTTTCACTTTCTGTTCCACCTTCGAGACAAACAGAAAAATATTGACATTAGAAACCGAACCAGAGTTAAGGACGTTATGGAAAGGGTGGCAGACTTAAAGTGGACTTGGGCGGGTCATGTAGTCAGACAAAGTCATGATTGATGGGCAAAGAGGGTCCTATTATGGAGAACACGAACAACCAAGAGATCCGTCAGTCGTCCAAGTAAACGCTGGACCGACGGTATTGTTGAGAGCAGGAAAAAATTAGCAAAATCGAGCCCAAAGACCGTAATGCGTGGAAGAAAATGAAGGAGGCCTACATCCAACTGTGGATAGAAAGAAGCCGAAAAGAAGAAGAAGAATGTTTCACTTTCTGCTTTCTGAATCATTTCTTTTACGCTGACCCCATTACTGGTCATCATATCTACATCATCAGATTACATTAAAAACAGTTTGGGACCGTTGACTATGAATAGCTGCATCTTAATTTCAGGAGATCTCGTGAGTTTGTCTAGTATTTTCATAAATAGGAGAGCAGATAGTGCATCTTCCTATCTTAGCCGGCTGGACACTGTAATAGGTTATCATATATTGGTATTCCAGAGTTCCGTTCTCGTTACATTGTTGTATATTGTATGACAATGAAAAGATAACGTAATGTTTTGTTGAATTCCGAATTCCTCTCTAATAGCTGTCTAATATCTTCTTATATAAATATAGAACCATTTCTGCCCTTTGTTCCGTAACGCACCTCCAATTCTTTTTCAATTCAAACTCTTCAGCCTGAAAAAGTCGGAGGTTACAAAAAAAGCGACTGGTCAATGCGGCCTTTAGGCCGCACAACTTGGGCAATCTAATATTTATTAATAATACTAAATAATAATAAATGAGAAAACTTGC
The DNA here is from genome assembly GCA_958510845.1 of Cantharis nigra. Taxonomy (NCBI): domain Eukaryota; kingdom Metazoa; phylum Arthropoda; class Insecta; order Coleoptera; family Cantharidae; genus Cantharis; species Cantharis nigra. The sequence continues at coordinate 6,307,389 of OY294034.1, read as the reverse complement.
AAATATCAGCAATAATTTGTTATGAACACATTTTCTTTCAATGGCTGCTCTAAAATTTTGCTGGTTTTATGGCACAAATGTTATTTTGAATTATTTCTCATGTTTGTCTTTTAAAATCTACAGTATTTACCAAATATGCCAATTAGGAGATGAATGGACGCCATCACAAGAATCGAAGTCCAGGTTATTTCTGGTTGTGGAAATCAAACAATGTACATTTACGAGTTGAACTAATCTGTAAAATCAATCAAGTTCCAAATTCCGCGTTGCTACCGTGCAATTTTCTGATTTTTTGTTAAAAGACCGGTTTACATAGGCAAACGAAAACATTGTAACACTAATAATCACAATTAATAATTTTGGTATAAAAATAATAATTGCTTATCTGGGAATTTAATAATTTGATCAAAAAGTTATTGCAAGCTGTCAATTCCAGCAATTATTAGGCTAGTGTAAGTCTGTCTGCCGTTTTATAATTTAAGAATGCCTGCAAGTGAAATTAATTGAAAGTAACCGTAACGTACAGTGCATTTTTTATTATTTATTTTAAGGTTTCGGTAAAATAGTTATCTTTTTTTTACTTATGTATAATTACGATTTGAATTTTTGCTTCGGTATAACAAAAATATAGGGTTAAGAGATATTAGAGATAAATTTAATTTTTAATGTAATTGAAAGTTTATGGAATTAATTTTAAATGCACATAAGTAATGTGAAATCGGTCTGTAGCAATAATTATTTAGGTTTGTAGAAATTTCCTAATGCTTCAATTTCAAATTAAATATTTAAAAGATATAAAGTTTCTGACAACATAGAGTGCCTAGGTTATTAATTTTTAAACAATGTTGTACAACTATCTTTCACATTGTTAAAAAGATAAAAACTTAATAATATTATTTTTTGTTTCGATGTTAATTAGGTGTATAAACAATTGGGTTTGTTGGTTAGTGGAAAACCAGGGTTGGGTACAACTCGCCGCGCACGATTCGCCGCGGCACGATTCGCCGCCGGCACGATTCGCCGCGGCACGATTCGCCGCCGGCACGATTCGCCGCCAAGCACGATTCGCCGTAGCACGATTCGCCGTGGCACGATTCGCCGAGAGCTTCTAGCGCCACATATCAATAATCTTAGAAATTAAACAAGAAGAAAATTATTCGATGTGTTGACCTTTTGTATTTAGATGAATACACAGGTCAATTAATATGGTTCAAATTTTATCTTTCATACCTCTTTACCTTCCATGTTTTGTAAGTTAGGATTAAAATTTATCGTTATAAATTTCCAATTTCTGATTGGTAACGGTATATTGACCAATCGCATTATACCATTTCGAAGAAGAAAAATCCAAACAATTTTAAATGTCCAACCGTCACTTCCTAATTTATTCATTCTCAAGCACTTCAATAGGTAAAATGGTGTATTTTTATCGTTGTTTTCTGTATTTTATTTCTTAGCCAATTGGTTCGAAAGGTACTACATGGGCGAAAGAAATCGTAGAGGCAATGGTAGGCAATCTTGACATTGGTCAATGATTTGGAGAATCGGGATATATTAGAATACCTTCGTGGTTTGGCCCACAATTTCGAAATGTTGGAGGCTTAATCTAAATAAAATTGAAAATAAACGAAAATATAAAAAACTACTGTTGTTTTTTCTAACTTTTGAGAAATTTATCTATTTAATTTGTTTAATTTATTTAATTCAGTTTTATGGGTTAAAAATCTATCAAAGATTATCAATAGATGGGGTTACTGAACGGATAAAAATAAAAAACTCACGGCGAATCGTGTCGCGGCGAATCGTGCCGCGGCGAATCGTGCCGCGGCGAATCGTGCCGCGGCGAATCGTGCCGCGGCGAATAGTTCGCGGCGAGTCGTGTCGCGGCGAATCGTGCGCGGCGAATTGTACCGTTCCCGGAAAACCATGTTAAGGTTTGTGTCTCAAGTTTTAAATTTTAATTGAATTAGTTTGTTGTACCTGTAATTTTACATTAATTGAGTTAAGCTACGTTAGCGCCATCTCACGTTTGTGAATAAACACTTCCTCAGGATTGCATACCCTTAGGTTACATTATAACCTTATATAAGGTTAGTAGTAGGTAGCATTTCTAAGTTGATGGATTAAAAAATAACGAAATTACATTTTAAGGTTGTGAATCCAGCTTTAATCTTTTTCTCTTGTTTTGTATCCCTCTTGTAAAATAGTTATGCAGATGTATAACTCTGATGAATTGCATCCAGGAAATTTATCTTCTAAATTTTAAAAAAGCCTGAAAAAATCTTATTTCAATTTTATCTGGTGCATAAATCTCAGCGGTACCACTCTGTTCTTAAATGTCAAATCAAGAAAACAAGATGAAATGTGAAGAAAGAGGGAAAATTAAAACGAAACAAGTTATGGCAGCAGCAAGTTGGGTAAAATTTTTTATCGCGCAATAAAACTTGACGCATTTTAAAGTACAAATTTTGCTAAAATTATGAAATACAATAATTTAATATAATTGTGTTTTACTTGTTCCTAGCATTTGAATTGTATGCATTGATGATTTCGTTTTATTTTATGTCTTTTGTCGCGCTGATGTACATTCTTGAAACTTAGTTAAATTTCATTAAAATATTTTGGCATAATATCTAACTTAATTTTCTTAGTCAATATTAACGTACGCACTTTCAATAAATCTGACACCCTTAATTAATTTAAAGCTTTTAACTGAGTATTTTATCGAGTGGTACAATTATAACTGACGAATTTAATCAATCTCCTACACAATGCAAATATTAAATAAGGTTTTAATGAAATTTTCTTTGTCTTAGAAAACTTCCCTTCTTATTATTTATGAATTCAATATTCAGTTAATGAAATAAAAAAAATTATAAATAATTTAGCCTGAAAAAGTATAACAAGTAAAGCCTACGTGAAAAATACATTAAAGCTCGATCCTTGTCTCAAAAGTTCAAATTAAAGTTCTAGTCGAGTTCCATCCGGATTCGAGCATCAAATTCCACTTCTACTACCAGTGTACTTAATTTTATAAATTGCTACTAACATCTTAATCGCATTGTTTTCTAACTCACTTTTTTACAAATGCACTTACACTCGTGTAAGTTTGCTGAAAATGTTATTAAAAAATGTAAAACGTCTTATACTCTAATTAGATTCGAACTCGGCCCTGGGGCCGTTTTATCCAACCATAATTTTTCATTCAATTTTACATTTGTAATTAAAATTTTTAATAAAGCAAAAACAAAATAAATCTTTGCAGTTTTGTTAAATTACTGAAATTTATGAGTAGGAATAAGAAAATGCCAATGACTATAAACTAAACAAAATATAAACTTTCCAAATTGTTGTTTTACTAATTACAAATTTGCAAATTAATCTCTATTTTTAACATATTTATTAGTAACAATGCTTTTGTAGTTCATCAAAAAGTGTTCGTCAAGTAGCTTGAAATCTCCTTATAAATGTTTTATGGGCAAAGTGGTCCAGATACTTTATTGTTTTACTACTTTTCTATGCTATTTACACGTTCTATTATATGTAAAACAATAAATGTTATATTATTGTTATATGAATAAAACAATATTGTTGTGTTGTCTCTTTTTACTAAGAATAACACAATAATCTAAAACTACATTAACAATACATGTTTTGGATTATTAAACCATCTTTCAGTATTAAAAATTAAGCTAAACTAGAAGTTGTTTATATTTGGTTTAATTCTTAGTAAAAAGAGACAACACAACAATATTGTTTTATTATCATGAACACTTTTCACGAAATAACAACTGCACAAACTAAGTTTATAGTGTCCGAGTTTCCTAATGCCGAAATTATTTTTGTGAAAGGAGAATCCGTACACGAATCGCTTCGCAAGAATATTTGTGGTGTGGGAGATGATGCCATATCGATTCGAACTGCCGAAGGTGGCATCTGCACCCGAAATCAGGTGAATACACGAAGAACTTGGATATTTTGGTTCCACAAGAGTTGTCAATAAGAAACCTATTAGACCGCATTAGACCGAACAAAAAAGAGCCGTTTTTTAAACGGATGGTGGACGGCCAGGAAGTTTATGCTGTGTGTTTGATTAGATTGGAAAAACTTATCCATTATGAGCTGCTTCAATCGGGTCAAACACTTAATTCTCAGCCGTTCATCAAACAACTAAACCGTTTGAAGAAAGCGGAAGCGGCCAGAATTGACCAATAGGTAGGGAATTATGTACCAGTAGGACAACGCCAGGCCATACACATCTTTGGTGACCCGCCAGACGCTTAGGTAGCTTGATTGGAGTGATTTAATGCAATTAAACTCAATTGGTCTAGAAAGAACTAAGAAGAACATAAAATAACTTTAATTTCCTGAATAGCAGTTAGTTAAGACGGATGGTAAAACAAGAATAGACAAGAAAAACAAAAAGAGGCGTGGGAAAGCTTCCAATCATGACTGGACTGTGAGAGACTATCTATTCATTTTTTTGCAATAAACCATAAGGCTGCACTCATTCGCCAAAAAGATCCGGAACCGCAGCCATGTTCTAACCTTAACCTATATTCTGATTGTATAAATTTATTTTGTATTTTGATCGGATGAAAGGATCTGATTAGTCTTTTCTTATGAACCAAAAATAGTATCAAAATTATTATTTTATTATATAATTGGCAATAGCAATCAATCGACTTCAACACCAATCGAGTTTCACATCAAGCGAATATTGCACATCAATTGAGTTCCACTGATTCACTGGTTCATTGGTTTACTTGTTATAGTACTTAGGTTTTTAGTCAAAATTTTTGGTTTTTAGTTTAAATTGGTATTTGATATTTTTTATTAAAATAATTCTCCTGAAAGCAACCATCCCAAACAGTCCACGGAACTAGAAAACCACGGATTTCTTTTTACCAACAATTTTTTATTAAAAAGTTTTCTCAGATGGGAACCTAAGAAGTCCATGGATCTCGAAAGCCACAGATCTTTGTTTATAAGTAACATTCGGGTAAGATTAACGAAACCTAATTAAAAATACAGTTATTGAAAGAAGTTGTCTTTTGGCTTAGTGGACTGCTAATGATGCTATTAAAAATCTATGATGTAAGTTTTTACGATCATTTGTTTCTCAGCCCTCTTGCTTCTAATAAGATTAACATTGGAACTTTAATATAGATTATTTGCAAAAATAATCTTCTTCTTTCTCTTAATTTAGGACGACGTCCTGTTATTACCATGGGATGAACCAAATTTACTCTTGGCATTCATGGTCCTTTGAGCACTTGCATATATTCTAGTAGGGTACTAACCTTGCTAGATGCATAGTTTATAAGTGAAACTTAAGCTTTAGATCACAACAGTGCAGTCGGCGCGACCAAGCATTGAACCTCGGTCTCCTGTTTCGTAGCATGTCGATTTAAGTCTTATACCATGCTGGATGCTGGTATCCAAAATTAATTGATTTTTTAAGTTGATCCTTATTTTAATTGCCTTATTGAATATTTCCTAACAAATTCCTTCATATTTTTTTATCTATATACAGTAGCGCTACAACCCAAGCTGGGTTTTCGCTGACCACTTTATTTTTTGTAGGCTTTTCAAGGCAGAATACCTTGGAAGTTTTCCATTTCCTTCCCAGGGCGGACGGTTAGAATAAAGTTTTTGGATTTTAGGACAGTTGGCCCCCGAAAACTGGCCCTGGCAAGAATTGGCCTTTGAGACTATTGGCTTTGCGTGAAGCCAATGATCATTGGAATTAATGACCTAACCACTGACGTCTCGGAAAGCTAGTTTCAGTGAATTGGTTTTTTGGAATTGAAATACCTCCGCCCTTGCTGTAACTATTTATTCTATATTTTCACCGAGGGGAGTGCATAATAGAAAGCGAAAATATAGAATTAATCGCAGTGGCATTCCAAACATTTTCACTAAAATTTCTTTAGAGCTATTGGATAATTTTTTTATTTTCAAGTGTTTGCACCAATGAAAATTCATGTGGGCATGTGCATTTCAATTCCAAAAACCAATTCACTAAAACTTGCTTTCTGAGACCTCCGTTGTGAGGTAAATAATCGCAAAGATCAACTATCCCAAAGGCTAATTTCCATGAGGCCAATAGTCCCGTAGGCCAATAGACCCGAAGGCCAATAGTTCCGAAGGCCGATTGTTCTGAAATCCAATAATCCCAAAAATCAGTTTTCGCCAGCGGGCCAAGTGTCTGTATTTAACCGAAAGTAATACACTTGAAAACCATAATGTCAGGATTATCTGAAGAAAAAATTCTAGCTGAAATATTCAGTATACATTTAAATTGATTAATAACGGACAGTCTATAACGCACCTCTATTGGTTAATTTTAAGTCATAAAATTTAAAAACATGGAGAGATCACGATAGAGCCTTCAGGCCTGGGCAAGCCAATAATCCCGTAGGCCAATAGTTCCAAACGTCAATTTCTGCAAGGCCGATTGTTCCGAAATCCAATAATCCTAAAGATCAGTTGTCGCCAGCTGGCCAAGTGTCTGATGGTCAACTGTCCGATTACCAGTTCTTGCTCCATTTGGGCTCGAACCAAGGATCTCTGCCTAGTAGTAGACGCATTTAAGCATCAGACTGTAACGGTCCTTCTTTTTATTCAATGTTTCAAAAACACCACAAATAATACCCTTGAAAACCATAATGTCAGGATTATCTGAAGAAAAAATTATAGCTGAAATATTTAGTACATCTAAATAGATTAATAACGGACAGTCTATATTATTCCAATATCCAGTCATTCCTTTCGTAACGCACTCCTATTGTTTAATTTTAAGTTATAAAATTTAAAAACATGGAGAGATCACGATAGAGTGACGGGTCATTGCGGCCTTCAGGCCGCACAACCTGGGCAATTCAGTTCCACACTATTTAAACACTAAACTATAAAATAATAACTTATCCTCGAAACAAACGGAGTTTGCTGTCCGAGTTAAATTTGATAAAAATTACTAGCACGCAAAATTAGACAACTTTCATGTATAAACGCCGGCTTTGCTATCTAGCTCGCCTTCGAGGAAAATCTACGTGGCATACCATTCAAATCATTTGGAGACTATATAAAGAAAGCAATACTTACTTAAACTACAATGTCGTAACGGGCATAGTGGCGAAGCAGCAAAATGTCACTAGGCCGAGGGAGTAGTGTGAGTGAGTAAGTGTTTATACGTATTCGTGGTATTTGTGGTTAGTCCGTTTACTTTTCTTCTCTATTATTATAGACATTTTTATAACAATGATAATACCAACACTATACTCTATTCATTTAGCACATGCAGCTGATATAAACAATGATCACTGCATGATATGCACGTGCTTGCATTATATTCAATTGCGATTGGATGCTCGTAAGGTTAAGACAACCCATAGTATAATTTTCACCTGGCGTTTGAATTTGTATAAATACACATTGCTATGGGTCTTTCTAGAAATCTCTGAAAACAATCAAATCAAGGTCGTATATGAGTCATCACGGATGAGTCATTATATAAATACAATTAACCCATTTGTTTCGTAACAATATATTCTAGTGGAGTGCTAACCTTCCTAGATGATCATAGCAATTTGGTTGGTTTCAAACAAATCACTCTGTATAGTTGAGATTATTAAAATATTTATTATGAAAAAACATTTTTAAATTGTATATATTTGAGGCAAGCAATTTTTAAGTAGATTTAATTTTATTTAAATTGTATATGTCAGGAACACATTAGTGACATATCCAGGAATTAGTGAAGAGGGCTTTGCAAATTTCTGAAGTTAGATATATCATTTTTGGTTTAGTAATGTAATTTATAAATTATTATTATAAATATGAAGGCCATCAGTTAAAGTAAACTTTTTAATAATGCTAAGGTTACTTTTGAAATTAATAAGTAAGCCGTGATAAATTGTATTATATCGTGACATTAGTTTTGAAAAACTGATTCCAAAAATAATAACATTAATACATTGAAACAGTTTCTACTGATTATTATACTACCTTTACGTTATTTTGTGTGCTTGTGCAGGACATATTTTTATTTTAATCAACAATTGAATAATAAATGCCTATCAAAATAGCGGAAGACAAATTATAATCGATTACAAAAAAATATCTATTTTTAAAGTATTTAGGATGCAATTTCGTTATTTCTTTCTATTTTTACTCGAAGGTGTGTTATTTACAAGTAATTTAATTATAACAAAAAACACTTTTGCGATACACCTGTTTTTTGCTAAAAGGGTTTATTGCTTTTTTATGTTTGACCATAACCTGCCCATGTAGTAATAAACCATAGATACTTCTTTCGGCACTAATTTTTAAAACATAAAAAAGTAATAGAGCTTTATTACCATTGCCGCACTCTAAAAAACAACATCTGAACAACATTAAATAAAATACTACAAGAAAAACTTCTAAGACGATAATTTGTTAGATCAACTATATCAAATTATTCATCGTTGATTTTATCGGGTGTTTCACAAATTGTGACTATATTTACTTATCATCGTCTTTTTGTTTATTCATACTAGTAAGCTCATTTACTCTATTGGCACAAGTTTTATTTATTTATTTATTCTTTTTTAAATTTGAATCAACAAATTCTTTTCTAAGCAGTAGCAAATTCTATAAACAGAACCTACTGATTGTATTTTGGATATAAGATAATCTATCATCCCTTTAAATTGAAAATAATTCACTCCCTAAAGATTAATGGAGTTTGTTGCTCAGAAAAGCAAATAAAACAAATTTTATAGTACCTACCTTCTAATAATTACCAATTTTTAAAACTCACAAAGCAAGAAATTTTCAGCAAAAACCGCTGTGATTTTTGCTGTACAAGCAAAATGATTGTTCTGTTATTACTAACATTAAAGTAACTTTAACAGCATATAATGTACTTTTTAAACATATCAGTTTAACACAACAAAACTTGGTTTCAGGAAACGGTATTCGGAAATTTATACGAAAAGAATTATACGAATAATTTTTTACGAATAAAAATATTCTACGAATAATATAATTATGGATGAGAGTTAAATTAATTATTCAACTTGCGTTTTTCAAAATTTGTACTATGGAAAGTTATACGAGAGATTATGTACAATATTTATATAAAATTAAAAGGACTGATAGGGCGGTAACTTATCCATTAGATTCTTATATGAAATCCTCTTTTTCTATAAATCCCTTTTCCTTTTATGGTTCCGTTGCTGGTGTAAATACCTGTTAAAGGATTTATAAGCATAATAATAAATAAATAATGCTCAGGGAGAAAATTCTATAATAGATTTATAATTCTTTTAATAATAAATTACAATAATATCAATGTTTATTTGCATAACATCCACCATACCAATGTTTTGTAGAAATTTCATAGAAAAGACTTACTTTTTAACCCTTATAAATACCCTGATATATAATTTTATTACTTGAAAACGCTTGATTAATGCATATCCAAAGTTCAGCAGATTCTTCCTGAATGATCCCATATATCAATATAACAACATAAAAAGGGATTTGCAGTTGATTGACACCAAATTTAGACATTGTCTAGAAAACAAACTTTCACAAAATAAATTTTAATAAATTATTTCACAAAGTTATTTTGTTATTTTTTAAAAGTAAATAAGCAGAAAATAAAACGATAGTTTGAGGTTTGTAGAATAGAGATGTTTTGTTTTTTATATAGTGATTGCTACCTAACAAATACCAATAAGCATGAAGGGCGCCCCAAAGTCTGGTTTCTGTTCTACTTTTTGATTCTCTGGCATTTTACAAATATCCAACATATATCGTTAAGTACCGAAAAACTTTATTGAGGCATCCATAATTCTAACGTGCGAAAATATTATTTTCACTGCCATCATAACACACATTCCACGTAATCAATAGATCCTTCTAATGGGAGTATTAATAGATTTATAATTCTAAAATGTAATCATTAAATTATGGTTAAATACGCACTATAATCTTAGTTGGAACACGTCCAAGATAAATTTGCGTTAACACCATATATTCGATAATAGTTTAAGTTAATATTAGTCCAAATTGAGTAAGTTGATGATCAAGGGTCTAGTTTCGGATTAACCATCCAATAAAGAACAAGTTTGAGGATTAGTACGATATAAAAGCTTTATTTTGAAGTTTTATGTTAATTTAACTTTATTTAAAGTAATCGAGGCATAATATCCCAAAAACTTTTACATAAGCCAGTAAAATTCAAATCAGAGTTTTTCCGGCAGCATCCGCACCTTAAAGTGTTTTTATTTTTAGAAAACTCAAAATATGCACATACACACTTTTAGAATTAAAATGTTTGTGAACTAAAATGAAAAATTAGCTTACATTGCATTTTATTTGTGAAAACTTAAAAACATTCTTTAAAAACCATACTAACATGGTTAAAATATTTTAGTTATTATCAACTGAAAGACACGAAATTTTCCCATAACAAACTAAATTGAAAAGGCAGCAATTATTTTAACTAAATTTATTTTTAGAATTTTTTTTATTATTAGTTTATGAAACTTAATAATATTAATAGAAACTTTAGTCTTCATTATTTTCTTTTAGCGTAAAAAACTTTTTGGTTTTGATACGAAAAAGAGAAATGGACTGAAATTTATTAGTAGATTTTGTAATTCGCTTTAATGAAAAGTAATTCACTAAATTGTAGCTTTTCTACCTCGAGTATGAATAAATATAACCAAAATGCAGTAAAGAACAGCAGTAAAAAAAATCAGTTTAGCTTAAATCTATTCACGCGCGTCACAACTGCCTTAAGATTTTAATTTGACTTACTAACATCTTTAGCTTTAAATTTAAATTTAACCACTATCTAGGCTCACGTTGATTGCTTATAAAATAATTAAGAACATAATCGTAAACTTGCATAATTAATGATGAACGGTAGACACGTATGTCTGGCTTATTAGCCGTCATCGGTACCGCATACATGATAACAATACACTTGTTTCTACCAATTATGATAATTACACTTAATTATGCAAGAATTGCACTTACAGTAGACAATGGTAACGAGGTAGTGCTCTATCAAAATGATAGCTAATCATATCACGACTATAGCAGTAAATGCAAATTTTGTATAATTAAATGTAATTATCAAAATAAAAGAAACACCAGTCTACTGCTCAACCTTAATTATGCAATTTTACGATTTTAATTTTCCAATCCTATAATTACGTGAAATTGAGTATTTAACTAACAGCTAGCTAGCTATTTTTGCCAAATATTATTACTCTTAACAAAAGTTGCTTTTTATAATTCCAAATTGTTGCAGTCGTTTTCTTTACAGAACCCACGCCCGTATAACAAATAGTTTTCACTGGTGGACACTTGCTATATTTTAAAACCGAGTATATTTGAATATATGCTGTTGACTGGCTTTTCATGCCGGTTGTTGTCGGTAAAGGTGATTAAAGAATAATTGTATGTTGGGAGTTGTGGGTGCATTTCCACAACTTGCTTATGTAAACATAATATGTACGCTCATGTGATTTGTCAGTAGCTAGCACTAACATAAGTATGTAAGTAGACCATATCTCAGAGACCCAGTAATATTAATTATTTTAAATGTGAAGTTATATCGCTTGTATTTTAAAGGTTTGCACCAAAAGTATTTCCTTATTAAAAAAAAATGGCAAATTCTTTACGGGAGGGGGGGGGTAAATAATACAAAATTTAGATTTTTAAATTTTCCTTCTTGTTTTTTATAAGTTACAAAAATACCATAAGTTACATTACCTCATTGTATGACCGGTTTAGGGGTAACTCAGGGATTCCCCATCCTCAAATGCCCAAAGTATCTGTCTTTAATAGATCACATGATCGTAGTCATTTCTACCCTTAGAGTTATCAAATGGGCTAATTTATATCTATTGAATTTGAAAAAATTCTAATGAAATCATCAAATACTTTTTTTGGAAATAATTAAGAAGTTAAATTTTTAATTAAATTCTTGATTGTAGAAAGATCCTTAGTTTATCTACATCAGCCGAAGAAAGTTTTAAATTAACTGACCCATAGTTTGGACATTTCCTTATGCATCCTATTTCCAAAATAAGTACCTACGTATAATTATAGTAAACAAAATTAAACTAAATGTAATTTTATGTTATGAAGAGACGGTCATTAGCTTAGTAGGTTAGCCGAACAACTGACCACTCATTCTGAACGATATATTTTCTTAACCCTTTGGTGGGCGGCGGGAAGACGTATTACCACCACCAAAATTACCTAAAAACGAGTTCCTGCGACCACGTTTATTTTCAATAAAAAACCTTAAAAAAGAAGCCAGAAAAATTTGCCCACGAAAGGGTTTACGGGGGTATTCTAGTCTAGAAACATGAATTTTCGGGCGGTTTTTGAAGCTCTGTACCAACGAAACAAAAAATATTTTTACTATCCATTTGTGTATCATTTCTTTATTGATATTTTAAGATTACATAAAAAATTAACCGAAACAAAAACTCAAAATTCACAAAGTTATGAGCTGGCAAAGTGGGAGGTCCAAAAAAAACTGGCGTGCACGATATCTCAAGTTCTAATGAACCGATTTATTTAAAATTTGGTGTAAATGTTCTTTATACATTTCTCTATCGCATTAACCACGCACAGATCAAAATTTTTAATTTTACTATGATTAAAAAATTTTGAATTGTTAATTAAAGCATGCCAAAAACAAAATCGTTTTTCAAACTCCCGCCATTTCGTGAAAAAAATTTTGTTTTACTTTTCCACTGTTCATGATATAGCGGCATCTATAAAAAACATTCACACCAAATATCTAATAAATCGGTCCATTAGAACTTGAGATATCCTGCACGCCAGGATACCCTCTTTTTTTCGGACCTCCCACTTTGCCAGCTCATAACTTTGTGAATTTTGAGGTTCTTCTTTCGGTTATTTTTTTATATAATTTTAAAATATCAATAAGCAAATGATAAAAAAAATGGATAGTAAAAATATTTTTTGTTTCATTTTTACAGAGCTTCAAAAACTGACCGAAATTCATGCTTCTAGACTAGAATACCCCCTTTATCCTAATTTCTCAAGTTCTCTAGATGCAGCCTTTCAAAAGTCTAAAAAATCCTTGTAACGAGTTCTTTATGTACTATTTCCTCATTCATTTACCCTAAAAGTGATCTATAAGGTAAAACTAGATTAAGGGGGAACGACATTGTAGACATTTGTTATCTTATACTCCATCCTCATGAATACGAAATGCTAACTTCGGATCCAAATATCTCGAAACGACAAATTTTAACCTGGTTGACAGCAAATCAAAAATACTACAACAAACAATTTTGTTTGCAAAACACTTTGTTATAGTCAAACAGGAGATTTTTCAGATTAGTGGTTTTATTTAGCTTTTATCCACAAGAAAAAAGCTTAATTTTAAAAAACTTTTTTGGGATGTCTGCATTTTTCTACTTTTCTAAGTGCTTAAAGCGTAAATTATATTCAAATATCTATTAACCCATTATGTCTTAATTTTTTTTTTTGAAATTTTAATTTCAATTGAGCAGATATTTGCAAAAAGCAGCTGATAATAAACAAGTCTGTGCTGGTTGATCATAATGGGTTAATTTAGGAAATAATCAATTTCTGTTTTGCTCATGCTGTTGACGGTACGTGTGCTCGACGTAAATAGGTACATTATTGCCGGCCGCAGTTGTCTACTAGCCTTGAAACTGTTAGCATTACGATATAAATTTATTTTCACAGCTCAGAGATTCCGGCTTTATAGATCTGTAATTTTTGAATGCGGGCTACATTCAAATTTATGCAGAAAAACATAATACGGAAACAGCAAATCGAATAATACCATGGATAATCCACAAATTTTAATGTTTATATTTGTAGTTTACTCCCAGAACTACTAGAATTTCATTAGAAAAGTTTTAAATTCGTGAGGACGTTTTGCTTGCTTTCCTCCTGAATAATTTTCAAATTATTGAGAATAGAGGAAATTACGAGGTATTACTGTAACTAAATAAAATAAATTGCCTTTTTTCTCGTAAAATGTAATAAATCATGACGTGTCAGCATATGTGATGATTCAAACAAATTTTCTTATTGCACAAATTTGGAGATCTTCCGATTCGAGTCTGATGTAAAAAACTTAAAAGCTTTTTCTGATGCTAAACTAAAAGGTTTAGGCAAAAAAATTATATTTTGAAGTTATTTCCACGTACATTTTTTTCGCGATAACTGATCATGGAATATATTAATGTGATTAATGTTTTTGACTGATAACTTTGTGGATATGTATCGTGAAAGTAGTAGGGCAAATCAAAATGTATGTAAAAATTGTACATTTTAGGTATGTCTTGTCCAAATTTGGCAGGATAATTCAAAACGTTGAAAAAACACAGGGAATACAATCAATACTTTCGCCCCAAATAAAATTTCGATAGTTCGATAGATTTCGAAAATCACTAGTAAACCTTCTATTGGCTGAAAATATCTTAATGTTGCATTGGGAAGTATTAGGTTTACTTCTCAAAGGAAAACTAAAATTTTTATTTTTTGTGTTGAAGTACAATAAGTCCCCATAGGTTTTGTTGTTTCCTGTTACTTTTTTAATTACCGAAATATGGGCGAAATGTGTTTCTAACCTAACTTTTCTCGAAAACCTTTAATTTTGATAAAAGTTAAATTTGGAAATGACTTTCACGTTTGGGAACAGGCTGTATGTGCAACCTTGTGTATAGGTTTACGTACTATAACACGAATTTATTGCTTACAATTTACGAAGCACGTCACGATCGCGATTCATGTTCTGTGTAAAGACCACAATACAGTACACCATTCAATGGAAAGGTTTGGTATACTCAGCAAACTTTAAGTTTATGCGGCCAGTATTTTACAAAATCGTAAAGCACACTTGTTGGAAATGTACTTAAGCGTAAATTCTTTGCAAAAATATATTTACAAAATATATTTTAGATTTTTCGTATTTTCCAACTTTATTTTGATCTTGAAAATTTAATGCGCTATTGGTGTTGAAGGCGTGACCTGATTATTCTATTCCGATTTATTAATTTTGGTTTGTAGTTCTGATTGTTTTTAATAATTCAGTGGTTTAACGTGTAACTAAGCACCACCCTTACAAAATAAATAGGATTTTTACGATACACGCAAAGTGCTTTTATCTAACCTAACTTTTTTTAATCTGAAATTTGTCAATTTCAGCTCATAAGTAAAAATATATTTTTGCAATTTTACTTTCGTTTTTTCTATTATGTTTTCAAGATCTCGCAGTTTACAGGAAAGTTTTTACACATCAGTGTCATTCAAAGGCTGATTTATTGAGCTTTGGTAGGATATGTATCCGTAACCGCGTAGGTAACGCAAGAGCAATTTTGTTCAAGTTGATTTATCCTTAATGTTTCATTAAGGATAAGTGCTGTTACTATCTATTGACATTTTCATTATAACTTGATTATTACATACATATACCATACACTAAGTTGTCGACAAAACAAAACAAATTGTAATTTTGACATTTGTTATTTAACTTTTTCGACTGTAACGATAGCAATCACTTCGGTGCTTACTAATAGTTGCTGTAATATTGATAGGTTATTCTGTTAGCCTCATAAATTATATAACATAAACTTTCGATGGTAAAAGTTTAAATTGTCGACTTAAATAAAAATAGATAAATGCATGTATATGCTCCGGTATCAATATCTGTTCGTTTCTTAAATTAATTCAAAATTGGAATATTTTATTTATAGAATTCAACAGGTTATCTATTTTTCCTTGAGTTTCAGATGTTCTTGTAGTGAAAGTGGATAATTTTGTTTGTGTTTTTTGAACCAAAATTGAACCAAATCTTTGCAAGATTACATTAAAAAATCAATATATGTCACTGCGAGAAAGCTTTAAAATTACTAAGGAAAATCAAACCAAAGGAGGAATATTGAGAATACCAATACATCAAATATTAATTTGGGAATAACCAAGATTTGCACTTACCTGTAACCTTTAGGGCCGTAGGTCAATTCAGCGTACCATACCAAACTGTGTATATTATTTAAAGCTTACGAAATCTATAACTTTTTGTGAAAAATTTTGTTTTCTTTGTTGCACACATAATTTTCCTATGGTATCTTAACAATACCAGCAATTACACTAAAAACTGGTTGCATTTTACAGATAGTGATACTGATGATACTGGACGCTGCAGTTATAAATTTACTAAGGTCTGTTTAATTTAAAAATTTACAATCTGCCAACTTGTTGTTACAATTGCTGGTTGTCATTAAGGCAGTAGTCTGCTTTAGAAGCCGAAAAAAAAGCGTTTTTTTCAAAATTTTTTTTTAAAAGGAAGGAAATGTTGGGGTTAACGAAATTTAGTACACGATAGTGTACTATATTTAAGCTTTAACAAAAAATTTTTATTATTAAAAAATATTGAAATTTTTCAAAGTTGTAAGGATTTTTCTGGAGTCTGCACTTGTAAATCGGTGCCGGTGATGGAGGTCGTGCGAAGAATCTGGTGAGGTACAGAGTTCAGAATACGGCTCAGCTGAAATTAACATATTTATCGTTTCTGGGCAAAATAATGACTTAGTATATATACGTTAATTAGGTATTTTTTGCAAGTTATTCAGGGCAACATTTTTAAACACCCAAATACAAGGCGCAGTGGCGTATTTAGCAATTACGTGTAGGGGGGGGGGGCTCAAATTGAAAAGTCTAATAACAACATTTTAAAATTGGGCCAAGCGAGTTATCAATTTAAAATATGAAATTCAAAAATAATTTCTCCTAATAATTCTATTTTTTCTGCTATTTTGCTACTTTTATAATAGAAGAAATGAGAATCGCTCAGAATTTTTAAATATTCAAATAACAAATAATAAATAAATAAATAAGATATAAACAGGGTGGCTTGGCCCCCTGAGCCCCCTGTAAATACGCCACTGATAGGGCGCATTTTTGGTAGACGCGGGCGCGGTACATCAAGATATTATTCCTGCAAGAAATACCACGTTTATATTCAGTCGTTACTACCCTGTCAGAATCATGTTAATGTTAACGTAATGTTAACAAATGAGAGCTTTGGATTGGTAGATCAGCAGAAACATGGCTTTTGATTGGAGCGTTTTGTTTTTAAGCGATTAATTACAAAATGGCAGCTGTATAGCGTTTTTGCGATGCAAAAAGTTATTGCACCTATTATATTTTTTCGTGCAGTGCCAGCGCCAGCGTGTGAATCCTTTCCGGACAGACTCAATGCTATTAACCGCGCTAAAGGTGGCTATATCGAAGAATAACATATTTTTCTTAAAATTTAAAATGTTTTTTTGATATACTGAAGTTTTAAATAAAAATAACATAAAAATTACAAAATTACAGCATTTTTAATTAGTAACACTTCGAGCGGTGACCCCTGTATATAAAACAGCTTACAACAGTAAGATTTTTTCGATATATTGATATTTGGCCAAATGGCGCACTTCTAAAGTGAAAATTTCATTCTAGTGGTCATAATTTTTTGGCAAGAGTACATTACATGAAAGAACTAACTAGCTCGAGCCGACTTAGGTCGACCTCACGACTGCATGTAAACGTGGTAAAAGTCCCTAAAATTAGTGAAACGCACCTTATCCGCAACTGATTTTTTTATTAGCAGTGACTTGAGAGTATTAGGTATAAAACTGCAAAAGAAATTTAACTCGGACGGGTCCGGAAGTATAACAAAATCCTTTTTATAAAAATTTTTTTTTTGAAAATTTGATTCAAAAATTTAGAATTTGTGAATCAATTAAACATTTCTTTAAAAATGTCACAATTTGTTAAAATGTAGTTAATTATACTGATTCTTACCTGAATCATTAGGATCGATCACGTTAACTTCAATAAATAGACGTAAACACCGAAATATTCACTTTGAAACAATTACCGTCAAACGGGGTGAGTCCGGACAGGTTTTGGTATATTTTGAATGACTGCATCTTTTCTGTTACGTTTATAGGTCCAAGTATTTAACCATGTTGCAATCGAACCCTAAGCTAGAACTTGAACTAAATACTTTTGCAAAAAATTATCAAAATTAGGAGAAAACAATTTTTGTTTGCTGTCCCGACTCACCCCAGTGTTTGGGGTGAGTCGGAACAACGCTTTAAAATGCCCAGTTTGGCCCGTTTTTCCCGTGTTTGGGGAGAGTAGAGATATATTTTATGACTTAAAAAAAAACATACACATCACCTTTACAAAAATGTGCTCCTTTTGGTCTAACAGACTCTATCTAATTAATAAAAAACAGGCAATTTTTTAAAAACTTTGAAAAACTCTTGTTATTATATATAAATGTAGATAATCCTCATCCAATATTAATAAAATTTTAATAAATAATATCAGTTCGTTTGGAAATTAAATTCCTGTTAAGAGTTACCAAAAAAAAAAACCATTTATGATCATCACGAATTTGTTTGGTGAGCAAAATAGAATTTTGTCAACACTAGTTTTAGGACTGATTTGTGTATATTTTTGGTCTTGAAAATTGAGGAATAAATTCTCTGAAACGTCAACATAAAAAGTCTTAACAAGAATTTAATTTCCAAACAAACTGTATTATTTATAAAAAAAAATTGTTTGGTTTTAATAATCAAATTTTAATTATTGACGAACACGTACGTGATAAGCACGGATAGAATACAAACATTCACTATAGAGGACATTGGTGAGTAGGTTTTGAAATTTGAAATTAAAATCTACAGCTATTTATCAGCAAAACATGTTTGTCCCGACTGACCCCCTATGTCCTGACTCACCCCGTTTGACGGTACTTTAACAAAGGGTACCGAGAACTTTGAAATGTACTTCGGAAAACGACCAGGTTTCAATGAACAGTACTCGTATGTGGTGCAAAGGAGAGGGAGAGGGTTGGCAATACTTTCTACAACTATTAAGGTTGGGGTTGGTATATATTTTATTGTATTTTTAATACTTTTTGAAATTCAATTTTGGCCGCATAAATCGGTCAAATCAACCTATGTGCGTTGTCAGCTAGCTTTTATTGTAAACTATATTGTTGAGAGCTAACTGTTAAAATTGATTTTTAGCTTGACTAATTTGAAGATATAAAGTTTGATTAATTAATTGATATTTTAGTATTGACACAAAATATCATAACCGAAAACGCGATTGGAGAAATTGGTAATTTAAGCATTTTATATTGGAAAATGTGCTGACATTGCTACCGTAACTAAATGTGAAGAGCTAAAATATAGCGACTAAAACGGGTGTTGATTAATTCCGGTTACGGAAATCGACCTCGCTGATTGCTTTCAAAAGTTATTCGTTTTTTGAAAATGGATCTCAAGAAAAAATATTTAATTATTTTTGTATATATTTGGATTTGGATAATTGGATGTTCCTGCACTATGATATGAAGAAGTAAGTAATTAAAATTGAATAGGAGATTACGTTAGAGTGCGAAGTTAATGTTATGATTGGGAAGAGGTAACAGTAGTAACTGATAGCTAAAGAGTGAATTTAGGAAAGGAAAATTGGATTCAATTAAACTGTTGTAACTTTTTGTTGAAAATGCTTCGACAAAATTGCAATTTGTATTTTGTGTGTATAAAAGTTAAATTGAATTATTTTGTGTATTAGAGTAGAGTTACTAGGGATGCAAAAATGTCAGGAAGTCATCAAAGCTTACCATTATTTATGGTTAAAATGTTTCAAGAACTTAGTAATAAAGTTTCAATCTGAGATTTAAATGAAGGAGCGAAGCTAGTAGTTTAGGAAGGAATAATATATTAGGTAGTTAAAGAGTATTATAGTGGAAACAAAATAGGAAGAGTTTTCAATGATACTTTTGAAAGTTTCCATTTTAGTTTAATTTTGTAAAACAACACAAAAGTTGCCTCTTCATGAGAGATGCTGATGATAATTGGAGTTTGGAGTGGTTGATAACGGCAGGCGTTATGAAGCGGTCAAATTTGTTTTCAAATTAATTGAATGGCGGTTATATCGGTTGTACACGTAATTTTATTTACAAAACCTATCAGTGACTACAAATTTCAATGAAATTTGAGTATGAACGATAACAACTATACATAACCCAAGTAACATTGATTAGATGATGTGTGTATATTTTATACTTGTACAGCAAAGTCATGCGCATTGCTAATGTAAAACTGCTTCTCGTTCAGTTCTTGTGTAGACGTTACTAAACAAACTGCCATGGTAAAACCGGAAACTTTCACGAGTGTGAGACATGTTTGGAACTGCCATGTCTACTCACCATGAGAGCGAATCTTTGTCTATGGTGCGTTCAACAGTTCCTTTGCATGTCATTTTTTATTACACCAATTTCAAATTTCAATCCTCCGGCACTTTATAATCTATAGATATACCTTCAATTTTTTGAATTTCCAGCACGCTCAATTGTTTTTTTTTCAAATTTTATATTAATTTTTTTACAATTTAAGTTTAAAAAACTTTGTTCGACTAATTTAAAGTTGCTTATATGGAAACTTTAAAAATTTCATTATTTACATTCAAATTTTACGATTCAAAAAATCATATAAAGTGTTTGCAAAAAATTTGAATTAATTAAAATTCGAACAATAATCGCTTTATTAGTGTCAAATAAAAAAAGTTATAAATTTCGTCTTGAAATTACAAAAGACATTCTAGAATGGAACAATGTTCGAATTCAACAACCGATGATTGTGAACGTTGTGCATGATTAATAAAACCTTTTATTTGTACTTATTACAATGTGACAAATAAATTTATTTATGAAAAACACTTTCCCTAATCGGCGTATTATTTTAAAATTTAACTCGAATTTTGTAACGTTTTTATGACTGCAGTTTCATTTTTCACGACTGTCTTGTTGTGGAATATGCAAATAAAACTTTTCAGTAGACCATGTTTTCTTTTAAATTATATTTTTTAATTTTAAAAACTACCACCACCTGATTGCAATTTATAGTTTAAATATTCAAGTAGGATATAAATCTCAAAAATAGAAACAATTTTTAAATTTCTTTTATTATCTGGCAAGTTTTAATTGCGGATTTAAAATTTTCATCACTAACTTAATGCGGCTAAAATTTACAGGGTAAGTTCATTTTTAACTACTTCAACTTTTTTGTAATTGTAGTTTTTATTGAAAAAGTTTGCGTATAAGTAGTTTTAAGGGAAAATTTTAAAAGTAGCCCCTTATTCACTACGAAAATTGTTCTGAGTATACCTCCTTAATTTTAATTTTCAGGTAAAGATTGGACATAAAAACAATTTGATACAAAATATATAAAATGTATTTTACAACAAAACTTTTTTAGATAATTAGAAAGGAACGACAACTAAAGATAATGACTATACATAAGTTAAAAAGACAGTCACCTCTATTTGGGAATGTTTGCTGTAGAATACAAAATAGCTAATTACGTGAAACGCACATGGTTAAACGTACAAAGATTTATAAACTATTCACGGCAGAGAATAATTTCAGCTAACCTTTTCGATTAGATTTTAACATTTTGTCATTTTTAGTTTATATTAACACATTCTTGACATTTGGTTATATTAAAATTTTGTTGTTTGTTTTTTGGTTTATTTAAAATTTATTGTTTGTAACCATTAATGTTTTATATATTATGAGTTTCTCGGTTTGCCTAGGGTAAGCCCTAACCCACACCACAACACCCGGGCGGGTAAATTTGAGTGTGGAGAAAATCAATTTCAAATTTTAAAACCGATTATCACTATAACTGGAATCGCTTGCCAATACGACTTTGTTTTATAAGAAAGTTATTACGTAACTTTTTAAACGTTAAATTTAAATGAATGTCATAAGAAGATTTAAAATCATTTTTCGATTCCAGTTAACGATGAACTTTTAAACAAAAGCAGGATTAAGTCTCGTTTGAATTGTAAGGGCGAGAACTGCTAGCTCAAGATTATTAACAAATTAAAATAATTAAATGTTTAATTTACGATAAAATAATAAAAGCCTTATGGAAATTAACAGAAGTTGTCCCGTTCTGGTAAAATTTGTCACAACACATGTTGGTGAAATTTTACGAGTTTTATATTCGCAATTGGAACTTTGACTTTCAATATCTAAAAGGGTTAAGTAAACTTTTCGAGAATTATTTTATATTTTAAACTTTTAACAACTGCACGACTTGGAAGTTTGTCAAAGCAATAAAAATACAGAGTGCTTTACGATCGATATAACAAGCAAATATAAATTTAAATAAATAAAATTTGAGCAGGTACTGTACAACTGTTATTCCCTAAAATCTAGAAGATAATTTAAAATCGATAATATAAATACACGTGGATTTCATTTTTAATATTCTAAATGTAAATTGGGTGGGCCACCTTTATGGAAAAACAATAATATTATTTTCGAGTCATCATATTATGCGAGTTTAACATTAACAAATTGAAGAACAAAGTTTAATTATTACATTAACTATTAGAATTTCTTTCACATAGATTTTTAATTTTATACATGAAAAATTACGAAAATCTTAACAAACAATTTAGTTAATTTTGGAAATTAAGAGTAAAGTTAGAGTTAAAAAGCAACCTGAACTTTTGCAGAACAAAGGGGAAAAAACAAAATAATGAACAAAAAACGAAAACAAAAAAGATATAAAGTTAGAAGAAAAAAAGTTGAAGAAATAAAATTTCTGATTTATGAACTGGATTCCACGTCAAAAAACCGAAGACATAACGCCGAAAACAAAAACATCAAAAGTGACCTACTGCTTGAATGACGTGGAAACTCTTTTATTGATGTTCTGAAGAAAGAACAAAGCATGAATGAACTCAAGGAAAGAAAAAGTACCGCGACGTTGCAGCCAGGCTCAAGTTTACAGTACAGTCGTTCAAGGAAACTAAAAAGATTTTTGCTGTATTTAAGGGGTTTCACCACCCTGAGATTTTCAAAAATTCGAATTTTTTATTTTTGGCTGCATATATTGTTTATACTTTTAAGAATATTTAAAACGTTCAACCATTTCAAAATTCAAATTATTTCCACAACTTATAGCAATTAAATATTAATATTTGGTTTTAAGAAGCAAACGCAATACTCTTTTTTCTCTCGCGTTTTTCTCAAAACTACATTTTTCAAACTGGTGGACAAAATATCTCAGGATCTACTTAACCGATTTTGTTAAAATTTGAACCACATATTCTTAACAATATTATCTAAGCTGTAGCATAGGATATTTTTAATCGAGTGCAGAGTTCATCAGATATAAATTTTTAAAATTCAAAAATTCGATAGAAATCGGAGTTTTTTTTCAAACAGCTGTCATTTCTACAAAAAAATTAAAATGAAATTTTCCCTATGCTACATCTTAGGTATTACCGTTCCGTATAAGAAAAACATTAATTTTTAATTTTTCACCGATGTCTGACAGAGAAAATACTTCCACCATCAGCAAGGATTTTTAAAAGAGGGTCTTACTTGATGGCTCATATCTCCATCAATTCTTAATATTTTTTATTTCTTTTTATGTCAAATTATTCATAAAACTACTATAAATGTGTAAAATAAAATTTATTTTATATACTTAATAGCTGCGTTAGAAAAAATTTACTTTTTATACCTATTTTGCTGAACGCCCCTTAATTGGTGAAACCCCTTAATTTAATCAAAAATGAAATACAACTTTTTATATTACATAGCAAACAATAATTGTTTAGTATGTAACGTAGATTTATCAAATTAACTTAACTAACCAATCAAGTTTAATTGAGACTTAAGTAATCAATGATTCAAAAAGGAATTCCCATACGTCCCTAAGTCAGTGTTTTTCGGTGTTTTTGGTTTCGGTGTTTTTCTTTTCGTAGGTAACAGCCCCGGGCGAGAGGGAAAAATCAGAGCTTTTGCCCGAGAACAGCCCGGAGCTGTTTCCTACTAGTATTGCATTCCAGACGCGCATGAATGGATTAACGTGATTCTATAAAAATTGCAATAACTCGAAAACGGTGCGAGATGACGAAAAACTGAGCAAAAAAATTCCCCCTGCCACTATATAAACCTCTACCGATTTTGTGCGGCCAGGTGCACAAAAAATTTCGAGTCGAAATTCCAAAAAAAGTTATAACTCGAATGGATTAACGAGATTCCCGAAAAATTGCGACAACTCGAAAAACAAAACAAAAAATTTTTCGCAACGGGCGACGAAAATAAAACAAAAGTGTAAAAAAATTAAAAATCGTATTATTTCAAAAACGAAAGAAATGTTTCCAAACGAAATTTCGTCTGAGCGCGGGCTACGCCCTCGGGCCGGTGCTATTTCCTACGAGTATGGCACGAGAAAAAAAGGTGGCGGTTAAGGAAGTAGAGGGGAACGCGTAGGCGAAATTTCGTTCGGAAAAATTTCTTTCGTTTTCGAAATAATCCGATTTTTAGTTTTTAGTTTTCCATTGCACCGGAGGTAACTTTTTTTTATTTTCGTCGCCCGTTGCGAAAAATTGTTTTTTTTCGAGTTATAGCAATTTTTCGGGAATCTCGTTAATCTATTCAAATTACAACTTTTTTTTGAAATTTCGACTCGAAATCGGTGGAAATTTATTTTCTGGCAGGGGAAATTCTTTGCCCAGTTTTTCGTTATCCCGCACCGTTTTCGAGTTATCGCAATTTTTCGGGAATCACGTTAATCGATTCATGCGCGTCTGGAGTGCAATACTGGGTGTTTTTGTTTTCGATGTGTTTGTTTCGCTGTTTTGACGTGATATCTATAAACTAAAATAAACAAACCGGATGTACGGGGTTTTTCCTGAAAGAAGTCATTGATTAAATTAGGTTCCCAAAGAAAATTTAAATACATTAAATTTATTAAATAATGAATTGCGGAGGCATTAATTTAAGATAAGAGCAATGTGGTCAGAAATGATCTGCCGAGATGAGCATTGAAGGAGCTACCACTGAATCATCTAACCGCAAAGCAGGAGAAGCTTTATGAAAACCCCCCAAAGTTTTTGCTGAAGTTTTTGGTGTTTCAAGTTCATCAATATGAGACAGTCAAATTTAAAACATTTATCGCGAAATCAAATATAATGATGAAACCCAATCTGAAAATTTCCTGACACGTAGTGCGTCGATCCGAACCAAAAAAACTTTTTGACAAAAAATTTTTATTCAAAGAAGCCGTTCGGTTTTACAAATTTGTTTCATTTGGATTTCAAGCATCAGTTATGAAAATACTACTATTTATGAATCATCATCTAGTTTAGCCAAGTGGCAATCAATACACGATTTTCATATAAGGGAAGCAAAGCTTACAAATGGCGGGGTGACATGGACACCAAAAGACAAGTGATTCACAGGTTAACTGATATAGTAATACTGTTCATCGGCACGCAAGGAATAATTTATAGAGCAAGAATGGCAAATAGGATTTCATTAATGTGCCAAAGTAAGGCAAAAGTTGATGTCGTGCCAAGAGACAACTTACAGGATGGCAGATATTTTTCTGTACATAAAAACTTCGTTTATTTGTAACATCGAATATTTTAATTAAACAAATTCTAATTAAATTTCGTGGTAAGAGCTTCATATAAGTCAATCCATCATATTGTTTTTTTCTATTATTTGAAATTAAAATAAAAAGTTTTTCTTTTTCCCGGCGTCGGAAACTTTTTCTCATATGTCTGTAATGTGCGTGCAAAATGTTGTCAAAAATATTACATAATAAACTTAATTTATTGTGGGTTTCGAGCCATGAAATACGAAATTCACTTCACTTTAAGCAAATTATTGATTACAGTAATAATAGATTGTCTTTTGTGGTGTGGGACGATCAGAAATCAAAGTTTTTACTTGAAGGGCTAAATTCTTTTTAAAGAAAAACGTTTATTGCCAAATATAGGTATATAGTCGGCAGTCAATTGATGAAATACAAACTTTGCCGTCGTCATGAAATGCAATGAAAAAAAAATGTTTCCCACGTGAATGACAAAAAGACAAAAATAGAATGAGAAAAAACTACATCGCTCACCGAAGTGCTTCTTAAGTTTACAAATTTAAACCTTATACAGTGGTTATTATATTCTGCTTCTAGTAATAATGGTGTCGATTAGGGTTGTCGACAGTAGCAATTATAATAACTGTTGACGCACTAAGTTGGTCGTAATTACGCCTTTCGAAATTTTCACCTACAACGTGACTCAGAAATAGCGGTACAACCCAGGTTGGGTTTTGGCTAACCACTTCATCTTATGAAGGGTTTTTAAGGCTGACCTTTTTTTTTTCTTAAGGCAAGAGACTTGCGCTCTTGTACCCCACCATTAAGTACACAGCTGCACTGTGGCGTAAAAATGTACCTACTTTTATTATTGACAATTTAATTTGAAACTTTAAAAATAAACAATAAGAAATTGTTGTCAGATAAACAGCATTTTTTATAAATAATTCAAAATTTTGACCTCGACCGGTTTCGACCTTTTAATGGTCATTGTCAGAAAATATTGCCATAGTAAAGATAAAATAAAATTTATCAAAGAGCAGTTAATAAAAAATTAATTGTAAACTCTGAATGAAATTATTTTATATTTTACTATGTACACAGCATATTTTGCTTTAGAGGTGAGGGAGTTGAACTATAAACCTAATGGTCGTGAACGCAATATTTCTTAAAAATATGGGATTTATGTCCAAAATTTATGTCTAAAAAATTAAATGATTTTTGATCAGAATGTGCTACCTAGATTTACTTATTGTTAGTATAAATGAGAGCACTAATCAACTGCGCATCGGAAAATATTTTATTTACTATATTGATTATAATGAAAGTTATTATTAATATAATATTATTATTGAAAAGATAGGTATATGCATATTATGTACTACGGATTACTACCTGAAATAAGTTAATAACTTTAAATATTATTTACTTGAATAGTAATCAATTTCATATACATATTATTCATTTATAATTTATTCATCAATACCGCCTGAAAGCTCAATTTCGTAAAAATATAATTGACACAATAATGGTATGAATCGAAATGATAAACTAAAAAGCAATTCGTGGTTTAATTAATTTTATGTTATGTAGCATTGTCAAGTAAAATAATTTTTTGAAAAATAAAATTTCGTCAAATGTTAATTTCTGCCCTAATTTTTTATGAAATATTATTTGAAAATGATGAAAATTGCAAGTTTTGTGTTTTTCAAACATAAATTTACAACAATATAAATAATAATATAAGTATCATTAATTTGATACTCAAAGTTTATTTAAGGATATTGACTAAATTTTGTGTATACAAAATGTAATAATAACTATTTATTTTAATATTTGAAAGAAGTCATGTACAATAACCAAAATAAATATTAATATAAAACACAAGATATATAATTAATTAATATCTGCATACGTTAAACCTGCAATACATTTTTTTTTAAATTTATTGAAAGTCTCTATACTTGTTTGCTGATACGCATTTCTTTGAAAATTTTGTAAAAGGAAAATATAACCTTTTGTTAAAATATTTTTGTATACTATATATCCATGATAAAATTCTGTGTAAACAACCTTAAACCAATAAGTCACTATGGATTTGCTCAATAACATCACGCGAATTTATACATCTATTCAAAATATTACGTACGTGTCCAAATTATAATTCAATTTTTTTCACAAAGCTTTTCAACGAAATCTTAAAAGTGATAGGCTTTGGCTTAAACTGCACAGAGGTTATTTTAAAGTCATAAATAAAGTAAGAAATGATAGCAGAAAGAAATTATTTTAAAATATTCTACCAGATTTAACCAGAAATAAATCGTTAAAAACGCATATGTTCTTACTGTATTATTGTTACCTAACATACCCGGCGGCAATAGTCGGGTCTCGCAAGACTTTCACGAGTGAGCGAAGCGAATGATGGAAAGTCAAGAGCTCGACCATCGAACAACGCTTGTTTTTCCACGATAACATCTCCACGGTCCCGGTTTGCGGGCTCCCATAGTGGTTCAATAGGAGTGATTTACTCAAGAAAACATCATTCACCTGGTATCAACAAAAACTATTCGAGGGTGTGGTATCAAAATCATAATTTTATGCTACGTCAGATAACACATCTATTTTGAAGGTTATGATTTCACCCTAGGTTACTCCAAAGATAAAATTATTCAAAAGAGTTAATGGTAAAGGTGACAACATTCCAGGGGAACGGCACTATTCGCCGCGGCACGATTCGCCGCGACACGATTCGCCGTGAGTTTTTGATTTTTATCCGTTCAATAACCCCATCTATTGATAATCTTTGATAGATTTTTAACCCAGAAAAATGAATTAAATATATTAAACAAATTAAATAGATTAAATAGATAAATTTCTCAAAAGTTAGAAAAAACAATAGTAGTTCTTTATGTTTTCGTTTATTTTCAATTTTATTTAGGTTAAGCCTCCAACATTTCGAAATTGTGGGCCAAACCACGAAGATATTCTAATATATCCCGATTCTCAAAATCATTGACTAATGTCAAGATTGCCTACCATTGCCTTTACGATTTCTTTCGCTCATGTAGTACCTTTCGAACCAATTGGCTAAGGAATAAAATACAGAAAACAACGATAAAAATACACCATCTTATTACCTATTGAAGTACTTGAGGATGAATAAATTAGGAAGTGACGGTTGGACATTTAAAATTGTTTGGATTTTTCTTCTTCAAAATGGTATAATGCGATTGGTCAATATACCGTTACCAATTAGAAATTGGAAATTTATAACGATAAATTTTAATCCTAACTTACAAAATCATGGAAGGTAAAGAGGTATGAAAGATAGAATTTGAACCATATTATATGGCCTGTGTATTCTTCTTGTTTAATTCCGAAGATTATTTATATGTGGCGCTGTAAGCTCTCGGCGAATCGTGCCACGGCAAATCGTGCTTGGCGGCGAATCGTGCCGCGGCGAATCGTGCGCGGCGAATCGTGCGCGGCGAATCGTGCGCGGCGAGTTGTACCCAACCCACATTCCAGTGTTAAATTTAAAAAATGGCTATTTACGCAAGAGCGGCCTAAGAGCAGAAAGAGTGGCGACAGCGACGAGTTTATGCTAGCTTGCGAATTACGCAAATGATTGTTTCGGCGCGAACCACATATGCCGTTTTTCCTCCAAGACAATATACCATTTTGGATAGTTCGGATTAATCTATTAACTACAAACTGAAGTTTGATGAACATTCTACCGAGCAGGTTACATTCATTAGCGTAGCTAATTCGAGATGCATTTAAAGTTGTACTTTTATTTAGAAATGCAATAATTGTATTATAGCGACTTTACATGACACTTGGGCAGCCAAAAACATTTTTAGCACCGCTCCCACTTCTACGGTATAAAGCAGAAAAAAATTAAAAAGAAAATCGATTTTCTTATCTTTCTAAACTATATAACCTTCCATTAACCTGGAACACTGTATTCGAGTGTAATTATCGAATTTTCCTATGCCATGGTTTTAATTCCACGTACTAGTTTAAGTTTTACCAAGAAAGTAACATCTTTTCTGTTAGATAATTTAGATAACCTGTTAAGCAATGGATGAAAAATAAAAAAACAAATTGACCTACATATTCGCGCGTATTGTTCGTTCGTTTTTAAAATAAAAGACATTTTGAAAAAGAATTGATTGTAGTAATTTTTTTAAATATGTAAATGTAGTGTGCAGCATACCTGAAATAAATTTTCACATTTCATTGACAGATTATTATAAATTACACATTTTCTTGTTTAGCATATTTTACTATGACGGAGATTGATTTGCTTAATATAAAATATTAAGTAAATAAAATAATTATATTTCATTTTATCAATTTCGTAGTTATCAGATAGAACTGTGCCAATTAAGTTTACACAATGCTATATTTTTAATTTTCATTAAAAAATTTATTGCCAGGAATAAAAGGAAAATTACAACGTTAGTACAATTTGGCTAATTCGGACACAAATTTTTTGTCAATTTTTTATTATTTGTATCATATATTCAGCATTTTTTAATTTTAATTTAAAAGTATGTTTTATAATTGTTTACTACTCGCAAAGGCTTAGGCTAATTAGAAATGCCAAACAATTATTCTGTATGGTTGAATTAACACTATTATTGAATCTCACACTTCCTCAATAAAACTAAGGTATTGGACCTAAATTATGGTTTCTTTGAAACCCCACGATTTTTAATATTTAACAATTTAACAAAAATTAACATTTAGCCTAAATAATTTTTGAATATTTTACGTACCAGCTTATCTTTAAATAAATTAAGGATAATACAATACGAAAAAAATCAATAACTCAAAAATTTAAAAAGAGACATAATTATCACATAACAGGTCTGGATTAAGAATATTTGAAATTATGAAAAATTCATAATGTGATATAACGTTATTTCATGGTTATTGAACCAAAATTGAAAAATAAGAAAAATATTCGAACTAAACAAAAAATAATTCAAAAATATTGACTAAAATGCACAAAATTGACTTATCATAACCTCACAAAATGATCAAATCTGAACGTTGTCACGTGTAGAAATGAACAATTAAATTTAACAATTATTTAACAATTTAAATAATCCCACAAATTTACTTAAAATTTACTATGAATATCGATATGCATAATCAGAAATTATTTAAAACTTTAATATAGAATATCATTTCGGGTTTTTTGTTAAGCAGTAACAGTTTATTCACCATTTTGTATTATGTAGATAAATATTTAAACTATAATTACAAAGCTTCATAATTGCAAAATATTGTAAGGTTGATTTATGTCAATCACGAAAGCGTAGTTTATGGATGTCAGTAAGTATTTTATAATAGCAAGTTCTGCGCATGAAATTATTTATTTATTATTAAATTTGCTGCTTTGACAGTTTACTAGTATTACTTATTAATTCACGAGTAGCCACCCCACGTAACCGTGTAGTCATACAAAAGTAGGAATAAACTCAGTGACTACCCAATAAGGTATTGGTCAATAACTCATTTATTACTGGCCAAAATACGAAAGCATTAATTTTAATTACAAATACACAACCTTAAATTACCTTTTTCCTGTTAAGTGTTTTATTTTTAATCGAAAAGTACAAAATTATTTCTAAAATTGTTTTTCTTAGAAAATATCATATTATTCAGTATAGAAGTAATCTTCCAACTGCGGATTTGCATCGTGCCGTAAACATCTTTTTTCGATTAAGGGTTTACCTTGTTTGACCTGTTTCGCAATGAAAGTCATTTGAATTTACCCCTGTTATTAAAAAAATACATTATTATGATGATGGACGTTCATTTGACTATAGTGATAGTTTATAAGATCACCGCAATGACGTAGTTCTCAGTTGGAAGGTTATAATTATATATACCTAATTATTTCATTTAAAACCGAGTTGGTTTTGAAAATTCATAGTTGGAAAAGAAAAGTATTTCTGCGCCTATTGACACGCGTGAAATAAATATTTTAAGTATTTCTGGATATATTTCCATTAATAATAAATATTAATAAAAGCAAATAAAGTCAAGTTTTGAAAACGCACACGTAATATCTGAAACCTTAGAACAGGAATATTATTTTATTTAATTCATTTCAATATGTTAATAATTCAAAAATATTGATTTTAATAACTCTAATAATATATGCCAGTATTTTTTATTCAATGTATAGTACACGTAATGTACAATTACAAATATAGTTGCACATTTTGTTAACTTTCCTTAAAGAAAAATCGTCCATTTGTACAAAAACCTCAAAAGATATACAGTCCACATAGTATTAAATTGTGCAATTAATTCACATTTAAAATAAAATATATATCTATAGTGATCAATTTCTAAAAAATGTCTAAAACAAATAGAGGAAACATCACGGCATCATTCAACATCAACTAGTGGGTAACATAAAACGGTCAACATTAATCTTATTAAAAAGTTATCTTGGGCTTTAAATTCAATATATAACACTAACTGGTCGTTCAATTTTAATCTTTGAAGTATGGAATTATTATCTGATGCAGCTAGGACACTTTATTATCGCATCAATTGTTGATCATCTACTGCGTCAGATTTACGTTAAAATCACGTCAAAGCGGTTTTAACGTTAAAATGACATTGTGTAGACTGTCCTTGTGACGCATATGAGAGTAAACTAATTTTAAATCAAAAATATGTTATATAATATTATAATATAAGCATGGAACAATTAGAACAAAATAATGAACAAATCATTCACAGATGGAGGATACATGTACAAGGACAGTTTCCGAAAGGCTGTTTCTTTGAGGAAAACATAAAATATATTAAATATACTTACGATAAATTTACATAATACATTTATTGTAATCACAGTAGTACAACACTATCGTGTGACCAGTGGTTAAGTTACCCAAACAGAAATTTTCGTTTTTACATTACATCTTTGGTAAACATTCACACTGTGTGTTTTGTTCAAATATAGGAAACAAATAATTTTCTTCTTAAAAACAGAATTTGTTCGACTATTATAGGCTTTACAAAATAATGTTTTACCAATTTGTAGAGAAAATACAATTTTTTGGAGAACTTCCTTGATTCAATTACAAAGTTAAAGTAGGATGTAGTTTTTAACGTATTAACGTGCTCAAAAAAGTTTACGAAGGAATAACAAATTCCATATAAAATAACAAAATCTTTAAGTAAGCTAAGTATAGAAAATGTAATGGAAAATCTCAAAATATTTAACATTTCAATAATACAAAACAATAACATAATAAAAGAGCTTAAAAGCCAGCCAAATGGATTATTTCTTTTCTTTTTAAATAAAAATATATAAAGTAAAGATGAATGTTTTTACAATACAGTATTTTTTGGATAAATAAATTTTTCACTTCAAATAATAATTTTAAAATTTTACAATATCCATATTTTCGTAGGCATATTATAAATTTGAGGAATAAATTAAACTCAATAATTTTGTTTAAAATTATTCAATTTGAAACTTGGAAAACAAATTTGGTAAACACGTAACTTTGCAACACTAACATTTGCAATATCGATTAATTAAGCCAAGTACCAATTTCATATTAGCAACAATATTTTTTGCTCCAAAACTTACAAATTACGTGACTGATAAGAATAAACTCCGTGCAAATAGTCGAGAGAATTCAAGCAGTTCATCTCAAACTAATGCTTGTTGAATTTGTAATGAATATACTCGGCAATGTTTTTAAATCCCATTTTTTAAATTGAATATTGAATAATCCTTAAAGTTTATTTTATATTTGAAAATAGGACGAAGAAAACTAAAACATTGAGATGCTTTTCGCATGTTTTCTCCTATGCCTTCATTGTTTACAGTAATTTTTAAAACTTCTAATGATAATTTAAAATTAAGCATTTGAATGCTTTAATATACCTGAGTAGGTCTCAGATAAATGGTTACAGTTAGCTTAATCATTGATTATAATATGGGAAAGATGCGAAAGTTTATTTTAAATTTGGTCCACTTTCAATCGTTCTTTTGACTTAAAAAGTTAAAAAAGTTTAGGATAAATGATTTACTACGTTTATCCAGGCAACTTTTCCTTTTTTTTTCTGAAAAATTGTGATTTTAACCGTTAGACTTTTTTGGATTTTCTTAATTTTCCGCACAACTACTCGCAGTCTCCCGGTCCCAGACCCATTGTTTGCTTGATTTTATTAAATCAATCACAATCACAGGAAGAGATATTGTATTATATGTAAAATTTTACTTTAACCCGAACCCGAGACTTCTAGTTGTCACCTTCTAGTATAATAACTGCGAGCTCCCGTTGGTAATCTGCTTCAACGTTTCTTCAATAACTCCAAGGGAAGTTTCTAATACTATTCTAAAATAATAGTAATTATTTATTCAAATTAACGGACTTACTTGCATATTGCTACTGCAGGCGGTATAAAATAAATCTCTCACTCTACGAAAACTAGAATTACTGTAATAAATTTTAACCATAAAAACTCTCTGTTGCTTAGAAATTGCTTACAATTACATTGTCAACAAGAAATAAATAAATTATACTGTTCTGTCAACTTGTTTGATAGTCATAACAACTCAGTTTTAAAAACATATAAAAATGATCATATACTATAGAATCGATTTTGAATATGAAATTTGGAGTTTGATTTTGTAAATATTTTGAATTTTCTGGTTTGTCCACCGACTAGTTGAGATGGCAACAACTAAGTGGAAAAATGCGGCATTTTGCCAAAAATGACCATCAGAAGCGGTCGAGGTAAAGTTTGTCTCTTGAATTTGATATAAGATTTTGTTTTCACATTTTTTAAGTGATTTAATTATTTTAATTTTGAAAATTGCTTCAAATTTGGACGAAGTTGACTTTTATTTGGATGCGATTGGTTTTGAATGATTAGTGATTTGATTCAATTGGAGATTTAGAAGATAAATTTAAGTTTGGTTGTTGAGGAATACAGAAAACTGCACCTCTACCAATGCTTTTATCAAAGTTTTGGATATGTTTTTGTGAAAGAAGTATTTATTTTCTTATTCTTTTTAGTTTTAACTATTCAATGGTTCAGGGTTGTGGTTGCTGCTGATTCCGCGTTTAATCTATCATATTTTGCTGTAAATAGCAACTTATATTGCGAAAATTAATTAGATAGATAAAATCAAGTTTGATTCATCATTCAGTTTAATGATCAAATCATTATGTTTGAAAATGGTTTGTTAAATATAAAAATTAAAATAAATAATACTCTATCTCCATTCTAACCTCTCTATTCGTTTCTGGACAGGATCGTTCAGCTTTGAACAAACTTCTGGACTTCTGGAACTGGGTGCTTTAAAGTCAGTAGTTGTTTAGGTTAACTATTAAGCCAATCGCCGTCTTCTAATTCATAATAATACCATATAAGGTAAAATATGTTAATACTGCTAAAATGCTTTGATCCAAAATATTCCTTCCATCTAGTGCTGAAAATTTAATTTTTGAAATTCAATATAATTATTTCATTATTCAAAATTACGAGTGAAAATTGCGAAAAACTGAATGTGATTTGATTAGCTGTTTCCAATTGGTTAAAATCTTAAATCCAGCTAGACGGTGCATCTTTGAGCCGCTCCACTCATTAAAAACATACCTAAAGCTGCTTTAACTAGAGAATTACAGATCTAGAAAGACGGGATTTTTGTATTTAAGTTAAATTCGGCAATAATTCACGAAATTCTATTTTAAATCCATTAATACGAATACTAGCTGGAAAGCCCGACCGCGGACGGGCAGCTAGACGGTGGATCTCTTTTTAGCGGTATAGTATTAAACATTTAATTTCGTTTCCCCATTTTGCTATACTTTCAAAGTAACGCAAACGGGCAATTAATATTTTTTTTTAATAATATCTCAATCTCAAATTCTAATTTTCTTTAGCCGAATGTTTTGATTTCACTCACTTTTCCTGTAGGTATTCTAGTAGAGTGGGACCCCCTGGTTTAAACTTTTGACAGTTAACTTTCAAAGTAACGCAAAAGTTGCTGCTAAACTCTGAGCAGTAATAAAGCTCTTAAATAAATGTTTTTCCAAGCTTGAATATTCTCTAGCAAAAGGTTTAAATTTCTCTCACTTTTGTTTAAACATTCAAATTTCCGGGTTTTTCCTGGAGAAATTTGTAAAATTATAAATTTCCTATCATCTCCAAGTATTCTAAAAGAGTGTAAATCTTGCGATATGTACTGGAGGGTGTTTCACACCGCCCGGTTTACAATTTTGACTTAATATTTTTACATTTTTTTATAATTATTTTTGTAAATAAATTAAAAGTAAACCAGGGGGCCTGGGTATGTACCCTCCAGTACATATCGCAAGATATCCACTCATTTAGAATATTGAACAAATACTTTTAGTCCTAATCTTAGTTTAATATATTTTTCCGTTTTTTCCTGGCGAAATTTGTATGAATATAAATTTCCCATCTTCTCCAAGTATTGTAAGAGAGTCGAAATCTTACGATATGCACTAGAGGGTGTTCCACACCCTCAGATCTCACGGTTTACGATTTTTACTTTATATTTTTGCATTATTTTTATAATTATTATAAATTCTTATAAATAAATTTAAAGTAAACCGGGGGGTTTACCCTCCAGTACATATCGCAGGATATCCACTTAGTTGGAATATTGGACAAAAGACAAATTTTTCCTGGCGAAATTTGTAAAATTATAGATTCTTTATCTTCTCCAAGTATTCTAAAAGAATTGAAATCTTGCGATAACTTCAGGAGGGTGTTTCACACCCCCCAGAACCCCGGGTTTACAATTTTGACTTAATATTTTTATATTATTTTTATAATTATTATAAATTAGTTAAATTATAAATTACTATAAATAAATTAAAAGTAGACCGGGGGGTCTGGGGGGAGTGGAACACCCTCCAGTACATATCAAAGGATATCCATTCATTTAGAATATTGGACAAATATTTTTAGTCCCAATCTTAGTTTAATATATTGTTTCGGTTTTTCCTGGCGAAATTTGTAAAATTATAGATTCCTTATCTTCTCCAAGTATTCTAAAAGAGTGGAAATCTTGCGATAAGTTCAGGAGGGTGTTCCACACTCCCCAGACCCCCCGGTTTATAATTTTGACGTAATATTTTTATATTATTTTTATAATTATTATAAATTAAATAAATTATAAATTACTATAAATAAATTAAAAGTAAACCGGGGGGTCTGGGGGGTGTGGAACACCCTCCAGTACATATCAAAAGATATCCACTTATTTAGAATATTGGACAAATATTTTTAGTCCTAATCTTAATTTAATATATTTTTCGATTGGTAAGAAAGATCGATGAATTCCAGTATTTTTTTACCATAAAATGACACGCTGTAGCAGGAGTAGGAGCAGCGTGCTGGGATTTTATAGATTAGGATGTTATTAGCAGACTCCGCCCATTAAAAGATATTACTACATCTAATTACGTCAGGCACACGCACTGTCAACGGAATGACCAATTCACCGACTGTAATAATTAGTTTTGAGATTAACGGAAACATTTGGCTTCATCCTTAAGTTTAAACATTTTATTTTAATGTCTTGTTTCAAATTCTACAAAATATTTGTAGTCCCATTTTACGTGCTACTTTTCAAATTATGTGTTTCAAAATGCAGCAATTTCTTTAATGAAGTTACTAACCAATGCTTTTTTTTAAATACTTAACTTTAGTAATTCTCGTCCAAAAGTTCTGAAAGTAATTAAATAAAAATTAACAACGTGAATATTTTCTTTAAGGCCCGGCGATGTTTACCTCAGTGCTAGTTTACTTTAGGAGTAGACTTTAATAAAAATTTATTAGTGAATATTTATCCGTCAACCAAATATCACGTCGTTAAATAATCATGACATTATCAAAATTTAAAACACATCAGTTTGTGTACCGCTTTCAGGG
Organism: Cantharis nigra; assembly: GCA_958510845.1. Taxonomy (NCBI): domain Eukaryota; kingdom Metazoa; phylum Arthropoda; class Insecta; order Coleoptera; family Cantharidae; genus Cantharis; species Cantharis nigra. The sequence continues at coordinate 6,269,929 of OY294034.1, read as the reverse complement.
CTCTAGGCTATTGTCTTTGCATAGACGCGGAATTGTCTGTGGATATTTCTCTGTCAATAAATTCAATATTCAGTTGCACTTAACTTTTATGCCGTGGATTGAATTCCACGTTAATAATACATTTGACGAAAAGTTCCATCATCTAGATACGAAACATTAAATTCTGATAACTAGGATTTGATTAGTTTGATTTGCAAAGCCCTAAAAATACATGCCTCTTTGTAAAAATCAGATGATACTTTGGTATAAGCTTGCCAAAGAAAACTTGAGAGCATGTGACGGCATTGGATGCTTCGTCTGTGAGCCAAAACATCCTCTGAGGAGAGCAGGCAGATCTGAAATTTCTCTTTCCGCTTTTTTTAATTAGAAGGTTTTCATTTACAATAATGTGACTGTAAAATTATTCAAATTTGATTAATGATTTTTACCTGTTTCCCTCCAAGTTATCCTAAAAACAAAATTTTTTTATTTAATTAGTACTAATTATTTAAACAAGCATTACATTTGTTATTAAATATGTAAATCATTATATTTTAATAATTCAACTCGAAAGTCTGAGTAATCGTAAACAGAAATGAATTTTAAATTAAAAGATTATATGATAAGTCTCGAAGAATTTGGAACAAAGTACTTCATTTTTGTAAATAACAAACTGACAAACTAATTAGTGAAACTGCATAATCAATTATTACGCTTAAATCATAACAGATTAAATTCAAAGCAAAACAACAAAATGGAAGTGGGAATGATTGTAAAGCAAATTCATTATAACAATACCGATAACTTCTTCAATTGAAAACTGACAGAACTTTTCATATTGTAGAATGAAGTCGTCATGAAGTCCTCCTACTTTACAGGACCTGTTTTTATTATCATGAAATGTACTTGAACTTCATTTAGAAATTATGCATTTAAATCGATAGCAATTTTATTGGGCGAATGTAAAAGGTAGAAGTTAGATTAATTGAATTAGCTAGTGAGCAGGTCTCACATTCAGCACTAAATACATAAATTGATATTAATTAGTAGATAAAGAATGATCCGGAACGTTAAAAGGCCAGTTGTCAAAATTAGAAAATTAATGGAAGAATAATTTAATTTTGATGTGTGATATTGTCCGAAATTTCTTGAAAGGAAAAATTTCGAGTTTTCCGTGATTTTTGATTTGTTTTTCGCGATAAATTTAACATTTCGGGTTAATCGATTTTTTGTTTGTGCGTTTTGATGTTAAACGTTTCTCAGTATGCTTTTAATTAGCTGAAATATAGTTCATGTTTTATTTAGTGATTCGAATTGATGTTCACTGATTTGATTTTACATAAAAATTTGTCAAGAGCTTTCCACTCATCACTATCGATTAATGTGTCAGATATCTGACCAATTTGTTTGAAAACCCGACAGATAAAAATTATGATTGGAACCTTTTAGCCCTAACAAGTGATATCGAGTGATGATAATCTACGTTTTTATTGCTTTGTTTAATTGAACAAATAAGTATGTTAAATGTTAAAATTTTATTGAACTATAATGGTCCAGTTGTTGGTTGTTCCAGGAAATATAAATCGGGAGTTTTAATAATTAATAAATTAAGGTGTGCGATTGTGTCGCTGTTTTACAAGACTTTTGTTTAGTGAGTGGAGTAATTAAGCAAGTCGAACAATAATTTTGATAATGAAAAAGAATTTTACTAAAAATAAGATCCCCTTTTATTCTGTACTAACGACGAGTGATGTGTTTAACGACATCTTGATTAATTATTGTTTTTTTGCAGCTTATTGTGGATATTAATGGACAAGTCGCTTTATTTCGTGATCTTTTAATTCACATTGGGCAATCCAGAGACTGTCCAGAACTGCGTGAGAAGATACGAAAACTACGAAGAAGTTGTGTAGAAGCTTGTAAACATACTAGTCAGCTCATTTTACCACAAATACGCAGGTAACTCCTAATTAAACATCTTAAGTTTTTCTTCCAGGAAGATGAACACAAACACTTTATCCCGCCTGAAAGTTTAATTTAAAATGAAAATGCAACTCGATTTTAATTGAGCTTATTTAATTTTACAAGAAGTTGTAGGTATTTATTTTGAATTTACAACGCCGAGGTGCTCTTTTTGATTATTTATTTAATATATAATTCAAGTATTCAATACACTCGATTCCATCCAATAGCGTAATTCAACGTGGAATTAAATGGGATAAAAAGGGAATCACCGATGCAATTTTATTATTACATTCGCTTTTTTATAAGACGCTTTCACCGAATAATTTTCCTACATTTACTGGAAAAATTTTTTAAATTATAAAAAGCTTCATACTTTCCATCAAAATACATAATAATGTGCCATTTTTATTAAGTATTATGGAAATCGGATAAGAAGTTTAAAAACTGACAAAGGTATAAAATCAATATTTTTAAATGACTAATGTGAAAATCATATAAACAAATTAAAAAACTTTTTCTATTAAATTTTTAATGTAAAAACGTTTTCAAAATTAATAAATTTATACTTTCTCTTCAGTTTCCCCTGTAGTATAAAACTAGCTTTATTTCCTGCTTAACTTTATAAAAGGTTTGTAATCTTCTTGCCATTAGTTAGCTTACGCTTCATATACAATTACAAAATACAATAACAAAAGCAAAGTTGTGCATTTTATTTTCAGATCTTCTGATAGAAAATCTTTGTTCACAATAGCTTCCTATCGAAGATTATTTTTAAAATTAATTATAGTCAATATAATTCTATTTCAACTGTTTCTAACTTATTTTCTAATAATTATTATTAAAACATACAGCGTGAGTCACCTTTATTACTACAATTAATTAATTAATTTTGTTAAATCAATTTGTTTAATAATAATTAAATACCTCTTTTAGTTTAAATGAAACGCCGTATATATTGCTATTATTTACCTCTATCAATCGGGACTTCACTTTGTTATCTTCTATTTATACATTCTGGATTCTGGATTTTAGGTAGGGGGGTAGGGAGGTATCCCCACACGCACTTAGGACTCTAAATGAGCGGCCCTCCGTCCTTTCAGTCCTCAAACCATCCTGTCTCCAGGATAAATTCGAGTATTTTGGCAGGCGGAGTGTCGCTGATTCTGGCCATGTTAGGCCATTTGTCCCCTAACATGGCACCTCTAATTGACGCTAGCGACGGACAGTGACAGAGCACATGTTCCGCGCTTTCGTCTGCTGTATTGCATCCCCGATATCTATCTACAAGTCCCATTGTGTTGAGATGTTTCTTCAGTTTGCAGTGTCCAGTTAAAATCCCTGCAATTGTCCGTAGATTGACTCTGGACAGCTTCAAGTAATATTTTGAATGCCTACTAGAAGGTGCTTTGATCGCTGCCCTAGCTTGTCTGCATTCAGTTTCTTTTGCCCATCTGCAAGAGTGCAGTTTTAGGATGTGTTGTTTTAGGAGGGTATCGATAGTTTTGACAGCTGGTACAATCGGGAATGGGATAGTTCGTCGCGAGCGTTTCGTCGCGGCCGTTTTGCCGCAGCCGGTTCGCCGCAGCCGGTTCGTCGCATAACTATTTTGACGCAAAATTTATTGGTCGCATGGACAATTTGCCGCCGGACTGTTGGCCACAAAATCAATTCGCCGCAGGACTGTTTGCCGCAAAATCAATTCGCCGCAGGTCTGTTAGCCGCAAAATTAATTATTTATAATTTTAAAAGCAAAAAAAACTATTTATTATTTTATTAAAAAAAATTACTTAATTAATATTAGGTTAGTTTTTAATTTATTTTAATTTCTTTTCTAAAGTGAAATTAGTCTTTCAACCTTATATATTTTATTTTTTTTAAGACAGATCTGTGCTTGAGTGAATGTGTGATGTTGTACTTATTTATTTATAGATTAGAACTGTTGAAAGAGATTATACCTAAATTATATTGTGTATTGTTTATGATTTTTAAGGGTGAATTCATATTGTCCGATTTTATTGTGACATTTTGATGTATTTTTTCTTATGATTATCAATTTTTAGATTCTGGTGAAGGCCAATATACATATAAGGTTGAAACCGGTTAATAAGCATAAAGTAGCATTTGTTTAATTTAAGGACCCAAAATACCCAAAAAAGCAGTCCATCTCCTGAGTTATTCTGAAATTGGTCTACTTACGAGTATCTAGAAAAATATAATATCAATATTATACCTACTTATCGGATTATTTAATTCACCTATCTAAATTAAGATTAGTTTTCGCGGCTAATAGGTTCTGCGTCGAAAAGGATCGCGGTTAATGGGTCTTGCGTCTAATAATCCTTGCGTCGAAACGCTTGCGTCAAAATGGGTGCGCGTCGAAACGGCTGCGGCGAAACGGCCGCGACGAAACGCTCGCGACGATAAGTCCTAGACCCGGTACAATCATCGGCTCCGGACCGCAAGAAAGGCTGTTGGAGCCGTTTCTTGCCAGCTCGTCCACTTTTACGTTACCCTTGTTACCTTGATGCCCTTTCACCCACAAAAGGGAAATGGCATTTGAGTTAGATATCTCATTTAGCGTCTGAATGCATTCTAGCAACAGACCAGATGTGACCTTGTGACTCCTTAGTGCCACAAGTGCCGCTCTACTATCTGCAGATATCTGAATGTTTTTGTCGCAGATAAGTTTATCTTGGACTGTTTTTTCGCAGTGCAGTATACCCATAAGTTCCGCTAGGAAAACCGATGTGTGCCTGCCCAGCGGTATGCTTATGTTTAGGTCAAGTTCAGCAGAGAAAATGCTTGCTCCTGAGCCAACATTGTTTTTGGAACCGTCCGAGAATAGACATATGTCATAGTCGTGGGTTTCTGTTGGATTCAACAAAATATTGTATTTCCTGTTAAATATATATTTAGGGGAGATTCTGTCAGGTACAAGGTGAAGCAGAGGTACTCTGATTGAGTAGTCCTCTAAAATCCGCATATGACCCACAGCTCCTCGCCTATGGTTCCACAGCCCCCAGCTACGTAGCCTAAGAGCAGCCTTAACCGCCATCTTGTGCACATGAACATCAAGTGGTGGGATGCAGAGAAGTGCATTACGCATCACTCCCGTTACGGCCAGACAGATTAGTCTCTGAATCCGGTGTAGGGAGGATGCTGCTGTTACTTGTTTGGTTCTGGGCCACCAGACAAGTGCACTGTAAAAAATCATAGGTCTGGCAACCGCAGTGTAGAGCCAGAGGGTGATCTTAGGGGAGAGGCCCTATGACCGTCCTATCGCCCTTCGACACTGCCAGAAAGCCATTCCTGCTTTGCTAATTTTGGTTTTCAAGTGTTTTCCCCAGTTTAGCTTCTTGTCAAGTATTATTCCCAAATACTTGACTTCGTTCGCCAGTTTTAGAGGAGTCCCCATTAAGTTAGGCATTGTCATGCTAGGTAACTTTCTTTTATTGGTGAACAGAACAAGCTCCGTCTTTGTCGGATTGACCGAGAGAGAGGGCTCAATGCACCATTCCTCCAATATTTTGAAAGCTGTCTGCATCAACCTGCAGAGCATGTTTTCAAATTTGCCAGTAAGCAGTATGGTCTGCGTATCCTATGGTATAGATACCGTTTTCGTTAAGGCGTCGTCCACTACCATAATCCACAGTAGCGGGGAGAGTACTCCCCCCCTGAGGACAGCCTCTAGTCACAACACCTTTGATCTTTATGTCACCGACATATACCTCTACGGCTCGCCACTTCAGTATAAAACTGATCCAGTTGGCAATGGTCGTGGGAACACCGTATTGGCATAGCGCTGCATTTATACTTTCAAAGGTGGTTTTGTCAAAAGCCCATTCGACTTCAATAAACGCTCCTAGGGTGGACTCTTTTTGGCCCAGTGACCTTTCGACGTGCTCTACCACCTTGTGTAAGCGGTCTCAGTAGATCTCCCCGGGATAAACGCGTGCTGGTTTACGTGTAGTGGTCTGTGTATCAGAACCGTATCACGCATCTCTCTGTCGCACAGTTTTTCTAACGTTTTAAGGAAAAACGAAGTTAAACTGATTGGTCTAACAGATTTTTCCAGGAAGTAGTCGCCTCTGCTTGGTTTTGGTATAAAGATAACTTTGACCTTACGTCATTCCTTCGGTGTGTATCCGTGTGCAATGCACGCCTGGAACACTCGCACGAGATGACTGAGCAGGTGATCCAGACCCCACTGAAGTAGGGCTGGAAGTACCCCGTCAGGTCCGGGCGATTTGAAGGGGCTAAAGGATTTGATGGCCCACGCCGTTTTGGTCTTATCCACAACCTTCTTTGCAATTTCCCAGTTGGCCTCAGTCGGTGGTTGGCTTATGGTGTCAGTCCAATCAAAATCGGAGACTCTCTGACTGTCGGGAAAGTGTGTGTGTAGCAGTATTTCGGCAGTTTGTGAGAAAACTGCTACACATTTATAAAATTTTGCAGGGGTAGTACTTGGCAAGCTTTCACATTTACCAGAAAAATCAAAATAATTTATATTAATAAAAATAGTATATTAAGCAAACATTGAGATATCATTAAAAATAACCAATCGAAGGGCTAATACCTAAATTGCAACTAAGGCTTTAAGGTAAGACAGTAGGATTGCTGACAGGATACTGCTGTCTGAATGGACACTTCGATATTATTGGGGTTGTAGAGGATTCCACATGTAGGAAAGCGTGGAGAGGAGGAAGAAACTCCACACCACATACTATTATGTCGTTATGTGTATGTCCAGTTATAGCCAAAGTGAGGTTACTATACCGCGGTTATTCATATCCGACACGGTAGGAAATAACCCAGGCACCCATTGGCCGTATACTCAATTTCATTTGGGAAACATAGCTAATGGAGTAAAACTTGGTACTTCAGTGCAAATAGGCATTGAACCACAATCCTTTAAGCAATCCATTCATTTGGCTAAATTCTTTTGGCATAAACTCATTAGACCAACAGATCATTTTTCCGAATTCTATGTAATTACTCCGACAGTAAAAGCAATTAAGAAAATGATAGATATAAAATGAGTTGAAAACATGCAAAAATTAAAAGTTGCAAAGTTGCGGTATGTGCAGTACAGGAAGTACATAAGACGGAAGGGCAATGAAGAAGTCGACTGGTAGAATTACGAATGGTAGACAAAGACTTTGTATTTCTTCGACAAGAAAGAAATGAAGTAAGCTATACCATGGTAAGAGATATTGAAAAACAAATATGGCAGTTCAATTCAAAATGATTTTCTAGAAATAGGAATCCGATTTAAATTAATTGCCGTATTTGCTATCATCTTCACCTCAGGGGATCATTTCTTCATTGTTGGTTTAGTGACATAGGTCCTTGTGTCATCTTTAATCTGGACCGCAGCGCCGATCCATCGTTTAAATATTGAAATCTATTTGAGAAAGCTCTCGTGATAGAACATACATTTTTGTGTTTGGGAAATTGGTTCTTTATCATCTCCATAAGAAGGGATTTTCAAAAATCAACCAATAAAACGGTGCGTTTGACTTGTAGTATAATATTAATATATAAATGGAAATATCCAGAAATGGGCCCTTCATGCAACATCTGGACTTCCCCCGGTAAAACAGTGAGTTGTGAACAAGGCCAAATGTACTTGAACAACAAATAACAGGTTGAGTTCCCCTTTTATGTTATGGAACCGATCCACGACCTCCCACTAGTTGGTCGAGCAAGCTTTATTTGTTAGGGGTTATCGACAAGCAGTTTTGGGTTGTAGCAATAATTAAAGAATCAAGTTAAAACCCTTTTAGCATTTCAATTTTGACTGTCCATGCCCTAAACGGAAGGAAGTGACAAAGACGAGAAAGATGAGATCCCTATTCGGGGGAGATTCGGGGATCTTGCTGGCTAATTAATAATTCCGCCTCAACCATTTTTCAGGATTTAAATCCTCTTGATTATTTTTTATGGGGTGCTGTTAAAGCGTTGGTGTATAGCAACAGAAGAAAACCCGACGACAGAGAAGAGTTAGTGCTGAGAGTAAAATGCTACAGTAGTTCTTAACAAAAGAAGAAATTCAGAATTTTTGTCAAATGTTTCATTTAAAAGACAAGGTTTTCAAAATACTAGAAAAGCTCGAGTTTTTCAAATTTTTTTACTTTAATTCAACGAAAACTGTTGATTTTAAACAATAAAAGATTGGAATCTAGTTTGTGGTACCCCGTCAAAACAGCCCCGGCCAAAACAGCGCCGACACAACAGCCCCGTCAAAACAGCTCTGGAAAAATAGCCTCATAATAAGATAGCCTCGACAATATAGCCGATAACAAAAATGCTAAGACAAAATAGCCCGATGACAAAAGGAGCCGTCCATTAATTACGTACGGGTTTGGGGAGGGGATATCGGAAATGTTATAGAGCGTTACGTGGAGGAGTCCAACGTAGCCAGATTAATTTAATTTAATTCATTTATTTTACGGTGAATCCGTGATTTGTCGTGGTTGCGCCAGCCAAAACTGACCCTACGCAGCCCTAAAATCAATCCATCTCGACTGGGAGGCCCGACCTCTCCAGGGAAGCCCGCACAGAAAACCCATTACTTGTAATTTCTATGTACTCCCATGTTAAACGTGTGGATGATTTTGATTTTCAAATACCGTTTTCTCGAAAACTAATGGATAATCTAAAAAATCGTATTTTTTATAAAATTCTTAAATAATTCTCCTGTTTTCCAATGGTATATAATAAAAAGTTCAATTTTTGGTATAAATTAACGGACAGTAACCATGGTATAAAATGTTATTTGTAGCAACCTGTAGTATACCTTCGTGTATCGCTATACTACATTAGACAAAATACGTCGGACTCCCCCCCACGTAAAGGTCCATGAGATTTCCGATACCCTCATCTCCCCAAACCCTTACGTAATTAATGGACGGCCCCTTTTGTCATTGGGCTATTTTGTCGGAGCTACTTTGTCTTTGGACTATTTTGCCGGAGCTATTTTAGCACGGGTTATTATGTCGGGGATATTTTGTTGGGGTTATTTTCACGGGTCACTCTAGTTTATAGATTAATTCATCCTCTTTAAAAAAGCACTAAACCATTTTTACTGAAAATCAATTTTTTTGGGGCTGTGAAAGTGGAAATTAAAAATTATTAAAAATTGAAAAACAGAAGAGACTGAAAATCTTCTGAGCGAAGAATAATTAAAAGATTCGTGGATTTTGTGAAGCTTAATGAAAACAAATCGAGATTAAGGAAAAATACAAAATGGAATGAATAATGAAAAACAAAATGTGGTAAATTGTGTTGCGAAGTTACAAGATAGAAGCAATGAGAATAGTATTTGAATGGAAATCACCTATAGGTGATAGGTGATAAAGGATGGCCGAGAGTAAGTTGATGGGATAAAATGAATGAAGACCTGGTGGAAATTTCCAATCTCCAGGACTAGCATTGGAGGAAAACAATAGTTGATGAAGCAAAAACACACACAAGGTTGTAGTGATCTAGAAGGGTGCTGAGGAGTGATCCACTTCAAAGTTGAATCTGGAGTACTTCATAAAAATTACAATATACTCCCTCAGGAGTGATACCAACCTTCATTCATTAATACATTAGTACACTGCAAGGGAAAATTTGCAAAACATTTATTATCTTCAATTAAGTCCCTTGTTCTTGTCTGTACATTTTTTTATATTTACAGAAAACTTTATATTGTACTATACTTATGTGGAGGGCACAAAGTCCAAATTTTTAACATAATAGTTTTGAATCAACCAGCAGTAGGCGTAAAGCTTATACCGGCTGACTAGGAAGCGAGCAACTGCGGTTCCAATCCTGGTCGTGTCGAATACACTGCTGTGATCTAAAGCCCAAAATATACCTGTTGGCTATGAGGAAGACCATGGGACACCACCCCATTTATTAAATTCTCTAGATCGTCATCTTGGCAATAGCCAATATGATCGCTAACATCCAGTAAAAGATAGTCACGTGAAGAAGAAGAAGTTTTGATTTACTCTCTCTTTCTATGGTTATGGTTTAAAACAGTGGTTTTTAAATTATAGTTTGCGACCCAAGAGTAGTTCTTTGGCTTTTATGTTCGCACGCTATAAATATCAAAACTAATTTTTTTTTGTAAAGCTGACGTTAATAGCTATGTGTTTAATTACCTCGAATTAAAAATTGAATTTTATAGCATTAGTGTTAAAGTAAAAGCGTGATATATTTTTTTAATACCAGTTTTAAAAGTAAACTCCATATGGGTAATTAACCTTCAACACAAAATGTTTTAATTGTTTTACCACTAAAAAGTACATAATTTTTATAGAACATATTTTTACTACGGTTTTCTAAAATTATAATTAAATGTAAAGTTTTAGATTATTAACTTTATTGATTTCCAGAAAAACACAAAAATTATTCTGCCCCACTAAGCACAAAGGGGGTAACTGCAGTTTCCATTGCTTTAAGGTAATCAATATATGACAATAACAGCTGACTTGTACATTTTATAAAATTTTACTTGAATCACGATTTCTACTACTAGAAAACAACTAAATTTGTAAGAAAAATAGTTGAAAATCCCCCTTTCTGGTTAGTACACTTGATTATTGGAAATCATTGGAAAATATTTATAAAAAGCTAGTTTTGAGTTATACCCAAATAAAATATTTAAATTAAATTAAATCTGTAAATTTAGAGAACCTGTTCCCCCATAGGGAATGAGTTTTGGAGGGTGAAACTAAAAAAAATATAAGTATTTAAATAAGTAGTAAATTAAAACCAGAAATATTCTTGAAAATTTTTTATTTTAATCCGCAGCTTCTTTTCACAAGATGGCGAAGTAACGAATTGTAATCTCGGACGATAAGTGCTAGTTGAAGTGACGTGTTTGCAATCGTGTAGCCTATCAGGTAGAGATTTAATCCAATTATCCAAACTATTGCAAAAATATCGAAGAGATATGCGAAATTGACGGTCTTGGATTTGAAGTGAGTTGAACTTCAGATGTCCCTGGAATTGGACCGATTGCCTAAAATAAGTTCTGTTGTGAAGTGTTTATTGTTTTTATCGATTTTATTTCAATTAAATTTACTGTTGCTAATGGTGAAATAGTTGATACGAAGGATTCTGCAAGATTTATAGTTTTGTATAAGCTCCAGGATTTGTATGCAGTTAAAATGAAATTATATTAGCACTTCAGTTGAGTTATGTTTGAAAATTTCGTGTAATATATTAAATAATAACATATTGTTAATATAAAAATTTTCAAAATAAGTTAGCTATAGACATTCCGAAAAATAAAAACTAAATTGGAATTCTGCGTTATTAAAATAACTAAAAAAATATTTTGACTTTGTAAGGTTATCCTCGAGCAAGCATAACTAGTAAATAAAAGTTAATTGGAATAAACACAATTTTTCGATAACAAAATCAAAAAATGTAATATGAGAAAAATGAAAAAATGTAATGAACATAAAAAAATAATTAGAATACATAGAAATTCAAACGAAATAAAAAGAATAAAAGAGAATTAAAGAAAGGTAATTGATGAGTCTAGTAATAAAGGATGACAAAGTTAATATTACCTGCAAATATGTTTTTGTCGATGATTTTGATTTTATCATTTTCAAGAATTTCAATAACCGTTATTGTTAACAAGTTGGTACATTTTTTTCTTCTATTTATTTAATAATTGGAAAGTTTTTTATTTTTAGAGAAGAAAGCATTCCAGCGGTATGTATTGAAATTTCAGCCAATTTAGTAGGTATTTAATCAAGGATTAAATTTTGTAGTTCAGAAAGTATCAAAATAAATTACTTTTAATAAAACAAAATTAATTACAAACCTTGCTTTGCTCGACATTTCATTTTGCTTTCAAAATAATTTTTAGTTTTTTTGAAATATTTAAATATGAAACGATAATTTTTTCAGGATGGAAAATATGTCTTTGTGAAATTATATCGCATTTATCAAGACACCTGGGAAGTAATCTATTTGTTAATAACAAATTAATGTTTTGAGCCTTGTTTTCGATCTAATTAACGAGTATTTATAGAAATATAATTTGTTGATTCAACATTCTTCTAGGATCAATAATTTGGTTTGGTAACAATTGTCAAACATGATCGATTACCAAAGAATCTGTAATTTAAATATTTAGATTAACATCAATAAATTTATAATAAACTTAAAATTTAAAAAATAAAATAAGATGCTCGTTATAATCAACTTGAGAGTAGGTATTGAAAAAGTAAGAAAAATTGAAAAATTCCAAATTAGCTTTATGAGTTTTAAAATTTAAAAGCTACATTTATTGAATTTTTATGAACAACTGAAATAAATTTACGCAATTTGTAATAAACCATTATTGCAACAAATTCAACACGCCATTACTAAATTATAATTTAATATTGAGAAATTACCGCCTATATATTCACGGTAGTAACAATAAAATTTTTAGTATTTTTATAATACATATTAACTATTTTATTGACTCTTAATATTCTTTTAATAATCTCTGAACAATAAAATACAATTTGAATTAAAAATCTAACTCAAAAGAGTTACCAGCACTACCATGTGCTGTTTTTATGTTGTAAAAACTAGTAGAATTTATTGTAACATTTAATTTCATTTTTATTGGTTAACGTTTAAATATATAGGCTACTACAATTTACAAAAATTCTTTGTGTCAATTTTTGTATAAGTAAATAATAGTAAAAAGTATAATTTAAAATTGAATCGATAAAAGAACCGACTACCAAGTAATATTTATTTAAAAATGAATATATAATTAGGAATAAAGTTTAAAGAAGAAAAAAAATAATATAATAATAATTCAATGAATTCTAACCTAACTTAAGCTTAGTTATTCCGCTAGTAATATTTGTATAAAGTTAAAACGGAATTGAAGCTTAGAATATGGAAAGCCAGTTAGTGGAATTATTTTCTTTCCATTTAAAGCGCTATTTTTAATTATTTATTTATGTTTAAATCGGTATTTGGGGTTTTCATTTATTTAAATTGGTTTTTGGTTTTATTACTAATTCACTTTAATACTAATTTTTTAGTTTATTTCCTATACACTTACATTGTTATATCTGAACAGTATTTTGTATTGCTTAATATAGCAACTAAACAACTAAACTGTGACGCGCATGATTGGATAAATTAGGAAACCTTTTAAGTCCTTTAACGAACAGACGGACAAAAAATAATTGAAAGTTCGTTCACGTGCTTCAAATGCAACAAAAGCTTGTTTGGATTTGGTACGATTCACCCTGTACAATATGTATTAGAGGTCTTCTAAACATAGGTAATTGAACCATTCATACACGCAATGCTTGCTGGCGAAATATTACTTTGCATGTTCGTTCAAAAACGAATTATGAAATCCACAATTTTATAACTCTCTAATAAATCACTTTTACTTTTAAATTTTATTATGGATTATGATACTTACCCTTATGTGTGTTTCTGCTAAAGAGATTATATATTGCAGATTATAAATTAAATACAAAGTACATTATACTAATTAGTTAATAACTAAATTATAAATTAAGATTCGCTATACCAGAAATGCTTCTTTGGTGGTTAAAATAAAATCGTCCCTCTACACTAAAAAAAACAATACCTATAATAATTGATTAATATGCTACATACAAACAAGTTGAATCTATTAGTGTCTTATTTCTATCCTGTAGTTGTAATAGCCACATTCACTAAATATTATATTGGTTAACCAAGCATTAAACATAACCTATCATTTAAACTCACCACATCGTTAACCTCACTATATGTTGTAAAATATACTACATGAATAATTTTGCTAAATGATACTAGGTACTACTTACTTTACAAGAAATTTCAATTGACGTAATTTAGACATTTCATATCATTAGTAACAAAGCGTAGTTTTATTTATTCATTGTATTAATTTACAAAGCGATCGATCTTGGCTAGTCAAGTAACCTGATACGTGTCACGGAATTCCGTTACATGATCAAAACGTAAAGTTTTGGGCTTGCTGTTTTAAGAAATCGCATTTTTGGAGCAAGATTATCAGATCAGACGATCTAATCTTACCACCTACATGATTTTTATTTGTGTGGAATATATTTAGCAAAACTAGAAAACGTAGATGAAGTTGTAAAATGTTGTCCTAAAACAATATTGTTTACAGCTTTCTAAATCATCTGCTCTCTTGATGATTACGTCATCCTTGTATGGTCTTCCAGTTGTCGTCCAGTTGTAGGTTTTTGGTTGGTACCACTATTGATTTGATTCATGCCATGATCTACTTCTCTTACTTTCCACTACGGCATATTGGTAGATATAGTCCGCTTGAAACAACCTGTTAAGTAATTTTCCTTTGTTATAAATCTATGTAAAAAATGTACAAGCTTTAAACATCGTTAGAGTTCACCTTTAAGGTTTTGATTTAAAGATTGAAAAATTATACAATTTCCGTTTCGTAAAAACGTATTTCTTTAATCAGTTTGAATTTTTATCACACCGCTTCAACTTATTTTTAACATTGAAAATGTCCTTGGAGTCGTGGTGCTACCTCCACCTGTAAGTCTATGGGTTACTTTAGGATTGGCTCTGTAATGACATCTGAGCCCGGATTGGGTTTAACTCCAATTGTTAGATCATCATTCATTTTGGTTATGAAGTCAATTAGTGATTGGACATTTCCTTCCCGGAGATTTTCCCTTCTTAAAAAATATTCCAAACCCGTCAAAATATGATCAAAACTGTCGCGGTCGTTTATAAGTTAAGTTATTTTGGATGCTCATTGTAGTATAATATATGAATATTGGTTTTGCTTTATTACAGTTAATAAGTTTACTTTCAGTCCTTAAGGTTAATATCCGGATTGTTAACTCTATTATGTATCACATTCACGTTTTAATAATAATGAATTTTCGTTTTCTTCTTTTAACTGCATGTTCTAATTTAACAATTCAGTAGTATAAAGTGGTAGAATCATCCCTTTACAAGGAAGATTGGGATTTATTAAATTTTTAACTTACGGAAGTATCTTGATTTTCCCGCTGAAAATTCACTAGTAAGAAGTTTAGTTGCGAGATTTTCCTCTAAACTGCATTTCTTTTGAGAAGTACTTCAGATTTTAACTTTTGAAACCAACGCACATTAAATATTGATATAATTTCCCTTCCGTTGCAGCAAGGCCGGTGATTTCTTATACGCGGGGAGTGTGCGCCTGTGGATTAAATCCCATTACAAATTTGGCGCCCGACGTGGGACGCTTAATTTGAAAAACGTTTAAATCTAGCCAAAATATACTCAAATTTTATCAGTAAGACTCTTTTGGTTACCACTGAATTAAAAATGAAGAACATAAAAAAGAGTCTGCGTCAGGTGACAATTTTTCTTTTTCGTATTATGTTAATTGATGAAAGGTAGGTAAATCCTATGCGGTTACATACACCGCAACAATTGAGAATCAAATATGACTTTGATATGCTATTGATTTTGTAAAGGAGTTATTGCAATTTTAATTAGATACGCAATATACTAGAGGATATGAGGATTGAAAGAGATTTTGAATTTTTGATTACGCGTGATAAATTTCCAGCCTTAACTGCTATATAAATTTACATAGTTGTATTTGGTAGTCCCCAATTATTTTTGAATGCTTTTTTAGTTAAATTAGACTTAAATTTAATTCGTTGCGTTGCCTATGGTGAATTTAACTAACCAACATTTTTAACAATACATACTCTAAAATAAAGTATTTATAATATGTTTCATTACGTTAATAAATTTTATCAAAATATTTTGAACACTTTATTTTTGGAACATAAATAATATGTTAAGTTTTCCCGCTGTGCCTGATTTGCATTTGCAGGAAAATATCCCATATGTTTCGTAAATTTAATCACAGTAACTTTAGTTATATTTAAAGTTGTTAATAACTCAGTTTACTCTAAAATTAATAGAAGGTGAAATGTTTTCAAAAAACTTGATTTCATCTGCTAAGACGAAACAGTTGAGAAAGTAAATCAGTCAGTCACAAAGGATAGAATTTAATATGCTCTTAAGATAGAAACATGAAACAATCAAAGGAGTTTTAAAATTTGCAAAATTTATGTTTACAAAAAAAGATTTTTGAAAGAAATTTATGAAAGACTCTTTTGTATAACTATAATATGCAAAAATAGTAGCTGAAAATATTATTTAACTCTTCTACTCTTTCTTTTAGAGAAAGATTTTAACATTTATACGACTGCTTAAAACGAATTCTCACTCATGAAAACAGCGAGACGAATTACTTTACGTGCCCTCCGAAGTACGGAAACGGTCATACGAAAGCTGGTTCCCTAAGTGCCAGCAGGTAAACGCGCTAACTACTAGGTCGACGACCGTCTTAACCTATTGCATTCATACATTACATCATATTATATTATTATTTTGTGAAAATTGAAAAGAATTTATCTCTATAGATTTCAATTCATACAAAAAGTATGCGTCTTATTTTAAAGAATATTGAACGTTAATCTATAGGATATAGCTTATACGTTGCAACTCTGCTTTTTTCGCGGTTTAAAGAAAGTTAATCAACCGTATATACGGCGCATTTCAGGAAAGATAAGTTTGAAAATTTTACGATTTTCAAATAATTTGCCATTTAATTAAGTATAAAAACCTATGGCTTAAAAATATTTAAATACGGTTTTATTTAAGGAAAACTGCCTGTGATGAAAGCTAAAGGAAATAATTAAATTACTTTATATAATAGATTTTATTTTGTGGTGTATACGATTTTCATCTTTATCGAATTAACGAAAATCAAATGCCATTCGCTTTTACTGTTATGGCCGGGGTCATAAATAGTTTAATAAAATTTAATGTGGTAAACTATGTATTATATTCATATTATCCAATCGCGCCATTTCCTTACACGATAGAAAAATATGCATTTAGCACAAAAGTAATTTATTCTTATACTCTTTTTTTTTAGTTGATAAACATTCATACATGAAATCTTAAAAGTTCATTTAAATATCAGCAACCATAGTCTAACTCTTAAACTCTAAATAAATAGCGCATTAGTTTTATCAGTAAGGATAATTAAATCAAATTCATTACCTATGATTGCTTTTCGCGGATATGATGAAAACTGCCCTTTACGTATTATTATATTAATTATACTTTGAATTTATCTACATTTTCCTCCTTAATTTAATCCTCAACTCGATATCTGTTTATCGTATTATATTGAATAAAAAATTAAATAAATTTTTGAAAGTCGGCTACCGTCTGAATTTAGACCATTGTATCGGAAACACGCTGTGGCGAATAATATAAACAGTTAAATAAAGTTCATAGTAACTTGGAATAATTTTTGTACTAGTAAAATTAGTAATTCTTATTTGAATAAATTTTTATATTTTTATATTTACTAATTTTTTTAAATGCTCGCTTCTGTACGAGTAACGTAAGCTTTTTTTTATTAAAGCTAACAATATTTTTCCAACGTAACGGCGGAAATTAAATCCACTTCTTGTTTAACGGATACTAATGTTTACCTTTACACTACAAAGGAAGATATAAGCCAAGCTATAATACATTACACAAATTAAATTTAACATGTAAACCTCACTGGAATCTTAGAACACGTAACTTGTATAAGAAGTAATTAATAATTTTCAAACTTTACGTTGGTGCCCACTTAAATTTAGCAATACTTATTCTGAGAAAATTCAAATAAATTTACTTAAAAGAAACATTTATTTAAAAAATATTAATAAATCAGCCCTATGAGATTAGTTCATTAATTGTTTCTTAATGTAAGGGACTACACCAATTAATATAGGGTTAAAATAAAATACAGGGTGGCCTACAGCCAACTAAACAATTGTGTTTTCATTTAAGGTTTGTAACTTTAATTAAATTAGTTTGTGTGCTAATTATGTTGTTTATTGTTATTTTTTCATAATAAACCTTTGCAAAACATTGCTTTTTAAGTTAACAAATAATGTTATTGCAAATACTCACATACCGTCAGCAGAATGCAGGCATTCGCAATTGAGTCTCTTGCATATGTTAGATTTTTTTATGAAATAACTTAGCAATTTTCGGCAAATGAAAAGTAGTACAGATAATTAAATTATATCTGCTCTTAAAGTAAAGAAATTTATGATCTGAAGTAGTTAGTTTGAAGGTTAAACTTCAAGTTATTAAATTTTATGCTAATTTTTGATAAATATTGTAATTACGAAAATATTTTGTTTGAAGTGAACCGTCTAATATGCCGGATTCCAACCGGCATATCTGTTTTGTTTTCGGTTTTTGAAATTGTTAAGATTTTTAATTTTCAATATTTAATTTCCCTCAAATAAAGCACAGATATTTTTATTTTGCAGAAAAATATACTTTTGATTTGATTTCAAATCTAGTAAATTCAAAACGTAATTGCTATATTATTTTCACATTTCTTTACCTTATCCGACTAATCGATTCATAGAGCAAATAACACACCAGTTGCATGCCTGTCTTGTAATTCTTTTAATTCTGAGTAATGCTACTCAAATTTATCCAGTAATTATTGAATAATAACCTCAATTTTGCAATATGAATTCTTTTAACTTCATTAGTTAATATAATTAACATGATGTTTTTTTGTAGTTTTTTAATGATAATTAATTCTTTTTGAAAAATTGCACAACCGTTCAAGATTGATTGAATATAAGATTGATGCCGGCTGATTGAGAAGGAGGGCAGCCGCGATTCACCTTAAATATAATTTTTATAATCAAAACAAAATTATTTTATTTTAATTTGAAGAATCTGGAAGTAAATTAATATTTAGAGATTTTGTATTTGACGAAAGAAAGGAAAAAAAGTAAAGAAAAATTAAAGAAGGAATAGTATTGAAAAAGTAAATTTATTATAGTTGTGGAAGAAGTAAAATAAAATATTTAAAATTTTGTAAGAGCCGGTGTAGCCGGGAATTTTAACCGTCTTTTATTTTACCCCCAGTAAATATTCACTAGGGAAATTTTACCCCCAGTAAAAAATGATTAGGGGGTAAAATTTCACTAGGGAATTTTTACCGGGGGGTAAAAAAGCTCAAAATATTCTTAGAGAATTTTTACTCCCTTAAGAAATTTTATAGGTAAATAAGAATTTTTATAGCTGTTTATGTATCAATTTCCATAATATTTTACTGCGAAGTGCTAAAATATCTTCCTCAGATATTTGAAGAATAAAATAAAATAATTTAAAAGTTTAACATAATATATTAATTAAAAATTACATTTTCTTATACACTTCCTTTTACAGAAACTACTACTTCAAAATGATTTGAATTTTTATGGTTCAAATATATTGCCAGAATTTTGTAATTAGGTTCATCGGAAAGGGCACTAGGTGATTTTGATTTGGTCGCCGGTTATTTGACCCCGGTAATTTGATCCCCGAGGTAAATTGATCCCCGGTAATTTCACCCCTGGCAATTTGATCTCCCTGGTAAATTGGTCCCCGGTACGGCAATGTCTCTTTCAGGAGCAATTTCGCTAAAAAAAAAATCATAAACTACACTAACCTACATAACCGTTGCAAGTCTTCGCACGAATATCTCTTTTTTACGGGCGATTTTGCTAAAAAAATCATAAGCTAACACTAACCTGCATAACCGATGCATACCTTCGCGCAAATATCTCTTTTACGGGCGTTTTCTCTAAAGAAAAAAAAAATAAAAAAAGAACTTACCTATATAACCGTTGCATATCTTTGCGCGGATATCTCATTTTTACGGATGATTTGGTAAAATAATCATTAACTAACACTAACCTACATAACTAATGCATATCTTCGCGCAATTATCTCTTTTACGAGCGTTTTCGCTAAAGAAAAATCATAAACTATAACTAACCTATATAACCGTTGCATATCTTTGCGCGGATATCTCTATTTTACGGGCGATTTTGCTAAAAAAATCATAAGCTAACACTAACCTACATAACTAATGCATATCTTCGCGCAATTATCTCTTTTACGAGCGTTTTCGCTAAAGAAAAATCATAAACTATCACTAACCTATATAACCGTTGCGTATCTTTGCGCGGATCTCAGTTTTACGGGTGATTTGGTTAAAGAATCATTAACTAACACTAACCTGCATAACCAATGCATATCTTCGCTTGGGTATGTATTCTTTTTACGGGCGATTTTGCTAAAAAAAATCATAAACTAACACTAATCTAGTACTTAACCGATGCATATCTATGCGCGGTTATATCTTTTTTACGGACAATTTTGCTAAAGAAAAATCATAAACTAACACTAATCTACTTAACCGATGCATATCTTTACACAGATATCTCTTTTTTACGGGCGATTTTGCTAAAAAAGTCATAAGTCAAAGTCAAAGTCACTAACCTACATAACCGATGCATATACATCTTTTACGGGCGTTTTCGCTAAAGAAAAATCATAAACTATCATTAACCTACATAACCGTTGCATATCTTTGTGCGGATATCTCTTTTTTATGGGTGATTTTGCTAAAAAAATCATAAGCTATCATGCATATCTTCGCGCAGATATCTTTTTTCTAAAACGCTTTTATTAGCTTCACTTGTAACTAACTATGTAAGAAAATCTTGGAAGCTTAATTTGACCCACTTTTCGTTTTCCGATTGAGCTAAAATTTTGCACATAGATTCGTCCCCGATGTCAATACACTTTGCAAAAAAAATTTCACATTTTCCGAAAAAAAAGTGAAAAAAATGCTTTTTTTTACCCACTTCCCGTTCTCCGATTGAGCTGAAATTTTGCATACACGTATAGCTTAGACGACAATGCATAGTTAGCTATGTAACGATCTCCTATCGACACTACTATTCTAGGTTTAAAAAAAAATAAATAACTAAGCGAACCTTAAATGTTTTCTGAATCAGTAATAATTATTATAATATTTCTATAATAATAGAAAAGTATAAAATAAAATATTATAGTTTTAAAAAAACCAAAAAACACGCTTTTATGACGCTCTAAAACGCACTAAAAACTAAAAAATAATTAAATTTAACCCTTTCGGAAACCTTGTAGTGAAAAGATAATTGGTGACTGAAAGGGTTAATAAACTAATTCAAAAAGCGTGGAGCGCTTTGTCTAAATTAATTAAAAGCCACATAACCAAAGCGCGCTCCACGCTTTTTGAATTAGTTTATTAACCCTTTCAGTCACCAATTATCAATTGACTACAAGGTGTCCGAAAGGGTTAAATTTAATTATTTTTTAGTTTTTAGTGCGTTTTAGAGCGTCATAAAAGCGTGTTTTTTTGGTTTTTTTAAAACTACAATATTTTTTACGGATAATATAACTAAGACGAAATTACAAACATAAAGAGGAATAATTTTATAAAATAATGTATTTTAGTAAATTATTTAGAAATACATTACAAATTCAATAAAAAAATCCAGTAGAATAATATAAATCGTAATTGGGGACAAAATTGCCGGTATCAAAATTACCAGGGGATGAAATTACCGGGGACGAAATTACCAGGAGATCAAATTACTGGGATAAAATTACCGGGGATCAAATTACTAGGGGTCAAATTACCGGCTACGTCGGCTCCTATGAGTGCTGCAGTGAAAAGCATTTCAATATCTGTTGCCCAAATTACATTTTTGTCCATTTTGGTGATATTCATGTAATTCTCAACACCAGAAAACAGATCAACTTCTTGTTTTTGAGTTTCCATAAATTCAGTTATTAGCTTTAGTACTTCCGATGTGCTGATTTTCACTTCCGGTAATGCATAATAGTATATTCTGTAACGAGTTAGGAATTGGCATATTCTGCACGAGGGGAAAGTTTGTCACCCAAGCCGTTAGGCGAGGGTGACGGTCCACGAGTGCAGAATAGCCATTCCAAACGGGTTCCAGACTATACTTTCTATACGACTGATGCACAGTGCTAATACTTGTAACAATGCTAATTCTTGTAATACGCGAACTTCAATTTGACAGTTGGCGTTATAAAACCGGTAAAACAACTTGTTAATAGATGTCACTACCAGGTTTTAATATTTCTTAGATTTGAGAATATAGTCATTCTGTAACGGGTGTTACAGATTTAAATATTCTGTAACAGGTGCGAAGAATGTGTATTTTCTGAACTGAAAATTGAGCCAAAATGTTCGTATTCTGTATTAGTCGTATAGAAAGATATTATGCATCTAAAAATACAGTTACCGTCTGCCTTGACGTCTATAACAGTGCAAGGCGAGTGGAGCAACGAATTTTTTGTTTTTGCAAAGTCGAAATTCATGTCAAATGAAAGTCCAAGCGTCTCACAAAGTTGTTTTTGCCAAATATTATTATGGGACAGATCGAAATTTTGATTTTTCCGTAATGCAATTAATTTCTTCCACAGATGATTCATGTTCTTCATTTTTGCTATTTTTTAGAGAAAATTATTTAGAGAATATTTATTTAAAGAATTATTTAAAGATTAAAATTTTTAAAATATTTTTTTATAACAAATAATTCATTTTTATTTTAATATTTTTAATCTTAACCTGCCAAGTGATGTCTTTTTTGATTCTTTCGAAAAATTAATTTTTCTACGTTGTGTATTCTTAACTTTACTGTTAAAATTCTATTGTTTTAACGTTTTTGTTAGTTCTGTTAAATGTTAGATTAGAATTTAACTTAAAATTTAAAAATTCAGAATTTGAAAGTTTCTTAACGGCTATTTGTAATGATAGTTTATAGCAATACAAAAACATGAATTGTACGTAATTGCAAAACTGTAATGTTAGTATATAATGCATACAATTTATCGAACAATTACATTGAACAATGTTTATTATCAAACAAAATCTCGAATAACTTGATTAGTACGCCAATTTGCTGGTATTGGTATACCCTAATTTAGATTTAAATTTTAATTAAATATAGATATTTTGTTACCTCTAATAGAGTACAAAGTATATGAATTTTGAATTTGAATATTTCAAGCGTTATCAAGTTTCTTGGCTTAGCCCCTAGCTAGCTGTATAAGCAAAAACTCGCAGGCCATAATTTAAAAAAATTTCTTACTATAGTCCATCCCAGATACTAAAAATGTAGGTGGCAGATCGAATGCTAAACCAGATTTACAAAAGGAAACGTCATTTAATAATTTGTTACGCGTGTTGCCTAATCTAGAATGTTTCTAAATTTCAATTCTAAGTTTACAAATCGTATTTTCACAAATTTATTTCAATTTTAATGTAACTTTGATAAAATAAATAAAGAAATACTGCATAGGAACTATTTATTATAATACAAAAAATTAAATGTAATCTGTCAATATCACGTAAATTTTGCTAGTGTGAAGCCGCCTAATTTCAAACCAATTTCATTGGTTAATATTTCGAGGTCATCGTTTTAGTACAAATTCTAACTATTTTCTTAAATGAAATGGACTATAGAATATAGTTTTATATATTTGCTACCTTAACGTTTAGTTTTCACAGTATGAAAACGAAAGATCCCCCGAACTAGTCAAAGCAGGACCCCCGCAATCAGATTTTTGGGGAATCACACGTTTGCTAAAAATTCTTCTTCAACATAATTAGGCCTTAAGGTCTTTCTTGTGATTTCCAGCTTCTTGTGATATGGACTGCCAGACTGACAGACTATTCGAGCAAACCTATTGTTGTTTATGCGGTTGACGTGTTCATTCCATCTTCTTCTTTGTTGTCTTTCTTCCACATAATCCTTCTCCATTTTCGTCCATTATTCGTTAACCTTAAAAAATGCAATTTCCTAAAATTATTATAGATTGAATCATGTTGGATTATAGTTAGTTTCACTCCTGTTGAAACAATACTATACTTTTTAATTTATGTGTTTCTTTATAATTATAAATTTTTAAGCAAATAATGTAATTTTCATAGATGTAAGCATGCATGAGCTCTTTTTATGTCAAATATTTGAAAACGTTCTATAGAACACGAATTATAGCAGCCAATAAATTTACACATAAAATTTATCATAAAAATTCCTATGTCGATTATTATCTAACATTCTACACTGTAAGGTACATACTAGAATGAATAGTTTCGTTCGGGTTCAAATAAATAATTTATTTTATATTTTTTTATCCTAATAATCCTAAAAAACAGAATTATTTTGAGTATCCATTGCCTGTGTCGCTTTTTTATTGTAATATAATATTTAACTGCATTTTGTATGACTGAACAATAGAATATATTTTTTCTATTAAAATATAAGAAAACTTGGAAGCTTCCTTAGGTTAATTTTAAGATATATCTGTTGGTCCTATTATTATTTTTGGTTTGTGTGTAAATGTCAATATTAGCCAATTCTTAAATTGCACGTGTGCAGCGCGAAAATTGGAAACGCAACTAGTCGGTTCTACAAGAACCTCGAGCTTTGTGATTGCGGTCATTAATTTACTTAAATTGTAACTTTCGGTGAATTCTGTAGATTTATTCCTGCTGCAGGATTATATTCAAAAAGTACTGTAAAATCCGGCGCGTTTATTGAGATTTCCAATCATTATGCCAGCAGAATTGCATAATATGACAATGTTTGCGATTCCGAATTCAGTATAGCGCTGGTTTCTTAACTAGCACCCCTCTGTGCGGTAAGGGTGGTGATTTAAGGGATAAAAACGTTAATTATTTTATAAAAATTATGGATTGTTGCCCACCTTAACGATGTTAATTTTTTGCGATCCTTCAAGTGTAAGACAATGTATACCATAAAATTAAAAGCATTTTAAATTTTACACCCTAATGAAGGATCAGTTCTTAAAAACTAATGAATGACATTCAGAAATTAATGCTTTTTAATACTGACAAGAAAATTGCAAAGCAAACAAATTAATACCAAATTAGGCACGTACAGATTACTTTTTGTAAACAAAGCACCCAATTTTGGGCAAAAAAGTAAAGAAGGATGCAATTTTATTATATTTATGTAGTATTTTATCATGTTAATTAATTTTCAGGGATCATAAGGTAAATATGTAAAGGACGCAATGCGCATTACGTTAATATTAAGTTTTACTACAAAAGGAGTAAGCTCAGACTACAAATCTGGCTTGAATAATCCTTTGGTTATCTTCTGGTACTATTGTTGCATTTCTTATTTACAAAAACATAAAGCTTGGAAATAATTAGCATACTTATGTTTCTTTTATAATATTCTCTCATCCTATTAAGATAGACGGTTTGGAGTTTTCATACGAAACATATTGAAGGTTTATATAAAAAAATTTAAATAACTTCGCAGGTGGCTTTGAAATTTTAAACTTTTGCTATTTCCTTCCCCTCACCGAATCTGTCATTGTATTTTGATTTCAATTGTATTTTTTTCTCAATTCTTATTGAAAAAGTAATATTTCCTTCTTTTT
The DNA here is from genome assembly GCA_958510845.1 of Cantharis nigra. NCBI lineage: Eukaryota > Metazoa > Arthropoda > Insecta > Coleoptera > Cantharidae > Cantharis > Cantharis nigra. The sequence goes on along the minus strand of OY294034.1, from coordinate 6,244,591 downwards.
ATTAATTTGATCCAGCTTTGCTTAACAATCTTTAAATCAACTCAAATATTTAATTTTATTTATATTTTAATTAAAAAATATATTTTCATTGAATAAAACTTGAAAAATTTAAAATATTTGAATTTTAACTTTAAGTTTGATATAAATAATTTTATAATAGGATCGAAAAATCTCTGCTAGCTGTCACCGGCCATGTTTAAAATTAGTTTGAAGTTTTTCTTTGAAATACTTATCCGTTCAAAAAGTTTCACGATAAATCGAACCATTGCCATTGCCAAGAGTATTTTTGCAATCCTTATAACATTGCTGGAAAGCGATTTTTGGGTTGAGAATTTTTTATCGCTTCAGCTATCTCTGCTGAAACACGAAAAATGGACAAACGAGCATTTTAGTGTAAACCTACGCATAAATAGAGCAAATTTAACTAGTTTTTTTTATCGTTAGAGAAAGTTGGTTCAAATCCCACAAAGAAATTAAGACTCTTTGGATTAGGCTTCGTTCGATTTCTTGTAATTCCGTCTCGATCGCAAGCCATGGTTACACCAAACCACTGTTGTGGATCTCTCAGTTTTAATTTGATATTTTTAAATAGATAAATAATACTCTCGAGATAATCTAAAATCTCATACTTTTCGTATTTTTAGTATTTAGTCAATTATTTAACAACCGGATAACAAGGCGGCATGAGCTGCTAGTGAGTGTCGTAATTCATTTGAGGGAGTTATTACATTCTTAATAAATACCATAATTAGTATTTTTAATTTTTACGCCTCGTAGGTTCATTACCCAATACTTATTACTCAATACCATGATTAATAGCTATCATTACTTTTCTTATGTTTTATTTGATTTACGAAATATTAGTCAATTACTCTTCAGACAATAAAAAATTAAAATTGAATCAAACGTGTAATCAAAAAATAAATTGTATGTTGCCAAAAACATAACAAACTTGCAGACTTATGTACCAGAAATTTAATTAAGCAATATTGTATATTGATTACCACAACATTTTTATATCTGAACATTTTAGAACCAGGATTTGAATTCCTTGTTGACCGAAGTTTCAAATAATCGTAGCTTTCACTATGTCAGCTTTGTAACTAAGGCAAGGGTTCTTCCTACTTTCTTAAGAAGATGACATGTATAAACTTCCTACAAATTTCAATGTCAAATTAAACGGTTTATCCTTTGAACCACTTCCAAGAAAGTTAAAGTAATTATTTACATCAATAATGTTGTTATTTCAAAATTTAAACTTATTTATAAGCAGGCGCTTTTACTTAGCGTTTATAACGGTTAGCGGGTGCTAACTTATTACACAAAATTACTTCGGCGTTACTTATACATAAATTTTCTAAAAAACATTTTCTTTAAAACTGTGTCTACTTCAACACTCAACGTAAAGACAAATATTAATTTTAATTATTTTTCCCTCAGCTTTCTTTCTCTTTAATATTTTTATTTGTTTAATTTCCTTTTACTGACTTGACGCAGGATGCGCGAAACATCAGAAACGTCGCCGTCAAAAACCATAGTAGTACTTTAAGATCAAACATGATCTTATTTCAGACTTTCGTCAGATCTAAATTTGACAAAGCAAATGAAAACTCACCTACATAACAAAACTGACAGCAGTTCAAGAAATTAAGTTTATTTGTTTTACTCAGCAACAGTGTTTTGTTTTGATAGTCCAAATGCCAATTAAATGTAAATTATGTAAACGTAATTATTGCTCCTAAAATAACATGACATAACTTAAACTTCAATCATATGTTTATACAATTTATTGTATATAAAAATGAAATGGAAGTTTTTTTTTGCAATTTTACCAATTCTTTAGTAAACTTATCCCTACCAATATGAACCAACTTACCGTGCTAACGCAAGTTTTTCTCGACATAAACTTCCTACATTAATTAAAAATTATTATGCTGAATAATTTGAGAACACCACCTGCTCCCGTTCGTCTCAATTCGTATTACCTAGTGCGGAAAAGTATGGTTAAAAACCAATTTTCAAGCATAGTATCTTATGTCCACTGGACGACAGCTGGAAGCATCTTCCTCTCGGTTTGTATATTTAGGTCTTCAGTAGTACCTCCTTTGGAATTTTATCCAAACGTTTCTTAATTCCTTTCTTTTTCTTCTTCTATCCAATAAACTATAACGGAGTATATGCAGAAACTACTTTATTAAACTTAATTTGCTTTCCCAGCCTTGCTTTGTTTTTTAAGTAGCAATAGATGGAACCAAACATGGTTTTGAATTTTAATACTTTTTCTTCTGCAGCTCCCGCATTCCAGCTAGTCTAGATGCGGACACAAAATTGGAGACCGTCCGGTGTCCAACAGAAAGAAGGTGAGATAAATGTACACTATTCGATTGCTTGGTCGCCATTCATATCTAGGGCGATTGTATGTTCCACCGGTCGGTCCAATCTTTTTAATCCGACTTATAAGTTCCACCGGTCGGTTGGGGTGAAGTTACTAGAAATTTGTCACCGACACGATTTACAGGTTCAATCAAAATCTGCTACTGTAAATTTTGAATTGGATGTAGTTTCCATTTAGGCCAGTCTTGGTACAGATATATCAAGAAATTTGGGTTATCTGGAGAGTATCGAGATTTTTACTCACAGAAATTGGTAACTGGGTGCGGTACAGTTTTGATTTGCAGCATTTAAGCTCATTTAAAGTCGATTCAGTCTACTGCGAAAACTTAATATTCATAATATCCGACGTTCTACGGTTGATTATTTATTTAGCTAGTATATAAGTATATAACATACATACAAATTCTACATATCCCCCCGAGCTTTAGACTGCTTTAAGAAGGGGAGGGGAGTGATTTTAACATTTTGTAATTTCGTTTGAGAATTATATGCTACCTAAAAATCAAAGTTTGAATTATTACTGAAATATTACGATAAGTACGGTTTTGGGGGTCTTAATTCGGTAGTATACAGTAAGGTAGCACCGGTGGAACTTACCACCGTCCCATATCTCAACAGAATCTGTAATTTAGTGAAAGCTGTAAAGTTGTCCCTTCTTTTTTATGCTTTTCTATTTTTTCTTCTCTTTGATTGTTTGATTTTGATCATTAGTTTTTTTCATCTGTGGCGTAGTGTAGTATGAAAGACAGAAGGGCAGTGGGTAGTTACTAAAAATGAGAGGTTCCGAGATGGTCATTGGCCTAGAAGTTGGCGCGATCAATTGCTGACGATAATAGATATTCAATTTAATCCCGTAGGGATTTTCACCAGAAAATAAAATGTGACCATATTTATATCCTGAATAGATTTTACTAAAGCTGGGAATCGTTGTCATTTTTGTATTCGAATATTCGTTCATCAGTTTATTCGAATATTCAAATAATTCGAATAATTCGAATATTCAATTAATTCTAATATTTATTCAAATAATTCGAATAAATAAATAAATTTCAAATAAATTCGAATAATTCGAATATTCAGATTAGATTATATTCAAATACAGGGCCGGAATCTTTTAGATTTTCCGTGTGGTGCACACATAATTTTAAATGTTATACATCATGTAGCATTGCTAAATCTATTTTAAATATTATTAGATTATCACTAAGTATTAATTTATTTATTTGGAATTTAGATTATTTACCGTGTGTGTCGACAAATTATAAATATAATTTTTGTAAATTCGTAGTGTGGTACTCGAGCACTCAAGCAACTCAACTGTTGCCGGCCCTGTTCAAATATTTAAATCTGTTAAATAATCGAATAATTTAAACTTTAAATAATATGTCAATATTCGAATAATCTGAATATTCGAATATTTTGAATGTTTGATGCCCAATTGCACCACCTATCCTTAAAACTTAAGTTTTACTTAAATCTTATTCTGACCAATGGGCAATCAGTGTGCAATGAAATGGGGTGGGGCTTAGCGATTCGAATTAATTATTCTAAAATTATTCGAATATTCAAACTATTCGAATATTCAAATTATTCGAATATTCAAATTATTCGAATATTCAAACTATTCGAATATTCAAATTATTCGAATATTCAAAATATTCGAATATTCAAAATATCCGAATATTCGAATAATTATTCGAATAATTCGATTGTTCAAATTATACGTTGCGATATTATTCATATTCCAATATTCGAATTATTCGAATTTGATTCCTAGCCTTAGATTTTACTGTATACGATTTATTTTAGTTTCATTGTTATATATGTTTGTATTATTACATCTAATTGAAAAACAATTATTACAAACATATTAAAACTTTCGTACAATGTATAAGTGGAAAGTATGAATTAATCGATTCTTTTCAACTGAATGATTTAAAAACGTGACATATTTAAATACAATTTTTATTTGATGTTGATTAAAATATTAGATGTATGAGTTGAGCTTTTTAGTAATTATGGTTATTATTTATAAATTTAACTGCCCTCACTATGGCTGTAGAATGGTCATCAATGTAAATTTAATGTAATGGTAATACGGGTATGCAAGTACTACGGCATATTTTTACAAATATGTACAAAAAACCAGATTTAATAATGGAAGCGCAAGGATTTCAACAAAATTTTGTTTATCAACTACAATATTATTAGTATTTTAAATAATTATTCACAATTTTATTGATTACAAACGGCATAAAATGCTTAAAGAAATTGGCATTTTTAGTTATAAAACTTTGAAACGATATAACACAGCGTGCGTGAGAGATTACAATCATTTGGGATTTAGCATATTTGTTCATTACGCACACACATATTAAACTGCATTGTTTAAAACAAAAAAAGCAATCATTGCTGATAAATGCAAAGTCTTTTATTTTAAAACTTGAAAGTTAAATGAACTTTGCTGATGGGTCACTACTCGATAATATATACATAATTATTCTATACTATAGATATAGAGTAAGTACTGTTTGAGAATATCGAACTGGAATTATATTTATAAATTTGAAATGATAATTTAAAAAATATAGAACAGCATCGTTTTTTTTTATTTTACGAAAAATTATATTTTAAATTTTTTCAAGATAGCACCATCTATATTCTTGAGTTCACACTAATATTATTTTACTTTTACAAAATCCTTCCATCAAAAGTAACCTGACATAACAACCATTTCAAAAAATTACATTTACAAGACAATATGAAAACGTTAATAAGCTTTCATGGCATTAACCTAAGGAATTTTAAGATTCGAACTCTGATATTTGTTTAAATAAGCAAGCTTTAAATGAATCAATGTCACCAAGTGCGGGTGTTAACCGACCCACTTGTACTTTGAAAAATATTTGATTCTCAAGTAACCTCAATTGATTGAAAACGTTACATTATTTGTTGTTAATCGAAAAACTGAGCAACTAAGATTTTCCTTTAACTTCAATAATTTCATTTAATTCATAATTCGATGTAGCTGAATGAACTGAAATTTTTATATTTTTTCAGTGTTTACTTTATCATACAAAGTATGAAAAAGTATTGTTATCGTGCAGAAAAGAAATTGAGATTTTGATGAATTTAGGCATATTGGGGTCCCAGAAGCGGAAAATCATCATTTCCAAAAAATGTCTGTATGTGTGTCTGTGTGTGGTCAAATTTCGTGTGCGCACTACCTCAAAAGTAATAGGAATTTTTTTACAAAATTTCGTAAATAGTACATATTGCAGTGTCCTAAAATGCAACTTAATCGAATCAAATGCAGGTGTCATTAGTTGTCAATTCAAAAATTATATGTCATCATTTTAATTTCAAAGAAGCTTATATTATAAATTATGACAATGTCAAATTTGACAATTCACATTTTGAGGTTAAGTAAAACAATTGAAATGTAAGGGCAAGCCATGTGGCTAGTGACGGTACGTCGACAGTGTGTTGCGGTGCATGCATGTAAATAAACAAAAATAAACAAATCATAGGAGGAGTAGTAACATGCAGAAAATAAAAAATATGTAAATCTGAAAAAAAGTTGAATTGCTTAGAAACGGCTGAAAAACAATATCTGAAATATTTAGTTAATCCTTGGACGAGGTCCGAGAAGGTTGATCTCTGGACACGTTCCGAGGTAGTTCAATACATTGGAACACGGACTTCAGTCCAATCAAGTTGTTTAAGTGGTGGTTTCAAAGAAACCTGAAGCCAACCACGTAGTGATAAAAAAATTAATTTCGACTTACTAAAATAAATTCAATTTGGATAAGCAAATGTGCAAGGAGTTATTTAAAAAATTTTTGGAAGTGGCATTGAAATTTACTGGAGTCAATTTGGACGTGGCTTCATATCACGTGGTTGAAGAGGAGGTGAACCACAATTCATTTCAAGGAGAACCGTAAGAACGAGCTACTGCTGTTAGGTTTGCATAAACTGATTTTTAAAGTGCTGTTGCGGATTATTGCGGATTTTGCGGAAAGTTAATAGATACGGGAAAAGCGCATCGTTAGGCGGAAATTTATGTCCTTACATTTTGTAATTCATTTGTTTAATTTAATTGAAAAATAAATATTTAAAATTCATTGCAAAATTTAAGATTCTTTGAAAAATATTTTTGTTAAAAAAAAATTGATTATTATTTTATTTCGTTCACAAGTTACATGCAGAGGTTCGTTAAGTTTTGCATTCATTGCATAAAAAAGAAAGTAAGTATGGACTCTTAATAGTCTTCCACTGTTAACAGTGCAATATATATTGAGACTTAGAACTGATTAGATTTTGGTTAAAATCGGTACACGGAAACGGAAAAAAATAAATATTTTGTAAACTAAAAAAATTTTTTTTGAAAATTTGAAAAAATTCAAATTCCATACCGACGAGAGGCTATATTTTCACCCGTTGACGTCGGCATGGAAACCTTTACTTCACTCGAGAAATCTTAAAATTTGAATTTTTCGAAAAACATAGGTACTATAAACCAGCAAAAACGCGAATGGCGCCTGCGGCTTTAATTTGCGTCCTAGGAAATGAACTAAAAAGTCATTTTGTAGGAAATTTTATATACTTTTTTTGATGATATATTTCATTTTTTCGAAAAACCAATAGGTTGCCCAAAACTTGGAGTTTTTTTGCGAAAAAACGTGATTCGGCAACGTTTTTTCAATATGGCGGCTTTGGCACAAGGAAATTTTGTTCGCAAACCTCAAATTCGGATTCTACCACTAAAATTATATAAGAATCAGTTTACAATCCTTTGCCACAGAAATTTGCAAGCTAGACCCTCTTTTTCAACGTGGTTACTGGACTAATAAGAAAAAACCCGAGTGATGGAATGCGGAAAGATCGAACGGAGTATGGGCGATATAGTTGTGGACGATGCAGCTATATGAGAAATGAATGAATTCCCATACCTGGGCAGTTTAATAGCTAAAGACGGAAGAAGCAGCGAAAACAACCTTATATAACAAAAATCGACTAAAATGCGGTTGATACAAGTAATACATAAGGAGTGTAGCGCTGTATAGGTATGAGAAGTGGACCATTGGAAAGACAGACAGGAGAAGATTAGAGGCGTTTGAGAGATACTACAGAAGAGCCCTAAAGATCCGCTGGATAGCAATTACCAGATTCTGGTCAAAGCGATGAGGTTCTGAGAAGGATGGGAAAAGTACGAAGGATGTGGAAATAAATAGTTAGTAGGAGATATCAGCTAATTGGGCACATACTGAGAAGAGAGGGATATCTGAAGACTATAGTTGAGGCGGGCAAAGTCGATGGCAAGAATCCCAGAGAAAGACCCCGCTAAGATACATAACACGATTATGGAAGACACTGAAACTGATAATTATGAGAGAATGAAGAGATTGGCTACTTCCAACTGAGAAGAATGGAGAGCTGCTTCAAACCAGTACCCCGACTGAAGACTTCGAGAGAGATGCTGTAGAGAAATTAACATCGAATAAACTGGCATAAATAACTCAATTTATCAAAAAATTGAAGATAAAACTCTCTAATTCTGAGGTGCCGCAATGTTAAAAATCAAAATCCACAATTTTTTCAAATAATTTCTGGTATAATTGTGAAAATAAAACCAACAAATAAATCCACCCAGATGCAACGATATAAATTCAAACCCAATTTTAAAAATTTTTCTAAATAATAATTAATTGTAATTTTATCATAATGCAAATATTCAAAATTTTTAATTTATGCTCAAAATGGGACAAATAAAATAATTTACTTATTTAAATCAAGTATCAATTTAATCGTAAAATCTCAAATATATATTACAAAGCTTATTGCGATTTGGTTCTGACCGCATGGCGGCCATCTTAACGGCGAAAGGCTTGGTTTCCCTACCTAGTTGTTGCCATGTTAACCAATTGGCGAGAAAACTAAAATATTCAAAATATTTTCAAAATTTAGAAAAAATATATTTATTCAATAAAATAAAAAATTCACAAGTTAATCATTAAATTAATGTAAAAATCCAATGGTTGATTTTGGAAGATGAGATTTTCCCTCCTGGGTTTCATTGTATAACCGAGGGGTTCACAATGAAATCCATTTAACCCATATCACGAATCCAAAGTGTTGAATCACAGCATTGCCATCTGACCCGTTTCTAAATAATTAATTTCACAGAGGGCGGAGGTCGAAATCCGACTGATAAACCAGAAAATGTTTACTTGCTGCTTAAAGGTTTACTTGAAGGAGCTTTATTTAATCCATCACATTGGACGTCAAATTCAATAGTAGTCCATCCGTCTTTACTATCTACATTTCCATCACATCCTTTATCAGAATTATCATCAACTTCATTATTTAAAACTAGATTATCTTTATTTTTAATTATCTCTGTTTTCATCAACAACGTCCTCACCTTTGTTAATTGTTCCATCAGATATCCCTTTCATTTTTGTTCACGTTTTTTCTTGATTGGAGGTTGTATTTGACATCTCTTTGGCTTTTGATGGAGGGTAATATTTATTGCGTTTTTCCAATTTCTGCACTTCGTTTTGAAGATTTTTATTTTTTACCATTGATGTTGAGGTCTAATGTATTCACCATTCCTAATGAAACGGAAAAATAAAATAAAATAAAAAGGTAACATGCATATAATTGAACAAAACTCAACCACAATATTCTTTTAAAATTTTGACGAGATTCATTATAGTATAGATTCATTATAGAGAACAATAGCTATAATAACAAAAAATTACTTTCTTACGATTATGATTTTCTTAAGACTCCTATCTTAGAAACTGAACAGTTAGCATGCAAGAGTGCTCTGGGTTGCGTGTTCACTGCTCAGGTAACATCACAAGTAAGGAAAATTACATTTAAACCATTATTGGCTGCAAACCATTATATTGGCCAACTAAAAAATATCTCTTGTTTTACCTACGGAATTCCATTATTTATAAGCTAAATTTTACAGAAACAAAATTAATATTGTAAATCAAAAGCAAATCAATAACTATAATTTATATAAATAAAAGCAGTATTTATATTAAACTAGCATTAAATTGTTAAACTCAAACCAACGTTCAAACGATCACACTTTCAAACGGTCGCAACCAAACGTCCTGTATTCCCAAAGATTGGTTTATGCAAAACGCCGTCAAAGTACCGCACTTTGAAGGCGTTTGTATAAATTCACCTTTAACAGGTGGTTTTATATTGGTAATATTGTAACGTTTCTTAGAGCAATCGAAGTTGATTAATTGGTTTATAAAATCCAATGCCAATTTTTTTATGGGTAAGTCAGCTAGAGGTGACTTACTAGTTTTAAATATATTTTTTTAAAGTTTTTATTTAATTTTGTTTGTAACTTCATCTGTTTTGGAATTGATTTTTCAGTCAGTTCCAGATGAGCAATTGCTATGAAATTTGGCACGGTTGTGTACTTTTGATAGTAATAAAAAAAATCAATCGTTTATTTCGACGTAAAAATGTGGATGTAATAATTCGGTTATTGAATTTTGTAAATTTTACATATTAAATTGAAAAAAAATATTATTAATCATTAAAAAGTACCAAATAAAAGCATTTAAAACTTGTTAAAGGGACTTACTTATAAAAAGCGTCATGTTATTAATTCATATAGCATTAACGCCCCGACAGAGCCCCACGCTTTGTGTCAATTTGATGTTCAAGAAGCTGGTGCTGTTGTGAAATATTACTTTTTAGGTGGGAGTGCATATTTTATTTATTTCAAATAAAAGTTTTAAGTATGTATGCATTTTTGATATAAAGTGGGGTTTACTTGGAGTAGAAAAATTGTATATATTTTTCTATTAATAATGAATTGGGTGGGGGGATTATTTATTATTAAAAATTGAAAGTATTTTTTATAAAATAAGTTCAACGAAGGTGAATTGCCTAAATAGATTATTCAAAAATTTAAATCCTGCAAAAAGTAGTGGATTTTTGGTTGTAACGATCTATCATGAAAGATAGATACTCCTCTCTTAATGAGTAACGCGGGGCTTCTGCAAAATTAGAATTCCCAACCGAAAAAAGAAATCACATTAACTTTTTAATGAAGATGGGAATATTTTAATCTGTTGATTTCCAAGTTTCTAAAAGTTTTGATCATACAATATGTTCTTGTGTTTAACAATCTATCACCATGACAAATAGTATAGCAGCTTACTACTAGCTGATATCAACTCCTGACAACATATTTAGTGACAACCACTAAACCAATCATACTAATCTTTTATTATCTCCAGATAAGCATAATGAGAATCTAATAGCAAATAATAGGCAATCAGGCAAAACTGCATACGATTAAATTTTACGACAATCGACGATTATAGAATTTTACCCAAATTTACCATCTACATCAATCACAATTCCATCCCTTTCAGATAGGATTGAGCCATTAGCTTTACAATAATTCCTATATCAAATTATTTGCAGTCAAAATATTTGTTAGTTCTGATCAAATTGCTAACATCAAACGAGTCAAAAACCTCTTACTCCCAGCAATCGTAGCCGGAAGAGTCCGTCTGCGTTTTCTTGTGACCTCCAATTGCGAAAACCTTTGCACCTGCTTGCAATACTTAAGATACTCTTAGGCGCACCGGAGCGAACTATAAAAGGATTTCAGAATTAAATTCTCGAGCTTACCAGAATAGTGCCTACCTACGGCGCTGACTGTGGTTGTATCAAAAAAATTTGGAAATATATAAAACCATAAAAACAAATAATTTGTTGTAAACTAAATGTAAAAGGGAAACTTTTACCAGTATAAATTTTCTACTTATTGTTAAATTACATTTTAAAGTTTTCACTAAATTATTAATTTTATAAATTGTTAATGCCGAAGTTAACAAATTAAACCAATTAAATTATAACTTTTTTTTAGTGGAAACCGTATTGTTAATTAAATTTTCGTAATGTTCAAAGAAAATCCTAGTGCATTAGCAATTATGGCTTAAATGGCCTAATGTAACTGGGATTGTAATTACTTGAAAATAATAATTACCCATAGCCGATAACATGTAATGGAACTCATTTTTAAGTTTTTAATAATTTTTCTCCCGAATACAGTTTTAGGTTCAAAACAACGTCACTATTAAACGTCGCGACGTTGCGTCGGTACATATGCCTACCTGAAAAACTGTTATAGGAACATTTTTGTAGAGATTACCGTAATACATATTTCCGCGTTAATTAGCTTTTCCTAAACAAGTTTACAAATTTTAATTAACTTAGATTAAAATTAATTTAAATTTAACAAAAGGAATAAATTCGTGATAACTTCATTTCTGCTTGATCAATTTTATTCAAAGTAATATAATTAAATTTTGATTTGGATTTATTATTCACATACCTAAAAAAGTTCGCTTGAAAATTACATTTATGTGTTTTGCTTTTATCTTACGTTAGATCCTATTTGTTTACGGTGACTGCTCTGAAATCCAGACCTTCACAATAAATTGTTTTGAATTTTTAAAATTTTACTTATTTATTTGTTAATTATATTTTTTGTTTCAGTGCCGTTGCGGAAGGAATACCAGCAGATAACCCACACCTTGTACTATTATTTTTCATGTCACAACTTTTTTTGCGTGAACTCACCAAGTGCCATCGTCTTGTTCAAATTATACCTATGGACATGTCCGGCTATTACGGTAATACTGTTAAGCTTTGCAATCACACATTTTTATGAATAAATTCCTTTTTAATAGAAAACAAAGCTGGCCCATCAAACATAGGAAACGTTATCAGCCAAATACTTTTATGTAAACAAATAACACCAGACTTTAATCAAGAAGAATTGTGCAGCATCACAAAAGATTCTCAAGAGATATCAAAAATTCTTAAAGAGATGCAGGAATACATGCCCAATCAGGAAAATAATTTAGGTAATATAAAATTTTTAAATAAATTGTTCAGCACAAGAAAAATTGAATTTCTAAAAATCACCTAAGAGCTAAACCAGAAATATTAGGAAGTCACTTAAAGTGGTTAACCCTCACAAATCAAATGTAGACACAGTGATACTCGGCCGATCATTATTCCGAGCACGATTTATAACAAATCCTAATAATCTGGACACAGCCTTAGAATCGACTCAATTTGTTATTCATATTTTTTATTCATTTGGTTTAATCATCAGTTTAGATTTGAATTATTAAATTTTACCCCAGTCAATTTAGCTTGAAATGGGACAAATAAAGGCAAAAAATGATGTAGTTAAGAAATTGGCTTACAACGTGTAGTAAGCCCTCCAATTCAACATACTAAAAGTCCCCTAACTTCATGTGCATGTTTCTGCACATCGACTTTTTGTGTATTTTGAGGTTAGGATGCTGAATCCCCGACTACTCCATTGTTTGAGCACCGTTGCGTGGTGAACAAAAACAAAGACTGAACAGCTGCTTGAGCAAGTTTTTTGATTCATACTTCTTATACACTGAGAGAAAAGAGATGGTAAATTGATCGAATCTGAAATGTTGAATCGTTTCTTATTGAATTAAACGAAATTTCGTTGAATGAAACAATTTTCAGTTGTTACAGTAAATTCAAAAATGTTGTTTCAATGCATTAGTTTTGTTAAATAAATATTAGTTGATTTAATGTTTATAATGGGTTCAAATAAGCTTCTATACGATATTATCGTTGAATTAATAAAATAGTTGGATTGGAATAAAACCAATGAAATTCTTGAACGAAACTATTATTTTGTCTTGTTCTAGCATTTTGGTATGTCATTTCAATGCAACCGAAATGTTAAGCTGCTAAACTGAACACAATAAAATTGTTGAATAGAAGCTTGAAAAATATGCGAGCCACTGCGCAAGTTTATTGTCATATATTTCAGTTTGATCTTTGATGCATAATAACCTTGATGTGTTCATGAAATGTGCGTTTGCAAAGTGCTAGAAAAATGGATACTACAGTTATGAATAATTGTTTAAAAGTTAATACTTTTGAGGATTATTTGTTTAAATTTATTTATTCATAAAATGCACTACTGTTAATACAGTAATACACCTATTGTGATGGTTCAACATTGGATATACGCATTCAATTTAGAGTGCTTGATTTAATACCATCATAAGTTACTGTAATGTTTACTCGAGAAATAATGCTACGCTTTATATTAACGTAATTATATTTTTCTAACAATTACACATAATATTTTTTACAACGACAACCATTTTTCTTGCTCAGCGTCACCTGGCACATGACCAACGCCCCACCAACCCATAATTCCCCATATACTACAATAAATTACATCAAAAACCTAAAATGATTCAAACAATAGAATAAATTGTTTAATTTAATGCACAGAAATGGTTGATACAATATACCTACTTGGTTAGTTCGAAAAGTGCGGAATGTTGAATCAACATTTTACTACGTTCTACTAAAGAAACTGATAGCTTTAGTGTAGTAAATTTTGATTCAATTAACACAACGAGAACGTTCAAGGAAATACTTCTCATGTTAAAATAACGCAAAAAAGTTAACATTTTATTTGCATTAGTTTAATGCCCGTTTTGCATTCGCCACCTGCAATGCAAAAAATTTGTTGGTTGAATTGTTTATCGTTTGATTAAGCAATTTCTTTCTCTCAGTGTACAACAACAATGCAAGAGGTTCCTGCAGAGGTGAAACCACTGATCTGGATCTAGTTGCTTTTCTTCTGGCTTTCAGATTTTTTAAGATCAAATGTTCCAATAATGCTTGTAACGTTTCAAGAATACAGCACGTAAGATCTTGGAAAAACATTATTTTCAGGGTATGCCTAATATATCTTCCAGCACAATAACAGCAGCTGTTCTATTGATTTATACCATGAAACGGTTAGAATGCCCTGTTCGGTGAAAACACACAACTGAAGTTTGCCTTGGAGTTTCAGTTATACTAATTGTTTCACCGTATTTCTTGTTCCTCTTTTCATTGATTCTATAATTTTGTCAGCAAATAAGGACAGGTAGCAATCCTGGTGGGGACACCGTCACTTAGGCGACGGTCAATTAAGCGACGGCCCAAATTAGGCGACGGGAAATTCGATACATTTTTATTAATTTAATTATATTAATTAATTTATTAAGCGCGGTCGTAGGCTAGAGCTAGAATGCTAGATTGCTATGCCGTAGTCGTGGGTTCGATCCCCGACTAAGTACATCTGATCATCTCGAGCGTGTCTTCCTCACAAGATGCTGGCAACATCTTTGTTGTATTAAATGCCTAAATACCCCTCAGCCCTGGGCTCCGAGGGGAATCGGAAGACGTTGAACGTTATAAAAACCGATATATATATATTTATTAATTAAAAAAGTAATATTTCCCTTTCATCTTCTCTTTCATCTTCCCCTTCATCTTTATCGATAATTTAATCCGATTATAATATAATAAAAATAAATAATTTTGCGATTGCTTCGCGGTTTTTCATACAAAATTATAACATGGATTGAAAATCTTTTATTTTTTGTGTGTTTATATACAGGTATTAGGTATGTACCTCGAGTATATAATATAGTATAATATTGAATAAAATATTAAATAATAATAATGAGAATAATATAATATATCTAATATACGAAATACTATTAGAATTTGTAATTAAATATTATTTTATTAATATTTTTAATAAAAAATGTATCGAATTTCCCGTCGCCTAATTGTCGTCGCTTAATTGACCTCGCCTAGTTGGGGTCACCTAATAAGCCCGTTGCATAAAATACCATCGCCCAATTGACCGTCGCCTATTTGACGTCGCCTAATTGTCGTCGCCTAATTGCCCGTCGCACAGTGGTCTGAAATCAGAAATTCCTGGGCAAAACCCCGAAAATGAATTTTACAATTTCAGGTATATTTTGTTAGCCCTTCATAAAAAAGACATTAATCCATATAATTTCAAAAATTCATACTTGTAAGTTTAACCTTATGCTTTGTGGAGGGACCCAAACTTACCCATTTTAATAACCGCGATTTTACTTACTGCTTCGTTTATTTCGAGCGCTCTGTTAGAAATATTGTACTGTAGTTATTATTTGTTTAAAGTGAACCCAATAGAATGGAAAAAGATCAACAAGGTATGCACAACATTTCTATATATGGGGCATTCCACGCCAAATCGGACACCATTTTGCTTTTGCATCTCGGATTGTTTTGAAATTTTTTTTCCTTTAGTACTAGTTGAGACTAGCCTCCATGACTTTTTTCAGTTTTTTTATCATGTTATTCAAGAGATATAGATTTTTTGAAAATTACGTTACTTTTTTTTGAAATGCTCATAATTTCGCGAATAATTTACCAAATGGCACGGTTTTTTTTGAAAATGTTTCTTGTGAAATGTACTTTCTGCATTTTGAAAACAAGAACTTTCCATTTAGTCAATTATTTGCGGACTTATGAACATTTCAAGAACAAGTAACGTAATTTTTTACAAATCTCAACAATTAAAAATTCGAAAAAAGATATAGAACCCATTGTTTGCCCATGATGAGACTAGGCTTAAAAGTTGTTAAATGGATAATGGTTTTTTACAAAAAATTTAAAAGAAAATCGATCAGTACAACATTGTTAAAAATGGCGATTTATTTTTAAAACTTGAAAATCGAATGGTAATATTGCTTTAAAATATTTTTCGATATTTTTTGTAAAAAGTACATTTTACAAGAAACATTTTCAAAAAAAACGTGCCATTTGGTAAATTATTCGAGAAGTTATGAGCATTTCAAAAAAAAGTAACGTAATTTTCTAAAAATCTATATCTCTTGAATGACATGATAAAAAAAATTGAAAAAAGTCATGGAGGCTAGTCTCAACTAGTATTAAAAGAAAAAAATATTTCAAAAAAATCCGAGATGCAAAAGCAAAATGGTGTCCGATTTAGCGTGGAATGCCCCATATATTTATTACAATATTTTTACGATCAATCTGTCGAAAAATGTATTAGAATGTGATCCTCGCAAATTTCTATAATTTAATTAGAAGCATATAAGCACGAAGAGAATTAGTTGTGATCTCGAGAGATCCCAATTCGTTTTAAGTTTCATTATATGTAAAAAAAGTGTAAGGAATTGAGCTGTGAAAAAAAATTATCCTCTTCGACCCACTAAGTACGCATAAAATAAGTTTGAAGTCGGCAGCGCGAGAGTGAACTTGATACATACATAATACGGAGGGTGATGCTGATGACATTATTTAATTATTTGTATTTTATCATTTAAATGTAAATATTCACTAGTAACCTATTTCAATAAATTCACCAATTATCTGTAGTGGAATTATCAATTTATTTATGCGATAACTGCTATAACATTAGAATAAGTCCAGATTCGTGACCTAGGATACAAAAACTTTGCTATTTTGCTTCGGCCATTTTGTATTTGAAACACATATTAAGGGATTTGTAATAAAAAACTCCAAAAAAATTGTACATTTAATTTCATGAATATTTCATGAATATTTTATCAATATTTTCAAAAAAATCCGCAGTTTCGGGCATCCATTTCATTTCTTTCAAAAAATAATTTCAGATTTGTAATCAGCGACCCAACAAACCCCTATATACAAATTTTCATGAATTTACAGTGATAATTGCAATTTTGTCCAACAATTTAGGATTTCAGACCACTGTGCGTCGCCTAAATGTCGTGTACCCATCCTGGTGGCATATTACATGTGAAGCTACTAGATCTGAGACATTGTAAGAGATTAGAAAGTTAAAATGAGATTGTGCCGATCACAGAGTAGTACATGAGGTCTCCCTAGTAGGAAGGTCATTTAATTGCTCCTTATCTGCTTCAATAGAGGAAAACCTGGTTTCGTTTTTCCGGCAGTAAATATGAACATATTTTTTTCTTTTTTTTTCCTCGCTAGATTTTATTAAACTTACTGAACCTTTGTCACCAACTTTGCGATAACTCTTACATTTTCCCACATTTTCTTTACAAAGGAGACACTTCACTGAATTACTGCCTTCCATTATTATTATATATATAAAGCACTACAGGCCTAGAAGGCCCATGGCTTGGTTGGCAATTTTCGCTCATCTCTTCCTGTCCATCGCTACCTCATTCCATCTTTCTACTTGCAACATGTGTAGATCTTCTTTCACTTTTTTTTCCATTGCGTCCGTAGTCTGCCTTTTCTTCTTTTTCCACCCATTTCGGCGTTCAAAACCTTATTCGGGATCCGTTCTTTGTCGATTCTTATTATTGAACAATTAAAATATTGCTATTGATTAAAAAATACTGGTTTTTCATCTTGTGGTAATACACGAAATGATGACACTTTCCGTGATATTTGAAAAAAACCAAGAATATGCACATACAGTTCAAGATGGCGGCGCGAGCTCACCACCTACGTTAGGGGACTTTTAGTATGTTGAATTAGAAGGCTCGTTTTAGCTAATTTCCAAAACTCTATCATTTTTTTTAATTAGACTAATTTGACTGGCTATTTGGTTTTTGTAGTTTCCCTCCCTTTTATTTTTAAATTTAAAGTGATTTTATAACCAATTTTCGTAATATTCCAGTTGACTTGAACCCTAACCTAGTAAATTAATATAAAGCTAATTTAACGCTACCTACCCTACCGCAGTGTAAATCTTTTTTAAATCACGAAAAATTTCAGCTTTTCACTTTCACTTGCGGTTAAGATTAATTTTGCAGGGTTATGAGTAGGTGCATCTTATCACCCTCATTAAATTATTTTAATGCTAAATAATTACTCCCGAATCCGGTGCGTCGTTAATTATGCACCACTTCTTCTTGTTTGGTTAATTATTACAGACCCTTAATTCTATTGCCACGAACGCAATTTTAAGATTGATTTGCTAATTTAATTTTGGAATTATTTTTACAGAACGCACTATTGCATTAACGGAGGACCTTAGCCAGTGGACCAATAAGCGTCGAAGTAATTCTTTATATAAAAATATGCAATTTTTATGTTGCATTCGTCGACCGAATTACTTGTGACTGTAAAAATGAAGGCAAATTATCCAAATTGAACCAGCTTAAACCATAAATTTAATAGACAATTAACGTATTCGTAACCATTTAACAATTCTTACCTAATTTTTATGACAATGCTGATATATTACAGCAAATCCTGTTGGTTAAAGCTTTAATTTTTATTTAAATTCGATAAAAACCAGTCGATATTTTCTTAAGGGAAAATATTGCGTTAATCTATTTTTTTTTATAACATATTAATTTATACTGCTATACCGTGTGTTCTAGTAAAAACAATTATAAAAAAATGTAAATTAAATACAGTTTTTGCTTTAATTTTTGTGTATGGTCTAAGTGAAGTGATATTTTTCTATTTCAAATTGGTTTAAGTTTACCTAAAAACTTAATTTAAGCGGATTTATAAAAAAATTAAATTACAATTTGTAAAACAAAAAATTAACCTATTTTATAAAAAAATATAAAAAACACACATTCAAGTGGTTAATAGAGTTTATAAAACGCGAGAGTTAAACTAAATAAATAAGTTTTTATATAATTCAAGTGTAACGGTATTAAGTTTTAGTAGGCCTAATTTTGAAATTTTGTATGTATAAATTTAATTGTTTTGATTTTAAATTATTTGGCCGAAAATTGTTGAAATATATTTTCAGTGACAATACAATATCCATTTAAGTACTAAATCAGTTATAGCAGTAATTTACATACAAATTGTTTATATATTTAAATATTATTACATCAGATTTTACCTGAAATGTAATCTAAACCAAATGGATACTATCTAATGGTAATAAATGGGTATAAAATTCATAATTTTTAAAAAACCGGTAAATGCCAATTCTAAGATTTTCCATCGGAATATGGTAAGCAAAAAACATTACAGAAAAAAATAGTTAATTTTTATTCCTTTCTAATTATCATCATTTCAATTTTATAGGTTTGTTTATAAATATTTTCAATCTGCACAGATAATTTAACTGTAATGGAAATCTACAGATACAAAACAATGCAATAATCAAATTAGATTTTGAGTGTTCTTATTTTTGAATTTAAACCCAGCAAACTACATATTTTTTTCAATAAGATGATATAGGTAAACAATAATTTTAATAAAAATATGGTTTTGGGTAGACCTTTCTAACTAAAATAAAAGAAAATTTTATTTGCTTTTCATTTCTGTTATAGGAGCAAGCATATCCACAATTATTTGTGGGTTACACATAAAATAACAATATCTTTTAAAAATAATAAGGGATGTTGGTCTAGTGATAACCTGAAATTTAAAAATTAATTTTCTATATTTTTCACAACTGATTATCACGGTAATTGGTTTTTCCTACAAATAATTACTTATGTATTTATTTTAAATTATTTAAATGATCAGAAAAGAATAACAACAGTTATATGCATATTAATTATTAATAACAATCGTTGATGACGTCATAGTTAAAAAGTTACAGCAAAAATTTTTTTATATATATTTATAGTTTACGTTTTCCTCCTTACAAAAATATATAGTTTGTTGGGTGTCAAATAAAAAATAAAGACACCATAGGGCAACCCATTTTCTCTATATCTACTATATAAATCATAACATATAGCATACTATACATAGAGACCGGTACTATCCAAGTTGGAATATAAGATAATAGCATATTATAGCACTTTTTTTTTATTGAGGTTTGCTTTTGCAGTAATTTGAAAGATTTTGATGAATTTATCGGGCTACATTTCAAATAATAATTCAAACTGCTGTCTCGGAGATCAATATAAAAAAATTTCTTTATATCCTTTATATCACAATATTTCCTATTAGTCCAGTCGACAAGTGCATTTATAGCTGGAGCAGATCCGGACAAGCTGGAATAAATATTAATCTGTTTTGTTTCGACAAAAAACATACATATTAATTGTGCACCCCTAAACAGGCCCAGATTTAAGGGCGGTATGCTCAAAAAATGACCAAAAATTTAATATTTTCCAAATGTTAGTAAATATCTCGATTAGTATTAATTTTAGAGCTTAATACATAGTAAACAAAATTAAAGAAGAGTAGATACTCTATTAAAATTGATCTGTATGTTTTTTCAGTACGACTACCTGTTTTGAAGTTACAGTCGTCGAAAGCTCAAAAGCTCTTTATCATCTATCTTATATTCCGGATCTGGTTCATAATCTTCAGAATATTCTATTGATTGGTTTATATTTATTTCTATATCAGCCGGTAAATTCTCCTCGTACTCTTCGTCGTCAAATTCAACTAATTCAAAAGTATTGAACAAGATTTGCTCTGGCAAAATGTTTTAGTAATCCTTGGGGAGCTGCGTCTTGTAAAGTAACAATGGGCATTTGAATTTTTCAATCCCGAGTGTAAACCTGAATTTTCATTTCCATACCATAGCTGCACCTAAAGTACATAAAGAGTACAAATGAGCTACGGAGTTGGTAAGCTAGGTTTGATAAGCTTTTGGTAATAGATTGTACGAAACACTGGTATCTATATTTATGTAATGAGTTGCAGTTTGTTGACCCATACAACTTTTTTCCAACTTCATTTGTTTTCTCTGGGGATGCATTTGGGTCTTCAAATGTTTGTACAGCCTTCTGTAAAACTTGAACGAATTTCATTTTTCCCTGCCTGTATAGTGCGGAAGTAGTATATCGACGTAAGACGAGATTGTGTGGCGCTTGAAAGCAGTAACCGCATGAAGACTTTAAATGAAACATTCCGTATACAACGGAATATCTAGGTCACGAAATAAGAATGGGAAGAGACAACCAAACGCGCGAAATACAACAAAGAATAGTTCTATAGTGGGCAGCGTTTGGAAAATTGCGGTATGTACCGAAGATCCAAATACCAATCTGCCTTAAAAGAAAAGTGTATAATCAGTGTGTTCTGCCGGTGAAGACCTACGATGCGGAAACTTTGACGTTGACTCAGAAATCGGCGGAAATAAACTAAGAGTGACTCAACGAGCCATGGAACGGACAATGCTTGGAATATCCCTTAGAGATAGAAAACAAATTACAAAAGTGCAAAAGTGGAACTGGGCTGGACACGTTGCTGGAGTAAAAGATAAGCGTTGGACGAGATATGTACTCCAATGGAGGCCTAGAGACACAAAACGAAGTCGTGGAAGACCGGCTACTAGTTGGACGGATAATCTTAAGAGAAGTGCCGGAAGTTGGATGCAAGTGGCTCAGGATAGGGAAAATTGGAGATCCAAAAGGGAGATCTATGTCCATCAGTGGACGCAACTGACTGGTTGATGATGATACAACGGAAGTAAGGTTACCTGACAAATCTATAAAGAAATTAACAAATGCCTATTATATGTTATATCCAGCTTTCGATGTCTGTATAACTTTCAAACAGGTAATTGCACGCAAAAAACGTATGGGACATTTTTTATAGACAATTTAATTGTCTCTAGAGTTTATAGGAATCGAGTTATTTACAAATAATGAAGAAACAACATTGGCGATCAAATTCAGACTTTATTAAGTGCTTTTTAACACCAAAATCAAACAAATTAAAATTATTTTTAGCTTTTCTGGAATTTCCCCCGCTATCAGTTATTTTGTACGATTGACTGGCCTATATATGAAAAGAATTGTAATTTTTATATATTTATGTACCAGAAAATAATTAAGCCGTCACAGCTTAAAAGGAAAGAACCAAACGAAAAGAAAAACAAGATTCATGTAAGTCGGTTTATATTACGTGTTACACGTCTTTTCCGAAGTCAAGGTCATTTATACAGCTATCTGGGGCTACCAGTTAGCCCTTGGTAAGTGTTGGTACCAAAGCTAGCACTTGAAGTGTCTTATCAATCACGTTAAAATTGTACCTTTAGCAAATCGGATTATACTATTGGGTAATTTGTTATAATTTCTTTTTGATTTCAAAAATTATAATTAAGAAGTGACGGGTTAATGGTCAAGTCCTTAGAGTGCTGGCTTCCTATGGCAAGTTTAGGTGTCGGGAGACGGCGACGTCAGAAAAACCTACTAAATAGATAGTTCAATACTTGAAAAAGTAAAAATTACACAAGAAACATGAAAAATCAAAAAATAAAAAATTTTTGTTAAGTTTTAGCCACGTGGAAATTTAAGATTTAGCTACGTATAATTATTATGATAAAAATATTAACGGAAGTATAACAGAAATATCATACAGATATAAAAGTACTTCTCATAGCTCAAATTTAAAAGAGATTGAGCAAATGAGATTATAAGTTGGCTCTTTACCAAGTTTCTTTTTTCGTTTGCAAGTTTCAACTCCAGAGAATGAAGTATCGCAAAAGATAAAACAATACAATAAAATAATAAAGTAAATTCAATAAAAAATATAGCATAAAAGATGTTTTACGTCAACAGTATACAAGGTAATTCAAAATACAAATGATTGCAATTTGGCCATGGTAATCGCATCACTGAGCTAAATACCACTAACCTTGAAAAATATACAGTGCGGCCTATTTGTAGAATTTTGGGAACTTTTTGATATTGTGCGAAGTGCATTAAAATCCGAGCTCTTATAATATTGTAACTACTGTAGATTAGGCCTAAATTACCCATTTAATTCCATATGTTTAGTATCACATCAGTGACTGCCAAAATAGAATCCACATTTTCAACCGGTTTTTGTAAAAAATTGGGGATAAAAATGCTTAAACTGATACTGTTACTTTGTCGTCTGTTACAGCAAATAAAATGTCGAAAACAAACAGTAGCATAACTATATAAGCATAAGAACATAATAGACTTGCAAAAAAATTGTAATTTTTAGTTTTAGATTTTCATGTTGTTTTTTCATAAGGTTTCTAGAGTTTATACCGTTTTTACAAAAGTCAATATTAGTTACATCACTGATCAAAACTTGTTAAAAACTGTTAGGCATATTGATCAAAATTTAAATAAGAAAAGGTAAAAACTTCATTATTATGTAAAACACGCCGAAATAAAGTCACGTTTTCGTTTAATTTTAGCAGGCTAGTATAAGTTTTGAATTTTTTTTAATAGTTTGTATGGTGGACAATTATAATTTTTTGGTTTAGATGTAGAAGCCTAAAATACATATTTTTAAGTACACTAAAAATTTGCAATAAGGATTGCTGTGAATGCTATGAAACAATTTAAAAATTTCAAATTAACTGAAAGATTGTAAACTAAATTTTTAGAACTTTACATATCAGTTATGTAATTTACTATGAGTTTAGATATAAAGATTACGTTTTGTTATTATTTAATAAAATTTACTATATTTATACAAATAAGTTTAAAAGTTATTTTTTATAAATGTGTAATAATTGACACCATTGTTTATTTATATTTTAGTATTTATTTTATAAATATAAAGAAAGGCTCAATTAAGAAGGTATTAAAAAGTCGAAATGTTAACTAAATTATATTTGTTATGCATCATGTATTATAAACTGTTCCAAAAAGGAACTATTTGCATCTTCTTGCTCATACATAACCTTAAACTTTTTGTTTTTTCGGGTAATCCCGAAGGTAATGGGTTAAAACTGTTGAAGCACCAAGTTTCAAGATTATTGGATAGTACAACACCCGTTTAGAAATGGAAGAAATGTTTTTTGGAAAAAGGTATTTTCAGCAAAATCAAGACAGTTCTGTTTATTTATACTTGGGCTCGAACAGTTTTAACCTTTGTTTAATATTAAAACCAGAACGTAAATAAAATTGTATTGCAGGGGTAGATTTGTTATTAATATTTTAGTAGTTAGGTTAAGTATTGGTAAAGTTTGAGGTTATAAATGGGCGTGAACACGCTTAACTCATAATTAACCAAGCTTCAACGAGATAAATCGATTTTTGGAGCATTATGTGAGTGTTATAAATAATTATAAATTTAGTGATTTGCATAATTTAATACAGGGTTTGTTGCTACAATTAGTTCGAATTAGAGATGCACTCAAATAACATTTTGTTACTTTGACTTAATTTGCCCTGCACGAAACTTGTAAATATTGACATAAAATGTAAAATATTTCTTGCTTAGACTTAAAATAGTTTTTCCATTTACATTTACAACGGTCACAACTTCGCATCAAGTACCTAATACCTAAATCGTCTATAATAATTAGGTACTTAACCCTGGAACTGGACACTGGGGTTTCTGAGACTCCAGTGTGCAGTTGCAGAGTTAATAATACAAAATATAATTTCCTTATAAGTATAGTATATTTTTAAGTAGCGTTATTGAAAAACATTGTAAAACTCTTATATTAAAGCAAAATATAACAAAAAAAAAACATAATAGATAATGTGAATTAATAAAAACTACAGACTGTTCATAAAATAATTTTGCGATACTTTCTATATGCTTAAGTTCTTCCGCTAATTTAAGTCTAATATATTGTAAACTTAGAGGTGATGACTAAACTTTTTTTCAGTATTTACACGCACAACCATTTTAAATTATGTACTGATTATTGAATGTTCGAATTTGCACACGTCATCACTTTGGCCAAATAAGTGATTTGTTCAGACCAAAATACTGGCACGCTGGTGTTCAATAACTTTTATCTTGTGATGTATTCTTAAATTTAATTTAATAGCTACTACTTGTGGCCGAATATTTATAAATCAAAGTTAAATGTTGTTCATTAATAACAACTCAAGTGAATTCACAATATACACCAATTTTAATAAAGATATTTTATCACTCAATATTATAATATGACTTCGTCAGGATTGACTGTTGTTTATGTGTCTTAGTTGTAGGAAAGTAGAAAATATTTATATAAATAAGCGTTATTTCTAGAATCTGTGATATAGGTGGAAATGTAAAAGAGCTCCGTCAATTTCTATTTATTGTTTGTACGGCTAGTTATTTTCAAATTATATATCTATAGAGAAAATGTAACCAAATAAATAAATAGAATCTTTTAATTATCAATAATTTTTTAATATTATCTACATAAATAATCCTAAGTATTAAGTCAGCTTGCTCGGCCGTGATGTCGTAAAAAGAAATCATAATGATAAAAATCAAGTTATTGTCCTTTTTACTTTTACTTTAGTAAAGAAGACAATAAATTGTTTTTTTATTATCACTAAGTAATAAGAATAATTATCTAATAATTTCGGAATAATTAAATAATAAATAATATAATAATAAAAAAATTATTAAAAAAATGAGTGCATCCGCCTGCAATAATTAGAACAAACAATTTAGTATCATGTCGTTCATTAACTCCCGGTTATTTACCAACAAAATAACCTTTATCACTAATAGGGAAATCCACCTAAAATTACCGAAACATAACAATTCGTAAAATTGTATTATTTAAATTCATATTCTTGCTGCGGTACGTAATAATATAATTTTGATCAAAACGAGATATGGCCTTCCTCGTAGCCATGAAATGGAAAGCGTCATCGAGATGATGTTGAAATAAGCCATCGAAGTAGATAGTGTGTCCAGTTAGAAACTTAAGTAGTTAACGCCAATACATCGTCAATTTTTACACGCAAAATATTAAGTTTTCAATTTTGAATATATTAGTTCATCAACAATGACAGTATTAAATTACAGATTTTTAGTGTTTTGTTTGCTAAATGTGATATTAACTAGTCAGGCTCAACAAGGTAAGTTAATTAATGTTTGTCAAGCTTTTAAAAAATACTTAAAAAAATAATAAATTAAAAGCAAACACAAATAAAAAAAAAATATAATGTAAACATTGTTTTTTGGTAAATTAAAAAAATCGCAACAATGTATAGTTGTTTTACTGGGACACTTACTTGTGGTTTAAAATATTAAATTGACATAAATTTGTATAACCGGTAAATAAAATACCAAGTTAAAACAATATTACAATAAAATACTTGCAGTGCAGCATTTTTAAGATTCAAATCAAGTTCTAATCTTTAAGTAATTCAATGTCAGTAGCTATGTTTTTCTCTTTTTATTATTTTATACAGTTTTTCTGCATCGTTAAATTATCCATACATCTTAAAAGAACTTCTTAGTATTTACGTATTTACCTTCTTCTGTATTTATTTTACATCTCCAAAAGATGAGTAAAAAACACTCAACAGAATATTTATCCGATAACCTATTTATTATATTATCAAATTAAAGTTCTAAAATTTTTGATTTTAAGATATATTTTTAACAATAAAATTATTTTGCCTCTTTGGCTAACTGCATAAGATACATAGGTTTTAGATAAATTTTAAAAAAAGTCTCAAAATTACATTACGGTATCAATCTCTTATAACTTTTTTTCTATCTTTAATTTAAGCTCCGAGCAATATCTGTTTAAAAATTTTTTGTTCCCTCTCTTGTTAGCTTCGTTTGATAGGTAGTCATCAGACCGCGATGTTCTGATAAAGATTGGTATTTTCAATATTATGCCAACACCATTGCAGTTTCGTTATTAATTATTGTTTTTGTTTTATTGCAAAGGTAACAATTAAGCTGTGGGAAAATTCTGAATTGAACGGTTGAGGAAATTGCCAGTGATTATGTGAATATTAAAAAATAATAAAGCTTCACGTATTTTACTATTTACTATTAAAAATTTAAAGGAACTCAAAATTTTTATCATTTTTTGGGAAAAACTCTGTAACTACCATTGTTTAAGCCGGAGCTTTAAATTGTCCTCCTCTGTTCTTCTACCCTAATGAGGGTTTGAAGATCAATTAATTTAGAAAGTTTCTGAAGCAGATTACCTCGGTGGTTTGTCATTGCCTTTATAGTTCATAGTCCGCTTAGTCTTTAAAATGAGTGTCTGGACTTAATCCTCAAGCTATAATCGCCAACAATTGCAAAACTTGAAAATTCTAGTACTTTTGCTAATTCAGATTATGGAGGCTCAAAAATTAACATTGGACGGTCATGTGCAGTACTGCTAGACTGCTACTGCTACTACACAGTTAAAAATTTTGTTTGAATAATTCTTTTAACGCAGACTAATATTATTTTTTTACTACTTAAGATAATCGAACAAGGGACACTTTACCCGCAAGAGTAGATGAAAGTAAAAAAAAGTAGAATTTCAGATTTTAACTGAAATTACTATAGAATAAAATTGAATTTTATATACAACAGTAAAATTTAATTATTGATTCGCGAAAGATAATTAACGTAAATCGACATTTTTCGCTCCTCTCCATTTTTTATACTAGACGATAAAACGGAAATTTGTCCTTTAGTAATTACCTGTTGTCAAGGTTTTATCATCCTTGATTTCAATTAATAAAAAAGTATAATTCAATTTCTACTGAAAAAATATTTAAAATCCAAAGTCCAATACTTTATTGAAGTTTTTGAAATATCAACTATTTTTGGTCAATTTCAAAAGCAAATCAACTGTTTTTGAGAATTTGGATTACTTTCCAAGCCTATTAATTTAATTTCTTTCAACTCTAATGCTTATACGGAATCCTCAAAAATGCTTTTGTAATCTAATTTATTTATCTAATACAATCATTGCTTTATTTAAAATTTAATAACCCAGTCAGGTATAAGCAGCCGTGGGGTTTAACTGCAGAAAATGTAAAACAAAGACAAATGGATATATTACACCATAAATAAAGGTTTGATTAACTGCTCTTATTTATAAAAATACCCCATTCATAATTCCCTAGTAAGTCACCTTGGCTTCTGCAAAATTGATCGCCATGGCACTTAAAAAAATCTATAGATTTAAAACATTTAAAAATTATTTTTTATTGACTAGATATTTTAATTAATAAAATGTATTGGTGCTTTAGGAATTTTTTGGCATTTTCTACAAAAACAATGTATTTCTGTCATGAAAATTCGTTAAAACAGAGATTTTTTTCTTAGGAGAGAGCAAAGCTACCAAAATCATTCTTGGACGGTAAGAATTAAAAAGTGGAAAACTAACCGCGGAATTTTCGGAGAAATAAACAAAATTCTGGAAAACTGTTTGAGGCATTTTAGGGAAACTTTGTTCAGTTTAATGGAGTTGGTAACAATTACATGGAATTTTAAGGCATATAATACAATTTTGATGAATAGAAATTTTACAATAATTTATATTGTGTACATTTTGTAGTTATATCGTAGTTATATCGATAACTACTTTATTATTATATTTCCATAAAAAAAATAAGAGTCCCTAAAATAATAACTTGCATAGAGCACATGAAAATTTAATTACGGCACTGTAAAGTTTAGTTCAACATCCCAAAACATCAGTTTTTTTAAATCTCTTGGTTCACTTTTAATTTTGATTTCGTACAAAAAAATCTCTTTTCTGCTTTTTGTTTGTATTTTATTCCTTACATTTTTTGTTAATTTACTTTCCATTATAATAAATTATTATAATCTTCATTTAATCTTTATCCGTACTTTCATTAAATCTTATTTATCAAAGTTTGCTCTAGTTTAATTGACCTTTATTTATTATTTTTGTCTGGCAAAATATTAAGCAGGTTTTATGTTTTTTACCCTCTTCTTATAATTTACAACTCCTTTGTTTTAATTATCTTTTTATTTTTTTCTTATTATGTACAAAAATGAAATCTAAAATAGAAAATGTTAAAGAAATTAATAAATCAAAAAAAAATTGATTAGTTTTGTATTTCAAAACCAGTTAAATCAAACTTTTATTTTCTTCAATTAAATGAGCTAATGCATTTAAATCAAAACAGGACACTCAGCAAATAATTTAAATTGGGATTTACAGATTATACGGATATAATTTGTTATCGATTAACACGTGAAGTAGAATCGAACATTATAAATATTGTTTTTATTTAATTATGTTAGTAAATTCATGTCGTAAAATTTTGACATCACCATCTGAGACATAATATTACGACATAAATAATGCATTTTAAAAATAATATTAATATTTATTTTCCCCCACTTTTCTTCTAATCTTTCTACCTTTTCAGTCTGCTGTAGTACTTAACTGTAGGTAAATATCAATAATTGTAAATAATGTATTTTAATAAGTAATGAAATAAATAAATAATTTATATCGAAATCGTAGAAAATGATAATTCATTTTAAATCTATAATATAATACTATTGTATAGCTTCCAACGCAGGTACCTATTAAAAAAAAATTTTTTAATTTTATTTAGTATTATTGATAATTTAGCTGAATTATTAAGAAAATTCAGAATTTAATATCTCATAAACCAGGGTAGCTGTACAGCAGCTTTGGAAATGCGGTCATCTGAGTTCCATCATGTTTAAAATTTAATTTAATCATATGTAATAAAGTTCTCCCTGCTTACGTCTTTTAAAATGTTGCACTACAATAAAATGAAGAACTGAAATTTTATGCAAAAATCATATTAAATAGATTTTCTTTCTCAAATATAGTGGGCAGGCCGTGCACAACACCAGCAGGATCAATTGGTACCTGCATAAACATAAGGCAGTGTAATATGATAATTAATCTACTGCTGGAACAAGGAACGACTCCACAAGTTTCTAACTTCTTAAGAAGATCTCAATGCGGTTGGATTGGTCGTGATCCACTAGTATGTTGTGAAAATACTCCAGGAACTACTGAAAGAGTGCAAACGCCAACTCCAACGCCAAATAATGGTGGAAGAATATCACCAATCACAGTGCCACCTGTAACACAAGCACCAGTTACAACAGGACCGGTTACTCAAAGACCAGATGTGGTACAACCGAACAGTGAAAGAACATTAGAACCTACAGGCCCCGAAATCTCCAATTCCAATATTTTGAGACCACCGTTTTGTGGGAAAAGTAATGCCCAAACATCTAGAATTGTAAATGGTGCACCAGCGAATCCAGGTAAATAAAATTTTTTAGTTTAATCATTTTTGGGGTTCAGAGAATTTGAGGTGAATTGCTTAAAGGAAATCAGTATAGATTCTGTAATAATAATTATATTAAAATTTGTATCAATAGAGCACTTTTTTAGAAGATCGTAAATACAATGTCATTAGGTTATATCTTATCTTTAGTATTGGATAAACTATTTAAATAATATGCGTTACAATTCCTAAATTTATTCTTAACATATTTTACGAAAAGTTTCTAAACAGATGATTTTTTATTGCTTTGCTATCTTTTTCGAACTGTAACGTGTTTATTTATCTCCAGTTTTTCAAATTCGAGTTTTTAGTTGATTAGCTTACAAGAAACTAATAATCAGATTGTTAATAAATTTAACAACTTTTAACCAGAATGAGATATTTAATATGAGCATTTTTAACGTTTATTTAACGTTAAATCAAATGTTAACTTAAATTTTTATTTAGTTAGTAAACATCAAATTTTCAAACTATGTTTAAATCAGCGTTGAAATAATTTTATTTATCAATTCTTTTTTTTGTCAATTAAAATAATTATATTTAAAAAAAAATCTCAAGTATTGGAGCTAAAGAAAAATATTACATAATAATAGTGCGATAAATACAACTTTTTATTAAATGAACCGGTTTAATTTCACTGAATTATGAAAAAAGTTATTTTAAAGTAAAAAAAATAAAAACTTATTTTTATTTTGGAATTCAATCAAAATGTAGTATGGTAAACCGGCTAAATTTTTATTTAACTAGGAATTTCTCCTCCGATATAGCCGGTTTATTTACATACCTTAACGCTTATCCTGTAGAGAGGCGATTACAAGAAATAAATACTTTTTATAGTAAAAAACCATTAAATTAATATGTAAAAGACAATTTTAAAATAAATCAAATTCATTAAGATTGAAACACGGATATTTGGATAACTATGCTATCATATGCTGATCATCACCACAATATCGAATTATTAGTCTAATTCGATCCTCTGGGTTTAGAAAACAGAGTTGATCATTTTTGGAATACCAAATTCACTTTTATTCATAGCAATTAAGCAATTATAATATAGTACTAATAGCTGGTGAGAAAAAAAGTTATTAAAAATTAAGCATTTTATATGTTTCATTTAAAAATTAGTCAAACTTTAATGTGTTTATTACAAGTTTTATAATTATATAAATAACTTAATTGATTGAGTATAATTTTAAATTCAAGGTAAATGTCAAGGTTTTAAAGTTGACTGTAACTAAATGTATTTTTAATTAAATTTATTTTTGTAAAAAATTAAAATAATATTTACGTTCATTGATGGAAATAGTAACAGTGAATGGTTTCATTATAATGGTTAATACCATGTAATTTGAGAGTATGTACATATTACTCTACGGGATTTTTGAATGACACAATATGGCAAAGGACGAATTACAATTTTATAGTATTGACCTCAATTTTATTTAAATGTAGGTTATTGCAATTATTATTCTATGAAAAGAGTAGTATCTCTTTTATATTTAATTTGCGTTGCAATTTCTGAGAAAATAATAATAAAACTGTAAAAAATGCCACTTTATTATTATTCAATTCTACCGGATATGTCAATCCAATCGTATCACGGTTTCTCTGTGATTAGGCTTCCAATAAGACAGTTTACCACAAAAATGTTTAAGGATGTTGACAAATTAAAACTACAATGGAAATTCGTTTGGACGTGATTTAACGTTTTTCAATGAAAATATTTCAAAATTGCCATTTTATTTGGGCCAATGACCAGAAGATGCACTGGAGGGTATTCCATACCCCCAGACCCCCCGGATTTATACCTAGTTTTTTTTCTCAATCTCTCTCAAATAGTTCGGAAACGTATAACCCTACTTGTTGAGGATTGGTTTTTATTAATTATTAATTGCATTTTTAGTTTTTCTTGTTACGGGGCCTTTTTCTTTTTGAGGAAGATATCAGCATTTCGATTCCTTAACTATTGATTTCACGGTTGGTTAAATCGGATAGGGAATATGTCGGTAACCCTGCTTTGTTGTTAATAGTGGCGATTATTAATGCAGAGAACCAACGGTTATAGTTACATATGTGCACTCCAAAGCAACGGAGACGATTATACAAAGTTCTAGCGTACAATCAAAATATCTCTCTTCATCCGGGTGTGGTGGTATCAATGTTGAGTTTGTTTGATTATTTGTCGTCAGGTTTTTCTATTTTGTGCCGTTGTAATCGATTTATCCTATTAGGGTCCTTGTGCGGCCTTCTCCATGGCGTCGGTTCTTCTCGCAATATGTCCAAGATATGTCGGATACTGCTGGTTTATTATTTGGGGTAGCCTAGTTGTATCTGCAGCCTTAATTGTCCATGTTTCTAATGCATACATTGCAGTGGGAAAGATCAAGGATCAAAGATGTTCTGGCTATCGCCAATGATCTTCTTATTTCTTGTTCACATCCATGTTGTCTATCCTTGATCCTAGATATTGGAAGCTGTGGACTACTTCGAAATTTGTATTTTGTTTGTATTGAATTTGTAACTTGTAATTTGTATTAAATAAGTAGTATGACGGTATCATCTGTAGGTATATCGTAGCTTTAGTGATTGTTTTTCCTCGGTCATCTAAAACTCTTCGCATTATATATATTCCGTGTAGATGTTAAAGGGTATAGGAGATTATATGTACCCTTGTCTGACTCCATTCCTTATTTTGAAATGTTTTTGAAATGAAGAAAGTATGGAAGATGTATTTTAAAACGTAGAAAACATCAAAAGTTAATTTTTGATTTTTTTCTTTTTTTTTCCCAACTAAAATCTTTATAAGTAATGCATTCCAAGAGATCAATTAGAGAAAGAGAGGAAGAAGGTAAAAAAATTTGATATTCCAAGATTTGCCTTTGTTCTGTTTCGTTTGAATTTGCTCCGAACCAAGAGTGCCATTACAAAGGACCCCGCACCATTCTTATAGGAAAATGTCTTTTTGTAGATTTGGCTGATTTTTGGATATGTTGTACTTCTCATCATTCTGAACAAGTGTCTCAATGGGCACAATTTGATGTAATGAGCAGTTTCCGAATTATAAGTTCTAAAAGGTCCAGATTTAACAAGAAAACATCAATTTCGACTCGATATGATATTGATCGCCAGTCAAACATGGGTGAGGATGTACAGTGGCTAACGAAAATATTCGAACCCGCCTATGTTAACAATGTAAATTGCATATTTTGAAACCGTTTTTTGACATATAAAAATCGCTTTTACAGCAAAATTTTTTAGGCATTTTTTGTTAAAATTTTTATTGTCTTTAATTTTGTATCTATACAATTTTTTAATTTTGTCGCCTCCTTTTTGACTGGCAGCGACTTAAAGAAGACTCTGTTAAATACAAAAATATTACTATCTGTATCTCAAAATCGGTGCAACGAAATAGAACTATGCACTATATAAGTACAGTTAGTATGAACTTAATGGCACCTTAAATTCACAAAACGTAGGTGTCAATCCGGGGGGTCTGAGGGGCATAGAATTCCCTCAGTGAAGGCAAAATACCTCATTAGTAAATATTTCTCATCTGAATCTACGTCAATTTGAGGTATTTGGTAAAGAATGTACTGGAGGGCATTCCATGCCCCCCAGACCCCCCGGATTGACACCTACATTTTAAATTTAAAAATCACTGGGGATATACAGAGGCTAATGAAAATATTTGAACTCTCCTATGTTAACAATGTAAATTGCACATTTTGAAACCGTTTTTTGTTATCTGCTCTATAGCTCGAAAGCGGTGCGACAAAATGAAAAAATGAATAGGTATTTCTTCTTGAAAACGTGATTTTCTACAGTTTTGCTCATAAGCATTTTTCTATTTTGTCGCACCGTTTCCGAGTTATAGATGATGATATTTTTTGTGTTTTACAGAGTCTTGCTTAAGGTCGCTGGCAGTCAAAAACGGGGCGACAAAATTGAAAAATGTATTAGGTACAAACCTGAAGACAAAGAAATTTTTAACAAAAACTGGAAAACGATTTGCTGTAAAAGCGATTTTTATGTCAAAAAATGGTTTTAAAATGTGCAATTTACATTGTTAACATAGATATAACATAGAAATAATATAAAAAATAAATAAAATAATTAAAATTTTTCATGTTAAATCTGAACCTTTTAGTGCTTGTAACTCGGAAACTCTCCATTACATCAAGTTGTACCCATCGAGAATTTGTTCAGAATGATGAGAATTACAATATATCCAAAAATCAGCCAAATCCACAGAAAGACATTTTCCTATTAGAATGGTGCTGGGTTATTTTACTAATTACAAATTTATAATCAAGAATTGTACTTATTTTCACTGAGAGGTAAACGTCTTCAAAGGATAACACCATTCCCGGCTGTTATATTAAAGTTATACTTACCAAGACCTCTTCCCGTAAGGTGGAATCGCTTTAAGTGTATTAATCTGCGCTACTGGAATTTGCCATATGGCATTCCTTCTTCCATTTCATTTCTCTATGAACTTTTTCTAATCTTTTCACTTCCGCCCTTGTGGGATTTTGTTCTTTCCTTCTATTTATATATTTATTTATTTTCGATTTCGTCATCTTCTTGTTATTCATGTTGCTTCATCTTTTTTACTAGGATTAGGCGTTTAGCATTATGTAGATGGCATGGTGTGCTGATTCTCTTTTGTTGCAGAAAGGTCATCAAAGCCATATTAAAGCCAAAAGTAGAATAACCATAATGATGGAAAAAAAACTAAAACGCTCGTCGAAAACTGGCCAACATTGCCAGTTTGTTGGGTTGGTGTTTTTTAATTACTTATTTATTTACTGCTGAAATAAAAACACTTTTTCTGTGAATTGAAGGCTATTGAAGTGGAATAGGTAGTTCTCAAAAAAGGTCACACCCAGGGAAACTTGGGTAATCTCCTACGTTATTTTCCCATGAAGTTTTGAATACCATCTTCTAATATCGTTAGCATTTCATCTACTCTGCCAGATTTGTATAGATTCCTTTTTAGTTATTCTGGAGTTTCAGGCATCTTTTTAAACTTTTGACGTCAAACTGCTAATAGTGCTAATAAGTCAATAAGTACTTGCGAATCCAATGTCAAAAGGACATCAGAAGATGTCTGTTCTACAGACAAGTTCTTAACGCCATCATCATTTGAATTATTTCTAGCTTTTCGCATTATATTTTTCCTGCGGAAGTTTTATCTGCATTGAAACTCCTTATAGTATATCAGTTTATACTGCAGATAACAAAACTCTTTTCTTGCCTTCTGACTATGCACTTCTGTTTGACAGGAGCTTTGATATAGTAAGCTTTTGCTCATATCTAAGTTTTCTCCGCCACATAATCTATATGTATAGTAGTATATCCAGATTGAGCGATGATTTCTCTTTCCATTCGCAAAAATTAAATTACATCATCTAACATTTATTGCAAACACCCTGTATTAATCATAAATAAATTATAATTTCTAATTGTTATTTGTTCTGTTTACAATATTTGCTTTGGTTTTATTAAGTTTTAATATTCCATTATCATATTTTATAATCAATTTTATTTACTGACGGGAATTAAAATAGTAAATCTATAAATTTTATGTAAATAATAAATTACGTAAGAATCTGTATTATGCATGTATATATCTAGCGATGATGCAGATATTTTGTACATTTTGATGTTAATCTACAAATTCAATTGTAATTAAAATTTTCCAAAATATATTTGGAAAATAAATTTATTGCTACATTTTCAATATTAAACTTAATTTTTATTTTTAGGGGAATACCCATGGATTGTCGCACTTGGCTACAGAAACAATAAAAATCCAAGCCAACCGAAATGGTTATGTGGAGGAAGCTTGATAACAGATAGACACATTTTGACAGCAGGCCATTGCGTTCATAATAGGCCCGATTTGTAAGTAAATGATGTTTATCAAAATTATACCTCCTCAATTTTGACTTTTAATGAATTTTTTTGGAATTTGGCATTTAATTATATTTTAGGTATTTAGCTCGTTTGGGTGAACTGGATCTTTATTCAGATGATGATAACGCTCAACCTTCAACAATTTCTTTAAGTAGAGCAAAAGTACATGAAAATTACAGTCCGTCAGCCTATTCAAATGATATAGCCATTTTGACTTTAGCAGAACCACATAATAATCGTAAGTTTTTTTTTCATTTTTACAAAATTGTTAAGTTCCAAATTTTTGCAGCCACTGTTAACCCTATTTGTTTACCTGTTGACGAACCACTAAGATCTAAAAACTATACTTCTCGGCGTTTAACTGTAGCTGGCTGGGGAGCCCTATATTTCAGTAAGTAGCCCAAGTTATCCCAGTTCTTTGTATTAATAAAATATTTTAGATGGCCCTTCCAGTCCTACTTTGCAAGCTGTGAATTTGCCGGTTGTTAGTAACGAAGCTTGTAGTCGAGCATTTGCTTCTATTAAATCCACAACAATTGATGAACGAGTTCTATGTGCTGGATATCTGCAAGGAGGAAAAGATGCTTGTCAAGGAGATTCTGGCGGTCCTCTGATGGAAGGAAAAGTTGAAGGCAAAAACTCAACATTTTATCAAATTGGAGTGGTTTCTTATGGTTTCAGATGTGCCGAACAAGGATATCCTGGAGTGTATACAAGAGTGGCGTCTTTTGTCGATTGGATTAACAGACAATTGGTTTAGAACGCCGCACTTATTATTAAATTTAAGTTTAAATTATTATCCGCAATGATATTACAGCTTTTGAGTTTTATTTATAATTAACAATTAAATAATTTAAAAAATCTTTGGTATATTATGCTAGACTAGATAACTTTCGGGGTATTTAAGGAAAAAATAATTCAATTTTGGTTTCAATTGATTTTATATTACAAATTAGTCTCAAAATTATACAACATTTTGTATTTATTTGGAATGTGAAAAATTCCTAATGCTTAATTTTTATTTTCTCTTGTATCAGCAGCTAACATGGCAGGTGACATAGCCAAAGCAGGATTTGCTACGGCGATTATGTTATCTCCACTGGCTGCTACTATCTTTGGTGAAAACTTGACTCCATCTTCAGGTCCAGAATCTGAATAATCTTCATTTGTCTTCTGTAAAAAAAGCATTTAAATAATCTGTCTTACAATGAAATTTCTTGGATGAGATTGACTAACCTGATAAACACTTTCTAGGTAGGTATGTTCTGCATCATTTTGGCTAGCCTAAAACAAGAACAATTTTTTACATGAGTAAAAAGCCAATAGTCAGCTTTATATTTGACTTAAATTACCTGATATGGAGAACTTGAATTGCTAAAAGAAAAATGAGAATCCGTTTCTTCGTAGTCTACCATAGATGAGTTCCGTACAGTTGATTCCCTAATATATGAAATGAAAAGTTTTAGTATATATTCTTTAAAGAATACAGCTTCTGGTTCTTCCCTGCCTGTACACATTGCAACTGTGTACGGACACAGAAGACCTACACTTTAAGGTGGATTTAAGACTGTGGGAATGGATTACTTTTGGAAAATCCGGAAAGCATATATGCGATGGACCAGTAGGAGTGGTTATAAAGAGGAATATGAAGACCTTCCAAACGAAGACGCTGGTTACCGAGGGGCAGCAGGTAGACAATTAGTAAAACTTAAGGAGAAAGTAATATTTACCTCGCAGATAGCACGTGCGATTTTGTATGAATCTGGAACAATGAGTGAAGTGTAGATCTTGTAATAGATAATTCGTTTGAATTTCTATCCTACAATTAAATGAAATATCAAAATAAAAATTTGCATTATCGAAATGAAATGTTTTCATGCTTATTTAATGTTTTAAATAATTAATGGTGATTATTAGATCTTTATACATACTTGCAAGCAAGGCAGTTACAAATTAAATGTGCATGTGCATCTTACCTCATTCAACGAAACCTGCATGCTAAAAATAAAAAGCGAAAAAATTTAAAAGTTATTAGTGTTTGTTAAAAATTAGGTTTTAAGCGGGCTACTAAATTTCTACTTGCTTAAATTAGAACTTACCGTGAATTAGTTACCAAGCAATTTCTGAAAAAAGAAAATACTTGTGCGTATAAAGCAGATAATTTAATTAAGATATAAAATTATTAAAGACATTTGTGTTTAATTAAGTACATTTTAAATGTATAATTTCATACTAAAAAAGCAACAAGAAATAAAAAGTGGTAGCAAACTAACCTACTCATAAGCATTCCAAAGTTTAAGCAAATGTTTTGTGTAGTTTATTGTATTTTATTAGAAAAGCTAATTTTATGTTGTATCTTTGGTACCAGATGTATTTTTCAACACTTTGTATAGTCTTTGAATCATAACGATAGAAAAATATACCATAGTTTTTAATAACAAAAAGTAAACACTTCAATGCAACATTAGAAATTGTCAATATCCCTGCCTGTAAACTGCGTAAGCGCTTGTTCACAATAGACGTAAAACGTAAGAGGAACATAAGACTTAAAAAAATTAAAATCTTAAAATACACGACGTAGTATGTTCTTTTGCATATAACAAAATAACTCCAATATTATTCAATATTCGATTACGGTATTGATTAGCATTTCTAATTCTTACGTTTTATGTATTTCTTATAATATCTTATGTACAGGGTGGCTCAATTTCGACCCTTCTTATGGGGAAATCGGTAACTATAGGAGATATCAAAAAATGGATGGCGCATCCTCGATTTCTTTTTTTGAAAAAATCTGAATGGCCAAAACCGGAATTCGCTATCTTTTTTCGTTTTCGAGTTATGGCCAAAAGTTCGCTTTCTCGGCTTTTCGTTAAATGTGGATATCTCGGTTGTTTGTAACGTTATAGAGAAAATATTTACATCTTCTTCAGACACTTTTTTAAGGAGAATAAACTGAGCTAACGAAATTTTAAATATTTTCATTTTTTTCCGAGTTATAATATAAAGTTGTGTTTTTTTTAAATAAAAACCCTAGATAGCTATGACATATTTAAATAGAGGTTTTTATCCTCTTTTCAATGATATATAACATGTGGGGTCTATTATTTCAGGTTCATCCAGTTATATTAAAAAATGTTAAATAAAAATAAAAGACGATCGAAAAATTAAATTTTAGCTTTGACTAAAACATTTTGCCATAACTCGAAAACGAAAAAAGATAGAGAATTCCGGTTTTGGGCATTCAGATTTTCTCAAAGAAAGAGATCGAGGATGCTCCATCCATTTTTTGATATCTCCTATAGTTACCGATTTCCCCATAAGAAGGATCGAAATTGAGCCACCCTGTACATTGTGAACAAGCACTAATATAAAAATTTACGTAATTAATCACAGAAGTCAAGAATTCTAGACAGGAATATAGTTTTTCAAAATTTATTTTTACAGAAGAGAGTGCAACAGGAAAATTTCCCACTGTTAAAAACCCAAAGAATAACAGGTCATGAGCCCAGACCAAGAGAATGGATTTTCTATTTTTTGAGATTACTTACGATTAAAACGTACGATTAAAATGGGAAATTCACAAATAAAATTAATTTTTAGGCGAACGGACAAATGATCAGTTAATACGATAGGCAGAATGTCTACTAGTATCTAAATACACATACAGGTACAAATATTTAGTGTAGCACATAGTGGTTGGGCTTCGCACCCTGGGATCATAGATGCGATTGCAAGTTGCTTCCGAATTATTATGTTTACGTTTAGTAGTTTAATTAGTTAACAACTCCTGACATGTAATTTGTGTTGGAGGTTTATTCCTATTGTCAAATAATTTAATAAAACAAGATCTTTGCACTCTTTGCGCGTTTCGACTACATACGGTCATCGTCAAACATAATATTAAAAAATTAAATTTATTTGCATTTAGTTGATGTTTGCATATTTTAAAAATTTAATGATGTAAGTGACATTTTAAATTTTTTAATATTGTATCCGATGATGACTGCATGTAGTCGAAACACGTGACAGAAATAATAAAAACATTGTATATGTGAATATGAATCGAGTGCAAAGATCTTATTTTATTATTATATTAACCTCGTAATAATTCTTTCAATTTCTAATTTTAAATTATTTTAACATATTTCACAATTAAAATACAAATTTAGCTATTTATTCTATTATAGCTATTAAGTCCATTATTTAAATTTTTTTTAAACATCCAGTATTTTTGTTCACTATTTTATGCATTTTTACCTAAACCTCGAAGATAATTAAACAACGAAAATTTAATAAAAATATTCAAAAAAACTAAAAAAGTCAAATAAAAATATTTATTTATAACATATATATTATGCTAACTTGTTTTTAGGCTTTAGATCACAGCAGTGTATACGACGCGACCAGAATTTGAACTGCAGTTACCTTCTTTCCAGTCGGCCGGTTTAGGCTTTACGCCAAACTGCTGGACACATACAGCTTTGGGGTTTAAACTTAAATATTATGTTATGAGCAGGGCCTGGATTTCGATGGTCTAAACGGCCATGTTTTTCTTAGTTAATCCAATAGTCCACAATTAATGATTATTTTATATTTTTTAATCTGATACGGGTTTCAGGTACAAAAATATTATTTTTTGAAAACCAATTTTGCTGTATAAAATAAATAAATATAAAATTTTAAATGAGTTTTACTATTTCATGTTTTAAAAACTTTTAAATTAAAATTTTTTTTATTGGTAATGCAATTTTTAGAAATTTTTAAAAGCAGTTTTTGCAAATTTT
Organism: Cantharis nigra; assembly: GCA_958510845.1. Lineage (NCBI taxonomy): Eukaryota > Metazoa > Arthropoda > Insecta > Coleoptera > Cantharidae > Cantharis > Cantharis nigra. The sequence goes on along the minus strand of OY294034.1, from coordinate 6,203,685 downwards.
TTTTTGGTATTTAAACAATCCGAGAACTGGTTATGAGATTCCTTATGGGTGCGATTTTTAGAACTGTTTCAAAACTTCAGTTACAGCTCAAAATTGGTTATAGATACTACTATGATTTTTTTTTTAACTGAAAGAGGAGAATTTTCCGAACACTATGATATATTTTTTAATCTGTTTTAATAACGGATTAAAATTTTGATTAATTTAATTTGCGATTTTATATAAAAAAAGCACGTTAATGACAATTCAAAATATATCATAGTGTAGTTAATATAGTAACCTTTAATATTCTGCATTGAAATCGTTTTAATATCAAGTATTATAAGTGCTGTAACTGAAGTTTTGTTTTGACTATATTTTGGATGATTTAAAAAAAACCGCCTTTTAAAACCAATCAAATTTTATTTTCATTTTTTCCAACCAATGAAAGACATCCAATTTTAAGTCTAGATAATCGCGCCACCTGTTGAAAATTTTTTCGTCCAAATGAAAAATCGCAGCCTTATGAGGACACACTTTTGTAAGGAATATTTTATAAATAATATTTTTTTCAAAATTTAATAAAAAGGGTAGAGCCCTTTTAAAGCTATATTGCTTCTGAGTTTTAGATTACAAAGTCACAGAAAAAAAATTTTAGAAAAATATACGCAAGTTTTCAGACAACAATTTTGATGGGCTCTAGAAAACTGTTTTGAAAAATCAATTTATTTCAGAGGAAAATCGAAAAGTGGAACAAAAAGATGTATCTAAAAAGAAATAATTTGTTAGTATTAATTTTACGCAATAAAAATTTATTTCGATAATTTACGGAATTTATTAGTTTCTTGAAAATTTTCAATTTTTAATATTTTAATTTCATAATTTATAAAAAAATCAAAATAAGTATTGTGAATTTAATCCATAATTTAAAAACCGTTGATTTTAGATTATAAAAAGTTAGAATCTAGTTCACGATTTTGAAAAACTCACGGAAATTTAAGCAATTGCTTTAAAAAAAGAGCTACTTTCCAAGAATTTAAATTTAGATAAAAATGTTTCTTATAGAAGAGTCTTTTATGACCCCCTAACAGGTGAACGTTGGTCGTGGAGACATCTTATTATATATCAACATGAAATATAGAGAATAAAAGCATAAATAATCAGATGATGGCCAATTTACTGTATATCCTATAGGACCTTTCATATATTGCGGGAAATAGCTTTGTATTAAAAGGGGTACATAAATTAATCCCTGTATTGTAATATTCTGCACAAAGTTAAAGCAAAGTACCGACTTAAATAATTTAAATATTGCAGAAATAAAAGATTTCGAGTTCCAGTTTAAATTAATTTTATTATATTTTATTTTACTTTTTAATTTTAAGTTTTTACATATTATGTATTATACTTACATATTATGTACTTTTTAATATCTTTTAGTTCCTATTTTTGAAAGAAATGAAAAAAAAATAAACACTTTTTCAGAAAATTTAATTATTTTATAATTTTCTGCAAAAAAGTGTTTATTTTTTTGTTTATATTTTTACATACAAATATGTTTGTTTTTCTTTTCGTTTTGTTCTTATTTTTGAAATAAATGAAAAAAATAAACATTTTTGCATAAAAATTATAAAAATTTTTATAATTTTCTGTAGAGAAATGTTTATTTATTTGATTTATCATTTAACCAGCACCAGCAATGACGAAATAATTTAAAATAGGAATATTTTACCGATGAGAGGTATATGCAACCAACACGACTAATTCTAATATTGAGTCTAATTTTGTAAAGCGGAAATTCCTGAGTAAAGATATCCGGTTTCCGGAGAGTGCTCAACTACCCTCCAATTAAATTAGGAAATTTTATGCGGCTTTCCAGTACTACCATTACACTGATCAGGAAAATTTACTGATTTGACATAAATGTTAGGGATTTTTTTTTCTATAAATCAGTAAATTATCGTAACTACTTATAAAAATTATTCTTAAATTAAAAATTAAAGAACCTGATTCGAAAATGGATCAGTTATTCAATGTTCACTGTATTTTATTTTATTTAAAAATCAATAATACAAAATTCTTTAGCGCGACATCTGTAATATGGAAGCTGAGTGATATGTTCAAGTTCAACTATTCCAACTGCTATTAAATTGGTATAACAGATTTTTGCAAGTTTTGTTTTCTTTTTCTTTTGGGAAATAAATTGATTTTTGCAATGTAGTAAATTATTACTTACCTCTATATTGATTATATGACCAAAATTGTTGCCTTAGGAGAGTTTGACAAATTTAATGGAATAATAATTGAGTGTCAGCTCAACATTGAATATTTCTAATATTTTATGATTTAAACAAACTCAGATAATGATTTCTATGGTCCGGGATAAATCCGCAGGCCAAATTACAGGCATTTGTAGTTACTTACTGACTAACCGTAAACAATTATTTACAGCGTAACGTGCAATCCAAACCACGGTACCAATTTAACTACCATTTACGATCCTACGGTCCAAAGCTTAAAAGTTTATGTTAAAAACCAATGCCTGTGTAATCGGTACCGATACCGGTAATGATGACTCAGAAATCTGTAACACGTACCGGCATATACAGGTAACCGTTTAATTTACAGGTAGTTACACCATTTTTATATTACCCAATTAAGAGACTACTGATTACCGGTTTCGGCTACCTAGACACTAACTATAATCAATTGATTTATCAATTCGATCATGCATTACTTCCATACGTGTGTATGGACCCAAACTTGGTAGTAATTTCTTATCGCTATTTTAGAATCACCAAAAAATGCAATACCCTGAACCAGTTTTAACTTTTTTGGAGATTCTAAAATACAGATATGGTTAAGCACTTGAAATATCGATCATGTGAAAAATTTACTGAAATGCGCTTATAATTGAAAATCCATATTTTCCAACTTGATAAATTATTTTAAATAATTTCAACTGTAGTGCTTGATAAAAATATAAAATAATTTTACCTGAATTTGTGTTGCTTGCCGCGCCGTAAAAAAAAATTAAACTCACACAATTCTTTTGCCAAACATATTTTGTGCACACAGGTTGGATCTTCTCAAAAATCTAGTAGTGGGAACAAAGTTTGTAAAAACTTCTTTTTAGGTTCAAATATATTGTTTGGAAAAAACCATGCAAAATTTGGACCAAGATAGACCTACTTTGATAAAATGGATTTTCTCATCGGGCAAAAAGCGACTTGATCAAAGAAAGCTATATTTATAAAATTGTGTATGGTTGTATTTTCCTTTATTATGGAAAAGTTTCCTAATAAAATTTTTTGTTTTTTGTTTTCCTAAAAAGTACTTTGTCTAAAAGCAAAATAACTCTTCCTTGTTTGTCGGTAGGTCTTTGATTTTGAAATGTGTTTTTTAGCAAACAGAGCTGAATTTAACAACAAACCCAAATTGCAAATTATTTGGTCAATTTTATTTCTTCCTTCTATCTAGAATCACATTGTATCAAGATCGAACGTTTTATTTGTATGCTTTTAGTGAACAGCAGAGAATGCCATTAAACGTCAAGAATAGTGAGACTATCTCGCCGGTAAAAATAGGTTTTTATAACTAATAAAATATGTTATAATAAGTTTTATGTTTGATTATTTTAAAGCACCACAAACTCCACTAATGCATTAATGCCCAAAATTATATTGCAATAAAGTTACTACTATGATTTTTCTTAAGCATCCGGCGACAGAACAGCATTTCACTACGCAGGAAATCATATTTTGGAGTTAATTGAAAGAAATAAGCAAACTAAAAGTTGTATGCAGCATGCAAAAATTAATAGAATAATAAATACTACATGGCAGAGAACCAAAAGCAATAGATTTCTAGTGGTTAGAAGTTCAATTTTAGTCTTCTAAATTTAGTATAATATGTTCAGGTTGTTTCTTAGATTGGCTGACCTGCCGACTCAACCCTTGCTCATTCCCTTCCGTGTCATCAAATTTTGCTCGTTTGAATGACATTTCTTGTGAATCAGAACTCGATATTCTAGACGCAGTTCTCGAGTTTCCAGAAGGTGCATCAGACGAAGTTTCCTTTTCGTAACTCGGTACCCTTTGAGAATAGGAAGAAGAAATTCTGCAAACAAAATATCTTAATTGGTAACATCCATAACTAACAGTTCCAGAAAACTTACTGAGTTTTAGAATAATGGCAGCCCGAATCTTTCACGACTTGTCTTGCTAAAGGAAAAAGTTCGTCTCTTCTGGTAAGCAACGCTGGAATAAACCTGCAAATTTGAGCTGCAGCTTCGTTCACTGATACTTCGTGAAGGGTTAACGGTTTTTCAGGACGTCTTTTGCAGTCGAAACGACCGTAAATTGCCGCGTAACGTCTTATTTCGTCCATTCTGCGTGGATCGTTTTCAGACATCGTCATAACCAACTAAAATTATCAAAATTTAAAGATTTTTTAGTTTAATTGGAAATTTTCGTTACTTCTAATTCTTTCGACATCTTCTTTTTGGTGCTGTATGGCTTGGGTTCAAATTGCGGTAGTTGTTTACTAAGTCTTTCGGCTGCTAATGCAAGTTTTGAAATTTGAGAATCTACTAAAGTTGGAGTTAATTGTAAAGAAGTGTTGCTTCCGGGACTCGAACTTGAAGATAATTGACAAGAAGTACTATCCAAAGGAGAATAAGGCCTTAAAGTAAACGAATTATTTATTACAGTGCTGTACTTGGCATTAGTTGAGATACAAACCCACATCATCGCATTTATAATAAGTTAACTGAAATAAATTCTATAGTTCTACAGTTTCCCCTAAACGATAAGGGGTTTATTAATATATTCTCCCTTTATTACATCTTAGCTTATAAATACATTCAAAGATGACACTATAATCGTTAACTACTTAAAATTAAATTTTACAAAGAAAATTAACACTGGTAAAAATTCTGACCTTTTTGATAATGAAAGTCCAGGACTAGCAGCTGGTGGTAAGGCACAAATTTCTCCAGATGAAGGCGAATATGTAGGTCTATTCATTTCACTACTCTCGATAACGTACATGCCGTGATTGCTTGAAATTCTTGGACTAGATAATTCTAACTCAAAGTCATCCCCTAATATTAAAGGAACTTTAAATTTGGCAGTGTTTGTAACCCATTCCTGTAAAGATTTTTGAAATCTTCTAACATGAAGAGGTTTTGATGCCATTCCAACCAATGACATTATTTCTAAAAATTCTTCTTCGCCCGCATCACACAGTTGCTGAACATCATCACCACCCATTTCAAGTAACGTATCATAGTAATATAACAATGACGCGTTTTGCATTACCCTGTATAATTGGAGTTCTGCCATATTACTTGGATATGATGTGGGAAATACTGAAAATAAAGTAATTCTTCAATTTAAGACCCAAAATGTATAGTGAATAAAAGTAATAATTCAACCGATTCAACCGCAACTACAAACCAAATGTTGTTGGTTAAACTTATTCGCGTTTCGCGCGTTTCGGATCAAGTGGATTTACAAATTCCATCTGCCCCATTTATTGCAAATTTTATGTAATTTTATAAACCAAATTAAGTAGAAAATAACAGCTTCCAAATGTGATTTTAATTTTTTATATTATTTTATTCCAAATTATATAAACGAACTTTATCGGTCAGCTAACGGTCGAAAGCTACCACTAACGTTGCACCATTATGAACGGTTAATACGCTGTTTTTGAACATACCACTTGACATTTCATATAAAAGTACACGTGGTAGTAGGTACTAACCCTGGTAAGGTTCAGTGTTCTTATTCACTTTAATTACATTTAAAGAAAATGTGATGTTGAATATTTCCTGAACAAATTAATTCAGCTTATACAAAATTAAGCTTTGGAAAATAAATTTAAACATTCCACTTTCAAAATATTTTCATTGCAAAAAATAAAACTTGTGCTTTTCAAATTTGATAATAAAATAAATATGATTTTCAAGCTTTTATCGAAACAAAGTATCAACAAAAACATGAAAAGTGTTTAATATTTTCATTATGTCAATTTTTGTTGAATTTATAAAATTAAAAATACACGCAACATGTTTTAAACATTCAACAAAAACCTTTTAGATTTATCCAAACATTATAAAAGTTCGATAGAATTAATTTAATTTAATGAAAGTAATCATTATACAATTTCGTACAGCTGATCAGAACCGCAGTTTTTTCAGAGCCTTAACCCCCTGCTAAATCATGCCCGGGCAATATTCCTGATAAGAGGCCATTCGTGCGTAGCTTATATATAGTTATATAGTTAACGCTGGTATTAAAAATACTAAATTACATAAGAGAATTCTAAATTAGAATATCAGACCAACGATTATTTTTTTAATTATGAGAAATAACATCAACAAAGCATTCTGAAAAACAATGGAAGAACCTAGTAAGTCGAGTTGCTAAAGATTACGTTATATCAAACATCTCAAAGGTCCAAATGCAGGCTTAGCAATCAAAAAGAGACTAATGATGATATTGGCATTTCCAGGAAGAGTTGAAATTTTGAAGTGTTTACTCCAGAATGTTGAAAACTAAGGATCAAAAATGGTACCCTTGCCCCTTTTAAGGGATATTATTTAAAATACAGTGACTTATTCTATAAAAATTGTACTACATAGGATTAATATTTGTTATATGAAATTAATATTTGTAATACGGGGTGCAAAGTCTTAAATCCGAACATAGGGAAACAACTTGAAAAATCACTTTTTTCAAGAATTTTGATGCTTTCTATCGTAATGAATAAGTATGCAAATGGTCACAGTCAAATGAGATTTTATTTGCATCTGAAAATACCTTCATTTGATATTTTCTCTATATTTATTGTAAAAAACGCTAGAATGAACTAAGTGTATTTTAAGAAATATGTCTACTCTCTTTCTTAACCTTTTAAGAACGGGTAATTTACAGTGAAATTGACTATTCTTTATGAACAAAATTTGTGCATGAATCAATTTGTTTCTCATGTAGCATATGCAACATTCCCAACATGTCCCAGCCCGTCCGGAACAAAAATTTTTTTTTTGTATTTTCTACGTAGCTTGATGCGCTGAAGACGAAAAAATTAGTAAAAATATTTTTAGAAGTGCAGATAACTTTGAGAATTGCATTTGAAAGTTAAATTTATTGTTATTTATATTTACTTATTTATTATTTGCACATAATTTGAAGAGCTTCACACACGAGAGAGTAAGGTATACCAATGCGAGAAAAAAAAGAGTTTAGAAGAGCTTGGAAATTATGTACAAATAATAAATAAATAAATATATAAATAACAATAAATTTGAATTTAAAATGCAATTCTCAAGGTCATCTGCGCTTCCAAAAATTTGTTCACTATTTTTTTCGTCTTCAGCGCATCAAATTACATAGAAAAACAGCAGTAGTCGATTTTTGTCCCAGCCCGTCCATAAAAGGTTAAAGTACTTCTGTGTCAAAGCGTTCTATTCTCAATAAAAAAATTATTTCGTTAGGTTTTTATTGAAATACATTTTTCTATAAAACTACTTCTCAACTTTATCTGAGACTCTATTTTTTGAATATTTTGTTTTTTGTTTTTATTTTGGGTTTACTAGATATTTTAGATAAAGCTAGTTCACGGTAATTATAAATATAAATGTTTTAATGGATATCTTTGGATGTGGAAAATCTTCTTTTCTATTCAGATCAATTTCTTAATTATCCGCAGTGGTGTCTGGTGGGGAAAGGGCTATGGAGCCTTTTTCCCATATATTTCTAATTTTGGGGGGCATCAGATTTTAGTAAGCAAAATATTAAAACAATGCAACTACTGCAGGCGACGGTCAATTAGGCGACGACAATTAGGCGATGTCAAATAGGCGACGGACTTATTAGGCGACCGTACAATTAGGCGACGGCCCAAATTAGGCGACGGGAAATTCCATATATTTTTAATAATTAAAAAAGTAATATTTAGTTACAAAATTATTTTTAAATTTAATCCCTGCAACTTTATAATATAATCGGTTTTGCGATTGCTTCGCGGTTTATCATACAATTATAACATGGATTGAAAATTTTTCAATTTTTGTATGTATACATAGGTATTAGGTTTTAATTATGTACCTCGATTATATATAATATTGCATAAAATATTAAAAATAATAATAAAGAGAATATAATATAATATCTTATATAATACGAAATACTATTAGAATTTGTAATTAAATATTATTTTATTAATATTTTTAATTAAAAAATGTATCAAATTTCCCGTCGCCTAAATATCGTGTACCCGCTGGTGTACTGGGAGGTATTCCATATACCCCAGACCCCCAAATTCACTTTTTCGAATCCAAATACATAATCAAAATCCTGTATGCAATCGGAAACTGCGAAATTTTAAATACAACATACAATAAAAAGTATAAAATAATTTATGATAGGAAGTATTAAACAAATAAAACAAAAAATTTTTTTGCAACCTTCATTAATTTGTTAATGGTTAATATTTGCTCCAGGTCCTCATGGAGATGAAGTAAAATTTTAGTGGTATCTAGCCTAAAATATACTTATGTATAAGATTATTATAGTTTCCTATATAACCATTTATTAATTTTCTATATAACAAACCTGAATTTTTAGCAATTCAACAATTTTTTGATTTCAGGCTAGAATTGTTTTTTATATGAATAATTAAGGGGGGTCCCTATTCGCCATAAAAATGATAACAACTTCATAGTAAGCTTACAACTCAAACTTTAGAGCGAAACTAATAAATTGGGCCTTTTGCTCATGTTTTGTTTATTTTTATAAAAAAATAATTCGAGTTTTAGTTAAGCAAACAAAAAACATTTTAAATTAAATTTGGTATAAACATAATTTTTTGTTATTAAAATACAATAAATAAATGAATAAATTGAAATAACTGAAATGAACAATGTTAGGTAATCGGTTGAACTACAAAGAATGGCTTACTACGTTTTTATTAAAAAAAAATTTACAGCTTCAACCTTCTGTAGCTGATATCAAACGAACCAAAAAATGAAAAAATATTTCATTGATAAATTGTAATCTGCTGGAGTTCTGCGCTTCGGTGGCACTACAATACCTGATGCTATCGATTTTATTTTTATTTTTACCTATTTTTGGTAGGTGATAAAATTCTGTCTTATTTTATGTCTATCCGTTCTTGTTAATTATTGTCATACGTTTCGTTGGTTCACTACTTTGATTTAAAAATTAAATTTAAATTTAATACCTGTATAATATAAAATTCATCAAAAAATGTTAATTTTGGGTTTTGATTAATTAGCGAAAACTATACTCCGACTTAATTTGTAAAATTTGTAAAAATTTAAATTTTTTTCTTCAGAAAAAAAAGCGAAATGAAAACGAAATAAATTCGTAATTTATATTTAAAAAACATGATTTTCGCTGTTTACTGTTTCGAAACTCTAGTGTATTTGTTTATTAAGAATTTAATCTGCTGTATTTTCATTCAAATTATCAGATAGATTACCTAAAAAAGTATAATCAAAATTTCTGTGTGATACAATTTGTCTGATGATGGCAAATAAAAACTGAAACCGATAAGAGAATCGATAAGATGTAATTTAATTTTTGTTTTCCAACGTCAATTAATTGTAAGTTTTGAACCTATAATCTAAAATCTGTTGAGATATGCAAGGAATATTATTGAACTAATTTGACAGATAACTATTTTGCAATTAGAATAAATTACACATCAGTAGCCGTTACTTACTGGTTGAACATAAACTAGGATTAGCATGGTACAAATAATTTTATAGCAACTGGGAATTGAACCCACGACCCTACCGTCTGAGGTCCAATTGGCAATTACCCAACTGTAAATTACAATATGATGGCGTTATTTTAATTTAAGTGCGTGAAATTGCAAATTGAACAATTTTAGAAATAAAAATGATAATAATAATTTCCGGATAGTAAAAATCAAAATTAAAAATTAAAGTGCTGGTTCTGAAAATCTTGACGAAGTAATTCATAAAATTATTTTGTATTTCCAAAGTTCAATGCAATATAGGATTAAAGTCTAACCCTTCTTATTCTAATAAAAAACATAATTGCTCGCCAACTGGTAGCGCAACTACATGCGTCCCCTATCGCTTCACCCCTCTGTAGATCTTGATCGTCTTTAGAATGTCCAGGTAACACTTTTTAGTACGCTTTGCATATTCTATATGCATAATTAAAAAGGTTTGTCATTTTTTTGCTGACCACAAAAACTGTTGTTCCAGTGTGAGAAAAGCATCAAAGGGTTGACTCTTCCGTAAGTCCGAAAAAAAAGTATAAAAAAAGTTTTTAATCTACCTTCCGCGATGATGTACCTGAGATTTTTTGTAGTGGGTGAAAACGGATGGGCCAAGATATTTAAATAACTTCTTCCATAGCGGTGTTGACATAACGTGTCTTTGCATATTAAGCAGTGTGCGTATGCATGATTTTTTCTTAAGTTCACACGATAAATGAAGTGCCCTTTCATTAAAAGGAAGACTCTTTATTTCGTTTTTTTTTATTTACGATGGGATTCTTTTTTAATTGCATATACTCAGCCGAGACTATAGGTTCCTAAACCAATAAGAAATAAACAGTTGGAAGGTGAATTTATCTATCGCCCCAACAACAAAAACGATTAAAAAAATTTTAGTTTTTGTGTCTGAGAATTAGTAGTTGTTTAGATATCCATGTTTAAACATGAATAATCCTTTTTAAAATTAAAAAAAATTTTAATTTTTGTAAAATTTTATTTGTTAAAATAAAAAATAGAATTTTGGCTAAAATGTTTTTTTGGGTCAAAAAATTTTCATAAAACTCAGCATCCTTCCATTAGTTACACATGACCAGAAAAATTTCGCAGAGCTTTATTAGCATCTGTAGCGGGTACCATTTTTATATATTAAAATTCTAGTGCCGTTATTGTTAAAAGAAATTTAGATCCACCCCAAAGTAAAATTAGAAATGGTAGGGGAATTTTGCTACCCGATATTTTAGCAAAAGTCTTTTATGTTCAATGATTGTTGTTTAGGATTGGACGGTAAAATTTAGGGGTTGGCCAAGTATTTACCCTCATGTTACCCTTATTAAATACGAGAGTGTACGTGGGAAAAGTAAAAAAAGTATATTTAAAAGTAACGTAGGTATCTCGTTTTTTTAGTTTAAAATAAGAAAAAAGTATGACCCTTTATGTTCGTGATTTGAATATTAAACTACATCAGATAGAATATAAGAATTTTTTTGTTTATGCTGGTCTTGAGATTACCGTTCGTAGGTACCCCTTTGTTGTAGTAATTACGAAATAATTTTTCTGACGTATTTTAATCACGGTGTTATAAAAAAATTGGTTTGTTACTTAAAATAATTATTTTATTAAAATAAAAAAGCATCGTATTAATGGGTAGGTTCAATACTCACGTTAGATACTTATTTTCGCAGACATGACTCCTGAATAGATGGTATTTTAATTTTTTGTAGCAATAATTAACTTTTTGCTCAAAAAACTTGAGTGGTCCATCTTTTCTAAACCAAGCATAAAAACTGGTTTTTTAAATTGCTGAATAGTCAGACCATAGCAGTCTATACTTTTTATTTTGATAACGTCTAGGAGCTCTTTCATTTAACCATTTCAAACTGTAACATCAGTAGATAATTAAAAAATCGCCTGTGTTTGAAAACTAAATTTTTTTGAATTTTAAAATTTTCGTAGGAATTCAATAAGTTGTGATAATTTGAAAATACCAATACTGCGAATACTTTTGTGCAATATGCAGCTATACAAAAGCGCTTTGTAAAGTGCAATTTTTATTACTACAATAAAATGAGACGAGAAAGAATTTGTTTTTAAACAAAATAAAATCAATATCTGGTCGCATTTTTTCCCATCGACGAAAACTTCCGAGGAAAAACTGGAATAGTTCCAGTCCACGACGAGTTAGCTGGAATTAGTCGAAAAAATTCTTTAATAAAAAGTGTCCCGGCAGTTTTTCATTTGATGAGCAGGTTTGACTGATTTTATATCAACCGCATTCGATTTCGAATATTTTACACGAAAGTTACGGTATAAAAATAATGGGTAGACTTAATACCGCATAGCAATTTTTTAAATTAAACCTCTGATGGCGGCTTCATAAAAACACAAATTTGAAAAGATTCTCTTACAATTATTTCGCTGTTGATGTGATATGTACCTACTTAAATACAGTTTCGTTAAAGATCCGCCATGACAGAACAACACTGTTTTTGTTACTGTTAACTTGTTCTTACCTGTGTTTTTTTCTTGTAAATACCGATAGTTGTATAGCTCAAACAATTACCATGAAACAGTACAATAGTCTCATAAGAAATACCAGTGCGTTGCCCTATAAAAACTTGTCAAGTTCAGACGTCAAAAAACTGAATTAGTTAGGTATAATGTCGTTAAAATTAACTAATAAATTCCATTTTTATTTAAAATTTTTTCTTGCTGGATTTAAAAATTTTAATAAGATTTATCTAAAAACTTAATGCGGGCCTTACACATCACTTTTTTATTATTAGATCACAAAATTCACGTTACATCTTAAAAAAACTACCATAAAATCGCTATACATCATTAATCAAATTTTACTCAAAAAACCCAATACTATTTTTGAATTAATTAAATATTTATCAAAAAGTGCACCCTGTATCCTCACAACATTAGCAGAATCTAACATTTTCTAGATGCACAAAATGGCTTGTGAAACCTTTAAACAAAATAGTTTGAAATGAATTTAACCACAACAGTGGCTTCGTGTGATCGCTGGTTGAGTTACAGTGCGGAAATTCTGTGTTCGAATCACAGAATTTCTTGACTCGATCCTTCGATCAACACAACAAATTTGGATATATAAAGTTGATCATCGTAGTTGCGCTTTTTTATTTCATTTTTTAGTATTATTTATTTTACATATTTATTAAGTAAAATTTCACTAACTTTCGGCGCCGCTCGAAATTAAGGAAATTTACATAAACCGGAATGCTATTTAAACATACTAAAATTTTGTTAATCCATTCGTGCGCATCACCAATTAGATAGCTTATTTTAACATACGTTGATTGCAAAATGCAGTTTTATTTATTTAACTGGAAAACACAAATATTTTTCTCCAACACAGGGAAACTCTCGCAAGTATCATCCTCGAGAACCGCAGATTTTGCGTGAGCAAAGAAAATTTACAAGAAAGAGCAAAGAGCTATTACATATCCGGAAGTCGGGATATAATCGTCAAAACACAACGCTGAGCATAGGTTTCGAATTGCCTTCAGAAATTGTTTAACAAATTTCTCTCCGCCTTTAAAAAATCTTCCAATAAACCAAAGCCAGGCATTAAAAAACAACTGACCGAAAACAAAAGTAAACTATTTCACAAAATAATTTAATCTCATTATTTATTTATAATAAAAATAATATTAATGTAAAAAGATATCGGGTTATTTGGAACGCAATCAAACTAATAAAGTTGTCAGGTCGTTGTTGTCTTTTTACATTTCTATTTATCACATTGGACGAGATTTTGGTTTATCTAAAAATAACATTGTCTACCTGAAAAATATTTTGCATACTTTTCAGTGCAACAGATGACTTTTCCTCCATTTGACAGGATTATTTCTAATCTCGTGTTTAGATGGTAAAAACTCAGTAACCGTAAGTAAGCGTGGAGAAGTCATCTGACGAATTGAATAATTAAAGCAACAGTTAAATTTTTGGTAACATTCGACTACAAACTGCAAAACCAACAAATTGGTTAGATAAAGAATATGCTGAGAGGAAGTAATACATGGAACACCAGAACAATCAGACAGAGACCGCGAAAAATTAATACCCCAAATAAAAAGTGTACCGTAGGAAGTACAACGGCTAACGAAAACTACTAAAGGAAGTACTACTCGGTACGTCCATATGTAAAGAGTAAACATTTCCTGATTAATAAAATTAACTAGAAAACACATTGTTGTGTTCCAAAATCCCCAATTGGAATTTTAAGTATATTTATTTTGTAAAGTGGATATTTGTTTTGAGAATTTTTATTATAATTATTATAAATTAAAATTATCAAATTGAGCTACAGGACACAAATAAAACACATATTTATAACGAGCTTTCGAAAAATGACATTTTCTTTTTCAAGTTTAATATGAATTATAAATTCATATGTAGCTCAATTTGATAATTTTAATTTATATTATTTTCAAGAGCTAATAATTTTAAATTTATTATAATTATTGTAAATTTTGAAATTATTTTGAAGTTTCTGATTTTCTCATTCAATAATTGAAGTGGGAAAACCAGTAAAGACAAATTTTGTCTCCTTAATTTTTGATTTTGCGATTTTGAGTTAAATACAATTATTATAGGATATTTTCGAGTAAGTTATTTTGATTGATTTGGGTTTGAAATTGTCCCAAATTTTGAACTTAGTTGGGATATTTTTGGAAAGCTAATATTTGGATAGATTACAAAATTTTGGGTTATATTATTGATTGTCGTTAATATAAATTGGTAAATTCGTAAAATAAAAATTTTATAGGCAAAGTTGAGATAATTTTGATGCGAGTGCATATGGGTGCACTATCCATCGAATTATTAAAATGAGATATTTTCCAAATATAATTTATTTATTAATTTAATTATTTATTTTTACAATATGAATCAATGGAGAAGAAGTATGCTTTTTGAATATTGACATTCCCGATACCATTTATTATTAAAAGTTCTCTTTAAAATTAAAATTCCCTGGCGGAGGTTGCATAATGGGCCCGTTATGTGGCTTGAGTGCATGCGGATTTCTGTTTGGCCTCCACATCCAATCGAGAACCCAGAAAATTTGCGGGACAAGCAATAATATTTTTTAAATTTGAAGATTTTACAGTTTGAAGTAAAATTTTTAAAAGTTAACCGATATCAATTAATTGAAAATTAGTAATAGGAATCTTATCGTTCGGTAGCGATAATTTGGAGTCGGAGGTTCCCAAATATGCACTTAAACGTCCAGTTTCTGAAACCAGGAGGTCTGGGGGTATTCCATAACTCCCAGTGCCTCAGTAACAGCTATGTTCAAGAAAAAATCTTATCATGGTAGATAATCATTAATTTTACACTCTTGATTATTATTATATTGAATTATAATTGCTTATGGTTTTTGGGATTGCGCAACTATAACACAGCCTGCAACCGACTGAGGCTATTGAAATTTTGATGTTGTAATTTAATTATTCTTAATTTAATAAAATTACTTAGATGCAAAATTTCGTATTATTTTTCGTAACTTATTTTTGCCCAAAATAACTTCGTCAGTTTTATCGACAAAATTTATTCGATATTCCGAATCTTATCAGAGAGGTGCATATTTAATTAAGGAACTGGTCCATACTAAAACATTCGTTTACATAAAATTTTGATATTCTGCAGCTTTATGCAATATTAAATTTTATAAATGGAACCTCGTCTGAGTTTTCATGCTAAACTCGCCTTTATTATTAAACAGTTTTAATTGAAAAATCAAAAAATAAATCATTTTTTCTCACGTATAGTCAATACTGAAAATATATGGCAGTGACTTGCCGAAAACAAAATAAAACCTTCGTTTATGTAGTATCGGATAAGCTAACATTATGGGGTTTTGAAAATGCCTAGTTATAATTGTTACCAAATTAACAGATTTGATTTTCCCAATAAGCCTAACCCTACAATTCACAATTTTCTGACCGATTCGTCATTTCAAACAGAATGTAATATTATTTTTCAGTATTTTATATTTCGCATGGTTCAAATATATTCAGAATAAAAATAATTTGCTGTTACCTTTTTCCTAAGTAATTGCAAAAAGTATTTTATGAAACAAAACACTTTTTATTCTAAATATTTTTTGCATCACGCGAGAAATTAAAACTGGTAAAAAAATTTTAAATATTTTCTGTATCAAATCAAGAACGAAGATAGAAAAAATTTAACAAGTAATTTTTTATTTGAAGTATATCCCGAAACACGCGAGATATTAAAATTACAAAAAAGTTATATTACGTTTCGTAGCGTTTTTACAGCTTAGGCTTGAAATTCGGAAAATATACATTAATATTTGAGGGTGAAAATTTTTGAAATACGTAGGTATTGTAAAATGTAATTGTGATTCATTTTGAAAAATAATATAAATACAAAAACATCAATATGGTTTATACATTAATTTATTTCATTCAGGCTACAAAATTATAATGTCATAAATACGCATAATAAAAATAAACTATAAAAGCACAAAGCTGCATTAACGTTTTACGATTAGTTTTTGCACTACTTATTGCTTAATTTTATTGATTAAAAAAATTGTGAGCAGGATTACCTCCAATAAAAATTTCTATTTTGAATTAAGGAATTAAAATAAAAAAGAATCCAAAATAAAACTTCAAATCGCAAGGAAAGTTGTCTTTGAAAAGGTAAAATTTTACTGGAAGCTTACTTTTACTTTTGTTCATTGGTTTTTAAGTTCGGCCCTAATGGTTTTCCAAAAATTAGTTTTTAATACGATGTGATCTAAATTTAACGTTTGATTACAACATTTCATATTTTAAATTCAAATTTACTTAAATTATTCCAACCGTTTCGGTTATGGATTTGTTATTATAACTCGGGGGGTTAAAATCGATCGATTTTGCAAGGATAATCGCATTATAAACAAAATGGCCTTAAAACACAATTTCACTTTGTTTTATAAATTAATGGCATTAAGGCAAAATTTTTTAAAATTTTATATTGCGATTATTTAATTAGTTTAATTTTTTTTATTCAAGCTAAAAGCTAAATTACAATTTTCCTCCAAACAAATATTATTTCAATTTATACGTTTCCGAGTTGTATCAGAAAAGTGGAATAAATAAAAGTAATAGTTAGTAAATTCCTGTTAGTAAATGAAACCGAAAGTTTTGAATGAATAAGTGATTATTTTATTTAATTGAAGGTAACATGTAAGAAATTTAAAAAATTTTCATAATTAAATAATCAATAATTAAATAAAATGCCAACAGATTGGCATAGTGGAAAACGTGATCGACTACAAACAATAAGTAGCCGTAAGTTTGAATTCCATATCCGCTTGTAATATGGTTTATTAATGCAGTTGGAATATCTAAAAAAATTTAAAAAACCAAAACCAAAAAAAATGCATTTGGTTTTTATAAAAAAGTTCCTGGTAGTTTGAAATTATCAGTATGAAAATACCGTAACAAACAATTAATTTGGAAATTAATTGTAATGAATGCTGAATATCAAATTAACTTAATTATCTTCATTATTACGCGGTTTTAACTGGATGCTAATAACGCGTGTTAATATTTATTTTATTACGAGAGCTGTACAAAAAGTATCGAAAGGTAAACACTTAGATTTGGACATAGTACGTTGGGAAATTGGTTAATAACTTTTCAGCCGGTCAGCAAAAAATTGTAGATAAAGAGAGTTATACTAACTTGTATTATTAAAATTTTTGCTCATAATTTTCCTAGGTATCGATGGTGATGAGGAGTTTCTATTATGAAGTAAAGTGGATGCTGAAGGCGATCCTGTTAATATGGAAGAACTGGACATCGTTATTTTGGGGGATTGTCGCGCACTAGAACAATTAGCACTAGAAGATAAAATACCAGAGGATCTAGCCTCTTCACTGCAGTTACTATTTCCAGTTTCCATTGCACACACCATTAACAAACACAATTAATTTACACTATAAAGGAAAATATTGAATCTAAACTAATAATATGAATATTTTATATAAAATATTGGTCAATATCATATGCAAACTTCAATTGTTAAATCGAAATGGTCGTATGACGTTCTGTCCATAGGACAACTGCACCAAAAGGGGTTTGTTTTATGTTACCCCTTTCTATCCCACTGTTCGGTTATGTAACCCCCCACTACATGCACGTCGGCACCGTTTATACTAAAGAATCGCGGTCAGACGACGCTTCTAAAGCAGATAATCGAGAACAAAATGCGAAATGTACGGTATATCCAATTTAAACTTACCTTATAATTTTCGACCGAAAATAAACTTATTAAAGCACTTTATAATACAAATATTTTTTACTCTCTCTAGTTTCATTTTCACTTGAGGAAAACCTAAGTTTTCACACAAAAAAATTATAAATATTATTTTAATTTTTAATTTAAAATTATATCAACCGCGATTTTCTCTCGAAATTTTCAAATTTCTTGAAACTTGAAGTCCCAAAAGGAAAATTTCCTTTTAAATAATTAATTATTTCAGTGAATTTCTAAGATGACTCGAACTCTTTGCAAAAAAGGATGAATTGAGGGAAAAGTATACAAAACCGGACGGCGTAGTACAACAGGATACCATTAACAACTTCATTGTCTCATGTTTCCAAGCGATGGAAAATAAGTAAAAATATCGGTTTAATTAGCACCCATCAACATTGCATACGAATTTAATCGTATGGGCGTACAAAAGGATTGTAAAAAAGCGGTTTTCAGTGTAATTATCAAGTACAGCAGTGGCTTGCTGTTATTGCTGATTGGATATAGAGCGGATATCTTGTGTTATATGTATTATTAAACATCCCAGAGTTTTTTATTCTTCGGTAGATATAGAAACACCCAGTGGTTGTATCAATTTGTTATGCAATGTTATGTTATGCAGACTGATTTTGTTGCGGCTGTAAGAGCAAAGAACTCATAGCTAAACAAACATTCAAATAAAAATGAACTTATGCAAATTAATGACTATGGTTTCATGTAGTTTGCATGTTCAAAGAAGGTTATATCGATGAAATTAGAATGTTAATTAAAAAGTCGGCATATTATAAAAATACATACGCAATGGGAAATGTAGAGATGTCCTAATTCTGATATAAGCAGCAAAAATGTTAATAAAATAAAATGGAACACAAAAACCTGAAAAAAAAACTCGAAAAATTTGTTGCAGTTTTATGTTTCTTTATTTTTTTGCGTTTTTACTGTTTAACCCTAGTGGTTTGGCGTTAATGCTGTTTGGATTATAGAGAGAAAAGCTACATTTTCCCTCATGGGATGAAAGTTTAGATGTAAAAATTTATTCTGAAGTTTGGCTAATTGATTATTAACTGAACAAAAGAGAAAGAATGAGTTGAAAATTCTCCTTTATTAACTAATTATAAAATATTCCAATTTCCTTTTAATTTCAAAGTTTGGCTGTTGCTGATAGCTGATAGGAAATTAAGAAAAACCGCACCGGAAAACTTTTTTATATCAACAAACGTGTTAGCACGAATCTTAGTGTCCATGCCGTGCCGACCATTAATAAATATTTTACCCCATTAATAATCTAAAGGCAATACAACGAATAATTTTTTAATTTTTGTTTTTGCAAATTTCCCATTTAAAAAATTTTTAATTTTGAAAAATTGAATTTTTCAGAAACCTAATAATAAAAAATCTGATGTGGACACCACATAACTTTCTTGTAATTTTTATAATGATTGTACAAGAATCTTGTTAATCTATTGTGCGCGTCATGAATTACGACTTTTGGCACGGCCAATCACAACCAAAAATAGGAGGTGCACAACTAGATGCTATAAGAGTCTCAAATCAAAAATTTCAACTTTCTACGATCTATCGTATTTGAGTCAATACGGACGAAAATAGTCAAAATGGATTCAGGGAAGGTCAAAACGCATATTTCCGTCAAAATCTGGAAACCGAAAATATCGGGATTACAATACTTCCTTGTTTTACAAGGATGTAAAAGTAGTTTTGTATGTTTAACATAGAAGGTAGTTACATGCTGTTCTCGAAGCGGTCACCCATCCAAGTGCGATCCCATGGCTTTACAGAGAACGGTGATTGCAATTTTTGAAAAATATGAATTTGAAAAACGATTTGCAATTTTGGTGTATGACTATCATTATTATTTAGAAATTAGGAAAACCTTAGTAGTTTTTCGATGATTGCATGATTGTTAATAAATACATTATAGTAATTGCAGTATTCAGAAACATGAATATTTTAACTAAATACCTTACGTTATCGATCAAAAAGACTCCAGTAATATTTTCCTGTAATTTACTATACATGTGTAATACAAATATAGCAAAACTAAAGAGTTAGTAGTTAAAATTTATCAAATTCAGCTGTCACCTGTATGTTTGCTGATATCTATCAGTTCTCGCAAACCTGATACATCAGTTTGGCCAATAAGTATACATATCATTATGTGATGAGTAAAAATTCTCAAAATTATTTAGGTCATTCTTCCTTGTTTCCCTCCGCCCCAAACGAAATTTTTGAATAAACTCAATATCAAACGTTTTTGAGCTTTCATTCTCATCGTATCAGATTCGACTAAAAAATGTATTAACGAAATCTTTATAAGAAGAGAACTGGGAACATACGTTTCTATTTTCCATCCTATTCCAAAATTTCAAAATCGATTTTACAAAACAAAAGAAATTTAAAATTTTTTACCTCAATTTTAATTAAATTTTAGCAAAATTTTCAAATAATTTTCAGATACATAAAAACTAAATTTTATGTATACGAGTACTACTAATGATAAATAAATTTCAAATGAAGCTTTATATTATGCTGTATACAAGGCATTGCCAGATGACGGCTGTTATTGTAATCTTCTTACTTCTACAAGCTGCATTTAAGTTTGATAAAATCGGATTATAGTCAGTGGCGTAGCTAGATGGAGGAGGGTGTCAGGGCAGAGAATACACTAGGGCCCCTAACCAGTGGCGCAGCCAGGATTTTGTTATGGGGGGGGCTAAAGGATGCGAGCGAAGCGATTTTTTTGGAAAAAGGGGCGTGGTCATCTTATTTTTGAATATAATTATTGTGTCTGGGGGGCGGCTATAGCCCCCTATAGCCTCCTTGGCTACGCCACTGCCTCTAACCATTGTACAAATACAACTTTATAAAAATTATTTTAATTACTTTTCAAATACATTTTTGAAGAAAGTAATTAATTACGCTTTACATAAAAGTTATATATTTTGTATATTTTGTTGAACATATGTTCAAACTCACAGTTTTTTACGTGCTTTAATATTAACAAATTTATCCAGAGCCGTAACTAGGGGGTGGCAAGTGGGGCCCCCGCCGCACTGACCATTTTTTTAATAAGAAATTTTGTTAAGAAGATAAATTCCACGTAATTGGAAAAAATTAAATATTAATTTTTCCGGGACGACACCCGGACTATCCCTGCCGACCCATTACGACGGAGGTTGGGGAGGGGAGCGCAACTTTAACTATTACTTCACTTAAATCCAATTTCGAAGCAGCTGCGTTTTCGATTATTACCAATGCCAAATGCTTGTGCCGATCTTGTCGGATACTATTTCTCTAATGGTAAAAATACATCAGAGCTCAAATAAAACCATATTTGTAACTAAAATTCCAGGCAGGCAAAACGGAAGAGGATAACCCAAATAGCATTTTTTTTTAAATAATTCTAATTAATTCAGCTGATTCTAATTAGCTGCTATTTGGTTAAATAGCTAATTAGCTGCTATTTAGCTATTTGTTAGCATCCAAATGCTACTTGGGAAGCTTCCCCAAATTCAACATTAGTCCCCACCCAGCTCACACATAATTTATTTTTTTTTCATTCATCATCATCATCATCAAAGCATTATTCCATTCGGAATATCGCTAACCGTTAGAGGTCTCCTCAATCCTCATGGCTGGTCTTTTTGCAACTACAGTTTTGTGTGTGTTTTCGCCTCATTGACTATTTTTCGCGACACTGTTCTATTCTGGCACTTGGTTTTCCACTCGGCAACTCCCATTTTATTGAGATCTTCTCTTACTCCGTCCATTCATCTCATTTTCGGTCTTCCTCTACCTATACTTTCTACAGGTTTCCATTCAGTAATCTCTCTTGTGGTTTCTGTTTCCTTCTTTCTCATTATGTGACCTATCCATCGCAATCACTGAGCTTTTATTACTCTGACGATGTCTTCCCCTTCTATCTCATTTCTCTTTTGCTAAGCTAGTATTCTTCTCAAAATGTTGCGTTCAAAAACTCTTAAGCTTTCTTCCGCCCGCTGTGTCATGCATAGTACTTCTGCCGCGTATATCACAACAGATATAATATTAAGTACTCTTTTTCAAGATCTTGATATTAGCATAGTACGCTCTATAGCCATCATTTTGTTTTTATTTATTTTTATTTTATTTATTTTGCATTATATTTGTATATTTCTACACTTTAGCCCTCCTTTTCCCAATAGCCTCCTCAAAGCCTTCCAGTCTTCCCAAAATTGCAATCACACAAGTACTTTGAACAGTAGTACATCACATAAAAACTAGCATATCAGTTTCAGCATTAATTCTTGTAAAGTAAATAGGTTAATTTGTAACGCAAAGGAATGTTGAAAGTGCAGTTTTCAAAACGGCAGCAAATAATAATAATTTATAAAATCAGTTCTGCAAGTAATTAACGAGGCGTTAGCCGAGTTTTATAAAACTCGGCTAACGCCGATTATTATAATAACGCACAAGTTATCTTCTACTTCAAATCTATTTCAAAACCAGAATTATATTTGAATTTATATTTTATTTTAAAAAAACTTGTTTTTTTCGATTTAAATAAAACCAATAAAAAACATAATTGAATTGGATATGTGAATTATTTATTATTTAATTTGTTTTATTACAGTAGTTGCACCGTTACTGTTTTGCCATCTTATTAGATTTAGATTTCACTTCAGTAATAATTATTTTGTTTGTCTTTAATTTTTGGGTTAAAATGTATCTCTTTCCTGCTTGATCGAATAAACTATCGGACCAATAGGAAGTGCGCAATTTACAATGTGTACTTTAAATTCATATTTAATTCAGCGATAAATCACGTTTGAAAAACAGAATATCACTTTCAAGATTATTTCTCATAAAATAGGTTATTTTGAAACGCAAAGGAATGTTAAAACTGCAATTTTCAGAGCGATAAAGGATAAAATATACAAATATTTTGCGAATACCTCTATAAAACCTAGGAGCCAAGCGATGGATATGGAATTCATTTGGCCTCAAAACGATCCGAAAAAGATCTCATCTTGGAGGTGGGCTAACGTGTGAAGCTTCTCTTTTCAAATATTTTGCTATTTTTGCAAAACTTTGATAAATTAGATACTAACTGAGGCTTAACCGATGCTTAAAATATTTAAATTCCAGTTTGCGACTGTAAATCCGGTGGCCTACCTCAATGGATCACATAGGATTTGAGTATTACTTGAGTTTTTCTATTTGTTTCTATTTTTTCTATAAGTTTCAGCTATCGTGGAGCTCTTAGCTAATCGTTGAATGAGCTTGTAGACACACTTACCATCACAAATTGAAATTTTACAATAAATATTATATATTTGTATATTTGGAAATATTCCTGAAAAAGGTTCTTTTCCCATCGTTTATGCTTCAGCTGTGGCGAAATTATTCATAGAGTCTTTGAACAGGAAGATTTTTGAAGGAAGAACTAACCTGAATATTTAATGTTTGAGCGCAGTCGTAGGCTAGCAGTTAGAATGATAGATTGCTATGTCGGAATTGTGGGTTCGATCCCCACAACTGGCTGTTTCGACCGTGTCTCTCTCACAAGATGTTAGCAACATCTGTGAGGTATTAAATGCCTCTGCAAGGCTTGTAGTGCTATAGTGTATTATTATATTTTTTTTTAATTAACTTTTTAATTTTTTCATAATTCATATAATGTCTAGATTTTTTACTTTATTGAGACTTCTAAAGTATTTTTAAATTTTTTAAAAAATTTTTAATTACATACTATACATAATTATAAGAAAAGAGTTAATATACCATTAATAAATAATTGGAAAAAATATGTTGTTTTATTATCAGAACAAAAAAATTCTTAACAGACATTAAAAATTTATCAAATGCAGGTAACATTACAGCAAAACACGATCACGATTTGAATAAACGAAAGAAGATTCCTGATGATGAGATGGAAGTTTTCTTTAAGTTTCAAAACTTGCGCCATCTATGCTTGGGTATCTATATTAACTTTCAGAAATTAAACACAGGATTCTTTGAAGTTTAACAAACAAATATTGATGAAATTTATATTATACGTTGATTGTACTCGGTAAGGTCACATTTGAAATTACAAGTAAGGACTAAAATAATTTTAGAAAATCCTTATTGTACCCCATAGGGTACCAAATTTTGAATAATTTGTATGCAACTATTCATACGGAAGAGTAAATTTCATGTTATATTTTCGATTAAAATCATCATCATTATTGACAGGGACGTAGCAAGGCAAAGCCGAGCCTTAGTGCAAGCGGGCTGGATTCTTTTAGATTGAATAAATTTAAAATGGTAGTAAATTTAAAATTTAAATCTGACTTACAAAATAATCATAACATATTTAATGTACGTAAATGACGTACAATTGTTTACATCTTTAAGATTTATTTTTCAACATGTAAGAAATTTCAAGAAAATATTAATATATTTTATAATATTCATTTATCTCGGTTTTTCAAATATTTTTTAGTCTTTACCTATCAAGTAGTGATTGATGTCTTCTTTTGGTTTTTTAAATAATAATTTTCTATGTATTGTGTTTCTTCACTTTACTGTTAAAATTCTATTATTTATTTATTATTATTTATTCTATCCAGCAGTAGGCAACTAAGTACGTCGATTTAAATAATAAATAGGCCACCTAAAATTTTTAAGATTTTTGAAAAAAACGTAAGGTTTTTTTGGTGTTGGTGTTCTTTGACCCCAAAAAATGAAAAATGGAATTCGGCAGCTTCTTTCACTGATTCTTACGTATTTTGATCAGAAAATTCGAATGGCGCAGTCAGATTTCCCGTAAGTATAATATTTTTTATTTTATTTGGCTTTAAACGTAACACAAAAGGGGTCAATTTGCCCTCCAGTTGTTTCGCGATTTTACACAGTTTTGATTGATTCCGCGAGGTTCTGAGGGTTTTATCCAGCAGTAGGCATCTAAGTACATCGATTTAAGGAGTAAAAAGGCCACCTAAATTTTTTACAATTTTTGTAAAAAACGTAAGGTTAACCCCTTTGGTGTTTTTTGACCCAAAAAAATAAAAAGTGGAATTCGGCAGCTTCTTTCACTGTTTCTTACGTATTTTGATCAGAAAATTCGAATGGCGCAGTCAGATTTCTCGTAAGTATGATATTTTTTATTTTATTTGGCTTTAAAGGTGTAATGGCACGTTACAAGCAAACACAAAACTTATATCACGAACTTGTACAAACATTACAGTTCGACTAATATAGCTCAATGGAGATTATAGAAATCCATCATTTCCCAGCTGGAAATCGAAGTAATGTAACGGCACGTTACAAGCACACAGAAAACTTATATCACGAACTTGTACAAACATTACAGTTCGACTAATATAGCTCAATGGAGATTATACAAATCCATCATTTCCCAGCTGGAAATCGTGAGTTCGAACCTCACACAAGTCGAATTTTTATTTAATATTAATTTAATACAATAATTAATATCAAGTATAAAAACTAGTTAACAGATGACGCCATAACTCTTGGCACCTCATCTATTACAAAGGTAACAAATTTGGGGTCAATTTGACCTAAATTTGTTTCGCGATTTGACACAGTTTGATTGATTCCGCGAGGTTCTGAAGGCTGTATCCAGCAGTAGGCAACTAAGTACGTCGATTTAAGTAATAAAAAGGCCACCTAAATTTTTTAAGATTTTTGAAAAAAACCTAAGGTTAACCCCTTTGGTGTTTTTTGTCCCCAAAAAATGAAAAGTGGAATTCGGCAGCTTCTTTCATTTTTCTTACATATTTTGATCAGAAAATTCGAATGGCGCAGTCAGATTTCTCGCAAGTATGATGTTTTTTATTTTATTTGGCTTTAAACGTAGCTCATTCGGGGTTCTCACCCCCCAGTGCACAGTTTGCTGTTTAGAATCTAAGGTCTTGCATATTTTTTACTGTTTTGGTGATTTTTTAGAAATAACTCTACATAGTCAGGGAATTTGCTTTGAAAAATTTAGTGGGAACCCTGGATGGTTGTACGGCGGCCTTCTAGCATTGAGGATATTTATTTCATTAGTATGGAGTCGGTACGTTTTAATATTTGTTACTAAAAATAAAAGAAGCACTGGGGGGTGTTCCACACCTCCCAGATCCCCCGGATTGCCACTTATATTTGTGTCTAATCCAGTTTTGTAATAGAAGCCAAAGCTTATCGAATTTTTAAAACAGATTTTAGAAATGTCTATAACAAACTAGGTAATTAATTGTTAAAAGTTCTAAATTTGGTTGTAAAGCTTTCAAGTAAGTAAGTTTCTAAGTCTACGCACTTGGTAAAAATAACTCTGATCTAGGACAGGGAATGTCCAATTTAAAAATTTTGAAATAATTCACAAATAGACCCCCCGGTATATCCGAGGGGCGAGTCACAAAGCAGATTTTTGTATAATAAATTTCTTTCTACGAGGTTTTTCCCAGATTTCCTTACACTAGTTCCCCTCGCTCTGATCTATGAAATATATTCTGTATAATAATTTCAAATGAAGTATAAACATAAATTCAATGTTAAAATTCGCTTCGCTTTTAATCACAATTATAGTATTGTTGTACAGGAGGGTATTCCATGCCCCCCAAACCCCCCGGTTTCAAAGCCGAAAGTTTTTAATGTACAAAACTTCATTAAAATTTTATTAGCCAAAAAACGTTTCCCATTTTCAGAACCTGTTTTCGGGGTATGTTTCCTCCCCCCTCTTTCAGTGAATATATTAAATATATTTTTTAGGAAAACTTGCAAACAGGGCCTACTTTTAACTGAGTTGGGCCCTAGGCTTTAGCAAATTTCAAGTGTAACCAATAACATCGCAAGCCCAATTTTTGGATTATTTTATCAGTATTTGATTTTTATTTTACGATTTTATGTTTTCTCTTGCGCCTAATGGTAAAATTGGCCCTGAGCATGCTAAACGAGCCTGACAATTAGCACGGGCTACAGATGCTAAGAATAAGGTGAGAGATATGCATCATCTGTTGTGTACAATGCATTTGTAAACAGCTGAGATTAAAATGCAGTTACTTTTTCTAAATCCATAATTAATCACTTTTGAAGACGGTTAGGATCTGATGCTTAAGTGCGTCGACTGCTAAGCAAAGAACCCTGGTTCGAGCCCGAGTGGAGCAAGAACTGATTTTCAACCCGTCCTCTCTTGGAGGGCAATGGAAAGCCACTGAGGAATTCTGCATTGAAAACCTTTCATAAAATGAAGTTGTTAGCCAAAACACACCCTGGGTTGTAGCGCCGAAAACAACAAACTTGTTCTTTCATATCTAAATTTTTTTTAGAGGTTGTAAACACAATCGTCATTACACTAAGCTATTCGACTAGCACTATATATTGCAACAAAGAAGAAATTGAGCCAGAAACATCGGGAAAAACTTGCAATAGAAAAAAGTGTCGTTTATCACCCCATGGTCACGAGGACACCTAGTATAAAACACATATAAATGTGTCTATGATAAAGGCGAAGGGCGCAGTGCGAAAGGGCGAAGAGGAATTATTTCTAAAATAACTATCTATGGAATTCTGCCCTATTTAGAAAAAAAAAACAGTAGCTCAATTTTGAACTCTTCTGAGTTAGCTGGATTTTCTTAACTAATTGTTTCTCCCCTTTCCATAGCATCTAGTCAGAAATTTGTATTTTTACTTTAAATAGGTTAAAGAATTAAGTAAAATCACCGCATGTACATACTTCATAGTGGGGGATAAGTAAATAAATAAAAAAAATTTTTATTAAAAATAAGTAGGTTACCATTGTGGCAAGGCAAAAGCTTTAAAGAGTGTTAGAGATAATTACAGCCCATAATTCTTTGAAACAAAATAGAATTTTAAAAGTATTGTTTTGTGTTCATAAGAAAATACTAAATTACCTACCTCATCTTCTGAACTTCGACTGGATTTGCTCTTAAATTGTTATCCCACATAGCAACAGGGATGTAATATGAGAACTTACCTTGGAAGCCGGATTCACTTATATCTGGTGAACCCCCTGGGATTTGGATTTAAAGAGGAGGATAAAAAAAACCCATATGCGCACCAATACGAAGCAAGTTGAACGTCTTGTATCAAAGGTCCCCACATGGTTTCTCTTATTAACGCCAGCAAATTAATTTAATTGAATAACCTAGAACAAATGCACACTATATACATGTTTTAAGAAGATCGAGAGCTTTAATCAACCTTGGTACAAAAGTAGGGTTAGGAAATTACAGTGAAGTAGTATTATATGGTTATTTAGAAGATAAATAGAACATTAATTTATTTAATTATATTTAACTCTTCCAAGTTTATTGCAAAAACGTAATACAGAAACTTTAACATGCTATGATGGATAATAAAAATGGTAAAAAAGTAGGGATATTTTGGTTTTGATATAAAACTGAAATATAATTATAAGAAAAATACTTGAGGAAGATTATTAATCTGTGGTGCAGTTTTACTTGGGTATAAAATTTCAGTCATAAAATGTACCTACAATATTATTACAAAGCAAAACACTTTTAGGTACTTCAGACTTAAAAATATAAATGCTTTTGGGCATTGTCGTTACCAGTAATGTATCAAATATATAACTAGAAATAACAATTTACTATAAACTAAACATCATTGAAATAATAGAAATTTTAACAATTATAAATGATACAAATGGAATGTTAATAAATTCTACAAGACATAGATACAATATAAACTACAGTTTTAAACGAATACTGAGTGCCAATTGATTAATATTACAAATATTACGTAATTTTCAATCATATATACATTATTTAAGTAGTATTATCACATGTTCTATGTTACTTTCTACATAAACCCTCATTTAAATAACAAATATCTAAAATCAATAATAATAATAATTTTTATTTAACGAGAATCAAAAAGTAGATAACCTAAATATCCAAGGAGTAAATAACTAGAAAAATTTTGCACTCAGGGCCCGGAATTCCGATGATTTCCAACGAATTCCGCTGACTTTTGAGAATTTCAGTTATTATCCAAAAATTCAAGGGATTTTATATTCCCAAAAAATTCTTAGGAATTCCAATGATTTCAAAAAAAAAAAACTCCAAACAAGTGTACAAAATTTTCAAAATATTTACTTCTTGGTAAAAGTACTTTGTAAAAAAATGTGATAATTTTTTGGAATTTAGCTTATTGCCAAAAATTCAATAATATCAAACAAAACATTAACATAAAATATTTGGTATGTCCTGTAGGTATAATAATTATATTGCTGTAACCGAATATCTCCGAATATACTATTAATTTTAATTTGGTAATTTAAAAAATAACATTATAAAATTAGCAAATTTTTATAAAGCCTTATCCTCACTCTCAGAAACAGAATTTGTGCTTTCTACAAATTTTGCGTTACGTTTATTTTCGTGACGTTTTTTAATATCTGGATTTTGTAAACAAAATCTTATATGTACATCTAAGTAAACATGCGATGTTGTCATATCACAGTATGGACACTTTCCTAAATGTTCCATTTTTAGCTTTTCCGAATTTAACACTTCAGATTCATCTACACTATTAACGTTAATTGATTGAGCAACTGCTTGAGATATAATATGTTCGTACTTGTGGTTATCCAGTTCAGTTTGGAAGAAGAACTTCATTTGGCAAGTAGCACATTCGTAAGGTTTGGCATTGGGTCCATGTTCCAGCATATGGGAAAGTAACCCATTTGCAGTTGTAAAGACTGAACTGCATATGTAACATCTAAATTGGCCCGTGCCAAAAAAGCTGTGCTCAATTACATGCAACTGTAATTTTAGAGGTGTGGAAAAAATACTTCTACAAATGTGACATTCGTGGTTAATTCCATCAGTAATATGTGTTGCAGCATGTTTTTTTACTTCGCTTTCTGCCTCAAATGTTTGAGGACACTTGATACACGAATATATCTTCTTATCCAAATTTTCGCTTTTTATGCTGGTAAGTCTTGGACTATTGGAACTGCTGTTATTGCCACATTTATTAATACACTCTTTGCACACTGATATCTGTAAGCCTTCCGAATTCTTTTCGTAACTGGGAATTGTAATTCCCGTACGAGTATCAAAAATTTTATTGCATATATTGCACAAATATTCTTTATGGAGTAAGTGTTGGAGATGAAAGTTAGCATGAAGTTTAATTTCTACGTCTGTTTGTAATGTTTGGCAACAAATTATACAATTAGCCGGTAGAGATATTTGGGCATTCGACTTACTCAAAACTGAACTGTGTTTGAGTTGATGAGAATAAAATGATTGTTCATCCGAAAGGATAGTCTTGCATTGGGTGCAGGTGTTGCCAGACACTATTTTACAGTGAGATAATTTATGTTCGGCCAAAGTGATGGCGGAAGAATATATTTCATCACAAATGTTGCACTTATGTTTACCTTTGTTGCTATTTATTTGGTGATTTTTCATATGGTTTTCCAAATCGGAACGTGATTTGCAGTGTTCGTTACAATATGCGCACTGTAAGCTCACAGGACCAATTTTTGACTTCACATGGTGCAGTTTTTTATGAGCAGATAATTCAGAATCGTTGTTGAAATCTGCAGAACCACAAATATCGCATATTATAGTATCCATTAAACTTTTATCATATCTCGACATACTTTCTGATAACGGTAACGAACTAGTGAATGGAATAGTTGGTGAATTTGCCTGTCCTTCTTTTTGGCCTCTTGAAGCAGACAGCTGGTCCATAGAGCATTCTTCAGTGACGCGAGAACCATGTGCCTGAAAATATAATAAAAATTAGTTATCTCTATAATTAATTGGCCAGAAGTGACTCACCTCGAGAAAGTCTTTGTGATCCTTCAGAATGTGCATTTGTTGTAAATATTCTCCTTTAAAACATTGGCGACAGAATGGACATTGCAAACTTTTTACCGAACCCACTCGAGCATTAAAGTCATTTTGAAATGGATAGGCTCCATAACCGGATGACTTACGGGTTTGGTTAAACAAGCGTGGAACATGCTGGGAAATATGCATTTCTGCACTTATTTGATTATGAAATATTTGTTCAGGGCAAAATTTACAACGAAAGTGTTGACACTCGTTACTATGTTTCTTGGTCAAGTGCATCTAAAAATAATTGGATCAGTACAAACAAATAATTGAAGAAAACAAACTTACCAACATAGCAGTCTTAGATTCAAACAGTTGTTCACAAACGCAGCATTTATATGTCGTACAAGCATGGTTTTCCATTAGATGCCGCTGAAAGTCTTCCAAATTATCGTTGAAAACTTTTTTGCAAACACGGCAACACCATCCAAGTTTATAGGTTAATGTGTGTAACACAATATGATTATTGAGTTCAGTTTGATCTCTATAGGCTTCACCGCACAAAGGGCAATAGCCTCCTAATATAACATTAGATGGAGTGGCACTGACAGACATGTGAATATCCATGTGCACCATAAATGATGCAAAATTTGGTAGCTGCGTTCCACATATACTGCATATATAGCTTGTCCACTCTTCTTTTTTGGAAGAATCATGAGAACTACTGGTTACGTTTGGCACGGTGGTCGTATTATTGTTCATTCGTTTTGGTGAAATTTTTTCTTCCACTTCAGTTCCTCTTCGTTTGCGACTTAAATCGGTTGGCTGTAACTGAATTGGTTGAACGCTGTTTGAGTTAGTTAATCCTTCTGCACCGCTAAAATTTTGAGTCGGAAGTAAGCATGGGTTGCAATCTTTATTGAATGATTTTGATGATGGCGCGATGGGTGGCTTCCAGTGAATACAATTTTCATGCACCCTTAATTTATCGACCGAATCAAAATGCATGGTACAACTTTCACAAGCATAAGTGGGTGCGCTATCTGAGTGACTGTCGTTGATTAATGATAGGTCATTATTGTTTGACGTTAAAGGTGACTCAACTGCATTCTTTCCATGAGACCCCAGGAAATTGCCATTGACAAGAGCTTGATGGTCAGTGTTGATATGATGTTGTAGTTCTTCAATTATTAAGAAATCACGACTGCAGTACATACACACCCACTTGGTTAATTCTATTTGGGGATTCGTAATTATTTCGTGTTTTGTTACAGATAAATTTGGTGGAGATGAATTTAATAAAACATTGTTGTGGATACTTGCTATGTGCATCTGAAGAGAAATGGATGAAATACTTGGAGAATATGGAATAAAAATAAAATACCTGAAGTTGTTCGTATTCGCTAAATAGTTCTGAACATTGAAGGCATTTAAAGCTTTCAGGACTAATACTTCTATCTGCAGCTTGCTTTGAGTGACTTTGTTGATGAGAAGTTAAAGCAGCAGCCGTATTGTACCCACGATTACAAATGAGGCAACGAAATGGTTTACTATTGTCATGTGTCTTCATATGAATTTTTAAGTGGTCACTGTAAAAGCATAAATAATATTTATATTAAATATTCCAAAAGTGGTTATCTTACCTTCTTGAAAATGCAGTTTGGCAATGGATGCACTTGTATTTTTTATCGCCAGTATGAAGTTTAATGTGCCTGTCCCTAGACCTTTTGTGCTTAAATAGGCGGGGACAATAAGAACACCCATATTGGAGATGATCAGTGTGAGACTGAAACAATATAATGCAGTATAATTAATAAACAAGTTATCTATTGGTAAGGCGCTGATATGAAAATAATTATTCCCATATTTGGGCATAAAACGGCATTGCCTTAAATCGTTCAAGGGAGAAGAGTGAAAGATTTGCTTTATCGCAGTGGGAGATCGCTAAGTTATGTTTACATCAGTGAGTACAGCACTCAATTGTGATGCGCATGAATGGGTGAACGAGATTCTTTCCGGGACAAGCCCCTAGGTTATTTATTTTAAAGTATTGGACATAATTCAAAAATTAATTGATTTATTACGTGAGTTAAATATGGAAATATTTCGGTTTAATGCCCTCCAGCGACCTTTCAACCAACTAGTGAGACTCTGATTGGCTTTAACCATATTCCGTTCTTATTGGAATTTGAGGTCTCTTACTTGAAGAGCAAGAGCATTAGGACTTACAGTGCTTGCATATCCGGACATGCATGCAGCTTTTAAAGAAATCATTAGATTGCTCCTGATACTGCAATTAGATTTCACTTGGTAATGGATCTAATCTCTAAAATCATTTGAACATTTTGTACTATGTAAATGAACAGTTTGGTATCGACGAAAGCTAAGATTTTGAAACTTCATTAATATAAAACAAGAAAACCGTTGTGAAGGCTCTTGGATCATTGATGCAAAGGAATTATTTGCTTGGACTGGCCAGTTACTTTTTGGTGAATAAACTTTTAACATCAAATATGGTTAAATCAGATTCAAAAATTTTTACAGTCTACTTATTCAGGTAAGTCTAGTGAATTTTGTTGAAAATTTTGATCAAGAAAGCGTCACGTGTTTTGTTGAAAGCGTGGTTGAAGTAAGTATTGTCCTGGATTATGGTGGCTCTTCAACCTCCAATTTTCCTTTAACAGGTTAGTACCATTCATTTTAATTTGAACTTTTTTGAACCTTGATAATCAGAAATATTAATAAAAAGATCTGAAACGTCGGAAAAAATTATTTTGCTTGTATTTGATCGCATTCCCAATTATTTTCTCACAAACATCATTGTGTTACCAAATCATTTCTGAAAAATATTTGATTTTATAATTTTGGATTTATCATGTGGAACATCTATTTTGAAGTTAAATGATTTTGGATTTATTGTGTAAAATAATTTTTGATTTGAATTTGATTTTATCGATTTTGAATTTTGTAACTATGAGATTTTGATAGTTTTTTTATTCAGTTTAGCTAATTGTAAATTTGCAAATTTTTGAATTTTGGTGGGTCTTTTTGTGCTAGCATTTTAATTTGGGTACGGAAAGACCAGATATCTCCACTGCAGCCGGACAAATAAACGCGGACAAGTGGACGCAACCGAATAGACGCGAGCGTTAGAACGCAGACCCAAAAAGACGCTGACCCAAAAGAATGCTGCCAAATAAACGCAGGCCCAAAAAGACGGAAAAAATTGTTTTTTTATTAAATTAATCAAAAAATTATTCTATATGTTTAAATAAAGCGCGGGTAAGAGAGGTAGACGGTGATTGATTATATATAATATGTAATATTTTGAGGTTGGTACACTGGTTGACGAAGTTGATACCCTTTGGATTGAATGTGGGATCACGACAACCTGTTTAGCTCAGTCCAGGCAAGAAGTACATAAGTAGCCAAGTGGTCGTCACCTTTCCGACCTTTTAACCAATCAGGACACTTCGTTTTTACGTTTGTACACATATAAATTTGTACTAAATTAAAAATTAAATAAAAAAAGAAACTTTGTAATTATAAAAGTAACTTTTTGAGTCTTTCTGGGTTTGAGTTCTTTTGGGTCAGCGTCTTCTTGGGTCTGTGTCCTTTTGGGTTTGGGTCCTAACGCTCAGACGTCTCCACTTCCAGCCGTGTTCGTCGAGGCACACGGACATATTTTTGTGTAGGACCAGAGATTTTTAATTTGCGTCTGGAGTTTGGGATTTTGGACATAATTTTTGAAATAATTTGCGAATAAAATTTTGAATTTACGTGAGTAATTATTTTGGTTTTATTTTATTTTGGAAATTCCATTTTATTGAATGCAGAATTAATTTGAAACTTCAATAATTGGAAATTGGAATTATTTTACGGATGGACTTTTTTGGTTTATTGAAGAAAATTTTTGAAAAATGGATTGGCACCTTAATGCAAAAAGCAAGAAATGAACCCACTACTGAGAGGTTTTGGCTTACCGACTTGTTGAGCTAGCTGGAAGTTAAGGGTAGAAAAGGAAGTCGGAAAATTACAGTTTTTCCGGCGCTCCACTACAATATATTGATGTTATTTTCTTTTCAAAAGGTAAAAACAATTTAAAAAAAAGTTGTGGCCGGCTAATTTAAAAAAATCCAAATTTACAAAATAAATTCGAAATTCATCAGGAACGTCTATACACAAAGTATTAAATTAACTTCTACCTTCTCATTTTCAAATCCAAATTCAAAATAAATCAGCTTTCAAAGAAATTTAATGTAAAATGGGAAATTAAACTCAACAGATAACGTGACCACACGTAGACACTCACTGTTACATGATACGTTAATATTAATTTCAATTATTATAAAATATTTGTCCAAAATCATTTATAATTAATTTTCCAATATCCATTTTATTTTATTTTCTATCAATCTCCAATTATAATTCTTAATCTTCCAAAACTTAACCTCATCAAAAATTCAATTTCGTCCAAATCTTAGGACAATTGAATAACCAAATTAATATAATACTTATAGAAAACAAAAAGTTTATTCTTCAAACTATAAATTTTATGAGATAAAAATTTTACTCGCCGCTTTCCGCGGCCATTTTGTCAAAATGCCTGGTTTTCACTACCCATTGCGGCCAGTACAACTTGTTGACGGAAAAATCAGCAAATTTGTAATATTGTTTTCCCTGTTTTCCCCAATTAAATATTTACTTGACATTTTCTAAAGTTTTCTAATTGTTTTGTAAGTAATAGATTTTGTGTTTTAGCTTAATTTACATATGGCAACAATAAACCTCGGGAAATTTTGAGGTTTAACCCAGTTTCCAGTCGAGTTTTAAACGCTGAATAACTGCATACTTTTGAATTATTTTTATTCTCTTTCTTAAATCCTGATTTGAGGAACTAGGTGGGAACTGAAGAAAATGTCCCTACAAACTGACTCATTTTTATTCTTGAGGAGCTCAGACCCCATAGCCAACCCTGGTTGTGCTACTGGATGAACTAATGTCGGTTTTGTTTTATTATGAGTTACTTACTTAGCTTTGTTGCATATTAATTATTTTCTTGAATATACTTCTTAGACTGTCTGAATTGTTAGTTTTTGTTGTTGAACTACTATTTCATAAAGTACTCGAAACTTTCAATTGCTATTTTCCTGCAAAACTAAACTTAAAAGTTTAACTGAACTTAGGCATCCACTTTTACTTCGTAAAAGTTGCCTTTCATGTGTAGGTTCCTAATTTTGACTTTTAAACATGCCACTCTATTTTGAATCTATAAATATATATTTATGCAGGTAATCTGACGACCAGCAAAACTAGTATTTTGTTTTCCCAATAAGAAAACTTAGGTAATCACAGCTTTTGATTGTAAGTGGATCTAATATTAGAGCTAAATTCCCTCAACACGGGATCGTACCTTTGGTGATCTTGTTTAAAAATTTGATTGAGACAGATTAATTTTCGGAAGATAATCACAAAACGAAAACAAAATAGTTAAGCATTTCCTGTAGTCAGAAATGTGTACGAACCGTTCCGGTTCCTTAAAATACGCACAGTAAACTGCTTTTCTGTTAATTGAAAAGGACCCCGCATCATTCTTATGGGAAAATGTCTTTCTGTAGATTTGGATGATTTTTGGATAAGTTGTACTTCTCATCATTCTGAACAAATACTTCAATGGGCACAACTTGATGTTATGGGCAGTTTCGGAGTTATAAGTTCTAAAAGCTCTAGATTTAATATGAAAAATTTACAATTATTTTATTTATTTTTTATATTATTTACATTGCCAACAAATTAATAGGTAAGTGCTGGTACAAATTGCAAGTTAACGTCAGAATGTAGGTAATAATTATTTGCAATTATAGCGAATTTATTATTTTATTATTATTATACAGTCAATGTCAAACAGCGCTACAACCCAGAGTGGGTTTTGGCTAACCACTTCATTTTATGAAGGGTTTTCAAGGCAGATTACCTCGGTGGTTTGCCATTGCCAGCCGAGGGAGGACGGTTAGAATAAAGTTCTTGCTCTACTCGGGCTCGAACCAGGATTCTCTGCTTAGTAGTCGACGCACTTAAGCATCAGACCTTAACCGTCCTCAAAAAAATAGATAGTAGGTTAATATCCAAATTTTTGTCCTGGTTGGAATTCTACGTCAAACAACAGGTGCTAGTTGTGGGCAACTGCGTAATAATATTACTGACAGATATTGCTACTTGGGTTTGCTTGTTGGATATCATATCATTTCAATTTAAATGATTAAGTTAGTTTAAATGATCTCGAGTATAAATTAGAACAGCCGCCAGTAATACATTAAAAATGCAAAATTGAACAAAAAAAAACAAAAGAAAAACTTTGAAAACTTCAGTCTTACAAATGTTTACAGGATAAGTATGTTATACAGTAAAAGTTTAAATTTTTCACATGTTCAATCATCCTGATATATAAAATCCCAGCATGCTGCTGCTGCTCCTGCTACGTCATTTTTTGGTGAAAAAAAAACACTATAATTTCCCTCACTTTTGCTTGAAAATTCAAATTTCCTGATTTTTTCTGGCGAAATTTGAAAAATTATAAGTTCCCTATCTTCGCCTAGTATTTTATAAGAGTGAAATCCTGCAATATGTACTGGAGGGTGTTCCACACCTCCCAGACCCCTGGTTTACAATTTTGCCAACCGAAAAATATATTGCACAAACTAAGATTAGGACTAACCGGGAAATTTGAATTTTTAAGTAAAAATGAGGGAAATTTGACCTTCGCTTCTGTTAGAAAAAATTAAAACTTGGAAAGCATATTTATTTAATTACCTTACACTCCATGGAGGTTAGAAGCAACTTTCTGTGTTACTTTGAAAGTTAATTATAAAATTATAAAGTAAAAATTGTAAACCGGGGGGTCTGGGGGGTGTGGAACACCCTCCAGTATATATCGCAGGATTTCCACTCTTTTAGAATACTTGAAGAAGATCAGGAATTTATAATTTTACAAATGTTTCCAAGATTGGAAATATTTCGATATGTACTGGAGGGTGTTCCACACCCCCCAGACCCCCAGGTTTACAAGTTTACCAACCGAAAAATATATTAAACTAACTAAGATTAAAACTAACCGGGAAATTTGAATTTTTAAGCAATAATGAAGGAAATTTAACCTTCGGCTAGAAAAAATAAAATTAGGAATGCATATTTATTTAATTACCTTCTACTCATGGAATTTAGTAGCCGAAGACAGAAAAATTATACAAATTTCGTTAGAAAAAGCTGTGAAATTTTTTGTTTTTGACCAAAGAAAATTTGAATTTGAGAAACTTATTTATTTTTATATTATGAAAAAAATTTGTAATTGCCTTTAAAACTTTTCGCGTTAATTCGAAAATATAGAAAAACGGGGAATCCCCCGTAGCGGGAAACGAAATTAAATGTTTAAATATAATATACCACTTAAAAGAGATCCACCGTAGCTGCCCGTCTACGGACGGGCTTTCCAGCTAGTGTAAATAAATCGATACCGTTTTGTATTGTTGTGCTATGTTTTATTTTATTGACACACACATACATCCGCAGCCATATTCGACTGGCGATCACACACATAGAGTCGAAAATTAATTTTTTTCATGTTAAATCTGGACCTTTTAGAAATTATAACTCGAAAACTGCACATGACATCAAGTTGAACCCATTGAAACATTTGTTCAGAATGATGAGAAGTACAACATAACCAAAAATCAGCTAATTCTACAGAAAGACATTTTCCTATAAACATTGTGCGGGGTCCTTTAAAGCATAGCAACAATAATAATTATTATATCGAGGAAAATAGCAAAACTTAAAAAATTCAAATATTTCGGTTAACTGCGTTGTCATCTAATAAGTGACGCGCACGAACAGATTAACAAGACAATTTTATTGTTTTCCCAATAATATGGAGATTATCTAGTAATTAATACTTAATTTCGAATTCGTTTTTAAAAGTGTTATTAATTTTACAAATTTCAGGATAACTGCACCAAAAAACGAATAAGGCTACCAATGCCAATGTCTGATAGTAAATTCGATTCGGATTGAATATTGGAGATAAAACTGGCATATTTTCGCATTTACATTTATTGCTTCTTAACGGTACTGGTTGTGATTTTAGTAGTCTATGGAGCAGGGATATAATCACGAACGAGCAAATGGGTGATAGTAGTAAAGATGCCAATTTAATTTTTCCAATTGTTGTCCAGCTATGACGTGGTACAGATATTTGTTAATTACATTTTTAGAATGTCAAGGTGATATGGATACCAATGGTGTTATTTTTAACACGCCTCATTCCAATTTTATGGATCTCGATGATGCAATATTATATAGAAGCATAACTTGATAAGGATTTAAAAAGTGCAAGTATTTATTATTGTTTGCATGAGTAATTGTCTATGCCTGATAAAAAATACCATTGTGTACCTATTTATTATTATTATAATAAAATGTAACAAAATAGTTTTTGCAAGTGATAAGTTTGAAAGTAAACGATTAGTCAGTAAATGACGCATTCTAATGCATTTATCGCATCAGACAAGTGATAAATATTTTACAATCAAATTTTTCTATTTTCATATCAATTTTTTTATACTAACTTTTATTAAAATTATCATATTATTCATCAATAAAATTCTGCTGCGTGGAGAATTTACCGGCGGTTTTTCCTATCTTGAAATATAAACATTTGGATCGGGCGAAGTCGGGTACGGCAGCTAGTTTTTTATATAATTTTCTTTTTTTAATTGAGAAAAAGAGTAAAACTAATAAGTTTTTCAAAAAGTATCATTTTGAATTGGTATGAAAGCGAAAAAGAATAAATAACTTTTATAATACCATAAACAAGAAGTACACAGTTATGTACATACAAAATTGTGGTAAATTTAAATGACACTTGTTACATGTTACCTTTACAACCTGCCCTTTGACCTAGCAAGTGGTCAGAATAAATTGTAACAAAATACTTGACATATTTTTAAAAAACATATTTTTATAAAATTTTAATGCATGTAAAAGGAATAGACTGCTGCTGAACAGACGCTTATAAGACGAAAATAATTAGAAGTATAAAAACTGTTTTGGAAATTCTTCGATATAGTCCAACAGTTCGAATTACCTAAATTTACGTTTATGTGAAACCTCAGTGAACACGGTTAAAATCTTCTTTTCTTTTAATATAAAAAGATATTATCAAGAACCACACATTTCCTGATATATCACAGCATGTACGCGTAAAATAAGTCGGCAAGATCAAAGAGATCAACTACAGAACTGTAATGCACCCATAAATGGAGAACTTTGAGCGTACAATTTTCAAGACAATTGGCATATTTTGTTTTTAGCAAAATTTTATTTGTGCGCCAAAAATATTTTGAGGTTAGTTCCCAATGTAATAGGATTGAATATAGCTATAATTAGACTGGATAGCTTTACGACAATATAATTTCTTAATTTATGATTGCTAAAGTGCGATCAAAGTTGGTTAAACTGTTTCTAAATTTTTTAGCAATGTGAAAACTTCTGGAACGAGTAATGAAAAAGAAATCGTTTATAAAAAAAAGTTAATTGCTCAACGAGAAGTAAACGTAACGGATTGCGGTTTGACATGTGTCTTGGGAACAATATTCAACAATAACTAGGATATTTACATGGATGATTAAAAGCCAATGTCACGAACTGCAAACTATTACTTATTATGTAGTCACGTTATTTTATATTCAAACCAGGTATATATCCCAAATATAGTAGTACAGGGAATAAAAGATTTAATAGTCGTGGTTATTTTACATTTTTAATTTGATTTGTCCGGATTCCACTTAAACTGTTAAACTGTATCTCATCTCATAATCTCATGGATAATCACCTTATAATGAGAAAAAAATCTCCATGTATTTCATTAGCTTGTTTGTCTATATTTCTCACTGAAAATTAAAATTTATTTATGTTGATACAGTTTATTTTAAATTATCCCGTAATTTCAATCGCTTGTGGCAAATATCGAGGCATTCGGTTTAAGCCCGGGCGAAGTGAAAGTATTATTTTAATCATTTTGCTCCGGAAGGCAATGGCTTCCAACGTATAATTTTGGCTGAACTTGGTTCGATAATTTTAAGCCTAAAAAGGATTAATATCTAATTTCTAAAAAGTCGCGCATTTAATTGGATTAACGAGATTTTGAAAGCTAGTAAAGAACTTTTTTATAGACTTCGTGAAACACCTGACGCTATATTAAACGAACATAATTCATTTAAAAATTAATTAATTTTTCATATTTATTTAAGTACAAGTGTGCTTGTATTTGAATTAAAAAATAAAAATAAAATAAAAACAAAATTTTTAATTTTTATATAGGCGAAAATCAATGTCTTCGAATTACTTTGGCGCAAAATACTTTGGTTAAATAATTAAGTGCTAATTTAATTGCTCTATTAATGGTGGGAAGATATAGTTTACAGAAAGAATGAATAGCAAGTAATCGTATGGATTTCTATTGAGGTAACAGAAATTTTTATTATTGTTACAATAATTGATGCTAACTAAAAGCTTCTTTTTAACTTAGAAGAATACCGGAAAATTTGAATCTATTCCAAAAGATTGGAAACTTCTGTCCAAAACGTTCTGGGCTTTATCTTTTCGATCTTCCACTAAATGTTTCTAGAAAATTTCGAGCTGAGGGTCGATATTCCTAAATTTTTGAAATTTAACTTGAAATTCTTGTCCTACAAATACATATTCATTTATCTTAAAATCCGATCTCGCGGAGGCACCAATTTTTTCTAAAATTACGCAAGGGTTTTCAAATTATTTAAAAATCTAAAATTATTTTCAATTTTGCTATAAGCAGTTACCCTTTTTTTCAATTCTTCTTATAATCTGTCTATAATTGCAAATAAGTGTTAATTCTTATTTCAGTTTTCCCACCAAACCCAACTTCACCATGCTAACTTTGCCAAACTGTCCTCATGTTTATATTCATAAATATTCGACAATTTTTTTCGTATATGAGTTTCTCATACGAGTATACTGATCCCTTAGAGAACGAAAGTATCCTACACTCTGAAAAAAGATTTGTCGTCGTAACAAAATCATTAGTAACTATAGCCTCAACAGAATTTTTGGCTGTTACAACAAATTTTATGCTGTTTGGAAAAAAAAGTTTGTTCTAAACACAAAAAACTTTGTTGTGGCAGCATAAAATTTGTTGTAGCAGCAAAAAACTCTGTTGAGGCTATAGCCACTAATGATTTTGTTACGATGACAAATCTTTTTTCAGAGTGTAATACTGAATTGTAGAATTTGGTTGAAACAGCAATTAATTGATAAATCTGTTTCTATTTTTTCAAGAGATTTGCTGTCATATTTATTCAAAATGACGGACCAAAATTCAGTTAAAATTCAATAATCAATGGATTTCAATAATCCAAAATTCTTTAGTAATCTATTTGCTTAAGCCTTTAAGTGGTTTTTCAGTTTCATTATGAGGTCAAATAATTTAAGCGCCCTTTCCTACTCGGCGCCCTAGGCAGTTGCCTAGTTTGCCTATTGATTAATCCGGCCCTGACAACATATCATAAATTTATTTTAAATTAAGGCCAAACTGGTAGGTGAATTTCAGTCATTCTAGACCCGTGATTTTCGAGGTAGAGCGGCTTCGGGGATGTTTTAGCAATTTCGTATGCTCAAAAAATATCCATTTTTCTAGATCCATAACCCGTAAGCTTAGAGATTCGTGTTTTTTGAGTTCGGGCGGCCTACCGAAATGTTTTTCTTAAAAGCATAGACCCAGATATCAATTTGCCATAAATTTTGTTATTTACTTAAATCGAAATTGAAATAGAGGTACATTTTGACAGCATGTCAAAGAATATGGCCGCGATACTTGATTAGTTTTGCTTTTGTGAAAATATTTTTGATGGGCATTAGATTATTTCATTTAGCCAAAGAACTGCTAGCTTTATTGATCTTTCACAATTTTTCAATTTATTGCAAAGCCAAAAAGAAACTTAGTTTTTCGTTTCAGCATCTAATTAACACTTACAAGGTTAACTTCTTAACTGTAATTTTAGAATCGGTTTTGCTTTGTTTTGATAAGTTGCTGAGAAAATAGCGTTTAAAAGTTTGAACATAGTTCTTCAGATAATCTATGTAACAGAAATTCAAACTTCTTCTAGCCGAGTTGGCTCAGCTTTCACAAGTGGATTGGAAGGTCCGGGTTAAATTTCTCGTAATAATAGTTATTTTTCAATATTTTTACATCCTCTAAAATTTAACACGACGGCATTGTTTTCTTCCAAAATAATGTATTATTCTCTCAATATCCACCAAATCGTAGTAATAGTTTTTCTCAATGTTTTTGTATCTTTTCGAATTTAACACGGCGGTATTGCTTTTTTTCTTTTTTTTTCCATATTCTTTCGATCTACCAAAGCTAATTGCGATTCTAGGTTTACATTTGAAAGGTTCTCATATAAAGAAGTACTGAAAATTCTCCAAGTTTACTGAAAAACTGGAAGAAACAATAATTTTTCAAAAAAAATTTGAATTGGAATTATTTGTTTGATGTAAAAAATTCTACTTTTTATTTTTTTCTAACAAATTGTTAATGG
Organism: Cantharis nigra; assembly: GCA_958510845.1. Classification (NCBI taxonomy): domain Eukaryota; kingdom Metazoa; phylum Arthropoda; class Insecta; order Coleoptera; family Cantharidae; genus Cantharis; species Cantharis nigra. Next base: position 6,160,181 of record OY294034.1, on the reverse strand, counting down.
GTGCTGCCGTTGTATATACTAGATGTATTTGTTCTGACAAAGAAGAAGGTTCTTATTTAACCCGTAACCGGTATTTGGGGTCTGGGAGACCGCACTACATGCATAATTTTCTGTGGACTAATGGTTATGTACCGGTTACGGCCATAATACCGGTTACGGGTTAATAAAACCAATCACAGGACTTACAATCGATTGTTCCGTTTAAATACCAATCATTGTGTTCGATAGAAAAATTTTTCAAGCAAGCAATCATGATTAGGTATATTTCAAATTTGCAGAATTGAGTTGCTATTATCTGTATCGCCTTAATGTTTTCTTTTGGGAAGGTGGCACTCCATCGTCTTCTCATACTAACCGCCACTGACTTAAACAATTTTTAAAGCCAGTTGCACAGTTGCATTTAGGTTAACAAATAATATTTTATAAAAAACAGGTTTTTAATGTTTGATTAACCCAACTTTCTGATTTAACCTGTAACTGAACAACTGGCCCTAAGCCGAACAAAAAATTTTAAGGAAAATAAAAAAAAATTCAGTTCATCCAATTTCCGTGTCAAGACAAGAAGTAACTATAATTCGCAGGTGAGTTATCTTGCTGAGCGACTAGTAAGGAAAATCAAACAGCGAAAGTGAGCTCCTAATTTATTACAAAAATACTCTGCGGTACCAAATTATGGGTCGGGTAGTAACGCATTTTGAAAGTAAATGTTTTAAATAGTGTAAGCATTTGAAGGATTTATTTATTATTAGTTTGTTTTTAAATAAAAATTACAATCGAGTAGCTTCCCGGAAAAACACACCTTACGTATACAGGGTTAATACAACATGTTTAACCAAGTTTTTCGATTAACGGATTCCGGTCATTCTAGACTTGTGATTTTCGAATTCTATGGCTTTGGAGATGTTACTGATATTTTTGAAAATTTGATACCGAAAAACAGTCTAAAACAGTTCAGCCCGAGCGGTTTCGGGTCAGTCAGTTTGGCGCAAATCTTATTAGGTACTGATCCGACACAAGGTTAAATCGGCGCTAATCAAATATATACAAAATCTAAAAATATGTTTTGCTACTTGAATAACATGTTTTAATTGCGCACTCTATTGACGGTAACAGCCCTTTCAACGTCAGTCTCGATCATAATCCGAATTTCAAAACCCCTCTTGTTGAAACATTGTTCAACTATACTTCGGTTTTAGAGCATCTTACGATATTGAATCAAAAATGACGAAAGGTAGCAACAAGCAGTTATCTCGAGGCGGTCACCCAACCAAGTGCAAACCACAACGTGCGTTGCTTGACGCTTGTAAAATATTTTTTAGTAGATTTTTAATTTTATAAATTTTACATTATATTAGCGAACTAAGGCGTATTATAACAGCCGGCAGTTATTAATATTTTTGTTTATTGTAAGTGTTATTATTATTTTTATTATCCATTATTTGTAGTTTATGGTTGAACCGTGCATTATATAAATTGTATTCAATAGATATACTCGTAAATAAAGAAGTAAATGGTGTAGGTGTAAATATGGTGTCAGTACAGTTCTTAACTTAAGTGAAATTTAGCATGCTGAAAACCCGTTAACTTTAAACTTGATTAGGAAAATAAAATCAGGCTATGATTTATTAAATTCATGTAAATTTAGTTGATTCGTCGACATTCATTCGCAATGGCCAAAAAAATTATAATATTTATATAGTGGGATCGAAGATGTTTAATTAGAGCTTAGAGAAATTAGGTTCGATGTGAACTACTTTGGAATATAATAATATAATTTTATTCTGGCGTGAAGACTGCTCTAATTTGATGGAAAAATGGAGTGACATTACAGAACAAGTTTAAAATAACTTTTTATAAGAACAAATTGAAAGCAAAATCCATAAAATAATCAAAGTTAAAAATATTTTTCGGAACATTGAAAAAGCTTTCAATGGTTAATCATATATTAATTATTATTCTCGATTGACTTAAAAAGTTAGTAGTTTAGTTATGGTTAATTTTAAGTTTCAAAGTAAAAGACTACAGTTTCTCACATATTTTATAACCGTATCATCTTTTTTACAAAAGCTTTTATAAAATAAGATTAATAACTTTTTTAACCTACCTGTTCGTGTTTACTTAGCAAAGATGATCTAGCAAATGCCTTATTACATATTTTACATGCATAAGGTGTCGTTTCTGTAATTCCTACAGTAAAAGCTACTTCGCTTTCAGCAATATCGCTCAAACTTGAACAAGGGGTTGGACATGAACTTGGAGCTGGTGAAGCCTGTTCTGGAGTATTGGAACCCCAACTTTCGTGCTCAGTTCCAATTGATCCTGTAACAAAAATTATCTAAGTTATAAAATTAAAATTATGATGCTCTGTGTTTCCGACAATAGTACAGTATAATTTGACTAAAAAACACCCAAACCGGGAAATCCAAAAATAAACGGTTTACTTGCCACAAAATGTTCATTACTCGTTTCTCTATAAGTACTAAAAAGTCTCCCGTTTGGGAGCGACGGGTTTGGGTGGGGCGAGGGGGGTAAGGAGTCAAAACCATACGTTTCTACAGTTTTTGTCAAATATCTCGAAAATGATGGAAGATACCAAAAATAACATTGTATACAAAATTAAAGGCCGTGAAATTTTCTACAAAAATGGTTCTATGAATTTTTTTGATAAACTCTATAGATTAGGAGATATGGGGGGGAGGACAGTTTTAATAATTTTCTTACTTACTTTTTGTTTTTACTGTAATTTTTAATTAATTTTAGAATTTTGTAATTACTGATAGAAGTGATGGAGAAGAGAAGTGATATTAACCCTGTAATGCACATTTTCAAAGGAATCTCGTTAACCCATTCATGCACGTCACAAACTATGACCAAAATCTGTACTAAAATCTGTTTCGAATAGCATTTTCTTAAATATTATTACATAGAAACCTTCTCCTGACAACTACAAACACAACGAAAAAAAGATCAGCCAAATCGGTAAAGTCGTTCTCAAGTGATGAGCGTACATACATTTTTTACGTTTCATTTTTATATAATATATAGATATAAATTTGTATGTCCATATGTAATTTTAATTAAATGTATTAAAATGCTTTTTACAAATGCCAGTCTGTAACTTACAAAGATTTTTTTTCATATAAATATATTAATCCTGGAAAAAAGTATTCAAGAAAGGCAAAAATTTATTAAAACTTTCCTCCTCCATATCTAGTAATCTGTGGGGTTTACCAAAAACATGTTTAAGACAATTTTTCTAGAAAATTTAACGGCCTTTAATTTTGTACAGGGCGGGATTTGCTCTATCTAACTTCATTTTAGAGATATTTCACAAAAACTGTGGCAATGTATGGTTTAAACTCCTTACCCCCTTAGCCCAACCCAAACCCGTCGCTCTTAAGCGGGAGACTTTTTAGTACTTATAGAGCAACTGATAATAAGCATTTTGTGACAATCCAACCTCTTATTTTTTGGATTTTCGGGTTTACATCTAATTATACTGTACTACAACAGGTGAATGTGGGATTCGAATCTACCGCTACATTTTGGATATTTTAATTTGTGGAATTAAGGAAAACAAAAGTAAAATTTAAAAATGGCAGGGATATTTAATCGAATGGTTGATACTGTCTTGGGATAAAAACTGATGGATTTTGCTAAGTTAATAATATACACATATATATCAAATAATATAGACAAATGACTACACATTTCCTTTAGGTTGTTATTTTAAAAGAGCATCCCAAATCTTCCATTTTCATGTGGATAATAGAGTGAAATATTACGTGATGAGATGTTACATCCTTAAATTGAGATGGATCGTTTAAGGCCCTCACTATAAGCAGAGTGCATGTGGGTTTGTTATGCGATTGCTTTTTAAAAATTATAACAAAATGTGTATTAATTAAATTATCAATTTAAACGATACGTTTGAATTTTGTCTAAACAGGTTTCGTTATTGCGAATTTCTTACTATGATTACTTTTAATTCGTGGAAACGTGGGGGTGTAATAGAAATAGGAAATTATCAAATTGAGGAAATGTTCAAAAAACGGGAGAATGTACACCTACTGTTACAATTCCGTGAGAAATAATGCAATTATTGTATCTCTTGTATGAACAATTACTTTAATTGCAATTGCTTTGAGTTTTAAAAAATTTATAAGTTCTTTACTTTTTTTACATCTTAAATCGTTTAATCAATTAATCAATTGCACATGCGAGAAAAAAGTATGAAATTTAAAAATTATGCTGTAGCAAATATTAATCAAAATAAAAATTATTTGTTTAATTATACGTTAATTACTATTAATGAACAGCTCCAACTTGAAATAATATAAATCCGTCTAAGTTTAATTTTTCCTGATAAAAACTATGAGGAATGAAATTGACGTATGTATATTGAAGATACATTTCAAATTAAGCAATTAATTAATATAAAATGTGCGCTGCTAAATTAACCTTCTGTAAATTCTTCCGACATTGTTGTTATTATTGCAATTTGTAACAATATAGTAAGTACTCTTGTGTAACTCGTATGTTAATATACAAAGACAAATTCAGTGCTCTTAATTAATTGTTGCTAAATTTATCTTTGAACTAACAATAGCTGCAATTCTTCAAAAAGCAGTTACCAAAATAACTCATTTTATATAAATACTTGGATAAAACTCGCGAAAATCAAAATCGCCTGAAATTTTTTAAACTATTTTCAAAATTCCATACCCAAGTAAAATTTTCAAAACTAAAATTCAAAATTCAAAATATACCTCTCGAAACTGTATTAGCCATTTCCGAATTTCCTTTATGATTATGGATTTTCTCAATTAACAATTCCAATCGGCTACTGTTTCCTTTAAACATCATTTTTAATTACACAAAAATAAAATTGTCCCGGTTTTACATTTAACGCGCGTAAAATAAAACCGAATTAAAAAATTATTTAAATCACTTCAACTTTTAAAAAATTAAAAATGTAAACAAACGCGCACCACGATTCTATTATGAGAGACGTGTAACCGTACGGTTTTGTGCAAGAATGAACTACGAGTGCTTTGGTGTTCGTACTACGGTCCGTGGGGTCGACCCTACTCCAATGGCACCCTTTTTACAATAATATAAAACAAAATAAATAATAAACTTTTGTATTATTATTACTTTTGCTATATTTTTGTTTAAAATTAATCTAACTAAAATAATTCAAAACCTTAATACCACTATTTTATATGTAAAGGTGCCTAACATACATAATACTAAACCGACGTTGTCGTCGTCGTCGTCGTCGTCGTCGGCGGCGTCTCATTCGACTTAATCTATCCAATTAAATTTTGGTATTCTATCATCTGGTTAGATTAATTTTTTTTAATATACCGGCTTAATAACAGATATATTATCAAAAATCAAAATATTTTTATTTTTTAATTCTAAGTAGGTAATTCCCCGGGGCACATTAAAACTAATAAATATTAATTGTAGCTTTCACGAGCACAGCAGTGGCTTGGTGTGATCGCCGATTAATTACTGAGCGAAAATTCTAGGTTCAAGTTATGTTTTTTGAAAAAAAACTATTCTTTTTTTTACTCTAAACTGTTATTCAAAAACTTTTCTTTCATCTTAAATAGCGTAAAAATTCGGAAGTAGTTAATTGATGTTGCATGCGTGTTTAACCATAGTTAATGCAATGTTAATTCCAAAACATTAAATTGCAGTTCCGGTTGTAGTTTGGTTGGCTACCAACTAATGCGTAGGTGGAGCTTAGAATAATATGCTTTAAAAAATCTTTTGCTGGATTTTAAATTAATCGTTAATTATTATGTGTTGATAGAAGTAAACAGATACATATAGTTACTGTATATAAAAATTGTAGTACAACTAATGAACAATGCATTGAATTCTTTTATGTAAAGTTACGGGCAATTTGTTGGACGTTGACGTGTAAACACTCAAGTATGAAAAAAGTGTTGGACTATAAAACAACTTCATACGTAAGTAAACCACAATGTAGTTTGCAATGCACGTTTCCCGACACTAATCCTGCATTAGGTGGCGGATTCCTTACACAGGTTTTTCCTGAGATGTGATCGCGGAATCTCGTTTCTTCCCACGCTCTATATAGGGAAGACAAGAGCTGATTTGGTGCCATCGACAATTTCTTCAATAAAAGTTAAACATTAATATTAGTATGTCGATGCAAAAACGCACTTGACTCATCAAATGCAGAAAAACAGAAGTACATAATATACACAGAAAAGAAATTAAAAACAAACTTGATGGCCAATTTAAATTTAAAAAACAGAGCAGATCACTCAAAATTATTAATTATAAGCCAGTGCCGGTCTTTCTCTGCAAAACAAACTATAACTTTTCAATTTAAAAAGCTCTCGTTTTAAAAAAATTACACAAATTCCACAGAAATTGATTCTTTAATGCTAAGTAAATCAAAGTTCTTTTAGTAATTTGATTTGGTTATCGTATAAGAAAATTTATTTATTTAAATTATGTGTTTTATAAAAACAAGCTCTCTCACGGTTATGCGGTAATTCCATTAAGCACAATCATAGTTTTAATTCAATAAAATAGGTGGATTATAAAACTTGCGAGTTATTACGATTTTATAGACAATTTTTAAGCTTAAAATAAAACTTAATACGATTACTTAAGCGCAACTAACATAAAATTGCTGGTAAAATTCCCAGGAAATTGGTGTCGGAAAATTGCGAATTGAAATTCGAATCTTTAGTTATCAGTTGTTAATTAGTTGCTATCAACTTGTAATTCAGAAATGTAAATTAGACTTTGTTAAACCCTTACACCAGTTCATCTCATCTGTAAGTATGATGTGTTCCCATAGATCCGGATTGGGTCGACGAGTTACCAAGTAAACCTTGGTACTTGGTAACCATAAATTTTACTGTAACAACAAATAATGTGTTACTTAAATCGACTCTACAAAGTTGTTTTTTGCTGTTATTGGTAGACACTGGAGAAAAATGCGAGACGGCACGGGACCAAACTATTCAGTCCCGTGCGGGAAAGGATGCCAATACAGTCCCACGCAGGACGCGATTTCAGGTCAGTCCCGCGGGTAGATGTTTAGATTTAAAAAAAAATTTATTCTTAAAATACTAATCTATAAAATCCCAGCACGCTGCTCCTGCTGCTCCAGCGTGTCATTTTTTAGTGAAAAAAGAAACACTCCGATTGGTCGATTTTTTTTACCAACCAAAAAATATATTAAAGTAAAGTTAAGAGGTTAGGATTTAACCTTCGGTTGGAAAAAATTAAAACCGAGAGAAAAACGATCATCGCAATAATTTTAAAGTAAATATTACATCAATTAGAGTAAATTTTATATCAAATTTAGTAAAAATTATATTTAGTAAAATTTACTTCAAAATAGTGTGAGGCTGATTTGAACTTTAATTATAGTAAAATTTACTTCGAAACACCAAAAACTCTTCTCTGTGTGTATTTATTTAATTACTTTACTGCTCACAGAGTTTAGCAGGAACTTTATTCTGTGTTGCTTTGAAAGTTAATTATAAAAATATAACGTCAAAATTGTAAACCGGGGGGTCTGGGGGGTGTGGAACACCCTCCAGTACATATCGCAGGATTTCTACTCTTTTAGAATATTTGGAGAAGATAAACAGAGAAAAAAACAATCCTCGCAATAATTTTGAAGTAAATATTACAACAATTATAGTAAATTTTATATCGAATTTAGTCAAATTTACTTCAAAATTGTGTGAGGCTGATTTGAACTTTAATTACCTAATGTAAAAATTACTTCAAAACACCAAAAAAATTTCTGTGTAGGGAATTTATAATTTTTTAAATTTTGCCAGGAAAAAGCGGGAAATTTGAATTTTTAAGAAACAGTGAGGGAAATGTAAACCTTTGGCTAGAGAATATTGAAACTTGGAAAAACATTTATTTAAGTGCTTACCGCTCACAGAGTTGGCAGCAACTTTTGCGTTACTTTGAAAGTTAACTGTCAAAATTATAGTCAAAAGTGTAAACCGGGGGGTATGGGGATGGGGGTAAACACCCTCCAATACATATAATAAAATTCCCACTTTTTTAGAATACCTACAGAACAATTATACAATTTTCGTCAGTGAAGGAAATTAAAACGTTCGCTTAAAGAAAATTAGAATTTGAGGAACTTATTTATTTTTATATTATTATAAAAACATTAGTTTAGCAGCAACTTTTTGCGTTACTTTGAAAATATGGATAAACGGGGAATCCCCCAGTAGCGGAAAACGAAATTAAATGTTTAAATAATATATCGCTAAAAAAGAGATCCACCGTCTAGCTGCCCGTCCGCGGACGGGCTTTCCAGCTACATATATGAAAATAACAAGTGAAGGGTTTAATTAACAGTTTGTTATTATTATATTATACTTAAAAAATCGTCCGTAGCTAGAAATGTTCTTGCGAGGTTTTCTCAAAGACGGATACCAAGTAGAATGATATGAAAGGTCACCGCGAAAAGTGTAAGCACTAAGCAGTACCAGAGGACCAGAACTGCAATTGCAGGTAAAATTGCCTTACCATGATAAATTTAAGAAAACCATTAAAGACAGCTTATTGATATGAAAATATATTTGCATTTTGGCATATTGCATTTTACAAAAAATACATATTATACTATATACAGGGTGCCCCAAAATTCAAAGTCATCCCTTGGAAGCTTGATAGGCCAGCTCATGACTAACCAGTCCTTAGTTGTCGAGATATAGCACTTTTATGAATTTCCTGAAAATCGACACCTTAAATCAGTTTTTCGAGTGCCACAAGTACGAAATTTCATATTATAAGATTCAATTTTCAGTTTCCAACGAAAAGTTACGGAAGAAACAAACGGATGAGGTCTATTAATAAGACATTTAATTATTTTGCTAAGTTATATTTATATGTTTAGCAAAATGTAATTTTTTGTAATAAAAAAGAATCTTTTGATATTCCTGAAAGGTATATTTATAAAAGATCGCAAGCAAAATAAATCTTTTTTAAGTTTCTGCAATATTGTATATTGCATGGACTACCAGGTCTCACCCGTCTAACGGAGGGTTAAAATAAAACTAAAAATGTATGTTTGTTTATATCTAATTTTGCATTAATGTGCTGATTTCTATTTTCATTATATTTTATTTACCTTGATTTTTTTTATTAACTCGAAAAAACTATCCATATCAAAACAGTCCCTATAAATTTAGTTAGACACTTCTAGTTTTTGGGTTGGGGGAAGTTGAATGTTTCGTGTAGGTATGGGGACCTCTAACTTTTGATTTATTTTCTTTATACGAGGAACATCCTTCAAAATACAAAAATTTTAAAAATTAAAAATATTATAATTTTTCTGAACAAATTGAAACTCATTATTCTCAAAAAACCCATTTTTTTTCTAAAAGTTTAATAATTTAAGAGGACACTCCTATGTGCCCTTACAAAGCGTATAACTCTTAGAGAACTTGATTCTATATTATTTTTCATCAATTTTATGATATGGGATTTATACAGATGTATTTCCAAAATGATAAATCCCATAATTTGTATGGTTGGTATCACAATGTTGTTTTATAAATGACATTTTTAAGCATCTGTTTTTATTCTGTCATCTTTAAATTATTGTGTATTGGGTAATTGCTTATTAATTCTAAGTTATTTTCTGGCAAATAGATCAATAACCTGATTATAAAATTGTTTAATGGCTAATTCAAATTATACTATTTTGAAAATGTGATTGAGGTTTTTATAGTTTTAATTTTTGGAAACTTTACAGTTTTATTATACTAGTGGAATTTGAAAACTTGGTGTCGGCTTTATTTCAGTTTGCTGTCTTGATGTTAAAATTGTAGCATATGGCATATGTATTGTATGGGTCCTGGGTAATCTCAATTTAATCATACTGACAATCCCAGAGCAACAATAAATTTCTCTCGTCAGCTTATACAGACGTATAGAGAGCATCAGCAGATTTGGTCTAGCGCGCAACTGTGATTTTAAATTTTATTTTTAACTCGTTGTTTTGCATACATACCGGGTGTTCGTTTCACAAGTTTCCAATCCAAATAACTTTAGTTTTTGAGGAAATTTGAGAAAAAGAAAAATTTCATTAATTTAGACGAGGGAGAAGTTGACCAATAGTAGACCAATCCTATTTGAATTTTAAGTTTAACTCTCTCTCCACTAGAGTGCGTGCCGAATAGAAATAGAACCGTCAATCATCATAGGCCACACCTCTAAAATATCTCCAACCACTTAAACAACGGTACATGACATTTGGACGCCACCGTTTGGGCCGATTGGGTTCTTTAAGTGGTTGGAGATATTTTAGAGGTGTGGCCTATGATGATTGACGGTTCTATTTCTATTTGGCACGCACTCTAGCTACCACCACTTCAACATTTTAAATAGCATCCTCTATATCTTGCGATACATCATTTTAAAGGTTGAAAAAATACATTTACCTTACTCTTTTAAATTATTAACTAGAAAGTCAGGAGGCTTGCCCACTACCCTCTCGTTTATGTGGTCTTTGATGCAATGGAACTCGATTACCCATGCTGTGCGGTCTGAACACCGCATTTGCGGAATATTGTAGTTCTATTTATATATACAGTACCGTCCGGTTCACTCTGCTGTCTAACAGTACGATAACATGAATTAACCTAGTATAAGTAACCTAGTATGTTACCCACATAACTAGTGATACTAAGGTACCCGTTTCGACTCCGGAGAGAGAATAAACTATATCATGATCGTTTCAGTACTTTGAAGATCACATAAAGCCTGCAATCGCCATTTTTCGGGGCCCACACATGTATTTTTTCAAATAGAAACCTCTAAGGACCCTTGTCGGGCCGGGGGCACTTACCCCTTCTGCCCTCCCGGTAATTACACCACTGTTTCTGTAGCTCCCTGTAACGAGTATTTACTTAGTAGGAATAATAATATACTAATAATTTAATAATACAGATAAATAAGATGATTAATTATCCCCAATTTAAGGATAATAAATTTTTTATTCTGAATACTTAAGGGCTTTTTGTCTTGCTTTTATTTTTAACAATTTTATCCTTCGCATACTAGGTTACAGAGACCTTACAGTTCTATGAAATTTTCCTTTGTTGAGAAAAATTTAATCTAATATTAAACTATTTCGTATTATCGATGGGTATTTTATTATGTATTATACAAACTTGGTATTGTAAACTAAGGATTTTTGTAGTCAAAACATTTCAACTGCTTATCAAAATTGTATCGCCGATCATGTATAATATTACAAAAAGGTGATATGCAATGGAATTTAATTGCTTGATAATAAATAAATAAAATTTTTTAAACATTTTAAAAATTACTGCGAAATTTATTAAATTTTTTCTGCATTTCTTCGTACGATTACATTTTAAGTTTTGCTTTGCTTTGTTTTATATAAAAATAATTTATTTAAATGGTTGTAAAAGTGTGGTTTACCACATAATTAAAAACCTTCTTTTCTCAATTTGTTTATTGAATAATAAAAGCTACAAATGTGACGTAAGTATTTATTTTGAAAACTTTATTGGATTTTTGGTTATTATTATTAATATAAATTTTAATTAAAAAATATTTAAAAAATCATTCATCATAATTAACTGATATGTAGTACATAAATGGCGCAGTTGAGAAGCGAATCGGAAATCTCGGTTAATAGCTTGGTAATACCGACTCTAGTGCAAGTAGATGTGGGCAAATATAAAAAAGATTTTATTTTTTTATATAGTGGATTGAAGCAGATGCTATAAAGCTAACAATTCATCCGCAACAGGTCGTTTACGCGTAACGTCACAGAATCTTCGATTTGTGATTTAAAATTGGATCCCAATCTAAAATTGTAAATTAGAACTACCACCTATTTACCAATTTTTTGATGCATAACAGGCACCTGTCGGCAGCTGTACCTGTTATGAACCAGTGAGCCATACCATAAATTTCTTCTGTGAGTGCCGCGTGCTTTCTTATTTAACAAGAAATAATAACAACTTTAATTAACTCATATAATTGCTGTATTGTTGGTTTTAAACGTTACATATAATTTGCTAATTAATTACGTTAACTTATATTGTATTTTAATTTAAATGAAAATATTACATGATTTTCATAATTTCTAGTTTTCTATCATTTTGAAAATTTTAGGGTATTCCCCAATCTTCCGCGATTTTCAAAGTAGTAATTCTGGTTATATTTCGTATTAGCATAAAGAGATGTATAAGATTGTGGCAAACTAGCAATTATTTAAATTTTTGAAGCTTGCTAGAAATAAGTGGCATAAAATGCGAAGTACCTACTCATAATATACTGAACACTGATGTAAAATAAAAAAAAAAGTTTTACTTACAAAAAGCAAAAAAAAATAGATTTACGGTGGAATAAAACCAAAAATGGGCTCCCAGAGAACAAAGTACCAAAATATTTTTAGCGCAGTTTCTTATTAAAATAACTGGTTCAACCTGGAAGCGGACCAAACTTATTTGTAAAATAAATTTATAATTCACAATCAATTTATTATTTAAAAAAAAGCAAATTAGAATGAAAAATTAAAATTTACAGTTTATAGTAATCTCGATAGCTATAAAATCCATAAACTAAATTTCTGGTTAATTTGACTCCCTAAGAAGTACCCTAGATTATTGTGTAGGCGGTGATTGTGTATAAACCCTAACTTATTCCGCAATATCATTTTCACCCCACAACGATATCGTACTTAGAGCAATTGACCGTATAAAATGACAGCTTTGATATTTCAATTAACTTAAACCATAAATCTTTATGCGATCATTACTTAAATCCAAACAAACTTTTAAAACTCTTGAAATAACGATAAGTTTTCAAATTTGCTTTCACCTTATTCTTTTTATCCACGTGATTATTTATTGATTTTTACCTGTTGCTCTGTTTACTCTAAAATTGTGTAGCATTTTTAAAATAAACTTTTTTACTTTAATGCAAAAAATTATATTTTGGATCTCATAAAAATTCAAAATTCACCTTTTGCGTTACAAATTTGCAGTTACTGTACATTAACGTCTTTCATACTATAATCTAATGATGAGCCAATTTCATTTAAGATTAAAAAAATGTGATTATTTTTACACAGATATATTATGAAATTTTATTTCAATAATCTAATATAATATTTTCTTTAGAACAAAAATCTCATAATTTAATAAAAATTTTAAACAAATCATGTTAACTACAGACAATATAAACTTGAGGTAAATACCGAAATACCCAATGACCTAAATTATGTCCTATTACCCTATAATCACGGTTTTCCAAAGTCATGACACAGAATTTTGAAAACTAACTGAAAACTAAAATGCAATTGTCAGTTCGGTTTCCAACAAACTAGTGAAATCTACATAAGGTCACGGCTATTCTATTGACTATATTAGACTGAATTTATTTGTCATACACTTATTTAAGAGGAATATCCTTTCAGCATCTAAACTCAAAAGCGGCAGTTCTTAAGGATCTGCGTATGCCCACTGATTCCTTGCCTGTGTCTAAGAACAGCCCTCACCGCCTGCTCCTCTACATAAGAAATCCAGTAGGTGACGTTCGCATCACTTCCGTTACAGCCAAGCAGTCAAATCTCTGCAGCGGATGTAGAGAAGAATATTAAAAAAATATTATTAATAACAATAGTTAATATATTTTTATGGTCCACTTTATGTCTTCAATTTGCCGTCGCCAAGTTATCGTCGCCTAATAAACCGGCGCGGCGTCTCGAAAAGCAGTGTCCAGTTGACGGTCGCCTATTTAACGTCGTCCAGTTGTCGGTCGTCCAAATGTCTCGTACCGTTTACCCATCTACATATATGGCTCGTTTAATAATTTTCCAACGTATAATGAAGAAAAGAATGTATACTTTTCCTATTTGATGCATGAGGTATAGACGAGAGGGTATTATCGTGGTTGAAAATAGAAGCCTGGTTTACTGGGCAGAAGCTATTTTGTATGAATACGAATGACCCATAGCTGGCAGACCAATGCCGACTGAAAGTAGCAATATTGGTAGCCGCTCTCGGATGTAACTATCAGTTACATTCAGTGTTACCCTAATTAAAATTGGTACTGCGAGAGACGGGTTCAACGAGAAGCTTGCTCTTTCTCCGTTTGTGATTAGCTTCGCAGAAGCCGTGGTTGGTCAAATGCTGGTAAAAGTTTTCGGCTTTCGGCTTTCGGGCTTGACTTTTCGCCTGTAAATTGTGTTGAATTCAACTCGGATACTGATACTAGCCTGCATAAGTAGTAGAGCTTGGAAAGCGGCTCAACTCTCACCAAGCGTGCAATGGGTACTCCAATGGGGTGTCTTAGCACCCGTCTGGGAAAAGCCTTATGGCACAGCTCGGCACGTTATATTATATCAATCATTGACTTTTTACTCTGTATGGCAAGAGCAGTTTCAAATTTTTCGTCAGCAGTTTTATAGGTAAAATTGGATGCCAGTGGAGTACGAAAGCTAGAGAACTAGCAAAGGAAAGATGATCGAAGTAAATCTGAAGTTGGAAAATATTTAAAAAGCGATCCTGATGCCCGATAGCGGCATTTTAAGATTCAAAAATAAATAATATTATTCTCAAAAATCTTGCTGCCAATTTGATAACTTTGAAGCTTTTAGATTAATCCAGTGGCGGAACTACAAAGCGCCGGCCCCGCTTGGGGTCTGGGAGCGGGGATAAATGCATCATGAAAAGTGTTAAACATTCATGAAAGATATTGAAATATTCTCAAAACTGATTATTTTGCGGTGGGGAGGGGGCAAAAATTAGAAGTTCCGCCACTGAATCAATTTATTTCTCTCTTACGAGGAACATTGTAGTTTACTGTTAAAAATATTCAAATCAAAAAGGTTTTTAAAACTCAAGTACCATGTTCTTCGTAAGAAAAATACAAAATAATCTGAAAGTTCCAAAATTACCAAATTGGCAGCGATATTTTTGTTATACTCGACTCCGAATTTTTGAGAATAACATTACTTATTTCGATATCTTAAAATGCCGCTATCGGACGTCAGGACCTTTTTCGGGTAAACAAAAAATACGGGTCTACTCTATTTGTATAAAAACAACCAATTTTAGCAAATACGAATTCTGGAACATAAGCTCCGCTAGCCTAATACTTTAGTTTATACTAACTTATAAAATTTCAAAAATTAATATCTCCGAAACTAACAATAAATCTATATTGAAATTTGGACAACATATAGGGTAGTCTGTTTTCCCAAGAACATATTACAGTTTTAGAAAAAATAAGTGAGTTTTTTGAGAAAAAAGGCATTTTTTTCAGAAAAATTACAATAGTTTTGGTGTTTTTGAAATTTTGTTTGGGTTGTTAAATGTTCAAAAATCAAGTACAATGCTGCTCGTAATACAAAATGAATCAATCTAAACGCTGGAAAATTAGCAAATTGGCAGGGATTTTAGGAATAACATTGTTTATTTCGAAATCTTTAAAGCTATTAAACTTTTTTTTTGGGTAAAAATATGTGGGTCTTCTCATTTTGTAGAAACAACAACATATTTTAGCAAAAGTAACATTACTTTTTACAGTTCACAACAACAGACTTGTTATTGGTACTTTCATTATTTTTATCACCTGTGTTCTAACCAGTGCCGTAACAAGTAATTGAGGGACATGTGGGCGAAATTATTAATGGGGGCTCTGTTTTTGTGTACAACATATACCAAAGCGGACCTATTTGCGCAAGAACAGGTCCGATTTTCGGGAGTTTTTCGTGCAAAAATCACCGTCAGCCTGTTTTTAGGGGACTTCTATTAATTACACTGGTGGGATTTCGTGAGATTTGACTCAATCCCCTCCCTCTAATCTCACGTGAGATTGTTTGTTTTACTTAATTTAACCCAGTTTCTTACAGTTTTTTGCGGAGAAGAAACTTATGTGAAATTTGCCGAGACCCTCCCCTCTCCCCCACTTGAGATTGGGTGAGATTCTGCGCGACCCCCCCCCCCCCCCCGCCTTAAACGCCTCACGTAATTATTATGAATATTAAAAATGAAATATTATTTAGTTTTATATTTGTTTTTATGTGAAATTGGTTTAGAAAGATTGGTTGAATCAACAATGTTTGCCATTAATTTAGTGTCTTCGATTGCTTCTGAAGGAATAACTTCTTCGTTAACAGATGGCCTTGTGGCCACTTTAAGAAGTTGGCAATACCATGTTCTCTCTAATCGGTGATTTACTCATGGAATAACCAACGAATTGAAATTCGACTTGGCATTGGGGTGAACACTTCTTCACACTTATCTTGGGTCAAATTGGTTAAAAACCCTCTCCGTCTAGTTCTTTTAACTGGTCTATCTGAGGAGAATTTGTTCCTTTTCTCGACAGTGAAGTATCCGGGATTAATCGCTTCCTAGTGATAGTTTTTTCCCTGGTGTGGAATTACTATCCAGGACCTATTTTTAACTGAGTTGGGTCCTAGGCTCTATCAAATTTTTGGGCCCCTTATATTCGAATGTAACAAATATCATTGAAGGCCCAATTCTTGGGTTATTTTATCAGTATTTAATTTTTATTTTACAATTTTATGTTCTCTCTTTTCGGGCCCCTCTGGCCATTGGGCCGTAGGCACGAGCCTAATGCGCCTAATGGTAAAATAGGCCCTGTTATTATCATTGGTTTTTGGCGAAGATGTTGGACCTTCATCACACGATGATACTCTTTGGATGCAATGCAGGAAGCATTGTCTTCTTGTAATAAATCTGTTTATTCTAACATAGAACTGAAGGTGAGGTGATCGATAAAGGCTTAACAATAACTTAATTTAAAAAGATTTTAATTAGAAACTATGGTCCAGTAAAATTTTTAAAGCCAAATTTAATATCAGTACAAGAAAATTCGGTTTGCAATCAAATTCTCTTTTTATTAAGTTCAATATTTTGACATGGAGGACTAGGATGCAACAATCTGAATTGCAGCCTCTTATGAATTATTATTATTACTAGTGGAAAATTTGAAACTGCTCTCAGGTGGTTAGAAATTTTTTGTGGATGAGAAAATCATTAAAAGAAAATATAATCTTGTAGGCTAAACTAAATGTAATTGTTAAGAAAAAATTGTTTGCGGTAATAACTAAAATAAGCTTAAAGTTCAGCTATAATTTCAAATTTTGACGATTGAATTTTATTCTAAAAGTAGCTTCTTGAAGGTAAACCTAGCACTATCTTGTGAAGTAATTAGCAAAGAAAGATTAGATTACATACAGTTGAGCTTACTTCTTGCCGCGGGCATTTGTTCGTCTGTAGGGAAGCATAAAATATTATCAAGCATTTGTCTTGAGATTATTATCTTTGTAGAATGACTCAAAGTTTAGAAGTCAGGTAAATTTCTTAAAACGATTAATTTATTTAAATGTACCAATTTTCAGCCCCATAAAATATCAAAATTTTTCAATTTTTTAATTACTTATTATTAACCATTTGTATGGTTTGCCCAACCATAATTTTTTTACTGTAGAGCTCCATCTTGTAGGCAAAAATCGAACACATTATATAGGAATTTGATGTTTGTCTAAATTATTAAAAATATATTGAATTATTAAATGGTGTGAATTATAAATAAACACAATCGTTCGTACAAATAAATAATGTGCCTGTTAACCGCATAACCAATTTCACCCTAAAGCTCAAACCCTAAACGGCAATAAAATTTAAAATATCATAAGTTTTCAATGACAGCTTTTCAAAAGGGGTTGTTGCATTATTTTCCATATAAACCTAAATTTTTATGTGTTTGTTATTTAAATGTGCAGTGTAGGAAATAAACGAGAATTTAAAAATCCAAGAATAAGGGAAGTAGCGAAGGCGGTTAATTCAACATGAAACTGCAAGCTGACCTTTAAAAATTTGAATTTATTGATTTTTAAATGTAGTGGTGTAGAAAAACTTGCAAATTTGTAAGTTATTGTACTAATTTTGCAATAATTTATACAAATGTATTGTTTCACATTCATATTATTTATCAATGCAGTAATTATTTAACCACAAAGTACGTCAATGACCAGTTGGTATAGGTAACAACTATTAAGCACATTTATTACACTGCAGGCAGATTATGCTTAGGTGTAAATTTTTAATAAATACTAAAATTTGAGTAATAATTGATTCCATATGATGCAGTCATTAGTAATATCTAACACTTTTTACCATGTTTTAAAAATTTTATTTCATCATCTGGAGATTTAAATGCATATCTTGGTTTAAACTTTTTAAATGGAAAAGTTGGAAACTAAAAGTTGAAAATCTTGATCTCTCATTCTAATTTCAAAACTTCTTACTTCTTTTGATGTCGCATACACTTAACGAACGTCGGTAAGCATTTTGGTAAAATAGTAATGATGGTGGATAAACAATAGATTGATCTCGTACTCTATTTGCTTCCTATAAGTCAAAAAATCAATTAGATGATTAAAAGTTAAAATTTAACCAGCGCGACCGGGATGCCAAAATGACTTTACTCGGTTTTCGATAACTTCTTTAATTTGATTAAATGAATTGCATATGCATTTAACAAATTAATTCAAGTTGCGATTAGAAATTTAAATTCGATCAGAAGATATTGAAACAGTAATTGAATATTTGGTAGACTTCGTAACTTCGTAAGCCTTTGTACAAAATGTAAAAAAAACTTCATATTTTTGATTATGCAATATACAATTTATTGTTACAATACAATAATGCAATATGATTCCGAATAAAAAATTTATTGATATTACAATCGATTAATCGGTCTAAATGCTGATTACGCAACCTTGGTATAACCAACCGTAAGTGTATCTGTAATCTATGTCTATACTACTGCGAATTGCATTACGAAACCAAATAAATAACACTGGAGTAAAACATAAACTAAGAGTTCTCAGGGCCGGATTATTAATCTATGCGCCCCTAGGCAAAAGTTTTTAAGCGCCCCCCCCCTTCCCCCAAAAAAATGTTTCTAGAAAATTTCGAGCTTGGACTCAATGTTCTTAAATTTTTGAAATTTATTAAACTTAAAATTATCGTCCTACAAATACAATTATATTTATCTAAAAATCAGTTCTCGCGGAGACACCAATTTTTTGTAAAATTATTCACCTATTTTGTGATAGTTTTATACTCCTGAGTTGATTAATATCTAATAAAATATATAATAATAAGAAGATTGCATTCGATAATTATTATGACAAAATACATTATTACAAAAATTAAATTTTTCTGGATTTCGGGTTTGCAAATTCTGTTATAACTTTTTCACAATCAGCAGTGTTGCTTAGCTCACTATTTATAGACAAAACAGCTAAATTTGTCAAGTCCTTCTTGAGAAATTGAATTTCTTAAATATGTTTTTGTTCTCTTTAAAGTTGAAAATAACCTTTCCCCACTTGTATTCGTTAAAAATATACTTGTTGCAATTTCTAAATTGGGAAACATTAAAATCAATTTTTCTCTTGAATAACAGATAACATTTCTTTCATATTCATCTTCAATATTTTCAATAAATCATTTGAATTAAATGTTTGAAGATTTTTTGAATGATTGCGTAAATTGCCATCATCAAGGTTTCTCAAATTATTTAAAAATCTAAAATTATTTTCAATTTTGCTATAGACAGTTACGCTTTTCTTTAATTCTTCTTTTAATCTGTCTATAATTCCAAATAAGTGTTAATTCTGATTTCAGGCAGTTGCCTAGTTTGCCTATCGGATAATTCGGCCCTGAGAGTTCTATTACTTTGTAGATATTGTGTAAACAAGTAATAATAATAATAATAAAATTTAAAAATATTCAGCAAAAATAAATTATTTAACCGAAAGCAATACTAACAAGGGTTTATATCGGCAATCGAAATCCCAATTTTTTTGGTAATCCTAGGAATCAAAAATAATATGCTGTATTTTGGGGTTTTGTCAAATGCTCCTTAGTGTTTGCAGAATTTTCAAAAATTTATATCTCAAAAACTAAGAAGCATTCGATAAAATACAGAGACACAGCATAATGGTGTTGGCCCCCCTTTAAATCTTAAAAATCCAACGATTTAAATGAGATTAATTTAAAAGAAAAAAAAAAGAAAAAAAAAGAATGCCTAGAACGACTTGATTAATTTAGAAGAAAGAAATTTAGAAAAAAAAAGTTTCCGGAGATCAGGCCCTATAGCCATCCGAAAGGTATCATCGTGTGATGAAGTTCCTACCTCTCCGCCAAAAATCAATGAAAACGTCACACCAAGAAGAATTACGAAGTCTAAACGTTCATCGCTGTCGGCAGAAAGCGGTTAAACCAAAGATACCCATTCCAATTGTTCTACACTGTCCAGTAAAGGAACAAATTATCCTGCAAATATTACCTCGGATAGACCAGCTGAAAGAACTAAACAGAGACGATCTTTAACCAATTTGACCTAATTCTAAATTGAGTTTTAATTCGTCGGTTATCTGGCCGTTGTTCCATGACCGTCACCGTCATCAGTTAGAGAAAGCAAGCCATTGCCAACTTCTCAAAATATAAGTCTTTCCAAGGCAGTTACACAGCAGGCTATCTGTTACTGAAGCAATCAAGGAATGCTATTCTTAGAAGAAACAAAACTGCTAAAATCATAAGCTAAATTTAGATCAGATAACTAAAAATTTTGTAATCAATAAGTACAGTGAACGTTTATTTTCTGAACCAATCCAAATTCATGATTATACACCTTACACTTCAGACAAAAATATGGCAATAGCTTTATCGTTAGAGAACAATCCAAGATAAATCAAATGCAAATTTGATTCTAACAGAAAAATTTCCAGTGTTATCACCAATAATTTCATCCGCTGAAGAGAGAAACGTAGCAAAACCTTAGTTACTAAATCCGAATGTAAATTAATGTATTGTACGATGCTTGTTCAAATAGTACACCAAAAGGACTATCCTGAACAAATCAGACAATAAACCAAATGATATGGATTCAAACACCAACCTTAACACCAACACACGTGAAGATAATATTAAAGACACATTCAAAATAAACTAAAGAGAACGTAAGAGGAGGAGACGGTCATTAGCTTAGTAGGTTAGCTGAACAACTGCTGACTCTAAGGTGCTCGGTTTGAATCCGGGTAGAGTCTAAAATATTCGTATGACCGTCTTCGTGCTTCGGAGGGCACGTAAAGCCGGCGGTCCCCCTGGGTTGATCCGGATTTGAATCCCCCAATCCGGATTTAGCAGCCGTGGGGTCTAAATGTTAAATACCTTTCTCTTAGAGATAGAGGCTTTGTTCAGCAGTGGACAGAAATGGCTAGCTGATGAAGAGAACTGACTACAAAAAAATTTCAACTTGAATAAGAGTGCACAAAATACTGAAGAAAGTATGTATCTTATAACCGAATTAAACAAATGTAAGACTAATTGTAAGTCAAACTTATAATCTAGAAAATCCAACAATTTAAGTGAGAGTGATTTCAATGAAAACTCATCAAGAACATTGGAAAGTTTAACCGGAAATATTTCTAACACTAGCATTGAGGAAAATGCCGCTTGTGTTCCTGCTGCTTCCAAGGGAAAGTGTAAAATAAGTTCTCGCTCTTTAGCAGATGTCTTCGATTCAGATCAAAGTGATGATGCTATTGGTGAATAATCAAAATGGTAATCCAAAAAATTCATCGTTATTAAGTGAAAAATGTCTTTCCAAGAAGAATTCTAAAAGAAAATCCAATTTTTATCACAAGTTATTGATCAAAAAAAGTATTGAAAAGTTCGTATCCAAAGAAGATTAGGGTTAGGTTCAAATAAAACTGCTAATAAATCAAAATCCGACGCAGAATTGGAAGCAACAACGCACAAATTTGTCGAAAATTAAAATTTATTGGATTTATTAGATGATCGGGCTTCTAGTGGTGCAGTATAAGGTTTAAATCGGCATACTACGAAGCGCGAGACCGCGATTCAATGCTTGATCGCGCCGACTGCACTGTTATGATCTGAAACCTAAGTTTCACCTATGGGCTATGCATCTAGCAAGGTTAGCAACCTACTAAAATATATACGAAGTGCTCAAAGGACCATGAATAATAAGTGTAAATTTGGTACATCCCATGGCACTAACAGAACATAGTCCTAAATTAAGAGGTAGAAGAAGATCGGGCTTCTGAAGACGAAGAGGATACTCCATCTGAAAATAGACATTCCAGTTGATGGTTTATCATTGGGATCTTCTGATTCAGAACGCATGATGCATGAATCCTACGAACAATATTCCTTCATTGCTACTGATGAAGAACTTGAACTGTTTTTGGACAATGAAAATAATATAAATCAACCTATAATAGAATAAAAAGCTGCAAAACAGAGGAGAAACCGTAGGAGCCTGAAAACGATATTTATCTACAGATTAAGTTGACTAAACCTTGTAGCAATATCTATATACAAATAATCTCAGAAGAAAAAGACTTCCCAAAAACGTATTTCGAAAATGAATAAAATTTAGAAAACATGTCTATCAAACCTTGTTGTGATTTTGACCTTTCATCAGTTGCATCGCCTAGGGGAACTATCAAAAGTCGACAAAAGTGAAGTTTCTAGCACCACTGCACCCTTACGCATTACAAATTAAAACAATGTTGAAGTTTGAAACAATAAAGAAATTTTCTGAAATAATAACAGGTTATGGGTCCAAGTTAGCAATAGTATGTCCAAAATTATAAATAAAAATTTAAGCAGGTATGTTGCTATGAAATACGAAAACCGCTTTTTAAGCTTTTATCTTTAATATTTCAATCACTTTTTCTTTACTATTTTTTAACCTCAATACCTTATTAATCCATTCATGCTCAACCATTCATTCAATTCCATTCTTCTTTATATTTAATACCTTAAACGTTGTGTTGACGTTAATGTAATGAAAAAACCAGAAATTTCCCTGGAGAAACCGGAAATTCCCGGAAGCATACCTCCAATTGGAGATTTTTCCAGAAATCCGGAGGCTTTGAACGCAAACCAGAAGCGCTGGTATATATCTAATTTGTTGTGAAAATTTCAAAAATCGGTTGAGCTCATTAGTTCAGCTGAACGTAGCTTAAACTGTTTTTATGAAACTGATCCTTATAAATGCAAAACGTATAGGTGTAAATTCGAATGGTTTGAGGGGTTGTTCCATACCATTGTTATATTCCATACATTTCTAACCCTAACATTGACTCAAAAACCATTCAATAATAAAGAGTTAGAAAAAATATAATTATAAAAAGAATTTTTGAATTTCAAGAAATTGCCAGTACGAATCTGATGAGATCCGTTCGCGAATAGGATCGAAACATGTAATACACTCAAGTATGTTAATTTTTCATTGATTCTAAGGACGGCCCTGGCTGTTGCTGTCCTGGTGCGATTTTGTTTTTTTAGGAATATTTCTGCTTTGTAGATTTAAAAGACTGATATCTCAACTATTATTTTTAGAAAAATTAGTTCGAATTTAGTTTAAAGATAATTTTAGGCTTCTAAAGCACTTTACACTATAAAAAATCAATAAAGCAGTAAAATTGAAAGTAGAAATTAATTAATTGTCTGTATTGGCACTCGAAGAGTTTAGATTTATAGAAAAATGTTGGTTAAAATTTTTACTAGAGTTAGAACAAACAAGCGAATGTAGAATTTGTAACTGCGATCATTAATAGATAATCATAATAGGTACTTTAGTATTTTGTATTGGTATTACTGTTTGATTAATATAATTAATGTTGGGTTAAGTATTAACAGTGTAACCATGAATAAATTTTAGCTATTCAGCAGACCAGGTCTGTGTAGTATTTTTATAAAACAACCTCTTTTCCATTACACAATTAATATCGGTTCAAAATGAAACGCGACCTAATATTTAAAAAAAGATCAATGTCAAAAGATCTTAAGGAAATGCACGTTTTTCATACTTAATATAACAGAACTGGGAGCACCATTTAGTCTCATTTATTTTTCAATCTTTCGCGCTTTTATAATTTATACATATGAAATGTTTTACGGAATTAATAATGTAATTTGCTTATGTCTAAAATAAATTTTTGGCCTGAAATCAATTTTTTAAATAATTTCCAAATACAAATTTGGAGATTTAATTAAAATATTGATAAGCTTAACTATTAATAAGATTATTGTCACTTATAATTTTGATAAAATATAACAAGCTGATTACAAAGAGGATAATAATTAAAAATTTTAATAAGGAGGAACGGTTAAAGGTAATTAGTAAAGCAAAGCACTTACTTGAATAATATAAATCGTTTTATGAAATACGTGTGAGAACTTGAGAAAATTTAAATTAACCAATTAATTCCGGTAACTTAATACCAGAAATCAGTTTTTGAAAAATGTCGTAAGTAAAAAAGTTCCATGAAGTACCCACCAAAATGATGATAGTAAGCTATGCAGACGTCTTTGAAATGATACTATATATTCTAAAGCTAGTGGAAGGGTGTCAAGACGACATTAGCAATGCATCACGTGGCGTCTCGAGACATGGTGAAGCCATCTTTTATAATTTGTTTGATCACTAAAAGAGGAGATGAAGGAGAGGAGTGAAGATTGTCGTTCCGAGCAGTGTAAGTGGTAACAGACGCTGTGCGAGCCGAGGGCGTCAGGAGCGGGACTCCTTGGGGATTCCCCAAGCAATCTCGGTCGTTTCCTCCCCAAGCGCCAAGACTCAATTAAACTTTAAGATGATATGCAAGCTTCCCTCTACTCTTCCCTATTCTTGTGCCTTGCTGCCGCTCTGGATATCAGCTAACAGCTATGGAATTCCTAAATTTTAACGAATTTTATTGACTATTACGTTTATTACATCTGTTACACTGACCTACATAATCTATCCCTTTAAAAGGACTTTCTAAATTTTTTATCACTTCAATTATTCATTTTGCGAGCGTAGAGATAATAGCGACGATCAAATATCGACTCTAATTTCAATCCCAATAAAAAAAGTGTGCAAATTTGTAATGCAAAAGTATTTTTAGGAAATGAAGGCAGCGTCAACTTGGAAAGAGAAAGCAATAATTTATTATCAATAGGTATGGGTTTATGAACGAAATTCGATATTTTTCGACTAACAATTAAAAGTATGTGGTTTTTTAATTATGATATCAAGTAAAAAGATTTATAAATAAAACTCCCACAATGTGAATCTTTTGATATAACTGTTGACTGAAAGGATATAATAACGGTGTAATACGAATCGGATTAATAGAACGGTTTAGTTGCTGAAAAAGACCACAAACTATTGAAAAGGTATTTGGATGATGGCTATTAATATGCAGACAACTTGGTGAGAGAATTGTAAAACAATAATTGTTGTATACTTGCACGTTTGTTCGTAAAAAACTGTTTCATGGTTTAAATTAGTTGCATGGTTTCGATTCTATTGTAACAAACTTACATTAAGAAGTTTGTAAATAAAAACAAGTTTTTCATAGTGCAGATAAAATAAAACAAGTGTCTGTAATCCGCAAGTGACCCGCAAGCCGCAGTACAGTAACTTTTAATTCCCCATTTACTCGTCTCCTACCGGCGCTATAAGCTTTTTTCAGGAATCTGGCGTGTTTTTGATTGCTCGGGTCGGGCGGCCAGCCCCGGTGCGACTATAACGGGTTCGAATGGCCCTCCGAACACCCATAATGCCGCTGCTAATGTTTCCTACCTTCAGAATTAACCTGAGGGATACGGATGTTAGTAATTAGAGCTCCCGTATAGCCTTTTCTTTTGCTTTACTCTGACCGCATTCGAATTGTTCGATTGTTGGTTCATTTTACCGGAGGTTATAGTTGAATGTGTCTATTGTGAATTGAGATTTAAGAGTGCAAACTCTTTACTTCTTTCACATTTTCCTACCACTAAACCAATCCTATTCTTCTATATTTAACTTCCAAATTAATTATCTACTTCACATTATTTACGACTAATCTACTAGCTACTCTAAGTCATTCCATTTTCTTTCCGTTTGCTACTTAGCACCATTCCATATGAATCAAATCAAAATTTGAGCTTTTTTTATTTTGTATTTTTTCAAAACCCTGTATCATTTAAACGAAACACTTTACAAAAAATCTGATGCCCATTCCGGATAGGAAATTTAACGGACTACAACTTTTGTCTAGCAACATTTTTTGTAAAACCAATCCATTTCACAGAAAATCAGAAAATAATAAATAAGGTAGCTATAAAATAAAAAATTAAAATCGCAAAATTTTTATATTTATTGAAAATTTATTTTATTAAACTAAACTTAAACCTCTAAATTATTTGAGTAAGTATTCAAAATGGCAGGGTTTTGAAAAAACTAAAATAAAGAATGCTTGAATTATTCAACATTTTTTTATTTACTTTAATTCATAACTCGAAAGATGTTGATTTTAGACAATAAAAGGTATGAATCTTTTTTGTAGATTATTTCACGCTCTTTATAAAAGCACTAAACCGTTTTTACTGAAAAATTAATATTTTCGGAGCTATGGCCATTTCAAAGTGAAAGTTAACAGAAATGCTTTAAAGAAGCCTAACTCTCAAGGGTTTAAATTTAGAAAAAAAATGTTATTAAATATTTTCCTTATAAAACTGTCCTCTAACACCAAAGAAATTGTGTAAAGTTTATTCGGGAACACCCTGTATGTAAATTCTTAGTTTAGTAGTACTGTAATAAAAATACTTGAGCTAAAGCATACGTTGAATTTTTTATCATAACTGCTGATCCCATCATGGTCCCACTTTGAAATTTTTATGAAGTATTCACCAAAGCACCATTATATTTATTATTACCATATATATTATTTTTATAATTTTCAAAAAGCACTAACTCAAAAATTTTTTCAGAAAAATTTTTTGAAGTCTTCAAAATAATTCAGTTTTATTACAAAATGGTCAAGATTAGTATCAAATTAAAGTCCATTAAATTCTCTTTAAAATGAGTTATTATACAACTTCGTAGCACTTATAGAACTGAAGTTATAACAATTTGTATGATTGAGCGTGAGCCAAGAAAGTGTCGTTTTTACGAATTTTATAATTAAATAACTCAAAAACTATAAAATTTAGAATTTTTTAAAAGTTATATTTAAATTCAAGATGGTAAAGAGTATATTTGAGCCAAGTTTCAAAGAAATCTGTGATAGTCAATTTGAGTGACTGGTTGGTTTGACATGGAATGACCCCACTGACACCTAAAACAAATCAAACCGTAAATTTTCAAACAAATTTTGTATTTCCCAAAAAAAGTTGCAAATCTGACTGCTTCGGAAGTCCCAAGCCCGTATGTACAACACAATTTTTTACTAATAGTTTACCCAGCATTTCACTAGTTCATAAATATGGAAATGTCTGCTTAATTACTAATTTCTAATCTCTTTGGCTATTAATGTATACAGCTTAGCTAAATTTTTGCTATACAAATGCCTAGAAAAACAATTATAGCATATCGTAAATAACTACCTGAAAAATTAATAAACCACGACTTCAGGAATCGCTGCTGCCTATTATGAAAATTAATAAACATTTTTCCATAATCTAATTTTTCCCTAATAAACTTGTACTAAAATGCAAATATATCCAAAACCGAGTCTTGTGTGAAGTTGACTTGAAGCTTTTTGGTGAGGGAGAAACCGCAAACCAGATTTCCTACAATTTTCGGGATTTTTTTAGATTTCCTAAGATTTCTTTAGATTTTCGCTTGGATTGCCTCAAGATTTCCTTTCAAAAAAGTTTTCTGATTGCCTAAAATTTCATTGGATTTCCTAAAATTTTCCTAAAAATTTCAAGATTTCTTTTCGAAAAAGTCAAAAAAGTAAAAAAAGGTGATTTCCACGGATCCCATCGCATTTAGATGTAAGGACAAAAATAACAATAGGTATTTATACTGTAAAATAAATATTAAAAACTGAAATAAGAAAGATTCTTTTCAGGATTCTTGAACAAAAATACCCAAACTGTGATTCGACGTTTCGAACATACATTTTGCTCCTCTTCAGGGCTTAAATCGGAAAACTTCCAAATAACAGAATGAAAACAATTCAAATATAATTTATATATAATATTGGTTATAAAGTGAAGTATTTATGCGGCGGTTTCATTCAAATAAAAAAAACTCCCACATAAAATTTCAAAAATTTGAATTTTAACCCTATTTGGGGGGGGGCAATTATATTCCTAGATACCATTATTCAAAAATTATCTAAATTGGTGAGAGAGACACTGAGGAAGCTTTACTTGTTCAATGGGACCAAAAAAATTACAATAGTAATTGTCATAGCCGTGCGAGGAAAATACTTCAACAGGGGCAAAGAGTAATTTGACGCCCAATTCTACCGTAAAAACCGTATGATTAATCAATTTAGTTTCTAATAAGCAAATAAACTTTGAGGGTATAAATGCAATTATTAATCGTATAATTTCATAAATTATACATTACCTATACAGAATATAAATTATACACAATTACGAAACATTTACATTTACAATATATTGTGGAATCATAATTTATAGTGGTAATTTAAATTACAAATATAAACATTTGATTGGCCGATTCCATATGATTAGCTCCGCTCCAGGCGTTTTTTATTTTATACAAATTTCACTCAAAATAGCGGATCTACTTTGACTATGACTCTTTGACACGTTCAGCTTATTAATAATATCCCTGAAGCGGCTTCAACTCAAAAATTTTATATCTAGAAAGATGGGTTTTTGATTAGCTCTTTTTATTAAAAACATCCCTATACTTAGATTACACACCTGTTGCACACCTGTTTAACTTACTTAGATTGAGTTCTTTTGTTATTTTTTGTTTTTTCTTTTATTGAATTTTCATTCAGTACGCCGATATAAATATTATACGTAATTTATAAAGTTACCGTAAACTGGGTTGAGATTGACCCAGACGTGGTAACTTTGGCCCAATTCCGGAAAGTGTTTATCTCGGATGGCTTGCTCGGCAGATACCTTTATTTGATCAGTTTTGGTGGCATACAGCATTAATTTCAAATAATAAATATTTGGTTCAGTTCATATTTCAACTACGACCTATAGCGCCACTCAAGTCAACAGCTGTTCTTAGCAATTTTTCAAAACATATTTTAGTGTGTATTGGCCCAAGACAAAATTTGCGTCTAATTTAGGAGTAAAATTATCTGTGGGCCAAAGTCACCCCATCACCATATAACTTTATCATTAATTTTCAAAAATTTTCAAACAAATTTAGAAAGTAAGAAAAACTTAAGTTCTATACTCAAATTGTTTCTCCATTCAAGCTCTACATGAAAAAAAATTCTAGACGCACTAATACAGCGGTTCTCAACCTTTTTAAGACACGACCCCCAAATTTTCTTATTTTTTTACTTTGTTTAAAATTTATATTAAAAAAAAATATTTATCTAAAAAAACATAATTACTCAACTTTTACTTTTTTTACTTATTAATGACACCCTCTAACATATGCATCCCTTATCTGGTGGTATCTAGCCAAGAAAAGGGGTACCATTACTATGCTAAACAAGTTGCAAAGACTTGCCTGTTTGTGGATTTCGGGGGCAATGACAACAACGCCTACCGCAGCCATGGAAGCGCTCTTAGGGCTTCCTCCACTACACTTTATGGTGGAAACAGAGGCTCTACTGGCAACGTTCGTAGAGAAGTGATTCAGAGAGGCCTATCATACCACGATTTTCCAAAAACTTCCAAAAGCCTTTTCAAAAACCACCAAGCAGGAGCTGGGGGCTCGATATGATACCATCTGGTACACAAATGGATCCAAAACGGAAATTAGTACTAGAGCAGAGATCAGTGGACGTAAAACGGGAGATGCGTTTAACATAAACTTCAGGAGAAATAACTGTTGTAACAGCCTGTGCAGAGGAAATGACATAGAAGGCTTATGCAAAAAAGCGGATCTGTATCATGACCAACAGTTAGGCAGCTATAAAAGTTCTGGAGAGAGCGGAAACACAATCCAGGATTGTAAGTCACTGCCTCGATGTGCTAGTAGCATTAGCACAACAGAACTAAGGAAACAACATTTTGCGTACTGGAAAGATCATCCGGAACTGAGACAATCACGGATGTTCATTGGAGGACTCTCCAATAACAAACGAAAACTTGAAAACCTTAAGCTGAGTAGATCACAGCTGAGGAACGCAGTAGTCTGACTAATACTTACAGAACAGTGCTGTCTGAATAGACACCTCAATGTAATTGGGGTTGTAGAAGACCCCACATGCAGAAAGTGCGGTAAGGAGGAAGAGACTCCACATCACTTACTATGCGTGTGTCCAGTCCTAGCCTCGCTGAGGCTACGATACCTCTAGGAAAGAATTCAAGCACTCATCAGCTGTATACTTAATTTTATTGAGGAAACAAGGCTGATGGAGTAAAACTTGGAACGCGAGGTACAATAAATAATAATAACAACACTTATTAATGACTTCCTGATGAGCAAGCGAAATCCTAAAATTCAGGTTACTAAT
Organism: Cantharis nigra; assembly: GCA_958510845.1. Taxonomy (NCBI): domain Eukaryota; kingdom Metazoa; phylum Arthropoda; class Insecta; order Coleoptera; family Cantharidae; genus Cantharis; species Cantharis nigra. The sequence goes on along the minus strand of OY294034.1, from coordinate 6,129,655 downwards.
TGCCAATTCAAATTCAAAACTAATTTTGGAAAAAAATCTCAAAATTTGCTGCGACCCCCTAAAATAGATCAGCCACCCCCCAGGTTGAGAATCGTTTCACTAATACGTAATAGTTCAGCTAAAATTATGATATCCGGACGATTCACCCTGCGGACGTTTCATCCAATGGACTGTTCGTCCTTGAAGGATTCATCCACTGGATCCATCAATCATTCAAATATATCTCAAAAAATAAAAACGAAAGTATAGTCATAGTTAAAATTGTTATTTTTTAATAGTAATAGTAAGTAATAATAATTAATAATGGCGCATAATAATAAATAATATTAAATAATTAATTAATTTGATTTTCATAGTAATTAATTGGTATATGGTTATAAAATATAATTAAAATTGGATTTGGATAAAGTTAATAAAAAGAGTCTCAAGCTATTAAAAATAAAATTTTACCTGATATAAATATTAATTAAACTAAAAATTAATGAGCCACGTGTCATTGCAATATTGTTCATGATAATCTATTAATATTATTTATTATTATGTATCAATATAAACTTTTAACAAGCCGCTAAAGTTAACAGATGATTTTGGTTAGCTTGTTAGTATTAAAGAGTTAATTAACATTGGTTAGTTAAATTTAACGGTCCATTAAAAGTTTTATAAAATCGGGCATCGATGTTGTAATCGCCGCTTTGAAATTTTTAAACAATGCAAGTGGAAAATTTGGCAGAACTTGATATCGTAATTATCAGTGATTAACTGAGGAGACCCATCTCACTTTAGAGTAAGGTTGAAACATATTGTAGAAAGCTTGCATAATAACAATCATTGGATTTTTAAACTTGAATATTAACTTATATTCCTGTAATAGCTAATATGTTGGTAGCAGCTGAACTATTAGCAAAGAACTGCAATGGACCTGCTCACTAAAACACGACTATACACTATTCCTATTTACGTCGAGCAGACGTACTGTCAACAGAATGAGCTATTCACCGACTTTTATGAAGAAAATTGAAATTTTAAATTCGATTATTTCGAAAATGAAACAAAAAATTTATGTTTGTCCATAGTTAAACTTTTTATTTTAACTACTGCATACTACTGCACCTATTTACTTCGAGCATACGTACCGTCAGCAGAATGAGGTATACGCAGACTTTTATGGAAAAAATTGAAACTTTAAATTAGATTATTTTGGAAATGTAAGAAATAATTTATGTTTGTCCGTAGTTTAATCGATTCATTTTAACCCTTTCAGATACGAAATATAAACAAGTTGTAAAAGAATTGTAGGAAAATTCAGCATGTGGGTTTTTGATTTTTTGAAGATTTTTCATGCCTGTTTGCCTTAAACCTAAGTCCTCTCCACAGGAGGCTGTGTCTGAAAGGGATAATAACATCTTTCAATTTCTACAGCAAATTTCAAAATAACCCAGTTAACGTACTACACCCAGTGGCGTGGCTAAAGTTTCTGTCGCCAGGGGCGGTTTTTGAATTTGACGCCCCTACTTTATTTATATTAAATTTCTTAGAAAAGGGAAAGGAAGGAATTTTTTATTAAAAATTTGCAAAAAAATCCCAAAGTTACTAGTCAAACTAATCAAATCAAATATAATTTGCCACGAACAGGTCACTCTTGAGATTTTATTTGCTTCTTTTTTATTACAGTTAGCCTTTATGTTCTTGATTGGCCAAAATTATTTCGATTATACAAACTTAATATACACAAAAATTTTCAACCGTTTACCTTCCCAACAGTTGCTGTTTTTGCAACTTGAATTTATTTTACATTCTCGAAGCTTAGAACCGAGATAAAGTATTTCGTAACCGGCCCGTTGGATGAGCGTAGCTAGGAAATATATTATTATTATGTAAAAGTAGCTGATATTATTATTTAATCCTAAAAGTTTCATGTATTCCTTAACTTCATAAATAAAAAATGTAACAGCAATATATCCGGCGCGACTAAGATTGGAACTGCGGTTTTCCTTTCCTTTGTCTGCCACTGCAGCTCAATATATTTAAAAAATTTGTTCAATAGCAGCATATAAATATTTTATATTAAAGTGCAATTAAATATTTTATTTGTTTTCAATAATTTAAAAAATCGAAATGAGTTAGAAGAGTAGTTCGCAAATGTAATTTATAGTAAAAAGCAAAATAAATTATTTATGTAAAAAATTTTGACCTGAATGTTTCCTAAGTAATTTTTCCTAATCGGAAGCAGCAACGATGCTATTCGCTTGTGTAGTCATTATTATTCGAATAAAGTGAATAGGGTAGTGATGGCTAGATGAGAAAGCGACCACTATGGGCTCCAGCGGCTTGTAAGGTGCAATGTTATTGTTTGGAAACAATGCCTCAATGGTCCCACGGAAACAGATATTGCCACAAAACAGCACTAAAGTTTTGTTTCTCACACGACGAATATGTACTTACGACTATGACACCTCAAACGGGACATTCCAATGTTTTATTAAAGTAAACGAATTTCAGGTTTAAATTTTTCTTACAATCAACATTCAATTTCATTTATTTTTCTTTTTTTTTGAAACCACCCAAGTAAGATAAACTACAGAATTGTAACAAAAATTAACATGAATCGAAGTTTATTAACAATTCATTTAATTTACAGTCATCATGTCGAATTTTAAATTTCCATCAAATTTTTAACTGAAATTTTGAATTTGAAATTTGTAACACTTAATTATTATCGATATTTATTCAGTTGATTTAAATGATTTTTATTATTTTATTTGTTATTAAAAATGAATACGATTCTACTTGTTATTTGGACAGATTATAACATATTTCTGGGTGGAGAAATTGGTTGGTTTCCTATTTCCTATAAGTTTTTTTGCCTGTTGTCAACTTATTTTGGCACTTTTCGTTGACTTTGAACAGATTCTGACACAGTTTACCGATGTCAGTTCTTTCAACAAAAAAAGATTAACTTACTTCATCCCCAAAAAAAAAATTTATTTGGGTCACCTCGATTAGTCGCGTGATCTATCATTTAGATAGATACTTCCATCATTAATCCATTCAAAACGTTTCTTGATACTAAAACAGTGTTTTAGTGTCTGTTTAAGATACAAATGCAGATAGTTTGATAAGATTTGATAAGATAACCAAGACCTGAGTTTAACATTACTCTAATGAGATGATCTCTCATCTTGAGTCTTGGTCTAGACTGATTTTATTTGTAAATCTAATTCATTCGCCTAATTTTTTTTCAGTTTGTTTTAATATTTGTGAAGTAAAGAGATACAGAATACAAATCGACAAGCCATGAACGCTATACTCCTCAAGATCGCGGAATAGTCGTGATTATTTTTTTACGGAAAAATTCATAAATCATATTAGCATAACTTGAATTTTGGCGCATTTTCATCAGAAGGGATACGCAAATAAACAAAATTTGCGATTCTGGGCACTGAGAATCCACGTATCATTCACGAAGAGCCATTGCATCCCCTCAAAGTCACTGCGACTGATGAGTGATACAGAACCATGATCAACGAGTTTTTATTGCCGCAAATTAGTGGATTGGAACTGTAGGACATGTGGTTTCATTTTGAAGAATGCATTTTGTCTCGTTTTGGCGATTTGCAATGACCGGCAAGATGGCCCGATTTCACCGCTGTAAACTTCTTTCCTTAGGGTTTTTTGAAATCAAGGGTTTATGTAAACCAGTGGCGGCTCGTGGCTTTTTAATTTGAGAAGGCTAATCATAAAGTACAGTGTGAAAGTGTAATCCATCCCACTGGCGGCTTTCCACATGTTAGATGTGGTAGCTGTTTAAATATGCGATTATTTTACCATGACTTAGCTGATTCGTGATTTTCTAAAGGACAGAATTGTAATTTTACTAATGCCAACGGTACAAGTAATAATCAGCCCGTGCTGAAAATAAATTTCCAGTTTTTCACGTATTTCTTGAGGGTGAAAGCTACCTCACAAGGCGAATTTTTGTATATTAAATTTTCTTTCATGAGATTTTTAAAAGATTGCTTTGGATTTCCTCGTGGATGGCCTCACGATTTTCTTTCAAAAAAGTTGAAAAAGCAAAAATAAAGTTGTATTAATTTCCCAAGACTTCCTTAAATTGGCTATGATTTTCTACTTTTATAATTTTCTAAGGTTTCCTCAAATGTTCTATTTCATTGGAATTCAGCGAAATTATTTAGGTTTTTCTTCGTAGCAATTCTCTTCTCGGTTTCAAGTGAAGGAAAACCTGAGAAAATTTCACAAGTGATAATGAAAATGTGCAGTGGCGTAACAAGCAGGTGAGGGACCCGTGTGCGAAGTTGTTAACGGGGGGAACCCTGCTTTTATAAAAGACAAAAAAAAACAATTTTGTATACAGGACTCGGAATTCCGACGATTTCCATGCAATTCTAGTGATTTCCAAAAAGTTCCTTCCGAACAAGGGCGAATATAAAGACGAGTAACTACACCCCTTTTTAATTTTATTAACATTTGAAAATTATACTTGAATTCTTATCAAAAAATTTATACATGAGTTTTTTTATTTTTCAATTTTCTGAGATTACCTTAATTTTTCTAAGATTGTCTAGATTTCCTAAAATATCCTAGAATTTTCTGTGATTCCCCACTTCAAGATTTTTTGGATATTTTTCAAAGATTTTCTAGAATTTTGTATTTCCTCTAATTTTCTACATTTCTTAATAATTGTAAAATAAGGGATATTTTTTCGGATTTTCTAAAATTTTCTGGAAATTCTTAAAATTTCCCGCTCGTTTTTTACTAATAAGTGGAAAAATGATGGAGAAATTGTCATATGGAAAACTAAAGAGAAATTTGAGGAAATCTAGAATATTATAGACTATCTTTTTTTTCGCTTTTTCCTTTTTCTAAAACTTCATTGACTTTAAAATTTTCTAGATTTTGTATAGTTTTCTGCATTTCTCTGGATTTCTTATTTATCTAAATTTTCTAGAGTTTCCTAAAATTTTCTAGAAATTTGTATGAATTTCTTGAGATTTTGTAAATCGTAAATACGCTACTGATAATTTCCTATATAACAATTACAGGGTTAACACTTCTTTAGAAAATCTGGAAAATTCATGGAAAATTTAAGATTTCCCTTATTTGGGTATGGAATACCCCAGTGCTTCTTAATCTCTTGATGGATACTCATTTACGGTTTAATCATCAATGCAGTAAATCTTTGCGGTTCATGCGGTGACTACATCATTTCCATGTAGGTGCTAAGCTGAGGATTCTGTTTCTGCGGTAGCTTTGCGTTATTTCTTGGATAAGTGTTGTGGAAGGATATCTATCGTGTAATTGTTCTCATAATCGAAAATTTCCGTTTCTACTTTTTTGAAAATTTTAGTAGTTTAACTGTAATTAATAGTTCAGTATTTCAGGGGAAGCTAAGCCATCGTCCGAAGTTCTCGCCAGAACGATTGAAAATGCGGTAAAAAGAGTCCAAATGGTCAGCAACAATGGCGGCGCGCAGTCGATCGATATCATCTTCAAAAAGTAATGGAGAAAAACTTAAAGGTCCAAATAAATCCTAATCTATAAAATGCCAGCACGCTGCTCCAGCGTGTAATTTTTTAGTGAAAAGAAGCACTCTGATTGGTCTATTTTTTTTACCAACCGAAAAAAAAATTAAACTAAGATTAGGACTAAAAATATTAGTTCGTAATCCAAACCGGGAAATTTGAATTTTTAAGCAAAAATGAAGGAAATTTAACCTTCGGGTAGAAAAAATTAAAACTTTACTGCTCACGGAATTGAGCAGCAACTTTCTGTGTTACTTTGAAAATTAATTATAAAAATATAAAGTCAAAATTGTAAACCGGGGGGTCTGGGGGGTGTGGAACACCCTCTAGTACATATCGCAGAATTTGGAGAAGATAGGGAAATTATAATTTTAAAAGTTTCGCTAGGAAAAGCCGGGAAATTTGAATTTTTAAGCTAAAGTGAGGGAAGTTTAAACCTTAAAGCCCCGTTGACATGGTTAGTGAATAACGACAGTGAGTCACACTTTTGTAGAAAACTACTGATTCGTGATATATAGATCGTGATTTTTCGCCGAGTTAATGCTCACAACAGCAATATAAACATCCGTGTAACCTTCGCCACGAATATAAAAATTATCATATCGTGAAAATTAAAATTTGTAAATTCACAAATGTAGAACACGATCGTTATTCACCACCCATGTCAACGGGGCTTTACTTAAAATATCATTTATTATTTAAGTGCCTTACTGCTCGGAGTTTAGCAGCAACATTTGTGTTACTCTGAAAATTAACTGTCAAAATTATAGTCAAAAATGTAAACCGGGGGTTCCAAACCCCCCCAGACCTCTTTTATATTACTTTACTTTTAAATTATTTATAATAATTATAAAAATTATATAAAAATATAAAGTCAAAATTGTAAACCGGGGGGCCTGGAGGGTGTGGAACACCCTCCAGTACATATCGCAGAATTTGAAGAAAATAGGGAAATTATAATTTTAAAAATTTCGCTAGGAAAAGCCGGGAAATTTGAATTTTTTAGCTAAAGTGAGGGAAATTATACCTTTGGCTAGAGAATATTAAAGTTTCGAAAAACATTTATTTTAGTGCTTTACTACTCAGAGTTTAGCAGCAACTTTTTGCGTTACTTTGAGAATATGGAAAAACGGGAAATCCCCCAATAGCGGAAAACGAAATTAAATGTTCACAAATGCCCGTCTGCGGACGGGCTTTCCAGGTAGTATTTTAATAAAATTATTGAATTATGTTGTTTTAGTTTAAAGATATAGCAACATTAGGCAAGTGTTTTTAGGCCGCTTTGTATTCATTTATAAAAATATTTTTCATAACTTTTATATTTTATAATTTTATATATTTATATTATAAATTTCATAATTTATTTTATTGTTCAAGTTTTTAATATGAATAGCGGTTATTTATATAACATTAGCTAGTATTGCCAACTTGTTTAGACATATTAATCTTTGTATTAATTCAGAAGAGTGACTCCAACAAATATATTCAGTTTTTCTATATAATCGAAAAGATAAAACAAGTAAGTATGTTTATATTTTATTTATAATATTTGTTTAAATATAGTTAACCTCAAAAGCATTACAAATTTCAAAGCATTATTTAATGATTATTCTCATAAAATGAAAGTTTGGGTTGTTTTATCGACTCGAGTAGGATGTCATTTCAAATTTTATACCAAAGTTGCATTCTTCATAAAATTTTGCAATAAATATATTGAAACTTACCTACTAATCACAATTTCACTAATATTAGTAAATAAATTCACAAAGAAAATAATTTCTGAAAAAATGGTTTAAAGCAGGGTATACTCGGCAACACTTTTGTGCGTTAGAAACATAACCACACAATAAGATAATGATATGAATTTGATAATTCTACTCATGTATAAAACAATGCATAAGAAACGTCAAACGTCAAAGTTTGCTATTGGATAAAAATTGTACTAAGGAAGGAACAGAAATGCAAGTGGATAAATTTAGCGGATATTTTTTTGTTTACCTCTTTTGAAATGACAGCCGAAGTGAAGTTTAAAGTTTAAATAGTTTTATGCGTATTTATGCACCATTCGCGAAATTATCTTATCAAATACAACTCTAGCTTTGATTTATATCCTGATAATTTTTAATTTCTGAACACTCATACGTGCTTTTAAAATTTGGCTCGAGAAAACTGTTGGTTACACAAAATCACTCGAGCAATCTCGCTAACGCTCGATCGCGCTCGTGATTTTGTCAACCAAGTTTTCTCTCGTTAAATTGATAATCACGTATTCGTTGAAATTAAAAATTACTCGGATAAATCAAAGCTCTTGTGGTATTGCTTCCGATAATTATTGTAACTTTTAAATTATTATAATAACCAAATAAGATTTTTAAATGTGAATGTTATTATTAAATATGATAAAAAATAAGCTATTAAAATTTATATTGAATTAATCTGAAGTTTGACATAATTTCATTAACAATTAAAATGATTGGGTAAATAGGAAAGGATATTAAATACATCAGTTATGGAAGATGAAACCGTAAAGTTAGATTTCTCAATTACTGTGAAGCTTTAAAAACATATAATTCTAAGTTTATGAAGGCGGTAGACTCGAAGGGCTCAGATCGGTACTACTGGAGACCAAAGGGAGCAATCGGGATGCTGTTGTATTACTGTCTAATTCAATGCATTACTGGTGCCTTGTAACTGGTCCCAAGGCGCCTATTGCTTCGGTTGGGCGTTGTACAATTGTCCAACGCTATCGACGCCACACTAGGCGCCATCCGCTATCCTGCGACGTTGGAATCTTACATTTAGCAAAATTGTAATAAATAACTTGAGATTACTTACAAATTTAATCTGTCATTGGAAACTAACAATATATAGGTTGCTCTCATTTCCTTTGTTTCAAAAGTTTATAAACAAAAAAAAAGGGTGCAAATCTATAGCACCCAAATTAAGTTCATACAAACCTTTAGACAGTTGTCAAATAGAAGCATTGTCCAAACTTAAATAGAAAGGGCACCCATGCAGTGTGTAATAAGTTGTCGATAGATTTCTTGTCATACCTCCAACTGGGCAGTTGTGTGGTAATATTAAACTTCATGGGGTATAAGCACCCTTCTGTGCTAGTTTCTGTTTTATATGGCTATTGTTGTGTGGTTCATTACGCACACAATTATACGAAAAATTTTAGATCAAATTTTGATATTACGAATTCTCCTTGATGATAACTTGGCAAAATAAATACATATTTAATGTTAAAAGTATTTACATAAAACGGGAAAATTACTTTTTTCTAATATGTTTAAAAATTCTCTTTGGCAACTAACTGAAAAAATTAATTTTAAAGCTTACTTGTCGGCTACAATATGATATTTTGTTCCATTGCACTTTTTTTCACAGAAACCATGTTTGGAAATTTACAAATTTTACGCAATGTAATGCAAATATGTTAGAAAGATGTATATTATTGCTAAAATATAGTTACTAAGTCAAAATAATTTAAACTTTATTTGAGCACTTTGAATTATTTGGTATAATAAGAAAGGCCAAAGTCGTAAAAGGAAAAATAAATAAGATAAAAGTAGAAAAGTAGAACAGTTTACATGATTCATGTTGAATGCAGAAGATGATTTGTGGACTCGTACACGTGTTGATTGCAGACTCATGCGTGAACTAGAATAAGCTTACACAATCTCCAGATATGAGGTTTTCAATTATTCAGTGCCTTAGGTGAGACTGCGAAATGTTTTTAATACACAGAGGAACTTGTACGGAAAAAGCTTTGCAAATGTAAGCTACACAATTGTTCCAACTTTTTAGAGAATAAATTGTTAAATCATTAACTTATAAATAAAAACATATCAAATATAATCAAAATCTATTTTCTCCTTCGACCTTGCACAGATTTATGCAAATTAACTAATTTCAGCTAAATAACTCTCTCAAGTCGTAACAACTGCATCAACTACCAATCATTTTCAATTGTTATTAAACAAGTGGCGAGCAAACACAAAGAATGAAAAGGAAAAACGAAGAAATTTCCTAAGAGTGGAAAATAAGATGAATTCTGCCAATATCTAAGAAAAGAATTTTGAGTTTTTCTCTTATGGTAGAAAAATTCTGATTTATGCCAAATGATTTTTTTTTATTTCAATTTTTGTTAAATGATTTTTGTAATTTATTGTAACTTTTGAATTTTGGTAGGTCTTTTTAGTGTTAACAATTTAAAGGTTGGCACCAAAAGACGAATGATAAGGGATTCCATTGTCGTCTGTCGGACGGAACAAAGATTTTCTGATTTTGCGTCTCTAGTTTGAGATTTTGAGTAAGTGATTTTACTTGTTTTATTTTTTTTGGAAATCGTCCGAAATTTGGACGAAATTGAGTTTTTGGATATTTTGAATTTGGAAGATTGGTTTGAGATTGTATCCGTTGTTTATTGTTAATTAATGGAATTGGAAAATTTGGATGATCAAAAATGATTGTGATTGCCTTTTACGAAAATCTGAAATTATTAAATTTAAAAGGGAAATTTAAAATTTGTTTGAACGGCGGACATCTGCATTGATAACCCGCACTGGTAAACAGTTTATTTTAATAATTATAGTTGGAATTATTTTGATGGATTAGTATTATGGTTTATTGTGAATTTATTGGAAAATTTAAAATTGTGTAAAAAAAACCACTACTGCATCTTTTTGACGCAAACAACGTGGGGCCCAATAAGCGAAATTGTGGTGGCAATTTCTTTTTTCAATCATTATTTAAATGGTTCTGAGACAAAGAAAACTATTCTGAAAATGGCGGAAATAATTATAAAATATTTGGAAGAGCGAAGGTTAATGGATCTAAAACGAAGGTTAACAGATGCAGAGGGAGATGGACAAAGAGGAAGAAAGATTAAAAGATCAAGTACAGAGAGAGTTGGACAAGAAAAAGTTGAAATGCGTTTTAAATTTAAATAAATCGAAGGATTTAAATGAAGATTGGTTGTAAAGGAATATTTTGATGGAAATCGATCCGAAATTATAAATGAAAGTTTGGAACTGGAAGATTTGGTTCAAAAAGAAGAAACAATAATTGAAAATGATAGCGAAATTAAAAGTGAAAATTTCAAAAAACAAAATTTAGTCATAAAGGAAAATTCAAAGAAGAAATACAATTTTTGAGAAAAAAAGGTTTTGTTATGGAAAATTTTTTTGAAACAAAAGAGGTCAAAACTGAAATCAAAAATTTGGAAAATGAAGAGACGAAAGTTATGGAAAATGAGGAAAATGCACCGAAAGTACAGGTAAATGGGGAGTCGGCAAGAGAAGAAGAAGAGAAGCAAATAAATAAAATGATGGACGAATTAATTATGGAAAAAAAGATAAAGGATGAATTGGCAAACCCAGTACCAACGCGAATATTGGAGGATTACTTTTGAACTTGCAAACGAGCACCAGCACACAGCGAAAATAACTTTATGGAAGTCTATTAGATGGAAATTTTTTGTTATTTTTATGTTAGATTTGGTACCACAACTTGGAAGATTTTCTTTTGCAAACCTCTCGTCTATGACCGTTGTTGTGCGAAAAAAATCGGGGAACAAAAGATGTCGTGTATCCAAATGGAATTTTGAGTTTTTCTTTTATGGTAGAAAAATTTTGATTTATGCCAAATGATTTTTTTTTAATTTAAATTTTTGTTAAATGATTTTTATAATTTAATCTAAATTGGCGCCGCAACGCAGCATAAAGGAACCCACTACTGATGAGTTTCTGCTTACCGACAATTCGAGCTAGTCGCGGTAATTTCCAAGTGTGGAAAAGGTTTTGAGGAAAAACTATTTTTTTACAAAATACCACTGCAGTATGTAAGTCGCTGCCGTTCCTGCTACAAGAAAGACTAAAACCATATGCAGAAGAGTTTCCAGTTTTTCACATAAATGTTCCAATCACACATTCTCCATCAGATAGAATTTAAAACTAAATTGTTGATTATTTAATTTTCCGCTTTCATCCCTCGATGTTGGCCAAAGTTGCTGTCTTTTTTTCCACTTGGTCTTCTAGACATGGTACAGCAAAATGTCTAACCACGGTATTCCAATTCTTAATTTACAACTGCGGTCATCCGAGTTCCACCTTGTTGATATTCAATTTGTATTTGTATTTTATTTTACAAAAACATATGTAAACCTTTCGATATTAATAGTAGATAGCACATCAAAGCAATGGCCAATAATTAAAATTTGCTCTATATTTTTCCAAACTCTTTTAATTAATTAATTAGAAGATATCCATATCAAAGCATCAAAACTGTACGTGAAACTCGACTGCATTGCAAATAATTTGACACTGATCGAAAATCGAACTAATTTAGAACATGGACTACACGACATATCAATATAATAACAAATATTCTCCATCATTTTGTGGCAGCCGATCTCCATTTAACGACATTAATATTCAACATTAAATATATATAAATTATAATTCTGATATACTTAGAAGTTATAGAAGCTGGATATTACAATAATTATTACAAAATGGGATATTTTTTGAATTACAGGTAAAGGTATACACTTTCGAATCTACAGGTTGATAGAAGTTTTTTTATTGTATAAACATAACCTCTAAATGAAATGTAAGAATTTGAACAAAAAGTTTTATTTCTAATCAAATTTAATTTATTAATTTTAATTAATTAATATAAAAACACATTATCCTTAAATAGCTTTAAGCTTGGAAACTACAATCGCATTTATTAAATGGAAAGAAATATATAATTTTTATAATTATAACAATGCATTCATATGAGTACCTGTAGCTGGGAAATTTCAATATACTTTTACCAAAATTGCTTGGTATATGTGGACATATTACTAATTCCATTGGGGAAAGTGCATTGTATGTATTTTACATTTACCATAAACTCCGGTATAAGTTCACATTAACTGTGAAAATGTGCACATTTTCCAGTATACGTACATTTCTCGAACTCATCACGCTGGAACGGAATTTTTATTGAAATCAACAATGGCCACTACAATAATTAGTCTGCATCACTTTTCTTTATCCGTATACAATAGGAAACGACATCTGAAAGGCTGTAGGTCTGGAACCCGGGTGGTTTCCAAACTTTTTTCAGATATCAGAACATATGAATTCTTTTTACTTTCTTACTCTTAACATCTGCAATATTTGTGACCTTAAACCTTAAAATCTTGGTGTGGCGTCGTTTCCTTAACAATTTGAGGATGGAAATTTGCAACTGTTGAAATCATTCGTAGAGGTTGTCTAATTTGCTTTTTTGGAGATTTTTATTAGGTTAGACCTATTACAACTTCTCCGTTTTTGTGGAGCTGGAGGATCATCGGTGTTGTGGTAATAATGGACTTGCTCAACCTTTATCTTACGTAAAAGTTGAAGTTTTAATATGCGCGTGGATATTTAAATTCCATTTGGAGCTTAATTAAGTTAATTGTAAAGTGTGTTTATATGGGAATTTATCATCATTACGCCTGCAAGATCATAGATTAGAGAGCAATCATAAATCAATCATAAATAGTTAATTATTGCCAAATTTAGCTTAAAAACAATAATCCCATGTTTCTATATCCGTAATTTTTTAGTTCTGGCTAGCGCGTCGAAGATCTGCAATTTTCGAGTTGGAGCCGTTTCAGGTATGATTTTAATGACAGGGGCGGCTGAGGAATTCACTATCTAAGTAATAATCCGTGCAGAAGCCTATATCTATTCTGTATTTTAGCGAAAGTTTAATCATATCAATATTTTAGAAAACCCAAAAAATGCACTGAACACTTTTCAGAACTAAACTGTTTTTAAGTTGTCACATAAACGTTTAACTGTTTTTTTAGCAAAACCATCGCTACAATGGAGGTCCGTGCGAAGACTTAAGTCTGTTCTGTAGGTTAGAGTAATTATTATTCAGGATTATTCATATAATTTTTTAGCAAACTTTGTTATAAGGATCATTTTCTAGTTTGAGTGGTTAGTAAGGGATCGTTTGTCGTGGATTCAGAGAATATGGTACAAAGACGTTTGTGGTACACTTTCTATTTTGGTGGATGAAATACAGACAAAAAGCAGTCAGAAAAATAAAGAAGACAGTGAATAGAGAAGAGGTGGAAAATTTGACGGTTACGGTCTTATGCTAAAGTACGTAAGCAGAGAACCATGGTTACGACCCGAGTGGAGCAAGAACTGTATTCTAAGCGTTCTCTCTCGGCGGACAATGACAAACCACCGAGGTATACGGCCTTGAAAACCCTTCATAAAATTAAATGGTTAGCTGAAGTCCACCCTGTGTAGTAGCGTGTGATACACATAACATACATAGTATATTGTCGTGTTACCTAATCATTTTTGGAAAATGTTTGATATGGTTTATATTTTTAGTTAAATAATTTTGGATTTATTGTGTTAAATAACTTTTGGTTTGAATTTGATTTTGTAGATTTTGAAATTTGTAAATAATATGAAAATGTGATTGTTTTTCTCTTTAATTTTTTATTGTAAATGATTTATTGTAATTTTTGTAAGTAATTTTGTAAGATTTTGAATTTTGTGCGCTTTTCGTACTAACATTTTAATGTTGATAAGAGAAAACCAGGCTTCCAAGTGTGTCCGCCGAGGCGAACGGACGTATTTCTGCGGGAAGGTTCTGTTATTTTTTTGTTTTGACTCTCAAGTTTGAAATTTTTTATTTGATTTTGAGAATAAAATTGCTATTTGAGTGAGTAATAACTTTGAATTTGTATAATTTGGAATTTGTCCAAAGTTTAGACCTTAGACGTCATTGGAATTGTTTTTGTGATTTGAGATTTGAGTAAATGGAAGTTAGTAATTAATTATTTTATTTAAAAGTGAATGGTAAATTTGATGAAATTAAAATTAAAATTGGAAAGCATAGTAAATTTGTATTTGCGGCGAGCACCTGCGTCGATACCTGCGAGTTAACATTTTTATTGATTATTTTGGATTGCCGAAGAGTAAACTTTTGAAAATTTAAATTTGTCAACACAGCAACTCACTCTGAGAGGTTTCCACCTCTAACTGGAAAAACCAGCTGGAAAATTAAAGGCAAAAAATAGGAAGTCAGGGAAGAAATTTTGTGGCGTTCTACTAAAATATAAAAATGACCTACAGATGGCAAAAGCCACTGGCTGATTAGGAAGCGATAGACCGCAGTACAAATGTTGTTTGCATCGAATAACTGCTATGGGCAATTAAGAAAGCAATGGGAAACCACCCATTAATTATATTCTCTAGTAGTAATCTTATTGCCTTTTCCTATCTATTCCTACCGATTTTGCACTTAAAGAAGAAGAATCTTCAATGAAATGCTAAATTCATTATTTAAATGTTCAAGTAGTTGGTGTAGCGCATATGAAGTAGGATGTGAAACCATATGGTCATAAATTGCTTTACCAGTTTCTGCTAAATTATTTTAGCCGTGGTTTGGATTGCACGTTGAGCTGTATTATATACAGCTAGAGAATGTATAACTATTTATAAAAATATGTTATAAAAGCTTCTAGGTTGGCCGAAATTATTCAAGAATTACCTAAACCTTATATGGATACTTTCAATTTAATTACAAAGCATAAGATAAGATACAGCTATATTTTATAGTACAAGTTGGTACCATGCATGAGTTATAACATACATCCACTCCACCCGTTTATTATATGAATCCTAAAGAGAGTCTGAGTATTGGAATTACGATTAAGCTAGAAGCTTTATTTCTGGTAGTCCATAATTAATTATTTAAAAGATCATAAAACGCCTTCAACGCAGCTAGCCAGCTTCTGTCACTAATGTCACGAGAAAAGGGTCGCGCCGTCAGAAAATTTATAATGCAACTTTATCTTACCAACTTCTTAAAAATTAATCGTCCACTCATGATGCATTATTTTTATTTTGTTGGGAACGATTTTTATGCAAACTTTGACATGCACATTTTTTAGATTAATAATTTTTCAGGAATAATATGGTGACAACAAGCAAATTTGGGTAATTTTCCAATATTGAAATTAAAAACAATTAAAAAGATTAAAACTTTTTAAATTTACCTAAACTAAAATTTAAAAATATTTAAATAGATTATAATGCTTTAGTTTGAAATTTTGTGTCACCAAGTTTCAATTAAATCGTGTAAAAGCCAATGAGAGTGGCATGTGGTGGACATTACAACATTTTACACTTAACGTGTCTACAAATATTCGAATTTCTATATGCATTTTAGGTATCCCAGGAAATAAAATTTAAGTTAAAATTAGTATCCCAAATAATTATATAAACTCTGAATCATTTTTAATTGAAAATTTTCGAATATATCAGCTATGAAGAAATAGCAAGTGATGATCAAATGCTTAATCGTATTAGGAACAAGTCGGGAAATTTTTAATAAACCTTAAAATTGATGAACCCAATAAAAATATTATTAAATATTTAAATTGTCAATACTGATGTATTATCATTTTGCTTTTAGCTCTATAAACCTTTTGCATTTTAAATCATAAATGATAAATTTGACAATGACAGAATAGCCACACAGATCAGTTTGAATACACTATAGGATTAGTAAATTTTTTATTAGAGGATACAGCATTCCTTTTATAAGTTCAGTGTTTTTAATATTCTGAACTTTCATAATATGCAACAAAAAATTTTAGTACACCCTATACTACAAATTCTAACTTTGAGCTTCGCATATTGTTTTGGAAAATAAACTTCAATAAAGAAACAAACCAAACACAGAGAAAAATATGTGTTAATAATATATACAAGTGTGCAAATACAGTACGCAATTGTGTAATTTTTCTGCACAATTGTGTGAATTTGCAACACATATTTCTCTCTGTGAAGGGTTTGTAGCACATAGAAACACAGCTAATTTTTTACCAAACTTCCTTGTACGGAGAACTTACTTTAGCCAAAAACCTCTCTCATTTACTTGATAATTTTATTAAATTATGAATTAATTTAGCTTAAAAAAATATTTTGGAAGATTTGAATTTCTTGTTTTTTAATGATTTTCGTAATTTTACTGCTGTTTTGATCAGTTTTGGGCCAAAAATAATTAATTGATTTTACACAAATTTTAAATTAAAAAAACAACATTTACCACAAACTAGAAGCAGGCCGTAAACTGTTGCCCAAAGTGGCGTTAAAAAATTCTGGAACTTTGAAACTAGTTTCAAAGTCTTTAACAATGTGAATTTTAAGTTTTCCGTCTCTTCCGAGCTACTCTTACGATAGTCTAGTTCTCCGCTCATCAAATTGTGATTTCTGTTCGCATTTTGTGGTTAAAAACTAGAATCTATTTTAATCAGTCATTTAATTCCTGTGTAGAAAAGCCGTACAGGAAAAATTGTAAAAATTACTCTATAAAAAAAGTTGGCCATATTTAAATCAATAAATCAAAAGACATATTTTTGTACTTTCAGAATATGGAAAAAATTAGCCTAACTTTCCATTTCAAACTATCACAGATTTCTTTTTGGTTAAATATACTCTGTAACATCCTGAATTCAAATATGATTTTTAAAAAATTCTAACTTTTATAGTTTTTGAGTTATTTAATTATAAAAATCGCAAAAACGACACTTTCTTGGCTCACGCTCAATCATACAAATTGTTATAACTTCAGTTCTATAAGTGCTACGAAGTTGTATGATAACACATTTTAAAGATAATTTAAAGGGCTTTAATTTGATACTACTCTTGACCATTTTCAAATAAAAATGAATTATTTGAAAACTTAAAAAAATGTTTTTGAAAAAATTTTTGAGTTGGTGTTTTTTGAAAATTATAAAAATAATATTTATTTATAATGATGCTTTGGTGAATACTTTATAAAAATTTCATAGTGGGACCATGATGTGATCAGCAGTTATGATAAAAAATTCAACTTATGCTTTAGCTCAAGTATTTTAATTGCAGTACCAAGAAAGGAAAACACAAGGAAACAGTAAAGAGTGTTCCCGAATATACTTTACACAATTGCGGTGGTGTTAAAGGACACTTTTATAAAGAAAATATTTAATAAAATTTTTTTTCTATATTCAAACTCTTCAGAATTAGGCTTCTTTAAAGCATTTCTGTTAATTTTCAGTTTCAAATGGCCATAGCTCCGAAAATATTGATTTTTCAGTAAAAATGGTTTAGTGCTTTTATAGAGCGTGAAATAATCTACAAAGAAGATTCATACCTTTTATTGTCTAAAATCAACGGCTACCGAGTTATGAATTAAAGTAAATAAAAAAAGGTTGAATAATTCAAGCATTATTTATTTTAGTTTTTTCAAAACCCTGCAATTTTAAACACTTACTCAAATAATTTAATGGTTTAAGTTTAGTTAATAAAATAAATTTTCAATAAATATAAAAATTTTGAGATTTTAATTTTTTATTTTATAGCTACCTTATTTATTATTTTCTGATTTTAGGTAAAATGGATTGGTTTTTCAAAAAATTTTACTAGACAAAAGTTGTAGTCCGTTAAATTTCCTATCCGGAACGGGCATCAGATTTTTTGTTAAGTGTTTCGTTTAAAGGATACAGGGTTTTGAAAAAATACAAAATAAAAAAAAGCTCAAATTTTTCAACATTTTTGTACTTACTTTAATTCATAACTCGAAAGCCATTAATTTTAGACAATAAAAGGTAAGAATCTTCTTTGTAGATTATTGTACGCTCTTTAAAAAAGTACTAAACCATTTTTACTAATAAGTCAATATTGTCGGAGCTATAGGCATGTGAAAGTAAAAATTTAAAAACATGCTTTAAAAAGTCCCACATCTCGATGGTTTGAATTTAGAAAAAAAATTGTTTTAAATATTTTTTTTAAAAAGTGTCCTCTGCACCACGAAAATTTTGTAAAATTTATCCGGGGACAACCTGTATGTATATTCTTAATAGTACTGTAATTAAAGTACTGGAGCTAAAAAATTGAGTTGAATATTTTATCATAATTGCTGATCTCATCATGGTCCCACTCTGAAATTTTTATAAAGTATTCACCAAGACACTATTATAAACATATATTATTTTATAATTTTCAAAAAACACTAACTCAAAAATTTTTTTAAAAACATTTTTTGAAGTTTTAAAAATAATTCATGTTTATTAGAAAATGGTCAAGATTAGTGCAAATTAAAGCGCTTTAAATTCTCTTTAAAATGAGTTATAATACAACTTTGTAGCACTTATAGAACTGAAGTTATAGCAATTTGTATGATTGAGCGTGAGCCAAGAAAGTGTCGTTTTTGCGATTTTTATAATTAAATAACTCAAAAACTATAAGAGTTAAAATTTTAAAAAAATTATATTTGAATTCGGGATTTTAAAGAGTATAATTAACCAAAGTTTCAAAAAAATCTGTGATGGTCACTTTGAAAACTATTTATTTTTGGTTGATTTCATATGGAATGACCCTAAGAGTATAAAATCAATTTTAACGCTGATGTTAAAAAGAATGGTAATAAAATTGGCAATAAAAAAAGATGCTGGTCAAACAAAATGTGAGAATTAACCTTCTTAACGTGCTGCTTACAATTACAAGAAATTTATTTAAATATTCCAGAGTGGAATAAACGTTAAACGTTAAGATAATAGAACTTAACAGTAAAGTCAAGAAAATACAATACAGGAGAAAATTATTATTTAAAAAATCCAAAAAGACATTAATTACCACTAGACAGATTAGGATTAAAAAAAATTAAATATTAAAAAAATATAAAAAATTAAAAGTTTTGAGAATAGTTCTTTAGCAATAGAAAGCAGATAATACTAAATTTACTTTTCGTCGTTACAAAATTTTCTGTTGCACATACTGCAGCATTTTAGACGAAAAACTATTTATTTTCTTTCGCAAGTCATCTAGAATAAATATTAATGTACCTTCTGCTTCTAGTAATGTGAAGTTTTTCTATTTCAATTTTTCAACAGCTTCCATTTTTGGAAGTTTTGAATTAAAATCGTAAAAGCTTTCAACAAACATGTTTTTAATTCAAAAAAATTAATATTTTGAAAATTTACAAAATTAAAATTGATGAGATTCCCGAGTTTGCTTGAAATCCCTGAATTACGGAAAGTATTTTTAACCCCCCAGCATTCCAGGATGTCTTCAAAATTGATTTAAGCTTTTTTGGTTTTTTTGTCGTTTATTTATTTGCTAGAACCATATTTTTGGTAATATTATATCTCAAAGTTAACATAAAACCATCAAGAATCCAAAAAGTTATTTAAATTTTAAATTTAATTTGGAAAATATTTATAAAAAATAACAATTTTTTATAGATTAATAATTATTATTATAAAATTTTAATTCAATCTAAAGTTAGTAGTACATTTCTTGACCAATGACTTAATATTTGTCATATTTTATAATCAACTTTTTCATTATCACAGAAAAATACAGTTTTCAGTACGCCACGCGGCGAAACTACCCGGTGGGTGCAACGCACACGGGCCTCCGGCTAAAAGGGCTCCTAGTCCTGCTGTAATCTTACTGAATTTTCTTCAAAAAAAAAGAAAAATTAAAACCATTAAAAAATATAATATAGCAAATATAATCTAGTATTTAATTTTTAATATTCACAGTGAAATATTATATATTGGCGGTTTTCTTTTATTGAGGTAAATAAAATCGGCATCTTCTTTTATCCTTATTTTAAATTACCACAAAATTTGAATAAATAAGAAAAATGATCATTTTCAAAATTCAAGTTAATCATAAGCCACTTAAAAAGTAGAAGTAGACATAGAAATAGAAGTAGTAGAAGTAGAAGCTAAGCAATTTAGCAATGTTCAGCATTGAAGATGAAGCTTGAAATTTAGATATTTGCAAAATAATTGATGTATTTGCCGATAAAAAAAGGAAAAACGGGATTAACTCATAATTTGTCAAAAATGATAAATACTATAATTTTTATTCTATATAAGAGCCGGTTTTACAGTAGTCGGACGTAGTATTACTATTATTACTAATAATAATTGTTATACCGGGAATAACATTATACTAAGCTCATCCGACTATTGTAAAATCGGCTCTTAATGTAATTTTGTCATTTATTTATCTTAAAATATAAGTTATTTTATTATTCTCTTTTGTTTTTTATTTATTACAAAAACAGGGCCCCCGTTAACAACTTTGCACACGGGTCCCTCAACTGCTTGTTACGCCACTGACACCACGTGTTCATGTTGATGTGGGAAAATCAATAGATTATAGCTAAAGGAAGCGTTTAACAATTCTTAAGATGGCTTATTAGAAACAGGACTATAAACCAATCTTAACCATCATCAGAACCTTAACATCACTACCGATCAGTGGCAGCTCGTCGCTTTTCCCTTGAAGGAAGCTAATAATGAAGTATTGTTTAAAAGTATAACCTCATCCCAACTTTGTTTACATTAATAAAGAATTAACTCCGATAATGCAATTTACACGTATACGAAGGCGCAGGATTCGCAAAGGACGCTGACGCTCAACTAACAACTAGTATATAGTATGTTGGATATACCCAACATCCAAAATTTTCCAAAGATTTTGGATATTAAATTTGAAGTTTGATTTGCGAATATTTTCTCTTTTTCTGTAAAAATTATTTCTAATTTTGTAAATATTTTTGAATTTTTCTCTTTTTCGAAAACTAATTCGCGTTGCGACAGCTAAGTGTAGATACAAGGTGTTTTGCCAAAATAGCCGCCAGAAGCGGTCGAGAAAAAAAGTTATCTGCTGATATTTAAGTTTTGATTTTGTTAATAAATATTTTGATTTTTGAGTGAGTACATTTTTTGATTTTTGTGGAATATTAATTTTTCGCAAATTTAAGCAAAATTGGATTATTTTGGAAGTGATTAATTGCATTTGAAAGTTAGGATAACATTTGGATAATTGCAGACTAAGAAGATAAACAGTAAATTTTGTAATAATTAAAATTAAAATTGGAAGATTTCAGAGAATCAAATTGATATCGTTGCGTGTGGTTCAAGTTATCTAGTCTGATTTGTATTCCCATTTGATAGTTGAGAAATTTTAAATTGCATTTGGATTAATTCTATTCTTTTCTGCAGTTAAGAATTTTTTACTTAAACTTAAACATGTAAACAATAATAATATATTTTAATAATCTCCCCCCCCCCCCCCCAAGAGTACACGGTCATATATTTATGCGAAGGTTTCAGTCAATACATAATCATACATAAACATCCTTTAATTTAAATTTGTGTATTCGTTCATTGCAGTATCATTTTATTGCTATTTCAAATACTTTCTAAAGTAATTTTTAGATTAAATTTTTTTAAATTTTCTGTATGTCAAGTTAAACTAGCAGGTCAAGCGGTCTTTCCGGTACTCTGATGTAGTACGTGAATCATTTTGTAAACTACTTTGGGATCCGGATAAAATTTATCCAAACCGTTTATCCGGCGATCTGTTGTATGACGTAGTTGGTGAAATTAGTTGTTAGTTTTCTATGTATAGAAGCATAAATCAATAGGAAATTTTATTTTAAATACTAAGGCAATTAAAACTTGTTGATTGGTTTTATAGCAAAGTAATCTTTTTAGGTTGGCAAAAAATTGACAAAGCAGATGTGGATTATGAAGATCAAACAGAGATCAGATGTTCGTGCAGTAAATTATTAAAGACAAAAGTATTTTTGGAAAATAGTATATTAAGAAACTAGTTTCACAAGCGTCGTTTTCATTGCACGCAATCCGTTTTGATTGAAACGACCCGCGTGGCAGGGATTTTAAAATTTAAAAACTGTGAGTTTTATTAATTAATAGTCAATTTAAAATTTTTTTTATTAGTTTGAATTTTTACTGATGTTTAGTTACCAACCCTTTAGAACAAAAAATTGTGTTTCATAATAATGTTCATTTCGATACCAAATTGGGTTTCAAAATGACTTTGTCTTAAACGGAAAATAGATAAAATTTTACATTTTCGAGTTGTTTACAAGTGTGGAAATTTTAAACAAAAACATTTTTAAGAGGTTTTCTTTTAAATATCAAATTATTATTATTATTATGAGAGTTGAAGACGTATCCTATTATCTCTATAAATAACAATTTATGAGTGGATGTCAGCAATCTATCTGTCATTTTCAGACTCCCTAGCCTGCCAGTATGCTTTACGCTACATTGGCGATTTACATTACCATTGCAGGTTACACCATCACTGATAACATAGCTATTTAAATACGTATACTTCTGTATACTTTGAATGCTTTTTAGGGTGCAAATTGAACTTTACTATAAGTAGTTTAATAGTTTGAAATTATTTCGCATGGTGGCGTTTTATTAATGTAAATCGCCAATACCCGACCGTACAATTAAAAAACCTAGTAAATTGCGTTACTAAGTACTGCTTAAACTACTTGAAAATTTAATTACCACTTCAGTTTTCCATCTGATGGATTAAGTGTAACTTTACAAAATAAATGAAATATTTATCGCAAATGATACTAACATAGCCTCACTTTGGTCATATTTTTAACATAATACAAACATTAAATGCAGTATAAGTTGCATATTTGCAGGATAATTTTAAATTCTTACTGATTCTGAATCTAAATTATTATAAATTAGTATAAATTTGGGATTGTTTGAGCATTTTAAAAATAAATTAGATTAAAAATAACTTCCACTCATAAATACAAGAAATGCTTGTCAAAAAAAATCGATTTTTTTCAAAATTAATTTTTAATAAGCTATTGAGTAGATGATGTTAAAATTTAAAGAATTTTTGACCAAAACTGCACAAAATTTGACTGAACAAAAATTAGGCTTTGCGCTTTGCATTAAGTAATCATACTTTTGGTTACGGAAAGGGAAGAGAGGGAAAGATAGCTTTATGGTTCAAGACGTTTATCAAATGTAACTGATTTATGAGACATTGGCTATTGTCCACAACGGTGGAGGAATAATTTAATTTATTGATTTTGTGCTTTTAAAAATTTTAGCATTTACTTCTGTATGCAAAGTCCCGTAACTGCGGTTATCTTATTATCTAAAAGGTGATGCTTATGTAGAATTTTGAGTTTCTATAGTGGTAAATATATCACCGAATGGTGTTTGCAAGCTCTCTCGCTTTGTTCAATGTACTTTTGGAAAGTTGCAAATTTTTTAATTCTATTAAGGCAGAGCTTTTGGACTCAACGGGTGATTAAATCCTCGTTCGTTGCAATCATAAGCTTTGAATTTTTGTTTTAAATATGAATAAAAATTAAAGGTTGTAAAATTAATTTCAATTTGAATGGTCGTCAATGTTGCTTGATACTTGAAATACATATTTCTTAAATTGGTAGATTCGAACCTACGATGTTCGTAGAACAAAAAACAAGATTGCATTATGTTGACTAAACTGTTAAATTTGTTACAGTTGCTGTAACCATAGAAACACTACAATTACTTTGTGAGGGTTCAATCGATAAGATTAAGATTCTAACGAGTAGATTTACAAAGAATTCAATTTTGACGGTTAATTTTAAATTGGAATTAATGTTTGAACAAATCTATTACAATGCTGATCAATAATCTCGAAAGATTTTAACATATTAATGTTATTTTGAGACTTAGGTATTATTTCCCAAAATAAAATTTGTTATAATCGGGTAAATAATACGGTGATTTTTTTCCCAAGCAGTGTGGAAAACATAAGAGGAACTATGATATGAATTAGTCTATGCTTTTACCACGATATGCGTATTACCAAATAGTTATCGTCTAGAGAGAAAAGGGTTGAAAGGCACTTTACCTTTGGGGAACCTTATACTGACCACGGCAACACTAATATAGGGGTTGCAAGATAAAATTTTGTTGTATCTACTAAAAATTTCATTTTATTCTAGCAAGTAAAATTATAGTTCAACGATTGTGCATCGACTTACCCAAACTATCTTCCAGATCTATATCATCTGCATTGCCGTTGCCATTTTCAATTAGCTCGTGAAACTCTTGATGGCTCTCATCGTCAATGTCATCCTCAGTTTTTGCATCTTTCATTCCATTTTTAAAAGAAGTAACTATGGAACGAATTTTTTGAGCAGAAGAATTATTTACATGATTTTCTATTGAGTGCGGACTGGTAATTGCTTCCGAGTTCTTGGTGACATCAGCATCTCCTGTAACAAAATTTCAATTAGAATGGAACGTAATGAGAGGTTTAATGCATTCACGGTTGCTTTATCCATGTATCGTTTAATTGTATGCGTTTATGAAATGGCCGATACAAATTGATAAGGTGAAATGTTAAAGCACCTATCCATCTGGGGGCAGGTGTACAAAGGTAGTCAGCATCCAAGAGACACATAATATCGAAACGAAATGTTCTCTGCGAGCCATTACAATCGAACTATGCCCAAGAGACAATTCCCTCTCCCACATCGAACAACCGAAGTCGGCAAAGTCTGCTTTGTCTAAGTCCCTATGCTTACCTTTTATTCTTTTAAAACAACAAAGTTATTTTTATTTCATTTTCTACTGTTCTTGTATGTTTTAAATGCATCGCCATTATATGATTATTTAATTATGTCAACGCAAACCACCCCATTGCGTGCTAGGGTTGCACTCTTTCGAGTTGAAAGTTAAATTATTAAAAATTACCTGTTATAAAAGGAAATGAAATATTTCTATAAAACAGAAATCAGTTATCATTAACACTGATTTCTTCGTTTTATATACGTCGGCATGACTTGAGATTCTATTGGGTGGAAATTGGTTAAGTCCCAAATGACTGGGCGTTCGGTCAAAGCCCGCGTGACAACCACAATACCTAATTAGTTCTCAGGGGAATTTCCTCGTTTCATTTTTTTTATTGCTATTTCTTTATATTATTTAATGATGGTTACTGTCAACCTGTCAATTTAATAACATATAAAATACTTTCTTAACGAATTCATATTTAAATGTGTGACTTAATTGAGTATTAAAGCGGTAAAGTTTAAATATGAGTGGAAATGTTGAAAACTTGCACTGGAATATTAATTAATGTATCGAGTGAGCATAAGAGTTTATATGACAGAAGCGTAGATGAAAAGTAAAGTTGTAAACTTGATCAAATAGCAAAGGTAGATATAGAGCTGCCAACAGGCGAGGCCACACGGGGCAAAGAGGTTCGATTTCCCAAAGGATTGCATTAATTTTCTGCCGCCTTGCGCATAGTGTGCCCTAGGGAATCCATGCTCGGGCTTCGCTATTCCCAAGAGAACCGCTACGTCATAACTTATTCTTCTTCCTTCGTAAAACGTTACATATTATACTATGTTGTATTCCTACACGAATTTATTAAACACAAAACATTGGCTTAAAACAAAAATGAGCTTTAAATAAAAGTAAAAGGAACATTTTCTAATATAAAATTCACCTTTTCTTAATATCGAAAACGAATTATAATTTCGTAAGGAATTCCAATAATGCAAAAAGATAATTGAAGTAACAATTTCATCATCCGAATTAATTTCTTGTTTGGAGATGCGAATATATGATGTATACATAGTAGGTCAAATTTTATAGAAGTATATATACTGATTACGATATGTAAAATTAAAAATAAAAAAAATTCAGCTTCGGTGAAAGCGAATCATATAGTAATTTTTTAAATAGAAATTTAGCGTAAAAATCCGAAAACATTGTCATCAGCAAATACATTTCAAGTTACTGCGCATATTTAGGCAAGTCTCTTGGGTACCACTCGGAATGCCTCCGTGGCCAAACTACGAGCGGCGTATGTTCACATGTATCCACGGCAGCGCCAAAAACTCTGATTAGTTAAGATCCCATGGGGAATCCCACAGCAGAGCAATGCTGTTCCCTTTCCACTCTGCACCTCTGACGTTCGTCGAAAGCGTCACCAAAAGGAAAACTAAAAGGATGTCTTTGACATTCTTGTAATAAAAAAATTATGTTTTACATTTAAATTAATAAGAATTTTTGTAATTATAATATTTTAATTGATTCTCTCAGAAAATATTCCTTTTATTATAAACACCAGTTTGAAATTGATTTATTTTGAAAAGTTAATGTTTGATAAATGAACATTATTGATAAGAAGCTTTAAAGTAAGTTACGTTGCATGCCTTGAACGTGATAGAAAGACCAAGGCAAGCCGAACCTCTAGGACTGAAGAGAATCCCTTGAGAGTTACTGTCGTGCGAGGACGGTCGGGGAAAAGGCCGATTCCCTTAGGAGCTCCCCATTAATCACATTGACTAACAGATATGCGCCCCAAACCTGCTACAACTTTGTCATATTCTCTACCACATTATAATTATTGGTTTATGCTTTATGTTTCTCTATTTCAAAGTAAAGTTTCATAAAATGAATATGCCTACTACCCAAGGAGCCATTATTGATTTTAATTTTAAATCCAAATTTTAAAAATGAAATTGATTATAAAAATTAAGTTTCAGATGAAAAATTGTTGTTTACCTTTGCAGTTTATTAAGCGTGCCCGAGGATTACTCCGATTTTCGTGCCCTTTTTGTTTGTTGATTTATTAATTGCAAAGGTTTGGTTAAAGTGAATCAGTAGTGTTCCTGGTTATTTAAATATTACATTCTAACAGCCATTAAGAAAACAGTTTTTGCATTTAGAAAGGATGATGCTATTCTAATGGGTGAAATAATGTAAGTATAAATGATATAAATTATGAAGCTGTAATTTGTGCCAAAGTCAAGTGAGTCTTTGCAACCGCCAGCCAGGTAACTAAATTGTAAATAATATAGAAGATAAAGCGAGCAAAAGTACCAGCAGACGAGACTTAGCTTAGCATGAAAATAAGTTAGCAAAGGGATTGGAAGATTGCGCTGTGGGTTCCTATGGGACCTACATAAGAAATGAGATAAAGTAACCGACGAAGAACGGTGGCAAAATTGTCATATTTCTATCTCTATCTAATTAGCATTCTTGGAATAGTCATTTTGTGAAGTTAAAGTCTAGTCCCGTTCTATTGTCTCATGGGACCTCCAAGACTGCAAGCAACGCTTGCTGTCACTCTCGTCCGCGATACTCTTCTCTGATGTGGTGGCGGCAGTTCCCGCTTTGACCTATTTTTATAGCTATTTAATGCTATTGTTTTGCGATCTTTTAAGGGCTTTAAGGAAAGGGCATTCAGACATTCAATTTAGTTTAGTGCTCGTACTGCAAGAGCCAAAGTGGAAACTTAATGCAATTGGGATTAAAAAACTACTATTATTGCATTATCAGAGTTACTTCCATTATATCACTTGCTTATACACCAACCAATCTAAATTGTTTATTTTAAAAAAAATTAAAACAATTGCTCACGTAAAATAGTAAGTAATTATAATTATCACATTTTCAGAAATAAGCCACACTTATACCTTAAGCTTTTTGTCAAGCTAAATTTTAAATGTTCAAGCTGGTAATTACAATTATGGTCAAATTATTCCGTAATTATTGTTAAAAGTAGGGACTTCCATTATTAGTACGTTTTAAAAGCACTTCTGCAAATTCCCTTCAACTTTTTCCAGTCTACACTACCGTAGATCTCTTTTGCATTTAGGCAACAATTTCGCCTTCCCCGCAAATTATTAAACTGCATTTATCAATTATTATAATAGCAGCATTCTAGTAGGACGTTAATCTGGTTAAGAAACCTAAAGGGTGCAGCATCTCAACAGTCCAGCTGGCGAATCGATCATTATAAACAAAATAAAAATCCTTCGACATTTAAATGTTTATAAATAGTTCCAAACAACATACAGCAGTGGTGCGTAGGGAGAACAAAATATGCTTGCCGTACAGAACCCAATGAAATCAGCGAAAATCCTATTTGAGACAAAACTTTCCAGATAACAGACAGCAGAGACTCTTACGAAATTGAGTGGCCATAAGATTACCTCGCGCCTGTTGCTCTCTTATATTCAGACACCGAGACACTCACAATATTCAAACACTCGTCAGGAAAACGAGAAATCGTTATTTAAAATCTTGAAGTACCGCATGCATTTCATATTTAACTGAAATACGCACGCATCTCAATTTGTCGAGTTTTCCGACACTTCCTTTTTTAGTGATTTTTTCATTTATCTAGAAGGAAAATTTATTTTCATTTCAAGTAGGGAATTTAGTGTTTAAGAACCAATTCAACTAATATTGGTACTATTTCCCTCTTTAACAGAGCAATTCAATTAATTTCACAAAGGCAAGAATGTTGATAATTTGTAATCTTTTGTAAACATTTTTAAGAGTGAAGCTTTCAAAGTTTTTTTTTGTTTTTGTTGTTTTTTTTATGATCAATTTTGCGGCTGTTCTAATTTATACTCAAGATCGTTTGAACTAACTTAATCATTTAAATTGAATTGATATTATATCCAACACGCACACCCAAGTAGCAATATCTGTCAGTAATATTATTACGCAGTTGCCCACAACTAGCACCTGTTGTTTGACGTGGAATTCAAACCAGGACAAAAATTTGGATTTTAACCTACTATCTATTTTTATGAGGACGGTTACGGTTTGATGCTTAAGTACGTCGGCTACTAAGCAGAGAATCCTGGTTCAAGCCCGAGTAGAGCAAGCACTTTATTCTAACCGTCTTCCCTCCGCGGGCAATGGCAAACCACCGAGAAAACCCTTCATAAAATGAAGTGGTTAGCCAAAACCCACTCTGGGTTGTAGCTCTATAAAGTAAAGCCAACTTGGATTTTTCCAAGGCATGGATAAGTTAAATAACCAGTCCCGGACTGGCAATAATTCAGTTACCGGGCAACTCTTATTAGAGGTCCCTAGCTTCAAGAAATATTTCACAAATTATGGTTCTGAGTGAATAAGGTGAGAGAGGTAATTCGTTAAGGCATTTGGGAATTTTTGCTTTTCTTTTCGTTTTGTCACTGATTTTAAAGACGGTCCTGACTGCCAGTGTCTTATTTTGATGTTATTTATTTAGATAATTATCTACTTGGTAGATAAAACTACCATTATATCAACTATTATAATCTGAGATTATAATCATTATTAAAATTTTACATTTAAAGAAAACAATTGTTTTCTTTTCCTCCCAAGAACTGACGCCTGTAAAGTACTGCTTTTGTATCGTCCGTCACCGGCAGTAAAAATAATGTTAATTAAACTAAATAATTAATTACTTTTCACGTAGAATTTTTAATATATTATTTCTAACTCATTTATAGCTCATAAGCTATACTGTTATAAACCGGGAGGTTTGGGGGTATGGAATACCTCCCAGTAATGACCATAACAATGAGTGAAAATCTAAATTAAAAAAACTGTTGCAAACGGGGATCTTATTTGTATCTCCTGGAAGAGATCGTCATCGTAATTATGAATAATTCGCGTATATCATTTGAGTTAAAAAAACAATTTCGGATATGAAACAAAAGAACCGCTAACTTATTTATAGTATGCTTAAAAATGTATCAAGTGTTTTGTTCAAATCCGAAGTGTAATTCTTCAAGTTCGATTAAATTCGATTCGGGTTAGAAGATATTTCTAACCTCCCAAATCCACCAGTCCGGAACAGTTTAAACTAAACACTTTCTCTAACTGATCTATCAAAGCTTTCACAAACTTGAAAAAAAATTTAACAATCAGAAACGTTTTGTTTGATACACAAAAACACTACATTGTAGAACAAATGTTGGATACTAGCTTATCAAATGGCATATTCCAGTGTTGTTTACGAATTTGTCATGAAATTCATCTCATCAGATCTGTTTTGATGTAGCCCAGTAAAAAACGGATGTTATTTACAAGCTACTCTTGATTCGTACTGTTTTTCTATTTTTGGTTATACTAAATCATTGGGAAATTCTTAGAACTCCATTAAATTAACTTATTTAAATTGTTTTGTAAAATTTTGAATTTTATATCGCAACATTTGCATTCCGGCTAAGAATTTGTAATAATTTTATGTTGAAATTAAAGTTGTACTTTGAGACTTCGCTTCGGTACGCCTAAGTATCTTAAGCGTTCCGCACAAGCGCGCAAGAATCGTCTCGATCCAGGGTTCCGATAAGATGTAGATGCGAAGTTTTGTGCGTCGTGTGAAGTTTTAGGTTTTTGTTTTGTGCTGACGGTTGTTGCTAGTTTTATGAATCTGTATTTTGAGATTATCATTAATCTCTAAGTCTGTACGAACCATCGGGGGGTCATCGGGAGCACTTAGGGGGTCCCTGGAAAATGAAATTATTTTGAGGGTCTGGTTTTAATACAAAATAAAAAATTTGTAAAATTGTGTATTGTTACGCAGATAAGATACTTTCTTTACATTAAGTACAGTAGAATCCGCTTAATGTGATCATTATTTTTGAAAACCAGCCGCTTTTTGTTTTTTTTTTCTTCTATTTTGTTCTAATTTAAGTCTTCTAAAATTTGCTTTTTGCTAAATTTCGCTTATTGTAATCAGTTATCAGTTAATATTATTTAAATGTTCTTGGCCCAAAGTGATCACATTAAGCGGATTCTACTGTATAAGTATAGTTAGTATAATAATAATTTAACAAAATTGATATACCAAATTAATTGGCACAAAATGAGTAGCTTGTTTTCACAAGTTTCTTCACTTGGGTGTCTATGGGCAAGGTTTGGCTATGAAAAGAGGTCGCTGGGCCAAATCAGTTTGAAAATCATTGACTTAGATGATCATGTACTTTTTTTTATGTAGGTATTGGCTTATTGGGAAAATTTTATTACACTAGCTTACTCTTTTTCATAACTAAATATATCTAGAATCAATTCCGCCCAGTGTTATGGGCTAACTTATGTTCAGGTCAACATCCTTCCAACTGCAGTAGTGCAACGAGCGGTCATCTTTACCAGGAAGCAGTAAAACAGTTTCCTTTCCTTTCAAGGAAACAACAGTTGGGAAGAAAGCAACCACTGTTGCATTAAAGTTTGTAAACAAGTCGAGTACTCGGTTAGTGAATTTTTGACTTTTTATTTATGCTGTTTGGTTTCGTGGGAACGCCGAAGTTCCTGTTGTATTACATATTTCGATCTTAATATACTGTTATTTGATACTCGAGTTTGATTTTTGAAAGAGGAAGCAATTTTATTTATTTCAGGATCTACGCTTTTGCCTCCGAATTGAAAGAGCGAGTTATCATCTGGGTTTCGCTACATTAAAAAAATTAAATACTGGAAGTCACCTATTCCATGTGTGGTGAGAAATTACATGTTTTGTAGTTTTTTAGTGGTTGATCTTCCAAAACTATTCGTTTATTTATTTTTTAGGATCTATCCATCGTACAATCTTAGTTCATAAATAATGCATCGAATTTTTGGAACTCTTTGGCATACAGCTTTTTGTTTCACATAGTCCCAAAGAAAAAATCCAAAGGAGTAATATCGTGGGATCTCGATGGCCAATTGTGGTTGTCGAAACAAGAGATTATGCTTTATGTGCAATAATTGCATTGTTTCTCGCGCTTTGTAGCACTTGGCACTGTCTGCCACTGACCACTAAACGATTTAAGACTTAAAGGACAAAATTCGACTCGTTATTTGTGAACTACAACAGGATTTATGCCGCAAAGTAATCGGAAATTTTATTAAAAGATCGGGAGTTTGATAGGTCTATAACCCTGGGTGGACCTTGGCTGACTTCACAATTTTTCTCCGTTTTTCTCCCTCTGGCATGAGCATCACTATCTGATCTTCGTCTATTCCTATGGTTTCTTAGTCTGCTTTGATATTGTCTCGCCATCATAGTTTTTTTTTGACTGCTTCTCATGTCAGTTTGATTAGTCTATCATTTGATTGTCAATCAATATGTTTTATTTTAAATTTAAATTATTAGACTCAATTGAACCGCCCTTTATAAAAGCTAGCCGCACCTTCCAAACATATTGTAGAGAAATACTATACCGATTATCTCTACTTAGATAGATTAGATAGATAGATCTAGATTAAAGTCACTGGAAGTCAAATTCAAAGACTTGAAGGTGAGATTCTGCGCGAAAGACGTAAACTGTTTTAAGTTGGTTAATTACTATTGTATGCTATTGAACGACAGGGGGTCGATTTTGTGATTGTCCATCTTTGGACATCTAATTTCAGGATTCTTTTAATTATAATAATTACTAATATTATAATCTATTGATACGTGGTTTTAGCAGTGTAATTCGATATTAACCATATCAATATTTTAGAAAACCAAAAAAATGCACTAAACACTTTTCAGAACTAAAATGTCTTTAAGTAAATGTAAAATAGCCTAATTCATCGCCTGATGCTGCAACAGTATGGTGAAAACGTTTGCGAATATATACTTACAGTGTATTTTATATGTGATAACTTAAAAACATTTTAGTTCTGAAAAGCGTTTAGTGCATTTTTTTGGTTTTCTAAAATATTGATATGATTGCTAATATTCATAATTCCACGTTCAGCTGTTAAAAAAACTTAATTATAAGAACTAAATATTGTTTTTTTTTAAACTTGTCATTTTTAAATTTAATTTTTGAGGTTATTGCCCAGAAATGTAACTTATTCCGAATCACAGTAAAAGTAATATTGAGAATGGCGAAGGTTTGAACTGAAAGGTTTAAAAAAAAACTTTTAAGCGAATTAGAAGCATTTTGGACTACAGGAAGTTTTTCAATACTGCTTCCAGTTAAGAAACGTAAGAATATTAAATTATATTTAAGGTAAAATGGAAGAAGATGAACATAGCAGAAAGATGGCTTTGTGAAAAATTATAATTATTAAGATTTATCAAGTAGAAAGCAGATACTTGGCAATTTTAAAATTGTAATATTTTGTTCGATTATTTAAATTTAATCCACAAAGATACGATTCTACAAACCTCGTAAGCTTATATCCGGAAAGTACATGTAATATACATCTTTCGAAGGGTCAGTTACCCTCCACGGAGCTATAACGTGATAGTGGTAGGTATTTAAATTCTCATAACTGCAGGCCTTATTACTCCACCTAATGTATTTTCCTGGGCCAAATTTGTATTAAATTATAGACAAGATTTTATGAGATACCGTTGCATGTGTATATTGCTTAGCTTATTGTTCTTAAGAGTACATAATCGTTCTGAGTAAACGGGTCGCAATTTGCGAATTTATTTCTTTTTGTTAACCCGCTTTTGTTTTACAATTTATTTAGGGTTTAGTTTTACTCGTTTAAAACAAATTTCTTTACAGTTTCTCTGGAGAACTATAACATTGTTTTACAAAATAAGACCAGCAAAGCTCAAAACGATATTTCTGATGCTGTAATGTAAATTTTGTTTGCACTTAACCTCTGATAATCACTAATGCTCTCTTTTTTATTTTTCTTCCACACTTCTTAACTCATTTAGGTGGCATCTCTTAGGTAAACACACGTGGTGTAAAATAATATTACTGAAACTCATATGCGTCACAGTAATGCCACAGTAATGCAAAACCTCTTGGGAGTTTTAAAAGCTTGCGACACTGAATTTTAAAGTAGAAGAAATAATAATCTAATTTCCATTTCGATATAAGCCAGAATTCTCAAGAAACGATTGAAAATTGAAAACATTAAACTTTATTATTTGTTTTCATATACTTACTGCTTTTAAAACAAATTCGAAAATTTGCCAATAAAAAATTTTACATAAATAAAAAATGATATTTAGTCTTATTTCTTTTAAATTTTAAAATTTTATTTTTCTACAAATATAAATAAAAATTCATTTACAATAGTGTGACAAACAAAAACTAGAAAAATTACCAAAAAAATAACATTTTTTCATTTAATTATCAAAATATTTAGGATAAAAGAAATGCAACAATAATAACTCCAATGTATCTACTTTTGCACTTTTGCAGTTTCACTTTTAGTTTTAAAGAGAAAAATTTCATTATTTTAAAGTTTATAGATACATAATTTAAATTTTTAAATAGTTGAGATGGCAACAGCTAGGTGGGGAAACCTAGTCATTGCTGCAAGATTGCCGCGTGAGCGAGCGGTCAGAGCCCAAATTTGTCTTCAAACATTGACGATTTTAATTTTCAGTATATATTTTTGCCAATCAACTGGGATTTAATTTTTTCCCTATTTTGGACAAAGTTGAATATTTTTGGAGAATAATTAATATTTGGATTGATTTTGATTAGGAAAATTGGAATCATGATCGAAGTTCATTTGAATGGTGAATCTCGTAAGATCAAAAATTGATATTTTTAAGACAAACGTAAAATAAATTCGATATGGCGACAGCTGGTCGATTTATCTATTCATTTTATTTTTCTAATTTATATCAAACAAAAATTTATATTTGGAAATTAAAATTTTGGTAATGGATTTTATAGAAAAGTCGTATTGCTGATTGTGCGGTAATTTGATATCGGAGTTTGGAAAAATTTATAATTTTTATCCACCCAAATTACACGGCAATATTTTGTTCATCCTTTTTGTAATTTTTTTGCTTATTTTTTTTCAGAATATCATAACAAATCTCTTTCTTTCCCTCTTTCAATTTCTTCTTGTCCTTTCCATCTAATTTCTTTTTAGTTTTTAGTTTTGTTCCAGCTCTTGAATGATTTTGGCTGATGACTTGGTCAAGTTCTTACTCTTTAGAAAAATTAAAGTTTTCTGGGGCCACCAACTTATCCCTACCTACTTATAGTAGGGCGACCTACTTATCATTAGCTTCTTCTCGTCTTCTTTTAATGTATCCAATGCTAGAGGAATGCTAGGTATCTATCAGATCTTTTTCTTTGGGGATTGTTTCTATTGATTTGTGCAGATAACATGTTTTCGTATGATTTCTCACCCCTCTGCGGTATATTATCAGAAAACATATGCAACCCAAGTTGTTCCAAACTTGCAATATGTAAGAATTAAATAATTAAATAACAAAAAAACTTACTCATATGCAACCATCGTGCATATTCCTGATTTTTCTAAACTAAAACTGATAAAGAAATTATTATAACGCTGCATTATCAATAAATTATATCTGTACTAAACTTTAAAGATGTTTTTCATATTCAAATTTCAAAATTTAATTCTGTGTTTTGTGCTCCCTCCCCCACCCCCCGGGTAAATTTTTGGAAAATATTGACAAAAATATTGGTCACCGATAGTGTCAATGGACAAAATGCAAGTAGTCCCTCCATTAATTTAACCAAATAATGCATCCAATAGAAAATCAGTGCGGCCGATAGACCGCTTAACTTACTAATTCTTTACTATAATAGCTAGTAATAATTATTTTTTAAATAAAAATACAAATATTACATCGGTTCTTGCATTATCTTATGAAAAAACCTGAAATAATGCGAGATATCATGCAGTAATTAACATGGATAAAAATAATGCCAAAACCTAACGGTGAGCATGTTCTTAATTCAGAAAGATCGTTATTTGAAATATGACCGTTTCGATTTAGTTTCCGATTTGAATATTCTAGATATGTCTAAACCATTATATTGTAGCATGTCAACTGACATTTCCTTTTTGATTCATCATGTACATGCAATTACGCAACAATTTGATTTTATTTCCATCAGCTGAAAATGATCCTAACCTTCCAAACTTGATTTTAGCAATAATTGTTTGTTAGTTTTCTTTAAAATTATTTCTTTTTGCAATTTAGCATAACTTCCAAAAAAAAATTCAAGTTTTTGAGATCGTAAAATCTTATGTGCAATTAATAATAAACAGTCTTTTAAAATTTTAACATTTGGCCCGATGATGATGGCTGTTTGCAGTCGAAACGTCACATCAAATGTGTGAATTCAAATAAATTAATTAATGTAAATATTAATACTTAAACTTTTGTCAATTGTTCGCGAATTTTGGTTGATAACATTTGTTCGACTAACAGATATTTGACTGCATTTGTTCGATTCAATATTTATATGCGACTGACCGTTTGTTCGACAAGGAATTTCATACGACAAACATTTGTTCGACGGTATTTTAAATTACAATGATATACATTGAAAACTTCATTCGTTCTTTTTTTATTTTATTAATAAATATTAATTTATTCAGATTTTGATACAAGCGATAGGATTAATAAGCTTAATTAAGTAAACAAGCTCACGAAGACTTCAAATTTAAAAATTTTAAAATTCCATTTTTTAATTATCAAATTAGATTCAGGTAGCATAATATAGTAAAAGGGCATAAGATTATTCTAAATTTAGTTTTAGTGTCATCGGATGTTTGCTGAAAAAATGGAATAATAAATTACCAGTCTACGAGTACTTATAATTTCATACAATGTATGGCATTGTAGTTTAGAATTCCTTGTTCGAACAAATGTTTATTTGCATGAATATTGAGTGGAACAAATAATGTATGTCGAATAAAATTCCAAATTAAATAAATGGTTCGTCGCATAAATGTTAAGTCGAACAAAATGCAGTCAAATAACTGTTAGTCAAACATATTGCGTTGTACTGGGGTGTAAATTCCAGCAATCGATTTCTAAATTTTGCAAAAAGACTATTGCTGTTAAGTTTTTACTTCCACATCAATCCAATTAATCAATATTTATCTTATAATGGAATTCTTGCTCTACTCGGGCTCGAACCAGGATTCTCTGCTTAATAGCGAGCGCACTTAAGCACCAGACCATAACAATTTATAAAATATTTTCTTTTAATTTTCCAAAATTTAAATTTTAAAAATTCTAAAATTGCTCTAATATCGTCCAAACGTCGGACAATTTTTGTCAATAATTAAAATAACTCACCCAAATCAAAGTAACTTTTTATTGACAAACTTCAAAACTCATAAATAATATCGCAATTCCAAAATCAAAGTACACCTTGAATATACAGCGGTATAGTAAACCCTTCAGGGTGCAAAGATTAAAATTTCAATTTTTTAATATACACTCGATAATCACGTAATATTTGAACTAATATATTGAAATGTATGTTTCCAGAGATCCAGAGATCCCGAAATCCGAGTAAACTCCTCCTGAAAAAACACTCTTCAAGAAAATTACACTGCCAGGCCAGTTGGAAAAACCCAAATTCTAAATGTCATCTTCAATAACCGGGAGGCCAAACTTTCAAAATATTTTTTGGATCCAAATTAATTTTAAATAATTTTCAATTCAAAATGCGAAAGCAAATAGAAAAGATACATCGACCACACGATTATCACTACCAAATTCGTTTTTGCTGTCTTCAAACTTCATTTGTTTTTTAATCATAATTGTTCAAACCGATTGTTCAAATAATATCTCCCCAAATTATTTCAAGTTGTCCAAATTTGGGACAAATCCAAATATGAATAATTTCACTTTAAAACAAAGTTTAATGTCGTAAAAATACAAAATAACTCATACCAAAATCTCAGATTTACGGGATACCATTTCGGCAAAAGGCCTGGTTTTCACCAGCCATTGGTACCACTACAACTTGTTGGCGGGAAAACCAGCAAATACAAAATTAGTTACAAATTTTAACAAATTAATTGTTACAAAAATCAAAATTGAAAAACATAACTAACACTGCACAGGTTTCTTAGAATTATTGCATTTTGAGAGTATTAACTCTTGAAGAGTAAATACCAGGAAATATGCTAAATTGTTTTACAAGGATTTCCAAATTTGAATAATATGAATAACATTTAAAGTAGTGTTTCTCAACCCGAATTAATGTGCGTGAAGTTAGCCCCCATTTTTGAAAATTTGAAAACTGAGTATTGTGCCGGATTGAGCCCGATATGTGCTACGCTGTGCCGTAAAAAAATTTTTTTTTTGATTTTATAGAGATTGCTTATTTTGGGGTAGAAGTTAGCCCCGTCAATTTCGACGATCCTAAAAATCAAAATTGTATTGGATTGTACTTGACTTGTGCTGTTGTGTTGTGGAACTTACAATCGCCCATTTTATAATACTTTTTCTATTTACCTTAAATCAAGAAATTTACCTTTTTACTTAGGGACTGTCCATTAATTACGTAAGGATGATTTTTGTAATTTTTGACCCCCTCCCGCGCTCACTTAAGGGCACGTAAGGTTTTGGCAACCCCCCTCGCCCCCGGTACATCTTACGTAAGGATTATTAAGCAAAAATATTATTGTACCCCCTTTCCCCCGCTTATAGTTATAAAATATGAATAACAATAATATTTTTACTATACAAACAATACAAAAATTTAAATTAAATTTTATGTTTATATAAATAAAAGTTAATAAAGATTAATTAATTGCATAGAAGAGTTAATACAAACAATTAGTAATCCCTTAATATCCAGGTAAACAAAATGATTTAATTTAAAAAAAAGTATTTTACGAAACTTACGTAAGGTATACGTCGGACCTTCCCCTCCCCCACGTAAGGGTCCGTAAGATTTTCGATACCTCCCCCCTCTTCCCCCAAAACCCTTACGTAATTAATGGACGGCCCCTTACCTGGTAGAAACGTATTGGGTTTTGATATTAAGGAATGTTTGACAATTAACTATATTTTTATTTTTCTAATTATCTCTATTTTTAACTACAAATATTATTTTAACAGTCTAGATTTTTTATATTATTATTACAATAAAAATAAACCACAAACCTTTTTTTAAACTTTTACCTGAAATACAAAGGTTAACAAATGACCATTGCATAAGAAAGAGTTTATAATATTATATGGACACCGTCATTTCGGCGACTCTATATTCGGCTATGCCAGTTTCGGCGATTCTCATTCGGCGACAGAAAATTCGACTACGTCGATTCGGCGACGGGAGATATACTTTTAGTTTATTCTAAATCTAAAATCTTAATGTACACAAAAACCTTAATACAGACGCTTATGGCTTATGTGTATGATATCTGTGCTGTATAAATAAATATTTAATTTAAAAATAAAAAAAAAATTTTTTAATATTTTTAATGAATTTTAACACTTAAATAAATTTCCCCTCGCCGAATCGATGTATGTAACTTGGATTAAAATGTATTTAATTGCTTAAAACGTATGCATCATTATACCTGTGATGTATTTGTAAATAAATATTTAATTTCAAAATAAAAAAAAACACTTAAATAAATTTTCCGTCGCCGAATCGACGTAGTCGAATTTTCTGTCGCCGAATGAGAATCACCGAAATGCTGGTGCAGAATTGGATTCGCCGAACGTAGCATAGTCGAATTTTGGGTCGCCGAATTGACCGTCGCCGAATATATGTTGCCGAATCGCTTTCGCCGAAACGACGTGCACCGATATTATATTACCGTGTCTTTCATCTCAATTAATTATAGCGAAAAATTGTGTGTGCCTAAAAGTATTTTATTTATCAAAATTGAATTTTAACCGTTAAGGCCATACTTCACCAGAATACCATATAAATGCCACACTGGGGCTTTTCAGACCCCACCGTTAAAAAATTGTTTTGGAAAGCGGCTATTGACTTTTTCGACTTACAAAAAATTTTCTAGCAGTTGTTAAGAACTTTTTTAGAATACATAACAGTCACATTAATGAAAAAATAATCGGTAGTTGTAAAAAATATGTTAAATGAAAAAAATGCAAAAAATGACAATTTTCACAAAAAAAAATCATAATTTTTACATTTTTTTATATTAACAACTAAAAATTTAATGGGATACCCTTGAAATATATATCAGCAAGGAAAAAATCATTTGCTAGACAGCGTTGAAAAAAAGGTATTTATTTTTGATTCTAGGTAAAATAGTCTAAGGAAAAATAGTGTACGGTAATTGGTCTAGGTAAAAAGGTCTAGGTCTAGGTAAAAAAGTATAGGTAAAATGGTCTAGGCTAGGGCAAAATTCAAGAAAAGATTCTATTTTTAACAATTTTTTAATACAAAGTTGCGCTTACACGGCGTACATACTATATAGGTTATAGGCAATGATGATGTTGTTACGATTCTGACACGAAAATACAAGCGCGAATCCAAACCTTGATTCTGCAGAGTAATTGTGTTTTAGAATCTACTTAATCTATTCATGGGTAATTCCCCCCCCCCCAACCCCACTCCGGCGTGGATCCGCACTTGATAAAATATATGTTTATCCAATACCTGCAAGTAAAATAACTTTTACACTGACATTTTCAAACTCTCACTAGTGGATAAGTGAGGACTAGTGAGCGAATGTGATTTTTCGCTCACTAGTGGATAAAAGTCCACTTTGACGTTTGAAAATGTCAATGTAAAATTATATAATGTAATTTCAAATTTTATTTGATTTTGAAATTTTAATTTTACTTGCAGGTTTTGGATAAAATGTTATATGCGATTCTTGAGTAAAGATATTTGTATCCACTTACGGAAGATAGCACACTCGGCGTTGCCTCGTATGCTAAACTTTCCGTTCGTGGATAAAATGTATCTTTACTCACTAGTCCCATGCATAAATTACTATTACACGATTAAAACAAAACATCTATATTATTAAAATTTATTATTTATTATTAAACCTAATTCACTAGTTAAACGTAATATGTAGCATGACCAAAAGTACGAATAAATTCGGTCATAGTACGAGTACCACTCCGATATTCCTCGCATGTTCGCGTATACAGCAGATTTTTTTAATTTGTTTGAACTACAATCCTATCTTGATTTAATGTTGTATCATCGCATGCTTGTTCCAAATCTTTGGATGGAAATATAGACTTTTTTACCTAGACTATTTTACCCAGACTATTTTACCTTGACCATTTTACCTAGACCATTTTACCTAGACTATTTTACCCATAGACTTTTTTTCCGTAGACCATTTTACCTATACCAATTTACCGTAGACTATTTTTCCTTAGACTTTTCTACCGATTGCCTTTATGATTAATGAGCCATTTTTGGAAATAAAATTTTCAAAATTTCGCTATTTCTTCATATACATAAGATGATTGGGTTAAAGCCGAACACAAGAATGACAAAAATACAATTGATTACGGCTGGGGTCCCACAGACCCCACAGTGGCCTTTAAGGGTTAAATGTACGGCACATAAAGGCACATAATAGAATACAATAAAATTTTAATTTTTAGAATTATCGAAAATGACGGCGCTAATTTCTATCAATAAAACAGTTTTTGGTCCAAAAAAATTTTATTTATCAAAATAAAATTTTATAATTTACGGCACACAACGGAACAAGTCAAGTACAATCCAATACAATTTTAATTTTTAGAATCATCGAAAATGGCGGGGCTAACTTCTACCCCAAAATAAGTAAAATCAAAAAAAAAATAAAAAAAATACGGCACAACGTAGCACACATCGGGCACAATCCGGCACAATATTCAGTTTTTAAATTTTCAAAAATGGCCGAGTTACTAAGTTCTTTAATTGTATGGTAGAATAGTCGTCGGTTAGGTACTAGCTGAATTGGAGAGGGATGTAGGAATAAATTAACAAGAACTGGGAATCGAGAAGTTCAACAGCAACTGTGCTGTACGTTTATGATTCATTTAGTGGAAAATAGCAAGGAGAAAAGCATAAACGTAGAATGTACTTTAGTGTAATTGTTTTATTAAATTTTAGTTTTATATGATAGTAGTAAGAAATTGTTATTGTTTCTAACAGGCACACCGCACCGTTTGATATGTTAATATTTAAGCAATTTTGCTACAAGCTTATGTTGTAATACTCGTGAGTCCTAAGCCAATAATTAATCGACAGTTTCGAGTCTCTGTAGACTATAACAGTGCAAATATTCGCATTCATTTCGCCACGTTATTGTATCAGCATTGAATACTCCAGAGTACTGATCAAAATAAAATCAATACATAATATTATGAAATACAAGTAATCAATAGAATTTTAATTTTTAACTGTGACATGTAAAAGACATGATTTTTAATTACTATTGTTATTCTAAAAACAGTGGAGCAAGTTTTCGTAGAAAAGTGGACAGTACTGGTGAATTATTAAAATGTAATAAAGAGCAATCGATCATAACACACACGATTTCGATTAGAATAACAATTAGCAAAGTAAAGAAAAAAAGTGAATCTATTTATTAATTTTGTGTGGCACCATCCGGCGAAAAGTTGGAGGAAAACCTTTTTGGATTAAAAAATGTGTTGATAAAATTAAGTAACTAAAGTGTTATAAAATTTTTAATTTTAGTTAAAACATGAAATTTTGGAAGAACACTCAATTTTAACGATGGCAACTATATGTGGTTACCTCCCGCTTTGCGCTTCCTGCCCGTGCCTCGACCTCGAGCTCCCAGCCCGACGAGCTCAAGTCCCTGGGGACCCATGGATGACCGTTATTGCATACATACACGCTGATATTAGAGCTATACCTCATTTCGATAGAATACGACGCTTATACCCAATGGGCATATAATTATATAGAGGTACTCATTAAACTTACATTATTTCCAAATTCGAACAATACAAATATTAACTATAACTTCAATATTCAGGCAAAGGTAAATTTTCTACCATTAGCGTTATTACACAGAATTGTTCTATAAAGATTACTAATCCTGGCTTAATGTGTTTATTTATCTTGCTGGACATGTATTAAAATGTCTAGCGACTAATCCTTATAACATAATCCCGGACTAAAATACAAAACGTAAGAAGAAAACTTTTTAAATGTTTTTTGTTCAATCAATTCTAATCTACAATTACAAAACTTTCCTTTAAAGTACTGCTTATTAATATTCACAATGTATAATCAAATAACAACAAAAATTAAAACAAGGAAAAATTACCAAAATTCAGTGTAGAGCTTCTACCAGGAATACTTCCGTTCCTTGGGGAACTAAACGAAATGCCTGCCATAGAGACCACAAGCGCTGTCTACCGAGAATATGCAAACTTTAAAGCCACCTGGTATGTTTTTTAAATAAAAAACATAAGTATCAATTGGCATTTTGATCTATAAACATCTTCCACATCAATATTGATTGAAATTGAAAACTTCTAGTCTCTTCAAAATGTATAAGCTATTATTCACTATGATTATTTTTAGGGTATCACGGCCAAACTGAAATTATATAATTTTTTTATCTGGTTTGGAATACAACAATAACCAGAAATACAAAGTCCAATTATTCGTTTTTCTCGAAACCACATTTTTAATAATTAAAGCTTATTGTTCTATCCTCTGTCGCTACCACTCAGACTCAGGTAATACCCAAGTAATTTTTTAGCAACTTTTAGATATCTCGACTTCTTAGAAAGAAATATTTCCCCCAATGTTTTGTTTTGGCCAAAGTGAAATTAGAACT
Source organism: Cantharis nigra (assembly GCA_958510845.1). Lineage (NCBI taxonomy): Eukaryota > Metazoa > Arthropoda > Insecta > Coleoptera > Cantharidae > Cantharis > Cantharis nigra. The sequence continues at coordinate 6,085,969 of OY294034.1, read as the reverse complement.
CCTGGTAAACTGGGTTAAACTGCCAGTTTCCCCAGCTTATCAAAATTAAAAAATGATTTTATTTTCAAAATGCAATTAAATCATGCATTGAACAAATTAGCGATTAGTAAAACTACAAGGAAATCGATTAAGTCAAAGGAAGTCCGCAAGTTAACCGTAAAACAACCATGCTGACTGTTAAAACATCGTTTCAAGTATTTGATTTTATTGGATAATCTGGATAGTGAAATTTTACTGCAGTAACAACTTTGCATATTTGATATAAATTTACACAAGGGTTCCTTTAATCTACAAGTCCATTAAGTATTGAAAGCATGTTTGATCCATTTAGATAAACAAAAAATTATGGTTAATTTATTTTCCACAATAAAGCTGTAGTTGGTCAAAATTTGGTCAAAAAAATGATGAAGTGATTTTGGTTTCTTAAACAAACGTTGTTACATCTAAATATTTACACTACTTTTGCCAATGAGGATCTCATCACTAGACACTTCTGTTGTGATATACCAAGCTACAAGAATTTTTAATTGAGAGGCATCTCATTTTAACGGGAAAATTACTGACTGTAATATTAGTAGTGTATACGTGGCTGGTCGAAGCGCAGAGTTAGCTAGCGGGCGAGGTATACGACTCCCAAGGGATACCGTCATGGGAGCGCATATTTCCCTGTCTGTGCTATGCCGTTCCCTCGATACCTCCTGGGGCCCGGCCCGCTGCTGCCGCTCACCACCCCACAACCAGTGACGGCGACTTGATAAACCAAACGGGAAATGGAAATCCTACGCAAATATTTAATATTGTGGTTTCGATATGAAACTATTATAACTTGAAATTTAAATTATTTTCGTCAAAATAATCTTTAATCAATAAACAATATTGTCCGCATTAAAATTTTCAAATTAGAAAAAGGAAATTTTTCTTATATTTTTTTAATAATATTCATTTAAAACTTTAAATAACAACGATAAGTTGTTTTGGTAAGTACCTGTTGGAAATATTTAAATCGAGCGAACCGTAAAACTGTTGAAAATTACAAATTTTCTTAAAATCTAAGGATTTTCGTACCTAATTTTGCAGGATTAGGTTGCTTTCTTCTAGACATTTTAATTATTAAGTAAGTATTCACTGAAATTGTCTAACACAATACAGAAACACGTGGAACTTATAACCTACTTGTTTAAGTTTCAAATCACGTGTTTAGGCACCATTCTTTTCCGTTTCCGATTATATTTTAACAATTTAACAGTAAAAATAACAACTGGGTTAAATAAAAGTTGGAGATCTTAGGAACAATTTGGTTTGTAATTTTCGCGCCATTTCTGAATGCATGCTGTCGCCAAGACGCAATGTCAAAGGCTACAGTTACCGTCGCGACGCGGCTTGAAAGATAGAGAACGTCAACTGGACTCACCACCGCGGCTGCTAAACTCAAAGCGCGCGCATTTACATCCCTTGAGACTTTACTGCGCGATGTTCTCAGTTACTGTATACCTGTCCTCTAAACCCTTAATTAAATGATAACACATAATATAATTTTGCAAATTATTGGAAATAGTTTTTCTCAAAGTAATCATCAATAGGCGCACAGGTATTTGGATCTCAACACTTCCGTTTATCTCGTCACTAAAAATTAATCTAATTTAAAAACTTTCCACATTAAACTTTAACTTTTATACAAATTAATGAAAATTTTGTAAGCAACGGCTTCATTAAAAATTATTATTTTGTGATTATTTCATGCATTTTAAACTGCATATTTAATTATACAACAATGTAATCACCAATTTCGCTACAGAATTTACATTTCCATTTTGACTTTTCTTTTGTATTAATGTAATAATTATTACAATCTATCCATAGAACATTAAGTAATACATTGTAGTGATCCAAAATCTTTTCTATTTTGAAATTTTGAAATTTAAAATTTTAATTTGGTCATTTAAGTCATTTTAAAAGCTTGAATGTTTTTTTTTTAATTGAATTTTATTTTGTGATTTTGAAATTGTTTTGTAAATCTGAATTTTAATTTTATGTGTATATTTTAAATTTGTTTTGTAATTAATTTACCACAAATTTTAAGTTACTTAAAAAAATTAATAATAAATTTGCTTTTTGCCAGGTCCGTCGAACTGGACGGACGAATTTGCGGGAGTCCCGTAAAAAAGTTAATTTTGATTTGTAAAATAAAGTTTTGAATTCACGTAAGTGAATCGGAAGTTGTTCGAAGTTTAGACGAAATTTAAAGATTTTGAAAACTTGAGTCGATGTGGAAATTTGCATTCGTTAAATAAATAATAATTAATTATAAATTTGGATACTTAATTGGATAAGAAGAAAATTAAATTATGGTTTAAATTGGAAAATTAAAAACTTTCAAATTTGGACGGCGTTGTTAAAGTTTGTTGCACGTCGTGCACCTGATCCGATAGCAACACACATTTGCAGTTTTCGTTGCACTGAGTGGATTTTGTTGTAAAGTTAATTTTAGTTTAGATTGAATTATTTAAACAGACGAGTCTCTTGCTCTTCAAAAAATTGATTACTGGGAAGATTAATTTTATAATTTTTACATACCCAGTACATCGCAAAAATTTTAAATTTTAAATTCCGACCATAATCCTAAAAGGCTCAAAATGTCGGAAGCAGGAAATCCTCAGGCAAAGCAGGTTCCTTGTGATACGAAAATCATTTCGACCCAAATTCTATTTAAACTCTCCAAAATTTCTTCCACTTCCAATTTAATAAAACTCACTTACGTGAAACTCAAAACTTTATTATTCTAATCAAAACTGTCAATTTCCCAATGTAATCTTTGACAAATCTGGACTCAAAACCAAAAATTTTTTGTTTCATACCAACTTCAAAACTCAAATATTTCCAATACCCACACGAAAATTATTTACAAAATAAATTCAAACAAGCAAATAAATCAGCAGAATCTTAAATTCAATTCTTAAACAGATAATTTCAAAATTTTTTATAAGTGGATTTTGTAACACGACAATATACATGTGTCTTTAAATACATGTAGGAATTGTCCAGTGACGCTTCCCTTACAATTATTGCAATTTACTAAAAGAAAAACTAAAAGATTTTTAATATAATTATTGTAGTTTGCACTACTTCGCAAATAAAAGATTATATTTTTTGTAATATTTAATTAGCACGACATATTTCATATGAATTTTCGCATATCATCAGGTGCCTAAGGTTTTCATTTAATATATAATTTACATATATTAATTTAATGTTTAATTATTGTAATTTTCTTTGAATTCGTGTTTTTTGTAATTTTTTATAATATTTATTATTTTTTTTATATATACTTCAACTTCAAATAATATTTAATTATAGAGAAAATCTCATGTCTAACATCATAATTTCAAAAAAACTTACATAATTAACCATTAAATATAAATTATAAATTAAATAATAACCTTAGGCATCTGAAGATATACGAAAATTCGTATGAAACATGTCGTGGTAATTAAATATTGAAATAAATATATTTTTTTATTTACGTAGCCGTACAAACTATAATAATTATTAAATAACTTTGCCTGACGTAAACAATATCTTGTTAATCAATCATTGATAATTTCTCGTTTCAATCGATCGACAATTTTGTTTCTGGTATAATTTACTAAAATTGATAATTTCTTCCTCAACGGGAGAGATTTAAAGGTTTTGTCGAATCACTTCATTTGGAACAAACCAAGGGGTATCAGTGTCATTCGCAAAGCCTATTTCACCATTAGGCGCATTAAGCACGTGTCTAGGGCCCAATGGCCAGAGGGGCCCGAAAAGAGAGAACATAAAATAGTAAATAACCCAAAAATTGGGCCTTCGATGCAATTAGTTACACCGAAAATTTTCTAGAGCCGAGGGTCCAGTTCAGTTGAAAATAGACCCTGATCATTTGTAATGTTTTAACTGAAATCTCTAATATTTCTATGGGCGGTGCTGATAACCTCCACCAATACTCCATATTGCAATTTGGCAATATCGCTTATTTAATTTTCTTCTCTTATTCTTCAGATTGCTCTTAAGAGATTTCTCATCATCAGGCATAGATTAACCCATAGTGACTATGCATTTACCGAAACCTGCGCATGAATATATGCAGCTGTCGCGTAGATTTAAAGCGGTATCAAGAATAAAGCTTTTTCTTATTGTGCGAGAGCTGAATCGCTGAGAAAATATAGTGTACAATTTCCCTTTACTTAAGTAAAATATAGGAAATTCAAAGTAATACAAAGAAATTAGCAAATCTTAGAAATATAATAGATGAGCTTCATTTTTTGCTTTTGCAGCTTTTTCGAAAGAAAATCTTAAATCAATCCATCAAGAAATCAAGGAAAATATTTCAAAAATCTCATAAAGGGAAATCTGGAAAAATTTGCCTAGTTGAGCAATATGCTATAAGAAAGTGCATTCTTGTTATGTGCTAGAAATATTCAGGGCTGGGCAGTATTTGAAATGCTTGTATTTGAAATACGTATTTGAAATACATTTTGTATTTCAACACATATTTTCAATGTATTTGTATTTTGTATTTCAAATACCCAAAACAAATGTATTTTGTATTTTGTATTTCAAATACATATTTTCATGTATTTTGCCCACCCCTGGAAATATTACAATATTGCGTTAAACCAATAGCTGCATACTTTTATGCGAAAGTTTCAGTCGACAAGGTTAGTCTGTGTCTGATGATAGCGTAGCGTAGCTTGTTGGCTAGTGAAGCGTTTAGTGCCGGAGGCACTTTAATCTTCTTCGTCTGGTGATCGTTGTTTTGACGTTGATTTGGTGTGTTTATACGCTTTGAGGTGGTGAACCACGACGGTCTGGGTGGGCTGGCTGTTTTAGAACATACCGGGGGGGGGGGGGTTGAATTTTGAAGAGTTTCCTAAATTGTGGTTTTAATGTTGCAGTTTGCTAAACTCTATTCCTGCTCGTCGCCTGTATTTGGTAGAATACTCGTTTGCGGCTTGGTCGGCTGTACTCGTCCAAAAATCCATGTTTTTGCTCGCTTGTACTCGCCCAAAAGATCATGTTCATCATATTTTGCTCGCCTGTATTCGCTGTTTGTGTTTATCTGTTATTTGTTTATTTTGATGTTTGTCGCGTTTCCTTTGTGAAAGGTGTTTAGGTTGACTTGTAGATTGCGCGGTGTTTATTTTATCTAATCACCAGCTGCACTTTCTGAAAAACGATTATCAGTCGATTTTGAGAAGATGCAACTATTGTTTTGATGTGTGGGTGGTCGTGTCGCTTTTATTTGTTCACTTTTCACTGTTTTTCGATGTTTTCACTGTTTATTTTAGCTTTGGTTTATTTTTGTGGGGGGGGGGTTCCGTTTTTGAGATGATGGCAAGATTTTTGAAGTTAAACCTTATTTTCATTTGTGGCGAATTGAGTGTTTTTATTGAACTGGTTAGTTACCTAAACAGTTCTTAAATCACACAACTACAGCCACTTTTGAGAATAGTGATTAATTCATTTAAGTTGCGGAATGTTGGGGTAGTCTTTATCGGGCTTCCGGTTTGCGGTTGTGTTTCTGTAGGTCAGGGAATTATGTCGAGTTGGATATTATAGTAGTAGTACTATGTCTTATCTGTTCGACATGTGTCTGATGATGAGAAAAAGAAAACCATCAGCAGTACAGTAAACTCTTACGGTCTATATGTAATGGCTAAACCATTTTCATGGTTCTTTTCTTTTTAACTTTGTATAGATAAATCTTTATTTCTTCTTCTTTTATAGATCCCACGATCGAAAATCTACTTTTTATTTGTTGGAAAATTTTAATATACAAGATGTCCCCGTGACCGTGGAGAACCTTCGAGGTGATGATAAAGGACACTTTTCTAAGACAAATTTTTAAATAAATTGATTGTCCAAGTCTAAACCCTTGTTGGGTACATCCCTTTAAAGCAATTTTTTGAATTTCTGATTTCCAACGGTCATAGCACCGATATTATTGATTTTTTAGGCTTAATAGATTAAAATTTTTTTAAAGATAATTTGTTTATTTAGGTTATAACCCCTTATCATCTAGAATCACCAGATTTTGAGTTATAAATTAAATTAAGTAAAAAACTTTTTAAAAAATTCAGGTTTTAATTTTTTTAATTTTCTTGAGAACCCCGTATCTGTTAAACGAAACATATTAGAAAAAAATTAATGGCCTAAACCGGATAGAGAATTTAACGGGCTACAATTTTGGTTAAATACATTTTTTCAGAAAACCAACCGTTTTCACATAAATTCTGAAAATAATGAACAAGGTGTCGGTAAAAACAAATAAATTTACAAAATTTATTTTAATAAATTTTCACAAATTTTCATAAATTATTATCATAAATTGATAAAGTAATTAACGTTAAATTAATGGGTTTTATAACAATGTCCCTCAAACGTCAAACGCTACAATACGTTTTGACATTAAAACAAATGCTATACTAAAATCAAATTGAGATTTTTAGCAATTTTGTAAATTTATTATTTTTTACCTACACCTTCTATTTTCAGAATTTCTGTAAGAACGGTTGGTTTTCCAAAAAAATTTATTTGACCAAAGTTGTAGCCCGTTAAATTCCCTATCCGGTTTAAGCCATCTGTTTTTTTCTAAAACGTTTCGTTTAAGTGATACGGGGTTTGCAAGAAAAGTAAAAAAATCCAAACCTGAATTTTTCTAACATTTTTTTCCTTAATTTAATTTATAACTCGTAATCCGTTGATTCTAGATGATAAGGGGTTAACAGCTAAATTGTAGATAAGTAAATGGTCTTTAAAATAGTTCTAATCCATTAAGCTTAAAAAATCGATAATATTGGAGCTATGGCCGTTTGAAATCAGAAATTTGAAAAATTGCTTTAAAGAGTTTGGACTTGGACAAAAATTTTATTTAAGAATTTGACTTAGAAAAGTGTCCTTTATCACCACTTCAAAGGTTCTCCTCAGTCACGGGGACACCCTGTATAATAGTCCGGAATTTCATAGGGGGGCTTAGCCTCCCTTGCTTCCTCTGACGAGCCGCCGCTGTCTACAAGACATTACTATTAAGTATTCAACAATGCACACTGAGAACTTACTTTATTTATAATTACAATTATATATTACAAACAACCGTCACTTGCATGCTTCGTCGTCCTACTCCTGCAGCCCGGGTCCTTGATATATCAATCCTTTTCTAAACTATTAGGTTGGTAGCTGGCCAACCTAAGTACTAATATTTGAATAGTAAGTACCTGTTGTACAGGTACGGCTTCCATACATTACATTTACTCCCCCTTTAAATGTTGAGTCGTTCAGGAGGTCGCGTTATTCGGCTAGATCTTCTAACCTGGACTTCTGCGGGTGCTTCTTGACTTGGCTGGATCCACATACGCTGCCGTTGTGGTGATAAGATTTCTGACCTTATCTCCTCCTTTCTTTCTATTCTATCATTTCCTAGCTTTGGTCCGTAATCAACTTGTCCTGTTTCCTTCGTACGAACTTCTTCCTGTACTACCTCTCCGTTCGGTTGTCTAGTAACGCTATCTTCTCTTTCCTCTGGCAAACTAACGTTGTTTTCTATTGGTTGTTGTACCTGATGATCCGAGCTTTTCAAATTCCCCGCCGGTGCACTTCTTAGCATGTCCTTGTGGACATGCTTTATGGATCCATTAACCGATACCAAGTAAGTGTTGAAACTGATAACTCGAACAATTTTTCCTTTCAACCATTTTATACCGGAACGTTCATTATTGTTTTTCACAAATACCATCTCTCCGCTACTATATAGTTTCGACTGTCGTACCGGTTGTACCACCTTTTTCTGTTGGTCTCCCTTAATACTTCCTTGAATATTTACTGCCGGTTTGATAAGATCAAACTTGACTCTTGGTTTCATTCTTAGTACACATTCCGATGGGCACATACCCGTTACTGTGTTTGGCGTGTTCCGATAAGAAAACAAGAAATGTGCTAAACGTTCTCTTATTTCGCTTTCGGTCAGACGATGTACTGATCTTGGAATTGTTTTCTCTAGCGCTCTTTTAACCGTCTGTACTCCTCTTTCCGCTAGTCCGTTCGACTGAGGGTGATATGGTGGTGACTTTACTGGTCTTATGCCATTTGATTGGCAAAATTTTACGAATTCTTGCGCACTGAAGGGGGGGCCATTGTCTGATACTAATTCCACTGGTAACCCTACTACTGAAATGATTTCTTTTAATGCTACTATTACCTCCTTTGCTGATGTTCCCTTGTTCATAAATTTAACTTCTATCCACTTTGACTTGCTATCGACCCAAATCAAAAAATTGTAACCGAATTTGTGAAATAGATCGATGTGTACCCTTTGAAAATTGTTGTTTGCTCTTGGCCATGGCTGCAGCGGTGCATCTGCTCTGAAATTCTGTACTTCTTGACATCGGCCACATAATGAAATAAACTTTTCAATGTCCTCATTCATCCCTGGCCACCAACAGTATGAACGCATTAACATTTTGGATCTTACCACACCAATGTGTTGGTCGTGGAAAAGTTCCAGCACCGACCAACGTATCGCTTCCGGAATTACCACTTTATTGCTCCACATTAAACAATTGGATTCCACCGATAACTCTTGACGCTTAGCGAAATATGGCCTAAATCTTTCATCGTTGACCGCATTTGGCCACCCCTTCCAGGTAAGTTCTAATACTTTTGATATTACCTCATCTGTTTTGGACGCCGCTGCTACGTCTATATGACTGAGAGGCGCGCATTCTACTGAGTTGAACGAGTACAATGCTTCTGAAATCTTCGTAGTTTCTTTTAACGGTAACCTTGACAGCGCATCCGCATTACCGATGTTCTTTCCTTTTCTATATTCAATAGTATATCTATAACCCGATAGGATGATTGCCCATCTCTGGAGTCGATAAATTGACCATAATAATTAAGTAAGCCCAGATATGATTTTACCTGCGAAACATTTCTTGGGTTTGGTGTACTTCTAATGGCTTCCAACTTGTCTTCACATGGACTTATACCATCTTCACTCACTATATGTCCGAGAAATTTAATCTTTGACTTAAAAAACTCACACTTCTTCCCATTGACCTTAATGTGATATTTCTGTAACCGTTGCAACACTTTGAATACGTTTTCGTAACATTCCTGTAGCGATCTTCCCGAAATTACCACGTCATCTAAATAACATCTGGTTCTGTTTAAACCCGCAAGCACCGAATCCATACACGATTGGAAAATACCAGGAGCCGAACTGACTCCATATGTTAACCTTAAAAATCGAAACAAACCTAAATGTGTATTTATGGTTAGTAGTTCCCTTGACGCCTCATCTACCTCTAACTGCTGATACGCCCCCTTCAAATCCAACACGGTGAAGTATTTACTTCCCTTCAACGTGGCGAAAATGTCCGAAGGTGTTGGCAACGAACAACTGCCGGTTTCCAGATTTGGATTTAACGTTCGCTTGAAATCCACGCACAACCTTACTTCTTTATCTTTTTTTTGGTATTACCACGATGGGACTTGCCCATTCACTGTGATCTACCTTTATCAAGACATTCGATTTGATCAACTTATTTAATTCTTCTTCTACTTTTGCCTTTTGTGCGTAGGGCATTTCGTATGCTCTATGAAATACTGGTTTCGCATTTTCTTTTAAATGAATGCTCGCTGTGAAACCTTTGATTGGTCGTGACATATCTTCGTCGAATAACTCCTTAAACGTATCTGCCAAACTTTTGCTTAACTGTTCACCGTCAATCTTGAGAGCCTTCTCTTCTTGAGGTATCTGGTTAATTTCCCCCTCTGCTTCTATCACTTGCTGGCATAGTGCTTTCTGCCAGCCTGGTCTAATTACCGATAACCAGTTTCTTCCCAATAAGGGTGCGAATTTGTTCTCGCTCTTGATTATTACTAATGGCAGATCTTCGTACCATTTCTCGTTTATGCAAACGTTTACTTGGGCTTCCCCTACGATCCTGACCGCCTCGCCTGTAACAACTCTTAGTTTAAACTGTACCGGATTAATGTCACATAAATCTCGTAGACGGTTAAAATCTTGCATGTGTATCACTGATCTGCATGCCCCTGTGTCAATTTCGAATTCAAACTCAAAATTTTCTACTATCGCTTTGACCATCACCGGGCCCACGCCATTTACTTTACCTAGGTGCTTTAAGTACGACAGGTAACCTTCTTCTTCATCTTCTTCCTCTACTTCCATCTTAGCCACTTTTTTTGCGCTTCTGCACACGTATTTGGTATGACCTTTTCTTTTACACAAAAAACATTCCCAGTTGATCGCTGGACAACTCGCTGGATTATGTTTCCTCCCGCAGCGAAAACAATCTGTACTTGTCCGAGACACTTGCGGCCGTCCCTGACCTTGACCACGTATTTGAATTTTCTTCTTTTGTAACTGGTTAATTTGCGCATCGACGTGAATGATTCGTCTTTGGTTTTCTGCCGCTTCATCGTTAATCGCGATTTCGCTTGCTTTTTTAAACGGAAAATTTTCAGTTTCTCCGAATAACTTCTTCTGCGTATCCGCGTTGAACAGCCCACACACCAATCGGCCCCGCAGTGCTTGGTCTAAAAATTCTCCAAACTGACAGTCACGAGCTAAATCCTTTAATGCCGAAATGAAGGACTCTATCTTTTCCTTTACCTCTTGCTTCCGATTATAAAAATTGAATCGTTTTACAAATATGCTGGTTACTGACCTGTATTTAAGTTTCAATACCTTTACCAATGTTTCGTATGACTTCCCTTCCGTACTTTCAGGGTATAGTGCGTTCTTCACTATTTTGTAACTTTTTGCGCCCATGCATGCCAACAGGTACGCCGCTTGTACTTCTGGTTTAACCCCATTTGCTATAAAATAAAACCTTAATCTTTCTTCCCACGATTCGAAATCTTCAAATTCTTCATCAAACTGTTCAATTTTTGCCATTTTAACCCGATTATGATTTTTGTTATCTTTGATTGTTCGGTATTTTCTGTAAGACCTTCGCTAACGACTTCGCTTTCTATATTATTTACGTTGGATTTTCTAAATTTTTCCACTGGGTTCACTCCGTTTCCCGTCGCCAATATTAAGTATTCAACAATGCACACTGAGAACTTACTTTATTTATAATTACAATTATATATTACAAACAACCGTCACTTGCATGCTTCGTCGTCTACTCCTGCAGCCCGGGTCCTTGATATATCAATCCTTTTCTAAACTATTAGGTTGGTAGCTGGCCAACCTAAGTACTAATATTTGAATAGTAAGTACCTGTTGTACAGGTACGGCTTCCATACATTACAATTACAAAAAATGGTAGCAAATAGCAATAGTAAAGAGTATAATACAATAAAAGCTTTTCCAATACTAAATAAATTAGGTTATCAGCCGTTACCAGTAACTCAACTACACATTGTAACAGTATGAGAAATATTATTAAATTTAAACGGTAATTGTTTGGATCTGTATCGGTAGTTAATTAAAATTGCAATATTTTAATGCCGAAATTTTTTTAAATCCAAAAGTGAGTTCATCTTTTTTTTTTTTCTTAGTCACTCTTAAACCTCTCCCAATTTTTTTGCATATCTCTATCTTTGGCTTTCTTTAACAACAACTCCTTTCTATCCTGCAAGACCTTAACAAATAGAAATAGTTTTACTTAGAAAATTTCAAATTTTAATTTTGTCAAATTATTCATTGATTTTTATTTATCATTGCATTTTATCATTCCATCTTGAATAGAGAATTGTTATTTTTTACAAGTAAATTAAACATTCTTCACTTGTAGTATATAAAATTGCTTTATTACTAAATTCTTTTTAAAAAGTATGCAATTTCTTTAGAGGAAATACTAAACATTCGCGTTCCTTTGATGTCTGTAAGGAACACACAATGGTTGGGAACAACCGGGATCATACGCCTCACTAAATATAGGCGAAATTAATAAATTTTGAAAAATGAGAAGAATTAAAACATATTAACGATTCAATATTATGTAGGATTTATAAAAGTAAGCAAGCCAGAGGCGTAACAACGTGATATTGTGGGTGTTCAGAAAACAAGGGCCACTAGAATCAACAGGTCCCAAAGAGGCCTCGATATATCTATACATGCATTTATTTAAATGCATTTTTTAAATAAATATTAAAATTAAATTATTATGAAGTCGGTTAGTTACCCCCTTCCCCTAGGCATACATATTTGATTTAACCGTTTCTGAAATAATAGCGTTAAAAAGTTTCAAAATGCAATCCATCAGCTAGTTTATGCAACAAAACTTCAAAGGTAATCCAGCAAATAAGATTTGAACTTTTCCGCAAGTGGATTGCGGAAAGAAGATCTTAGGTTCAATTCCCCACAAGAAGAATTGCTTTTCCTTAGATCGATACAAAACATGCTAGATTCTACTACCCTTGTAACACGGCATACTGAAAAAAAAATGTTACTGCAGGGAAGTGAATCTGAGAGACTTTAGATTTTTGTTGCATAAACTAATTGAAGTATTGCTCTAAAACTTTTAAACGATATTTTCTGTGAAGTGGTTGGCCATAGAACTTCAAAAAACCAAGTGCTCTTTTGCCCTGCCAAAAATTAGTTTGGGTTGGCTGGTTAAAGAGGTACACTGGAGCGGTTCTCCTCGCTGGCTGCACAAATGTACAAATAATGAAAATAGATGAACTTTGCTGACAAAAAAGATTAAAATGATATTAGGAAATTAGCGTTTCCGGCTTTAAAAATATCTCGAAAACGGTACGACAAAATAGAAAAATGTATGGGAATAAAAATGTAGAGAATGAAATTTACAAGAAAAAATTCCTATTCATTTTGTTATTTGTTTGCACTGTTTCTGAGATACAGGATTTTCATTGAGAGTGGGGTAAATTTCTCTTCGATTTTATTTATCTTCTAGAAAATTTATTTTAAACAAAACCAAATTGTTAAAATTTTGGTTTTGTTCAACAGCACCCATTGGCTTCCGTCTGTATCCACTTGTACTTTGTAACCTTACTTCATGAGGTTATGAGCTCATAAGTTTGTGATCTCTAGGTTCTAGTCTTGTTTTATTACTACATTTTAATGAAAATGTTTGTAGATCATTGGTGGAAGCTTGTTACTGTCCTCCATAATTCGTGCTTCAACCCGAAGTGGGTTTTCGTTAACCACTTCATTTTATTAAGTATTTCTGAGGATCAAAGCAGTTTACCTCGGTGGTTTTACTGGTGGTTTAAATATTTTTAGGCAGTCCAATACTATTCCTTTGCGTATGGTAAATATGACCAACCATTGCAATGATTCGGTTTATGGTATGAAACTTATCAGCCACCAAATGAGTTTTTTCCTTATTTTTCGGTTATTGTAATAATTCAAAGTTAAATCAATATAATTAAGAACACAACAATGATAGACATGCTTCGACCTTATTAGGTCTTATCAGTATCATATAGTTGCTTTCTTGAAAATATTGATTTGATATTTTACCTTATACAAGTATAGCATTTTTCGCGCAATGCTATACAGTTCAATTACATAATTCATTTTCAATCCAAATGATTTTGTTGTATTAGCCCTATAAGTATAGTGATGTAACTCGATATTAACCATATTAATATTTAAGAAAACCCAAAAAATGCACGAAACACTTTTTAGAACTAAAATGTTTTTAAATTATCACATGTAAAATACACTGTAAGTATAAATATAACAAACGTTTTCCCCATACTATGGCATCATCGGGCGATGAGCTAGGATACTTACAATGTATTTTACATGTGATAACTGATAACTTATAAACATTGTAGTTCTAAAAAGTGTTTTGTGCATTTTTTTGGTTTTCTAAAATATTGGTATGGCCTATAAAAAATATAATAAAATATTCGGCTGCAATCCTGACATCGCTTTAGTGAGGAGTAGAAGCCTCACCCAATATTTTAGGAAGTTAGCAAAATCTGTGAATAGTTGCCAAAACCGTCAATAAACTGGACATTTTTATAAAATACTTACACTGTGGGAAATCAATAACTCGTTAGATTGCTTTTTAAAAAAGTGGAGAACTAAAAAGCAGTTTTTATTATTCACTTTTTTTGGTTTGGTAACCCGAGGACTGCTCTTCTCAAAAATGTTTTGCTAGAACCATCTATGGATACAAGTAGATGGTTATGTTATTTCTTGTTCTTTGTTTGATTTGATTACAAGTGAAAAATATTTTCAATTTTTTCAGTTAGATTTGGACTTCATCTTTACTTCCTTGTTTTTATTATGTATCATGATGGAATTGTTTAAACTGATTACTGGCATACCTTCTCCTGATTACTTTAGTCACGAAGACCTTCAAGAGTTTTATTGTTCTAAAACTAATAATCATCCATAGATGTCCATCCAGAAGAAATGGATGCTTTGGATAAATCTTTACAAACATCTTTCCCATCATACCGAGCAGCAGCATTTATACCCTGGTCATAGCGATATTTACCATGGAAATACCATCTCTCTTGTGGAAGCTATTCAATCCATCTTTTGCTAAATCACATTAAATTTGGAGAAAATCATGTTGACCATGTGATAGCAAGAGTGATTGGATTTTTGTATGCTGTTCAAACTGTAAGAAATTTTTTCTGTTTAATTATTAATTTATTAATTTCTTCCTTAATTTTCTACTCAGATTCGTAATTTATTTGGAACAGTGCTTTACCAGCGTACTCACCTATTAGTCCAATAACCAGGTAGTTTTAGCTGACAAATTTCTGTGGCAAAGGATTGAAAACTTATTCCTATGTAATTTTGATCGTAGAATCCGAATTTGAGGTTTGCCAATAAAATTTTCTTGTGCCAAAGCCGCCATATTGAAAAAACATTGCCAAATCACGTTTTTTTGCAAAAAACTCAAAATTTTAGGCAACCTATTGATTTTTCGAAAAAATGAAATGTATCATCAAAAAACGTAAATAAAATTTCCTACAAAATGACTTTTTGGTTGATTTCCTAGGACATAAATTAAAGCCGCAGGCGCCATTCGCGTTTCTGTTGGCGTTTTGGCTGGTTTTTCGAAAAATTCAAATTTTATGATTTCTCGAGTAAAATAAAGGTTTTAGGCTCTAGTCAGCATGATTTGAATTTTTGAATTTAAAAAAACAAAATTTGAATTTTTCGAAAAACTGGCAAAAACGCGAATGGCGCCTGCGGCGTTAATTTTCGTCCTACGAAATGAACTGAAAAGTAATTTTGTAAAAAATTTTATCTGCTTTTCGATTTATTTGATTCATTTTTTCGAAAAATCAATAGGGTGTCCATGTTTTGCAAAAACATGAGATTTCGTGTGTTTATGGAAAAAATGAAAATTTTGGGCATCCTATTGATATTTCGAAAAAATGAATCAAATGAATCAAAAATCAGATAAAATTTCCTACAAAATGCTTTTTTGGTTCATTTCCTAGGACGAAAATTAACGCCGCAGGCGTCATTCGCATTTTTGTCAGTTTTTCGAAAAATTCAATTTTTTTTTAAAAATTTGAAATAATTTAAACTCCATGCTGACCAGATGCTATATTTTTACCCATTACCGTCGGCATGGAAACTTTTATTTTATTCGAGAAATCATAAAATTTTAATTTTTCGAAAAACCAGCAAAAACGCCAGAAGAAACGCGAATGGCGCCTGCGGCTTTAATTTTTGTCTTAGGAAATCAACCAAAAAGTCATTTTGTAGGAAATTTTATCTACGTCTTTTGAAAAATCAATAAGTTGTCTAAAATTTTGAGTTTACACAAGGCACAAGGAAATTTTGTTCGCAAACCTCAAATTCCGATTCTACGATCAAAATTACATAGGAATCAGTTTTCAATCTTTTTCCACAGAAATTTGTCAACTAGATCCCCGTTTTCGACGTAGTTACTGGACTATATGGAACATAGAAGAACAAATATACTACAGTGATAAATCAGCAATAAACCAACCGCAAGGTTCTGCAAGTATCTGGCTTACTAAACGATCCAGCCATTAATTTAAATAAATTTTTTATTACCAATCCTCTAAACCTATAACTAGGAACAATGGTTTTCTAGAGTTTGTTTAGTAATTCATGATTTGTCACCTCTTATTTTTAATATTATTTTAAACAGAATTGTTTTGGTCATTTGCTTTTAGTAATAGAGTATAGAAATGCTACTTGCTTAATAAATACTTAATTTTAATTATTTTGGTTTTACTTTTAATGTGGCCGAATCAATATTAAAATTGAGGAATAGGTCATAGCAATATATTACAGCATTAAAGATCATGTAGACTGTTAACTGTTCATTCGAGTCTGTCTCTAATCCGTTACTTTTAGAAGTTTCTCAATACTGAAAAGCCAGAGATGACCTTCCACGTCTTCCGTCGATCTTGCTATTCTAAATATTCATAGTAGTATCTACTTTTAATAAGAATCTGATTGGAGATAGTATACTATCCTCACCAGTTAAATGACCCAGCAATCACACTTAATTATACAAAATCAAAAAGTGTTCCCCCATCCTTATATTCGCCTGTTAGAATCATATATAACCAACAGATATTTTCTAGTCAAGCATGGAGAAGCTCATACGGACCTAGAAACCATCCTATCGGGAGTGCCTATATCTGCCTATATCCTATATCTTTTGTACACAGCAGACTTGCCGGAAACTAAGAACACAATATCAGCCACGTATGCAGACGATACCGTCATAATGGCATCTAACGATGATCCAAATCTCACTTCTCGATTCCTGCAACGTCACCTAAATGAAATTAAAAACTGGATCAAGATTTGGCGTATTAAAGCCAATACCAAAAAGTCGGTACACATTACCTTCACCCTCAAGAGGGGCACCTGTCCAAGTGTAATGATGTACGGCAACACCCTTCCTGAATAAAAAACAGTCAAATACTTAGGCTTTCGCTTCGATTGTCGCCTAACATGGACCAAACATATCTGGAGCAAAATTCAGTGATTTCAGTTCAAGGTTTTGCGCAACATCTGTGACGCTCCCTGGTACGTTTCAAATAAGAGTAATGCTCTGCAAATTGAAATGAATGATGAAATACCAGCTGCGAATCGCAGATCATTCCAAAGCGTTGGTGTGTGACCTACTGATCGGAATTCCGGAAAAGAGACTTAAGCGATGTGATCCAATGGACCTACCCCATCGCACGTAAGTGGTTAACTGGATCGTGTATCTATAATATTTATTCCATGTAATAAATAACTTGTAAAGAAGCCAGCCAGCGCCAGTGGGTTGGTTCTCCACTATGTCATTTGTGTATATTGTTACTTATTGTCCTTTATGACAGATTGTAATGTTCATGGAGTAAAATAGAAAAAACTTAATTAGATTACCTTGATATCTATCATATACGTTTTGTAAACACGAATTTCTAAGGTATTCTGGTGCCTCCATAAAGATTTTATATAATTTAATTGTTTTATTCTATTTAATAATAACATTAGAAGTATAACAACAAAATTTAATAATTTATTATATAATAATGTTACATTGCGATAAATAAAAAATTTTATCTACAAAACCATACTAAATTTATACATATTTTGCTATTATTTACAATACTTTTTAAGTCTTTTGGTATAAACTAATTAAATAAAAAATTTTATTGTACAAGCATATCGCATTATTAAAAATTATTATCGAAATTGTGATGTATGGTTAGATAATAATAATAATCACTAGCATAGGTATTAGTTGTCTTCTGAAAAATTCTAATTTAAAAATTCAGAATTTTTTTATTAAAAGCAGTTTTTATTGGTAACTAATCAGCCCATATTAAGAAATTTTGATATTTGCTTTGCCATTCTTTCAATATCAGTTACAAACTAAATTGGTTTGATACAGTCTTATGCTTGGTCAGTCACTATTGTACTATTGTGCAATACCATATTTATTTCTGTTTTGCATTTAGGACTTTGAGGTGTAACATCTTCATCAATGGGCTCTTTAGAGGTAATTGAGTTACTTGAAATATTTATGCTATTGGAAGTATTTAAATGAACACCTGCATCGTCACTGTGATTTTGAGTTGCAGAACACGACGATATACTATAAGATGTGTTGTACAATACTTCCATACTAGAGTTTTCCGTATTATTTTCCGAATTTTCAACTTTATCCAATTCGTATTTGTCCAGTGTGTGACTAATTTGTTCTTCAAGAATGTCATAGATCATTTGCGAAATAGGATTTTTCCCTTCGTCTAAATTTTCTCGAGAAGACGTTATTAAAGCTGAATGATCAAAATCAATTGAATCATCAATGTCATCATTTGTGGAATGGATTGTATTATTATTAGTGCTATCAGTCATTTTCTCAAGTTCTTTAGTAATTTTGATAATTTCCTGCATATCTTCTTTCATCGATTCCAGGTGTTGTTGTTCATTTTCAGAATAATTTGAAAAATCAGTATCAACTGACGTTAAACTCCATTCTGAAAGACTATGATTGGAAGAAACGGTAAGGAAAGTTCCATCTTCTCTAATCTGTAAATACACATTTTGATTAGATAGTTAGATAAGAAAATGTTTTTAAGAAACTGGACTACACAATCAGGGAAGATAGGTCTCCATATGAATACATCAAGAACAAAACTCAGGTGAACAAAAATGTAAACAACCACATCAGGCTTGGAAAAGACAACCAGGACGAGGAAATAAACAGAAGAATGAGCCTGAAAGAGTCTGAAAAAGAAGAAGATAGAATTGCACTACTTACAGTTGGTGGAAGCGGCGCCCTCTTTTTCCTTCTACGAAGCCTTTTCCCGTTAACGTTTTCTACCTTCTTCTTTTCTTCAAATGGATTTACGGTTACGGAATTTTCGACAGGTGTTAAAGCGTTTACTGATCCATTTAAAAATTTTTCGTTATTTTGGTTGGAATTTGACATGGCAACTCGTTCACTAAATCTCGATCTTGGAAGTAACGGAATTTCAGTTCTTCTAATTGTATCGGATGATGGTGGAAAAGTTGGTGGAAGCGTCTGTCGATGGGGAGCATATTCTGTTGCTGTAAATTGAAAAAGTTGCTGTAATACTTGGTAAGTTCTAAAGTGCAAAAAATGGGTATAACTACAAAATAATTTTAATATGTCTGCAACCCAATTATCTTCAAAAGTAATAAAAAGAGGATTATACCTTCATGCATATAAACCGAAAACAGTTACTCGTAGTACTAGGTCACGCTATAAAGCTATAATGTTTATTTGAGATTATGATGTCCTAATAACAATTTCAATACTATGTAAATAAATAAAATAACATAAAATTCGTGATTACGGGAATATTTCGTAGCAGAAGTCAATTTAATTATAATCACGTTAAAGTTTTTTTTAATAATTCTAGTAATTATCACGTGTATATGCCAGATGTCGATGAACTTTCATTGTTGTTTATTATTTAAAATAAAACAATAAACACTGACGACAAGAAGGTTTTGATTCAGCGGCGTCGCCAGACTTTTCCTCTGGGTAGGCCAAATTTAGATGACGTCAGTTTTCCATTTATCGTTCATATCCCCCCTTCTATAAAGTATCGCGCCCACCCCAAAAAGATGGCTGATGAATTTTTGAGAATATATGAAGAACACAAATTTGGAAATGATTCAAGAGTAATCGATTAATTTCTAGCGCCCACCGACCATATGACTACTAACGTTATAATGACGATTAGAAATTATCCGTTTTTTAGATAATCATTTTTGTTTTTTAATTTTATTAGCCTAGGAGTGTCGAAGGGTGGGGCAAACAAATAGATGAGTCTGGTGTGGTCACCCTTTGGTAACGCCGCTGTTTGGAATCAAAATGTTTTTCTCATGGATAGTCTAAAGAGATATTTTAATATATTTTAAAATGAAAAATAGCAGCTTCTATAAATTTACGAGTACATTACACTTGTATGCTGCACTACTTAAATATTTTTGAGAGACTGACCAGAAGTATGAAGAATCCTGCAATTATGACGCATTAAGAGCAAGCTTTAAAATAAAACTTAACCTTCACCATTAGAACTCTCATAAAAAAAACTGCCTATCTAATGTGCAATCTCAACTTGATAACATTAATATTATAATTTCGCATGTTTTGCACGAAATTCATAAGCTTACGATTATTTATTGTTTGTATTTCTGATATTGGGTCTCCAAATTCAATTTGGCACAAATCTGAGAAAATATTGTTATTTTTATAAAATCTTGGAAAAGTTACTTTGGAGTTCAAAAATTGGAACCCCTGTTTTACTAAACCTTAAATTATAATTTTACTACTGAAATTAAAAATTTGCATCTACTACCACAAGAATTATGGGTTGTGTTGGAAAAAACAATGGTTTTGTGACTTATGAAAAATACTTCAAGGGAAAATTTACGATATTTTGTTTTCATTTGAATATTACGTGCTAAGGTTTTCCTAAATTTACGTAGTATAAACGTAAACAAAATTTCGTACACCTGACCTTCTCCTCGGCCAGTCGTCCTGGCAGAGGCTTCGACGTATGGATTATTGAAAGAAAATTTTTGTTATGGTTTAAAAGTAGATTGGAAAACATTAGGCTAAGAGCAAAAATAAAAGCCATAGATAATATTATTTCAAACCTTTGATTACATTTAAGCAATTAACTAAACTTTTTAAATTTAAAAATGACCGAAGATAAGATAACATTAAACTGTTAAATTAAATATTGTTTCAAATATGTATCGATAATATTCGTATCTTATCTAAAAAATATCAAGGCTTATGTAAGTGTTAATAATTAAAGCAGCTAGGAAATTTTTTATATGAAATTTTAAATGAGATGCATACAGTTATTATGTCTGATTTAGTTATTTTTAGAACAATTTTTTTTAATTTTCAATACCTATTCTTCTTCTATCGCATAATGAATTAAATTGTGTTTATATAAGTCCGTTCGATGTGTAATTGCAAAATAATTATTTATATTGCTCAAATTCAACAAACGATTTATCATTTTTATGATGTCTCGGTTTTATTGTAAATATTAGCAAAATAATATAAATTAAATCATGTGGCATATCAACGTTAAAAATGCGGTTTTCAAACATTACCTAGTTATAAATATTTTCTTTCTCATCTAACGAGATAATAGATAATCTAAAACAAATTGACCTAAAAGCCGATAAAACTACAGACACTTCTAAAATACAACCAAAAATGTAATATGAACATGCTTTTTATTTCGTCGTTTTTAGATATAAAATAGTATTTTACATCACGAGTTTAGTAATCGTTCTTTAACAATGCACAATGTTCTTTACTTTTTTTTAAATCAAGTCAAAATTTTGGATTTCATTTATATTTTTAAATTTTTTGAAAATATTTTGTAAAATACTTACTGTGTTGGTGTTTTCTTATTTCTAATGGACTAGGCTGCACATTTTGTTTATTTTTCTTGCTGGATCGAAAAGATTTAAACAATCTAAAAATAAAAATTGGTAGTAAAAAATTAGTCTAAAAAGAAGAAGGAATGATGATTTAGAGAATAATTATGCAATGATCAGCAGTTATTGAAAATCAACTTTTTATTAATTATTATTTACTGTATGATAATAATTTTATATTTATCTTCTGATGTTATACTGAATCACCGTGGTATAAATACAATTTAATTATTTATTTAAATAAAATGCAAAGCATGTGCAATGATTTTAAAAACATAAAACGTAAAAAGATTTGCAGTTTTAATTATTAAGTATTTCATCAACCATTTTTTTACTCATCATAAAATTTAGAAATAGCATACTAATTACTATTTTAACCGGCAAGTTAATTGGGCGGTTAACCGCAAACAATTTTTTGGTCAATCTTAATTTTACAAATCTACCTACTTAATAAATTTTAAAAAACAATAAAATACTGAATTGATTTTGGAAGGTAAAAATTATAAAGAAAAAACACAAAGACTGATTCTTAAAAAAGCCAAAAATATCTGGAAAATTAATCACTCTGTATAACAATATCTGATTAGCAGGTTGACCCCAATTCTAGAACAATTATTAAAATGTCACACTAGAAAACCTATAGTTAACCATGGAATTAAAACCACGGCACAGTCAAATTTTATGAAACTATTGGTATAATATAGATTAAAATTCTAAAAACCTAATATACTAATCTCCAAGTTTTCCAGCTAGGTTTGTACCCTATACTAAAGGATTAAAAAATAAATAAAAGTTTGATTTTGAGGCACTGCCTCTTCTGCTCAGGTTTTTGAACTGACGTAGTCATCGAGCCGTTCTTCTTGAAGGATAAATATTATCAACATTTTTTTAAGTTCGGTAGAAACTATTTAAAAATTTCGCTTATGAATGTCTGTTTTTTTTTTCATACAAATAATTAAATAAATTGGCATTTAGAAATACCATGTTCATGTTATGTTAGATATGAGTTTTATATATTTAATTATTCACATAATTTTGATTAAATTTGGCTGGCTTTTAAAATAAGCACGGATGGTTATATTTATATAAAAATAAACAAATGCTAAGTAACAATTGTTAAAAACCCTCTTCCGTTATACAAATATGCAATGACTCAAAAAGGATTCACAGTCCTATCTTAGCAATGTAAATTGTACCGTTTGATGACTTGTTTTTATTAAAAATTGTATCTCAGAAACGCTACAACCAAATAGAAAAATTAATGGACATTTTTTCTTGTAAATTTCACTCTCTACATTTTTGATCCTATACATTTTTGCATTTTGATAATATCTTTTATGTTTTACATCCGAGTCCTTTTCAAGTCACTTAACTCGGAAACAGTGCGATGAAATAGAAAAATATATATAAACAAAAATGAAGAGAATAAAATTTGCAACAAAACATGTCTAATAAGTATTGCTCTAAAAGTGAGTTTTATGTGTCGAAAAAGTCTTCAAAAGGTACAATTTACATCGAGTTGTGAGTGAGTGGGTGAGTCACTGTATATACATAAATTTAATTAAATTTGTAAAATTTTACATCATCAGAACAATTTTTAGTCGAGAAATGTGACGAAAAAATACAATGTGTTCAAATTAACATAACATACATTTCCATATGATAAATATTTACCATAATCGAAAAGAATTTAAAGCTATTACTTTGCTAAATCGTTATAATTACAAGATTTATTTATAAAAATAATATAAAAACGATGTATGTGACTCTAGTAAACCTTAAATCTGTGGAATAGTTACTTAAGTATCTATTGTTTATTTTTAAACTTAATAATCTAGAAACACGGTGTCCTTGTTTAGTTACAATACGTATCGATATCTAATTGATGATTGAGAATAATATTACCTCATTTTAAGGATTTGATAATACCAAAATCAATTCAATTTTACAACCTTCAATACTAACTAAAAACAAAATAAGCAAGTATTGAGCAAATACCGGAATCAATTTTGAAACCAAGTCAAAATGTGGCCATTAAAAAAACACCCTGTATTGATGTATCCGAATATTTTCTAAATTCACTCTTTATGAAAACCGATGTATGGCTTCGTCATAAAAAGATCACAATGAAGTATATGAGGATTAATTGATTCTGATTTAACTCGATTTAACTGAGTTTAACCTGATTTAACTTTGAAGTAAAAATATATTCCAATATTAAAATATATTTAATCAATTGCAATTTTATTGAACGAACACAGAATATTTTAAATAAATTTTGTGAACGCTATTCTCTCAGTTTTGATAGTTCGAAAATTATTTAACATCGATAAATTCTTCATTGATTAAAACAGACATACCATCATAAACTATTTGCAGCTAATAGCTAATTGTAATCAACATATTATTGACGTAAATATTTTTTCTTAATCTATATTATTAGGCTTAAAAATAATTAAATTACAAAATTTGAATAATTCAATCTAAATAAAATCAGTTTCACTTGATCTATATGTTTTAATTAACTTTAATTTTTAGCATTCGACAAATTTCATTAATAATTAATTTTTACTTGTACGAAGCTTAAAATAGTATGTCGTTTTACATTGAATTAAGTAATTTTTAACCGGTCTGCAGATTTAATACAAAGCAATAATTATGATATAATTAAGAAACTTGATAACATTTTGTGAGGTTAAGAAATGACACAGTCAATGTGGAGTCACGACAAACTTCTTGAAACAACTTTCTTGATTATGTCAGTATGGAGTACAGCATATTTAACTTTACAGCTTCACAGAAGACCAAGCTCTCAAGTTTTTCAAGTCTTCAGAAATATTTTTTGTATTTTTGTGTATTTTATTTTTTCATTATGTCAGAATGATTTTTATTTTTCCAATTTTCGATATGCTCTTGCAACCCATTTAATAAATGAGTCGGGTATATGCAAAACCGGACATGTCACTTAGAGTGAATTTGAGAAATTTGATACAAACGTCAGTTTTCAACCCCTATTTTTTGTTTTTATTACCAAAAACTTTCGTTTAAATGGTAGAACAGGCCATGTGGAACAAAAGGTATATCTCAGATTGATTTTTGTAAAATGTGACTTGTCCGGTTTTGCATATACCCGACTCAAATACATATATAATTTAATCCTCTAAATAAATATTAAATCAAAAGTTTAAAAATAACAGGTTAAATGAAAAATGAGACAAATTATGTGAGGGACCGAAATATTCGTTTTTTACTCTTCAACTCCAACTCAAAAATTACGGATCGAGAAAGACGCAGATCTTTGTTTTTAACTTAAATTTGACTGCAGATAGCAGCTGATATGATATGATGGCAAACGTTAGCAGCTGCACGGTTGGAAATAAACTGACCGGTTTTTCTCACTAAAATGACTTGGAGGGTTACGAAAGGCGTTTTTTAATTCCTATTGTGCCGATTGGTTTACTTTTGAACGATCGCTTTTGTTGCACTAGGCCAATTTTCCAAGTATTTTGCTTTGTGTATCACGCTGGGTCCGCGACTTTTTTTGGCTGTTCAGGATAGAAGCCTTATCCCTAAGGTGGACGCAGGACTCGAGAGTCGCGGTTTGCAATTTCTCTCACTAAATACTGTGTTGTTAGATTCACAGCAACATACGTGGAGCACACATACCGTCAACACAATGAACTAAATATTTACCGACTTATTTAAATTAACTGATATTTGAAGTTCGTTTCATTTTATGTTATCTATCAGATTTACTATAATATCTTCTGGGGACACTCTGACTGCTTGACCCCAATAATTAATATGCATATCTGCTCTTCTGAACATGGTTTTATCAAAATTTAAAAATCTAAACTTCATTTGGAATCCACAGGATAGTTGTCATAAATCATAAAATGAATAACAACGAAAAGCTATTTATTTATTGCAATACAGCTATCATGGATTCTAATTACAGGGACCCAATATTCTGGCACCATAGCTGTACAATCTCACGAGCTACCACTGGAATATAGAATTGTTATGTAATGGCTACAAACAACAAGGAAAAAGGTTGATAATATAATGATAATGAATATCAAAATTACAAAGCTTTCGATAGAGAAATATCTAAAAAAAAGTGAGTCGATGCACTCCTACACTGTTAAAAATTTATGGAAAATTACAATAATTTTTATTGTAAAATTAACGTTCAAAAACTTGTAAATTAAGGAAACGTTGGTGTAAAATTAAAAAATTTGTGTAAAAATAACAGCACAATGTAAAATTACTTATTTAGATAATGTAAAATTAATTTTTGTTCTGAAAATTTACAAAAATTTTGTAAAATCACAATGATATAACTAGTAGTTTTACAGTTTCCATATGAGTACATATTACTTGGATCCTTATGTATATTTACATAGATTATCATAGGTCACAAAATTGCCAATGATTTTCTATGTAATTTTTGTACAGTGTCTGTTAGCAATGTAAATAGTTCATTTTGAAGTTAATTTTTGTCATATAAAACTTGATTTTATAGCAAAATGTTTCAGACATATTTTGTTGCAAATTTCATTCCCTTTATTTTTGTTTCTACACATTTTTCTATTTTGTAGCACCGTTTCAGAGTAACAGCGACTTTAAAATCACTGAAAATTTTTAATAAAATTAACATTGCTCTTATGGGAGTATTTTAAAGTCGCTGTTACTCAGAAACGGTGCGACAAATCAGAAAAATGTATAGAAACAAAAATGAAGAAAATAAAATTTGCAACAAAATGTGTCTGAAATATTTTGCTATAAAATCAATTTTTATATAACAAAAAATAACTTCAAAAGGAACTATTTACATTGCTAACATACGAGTGTACTCATCCATCGACTCACTTTTTTTTAGATATTTCTCTATTGAAAGCTTTGTTTTTCTGATATCCATTATACATATTATCAACCTCCTTACTTGTATCTTATGTGTCAAAGAAAGGCTTCAAAAAGTACTCTTTGCATTGTTAACATAGGAGTGTATGAATAATTTCTTGAGCCACTTTATGTTAATCTCTTACGCAAATTTTCAGAGGTTGGTCTCTCCTGAACCCTAGAGAACCGTATTCAGTCACTAAATGTTTATCTGCTATAGCTCCAGCTAATATTATATGTAGATTGCTTGAACATTTTCATGGCTTTTCATGGAAAATTTACTGTATAATATGCATCTATGCATATTAGGGTGTCCGTTATTTCCCAAATTGTTTTTTTTGCTGCTGCCCCACGAATTTTTAGTTTTTGCCCCCAAAAAAAATATCAAACCCAAAAAACTCATAATTTTATAATTAAACCATGCCGCAATCATGTTTCAATTCACATTTAAATAACATGGGATTTTTGTACTTTTTGCATTTAATTTTTTTTCTCTCAAACAAATAAGGTTACAGCAATGACCAATATATATTTTTATAGAAAATTGAATGCTCTACAAAAAAGATTTCTTATGATTTTTGGATAAATTCACTCCTCCGAAAATTATTCAAGAAAGCTATAATATCCATCATAAATATCGTTTTAATCTTGAATAACTTTCGGAGGAGTAAATTTATCAAAAAATCATAATAGATCTTTATAGTAGAGCGTTCAATTCTCTATAAAAATATATATTGATCATTGCTTATTTGTTTATTTTACCTTATTTTTTTCAGAGAAAAAAATTAAATACAAAAAGTACAAAAATCCCATATTATTTAAATGGGAATTTGATAGCACTTTAATCTTGAATAACTTTCGGAGGAGTGAATTTATCGAAAAATCATAAGAGATCTTTTTTGCAGAGCGTTAAATTCTCTATATAAACATATATTGGTGATTGCTGTAACCTTATTTGTTTCAGAGAAAAAAAATTAAATACAAAAAGTCCAAAAATCCCATATTATTTAAATGGGAATTGTAACATGATTTCGGCATGGTTTAATTACAAAATTAAGAGGTTTTTTGGGTTGGATATTTTTTTGGGGGCAAAAATTAAAAATTCGTGAGGCGCCAGCAAAAAAAAACCAACTTGGGAAATAACGGACACCCTAATGTATATTTACAGAACCAACTTTGAAGATCTGTTTTAATGGCTGTGAATCAAAATTTAGAGCTATTGTTTTGCTATTACAGGAAAGAGCAAATAGATATATAGGCGGTTACTCTTTGGGAATCCCCTTTAGAAGAGGACAGAATTTATATACAGCGTTTTATATACAGTTGCTTCAAATTGAAAATTCATAGACGCATGCTTCTAAAATGAGCATATAATATGTTAACAATGTAAATTGTACATTTTAAAGACTTTTTACTTTATTTTTGCAATGCATAATTTTTGCGCCGATGAACATCATTCATTATGAAGAATTCATAGTATTGATGAAATAATCATTGTAAAAGATAAATTTTGTTCATTGGCGCAAAAATGATGAATTTTTCATTTTTTTCGGTACTTATGTGAGACATTTTTTATTGAAAATTTCATTCCCTTCATTTTTGTTACAAACATTTTTCTATTTCGTCACACCGTTTCCGAGATACAGTGACTTTAACATTAACATTCGGTTTTTAATTTAATTAAGAGACAGATGTAAAAAATCACTGTATCTTGAAAACGGTGCGTCTAACTAGAAAAATGTATATAAACAAAAATAAAGGAAATTAAATTTTCAACAAAAAATGTCCGATAAGTAAGTCTGTAATGAGAAAATCAGTCTTCAAAGTGAAGATTCTGTATTTTTGTTTTATATTCTGTCGAGAAAAACTACAAATAAAAATTGAAGAACTTGGAAAGATATTTTTATGAAATATAAATGATGGCAGAAGTCGATTGCTGTACTGGTTGAATATAGAACGAACATTTAGAATTTGACTATTAAACTTAGCAAAGTTTCTTGAATTAAATAAATTAAATCCTATCGAATACTATTATGCAGTACTTTGGGCCAACCATAATGAAATATCAAAAATCGCAATTGAAACCGATTCCTTTAAATTTTATGTAAAAATAAACGGTCATTACTCTTTCAAATTTGAAATCAAGATATGAACTTGGTCGACCTCGTACACCAAATTTATTTGGTTTCATTTTGTGTTAGTTTTGATCCAAAAATTAGTTTGATTTTTGATTTGTAAAGGTAGAGGTTTTCAGTTTTGCAAAATTGCAACTTGCAAGTAAAGAAAGTTGCGTTATTTAATTGAAGCGGTACTTCGAAACGATAGGTATTCGTAAATATATTTTGATTTCGTTCATTGAATTTAACACAAATTAATTGATCAATAAATCATAGTGATTTACAAATTGAATATTTGAATTGTTAGTGTCTAATCGTTTACGATTAGATGACTAAATATAAGAAAGGCTTAGTCAATAGTTCGAAATGAAGCTTTAATTTTAACTACAAAATTAACTTTATTTTTAGATAAACAAAATGTGCCATGGAAAAGTAAATAATTGATCGTTTTGCGAACGTAGTAACAAAATTGTATAATCATTTTTTATGTATTTGAACAACATTAGTCAGATTATTTATAAATAGCACAATTAAACTATCAATGGGATTGGAAATGAATTTTAAAAATAAAATAGTGGTTTAAAAATGGAAGTATCTAAGCAGTGGCAAATTTGTTCATTTAACTTACACCGACCGGCATTTTGAGAAAATTGTAGAAAGAATTGAAAAAATAGTTAAATAAACAAAATTTCTTACAAAGCATTTCTTATTGATTCACCAAAACTATTGGACCTTTTAAGTTTGCCGTTATTCCAAAAATGTGATTTTTCTTTTCCCTCGTAAAATGGATTCAAATGTTCCGGGTAATCACTGACACTTTCACGATTTTTACTCATTTTTGTAACTTGTTCGGCAGCACAACAAGGCGTTTAGCACTTTTAATCGTAGATAACCTAATGGAAATCATTTTCTTAACGATGACTTATACCCCCACTTTGTAGGAATTGTACCTTACAGTGGCGTAGGCGACTTAATACACCTGCGTAATTCACGACCTTATTACCGTGTGACATTGAAGGTATAATACTATTTTTTATATTATGTTCTCACTCGGTTCTCGGATTGTACCGTTATACCTATCAGAACCACTCTATTCGACTTCGAAATTTGTTTTAACCTTTTGTAGCGTAACTATGCTAATATGGCTACTGTTTGTTCGATATCATTTTTTTTTGTTAAACATTATCAATACAAGTACTTGGGTTGACTATTGATTTATAAAAGAACCAAGGTTGCTTTATTGATGTTTCAACAAAGGCAACTATTTTGTTGTCCTACATTTAATCAATTTTTACAATTTTCAACCAATGCATAATTAAACTAAATTTTCAAAATGTAAAAATTATAATGATTCATTAAAATTAAAAGTAATTAACAGAAATAGTTTATCTGCAGGTCACTGAGATTCTGTATAAAATATTAGTTCCTCATTACTACCGCAAAAATTAATTGCTATTTTTAATTAAGTCAAAAAATTTGTTTAATGGCATAACCGTAAAATAATATACTTTGTATTTTAATCAATTATTGATTAAAATATTTTTCCATGACGATGCCGTTTTAATTATGCAAAAACTTTGCATTTTTCAAATGCTTGCCCTGTTGCAAATGCCCAATTAATTCATATAGCCCAAGCACCATTTTGATGCTAAAAAACAGCTAATTAGTGGCTATTTAGCTATAGTTGGCAGCATAACCGCTGCGGCAGCTAGCTAAATAGCTTGTAAATTGCATCCTTATTGCAGCAATATTGCTAAAATGGACCACTATTTTTAAGCAAATTGCTAGCTATTTAAAAGCAATTTGGTTGCTGCCAGACAGGTAATATCGCGCTTTTAGCTAGCAAAATAGCGTATATTTAGCTAGCTAAATAGCGTGTTCTTAGCTAGCTAAAATCCCGCTATCTGTTAACTAAAACCCCGCTATTTAGCTAGCAAAAAACGTGCTATTAGCTGTCTGGCAGCAAGCAAATTGCTTTTAAATAGCTAGCAATTTGCTTAAAAATGACCAATTTTCTACTTCTTAAAATTTAATTATTAATTTAAAAAAAATAATTGGAAAATAAAAATATATTTTGTGTCCCATTATAATTATTATTAATCAATTTTTATTATTTAATTACATATTATTCCTAAACAATTTATATTATAAATGTATAATTTATAAATAAGGCCCGGATTTTTAGGCACTGAAAACTTTCAAAATAGGCAGGCAAATAGGCATCAAAAAATTAGATTATAGGCACTAATAGGCAATCTAAAATAAAAAATTAAATTATTAAAATAAAGAATATAAAATAAATATAAAATTTGTACAAAAAATTTTATTTATTCAATTTAACTTTTAATTCAACAACATTTCAACATTTACATAACAAATTAAAATATTTTCCAAATATTTTGGAGTTAAACTTCTTATGTTGTCCGTTAAAATTTGTTTGTACCCAGAAAATGACCGTTTACGTCACAAGAAGTAACAGGAGCATATTTAAAATCTAAGCTTCCAATTTTATTTGGGAGACTATTTGAATCTCCAGATAATACTTTGATAATTTGCATTAAATCCGAGTAGCCCAGGTTTTTCACCAAAAGAGCATCCAATCGTGCAGAAATAAGTTTTACAATCTTACCCGGAGCGTCTTTCAATTGTAGTTGCAAATTTTAAAATTTACTAATATTAGTATGCAATGCTTTTCTCTTAGTTTCTTAGCTCTTAGGAAGATAATCTTCACTAAATTTTTCTCAAGATTAGAAGCCTTAAACGCCTCTTGTGCTTTCTCTATGCAGTCTGCAGTATTAAAATCAATAAAACTATCAATGACTTTTCTTACATTTTTAAAATTTTTATGGTAAAACACTGCAGCCCCGATCCATGTGCCCCATCTCGTCAGCACAAGCTTTAGAGTCAATGGAATACAGTAAGTAACGAACATATCCGGACACTCCTATGTTAACAATGTTAATTGCACATTTTGAAACCGTATTTTGACCTATAAAAATCGCCTTTAAAGCAAAAATTTTTGGATATTTTTTGTTAAAAATTTCATTGTCTTCAATTTTGTACCTATACATTTTTCTATTTTGTTGCCCCGCTCTTAACTGACTGCGACTTAAGCAAGACTGTAAAATACAAAATATATTTCCGTTTTTGAATTACATTCCATGGTTAAAATTATAAAATAATTGAAATAAATATTCATTTAGGCAAGTTATAGGATAAAATCAATTGAGAAAAGCCATTTAGGCGCAATTTACGAAAAAAGGCACTAAATGTAGAAAATAGGCATTTTAGGCAGTTTAAAGAGCTGTTTAAAATGATCGCAAAGTCGCAAAATACATTTCGCTGCAAAAAGAATTTTAAAGCCTGTACGGAATCAAAAAAGGCAAATGCCTAGAAATCCGGGCCTTATTTATAAATGATATATTTTACCTATTACTTTATACTTATTACTATTATATATAAATTATAATTATTCGCCTTTTCCTTATTGATGGATTTTAGTCTGTAAAATTAAATGTGTATTATTAGATTTAAAATTTTTTTTTACTTAAATATTACCTCAACCACGGTTTGAACCACCGACCTTCACATCATGTTTTAGTTAGTTTAAAATATTTATTAATAAATTAATCGTTACAAAAACATTTGCTAGTCCAATGAGCAATTACATAAGTGCCAATTGGACAAACATTATAATTTTCTTACAAACTAGGAGCCCCTCGTGGTAACACATATCTCCAGATTTTTTTGGGGTAACCAGATTGGTTTAACAATAATTAATCTTGATTGGTATAAAGAGTCTAAAGTGTCGTATTAAAATTTTAACGAAAAGTTTCTTTTGCTGGAAAAGTGGAAAAAACCAGCTTAAGGTAATTCTTGATTTTAACAATAACAGTAATAACAATGAATATATAATTCGAAAACAGAACAGAGTAACAAATAACAAATAACAGAGAATAGAATATTAAAAACTTAACTTAACGATGATGGATCGATTAACTAATCAATCAATCCGTATGTTGTCGTAGCTAATTTATGGAAGGCTAACGGTTTGTATTCGCGTTCTTCTCAAGGTTCAGGGATATTCCTTCCTGTGGCGTAGCAGCTAGTGGTGGTGTCAGGTGTCGTTTGTGGGATGAGGAAGTTGAGTTTGGAAGGATGGTAGTGTTTGGAATGGGAGCTTATATTTGCGTATAGTGTGGTTGTTGGTGATGTTTTGTGTAAGTGGACTGTTGAGTGTTTGGTAGGTGTAGAATTTCTCGGATAACCTCCCGATGTGTTCTCCGAGAAATTCTACTTGTGTGTTTTCGTGTAGTGTTGTAAGTCTCGTATATCTGTCTGCCCCCGTGACGAGGCGTAGGCAGCGGTTCTGAAAGACCTGCAGGGGCCTCAGGCGTGTTTTGGAAACACCCACCCATGCAGGACTGGCGTACGTTAGGATCGGTCTTAGTACGGTTTTGTATAACGTACGCTTGTTTTCAGAACTCATCTGCCCACTTTTCATGAGGGCATAGATCTTACGTTGGGCTCCGTAGGCTAATTGCCTTCGGAGCATTAGGTGTGTATCGAAGTTCAGCCTGGAGTCCATTGTGACTCCCAGGTATTTCACATTTGCTTGCGGTATAATCTTTTGACCGTCCAGTGTCAGATGTTGGAGGACTCTATGGTTTGTTCTTTTTCTAGCAAAAACGATCGTTTCTGTCTTCCCCGCATTTAACTTGATTTTCCATTTTTGGAAATATTGTGTAATGATGTCTAAGTGTATTTGTGTTTGTTTGGTGGCGACCTGTGCGCTGAACGAGTGTGCGTATATGGCAGTGTCGTCAGCGTACAGGGCCATGTTTGTGTTCGTGAATGTGGGTATGTCTTTGATGTAAAGGATGAATAGTTTCGGTGTCAGTACGGAGCCTTGGGGTACTCCAACTTCGATATCTTTGGGATGGGAAATGGTAGCATTGACTTTGACCGCAATCGATCTGCCGGTGAGGTAGGAGAGGACAAGTTTGATAAGGTGATTAGTGAATCCAAATTGGATCATTTTGAATATTAGACCGTCAGTCCAGGTTCTGTCGAAGGCTTTTTCTATGTCTAAAAGTGTCATTACAGTGACTTTGTCATTGTTGAACTGACCTATTACATCGTTAACAATTCGGGTCACTTGCAGGGTCGTGTTAAGACCCGCAGTAAACCCGAATTGATAAGGATTGGTAACTTCTAGTCGCTTTTGTTCGTTGGTCAGTCTGTGTAGGATTATTTTTTTAGTCAGTTTTGTCATTGTGTTGAGTAGTGTGATTGGTCGGTAGCTGAGAGGAAGAGTAGGGTCTTTGTTAGGTTTGCGGATCGGGATGGTGAGGCCTTTTTTCCAGGCCGACGGGAAGTATTGTAGGGTTAGGATAGCATTTATGATGTTGGATAGTTGGAGTATAGCTTTCCCGGACAGGTTTTTGAGAACCTTGTTCTCAATTTTGTCCGGTCCGGGGGCTTTTTTGTTGGGTAGGGATTTTAGGATTTGGATGATTTCGTTGGGATTGGTTAGTAGGATTTTTCGTTGTCGCTTGGGGATTTCGTATGATCGATTTGAAAAGTCAAGCACAGTTTGTTTAATCTCCCTTTGTTCCGGGGTGTCGGTGTCGTCTAGTCACATCATGAGACGTCCTCTTAAACCGTTTGCCTATCCTGGTTAATTGAAAAACTTCCAAGCAAAAGTGTATAGGTTTTACCAACTACAATATACCTGTGTAAGGGTCAATTATTGTACTATGTGGATACAACAAATAACAAAAGATAAATTTGGCTATTATATTTTATTTTAAATGAAAATGAAAAAGCAATACAGTTATATTTTAAAAATTTGTATTATTAGTGCATTTTACCGTTACTTTTTTGAAAATTCATTTATTATAAACTGTGATCGTAAACTGCGAGATTGTAAACTGTGATTGTAAACGTATATTTGTAAACATTAATTACCAACAATGGAAAATTACTATATAAGGAATACTGGTATTCAAAAAAATAAACTAAGAAATGATATTAGTCTGATCGATAAAAAAAAAATTTAGAAGAAGTGGCACATTTAAAAGACGTGCTACTTATAACCGAAATAATTTAGGGAAAAATTCACCACGTGATAAAATTTTAGAAGAAATTGACAATAGTGGCCATGATTTTATACATAATAATAATGGCGATTCTAAAATTATTAGAGATGCCAGTCCAGAAGCAATCCATCACGCCGCTAAAAATATTTTTTGTGATTTGAATAATTTTTTTTAATAATCCTTACGTAAGATGTGGGGAGAAAGGGGGGAGGTTGCCACAATCTTACGTGCCCTTACGTAGGGGGTGAGAGGGTCGAAAATTACAATAATTACGTAATTAATAGACGGCCCCTTATTACAACGTAATATTATAACGTATTATAATATTACAGTGTTCTTTTGAACAATTTAGTGAGTTGACACGTGCTCTCATGTGCCTCCGTGGCTACGGACCTGGTTTCCACATTCGTTAACACCGATTACCATACGAATGCTCCAATGCTGGAGTTGAATTTAAAAAAATTCTATTCAAGAGATTTTGCACCACTTTGTATTTTGCTTTCTTAATTGAAGACTTTTTACAAACACTTTGGTTGTGCCACTCTGTATTCTGTCGGTAAAAACGTGGTGCAAACGCCTCCATTAATTACGTATTAAAACAATTTTTTAATTTTTTTACCCCCCCTCCCCAAGGAAGGGTACGAAATATTTTAGAAACTCCCCTCCCACATCTTACGCAAAGATAATTAAACAAAAATAATGTTAAAATCCCCCTCTCAAGCGCATATATTTACAAAATATGCATAACAATAATATTATTACCTTATAAAAATGTAAATTAAATTTTATTTATATACATAAATAAAATTTATTAAAGACTAATTGCTTGCTGTCAGCAATCAATTTTCAACAGCTATTTAGCGGCCTATTAGCACGTCATTGCAGCTCGCTGCCAGCAAGCAATTTTCACCAGCTATTTAGCGGCTTATTAGCACGTCATTGCAGCTCGCTGCCAGCAAGCAATTCTCAACAGCTATTTAGTGGCTTATTAGCACGTCAATGCAGTTTGCTGCCAGCAAGCAATTTTTAACAGCTATTATTTAGCTAATTTGCAGCTATATTTTTAAATGGTTCACCGCTGGCAAAATAGCACTAAATTGCTTGCTGCCAGCAAGCAAATAAACAGCTGAAGAATTTCGCAGCTGCTATTTAGCTATAAAATGCTACTTGGGAGGTATATCCCAACAAAATATCCTTCAGATTTGTACTGGGCCTTGTTGGAGACATTGGATCATGTTGGAAATCAGCAATGGGCTATGTTGGTCTACGATGAAAAGTGCAAGTTAATGGGCTCTTTTGGGACATCCCAGGTAATTCCAAGAGAAATATGAAGATTTAATAATTGACATAAAAGTCTACCAGAAAGAAAATTAACAATAACTATCAGCTGCAGCTGCAAGGTATAAACCATACATGTATACGGTATTTCAAACATCAACAATTGCCAATGCGGGATAGTTGCGTAGGTTTCGATATCGTTAAGAACTGGCCCAATGGAGATTTCTTCTCAAAACCCTCCGGAAATCAGCCCTGATGTTCTTGCCCAAACAGATCCGAAGTCGGCCCAGATTAGTTGCACAAAAATGGCATTTCAACTGCAAGTGTAGCAAGCAGTACTCTACTTCAAGTCTAATTTTAATTTAAAAAACGCTAATTTTGAATATTTGATTATTGAAATATTGAGTATTGCGCAATGCAATATCATGATGAGTGTATTTGAAAAGTTCACAACCCTGGTCGGTGACCAGGACCAAAATGCACAGACTTCAGACTTCAATTCAATAGCAAGAAATCTGAAGAAATATGGCATTACCCATGTGGGGTGTGGTCAGGGCCGGGCAGTATTTGAAATACATTTTGTATTTTGTATTTCAACATATATTTTCAATGTATTTGTATTTTGTGTTTCAAATACCCAAAACAAATGTATTTTGTATTTTGTATTTCAAATACAAATTACAAAATACTGTACAGAATACAAAATACTATAAAATTGATAACATCAAATAGACAAGGCCGTATTCAGTAACAGTACCGTAAAAAATTTTTGTTTGCGATTTTTTTCATTCCACGATGTTACTGAATACGGCCCTGCCGTTGTATTGTATTGTTATTTGTTTTGTTCCCAACCAAGTAGTATTTGAAATTATGTATTTTGTATTTTATATGCTATATTTTGTATTTGAAATACTGTATTTTGTATTTTAAATACTCGGAACAAAATGTATTTGTATTTTGTATTTCAAATACCCAAAACAAATGTATTTTGTATTTCAAATACATATTTTCATGTATTTTGCCCACCCTTGGGTGTGGTAAAATCCACTGTTTGCGGCAGTCGCGCCATTTATTTTAACTCGAGCGGTCGCGTTGCGGTCCTTAGGTCCGCATGATGAGATATCAGTTGTTTTGTGTGATTATGTTGCATGTCACACAAAAATCATTAAAAGAAAACAACTTTTATTCAAATTTAACAGTTTACTAAATAAACTGTATTGATTCAAGAATTAAGTAAATAAAAGCGAAATTCTAGTTTAGTACTTATAATTGCTAAACTTCGGTTAGCGGTTAGAGGGAGGTAGAACAGGTAACTTTTCTGTGGCAATGCTCTAGAGTCTAGACAAACAAATTTCTCACAGGAACATGAAAATTTTATCAACAGTGCGGACCTCTGTTCCCCGACGCGACTGCCCGAGGGTTAAAAGTAATGGTTATTTTGAAATTCTTTTGATCAATAAACTCAATGTTCTTATTTTTTGTTGGATAAAAACTTCTTGTATAATCATCAACAAATGGCGCAAAGGTTATTACTTGACTGAAAAGTTAATGGCACAAGTTAAGATACTAATCTTAACTATCTAGACTAACTATCTATCTATCTTCTAACTAGAAGAACTATCTTCAAGTGTGAGCTTTATTTATTTATTTATTTAGGGTTTATTAGATTATTTCTATTATTATCTTTACGTCTTATTTTATGGAATGAAGCTGATTCTAATGGCGTCAATGTAATCGAATCGGGAAGCGAAGATGACATCCATGATGTTTTTGAAAGAGATCACAACACCGACTCAGAGCAAGTAATAACAATCGAAGATGAAATTGTGGCAGAGGCAAGTGGGGCAGTGATGTTGATAGCATGACAGCGAAAAGAAAACTTTCGAATAAGACTGAGAACAAAAACAGAGAGAAGATTTTTTTTCATTAACTCCCAGATACAGCAATCTATCAAAAACGATAATAAGCTTAATTTAAAGACAATACGACATGTACAGAGTGCTCCTGTGAGCAATCTGCGTATTCCAAAAATAACCTAAAGATCTTCTGTTAATGAAGTATGTACATAGTATGTATAACATTCTTTACAATAAATGAATACATGGGCGCCAGCAGGATTATTTTCAGGGAGGTACAGTCACACAGAGAAAACTGAAACTCAAAAATATAAGAAATACCATATCAATATTTAAGAAAAACCCAAAAAATACACCCCTAAGTTTTTGTTCAAACAGTGACTTAATCACTAAATAAAAAATGCATTTATTAATCTTTTTTCGTGTGTTACTTTTCATGGCAGGGGGGTGCAAGTGCACCAATCCAAACAATCCAATACATATTTGACTGAATTTAATAACAAGTTGTTTCCGTTTAGTAACTATATGTTTACGCCACGTTAGTCTTCTATCAAGATGAATTCCAAAATACTTAGCATCTGAGGTTTGTGGCAATATGCAATCATTTAGTTTGACAAGCGGGAAAGTATCTTTTCTCATAGGGAAGGTCACATGCACTGACTTTGTTTCATTAGCCTTGATGCGCAATTTCTCAAGCCAGTTTTGTATCATGTTCAAATTTGATTGCAGAATTCTAGATGCTATTATTGGATCTTCATGTGATGACATTATTGCAGTATCGTCTGGAAATGTGGCTACAGTTGTGAATTTTGATGTCGGCAGATCAGATCAGATCAAATCAGTAAATACAAAAGAGGGCCCAGAATGCTACTTTGTGGAACTCCAGACTGGATAGAGTGTAGGTCAGTCATTTCGTTTTGTTGTTTAACAAGAAAATGTCTGTTGCTTAGATATGATTTGAGGATCTGGTCAAAATGGTGAGGAAGATTTTTTTCCGGTTTATAAAACAAAGCCTCGTGCCATACTTTGTCGAAAGCTTGACTTATACCAAGAAAAGCTGCTGAACAAAACCATTTTGTTTCAAGATCGTTGTTAATTCTTTGGACTACTCTATGTACTTACTCTATGGTTCCGTGGTGATTCCGAAACCCAAACTGATGGACGGGAATTAGCTTTTGTTCCTCTATTATAGGCTTTAATTGCTGGAGTAAGAGTTTTTCAAATACTTTAGATAATACAGGGAGCAAGCTTATTGGTCTGTAGGATTTAACGTCTTTGACCTTTTTTCCTGGTTTTGGGATCATAATAATTCGAGTGACCTTCCATTGGTTAGGGAAATGGTTTATTTGAATAATAGCGTTAAAAATGTAAGTTATGACTTTAATGCACTTATTGTTTGCTTCTTGTAGTACTTTTCCCGTGATCAGATCAAATCCCGGAGCTTTATTTGGATTTATTTCTTTATTGACTCTTTGGACTTCACTCATTCTAAATTTTTGAACTGTCAGATCCATTTGAAAAGGAGACTCCAGATATTCTCGTATTTCCTCGTAAGCCTCATTAGACGAAGAATTTGGTTGAAAAGTGTTTGATAGGTGTTTAGCAAACGCATTTGCTTTGTCTTTGTCGGTTTTAGCCCATCTATTATTTTCATCCTTAATTGGTGGAATTGATTTTTGTGGTCTTTTTAGTTTTCTGGTGGCTTTCCACAGGGAGTGCTCAGTTGCTTCCGTTGGGCTCAAGCTTTAGAGAGAAGATGACTCGCATTACTAATGCGAGTGATGCGACTCCAAGAAGTAGAAGCGTTTATGTCGGAAAAGATAGATCCAACTGGAACACAATTTCATCAAATACACGTGTTCAAACGATAGCAGATGATATTATTTCGCAATTACCGGGTGTGAAGCAATACGTAAATACTGGCAACTGCTTGTTGATCATCAAATGATTGAAGACATGGTGAAGTGGACAAATGCAAAAATTTAGCAAAAAAATCAGAAGTCAACTGATGTACCTGAAATCAAATCTTGTGACAAGTAGATGGAATTGGAGTGAAATTCTTCCGTACTACAATATCTCTAAACTGTTTCCAATTCCTGATGATTTGTCTTCGTTTCGAAAATACACAAAATCATAAAGAAAGAGTGGCAATCGACAAATTAACTGCTGTATGAGGTATTCTGGAACGGCTTTTCAACTGCAAACAATCATACGTTCCTTTGGAGTACTTCTCAGGAGATTGCACCGATAACTTAGGTCAAAACCCATACCTTAAGTTCAACTTGATATGGTGTAAATCCTTGCTTTCGGACTTAATTAACCATATTTTTAGGTCAGGTGAGGTCGACCATTTCCTCTTTTTTTTTGTTTTAGCATAAGCAGGGAGGAGGAAATCTCGTACGAAACACCATCGCCATTTGCGATGGTAGTAACAGACTTTCACTAACTAAAACCTCCCCCCTACCCCTCGGCTTATCGAACACGAGAATCAGCCGTAAGGCATTTCTTTCGTGTCGTGTCGTGAAAAAAATGTTTAAAAAAGTCAGGTTTTTTTTTACTTTTCTTGCGAACCCCATATCTCTTAAACTAAACGTTTTAGAAAAAAACTGATGGTATAAATCGGATAGGGAATTTAACGGGCTACAACTTTGGTTAAATAATTTTTTTTAGAAAACTAACCGTTTTCACAGAAATGCTGAACATAATGAACAAGGTGTAGGTAAAAAGGAATAAATTTACAAAATTTATTTTAATACATTTTTCAAAATGGCCTCCCTCATAAATTATTATCATAAATTGACAAAGTAATTAACGATAAACTAATGCGCTTTATAACAATGACTTTAAAACAAATGCTATATCTACCTAATTCAAATTGAAATTTTTAGCAATTTTGTAAATTTATATTTTTTTACCTACACCTTATTCATTATTTTCAGAACTTCTCTAAACACAGTTGGTTTGCCAAAAATATTTATTGGGCCTAAGTTGTAGCCCGTTAAATTCCCTATCCGGCTTGGGCCATCAGTTTTTTTTCTAGAACATTTCGTTTAAGAGATATGGGGTTCGCAAGAAAAGTAAGAAACCTAAATTTTTTAAACATTATTTTCCTTAATTTAATTCATAACTCGAAATCCGTTGATTCTAGACAATAAGAGGTTATAAGCTAATTTGTAGATAAGCGAATGATCTTTAAAAAAGTTCTAATCCATTAAGCCTAAAAAATTAATAATATCGGAGGTATGACCGTTTGAAATCAGAAATTCAAAAAATAGCTTTAAAGGGAGGTACCCCCAAGAGTTTGGACTTGGACACAAACTTTATTTAAAAATTTGTTTTAGAAAAGTGTCCTTTATCACCACCTCGAAGGTTCTCTACGGTCACGGGGACACCCTGTATTTATTTATTGATTTTACGATATAAATACAATACCTATATAATTCCAAACAGCGCTACAACCCACAGTGGGTTTTGGCTAATCACTTCATTTTATGAAGGGGTGTCAAGACAGATTATCTCGGTGGTTTGCCATTCCTCGCCGAGGTAGGACGGTTAGAATCAAGTTTTTGCTCTACTCGGGCTCGAACCATGATTTTCTGCTTAGTAGCCGACGCACTTTAAGCATCAGACCGTAACCGTCCTCATACCTATATAATATTTAAATCAAATAATATTGTTTTGAGTAATAATAAATTCATATTTTCTTGATTTAAGGGTGGAATGATATAAGTTTCTCATTTTTTTCAGTAATATAATAATTTAAAAATGAAGAGAAAAATATATCCAGGACAATGATTCCCAAATTTTTGAACTGAGGTTTTCCCATGGGACTCTACCCTAAGTTTAAACATGATCTTTTTCAAGTTATAGTTGTACACCAGCTCTCCTACTAGATGTTACATCTTATCACATTGAATAAAAAACAAAATTAAAATGAAAAAAAGTCAAGGAGAAATAAAAATTGATAGAGACCTCCATTTCGGAAACCTAAACAAAACCCTAAGTTTTCGACCATGACCCTTTGGAGTTCGCATCGCCATCTTGAAAAATAAGGGCAAAAAATTGCTTTTACGGCTATATTTCACTTCTGGAGGTTGTTATCAATTTTATTTGGAATAAAATTCCTTACATTTTTTGTTGAAAACATTTTTTTCCCAAATCAATAGATTCTGAAATAAAATACCTCAAAGTTGAACATTTTTATTCGATTATTTAAATTTGTCTCCGGATTAAACAAATTCGATAGGATCTTTATTTATTTTTATTTTCAAAGGAACTGTTGTGTTGCTTGAAAAAAGCTTGAAAACTTTCTGGTATTCTTCTGTATCATCAAACCAAAACTAAATAATACCAGACAATAATTATTAAATCGCAGATACAAGAAAACAGACAATCGCTGCTATTGTGCACTATCCGGTGACATAGTGAACAACACTGTCCTCACTTATTCATTATATTAATACATGATGGTCCATTTAATGCGAATTCTTTAATAGCTTCAATTTGATCTTATTGCATAATTTACTATGATTTAAATAAATTTTTGTCTACATGGAGTGCAGGACCGTGCGAAAATGTAGAAAGAAGGCCGCCTACCCCAGGCGCTAAAATTATCTATTTACTTTGAATAAAACTAAGAATATTGTTTTTCCAACCAGTCCAAAAACAAGCAGCTTAATTTCAGCGGCCCAAAAAATTTTGAAAAATTACAGCTGTTAAACCACGGGGTAACCGGATTTTTTAAAATTCTTATACTTACAGTAGTCACAAAGACCATAAGTCGAATATCAACTATCTCAAAATAAAGGGCCAGATATCCAGACAAATTCGAGAAAATTAAATTTGAAAAATTATAAAATCTGTTCGTATTCTGCTCCAGAAGGTAAGTGGTTCGATTCCTCTTGGTGTTTAATTTTTTTTTTTGCAGCAGCAGCAGCAATACAACTTGCAAGTCCGGTAACTTTAGATACTGTAGATACTGTATAATCATCCATGTTTAAAGTACACTCTGAAATATATTTAAGCTCCACGAAAATTGATAAAAATTTAATATATAAAATATATTAGATATTAATTACACATACAACATTTTACAAAACAACATTATTTTTATAACATTAGCTATTAATTTAATATTTAATTTCCTTTAGTATCAAATCTCCGGTATGTTAGTATTTAGTATTTTATATCATAAGTTAATTTAAACAAATAAATGATTACGTTCGTATATTTTTTTATAAACAACAGCAATAGCATTAATAGAAACTACCGTCTCCTGACTGAGCTCTTCCTGCAGACCATCTAACGTAAGCTCTTGATGCCGAAGAAAAAACTCCATAGCATCGAAATTTTCCAATTCCGAATAACGTTTCTTAGCTTGTATAAGTAAATTATTAACCCTATCTTGAAATTTGTAACAATCTTGTATAATGATTTTGTTAATTTTGCTGAAGAGCTGGCATTCTTCTGTTTCAAAGTTAGCCGAAAGTCGGTTATAGAATGATGAGACCGATACATCCGTCATTTCTTCCAATTTCATATTGAAGTACTCAAGAGAAGGCTTAATGTTTTCAATTCCATCTAAGTGATGAACGCCTCCGTAATTAGGAACGGCATGTACATCAGACCGACTGTATATCTCAGCGACTACAAAAAAATATATAATAATACAAAAATGCAAAATTAAATCAAAATAAATTTTTGAAATAATTTTAAGATTGACTGTTTATGTTATAAATAAATTTTAAACAATGGAAAGATTTTGTTTCAAAATACGAGACAGATTCATTAGAATCCCACAGAATATAATTATAAATAACGGAAGAAAGACTATAACAATTTGTTATATTTTTTATACCAGATTTATATTTTTTGAGATTAAAAATTATTTCAAAATCTTAAAATTTTTAAGATAAAACAAAATCAAGTCTCCTCATTTTTTTATAAACAACAATATGTATTTATAACACATCACTCAATAAGTTCGTAAGATGGCATATAGATGGCGCCACCATTCACAAATGCATATAATTTTTAGATAGTACCAACCTTCTAACGATTTGTATCAAAATTTCAAGACTTCAAGCCATTGCTTAGCTTGAACGGTATTTTTTCCCATTAAATATCAACACAAAATTCAGAATTTTCCATTGTTTTGAAAATAACAAAAATGTAGCTTAACTAAAACCACTGTAACGGTTTAAATGTTTATCGTTTAAAGGTTGGTAGTATCTAAAAATCAAATGAATATGTCCAAACAAAACAAGGCAATAAAATATGAAAAATAATAATAATTTCTTTCATTTTGCCTTGGGCCTATGAAAATATTCTATGAACAGCTATACCACGGTTAATTAATTAAGCATAATTTCACAAATAGTAACGCTACGATATGTCATGCAGTTTGCCTATATTGCTATATTAATTAATCGCTGCTACAAGTCGGACAGACAGACTTGCAACTCATACAATATTGAAACTTATGTTGGCCAAAAGTGTTTAGCAAATAACATTTTCAAGTAATATCCCTGCAAAATATGTTGGGCAAAAAAAGCAAAATGTTAGGTTAAATTTGACAAACAATTTTTGATTAAACTAAAATTTACCATAAAATAAAAACCAGGTTTGGCACTGAGGTGTGGTATCTGGTATTATTAAAGTATAAAGACAAAAATCAATTAATTAAAAGTTCCAAAAGAATGATTTTTGTTGTATGCATTTTTACCCCGAGTTCAAGAAGAACGTCCATTTGCAAAATTGAAATAGGGGGCACGAATTTCACCATATATTATAAATAAAAGAAGCTTACCGAGTTGTTCCGTGCTGTAACTTTTCAATGCTTCAATTTCACTACCGATACCGTTGGAAAAATATCTTTGATTACGATTCATTTTGAATACCTTTTAAACCACAAAGATGCTCGACTAAAAAATTTGGCGGTTAACTAACGCTAATATGGTCAACGGCTAAAACACTAATAGTCTGGT
Source organism: Cantharis nigra (assembly GCA_958510845.1). Lineage (NCBI taxonomy): Eukaryota > Metazoa > Arthropoda > Insecta > Coleoptera > Cantharidae > Cantharis > Cantharis nigra. Next base: position 6,041,302 of record OY294034.1, on the reverse strand, counting down.
GGCTGCCAGCTGAACTACAACGCGCGAAATTTAAAATAAAAAATGATAAACTGGCAGATTAACCTATACTTTATTTTATATCCTGCTGCAGTACTGCGTTAAAATCAATAAGATTATTTTATTCTACAGGTTTTCCTTCAAACATAGCCAGTTTAAGTAACTTTTGTTATTAAATACAAATTGATTAAAACGAAAGCATGAAAATTTTAAATTAAAGTACTCCTTAACATGTGATATATCATTTTCAAGGTGGAAAAAATCTTCATCTAACTCTGTTTTAACAAAATGGAAAACCACAAACAATTCCGAAAATTGTTCCGTTAATGGTTATTTGGAACTCTTCGCGGACTTTCTGAAAATGTTCTGGAGTAATCCGCTTGCGTTTTTGGGATCTCTTCAGTTTTTAAAAAATTTTGAGCCAAGTTTTGTCGGATTTTAAATCAACTAATATGAAAAAATCAAGCGGTACTAAATATGTGGATCAAGGATTGGATTTTCTTACCAAACTGGTCGATAGGTGCAGCAATTTCATTTTCTAATAGATTTTGGCAAAATTGCCTTCTTAGGTTTACTTTAATCCCATAATGTCATTTCTAACAACACATCTCGATCGTTTGAAATCACTAAACTTGAGTTTTTCATTAATATTATGATAAATTTTTATCAGTGCAAAAATTATAATTTTTTTTTAAATAAAAAAATATTAGTGAAATTGTGGAATTTGGATTATATTTTATGCAATGAAAATTACTCGAAGATATTGAGTCCCAGGTTGGGCGCCAAATTGTAGTGTCTTTTTGTAATTTAAAAAAATTTTAAAAAACAGTTCTCCGGAAAACATACAAATTTTTGAATATTACTCGGTTAACTTAAAATAAAATTTCTAACAATTGAAAAATTAAACCAAAATGAAACCGATATCAGCTGTCCCCTTATTAGTCCCAACTTGTAGTTCCTTTAACAATATTTCAAGGCAAAAAATAAAACTTCTCAAATAACTAAACACAGCTCCAATAAAACAACTTTCTATACAAAATCCACTATAATTCTCAATAGTCAAATTTCAAAAAATTTATTGGTAAGCCATGTCGGTCATATTTTGGCAAGAAGCTTCGACTTTCCCCCACGTTATTGCCACCTTGACTAGTTGGCGGGAAGATGATAAATATTCAAAAATATTTTCAAAAGTAATAAAATAAATATTATTTATTTAAAGATATCGAAAGCTATAAAGTAATCTTAAGGGGGTATTCTAGTCTATAGGCATGAATTCCGGGCGGTTTTTGAAGATCTGTATAAACGAAACAAAAAATATTTTTACTATCCATTTATTATCATTTGTTTATTGATATTTTAAGATTACATAAAAAATTAACCGAAAAAAACAACTCAAAATTCACAAGGTTATGAGCTGGCAAAGTGGGAGGTCCAAAAAAACGGTGTCCTGGCGTGTACGATATCTCAAGTTCTAATGAACCGATTTATTTGAACTTTGGTGTGAATGTTCTTTATAGATGCCGCTATATCATGAATCTTGGAAAAGTAAAAAAAAAATTTTTTTCACAAAATGGCGGCCGTTTGAAACACAATTTTCTTTGAGGCATGTTTTAATTAACAATTCCGAATTTTTAAAAAATAGTAAAATTAAAAATTTTTATCTGAACGTAGATCAGGCGATAGAGGAATGTATAAAGAACATTCACACCAAATTTAAAATAAATCGGTTCATTAGAACTTGAGATATCGTGCACGCCAGGACACCGTTTTTTTGGACCTCCCACTTTGCCAGCTCATAACTTTGTGAATTTTGAGTTGTTTTTTTTCGGTTAATTTTTTATGTAATCTTAAAATATCAATAAACAAATGATAAATAAACAAATAGTAAAAATATTTTTGTTTCGTTTGTACAAAGCTTCAAAAGCCGCCCGAAAATTCATGCCTCTAGACTAGAATACCCCCTTAATGCAAAGATAGGATAGTTTAAAATTTGATTACCAGTAACCGTTACATTACCGATTACCGTTACATTTACCGCAATCCTGAGAACGGACTTCTTCCTATTCCAAACGAAAACTGCACAAATAATTCTCATTTGGAAGCCTGGCAAGGATGCAACAGAAACTATCTCTCATCGTCCGATCAGTCTTTTGTCTGTTCTTTTTAACGTGTTTGGGAAACTTTTATGATCAAACTAAAGCCTCTTTTAGAAAGAAAAATCTAATGCCATACTAGCAACTTGGGTTTCGTCAGCAGCACTCAACTATTGCACCAATGCTCAGATATGCCAGGAAGATTAAAGATGACTTGGAAAACAAGCAATACTGCTCAGCGGATTTTTTAGACATAAATCATAAGCATTCGACAAGTATAGTATGTAGAATTGACTGATAAAATTAGGACTAGCTCTGGAAATGGAAAATGGAAACGCCTACTCCAGTCAATTTTTTATAAAATTTAAGGTGCCGCAGGGTAGTGTTCTTAATCCAATCCTGTACCTCTTTTACACTGCCAACCTTCCACAAATAACCAAAGTGGTTACTGTCACAGAATTTAGAGAACATATTTAACTTTCTCTTATATATCATTGGAAAGATGACAATTTTTTAAGTATTTTATAAAAAATACATTTTTGCGGATTATCCATCAGTTTTCGTAAAAACGGCGTTTAAAAATCGAAATTTTTCATGGGAGTAACATAGGAATTGTACGTACACAAGACTTCTGTTGACGGTACGTGTGCCCAGATGTACTCTTATAGTAAATGCTGTCATACACGCTTCGTACTTCGCCGAGTTGGAGCCTCCTTGGCAAGGTGGAGCTATTTCCGGATCGGGATCCTAAATAAAAATAAAAAAAATAGGAAAAAATTTAACCCAATAAATAAAAACGAAGCTATAAATCACAGAATTATTTTTTATTTGGATTATTTAATTAGCAGAATTAATATGTTACAAGTAGCTCAGTTGAGGCCACCAGGTGGTGAAGTGCTTCTTTCTGCAATAACAGCTCGAATCGAGGCTACTGTCTGCAAGCTGAAAATTTCTTCCAGAGCCCCCAATTCACTTTCTTGAAGTCGGAGAAAAGCCTCAATAAGATGAGGATCTTCCAGAACAGCATATTGATTTTTATTGTGCGCTAGTAAAATGTTCATTCTATTCTGGTAGCTGTAGCAATCATCGGTGATAATTTTATTAATTTCGTCACTAAGGGGATTGCTTGCATTGGGTTCACGGTTTAATGAAACTCTGATAGAGAAAGCTGAGGCAGATAAATTCATCATCTGTTCCAACTTATAATTAAAATACTCAGGTGTTATATCTTCAGGGGCTGTATCCAATTGTGGAATGCGGGTGTAGTTAGGAGCTCGATCCGATTCGAACCTTCTACGGCGTACTTCAGCAACTATAAAACAAAAAATACATGTATTAGTAAAAAAAGATTAAGTTGAATCGAAATTTAATTTGATTGTTTATGTTATAAATAAATTTAAAAATATGAAAAGAATATGTTTTAGAATGCGAATCTCATTAATCTATTCATGGGCGTCAGCACGATCCATTATGTTACATTAACTTCAAATTAATGTCAATGAGTAATATTAGATATGATTTACATAAACAAAACTAGAGAAGCGTCGGTTAATCATAACACAGATACGATAGGCTTGAATAACATTTATGCAAGGTTAGTTCATAAACAAGATGCCGAAGTACGGCTCTGTAAAAGATAACAAATATTTATCACATTTTTGCACTGAGGTGTGGTATTTGGTTTTATTAACGTATAAGAACAGAATTTATATATTATATTATTAAAATTATTTGCTCATTTAATTTGTTTAACACGTTCGCTGTCGCCACAAAGGTCTTTTGAACCACTGGGCCAAATAAAAAACTTTTGACTTGGTAAAAACAATAAAAAAAATCTTTGTTGGGTTTGGGTTGACTTTTGTAAAGGGGTTTGTTCTGATGCTCCTTGTATTTTCATTACCGACTCTGATGAGGATTATAAATTAAAAGTCGAAACTTAGCAGCCAAAATAAAAATTATTGCTGTATTTATTTTGACCCAGAACCTAAGAAGAACGGCCATTTGTAAAATTGAATTAGGGAGCACGAATTTGACTATATAAAATAATATAAAAAGCTTACTGAGTTGCCCGGTACTAAAAGTTTCCAATGGTCGAATTTCACATCTGATGCTGGTACCATTAGGAAAGTGTGTTGGCTCCATTTTAAACATTTAAGCTTCTAAACAACAAAGATGCACAACTAAGAATTTTGACGGCTTTAATACTGATCACCTGGTGGCTAACAGCTAAACTACAGCGCGCGAAATTTAAAATATAATATGATGAACAGCAAGATTGACCTACTTTATCTTATAGCTACTGCTGTACTGTGTAAAAATGAAAAAGAAAATTATATTGCAAAAATTAATATTAAAATAAAATCACACAATTTATTAACATCAAATGATGTTTTCTCCTGAAATTCTGAAGTATTAATTATACTATTGTAATAAAATTTTCAAAAAAGTAAAAACGTAAATTTTCGATTGTAAGAAATATTAAAAAATAGATACTCATTCTACAACATTTATCCAAGAAGCAACGCGAGGTTATCTCAAAACCAGAATCCTCAGCCTAGCAGCTACATGGAAATGATGTAGTCATCACATGGGTCGCAAGGATTTACTGTATTACTGATAATTTCGAGATGACTCCGTTTAAACCGTAGATGAGTGTGCATAAGAGATTAAGAAGCACTTGAGGGTATTCCATACCCCCCAGTTTCAAACGTGAACAATTTTTGTTTATGATTTGTGATCAACGATATTAAGTAGTAGGAACCTTTCACTTGAAGGACAACATAAGTTTTTGTACACCGAATTTTCATTATCTTTCGTGAAATTTTCTCAGGTTTCTTTTCACTTGAAACCCAGAAGAAAATTTCTGCGAAGAAAAACTTAAGAAATTTCGTAAAAATCCAACAAAATAGAACACTCTGAATCCTAGGAAATCCAACTAATTCTAGAAAATTCAAGGAAATCTTTGGAAATTCAAGAAAATCGTAGGAAATTTAAGGAAGTCTTAGGAAATTAAGAAATCTTAAGAATACAACTTTTCTATTTTGCTTTTTCTAAAGAAAATCTTGAAGTCATCCAGAAGGAAATCCGCAGCAATCTTTTGATAATCTCGTAAAACAAAATCTAGTGTACAAAAATTTGCCTTGTGGGCCATTGGTAGCTTACACCATCAAAATCAGATGAGAAAAATTGCAAATTTATTTTCAGTAAAGGCAGATTATTACCAGTAACGTTGGCATTAGTAAAATTGCAACTATGTCCTTTGGATAATCAATTGTGCAATTGATCACATATGGAAAGCCGCCTTGGGATGGATGATACATTTATACTATACTGTATGATTAGCCTCCTCAAATGAAAAAGCCACGAGCCGCCACTGGATATAACTGACTGAGTAGCTTAGCTTAGTAAATTACCCAAACAACTGCTAACTCTAAAGTACTCGGTTTGAATCCGGGGAGAGTCTACAACTTTCATATGACCATATCCGTGCTTCGGAGAGCACGTAACACCGGCAGTCCCCCTGGGTTGATTGCTGCCATCAATTATTATTAAAAACAGAGTTACAGGCAATTCTCAATCCGGTTTGAGCAGACGTGGGATCTTAATGCCAAAACTTTTTTTGAAAGAGAAAGAAACCAATGTCCAGGAGTCCAAGAATGGACTACAAGGCTGATGATGATAAAATACGAATATTTAATGTTAAAATTAACTTCAAATCAGCAAGTGTGCATACAGAAATTTCCGTTGGGGATAGAATTTTTCAACAAAACAACAAATTTAAGTCTGCAGCTTGTTATCCATTCATGCGCATCATAGCTATCAATATGTACATTTAGTTGTAAGTCTAAATTTTATAAACAGAAATGTAAGTATAAAATGCAAATATTTTCATTATCAAAAAGTAAAAATTTCAAAAAAGAGAACCTTGCACAGGACACAAAAACACTGGTTACGACACTGACTTTCTAATAAAAATAAAAACCGCTACTGTAATATTAAATGAGAATATGATCTAGATCTCTAATCTTAAATTTTAGAAAACTAAAAAGTAATCTTTATAATTAGAAGTCATTGGATTTGACTCTCAAGGTGATCGATCTTCACAGTAGTTTAGCTCAATAGTTTAAAACATAACCTAAATGTAAACGTCAAAAGTATACCAATTACATTTTATATTTAAAGGTTATTGTCCTTATTATTAGTGAAATACATTACTTTTAGTTATTTTTATAATAATAAATTAAAAAATTAAATGTTTATGGTGTATTTACAGTTATTTTATTGTAAATTTTTAAAATGGTACCGCCCCCTGTGGTTACGGGATTATCTCCAATTGAGGGCCCTCCTGGAACAAGAATAACAATTAGGGGTGAAAATTTTGGAAACAAACCAACAGATTTAACTGGTAAATTGACTATTTTACACTCCGATTTGATCTAACATTTAAATTTAAGGTCTCACGATATGTGGATGTGACTGTCTTCTTTCTGCCGAATGGAAGTCTTCTAATAAAATTATAGCTAGGTCAGGACCTGGTAAAGGTAAAGGAGACATAATTGTTTCTACTCGATCTGGAGGTATAGGTACTTGTAATGTTAGTTTTAAGGGTGAGTGTACTCTGCGATAGTTTGTGTATCAAAATTTTAAGTTTGTTGGTTGTAGGTTATCATGAAACTATTGGACCCATGAAAGAGAGTGCTGTGTGGGTAGAAGAAGCACCTTTATTTTCGTGGGGTAGACATTCTCTTTCACCAAATAGTTACCAACAAGAGGACCCTCTTGGCTTATCAGTAGAAGGAAACGATAAAAAGTTTCCAGAAGATGATTTACTGGAACTTTTTCCAAATAGTTCAGGTGATATTGCTTCAGAAAATTTTTCTGCTGGCTGGTTTCTACTAGAGAATCATCACTGCACATCTTTTAATGACTTGCAAGCCGGGTAAGATTAACCACCTTCAGATTACCGGTTTTTAATTTTTATCTTTTAGGTTGCTTCATCTTCGTAGAAAAGTGGAAAGTCAAAAAGAGGGGCAGTTATCGTTTTTAAAAGCAAATGTAGGATCTGTCGTCGACCAAATTGATACGATAGCTTCTTTAAAAGAAAAATTTGAGAAAGATGTTGACGAATATGGTTCTGAACCAACTGTAAAGTTAGAGAAATCGATTAAAGGTAAGTGGTTGGTTTATACCGTAAACTGGTTTTAATATTTTTTATAATTTTAGAATCGGAACGAGAAGCTAGAAAATTATTTGATGATGTTTTAAATAGGAGGGATCGAGCAGAAAAAACTAGAAATGCCTTAAATGTTTTAACTAGATTTAGATTTTTATTTTGTTTGCCGTGTGTAATAGATAGAAATATTAAGAAAGGAGATTACGATATTGTGATTAATGATTACATGAGGGTTAAAAATCTTTTCCACAAAAGCGAAGTACCTGTAAGGTATAGAATGATTTTGTTTTCTTTTTAATAATTTTTCTTATTCTAGGTTTTTAAAACTGCACTTAGTGAGATTGAGAAACGAATAGTTGGCTTACAAAAAATGTTACATGAAAAGCTTCAAAAAATGCCCATTACTATAGAAGAACAAAAACGCTTAATTAGATATTTAGTTAATCTCGATGCTCCGTATGAGCCAGCATGGGATGCCGTAAAGAGTCACTCAGATTATATAAATTTGCGGTTTAAGCAATGCTTTAATGATCACAAAGCAGCTGAAGTTGCACTTGTGGAAGAACTAAGTTAATATTAAACAAAAATATTTTTTAATTTTTTTAATTTTTAATTTTTGCAGGTAAAGCAAAAAATTCAAATTCAGCTTCAAAATATTCAAAATTTAATGCAACACAGGATACTTTAGCCGCAATTCCAGAAAATATTCTTTTTATAGAAGATTTGTGCGAAATTTTATCAGAACTTTTTCCAAATTTATGGAAGTTGGGTCAGTCTTATTTTACTGGAGAATTGCACGTTAAAGTTGAACCTGGAAGACAATCTGGGTTTAAGGTATATTTTATTTTAATAATTACTTTCATGAGAAAATGAAAAAACTTGGTTTTGTATCCACATTAAGTCAAAGCTCGGGATAATTCTTCTTCAAGTGCTATATCGGATTCCGGATGTATGGCTATCATTTCGACTTATTTTCGAGATGATATACTAGGGAATTTTATTTAAGGGGTTGTTTCCCGTTAGCTTCCCCATAAACCCAAAGATGGAACATAGGCTTACAAAGGGAAATTTTTATCTCCTATTTGACCTATCAATTTGAGGTAAAAAAATTTAGATAAGATGTGGTTGAATGTTCCAAAATCTGATGTGATATTTTGAACGGAAGATGTGGTGTACACATTTTTGCCTCGTAATTTAATCCTACTCCTCCCAAAATAACAAAGTTTTATTTCCGCTTATGGTCTCAACACCATAACAACAGCAGCACTAATTAATTAATTTTAACTGGTGTTAAAATACTATATTATTTATTTTATTAGACTAAAAAGCACTTAAACCAGGAAATCCAAAAAAAAGGGGTTTGATTGCCACAAAATTTTCATTACCCGTTGTTCTATAAGTACTAAAAAGTCTCCTACTGTAGAGTGTCGGGTTTGGATAAATCAACACCTTTTAAAAAAGTACCATCTGATAAAGAACTTAGAAAAAATTTAATGATCATGAATAACCCTAAAGCCCAAAGAGAAGCTATATCTGATGCTGGTAATATTTTGTACCGGAGGGCAAAAATTTATTAAAACTTTAATCTGTGGGGTTTACCAAAAACATCTTCAAGACTATTTTTGTAGAAAACTTAACGGCCTTTAATTTTTTATACAGTGGTATTTGCAGTATATCACATAATTTTCGAGATATTTGACAAAAATTGTAGAAATGCATGATTTTTACTTCTTCTCCGTTCTTCTCGCATCCAAACCCGACGCTCTTGAGCGGAAGACCTTCTAGTACTCATAGAAAAATAGATAGTAAACATTTTGTGATAATCAAACCTTTGGTTTTTTGGATTTTGGGGTTCACATCTGATTGTACTGTACTATTAAGAAAAAATAGCGTTCTTGTTTGATGCAAATGTATTTTTGTGGCTTGTCTATAATAGTTGTCAACCCTACAAGGTTGCTATGAAATGTCCAAGATTTGCACTTAGTACAAATACAATTTTTGAAGTTACTTTTTGGTTCCTTTCTTTAGAACAAAAGTTGTAACATTCAACATTGTTTTTACGATCGTTACCTCTCAAAAACCAATATCAAAAATTGACATGAGACATCAGCACTAAAGACGCATCATCTGTTTCTGTAGAGGCTGATTGTCTAGAAGTGGACTTAAGGGCTGATGAAGAAAACCTATTATGAAGATATTCTCAACAATAATAAAAATAATATTTATTGTAAATCGTAATTAATTGATTGTGGTTGTTAAATAATACCAGCAGTATAGCTTAAAGTCTACACGGACCGACTGGGAAGCGGGCAACCGCAGTTCAAATCCTGGTAGCGTTGAATACACTGCTGTGATGTAAAGCTCAAAATATATCTGTGGGCTATGGGGAAGGCAATGGGAAATCACCCCATTTATTAAATTCCTTGGATTGTCATCTTGCCTTCAGCCAAAATGATCGCTAACATCCGGTATCGGATGCTAGTTTCAAAAAACTTCCCAGCTTCAGTAGTTCAATATATTTTTGAGTTATTTCTGCACTTACGGTCAGTAGGAATAGTTTTTATCAATAATTTGTCTAGAAAGGCTTTACTATTAAATTTTCACCATTTAGGTGTCTTCACAAACGAAAATCAATCTTAAAAGTGTAAAGCAAAATTCATTTTTAACAAATGTTCAATGAATAGAAAGGTTTTTCTTAAGTTTATCTTCTTTGTCAGCCTTTCTTGGTCCACTCCTGAACATAAGCCTCTCCTAATCTTCTACAAACCTTTCTCTCCTTGGCCCTCCATAACCACTCCCGACCCACCACTTTCTTGACATCGTCGAGCCATCTCTTCTGGGGTCTACCTGTTGTAGTCATGCCTCACCACGTACCCGACCCAACTTCATTTCAGACGTACCACACGCTCCATCACGTCCACAAATCCAGTTCTTTTTCTTATCTCACCATTTCTTATTTTGTCTCGTAAACTCACGTTCAACATCGACCTCTCCGTCGCCCTTTGCACCACCCTTCTGGACTCTTGTTGGTAATAGTCGTTGTTTCTAGCTTGTATGTCATCACCGGTAGTATGCACGAATCAACAACTTTTCATCTTCAGTTTATTGAAATATCTGTGTGTGCAAGCACGTGCTGCACTGAGATTTTTTCTTCTTCCGATTTCAGCCTTCTGGTTTCTTTTTTCTAATCTGATTTTGTGGCCTAGATATATGTATTCGTCGACTTTTTCTATGTCAATTTCGGTTTTGTTCTATTGTCCGGACTTTTCCATGTCCATATTCTTTGTATTTGCTTTTTGTAGAATGTGTTTATACAAAACAGCCCTTCTTCATTCAGGAAGTTATTTAGCATTTTCCTTTCACGTTTCGCTCCTTAAGGGCGAATTCCCCAATGTAATCCGAGTGTACGGGTGCCTGCTTTCCGATCTTCTCCGTATAATCCTCCATAACAACCCTGAAGCATGACTTGTCCGATCTTAGGCGGTCTTTATATCTATAAAGAATTTTTCAGCCTCTTCGTCCTCTGCCGCATTTGTTGGGGCATAGACCACAACAACCTGTAGCTGATATCTGCTGTTTGATTTTACTGTTATACATATGTATATGCCACGTGCTCTGAGATGGTAGCTGGTTGTACTACGTTGTTTTTTAACTCTTTGTCGACTAGGAGCGCTCCTCCCCCATTTTTATATTAGGTTTTGGAGTTGTTTCGATATAGAACATTTCGTCTTCATAAGAGTTTGGTTTAGATCCTCATAAAAGGTACTGGCATTTAACTCACCACGCTTGCCGAACGTGTTGGCGAGTGGATAGTAGTCTTCCTAACCGAGACTTGGTTGTCAACCATTGACGTATCCACTATCTTTGGACAGCCTACCCTGTTGAGCCCTTATTTAGTTCCTAAATGGTCTCAACATAGGTGTTGTAGTCGCCCAATCTGAAACAGACACTGCTGCTTGTTGGTCCGTGGGAGGTATTTCATTTCCCTCCTTCCACCCATATCTGGGAGGCATTTCCCTATCTGCCACCTGGGGACCAAGCTCCTCCGAGAATCTATCTAGTTCATCTATCAATCTCTAATTATATTTTTTTTTAGCATATGGTATTGACAATAATGGATGTGTTCTGTAAAACCTTAAGGTGTGCGATTATTCCGCATACATTAGATAAAAACGTAGATAAGTCTTTGTACGGCGTGTGGACCCTACCTGACTTAGAAATAATAGCGCCATGGCTTCCAGCATGTTTACGGTATATTAGGGCAACATATAAGATTTTAATAAAATTAGATCTTCCCAGTGAAGCATTAGATATAGCAGCGAGTTTTATTTTGGATCTAAGACTTTATTCCATGAACGTTTTATTTAAACAAACAATTGAGCTAGTGAAACAACTCCACAAACAAGAAAATTGGAAAATCGAGTGTACTAATTCACATAACGGAGTAACCGAACTGGTAATAAAATGTAATAATGTTTTATAATTTCAACTAAAAGATATATTTTAGCCGATTAAATTCGAACAGTCAGTGCTGGAAGTTATTCATCTAATAAAAGAATCGGTTTTAACAATGGAACAACGAGAAACTCCTCTTTTAGAAAATCAACAAGCTCAAAAGGAATTAGAAAAACAAGTAGAAACGCTTGTGACCACTTTTTATGGGGTATTAAAAAATTTAGCGTTTCAAGATGACGATAACGGAGAAGGAGAAGATCGCTCACCAGTTGTGTCTCAACTTATCGGAACTCCTATAGCAGCTTACAGAAGTCACGAGGCAGGAAATCGTGCACCTGTTTGGGAGTATAAATTGCTAGCAACTCTTTCAAATTGTCAATATACCATTAATTTTGTACTTGGGAATATATCGGATTCGTTCACTAAAAGTGGATATTTACTTTCGAAAACCCCACTTGATAATTCAAAAGCAAAATTAACTTCACTGGAGAAAGCTATTTTAGATACTTATTTAGAACAAAAAAGTGATCCTTTGGTGGGTACAATTGAACCGTCGATGTATCTTGGTCGATTTGACTGGGATACGGATATTACACCTGCCGATATTAGACCATACGCTAAAGAATGCATTAATAATTTAATTCATGTATATGCAGAGGTAATACACTGATTTTATTTTGACTTTTTTCCAACCTTGACTTTGTAGGTTTATGATGTATCTCCATCGTTAGTAAATAGTATTATTCCGCAAGTAGTTCAAACAATTGCTGAAGAATTGTATAGACTTATGTCATGTGTTCAAAAATTTAGTACTCCTGGTATACAACAAGCTAGAGCTGATATTGGAGCACTGCAAGAAATATTTTTAGTTTATTCAACACCAAAAGCAAAGTAAGCAACCTTTTGTATTTATGTGGTTCCCCTTCTGATTGAAAATTTATGTCATTTTAGAACGTTTTTCAAAGATGCCCTAGAAGTAATCCCTAAATTAGAAAAGGCTGATTCAACGTAAGTGAATTATATTTTTGTAAATTTTATACATTTTATGAAAATTTTTAGAATAATTGAAGATATTTTAAAACAATTTCGTATAAGAATGAAAATGCAAATTTTGTGTTTATCCGAACTACCTAACCTTAGCAATGGTACAGGGAAGACATGATCTCGTATCTTTTTTATGTAATTATAACTGTGATTCCAGTGCTCATCCTAAATTAACAAAAACAATTTTTTTTAGTTTATTTTAATTACCTTATGTGAATGAATTTTTATTTTAAATGGAAACCAATAGGATTTGTGTGGTTCTAAAAATGAATGCTATTTATTTTTAAGTGTTAAAAAGTCGAATTATCTATGTTGTGCCTTATTAAATCTTTCAAATTTTGTAATGATTTAACTTGCTTTTATACTTTATTTTATAGAAACACAGGGAGTGCATAGCATTGCTCTCATGTATTTTGTAACGACAAACTGACAATTAATAAATATTTCATCTTCATTTTATGACAACCTTGCTTCCCCTGTGTAGTATAAATTTTATAATAACTTTAGTTATATTCTCTTAGGAAACTTATTTTTATAAATTTCAGGCCTTTTTGCACCATCTACACTTAAAACTTCGAGGGGAACTACTCTAGGATTAGAATGAGCTTTGGCAGGGTGAAAAAGCACTAATATTAAGCGTACACCTGTTTTTTAAAAAGTGTTACGAGCAGCCATTTCTGAGAGAATCTAACATGATTTGAAGAAATTTCTGGGGAGACTTGAACCTAAGACCATCCGATCCACTGCAGACACGTTAGCATCTTATCAGCTAGAAAATAAGTGCTCGTAGCACTTACAAAAACCAGGTGTTTGCTTAATTTTATTGCTCTTCCACCTTGCGAAAGCTTGTCCCGATCCTAGAGTTACACTAGAGGGGTTTTCCTTTGTTAGTTTTCATAAATCGTATTCCAAACGATCGAGTAATTGGTGCAAATGGGCATCAGTACATTTTTAATTTCCTAGTCATCACATAAATTGTAAACTTTGTATTGTAATTAGTTTTGTTATGAAACGAATAATTGTAGATGCAAAAAACTGTCAACTAAAAATGTTGAATCCCAATATTTTTTCTATGTATACCATTGCATTTTGTAAATATAAATATCAGTACAACATACCAAGTATAATCTTACTAATGATACTTTTATCTTATTTTTAATTTTTATTCAGTTAATAATACCAGTGACATTTATTTATTATTGTTTTCTTGTTAACCAATATTAAAAAATAAATTTGTTTAAACCCAAAAAGGTTTAATTTTAAAAATAACATATTTACTCTTTACTAATTTAGGATGCCAGAAGATTCTCCTGGTGCTTTGATGGGAGATTACCTCACCTATAAATTTATTCATACCAGTTTTTTTCACCATTTATGTAATTTTAATAAAAAAAATTGTGAGCTGATATTAAGGAGAGGAGAATATTTTTAGAAAAAGAGTTGGATGGACTTGACTTGTAAATCCAAAAAAATATAACAACTCCGTAACATCTTGAATCACTCTGAAATCAATCATCGAAGACCAGGAACGATGGGAATGGGGTGGACTCAAAAATATGCTACAATATGGAAAGGTAAAATTTCGTGAAATTGTAATGTGTAACAAATAAGTATAACTCGAGGGGGAATCACTGAAATCTGGTGTACAAGTGAAGGGTTGGAGGAAATCCAAGTAAATCTTGAGAAATTAGGAAATCTTGAGCTTTTGTGATGTGATGTTATGCGTCATTATAAGGTATTCCTTTTATATTTTACTGAAAAGTTTGTTTCTTGGAAGAGAAGATTCTTTAGCTATAATTAACTCGGTAGAAATAAGAGAGGTAATTATATTTCGATTTAAGGAGCTATACCAGTGTAAACGCTGAAAAAGAACCCTCCTCTTCCTCGAATAATGCCTGCTGAGAGGCTGAAGTTTTTCTCCGAGCTGTTCGTCTCTCTTTTGAGGATGCTTCATGACGTAGCTCCGCCTGGTTGATTCGGCTGTCATTTCTCTCCATGGCATATTCTTTCGCAATAGGACTGATGATGACATCCATTACTTGCAGCATTTTTAGAATAGCACAAAAACCATCGTTAAATTTTGAGACTGCAAGGAAATTAGCGAGCTCGATCGTTTTTAATCCAATATGAAGGTGTTTTGGAGCAAAGTGCCAGAGCAAGCCGTTATAACTTTCATTGTTATTCTGCGTGTTCCCTCCTTTGCATCGCTCTAGTAATTACTTTTTATTTTTAATATTATACTAAAGTAATGTTTGGTGTTGTAAAGGTATCCAAGCTTCATCTAGGCAGATGGAGCATTTTAAATCTGTCAGTGGTTGCTATTTTGAAGGCTGGCATTCGTGGAGTATTAGAGATACATCCTTAAAATTTTGACAGGATATTCTTGAAAGTATAAACTGTCGAAAAAGGCAAATAAGAAAAAATCGATTTCTTGAAAGTGTCACACAGGTGACGCCCCCTAAGTTTTATCTGTAAGCCCTGTCGTACAAATCTGCACTGCAAGTTGCTAAAAGTTGCAATTTTTCACAGATATTTCGTTTTTCACGGTATAGAGTTGTTTACCATGACACTTAAATGACTGAAATTGCGGTAAATTGGAACAATATATGTATACCTTAATTTTCATCGTAAGATATTTAATTACTCCCTGTCCATAAACTTTTTAAACATTGAACAGTCCGCACAATATTCATATATAGCACTCCCCAGAGGAAGGAATCGTTAGGAAATTTGGTGTACAAGTGAAAGGAAATCTGAGAAAATTTTGGAAAATTTTATATAATCCCTGAAAATAGAAGAAAATGTTATAAAAGAAAATTTAAACTAAAATTTTTTTCCAGTAATTAAACTTATTTAAGAAACTTTCATAAATTCAATGAACAAATTCATAAATACAATGAACAATTCATAAATATTGCATTTTTTTCATTAATATCGTGAAATTTTCATAAATACTTATAGTTTTTTAAATTTTAAGTTTTTTTGAGTTTAATTTTAAAATGAAAAATCATTAATTTAACAACTTCAGATCGACGCCAGCGTCATTGTGGTCATGGTAATACCATAGTATAGTAATACCATCCATTACCATATCCATGCCAGCATGTGTTACACACCAAAGAGCTTTTATTGTAGTATACTACATTTTTTAGAATAAATAAGAGAAAAGCAAAGCTAAATTTTGTTTTGTACGTAAAATATAAAATTTAATTAAAATTTTCCTCTGAGAAAAACTGAATAAAATTAACAAAATCTATATTTTTAAATTTAAAAATAATTAAAATGTCTGAAGTATCACTTGTTAGCCTCTTGTTTCGATTAGCTGCTGGAGTATGGTATGGTTTTGACAAGTAATTTGATAAGATTTCCAATTAATTTAAAATTTTAATGTTCCTGCTGTAATTTGATAAGCTTTTTAAGAAATTGTAAAATTTAATTGGTTTTAACCACATCTTTTAAGCACTTTAATTACTTGTGGAATATTTTGTTATTTATGAGTAAGGTAAGGATGTAAACCCCAGTTCTAAAGGTGGGAGGGGGAGTAATGAATTTAAAAAATAAAATTTTGGAAAAAATTTTTTTTGAAAATATTGAACAAGCTGCTGGACAAAATCTCTAAAAAGGGGGGGGTAATTTCTTAGCTTTACTATATTATCAAAATAAAGAGGGAAAAGGCATTTACTAATAATAAAACAAGAGAACTCTTGAAATCTAAATCTATTTAACAAACATGGTAATTTTATTAATTATCACAGATCATGAAATATTAATCTTTTTCAAAAATACATAACTAATATTAAATTACTTTACAAAAATTTCATTCACACTTTAAAACACATGTTATAAATTACATTACTTCTAATCATTTTTACATTGACTGAACAAAACAATTAAAAAATTAAAAACATTTGTAACATAAAAAACTTTCTTTTATCAAAGTTGTTTTTATTGCCATTTCTATCCTTGCTTGGTTAATGGCTTAACCTTATTTTTAACTGTTTTCTTTTTTTTCTTGGGTTTTTCTTTAACATCATCATCGTCGCTAAGTTCCTTGTATACAGATGAAGTAGTTGAGGATTCACCATTGGTTTTCGCAGTTCGCTGAGTTGATCTTGATCTTGATCTGCTCGTACCAAGTCCCATACAGTTTTGGAGATGAAGTGCAAACCCCACTGCTTTCACCTTTTTACCACAACTACTACAAATGCAATGATACTTCTTAATGTTAATCGGTTCTACGTTCTCTTTGGAGTTACTAGGATCAACTTCCTCTACCGGAAGCATATCTTCTAAAGCCAAAGTATTAGTTTTCAACTGACGATGTACGCCAAAAATAACTCCCCTAGTAACATCGTCTATCATTTTATCTAAAAGTGCTTGTGCAGCTTCTTTCAGTGTTTCTGGATTAGTCACTATTTCGTGAAAATGCTTATCAACTTTGGATAGTAATTCTTCCCTTGAAGGCATCTCGAAACAAAATAATTGAAATTGAACGCGTTGTTTAGAAAATGGACAATCTGGTACCTGCAAATAATCAAAAATTAAACTCCACCTGATTATAAAAGAAATAGATTTATAAATATATGAAATTTTACATGCGGAACCGAAAAGCAAATACCTATAGTTAGAATTTTTAGAAGTCATGGAAATTTACAAACTTAATTTTTTATTAAACTGTCAATCAGGCATTAACAATCAACCTTGGTTAAATATCTTTAAATGAACATCAATAAATTACACGAAATTACACTTATTTACCAATACAGAAAGAGTTTCAAGAATTCACAAAATATCCAAAATTTTAAATTACCAACTCCCCCTCCTTTTTTCATATTGAAACACAATTAAACCTATATTCTCCAAATTTTCAATAAAATTTATAGCCTGATGATGTCATCGCATGTTGAAAAGTGTATGAAATTTATGAGGATAACTATATTTTACCACTATCTTATACAGGGTGGCGCACGGCAGACGTATAGATTTTAAAATAAATAAAACTCAGCCAAAATGGCCAAATTTGTTATTTTTTCCTGTTTAATTAACATGGGAAATTTAAGTTTACAAGATTTTGAACAGATATCGTCCAACTGGCGCCCCTCACACTCCAAACACTGAGTAAGCCATTTTCTGAAGTTTTCGTGAACTTTTTGAAGCATTTGGGCTCGAATGTTGTGTTTGAAAACTTCCAGGGTCCTGGGACGATCGTTGTAAATCAAGAATTTTAGGTATCGTCACAGGAAAAAATCACAAGGGGCCAAATCAGGAGAGCGCGCTGGCCAGTTCAAATTGCTTCTTGGAGAGATGAGACACCCTGGCAATTTGTTTCGCAAAAAGTCCATCCTTGATGTGTCCTCCTGCTGAAACCAGACGTCTTCAAGCTCCAACCCTTCCAACTGAAGCAAGAAAAAATCCTGGATCATGGAGTCTGCTGAAGAGTGCACGAAAACTTCAGGAAAAGGCGTACTCAGAGTGTTTGAAGTGTGAGAGGCGCCACGCCATTTGGATGATACCTTGTTCAAAACCGTGTAAACTTAAATTTCCCATGTTAATGGAACAGGAAAAAATAAAAAATTTGGTCATTTTGTAATAGTCTGAGTTTTATTCCATTTTCAAATCCATACGTCTGCCGCGCGCCACCCTGTATAATAAAATTCTTACCTTGTGTTGTATGTGGGTGTACCGACAGTTGGCCCTGAGCCACTTGGCCCTGCGACAACTCGTCTCGGACAACTGGCCTTGGCGACAAGTGGCCCTGGCGACAACTGGCCCTGGTGACCACTGGCCCTGGTGACCACTGGCTCTGGTGATAACTGGCCCTAGCGACAGCCGGCCTTTAGACTACTGGCCTAAAAATTTCTTTTTTTGAGAGTAAATTTTGGAAATTTTATTGATCGAGCGAAAATCTGTAATATAAAATGTAACAAGAAGACAAATAATATATTTCCGTGAAAATTTTTAGACCAGTAGTCCAAGGGCCAGTTGTCGACAAAGCCAGCTATCACCAGTGCCAGTTGTGACCAGGGCCAGTTGTCACCAGGCCCAGTGGTCATCAGGGCCAGTTATCGCCAGGGCCACTTGTCGCCAAGGCCAGTTGTCCGAAGCGAGTTGTCGCAGGGCCAAGTGGCTCAAAGCCACATGTCACCAAATCCATTTGAGATCAGGATTAATTTTTTGCGGTGGGATCACTGGAGACGAATACTTCCAAATATTATAATAATCTATAGTTAGTACACATACACGATTTGGTGATCCCAACGCAAAAAGTTGTTTCTGATTTCAAACGTATTATTGCAAATTTAAAACATTTTTTGTTGAAAATTTCACCCTAAATTTTTGTTCTTATACATTTTTACTTCCTGTAAAACAAGGAAATATTGTAATCCCGATTTTTTTCGGTTTCCAGAATTTGACGGAAATATCCGTTTTGACTTTCTCTGAATCCATTTTGATTATTTTCGTTGTGTCGTCTGTATGTACGTAAGTACGTATGTATGTACGAGCATCTGTATGTCGCATAACTCAAATACGGTAGATCGTAGAAAGTTGAAATTTTGGATATGAGACACTTATAGCATCTAGTTGTGCACCTCCTATTTTTGGTTGCGATTGACAGTGCCAAAAGTCGTAATTCACGACGCACATAAATAGATTAACGAGATTCTTGTTCTCTTTGGTAGCACCCTTTCCGAAATGCAGTTACTTGAAAAACGTCGGTAAAAATTTTAATAAAATCAATCAAATTTTTATTGAAACTTTTTAAAATTAATATATCTCGCAAACGGTGTGACTAAGAGAAAAATATATATAGGTGATTCTCCGAAAATGATCATTTTGTGAGAGTAGAAAAAATTCGAAACAAAAATTCGTATTTTTTGCATAAAATAATCAAACCGATTCAAGTTTAGATTGGTTTAATAAAATTACCCAGTGATCAACCTGCATTTTCAATTTTAATAGATTTATCGCATATTACAACGTCAACAGATCCAGAGGAATGATACCAGATGAATGACTATTTTGACTGTTTTTAAATCACTATTTAAGATATCATGTTTTTTTAACCTCAAATATTGAGGTGAGTAGGTAAATCACTAGTTGTAGATGATAATAATTAAAATAATACTTTTAATTTGAAAATATATTCCCAGGACTTACCAGAGGAATGCCTCACTGGCTTGAGACACAATTTTTAACACAGATTTAAAAAAAAATGAATAAACAGTAAAATTATGCATCAACAATCAATTAGCTATGACTAAATGCAACCTAAATGACACATTACTGCAAATTAGACCACCCGGTACCATTGAATGCACTAATATTTAACGCACAATATTTTTTGGATCGGACCAGAGGAATGATTTGCAAGGTTACAAGAATTCGATTTTTATTTTTATTTTGAGACAGCCAACAATATAACTTTTTAGATTTTTTGAGAGATAGTTGTAAATATCTAATTATTTAAAAAATAACAAGAGAACATATTGATATGGTTCTTCTTAGCGAGCCTAACAAACAAAATGAAAATAACTGGGCGCAGAGTATACAAGGCAAAGCTGCCATTTATATCACCTCCGAAATTGGAGGTGACAGACGCTGTTAATGTTCTCGAAAATATGTTCCAAAAAGTTTAGACTAGCAGCAAACCTTCTGTAATTGGAGGTGACCTTAACGCAAAATCCCCTTCATGGGGTTCCCCGATCTATGACAAAATGGGTACAGTCCTTAATGAATTGCTAGCCTCAGCTGGATTGGTACTTATAAATGAAATGGGAGTGCACACTTTTGGAAGAGGCTCACATACCTCGATACTCGATCTCACCTTTGCCACTGCTTCGGTGTCACAATTACTGGGTAATTGGCAAGTCCCAAATGAAGAGACACACACACAGTGTGGTGTAAAGCTTAAATCGACTGGCTACGAAGCGGTAAACTGTGGTTCAAAGCCTGGTCGCGTCGACTACACTGCTGTGATCTAAAGCCTATGTTCGATCTTTGGGCTTGTGGGGAAGGCAATGGGAAACCACCCCATAAATAAAAAATTCCCAAGTACATCATCTCGACTTAAATAAGTCGAAACCAGCAGTATGGCGTAAAGCCTACACCGGCCGACTGGGAAGCGGGCAACCGAAAAAAACTTAGTAATTTTATTAAAACAAATTCACCGGAAGACGCTTCCTATGCAGCCTCAGATTTATTCTGCTAGCTGGAAAAATATACTTGAAAAACTCCAAGGTAAAGGCATCAGCCCCCACCTCTATAACCTTCTTTCATCCTACTTAAAGGACAGATCTATAACAACAAAAATTGATTCCAAGAACGCTTACTTTACTATCAATTCTGGAGTGGCACAACGCTCTGTTCTTGCCCCTACTTTTTGAAACATCAATTACGATAAGGTGCTTACTCTGCCCACACCTCAAGGCGTCTGTATTATTGGCTTCGCAGATGACCTCAAAGTCATAGTAACTGCTAAATCAGAAGATGAACTTGAAGAGAAAGCAAAGAAAATTCTTATTGATATTAATGCATGGATGTCTACCAAAAACCTCTTCTTAGTTCCCGAAACAACCGAGGCGGTGCTGGTGAGTGGTAAACGAAAATACCGGGATATATCAATCACCCTAGGAGACGCTACAATTTATCCTAAAACCAGTGGCGTATTTACCCAAGGACCAAGAGGGCCATGGCCTGGGGCGAAAAGCTTCGAGGGGCGGCGCAAGCCGTCTCTCGCGCTCAGTGGCGGTGATATCAATAAGCGAATGTAAGCAACGCTTAGGGGCCCCGGTCCATAAAGAGTAGTAAATCCCATTGTAGCTGTCTCGATCGAATTCATCCTGGAGACAGGATGGGTTGAGGAGTGACAGGACGGAGAGCCGCTGCATCGGAGGAAGTACAATAGGCCTGATTTAGTATTCTAAGTGTGCTTAAAGATATTTACTTGCCCTCTTACCAAAAATCCAGAATCCATAAAAGAGAACTGGGGGGTGCACCGGATTACACAAATTCTTTTGTGACTTAAATAATATGTTTAGAGCTTTGGAATCGGAAATAACTGGTTTTTGCTGCTAAGTCCAAAAGTAATTTTATTTTTGTCACAAAAGAATTGGTGTAATCCGGAGGGTCTGGGGGGGTATGGAATACCTCCCAGTGCACTTTTCTGAATTATAGATTTTAGGTAGTAGAGCAGGGAGATTTTCCTACGCGCACTTAGGTCACTAAATCGGGTCCATTGCGATGGCGGTGATATCAATAAGCAAATGTAAGCAATGCTTGGGGCCCGGGACCACGAAAGGTAGTAAATCCCAAAATAGAGATTTTTAAATAATATACACAATTCAAAATTAATACATTGTTGTTTTTGGCGCCCGTTTTGTATATTTGCTTACGGGCCCTAGCTACTCCTGCACCGCCACTGCTCGCGCTCAGCTTGGGGCGCATTTTATAAACGTTACCTACACTGAGAGAACAAATAAAAATTAATTTTTGTTTTTGTAAATTAATTTATAGGGCGGCAAACCTTTTGGGCCCAGGGCGCCAAATTTTAAAATACGTCACTGCCTAAAACTGGAATAAAAGTATTGAGAATTTTTATTGATAAAATTCTTTCTTTTACTCCTCATGTTTACATTGAAGTTAATAAAGCACAAAAAGTTGCAACTGAAATATCTAGAATCCTACCTAACATCGGAGGACCTTTGCAACTTAAAAGAAGAGTAGTGGCTTTCGCAGTCAAATCGATCGTCCTCTACGGGGCTCCTGTTTGGGCCAAGGCACTTAATATAAAAAAGAATGCACTATGCATGACCATGGTACAGAGAACCATTGCCCATAGAATCGTCTGCGCATACAGAACCACCTCCACCGAAGCGCTGCAAGTACTGGCCTCACTAGTACCTATCGATATTATGGCACTTGAGAGGAAAACCAAATTTCTCAACCCACATTTAATTTACAAAAAGAATTTGTAATAAGTACCAGGGCCCGATTATTAATGTATGCGCAGTTTTTAAGTCCCCCTCTCCAAATAAATGTTTCTAGAACATTTCGAGCTTAGATTCGATATTCCTAAATTTTTGAAATTTAACTTGAAATTCTTGTCCTACAAATACATATTTCAGAGAACGAAAGTATCTTAATACTGAATTGTAGAATTTGGTTGAAACAGCAATTAATTGATAAATCTGTTTCTATTTTTTGAAGGGATTTGCTGACTTTGTCACATTTATTCAAAATGACGGACCAAAATTCAGTTAAATTTCAATAATCAATTGATTTCAATAATCCAAAAATTTTTAGTGACCTAGTATGTGCTTAAGCCTTTAAGTGGACTTTCAGTTTCATTATGAGATCAAATAATTTAAGCGCCCCTTTCCTACTCGGCGCCCCTAGGCAGTTGCTTAGTTTGCCTATTGGTTAATGCGGTCCTGGTAAGTACAGAACTCAATATGAATATACAGGGACGCGCATGAATGGATTAACGAGATTCCGATCAAGAATTTGCCCTCGCGACGTGTACCAAACAAAAAACAATTAAATTTTCTAAAGGAAAACAATTTTTTTCGCGCACAACTTGCTTATTTTGCCATCTCTGTCCTTTTCGTGTTGTATTTTGTTAGGTTGGATTGAAGTCACTTGCAAAATTGGTGTTAAAATAAATTAAATATTCGTAATTTCAGTAAAATAAACTGATTTTTATATGCATTTTGCTATGTGCTACATGCAATTTTATAACTTTATTTTGAGGTTATGTTTGCAATTGCATTGCATTGCATTGCAATGTAACTTACTGTATAGGTAAATGTATACATTTTCCAGTTATTTACTTTTTCCGTAACATATTTAACAATTTAATTGAATTAAACATATAAATTAATAATGCTTACCTGTTGAAAACTGGAGAACAAGACGTTTAATTCGGCCGAAGTGACAGATCTTCTTCTATTCAAAACAAATTTGAGTAACTCGGGAAAAAAACAATTGCTCTCTAAGCGGCAATTCAAAATTGACCTATTATGTAATCGTTCTATTTTTTAATTAATGATAGATCATTCGACTACAGTTACAAATACACTTTTGATAATCATCAATTGCTTTTCTTGTTTGTCAAAACTTGAAGAAAATTAATTTAGTTCGAACCAACTGACAGTTCGGAAACCTCTTAAATTAAGTTCGGAAGAGCTCGGGAAAACAATAATTGGTTACGATTGGCAACGAATCCAAGATTTTAAGGTTATGTAATTGCTACATTTGTAGACCAGTTTGTTTTCAGAAATATAAAATTACTATTTAATTAAGTCATGATGTGTGTACTTTTGTAAACTAAGCTTGTTTTTCATATCTGTCGAAACTTGGAGAAAAATAATGTTCTTTCGGGAAAATGTCAGTCAATAGGGAAGAACACCGGAAAAAAGAATTGGATTCTAAGTAACAAATTTAAGATGTATTGGTTATGCAATTGGCATATTTGTGGAATTGGTTTCTTAGAAATATATTATTATTTTGTTAGAAATCAGTTCGGATTCGGAAGAACTCGGAAAGAAATAGTTGATTTTTAGCGGCAAATTTAAACTTAAATTGTTTTTTAAATTATTTTTAGTAGTTCGCATTACCGTAAAAATATTAGATACCTGGCTCCGGTATGCCTTATCGCACTAAAATTCGTTTTTGCAAAAATCGGCGTTACTAACAAGGTTATCCAAAAAGTGTTTGTCGTTGGAATGGTAGGCATGTTTCAGGGTTGCGTCAATTAAGTTCGATACGCACACAGACCAAGATTATTTATTAAACTTCAATGCAGTGTGGTTGAGGAAAGGTTCAATTTCAATCAAGAATTTGAATATTCTTTGACATTTTTTCATCTTTTGTAGCAATGTTTCCGGCCGAAATGGCCAACCTGAGTGTAATGTGGCTTTGTAATCCCTACATAAACGAGTTAGTCCAATGTTACTTTTATTAGGTAATATTAAAAATAAAAAAAAATATGGAATTTATGTGTTCTTAATTTTCTTTTCAAGTGTATTGTTCTTTTATATATAGGAAATTAATATCGTCTGTGTAAATTGAAACCATAATACTTTAATGAAGTAGTGTCTTGAGTTTCACACTCGTTTTGTAATCTTTAGGTTTTGTTTGTAAACATAATATTTTTATACTAAAACGATAACACCTTTTAACGTGTCTGACTCGAGATAAGAAATTGCAGAATCTGCTAAGAAAGCAGATTAAAATCAAGTAAACAACTAGTTCTTTCAAAGTGCTGAGCAGAAATTTAGGGTGGACCTTTTACGGTTGTTCAGTTCCTAATATTTAGCATACCAGCATAACAATAGATAACTTTCGCGATTATTTTGAACTTCATGATATGTACACTGAAAAAAAAGTGGTGTGGGTCATTCCATATCAACTTAACATATTAGTAGTACTAAATGACCATTATTTCAATTTTATTGTCTTTTGTTTTCGGCATATTTGCAATTATATAAGGGTTTACGGCAACCGAAATATTTCAGCCCTTATTTGTCCTATCAAGATGTGAAAATAATGAAATTGTTTAAAAAGAGACAGACTACAATATTCCTTATTACTATTTTTACCTAAAAGCAATTCAAAAGGGTAAAACTGCAGCCTCAATTCTTATCTAGTTTTATAAGAAAATACTATTTTTAAGAGAAGTTTATGCAATAAGGGAGAATATCTCCTAGTTAAATATTTTTTTACAAAGAGATAATAAGTAGTTGAAATCACACACCAAATATTAACCCTAAGATTTACGACCCTTTTCTTCAACAAATTTTCAAAGTTTGAAAATTTAATAAAACGGCGATTTTTGACACCAGATAAAAATCTGAAATTTCTTGTCATAACTACTATATAATGGCATTACGTAAAAAAATTTTTGAGTTTGAAATTTGACTACAAGCCGAGATATATTAATCACAAAATGTCAAAAAATGTACACGTTTCAGTGAACGTAATTTCTTTTTTCAAGGACGGTATTGTTCGGACACAGATGATATGCATACAGTAGAAGCTCGATAACGTGGACACCCGATACTATAAACATCTCGGTCCTGTGAACACCTAATTTCTTCTCAATGTCAATCAATGTTCTTAATTATCAACATTATGCATTATACGTTTTGTAAGAAATAAATATATGCATAATATTAGTTTTTACCTTTGGATTTTTGTGTTCACTGAATCAGGGCCTATTTTTAACAGAGTTGGGCCCTAGGCTTTAGCAAATTTTCAGGCCCCTTATATTCAATTGTAACTAATAGCATCAAAGGCCCAATTTTTGGGTTATTTTGTCAATATTTAATTTTTAATTTATTTTTTTTATAATTAATAACTTTTAAATTTTAATAATAATTTTTTTAGAATTTATTTTATTGGGCCATCAACATCGGAGAAGTCAGAACATAAAAAGATAATAAACAATCACACACAATACATCAAATATACAAAATCCAAACATAAAATATAAAATGCAATATAAAGCTTGTTTCAATAAATTTTCAATTTTTCAAATTCAATAAATTACATATAACCCCCAATCCTTTCAAAGAACTCATCAACATCGTACACACAGTGCTCCGGCAGAAAGCGCCTCAAATTGTTCTTAAACAAGCTAAGTGACTTGCAACCAGCAAGGGCTGCAGGAAGTGCATTAAACAACCTGGTCCCCATCGCCTCAGGTGATCCTCTCGTTAACTTCAGAGAGGTTAAAGTTGGACAAAAATTAAACTTATGACGAGTGTCGTGGCCATGAACATCTACGTGTCGCCTAAATCTATTCCTGTTCCTATAGGTATATGCTAACAGCTCCAAGTTGTACAGGCTGGGCAGGGAAAGCACCTTCAACCCTACAAACATTGGCCTACATGAATAACGACTGCTGGCATCCAAAATACACCTAATAATTCTTTTCTGGGCTATAAAGACATCTTTCGCCATCGTGGAAGAACCCCAAAAACAGATACCATAGGATAATCTCGAGAAAATCTGCCCATGGTAAAATAACAGAAGTGTATCGATGTCAATAACACTTCCCAAACTACGCATTTGATAACATAGCGAGTTTAGGCGACCAATAAGTGAAATACAATGACTTTTCCAGTTTAGGCCGTCGTCAATGTTCAGGCCTAGG
This sequence comes from Cantharis nigra, assembly GCA_958510845.1. Lineage (NCBI taxonomy): Eukaryota > Metazoa > Arthropoda > Insecta > Coleoptera > Cantharidae > Cantharis > Cantharis nigra. The sequence goes on along the minus strand of OY294034.1, from coordinate 6,014,385 downwards.
AACTTAACACTGGATTTTCTCTCAATCTCCACCGAGTCCAATCGGAGTCCAAGATCTAGATCATCACGATTTTGCGGATTATGAAATGCCATATAGTAGGTCTTAGCACGATTTAGATGTAGCCCGTTATGGCCAAACCACAAACTCAGTTGAGCCAGCAGTCGATCAGCACAGCTCTTTAACAATTGCAGAGATTTAGATGTGATAACACTGGAAGTGTCGTCCGCATACATTAGCGTGAGGTAATTAACAAATGTCAGGAGATCATTAACGAAGATAAGGAAGAGCACCGGACCCAAAATGTAACCCTGTGGCACTCTCATGATTACAAGCAAAATGGAGGACTTATAAATACGCCGAATGCCATCAGAACCAGTATAAGCGACATTAACAAACTGTGCTCTATTTGATAAATACGAGTAGAACCAGTCAGCCATCACACCACGCACCCCGTATCTTTCAAGTTTATCCACCAACAGGGGATGGTCTACGCAATCGAAAGCTCTCGTCAAGTCACATTTGCTCAGTCATATTGATCTTTATTTTACGATTTTGTGTTCTTTCTTTTTGAGCCCATTTGCCCATTGGGCCCTATGCACGTGCCTAATGTGCCTAATGTTAAAATAGGTGTTGAGTTTAATTTTAAGCAATAAAAACTGGTTCCGCTGCCAAGCCACACAAGTAATATTAATAATTGAGCTTCAATGTAGCTATTGGTAAACCGGGGGTCTGGGATTCCCAGTGCACAGTTTACTGTTTAGAATCTAAAGTCTTGCATATTTTTTACTATTTTGGTTATTTTTTAGAAATAATCTTGTATAGTCAGGGAATTTATTTTGAAAAATATAGTGGGAACCCTGGATGGTTGTACGGCCTTCTAGCATTGAGGATATTTATTTCACTACTACTAAAAATAATACCTTAATTCGGATGTGCGAATAAGAAACAAAAGATGCACTGGGAGGTGTTCCCCCCAGACCCCCCAGATTTTCACTTACATTTTGTGTCTAAACCAGTTTCGTAATAGCAGCTAAACTGAAGCTTATCGAATTTCTAAAACAGATTTTATAAATTTCTATAGCAAACTAGATAATTAATTGAATCGGTCATTGCAAAAACAGCAGAAGTCAGTATTTTTTCAAAATTGTTTTTTTTATCGAAATTTGATCCTTGGGAGTAGTCACACATTATGTGTAAAAATTATGTTAGTAACATTACGCTAACTATCAAAAATGATGATGTTTACGACCGTTCATTAATGCAAAAGTCACTTAATTATACGGTTTTTGCATTGAATCTTTGATGGCGAGATGCATTTTACTTACTTAGTTTATTATTAATCTTGTGCGTTTTTGTGTATTTATGTTTTCAAAATTTGAATTCAAAACATTATTTTTCTTTTTAATAAAATATTATTGTAAAATAACCGAGTTTTTAATCAACTTATTAAGCAATGAATCCCATTCCCTGCAAAAACAGCATAAGTCACAAAATATAATTTGTCAGTTTTTATATGTTAAATCAATTTTAAGGTAGTAATATTTAGGTAACTAACAAATTAAAGGCATAAAAAGACAAATTAACAAAATAAAACTTTTAAAAATGTTGATGTATTTGTGTAAAACGGCTTTATTTGATTCCTGTAAAATTTTAATTCTATGACTTATGCTGTTTTTGAAATGACCGATTCAATTGTTAAAACTTCTAAATAATCTAAATTTGGGGTATGGAATACCCCCCAGTGCACCTTTTGCTCTTTGTTCGCGCAGCACAATTAATGTTAAGGGTATTCTACGATTCAGAACATTAAATTAAAACTCAGTCTACCACGAAGGACAATCCTAAGGCACTCCTAAGCAAAAATCTGTCTGTGCGCCCCCTCCCCATTTTCATAGCAATACTGATGTGGGGGGGGGTATTTATGTTTTCAAAATTTGAATTCAAAACATTATTTTTCATTTTAATAAAATGTTATTGTAAAAGAACCGAGTTTTTAATCAACTTATATTTAAATAATTTATTATTTATTATATATATTAAATATATATATTTAAAAAAATACTTACATTTAGTTATTTTTATTTAAAAAAATACCTTTCGAACAAAAATAAAAATAAAAAAAAACCTAATCAAATCTTTACTTTTCTGGTCTTTTTGTGGCATAAGTTGCTATAAATTTTTGTGCCTTGATCTGGTTTGCGCCCCTTTATTGTCTGCTCCCTAGGCAGTTGCCTAGTTCCTGATCTTTAAAAATAGTAAGGTTTTCGCTCAGGACACCATAATCAAAAATACCAGGCATTGAATCTATTCTCGGGGCCTATTTTTAACTGAGTTGGGCCCTAAGCTTTAGAAAATTTTCGGGCCCCTTATATTCGAGTGTAACTAATAGCATCGAAGGCCCAATTTTTGGGTTATTTCGTCAGTATTTGATTTTTATTTTACGATTTTATGCTCTCTCTTTTCGGCCCATCCGGCCATTGGGCCCTAGGCACGTACCTAATACGCCTAGTGGTAAAAGAGGCCCTGCACATAATCGAGCTTGTACTGTATACATATTATATTATACACGAACAATACATTGTCCGAACAATACCGTTCTTGAAAAAAGCAATTACGTTCACTGAAACATGTACATTTATTGACATTTTGTGATTGTTATATCTCGGCTTGTAGTTAAACCTCAAACTCAAAATATTTTTTGAGTATTGCCATTATATAGTACTGTTATGACATGAAATTACAAATTTGTATCTGGTCTCCCACCAGCGATATTTAGTGCTAAAAATCGCAGTTTTGTTAAATTTGCGAACTTTGAAATTTTTTAGAGGAAAAGGGGAGTAAACCTTAAGGTTAATATTTGGTGTGTGATTTCAACTACTTATCATCTCTTTGTAAAAAAATATTTAATTTTGAGGTATTCTCCCTTCATGCATAAACTTCCCTTTAAAAATGGCCTTTTCTCATAAAACTAAATAAGAATTGAGGCTGCAGTTTTGCCCTTTTGAATTGCTTTTAGGTAAAAATATGTAATAAGGAATATTGTAGTCTGTCTCTTTTTAAACAATTTCATTTTTTTCCCATCTTGATAGGACAAATAAGAGCTGAAATATTTCGGTTTCCGTAAACCTTTAAAATTGCAAAATTGCACTACAGTTTGATCCTATGAAAGTTTTCGTTAATATTACGACAAGGATTTTGTTAATATTACTACCGCAGTGGTAACACTTGTTACCATCTGAAGCTATTATGCTTGGTTGTCCTCAGTACCTGATCAAGCTATTTCAACACTGGGTGCTTTATATATTATTAGAAGGTCAGGCGGCCTACCGGCCGCCATGACCTCCTAATATTTGAATGACCTGGAGACTCCTTTTTGCACAGGATCATTTATCATAATTAATTTCTTATTTTATTATTATAAAATCACAATATTAGTCATATTTTTTTTACTTTTTCTAAAAAAAAATTGAAAATTGACGTAGAGCTGGGAATAGTGGCGTTAACCTTAGAACTCTTAGCTGAATAACCAGTTAAAATTTCAATTCAATCGTGCTTTCCGTTGGGGAGATTTTGATGGGACGGACATACATACAAACTTTGAGTTGTATATATTAAGATATTGTATTATGTATTTGCGATTTACCTGACTTTTGGTGGCGCTCATGACGCTACCAAATATCCAGAACATGGCGGCTCTATTACGTACAAAGTACAAATCATGTTGGTTGAGTTTAATTCTGAATTATTTTATTGTAAAACCGCGGTGAACTGATAATTCACAAAATAAATTACCAAAAGAAGGCAAACGTGTGGTTTTATAGATCGCTTTCTATACGAACTCGTTGATAACTGAATAGCCCGTGAAGAAAAAGCAAATAGTGCACTGGAGGGCATTCCATGCCCCCCAGACCTCCCGGATTACTCCTACATTTTGCATTTTCAAAAGTTTCTGTTACCATAGCATACGCTGGGGTACTAAAAACATTTTAGTATTTAAAATAAACATCTGGGGTATTTTAAAAATATGGGTCATGGGATGCCCTTTAGTGCAATCTAAGATTACTCCCAAATTTCTTATTTTCTAAGAGTTCCTAGAATTGGAACATTTTGGGCGTTTATATAAAATGCTTCTTAGTATTATAAACTGAAGGTGTAAATCCGGGGGCTCTGGGGGGCGAGGAACGTCTTCCAGTGCATCCTTTGTTAATTATCTCGATGGTAAATATCTCGAAACGTTGATAACTGAATAACCCGAATATATTCTGATAAAGAATAAAAAACACTATAACCTATACATAGCCAATGCATATCCTCGCGCGGTTATCTCTTTTTTACTGACAATAATGTAATTTAATAAATTATTTTTAAAATAAATGCAGTGAAATCATATAAATAAATTGGGGAAGAATTTATCGGGGTCAAATTTACCGGGGACCAAATTACTGAAGATGAAGTTACCTGGTTACCAAATTACTGGGGGTGAAATTACTAAGGGTTTAAATTATCGGAATTAAATTACCGGGGAGCAAATTTCTGGGAGTCAAATTACCGGCTACAACAATTCCTTTCCCAAATCAACTTTCTTGCTACAAATATTAACTTTTCATTTCTATAGCTTACCAGAAGAAATGTAAAGCCTAAAATGATCATTTTCATCCCTCCAGGAGTCATTGATTTTTCTGAACTTTAGCGCTGGGTGCGGCGGCTCTATTGCACCCATGGTTTATCTGGCCCTGGTTGTCCTACTTGTACCTCTTCTTTCACATCGAATTGCTGATCGGATTTGTGTGTTTAATTCGAATAATTAGTTTGAGAGCAGAGATGTAAGCTGAGGATAAGCCATTAAAATAAGATAGAATCTCCAATTACATTTGATTTTTCAAAATCTTGAAGCTAAGTGTGGTTGCTCCAATGCACATAACACATTTAGAAAACGAGAGTATGCTTGCTGAGACTTGATTACCAGTTTTAATAAAAAGTCTGCTGTTGAGTTCGATTGGAGAATGCCAAAAATAATTATTAATTTTGAAGCGATGAACTACAGTGTATCGACACTGCTATACAATTTAGATAATAGAATACCCGAATATACAATTTCCATAGAATTTTAACATAATGATTGACTAACGGTGGGTTTCTCAAAATTAGATTAATTTTACTTGATCAGAATACATCATGGCTTCCAAACTTTGGGCACGTGTATGTGTTATATTGTAATGAGGATCCATTGAAGGCAATAAATCTCATCTGAATTTGGATCGATAGTAATGAATAAAATATTTTTGTATTCATTTTACGTATGTTTATTGAATGTATAAAAAATAAATTTTAAAGTTAGTATTGATAGAATTAGGTCACATGTATGGGCAATTTTTAATTCTTTACTTTTTTTTAATCAAGGTCACCTTCCGATTCAGTCTTATCAATTTATTATTCCCAACATTTTTCTGAAAGTGTAATTTATACTTGAATTTAATGTTATTTACATGTGAATTGAAAATCAGATGCTTTATATTATTCAGTCTATTTTATGCAGTGATATTTAATATTACCTTTTTAGTTACAACATAATTCAAATTTATAAATGCAGACAGCAGTTTCCAAACGGTGGTTTATAAGTTCTTCGAGAGGGATTTTTTTATATTTTTCAGAATCCATATTGGCAAATCCGAAACAAAAAAGTTTTCGGCAGAAGTCCAAATTCCAAAAAATTTTGCAAATAATTTTGAGTTTTATTGATTATATTTTTGGTATGTTTCATTTACAATTACAATGAAATATAAATGGGAACAAATCTATAAAGCAGATAGTACTTTATATTTAATTCATTTTTATTATTACAAGTACGTACTTATACCAATTAAAACATATGTTATGATTTGTAGGTAATTACATTTTACAAACATCAAAATTCAAGTGGCATAATATATTACATTTACTATTGTCAATAAATTATTATACTACCTACTTATAAAGCATATACAACTAAACAAAGAAGACAAAGTTTTACATATTCTAAATTTTTATGCAAGTTTTTTGGGCATAGAATTTGGGCATGCTCACTGCGTTTTGCATCTAAAGGGTTTTTCGAGGTACCGCTATCATTTTGGAAATTTTCGAATTGTATCTCCTGTTTTTGCTTGATTTGGTTTAAGAGTTGTTGAAACCTAAGTTGGAATTCTTGGTAATATATCTGGAACTTTTCCTTGAGCGATGCCCACCATTTTGCCTAATATCTGCAGTACTATACCAGCTAATATTGATATCTTGTTGGAAGATTTTATTTGGTTTAGTTTTAGTTTCTGGAAAATTTAGTCTTCACTACAAATTAATATAACTATTAGATGGAAATTTTACGAAAAAAACATTTTTCCACAAAACCTTTTCCACACTTGGGAATTACCGCGACTAGCTCTAATGGTCGGTAAACAAGAGACTCCTCAGTAGTCGGTTCAAGTGATACTAAGTTGCGGCGCAATTCAATTTTTAAAAATGAGTTCTATAATACAAAAACGAATCATCCATATAAAATATTCCAAATCCAATTTCATAAATGGAAAGATAATTCGCAAGCGTCGCTTATCGAAGCAGGTGTCTGCAGTATTCAGAAATTTTACTGCATCTTCCAATTTTAATAATTTCAAATTTTTCGATTTACCATTAAACTATGCGAAAACCAATTATAATATTCAGCGTCCAAATTTCCCAATTTTACCACTAATTAATAAACTTACGGCTCCAACTTCAATTTCGAAATCCAAACTTTTCAAAAATAATTAGATAGCCTTCAAGCAAAATAAAATCAACAAAACTTCCTGATTCAAAACGCAATTAATTTTCAAAATTTCTCATCAATAATCCCAAACTAGAGACGCAAATTAAAAACTACATCGGACCTTCTCACAAAAATACGTCCGTTCAATCCAACGGACGACAATAGACGCCCTTATTTCGTCTTTTAGTGCCAATATTTAAATTTGCCAGCACCAGATGACCTACCAAATTCAATATTTTACAAATAATTATTCAAAATAGCAAAATTAAACATAACATAACATTTAGAACAATTCAAAAATCATTCAAACAAAAATTCAAATTAAAAAAAAAATTCTCATAAAAATCAAAATTTTTAAGCCAAAAAAACTCAAAATTTTATTTGATAACACGACATCTTTTGCTCCCCGATTTTCTTCGCACAACAATGCAAAAGAAAATCTTTGTTGTTGTGTACCAAATCTAAAAATAAACAAATTTGCTTCCATCTAATGGATTTCCACAAAATAATTCTGGGCGATGACGGGTGCTTGCTCACATATGATCTAAAAATAATAAATCAATTACTAAATTTATTCAATTTTATATGTGCCTGTACCAGTATTTGAATCGTCGGTCCATTTTTAATTTTACAATTCAAATAAATGTTGTTCATTATTTTATTTTCTTGTTTCTTATCTTTTTCTCTTACCGGGAGAAGGCAGGCAATCTTAGAAAAGGGGAAATTTAGAATATTCTAGAAAATGTTAGGAGAGCCAATAGCCAAGGAAATCTCAAAAAATTATAAAAAGAAATAAAAGAATTAATCTTTGGTTTTGGTATTCTAAATATTTTCTAAATTTCCCAAAATTTCCTTGGGAAGAAAATAGCATTCTTAAGTTTTACTAAGATTTCATAGAATATCTCTAAAATTTGCTTGGATTTCTTTTCACTTTTGTATATCACGATTTTCTCTTCGGTTTACCAGTTAGTAGAGAACTAAAGGGAAATCGCCGGAAGAATTGTGTGTACTAGTGAATGGAAATCTGAAGAAATTCTGAAAAATTCCAAGACATTTCAAGAAACAGATTTTTACAAAAAATTTGTAAAAATATTGAAAATCTAAAGAAATCTATAAAAATTTCAAAAAAATCTTAGAAAACTCGAGAAAATTTTGGTAAATAGAAAATCGAGAGAAATGCAGAAAACTCTAGAAAATCTAGACAATTTTAAAGTCAATAAAAACTCAGAAAATGGAAAAAGCAAAATAAAAGATAGTCTATAATATTCTAGAATTCCTCAAATTTCCTTTTAGTTTTCCATGACAATTTCTCCATCATTTTTCCACTTATTAGTAAACAAGAACGGCAAATTTTAAGAAATTCCAGAAAATTTTAGAAGATCCATAAAAATATCACTAATTTTACAATTAGGAAATGTAGAAAATTAGAGAAAATAGAAAATTCTAATTCAAAAAATCTTGCGAAGAGGGGAATCACAGAAAATTCTAAGATATTTTTGGAAATTTAGACAATCTCAGAAAATCGAAAAATAAAAAGCTCATCTATATATTTCTTTTAAATATTTAATAAAATTAAATAGGGGGGGGGGGTTAGTTACTCGTCTCTATATCCGCTCTTGTTTAGAGGAAATTCTTTGGAAATCACTGGAATTTCACGGAAATCATTAGAATTTCGAGTCCTGTATATAATTTTTTTTGTCTTTTCAAAAAAGCAGGGCTCCATTAACAACTTCGCACACGGGTCCCTCACCTGCTTGTTACGCCACTGCCTCTGGGTTTGTAGTAGAGCATTATTCTGGGGATTTAAAATTCATAAAAGTGTAAAAACTTAAAATTACTACAAAACTCAAAATTATAAAATTTTTGTAGTGGCAGCTTGTAATTCGGCTTCCAGGATGCTCTGTACAATTTTGCAAAGCCATGGAAGTCCCACGACCGTAAAATGTTTTCTTTGTTCCCAAATATAGAATAAATTGAAATCATTTTTGAAATAAAAATAATTGATCAAAGTTTTTAACAAGAAAAGTATTTAATTTTTCTCTACAATAGAGGGATTAATAAACTTATTTATTATAATCAGCCTACTTCATTTCTAAATTCTATAAATATACTGTAGTATATGCTCCAAGCTATAGTATCAGGATATGGACCAAAATTCAAATATTAAACAAATACAGAGGATTTTACAACGATGAATAAATTACAATACATATTGTGTCTGGGTTAGATAATGGATATTATCATGAAATATTCACAATTTCAAATGAAACGATTACATATACGAAACATCTTTTAGAATTGATTTTGTCATCAAAGTCTAATGCTTATTTTGTTACATCCGGGGTAGATAATAATAATTTTTTGATTATAACTAATTTCCACAATACTGCAGCCAAAAATATATGTATATTAAAATCTATAATTGATTAGTTTTTTCCAATTTATTTCCAAAAATTTGCAATATATGAAGTTAAATCACTAGGACGTGGGACGTTCACAACTACATTAAAACTAAAAATACAATATTTTTATTCAACAGATTTTTAAAAAATTTTAGTCAAGAAAACGTAATTGATATGTTTAAATTTAATTTTTTTTGTTATTATATCAGTATCGATTGCTTAACCTAAATCCCAGTTTTAATAAACGAAAATCATCGACATAATATATCTTCTGTTTATGTAATAAGAACCACCTTAATGGAACTACAAAAAGCACCTCCGATTGGCTCATTTTAAGTTACAATCCTAAAAAACAGGAAGGTTATGAGGGACTCCGCGGTCTCCAGGCCGCACTTTTTTCCAAACTGAACTGAAGGGTTAAACTTGTATAGAAAAATCCCGATCTAAATTTATTATTTAAAATAAATTTGTAAACGAAACGTTGACTAATCATAATTTATTAGTTTTATATCTTTCGCTGAAAAACCATTTACATTGTATTGATGAAAAATATTAAAAATAATTCAATTATAGCATAAAATAATTTCGTTGTATCTTCAATATTTAGCTACATAGTGGTGTTTAATAATACGGAATTAAAATTTAACTGTTTGAACAACCAATATTTACAAATAAATTACACAAAACCTTTAATTTCCATAAATAACAGCCTGAATAAATTTTATTCCAGTGTCGGAATGAATTTATCTTAAATGGATTCAAGCAACTACAAATTTAGGATTTTTAAAAGCTTTTTTGAATACTTAATATAGAAACAAATTTTTCAATATTTGAATTTATTCCATTCAATCAAATTTAATATTTAACAAAACTAAACAAAATGTTAAAATAATAGAATTTTAACAATAAAGTGAAGAAGATACTAATTACAACATCTAGGTTAGGACTAAAAGTATTTAAAAAATAAGAAAAAAAAAATAAGAAACAAGAAAAATATTCAAACTAAATTTTTATAAATAATTATAAAAAAAGAAACAAAAAGTAAATAAAATGTTAAAATATTGATGAAAATCAATAAAATTTGTTACATGTTTGCTACAAACTGCACATCTTCTGGAACCCAGCCAGACCGTTATTCTTGACGGGCACGATATCTTCCAGTTCTATCATCTAGTATAGTTAATAGACTATAATAGTCGTTTCATCTTTGATTTCTTTTTTGTCAAAAGTTAGCCCGTAAACTAACCATGAAATTGGCATCAATCGAAAGAGAATTTTTATTTTTGTAATAATAATTTTGGGTTATATTGGAAAAGTCGTGTAATGTCACATGAGATTCTTTTTTAGTTTAATATGAAAGTACATTTCTCGGTTAATATTTAAAGCAACTTATTCTAACAATACTGGCAACGCTTTTTGTATGAAATGCAAATAAGGTTCAGCCTTGTTCTAATTCCACATTTTCATTTCTATATTGTTAAACATTTGCATGTTAAAATGCCATTTAACGATTTAATTTGAAGTTAAAGAATACTAAAATAAAAAATTGAATTAAAAGCTTGCTGAGTTGAAAATACCATATTTTGATTCAAACTTCCCTAATTCGAATTTTTCTCTAAACCGAGTTATTAATTCGACATGTGCACAAATTAGGTTTTAACTCTTTTTAAAGCCAATTTTCGATTTTTCGATTTTTCGATTTCTTTAAAGTGAACGTGATTTAGCGAATCTTCAAGTGTAAACATTTCTCTAACAAACTCGCCACGTCTACTTGATGTATCATGATGCTGCCGTGTGATTATCTGAACTTCGCAAGTTATTATAAGTGGGACAAAATTTTGCTATTTAATGCGGCTTTTCTTGCACATATTAAATTTAACGATACATTAAAAAATTTCGAAAAAAATAAGAAATTCTGTTACTATAAAATTTCAGGTTAGAGATTTGATAGAAAACTATAACAATAAAATAGCGAATGATTAAAGGAGAGGAACCTGTACATATAGCATTACAAAATCTGAAGTTTGATTATTAAATCGACGATTTTAACATGTAGCCAGATTAAAAGATTTCATGCTGTATTGCATAGACAAGGTCGGATCCAAACAAAGTTCATGGAGCGAATAAATAGAAAGAAAACATGTTTGTGTCAACCTATTATTGCGGACAGTGTCATCAGCCCAAAATACTTTGAAAGCATTTCATAAACCTCGGAAGAGTATGGGATGCAATTTTGAAAACGTAAGACTTTTACAAACATACGCTGGATCCTCTCCAGCCTGCCAACCCGCGAAGAATACGATGCACACCAGATCACCAAATAGTAATTAAGAATTGATCTCACGAATGACGAATAAAAGGTGGTTAGAGCACCAATCTTGCTAAACTCACAAGATGATCTACCAATAAATCCCAGCATCCAAGGGGTAAATATCCAGTAAAATTTTTATACACAATACTTGGAATTCCAGAGATTTCCAAGAATTCCATTGATTTCCAAGGAATTTCAACGATTCCCAAAGAATTCCAGTGATTTCCAAAGAATTCCAATGACTTCCAAGAATTCCAGAGATTTCCAAAGAATTGCAAGGATTTCCAAAGAATTCCAAAGATTTCCAAGATTTCCAAAGAATTCCAAAAACTTTCAAAAAATTCTAGTGATTTCCAAAGAATTCCAGGATTTACAAAAAATTCCAGAGATTTCCAAATAATTCCAAAGACTTCTAAAGAATTCCAGAGATTTCCGAGGAATTCCAAAGATTTCCGAGGAATTCCAGGGATTTCCAAGAAATTCCAAACATTGTACACATTACACACTTTTTCTTGTAAAATTCATAGCTTTGTACTTCTTGACATTCAGTTTAAGACCACTAAGATCACACAATCTCTTGTTTCTTGTCACACCATCTTGCAGTCTTGCAGACATTCAGTTTAAGACCACTAAGATCACACAATCTCTTGTTTCTTGTCTCACCATCTTGCAGTCTCACAAGATCACTCTGGACAAGTTTACAATCTCTGTCAGAACAAATCAGACGAAGTAATTTCAAATCAATGGCCAATAACAGAAATTCGCAAAATGTTATCACGGAATCCACATCATTAATGTACAGCAAGAAACGAATAGGTCCGAGAGGGGTTCCCTGACCAACTCCAAACGAAACACAAAAGCTGCAAGAAGCATGACCATTTGCGATTACAATCTGTTTTCTTCCAATAAGGTAGGACTTCAACCAGCACCAGCAAATCAAAGGATAAGAAATGGAGTACATTTTATTAAATTTTAACAAAAGCAGGTTATAACAGGAATCTGATCAAACGCCTTTGACGGATAGGTAAATATACAATCTATCGTCTTACCGTTCTCAGTAGCAGAAGAAACAAAACTACACCTTTTCCACCAGTAATTCAGAAATCGTCAATTGCAATTCAGATTTGTCAACTGATATTCAGAAATCGTTAATTGTAATTCAGATTTGTCAAATGATATTTAGAAATAGTCAACTGTAATTCAGATTTGTCAACTGATATTCAGAAATCGTTAAATGAAATTTAATTTTTTAAATGAAAAGGTTTCATAAAAACAGAAAGAACATTAGTTTAATTTTTTTTAAATTATTCATTCAATTACTTAGATTACAATTACGCAAATTACTTAGCGGCCGACTGACATTTCGTCCATTTAACTGCTTACTTATCAAGTTGATTTCTATTTACTTTTATTGCATTAGTTTGCTTATAAACGTTTATCTTATTATACTCTTATGTAGGGATTAAAATTTCAATCTTTATAGATAAGAGATATAAAACATAAGCCACAGATTTGATGCTTTATATGAAGCTTTCTGATTTTCATTTGACAATTTCTGAATATCATTTGACAGTTTCTGAATATCATTTGACGACTCTGAATTACAATTAACGATTTCTGAATATTGGTTGACAAATCTGAATCACAATTAACCATTTCTGACTATCAGTTGACAAATTTGATTTACAACTGACTATTTCTGAATATCAACTGGCAAATCTAAATTACAGTTGACGATTTCTGAATATCAATTGACAAATCCGAACTACAATTGACGTTTTCTGAATAGCAGTTGATTTTTTCTGAATTACAGTTGCAAAAGGTATGGTAAAAGAGAACAGATTGGTACATGTGGAGCGTCCAGACCCAAAACCGTGCTGGTTATTAATCACAGGTTATTAATCTTTAATCACATTCAATTTGATTCATTCTGATAATAATTTAGGTATATGTTTCAAATTTTAACAAAAGTTTGAATTTTGATTTTGTGTATTTTTGATGGGTAATTGCTCTCTTCTGTATCCGCACCTGATGGGGTCTGACGTCTGATATAAGTTGATACCTTTATTAACTCTTATTGCAGTATAATAACAGTTAAGAAAATCTGGAATAATATTAAAATTCGTAAATTATATTTAATTATAGTTTAACTGCAAAAGTGTACACGTAAAAGCATTTTGAAGTAATATTGATTAGTCATTATGGATAAATGATTCTAGTTTTCCTAAATTACAGCGCTGTAAATTATTTTGGTAATATTTGAATATTAAGTGGATTAATTTCTAATATAAACCTCGTATTATATAAGTAATGCGAATTTAATTGTTTAAGATTGTTAACTTCCATCGTTGTATTCAATACCGTAATTTTTGAAAAATTCTAAAAAATTTTGCATGTTTTTACTAATTTTACAACAACTGCTATCTAAAACTACATAGATGTTGTAGGTTATTAATGACGCGCACGTGTGGATTAACGATTTTGAATACATTCTTAACAATGCTTCCCTGGAAGCAGTTTTCATAATATTTTATTACTTATTATTACCTTAAGCAATTTTAACAGTAGTTATTAATTAATACATATTAATTATGTATTAATTAATTTGAAATCCTCTAGTTTAATTTTTTTTTTAATTTGGAATTGCATAATCATTCTTGTCAGCGAACAATTTTTAAGCATATAATACAAAATAATTTTTAAAATTTTACAGTGAATTCCTCTACTTCGTCCGTATTCTACCGTTTATTTTCCAGTGACTTGTTGGTGCTATAAACTGCAATACTTGTAACATTGCATTACTTACCTATTATCATGTTATTACAAAATTACTTACACTGTATGGATGAAGCTATCCAGTCATAATCGACTTTGTGTCAAAAATATATTTTCTATAACTTGTGATTTTTTATCTAATTTTCATTTTTTTAAATTTGTATTAAATAAACTAAGAACCCAAAATCAGAATCTAAAGTGCTAAACTAATCAACATTTAAAAGATATCTGCAGTGGCGGATCTAGCTTTTTTGGGCCCTGAAGCAAATATTTTATGATACCAGTGGCGTCGCTAGATGTAGACTGGGATGGGAGACTGCACGTAAGAAAATAATATAAAATTTAGATATATTAATAATTGTACCCTCTTCCCTTCCCCACTACTTCTGTGCTTTGAGGAGAAATGTGGTTTTAAAATTTAACATGATGGTCAATTTACTGTTCTAGCGAATCAACAAACACAATCTCTGTTATCCTAAGCATATTTTCTATTCATTTTTTAGGATTTCTTAAAAGAAATTGCATTATTATTTTTCTGGCCCAGCTTTTGCAAACACTTAGCGCCGCTACTGGACGAGACTACTAGACGAAACTTAACATTTACGCCCGAGTCGTAACGAATAATCTAAAAATAAAATAAAATCAACTGCTTTTCATTCAAACAAGAATGCGCAGTCATTATTTATAATTATGCGGCCCTTGTTACATCGGGAGCCTGAAGCTTTAGCTTCATTAGCTTTAATGTAGATCCTCCGCTGGATGTCTGTAAAATTATCAGATTTATAATCATATATAAAATCATCAGTTATCAAGTTATAATGTGTAATATTACCAACTGGAACGCTTACTATGTACCTCGTGATGTGGAAAAGTGTTAGAATCAGTGGTTCCCAAACCTTTGGGTCGCGACACAAAGTTGGGTCTCGACAGATGACAGAGGCGTTATGATTTGGCAAGCCTCAGTCTGCGATTCCTACTCCGGGCACCATTTGGCCAGCCTTCTTTAATTTAAGTTAAAGGTACTATTTCGCAATAAAAACAAAGCATGTACTAATTCGCAACTAGTTTCATGTTTGTTCTGTAACTCAACCAGCGATCATACCAATCCATTCCTGTGGATTCACCTAGAATTAAGAAATATTACATTTATAAAAATAATGTATTTTACAAAAGTAAATTAATATATAACATTTTATTTGTCATTTAATTGTTTTGTTTTTCATTTCATATTTATGTTAAACAAGCTGGAACTCGGATGACCGCAGTTCTTAGGCTTCTATACTGCTATCTTTCTGATTAAGCTTGAAAAATATAGATTAGAATATAGACAAGCAAAAATTTCAAAGAAAACCCGCATTAAAATATCGGATTATCGGATAATTAACCCTCCGGCAGTGGCGTCTGGGAACAGAGGTCCGAACTGTTGATAAAATTTAAAATTTTGTACATATTCATCATTATATCGAATGGATGTGTGTAGATATACTTTCCTGCCACAAGTGTGGTCCTCACGAGAACAGAAAAATGACAATTATTTGCGGTTCCTGTGAGAAATTTGTTTGTCTAGAATTTACCTGTTCTACCTCCATCGAAACCAAAGTTTAACAATTATAAGTACTAATCAAGAATTTTGTTTTAATTTACTAAATTGTTGAATCAATACAGTTTAGGGGTTGTCCTTTAATCACGTGAGGTTCTAACAGGGGAGGAGTGGGTTAGAATAACATCACCATTGATCACGTTGGGGGGGGGGGGGAAGCTGTGACAATCACGTGTATATTTTCTTGCTACCCCGTGAAATCCCGAGCAAGCAAATTTATGCCTAAAAAGCAACATAACAACAATATTTAGCTCTCAGCTGACTTCCGGCACTGGACCATATGACGCCACTCGTCGTCCCGCTGCCCGCGGCCTTCTGTCTCGCCGTCTCACTTGAAGAAAATTTTCAAAAAAAATACATATGATGTTGTGTAGGGGGGGGGGATTAAAAAATGGCATAAAAAACTTCAGGTGATAAAAGGACGGCCCCTCATTTAGTAAACTTTTAATTTTGAATAAAATTTGTTTTCTTTTAATAGTTTTTGTGTGAATGCAACATAATCTCACAAAATAACTGAAATCTCATCATGCGGACCTAAGGACCGCAGTGCGACCGCTCGACTTAAAATAAATGGCGCGACTGCCGCAGGGTTAACATTTTAATTATGACATACTTGTGTATTCTATGTCCTCCGTCTGTCCATCCGTTCGCATGTTTCAAATTCTAGTTCTTAAATTTGAAACATGCGGACAGACGGACGGATACGGAACCAGAACATAAGGCTTCTTACTATACTTGGTATAGAAGTCTAAAAAGACAAATAATATCAAGGAGGGGCTTCAGCTTGGGGCGCAGTATACCCTGGATGCGGTTCTGGTTACTTTTTTATTATAATTTTTTTAAACCAAATAACTGTGACTTACAACCAAATATAGAGAAAATTCTACTCTATCGAAATAAATCAAATTCTCAATTTCCAAAAATTGTAAGATTTTGTAAGATTTTTGTACAGATCGATGTATTTACAACAAGTTTTCTCCATTATAGTCCTGAAGATGGATGCATAGTGCATCCGAAACGTCGACACACGAATTCTAGTTGTTTGATTGCTGTCCAATCAACCCGTTACACCTTTATTCCATTTCCATTCCAAAAATATGGCTTTGACACTATTTATCAATACAGAATCGGCAATGATAATGATTCTGACATTATGATAATACATTTTCCATGACTTGGAAAAGAAAAGTAAAAATATCTGTTGCCTATACAGTAGAACGTCGATAATCCGGATTAATTGTGACCGGACCCTGTCCGGATTATCAAAATGTCCGGATTATCAAAAAGAACTAAAAGAGGTAGTTTTAGTTCGCAAAAAAAAGAAAACTTCGTAAAATCGTTAATAATTCACTTTAGTGGTTAAATAATTGGAGTAGATAAATAAAACTATTAATTAATATGAAACTTTTAATATATTTTAATGAAAAAATATATTTTTTTTGTAGCGGTAAGTTTTTTTGACATTTGTTTGAAAAACAAACTTTTTTTTCACCGAAATTGAATCCGGATTATCGACGGTCCGGATTTTTGACGTCCGGATTATCGACGCTCTACTGTATAATATAGTATTTAATAATTAACATACTTATGTAATTGCACATAAAAATTCAAAAATTTGTAAAATTAGTAATATTTATTAGTTTATTTATTTAAAATAAATATTAATTGATGTAAAATTGATTAATTACGATGGATTGAATATTGAATATATAGTGGCATTTTGGTTGCTCTTAAATCAGTTTTGCAAACCATTACATAATATTAAAACCCATAAAAGTGATTTTCAAAATTGCAATGTGGAAAAATTTGGTTTTTCAGAATTTCCCCACCAAAAAATTGAAAGATTTCTATTTTCAACTACGTAAGTTTTGCAAATTTCTTGCACATATGAAACTAAGTACATGTAGAGTAAATAAGAAAATTAATACAAAAAGGAAAAGAAAATTATATCACCGGATATGTTTAATAGATACATTATATATGTATTATGTATGTTGTGTATACCTAATCTTCTTTATTAATCCTGGGTTCCTGCTATATCTGTTTAAATACTGTGTACTTTATCAAAATATATCACTGTTATCGGTGAAAAAACACATTGAAAAGTATGAACCACGCAATTTTTTATTCCAATTACGTAATATAATTATGTAAATAATGCCAAATATACAATGATATGGTAGAATTATGGAAACTGGTGAGAAAGAATTAAAGCATTGTATAATTATTTTCAGAAACTTTCATTTTATCTCAACATATGTTATAGGTACAATATTATCATTTATACGTGTTTTATTAAATTTATTATCATGATATTGCTCAATGACCGACCGGCTTCGTATTATTTTATTACTTTTGTTAAAAAAATTTCCGAGAAAGTGTTTTGGAAGCAAGCCGGGAAAATGAGCAGTCGTTCGTTTGAATGTTGAAGAAAAAGTCGAAAATTTGGCCAAATTTGATTGTTTTCGCGAATTAGCGTAAAATGTTTACGCAGTATGAGCATGTGAACAAGCTAAACAAAATTGAAGATAATTTTGGGGTTATGAAAAATTAGCAATATATGGAATAGTAATTTTGGGGTTTGTGGGTATGTTTTATGTTGAGGTTTGAAAACGAATGGATAATAGTGCGTTAATGGAACGAAAATGCGTAAAATTAGCATATATTATAGGAGTGTATACCTACATAAAAGATATAATTGTTTAATCGATATGTAGAATTATGTAATAACTATATATGTATATGATCGATTGGGAGTCGGTATTCTAGTCATGCCGGTTTATTCGGTGCGCAAGCTTAGTGTCTTGTAGTAACAATTTTAGCATCTTTTAATGAACAAAAGTTCATCGTCTATAACGACATACGTTTGCGCGATTCTATCCTCGGCTTTACTTTTAGCCCGGATCGTTCGTTCGCACTCCCTTCGCTTTCGTTTGGATAGAATCCAGCCGACTGTATTGCATGAGCTACTAGTCGAGTAGTCTGTTACTTGTCTGGCGTGAATCTGTTTGCATATATATTATAGTGATGTGTTTAAATATTTTCATAATTATATTATAATTGGTACATTTATTTGCTGTCAAGTATTTTACTCATCTCAAAGTTGTTCGGTCTAAAACAATTTTTATAACTTTCGGTAAATCTATGTTGTTCCTGTTTCCATTTTTGTTACTTAGATGAAAAAATCGATATCAACACAGCATACAGCATGAACGTACGTAAAATTTATAATCATTTAAATAAATTGGCACATGTCAAAACAAAGTACACAAAGTCAAGTACATAAACATGCTTTGTGGTAGTACAATACCAATTACATCAGCATAAGATGATTTCCATCAAAACTTCTTCACCCTTTCGTACCCTCCTCATTAGTTTTATTGTTACTAGTCTAACACGCTTCTTTTGTATTTAATATATACATTTTAAAAAGTTGTTTTCAATACAAAGCATTCAAATTATCATAAAATCCCGGTTAAGTCATAAAATTAGCTTTTTGGCTTATCTTTCCGTCTAGCAAAGATATAATTTTGACCCGGTTTTGTTAGAATATCTGGTTGTGGTAGATCCACTTTGAAAGCATTTTAAAAAGTCACATTTTAGCACGATGTGTTACTTAACTATGCAGTGATAAACACCCTTCCTTGCTACCCCAACTAACGCACACATCCCTCACTATAAATAATTTACAAACACATGTCACCCACTTAATTTTTTTTGGTGTAACATTTTATTTAAAAATAGTATTTGGCTTAAATATAGTGGGCATCGTACTAACAAAACTTCTCCATATCAGCTCTATCAGTTTTGATAACAAGGTTTAGATTAAAAAAATGTTATTTTTTCCTAATAGTAATTAACGTAATACTTTTAAAATTACTCATTAAATCTACGAACTCATTGTGTGTGCTAGTTGCTATGGTAACCAAATTTTTCAATTGCTTTCCGCACTCTTGTTTACCCCCCCCCCCCCCAAAATCGTTAAAACAAAACGTCATTATTTTTAAATATTTCTTGGAAATTTTGTAGTTATGGTCCAGAAGTAACATTTTTTTAATCGATATATGTCAATAAACAATAAATTGCTATTTTTAAAGATTTTAATCAAATTATACTACCGCAAAATATTTGAAGTAGTTTAAATTTCAGGGCCAAGGTGACCCTCTATCAGGCTGAACTTCAATTTAGAAGTATTATGCCAAGGTTAAAATAATGGAACAATTATTAAAAATTTGGCTCACAAACTAGTCAATTTTTAAAGTGCACTCACTATAGTTAAAAAAAATTTTGAACTACAATTTTTTGAAAATTACAAAAATTAAGATAAACATTTTCTGACCTGGAAAGCCAATTATAATAAAAATATGATCAAAAAGATTCCGCGTCATCAAAAAGGCTTAAATAGAATTACATAATTATGCAGTATAGTATAATAAAAGTCACCCTTATCTAGGTAGACAAGTAAAACAATTTCACAGGTAGATATCAACCTGGTTTAGTAAGTTTTCTTAACTGGTATTGCTCATTCTAAAGGAATTTCTTATTCATTCAAAAACGAGATTAAAAGTTTTAAATGCCCTTTATTTTTTATACTATGACGTCTTACGATTCTCGATAACACTAAAATTTAAAAAATATTAGACGTCGCAAATTTTTGGGTCGCCATCATGGTATTTCAACGTGAAATGAATATGAAGATTTCTATCACAAAATTTTAAAATTCAACCCAGTGAAAAATAACATCGCCTCTGTGATTTACAATAGGAATAAATTTAAGCAAAATATTCATTGTTTACATAAATTTAGTTAAAATTTGTATTATACGAAAAACGCTGAACTATGCAAATATATTGCAACCATTTTGAATTTTATTAAAATTTTAAATTTGAAATGCAATTTTGCAGTTTTTTTTCAATTGATAAAAAATCGTTACCAGTTCAATACTAAAAATTTTAAATTCTAATGATGAATATTTTGTTTCCTCTTGTATTTTACTCGCAGAAATAATCAATATTTATGTAAAACATAACCTAAACCTTGACACACGAGGAAGCGGATGGCCAACTATTAAATTGAGATCTAAACTAACTACTGCCGAGCAGAAAGTCTACGGTTTCACCGCCTAACATTCATGAATACCGTTTGTTGATGGAAAATTATTTGTTTATATCCCAAACTTATTAACAGCTCCCGGTAACTGTGATTGATAGCGGTACACTTTCGTGCCTGCATTATTTTAACTCTCGAAAAAGAGATTACAATATTGTAAAACTTAAAGGTAGTATATTACTATTTGATAGGAAAGGTATACCCTTGCAATGAAACAAATGCTTATTGTCAACGAGTTTCGATCTTTTAATAGGTCATCTTCAGGACAAACTACATAAAATTGTAAATATAAAAATATAATTCATTAACTCAAGCAATATTATATTATATTACATTATATATTCCATTATAATAACGAATTATATTTTTATATTTACAATGTTATATAGTTTGTCCTGAAGATGACCTATTAAATGATCGAAACCGGTTGACAATAAGCATTTGTTTCATTGCAAGGATATACCTTTCCTATCAAATATTAAATTGTACCTTGCACCATGAATCTTTCAATTTATATAGTATATTACCATTCGATAAATGTCTATGTGAAGACGAAACAAAAAACAAAGATGTTTTTTGATATAAATTAAAAATTAGATATTTAGATATTTAGATATATAGATGGTATACAAATATCAAATGGTCCCATATACTTAATTGTACTATATGCTTCTAATAGAATTGTAGCAATCCTGGTATTTGCAAAATCAAATACAATAGATTACATCAGTAATATGTTGAATCAAATGGTGATATTGTAATATTATCTACATTATATCTATAATATATAATTTTTCAAGTTTCTTTTCTTGTAAAAACTGAATATTCGAGCAATATGAAATTTTACAGAACATTCTGCTACTAATTTTAAGAAAGAAAGTGTAGTGGTATAGTATAATATATAAGATATAGTTACATATATACATTATACTTATATACTATGTACATTATTATTATTCATATCGCCTAGGGCGAATACCATTAATTAAGTTTTTAAGATAATGGAATAGGAGCATATTTTTCGATACACAATTTTACCAATAGTGAAATTAAACATTAGAAGGAAAAATCCAGTAAACCTGGAAGACAACTATGTTATTTTTAAAGATATAATAATTCTTAATTGTTGAAAACCAATGTTTGATTTTTCTTTTCAACCGCATCGCACAAGATTTTCTTATATTTGATAATAATTAAAAAAAAGTGCAGAATAAATAGAAATAATAATACAGAATAAAAAATAATAATAGTAAAAGTTAATATAATTTATTATTATCATATACTTTTCATTGTAATACGTGGGTGACCTAGTAACTAATTTAATACAAATTGATTAAGCACACATGTAATGTATTTATAAATTTTGCATTTAGAATTATTGTAGTTGTTAGCCTTATTAGAAATAAATGGTAATGGTGGTGCAGTGCATAGGTATATGTTTTGTAATATCTGCAATAGAATTTGCAATAGCGATAGCTAAAGGACATCTTTTATCTAGTAACTATATTGCATAATTGTATTTACACAACAATGGGTTTTTAAGACAATTTAGAATATTTTGCATTTGGCACTTTTGTTATCTTAATAATAATAATTAAAATAAATTGTATCAATACATAATCATTGGAGCATATTAAGGTTGCAGTCCTGGTCAAGGTGAAAAATTTTCAAATCGGTTTCTTCGAAACGCAACACAATTTAATAATATTTTCAAAATTATACAATTAATTCTAAAATATATTAATTAATTAAGCTGATTAACAAAAGAAATTCGGTTAATTAAACTTTGTCTCCATTTATAAAATGATAATATTAAAAAATTAATATTAATATCATGATTTTAAAGATTACATAAAGTTATTGTTAATTAAATCATTCGCTTAACAAATCTTCCTAAGTAATTAAATTTATAAGTACCTTATAGTTGCACAATTTTAATAATATAAATAATTTTAATTTTGATCATGTATAATTTTTAAATTTCAGAAAATTTTAAAGAAATTATTATGACAGTCCATGGACAACAACTTAAATTTTTATATGTAGTTAATTTTAAAAAACACAAAAAGTTATTCTTTTATAATATAAAATCTAAACGTTTGTTTTTAAAAAATTTAGCGACAAACTGAATAAATTAAGGATTTTTTGGGTGTAGGTTGCATTAATATATGCAAATTATTATTTATACGAATAATATATCAATAATTTGTTTATTATATTTGGTTTGTTATACATTTTTTCTAAGTTTATAACTGCTTACAACTTTTGTTTGCTAATAAATATAACTGCGAGTACTTTACAAATAATAAAAAACAGTTTGAAATACAGGGTGTGTCATATACAAATTCTATATAATTTTCTTACAGTTCTGATGCTTACAATGTTGGAAAACAATTTTTTAATTAAATTAATACTTTTGTACTTATTATATTTAATTTTAATTTGTAGTGCCATTAAAAATCATCCAAGGTTAAAGTAATTGCGAGGAATTAAAACATCTTGCTTAGGTTTCGTCTTCTTTATATTTAATTGATTTAAAACGATTCATTGAAAAATTTCATAAATTAATCTATTTAAATTGTACTAAGTGTCGGTAAATTTGAATAATTAAAGCAGGAAACTGTTATCTATTATAAATATTAAAGATAGCTTAATACAGACAATCCCCCTTGTCTTCGCATACGACCTTGACTTTTTACCCTTTATATGTCTAGACATACAAAAACATTTTAACTTAATTTTGAATGAAAATAAATCGTTTTGTTATAGAACAAATTTTGCACAAGGAATATATCAAAAAATAATCGCAGTAAACAAGCTCAACTATTTGGTTTTCTTTCCAACTCATTTCACTTTTAGTAATAACAATTTTTGGTGAAGAATTTTTTTTAAATGAATCAGTATAATTTATTGTACACCTGTGTATGCATGCAATTTCTTGACAAGACCTTACATTAAATTATTTGACCTAAATAGAAAGATGACTTAATCACTATGCAAAGGTATAAAAACGTATGAACTACTACATATATGCAACACAATTTCTATTTCTATAGGATTTTACATCCAACATCTGGTTCCCCTTTAAAACTGATTCAATTTATCTCAACGAATCTTCGTCACAACATTCTCTAAAAATTTTGCTCTAAGAGTAAAATTTTGGTGTCCAAAAATACCTTTACGCCAACTACAGTCGAGTTTCTACTTCTATTTATATACGATATTCTTGATTTGTTGCTATTTTGTTAATAATTGATTCTATAGGTGGTATACAAAAATTTGGCACGTTTCCTATTTTTTTTTTAATATTGCTTTCCATTTATAATGACAAAATAGCGAAAGTTGAGTGGCCTGATTGTAGGTCAAAGAGAAAAATTATTTTTGGTAATTGTGATGGTTAATTTTCAAGTTGGTATTTTAATATTTCTGTTTCAAGTTTATGTTTTCCTCATGTAATTTGTATTTATATCAAACACCAGTTTCTCCGGTAAGCGTTTTTCGTTCAAATTTAAAAATTCTGTTCAGTTTTGATTAGGTTAGGTTACGTGAGTGAATGTATTGGAAAATCCTAAATAAATTTATTCAAGTAAAATTTAGAACTAACGTCACCAATATGTAATACCATTTAATCGAATAGAAAGTTCAAATAATATTTTACGTTTGTATTTCTCAAGCTTTTCTTATTTACTTAAAATAATTAAACTGCATTTTTGGAATCGCAAAAACCTGATAAGTTTGTTTTTATTGTGTAAATCAACCACCCTGTATCTTAACTATTTTGATAAACAAAACGAGCGAGTTTTTTTAAAATTTTATCGTTACTAACAAAATTCCCTAAAAATACACCTGCTAGTTACTACTAAATAATTTATTATACTTTTAAATATTGTATTTATCGATATAGGTGCAGGTACCTGCAGCTACTACCACTGTTTTATTAAAAATATTCTAAAACACTAAATTTGGCTATTAGTTTTTTTATCAAAAAATTTACATATTTTAATGTGTTTATTATCAAAATATTATTTTCATATTGAATATTCTTTTAAAAAATTAAATTATCAGGGTAGGTATGACCCTACAAATAAATTTAAACTTAATTAAAACGCACTCGAGGAGCTTAAAACTTTTTTTAGGTGACATTGCAACTCTTCCAGTCAATTGATATTTTTCTTAATTAGCAGCATTCAGGAAATTCAATTTTTTACCTTTCTTTGAAATTTATTAAATTATCGACCCGTCGACCCGCACCGCGGTTTGTGGTTGCTAAAAGTATAGGTATGTTTTAACCAAAACCATACTTATTATAATCACATTACTTCGACTTATTAACTTTTCCGAACTTACCTAATAAATAATTTTAAATTTTGCCATTTTTTACTTTGAAAAAGTAAAATATACGGAGTAAATCAAATTTTCTCAGTAGGTTAAACGTGCAACGGAAGGCCGAGCTAAAAAATTTTTAAAATCCAACATTTTTGTCAGGTCAAGGCAAACAGAAGCTTATCCTAGCCTAAAAAGTGGAAAAAGAAAATTTTTGTCTAAACTTCGAAGTTGAATTGAGCCTGAATTAGTAAGCCATCATGTACATTTCAAAAGAATATTTTTCAGTTGTTATGTTTTTAAAGTTATAAATAATCTCGCACACAATTGTTTTTATAATAATTCATGTATAAAGAGATAAAAGCTCGAACTCATCAAAATTTATATTTTGAAAACACTTTTTAAGTACAACATGAATATTCCTTTTAACCATATCAGTCATAGATAGTTACTATCACGTTTCATTATTACATGACACCACAAATCAATAATTGATTTTGGAAATTTTGTACCAATTTATTTTTTATAAATTATAGTATAATATTGATTATTACTATAATGAATAGCTATGATTTCATTAAAAACATAAAATACAATTTTCTATTTGAAAATTTACCAAAATAATATTTTGAATTTAATTTTAAGTAAAATAAAGTATAATTTGATTAATTTCATGTAATTATTATTATAGTATATTATTTACTCTCTTATTTATATTACTATAATTATTATATCTATGTAGTTTAAAATTAAATTAATTTTACCTAACTATTAATTATCCAAAATATATTATTGCTGCTACCTTATAAAAAACACGACATGGGTTTTGCTTTTATTTGAGCTCGTCAGATGGCTATAATATTAAAATGAGTACAACCTAAAATTGAATTAAAAATTAAATGAAAACATCTAAACATTTTTGGCCAATTGAAGGTTTTTAGTAGTAATTAGTAAAAGGAGAATATCATTCTTTGATTGGCTCACTATAAACACCTTTAACGAAATCACGGCTGAACACACTGAATTTATCAAATACATATACCTTAATGAATACATTACAAAATTTAGTGAATTATTTCGAGTTAATTTGTAAACAATTCAAAAATAAATCTCATTTAAGTTAATATTATTTATATCTAATATTATTATTTGTTTTATTTGTGCTGTGGTTAAATTCCATGGATTTATTATTATATTGCTTATATTAAGAAGTTCTAAAAAAAACTCTATAAATAGCATTGCTTAAAATTTCTAAACAAATAATTTAAAATAGTGGTAGTGATAATATTAAAAAATAAAAAACAAAATAAATAATTAATATTCGTGGGGTTCAGGTGCATTTCGCTATCGAATTTTGAATCCAAAATAACCTAAATCGTTTTTACGTCGTTTGTAGCTGTGTGTATTTTCTTTATTTTCGTTTGTATCCATTTTGTTTTTCAAATGTTTCAAATGTCTAAAATATAATATAATAATGGCATTTCGCCAACCCCCCATTTTGAATTTGGGATTGAAATTAATTTAAATCGTTTGTATCTTGTTTGTACCTATTTTGTTTTCAAAATATTTGAAATATTCCTCTTTGAGAAGTTTTGAAATATCGCAACCCGCTAACCTTACACGGAAAAAAAGTTACTTGGTTTAAATAAGTACCATTTGAATCAAGAAATTCTCTATTTTCAATAGCCGCACGCAAATATTTTCTTTTTGTAAGAAGAAAATATTCTTAATTAAGTTTTCTTGGATCATACAAGTAAATTCTTAAATGAAGTAGTTAAAAATTTATTTGATTTAAAAAAAATCTTTTTGAATTAAGAAGTTCTGTTCTCTTCACTAAATTACTCCGAAATATTTGGGTTTTTGTATATTTTGTTGTAACCGAAGAGTGGTGTGTCCAAGTTTTATGGCGTCATCTGTTGGACTTCTGGCGGGATATTATATATTTTATTTTATATAAAACTTCGTCCGGTGTGGGGTTCGAACTTAGGTTTTCCACCTGCGAAGTGTGGGATGAGTACAATTACCATTTGGCTATACTAGTCGACCCATTAAGTGTGTACTTAATGTTTCACAAAACATTAAAGTTTCACAATTATAAATTTTGTTTTAAAGAAATTAAGTTACTTAGATTAAGAATATATTAATATTGATGTATTTAGAAAATAGTGTTCTTCGTTAAAATTAAATTTTCTTGAATCTAAATAATATTTCAAGTAAAAAATATTCTTGCTGGAAGAAGTCTGATATTTTTAAGACAAGCATATTTTATTGCGCGAAGAAATTATATTTTTAAATGAAATAAATAATTTCAAGAAAATATTTATTCTTCATTTAAGAAATTCTTTTTTTCCGTGTATTTGAAATATTTCAAAGATAAAATGGACAGGATGCCCATTGTCCTAAAATTTTAAATATTTCTGAAATTCTAAAATTAGTATAAGGAATATAGGTATTAAACTCTTAAGGGGGGCGATACATGTAACCGCCTGAGTTTTGACCGTTTTTTAGAGGCTTATTTAAATTGGAGAGAATGAATGAATCATTTTTAAATTCAGCTCGTTTATTGATTATATATTAAAATACAAGTTCCAAATTTTTTTTATTTTTTTTTTCAAAATGGCCGTCGTAGTAACTAATCTTCTAAGACCCTAGCGGCAAATGGAATCAATCGGCGGGATTTTGAGCTTCTGTTACAGCGATCTGAGATCAAAAATTTTGGTTTGAGCTTATTCATAAAACATGTATCTTCTAGTTGAACCAATAAAAAATCAAAAAGGCAAAAAATCGTAAATTGGCACGCCTTAGAAAAAAAAAGTCCAATTTTTCACCCTTTTTTTCGATGGTTTTTGGATTAAAAATGTTAATTTCTGAAATTTTTTTGGCATGTTTGAGGTTCAACTAGAACTTTTGAGTTATCTAGACCGCTAATTTAAAAAATGTAGTTGCGAGAAAAACGTGTTTAAAGTTTTGACACACAGAAACTCTATGATTACAGCGACATACCAACTAGTCAGCGATACTAGGGCCATACATGTGAGATGTTATTTTAACAATTTATGCATTTATTTATTTATTTTATTTCTATTTATTTTACATGTATCGCCCCCCTTAATTTTTATTTTGAGTATTTTTTGAAAATAAACTTAAAATTAATTTGAAAAGCTGCTACACCAACATTGCCGATTAATAACTCAGTACTACAGATGTTCTTGCAAGTAATATTAAGATTAATTTTATTTATTTGGGTGGAATTTGGCCAAGGAAGTGGAAAAAGGAGCATCTGATGGTTCTGCAAATAACTTGATAAATCTTACTATAGAATTTCAAAGTGGTATCCCGAAGCATCAAGGAATAAATAAAGTGATTTCCAACAAATTCCTAATCGTTTTTTAAAGAAATTCCCATAACCCGCATTATGACAAAGATTTCCCTGTCCGAAACTTTAAAGACATTTTCTTTGCTCTTTCATTCTCATTTTAAAAGATATTTTCAATAAATTCTAAGTGATTACCACGAGAATTCCAACCATATTTATACCAACCGATTTGCAATTGTTTTATTCCAAGACATAATATTGATTTAAAAAAAATTGAAATATTTTGAAAATGGGTGCAAGTAAAAATGTAGGACATACAAACAAGGTACAAATGATATAGTCTCTTTTCGATTAGAACGAGGGGGCATTTTGAAATATCTCGAAAACGATTGTGATTATTTTCCATTCCAAAATTCAAAATTGGGGGGGGGCTAGCGTAATGCTATTAATAGAAGTTTTGAAATATCTCAGAAACAAAACAAAAATGAAAAAGTACAATGAGGTACAAACGATTTAGATTATTTTGGATCCAAAATTGAAAATGGGAGGGAGAAACCTATGCACCTATGATTATAACTATTAGAAACTTAAGTAAACAAATAATTGAAACTGCAGTATGACACGAATCAGACAACAGTAGTGGTTTGCTATCACTCATTGAGTATTAAACGGAAATTGCCGGGTCCGAAAATTGCAATTCATGTAGTATCAAGCTAAGCTCTCTAGTGAACAGAAACACTGTGACAATGTTTATGTAGTGTTTAAAAAAAATTGAACTACTGTGCTTATTCTTAGCGTGCTATTTAAAACTACCAATAGTGAATGATTAAAGCCATACACAAATTTAATTTGTTATGATAACAATGTAGAATTTGGAAGTTTTGATATTATAGGTATTTTATAAATATATAAACCATTAATTAATTTTTATTTTATTATTCATATTCAAATTTTGCAAAGAATTCTGTGGGTTCTATTAATTTGAAGGACAATTTTTTATAAGTCACATTTTAATTCGATAAACAGATCTAATGGGGTTACTTACTTTATTAAATTTTATTACCCAGTAACAGCAAAAAATAATGTTTTTTGTTGACAGTTGCGGTTAATTAATGCAATTTTCAAATAATTTTTGCAAATTTTTGCCCACCCTGAAAGAATTGCTAATTGATAATGCTTATTAACTGGATCATCGTTCGGTATGCAAATCAAATAAATGCATAATCGTCGTAGAATTGATACCAATAAAATTTTATTGAATTCTATTAAACATTTTAATTGCTAGATGAAATCAAAACTCGCAACGCAGTTCTAATAATAGCAGAACGTTTAGAAAAGCTGTCTGATAAAAATTAACCAAAGTTGATATATGAATTCAACAAACTAAACTAAGGCATGTGAATAACCTTATTCAATTAGACGAATGGGTCATAGAAAAAATTATTGCATTATTAAACACAGGATTAATAAGATAATTTGGAGTTAAACTTAGAGTTAATTTACTCTCGGGAAATAATAAACATTACAATAATTCTATAAACACAAAAAGCAACTTGTCTACAAACAGTTTTTAGTATCTATTATTCACTTTAAAAAAACTGTTTATTTGTTTATTTTTTATAATTTTGTAAACTATTTTATATTGGGGGATACCCCCATGAATCCAGGCGACAAGTACTGAATGCTGAATCATCTACCACTCTGAACTGTATAGTTTTCACCAAAAAAGTAAGTTAGAATCTCTAGTTTTGCTTAATTATTTTCCACATTTGGTTTACCCAAGTTTTTCTTAATTAAAAAAATTATAAATCAATATCTCAGTGCTGTGAGCACAACTGGATTTGCGGAGGACTTGAATTAAGCTCAAGCTATTACTCTCACTTTTCAAGTGGAGTGCATGTGCATCTATGCAAATAATTTTCAATTAAAAGCAATTAAGTAATATCAGATTTGCTGTATCTTTAATTTTTAAAACAAGTGAATATGTTTTATTCAATGAATTAAAATTCTGGAAAAGCATTTATTTCAAGTTGAAGGACTGTGGGGCGCTAACCGGAAAGTATAGAGGTTCAGGTCGTGTCAAGGTGGGTTTTTTCCATGCTTTTCACGACCTTTGCCGTCAATGAATCATTTCAATTGTAATTTTTATATTGAGCTATTTTTTTCACTTAAAAGAAACTAATAGGTTCGTGCGTAGCCCACACGCATATAACGCATTAGAACCGTTGCGGTGTGAAGACTTACTTGTCATATTATAAAATTACTGCGGATGTTTATATTCTGACCACACCAGACACCACAAACTTTAAATAAAAATTGTACATCTTATCAATTATTGGTATTTTTTTAAACAAATAATTTAATTATTAAAAAAATCAATTAAAAATTATCGAATAATTAAAATTACCAAATTTCGACAGAGATAGATAAGTACCGGAAGCCGATACAGTGAGAAAGTTTTTGGGTGGCCTTGCTTATATAACCTACCAATATGTTTTTGTTTTGGTATGATTCGTATACATATATTGTACGGTATGATTTAATAAATATTTACAAATTTTTAATACGGAAGTTGAAAATAAAAAATTTATTTCGGCCCTGTTGGAAAGCAGTTCAGTCTCTATTCAAAGTTTTAATTGATGCAAATAATTACTACCAATTATTACGTAGTTTTCTAACGGGTCAACTGCCAAAATGGGTTTTATATAGCGGAAAATGATATAGTACATTTTACTATGCCAATATTGTATTGTTGAAGCAGGGGAATAACATTTGTAATATTGATAAGTGCTGATCAACAAAGTAATAGATTTGCTATAGTTTATCGCTCAGCATGCCGTGCGGAAAATCTTCTAAACCTGTCATTTTGCCAGTATGTGAAAAACAGACAAGTTCTTTTGGCATTTCTCACAACAACGGAATAGTTCTACTTTCGTTAGGTACGAATGGGTAAGGTTAGTATAACCGGTTCCCAGCCTGATTCAGTTCTACTTCTTTCTGGCCTACTAATTCTCTTTGATGTCTACTATGTTATATAGAATTTTTTTTATTTTTTGCGGTTCTTTCCAATTTTCAGAAAAATTCTGAACAATTGACACTCTTTCTAGTACGTTTGTTGTCAAAATAAAAGTGTCCCATTAAGATCGTCTGTTTTGTATTTAGCGCCATTTTTTTAGTGCCGGTCGTATAGCGCTGTTGTGTGACACCTATCATGTGAGGACATTGAGGTTTAGCCAACGCATAGAAATTGTGAAAATCCTTTACCGAAATGGTGAGTTTTTTGCGGTCGTGGATTTCTTGTCGTACAGTGGTCCGATTAATTGAAAAATTTAGGCTATTGGGTCACTTCAAACCCAGAAAAGACCTGTCCGTGTTTGTGTAGCTCAGTCTAATTAAAACATAGCAGTTAATGAGAGTGTTGACCAGAATTCTTCCACCTCGATTCGCAATCGTTCTCAGCAATTGAGACTTTCACGAAGCACAAAGATCTACACTTACATGCTTACCAGATTTTAACATTGATTTGATTTGAGGCCAGAAGAAGTTGTAAATGCGCACCAAACAGTGGCTTGTGGTAGATGCATGGGAAGGGACGTTGAAGGATCACTCTTGGATTCTCAGCTCCTCAAATAATGCGACAGTTCTGTTTGTTGACATAGCCATCAAATTCGAAATGATTCCCAAACTGAAAGATGAGATTCGACGCGCCCATTGGGGCCGTCCTTTAATCACGTGAGGTTTTTTATGCCATTTTTTTACCCCCCCCTCCCCCTTGGTGATACGTCGTGAGGTTTTAGGCTACCCCTACCCCCCTTACCCAACATCACGTGTATTTTTTTTTGAAAAATTTTTATAAGTAGAGACAGCGAGACAGAAAGCCGCGGGCAGCGGAACGACGATTGGCGTCACAAGGTCCAGTGGCGGAAGCCAGCTGAGAGCTAAATATTGTTGTTGTGTTGCTTTTTAGGCATAAATTTGCTATCTCGGGATTTCACGTGGTAGCAAGAAAATATACACGTGATTGTCACAGCATCCCCCCCCCATCGTGATCAATCGTGATGTTATTCTAACCCCCTCCCCCCTGTTAGCACCTCACGTGATTAAAGGACAACCCCATTGATAAAATTGAACCGGCACTATGCCAAAATATCATTAAAGATTTCGTCAAAAGGACCAACGATTACCGTTAGTCACAAGGCAGCCATTTTTTATCGGAACTTTTCAAAATAGGCGGTCATAATGGGACACCCTATACTTACTGCCTTAAGAGCTATTACCACAACATTGTTGTTGGTCACGAAAACCGTATCGTGGTATTGCTAAAGCAATCCACTATACTTATTGACATTTTGTATGATTGTATGGTATGGTAATAGCTTCACTTGTCTTTTATAAAGGTTTCATTTTTCTATATTACTTTATACATTTACCGTTACGAGAAAAGTCATAAACCAGTGCAAATAATAGTGTTAGGTTTCATAATAGTTTCCTTCTACTAGTGCATACTTCATTAGTTTTTTAATTTATAGTTATAAATAAATCACTATAATGCAACTTAAAAGCACTCAACAGCGACATCATAATAATAAAATAAAATTTTACTATAACTACCACAGATGGGCAAACTTTTTAAAAATTAGTATTGAACAAAGTGATATATTATCGATTGTGTACTGTTATTAATTTTTGATTAAATAAAATGAATCAATATTTCAAAATAATCAATTTTTTTTATTTTGATGGTTTTTCATTCGGGCAATGAAAATTCACTGGGGGACCAAGCTAAGAAGTTTTTTTTGGCCTATAACTTAACCAGGTGATCATCAAGGAATGGAATGAGAAACTCGCGGACAGAAGATTGTGGAAGATGCCAAAAGCAAATGAAGAAAATAAACAGAGGAAGAAAAGGAAAACTGGTCAATGTTAAAAATGATGTACTGTAAAATGGGGATTAATCCACCCCAACAAATGGATTTGTAAATCTCAGTAAGAGATAGTAATATTCTACATAGAATAAATGAAAAGAAAGGAAGTCTTTAACAAAATTTTTTCCTATTTTTCTCTTCTATGGGCAGCAGTCCAATTTCTCTTTTCTTCACATCTGTTCCTCCATTGCTCTCGGCGTCTTAGCTATTTTGCCTATTATTTGCCAATAGACAGAATCCTTAAAATTTAGAAAATGAAGTTTGAATATTTCTGGATTCCAAGTGTTACCCGCACCTTCATTGTTTGTAATTGCCGTAACCATCATTTTACTTTTTTTTCGAAGAATTCGTTAAACCGAAAGAAATTAATAAATTTTTCTCTTATTTTGCATATTTAAACTAGTTATTTGGTTAATTATTTTTTTCTTTATATTTAAGCAGTGTTTAAGTAGCCGATACCTGTAACAACATTGAAAACCGGTATAGTCTCTGTTCATTTGCCAATAGAAAGAATAGAGCACTACCGGCAAATTAAACGGCTGCCAGTATATAATGCGCGTGTATAAAATTCGGCAGAACCCTTTCTTGTTAAATTCTTAAAATTTATTCCTATAGTCCTGAACAATTTTTGAAACAAAATTTTCCAATACGCAAAATTAAAAAATAAATAATTAAAATTAGACAAACGAAAATTGAAAGTGCAAATAACTATGAACTAAATAGAGTACTTTTTGCATTTTACTCCTGAAATTCTCATTGGTATCTACTTTGGGAGAGTCCGTTTTAGCTAACTACCTCACTTTGCATCAGTGAAGAATGATGCATTCATGATGGTCAATACATTGCGGTTAAAAATAAATATGTCAGTTTTTTCGTTGCCACCTACATACATCCTAAATACCTCCACTCCATTCTAATAATTTATTTATTTCCTTAAATCTGTTCGTTTTTCAATCTTAAAGCTTTAATTGACGAATGAAAACCGAGAGTTGTGTTTTAGCACCGCCTTTCAAACAAAACTAGAGTTTTGTTGGTTAGTTTAGAGCTTAAAAGCATATAAGTCGACGAAAATTGACATATTATATTATACGACAAACAGAATTTGAAAATCTTATTTCATTGCTTCGTTTCTTCTGGTTCAATAGTTAAAGAAGAGACCTATTCAGAACTCAGCATTTATTCGTAATTGGCATTTTGTTGTGGCTTTACATGAATTTCTTAAGGATTCTAAAGAGATTTTCAGTGATTCAGGGGAAAAATCTCATTATAACTCAAAGAATTCGTGTGCCCACCCGAAAGCTAAGTAGTTTAGGAAATTCAAAAGCAAAAGTATTCCGTAACCCAAAAATGCTTCGGGATAAAACTTTTTTGAATAAAAATAAACATCTGCGATGTGGCCAAAAAAGATATTTTTTGGCAAACATAAAAGGAATAAAACAAATTTATTTTTTAATTTTTCCAAAAATGGGAGGGGTTAGCTAGACGAAGGTTTATTAAATAAGTTATGATTTGCATTAAATTCTTAAACATAAATTGAGTAATGTGTACGTCACGAATCACTAGCTCTTATTGTTTCAGAGTTCTCCGTTGATGTATTGAGGTGCTATGTACTCGTTTTGTGACTTGTATAAGATATGATCTGCATTTTAAACACCAATAAATTATTGACTGATTGATTTTATGCAAAAACAAGATAAAATACAATAACACGAGAAGATAAATAATGTACGAAAATAAAACAAAAGTTTTCCACAAGCACTAAATTCGAAAAAAATTGTATTAGGAGGGTTTTTTGAAAAAACCACTTATGGAATTTGTTCTAAATTTTTGAATATAATAATCCTTCCTAGTGTTATTGAGGTAAAATAATATAGTGGAAAAATTTTATAAGTGAAACTTTAACGGATTAGGTCACGTGACGTCAAGGGTCAATTAATTATACCGAACGATTCAAATCAATAATTAAAAAGATTGATATACATAGATAAGTTGTATTTATACGCCTAACTTAAACTAATTAAATTTAAATAATTTTTCATTTAATAAATCGAAATGAACTTACTGCAATGATAAATAACTGAACTTGCAAAAAATGACCAAATTTGCCCACTCGATATGATCGTTTTGAAAGTATCGATTTCTAAAAATTCAACTATAAAAAATTAATTATAAATTGTGGATAATAATAAGTATTGCGCAGGAAATTGTGGTTATCATTTTTCTTATTCTTTAAGTTCTTTAACTAAATCTGCACCATTGTTTTTGTGATATTGTCTTTATTGGAAATGAACTACCCTATTCTTTGCATTTAATCTGCATCCATTGTTGTAGTCCATTTCATATTATTTATTTTTGCCCTAAATTATTTTTAATAGAAAATGAAAATGAATTTTCTTTTTGGATAATTAATAATTATGTATCTAGAGCCATTAAGAAATAATTTTCTATATATAGGTAATTATCCTCAATTCTGTTGCATTCAAATGGTTCAATTGGAAAGTCCTTCAATAGTTTCGATTTTATCGTACAGTTGGATAAAAGTGAATTTCAATTGATTACTTTATCAGGTGCTTAATGAAAACGGTTTCTTACTTTTTAAATTAATAGTGACTGCAATTAATATTATATTGGTCTTAAATTTTCAATATTTACTCCGTGTAATAAGAATTTACGGGTCATTTATATTCAAATATGTATAAACTGCATGATATGTAGTACATATATACAATACATAGATTGAAAATGGCATTTAAATTATATATTATTTATTTGCATGTAATCACCCAGTAAGTGAGTAAATTTCAGTACCAGTTTTAATCTGGGACATTGATATACCATAATATCGAGTAATTTAAAAACTGAAATTAAATGTAAAACACTATCGGTTAAAAGTTGAAACTCTCTCCCTTTAATATACGGAATATCTCACAAAATATTAACCAATTTCTCGATTTTATTGCAAGAAGAAGAATTGAACTAAATAATTTAAATTTAAATCCACGACCATTGCCTTTGTCAAACCAAGCGGAAGTGTACCAGAACAATAAAAATTTTAATTTAACGAATACTATATCTCTAAAGAAGAAGAAATGAAACTTTTTTGTTTTTATAGCTTACTTCATGCTATAATTATGGCACATTTAAATCAGTTGTACGTCATCCAATATATGTGACGTCATAATATATGAATTTGTATTTACATACTGTTAAACATGGTAGGTTAAAGGTATAATTTAACAATCTTCCATACTAAATTCTGAGTGATAACTTGCAATGGATTTTAATTTAAAAAAACTAAAGAAACTAATTTAACTGGATCCAACAACCGACTCAAATTTGGTCTTTCCGACGTAATGTCATTTGAAATCTAAACAGGAAGTTCAATAAACTTAATTATTTGGAACGATAGATTTGCAATTTGAAATAAGCGAAATACTTCTTCCAGGACAAAATGAGAAAAACATTTCAACCGGATTACTCTCATTATGAGAATCGTTTGCCGTAGGCTAACAGTTAGAATGTTGGATTGCTATGTTCGAGTCGTGGGGTGAATCCTCGGGCGCTTTGAGTGTCACAAGGTACTGGTAACATCGTTGACTTACAGACGTTACCGTATAGTTATTATTTTAATTATTTTGATTGATCGTAGAACTAAAATTCTGAATTCCTTGGAAATTAGAAATTGTTACCTCAGGCCTCTAGCAGATAGAAAAATTTTGTAGTTGTAATAATCTATATTTACGTCGACGTGGTTGTATGCGCAAGAACTTGCAGACAAACAATGTAAAAAAATGTATTTAAAGTATTTATTTGCTAAAATTAAATTTAATTATCGGCGTCTAGTGATGGAATTCAACGACCATAAACAAGTTTTGTGGATATTTTATAAAAAATGCTAAATCAATAACAAACCGCAGAATCACAGAAAAAAATTTCAAAATATTGTTTAGTTTTAAGGACAGAATTTGATGTTGTGCCCGTGTGCAAAATAAGTTTGACACTTGCAATCTTGATATAGCTCGTGTTTTGTAGCGAAGCAGCAAGTCTTGCTAAAAATAATTGTGTGCTATGCATTATGTTGTAAAAAAATTAGCATAGCATGGCGATGTATATAATACCAAAAACGTCAATAATTTGATTTTAAAACGTTTTATATGATTTTTTTTATGTTCTTTTTTTTATTGCCTATGATTATCTTTGGTTATTGTTGTAAAATCTCTATCGCACTTGTGAATTACTATATCATAGATAACTCAACTGTGATTTGTATGTTTAAGTTTACTATATGTAACTATTTTATCTAACCTGGATCTTATCATTTTTTATGAGTTTCGCTATTAATGATAAAATTTGAGGTTATAATTCTGTTTAAATTAAAGTTACAATTATCTAAATATTATTCATCAAATTTTAAAGTATTGTTTTACAATAAGAAAAAACAAGGCTCTCATTAATTATAAAATAATAATATGTTGCAATTATTTTTTAAAATAAGATAAATTCTGATGATTAGTTATATTGTTTTTTAAAATTATTATCGAAGAAATAAAATACAGAATAATAACAAAAAGAAGTAGGGGTTAAGTTCATAGATTAACAAAATATTACACGTGTTTGTATTTTTATTGCAAATATTGATTACATATTGACGATCTATATTAGTTGCTATTTATATAAATAACTATTTGTATTTCAATTTGTTAAATAATTTAATTAATTAAAGGCTACAATAGTAGTATATACAAAAAAGTATTATGTAAATAGAATAGATCTAGTAATATATCGTAACATAGATAACATAGATATTATAATCCATAATATACACTGGTATATGGGTAATATCTCTGAAAGTTTTAAACAAACATATATATAAGTTTAATATTATTATTATTAAATTTGTTTTTTCTGTTGGTTTTCATTTGTTTATGTCGAAATATTTTACTTTTTGAAAATATTTGTTAATTTTTGCATCAAAAATGAACTATAAATTTTACGTTGTACTAACTTTTGAGCAAAAAAAACAAAAAAATTTTATAAAATTTTTCAAAATATTGAAAATGAGAAAAGATTTACAAAATATTTTAAAACTAATCAGAATTTTTTTAATTTCTGCACCCTCTTCCAATAGAAATTTTGATCCAATTCACTTTGAATTCAAAAATTGTGACATTTTGAAAATTTTGAGCCGAAATTTATTAAGCAGGTGGTATGGAAAGTTTTAGTTATATATTTCAATAACGCTTTGACATCTAACTTTTCACACAAAGATTGAAGTAGATTGCAGCTTTACAGGTCAACTTTTGCTGTCATCATCATCAACCGGTTTTCTTCTACTTCTAAGTTTTTATAACTATCACTTATAGTGCAATTGCATATGTAAATTTTTAATAATTTGATTTATGGTCAACACTTTTACTTGTCGGTTAGGTTTTTAAATTTAATGTTTGATAAAAGCTTGAGTTATAATTAGGACAATTAATCTTTTGAAGTAGTTCGTGTTTGCTGATAGGTCCTCGTATACTACTGATATTATCTAATATCATGGTTATTGAGATAGGATAAGTTACCTATTTACTTAAAAATATTTAAATAAATAAACCGCCATGCCAATTTAACTTTGGTTTATCGGCTATTAAAGTTTTATAATAATTTCATTGCCATAAAATTAATTTTTAAAAAGCACTGCTACGTAAGTTCTTTCATTATTTTTATAAATAGAAGTTAACGTAAAGTCTAGTAAAGCTTAAGAATAATTACGTGAATTATCATGTAATATTTAATTATTTTAAAACCAGTTTCGTGCTTACGTATATTTTAAACTAGAAGTAGCGATTGTTCTAATATGATTATAATAAAAATTACAAATCAAAAATTTTAAATATTTTATTTGTTTGTAAACTCTAGACAATACAAATTCATTTTAATTGATAAAGTTTATAGATTTCGTTTTCTATCGGTGACCACCAAGTTCACTTTTGATTATAATTTGGTAATTTTATGTTTCTATTATACAGTAGATTAAATAAAATCGTGGTGACTGGCGAATTTTAAAAAGTTTTATTGTCCTTGAATATTCAAACAGATGTATTATTTAATCATAAAATATGTTTAATAAAAACGTATAAACATTGACAAAATGACAAATTTTCAGTAAAATTTCACATATAATTAAAATATTATGGTTCAACTTTAAATATTAATTGATACTTTTCATCGTAATTAAAAACCACTGTGTTATGGTATAATGTCTTAATTATTTCTTAATAATTCAACTTTTTGTATCATTAAAATTAGATAACCTTCACTGTTATCATTTAAAAAACGTTTGAGATCCCGAATTTTAAAAATTGCCAAAAATTAAATTAAAAACCAACATTCTGAATGGCCAACAGCAATACTGAACCTAAAGATATAAAGAAATTATTCTAAAAGAAGCTATATTACATTCACAATTAATTTAAAAAAAAATACAATTTTAATTTTGCACAGGACCACGATGAGCAAAATCGTACAATAGATTGTTTAAGAAACTGTTAATGTAGAACAGCCTTAAGAAATAAAGATCCACCTCCACAATACGAGATCTGTCCAGTAGATTTATTCACATGCCACCTACTAATAGAATGCCAAATCTATAAAATAAATTGAGACAAAACTAAAATTCTACAAAGACCAAACCTTCTGAATGAAGCAAACCTCTTTGTTGTTTGGCCCTCCAGAAGACTTCATCGGGAAAACGACTTAATCTACCAAATCAAAAGAAAGCATATTGGTAAAATTTTTGTTTTTATAAAATAAATTCCTTAAAAAGTGTTAATGCTTTAATTGAATAACTGTAGCACTACAGGCTTTGTAGACCCATGGTTAATAATATTTTGTCATTTAATACCTCAAAGATTTTGCCAACATCTTGTGAGAGAGACACGGTCGAAACGGCCAGTTGTGGGGATCGAAACCACGATTCCGACATAGCAATCTATCATTCTAACCGCTAGCCTACGACCGCGCTCTTTTAATGATATAGTAAATTATGTTTCAAACATAATAACATAAATATATAATGCAAAATAATTTCAGTTCAAATAAATAATAATTATACACCGCAAAGCAAAAATATTTAATAGAAATGTAACAAAACCATGAGGTTGTAGGCTAGCAGTTAGAGTGTTAGATTGTCATATCACAGTGGTGGGTCCAATCTACCAATTATGCCTAATTTTTTTCACTTATCTATTGTAAATATTGCAATAATGTTTACATAATTTCAGGTGTTATCTTATGTTATCTCCAATAAGTT
This sequence comes from Cantharis nigra, assembly GCA_958510845.1. Lineage (NCBI taxonomy): Eukaryota > Metazoa > Arthropoda > Insecta > Coleoptera > Cantharidae > Cantharis > Cantharis nigra. Next base: position 5,973,552 of record OY294034.1, on the reverse strand, counting down.
TGAATATGTAAACTGTTGTTACAAATTCATTAAACAAATTATAGGATTTTTTTGGGAGCTATTCTTAATGTTATCTTTATTGCTGGTATATAATGTTGTAATCAACATAGTTATTGAATGTATAGATCATTAGCTGGTTAAGCTAAAATTATTAAAGTGTATAATTCAATTTTAGAAAGATAAGTAAATAAAAACTGAAATAAATTTTTCTTCTGCTTTGCTTGATAAAATTATAACAGTGGTCCTCTTCGTTGGACGTCATTTTGTAATAATAACAATGCTACTTTGTTTATTTTCAAAGTAATGAGATTATTTTTTCTATTATACTGTTTTTTTTATTTATTTGACAAAAATACACTGTACTAATGCATATATTACATCTTTTAATCTGAAAGTGTGTTTCACCATTAAGCCATGTCTTTCTGACTGTTATTTCTTCCGGAAGGCAACTTTGGTGTTTTATTATAAGTTAGTAGTAATCGAATACAATTAAATGGTTATTACTAGTGCGGCCTTCAGGCCGCACAACCTGGAAAATTCAGTTATGGTATATTTTCTATTTAGTAATAAATATTATTGCCGAAGTCGAAATATACAGCCACTTGTTTATTATTCTGCAAGGTAGCTCTTATCAAAATCAAAAACTGTCGAACTGTAGGCTTCTGCTCATGCATCAAAAAAACATTAGCCATATAGCATCTGGCAAAGAAACATTTAAATCATAAACTTAGAGATTAAGTTTAACAAGGATTTGCGAATGCATCAGTGGATCTACTCTTGAAAAAATTGGTGATTATTAAGAAAGGGCCGAGTGATTGATATATCCAAAATTTAGTATATATAGGAATTTTTCAAGAATTCTTTGAATTTGGCCTGATATTTATTGCTAGTATTTGCAATATGTTCAAAGGGCAATAAAAGACTTCAAAGACGAAGGGTTCACGTAAGTTTCACCTAATAGCCCAAGAATAGCAAATTTCCAAATTCAGAATAATTTTGATGGCGCTGAACCAATATTGGATGTGATCAAATCAATTAATAGACTACGCAAATCGGATCGATTGTTACCTCTGATATTAAATCCACAGCGACCTGGGCCGAGCCTAGAAATTCTGTGAAGTTTAGAAATTTCCATCAGTAACAGAATCAACGATCACATGAAGCCACTATGGTAAACAAATGTTAATGGATATAGTATATATTTCCGAGTTCAGACCAGCATAAAGGAGTATTCGCATAGAGATTAGTTGTGTTGTGGTTTAAGAACTTCCAATCAAGTTAAAGTAACTAGAATATTTTAATTTGATTGGTTCTTAGTAAAAATTCTTTAAATAAAGCTTTCAATATTTGAGTTTCAGTACTGTTGGACTTTATTTGTATTTTAAAAATACCAGGCACAAAATCTAATAGTGGATCAATGGACTTAATTGCATTTATGTGCACTTAGGGTGGGAATTATTTTTAGTTTGAGAAGAATTTATTATAAACATCAATTACTGGCGTTCGGTACGAGTCCATTCACGTCCATACAAACACATCCCACCCTACACGATGTTTATTTACTGTACATACACGTGCATCATGCATATTTAAAATAAATTTTTCTTCGGCAAAGGCCAAATACAAATACCAAATAGTAGAAGGTTCCATTCAGAAACGTGATTTTGCTTCAATTAAATGGAGAACTTGGAAGTTTTATGATCAATAAAGTCTTTTAGTGGACGGTAATGATCCAATCGACCAATAATTCAAAATATTATTTGTTTTGACTGGAAATTTAAAAATAAAAATATTTTGATTATTTTATTGCAGTATCATCCTAAAGATAATTTCGACAGTATTACATTCAGAACCAAATTAATTTTAATTGCCCTTCTTTATATTGATTATATTTCTCAGAATATTGATTTATAATAAAAGTTATTTCAATTCTGCAATAATAAATTTATTGCTTAATTGAAAAGCTAAATCAAATTTGTTAATTTTCTCAATACGACAAGTTTATAAACAACTGTTTATTTATAGAATTTAGTTATTGGCCAGTGAAAACAATGATTTAGTTTTAGAAAAACACTTTTGGTTTTTGTATATTTTATGATTAGTTTACCTGAAAAATGATAGTTAAAGAATAACGTTTTGCACAAAAAAAATTAACTATTTGTTTGGTATTCATATTGAATTTATAAATAAGGAGTGCATAAAATATGAATTTAAACTTCATTGTTATAACTACATTGTTGCAATTGTATACACATACACTCCTCATTGAATGTCTAAAACTACACCATACGCATAATCGAGAATGATGTAGAGGTATAAATGTTACTTTGGACTTCAAGTGTTGGTACTTCGTTATCGCATGTAATGCTTTGTTTAGCTACTTGAATATTTTTCTTAGAGCGAAGTTTAAATCCCCCACGTTAATTGGGGAAAAAAAGTAAGGTTAGGACAATTTAAAATTTTAAGTGGGGACTAGAAGATGTTGAATTATTATTTATTAAATTGATAGTAAAACTCATGTAGAAAGCTTATTCATCGAGAATTTTATTATTGATATAATCAGCGTTTTATTAAATCATAATATTTGTGTCCTTGATCTTAAAGTGCAATTTGTGTCTGCACGTTTTAAATTCTTGAAGCTGCATCTTGATATGAACCAAGAATGAATGCTGTCAGAAGGGATGTGGATTCATTTAAGAGATAATAAAAATACAGGATGTATATTAGATACTAAATAATTGTGAGTAGATACATTAATTTAGAACTGACGATAATTAGTAAATTACATATTTTCTGATATCTCAATTTTAAATTACTTTTCCCAGAGATCAGGGGTTCTCAACCTGAGTATTTCATATTTTTTACAAAAACGTTCATGCACAACTTCTATTTTGGGGTGCAATAATAGTACTCTGGTGTTTATTTCTGTGCAGTTTAATTATAAACAATCAAGAAATATTGCGATAACAAGAATTATTAAGAGCATAAATTGCTGGAATGCAAATAAACATATTTTTTTTGTCAATACTACAAATTGACCTAATTTTTAGTAAATGTAAAGTGGATAATCTTATTTTGGTTGGATGCAAAATTACATTATTTAACTTTCATAAAATTAAAATACGTACGCAGACTTGATCAATAAACGTGTAATTTAAAAACATTGCTATTTTATTACTTAAGATTTAAATACTTTAAGTACTTAATCAATTTTACCGATGGCAAAAATAAAAAATATTAATTAAAGAAGCTTTAATTTGTTATAAATTGCACCGACCGGTTTCGTACTATTGCACATTTAACATAGCGGAAATTGAAAAGTAAACTTCGGCACGAATTCCATAATTAATTAAACAAAATCAGATCTCGTACAAATACAGCAAATTGAGTTTTACAAAAATTTTATTCTTAATAAATACAACAAACGCAAAATGAATTTATTTATACAATGATAATGCTTTAAAATTGCAGACTGTTTACAAATCACTTAAAAGAAAGTGGAATACTTTTTGTGTTATTTTACTTTTTTATTCACAAAGATTTGCATTGAACAATTATTTTTATTTTTAAGTGAAATTCTTATATTGCCAAAATTGTTTTACTCAGAATTTCCTTACGTGCCCCCAAGTACTGCATTGTTAGCATGCACGGTTTGGATGTTTAATTCTGCTTAGTTTTGAATAAATATGAACCTGACTTCATTATTGCAGGGGTTAATAGCTACTTACAATAATTATTTTACATATAGTGCGTTCATAAAGTCTGAAACAAATTTCAGATTATTTTTAATTGTCTACCCTTGTATTACAGTTAAGATACATATTATACAGGGTGTGCCCCCGTTAAGATATAGTTTTAATTTAATTTTTTGTTTTGCAGCTGCTGTTTTTGTTATTTTCTGTGAAATAGATTAGTTTTCCAAAAATTTTTACTAGACAAAAGTTGTAGTCCGTTAAATTTCATATCCGAAAAAATACAGCGATTTGAAAAAAAACAAAAAAAAAAGTTCAAAATTTTCTACATTTTTTTACTTACTTTTGTTCATAACTCGAAAGGCGTTGAATTTGGACAATAAAAGGTTAAAACCTAGTTTGTAGATTATTTCACGCTCTTTAAAAAAGCACTTAATAATTTTTATTGAAAAACCAATATTTTCTGAGCTATGGCCATGTGAAGGTGGAAATTAAGAAAAATGCTTTAGCTCTCGAAGAAAAAAATTTTTGTTAAATATTTTTCTTAGAATAGTGTTCTCTACCACCACTATCCGGGGACACCCGTATATACATATTATGTATATTCTAGATATAATATAGTATAGTATTATATGCTCTGTACAAAAAATATGGGTTGCCATTTAAAAAAATATGGTTGTCGTTATCCGGGAATTTTCTGAGAATATTCCTTTAAATTTTTTTAATTAAATTTGTTGCATACTTTAAGAGCTCACTATATCTAACGAATATAGTATTGGCATATGTCCAAATAAATATATTCATTTCACACGCATATGACCGATTCATGCATATACTACACGCAATATAAAGATTTCAAGCAATTGTTTACCTTCTAGTTTTCTATTTATTTAATGGAGGGTTACATTTTGAACCGATAACTAAATGTAATTTTAATTGCAAAATTTCAAACAATGGTTATTTTAAATTATTTGTTTCTACAAACTTTAATTGATTCTCCGAGTAGTGATTTGTTGTCACAAGTGTATATAACTATGACCTTTTCTATTATAAGTACGTCTGTGCTTATTGTATTGCTTTAATAATGTATCACGCTTGTAGAAACGAACAAATACACCAAAATAGATTAATTAATTTATGAAAGCAAATTTAAGAATTTAAACGCGTTCTCCCGACGGATCCTCAGTGCAAGAACCTTCAATTTACATAAGATGATAACGTGATCGCCTTGTATTTTGCAAAATATAAAATTTTAGAAAAATACTGAAAACTGAACAGGATTTACACTATGGACATTGGTATAGTGACCTATGCAATTGTTTTGAATTTGTATAATTACACCTACAATAATCAGCAATTCAGCGGTTGCACAGCAATTGATAAACCGACAATCAACTCCAGTTCTATGACGATATTTCGTGGTTTACTAGCCTGCTTTTATCATTAAATAGTAAATTACTAAGTTATTGGTATAATAAAAATAATAATTTTATCTAAAATATATCTACCCCCTTTACTTAAAATTAAATTATACATTAATATATCAGTTTTTGACAATTTTGTATTTACCGAAGTGCATACTTAATATCACCGTTTTTATGAAAATTTTTTGAATACATTTTCTAATTTTAATTATAAAATAAATTTTTCAATTTAAAAAATAGTTAAATGTTAAAAGTTTTTAACGGTTAAGTAATAGGAAGTTCAAGGTAATTTTTATCGAGTTTTAAGCAATATTTTGGCACAGTCAATTTTAACCTTAAATTGTTTAGACCTTGATGGGTTAATTAGTTACAAAATTTTTGTTATTTAACAACTTCCTTAGTTTTTATTTCAATTCAATAATGTATATTTTATAAAAATTAGTACACCGTGGTGCACCGGCTCAAAATTTCAGTGATTGTGACTATATTCATTTGGATTAATTTAAGAACAGGAAAACAGGTCACAATAATTTTATTAATTTTTTTAGCTAAAATGTCACAATTTGTTAAAACAATATTACAAATAACTGATAAAGCACAAACGAGTTTTTGTGTGTTTAATTTGTAATATGAGTTGAATACATTTCCGTTATGCACAATGTATTTTGAAAACAAATAAGACTGATAAGATTTTACTTCCTGAAAGTGAAAACAAACAAAATTGAATTAGATTTTTCTTTCAAATAAAAGTGTTTACAACTTTGTACTGTTTATTGTAAGAGTACAGAGTGGTCCATTTGAATTCTACCGGCGATCGCGTTATCTACCTGCTTCCGGCTTTTTGTTCTAAAATTTTAATTATTCAATTTTCTTTATATATTTTTGGAAAATCTAAAAATAAATTTGATCCAATTATTTTGGAATTTACCAAATTTGTCTGATTAATTTCGCACATCTAGCCGAAAAAAGTGACCAACTTCTATTTAACAGTTTAGCAACACTTTCAAGATTTTAACTAGGTCAGTTAGATAATATTATACGCATCTCTAGTTGATATAAAACTTTTTCTTATCGGTTTCACTTCTTCTTGTTATTGTTTTTATTTAAGTCATTTTGAGGTTAATGGTAAATTTTATAACCACAAAATTGAAATTTTCAAAAGCGTCGATTTATTTTGACGACGTTCATTTGTTTTGGAATTTATGTGGATCTAACATTTTATAAAAAATTATGACACGTAGAAATTTGTATATAATATATCGAGGCGCCGACATGCATGGAGCCGGCCATTGCGTGTGTAAATAATTTCACTTTTTTAATTTAAGGCGAATATTTATGTAATTAGAAATAAAAATTTTACTGTAAATTGACCCTAATTTACCTTCAAAATATAATTAGACTCTTTTGAAAAGTTTTGCGTAAACCTAATTGTAGCAATGTGCACAATGCGTTGGTCCGGATATACGCGAAAAATGTTGAAATTTCGCCATAATTGCTAAAAAATAAAATATTTACTGTTGACTCGAACTTGGAGCGAGTGGGCTTTTTATTGATTTCGAGTGTTTGGTACTTTGCGTGAGATCTAAGAGACCCGAAAATGTAGTAGACGAATCGAAGATTGTCATATACATAGTGTAAACGGGTAGAATTTTTAAATTGAAAAGTAAAAATTGGAGGGACTGTTGAAAACAAGAACAATACAAGAGATAACCTACATCTTTTCGGGCTGGGTCAGATACGACTTATAGCATTCGGTTATGCTAATAAGACTTGCGAAGCTGAGACGGTATCTAGAGGCATGCAGTGTTTTGTGAACTTCTGAAGGTGTCACGCGGAGAAAGTGGTCACTTTCGCAGTTATAGTTTACAATAAGTAACGTGTTTGTAGTTTGCTTAAAGATTTAATAATGGAACAAATTGCCCATGACATTTTCTAAACGTTCCATTGACGTGATCCAGGTGAGAGATGAGTTTGTGCAGGTTTGCGTCTAGTTGGTAGCCTTTCTCTTTCTTTGACTCTTTGAAAACGAAACTTCTGTCCCCTTTCTCCAAAGAACTAGATTTATCTTTCCGCTTTCGCGGTTAGTCGGCATCTAATTCAAGTTTGCACTTGAAGATTACTTTTATTTTCACCCTCAACCTCAACTGTGGAATGCACCTTATGATTTTGGTATGCAAAACACCATCATATATTTGAACTGTAATATTTCTATTAGTATTCTAGTAATTGCATGTACTTATGTCAACTAGTTATATTTTTAAAATACCAATCAGAAAAACTGTCGCACTTAACCCACTTACATATATTTTCTAGCCGAAGCCATTGACCTTTCCCATCAGTCACCAAAATTATATTAGCAAATATCGCAAAATATATTCCGCAAAAATACTAACTTTTTATCATTTCAACTTTATTTCTTTAACTGCATAGGTAACAAAACAACTTTGGTTATTATAGACTAATAATTTGTATAAAAATTAGAAAATTATGTAAATTTTCTCAAAAATTAATTAGCAGACGTTGGCGTTTTTTACTGAACGCAAAGGTGTTAAATATATTCAAAAATTTATTTGTTTTTCCTTCATGATATCTTTTCGGTAGACGGTCGCTCGTAACTAAATTCTTTTTTAATAACATTTGAATACCAATTTTCCACTTAAAATATTACAATGTTGCTAAAAATTTTATTATTATGTACTTACAATTTAATAGCAGTTAATAAATATGCTTCGTCCAAATTTTATAATTAATCTATTAAATTTATTGCTTTAATAAGAAATTAAACTTAACATTGGGAATTAAATTAAAATTTATTGTTTTTAAAATAATAAAATTATAAGTTCAAGGAAACCACATTTTGATTCTAAACGGGCAAGAATTTTCTATTTCTTTGCCTTAAAAAAACTCCGTATAACGAAGCTAAAATTTTGCAAATATGTTGGAGAGCTAAATAAATTATTAGCAGTTTTTAGTTCAATTGAAAACAATTATTATCGTTCGATTACACAAAAGGTTAGAGGTCACACAATAAAACAAGTAATTCCAAAAAATTATTACTTCATTGATCTTATTGTCGCAATCATCATCAATCAATTTAAAATTTTTAAACTAGCTTTTTGTACAATATCGTTGACATGGGGGCGGTGCTAACCAAAGGTGTAAACATCAGTTAAAATTGTATGATATGTTCAAGTGTCATATTAGTAAATAACAACAAATTATATTTTCATTTAATATACTAGAATATAATGAAACAACCTTTAAATCCGAATGATAACCTAACCTAACATTATTTTTCCCAATCGCGCTTCACTTGTTTTTGTTATTTGTGATTTGTTATCAATTTTTTTTTGTTTAGGGATAACACGAGATTGAAGCTAGTCATCAGAAAAATTAAAATGGTGACCGATTCGAAACACATTGGTCGTGAAAACGGCAACATGTGGACTCCTACAACAAAGGCTGTTAATAACAATGGCCCTACCAATGGAGACACACGATTGGGAAATGAAAACATTCCAGAAGAACAAACGGCATTAACCGAGCAGCACGATGGCCTTAAATCTCAGTGCTTTTTAAATTCCACCGATGAGCATCACGAAGACGATATTAAATGCGGTTGGGGACCTTGTACGCCGGTCTGGATGCAACCGTTTGCATCTAAACAAATGTTTTTGATAGTGTTTTGTGTAACATGGGTGTTACAGGGAATGTACCATACGTACTTTGTGAGTGTAATAACGACTATAGAAAAATTATTTCAAATTCAATCTAAAATTACGGGTATAATTATGAGTGCAACTGAAATTGGTCAAATTGGTTCTTCCTTACTGTTAACTTACTATGGAGGTCAAGGTCATAGACCAAAGTGGATAGCGTGGGGAATGGTTTTATTTGCTATATCTTCGTTTACTTGTTCCTTGCCGCATTTTATATATGGAAGGCAGTTAATTAAAGATAATTTATTAAATACTAAGCAGCATAACGTATGCAAGTTACCTGTTCCTTATGAAGAATTTTCATGGAAAAATACTTCTTGGGAAAGTAACATGACATTATTTGAAACCCAACCGAAAATGTCGCCTATTTTTCAAAGTTGTGAAGATGAATTAGTTACAGCTCATCGAATTCATCCATCCGTCACTAAAATTGTGCTAGCTATATTTTTTATTAGTTTGTTAGGAGTTGGAATGGGACAGACTGCCGTTTATACTTTAGGAATTCCGTATATTGACGATAACGTTGCCAGTAAAGAATCGCCGTTATATTTTGGTACTAAACCTGCAATATAATTTTTATATCTTGTTTACCATATCATTTTAGCCATAACAATTGGAGTGCGAATTCTGGGACCAGCGCTGGGTTTCATGGTGGGGTCTCTCTGCACCAGATTTTATGCTGATCTCTCTATAAGTCCTAACATTGGCCCTTCAGATCCTAAGTGGATTGGCGCATGGTGGTTAGGTACAACATTTATAAGAAAATGTCCAACAATTATAATGTGATTAAAAAATTACAGGTTTAGTTTTAATAGCTGGATTATTAATGATAGCTTCGTTGGCTATGTTTGCGTTTCCAAAAAAGTTACCAACTGCAAGAGAAAATGCACCTCCAGCAAATAAAAATAAATCGCCGAACAAAGTTCCCCCAAAAGTAGAGCCTAAACATCCTAGCATTAGAGGTATGTTCTTTTCACACTATTGGACGTAAATATATAAATAACATTTTCTTCAGATTTTCCGAAAACTGTAAAACGGTTATTGAAAAACGACATACTCATGTTTCGAACTGCAAGCAGCGTTTTGCATATATTGCCGATTGCAGGCTTGTACACATTTTTGCCAAAATATTTAGAATCTCAATTTCGACTGCCAACACCATCTGCAAACATGATTTCTGGTGAGTTTTCTGAACCCAAAGTTTAATATAATAGCTGAAGAATATATTTTTTACTTAATGCAGGTGTTGGAGGAATTCTTGTGATGGGACTTGGAATTATTATCAGTGGAGTTTTTATATTACGAGTTAAACCTAATGCGAGATTTGTAGCTGCTTGGATTGCTTTTACTGCGGTTTTATATGCCCTAGGTAAGTGCACTCGACCAGATTTTTCATTTATTATAATTCAGTTAAATGAAAATAATTTTTATTGTACTTCTTATTCAAGTGAACTCAAGTTTGTTCTATTATTATATATATAATTAGATCCTATAGCGGCTTACGATAACTTTAATGAGAAAATTGTAAGCTAATCGAAGTTTTTTGTTTTTATAACACTCATTTATTATTTACCTTGCATTTTCGTAAATTATCCGAAACGAAAAATTAAAATTTTGAAAATATTAATATATTTGTTTCCAGTTCGGGATAATATACTCAATTTATTTTTTTAAGGGGCGATTTCACCACTTTCATTTAAAATCGCCATATTAACATGCCGTTAAAGTTAACAGATAAATTTAACAACTTGTTAATAGTTTTATGAAACCGGACATTAGTTTTGAATTTTGAAAATGTTGAAGTGTTTGATTATAGGCGTGGCTTGAAATTGTATTAGTACTTTTTGATATATCATATCCTAGACGGACCGTCATTCTTGATGGGTATATCTTTTAGTATTAGTAGGTGTTAATAGTCAATTAATTGTGACCATGTCAAAATAAATTTTGATACAATTCTCTTATTGGTAAAATAAAAATTTAAATAAATTGATGTATCTAGCAGGTATATTAACACCTGCTTTGTATTACTCATAGTTTGAATCACTAACTAGGCAGTCAGAAAATGTTAGTCAAAGAACATTTACTTCTTCTTTCTATAGGCATTTTTCCACCTACATAAAAAAGAAACCAATCGATTTCACTGATATTGGTTGGTTCAATAAATTTTTCAAGTTCTCTTTCATTATAATTTAAAAATTTATATATTACATCTTTTTTTAGATTGATGTTGTACGTAAATTAAATTCCATTGACCGAAAGCTATTTTAGGTTAATGGCTCTCAATTTCTCAAATTGTTCAAACTTAAATAAATATATTAAAATAATTTTTTTTGAAATTTTGAAATACTTTTGAAATAATTCTTTAGAGCTTTTTCACACTGAGCGCGTGCGGCCCGCACTTGGATGCGGGCGCGGTTAGCACCCGCTCCGTCGGAAAAGGCTCTTATGTTATACCTATTCAGCAAATAAAAATTAGGAAAATTGGGTTATACAAAACTTTTAATTTCAGGAATGGCCATACTAATGTTTATCGGTTGTCCTATGAGTGATTTGGCTGGGTTGAAAAGACAAGATGACGGGTATTATTAACCAAATATTTTTTTTCATAAGTTTAACTAAAATATTTTTAGCTTGGCAATAATCGAACCAGTGTGTAATACGACGTCGTGCAATTGTAAAATAGATAAATTTGAACCAGTGTGTGGTAAAGATGGTATTACATATGCTTCTGCTTGCCAGTTAGGCTGTCGAAATTATACAGAAAATAAAGGCGGCGAAATAGTAAATTTTGCTGATTGCTTATGCATGGAAGAATATTTAAAAAATAGTAGTTATAGTAGTAATTTTACTTTTAACAATCAATCGAATACCGTAAAGAGAGGATATTGTGAGAGCGAATGTTCTAACTATATTTGGTACATTCTTGTTTTCTCAATATTTGTGTTTATACATTCTACTTCGGAAGTTGGATCCATGTTGCTAATATTACGATGTGTTGATCCGCAAGATAAAGCAATGGCTTTAGGACTGATACAGTTTGCTATTGGCTTATTTGGAAATGTTCCATGTCCGATAATTTATGGAACCGTAGTGGATTCTGCTTGCTTATTATGGAAATCTGTGTGTGGAAAACGTGGAGCCTGTGACCTGTACGATTCTAACAAATTTAGGATGTTTTACCATGGTAAGTGTATTGCAGGAATTTAAAATTATATAAAATGTAAAGGAAATTTCAACATCCAGCAATTTAAAACTTTTAAAAAATCAGTTGGAATGGTAGGGTGCGCGAACAAAGGATTTCTTTCAGAAAATCGCGATCAACAACAGTGTTGCGGTTTTAGAATTTGGCAGAAAGAACACATACATCAACGTCATCGCGGTGCGGGGGTGTTCAATAAATAAGTGAGCGTGAAGATCGCATACTCATAATTGCGGCATTTTGAAACTGTTTCAGCAGTATCGCGTCAGTGATAAATAAATATTATGGTCGATGAATCAGACAATTGATTTATGCTTGACGGATTTCTTACCGTGTTGCAGAAAAGGGAAAAACAAAGACGGTTGCAGCTTAGTGGTTGGTGTGTTGACTAACGCCAAATCCGAGACGCCCAGTTCAAGGCTGGATAACGTATAAACCCTATTTTGAGTTTGATAGCAAATCACTCAAGTAATTTGCAACGAGAACCTTTCTCTTTGAAGAAAAGGCCATCATTTGGGTTGCCGTAACTAAACCCACCTACCAAACCCTTCCTTTTTGGAAGCTCTTATATATTATTTCTAGCCAGCCCATACATTATTTTCTCTTTCTCTATCCCAAAATCTGATAAACTTTCTATAAGCTCTTACTGGAGTTCTTTCCTCATATACTTTTTATATTATTTTCTTCCACAACATTTTTTCCCGAAATGTAGTAGGATCTTTCCAAAAAATGCAGATGTCCAGAAAACACACACGAATGTTTGACAATTCATTTTGATTCCAACTGTACGTTTTATCAAAAAATGGTGGCCAAAAGAAGATCAAAGAGCTGATATTAAATAAAGTACCAGCTGAATATTAAATTTTGCTGCAAACTGAGAAAAACCTAACAGATTACTGCGTTTGAATTGTTTCCAAGATTTCAAAGCAAAAAAATATTAAAAGAAGAATTCAAGAAATTATTCATGAAGATTTGGTAATGATCCTGTAGACTCTTACGGTTGAGCAAAATCAGAGAGTAGCAATCTCGTAGAATACGACCTTGTTATGATTAATTACCTACACAATTATTGACTTAACTTGATCTTACTTAACATTTGCAAATTTTTTCTTTTCTAAAATACAAACTGTTTTCAAAGGAATTAGAATCTTTTCCAACTGTTGTCAAAAACACTTTAGGAAGAACAATTTTGATGTTATCTACTTGAATTCGGACAATTGAAATCAAACGAAAAAGGCTGAAGTCAAAAGAGTTGGATTACAAATCTAATGGTTATGAGCTGAAAGCACAGCTACACCCAAATTATTTTTGCCTTGGTTCAGCTCAGAGGCGTACCGTGCAGTCAAGAGCTGCAAGGGCAATATGCATTTTTTAATGTATATTTTTTACCAAAATGTACCAGAATTAAATAAATAAATAAATTTATAATTTACCAAAAGTGGTAAAATTATGTAGGTGCGCGAGAGAAAGCGCCACCCTGGTGGGCCCCTTGGCTACCATTACACTACGTCACTGGTTAAGCTGTAGGGCATATTACCTACATTGGATCTTTCTTACAATGTATCCTACATAAATTTGTTTATCCGTGAATAAATCACAATAAAAATTATCCATTTGGATGTTTTTACATGGATCGTGAAAGAGCACTTAGAGAAGGGAAAATATGAGATTCAATAATTCCTGAAAATAGATTACAATTATTAATTTGTATAAAAATTAATATAATTATACAAGGTTATTTTGATATTACAAGAGCATTACTGAGCTGCAAAATCTTAGCAAGATAATATTGGACCCTGCACTCAGCAAGGACAACAAAAAGTTGTCTTGAATTTTTTTTCCTCTCTGACACAGTGACTTTATTCCGTAAAAAATTTGCTTACTTTATTGTTTCAAAATAATCCACGATGGTTTCATAAATTTTGTTCCGTAACTTTTACGAAAAGTAAAAATTTCTAGAAATTGTTTGAATGTCCTACATCTTTGCAAGCTGGATATAAAAACTAGTTACATTGTCTGAAACTTTCTGAGAATCAATTACGGTACAAAACTTTCCGTAAGCTTAACATCAAATTTTTCATCAGTTTCAACTTTTAATTTTTCAAAATTTGATTTTTAATTTCACAAATCCGTTTTTACTCTAAATTCCTTTTCTTAATCACTTCTTAGCAAAGGATTTTCTCACAAATGAAGTTCTTAATAATTTTAAAAATGTCTCCTATAGGATTATATAAAAATTATCAGAAACGTGGTTTGGATTCCACGTTCAATAATACCAATAAATCGTTGTTTGCGTTCTTAGCTCGGGGGTTAATCTTTAATCTACAATAAATCATATTGATTATTGGGCTTTATTTTCTATCTGTTGGAAACGTATTTGGTGTAGTCAATTCTGGATTTTGGAATCTGGAACCAGGTCTCATGATTTGCAAAGATTTGCCGAATTTTCTTGTATTAGAATGATGGCTTGTAGCGTGAACTGCTCAAGTTTCATCTACCACTTGCTTAACCGTAGATGGACTTTGTTAGCTAGCTTTACTACTTGAAACACAGTTCTTGAGAGTGTGGATCGAATAATACCGACGAATCGAAAAAATATATTCAATTTTCATCTCAGCCAAATAGAAAAAAAAGATGTGGTTGACAAAGTTTAATTCATTCAATAGTCAAAATTAAACACAAAACATACACAACATAATTATCAAGTAAAGCTAGCACTTAATTAAGAATAGAAAACCCAAAGAAATTCAAAATTGAAGAACTGATATCCACTTGAAGGATAGATTCAGTGATGTAAAAAAATACACTTGCTTATTCTTGAAGATGAGAAAAAGAGAACAAAAAGAAGTTATGCCTCAGCAAAGATCAATTGTATATTTAGGCTCAAACAAAGCTTCAAAGGTTTGATACCAATTTTACCCCAAAATTCCACTTTTCCCTCCTGTCCCTCATAGATTTTGAAAATAGCTCAGCGACCGTTGAAGCTCAAACGACGGGAATGAAAGCTCATTAAGGCTCCAAAGTTCGATACTGATTTTACTACAAAATTTAATTTGGGGGAGGCAGCCACATGTACCTATTGTATACTGAACCATCTAGGACTGAGAGTCGACCAAATAGAGAAAACAAAATATTCATTAAAAAATCAATATGCTTGCCAGTCCCAAGACTCTTCAACGGAGTGATCTTCAAGGTTTGGCTCTCGAAGTTCATCTACTTTTTTGATCTATCAAGATGGATTCATAAGGAAATATCCTCTTGAAATTGAAAAACCAACCATTGTAAATCAATGCTTAAAATGGGCGAAATATACCATTCTTTGGACCAAATTTCTGTTAAAATAATAATTCCGTTAATCCCAGATCTTCCAACAGGCGATAGATTAAAATAACATCACAAATCCATTAAAATTCTGAAACCCATGTGTTGGATAAAAAGATTTCCAAAATAGATAAATATCCATTTTTTTATTTCGACAGTAAATTTTAAATTTGATAATTCCAAAACGAATAATTATTATTAAAACCCATTAACCAGTAACCTGGCTGCTAGAAATAATTTGTTGAAAAAAAGAAGAAGAATTAGAATTATCCGGCAAAATAAAATAATTTTTCTTTATCTCCGGCGACCCAGTGGCGGCTTGAAGTAATCAAAACTAATTTTGATACGTAACAGGCTGACCGAAGAAGACAAATTGGGATGGATTGTCCAACATTGGATTAGGAAAACCAAATACCAAAATTATGCAAAACTTTTGCAAAATTTAGGTTAAACGGTAAAATTATGCAATATTGCAGTTACCGCTGTAATCTTCATGTAGATGGAAGAGTTTTTTATCTTGTATTCGGTGTACAGTCAGAAACACAATGTTTGCTTACCTATCTTAATTAGGTGAAATTTAATTTAAATGGGAAAACTTTTACGAGATTACCTAGTCGTTTTTCAATGGAGCGGATAGATCGGTAGCACATAGGCATTGTCCACTGTTGTGGAAAGACTGAAATATTGTATCTACACATACAGGAAGACTGAAGTTATCTACTAGGATGTTATTGTGAGTTAATAACACGCATGAGATACTGAGGACGGCCAATAAGCCAGAAACACAATGTCTCTCACTAATTCTTTAATTATGCAAAAGCTATTGAAATAAATATTTTATGAGAGTTTTACCGTTCATTCACGAAAACTTGGATGAAATAAAACAATATACTGAGTGTTGAAGTTATGTAGCGGGAAATTGCAATGAATGATTTAAGTCCATAATTTTCAAAACCAGGTGGTCACAGTTTGGCCAATTGATAAAAGTTCAAATTCTAAAAATTATTCAAAAACAGAACAATTTCAAAATTTTGTTTTGTTATAGGTACGACCGGTGCACTTCTACTTTGCGCATTCTTAATGGATGTGATAGTGTGGGTTAAAGCTGGAAGTGTGAATTTTGCTGAAGATAACCCAGAAGATGAGGATGGAGGGGTAGAAGGAATAGGTGATGCAGAATTGCATTCGATCACTGACAAATCGATAACAGAGCAGACGGATACAGAACATTAACTAGTCTCCACTAGAAAATTGCTTAATACAGGGAATTTTATACATTTCTACAAACGACTGATTACAAATTTCGTGGCAGCTATTATAAATAACGATTTTAAAAATTTGATTGTTTATTATTGTATTGGATTTTAGCTATCTTTGTGTTTTAATGACTTGTTTTATTAGTCGACTAGATTAATTAATATTTATTAGGAATTGATGTGTTTAGGTTTTAGATAGACGTTAAGTTTACTGTAATTTTTTATTATCTGCATTTTACAATACCTATCAGGGAATTATTTATTAAAATAAATTTGTTCGTTGTTTTAAAAATAAATAATTTTCATAATGATTTTTTAAATAAAATAGCATTTTTAAATAAATTTTAATACAATTTTTATATAAATAGTTACATTAAACTCTTATGCATTGTTAATCTGTGATATAATCGAATATCTAATATACATACAATTTGTAAGAAATGTTGTAAGATTTACTCATTTAATACAATTTATAGTTTTAATACTCTTTAAATTTTCTTTAACTTTAAAAATTATTAACCCACTTTGTATTAATCAAAGTTTTTTTTATTATTGTTAGTTGTAGTTACCATTAGAAATTTTATAAAACGTTACGAATCCATTTTTAAAACAATATTAAATTTTCAAAATTAATGTTAAATTTTTTTTATTTATAAGTTAAAAATTAGCAACTTACAACTTTTTATTAAATGTTTAAGGAAATTCCACGTTTAGTTTGGTTTGTATAAATTACATCACGAGTGTGCCATATTGCCTATTTTATTTTTTATTAATTATTATTGTTGTAATTTTTCTTCTTGTAAAAACTATTAAATGGCGTACTTGTACATGTTTTTGCAGACATTCTTATGTTGGTTATTTTGTGGTGGA
The DNA here is from genome assembly GCA_958510845.1 of Cantharis nigra. NCBI lineage: Eukaryota > Metazoa > Arthropoda > Insecta > Coleoptera > Cantharidae > Cantharis > Cantharis nigra. The sequence goes on along the minus strand of OY294034.1, from coordinate 5,956,068 downwards.
TAACTGAAAACAGACATCCATCTTACACTAAAACTTCAGACTTTGTCTGGACGACATTCTTTAGTTAAAAAAGAGAACAAAATGTGAAAACTAAAACAAGTTATACATACTTGCCAAGTCATTTCTTATAGTAAGAAAAGATTTGCTTTATCTTATTTTTATGTAGGAAAATTAATCACCAAATTATATTTCAAAGCATCTCGAAATTTAATATAATTATTTCTCAATCTAAATTAATTTTTATCATCTTATCACGCCATTTCAATAGTGATTAATTAATTGCGAATACCTACCTGCATTCATACTTTTTTCATTTTCACTTTCTTTTCGATTCAAAACCATAGCTGTACTGTTTTGTATTCTACATTTTGATATTCTATCTCAAGGATTTTTTGCTACAAATATTGAAAAAAACTAAAATAATATATTAACGAAACATAACTCAAAGAAATATCTGTGATTAACTCAGATATGTACTATTAAGACAAAAAAGTGCCGATTATTAATTAGTTAATTAGGTAGTTTAATTATTAAAATAAATTTTTTAAAACGAAGAAATCCTTTAATATAGGTAATATTATTTATCGATTTACTGTATGCTTTTTAAAAATTTGTAAAAAATATACTTAAATGTAGTTGTGTTTTTATATTGTATTAATAGTCATTACCTATTTTAACAAAAATGTATCTCTAACGAAGACATAGTTGAAAATTGGTTAAAAAATTAAAAAAATACTTGTAGCAAAAATTTTAAATTATTATTGGACTGATAAAGGTGATGCTATTATAAAGAAAATATGTCCATGTATTTAAAAAAATATTTTCAAAAATTTTATGTCGCATACTATTTTATGTGACAAATTAAATAATTAGAATTTGTATAATGTAGCTTGAATTATTTTTTATTATACATTTAATAAGTACGCAAATGTTTAATTCTTTCCCTAATTTACTAACATCTGTAATAAAATAATAATTCACCTCAGCGTATGACTGGTTTCGGGATTACCAAATAGGATTTCCCATTCTCAGATGCACTTTAGCAAAACATTTATTTAAGTTCTTTGGTGCTTTTGTGATGAATCTTGATGTTCACCAGCCTATGATCACATAAACACCATGTAAACAAAAAAGAAACTACCTAAAAGTACATTTCAGCTGACACAATCTGATCCTGAATTTCACTCACCAGAAGAACCCCTCAAGAGTAACTCTAGGATTGGAACAAACTTTGGTAGGTTTATAGAACATAGCAGTACTTCAGATAATTTATGTAATAAAATTACTAAGATCTTCTAACTGAAGTTCTAGGTTCCAGATTCACTTTCCCGCAGTCAGTTTGTCTTGTTATAAGGGTATCAAAATATAATATGATCTGTTTCGTATTCAGAAAGATATTAAACTATGTTAAAAAAAGCTTTTCCTACGGGGAATCGAACCTGAGACCTTCCAATCTACTTGTGATCACGTTACCACTCCATCAGCTAAATGATCTTTGCATTAGTGTTGCATAAACTAGTTGAAGTATTGCTATTAAAAACTTTTAGACGCTAATTAGTCAGAAATTTTGCTCGTATATTTAAAAAAACTGGTGCTCTCTTGAAGGGTTTTCCTCGTCAAAATTCTTATGCCTTATAATAGATTTGATGGAATTTCTAAGAAAAGTTGTTAATATCTTACAAAATTGCACCGATTATCACTTGCAGCAATGCAAAATGAGAACTACTGATCCTAGTTTTAGGTTGATTTTTCAGGTCTTTACTGGTACTGCTGTTAGTCATATCCCAGCTAGGTACATATAAGGCCCCAAGAAAATTTTCACATTTTATTCTTCGGCTTGCATCACTCAGTTTGTAATATTTTCAAATTTTCAACTTAAATTCATATTATTTTGATGTTCATTAGGGAGACGCGAAAAATGATCCCCCAGCATTAAGGTGCCCATCCAATTTTTTAAAAATATCAAAAAAATAGTCCACCAAAATAGTTTCCAATTATCCAAATTATTAAATTTAACTTTAAAATAAATTTTATTTTTAAAATGGAACGGCGATTGCGAGCGCGGCTTATTACCCAGGTGCCCACCGCTAACATTTCGCGTTTCCTTTCAAATTTAATATTAATTTTATCCAATTTACCATTAAATTTTTTAATTTCCAATCATCCAATTTTATCATTAATTAATTAGGGGCCGTCCATTAATTACGTAAGGGTTTTGGGGGAGGGGGGGAAGTATCAAAAATCTTACTGACCCTTACGTGGGAGAGGGGAGGGTCCGACGTATTCCTTACGTAAGTTTCGTAAAATACTTTTTTTTAAAATTAAATTAGTTTTTTTACCTGAATATTAAGGGATTATCAATTTTTTGTATTAACTTTTTTATGCAATTAATTAATTTTTATTAACTTTTATTTATATACACATAAAATTTAATTTAAATTTTTGTATTTTTTGTATAATCAAAATATTATTGTTATTCATATTTTATAAATATATACTAAGCGGGGAAAGGGGGGCTCAACATTATGTTTCTGTTTAATAATCCTTACGTAAGATGTACCGGGGGGGTGTCAAAATCTTACGTGCTCTTATGTGAGGGGGGAGGGGGTTAAAAATTACAAAAATCGTCCTTACGTAATTAATGGACAGCCCCTTAGCGGATCCAACTTTATCCAATCTTTCAAATTCAAAAATCAAATTTCCAACTTCGTAAATTTAAAAAATCTCAGGAGAGACCCGCAAATACGTCTGTCAACTACAACGGACCGGCTTGGAAGACCAAAATTACTCGTTTCCTCGTACCAACATTAAAATTGGCGGCACAAAATTCAAAATTTAACAAATTATTTACAAAATTAATCAAAAACTTAAACTTCAAAAAGTAAAATAAAATGATTTGCTAACACGACAATATAAATAATAATAAAATATAAATAAAAGTAGTGCAAAAAGCTTTAATCAACCGGCTACGAAGCGGGAATCTGCAGTTCAATTCTTAGTCAAATGCACTGCTGTGATCTAAAGTCATAGTTAGATCTATGAACTATGCATCTAACAAGGTTAGCAATCTACTAGAATATGTTAATTAAATGTTCACAGAACCAGAATGGTAATAATAAGACGAAGTAACAGAATGAAGAAGAAAAATAAAAAATGTATTCATTAAAAAAATTTTACTTTGAGATAAAATTTGAAGAACCAACAAGGACTTAACACTTAGTTATTAAACTTTCCCAAAGAAGAAATATGTATATGCCTATTTCAAGTTAGGCTAAATGTTTCAACCATAAAAATGTCAATGAATTTTATTTTAAATATTTATATTAATTAAAATTTATTTTCATGTATTCGTAGACGTTCACCGCAAACCGCCTCTTCCGCAAACCTCATACATATCCTAGCCTGAAAGAAATTATGAATAAATATTTGATTATTTCTACGTCAGTAAAAACAAACTTTTTGTAGTATATCAATCTTGATTTATTGTGTTGTCAAAAAATGTTTCAAAAAATTATGTGTGGAAGCACTTTTATGGAAATCGATGGAATTTTAGTTTTAATTTTGGTTGTGAATTCAATATGTTAGGAAACTTTTATGATTTTATAACAACCGGTACGGAAATTGTTATAATAAAATATTTTTAGAGCATTTTTACAAATTTCGGTGGATGGAAAATTTTGGAAGTTACTGATTTTCAATTTGGCGTGCAAATATAAATAAATAGCATATAAATATATATGCTTATGCATATGCAGAAATATTGCATTATTTTTGTAATTTTATTTCTGTCAGTATATTATATAGTTATTTCAAAACTTTGATAATGCCAGTTTGTAAATTTTGCTCACATATTTTTAGGAATTTTTTTAGTTTGGCCAAAAAGCAATAATTTCTTTGCAATTTATTTTTACTTCAATTTTATTTTAATTAAATAACAATCATAATTTATTTGTCTGGTAATAATATCATATTTGGATATGAAACCAAAAAAATAATTTTTTTGGGGGAAAACAAAGTTTTTTTTATTTTCGATCATGTTTACCTCGTCGGTCAACGTACGGTACCTACAAATAATTTACAAAATAAAATGAGATAATATAGTAAGTTACTCTTATTTCGGTATTCATTGCACAAACTATTTGCGTACTTGGGCTTTGCTGTTTGTTTACAAAATCATAATTTCAAGACGTAATGAAAATAATCTAAAATTGGAGTTTAATGACTTTTGATCTATAAACTTTTTTATGATAAGGAAGTAAGATGCATTTTACATACTAATATTTTTGTAATATTTAAATACCAATTGTATGATACCAAACTATTATTTCTGAACTTTATAACTTGAAATTTATCTTTCAGCTTGGGGTAACTACCCACATAAAAGTTACAACTTCCAATTATTATGCACCCACATACAGTTTTACAAAAGGGGTTTTAAAATACAGCGCAATTATTTTTAATATATTCTCTAACCAACCGTCCGGATGTTTAATTCGAAAAATAATATTTGATTCATTTTTTCCTTTTTCCTAAAACTGTTAATATTTCGTAAATAATAATAGTGAAATATAGTTGAAACATAGGTCATTGTAATCTAAAAAGATACGTGCTAAGCATGTATCACAAAAGACACCGACATCGACAGTCAGGACCGTGTTTTGAATTATTAGAGTCGAACGAAAAACCAACGAGAAAAAATTACAATATTTAAAAAACCTTTAAACATTACATGTTTTAATTTTTACCAGTGAAGCTGATATCATCAGTTTCGTACTGACAAAATTAAAATATATAATACATTAATCATGCTATTTTTCAGTAGCGGTTGATACGGGAAGTATGATGGGAGGGCGCCGCTTTCCGAAAACAACATTAGCTTTTAAATATTTAATTAACACTATTTCCAAATTAGTACAAGTAAATGTGACTAAAATTCAACTCAGCTTCGTTTGATTCAATAACCAGGATAATGGCAGTTATTTGTATGTGCGTAAAGAGAGCCTCTCGCGACAGATCCTCAGCTAGAGTACGCAGTGCAAAGACACCACTATAGGCACAAAAGCACTAAGCCCGTCAATGTGCAGTCCGAGAAAACGAGTTTCGCCCACAAGTATGCAACCATGTGCTTCAGAAAGTAAAGAAAATAAAATTCTGGTGGTTTTTCCTTATTTAGTTTAAGCGCATTACTGGAAATCCACAAGCCTGCTATGACCTCGCTGATGAGCGCATCCTCAATAAACTGATCGAGGACACGACCCCGTCTGGATACAGTCGTATCGTCCATGTAAAAAAGAGTATTCGTGTCAGTCATAAATGAAAGAATGTTCTGGATTCTGGATTTTAGGTAGGAGGGCAGGGAGGTATCCCCACGCACACTTAGGCCACTAAATCAGGCCCATTGTACTGCCTTCAATGCAGCGGCTCTCCGTCCTGTCACTTCTCAAGCCATCCTGTCTCCAGGATGAATTCGAGTATCTTGGCCGGCGGAGTGTCGCTGATTCTGGCCATGTTAGGCCAGAAGTCCCTTAACATGGCACCTCTAATTGATGATAGCGACGGACATACCAAACTATTATTTCTGAACTTTATAACTTGAAATTTATCTTTCAGCTTGGGGTAAATACCCACATAAACACATAGCACATGTTCCGCTGTTTCGTCTGCTCTATTGCGTCCACGACATCTGGGGTTATCTACAAGTCCCAGTAACATCTCAGTTAAGATGTTTATTCAGTTTGCAGTGTCCAGTTAAAATCCCTGCAATTGACCGTAGATTGACTCAGGACAGCTTCAAGTAATATTTTGAATGTTTACAAGAGGGTGTTCTAATCGCTGCCCTTGCTTGTCTACATAGTTTCTTTTGCCCATCTGCTGCAGTGCAGTTCAAGGATGTGTTGTTTTAGGAGGGTATCGATAGTTTTGACAGCTGGCATAATCATCGGCTCCGGACCGCAGGGTAGGCTGTTGGAGTCGTTTCTTGCCAGTTCATCCGCTACCTTGATGCCCCTTCACCCATGAGAGGGAAATGACATTTATGTTAGATATCTCATTTAGTGTCTGGATGTATTCTTGCACCAGACCAGATGTGACCTTGTGACTCCTCCGTGCCACAAGTGCCGCTCTGCTATCTGTAGACATCTGGATGTTTTTGTCGCAGATACATTTATCTTGGACTGTCTTTGCGCAGTGCAGTATACCCATCAGTTCCGTTTGGAAAACCGATGTGTGCTTGCCCAGCGGTATGCTCATGTTTAGGTCGAGTTCAGCAGAGAAAATTTCTGCTCCTGCGCCAACATCGGTTTTGGAACCATTTGAGAATAGACATAATATATGTCATAATCGATGGTTTCTGTTGGATTCAACAGGATACTGTATTTCCTGTCGAATATGTATTTAGGGGAAATTCTGTCAGGTTCAAGATGCAGCAGAGGTACTCTAATTAAGAAGTCCTCTAAAATCCGCATATGACCCACAGTTCCTCGCCTGTGGTTCCACAGCCCCCAGCTGCGAAACCTAATAGCAGCCCAAACCGCCATCTCCTGCACATGAAGATCAAGTGGAGGGAGGCAGAGAAGGACCTTCAATGCCGCAGTGGGTGCAGTACGCATCACTCCCGTTACGGCCAGAGAGATTAGTCTCTGGATCCGATATAGGGAGGACGCTGCTGTTACTTGTTTGGTTCTGGGCCACCAGACAAGTGCGCCATAGCACAGCATAGGCCTGACAACCGCAGTGTAGAGCCAAAGGGTGATCTTAGGAGACAGACCCCATGACCGTCCCATCGCTCTCCGACACTGCCAGAAAGCCATCCTTGTCTTGCTAATTTTGGTTTCCAGATGTTTTCCCCAGTTTAACTTCTTGTCAAGTATTATTCCCAGATACTTGACTTCGTCCGCTAGTTTTAGAGTAGTCCCCATTAAGTTGGGCATTGTCATGCCAGGCAACTTTCTTTTATTGGTTAACAGAACAAGCTCTGTCTTAGTCGGGTTGACTGAGAGAGAGTGCTCAATGCACCATTCTGAAGGAATGTTATACACGTATATAATGAAGAGCAGAAGGCCCAGAATGGAACCTTACCCCACCCATGATCAATCGGCATTGAAGAAAATCTGCAACCATTACATTAAATAGCTTGAGTCCTACCTGATCTAAAAGACGATATCATCCGGCAGCTATGAGAGTGAAAATCGTAATCATAACATTTAACTAAGAATATTGAGTTGTGAGCCACAACCAAACGCTTTACTCAAATCTATGAAAGATAACCAGCAGTGGTGATCGCTCTCAAAGCAATTCACGATCTCATCCACGAGAGTAATAATTTTTTTTAACTATAATTTTTAACAATAGAAACAATACAAATTGAATACAAAACAACAAAATTTCAAAATTTTGAAAAAAGGGAGCCAGCGCAAAACATGGTTTTTCGCGATTTTTAATTTATTGCTTCGCAAAACTGAATAATTTTTAAGACACAATTCGATACAAAGTGAATACAACCCAATACAAACAAAAGATTTTTGTTGGGACTAACTTCACGCATAAGTTTTATGAAGAATATTTTGTTTACAAGTTAGTACAAACAAACGTATAAAAATGAAAATCACTATTCAATCGAAATTCGCAATTATTATGTGATAATGGAATTTCATTTTTAATGTGGTGGTGATAACAGACGTTCTGCGTTTCAAAACATTTTAAACAACATACTAACTTTTTTGACTGAAAAATTGCAAAATGATATTTCGGCATCTTTACTCATAGGTCGGGGAAGGGCGAAAACTTAGTTATACTTTTGTACTGACCATAATGAACAGTTTAAAACCATAAAAACTTTGTTTGCATCAGAACGTCGATTTTTACTACCTACCGCCTGGCTTACAACTCAACTTTTGCTTAGATTTGTTTTGGGCATAGCAAACTACCAACACATGATTTTGTAAATTTAGAAAACTTAATTGCAAATTTGCTTGGCTACTACAATATTAGTCGTAGATTGGATTAGACTCTTATCTCTTCACTAATAGGAATTATTGGAAGGGGGTTGGATATCTTTCGACGCTTAGACTCAATTAAATCAACTGTTTTAATATAATGCCAATTACTTTATTTTACTCATTAATTATTTCAAATATATTTCATAAATTATTGCTTAATGAAACCAAGTTTTACAATTTAGAAATCTTCCTGTTGAACTGGTTGCTTCTTTTTAAAATTATTTCCATTTCTCAGTAAAGTATTAACGTAAGGATCTCCATACGCAGTTGCATGGCTACTTGCTACGCCTCCTCTTCCAGTGCTGTAACTATTTGCAATAGCGGTAGCACTACCTGGGTATCCGCCACCGTCACGTCCTTTACCATCGCCACCGTATCCACCAAACATAATTGGGAAAAATGCATTGTATGAAGGTCCTCTACGTTTTGACGAAACAGGCCAGTTATCTTCGTCTTCTTCATCGTCTTCGTCAAGTTGCGGTTTGGCAGGTTTCTTTTTAGGGATTCGACTGGGTTTTATGTTTTCTTGTTCTGGTAGTTCCACTCCTGGGGATGGAATCGGAACAGTTTCTTGTTGATCAAGTTCTGGATTTCCTACTCCTGGTTGAATATCAAGTTCCTCATCTTCTTGCGAAGGCCTGTACCTTCCTCCTATATATGAATTAGTTGCAACTGTTTCTCCAGACAAAAACGCCGTTGTAGCACTTCCTGGTCGGTAATTTGAATTAGAAGGATAATAACCACTAACCATAACGGTGCGATGGGGTGAACGCCTTAAACGAAAATCTAAAAAGATAATGTAGAAATGTTGTATTAATTTTTCTCAAATGTTCCTTACCATTTGGATTATACGCAAAGGGTAGTCCCGATATTGAAATTATCTCGAACAGTACAACACAACAACTTATTAAAAGTAACTTCATAATTCTTGAGTTGCAAAAATTGAAATCTATTAAACTGCAAGTAACTAAATACTACCGAATCTTACTGCAATATATATTGCAAAAATTCTCCCACTTTTTTACAACCCTACGCACACACCCAAGTTGAAAGAGGATGTTCTCATTGATAATAAAAATTCATTACGTGTTTCATGTTCATGTAAAATAAGAGTGCCAGACTGATTTTTAACGTTAACAGGTTATGTGATTTGCTTAGATAAAGCGGAACTCATTGATATGAGTTAGTCGTTTCAATCTTCACGTTACGTTTGTAGACAATGTGCCATTCTTCAGGTACACACATTGACGTCTTGTAAAGTTACCAGATACTATATTTAAACTTTAATGCTTTTAATCTTTAATTATTACTAATTATAATTGAAATATTTAAATTATTTCTTTTAATGTAAACATTTAAATTTTTTTATACAAAATGTTTAATCTTTATTTTTTCAAGTTTTTTATAAAATGGCGGGAAAAATTATAAAAGCGATTTGTAGCTGATTGCAATATAGTTCAAGATTATAATTAAAAAATTAAAGTAATTAATTGAGGGTTATAAATAGGAATTTTTTTATATTTTTATTAAGCGGACAGACAGACAGACACGAGCCAGATTATATTTGCTCATTTGAATATTGCTTAAATGAAAACACACATTCGGGGATTCCCATAATTAAATTCATAATTGATTCAAAATTTAAATTAATATCTGATATATTTGCGTAAAAAGTGTTTTAAAATCGCTAGTTATTTAATTAGCGCTGAATGGCTGTAATATTGAATTGCAATTTTTTGAATAAATAAACTTTCTTTGCCATGAAATGATTGATAATATTAATTGCAAAAAAAAAATTTAATACCCAATTATATCAACAGCGAGTAAGTATATTACCGTTTGACAATATTTACACCTCTTTTATCAATTTTCAGATATTTCAAATGTTATACTGAAAACACTAATTTAAGCAGTTATTGGTTTTACAAAATCAAAGTGTAGCAAAATAATGTAGAAGTACATAATCAACGATGAATAATGATTAATGAGAAATAAACTGAATAGTAAGTAATCATGCCATTGCACGAGGCAGTTTTAATTCATCATAATTATATTTCGTGCAATAATTGCAGTATTGCTGGCCTGACCCTAATAGGTGCTTGGCAGGCATCTTTTATGTGGGCCTGTATGAGGACTGTTACAAGCTTGTGATTAGCCTGTTACAGTAACTGGTACCTCTGACATTTTACCTGACAGGTAGTTGCCAGGTGTTTGCGAGTTTGCAAATTTAAAATAGTGGAACATATTTAAAATGCAAACAAATAAATTCCTACCTAATCTGGCCTATTCCGTATCCAAAGTGTTATTTGTAACCGTTGTGCTAGCCAGTAAATATCTAAGCTATAGGGGCCAGTTGTATAGTGCATATAAGAGTTAACTCAGGATTTACTTTGAGGGCCAATATATTCACCTCTCAGTAAAGTGTCTGTTAACTATGCGTTCAGTTTCAAATTTTTAAACCTCCAATTAGAATTGAAAGGTTGTTACTACTCTCACTTCTAATTGGATGTTTATAAATTTACTGAACACATAGTTAACAGACAATTTACTGGAAGGTGAATATATTGGCCCTGAGTCAACTCTGATCCCAGGTTAATCTTCTGTTATACAACTGGCTTTAAGCAATCAAGTGTTTTCGAGTAACTTAGTAAAATAATTAAAGAAACAATTTTCTTGAACGTCCAAGCAATTGTGCTAACTGAATGTAGCTAATTAAAGGTGTATATCATGAAGATAATATGTATTGGCACGGATTTTCAGAAAATTAATTGGTTCCAGAATTTAAATTTTGTTTAAATATTGAACAAAAGCAATAGTGGTTAAATAAAAAAAAATTAAAGTGAGATGAATTTACTTACTTGCAACAATAAAATTTGGTGGATTTTTGAAATTATAAATTATAAACAATTTTTGAAAAAAAATTGCATCAAATTATTTACATTAGTTCACAATATAGTTTCAACTTCGTTATAATTCCGAAATTAAATAATAAGATTGCTATAATTCATGTTCTTGGATTGATGAAAGTAGTAGTATAAGTGAAAATCTTCAGGAAAGCTGAAATTTGATTTAAAATCTGTTGGTTAAAAAAGTAACACTATCTTAAATTTGTATTTATAAAGTATTGTAAATTTTGCTTATCCGTAGTCAATGAGTGAATGGCCGTTTATTTTGAGAAATTATTTAGCAGCCATATTCAATACACGAGACATATACACCTGCCAAGGACTATGCGTCATTGTGAACCATCTTGCAAGTAAGACTTTAACAAATAAATGCGGTGATTCCAAACATTATTTACTTAAAGTACTGGATTCATAAAGAATTTTTGATTTGAATGGAAGATTACATTACAAATGGTAATTTAAAATTCTGAATTGATTCATTAAATTTAATTTCCATATGTTAAACCGTCAGAAGTGTTACAAATAGTGAATAAAACTGCGATTTTCTAAAACCGTTGTTTTATGAATGATAAATCAGTCCAACAATTTTACTGCTCATTCATTTTCATTTTCATTCCCAAAAGTAACATTTTTCTCTGGAAATTACCTGATCATACCCAAATATTGCTGGCGGGAACCTAATAAGCACCTGGCAGGCATCTCTTAGGTGGGCCTAATTGCCTGTATGAGACCTATTACAAGCTTGTGATAAGCCTGCTATAATAACAGATACCTGTGAATTTTTACCTGACAGATGGTTGCCAGGTGTTTGCTAATTCAAAATTTGATCTGTGTTTTGTCTTGAGAAGAGTTTCATGCGTATTTTATTTCATGACTAAGTAAGTAATTGGTTTTTAAAAATTGTTTAAAATTACTGGAGTAGGAAAAATATACTCCATATTTCAAAATCCCAAATTAAAAATTAAATATTTTGAAAGAAATTTCCCATAATTTAACAGGCAAAATATTTGGCTACTCTACCATATAAGTAGAATAATGTTATTCAGATTCGTCTGTGACTTTTGTACAGTGGAATTACCGTTAGTTACTTACACATACTTGATTAATTTGCAATCTTTTTCTTATTTTTAATTTATGACTACGTCCTGTTATTACCATGAGATGTACCAAATTTACACTTGGCATTCATGGTTCTTTGAGCACTTGGATATATTCTAGTAGGGTGCAAACCTTGCTAGAAGGAAAGCCCTAAAGTGAAACTTAGGCTTTAGATCACAGCAGTGTAGTCGGTACCACCAACCATTGAATCGCGGTTTTCCATTTCTTAGCATGTAGATTTAAGCCTTATACCACACTGCTGGTTGGTGCGTACTCAATTTTGTTTTATAGCTGTCATTTTATTTAAATTGGTGAAAAACAACATTTTTCGGATTGTGCGAAAAATGTAAAATAAAAACCTTAAGCTAGAAAAGTGTAACTGTATTTTTGGCGAATAGGTAGCCTTTGTATTCTTTTGATTTCTAGTAAATGTGGAACCCTAGAAGGGTTTAATTGCAATTTTAAATATAATTATTTTGCAGAGCAAATTTTTTTTTTCGAAATATTAACATTTAGAAATTAAAATATTTATAAATGAATAATTATTTAATATATTATGATATTATTATCGAATATTTTATGAACCTCTTTAGCAAGTAAAATTAAATAACCATTATGTAAAACGTGGGTAATATTGATATTTAAATTTATTATATAATAATTCGTTTAGGCATTACGATCATATGGGAAGTAAACTATAAAATTAGGATTTATGTAGTTTACGTGATTTGCCAATTTAATGATTTCATTATTAGAAATACAATACACAATTCAAGGACATTTACCTGCATTAATCATTAAACATCGAAAAAAATTTGGAGTGGCTAATATATATTTTTTATTTTGGAGAGAAGAAATGTAATCTCGTGTGAGCTTAAATTGGAAATTGGAGTAGTGTCCGGTTACACTCTTTTCGTAGATATAACAATTTTTAGTAGTAATAAAAACACCTGCTATAAATTTACAATAAAATTTAAATTTATTCTAACCATTGCTGGATGTGTTTAAAATAATTTATTAGATCAACAAATACATTTTTAATTTTATCTTAAAAATTCTTTGTTGTTTATATTAATAAAATTTATATAAACCGCATAATTATTGATAAATATGCAATATTCTTGATTAATCTTTAATTTTATTGATATAACCTTTACTATAAATTATTGTTAAAATTTATTACCACTCATTAACATCTCCTTGACAACTAAAAATTGTAAACAAACACAAATCAAATTGGAACAATAAAATTATTTTAAAATTGAGAATGTAAATTTAAATGCAGCTGAGCTTACGGTTTTTTGGTACAATAAATTGTAAAAATTGAAAGGATTTTGAGTTATAAAATTTTAAATATTTAAATTATTATTGAGATTGGAATCGATAATAACTACATTGTAGACAGAATGTGTATCTGCAACAAATTTATTTGATTTCATCTATTTTTCAATCGAAAATAATTTTGGATACAAACTCGATCAATTATGTTTTTGTGAGGATGATTGCAATCTCATCAATAATTTAAATAATTTCATTAACATTTCGGCAACTTATCATTTTTTTTTCAATTCAAATAATTATATACCACCGAGTAGTACTAAATTTATTTAATCTTTAAAAACTTTTAAAATTGTAACAAAAATATCATGAGCCATTGTACCGCAAACTAGCTAGTTGTAAATGATGAGTCAGACGCAGCGAAATGGAGTAATAAGTCTTCTTTGTAGCAGGTTTGAGAAATTTTAAATATGTATTTGGATGAATCGCACCTTTACTATAAAAATCTAAAATTGAACACAAAATTATTATTCTCATACGTAATTCAATTTTCCACATAAAAGTCCGGGGACAGCATAATGTAGTAATCTTCACTAGTTTAGGAGTGAACAACAATCAAAGTTACGGATATAAAACTAAAAAATAAAAATTTTTGATAGATGAAACTTAAAATTTTCAAAAAAATAAAAATTTTAAATTTGGAAAATTATTGCAAGAATATTTACTAAAATTAGAGAGAGTAAATATCATATCAATATATGCACGAATTCATATTTTCAATTATTACAGCTGTTGAACAATATTTGTTCCCTCCTTGTTTGGGTAAAATTCAGATTTTATTAAATTGATTCATGTTTTTGATAAAAAAGAACGTAGGAAAGCTTGTTTCGAGAATTTATAAAAATTTTTTAGAAAAGTACTCCGAATAGTCTTTAACAATTTTTACAAAACTAATGTTTTAAATACAAAAAGGAAGTATTTTATATGTACGTATTTTTTAACATTAGGATATATGAAATTTCGACTACATTTTTTATTGAAAAACTGCCCATTGAAAATAAATATTTGCATTAGGTACTTAAAAACCAGACCATATCTAAGGTTCGCAAAAATAAATGCAAAATGCAAAGTCCATCGACTACCTGCTTAATTTTTTATTTTAAAAATTACGTGCATCAGGATGATATAAAATATCAAGCTCTATCTAATGTGCGACATTCGTGAATAGAATAATAAGCAAAATTCGTAAGTCGTACCCATGCATTTTTTGATTATCTTAAATGACATCAGGAAAGCAAATTTGATTTACGATTTAAAAATCGCCAAATCGTTTGAACAAAACTTTTCAACTAAGTAATTTAAAATTTCAAGCGCATGCTTCTGTGCTTAAGTTCTGATTTAAAGAGATTAGGTTTCGTCTGTCTGTTTGTGCATATTTCCGGAATTTAACTGTTATCTTAATTATTTTTCTTCTAGTTTTAATAATAATAATAATAATAATACATCCAGGTTATTTTGGATAAAATTGAGATTTTATTTAAATGAAAAATGTATAACTATTTTTGTAATAAAAAATTTTGAAATTATTTTTTTGGGTCAGTTTTGTATAATTTTAATTATTATAGTAGTTAATTACAATTAACATATTTTTTTTAAATAATTATAATTATTATTATAACAATTAATTATTATTGTAGCCAAGTTGAACAACAAAATTCAATTATTATATTTTTAATTTATTTCCCAAAAAAATCCCCCTCAAAAAAATTACAATTTTTTAAAAAAATTTTTTCTTATGTATTCTGCTAAATTCATAAGACAAAATTAAAAATTTCGATCACATCGTGTTAGGGGGTGTATACGAGGGTCCTAATTTTGATTTCTTTGACTTATTAAAGCAAATGGAGCTATGCTTGAAATTTACGCATAAATTAAAATGCAATAAGATCTATTGAAAATTTTGCGTAGTATAATTTATGTTTATTGCTTACACACCTTACTGAAATATGTAAACCATTTTTATTGCAATTCATTAACAATAATTCAGTTGCCAAGAACGTAGCGTTCAGATAAATTTCTTGATAACTCCAAAGCTAAGCATTTGAAAAACAATTGAAGATAAATAATTTTATTACATTTTAGAATTACCCGCTACAGAATAAAATTAAAAAATAATTAAATTGTTAGCTTGAGTGATTTGACATTGCAGCATACTTCTATCATCGCTTGAGGTTTTGAACAACTATTTAACATCTACATAATAATATTTTTAAATGGAAAATAGCTAAATTTAAAATATAAATTAAAAAGTGGTTACAAGCATGCGGTCAACTTGTGGTTTTATTTTCTACATGTAATGTAAATATGATTAACTTTCAACATTGTACCAACGAAAAATATATTTATATATCTTGCTGGATTAACCCTTTATAGGATACTGGTCGATAATAATGCAACCAGTTAAGAAAATTGATATTATGTAATTTATACTAATTCAACTATTAATCAGAAGATTTTTTCAAAAAACACCCTGGTTTTATTTTTCATATTCTGCACTAGAAAGGGTTAAATACACTGTAATTAAATAATATTTATATAATTTCATAATAATATTTTATATTCCGTATCAATTAAATATCATTTGTTTATTTGTAAGATACATGTGGTCAGTACGATCCAAACGTGTATTATTTGTTGCATAAATTATTAATAATAATTATTAATAATTGATAATCAACATGTTATTGTAAAAAAATAAAAAAAAACAGAACTAGTCAATCATTAAAATTGCTTTGAAAGCAAAAGCTTAAATCGTCCGCTGGATGAATTGTCCAAGATGAATCGTCTTAGAATTCTATACTCCACGTGCTCCGTTGTCATCGCCAAGTCGAATTGTCAACCGATGATGATAACCAGCAGACCTTGTCACTGCCCAACGCCACCAACTGATCTTAACTTTGATGTTTCTTTGAGATTTGGATACTTCTGGACAGATCCGCTGTCTGGTTGGCCAATGGTAATTTTAAAGATACTATCCGGGGGGTAAATCTCCTGACAAAAATGTGTACACCACATCTCCTTTTCCTTAAAACCTCCCAATAAATCCTCACATCTCCCCACATTTTTTTCATATCCCCACATCTCCTCGCATCTCCCCCATATCTCCTCGCATTTTCCCTATATTTCCTCGCATCGCCCCCATATCTCCTCGTATCTCCCCCATATCTCCTCACATCTCCTCACATCTCCCACACCTCTTCAAATCGCCCACACCTTTCAATTACTTGTTTAATTTATACTTAAATAAGTTCAATTATTTGCTTCCCTTTAATTGCTCAGCAAAAATAGGTAAGAAAAAATCTGGGTAAACTACACATGCCTATATTTGAAAGATAGTTTTTATTAACATTTATATTTGTAAGATGTAAGATTTTATATTTATTAGTAAAAAAAACTATATTATGAACGCCAACTTTAACAAAAATTAAAATTAACAATATTATGATAATCCAAAATAGTCTTTCTTTCTTCAAGTATTTTTTCATTTGGCATTTTTTCGAGATTTACTCACATTATTGGGATTACCGCGAACTCTTATGAGTCGATCAGCACTTAATTTTGTGGATTGTTCATAAAAAGCCTTGAATACACCAAGGTAATCCGATACTTCTTCTTTTGGGAAAAACAAAGTCCAGTTCATTTTTGGTAAATCGCTCAATTTCTGATATACCTATCAGTCTCGGAGATATTTTCTAATGAGAAGCTATTAGCGAAGCCGTGTAGTGTTAGTTGTTTTTTTATATGTAAAGGAATTACTAATTCTAATTCACTCTCGATCGTTTGGAAAAAGTCGTTCGCAGTTGTTGTCATTGTATTGTATATTATGTATGGTATATTAATTAATTAAACTTATATGTACATACAATCGGGCAGGGCCGTATCTCGGACTTTTGTTCGGGGAGGGAGGGTTAAATGATAACAACTAATGTGTTTACCCCCAGGATTAAGTGCCACAGGCAAATTTTTTTGAAATTTGAAGGTCAAACGCTCTAATCCCAAGTTAGAAAATTGCGATATAAAGATATTTTTCCCTATTACGGAAAAATACGGCGTTTTTCATTGTAAAACTGCAATTACCTATACTTATACCTGTAAATAAATGTGCACTGAAATCTACTAGAAAGAAACTCGCAACGTAAAAAAAATATTTTTTATTCAACTTATTTTTAATATAAACTGCAATTTTCTATTTTTATCTTTAAAAATTTTTTGTTTTCTCAAAAAAATTGTTTAAAAGTTTAAAAATATTTTTTATTCTAAGATTTTATCTCGCGCTTTATTTCAGGGGGGGGAGTCCCCCTCCTCTCTGATACGGCCCTGCAATCGGGTATACAATTCATCAATACCAATATAAAAAATTTAAATTCAAAGTTTAAGAGATTAAAAATTGTTAATCCGTGAAATTCAAAATTAGTTTTATGTGGGTTCCTTATTTGTTTTTAGTTTTCTTGTTTTGTGAACTCATTTGGATCTTTATTTCTTATTAATGACCTGGGTTTCATCTAGATATTTGGGTTCAATTTATACAGGGTCATCTGGTTCTTTCTTATGTCAGTTTTCCTTATGTTGGATTGTTTCTTGTATTTTGTTCGTCTTGAAAATGCTGTGAACTCCCTTTGTTTCCCAGTTTTGTGTTTTCAGCCAGTTCGCGGTACCTATTCTTGGTAATCCCTGAAGACAGGGTTTACTAAGAAAGGTACTGATTTTCGATTCTTGAGAAGAGGAGTCCAAAGGGTTTCTCTTCAAAGTTGTTTATATTTTTGTCTTCTAGAAATGCAAAGAGCATTTCTGGTAGACTCTGTTTATATATCATTTCCATGTTATTTAGTCTCTCTACGTTGAGGTAGATTTTGAGTTATGTTTGTTTCAAGATTTCAGTCTTGAATCTATAGTTTCTGGAGTCGAAATCATGGGTGTTCAAGATAGTAGTTGTGTTACCTTTCTTTACTTGTTATTGAAATATTAAATATTTTTTAAATAATTTTTGATTTTTGAAATAATTATATTTGGTTTGCTTTGATACGGTTCCGATATCTCCAACATCTCACCCACATCTCCCCTACACCTCCTTCACATCTCCTCTATATCTCCCACATCTCCCTCACATTTCCCACAAATCTCCCCATATCTCCCCACATATTCCCACATCTCCCCATATCTCCCCACATCTCCCCATATCTCCCCACATCTCTTCACATCTCCTCACATCTTCCACACATTTCTTGCCCCGTGTACACCAAATCTCCTCGGTGATTTACCCCCCGATACTATCCATCTTATATTCAGCTGTACAATATCCACCTCCAGTTCATCAATGGAGTTAATCCAGCAGCAGTATATTGCTTGTTACCAAACAAGACTCGAGTAAGTTATAATCGTCTTATATCAGAATTGCAGATACTTATTAATTCCACCGCAAACTATCCTAGCCAATTTTGAGTTGGCGGTAATAAGAGCATTCATTCATGGATATCCGGGAGCATCGATAACAGGATGCTACTTCCATCTCAATCGAAGTGTTCTGCGCAAGGTAAGCGAATTGGGTGTGAAGACCGAATACGAAAGTGACGATGTATTGCGAGTGATTGTTCGATGTGTATCAGCCAGTTGATGATGTTGCTGAGTCATTCGACTTGCTAGTTGA
Organism: Cantharis nigra; assembly: GCA_958510845.1. Classification (NCBI taxonomy): domain Eukaryota; kingdom Metazoa; phylum Arthropoda; class Insecta; order Coleoptera; family Cantharidae; genus Cantharis; species Cantharis nigra. The sequence goes on along the minus strand of OY294034.1, from coordinate 5,937,085 downwards.
TGAAAAGCCAGAACATAAAAGGATAAACGAACTTATATCCTACTTCGAACGACGACTACGAGGCAGAGGCGACAATTATAGCTTAGCACCGTTTCTAATCCCAATCTGGAAGTCTGTCGGTCGGAAGCAGAATCGCATGAACCTCAAATATCGTCGAAGGCTGGCATTCGTTATTTATATGCAGTTATTCATCAATGGGGTTGCTGGTCGAAGGTCTGGATAAAAACTATCAGAAACAGAAGGCTGCATTCATGCAAGCAGCTACTGGTATTCAGGAAATTGGTGTCAAGAAATATCGTGACTTGGTCGACAGAGTCAACAGGGAGTGGTGTTACCGGATACGGAAGAACGGATGTATTGATGTATCTTCGTGCAATTGCGAATTTGTCGCACAATTAACATAATATACATTTTATAATTATTCTATTCTTTCTTTATTATTATTTTTTTTTTATTTAGCTTCCGTTTGTTTTTGTGTATTTGGATATTTTGGATGATAAATGGGCGATGGATTCAGTGAATGAATCGTTCCAGGAATTGTCCAGATACCAATTATTGGTTGTTAGGAAAACTTCTTCGTAAAAATATAAAACAATTTAATAATTTAACATGTTTTGCACGGAACCGTACATTTTCAGAACTTCTTCTTTTCCCTTTCAGGGCTTAGGCTCTGTTGCCTGTTCCGACTTCACAAGTCTCGTCTGCGTTTTCTCGGACGTCCAATATCTCTTTTCCCATTCGGGTTAAGATTGTATTTTCTTCAGAACTTTACAATCTAAATTATGAAAAATTACGAAGAAACAGAACTCATCAATCATTAAAATATAAATAAGATAAAAACTACTTTGAAAGCAAAGGCTTGCAACCAAAGCCCTATTATGAAGCATGGTGAAGAACATTAGTCATTCGAATATTATGTAATATTTTGATTTGTTTAACAATTTTTTTAAATTACTTTTTTTATAAAAATTCAAAATGTAATTTTATGATTAATTTATTTTTAACATTTTTGCATTCATTTCAACTGTAGCTAAAACCAATAAATACAACAATTTTAAATTAAAAAAATAATATACCTATTTATTTTTTTGCATATACTTTGAGTGCCATCCTGTTACATCAAGTCCTTTTGGCTAATTTTTAAATTATTTACGTAATTAATTTTTTCAAGATTTTACACTTCCAGAATATTTCATTCAAAATTCGTTAGGGTACTGCGTACTTGTCCATTTTTGTAACTAACTGAGTTAATAAGAATTTGTAGTCATTAAAAGTGATTCCAAGTGCACCTCACGTGCATTTTCAATCTAAAAGATTCTTATCATTTATTGTTAAATTTTTATTGATTTTTTAAGTTTAATGTTTAAAATTTTATTTATTAGTATAAAATTAAACATTTCTTAGTCAATTTAAAAACAAAAATAAGTAAAATGCGTTGAGTTTCGGACCGTAGCGTAGGTTTGATTATTATTATATTATTACCATATATCAATATAGGTATTGAGAACCGGATGCTATGTTTAACTCGCGTATTTCTGATATGATAATTTATTTTGTATGTATGGAATGATTTCGATAATATTATGGAATACCAATTTTGATGGTGTTAATTTGATGGGCGCATACTTTGATAAACAAATTAACTCTTTAATCAAATTGATGAACACTTTCAAATTAGTATTTTGAAATAATTAATTCTAGTCAATCACTCAGGTGCTAAATCTGATTTGTTAATTTGCTGATGGGTTATCTGATGGGATTTGTACAGGGGGTAAGTTATAAAAGAACATTTTAAGTGAACCATTCCATTTTAAACATTTCACCATTTTAATGACACAACTCGATAGTGCGTTTTGTAATATCTACAGTGATTGATTAAATTTAAATTTCAGTATAACAAGTTAAGTCAACATTAATAAAATTAATTTTATTTTTAGGCTTTCAGCAAAAGTTATCGCTATCGTCAGAAAATTTATTCTCTAAATGCTTAAAAATAGAATTTATTTTATTAATGTTTAATTGACTTGTTATATTGAAGTTTACATTTTATTATATTTCACAAGTTAGAAATTTATGTATCTACAGTGATTATTTCGTTATTTCAAAAATGGGACTTCATTTCTTTTAACCATCTGCTGCTTTTTGACTGCGTCAAGCTTTCGGTTTCCAAATTTTCACAATTTGTCATCAAATTTTTTTCAGGACAACATTAATTTTGAAAATGACGATTATGAACCTCTAGTGACGTACCACTCATTTTGGAGAAATGAAAGAGCTGTATTCTGAGCTTTCTGCAGAAGACCCCACACGTGGAGTCAGACGTTTGTGCTACCGAAACCTATCTGTCGCTGCATCGTCATGCAGGTTGGGGTTTGGTGGGGGGGGGGGTCGTCCTTCTGGTCGTACTTTTCGTTGGCTTTTCCATTCTGTACTTCATTCTGGGAGTTGGTTTACTGTGCGTGTGACTTCCATTTCAGTCTCAGCAGTTCCTCCTGTCATCGTGGCAACCTCGGGGGTCATATCGCCGTCGCTGTTTGCGCCATCCTTTTTTGGGCGGATGTTTGCCTTTGGTGATCCATCATCTGAAGACGTGGGCAAGGGTGGTGCAGGGTTTTCACTGATGCGGTGGTTGTGTTTGGTTCCCTTTTGTGGCTCCATCTCATGAGGTTGAGTTGTGGGTGGTGGAGCTTCCTCCGTATTCATATGCTCCATGAGTTTGTCTCCGTGGGAGATGTGGGAACTTTTGAGGTTTCTTGGAAGTAGATTTAGCTGATCAATGCGGCACATTAAGATGTTGTTATTTCTATCATGATCATTGCAGTGCGTCTCCCAAAGCTCCTAGTATTCCACAAGACCCGATAAAAATTCGAGATTTTCGCGGTTTCGGGTCAACTCGGAAAGAAGTCGGGTGATTTTGGGGTACTGGTTGACTTTTACCAAGAGTGGTTCTGATTTTTTCTCCGTAGTAGTGTTGTTTGGAGTTTGGTCCGTCAGGTGTTGACTGGAGTTTCTAAAAAAACTGGGTTTTTCCAAATTTTCCATTTTTACCGGAGCACTTAAAAACACGTCTGCATTCATCAACTACTACTCGCGACTCTTCACTATCTCCATGGATTTTGGATTAATCTGGACAGTCGCACCTAACATAATGGGTGACATATTTAAGTGTCGCCCTCTACCCAACACAGTATCTAAAATATTTATTTTTGATTCGAATTCGCTCTCATTTTGTTTTGTTTATGTTACACAAACACTTTGATGGCCCATAGAAGACACATAAAAATTTTGGTTAAATTTGATCCGGTGGTTCTAGAGTATCTTGCAAACAAACACATCTCTTTTATACTCATATATTATATAGAGATTAGAATTGAGATAATTTCACTTTATTCTAACCAATTTTTTTGGTGATTTTCCTTGGATAATTTTTTTGTTAATTTTCCTCAGTCAATGGTTTCGGGAAATTAACCCTCGGAAGATTATTTTTGTTCAATGCTTGGATTGATTCCTCCTCCTGATAAAAATTCAGAACACTTACTCTTCACTTCGTGATTACGATTCAATCTCAGCATTTTTTATATAGGAAAAAGTGAAAATCATCGAGCAGAAGCAGGCGGATTTCTTAAAACTAATCAATATTTTTCAAGGTCATAACTTTGAACAACCAGAGCTCGTAAATTACCACGGCAAGAACATTAATAATTAAAAAAATGGAGAAATTTTTACTATTATTTAAAAAAATAATTGTTTATTGATTAATCTTAAGCCCTACCCAGGGACGACCAGGTTTGAAATTAGTTGTACAAATATTTGGCAGTTAATTAAAATTGACATGGAATTATTGAAATTTAAACGAAATTATTACAATTGACGTAGAATTACTGGAATTAACTCGAGTTATTTTGGGAATTACTTCGAATATGTTTATTTAAAATTTAGATTTATTCAAAATTTTGTGCTATGGATGCAATTTCCGATGGCATGTCATTACGACAGTAAAAGTGGGTGTTGAGGATAACCCTGATGGGTTATTATGGTTAAACTTGAAAATATTGATTTGATTAATAATTAATAAATAAATAATAATCAAATCAATATTATTAAGAATGCAACAACTGTGTAATACTGATGAGACCTAATAAGGTCGAAACATGTCTATCGTTCTTGTTTTCTTGATCATATTTGATGTAACTAGGAATTTTTGTACTGTCCTTCAATAATTGGCAATAAAATAAAGTAATACACTGGACAATACCCTTTTTATATATTTAATTCATTTAATTGTCGTAGGTTAGCAGTTAGAATTCTAGATTGCTATTTTTAATAAACTATTTTAATTAAGTCATAAATTTAATCCTTGATTGCTTGCTTCATACATAATAAGATGGGTGCCGACATAATAAAAGTTCGAACGTGGGCAAAACAAATTCCCAGTTTACCCTGTTGAGAATACCCAAAAGAGCTTAGGAATAACTAAAAATTCTTGGGAATATCTAAAAATTCTTGGGAAGCGTGTTTCCAGAATATCTGGACAAATTCTTGGGAGTGGTTATTCCTACGATTTTAAATGTTTCCTATGGTAATTTTCATTTTTCGTATCCCAAACAATGATTTTGGATCTATCTATATCTAAGCAATTTCTGCAATTCCCATTTTACCAAATTTATCCAAACAAATTGTTTGCTTTATTAAATTTCCTTGACGTCTAGGAACACTGTCATGTTTTATTCATAGGTAGTTGTACACAAGTTTTTTATACAAATTTTAGCTCCAAAACTATCAATGGAAACATTTTGTATGAGAATTGTAAATTTTCAAAACGAGAAGCTTTCCGGGGAAGGAAAAAATGTCCGAATAAATAATAAATAAAGTATATTTTGAAATTGCGCCCGAATATAATAAGTTTTTTTTAAATTTTGTTCACATACATAGTGAAAAAGGAAATTAAAAAATAATTTAACTTTAAGACGGTTTTTATTTTCATAATAAAGTATTTTTAAAACATAAAAAAATGGAAATTGAAAATTTAATTTCTATAAAAATGCAAATCGATCATCTTCAGAATGGCACGTTAATTCCTGGATATCCTTATAATGTCGCAATATATAGGAAAGCTAAAAATAAACAAATTAGAATTTAATAAACCATTTAAAAAGTTCTTAAATTTAAAATTCACTCTGATGCGACTTTTAAAATTTACAAGACTCATAAATAAAGAAGTCGGCAATTATTAGCTATTGTTTAATATTTTGTCAGGAGTTAGAAACGTTGCGTGAATTTTAATACCTACTTTATTAAATGAGTAATATTACGTTATGGGAAATACCAATCAATAGGTATCTCTTTATTGATGAGATTTTCGTTTTTCTCTTTTCACACTTAAATTTGAAAGATTGACACCAGCACTAGTAAGTTCCTGATTTTTACTTTGTCTTGTTCCACTTTTTCGTTTTACTGTCAATGACGACTCGACAACAATTTCATCAAACGGTTGACCAAAGGCTGCTGAAAAATTAACCATGAATCATTTTTCTTCGTAGAATGTACTTGAAATACATTTTAAGTTGATTGTGTAAAATTTGCATAATTAGCAATCTGATATTTGCTTGGGTGTACAAATAATAGAAAACTGTTTGAAGGTTTGCATATTGATTTTTAACTTTAAACAACTAAAATTATTAATTTATATTTTATTTTGAATTTTAATTTTTAAATCTTAAATTAATAAATTTAATTTCATAACTTAAATTTTATATTTTAAATGAAAAAATTAAAACTCTTTATTGCAAATATTATTACATATTAATAATTTAAAAATTAGTATTTTTCGAAATTTTTGAAATAACTTACATTTTGCCTGCTTTGGTGAATTTTTATTATCCAACGGAAACGATGAGCAATTGCAAATAAAACCGATCAAAAGGAGCACAAAAATACTGAAGATCTTCATTTTTTCCTGCTGGAGTCAACTGGAAAGCAATATTTAAGTGATCTGTTTAAGCTAGCAGTGCAATGCAGTGAATTCTAAATACCTTGCGTTACTGCTTTCTTTATCGACCTCGACTTTTTCGCTGGTGGTTTAGTGTATCTACCTATGTATGTATACAACATAAAAAACCTGATTAGTTGAGAATGATTAAAAATTATTACTAAACCAGTGAACCTGTTTCTGCAACGACCTGTTACTTTTCTTTTAGTCGTGCAACATTTTTGATGAAAAGTAACATGCAAATGAAATTGTCCAGTCAAAATTACCGGAAATTCAGATTCGGCTTTGCTATCAGCCTAAAGTTTTCTTAATTTGCCTTTCGAGGGTTAGCGAAAACAATATTATTTTAGAGCAAAGAAAAATTATTTATAATCAAAATAGTATTTATTACACTTCAAAGACAACATGCTATTTGTAGATTAACTAATAGTCAGCAAAGTGAAAGTTAATTTTATAAAACTCGATCGCAACAATTCTATTTTACATTACATAATTTATATATCAGTTCAATAAAAATATTTTGATTAAACAAAATTTGACATAAAGGTCACTACAAAATTGAATTTTAGTTAATCATTCTGAGTGTGTGGAATCTGAAAAAGTTCTGGATATGGATATTCAGCATTGCTTATAACTGGAAAGTCAACTCTTGTAGAACTAGGAAATTGTGCAAAAACATTAATTGGAAGAGATTGTCCAACATTTGGAAATTGTACTGGATAGTTGGCAAACCTATAAATTGATACAATACCGGAAATTGGTGTAGCATGAAGAAATTGTGAGCAAGCAAAAACTTGTGGAGGAGAAAATTGTACACGACCAGAAAATTGTACAGGGTTAAACCGCTGTACTACATTAGAAAATTGTGGAAGACCAGGAAATTGTATAAAATCATATCGTTGTGAAGCACCAAGAAATTGTGTAGGACCAGGAAAGTTTACCGGATTAGAGAATCTCAAAAATTTAAAAAGATTACATTTTTGGGAATAAACATCTACATAGTCAAAATGGGGGGGTTCAATAGAATTAATTGCATCATAATTTGAATAATCAAGAATAGTTTGATTATTTAAATTTAATCCACGAATATAGTCAGGGTTTATACTAATTCGCGAAGTTTCACTACTATTTAACTGATTGGTGTCTGGTGCTTTATCCAAATTTTCATCACTGTTTGAGCTGGAAGCGGTCGAGCTTCTATTCAAATCTTTGTTGTCATTCAATTCAAGAGCAGCACAGAAATGATGATCAACTTGAGATAAATCATTAGAACTAGAGTTATTACCAGAAGTTTCAGCTTTATCTAACTGATTGTTGCTGCAATATCTAGGGGCAGTTTCGTCATAATCGCATTCTATTGTATTGCTACATTCACCACATTCTGCTTGAGGTTTTTCAGAAAATTTGCAAATATTCCATTCGGCGTGCTCCGTGCTTTTTCCCTGCAAGCGCAGCATTTCACGTGTAAGTAACCACCATATTAAGCCAATGCTAGCAATTGATTTGTTATTGCATGGAATCACTACATCGACATTTTCCAAAGAGGTATCTGTATTGCAAAATGCAATGATATACGAAGAATCATGCTTATGATAAGTTTCAACTAAAATATGCTGTTGATTACAGTGATCTGGACTTGACAAGAAATCTAAAACAAAAACATTTGTATGAAAAACACAAAATTGTATTTAAACTAACATATTATAAACTAACCCTCAATAGAACAGTTCCCATATGAAGCCTCTCCAGTAGGATAATCAAACTTTACAATGGACTTCTGACCCAAAGGGTCATATGAAACAAATAAATCATTATTTTTAACATCATGTTTTTGAATTTCCACAATTTTATGTGCAGCCAAAAGAAGTTTTTCCCAAGTTTTATTTAAATTGATAACAAAATTACCATTACTTCGTTGGTATAATATATATCTGTAAAAAGTGTAAATTATGGAACTAATTCATCAAAATTGAAAAAATTAAATAAAAAAATGTTTATAAATAAGAATTAATTAAAAAATTAAATTAAATTTTTAAAAATTTTACTGAATTAGTACTATACTTTAGCAGCCCAGTATATAAAATTCTCACTCTGTCATGTCTTTGTGTACATTCTTTGAACCCATGTGGCTCCCGGCTGCAATTAGTTTCTTCTTATCATCTTCAGATAGTTTCGAAATGTCCGACATCTTTAAAGTTACGATCACTCTAAAATTAATATAAAAAAAATATTTGAAAAATAAAAAATAAACAATGAAACCAAAAAAATAATAAATATATGAATTTTATTAATTACATTTAAAATATTTTTATAGGAATATAATTAATTATTTACACTTACATATAAAACACTGTCAATATTACTAATTAAATAACAACATTAACACATAATACATATATAATATTCAGAATTTTTAAAATTTATAATAGCAAATATAAAATTTGATATCGGAAACTCAAGCGTACAAAACCTATTTTGTCAATCATTTTATTTACTAATATTGCAATTGCAAGGATAATACGATTATAACAACTTTATTAAAAAATTCCACGATATAAAATGTAGTCAAAATAATAAATTATTTTGAAAGTTAAAATATTCCACTATTTAAATATCATAAAAATTTCAGTACGGATGTTTAGCATTGTAGTCTCCTTCTGCGATAAATCTATTTCTGAGTGTTTTGAAACATAATCACATAATCCAACATCAGAGCCGTAACTAGGGGGTGGCGAGTGGGGCCCCCGCCAAGGGCGCAACTGCCAAGGGGACGCAAAACTGACCATTTTTTTAATAGGAAATTTTGTTAAGAAGATAAATTCCACGTAATTGGAAAAAATTAAATATTAATTTTTCCGGGGCGACACTCGGACCATCCCTGCCGACCCATTACAACGGGTGTTGGGGAGGGGGGTGCAACTTTACAGGTTTGCCAAGGGCGCAGCCTTACCTAGTTACGGCCCTGTCCAACATCAAAGGGTGGACAGCTATACAAACTAGGCCTGTAAAAAACGATCTTCAAACGGTCGGTGTCAACTGGAGAACCCAACTATTGGCCTGCAGATTACAAAAAAATTCCTGATCTGATTGACTTCTGTGTAACTAAAGGAATAAATGCCACTAACCTAAAAACCGAGTCTTCAGATCATTCTCCTGTAATAGTTGCTGTTAGCTCATCAATAATACGTTGAAAAAAATGGTTTATCATATTGATGAAAAATTCATCATACTGATGAAGAAATTCATAAATGCATTGATTTTGTTCATGAATACTAGGAATTTTTCATCAATATGATAAACCATTTCATTCAGTGTAGAAAAACAAAGACCCCCATCATTTTGTAGCAAAAGAACAGACTGAAACGAATTCAGAAATATCTTAAACGAGCGTATCAGCTGTAAAGTATCTCTAAAAACTGAAGAAGAACCCAAAACAGCAATAGAAATTCCCAATAGAAAGATACAGGAAGTTGCATAGGAGGCCACTCCTAAATTTTAAACGAAGAGGAAAACGTCAGCTGCGAAGAACCTGGCCAACAATAAGACCTCCTCAAAGCCATTAAAGAACTTAAAAACCTAATAAATCAACAATACCTAGAAAAACTTAAAGCAACAGAAGCCACTGAATATTCCTTATGGAGAGCGACTAGACGAATAGAACAACCACAAATTCATATTTCCCCAATCAGATTACAAGATGGAAGATGGGTCAGAACTGATGAGGAAAAAGCAAAAATATCTGCTGAACATCTAAAAAAGTTTTTCAACCCTTCCCATCTGAAATAAGAGAAAAGGGAAATCACCGAATTTCTAGAAATGCACTCACCAAATGGATTTTCCTGTGAAAAAATTCAAAACAAAAGAAGTAAAGAATATTATAATATTAAAGAAAATCAATCACAAAAATCACTACATTGTTTAATTCTTCATTAAGATTTATAGTTAGCAAATAATTATGATTCCAAATCCAGGAAACCAACCAGAAGAAGTGAAATCTTACAGACCCATAAGTTTGCTTCCCGTTCCATCCAAAGCGTTTGAATAACTATTGGCAAATCGATTAAAGATAATTCTACATACGAAGAAGCTTATACCTGACCATTAATTCGGATTTAGAAAAGAACCCTCAACTATAGAGCAAGTCCATAGATTGGTTAAAAAAATCAGTATGGATCTGGAAGAAAAAGATATTGTTTGGCGGTGTTCATAATAGATATGTATATCCATGATATATTTGTTGCTGTATAAACTACCCTGTACTCTTCAGATTTACCAACAATGGAGCAAAATACAACAGCTACGTTCGCGGATGACATGGGCATCATGGCATCACACACCTTAAATAGCAAGCAGGTTCCACAAACAGAAGTTGTCAAGTATCTGGGCGTGCACTTGGACCGATGCCTAACATGGAAAACTCATATCTGGACAAAAAGAAAACAACTCTCTCTGGAGAAAAAGTTGTTAAGATACAAAACTATAATTGAAGCCATTTGGACATACAGCATACAATTATGGGACACTGCATCCAACTTGAACATAGATACACTCGAAAGATTTCAAGCAAAGGTGCTGAGAAATTTGGTCAACGCACCCTGGTTCGTTAGAAACGAGACCGTACGAAAGGCTTTTGCTATACCTATGGCGAAAGAAGAAATTGTCGCTTTTAGTGACAAGTATAAAAGCAGACTTAATGCACATCCAAATCAACTGATGGAAGATCAAACAGACAAGCGTAAACTCAAACGATTCTAACGCCACCACGCGAAAAATATTAAGTTAATCTAATACGTATTAGTTGGTATAGAAAGTTTTGTTTATAAACCAAACGTTTGCATTCGGTTTTACGATAAAATAATTCAGAATCAAATTCAAAACAACATTAAGTGTATGCAATAGAGCCGCCATATTGTTGACATTTGGTAGCGATACATATATAACATTGATAACCATATTATTCTATGAAAAATACATTAATGAATTTAAGATTAGATTTTATTTTAGGGTTGAAATCATTTAAATTATTTGAATTTCACAAAGCCTTACACGAATAACAAGAGTGAACACAATAGTCAAGCAGAGCGTCATTGTTATTGTCCTGATGGCAATACTCGATAATCACTAACTCATATTTCCTGTAGAACATAATATTATTTATATCAAACTAGCTTCAAAATACAACAATGAATTCATAAAAATGATTTAATAAAGTAATATGAGTTTTGCTTATTAGTTATTAGTTAATTAGAACTAATACTAAGAACTGAAATAAGAACCTGCTAGGTACCTGCCAATGGATATTTTCAGGCATAGGGAAATAATTGTCCTGGCAGGTACTTGCTAGGCATCTGCCAGCAATATTTGGGTATGACCAGGTAATTGCCAGGGAAAAATGTTATTTTCGGCAAATTGCAGATGATACACAGCAGTGTATTTGGCCCGACTAGGGAGAGAACAGCGGTTTCTCACTTCCTAGTCTGCACCTGTATGATTTAAGCTACGCTGCCGTTCAGCGTATTTTGAATACAAATTTTATTTAATGAAAGTGACACTCATATTTTCAATTGCAAGAATACAAATTAACAGATGAAATTTTTTTGCATTTAAAAAAAATGTTTAAATGTTTAATAATCATAGTTTTCTTTAAAGGATCGACTTGGAATTTAAAGAAGTCTTATGTGGAGCAAATAGCACTAAAAACTATTAATGGCTTTTACAAAAGCTCAACTAAAGATATTGAAACTGGAGTACATCTACATATATTATTTTAAAAGCTTCTCACAAACCATTAAAAAACTATTTAGTTGCTTTTATGAACCATTAAATCTAACTTACGATTATTTATTTTGAACAATACATTTGCTTAAATGACCAAAAACAATTGAAAACTATAAATTTTAATTACCACTGTTAAATTAATAATAGCTTCTGTAAAGCTTCTGTGTGGCATTGATTTCTCACTTTTAGCATGAACCTTTACAATAAAAATTGATTGGTTTATAAAATGTTACTTTTTAAATTTTAGCCCAATAACTTTTCAATGACATTGTAACTAGTGCAAAATGTAAACCTGCTTTTTTTGCTTCGCTTTTTGCTAGGAAGTGTCAAAAGTGAGGTTAGTGTATTTGGCAGTAACTCTACCTCGGAACGCTATTTGGCGTATGGCGGAAACCACAACCCTAGTGAAGTTAAAGTGATTTTAACTGAGATAATGTTATCGGTATTAATTGAACAGCACAATCAGAATCAGCGTGACTATAAGAAGTCACAAGGTAAAGAATAAAATATTTTAGGTTATGTTAATTATGTCTATTTTTATTACAAGAACAAAAGCGAAAAGAAGCAATTTCTGCTGGTAATGATCTAATACAAGCAATTGAAGATAGTTTGCATAAAGAGTAAGTTTTATAAATAAAAATAAAAAATACTTAATGAAAAAGAAACTAATAAAATAAAAAATTTCAAGTAGATATAAAATATCAAGTATAAACATAAAATAAAAAATATTTATTTTTATAATTTTTAGGTCAGAAACAGCGGAAATTAATCAAAAACGTATTAAACTGCTAACACGCAGACTTACTTCAACTTCGGTAATGTTTCGAAAAACAACAAAGAAATTTTTAAGCGACCTTAAAATATTCGCTACTTTACTAAAAGAATTAGGAGATGTTGAACAATGGGCTTTGGTAATGGACAAACAGCTTTTGGAAATTAATTTCGAGTTAGATAATTTGTAGAAAATTGTTTCAAGATGTATGAGAATGTTTTAATTAAAAAATTTAATGGTTGTTAATAAATATTTATATTTCAAATTAAACGCTTTTACAAATCAATATTTCCAATTTCGAAAATAAAAATCACAAAATTATTTTATTATTTTATTCGGTGTACTATTTAAATAACTAATTTAAATAAATAAATTTTTAATTAATAAAAAATAACTTTAAGTCTTGTCTACACTGAATGCGTAAATATGATATTGACGTACGGCCGCATTCGGGTTTTGGTCATTTTTTGGAGATTTATTTATTTATTGATTGATTGATTGATTGATTGATTGATTGATTGATTGATTGATTGATTGATTGATTTATTTATTTATTTATTTATTTATTTATTTATTTATTTATTTATTTATTTATTTATTCATTCATTCATTCATTCATTCATTCATTCATTTATTTATTTATTTATTTATTTATTTATTTATTTATTTATTTATTTATTTATTTATTTATAATCAAATTGATATCCTCATTATACTCGCAGGAGTAGAGGATTGTTAAATCTACATGTTATTTATGTACAAGAAATATTATTTTATAAATCTGCGCCACCTCTCCTAGTCAGTTACGAGTTTTCTAGCTTCCTCCCATGTTAGTCATTTTTCTTCCTGCATTCTTCGTATGTTGTCGTTCCATGTCTTCATGGGTCTGCCTCGTGTTCTTTTCCACTTGTTCTCGCCAACCATGTCGGCTTCGCTGGCATATCTTCTCTCATCCTAGTAATGTGGCCGAACGATCTCAGTTGCTGCCTTTCTATTTTTGCCTTCAGTGATTCGATATTCAACCGATCTCTGATTTCATAGCTTCTTATTCAGTCCTTCTACTCTTGTCAGTAGCTTCCAGTTTGCTCTTCGCTCTGGAGTTTATAAGCCAGATTTCGCAACCGAATGCCAGTATCGGAAGATATACCGTTTTGTAGACTGTCAACTTTGTTTGTTTTGATATTCCTCTCTTGTTTACTAGTTCTCTGTTGGACTATATGGGGTGGAAACATGAACCTTAACTGAAGCTTCGTTGAGGAAACTCGAAGCTTTTGAGATGTGGGATGGACCAGAAAACTTTCTTACCTTGGGCACGTTATGAGACCCATAGACCTATGGAATACTAATACTTGTCACCCAGAGAAAAATACAAGGTAGAAACAGACCGGGAAGAACTTTTTAGATCAGCAGTTGGTGAAGTTATAGTAGCCAACATGATTGCCAACGTCCGTTAACAGATACGTACTCGAAGAAGAACAAGAGTCTAACCCTGTTCGTGGGTTTCTTATTAGATTTTTTGTAGTCGATTTTCGTAGTGTTGAGTTGTTTCCGTAGTTCTAGATTTTGGTTTCTTTTCGCTCTCAATCTATTGCCTTAACTTGATTTCCCGCTATCCTCAGTTCTGTGCTATATGCATCGTTAGGGTGTCCGTTATTTCTCAAGTTGGTTTTTCTTTTGCTGCCGCCCCATGAATTTTTAGTTTTTTCTCAAAAAAAAAAAATCCAACCCAAAAAAACTCTTAATTTTGTAATTAAACCGTGCCGAAATTATATTACAATTCCCAATTTAATAATATCGGATTTTTGGACTTTTGGCATTTAATTTTTTTTCTCTGAAACAAATAAGGTTACAGCAATGACCAATATATATTTATATAGATTATAGAGAATTGAGCGCTCTACAAAAAAGATGACTAACAAATTTTCGATAAATTCACTCCTCTGCAAGTTATTCCAGATTAAAGTGGTATTAAATTCCCATATAAATAACAAGGGATATTTGTACTTTTTGCATTTAATTTTTTTTCTCTGAAACAATAAATAAGGTTACAGCAATGAAAAATATATATTTTTATAGAGAATTTAATCCTCTAAAAAAGATCTCTTATGATTTTTCGATAAATTCACTCCTCCGAAAGTTATTCAGAAAACTATTATATCCACTATGAATACCACATTAAGCTTGAATAACTTTCGGAGGAGTAAATTTATCGAAAAATTATAAGAGGTCTTTTTTGTAGAACGTTCAATTCTCTATAAAAATGTATATTATTCATTGCTGTAACCTTATTATTTGTTTCAGAAAAAAAAAATTAAATTCAAAAAGTACAAAAATCCCATGTTATTTATATGGGAATTGAATACCACTTTAATCTTGAATAACTTACGGAGGAATGAATTTATCGAAAAATAATAAGAGATCTTTTTTGTAGAGCGTTCAATTCTCTATATAAGTATATGTTGGTGTGTGCTGTAACCTTATTTTTTTCAGAGAAAAAAAATTAAATACAAAAATTCCAAAAATCCCATGTTATTTAAATGGGAATTATAACATGATTTCGGCACGGTTTAATTACAAAATTAAGAGTTATTTTGGGTTTGATATTTTCTTTGGGCGCAAAAACTAAAAATTCATGGGGTGGCTGCAAAAATAAACAACTTGAGAAATAATGAATTCTTATTCTTGGATTATCAGTAGAAACGATTTCACCATTACCAACCTCAATGTATTGTTTACTAAGGCTGAAATCTTATCTAGTTTTTTCTGCATGGCATTCAAGAAAGCCGTTGTTAATTTATTGTTATTATATATGCTTTATTGTTGCGTCGGCAACAGGTAAAATTTCGAATCTGTTCGCACAAGAATAGGTCCGATGTTCGGGGGTTTATCGGGGAAAATCTGAATTACTTCAGATATTGTCAAAAAAGGAGTGTCTGCTAAAACTGAATGCTAATAGAATAGTCTCAGTGTCAATCTTTCAGCTAGGAGTTCTTAAGAAAACCAACTAGCACACATTTATGATTTCTAGGCATCTGTAAAGTAAATCAAGTTCTAAATATCGCGCTGCTCCGGTGCAATCTGTAATTAGCTAAAACAATATCAATGCATTTTAAAGTATTCGGTGACTACTTTTGTTGCTGAATTTATTCAAAAAAAAAGTTTGCATTGGGATGATTGGTTGTCGATATTTAATAAATAAATAAAATTATTTACTTTCGTATATATTTATTTTATTGACTACAATAATTATTAACACAGGTTACAAAGCAATTATGGAAGCACAAAGAACACTGTTTTTCTTATTCTAAGCATCTATTCAAAATTAGAGTTCCATTGCATTAGTTTAGTCAATATATTGTATAAGCCAAGGAACACACAGGTGAATAAATATTCTCTTAAGATTAGAGCATCTTTTCTTTTATAACAAAATTGCAAATTTTACTAGTAAAATAGTGTTTCTGAAAACATGTGCTTTTTATAAGATATGCAACAAGCTCAGAAGAGCATATAACTTGTAATATGTATTATTGTCGAGATATTGTCACATTTTTTATAATATGTATAACATCACATCATCTTACATAAGAATTGAAATATAGTTAACATCCCATTTGGTTTCAGTTTCCTGTGCGAGTATTCTTTATAAACATTAATTTAGTTAGTACTCATAATGATTGCCCACATATCGCAATTTGGAAAGGCGTGCATTGCGTTTGCTCGAAACGAAATTTCATTGGTTAATATAAGGTTGAATTTGGAGCGGCCAGTTAGGCGCTAAACCACTACGGTTCAAATTCATTCAATACTATATTTATGTAAACTATTACATCTATTTTATGTTGTGTAAATTGTTCTACAAATTATTTTTTAAGTTTTGTACTATTACTGTATGATGTAATCCAATAAATTATAAAATTGTACTAATCTTTGCATTCTAAGACATCAAACTTGTTCGACACACAAATATATAAGTTACAAGTATATAATTAAATTTTTACCTGCTTTTCCAAAATTTGATATGGTTAAATATAAACAAATACACACCAAATTACAATAATTGTTACATATTCAACATTTAAAGTTACAAAATTTTTGAACATTCAGTAAAATTTCTGCTTCGCAAACCTATTTTGTGTATACATTATTCTAAAAAATATGATTTCTTTGTGTAAACTGTATAAATGCGTATTAAATATTTTGTGCCGATAAGGTCGCGCCTAAACGGTTTACACCAAATTGGTGTTCGAGCCCTTTTCCTCCATGATAAAGCTTCGAACAAACGCAGCACAAATGAGCGCACTAGACACTAGATAACATCTTTATAAATCTATAGAAAACTAGGATTTCTCTCTGTCTAATCGTAATATCTAAGGGTATAAAACATATTTAAAGCATCTCAGAAGTCTCCAAAGTCAAATTATTGTCGTATATTCAAGGAACCGACCTTAGAAGTAGCTGTATGGTATATAATTAATACAGCGATATAAACTGATCACATATAGAGGCGGAACGCTCGAACACTAGGTGAATTGTCACAAAATATCACTATAGCATCATTCTAAATTTCGTATTGTGCGTAGCTAGAGATGTTTTCCATTCATTCATTATTGTCAACATTAAATACCAACAAGTAAATGGACATGTTGTAACATCCCTAATAAGTAAAATTGGATCTGTTATGATTTGTACCGTATTTTCTCTCTTTTAAATTTCAATCGGAATATAATTTTATTTGTTGTGTGATCCATTTGATATATTTTGGGACGTATGCGTACACACCTGGTAAATGAGGATGTGCGCATTTTATTCCCCAACTTACTATACCGCCCACAAACCAGCGTTCTGGGTCTTTACTGTCTCTGCATAGAAGTGGTCCACCAGAATCACCCTTAAAAATTTATGTATTCAAACATTTCCTTCCAACACCCTGAAAACCTACCTGGCAAGCATCTTTACCACCTTCCTTGTAACCTGCACATATCATGCCTTCGGTCACATTTAAATCACGATTTTCAAGCCATATATTACAGAGATCACGGTTTAGTACTGGAACTTCAACTTCATTAATTTCGGGTTCATATTCCGACACTGAAAAGAAAACAATTTAATTGGATCTCAATTTGGATGACTTTTGGGAAAAATAATACTCACTTCCAGTATCTTCTTTTTTCCCCCAACCTATTACAGTACACACCGTGCCAGGCGTTAATTCTCTATCAGCTGATGGTAAGCAAACTGGTAATAAGTGTTCGTGAAATGTAACAGGAGATGCCAACTAAAAAAAGAATAATGTGGAAAGAATTTTAAGTTGGAGTGATTTATTACTTGAAAAAGAGCGACATCATTATCGTGTGCGATACCTAAATTGTACATGGGATGAGGTACAACTCTCTTCACTTTCACTTTTTGGCCATAATATGAGTGGGCGTGTCGTCTTGTAATACCTAATTGAATTGTCCAACCAGATACATCGGAGTGACTGCAATGTACGAATTAAGTACTCCAAAATGTGTGGCTACCAAACTTACTTTCCAACGCAATGGGATGCGGTGAGGACCCACTGGTCGGCAATAAGAACACCTGCACAATAGAAGATTTCTTCGGGACCACCCAAAAGAGCAGCTAGAAAGGGCCAATCTCCTGGTTTTGCTTTTACTCCACCCACTATTCTTAAAGATCGTTGTTCAGCATATGATTTTCGAGGTTTGCCGCATACTGAAAATAGTTATAAAACCTATTTAAGAAAATATTATTTACAAGTCGTTTGTGCCGTGGTTTAAATTCCACGTGAATATGTACACGTGAGAGTTCAACTCAAAATGTTAAGTGGTTTATTTGGAAATGATTTGATAATGTGTAATCTGAAATAGTCGACAGGAGATAATACACAATTAATTAACGGACACAGTTTAATTTTATTAACTGATGCCTAACGCATGAAATATTATCCCGATAATAGAAAAATTTATTTGCTCGTTTATGCGAAATAATCTTTTCATCTAACCCATCATATATGATATACATACTACTCGTAAGCTTATCTTTAATCCTTTCTGAGATATTTCTACTTTCCATGTTTAAGCAATTTTTATTTTTAATTCCAGAAATATTTCAAATGTTCAAAATAAGATTATTGTATTTATGTTACGGAAAACGTATGTATAGCGGTAAATGTGCACTTATACCGGCATGCAGGCTTATGGATGATATATGTATTTAAAAAATATAATATGCTTTTCCGACTATTATATTTATCTCCAGGGTTATTAAAGCGAATATGAAAGTAAACGTTTATTTTGTTTTTTTAATTCAAGAATGGAAAGTGAAGCACGGTAGTCGGTATGTAGGCTAGTAGTTAGAGTGTCAGATTGCTATGCCTCCGACCGCGTCTTCTTGCAAATGCATAATATACTCTTGCGATCCCGAAAAAAAGTTAAAACTGTCATTTCAGTCATATGTGTTAAATTTTACCCAATTAAATTGCAGTAATTATATAAAAATTAATTCTAAGCTCATTAGAGACATATTTACTACAATTTTCTATCTTTAATGTAATGAAGCTGTGATAATAAACATTCCCCAGCTTTGTAAACGGTCGAGCCACTTTTGAGCTCACCATTTGTGCATAATGTTACCCAGATGAACCGCAACTTACACGCTGGAGATGTAAGAAGGTTCGGAAAACCTTATCATCAGAAATCCCCTGTTTAAGGAAAGCAACTACCTTTACTACAAGTTTAATTCCGTAACGGGCAAAAGAGCAATTTCCTCAAAGCTTCCGGCTTCCTTCTCCCAAAATACCTGCAAATTTCGCCGAGGCAAGGCGGTAGGTGCAAGCCTTGTACCGAAGGGGCGGTATACTAGCCATCTCATCGAGTTTCATCTTATATATAACAGGTTCGCAATCGAACCTGTTGCCTAGCGGTTTGTGAGAGGCTAACAACGATCGCGGAGCTGTTCGGGCAACAACAGTGCCTCACGCCTCCTGTTGTATCGCAACAGCAATAAACCTGTTGTATCTTTTAGAGTCTCGCCACCTCGGTAATAGTCGGGCAATTCCGTGTACGGAGTATTGACAGTTCCTGAGAGCACTTACAAGCTATTTTCCGGACGAATCAAAACGGAGATATCAATAATCCCCCCCTGCATCTATACCTTCCCAATTAGCGGTTCTCATCCTTGCGGAAACATCTCGCGCATACTCATTTAAAGCGTCGTACCGCTCGTATTTTCACAGCAATATACAGTAAATGTGTTCACATGCGATCGTTCGTTAAATACACGGATCGTGTGGATCTAGCATTACTGATCAATATTTGGCAAATATTTGAAAATAGAACTGCTTATATACTACATATAAATTAAAGGACATTTGTATCATTTACGCCAACCTGCTAGATTTGAAAATTTCGCATAATAATTTGATTCCACAAATAATTAAAACAAAATAGTAATTACGTAATTAGGTATGTAAGTGAAATATTTTTAGATTGCTTATGTAATTGCAGCTTAGTAGCTTGCGAAGTCTGGACAGTCGCAGCGAATAGAACCGAATTATCGTTTGGAAAATATTCGGCGATGTGTGGATGCAATGTTCGCCGCTTGCGCTTGTGTAAGATTGCCGAACATTTGCCGAGTAATACGACAAAACCAGCCAAATGTCGCGAATCTAGATCGATCGGTGAATGTTTGGCTAACAGTGGATGTGATTGTACGTTCATGAGTCGGTCACGGAGAATACTTTACTTTTTTAATTATATACAATAAAATTTCGTTGATCTGATTTGATTAACTACTAATCGGACTGACTATTGAGTCAATAAGTATCTTACAAGAATTTTCATATGATTCGCAAATAAACATCTTTCACTAACATTTCCAAACTTCCTATTAAAGTTACGAGAAACAGATTTATTTTTAGATTTTAGAAAAAAATTATTTGGTCTAAAAAATGACATCCTATACGTAAAAACGTATTATCGGTTTTTTATCTCTTCATCGAGGTACATTTTGACAAAATAAGAAGATTAACCGAACCAACCTTCAGCTTCCACCAATAAAGCTATTTTCGTGGTTTAAATATACAATTTCAAATGTTAAAAATTGATAATGTATCAAATTGTACGAAAATAAATTTATATTTTAATCCTTTATCCTACATAGCCGGATGGTTATACGCTATGTTATAAATGTTTGTTAAATCGCTATAATTAACAGGAACATTATTGTGTTTTCGTCCATAAACCGTTTTCCGCTAAAATGAGATTTAAAAACCGATACGATTCAATTAATTGTTTACTATTTTGATGGACAGGACTTCCAGCAAGAAAAATCTATATTTTTAAGTTTACAAAATATCCTTAAAAATATTTCCAAATCCATTAATTGCCAATAATTACTATCCAATCTCATTTTTTTAAAATTAATTTTAAATAAAATAAAATTCCTTTAAAATGTAATATTAATTTTTACATAATTTTCAAATTTTTGTGTTTAAAAATACTTTAGTGTAATTATTTTTAAACTGCATAGATTTTTATTTATTTGAATAATAATATGCAGTTGAAGGCCGGATTCAAGAAGAATGCGTTCAAGACCAATTCGATCAATACCATTTGAATAGTTTTGTAATTTTAATCTGCATTCTATAAATACTAATAATTGTGATTTAAATGTTCAAAAAACTGTTTGAAGGTCATCGTGAGTTGGTATAACTCAAAAAATATTTAAAAGAATTTGTTTGAAGAATCAGAATTTGTATTAAATTTTAATATAAATTTTTAGTACGATTAGATGACTTATAAAACAAGAATTTGGAGTTTATGTGGATTTTGTCACAGTCGCTCAGCTTTGGCGCACGTAGTTGCGGCGTAACTTAGCACTAAGTTGTAACGTAGTAAATAATGGCAAAAATCAGTAAACGAAACAAAATCTTGTTTCTTGTGTGAGTGAAAATTGATAAAAATGTGTAATGCATTGTTAATGACGAAGTTGTCAATTGAAGAGAAAAAATAAGTTAGTAGAGATAAGAACACAACAATCACAATCACAAACCTCTAAATACATTTGGGAAAGTTGGGTACAAAGGACGTCGAGGCGGGTGGTCAATTCCAGATTTGATTTTGATTATCTCCGCCGTCAAAATAAATATAATTATAATTTTAATTAATTAACTAATTAAAAATAATTAACCTGAGAGGTCATCAAAAGCAAGCCAATGATTAAAACAATTCATTTTAAACAATAATTCGATAGATACTTTTTTCTAAAACTTAAGTGTTTTCTACATAGAATATACATGCTACCGGTTTCGGGATTACTAAAACGATTTTCTTGACTTATATGCGCAATTGCTTTGTATTGAAAACCAAGAAACATTGTTATCTAGTATTTATTTAGCAAATTGACGTAATCCACTTATTCTAACCACAGTCACCGAGCGAAAGTTTACTTTACGATAGAAGAGCAGAGGATTAAAAACAAATAACAATGACAATATCTTCTGGTGTACTTAAAACTCTCTTGTATGAGGTCTTACGTTTACGAATTGTTCGTAAAACTTATGTAATTTTTGAGACAAAAATCATTTCGCCTTCCGATCAGAACAAATATTATAATATAGTTTAGAACTTTTAAACTATTTACTTCCGTATTGTTCCTGTTCTGTGCGGGTGCATTATTCGTAAGTTCCTCAGCCCTGAACAAAAAAATATCGACACGAAAAAGTTAATTCAGAATAACTAATTTTGAATTTTTATGGAATTTTAAAATTAATTTTACCAATACATCAAAGGAAGATGATTAAACGTGATGATTTCACGTAAAACAAATTTAATCATCAGATTTGAAAAGATTGAATAGTTTTTGGCGTAATTTTAATATTATCTCTCGAAATCCAAAGAATATTTTAGAATTCAGCTCCGTAGCATCACTAATCATGATTAAACATTTTAATCAGTGAAAGAGTCAGGGATTGTAACTTTATATAAATTGATAGTAAATTTTAAATATTAAATAGCATAAAACAAGCAAACGTCAAACTCAAAAATTATATATTAATGGTCCAAACAGAATGTTGAGCTCTAGACGTAAAAATATTTTAATCAATAAGGATAACAAAAAATTTTCAATGTGAACAAAATTAAATTTTGTGTTTAGTAGTCAAACTATGTAGTATATACAGGGTGTCCCCGGATACACTTTACATAATTTCAGTGGTGATAGAAGACACTATTCTAAGAAAAATAATTAACAAAAATTTTTTTCTAAATTGAAACCTTCAAGAGTTAGGCTTCCTTAAAGCATTTCTTTTAATTTCCACCTTCACATGGCCATAGCTCAGAAAATATTGATTTTTCAGTAAAAATTATTAAGTGATTTTTTAAAGAGCGTGAAATAATCTACAAACTAGGTTTTAACCTTTTATTCTCTAAATTCAACGGCTTTCGAGTTATGAAAAAAAGTAAGTAAAAAAATGAAGATAATTGTAAACTTTTTTTTTCTTGGTTTTCTTCAAATCGCTGTATCATCTAAACGAAACATTTTACAAAAAATCTGACGCCCCATCCCGGACAGGAAATTTAACGGACTACAACTTTTGTCTAATAAAAATTCTTGAAAAACCAACCCATTTCAAAAAATTCAAATTTTGTGAATTTAATTTTTTGTTTTGTGGCTGCTTTTTTTATTATTTTCTGATTTTTTGTGAAATGGGTTGGTTTTTCAAAAATTTTTACTAAACAAAAATTGTAGTCCGTTAAATTTCCTATCCGAAATGAGGCGTCAGATTTTTTGTAAAATGTTTCGTTTAGAAGATACAGCGATTTGAAAAACTCCGAGAAAAAAAGTTCAAAATTTTCTACATTTTTTTACGTACTTTTCTTCATAACTCGAAAGACGTTAAATTTAGACAATAAAAGGTGAAAACCTAGTTTGTAGATTATTTCACGCTATTTAAAAAAGCACTTTATAATGTTTACTGAAAAATCAATATTTTCTGAGCTATGGCCATGTGAAGGTGGAAATTAAAAAAAATGCTTTAACTGTCAAAGGTTTCAATTTAGAAAAAAATTTTTGTTAAATATTTTTTTTAGAATAGTGTCCTCTATCACCACTGAAATTATGTAAAGTGTATCCGGGGACACCCTGTATAAGTATATAGCATTCACAACATTATTTACTTCTACATTATCCTACTCAAGTTCTTCCTTCCGAAATCTCGCTTTCTCTTCATCTTAACTTGAGAAGAGCATTTTAAGGGAATAAAACGTTTAAACAATATATTAATAAATAATAAACAAAAGTATCCTGAAAATAAAGTTTAGTTAATCGTTCATTATTACTTATAATTAAAAATTAGTTAAAATTATAGAAAACTAAATATGACATTTAATTACCGAAATTCATTTGATTAAAAATTAGAGGATGGATGATATTTAGCTGAAGCGTAAGCGCCTCAGCCTACAGGCTATTTTCCTGCTTTTATGCTAAGAGTATGAAGTCTCGTTCTATCAAAACATAAATACACCTAACCAAAGTAAGTTAAGGCCAAATAGAGATGAGCTTCAAACGCACATTAAACTTTGATCCAATATAAAAGTAATTGTAAATAAACTTCTGAAGTGTGTACCTTTTGAAAGATACAAAATTGGGCAAATTAAAGAACCAAAATCTCAAATACGCACTTGTACGTATATATAAATTTTCAATTGGTTTGCTTTTCAATACTAAAAGTTATTTTTCCAAAATTAACAAAACATTATTATATAGTAAAAAGCTGATCAAACTAGACGTAATGAAACCCGCACTACATGGGTAATTTATCAATTAGATTTTCAAGTGATGTAATTTCAAAATTATTTCAGATGAATGCAATAAGCTTGTTAAAATAATACTTCAGTTAATTATAAGCAAAGATGAATTCAGAATTGAGTTTCACCAAAACGGGATTACAAACAGAACCGCATTAAGATAAATTAGAACAAACTTTCACTCAGCAAAAGTCAACAAATGACTCGGTAATTGGAACTAAATTTAATTTACTATGTAAAAATTATTTAGACCAACTAGCTAACAAATAGTATTGTAATCCACCCAAAAATTAAACATCGAAATTTTGGTATTAAAATGTTCCTTATCATGACTTGATAAAATTTTGATTTATTCGTATGTATGTGTGGTTGGGGTATAAAATGAAACAATATCAATCGCACAGGTTGAACCGCGCAACCAATTGTCTTAAAATTTGGAATAAATGTGCATCATATCCAAAATCCAAAAGCAAAATCCGTAGGACAACAACCAAACCACATTAAGGATACTAGTTACTAGTTATGATAATTGTTATGACTTATGACATTTTGCTTATATCTATATTGTTTATACTTTGTAATGAGGAGAAGGAAAATGTTTGAACTAATAATTTCGGTTAATTTTGAATTATAATTAAGTGTTTAGATGTTCAATAAACCTCAAAATTAATTTCGATAAGTAATAGTTAAGTTATTAATGAGAAATATCAATTTAGTATTCCAATATACAAATTAGATAATTCCATCCAATTTTTTAACTTAATAGCAATGCAATTCTTGTTTGTAAAATATCGATTCATTATTTTGTACGTAAAAGAAATTTTCATTTATTACATCAATTTTGCAAATCAAAATTTTTAATTAATGATTGAACAGACAGCCCGAAGGTTGGTTGATTTAAAGGCACAAAAAATTCAACATAAACGTTTGACAAACTTCCAGTATTAACTTTATTTCTAATTTTTATGAGAAATAGGATCCAATCCAATCAATCATTTTATTTATATTTTATTTACCTTTCTTAAACTGAACGACTTATGCCTTTCAGTATTTATATTTTTATGTGCTATAAAAATTATATTTCTGTATATACTAAAATTAATAAACTCGTTTTCCTCAACATAATAATATAACATTTCTTTGTATTTAATGGTTTTCTTATTACCATTTAGAATCAACACTAAAAATAGCATTTGGAAACTTGTACTTTATGAGTTTTAGTTATTCTATGCCAAAAAGCTATAATAAAAAGTAATTACTGTATCTGACTGGTTAAACAAATGAAAAATTCAAATAATAAATTTACTTTTGGCATTAACTTAATACCGAATAAAAGAAAAATTTCTGAATGCTTTTCACTTTTTAATTAAAGGAAATTCGTTCAAGTTGTATAAGTTTGCTATTTGAACAAACTTATTTGGTTGAATAAGTTTTAACCTGACGACCGCATGTAAGATGCTGAGCTTTATTTTTTACCTTGAACTTTTGTCATACGGTCAAACATATGTCAATATTAACCACTTCGGCTAGCCCATTCTATAGATTTCTACAAAGCTATAGCCTTCAGTCTCCAATGGCGGAAAAAATTCAAAAAATAAATTTAATTTTAAAATCTAGTATTACTGTATATTATGGTCAATTACATTAAATAAGATTTATAGATTAACAAATCATTTTTTAAAGCGGCCGTTAGGCCGCTCATTATTTGTACAGCTAATACATGCTTTGCGCGCCCGCTTAAAATAGGCCTCTGGAGGTTTGTTAATTTAATAAAATCATCTAGTCACCGCCGCGAAAATGATTAAATTGTTGTCAAAAATCAATCTTCGTTAAACAATCTATTGTTTAATTATCATGAAATAACGGCTGCTCAAACCAAGTTTATATTAACATAAATTCGGATTCTGTATTGGCAAATTAATTATTTGATATTATTTTCTGTAAAACTAAGTCAAAACTCTAAAGCGTGAGTGACACTATCAAACTTTGGTCATATTTTCGTCAAAGTTTGTTGTCAAATGTTTGACGAAAATAATATAAGCCAAATAAGCAACTATCAAATTTTCGTCAAACTTTGTATGATACAAAGTAGCGCGTGTCATATTTTCGTTCAACTTTTCCGTTCAACTTTTGAGTAAGCATGCGCAATGCTACAAAACTATGCAGTAAGGTTGGCTTTCGCATATCTTTCCTACAAACATAACCCCACCCAAAAATTTTCATCAAACTTTGAAGCAAAATGTTTGACAAGAAAGTTTAACGAAAATATAACCAAAGTTTGATAGTGTCACTCAATCTTAAAAAACGTTATTTAGTAGTCAAGCATTTGTAAACAACTAAACGTATTTTTGTCATAACCCTACTTTTGCGGACGTAACCACCACAATATATAATATTGGCAATATAAACGTATTAATCGTGTAAAGTAAATTGTGGAATCTTTACTAGAATGGCGTATGTAAGCAAAGTAGCTAAAATGTTTAATCAAACCTCAATACACACATTTTAGCCATGTTCTAATTACAGTCACATAATGACCTGGGAGATAACACTGTTCAATTTAATCAGTAATGTGCATATGTTTTGGAATTACCTACTCGATCTGCCAATAAGTATATTCTTGTTTGTTAATTTGTTTACTGACCACAACCATTGGGATTTAAACTTCGTTAAAGCTAATCGAATGAAGAATGGGCTAACAACCTATTTATACATCCAGAACGGATGAGAGGAAGTTGAATATCCAATAAATTCGGCCATTTTGATAAAGAAATAATTTCTATCCCAAACTCTAATAGTAAAAAGATTATTTTATTTAGGAATAAACGCAAAGAAATAGCGTTCACCCACAGCTTAACGTGTAATCCAAACCACGAAACAAAGAATTGTATTTTCGAAATTCTTTCGCAGGCATTTAGGCAGTGTACATTGGTACATGAGGGCAAAATTAAGATTTACCGCATATTGCTCAATCCTTGTACTAACAGTTATTTCCCTAATTTGTCCAGCGGATTCCTGATGAAACGTTGATTCCAAACGACTAATGTTAGAAAACAGTTTCAGCATTTGCACCCACGGCAGCTTACACTGGATTGCGGAATAATTATGTGTGGCTTAATTTTAATTTTGTAGCATAAATTAAACCTAGCACTTTCACGTCAGCACGCTTTACTATTGGAATAAGCGCACACTCTTTTAACTAAATTTATTTTTAAAGATCTTAAATCAAACTTTTACCACGCAGCGTTCTTAAATCGGTCCGACTGCGTTAGATCATGTGAAGCTGGTTTAAATTTGGCTGGTGAGAGGTGAGAAGCAGCTATAAATTTATATTTTAATAATAAAAACCCCCGACAGTAAAAAATTGCTTAATTAAAATTAAAAAACTTTAGTACAACCCAATTCATTCTTAATCCGTCGGTGACTGCTCTGCTGTGTTTCATGATTTCGGTTACTCTTAAATGTTTAAGCACAGCAGAGCAGTAACTGACGGCTTAAAAGGAAATAAAGCCTGGTAAAGTTTTATTATATACTTTTTTAAACTTTGCTTAATTATAATTAAGCATTTTTTTACCGCCGAGTTAATTTTCTAAATCGTTTTTCTTTTATACTTTTCAGACTTTCAGGTTAAAACTGCAGCGCCATCTGGCAGTACGGTATAACGATCAGTATCAAATCCTACAGTAAATAAATACAATAGAAATTCCTGCTAAGTTAATGCCAACAGCAAAACTTTGGTTAGAGCTATTCAGACATCGCATCCAAATGCTTTTTTAATGTTTTCTTAAATACTTCTATTTTCCGCTCTATACTACTAGAGTTTCAATATACTGACTCAAAATGCGTTCCTGAATTGTTTAGGCAAAGTTGCAATACTGTTGTGAAAACCGCAAATACTTTAGCTGCTGCAACCGAACGTTTCGCATTAATAAATAAAGTCCTAACAAAAAGTTGAGCTGTTGACGTGTAGATCAGGACTTCCCAACCAGTGGGGCGCTCCTCCATAGGGGGGGGGGGTTAAAACAAAATACATTCTAAACAAAAACCTATTTGATCGATTTTGTTTGTTATTGAGAAATAAATGTCGTGAAAATGAAGTGTTCGTTTAATTAAAACAATGAAAAAATTATAAGGGGGGGGGCGAGAATATATTTTTAAAATCCCTGTCTGGGTAAGCAATATCATCTGAACTAAACAACAAAATCACGTTCAATTTTGAATTTAAGCTTATGTCTGGCTCGACAGGAAGGCTATTGAAAGTGAATGAATTCGTTCATAGGAAAAAGCAGTTTACTTGAAGCGTAATGCCGTAATTAATAATATAACTTCAAAACGAAATGAAATAAACGAAAACAAAATATCACTAACAAATTTCAAACAATATTTGTTACAGGAATTTTTCGTTAAAATTTACTGTTATGAGAGAGGCTTGAAGGATAATTGATTCGCCAGTTTTTTTAAAATGTCACGGTAATAATGAAATGTTTTCCACAAATGAAATGTTAAATACGCAATTTTCTATATATTTTCTTTCTGTCTTTCTCGACACAGTGCGATGTAGTTATAAAACGGGATACGGTCGGAAAATCCGTTACAAAATCTAAGAAAATTATGTCCAAATGGCTAGTAAAGTTCTTCAAAAATCTGGTAGGAGGAAATAAAAGGCTGACAAAGCAATCGGATAGTTTTTCTTTGTAGGACGATACCGGTAATACTGCTACGGTGAACGATAAATTCGACTGAAGCATAACAAGTTTTTTAAGGTGTAAACTGCGTGAAATGGAATTTTTCGATATTATACGTTGGACCTCAAAAATTATTTGGAAAGTACGTAACAAAATACGTCAATCGCTTGATTAAGCTATTTAACCCGTCGTTGATATACATCTATTTCTCAACGTGATTGGTACACTGACGTTATTTTTATATCATAATTAATTGCTCGATCAACTTAGAACGTCCAATCGTACATAGAAATATATATTTTTACCCTTTATTAAAAATGTTATTTATATTTTGTATGTATAAATACATAATTTTGTGCTATAGGACTATGACTTCTCGAACAAGATGTTTGCGGAATATTTGATGCCAAGTGTAGGTTCAGAAATATCATTATTAGACTCACTTTACGTAATACATAACTAGGATCAACATCGGTATTGTCTGAGTCTTCAAAAAGAAATAGAAACACGTTTACGTACAGCGATGATAAAAATATTGCGCGGTTAGCGTGACGTTCACTTTATCGGTGATGTCAACTTTGTAAGACGATAATTATTTTTGTCAATATTTGTAAACATGTCATTAGAAGGATCAACAGTGTCAGATTAATTCGACATCATTTATATGATGTTCGACGGGTTAAATAGGAACCACAACATCAAATTTTTAGCAAAAATTGTCCACTATAAATTTCTACAATTTTTGTCTATAAATTTATAATTTTAATTTAGCATTAGAAAATTTGTCTCAATAATTCTAGTTGACTCAGTAGTTGAGGTTAAATGTTGAAAATTTGATATGGATTTGGAGATCCATACTTTTTCCTACTTCCAACAGCAACGATAGCTGGTTGCGCTGTGTCTTTGATGAACGATGTGTTGGAGTACATTCTCATTAATTGCAATTGGCAGTTATTGATTCTGAAAGTAGTAATGCTTCATTTTAATGGGGTGCTAACTTTGCTAAACCCAAAAGATTGAATTTGAACATTTAGAATAGTGTGGAGTAGTATGTAGATTTATTGTAATTCTTTTTATAACAAAATTTTCTCCTACCCCGACTTAACTTTACTCTCACAACAATACATACTTACTTCTTTAAACACGAATTTGTAAGGAATTCTCGTGCCACCTACTTAGTAAATGTTACAAACATGATCGGCATTTTTTTACACAAGTAAACTTGGAATATCATGATTAATTAAATTTAAATAACCATTGATACCTCCAAATGGTTATTTCTAAACATGTATTTTAAAAATAATCAATTTGTATCATTCACAGAAAAAAAAAGTGGTGTGTATTTAACGAAATTCGTCATTAATATTACTACATTTTGATCCAATGAAACTTTTCAATTATATTACCAGAAGCATTTCGTTAATATTACTACAGTAGTAGTAGTAATACAGTAGAACCCCTCTATAACGAGAACTGAAGGGACCAGCCTACTTACTCGTTATAAGCAGATTTTCGCTATAAAGAGTCAGTTTAGCAGGTAAACAAAAGTCTAGGGACTAAACTTTTACTCGTTATAGCCGATAAATCGTTATAACCGGACTCGTTATAGAGAGGTTCTACTGTAGTAACGAATATATTAGTAATATTTATTACATTCATCGTTAATATTACTCCGGTAGCAGCAGTAATATTTACGAATATATTCGTTATATCTATTACGTTCTTCGTTAATATTACTAGTAATATTACTACTAGTAGTAGTTATATTGACGAATATATTCATAAGAATAACTACGTTCTTCGTTAATATTACTACGGAAATAGTAGTAATAGTAACGAATATATTAGTGATATTTACTACCGTCGTCAACATTAGAGTTGTAGTAGTAGTATTATTTACGAATAATACAATAGTTAAATATTAATTGATTAATTTAAATTTATTGGTTGCAACAAATTAACCTGCTCTTCTAGGTTTGGGTGGCTATTATAACTAGTGTTATAAAAAAAATGGGCAAGAAATTTCCAGACTCCGACTGAGCTCTTCCCTCGATTTGGCCAACTGACAGAAATCAGCGGGTAATGTCGAAATGTCAACTGCGATTGTAGGTAGTATGTCATTTTGGTTTTGTGAATGGATTTATCTGGACAGTTGTCGTAATATAATTGGTGACATATTTGAGGGTCGCCATCTACCAAACACAGTTGTTAATTTTTCTAATTTTTCTTTCCGTAAAAACATTCCTTGGACTATTACGAACATTGAAAAGACAAAATTAACAAAATCAGTTCAGCCGTTCCAACGAGATGCCGTGACAAAGGATTTTTACATTCATTTTTATTTATATAGATTATTTATTATTATTATTTAAAAACATTTTTTACTTAAATTCTTTTCCTGTTTTCAATTCAGTATTCCCTAAAAATTTAAAATTTTATAATTAAATCGAAAAATATCATAGATATTTACGAAATTTTCGTTAAATTTGTGTAGTTATATTTACGAATAGCGTGGAGTAATATTAACGAACTACAATTTTACAATTTTACGAAAACTTAGTAATAGTTAGGAAATTTTCGTTAATATAACGAATTTGCGTTTAACGACCGCATTTCGTAAATATAACGACGAACTTGGTTTTCTGTGTTAGTGCGCAATAATTTCAGTATGCGCTTCATTGATAATATCATGGAGAAGTAACCAAATATAATTGAAAATAATATTATTAAATTATATTCTTTTAATTAATTTTTTTGTAAAATTGAGCAGACAGATAAGAGTAATATATAGAAAGTGTTTTAGGAGCGCTTATTTAATTTTTTTAAATTTATGTATTTTCGTTGCGAAGAAGCAATAAATTGATTTAATTATTGTTTGTATTCAATTTCAAAGCAAATACAATAAAAATGAATATTTGTTCAATAAATGGAAGGGATATTATCACTTTAGTAAAAACTTACTTTTTCGTCACGCGTATTGAAATAATTATCAAAAGAGCCAGTTCACATATTTTTTAATTTGGAAATTCGTTGCCTACTTATTATTCCATAAAAATACCAAATTATTACAAATAAGCAAAGCATAAAAATTTCAAGGTTGCTTTCTCTTTTACACCTTTTGAATCAAAAAGGTTTCGAAGCACCCTTAAAAATATTTTAAATTGATTTTGTTACAACACGAATATATTACATTTCGTTTGAAATTATAATTAATTTATTGTTGTTAGAAGTATTCGTTGACCCTATTTTCCACTCGGAAACAATATAAACTTCAAACAAGTATTCTTTTAAAATTTTCAATATTTTTATTTTGCGAAAATTTAGTTAAAACAAGTAAACCAAACAAAACTTGGCTTTCTCAGACTTCTGAATTTTAAAAGCATTACGAAAATGTTACAAAATAAAATAAAATTTATATTTTGTTACAGTTGGATGGATTTGGTATGAAGTTCGCGCGCACTTATGCTACCTCTGATCTAAATCCAACGTGTCAATGTCAATGGAGGGTCGAGCTAAGCAATTCCGTAAAATCAGCGATTCCCGAAGTCCGCAACGAAGATACGTAGTCATTAAGTATATAAAATGTTACTTACTATAGTTACTGCAAGTAAGGTCAACGGTTGGATATGTAGTCCCCGTACAAGAGGAAAACTCTCGTATTAAGTTCTTTGATCGTTTGTTTTGATGCATTCGCCAAATTGCTGTAGTTTCTTGCACAGGAGTTGATATGCTGACGTTTTTCCCTTTAAGCAAACGACTAGAGATGGATTTTCTATAATCAAGAAAAGTTTTAA
Organism: Cantharis nigra; assembly: GCA_958510845.1. Taxonomy (NCBI): domain Eukaryota; kingdom Metazoa; phylum Arthropoda; class Insecta; order Coleoptera; family Cantharidae; genus Cantharis; species Cantharis nigra. The sequence goes on along the minus strand of OY294034.1, from coordinate 5,904,257 downwards.
AATTTAGAAAGTTTTCGAGCTAACAAATTAACTCACGAATATCCTAATAGCGAACAAATTGTTGAAGGGGTTGTTAATTGATCCCATTGCGTTATACAAGCCGGTATCCATCTCTTGAGTTCTGTACGGTAAACTTCTAGCTGACCACGACCATAATCTCCATTTCTTTCACTTAATCTTACTATTCAAAAATTAATCCAAACTAATTCCAAAACAGTGCAATTATAAAAAAAGAACTTACAACAATTACGTTCATCTTGTGCAAACGGACAGTCTACTACTCCATCACACATTTGATCTTGATTAATACATTTTTCGTTTCCACAATGAATTAATCCTTTCTTACATTTCTTACAATTTAATTCGTCGGTTTGATCTTTACAATCGACATGGCCATCACATATCCAATCGTTGGGGATGCACCTGTTTAGATCACATTGAAATCCAGTATGGCATACTTCAAAAATAAAAGCAACATTATTCATTTGGAAAAACTCGAAATAGTTTTATTCTTATTACCGGGCTTCATTGATCTAATTTTAGCTTCTTTAACTTCATAGTGGCCTACACACAATTCAGGATCTACAGACTCGGGAAAAAGTGTACATTCTAAATATTCGGGCAACGCTAACCCAAAAACGTCCAAGAAAAAGCCACATCGTCTTTTCATTTCTAATGTAAAACTTTCTTAATTAAATAAAAAAAAATAAAAATATTAATAATACCTAAACACAAGCTACGACACGGACGAACGACTATACCCCCATGTCCACATTTTGGTACAAATACAGAACATAGAAATAAAGCTGCTAATTCATAACACCGAACGTCTACTATAGCGTCGTAAACCTCTAATTCATGTTGAGCGTCAGGTTGACCAAAGTGTCCCATATAATTTGGAAAAACGGTATAATTATAAGGGATTTTATGTTGCTGACAAAATCCTACTATAACCGGTAAACAAATACCAGGCGCTGGATTTAAAGCTGCACTTTCGGGTATTAATCTAGTTGTACTGGAATTGATTGTTGAGTTTACCACTCGTACGGTTAACGGATATGCTGTTTAAGGAGGAAAATGGTTAATATTTGTTCAGACTAATGATTAATGATCACCTTTAAAATAAGCGATCATAGCTCCTCCAATAGCTATCAATGCAATAGCATTAATAATGACTTGAGCAAACTGAATTTTAAGACGAACGTTTCTTATGTAGTGGTGACTAGACGATCGCCTCATATCTCGAATTATCTACAAATTTTCTCAATTTATTTAAATTAATTTAAATTAATTTTGACTTACTCTGTGGTGTAAAGACATGCTAGATCCATTGTGGAATCGTACGATGGTTTGTAAGCTAGCTGGAGTGGAAGCGCTCTTAGTTAAAGCTGCGTTTGAATTAGGGTCCTCTTCTAGTTGTGTTGGTTTGACTAAACAATTTTTAATGGGCGTTCGGGGCGGCAATAATGGAATTTCCATAGTTTTCGTGGTATAACTAGGTGAAGAATTTTGACTAATACTATCACTCGAGACACTCGAGTCATGGCGAATTGAATTTTTGGGGAGTCCGTTTTTAACTATAGGTGAACCCGGAGGTAGTTTATGAAAATTTCGCGGGGCGGGTGGAGGAGGACCCACAGGAGCTGGTGGTATCTTACCAAATTCGTGCATAATATTATTATCAAATTGAAATACGTAGTCATTTTTTGCTGGGTATTTGGGCGAAATATTTTTTTTTAAATCATGTTTTGCCTTTAGGGAATTGGAATTTTTGTGATTTAAGAGTGAGGCTGGACTTCTGGGTGGCGGTACTGGTGGATTTCTCCGGTTTCCTGATCGAGGAATAGACGAAGCAATTGAAGAGACTGAATTTTGCGTTACATCTGGAACGTTGCTGTTTATTGGAGCAGCGTTCGAGCGCTTGGGAACCGCTGGTGGTCTAGGTGGTTGAATAGGTGGAGGTAACTAAAGACAATTATTTGATTAATTTTAATTTAAAAAAGTTTTTTTATCCCAAACACTTACGGAAGGAAGGTGTTCACTTGTTGATAAGCAATTATGTGCGGAATGTCTTCTCGCGTATAAATTATTTGAATTGACTGGTAGTAAAGTAAACTTTAAAGGTTGAATTTGTAATTTTTCGTTATTGGAAATATCTAACAATGTACTCTCGTTTGCTAAATTTTTCCATCTATGTGAATGACATTATCAAAAAAAAGTACGTAATAAACTTGCAGCAAAACTTACCTTGATTCCGGACAAACTTCTTCTAATTGGGTGATACTGTGACGATGATGTCCTAACATATCTTTTGAAATTTATCGGAGCATGCTGTTGATTTTAAAGTTTTGGAATTTGCTGGAAGGAAAAATTTTACTTAAATAAACTTTAACCTTACATAAGTTCGGCTAAAGATAAAACTTGCAAAAAACAAATGATAAATGCCAGTAAAAATTTAATTTTTGAAGAAGATCTGGAACTATCTTCTGGGAGAAATTGTTATAACAATAAAAATTTGTTTATCGGTCGTTGACTTATTCCATACCTATAAACTCACCTGTAGCGATAACGCGTGTTGTTTGCGTGACGTGCGTAACTATAGCACAGCGGCATGTGTATAATACTATTACAAATTCAGACGAAGTGTCTCCTCCAGCCCCGAGTCTGCGCTGCCGCCCGGCCATGAGCCAGCACCCAGGACGCGTTCGATGCAGCGCGGAAGGTTGTGCTATACTACATAATAACAAATTCTACCTGTGTGTACCTACTATAGTTTCATATATTCCGAATTTTTATGCAAAAACAATTTTATGGTTTGCGAAAGACAATAACCGGCTTCCGCTAGGCCGAAGAGTTACTAAATAACTAAGGCCGAAGCAGGCTCCAGTACTTCCGAATACTCTCCAACAAAACTTAAAAGCATTTTTCTTCCTTCTTTAACTTCCACAAAACAATTTAGTAATTATTAAATGTTACTTTTTGTATTTGTTGGAAAATTACTTAGAAAGCGCTTAATTGAAAATGCAACAGTAAAATTTAATTAACAAATTGTGTGATTTTAATCTGCTTAATATTGCAATTTAATTTAATTACATTTTTTACTGACGTAATTTTTATCAAAAAAATTCCATTTTCAAAAGAATATTACATTCGTGACTGTCACATTATGTTTACATTAAAAGTTCATTTTACTGATGTATCAACCATTATCCTCCATATCATTTATATCAATATTGGAATTCCATTTCCAATATACTCCTTCCATACAAATTAGTTGAGTAAAACTTCGTAAACGATGGTTTTGCAAGCCACTTGTTACCTATCGAATGTTTCAACATTTCTCTAAGTTTTTTTATAAATATTTATTAAATAACAAGTATCATACACCGAGAAAAAAATTGATAACCACAGAAAAAATGTATTATTAATTAGACCGGTTACAATTCCGGCATGCGCGTGCAAAGTAGTATAAGTCCATTTTTGGGCAAATTGAGTTAAGTGCATAAGTTGGTTGCTTTTATGATTCTGCACATGTGTGTGAAACGATAATCGTCTAATCGATTTCTTAACGGTCAAAATTTGTTTGTGAAATTCGGTATAAGATCAAAATTTAAACAAATATTTTGTGCAAAAGGGTACAAGTTGACTTATACCTTTTGACATAGTTATTATATAACAGTTTCGTTGTGCAAATACAAAATACTTTTTTTTACTTATTTAAAACTTTTTGTAATATTATTTACTAATAAAAAAACTACTAAAATTCGATTTGGTTCCTTTATTACAAAAACAAAATGAAAATTAAGTGATATTATATTATGCAAAATGGTATAAGTAATATTTGATTAAACGAAGGTAAAATGCCAATTTTGAACTTATACTCTTTTGCACGCGCACGCTGGAATTGATTACTCAACATACCCAAAATTAGAATAGGTATCAATAGAGTAAGGAGATTCATTTCTCTCGGTGTATAATATTAACGAATTTTATTTTCAAAAATTCGGGGGAAAATTAGTAAAATTAATATGAACTTGGCAAAATAACTATTTTCATCTATAATTAATTTAATTGTTTTCCTGACGAGACCCACAACAAAGTTGGACGAAACGTTGAAAACTACACAGTAGTTTTATTGAGAATTAAATTAATATATGAACGCTACTATGTTCTGCAAAAACTAGCGTTTACGATTGTAATTTTGTTGAGTAAATTGATTTTTAGTTATATAAATACACACATAATCAATATCGTTAAGTGGCTTTTAAAATTTCTTTTACTGAAAAATTTCGATTACCAAAATAGCCGAAAAATTTCAGTAGTATTTTTTATATTAAGTGGTGTAAATAAAAACTTGGAAATGTTAAAACCAGGAATATTAAGGAAATGTTTGATTCTGAGTAAATAAAAACCGAATTCTGAATGTTACTCAAATTAATAATTAAATTATTAAATTTAATAATTAAATTTGAACAAAGGTTCGAATGTTTCAAGTCTTTCTATAGATTGGTTTTTAGTGGAGGATTGTAATCTATTGTAATATATCTACAAACGTAATAAGACATAGCATTATATAGGAAGTGGTTGTATAATATGTACGTTACTTCTTAGTAAATTATTTTATTCATAGTTTAACAAAAAGCTTCACGTGCGAGGAAAATTTAACATAAAGTATATAGTATTTGTAATAACATATAGTACAACATATTACATTATATCATGAATAGGAGATTAATTGAAGAGGATACAAGAAGTTCTGAAGAGAATAAGTGAAGAACATTTAAAACCTAGTTCGACTGCCATTAAACCATGGATGGCCAAAGAGATTCTGGAACTAATGAACGAAAGAAGACGAGGTAAAAATATAAATTTAACGAAATACAACAAAATCAAAAAACAAATGAGGAGGGAGTATGTATGAGGATAGAAACTGTGCAAGAAAAGCATGTGAATCGGGTCCATGCATAACAAAAGATGAAGTTCGAAAAACAATTACCAATATGAAGGATGGAAAAGAGCCAGCTCCCAATAACTTCCATTATTGACTTACAGGGATCTTAGATAATATTTATACATCTGGGTCAATACCCAGGATATGGTTGAAATTGACTTTTATGACCCTCCCCAAAGAGGCTAGTGCGAAACATTGCTCAGATTATCAAACCATTAGCCTTATGAGTTATTTTTTGAAGGTGTTTCTGAAAACTATCTACCGACGAGTGCAGGGAATTTGCGAGGAACATCTAGGAAGGACTAAATTCGGCATTGTTCTGCGTACAGGTTCTTTTTCAGAAATGCCGAGACATGAACTGAGATATATCTGCATGTTTCATACACTATCAAAAGGCATTTAACAAAGTCCAGTATGAAAACTTGCAAATATTCTCAAAAAAACTGAAATAGATGATAGAGATCTAAGAATCACTCAGACAGCGAGTGTGCGAGTAGGTGGAGACCATACGGAATAATTACCAAGAAATATTCTAAGAGGCTTTGGATGATCTGCAAGATGGAATATTGGTTAATAGAGAATGTCTAAATAATATCAGATATGCAGAAGATACAGTGGTCTTTGCGAATAGCCTACAGAGTCTACAAGAACTAATGAATAGAGTAGGAGAGATAAGAATAATGATATGGATTGACACTAAATACGGCGAAAACTAAATATATAGTCATCAGTAAGGAAGTAATACCTCCAGGACGACCAACTGTCAAGAACAAACAGATAGAAAGGGTAAATACATACACATACCTCGGAACTACAGTTGGAAAGCAGTGGAACTATTCACTAGAAATTAGCCAGGGCTGCATTTATGAGGATATCAACTCTTTTCAAAAATCACGATCATAGCGTGTCAATAAAAATGAGAGAGCTCGGAGTTGCTATATGGGGCGGAAACGTGGACCCGAACTGAAGCGTTTAGTAAGAAGTTGGAGGCTTTTCAGATGTGGATCTACAGACGGATATTGTTACAGCGCATGAATAAAAGTAAAGATCAGGAAACTGGAAGACTTGGGCCACATAATGAAAAACGGAAAAAGATATGAACTTCTACAGTTAGTTCTGTAAGGCGAGGTATTTGGAAGGAGAGGTCCAGGGCGACGTAGGATATCTTGGCTTAAAAATCTCAGAACGTGGTTTGGTACGTCAACAACTGGGCTTTCCCGAGGGGCAGCCGACAAAGTCAGAATTGCCATGATAATTGCCAACAACTGTTAACGGACCGGCACCAGAAGAAGAAGAAGATTATATTATATGTAGTGTTATTTTTTATTATTATTTAGTATTTAAAATTTTCTGCAATTTCGAATCTTTAGGATTTTAAATTTATAACAGAATGTTGTCATTTTAATGTAACCGATTGTACGCGGAAACATTTACTCTCGGTTGTAACAATACTGAGACTGATGGTTAGGGCCAGAATTTATCGATAAAGTTTTTATTGTTGACCTTAGATTGACATAAAATTTAAAATTTTAAAAGTTTTGTTGTGGTATTTTAGATTTTGAAATTTGAATGTTTACAGTTTTAATTTGTACCTATTTAATTATTTTAATATTTTAATATTTGACTGCATTCTGTTGATGTTGGGGAGTTTTTTGGTTTGCTTTGATGCTGATGCCGTTGCTGAAATGCTTATGTACACAGCCCGGGCAAATTGTATTTAATTTTGAATCACAATACTTACAGTGTATTAAGTCCTGAAGATGCTTACAAGAAATATAAGCGACACGTCGACGTAATTACACAGTAGATTCATTTACAGCCCAAAGTCCAAATTCCCAAAATACTTTTGTAAATTTAAAATTTTTGTTTAAGTGAGATACCTTTGACTACGTCAATATTGGAAAAGACTTTTTTTACCCAGTGATTGGGAATTCTAAATATGTGGTATAGGGCAGCAGTCATCAAAGGTTTTTGCGTTAAAGGTGCGATAATCACCACATAGTCTAAATTGTTAATTTTTTTTTCTACAAGATGTAGCAAAGAACACCAGCTACTTTTCGACGGCTGTGTGATACCCATTTAAATCATGATTTTGAATTCTTTTTTCGCAATTTCATTTAATTCGGTGCGTTTTGTTATGTACGCAAGTTTTCTTCGTTTTATTCAGATTTGTAAAAGAATTTTGTTAACCAAAAAGTAGTATTAAACACTTTGTACCAACTCTAAGTTAATGGTTGTGGAATACTTCCACAGACAACTCAAGGCCGCGATAAGGAGCTACAAAGATGAATAACGGACTGAAGCGTTAGATCGTCATTTAAAGAAAGATTTTGAGATACGACGTCGTTAAAAAATCGATTCAATCACCATAATAAATTCATAAACTTTTACAACAGTTATCAACATTCACAAACATGTAGTAATTTTGATAGATCAAGTTAAGCAAGCATATTTGGTTTCATCCGAGAACATTACAATGTTTACAACCAAAAGTACAAATGCTCGATTAGTGTCAAACAAACAAAGATCTTCAATACCTGCTCATTCAAATCCAATATCCAACAAACTGTGAATTAAACAAAACACCAGATCATAACGAAGAGTATGTTATCCAATAAAATACTGCTCTTTTGTAAAAGATATTCTGGAAGAATAGAAGACAAATGCGACCTGTTTTGCCTACTAAACCAAATTGCTGCATCTATTAACATCGAACACACGCACCTTCAATAGAATGAGTAAAACCGTTACTCACTTTTAACAAATGTGAGTTTTTTATAATATCAAAAATCAATTCTTTCTTAAATTAACGGATATTAGAAGTTTGCTTATAGTTTATTCCCTGCATTATAGTATTATCTATTATGCCGTTGCATTTTTCCCGTCAGCATTATCAACTAAATAACTCTTTAGATTCTGGCGCGTGAACGAATGACAAAGAATGCACTAGAGACGAGAGTATATCCTATATCCCCTAAACCACTGGACCTAGTACATCTGCGGTTTGCGCCTAATATTTAACCGTCAATCAAATTACCGAAATTTTTTCAATATCGTTCGTATGATTCAAAAAGGTGACGCAATATTGCATTTTGCAACGCTTCGCAGGGTTAAATTCAATTAAAGTATTTTGTTTAAACATCCGCAACTTGAAATCTTCTCAATGCAAACCGACTGTAGAGCTAGAATTTGCGCATCACAATGCTTGACATTTTTCGTAGAACTAAATTTTTTTATAAGAACCTGGTTTGTTGTAAAACATAATTTTGTATAATTTGTTTTAAAAATTCGTTCAAGTTAAGCTCAGTTGAGCTTACGTCAGCTTAAGCTTATATATTGTAAAACTGCCTTCTGAGTTCTCAATTTTACAATAAGGAATTTTTAAATAACAGATATTTTATTTACTCCGGTTCATTATTGATCGTCATCATTTTTGATATTTTTTATAAATATTTCGCGTACTTTTCAATGCGATGGATATATGGACAATGTTATGAATTTACAATAGCGTAACATTAACTCAGAGATAAACATGATTTATTGCATAGAAAAGGACGCAAATTATTATTATTGTTTGCAATTTTATATTGCTGCTGGAGTACCACAGGGAAACAGTTTTGTTCTTATTCTATTCAACATATTAAATTAGTTTATCTATGATATTCAATAATTCAAGCAGTGATTGCAATGTTTACAGATGTTACTGCAATTATCAGTCAATTTAGCCAACTAGAAGACGTAATCGAGCAGCTACAAATTTCAATCAATCAAATTTGTAGTTGATTTACCAAATAGAGCACATCTATCAATTTCGATAATTTATAATAATAAACTCATTTATTACAATAAGCTTCAACGTAAATAACTATTCCCAAGAGTTAAGTTGAAAATCGAACTCTTTATAAACAAAACTCATTATACAAGAATCGAAAAGAAACATACTACAATCTGAATTTCAAAGAATTTAAAATTTTGAAAATTTTGGTCTTGAAACCTATCAGTCACTCAAGTTCTAACATATAGCTCAAATTCTGGTTGTAAATTTCTTTTTTCCTTTCTGCAATTTGAGTTACCGCAATTTTGACAAGACTAACCTGGAGCTATTACATTAACACGAAAATATATAAAAGCAATGTTATAAATTAAACTAAAATATTTCGACACTAAATCCTTAGGCGACAAACAAACACTCCCGATTTCTTACTTTTCGCTAAATTTTAATGTTTTAGTTAGTTAAATAAAGATTTATTTATGTTGATTTATGAAAATAAATTGTTTTGTTTAATTCTGTGTGAGTTGATATCCGTTTGAAGTCGCGATAATTTTATTCTAATTCCGTTTGAAAATTAATTTTAGTTTAAAGAATTTTCGTTTGAGAGCAACCACTCGATGAGCCTAAAGATGTACCGAACTATTGCGAATTACTGACCCACCTTCAGTAACGTCGTAAATTACTACTTGAAACTTGACAATAGTGTGTGGATTTTAAATATTCTAAGTTAAATATTCCTCTCTGAAGTATTGAAATTATAAACTCCCAACAATTGAATAAGCATTAAATTATAAACTAATAAATGCACAATAAGTGAATAAGTATTTAATCAATAGATTCGTGAGAACTCCAAGTTTTGGAATCGCCAAGTTTCAAGTTAAGAAACTTGCGTTTCGTTTTAGTTGTAATTCTTAATATCAAATATATTTAATATAATATTTATATGTAAAGTTATTACTGTAGCAGACGACAAACTTATTGTCGGCGAGGCCACCAACGTTGTCGGTGAAAAACGTGTAACGGTGGTTCTTATTTTTTATTCTGTATAATAAGAAATTTTACAAATTTTCTTTAGACATTTACAAACGTTCTAAAAGCCATAAAAATGAAAAACACCAAAAATAAATGTTTAAATATAATATTAATTAAGCTCAGTTAGTGTTCTTTAAAATTTTTCTTTCCGTTTAAAAAGATTGTAAATAATTTATTCATTATTAAGTTTTCCTTTATTAATACGGTTTTCTTTTGTTGCCATAACAATTTTATACAAAAAATACATTATATTTTTCAAGAAATAAAATAACTTGAACGTTATTAGGTTCAGGTATGTAAGCCTAAAATAACTCGAGGAAATAAAAGTATTCTTTCAAAAGTTTTAGATTGGTAATCATTAAAATGGGAACAATCTTTTAGATTAATAAGTTATCAAATTTTCTGAAAAGCTTCTTACAAGGAAGAAAGCTATAATTGGAAAATTAACACCCCAAAACGGGAAACTTTTTGTGTATTGAACAATAAATGAATAGTACTTTCTACGATGAGTGGTAAAGGAATAATTTTTTGGGAAGGAATATTGTATTGGAAGGAATGTGCAACCTTTTTCTACGATATTCTGATGAATATCGTGTCCAAACTGCTTAGTAAACTAAATTTATGGATCCACATCTAAAAATAGCTATGTGGAACGCTGATGGTCTTGCTTGATGGTCATCCAAATAACCCAAATAAATAATTGGGGTGGAAGCGCCATCTTAATCAAAAACAATTTGCAGCACCATGAATTACCAAAATACCAAACAGAACACATACAAGCAACAACAATTTTGGTTGAAGATAGGAGAGGGCCACTAGCCATATCCAAGACACGCAATTAAAGAGGAACAATACCAAGAATACTTTGCCACCCTGGGTAGCAGATTTCTTGCCGGTGGAGACTACAATGGGAAGCACTCCCGTTTAACAACAACTAAAAGAAGAGATTTGGTGAAATGCATCGATAAACAAAATCTAGGTATTCTTTCTGCTGGAAAGCCTACCTACTGGCCTACATATTTAAACAAGATTCCCGATGTCATCGATTTTTGCGTAACGAAAGGAATCTCACAAGATCACCTCTGGGCTGATCAATGTTTTGACTATCATCAAACCATACTCACCTAACTGGGAGCTATTTAAGTTATACATAAATCAAAAAAAAATCAATACAAACGTTACAGCAGTAGAAACTCTTGTAAAATCAATACTTCAAGCAGCATGGAATGCAACTCCTGTACCATATATCAATACAAAAAATCGAAATCAGTCCAAGCTGGTCAAAGAAGCCATTCAAGATAAAAGAAAATTAAGAAGGATATGGATGACCACAAGAGCCTCTCAAGGCAAATTAAACCTGAACAGAGCACAGCGAAATCTTAAAGAGTTTTTGAATGACAATGAAAATATAGCTCTCCAAGAATATCTTGAAAATTTAACACCTACCGAAGCCACCGAATACTCTCTGTGGAAAAGAACGAAAGAAAACCCAATAGCACGGGGGCAAGAACAGATAAAGAAAAGGCTGAGACGTTTGCTAAACACCTGGAAAGTGGTATTCAAGCCCTTTCCATCTATGATTCCTCAGGAGGAGGAGAACGAGATTACCGAGTTTTCCCAAGGACCGTACCAAATGGCACCTCCTATCCAAGTCATAACACTTCGGGAAGTCAAAGCTTTGATTAGAAAAATATATTCAAAGAAGGTTCCCGGGTATAATCTCATAACTGGCGTAGTCATTAAACAACTGCCGGATAAAGCATTAAGAACTAGCCACTACCAATCCCAGTGGAAGGTAGCGCAAATATTTTTAATTCCAAAGCCAGGAAAACCTTTCGAAGTGATATCGTATTGCCCTGTCCAAGCTCTTTGAAAAATTGTTTCTGAAGAGGCTAAAACCAGAACTTGACCAACTAGACCACTGACTTTAGACATCCAACATCGGAAAAAATCACATGTTTCTGATTTTGTGGAATTTTGTTAGGATACTTACTAGTAGTGTAACACCAAGTTTGCAGCTTCGAAAACCCTGTGCTAACTTCATGGTGCTCGAAAAACCGCGACATTTTCCGACTAATTTTAGCTTTTGGTTCGAAACTCCTATAAGGATGCTTCCTACGGAAAAAGAAGCGGTGAATATTTCCTACAATTTGAGTCCAAGGTCAATATTTTAGGTTTAATAGATCCAAAGATAGAAGACCTCAAAAATTGGATTTTTTTCTCAAAAATTGGATTTTCCCCAAAAATTCAAAATTTTAGTTTTTGTTGACTGTCGGGCTAATAAGTGCAGCCAACGTAAAAGTCCATCTGACTCGTCTACTCCCCCACCCCAACCAAAGAAGTTGTTGCTCAACACAGCTATCGGATGTATCACCAGGTGCAGAAGTGGTTAGAGGGTGGATAGGGACCCGTTCAACCGGGCTGGAGTAGGAAGCAACCAGGGTCTATCCCACAAACTCTCCTAAAACTTCTTTTATACAAATGGCGCAAGGGAGGAACTTGCTCATGCCAAAAATCAGGGCTCTGAAGTGCTCTGCTTTGTGCAAGTTCTGTCGATTCAAGACTGGTATAAACATTGTCCCCGTTAAAATCGGCGACACTGAACATGAAGAAGACTTCGACAGCCCTGCCCCCACCTATCACCTTTAGGAAATGTTCACAGCTTCAAAAGAGGATGGAGTGATTTTTTCCGTAGGAAGCATCCTTTTAAGAGTTTCGGGCCAAAAACAAAAATCAGTCGAAAAATTTCGAGGTTTTTCGAGTACCACGAAGTTAGCACAAGTCTTTCGAAGCTGCAAACTTGTTGTTACACTACTGGTAGGTACCCTAACAACTTACCACAAAATCAGGAACATGTGAATTTTTCCGATGTTTGCCCTTTATTTTGTCTACCGTCAGTGGTCTAAACTCGGTATCATCCCAGAACACCAATTTGGATTTGGCGAATAACTATTGAACAGGTACATAGAGTAGTAGAAATAATAAACAACACATTTAAACGTAAGAAGTATTGTTCGGCTCCCTTTTTCGACGTTACCCAGGCGTTCGATAAAGTATGACACCAAGGACTACCGTGTAAAATAAAAACAAAATTTCCTACACCCTATTACCAGGATAGCAGTCTTATTTGACCGATAGATACTTCATGGTTAAATATCAAGAAGAAATAACCGACCCATATAAAATACAATCAGTTGTACCCCTGTTATCATGGCTCGAACTGTGCCCAAACTCTCTAGCAGTAAACCTGTTGTAGTAACCTTGGTTTGGAATTCTTGGTTTTTTTATTTAATTTCAGTAATTTAAATTTAACTTGCGCATTCAAGCACCCTCTGGTAATTAATAGTTTTAAGCTTAGTTATTTCTTAGTCATAACCATGTTCAGCTGAGGTCAGTAGATCTGACGTTGTCAGTTACACGCTCCCGCTTAAAGTCAGTCCTTGAAGACCCGCGGACTCCGATGGTTGTGCGAACAACCATTCGTAATGGAAAATTTAGTGGTTCCTTCTCTAATACTTGACAATTTCTGAAGAAATTTAAGTTTTAGGTTTCGTATTTTGTGGCTGTAATGCTTGTGGTAGTATTCAGCGTTGCTCCCCGCCTTGTGCAGATTCGAGCCTCTCTTCAGAAACCTTTAGTTCAAGCATTACTTGTGCCGTTTGTTGCATATGGTCCGTGGTGACCGATTATAAGTGAAGGTTTATTTTGGAAATACCACAATTCCCGATTTTGAGTCCAGTTGGATAATTTGGTTTAGCAAATTCCGATGTCCGTTGGAGGAATTTTTTATTGGCTATCCTGCTTTTACAGTCAGCAATAATTATTGTCGACAAGTACGTCAGCACTTCACCTTGAAGATCTTTAAAAATTTAATGTCGTAAGTGTTTTCCTACATAATGCAACTTGTCCATTTCGTTATTTTAAATTTTGGTCGTAACAATTTTGGAAATTCGGAACTACCTGTGCAACCTTTTTTTTGTTTGTGTTTGCGTTATCAAAATTTATTCAAGTCAGAAATGCAATATTTTAAGGAATTAACGTCGTTTCCGTTTTATTGTCAAAATACTTAGTGAAGTTCAGTTTATTTAGAAAAATTCAATTCAGTTAACGTTTTTTTGGTTTAAGTGTTGAATGACAAATTGTTCGTTGAGTCGGTCAAGCAATATTTTCTTTGATAAACAAAATTTAGTTACAGCAATTCATTTGTAATCATGTTGATTATCTCATTATGTATAATTATTTGAAATAATACCAATGAAATTTATAATGTTAACCATCATTAAATTTTAAGAACTCACCCTTATTTAGTTTTAAGGTTTTGACTTGACTGTGATCATTTGCAAATTGTGATTTAATCATTTGTTTTGTTTTCGAAATTATGATTGCCTTTTGACAAAAATTAAATTCATGGGTTACCCCCCACTTTTTTGTTTTCTTATTATGAAACTACCGTTTGATTGGAGTTCGAATCTCGAGCAAAGTCTCCAAGTAAGGTAAGTCTTTGATTTTCATCAGCTCGAGTGGCGCCCTCTCGATATAGACTTTCCTGATTTAGATTTTATGGAACTCGGTGTTTGGATGTCCTTGATTTTTGTAGTGAACCTCGCCCATCGCCGACTTTGAGCTGGCGGCCTTCCAGACAACTGAGACCCCTCTTTTTCTTTATGACATTTCCCCGTTTTAAGGGAAATTTTACCCGTTACACTGTTAATCGACAAAAACACAGTGAAGCGCCTGAAACGAATAAATCCACTTAACATAAGTCTGCCTTTATAAATCGTTTTTTGATGTTTGAAATTTTCCACTCACTTCTACCCTTGGATTTCCGCGGTGCGACGACAAGATCATTTGATTTTCAATTAGTTAAATCGTCTTCATTGTAAACATTTTTTATTAAAAAAATATTATAATCAATAATAGTTTAATATAAATTTCCTTTTGTTAATTGCAATATTACAGATTAAAATTTAATTTTATCCAGTTGCCGACTGATGATATTTTTAATTTGTGTAAATTTTTGAAAAATATTAAGTTAGGAAGTTATGATTTATTAAAATATTTATTAATAAAAAGTTATTTGTTGTTGTTGGTTCATTTAATAAAATTTGCGAATTTTGAGAAAATTTAACTTTTTATTTCCTTCAATCACGTGTCAAGTATTGAATTTCCTTTTAACTTTAGAATATCCTTACATCGGCATTACTATACATATATAAATGACAATTCATTTAAATGAAAAATAAATTTTGAAAGTATTTTTAGCTTCCAGTTATTTATTTTGAAAACAGGTATGTAAATCTATATTTATGAATATAATAAATTCGTATATAATGAAATAGTATGGTATACTTGTTATGTACACAAACTATACCTAGTATATGTACATATCTTAATATATAGTACGATGTACTAACCATTATTTGTTTCGAAGAATTTTATGGAAATATTCAAAGTTATACAGAGTAAATATATACATAGTGCAGCCATATGTTCCTCATAAAGCCACAAAGCAAGTATGTTGATTTTAACTCAACTGAAAATGAATGCAAACCGGAAAATTCCGCTGTATACGCACCAATGACATGCAGATATAAGCTTCGTGCAATTCGTGGGGGCTAGTAAAATGATCAAAATTATCTTGAATGTTAATAAAGCTGTTGAAAAACTGCGCGGTGTAAAATATTTGAAAACATTAGTTAGTTTTTAGCTCTCCGTAGATATAAAGTTAGATTATGTCGCGTGTTTATCCTCAGAATGTGAAAATCTAGCCTCCGCAATAATTCAACCCATGTAAGAATTTAATACCTAAATTATCATTCTTGTCACTAAGCCTGTCGACAAAGAAACATTTCCAGCAATGCTTCATGTGGAAATACAAAATGCGTGTGAAACCGCACCCCGCATTATTACATAAAAATTTAAAAAAATTACCCTACACATTTGTCAGCTTGCCTATATGAGTTCCACGACATGGCTGATAAACAAGCGACGCATACTAGAGATTACCTATTATACAGCATAATAAACGGGTAGTTCACTACAAAAAATACTTTCTTTATTTTACATTCCCTTTGAAGGTTATACACTTTACACGGTTCTTTAGAATGTCTGTAGATAATTGAAAAATTGATTTTCGCGGTCAGCTAATCATTATTTCCCAGTGCTCCAAAAGAATTTTATAGCAATATTTTAATTAAAAATTTTCAAAGCACGATTCACAAAGAAGCATTTAAGCCACTAAATTAAGTGCGTATCCTTGCTATAGTGACCAACGCCAATTAATTGAATTCAAATCTTAAAATTGAAGAATTGGGATCAATTTGAATTTTAAAATTTAACTTTTCTTAACTTACTTTCGAATACGTGCTTGAACAGTATCTCTCAGTTAGACCGCTACAAGATTATCTTCTTCTGGCTAGTGCAATTTACTTGATACTACTGATATTAAAATTGTTAAAAGCTTCAAAAACGACGTCACGACTTCAACGAAATTCGTTCTAACTTATTAAGCGTGGATGATCTTGGTTGAGCCACTCTGTATGTATTAAAAATTGCACATTGCATATTAGTCGTCGCGGTACGCAAAAAAAAACTGCATTTTGTGATACAAGCAAGAGCTTCGGCACACTTGTTTCTAACACGATTTGAAGCGATTTGACCCGAGGCGCCGAAACATTCTGCGTGGCAGGCTCAAGATGGCGGCCGTTTTCCAAAATGGCGGCGAAAATTCTAAACTTCTATTTTAAATCGTATATAAGGAGTTCTATATATCGTTTCCGACTAAACTTGGCATGAGGAATACGAATAAAATAGTAAAAAAACAGTTTGGACTTCTTTTGAGAGCCATTTTCGACATATTTGGGTAAAAAAGGTTAACAGTTATATAAAGAAGAATGCTCTCGAGTTTATCATAAATTTGTTCGATTTGTAGTATTCAGATTGTGCATTAAATAAAAATAGAATCAATAAACTAGAATAGACAATTTTATCAAATCTTTAAAAAATATATATATATCCATACGTAACTGACGGGGGATCCTACGCCCGGTACATACTACAGGCCTCCTGACTCCCGGGTTTTATATTAATGCTATCGATAGAAATTTTAAGTATATAGGCAACTTATTGTAATGGAATATATGGCAAACGAAGAGGGGTAAAGTTTTTTATTATACATTAAAAAAACTATTCTACAGCTTTTATGAGTCCCTACACATACAACAGACTTATCAAGCCCAATTGTATATAATGTATGTATTTCACGGGTTTACGAATCCCACCATTGATGCCACTTTTCATAATGGCTTTACCGGTGTTAAGTTACATATGATTACTCATATCGCTTCTGATTATTATTTATATAAGTTGCTGTTGAATACACTTGCCATAAGTTGTAAAAACGATCAGCGCTATTTTAATTTAAGTTAGATAGTGGAAAAAGATTCCAAATAACATTTATAATTTTTATTAATTATTTATTTAAGTACATATAAAATGTCGTTGGTACCTACTTCAAAATAACCTAATTACCTACTTGTTAAACTGAGATGTACCTACTAGTAAAATTTTAACATTAAGATTCTTTCGTTATAAAAACGCAGAAACTTTATGTTTTTACGAATTTATTTGCGAATTTGAAATTTTTATTTGTAAATACATTATTAACCATGGTTTTGTCAAGTAAATAAATTTCTTTTGATATGTTTGCATAAAGTTTTAAGATTGTGGAAAACTAGCGATTATTAAATATTATGAAAACTATTGATCCTAAAATATTAGTCCTACAATGGTCCTACTTTTTGCACACTTCCCATGATTAGAAATTTTGATCTACCAATGTTACCAAACAAATTCTTTGCCACCTACGGCGCTTATGAAACATAATTTTTATGGGTCGGCACGGCGGTCGGCAGTATTTTGTAGTCCATAAAATTTAGTTAACAAATTCAGCAAATTTTATGCGGGAACAAAATTTATTATATTTGATATTTCGTGTAGTTCTCGAGAAATTTAAGGTAGATTGTTTCCAAATGTACACCTGTACAATAAGGTGACAATTTTTATGAAATGTAAAATCAGTAGGTATAGTACATGGAAAAATGAAGAGCCTTTTTTGCTTTTTGTTTAAGGTTTTCACCTTTCTTTCGATACATCAATAGAACAATAGTCACATCAGTAAATTTTTGTGTCCTGGTTAACTGTCTTGACTAACCAGGACAAAGGTTCCAAAACCAGTACTGTCCTGGTAAAATCAGTACGAATGGTCACCTTAATATTATGTATTTAATTTAGAAATTTTTTGTAAAAAATTCTTTTTTTGAATTCGGGTTCTCGGCAATTCATCATACTGCCAACGGTCGAAAATATCAAAATTAAAAATAGGGGTGGACGCTTGCAATTATTGTAAGACGCTAGGCAACAATTTAATTCAAGGTCAAATCAAGTTAAGGTTTTCGGCAATAAATTAAACTGCCAACGGTCTACTTAATCATATCTTAAAATAATAGGGGGGAACTGTGAATTTTGCAAAACGCTAGCTAACACTTTAATTCAAGGTCAAATCGAGTTCGGATTTTCGGCAGTAAATCAAACTGCCAACGGTGTAAATAATCAAAATTTTAAATAGCAATGGACGCTTACAATTTTTGCAGGACGCTAGGCAACAATTTAATTCAAGGTCGAATCAGGTTCGGGTTTTTGGCAATAATTCAAACTGCCAACGGTCTAATTAATCATATGAAAAAACGGGTGGGGGGGCCTGTAAATTTTGCACAACGCTAGCTAACCCTTTAATTCAAGGTCAAATCGAATTCGGGTTTTGGGCAATAGATCAAAATGATATCAATCTAAATAATCATATTATAAAACAGGGGAGGGGGGCTGTGAATTTTGTAAAACGCTAGCTAACACTTTAATTCAAGGTCAACTCAAGTTAGGAATTTTGGCAATGGATCGAACTGCCAACGGTCTAAATAATTAAAATTTAAAATAGGGGTGGACGCTTGCAATTTTTGCGGAACGCTAGATAACAATTTAATTCAAGGTCTAATCAAGTTCGGGTTTTCGGAAATAATTCAAACTGCCAATGGTCTAATTAATCATATGATAAAACGGGAGGGGGGGGACCTGTGAATTTTGCAAAACGCAAACTAACACTTTAATTCAAGGTCGAATCGAGTTTGGGTTTTCGGCAATAAATCAAACTGCCAACGGTCTAAATAATCAAAATTTAAAATAGGGGTGGACGCTTGCAATTTTTGCGGGACGCTAGATAACAATTTAATTCAAGGTCGAATCAAGTTCGGGTTTTTGGTAATAAATCAAACCCCCAACGGTCTAATTAATCATATGATAAAACGGGGGAGGGACCTGTGAATTTTGCAAAACGCTAGCTAATACTTTAATTCAAGGTCAAATCAAGTTAGGAATTTTGGCAATAGATTGAACTGCCAACGGTGTAAATAATCAAAATTTAAAATAGGGGTGGACATCAATAGGACAATAATCACATCAGTAAATTTTTGTGTCCTGTTTAACCGTCTTGACTAACCAGGACAAAGGTTCCAAAACCAGTACTGTCCTGGTAAAATCAATACGAATGGTCACCTTACCTGTACCTAACATTAATAAAGAAATTTTCTTAAAACATTATTTACCAGTTTATTGTATCAACATGTTGATACCAACTTACGTTTTTTTTTAAACAAATTATGATCTAAATTTAATTTAGAATTACTACTCGGATCGAATTAAAGTGGTTTAACCATACGCATGCTGCTCAGAGTTATCTAACATTGGGGGCGTCTATTAATTACGTGAGACGATTTTTCAACCCCCTACCCTGGTGAGATGTCGTTAGATTTGGCTCGAGCCCCTCTCACCCCTTCTAATATCACGTGTTTGTTTTACTTAATTTAATCCAATTCTCTCACAATTTAATATATTGAGTGAGTTTCGCCCCCCCCCTCTCTAAACGTTTCACGTAATTAATGTAAGTCCCCATTTCAAACTATTACCTATACGAAACTTTATAAATAATAAACTAAAAAATTATGATTATAGAACCATTGTCGGTTTTGGGATGATAGGGGCGAATTGAATAAGAAATCACAAATTTTGAAATATTTATAGCAATACTTTTTAGGATTTTTTCAAATAATGATAATGTAAAATTCAATAATCTAATGGTATAATCTTTTAGGTTAATAATAAAATGTTACTAATAATTAAAATAAGTTCTAAAATTTATTAATTAAAGAAATGTATTTTTCTGAAAACTTACTTTTGGAGTTACTAAAAAGTTATTTACGAAATTAAAATTATGGGGTTTTATCCGCAACTTGCTCGGAGGTGGACAAGATTTAAAATTTTGAACAAAATTAGATTACAAATATGAATATTGAAGCTCAAACGAAGCTCTATAGATTGACACCAAAATTATACAAAAATTATGAAAAGTACAAAAAATAGAAAAACATATCTGTACAGCACTCTTCTCCACCCCAAAGATTACGCGGATAACTCCGCGACGTTTGAGGTTTAAACCACGGGAATGGAAGCTCATTGAAACTCGAATGTTGCACACCAATTTTAATAAAAAAATTCATTTGGGTGTTGGACCAGCAACATGTATCTCTAGAATGTTACACAAACATTCGATTTGAGGGGACCAGCGACAAAATATAAGATTGAGACTGATTTATTACGAGTATAATTTGTGTTTCGGCATACGGCGTTTTTTATTAACCTTTAAGTATGCTGACAAATTATTCTGATAGAATATGGCAGTTTTTAAAACAACTGTATTTTCCCTATTCTTTAATCTACAACTTTCGAATTTTTCGTTATGTCAGTCGTTTTCACGTTGCAAATATGCGTATTTCGTCCTAATTTGAAAAATTCAGTAATGGAAAAATTCGAAAGTCTTAAATTACAGAAAATGCAAGCGCTTTAAAAACTGTAGGTACTTAAGGTTTAAGAATTTGAACAACTTTAGTTGTTCACTATTAGTCTTATTCACGAGTAGTCACTATTGTTATTAATTATTATGTTACTTAATAATAATCATTAACAAAATTTATTTTTCAAATAATTTTCCAGTTTATTATGAAATCAAAGGATGGTACTTTTCACCAACTTAAGTGTTTTTGAATCATCTGTTGATCTAAATTGAATTTTTGACTACATACTAGTACCTTTGATACACTTTAGTTAATTTCGATGGCTTTCTTTAAAATACCTACATTTGAAAAATTGTAATATTTCTTTATTTTACACATATTCAAATTAGCAATCAATTTCATTTTAAATGTTTTTGGTAAACGAAGTTATTAACATTTTTGTAACGTTGTGGATTAATACAATTATAATAATTACTCTATTATTTATAACAAAGTAAAAAAATATGATTATAAGATTTGTAAAAAAACGATAATTATTACAAAAATACAACGTTAGCTAATTATTCATTATTTGCTTACATGCTAGTTTTATTAAATAACCAACCTACGGACCAACCGTTATTTTATTTCTTTTCAGTCATTTGAAATATAAAATTATAATGATTTTAAAGTATGACTTATATCGACACGTTAAGAAATACTTCTCCCTCACCTCTGTTTGCGAACGTATTTTGTGAATGGCCCCTAATTTAAAGTTAATTTTTTTAAGTACCTATCTGCTAAAATTAATTTTTATAATCAAAAATTTTTGAAGTAAATTGTTTAATCTAAATATGCGTTTGAGATTTTGTTTATATGAATTCTAAAAAAGTAAACTAATCTTTTATAAGAACAGAAGTTAAAAGTTAAATAATCTAATATGAGCGTAGCAAATAATATTATACCCGTCAGACGTTAAAGCTATTATTAGAATTCATTTACATTTGTTTCAAGATATCAATGTATACGTTGTTGCCAAGTTTAGGGCTTCAGGTAGTATGTAGTACAAGTTGGTCGTGGTAATATCGGTTATCCATATACAGTACATACAGCTCGTATATACAGGCAAACCGACGCGCCCTCTGCACAAAATTTCTACTAACTAAACGTGTATGTTTTGAGATATATGTCAGAATTACGAAGCCCTAGCAAAAAACGACGGATGAGGTCCTCTGTTAATATCTAACATAACTAACTCTATATACACGGAGATTTTTATCATGCCCGAAACCGGGCTTCGTATTGATGGTGCGGGCTTCGCATTAACCGTTGTATATGGCATTTTGGGCTTCGTAATGATGCTTAATATGTATATATATATATATTTGCTCAAAAAAAAAGATTATGCGTCTGATTCACAATATCTGGAACTGCAAAAGGAAATTAAATAAAATAAAGATAATTAAACAATAATAATTAGTAATAAATTTTATTGCTGATCTTGTTTTATTAATTAAATCAAGAATAGTTGAGTTGTAGGTCTCTTTAAACAAATTTATTGTCCGACGATTCGGGTCATTTATAATTGACCCATTTTCAAGGCAATAAATATAAAATTAAATAAGTTACAACATTAAAGTTCTTAAAAAATTACCTGACTTTGAAAATTGATTATTGTTTTATAAAATTGTTATTTATGCAGAACAATATCTATCTTATCTATCTTTTCCTAGCCAGTATCATGATATCTTCACGTTTTACGGAAGAGGAGTTATTTTTCATGTATTTACATAAACCTGTATAGTATATGTTTTCTTCTTCTTCCCTAAAGAAAAAACGAGCTTTTTTGATATATCTAATATGCTCCTTTGTGCGAACACCTAACTTTCTAGAAGTCTCACAATCTTTGCAAGGGGCTAGATATACTAAACCACTTTCCTCTTCTATGAGGGTTGGATCTTTGGTTTTAGAGAAGAATTTAAGACTTTTATTGGGGCAACCGAGATCAAATTTTATATTGGTGATATGTAGGTTTAAAGATTGAAATTAATTTATCTGAAAGGTCTTTGATGTAGGTATGTTAAGCTATGAAATTGTTGAATTGAAGGGGGTTTTATTATGGATGAAGAAAGTTTCTTTAATATTAAAGCTAATAATACTATTTGCTTGGCATGCCTGAAATCTATATCCTGAAAGCATCGCTGCTTTTCAAGAACTTTCGAAGCCAATTTGATTCAAATCTTGGTGAGATATCGCATTTAAATAGAAACCAGTGTGTTTAATTCTTCCTACGGCAGGTGATCTTAAATAACATATACAGATGGCGTGTGGCAGACGCGTTGATTTAAAGAAGGCGTCTTCTCCTCCCTTCCTGACGGTCCTAGACGGTTGAAAGTGGAGTCCTTCGAAAGAAGAGGAAGGGAAGTTTATGTTCTACTTGGTGTCAGTTGCCATAATGGAGTGGTCCGTTGAACAACCGTTTTTTTGTGTATAGACATATTTCTCAAACAGCCGTTCAATCCTCAGCGTACAGCATGCCTTCCGTTTAAAGTTCAATTTAGCCCATTCCGCCGAATTCCCGATTTAAATTGAATTCTTACGTGGATTAATGCAATCCAGGATACCGGAAATGTGTTCACGATAAGACAGTGGCCTCAGTTTACCTTCATCACCCCATAAAACATCGAGAGGGTTGAAGAATTTGATCAAACGGTTACAGCCACTTCTGCATGTTATCTGACCAGGTTCCATAAAGCTTTCTTGTCTCAGTTGGAAGAGATGGAGCTGGAAGATGTCTGGTTTCAGCAGGATGGCGCCACAGCCCACAAAACAAGGGTTTACATGGACTTTTTGTGAGACAGATTCTCCGAGCGCCTCATCTCCCAAGAGGTAATTTGAACTGGTTAGCGCACTCTCCTGGATTGACCTCTTGTGATTTCTTCCTGTAGAGATAGCTAAAATCCTTGGTTTACAACGATTCTCCCAGGACTCTTGAAGCTCTCAAACACAAAATTCAATCCCAAATCACAGAAATTTCTGTTGCAAAGAGTGCATAAAAACTTCAGAAAAAGAGTTACTCACTGTCTGGAGTGTGAGGGGCGCCATTTGGCTGATGCTCAAAATTGTGTAAACTTAAATTTCCCATGTTAATGAAACAGGAAAAAATAAAAAGTTTATTCATTTTGTAACAGTATGTGTTTTTTTCCATTTTCGAATACATGTGTCTGCCGCGCGGCACTCTGTATTTAGGCGGCCTATTAAGCCGGCAAAATCTGGGGTGAAGCTGATACATTGCTAACAATAATTCCATCACCGGATTTGTAGGGCTGGGTTCTCAATGATATATAGGAACGGAAAACGGATGTGATTAGAACTTCCAGAGATTTGGACAATCTCTCGAGCATTGTACACATGTGCTTACAAGTCGTCATGTGAAACACTTTGATGCTCTTGTAGAAAAAGTTGCGTCCGTGCACACTAGGGTGTCGTAGTTGCAAACGAGAGAGCAGTAATACAAGGTAAAATTATTATTATTATTGTTTAATTAGGTATCTTTATTAAATTTAACTTAATTTCTTTTTGCATTTTCAGATATTGTGAATCAGACGAAAAATCTTTTTTTTTTTTCGAGCAAATATATAAGTATATATTTTTTTTTATTTAAGATTTGATAAAATTGTCTAGTATAGTTTATTGATTCTATTTTTATTTAATGCACAATCTGAATACTACAAATTGAACAAATTTATAATAAACTCGAGAGCATTCTTCTTTATATAACTGTTAACCTTTTTTACCCAAATATGTCGAAAATGGCTCTCAAAAGAAGTCTAAATTGTTTTTTACTATTTTATTCGTATTCCTCATGCCAAATTTAGTCGGAAACGATATATAGAACTCCTTATATACGATTCAAAATAGAAATTTAGAATTTTTGCCGCCATTTTGGAAAACGGCCGTCATCTTGAGCCTGCCACGCAGAATGTTTTGGCGCCTCGGGTCAAATCGTTTAAAATCGTGTTAGGAACAAGTATGCCGAAGCTCTTGCTTGTATCACAAAATGCAGTATTCTTCTGAAAATCTGATCGTGCCCCTGCGACTATATATTATTATAAACTTGCAAACTTACATTTTTACGTTCGAAATAAATTTTCGGTAGTTTTGTGAGCTCATCACAACATATTTGATAATAAATTGTAAAAATTCTCTTTCATATTAATCTGCTGCAACATTTTATATATATTTACATTGGCATTAGAAAGATAATAATCACTTTATGAACTAAGTAATTTACTAACTTTTACCTAATCTGTCTTACAGCTTACAGCATACAGTTTGCATAAGCCTTGATACCACATAAAATCAAAACATCATACCTGCCCAACCGGGTACTTATACATTAACTTTCATTTCTGATTTTCTCATCTAAACAAAAGTTTTAAAGAATACTAAAGAAAAATAATAAATTTTCCTTTTTATTTTGAATTTTTTTTCAGAATTCCAGAATTTTATTATTTTTATTATTTTATTAAAATTTAATAGGTATTTTATTATTTCAGAATTTCCTTCTTAGATACACAAGCTGATCTTTTAGATTAAAAATATTTTCGGCCATCTATCCGATCCGATAAATCGATTCAAGCCACCAAAACCTTCACAAGTTTCTACAGCTAAAGCTGCGACATCATAATGATCTTTTATTCTCTTCTTCTTCTTAGTAAATTTAGGACTATGTCGTGTCGTATTACCATGTAATGTAGCAATTACCAAATTTACACTTGACATTCATGGTTTTTTGAGCACTTGCATAATATATTCTAGTAGGGTGCTAACCTGGCTAGGAGCATAGCCCTTAGATAACACTTAAGCTTTAGATCACAACAGTGTAGTTAGCGGCCTTTCACTACGTAGCCGTGTAACAAAATTCAGTAATTTGTTTTATTTTTCTGAGTACGCCCCTGTTTAGATGAGTTGTGCGCAAGCAAAAATCTAATTTGTAGAAGAAGTTTGGGTTTTGACCGGAAGGAAGGGACTTTTGGGGTGGAGGTTCGAACGTCGAGTGTTGTGAAATGTAATCTCGTCAAAAATGTTATTGGTAAGTTTTGGTTTTTAGCTATTTTTGGGGAAAAAATTTCTTTTATCTTTAGCTTTCTAAACTTTTAAAAACAAAACCTGAGATTTGATATTTGTTATTCGCTTCTGATTTTTCAGAAAAATTATTTTTAGTAATTTTAAAACAGCAATTTTAATTTTCAATCGAGGACATTTTTTGGCGAGCTCTTCCAACGATAGGGATTATCATTGCTCGCATAAAATTTTCCAGCAACATTGATTTTAAAACAAGTAATTGTGTTTACTGTTGATATAGCCTACTTGTCTTTATTTCTCCATTTGTGATAATATTAAGACAAGTAGCTGCGATTTCTTGTTTTTTTTGGTTTCCATCTCAGCTTTGGCTGTCGGTTGCAATTTGCAGTTATTTTTTCCTACTCGGAAGCCATACCATCGCTTCCGACACATTTACAGCTGGTCGTAACGCCTTGGGTTTCTACACAAATTTAAAGCTGGTTGATCTTTTCCAGCGTGTAGAGAAAATTCTGTTTCCCCGTAAGAAAAAAAAGAAATTTTTTGTTACAGCCGGTCGATTTAAGCCTTTTCGTCACTGCAAAACTGAACAATTGACACAAAATTCCCAAGTAACTTTGAGTCAGAAAATCACGCGTATTCTACCAAAGCTACTCCATTTATTTTTTCCACCATCACGACGTGAACTCTGCTTCAAATAATTAAATTTCAAGTAAGAAACAAGTACTTCAGTACTTAACAAATAAAATCGAGAAGAGCCACATCTGCCGTTTGCATAATCAGCAAATCAGCGTATCTCTTGTAGTTACCCGACCTAACCTTAAGCTCGGTACATTCGAGTTTGAAGTCTGGCGGTAATTTGGAAGACAAATTAGAAAAAATGAACCCAGTAACCTGGTCGGGGGTAGTACTGAGGTTCAGCTAAGAAACATGGATTTTAACAAGAGGCTCATAAGAAGTTAGCGAGTTATCAACAAGTCTTGAACCGAGGACCGCACCCTGTGGTGACGTACGCTGTGAAAAATTGTCCTTGATCGTGATAGACTCATTAAGCTGATCCAACTGGGTGGAGACATGAGAGGGGCCGCGAGAAGACTGTTGAATAGTGAGGCAATCAACTGTGTGAGGTGTCGAAGCGCGGACAGACTCAAGTTTGATCTCCTTCGCCTTCAAACACTTCTAAAAAAAACAACCTTATCATTCAGTAAAGAATGAGATGTACATAACTCACTGAAGAGCTCCCTGTATAGATCGAGTTGGTCAGTTTAAATCTTCGGAAGGTCGAAATCAACAAGACCACCGAGGGGCAAATCGCAGCACTTCCTATATTTTGCAGTACAACTAGGGTAGTACAGCACACCACATTTGCCAAAGGAAACTCCTAAATTCGCAGCGACAAGAGACCTGCACCTACAAACTCTATTAGTCGGCATAGTAAAACGTAGAGAGCGAGCGAGAGGTAAGGACAAACACAATGGTCACACGCTTCACATTCCAGGGCCCTTTAGAGTGACTAACAAAATACAGGTACAGGTGTGGTCTACGGAAAGGTAAAAGAGTAGAGAAACAGTAGAATACAGGAAGTCAAACTACGTTGATGCGAACAACGTAATGCAGCAGCAAACAAAAACCAAAAACTCACCCCAAGTTGCAGGTAATTTGCAGATTAGGAAAATTTAGCGCACAAAAGCAACCACTTCCGGTCGCAAAAAAAACCAAGAGTAAAGAAATCGGGAAGTCAAACACATACCCAATCGATTCCAGCACACCGCCAAGCCGAAAAACCAGACAAAAACTCTGCCCAAAAAAATTCCCAAACCACAAGAACCTCACTAGAAATTTCATCCGACATACCCTAACATACTCCCAGCCGGATCATGATCAAGCATGGCTAACCCTGTTAGGACATTTGTATTTGGCTCTGCTCCGGTTAAAATCTGGCAAGCTTTATTGTAGCCGAATTCAACATGTCAGGTATAACTGAGTTCAATTGCTCCGGTTTTAATTTGGTAAGTTATACCGCGACTGAACTTGATTGGTTCCAGATCCGGCCTTAATGTGGAACCTGATCTGGCTCCTTTAGGTCAGCCGGATTTAATTCTGATCAATTTTATGTCTGATCCATACTAGATATTTCCTAGGAAAAACCGGGTCCGGCCCGAATTTTTATATTATTGAATAATAAATAGAATAAAATTCCTGAACATCTCAAGGCCAACCCAATTACCCTACGAAGAAGAAAAATTCATCTTCGTTTGTTTCGGTTGTGAATAGATTAACGAGATTTTTATTAGTAGTGGATATGTTTATTACATTGTTCTTTTTTTCAGATGTTTTGGGATAACTTCTCAGACTTCTTGAAAAATGTTGATTAAGTTTTGCATTTTTTGAAATAATTGAAATTTCACTGGATTTGGTATATACTAAGTATAAGAATTTAATTCAAAAATGTTTGGGAGACCACCCAGTTCCAGTAATTGCATTTTTGTTGAACTAAACTGTTTTTGAATTATGAAGTTTAACCCAAAAATGTTATAACTTAGTAAGACTGTCGAAAATTAATTCGGCGGAAATGTACACAGTTTTATTTATTAATTATTACTAACGCGGGCTAACTAAGCAATTCTGAAATGTTTTAATTAAGTTTTAAAAGTTTACAGCATAAAATGTTTTTTAGTTTATTTCTATCAAATCGATTCAACTTTGACTTCGATGAACAATAAATAGAATTCCATAGACACAATAGTATTCCAGTCGGGAAGTTTAAAATTAGTTAATTAAAAAGATTTCAAATTAATTAGGTACTTTTTTTATATTGCATTTATTTTAATTTAAAAATGAAGATTCTAACAAAAATGATCAAATGGTATTTTAATATTTTATTTTTATAACTAACATTTGGTTTGAAAAGCTCTAACATTTGGATGCGACAGAAATGTCTTTCAGAATTATAAAAGTAGAATCTCATGCTTATTCAAACAGAATAGTTAAGAATTATTAAATATAATTTTAAAGGGTTTTCATGTCAACTCTTATCAATGACGTTTTTTATTCTAAAGTGCTTTTTTCTTAAAGAATTAAACTAATTTAATTTATTTTATAAATAAAAACAGCTACCCCTCACTAATTAGTATTTCAAGAACATACATATAATCAAATTAAAAAAACAACTTTATTTGACCCATAATGTAAAGAAATTTTACCCAGATAATCGCTTTAATTTCTTGGAGCTGTGTTTCAGACATTTCAAGTGAAATTAATATAGTTTCTAACTTAATTTTGTAATATTTCGGTTATTTTAAGTCGCTTTCATGCGAATTAGACATTTAATGTCGCATTTAATTAAATTAACTGTATATAAATTTACTTTCCAGGTAATTTAAACACCGATCTTTACTGTAAAGTGATAAGTTGACAGGATAGATGTGTGGTTAAGCCGCAGACGTCGCTTTCCTAAATGTGAATGAAAAGCTCATTTTAAAATTTAACTGTAAATACTTATATTATTCAATTAATAAATGTAGTTTTCAAAAATAACAAAAATTTTTTTCAAATTTATCCATAAATTTCTAATTACTTTTTTATTAAGTATACGAATATTATTTATAACTTCAAAATAAAAAAAATAATAGTATTTTTGTAATAATTTAATTTTTATTTTCATGAAATAATTTCGACTAATAGTTTTTTTTTGAAAAATTGAAACAAAAAATTAAGCTTCACAACAATTTTTGAAATTTAAAAAAAATCTCTATCTCCTTTTATTGAAAATGAATGTTATTAAATTATTTTGTATATTATAATGTTTTAATGTTTTAATTTTAATTTTAATAAATTATGTTTAACAAATTAAATATCTACGGTTTTTTCATGAAGTTATATTAATTTATATTAAGCGAAATTCTTTTTGTATTTTCAATTAAATTTTACACAGTTTAGCCATTTTAATCATTTAGTTTACATTCAGTATATCTGAAGTTGAACTTGAAAGTTAAAAGTTTAATATTTAAGTAACTTCTTAATTAATTTTAATTTTGCTTGATCGAAGAATCTTTGTTTATATTTAACTACCAGGTCAGGCGGCTTTTCAATTGCCCTAACTTTGGAATCTCCTTTTTTAGATTAGGAAAAAATAATTTTACCATTGTATGCACAGTTATTCTCACAAGAAGTGGGACACTCCTATGTGAGCAATGTAAATTATACATTTTGAAACCTTCTTTTCTCAAATAGAATTCGATGTTGCAGCAAAACTTTTTAGACAATTTTTGTTACAAATTTCAGTATCTTCAATTTTATTTATATACAATTTTCAATTTTTTAGCGCCGGTTCTAACTGACAGCGATTTAAACAATACTCTGTAAAATGCAAAACATTGAAATTGAAATTTACAAGAAAAATAGCTATTCATTTATGATTTTATTGTACAGTTTGGGAGATACAGAGATGACAATATGTTCTGTATTTACAGATCCAATGAACGAATTGAATTTTAAGACAAAAGTTGTCTAAAAAGTTTTTGTCTAAAATCCATTTTTATTCTACAGAAATACTTCAAAATGTACAATTTACATTACTAACATAGGAGTGCTCTAGTTCTTTCAAGAGTAACTGTATATGTACAGAAATTGGAAAGAATGCGCATAATTCTTGTATTTATATTATTTTTCTTCTTAATACAGTAGAATCCGCTTAATGTGATCACGGATAATGTTATCAGTCGGTTATTGTAATCATTTTTTTTGGAAACCGGCCGCTTTGTTTTTCTTTTTTTCTTCTATTTTGTTCTAATCCAAGTCTTCTAAAATTCGCTTTTTTCTAAATTTTGCTTATTGTTATCAGTTATCAGATATCAGTTAATATTATTAAACTTGGCCCTTGTTCTTGTTCTTGGCCCAAAGTGATCACATTAAGCGGACTCTACTGTACTTTCTGTTTTTCACTTCTAGTTTTCCATTGGTCAGAACTCTCTTCAGCCATTTCTGTCCACTCCTGAACAAAGCCTCTTTCTCTGAGAGAAAGGTTTAATCATTTAGACCCCTCGGTTGCTCAATTACGTGCCCTCCGAAGCACAGAGACGGTCATATGAAAGTTTAGCCAATTACAGAGAATTTATTAAATTTTTTTAAAATTAAAAGATGCCGCCAGTACCTTGTGATGCAGACACAGTAGGAAAAAATTATAAACTCATAATAACTGCTAATCTACGGCCTAATTTTCATCTAATCTTTTTTATTTTTTATTTATTTTTAATTTTTAAACAATCTCATGTTTTAGCACAGCAGGCAAACTTTCATGAAACTTATTGTACAAAATAAATCACATGAAAGATTTTTTTTTCAAAAGCCACTGGTGAAATTTGTGTCGCATACAAAATTTTTGTCCACTAGATTTTCTTTTATAAGATTTCTAAAATTTTCCAAACTTTCTTGAATTTCCAAGGATTTGGAAACCCGACCATATGCGATCCAAGAAGTAGATTCCGCTTCCCGACTGCAGAGAACTTGTGTTCAAAAAACATGAAATCCCATGTTCACCCATGGCTATATTTCGACGGTATACGAGAACCGAAGAAGCATCAGCAAATCTTTCCTAAATACCCAATAAATAAAGCCAAAAATATAATGCTAGTTCGCAACTCAACATTGTTCACTTGTACCAAAACGGATTAAGTGTGTTACATAGGAATCCAGCTACAAGAATAGATACTAGAGAAGACTGCGGGACGAGAAGAATCCCATTCCGTCCCGCGGAATATTTAGTCCCGCAGTCCCGCGCAGGATAGAATGCTAATTTAATCTCGCGCGGGATTGGATGCCAATTTAGTCCCATACAGGAATACACGGCAATTTCCTGGCGAGTATCTTTCAAAACTGAATTACTGGCATTGTTTTATCAATTTTTAATAGTGCTGTATAATATGATTCCAAATCCAAATCCGTACTATCAATTTTAGGTTCATCTTCGGTCGTAAAATGTTCTGCAATTTCGTTTGCTATTGGTTGAAAGAAAAGAATCAATCACGAACCCAAAAGCGTTGCGTGCAGGACCAGCGGGATGCGGAGGACCCGCGGGACGTGCGGAACCCGCAGAATTTGCTGGACGGAACAAGAAAAAGTAGTCCCGCATTCTTCTCTAATAGATACACAAAATATAAAAACAACAGACTAGAGACTAGAGGTACTCTCCCAATCGACATTACTCCATAACTACCCGATTCATCACAAACAAAAGCAAGTAACAAGGGAATCCTGAGTTGAAGACTCGAATCTCCAGGTGTTAACACAAAAACAATGCCAGGACATCGAAGGGAGAAACCATCCATTTCAATCACATTACAATTGATTACAAATAAATCTTCCTAACTAGCACGTCCACATTCACACCAGATGATCTCCAATCCAAACGAAATTCCTTCAAGTACCATGAAGTACTTATTTGTTGATAATCCCTTATCAACTCATTTTCATGGACAACACCCACATGTGCAATAAGGGAAAACCAAATCGGAAGCCATTCATCAGGTGTTCGACAAAACCGACACACACAACAACGAAATGCGTCAAAAATATACATCTGAAGTCGATTACAACTTCACATCTTCAAAGCCACCACAATCTTGCACGAAACAAGACGTCAGACAAAAAATGCTAAGATAAATGAATCTTTGTAAAATCGCCTGTAGCAAAGCAAATAAACATCTTACCAAAGCATCGATAATTTACCGAAATAAATACCATACAACACCAACAAAACTTGAAATTTACTTATAGCCGCTCAAAAATCACAAAAGTGCTACATGCAAACCGATACCCTGATAAAATTTAATAATATTTTGTTAAACGTTTTTCTAGATATCCTATGATCTCAGATTTTCTTTCACTTGTACATCAGATTTCCCGAAAGATTACCCTTTCGGTCTACCATTACTAGAATTTTTAATCTTTTAATTTTTTAATTAAATATTTTAATTGTGTTCCGTGGTGGAAAAACGCTGAAATATAACTTTCTCAAACTCCAAGTGGTTTTAAGAAAAATCAATTGAAACACTTTTTCTCAAGTGTAATTTATTCAAATGCGTCAAGACTTCACAGCTCCGCAACATCATCAAAATATGACCGATTCACCTTGTAGTGATCCGATAATTGATAATCCGATAAACCGGTTTAGTATTCTATAAAGGATACAATTTTACAAATTGTACAAAAGAATAGATACAAAAGATACAAAAGAATCCTTTCGAAAGGAAATGTAGTAACAATTAATAATAGGGATAACTATCCCTAAATTGGTGACCCCGACGGAAAAAAAATGAACACAAAACAACAACAACAACAGCAACAACAACAGCAACAACAACAGCAACAACAACAGCAACAACTACAGCAACAACTACAGCAACAACAACAGCAACAACAACAGCAGCAACAACAGCAGCGGCAACAACAGCAGCAACAACAACAGCAAACGTTAACCAGAATTCATTTAACATGAAGCAACCGTTAAGCCGACCGCAAACGTTAACCAAAATTCATTTTAACAAAACGCAACCGATAACCCGACCGCAACCGTTAACTCGATCGCAAACGTTAACTCAACCGATCCCGAAATCCATCTCGAACCGCTCTCAACACATCATTCGATCCCGCGATCTCACTAGGAAGGGGGTAATGTAGTGATCCGATAATTGATAATCCGATAAACCGGTTTAGTATTCTATAAAGGAGAAATTCTTATTAGAATGAATAACAAATATTTTATTAATAAAAACAACACGAAAAGAATCCTTTCGAGAGGAAATGTAGTAACAATTAATAATAGGGATAACTATCCCTAAAACCTAAATCAGTATGCAGATGCTTCATGCAGCCAGGAGCCCTTAAGCAAACCGCGAAACAGTTCGAAAAATAGCTAACTATTCATACTAGCTGCAAAAAGCTAATTTTCTTGTGGACAAAATGAAGCTCTCACGATTTCAAAAATTCAAAGTGTTACTGAAGCGGTTCGGGCGAAAAAACTCCAAAAAGATTATTTTCGCTGATGAGAAGCTGTTCCCAATTATTGTTGAACAATGCTACAATCGTCAAAATTATCATATTTTTGAAGACAGCAGTCTGCGCTATACCACACAAAAATTTCGAGCTGCCATGGTTAAGATCTGGGAAGAAACGGGAGAAGAACGGGTGATGTCTTTGGCATCAACCTGGGCTGTCACGCTACTGTGTTCCGACAGAAGTAACTGCAATTTCGGCCTTTGCATCTGAAATGGTGGGGAGGAACTACAATGGTATGCGAATCTGCATCATGACAGACAGCCAAGCAGCTCTAAAGCTTTGGAAGGAATACAAATACACTCCAAGGTCGTTAAACAATGCCTTGATGCACTGGTGGAACTGGAGGTCTGCAACAGTGTTGCGCTCATGTGGATTCCGGGACACTATGGCATCAAGGGAAATGAAGAGGCAGAGGCTGCCAATACAACCATGATGGGCCCTGAGCCCACCTGCGGGATTGCATACACGACCACAAGAAAAGGGATCAGGGACATGTTATGGAGACAACACCTTTTCACACTCGGAGGATCTTCCTGTACTGAAGCAATCGCGGATTTTGTAAATTTGCAAATTTTTTATTAAATTGATGTTATTTTCAAATGATTTGGTTCAAACCAACAAAAATTTTTTCGAAAGCTCCCTACTTTGGATGTCGATGGAGATCTCTCGTGTGAAAGTAAATTTCCGGAGGCTGTGTCTAAATCCGCAAATGTGAAAGAGCCCTTAAGTGGATGCTGCATAAAGCTTAATCAAAAAATTCAAAAAAAATTAGAAAAAATTCATATTCATTAATTACTTATTTAATTTATTATTGAATTAACAGAAAAATATGAAATACTAAGTGAAATATAATTAAAAACAAATTATAAATTATAAGTAGGTAACAAAAATTTGATTTTCATGAATAAAACCATAATTATATAAATATAGCAGTTATTTGTTCACCGCTACAATAGCAACTAATAAATTTCAAACAACTCGATAATGATTTTCAATTTCAAACGGGAAATGAGAATACGGCACCTCATATAAGCAAAATTCTAATTTCCCATTTTAAATGTAAAATATGCCAGCTATTTCAAAAAATTATAAAACATGCATACGTTTTTAATAAGGCGATTCTAAAAACTGATTTATAAAAATGAGTTATTTTTTAACAAAATTGCCGCACTGTGTGCTATAAACCACAATTGCTACTATGAAGGTTTGATATAATATAAAGGTCATGTTTTATTTGACGTGATAAAATGAAAAGGTTGCAATTCCTATGACGATTTAATCCATTTTAATTTTTTATACTTTTTGATGTAATAATCCAAAAACTCAAACCCAGAGAAAAATAAATGAATAACTTGCAATCAGATTCTCAAGTTTCCAGACATTTTTTATAAATTTGCTTTTAATCATTGTTGAATAATATTATGATAAACTGGATAATTGAAAATGGATCCGGAATGAACAACTAATTTAAGGAGCCAAATCCCAAAACGGCAATGTCAAAATCCAAGCTCTCCAATTAATAATTTTGAGGTTAAAATCCTACAAACATTGGCAATAGAACTACCAGATGTTCCATTAGCTGTCTCTACCTCTACCTCAACTCAAGAAGAAGGAAACATCCAAAAACCAAAAAGCTTTCAGAATTTCAAACAAAACGATTTTCTTTCCGAAATATTTATTTATAATTTGAAACCAATCACCAATAACAGCTGGAAAAGTTTGCTTCCTCTACCGTCGAAGCAAAAGCAAATTTCCAGTCGGTGTCAGATTCAATTAATTTTTTGCCATTTCCACATAGGTTATCGGTAATATTAGCAAACTTCACGTTTCATACCAAACTTCAGTACCTCAAACTATTTTCAAGTTTAAGTACTACTTGTTATCAAGAATACAAGTTCAAAAATCTTCATTACTTTGCAAATATGAGATCAATTGTTTATCTAAACCGTTCTGAGAAAAATAAAACTTATGTATTTTAAAAAGAAAATTGAATCGGTAACTAGGTAATGGAAGTCTTGTATGAGCAAGAACTCGAACAAGAATACAAAAATTTTATTCATTTATTCAGCCATCCAATAACATTAAGAGAAATGTTTACTGATGTGAAAACAGTTTTGAAATTACTTCTTAATTTTTAAATATATTAAAATTAAATATGTATACTATTTTAAGAAAAACAAAAATTTAATTGAAGAGGTCCATTGTCTATACAAAAATGAAAATGAAAAGGTACCGTCCGTTCCCTCTCTCTTTTACGTATAACCCCGTGTTAGTTTTTGAGATAGTTCCAGTTGAAAATTTTTAAATTTAAATGGAAAATTTTAAATTGCATTGCAGTCGATAAAATAACTAAGATAGCTATCTCACTTCAGGTATGTCGATTTCAAGTGGATTGATAACAAAACGTCAAAAAAAGCTACGTTATTTAATGCAATGCTAAAATGCTAGTATATTTGAAGTAATATGTACTTTGTAGCTTTCAACGACATATTGAATAACAGAATAACATGAGTTCAATATTGTACATATGCACATATATACATTTTCCAGTTATTTGTTTCTCTAAGGCCAAGGCATAAATTTTGATGACCTTAACACTGACAAAGATGCTTATTTTTTTTAAATAAAAATTAAAAAACCAGCGTAAAATAGTATAACCTAATTTATAATTATTCTTTTGTGAGTTTATTTTATAAGCGTTTACTTTATTTTTCATTTTTTCAAAATTTTCAAAATTTTAATTTTTAATTTATTTCTTGCTTTGTTGTCATGTTCTTCATGAAATAAATTACAAATAATTTTTTGTAATATTCTAATAATTGCACTTAATTTATAACTTTCAGCCTTGAAAATGGGTCAATATAAAACGACCCGAAACGTTGGACAATAAAATATTGCTTAAAAAAACCTTTAAATTTAACTATTTTTTAAATCTGATTTAAATACTATATTTATTAATTTTTTTACATAACGAAAATTATTTTTCGAAAAATGTATTTTTGTATCTAAAACCAGTATTATCAAATTAAATATAAAACATTAAATCTGCAGTATTGAATTAAATGAATTTTAGATTTGAAATTCAAATTTGTTAATGTAAAAATAAGAATTTATGGGCATTGCTAAATTAGAAGAATTCACCTTATTGCAATTTTTACGTATGGTAGGGAGGAACTTTTTATTGAAAAGTTTCTTTTGTCAATAACATTTTGAACCGCACCTCGTTTTTCAACGAAAAATGTACTCCTAATATTAAAATACATAATTTGTGAATAATATGTTTTATTATGATCTAAACAAAATTAATAAATTTAATTAATATTATAAAACCTTAATTTTTTATTTTTTTAAAATAAAATTAAAAAACTAATAAAAGTAAAAATGCAAATAGAATTACCTAATTTGTCGTTTAAACCAAGAAAATGTCCTTAAACCAAAAAAAGATCAAAATTAGAAAAACTTCCTAAATCTCGAAATATCAATTAATAACAAGGATTCTGTTTTAAAGCAAATTCGACTATAATTAACGTAATCCAATTTATAATATGATGGTAAAGCGTGGTTCTCATCTAATTACATTACACAAAATAGCATATAGTCACAACATATAATATAACGAAACGGTAGCTAAGTTGTGTAGCGTTCATTGGATGAGAACTACGCTTAACAGTAGCACAGCTAATTGACAACTGCTCACTAAGATTCATTACTGCACATAGCTACGTCAAGCACACATACCGTCAACAGAATGAGCACAACACCAACTTGTATGTACAAAATCAATACTCGAAAATTGATTATTTTCAAATTAAAAGAAAACCTTAGATTTATTTATAGTTTAATTGCTTCACTTTAATGTCATCTCTCAAAGTGCAAAATCCTAAAACTGCTAGAACATGTGTCTCAGTCAAGTTGGCCCCTTCATTTTGGAGTTTAGCATATTTTGCGTAATATAATTTGGGGGTACGTAAAGGAGTACTGCCCTGTGCACACGTAATGATATAGTTAAGGTCTAATTTTCGAATTTGAAACGAGAAAGGAGAAAATATAGGACTTTGAAGTGACAGAAACGAACAAAGGAGGTCAAAGATTCGTATACAACAGGGAAATTGTCGCAGCACAGCAAAGAGAAACCAAACACAAAAAAGAAAAAACTTTAAAAAGATAAGTATACCATAGGTACCTCCTAGGCGTTGAGCCGGGTGCTTGTGCTATACGCGAATAGAAATTAAAGAGTGTGTAAGGTAGAAATAAAAGTAAAACAACCATTAAGTCACCAGTAAAGGAAAACGCTTACACATCACAAGAACGTTCGAAAGACCAGAACGATATGGAGACTAAAGAATATGATAGTGAACATTATAGGGGCGGTAAACAGAGGCTTCATGGAAACCAACCTAGAAATCAAAGAGAATAGTAAGGAAGTCAAGGTTATAAAGAATAAACTGGATGTACTAGAAATTAGAATTAGAAAAGACAAGAACTAAAAACAGAAATCGAAGAACTTGTGAAAACGAAAGAAGAGCAGAAAAATAGAAAAGAGAAACTTGAAGCCCAAATGGAAAGAAATGAAAAATAAAGAAAAATGTGTAACATAGTCATTAAGAGGTTTCCGAATACGGGACCAATTACATGTAGCAAAGTCGAAGAATCCCTATTCAGAGGAATACAAACACATGTAGACGTGCTGGATGCTTTCAAGGTTGGAACAATGGAGGAAAAATAAGTGGT
The DNA here is from genome assembly GCA_958510845.1 of Cantharis nigra. NCBI lineage: Eukaryota > Metazoa > Arthropoda > Insecta > Coleoptera > Cantharidae > Cantharis > Cantharis nigra. The sequence goes on along the minus strand of OY294034.1, from coordinate 5,865,751 downwards.
ACCTACAAAAACAGAAAATGGTGGTAATCGATAATAAGAACAAATTAAAGGGCACCAAAACGTACATAAAAAGCTACATGGCAAGTCAAGAGAGAGAAATTCGACACAAAGTATGGAGTGTAGCTAAGGAGGCAATTAAAAACGAAAAAAAGTAAAGGTTGGTTACCAAAGGTTGTTCAATCAGGATAAAGTATACGCATGGGATAAGAAGGAAGGATGCCTGAAACTAAGAGCTGACATGTGGTAATCGGAAAACAACAATGGATACGAGAGACTTAGCAAAAAAATAACAGAATGGATCGGAGTGGAGGGAACGTCTCAGCCAGAAACTCCATGCATAACTCCGGAGACAAAGAAGATAATACAGCAATTCAAAAAGACAACCGAGATGGACACTAAAATGTTAACAAGAAAAGGAAAGCAAAACACAATGAAAGTGGGCACATGGAACATCAGAACAATGTTGAGACCTGGGAAAGTAACAGAAATTGAACAAAATCTGAAGAAAAAAAAGCGGATATAGCAACGTTACAAGAACTGAGATGGAAGGGTGACGTTGAGATAAAACAGAAAAACTGCACTCTGTTTTACTCAGATGAACAAAATCAAGGAAGACGCGGCACTGGTTTTATGGTAATGAGTTTAAAGGCGGTGAACGGAAGGCTAGCATACCTAAGAATAAAGGCAAAGACGAACGTGTCTATTATAAATATATGTGCTCCAACAGAAGATAGCAGTGAAAAAGAAAAAGATGACTTTTACGAAGAGATAGAAACGTTTCGTGAAAGCGTATCTATAAGCAAGACATGTTAATAATTCTGGGAGATTTCAATGCAAAAAGTGGAAAAGAAAAAAGAAGGTTTCAACTATTTGGGGATACATATAAACAAGTATTGCAACAGACAAGAAGAACTAAGAAGAAGAGTACAATCTGGCAACAGAGCGTACTACGCCAACAAGGATTTACTAACAGATAAGAAAGTCGAGAAAGAGACGAAGATAAAGATCTACAAAACACTGATTAGACCGGTGGTCACATATGCGTCAGAGACAATGTGCTTCTCACTGGCGGAAACTGAACGCGTCAGGGTATTTGAGAGAAAGATCTTATGTGGGATATTGGGACCAAAAAAAGAAGACAACGGTGTAAGTAGAGCAATGATGAATCACGAAATAGAAAAAGAGATGCAAGGTAAAGATCTGGTAAAATACATCAAGTCGCAAAGAGTACGATGGTTGGGTCACATTATGAGGAGAAGTGAAGATAATATAGTGAGAAAAATAACAACATGGAAACCTAATGAAGATAGAACAAGGAGAAGACCAAAAATAAGATGGTGGGACCAGGTGACAAACGACCTGAGAGTGATGGAAATTGAAGAATGGCAGTTGAACGTGCAGGACAAACTGAGTAGGAGGAAAATTGTCTCAGAGGCAGCGAAACATCCAAAGTTGTAATGAAGATAGAATACATTGAAGAAAGATAAAATTGAGCAATGATTAATGGGGCTAATGCTCCCCGTCAAATGAATTTGTAAATCCCGATCGGGATAGCAATATTCAATAGAATGCAAATGCTAAAAATAAATAAAAAAATATAATTTGGAAATGTTCGCGAAGTGCTGGCGAATGCTGAAAATTGTTTTCAGTTAATTTTTCGAGAAAATTTGAAAATTTTCATTTTTTAAAATTTTATTTGCAAGTGCTTGCAAGTGCGGGCGAATGCTGTAAATTTTTTTGAAATTCCCAGGCCCGTTAAATTTTTTAAATGAATTTTAATAAATTTTCAAAAAATTGAAGCAATTGAGGATTATCGCTTTCGACATTTTTGAAAAAAGCATCTACTGCTGTTATCTAAAAAATAGTGGTCTGCCTGTTATAATATAATATTTATCTTTAATAATTTAGATGTTAAAGACATTCGAAGTCGCTGATAACACCAACTACTAAGTGGAAAAAATCAAAACTGCCTTTGAATGCCTCCTGCGTCTTTCCATTGTAAGCTCAGCATTACTTGGTGGTAATTAATTACTAGGTGGTTCCCCTTTCCCAGATCTTAAACTGAAGGGGAGCGACCAATTGGTCGCAACTTAATTATCTATATTATTTGAATTGGTAAAATAAGACAACAAAATTCGATTTTATGATTTACAATTAATATGAAGCTAGTAATAGAGTTTCTATAGTCAGATTTGGAAATATCTATATTGAAGCAAAATCAATATTTTTAATTATATATGTTTAAAGTATTTTTTTAAGCAAACAAATATTAATTTTTAAAACAAATTCCCTGGCTACATTTATGTATATATTAAAAAGCGCAGCATTTGCTTTATAAAAATCAAAATATAAGAGGAGAATCTCTATAATGCATGCAGTCGCGTGAACATCGTCGACTTCTTGCCATTGTAACTCAAGAACACTTCATTTAAAGCAAAAAATGCTTAAGATCATTTTCCTAGAAAATTTTGTTCTAAATAATATTCATACTAACTTTCTACCGTTAAAATGAACTTTTAACGAGATACTCGTAATATTTTTTAATATACCGCCATATTTTTAAGATGGCGTCGAACGCAATCCTCTTAAGAAAGGAAAATCTTGTTCATTCCAAATAAAAAAAATTTTTTTTAAAAATAATTTCCACATTTCCTCTAATCATGCTCGAATTGAAATTTTGTTTTGTTTCCTGGCGACTGAGCTTTTTGGAATGGATTTGGGGCATCCCCGAGATTACCGTTGGTAAAAAAGATACAATATCTATAAAAAGAACAAGAAGAAAAGGAACTCAAAAAGAATTCAAAAATCTTTTATTACTATAATAACCCTAAAACTTCTTAGCCAATTATTAGTATAATATTTGAATTTAGTCTCAGGCTTAATCGATTAACTTGGTTGTCCATTGTCGCTGCTATCACGATATCATATTTTCACGGAAAAATATGTCAATTATTTTTAATCAGGATATAAAAAAATCAGTTGAAAAATATTTTGCAGGTTAATGTATTTTACTTACTCTTTTTGTAAAGAAAATATTAAGCTTGAGCTTCTTGTACAAACATTTTTCACATTTTTTTTAAATTATCGACACTGAGACGGCGTTTATGTAGGTACATCAACTATGAAATTCAAAAGCTTTTTTTGTGTTTTGTTCTTATCTCGCGCTTTCGTACAGAAAGTTTTTATGTTTGTGTTTTTTTATACTGTTTGTTCGATATGATTTTATATTTGTTAATTATTTCATTTTTCAGAATAAATTTAAAAAAAATAAGATATTTATTTTTTATCTGTATAAAAGCAAAACGATGCTCTCATGTCGAAAAGAGATTCTTGACTATAATTAAACTAGGTAGCACTTCCGGTTTCACCGGATATCACGTTAGAGTGGTCAAAAGTGTTGTTAAATAGCTCAAAGTTTGGTTTTCGGGTAGACCAAATTAATTAGAACTTGAAAATTTAGCATGAAGAATCTCATAGGAATAAGCAAAAATCTATCGATTCCCGAAGAGAAAAAATAATTTTAAAATTTATTTCTGCTTTTTGTACTCATTTTTAAGTCCATGGTTGGACTAAGAAATTCCTTCAGGCATCTGGAATATCCGTTTAAGTAAACAAATTTAAATAACTCGACTGAAGGACCGAGGATCAATAAAAAATAATAACATAAGGTATAATAAATAAAAAAAAGAAAATATTTTCAAAAAATCCGATCAATCATAACATCGACCATCGAGAACCAGCTTTGCGCCGAATACAAAATCTATTTAGTCGGGAATTTGCTACCCTTTTCACATCTGCGTGAAGCTCTCGAATAATCCTAAAATCGGTTTATGACGGATGTTGCTTACGAATTATTTTGTCGAGTGTCAGCTCCCCGACTAAAAAGTTTTTGTATTTGGCGATATAAACCCGGTTTATTTATATTCGGTAATGGGTAATTAATTTTAAATAGATTTTTTGAGATTTTTCTTTTTTGAATATTTGCAGTGCATATTTCTGTTGTAAATTTTGTTGGAATGTTCAATCAATAAAGGCCGGTGCATGCAAAGTTAACTTTTGGTGTGGTATTTCTATAATTTATTAATAATAAAGAATTGTCTTAATTTATTCGAAAATTGTTTCGGCTGAATTAAAAAATGAAATAATAAATTACCTAATTTGCTTAAATAAATAAATGAAAAACTTTTTGCGATAAACCAATTTGCACGAGTTACAAGAACGATATTTTTATCTATTCAAAATACATAAGCAGCTATTTATTATTCAATGCTAAAAGTTTTTTTAAATTATTTTTCAACTGCAAGAAATATTCTTTAAGGTAATTTGGAGAAGATATTCTTTTAAAATTTCCTTTTTGTATTCTTTGTACCTATACAAAGTTCGTGAGTCGTTATACTATATTATTATGGTTTGTTGTGTCTAGGTTGTCTCACGATAAATAATCAATATTTTGGAAAGCCTATAATAAAATAATATTTCAATGTAATAGTGTGTATTGTATACTATAATTATTAATTATTCCGGGGAATCACGTTTGTGATTGGTGTGACATGGAGCCTATTACTAAAATTTAATTGCGAAGACTGCAAAATGCTAGCTTTATCTTTAGGTAGTCATATTTTTGATTTCCAAATAATCCTGAAAAATAGCGCCGATACTATTACGCTCTAATTCGTTTTCTAAAATAAAAGTCGTCCTTTGAGAACATCCTTTATGCTCAGAGTACCTGCCGGCGAATTTTTTTTCAATTTGAAGTGTTGGTAAATTAAAAAATTTTCAATTTGCCAATTTCCTCATTAATTGTTTAATTAAAATTCCTGTTAATTTGGTGATTTACTACTTAGTAGTTGAAAGATTTTCTTGTTTAATTAGGTTTTTCTTTCGGTTCCTTATTATTAATGTTCGAGGTAATTTTCAATAACGCTTTTACAAGGCTACTCATCATCAGAAATGTGGAAGCAACTTAATTGTATAAGGGTTTAGGCAATCTAATCATCCTATTCTAACTATATTGACGTACTCACGCAAGTCCATCTATTAAGTGCTTTTGCACGAACGTTCCACTAAACTTTGTTTCCCTTGCCGAAACTGAGTGCTACGCTGCGAGGCTACGATTCTACGAGCAACTTGAGTGGGGATGCGTTGAACAGCACCGGTGCGGGCTAGCTGATGACCTTGACGACGTTTTCATTTACATTTCAATTGAAGTCAACATGATTAAAATCGTGCATTTTTCACATCCAGTAATTAGTAATATCCATTAAATATACATATAACATCAAACGGCATCCCTCCTTCGGTGTTCCTTTAATCCTTACAATAAGCTGACTCGTTAAGTTAACAATTGGTTACTGCTGTTAAACATTAACATAAAAAATGTTAAGTTAAAATATCATGAAATTTTTATGCATGAATGCGAAGGGTGAGAGCAACATAGTGGGTTCAATTGAGCATAATTATCCGAGCAACCCTTAATTCCTGACTAACTCAGCAGGAAATACTTAATATTTTTTTAAATGTTCCCTCATTCCCTGATTCTAATTTGTCAGACAACTGTCGATTTTGACAGATTAGAGAAACCTTCGTAAGACAGTCATCGCAACAACTAATTCAATCAATCACTAATTCAGAATTACAAATTTATAATTCAATTAATCAACGCCAAATTTAATTTTAATAAAAATATTGGAAAAAACTGATTTGAAAAATTTAATAAGAACATAATTTTAAAAATGTCAGAATGAATAAAATATTTTTTTCCCTTAATGATTTTGTTTGTTTACCGCTTGAATTTAAGAAGTTGTATTGCGGTAAATATATTATTTCTGTTTAAAACGTTTTCTTCAATAATATAACGAGAATTAAATTTTTAGAATTTCCTTTCTGTGATTCTATTCTTATAAAATATTATATTACTTTGCACGTGTTCAGATGTGTATAGGTAATACTTTTCGGGCACAAAGGAAACTTTTGTGCGTAATTTGTCAAAATACGATCATTAGCCTATTCTTTTCCATTTAACATTTGCGTTTGAGCAACTCATTATTAAGTTATTCTTTAATTTTAGGTTTATATACGAAAAAGCCTTATGTTCTGCTCCCGTGTCCATCAGTCCGCATCTCAAAGTCTTATTCGTTAAGCTAATTATAATTTTTAAGATTTCCTTCTATATAAAATTTAATATATTCAAAATAAAATTACAAAACATAACAATTCCAATAGAATACAAAACATAAATAAGTTTTAATTAACAATGATTTTTCAAATTTTTTATAAATTTAATTGAATATTAGGACTTCTCCATAATACTTCTACACAAATTTTAAGTCAGAAAAATTTCTAGGACTGCTTGAAAGCGACTTTTATGTCGACGAGATCTACTTCGGGATATCGCAGATACTTGTGCGGTTTCTTTCACCCTTCTTTCACCTAAACAGCTCAAATAATTTTATTTATTATGATTTTTTAAAAATCTTAAAATTTAAACTAGATTTATAAAAGTAGAACACTGCAATACAAATATTTTTAATATAGTTCACCCTTTATACTGATTTAGTAAGATCATCAACAATTTTACGTATAATCTACCTTATTTTTTTTGTTAAATTATAAAAAATTTTAATTAATTTTATCTTCCGGTTTCGTTGATGTAGTAAAATTTTTCGTCGGTAAGAAGATTATCGGATAATACGGATACGTTCGGATCAAATAATATTAAATACTTGAACTTAAACTTTTTTTTGTTATTGATTTCTTAGTATTTTACAATCTGTCAAAATAACAATGAGTAAAAGATTAGAGAGAGAATATATAAGACATAGAAAGAGTTTTTCATTGCTCGCTCCTCTTTACATTTTAACATCCATGATCATAAGCGGATTTAGGGCCCCCCCGACGCTTGAAATTAACAAGGAACCAAGGAGACAATCCCAAATATGAGAACCCTTTTTGCCCGTCTGAACCCTTTGTGTCCCCTCTGAAAAATTTTTTAGATCCGCCCCTGTTCACGATGTTATTAGTGTGTTATCATTTAATAACGATGGGGTAAGTCCCCATCATGACGTTTTAACCTCTTTGTTCGATGGGCAGTCAGTAGATCTACCGCAAGTGGGTTTGGGTGGTCTTTGGGTCTCCAGGTATCTGGAACTGAATGATTTGATACATTCCGCTACGGTGGGAGTTTGGAGGTCGCGACGTATGACATCATTGGGCACAAACCATGGAGCATCAGTGATGGTTCTCAAAGATTTTGACTGGAAACGCTCAATTTTGGCAATGTTAGAGTCACTTACAGCACTCCAGAGCTGAATGCCATATGTCCACATTGGCCTTATGATGGTTTTGTATATGTTACGGTCAATGATGACAATTCGGCCATTAACGTTAATGGCCGGACAATAACGTCAATGCCCAGCTTAGTTGGGCATTGACGTCAATGACCATGCATTTTGGGCGATGTTGACATTTAAAATTTCATGTGTGGTTTTTGCATCATTGTCCGGGCAATGACGTCAATGCCCAATACATGGTGAGCAATGATGAAACTATTATTGTATAGATTCCATCTGACAGTAATATAGTAAATGTGCCTTTGCAATTAATATTAGTTATTAAGGGATACTAAAAAGTTAATTTTGTTAGAAAATATTAGTAATACGACCAAAGAAAATGAGATTACTCTTAGGGCCAATCCCACCAGACAAAAAAATCGAGTTTTTGACAAAACTTAGATTAAAATAGCAAATTTAAGCATGTCTTACCAAGGTAATATAACAAGTTTTGTCTAAAACTCGATTTTTTTTGTCTGGTAGGATTGGCCCTTAGACAAGCAACAGCTCAAAGCAGTGTTTTAGGAGTTCAAGGTTACAAGCGTTGTCATTGCAAGGGTGGATGTAAAAAATAATATATGTGCGTGTCGCGCCAGCAAACAAATTTTTGCAATTCTAAGTACCATGGGTCACTCCCATGCCAGAATAAAAGTGATTAATGTAAAAATTAGTATTTCATTGATTTTTAATTTTTATTATTTTTCTTAATAATTATATTATATTATAATACGATGAATAGAACATAATATGTATCTACGTAAATATCACTTGTCAGTTGGCTGTCAAATTTAAATCGCCATTTTGCTGTTCTTTATAGTAGTTATTCCATAATATCATCATTGTCCAATCCATTTTGGCCATTAACGTCATTGACCAGCCAAAGATGTAAATATTGCAATCAGAGGAAAATATTTACATCATTGACCACCGTTAACGCGCGTTGATGTCAATGGCCGGTCAATGACGTTAATGGCCAGCGTAAATAGGCATTGACGTCATTTCCCGGCCATTGACGTCAATGCCCAATTTACGTCACTGACCGTAACATATATAAGTAACTTTTTTCAAGTGACAATTGTAAGTGACGATGTAGCATCCAAGACTGTTTTCTAAAAGCATGGCTCAGCTGGAGACTCTTATTCCAGCTGTGCTTACCCCATGTCAATCTTCGGTCCAAGTGCATACCCACGTATCTAACTTCCTCCCTTTGTGGTAGGGGATTTCCGGGCAGGTATCTCTTCTGTTTGTAAATGTTACATGAACCGACATTTGTACAATTGCTTTGATGCACCATTTTTAAACCAGTTTTCAAGTTGGTTGAGGTGGATTTGTGAATATGCCATCGCAACAATTGGATTTGGATGGGAAGCCTTGATTGTGGTATCATCAGCGAAAGTTGTAATAACTGTATTTCTAGTAGTTGGTAGATCAGCTGTATAGATGAAATACAGTATTGGGCAGAGAGCACTTCCTTGAGGGACTCCCAAGCCCATAGGTAACAGTGGCAAAATCTCGTCCTGAAATTTCATAAAGAAGTGTCTGTTGGTAAGATAGCACCTGAGCACCTGGTAGTAGGTGTGTGGCAGGTATGTTTTAATCTTGTACAGTAGACCAGGATGCCATACCTTATTAAAGGCTTGGGTCATATCGAGAAATGCTGCTGAGCAATATCTCTTGGTCTCCAGATCATGCCTAATTTTAGTAGCGATTCGATGTACTTGCTCTATCGTTGAATGCTGTTGGCGGAACCCAAGCTGGTATTTTGGAATTATATATCTTTCTTCGGTTAGTGGCTGTAATCATCTCAGGCAGTTTTCGAATATTTTTGATAAAACAGGTAGTAGACTGTTTGGCCTATATGAAGTATTTCCTGGGTTTCCAGGTTTAGGAATTACAATTATTTGTGCAACTTTCCACTGTGCAGGAAAGTATCCTAGTTTCATAATGGAATTATAGATCATAGTAATAATTCTGATTGATATTTCTGGTAATTCTTTCAGGAATTTTGCAGTTATCAAATCAAAACCTGCAGATTTTTTCACATTTAGTTCGTGCTTGATGAGTGTAGAAACTTCACTCTTGATCTTCTTTATTGGGAAATCCATTTGAAATGGGGCTTCGAGCAATTCAGTAATTTTAGAATCTTCATCAAAATCTTCAGTTGGAAATAGTTAAAACACATTGGCTAGATGGGTCAGCAAAAGTGCTTGCCTTTTTCTTTGTTGCTTCTTGCCCATTCACTGTTGGGGGTTTTGATAGGTGAAATTGTTTGCTGGGGTCCTGCGATTTTTTTGGTTGCCTTCCTTAGCGAATAATTTGCCATCTTTTTCTAAGTTTCCTTTCTTGGTAAATGGTTTTGTGAATATGCTTAGGGCAGTGGTTTTCTTCCTTTACAGTTAGATGTTTGGACGTAGCTATCCAGGCCGATTCTTGCATAGTTTTAGTTAAGACTTGTACCGCTTCATCCAAGTCGAATTCGGATTTCAGTGAGATGTCTTGAAGGAGTTTAATATTCAGGAGTTCTTTGAACAGTACCCAGTCAGTTTGTTTATTGTACAATGCTGGAGGTTTAGGTTTTCTGGTAATCATACGGTATACGTCACTATCATTGGCGAGGTAATTGGATGATATGCCGCCAACGACACAAAAGTCCAGCACATCGCATCGGGTAGCTTTTCTCTCTCCGTGAGCCAGTAAGTTGGCTGACCGGTAGAGCAGTGTTGCAAATTTTTAATTTTTATTGCTCTAAATAACTGGCGGCCTCTCGGGTTAGTCAATCTTGATCCCAAATGAGTATGTTTCGCATTGAAGTCTTCTCCTGCGATGAATCGACTACCAGAAGAATTGTTCTGCGGGATATTCGGTCCCATACGGAGTGGAATACAAATTTAGTCCCGCGCAGAACGGAATATCAATTCCATCTTGCACGGAACGGGATACCAATTCAGTCCCGTGCGAGGAAGTATATCCCAGTCCCACACGGGACGCGACATTAGTTTGTCCCGCGTTTGATTTATATTTTATACAGTAGATTTTTCAATTTTAAAAAATTTCTTAAAATCACAAGTACAAAATTTAAGTTATTATTAATTACATTATTTATTACATTTTAAATAAATGGTTATTTGATTGAAAACTAAACAATTATGTAACTTTTCGGGGGCCAATAGAGTACAACATATTATTTAAACCAGTGTAACTAAAATTCAGTTCACCTAAAGTTCAAAATAATCAAATTGTGTTCATATAGCAATCAATTAAAAGTTTGTAGTTGATAATATGAGATTATGGGATTAAGATTGTCACATTACTCTCTCACCAGTAACTAGATTGCAATTAAACTCGATAGTATTCCAGAAACTCTCGTTAACTACAAACGTTTAATGTGTGGGGTTCTTAAAAGGTAATCGTTGTTTTATTTGTTTTTTTTTTGTTTCGATTCACGGGACATGCTGGACCCTAAGAATGAGACGCAACGGCGAGACGGGACGAGACAGTAAGTTAGTTTATTTAGTAAAAAATTGACAAATTGACAAATATAATTGGCCAACAGCATCAGTGAATAGGTAGTACAGTGCGGCAATTATGTTTTCTTTTAGGGGGGGGGGGATACTAAATCTATAATAAATAAATCTATACTTTCTAAGATTCTGACTTGAATGATTATTTCTAAGATCTATAGTTTTTGACGCAGCCTATGTCAAAATAAGTTTTTTGGGGGTAAACATTATATAATATGCACCGTAGGACTGGTTTGATAATAATGTCATCATTATCATCATCATCAAATAGCTAATTCATCAATCGTCACACCCACGTGTTGCTTTATGTTTGTAATACCTATAATTTGTTTGTGAGCTCGTGGTCTCCACTCTATTACTTTTCTGGTCCATCGATTGTATCTTGTTCTGGCCAGTTCCATCTTAATTGGCAGATCCTTTGATTTGGTGACAATCACCAGGGTCAGTTGTGACCAGGGCCAGTTGTCACCAGGGGCCAATGGTTACCAGAGCCAGTTGTTGCCAGAGCCACTTGTCGCCAAGGACAGTTGTCCGAGGCGAGTTGTCGCAGGGCCAAGTGGCTCAGAGCCGATCCTTTCTATCACATCGCTTACCATAGATCTTCTTCTAATATTATCCCTGTTTTTTACGTGGTCTCAAAGCGTGATATCCAGCATGCGCCTCTCTATTGCTCTCTGAACTATTTGCAATCGTTCTATTATGAACGTATATTGGTTACGTATTGATCAAATGTCCAAGCTTTAAGCGTGTTAGGTAGTTGTGATTGAAGTACTTTACGCAGTTTGCCAAAACTTGTCCATGTCAATGATATTCTTCTTTGTAAATCTGTTTTTAGGATTGTCTTTTAGGAAATCTCTATTTTTTGTCCCAGATGATTCCAGTTTTTCTATTTCTTGTTCTTCAATTTCTAGATGATCGTTATTGTCGAATTCATTGGTCATGGACTTTGTCTTGGCCATGTTATTTTGTGGTCCTATCATTTTTGACTTTAAGTTTAATTTGCTTAGCATCTCCAATAGTTCGTCTCAATTTCGGCTTATCACCACGATATCATCTGCAAAACGTAGATAGCTTAGATTTTCGCCATCGATCTTTATTCCCAATCTAGTTCCTTGAACATATCTTCAAAGGACTGTGTAAAAAGTTTTATGTTGTATTCATTGGCTTTCTCTATTAGGATTCTCACGACTTGTAGGTGGCCTAACGTGCTATACCCTTTTCGAAAGCCAGACAGTTCTCTGGATTAGTATTGTTGAAACTAAGAGCTTTCCTGGCTTGCTTATCTGTAATCAATTTGTCCAATATAGGTTAAGGACTATTTTCTTATTAAAAAATTCTACGTTTTCTTTTGTGCAGTTGGGAGGGGTAAATACCTTGTATAAGGACCATCCCCATGTACTAGGGTCCTATTCTTGAACTCACACAAATTGATTATGACACTTTTAAATATAATGGTCCAAAAATCCATATGCGAATCCAGTCGAGTGAGTTCACATTTTTTATTAAAAATATCTGCGAACCAATTTTTGAGTAGAAAAATCGGTTATTATATAACCGATTTAATTATAATCAAATTGTCGGAAACAATACCACAAGAGCTTTGATTTATCCGGATAATTTTTAATTTCAACGAATACGTGATTAGCAATTTAGCGAGAGAAAACTTGGTTGACTAAAATCACGAGAGCGATCGAGCGTTAGCGAGAAAAGAAGTCGACCCATTTCTTAAACGGATGATGACTGCGGATGAAAAATGAGTCACATAAGACAATGCTGTGCCAAAACAATCGTGGTCAAAGCACGGAGAAGCAGCTCAAACGGTAGGCAAACCAAAACGAATGACCAGGAAGGTTTTGCTGTGCAATGTTGGGCCAGGAAAGGAATCTCTGCTTCAATATGGCCAACACTGAATTCAGACCTCTACTATCCACAATTAGACTGTTTAAAGCTGGTAATTAGCCAGAATTGGCCAACAGGAGAAGTGTTGTTTTCCACCAAGAAAATTTATTTTTAAAATGGCAAAAAATTATAAAACTAAACGGTGCATAGTATTTGACCCTAATTGGACAATCCGCACCATGATAAATGAAGTTTTGAAATAAACGTAAAATAATGGATTTCTTTTTCCCAACCTATATATAATCACTTATTATATATAAGTGATTATATATTAATATATTATATATTAATATAATCACTTATAGTTTTTTGCGTAGATGTATAACACCAGTCACTTCCTCCTGATCTCTCTGCTCCCTCACCCTAGGTATAAACTTCCTTCATTAAGGAAATAATAAATAAATTCACTGGGTCAATAAGATGATTCATAAAAGACTTTGATGGTCATAAAGCTTCTTTATTTTGAGGTTGATTGGGTGAACCCCCGCAATTAGACCTGCAGCCAAGGCTGATATTGTTCTATAAGTGTTTGCTACTCTGAGAAAAATGGTTAATCATATTGATGAAAAGTTCATCATTCTTATACTTATGAACAAAATTCATCGTATTGATGAAGAAATTCATAAATACGATACATTGATTTTGTTCATAAATACTATGAATTTTTCATCAATATGATAAACCATTTTTTTCAGTGTATCATTCGACAGCAAAACCCATTGGCCGATAACAACTCCCAAGTAACATTTTTCCCTGGAAATTATGTCCATACCCAAATATTGCTGGCCGGAGCTTGGTAAGTACTTGGCAGGTATCTCTGAAGTGGGCCTAATTGCCTGTATGTGACCTGTCACAAGCTTGTGGTAAGCCTGTTACAGGTACGGGTTTTGAAATGTACAGCCAGAATATATTATGTAAGGTGGGTTTTAGTCAATTCTACTGAGATACATAATTTTTCTCATAACTTGAATATTTTTCCCGTTCAATTTTATCTGAACGAAACATGGTTGGGTAATGGCATATGATGCTTGTTTTAGTTTCCGAAAGGACCAAAGTACCTAAACTAATTGATGACATTTGCTGACAATTGCTGACTCGATACTATCGAGTAATTATCATCTGCTCATGCATCAATTTCAATCTTTCTGATTTCATTAGTAAAATAGATAATCTGATTCATTTTATATAAATTTTAAACCAAATATTTTTTATCTGAAAAACAAATTTTTCTTTTACTTTTTTTCAGAAAGCTACAAAACTAAAAAGAGATAAGTTCTTGAGAAAGTCAGAAATAGTTTTAAGCTGAAAGTGTGTTTATGGTGATGAGTAACGATCCTTCTAAGGAAAATAAAAATAACGAAACGCCGTTAAATAAACAGAGCAATATAAAATTAAAAAGCCTTATCTACAAAATAAATTGAAATTAAAATCACTCCAAGCGTTGTCGTTGAAAAACTTCAAGAATGTATGTAGTAGGTTAATTTCCTTGCAAAAACGGAAACTTAGGTTTCATTATTATGAAAAATCTTTAATCCAGTCATCTTTGTTAAATTACCAAAAGAAGATTCAGAGTTCGAATCTGTTGAGAATCTTAAATAAAATTAACATTAAACAGTAACCGTTTCCATGGTTAGTAAATACAAATATTTGGAAAATGCCAAAAAAATTTACCGGCGATAGCTAATACTATAAAATTGTGATTGCTAAGAATCCGATAAATTCTCTTTTTAGTGGAGACGCTTTTATTTGTTTGGGTAGCTTTTATTCCAATTAAGGAATATTTCTAATTATTTATCTGGAAAAATGTTCAATATTTATTCAAATGAGTTAGGTATCAATTTTGAAAGAAACAAAATTGGTTATGCTAATTTTCCTGAAGCCACATAAAGCTGTATTAGGTCTACTATACGTGCTGGACATCAAATACATGATTTTCATAAGAAAGTCAATGTTCTTTTTTTTACTAAATTCTGAAGTTAATTTCATTATATTGTTTCCCCACAGGATCATTCTTATTATTTATGTTGACAATTATAATTATTTAATAGTTTGTATTAAAATGGAAAGAAGTTTGTATTTTACTCACAAGGTAAGTTTTATTCCAAATTATAAGGAAGTGAGAATTTAGGTGAGTATATTACGTTAATGGCTTCCATGATAAATCACTCAGGCATTGGTTTACTCAATTTAGAGACACTAGCAGTAGAGAAAAGTCTAAATGGACAGGACGTCCGTGTACGTCTTGACTTGACTCAAGTGTTATGTTAAGGACTAAATTCTACTCTTGAAAACCAACATCAATAGAAGACTTAAAAGCGTTCTTCAGTGTTGCATTGTGTAACTCAAATTTTATATCATTTTTACTCAGAATCATAAAAATTATTTTGTACGATTTGCAAATAGTAGATACTTACTTAAAATATTTCAAAATATATTCTGAAGTGTGTTTTCTATAAAATTGAGAAAATAAATCTAAAATACCACTCGTCAAAAAGATTTCGCGTAATCCCTTCATGCGCGTCATTCATCGTAATAATAATTTTTTTTTCAGCAAAGGTAATTTGCTATCTTCAGATGTTTATTTATTTTCATTTAACCTACATACTTTTTTAAACTTTCTAAAAATAAAAAACAAGATACATAATATAAACATTTTTAACAAAACTAATTGTTTGTTTTATTCATATTTTTCAAGGATTCAAGGAAAATCGCAAATAATAAGTACGTAAATATATTTTATTTTTAGCTGCCTTATTGATATTTAAAAATAAATAATACAGAAATAAATCATAATATTCTATTAAAAGAATTTTAATTAGTTTTCCAAATATGTTTTCGTTTTTCCCGACACCTCTGTTCTTCTGAAAATATCAAGTCAGAAGGCTGAATTAAACACCCGGTAAGTACCTATATTCGCACGCTATTGTTTTAAAAATAACAGAAGTTGTAAGTTCCTTCGGATTAAATCCTTGCATATAAATAAACAAGTTAACATACAATTCCCAAGCAGTAATATCAATAATGAGTGGCTAAAACGTTACTTGCACACAAGTTACAATGCACGATTTAGAAAAGCTTTTTAATGAAAAACTGTTCGACCAACTTGTTTTTCAATATTCAATATTAACATCGTTGTAAATATTTTATCAGAGTATACATACTCTATGCATGATACAGAGTTTATGAGGACGAAAGAACAAAAGAGATTGAACATGCTTTTTTCTCAATCAAACAGAGTAGTAAAGCCGATCCTAGGATTTATTAATTTAATAGAATTTAATTAAAATGCCACTATTACGATTATATAAATTAGAATTATCAATGTTGAGCTACAGGACACAAATAAAACACATTTTTAAACAACATCTTAAATTATAATTTATAATAATTCTAATTTATATTATTTTCAAGAGCTAATAATTTTAATTCATATTACGATTATATTTAATTTTTTCATGCTGTTTTCAGCATTAAGAAATATTTTTCAGTTTTAAAATTGTATCTTGAGTTTTTAACATTTAATAAGAAATATTCTGGAAGTGTAATTCAGCACTAAATTGACTAACGCGATATTGCAATTGGTGCATAAAGAAAACGAATTTTCTTGTTGCGTATCCAACTTAGCTCTTTAAATCGTATTAGTCTCATGGCCAAGGCCAACATTGCCCAGACAACTAGCCCTGGCGACCATTGACTTTGCGACATTTGACCTTTGAGTTGGCCGCGACTACAATTGATCTGAACGACTGATGACCTCACGGCTATTGGCTACTATGACAATTGATCTAGGAGAGCAAGATTTAGTGAATATGTTTTATAAAAAATCAGAAAAATGATTTAGATAAGTGTGTATTGGTAAAACTGGAAGAATTATGTATAGCACACTTTGTATGTAGCAATAGTTACTAGTAATATTATGGTAAAATTAAGAAAAAAAATTATCTCTTTATTGATAATTTTAGGGAAAAAAAATTTCGTGCAACTTTTCTTGCAAGCCAGGAGATGGTCTAAGGAATCTAACATTGGTCTTTCTTGGCGTTTAAGCCCAACTCGATCCAGTCCCACTTAAGTGGATCTTTAGCTTTGCTTAATCACGCATGAAACTGGAAGTATGTCTGCAAGGCAGCAGAGCAGCATCCGAGATTTGAAGTAATCTAGTTAGATCTTTATTGCAGCTTTTATGAAAGACTGGCATCGAAGCACATTGATGGTTTGTGTTGCTGGATCTCTTTCATAGAACCAAACCAGGAAATGCGCTCACACATCTTCCTCCTTCTCCCCCGATTCTTCAGGTTCCAGGAAAACTATTGCCTCCTGTTCAAGTTCAGGAGTTTTAAATGCAGTGAACAGAACCGGTTTTTCCCAAGTCTATAAAGTACAAAAGTGGTATCGCACCCTCTGCAAGCGTGAAGGAACGGCAGGATGATGGTAAAGCTGTGGTGAAACAAGTTGCTTTACCTCTTCCGTACTTATGGAAAATAACTATATTTTTGCAAGGCGAAAAGAAGATCTATATCAGATGGTGGTATTGACGATTAATATATCCGCGTCTGCAACTATCTGTTGTCATTGGCAAGAAATAATTCTTGAGAATATTGCTAAACGGTGATTTGATCAAGTAAGATTTCAGAAGCAAAACTTCTTCTGAAAAAAAATTTGAAAAAGCAAAATTGAAGAAAAATCAAAATGAAGCAAAAAACTACTGAAAACATGAAAAAGTTAGTTCTATCGGAATTAATTCATCCATTCGGGTTTTTTACTCTAATTTGACCGAATATTATAATCTCTGAAATCAATTATTTCAAAAATTAGATTTATTTTCTCTATTATAATATTTTGATTGATTTACACGCTGTGCGACATCTACCGTTTGTCCTTATAAATGAATCTTCATAGTACCTACTATTTTTATGCAGTGGTTTTTTAACTTTTTTTGTAGAGATCTTATAGAGAAGAAAATGGAAAAATTAGAAAAAGTACAAAAGTAAAACAGAAATTCCACTGAATAGAAAGTATGAGAGCTCTAAAACTAAGTAATCACATGCAACCAGGGGCAAATTGACTATAAAGGTTACTAGGTATATCCTAGGACTGTATATTTTAACATAGGCCAATCTGGTTGGAAAGAGTTCTCAGTCTACCTTTTCAGTAAATCAAAACTAAATATGTACATAGATAGTCGCAGCAGTTGAATTAAGTTGCATGCGGTGTCGTCAAACTCTCTGTCTGCCGATTAATTTTAATTGCATTTTAGAATTCTGATTTCAAACTATTTTAATCACAATAGCACATAAATTAGACGTGAATACGTTTTTGATGAACATTAATTATTGCAATTCTCTATAATATTCTAGTTCAACTAATAAATTCTATTTTATACAGAAATGCAAAAATATATTTAGGTATTCCGTATGCATTCTTGACGAAAACGAAACGGAAATTTCAACAAAAATCAGTTTTATTAGTCTAAGGGCCGGTTCCACCAACTCTGATTAAATCGTTGGTTAACTAATCACGGTTAATGCTTAACCATGATTAGTTGACCGACATTAACTTCAAAGCGTTCCACCAAGCATTTTGTATTTATGATTAGTTAATCATGGTTAAATGTTTGGATTTCGTGTATACTCGGTTTTTCCTTGCAAAAGCTTTTCTGGTTAGTTGATAGTTAGTCACGTGAAACTTAGGTCCAATAGGGGTTTAGTGAAAAATACAGAAATATACCTGGAATTTTATAAACTAAACTTGGAAATTATTATTTAAATTTTTTAAATAAATTTCTGAAGAAAACGATAAAAGTCGTCGAAAGCTTAAAAATATAATTTGATTATATTATTGAATTTAACTTGTTATTTAAAGTTTTATTGTTTAAATTTTTTATTTTAAATTAGTAAAGTAAAATGAACATCTAAGATTAGCCCAAAGGTTAATTATGAAAAATTGCAAACCGAATTATTAAATAAATAATTATTATAATAAAAATAAAAATATTATAGATTTACTAGTTTAAATAATTATAAAATATTTTTTTTTATACTTTTCGAAAATCAAATCGAAAATGTATTTCCAAAAGAGATCATTTTAGTTAGGCTAGGTATGTTCAAAATGTCAACAGTACCTATCGTTTACTATAAATTAAAAGAAATGCGCATGCACCGACCATTAACCGTGATTAAACTCGCCTAAACGCCCAAAATCGGGTGATTAGTTTGAAGGCTGTTTAACCATGATTAAACGTCTTTAACCATGATTAAATAGATGGTGGAACACACTTTTACATTTAACCATGATTAACCCCAACTAATCATGATTAAAGTATTTAACCAGAGTTGGTGGAACCGGCCCTAAGTGGTAAAGTTTAAGTTACAAAATTAGTGCAATTATAAGTTTATTTACACATGGTAAGTATTTTATTTTATCCTTTGATATGGGGTTAATCTGTCTGTCCGCAGAAGAACTCCAACCCCTGGAGCTCAATGCGCAACACAAATGGTGTGCAATTCTATTGATGTGCAACTTAATTGGTGATCAGTTCCACGAATGGCCAATTTAATTGGTGAGCAATGAGATTGGTCTCTCAACTCGGTTAATAACTTAATTGGTGTGGACAGCGATTGATAATAATCTCGATTGGTAATCAGCTTGATTATTGAGTTCCCAAGCAACATTTTCTATTTGGGAAATGCCTGTCAGGTCCCTGTCAGTTGTTAAGCATCTATGGCAGATCTGCCACAAGCTTGTAACAGGTCAATTAAGCACACATTGATGCTTGCAATCGCTCTGTGCCAGGTGCCTGGCCAGCTTCACCAAACCCCCTGGCAGCGAGCTATTCAAATCAAGAGGTTTAGTGGTTATACTTTAATTTATTACTATTAATTTATTGAAAATATTTAATTTAATTTTTATGATTGATTTCGAATGCTTATTTTGTCACAGAGTATAGATATTTATTGTTTTAAATTTACATTCCGTAATATGTATAATCGTCGCATGTTTGCAAAAATTAAATTTGTAGTAGGTACTTTAAAATACCAATTTGAAATTTACCCATAAATTTGATATTCATTATTAAGTATTTATTAATATTTGAAGTTTATAATAAAAAACAAATAAAATTCTTGATAAAAATACCCGTTTGCTTTTTTATTATTAGAAATAAAAGCCGAAATTTTTAAAAATGGCATTCTTCTTTAAATGCCGTACACTATGCAGTGTGTAGGCAATCGCTTGGTGGAAGCCAAGATGACGTACTAGGGAATTTAATTAATGTGGTGGTTTTCCGTTGCCCTTCTCATTCCATATTCGACGCGACCAGGATTTGAACCGCTGTTAACCGCTTCCCAGTCGGCCGGCGTCATACTGCTGGTATGGTATGGTAAAACTGACATAATACGTAAATTACCGTTTGAGACCGGACACCCGGTATAACATACATATATATAAAATGTTACAGTGAATGTAGGAAATTCAGTGGTTGTATGTATTTAGTACATTCACTGATCAACAGAGCCGTATTTAAGATCGGTAGACCTCTAAGCTGAATATGTGGTGCGGGCCCTTCCGGTTTATTTTTTGAGAATTAATTATTATTTTAAGTAGAAATGTTAGTTAATTTAAGATAAAAAGGAATTGTGGATTGGATGTGGAAGGCAAACCGAAGTTCGCATGCACTCAGGCCACAAAGCGGGCCCATTATGCTACCTCCGATTGTTGTAGCAGCCTACCTACCCCTCTATTCCTCGAGCCATCCCACACACTTACGATAAACTCGAGTATTTTGGAGGGCGGTGTGCCGCTAATACTGGCCATGTTAGGCCAGAAGTCCCCCAACATGGATCCTCTTTTTGACGCTAACGCTGGGCAGTTACAGAGCACATGCTCCATTGTTTCGTCTGCTTCATTACATCCTCGACAAGTTGGGCTATCAACTAGCCCCTTATGTGCAGGTGTTTATTTAGTTTACAGTGTCCTGTGAGAAAGCCAGCAATAGTACGCAGGCTGTCCCGGGACAGCTGTAGGTAGTATTTTGCATGCTTTTCAGAGGGAGAACGTATTGTTGCCCGCGCCTGCAGACATCCAATCACATTCGTCCATCTTTCCGCATGCCGTTTATGTGTTTCTTTCTTTATGATGGCATCTAATGTTTTATTGGACGGCGTTATGAAAGGCTCGGGACCACAAGGTGGATCACCCGAGCCCATCAGCCTCGCCATGTGTTGATATCACATTCAGTGCCCGGATACACTGCAGCACCAGGCCCGAGATGATCTTATGACGACCAAGTGCCATAAGAGCAGCTCTACTGTTTGTGAATATTTGAATTGTTTTGCCCTGGATATTCCTTTCCTGGACTATTTCCGCACAGTGTAGTATGCCCATAAGCTCCGTTTCAAGACGGAGGCATATCAACCTAGCATTAAACTTATATCCAACTGAAGTTCAAGGGAGAAAATCCCCGCCCCTGAGCCAGTATTACTTTTGGAGTCATCCGTGTACAGACAAATGTCCGATCCGTCAGCTCCTGTTGCATCTGGCAAGATGTTAAACTTCTTGTCAAACACATATTTGGGAGAAATTCTGTCGGCATCTAGACCCAAAAGGGGCACTCTTCTTGAGCATTCCTCAAGGATCCGTGAGTGTCCACTAGCTCCTTGTCTGTGAGTCCAAAGAACCCACGCCCGCATTCTAACAGCAGGTCTCACCGCCTGTTCCTCCACATAGAAGTCCAGCGGAGGAAGACAAAGAAGAGTCTCCAAGGCTACAGTCGGTGTCGTTCGCATCACTCCCGTTACAGCCAAGCATACCGATCTCTGCAGCCGATATAGAGAGGACGCTGTTGTTACCAGTCTGGTCCTGGGCCACCAGACTAGTGCACCATAGCATAGCATTGCTCTTATTATGGCAGTGTCGATCTTCCCATTGCCCTTCGACACTGCCAAAAAGCTATGCCAGCCTTGGTTATTTTAGAGGTGATATGTTTGCCCCAATTTAGCTTCCTGTCCAGTATAATTCCCAGATGCTTGACCTCGGATGAAAATTTAAGAGGGGTTCCTTTTAGGCTAGGCATTTTCATATCCCTTAGCTTCCTTTTTCTAGTGAACAGAACAATCTCCGTCTTGGTCGGATTGACCGAGAGAGACTGCTCCGTACACCATTTCTCTAAGATTCGTAGAGCATCCTGCATCAAATCGCACAGGACATTCTCGAATTTTCCTTTAAGCAGTATGTTTATATCTTCATCATACCCAATGGTATAATAACCGCTTTCATTAAGGCGTCGCAGAAGGCTGTCTACCACAAAGTCCCCCAAAAGTGGGGAAAGCACACCTCCCTGCGGGCAGCCCTTTGTAACAACACATATAAAGAAGAAATTTTTAATTTATATCAGTGGACTTTCTTTGTGATACAGGCCCCTAGGCTGCAGCGTAGGTAGTCTGGGCATAAGTATGGCTCTGGCTGATCAAATTACTGGAAGTGAAATATGGAGAATACAGAAATAATAAAGAAAATGAACAACAAAAAATACTTCGGTCTTATTGAGTTGAAGTAAAAGCAGACAAATAAACATAATTTCTTAGCTTATTTCGAGGAGGAAGCTACAGACTCAATTTTTGTAAACCAGATTTCCTTTTAATTTCCTTAAAAAAACAAGATTATCTGTAATTTATAAGATTTCTTTGGATTTCCTTAGATTTTCTCAAATTTCCCTAGCGGTTTCCCCCTTGGTTTATTTTATATCAGAACTAGTGCAGATATGATCGATTAAAAATTGTTTTGCAATCTACCTGTTGGCCACCTCTGGTATATAGTATGAATTTGTTAAATGTAATACCATTTAACAGAACTGAACAAAACGTTAAAATAATAGATTTTTATCAGTAAAGTGAAGAAAATACAATACAACGAAAATATAATTATTTAAAAAACCAAAAAAAACCATAAATTATCACTTGACAGGTTTGAATTAAAATTATAAAAAATATATTTTTGAAAAAAATTAAAAGTTAAAAATTCGGAATGCGAAATAAGGCTTTATTTTACGGTTATTTCAGATCTTCAGCTGAATATCACAAGAAAAATGAAAAAATGAAAAAATAAAAAAAACAAGAAAAAATATACAAACTAAATATGTTTTTTAAATAATTTATTTTTTCTCCAACCATATTAAAAGCAGTACATTTTTAATAGCATTACCTCAAATGAAAGTTGACGTTTTTGTTACTAATATAAAAATGAGTACATTGCTAAGCGACATTTTTTTTTACGTGCATTAAAAGAACTTTTTTGTGCTAGACCTAAAAGTAAATTAAATATCCTTTTTAATGTCAATAATTTATTGGCTATAAGCACAAAATTTTACATATTTTACACAAATACCTTAATACTTAATTCTTATTCAAGTTAATATTAAAAGTACAATTTACACAAGATTTATAAAAAGTAATCAAACCCGTTTTGTTACCAGTATTGGAATTATTAACTATATCGGTGAATATTGCGCTACTGGTACTCGGATCCTCAGAGTGTTCCTGATGAGCAATAGGTTCAACTTGAAATATTTTTTTGGCTATGTCTTTCTTATTTTCTAACGAATCTTCTATATAGCCTTCGGCTACAGTATTGGATTTCCAACCTCCATGGCGTTTAAGGCAGGTAATGTCACCACCAGAATCGACAAGTAGTGTAGCCGAAGTTCGGCGTAAACTGTGCCCAGTATATTCACTTATATTACGTAAATGTAAATATTTTGCCACTTCTTGTGGAACACTACTAATTTTATGTATCCCTACTACTGCACGAAAACATTTTCCACCTTGGTATATTATAAATAATCGTCTTGCTTCATAATTTTTAGGACGAAGAGCAATATATCTTCTATAAAAATTTATATAATTTTCGCCCATTACCGTGAAAGACCGAAATTTGTTGGTTTTACTTTTTAAAAATTTGACGATGAGAGCAGATTTAACATCTTCGACGTCATTAGTAGTTAAGTGAACTAATTCGTCGCAACGACATGCGCCGGCAATTCCAAATATTAAAACGACCTAAAAAAATATATAAAATTTAGATGCTAATTCAGTTTTTAATATTTTAAGTTTACCTTAATCATTAAATATTGATCATCATTTGCTTTGATTAGAAATTCGTCCACTTGTTCTTTTGTTAGAACTCGAGATTTTTTAGGTGTGTAACCGTTATTTTGCTTTTGAAAAATGCACGTAATTTTGAAAATTTTCCAATATCCACGTTATTTTTTAGGTTTAATGTTGCTTTAACCATGGAATATTGTGACCAAAGTGTTGAACATTTCATTGTACTAGATAAATTCGAAAAATATACCAATAAAACGTTCTCCGAATAGGATTCTATATTTTTTTCGTTACACCATCGCAAAAAACGGTTGTATGCAAATTCATAAATCTCTCGTGACTTGATGGATGGCAATAAATCTGAAATCACTTCTTTTGCAGTTTCAATTACATCTGGAGGTGTATTACATGAATCGTCTTCAAACATTATTAGAAATTAATTAAATTTTACTTTCTTGATAATAAATTATGTTATTTTGTAAACAAAACTATGGCAACTTAATATAAAAAAACAAAAATTCAAGTTACTGGATTTTCACTACACGAATATTCAAACAAAATGTTTGAAGTAATTTAAATTTCGCATTATTAATGATGTACGTAGTTTTTAATTTTTGGTTAGAGAAAAAATAGTATGTCTCATTTGGATTAAAAGTGTCTTTGTTTGACGTGCAATTATTGCATTCGCTCGGCTCCGCTAGCGCTCCGCCTCGCAAATACAAAAATTGCTTGTCAAACAAAGTTTCACTTTTAATCCGAATAAGACAATATACTATTTCTACGTATTGTATATTCTTTACTGTTAAAATTCGAAATTTTATTTCGAGGAAAAGTAGAAAATCGCTAGTTTAGATTAGAAGACCACAACTGTCTAATTCCTGTAAACTGGCCATAACCATAATCTTTTTTAGGTTATATGTTATATACAAGAATATTCTCTCAGTTGATCCACTTTTATTTTACTATCACTAATAGGGTTTAGTGATTGTCTAAAATGACTGGTGAAAATAGGTTTAACTTGATGTTCAGGGAATATGTAAAATTACTAGTGACAGTATAAAATCACTGCTTTATTACTTTCACTGCATATATGAAAACATCGTAGCAAATCAAAAATCTGATTGTAACAATTTATTGCTGGATTGTTGTACTGTTACTGTTTATATTTCTGAGTTTAATTTTATCAAGAGAGGAAGCAATTTTTTTATTTTCAGAACCTGTGCCTTTTTGCCTCCATTAATAAAAAAAAAGAGTTAGTTACTATCTTGGGCATCACCACAAAAAATTATTACTGGGGAATGTATATTCCAGGTCTCCATCAAGTTCTTGCAATAGGAACTATTGTAATAACTTATTCGCTATCTCTTCTCTGTTGGCAAAACAATATGGGCCAATTAATTGAAATTTGTTACGCGGCGGAAGAGCTTTCTAGCAAAATTATGATGTTGGTAGCAATATTGTACCTGACTGTGTAACGTAACGTAACTTAGCGTAGCGTCATAAGAGGTTCTTGCGCTATTCGTGTAAATTTGAATGTAATGAAATGTTGTGTGCAAATAAGTCATTGTTGTTTATAAGTATTTAGTTGGAAAATTAAGGATGTAAATAATAAAGTCGGTTATTTCAAATGGATTTTATTCTTAATTGAAATATAAAGCTCTTTTTGTAGAATAAAGTGGATGTTTCTCTTTTTTTTAATGCGGCATGTTCGATTAAAAACAAGCTACGTTTGACAGGAATCATTAATTTTGGTGGTATTTTATAATAATATTGTGATGTAAAATCGAGACCATCGCTTTAATTTTTCGCAAAGCTTACAAACTAAATTTTAATATATCAATTACTACCCTAAAAACAACGATTGCTTAGAAAAATTATGTATGTATATTGTAATACTATGATTATTATTTTACATGAATGAGTTTTTTAAACAAAGATGTGACGCAACTGTATGAATTTTTATCTAAAAACCATACCGATGTGTACATCGCAATTGTTTTTAATAAAATGTAAAAAGCATGTTTACAGTCATGTGCAAAATGCATGCCTTTTTTTGTGTTTTAACTAATGAATTTATTAGTTTCCAATTAATTAAACAAAAAAATTTTAATTATGTTTATTAAAATTTATTAATTTCAGTCTTTGCACGCTAAATTGTTTCGTAGTATTTTTGGAAATATATTAGAAAAATTTTGTTAAAGCAACACTTTGAAACGATTTAGCATGTGCACTACTAATATACAAATTCATTAGTACCAAGCACAAAAATATTATATGATGATAAAATTCTAACAAATGGCAGGATATTGAAAAAACAGTTTTTATTTTTTTTTTCAATAAAATCTGTGTGCATTACTAGTTGGTATAAAAAATGCGCACACTTTTGCATTTCCACCAAACATTATTTATTGTTGTAGCGACTATTAGTTTCATAAGAAATTATTTGCAAAAATTTTGAATTTTCTTTATAAGCGGTGGAACTTAATAATTGTTAATAGTGATTAGCTACATAAATATAATAATTATCACTTTACATTATCATCACAGGATATTGTTTCTATAAAAACTAATATTCAAATCTTTTTGGGATTTGTGCAATGAACTCAATAAAAGACTAATCACCTGAAACCAGCAGGTTTTCGTAAATATAAACTAAATTATAATTATTGTGATATGATAATTCAGTTATTTGGGAAATAACAACTGATTTACCGTTTAATAAATTAATAATTTATTACCTATACTTTAACATCTTTAACACAATGAACACCCAAAGACCTGAACGAAATTAAGTTAAACATTGTCCTGAGCTGAAATGTTTCATATATATAATATATATATATAATATATAACAAATTACGTAATTAATATTTAACAAAAATTTTAACTGCACATATTTCAACATATAAGAACAATTAATTAACCATATATTTTTTTATATGCGTTATTTTATTGTTAGAATCAAAATTGTTTTTATAGGTATGAGTGACATTTTTTTAAGAAACCTCTTTTAAACGGGTTTTTATCGTAAATTTTAGTGTAATATTTAATTAATTATTTTTAATAGAATAGTGTCCCAACAACCTAATACATTCATATAGAGATTACATATTACTTGTGTTAAAATTTTGTCATACATTGTGTTAAAATTGTAAAGCAAAAAAATTAGAAGCCAATAACACTTGTGCTAAAAATTATTACTAATTACAAACAAAAAATGTCACACATACAAACAATTATAAATTTTATATGAGGCTTACAAAATTTTGTGTAGTTTAGCAAATGCCCTATCGCCCCTCCCCCAAAATTGCAGTCCATGTAGCATGTGAAGACAGCTTGAAGATCAGCAAATTTAAAAAGCACCATAATTTTAAGTAAACTTGACGTGAGTTTTTATTTAATTGTCCACTTTTAATTACTAATTATTTCAGTTCATGGATTTGGGTCCATTTAGAATATAAATTTATACCATTGCTAGAAAAGTGCATATTTATGCTACGTATATATATATTTTATATTATTTATTTTTTAATGATTTTGTGCATATGACCACTAATTGTTGAAATATAAATTTTAAATAATTTAATAACAATTTCTAGCAAATAAAATATACACTCTTCATAGTCTATGGCTGGAAGTAGTAACTGAAAAATTGGCCGCGTTCTTATAATTATTTTCCATTTCATTTTTATTTTTTTGGAAATAACTCGGGAATTGTTATATCCATCAAATTAAAACTCGCTGACTCACCTTTCCATCGTTTTACCCAATCGATATAATTACACGACCAATTTTTATTATGTAAAAATTACGATAATGTAATTTAAAGTGTTGTTGATTTTTTTAAGTTTTAAAAGCGTTTATCGACAAATTTAACCGAAAAATTATTATCGAAATTAAATAATTATTATGAATTTGTTATTTAACAAACAACACTTTAAACAAATTTATGCAATGCATAATTTAAAAAATATACAGGGAATTTATCTGACCATTTTTAATTTTATTACCAAATAGTATATTGCAATTAATTTGAAGTTATTAGAAAATTCGTTTAACCTTAATAAATTACAGACTAGCATTTAATATTTCGGCAAGTTTTAGACGTAATAAGATTAAGAATGGAAAGCGTTTAGAGAGAATAGTTTAAACTTTTCGTACAATAATTTAACTTCGTATACAAATTAACAAAAGTTGATGTTGAACAAATGAAACAAAAATCATATCAACTGATTTTTCTGTAATCAAATTTTAATTTAACAGGTTTAAAACTTAAAACTTCAGCTGGGTCATAAGTGTTAAGCTTTAAAACTTTCAATTTTGGATACCCGAAATGCTGCTCTTCTCCCGTTCATAAAACTATCAATTTGAATTAGTTTAGTTAACATGGCGATAGTTATATGAGCAAAAATCGGTTGATATTATTTTAATAAGTTAACTTCTCCATCAAACTACACAGCACAAGTTCGTTCGCATATGATATATTTTACTTCAGCTGGATATTCAAAATGTGTGCTATTACATATCAATTTATCTATGATATGACACTTTAATTCGATGTATATAATTAAAAAAACATGCTTAGCAGCTGAAATAAAACAACATATAATTTAACCAGCCTTTAGTAGCAATTAATTTAGTAATCGGCTGGGGAGGGACGGGGCCATTCTCATACATCTGCAGAACGTGAACTAAGGCTTGGTGTACGACTGTGAAGCACCACTTTATGACCATTTTTGGTCACAAAACCATCACTTTGTACAAGCACCGCTGTTTGTCTACCTTCTAATTCCCCGTCTCCGTCAACATCGCTTTTATCGGATTGTTCTGTTACACCACAACGCTGACGTTTATGTTTACGCCACGCATTTTGTATTAGTCTAGCACAATATTCTTCACGCTGCCGCCACAACGTGGAACTCACAGTTTCGTAACCAGGAATAACAGCTTTTGGTTGTACTTCACTTAATTCTGCCGATTCTTCTATTGCATTACCTTTTCTAGCAAAGAAGTCTTTAGTAAGTGCATCTAGAATATCTACACAGAACATCATATCTCCTGTGCAAATCGCTATGTCCATAGACACAATTTTATATTTATTAGGTTTATGAATTTGAAGAGGAGGTTCAAGCACATCGAGGAAATCTGATAACTGATCGTAGCGAATGTATTGAGTTCCTTCCGGATCAAATTGTTGCCAAATTTCGTAATACATATCGTAATCGTCGTCTGTTAAACCCTCCTGAACTTCTTCAGTAGCTTGTGAATAGTTTTCCAAAATTACAGCAATGTACATATTTATAACAATAAGAAACGATATCACTAAATAACTAAGTAGAAAAGCTATGCCAATAGTGGAATTTCCACAATTTCCTGTTTCACCAACTTCTATATTCGGCTGATCGCACTCCTCTTCATTGATGATACCATCTAAAACACCATCCCAACCGGCGGAGGTTGACATCTGCCAAACAAAAATTATTAGCTATTCAAGCCCTCTATCCTCTCTCTCAAAGACGACATGTTTTCACAAACCTCGAGAAAAGTTTTTTACTTACCTGAAATAACAATATCATCGACTGTCCAAACGTTTTAAAATTGTAGACGTCGTCTATTCCACTCTTCTCTTTTACGTGCATGAAGAAAGACATTCCAAAAATGGCAAAAATAAACATAACTAAAAACAATAGTAAACAAATATTAAACAATGCAGGCAACGACATGGCCAACGCAAACAGTAACGTTCGTATGCCTTTGGCACCTTTAACCAAACGTAACACTCTTCCTACTTTAGCAACACGTACTACTCGGAGTAATGTTGGCGATACAAAATATTTTGCTATTATGTCACTTAAGACCAGACCTAAAACACATCTACTTTAATCACCACTCAAGAAACTACACCAAAGTTACCTAAAATTGATAATATAACGACTACTGAATCAAAGAGATTCCATGGCTCGGTGAAATAATGGTAACGTAATGCAAATACTTTCATGAGGCACTCGGTGGTGAAAATACAAATAAAGATTGAGTTAAGCCAATCTAAAATATCACTAAAAGTCTTTGCTTGTTGATAATGATCCATTGTCATCGTCAACATGTTCAATCCGATAAAAAGCATAATAAACATATCAAATTTTTTGTTTGTCACTATTTCAAACACTATAGCTTGAGGTCTCCACTGTAATTAAAATATATATATATATATATATATATATAGTACTATGTAATCGAATCCGAATTTTGTTCGACTAACAGTTATTCGACTGCTGTTTTTCGACAGTTGAAGAGAAACAGCGTAAATAATTTAAAATAACTGTTAGTCCAACAAAGTTTGGCCTTTACCTTTGGCCTGGGCGTAGCCTTCATCGGCTTTTTGGAACCCATCTTCTTCATGGCGTTGTAGTATTTTTTCTGATCTTCCGTCATGAACAATTCCAATGATCCTCCTGCGTGCAAAAGAAATTTTTTATAAGATTTATTGCATCAAGATAACCAAAACTACTAAAGTGATACTTATCTTCTTTTTCTGTTCGTTAAAATTGTCTATGATTACTCCTATGAATAGGTTCAGAGTAAAAAATGAACCAAATATAATAAAGAACACAAAATATAAGTACATGTAAATGTTTGTTTCTCTTTTGGGCTGTTTATCTTGCTGCAAAGAAAGTATAATTTAACACTTAAGTTATAGAGTTGGAGTTAAAATCACACCTCTCTAGAGTCGATTGCGTCGTTCATAATAGGAATCCAGCCCTTAAAAGTTGCTACTTGAAAGAGGCATAAGTACGCTTTTCCGACATGATCAAAGTTCATTCGTGAATTTTCCCAAGTATAGTTTTCGGCTATACAGGCGTTGACATCCGGTATTATTTCATAACTCAATGTCGTTTTATTTTGATCTACACACTAAAAATAACATAGAATTTTAAAAGTGCCTCTTGGTTATAACGGACGAGTATTACTTTGAAATATTTTCCTGCAAAAAGTTGAACTCCCATAATCGCAAATATTAACCAAAATATTAAGCACACTAGCAAGACATTGAAAATAGATGGAATAGCTTGTACAAGAGCATTTACAACAACCTATAAGAATTTAGTGTTACAAATAAAAATGTTAATGTTTTTATTACATACTCGCATGCCCTGCATACGCGACATAGCACGTAAAGGTCTTAAAGCTCTTAACGTTCTCATAGTTTTGAAAGCTTGAATTCCACCCGCACCACACAAAGAAGCTATGAAATTGATTAACGACACCTAAAAATGAATATAAAATTCAAATGAAGAATAAACAGATCACATTTTGTTTCATATAAATGATTAACAGACGTTTACTGATGGAAGAAGCAAAAACTGCTGATATAGTTGTTCAAGGTGAAGCGGTCAAATAATTGAGAAAAAATGTTTGGTACGTACCATTACAATAACAAAGTCAAGCCAACACCACGCATTTGTGAAGTATTTCTGAAATCCAAGAGCCAACCATTTTATCAACATCTCAAAGAAGAAGATAACTGTAAATATTCTGTCCATGTAATACAAAATGTCTTGCAAAATAGGCCTTTGTGGGAGATAAACATCTTCGAGTGCTAAAGCCAAACTACTTAGCAAAATCATGGTGATAACTGCTGTTTCGAAATATTTGTTCTCTATTAGTCGGTAGGTTTTAAATCGAAGGTTTGCCCATCCTTGCCAAAACGGTGAATCGTCATCACCAGCAAGAACTGGAAACTTTTTATAGCATGTTTCTGGAAAACAATCAGAAGCATAATCTTGGAGAATAATGTCGTCTGTTGTAGCGTCGATCATCTCCTGATGTATCGGACCTTCACAATCACATTCTTCATCTAATAAACAAATAATTGTATAACTGTTGGCCAAAGAAATATTTATATTACCATCTTCAATTCCCAATTCTTCTTTACTGGCATCCCGTTTTTCTTCATGGTCATCTGGATCTAGTGCGTTTGCACTACCTTTATGACTTTCATCTTTGAATCTATTTTTATGGCTTCCATACGATTTATTACTAATTTGATCATCTTCAAGATTACCTATAAAATCTCCGTGATCTAAAATAGAATTACCAATAGTTTTGCTTTTATTTATACTATTCTTGCCTCTTTTGAAATTTGATTTAGAATCGCCTAAAAATATATAAATCTCTAATTTTCGCTTTCAGATTAACTTTTTAGAAAATTATTATCAAGTTATTTGTGAATTTAAACTTAAATAAATTTTAATCATTTTAAACTTGAGCCCAAAATTCCAAGGTGAAATTCTGGGCTCACATTGAGAATTTACGTCGAGACTTCGAAATCAAAATTAAGAAATAAAAGTTATTATAAATGGTTTCGGCTGAATATGCCTGATAATTGTCTAAAAATTTAATAACGGGCGTGATTTCTTTCTTCAATTCCATTGAAGATTTTTTTAGTGTACAAATAACTTTATAATAATGAGCAAACACTATTGGTAATTTAATCGTGAATGTCTTACCATGAATTGTAAACTCCATACCATCACCAATAGTGACTTCCAGTCTGTCTTTTGGGCTTTTCTTGTCGCGAAATATAATGCCATCTGCTAAAATTTCATCCCCTGATAATTCTAAAGCTCCATCTCGAGTATCTACAAAATATTACTTACAATCTCATCATAGAAAAAAATTAAATTTATATTAATGAACCATTTGTACAACTTCATATGTTAACAGTTGGAATAAATTGCTACTGTTTGAAAGCAGCTTGCAGTACTAGGCAAAACTACCAAATAAAACTAAAACATATAGTGCAAATTTAAAAAACTAAAATATTAAATACTTAATAATTAAATAACAACCTCCAGTGTATCGTGTAATGTTTAATTTGTAATAAAATTATTTAATATTTTTCCCTTTATCTAATGAGATTTTAACTCTATTTCAAGATAATGTAAAACAGGGGATTCCCCGCTAGGTAATTTTGTTTGCTACTGTTTGATAGTAAAAATGCTTTTACCTAAAACAATTACATAAAAATTTAGAATTTATTAACTCATAAAATTTAAAAATTTACAAGCTAACCAAACACAATAAATATTTATTTTATATTTTTATAAGCTTGTTAACTTCAAAATTTTAATTTTGGTTTTTGATTTTAATAAAAATCTTCCAGTTAAACCATTTTAAATACTTCTTGCTACAATTATCAACTGTAGCTAAAGTTACATAACTGTAATAAGTGGAACAGTATTGTGTTATGTAAGTTTACTGTCAATTAAGAAAAACTCTACAGCATACTCTACGAAAACGAAATAAAAAAGCTGGAAGAAAAGATATTTGCAACCAATTGAAATACTTCGCATTCTTGATTTGATAACGTCAATTACAAAACATACTTAGATCAGTTCACATAAAAGTGCTAAACAAAAAGTGTTTTAAAAGCATACAGCTGATCAGCAAGCAAATCCAGCAAGCGATCAGATTGGATAAAAACCTTGGTTCCAACTGTTGGACGGTCCCTCACCTGGAGGCTGGTCAGATATCTGATTGGTGAGTTTAAACCGGATCAATTTCAAAATGTGCATTACACTACTTTTAATAAAATCTATACATGTTCCAATTCTTTCAAACGCTTCAGCTATTTTGTTTGTATCATTATCAGCAGTTGTTGCGGATAGATTGGCCGAACCAAAGTTGCTCAAAAGCAAAGCCAAGAAAAGATTTAGAACCTGCAACAGAACAATCCATAATATATTATTACTTGCTCAAACCGTATGATCTATTATATTTTACAAAACAATACTCACAACAAGATTTCCAATCACTACTGTCGCAAGGAAAAATGGAATGCAAGACACATCTCCAACCAACATGCAATCCCACATAGATTCGATCCATTCCCCACACAATACTCGGAATACTATCATAAAGGAATGCATGAAATCTATAAAATTCCATCTTGGAACGGAGTGATCAGAAAATCTATCCACGTTGTCTAAAAAACCAATTCAATAGTAAAATAATTTTTGGATTCAAAAACACAAGTCAAACCTGTATAGTTTTTACCGAACAGCTGCATACCCATGACGGCAAATATGAATATAATAATGCACAATACAAACGTCAGGTTACCCAACGCACCCATAGTTTTGCCCATAATAGATATCAATAAATTCAGAGTTGGCCAAGATTTGGCTAATTTAAATACTCTCAGCTAGAAAGAACCCAATTAAGAGGAGCTTTGGGTAAACCAAATCATACTTACCAATCGAAACGAACGCAAAACGGACAACCCTTGCACACCTTCCAATCCTAACTCGAGCAATGATAGAAATACAATAATGAAATCAAATATATTCCAGCCTTCCTGAAAGTAGTATTTGGGACTCATCGCTATCAATTTTAAAGATGCTTCAATTCCAAATGTTGCAGTGAAGAACTAAAATGGATTACGGTAAGTCCATAAACCATTTGAAGAAGGTTAGGCAACTTACGTAATTACCGCTTTTCAAAGCTTTTTCTAGATTTTTGTCCATATTATGGTGATCCAAAGCCATGAAGAGTGTATTTACCACAATACATAATGTGATGAATAATTCTACAAATGGGTCGAATACGATGAGTGCTACATACTTCTGAAGAGTTAACCAAGGCCAACAACAGTCCCATACACATAAAATATCTATCATTTTTATTGCATTTGCTAATAAACGTTCTTTGACTGTTGGTTCGTCTTGCTCATCATCATCATTGGCTGAGAAATAATAAACAGAAACTGTACGAAGTATTAGTAAAAGTAAAGTTGACACACTCTTTTTTGGGGAAAGAGGTTTTGTGCAGGTGAGCAGTGCAACAGCTGTTCTTAACCGCTGGTTAAGTTGCTTTTACATTGGTAATCGATTTGCACGTATTTTATAATTCTGATTTTACAATTTTGCGATTGTTTACTGTTTGTGATTCTAATAACGTGAGAATAACTAATTATCTATTTCTTATAAACTTGATCTTATACAATGAAAGAAATAAATGATTTTCTAAGAACAAAATTGTAAAATTTGCTAAAAATGAATAGAATTAGCGTTAGTTCGACACCATCGTAATTGCTTCACTTTTAATATTTATTTAACTCAGTTAAAATCAGAATTTAGTGTTTTATAGTTTATAGCGTGGTTGAAAGAATGTGTCATCCAGTAATAAAAACTATTTGATTCGTTAAGAACGAACGGGATCATTTGGGTATTTCTACAATAAAGTCTAAACAAATTCTACTTCAACTGTGGTAATGAATGAATGACCGATTAAAAAATGAAACACAAAAGTATGAGAAGTCAAGGTTCTATATTAACCCTCCGTCGGACAGATGAGACCAGTCCTCACCCATGTGGTATACAGAAGGTGTACCACAACATTTGACGGACGGTTAAGGTTTGAGTCGAATACACTTATCAAGACAAAATGAAGTAATGTGTATTACTATTGAGATATTGCACTGTATGTTACGATAATTACTGCACTTAGTACTTTTGCACCAAATTACATTACTAAACATCAAAGATATTGTGCAACCAACATAATACAAGTGATTTACAAATAATTTCAAATAAAAATAAATTTACCTTGTAAAAATTCCTTTTCTATTTATCTACGATTGTAACTACCAATGATGAACTCAAAATGGATTTACTGAATACACTACTGTAACTCTAATATACTGAGCAGTTTACATACATATAATACTTTTTTCAACTAGCACTTGTAAGAATTACTTTGTGCTGTTGCTAGGTTATATTACTAGGTTCAGCAAATTGCGATGGTGTACGTGTTGGTTGTAAACGGGACGTATGTTTGGAGATAGAAGGTTATGCATATTTACCTCCATGATCACTTGGTTCACTAGGGTGTCCAGCTGCTTGCTCAATAATGTTATTGAGAACCATTACATCTAAAACAGACATTATTTAATTTCAATTGAAGAAAAACCTTTTGTACCTAGAATCTGAAAATTTTGCGTACCTTTCATGTCTACAAATGTTTGTTTTTGACCATTGTCAATGAACGGATTATCCAAGTGTTTTAATTTTGTTTCGCAGAGTCCAGTTGGTCCGTCCTAAACAACAAGAATAAATAATTTCTTTATTGCACCAACACCATAAGAAAATTTCACACTAATAAAAGAAATGAACACTTTTCTTACGTAATCTCCTCGATGAGGTTTGTGGTTTATTTCAGAGTAGTTTGTTGGTGGAGCATTTTTCAAACGATTCCTTAGTTGGCTTTCTTTCGTCATAAGTTTTCCATTTCCACCTATTCCACCAAGTAAATCTCCATGTGACGTGTACGACATTCGCGACATGTGTGATGTAAAGGAAGAATGTCGTGAACCTAATAATGATGAAGCAGTCCAAAGTACTGTCAAATATTTAAAGATCTCACCTAAATTTGCGTAATACATAGGAACAACCATAGCACCATTTTCTTCACTCATGGGAGTAACTGCATTGGAATCGTCAGCGTAAGGTAAATGTTCTTGCGCATCCAGGTATGTTGATAGAACCAGAGGTTTCCGATCTCCAGGTGGAGCAGCCATACGCCGATTTTGGCGCAACGTAAATTGATGACTTCCTCGTGATCCTCGTCGTAAATTGAAGGGAGATCCGGGAAGACTCAGACTTGCCTGAACACGGGACATGGTCTATACATGCGTGAGGTGTTGTTATCTAATACTTAAGTTATAAGAAGAATGGTATTGTACTTACTCCAGTAGAATACCATACTTTTCTGTTAATCTCTGTTAAAATCGGTTAATTACCGATTTACCCTTAAGGTCTTATTAACAATTTTATTTTAAATAGAGGGAAAATTTAAATTAAAATAAAACTTACTACTCTACAAAAAAATAAAACTTGTGAGTATGCATTTCAGTACAGTGTAGAAAAAATATATAAATGCGTGCATTTGCCTCATATTGAAGTTTATTGTTCATTATTAGACAAATTAAGTTGAAACACTATAACTGTCATGATCTTTATTTTTACTCACTATTTTAAAATTTTGAGATAATATGATTAAATCTTTCAGTCATCTGTTTTCAAGAGGGGATTCAATAAATATCAGGACACTTACAGCGCTCACTTTCCGTATCTTGGTGGGATTAGTTAGAACTCTTCTCTGCTCACTCACAGAATCTAATCCTTCAGATCGAATGCTCATTTTTTCTTTATTGTTGTCATCGTGACCTTTTTCTTGTCCAACAAAAAGTTCGTAACTGTGACATGAAAAATCGGAAGGTGATTTAACAATATCGGGTCCTGTGTCGGTAATTGTTGTGTGTGGAGGAGGGTGGCGATGACGTTCCAACGCTTCTTGTTTTGCCCTAGCCGCTTCTTCCGCTTCCTTAAAATTAATTATATTTTTCAAATAGTCTATAACGTGGTTACCGTTTTTCATACGCGAATTGCTTCTTCTTCGGCCGCTTCTTCTTCTTCTGCTTTCTTTTGTAATTCGTCGTATGACATGGCGACAATGGCTAAAATTAAGTTCACTAAATAAAATGAACCTAAGAATATGATAACAATAAAAAACAACATGTGCCAAGGTCCTGCCGATCGTAACACCTGTAATCAAAAATTTAGAATCCGTGAAAAAAGAAAAAGGAAAATATAAATTACCTGTTGGTACAAGTTTTCCCAAAAATCTTGTGTCATGAGTCTAAAAGCTGATAGAAATGCCCAACCGAAGGAATCAAAACTTGTGTAACCATGATCTGGATTTTTCCCATAACCTTGTAAGCAATGGTACCCTTCTTCACATGTTCTGAAATATTATTCAACAGTTAAGAAGTTATGTATATAACGTAAAAATTAAGGTACCCTGCTCCAGAAGAATTTCCACACAACGGATAAGCATTTTCACTTCCCCACCAATTAGCTGTAATGTTTTCAATTACGACCATAACATACCAATTATGTTTATAACTTACAATCGTTTTTAACAAAGCGGTCCCAATTTTCATGTGTTAAATTACCCCACGAACCATCCATTGGAAATAGTTTAATGCATTTTTGCGTCAATACACCCATATAAATTTGTAAACCCATAAGAGCAAATACAGATAAAGAAAACATTGTTAAAATTATCACATCGCGAAGATTTTTTACGGACTCAATTACTGCACCAACAATAGTTTTCAAACCTAAATAGAAAAGTTTTTTTAACAGAATTGTAAACTTAAAGTTTTCCTGTATATTAGTGATAATCAGGGGTTGGTTCCTAAATTTATTGCCCGCTGATAACTTCTTCACTTACCTGGCACAATGGCAACAGTTTTTAGAGCACGAAGTACCCTAAAAGTTCTCAAGGCAGCAAGGTTTCCAAGGTCGATACCCATTGTAACATAACTGAAATGTAATTTAAATTAATTTTAAATATTACTTAAGGTTTAAATTCATATTTTTACTTTTGATATACAGTAATGCTGCTACCATGTAATTACTCTATTAAGCGATAAATTTTAATACTTTTTTTACCTACTAACAATGCATTTTACACACCATGATGCAATTTTCCTATCGATTATGTTAATAATCTAATTTCTACTATAAATACCTAATTATACAAAGTAATTCTAAGTAATTTTACTAACTCTATTATTCTAATTGTCTTACATATACTTAAAATTTCTAAACAATTCTACACTCGATAAGAACAATTACAGATACAACACTCACTTGTAACAAAAATTATTACAATTAATTCAAATGTACTTTTAAGCCAATAGTCAAGAAAAGTAATCTGTGGAGTAGAAGAACTTTTGTACAAAAAGAATTTTAAATTATCAATTTTTTCCTTATTTTTTTGTGTGTGTTTTATTTCAGTGAGTCTAAAAGTTGAGATCGTTGACCTACAAGTCTAACAAATGTGGGTCAAGCTTTCGGAGTCTGAAGTCTAACTGCTTACAATATTTTAAGTGAAATACCTAATCATTTTCATATTATTCGACAATTTAGGTATTTGCTGAAGAAAGTAAACATATCATTAAGCATAATCATTAAAATCATAAAATTTATATTATATTTTCACTTTTCCTCAACAAATACTTTGGATTTATGCTATTTGATCTTCTCATTATAAACACAAGTAATAAAATAAATAATTATATAGTTGAAATAACTAAAGATAACCTTTACGTCATCAGCTATGTTCACACGCAGATCATAGGTTAATAAAATAAGATATTAGCACTCTACTCGTATACAATATATTATGTTTTTATTTTTGTGAATCATTTCAACTACATACATATAGTCATTGATTGGACACTCTATACAGAAATAAATTAAATTAATATATCTTACATATTTTAATCTTACATATAATATAATATGTCTGACGATGGCTGTATGTAGTCGAAACGCGTTACAAAAATAAAAACATATGTATATACGAGTAGAGTGCAAATATCTTATTTTATTAAAAATATATGTAATACTTATTTGGTTTCCTAGTTATTAACGTAAAAGTGCTAATAAATAGTACAAACCAATCCAATAAAACGTATGATGAAATTGAAATAAATATAAACAAAAAATTATCATAAAATATTTTAGTTTCAATTTCAGATTTATTTTTTTAATTGCTACCATTTGGATACCATTTTTATAGTTAGGTTAGCATTCGACTAGAATGAATAAAAAATCGGACGAAAAGGAACAAATTGTCGGTACTAAATTTAGATAGTCGGTATGTATAGCTCGTCTTACGTAATTTCAACTATATCTACAGATACGTCATTTTGGACAAAAAAAATTAATCAAAAAAAAAATGTAAAAATGTACAATATCAGAATATTTTCTGTAAATAATTTGTAAAATTTTCTATATCAACTAAAAAAATGTTACAATGAAATTAAGTTCAAAAAACGTAAATTTTCAAATGAAATATTTCAAAATCGTTCCTTATAGGCACTTACTTTTTAATGCATCCTACGGTTGAAGTTATATTAAATTTTGACATGATTATTACTGTTTTATACAAAAATATTAAAAGTAGAAGCAGTTTGTCTGAATATTAAAATGGTTCTAGTTTCTATGACTAAATCTAGGTCTAAGCTACTCACGCTAAAGCTATCACTACGAAGTCGAGCCAGTTCCATGCATCTCTAAGGTAGGTGAATGGTTGAAGAATAAAACCTCTAGCCATCACCTTCACAGCAGACTCGAATGTGTAGATACCAGTAAATATCACTCTGAAAGTAACCAAGAAGCCAAATGAATTTTGGTTTCTCAAACCAAGTAAAATATACTTACTCAGTTGATTCTACAGCGGGTGTAGTAGGCATAATCATGAGAATGCAGTTGACGAGGATGGTAGTGATAATGAATAGAGAAAAAAGTTGATGCACTAGAATATAAATTGCTACTCGACGGATAGGATTAAATGGGTCAAGTATCCACATTGCGTTTGATGCACTAAATCGGAATATGTCCTTTCCCTTACTGATTACTATAAAAGTCTGAAAAATCATAAATATTAGTTCAACATTTTAAAGAAGTTGGTGTGTGTTCCGAATACAATCAAAAATATTTGGATTTTGACTCAAAGATTTAAATTTTTTCAGATGAAGATTGATTGAAAAGGAACTCTTTCTTCTGGTAGAATATAAAATCACATACTCTTTGGTTACTATAAAAAGGGTCGATGTCTTCAAGTGGTGTACTAGAAAGTTCTGGTGGGAAACCGCCATGAAATCGTACAGGTAGAGGCACTCCCTGTTCCAAACTTTGATCAGGTTGGGGGCCTTCATCTTCGTCCTCGTCCTCATACCGAATCTGTTCAAAATTCTTCAAATTTAGTACATACCATTTAAAGATGGGGTCAAAAATTATTGAATATGATTCCTAAATTAATTACTGAAAACAAATTCAATTAGAATGCATAAAATTAATTTTTTTTTAAAGATATCTGAAATTCTCCATGAAAGTTTTGTTCAGAATTTTAATTTTGCTATTTTTCTAACAAATTAATTTAAAATTATGCGCATGGTCAATCAGTTTGGCACAGATGCATATATTTTAAATTTTTTGGTTAAAAAATACTTACAGAAAGCAATATTGCCCAATTCAGAATAATTAAAATTTCGTCAAAATTACTTTGGCGATTAAACCGAAGTGTCCAATATGTATTTGATATCTTTCAAATAGGGAATAAAACCTTATTACCTTAAAGTTGTTGCCTTCTGAACAGGTAGTAACAAACACATATTGGACATACTGCATAGAACGAACTTAAAAAATTATATATCCAATATTGAAAATTGTCAGAGTAAAATTTTTGTGAAAAATGTATGTGCAAATTAATGGTTCTAGTTGTAGTAGTTTGATAATTTGTTTATACAAAGTGCAAGTGCAAGATTATTTTTTGGTTCATGTATTCTAATAATTGTAAAAAGTTTTTCTTATCAATCTAAGAATGCAAAATTAATTAATTTAATTAATTCAAAAATAAAAAGTTGAAATAAGATTGAATAAGCAAGCTTTCACAAACTCGCAGTAAAAGTTCATGCAATTCTAATTCAGATATTACTAAGTTAAGCGCCGTGTTTATTGAGAAGTGTTACTTTGGTTAAAATATATGTAATTCAATTATGGCCGAGTTCATAAAAATGTTAACAGGCCGTTAAATTTAACTGACCAATAGAAAATATCTGTTTCAACGGCATCTTAAGAATTTTATGGAAGCGGGCATTAGTAGTGTGTGATGCTTACTTAAAATCTCTAAAATTGTTTTTGAAAATTTCTGAGATAGCGTTTGAAGTGAGGAATCTATGACTGTACAACTGCGCCAATGCAGTGAGAAATAAAATCCTCGTTTATAAACGTGAAGAATTTTTATAATGCGGATGAGTTCATAAAGATAGCTCGCTAACTGTTTTAATTTTGATATGACATTATTGAATCGAATTAGGATTCAAGAGCTTTACTAAAGGCCATTATAACTTTCGAACAAATTATAACTTCGTGTCAATAGTTCGGTGTTTTTGGATCGATACTATATACGGCCATAGTTTAGTCGAAACGTAACTTGTGTGTTTAACATCTTCAATCGCCCGTCATAATGCATTTTAGAAAGTCCAGCTAAACGCTTTATCGCCAATTTATTGCCAATGCATCTGTGGCAATACTGTCCTTGAACGGATGAACAAAATTTAAAGTTCAATTTTTAGTATTTTGG
Organism: Cantharis nigra; assembly: GCA_958510845.1. Taxonomy (NCBI): domain Eukaryota; kingdom Metazoa; phylum Arthropoda; class Insecta; order Coleoptera; family Cantharidae; genus Cantharis; species Cantharis nigra. The sequence goes on along the minus strand of OY294034.1, from coordinate 5,823,691 downwards.
CGATGTTGCACGAGGAACTAAATGGAAATGAGGTAAACAGTTGGTTCCTTTTTCAACTTATGCAAATTTTATATTACAGCGTTCCTGATTCCCTTTACACCTTTCGTGAAAAGTTGTTCATCTTGGTTGGCAAACCGGTCTCCTTGGTATTTATTATTTTATCATTCGACGTAAATTTCCGACCTTTCAATTTTTTCAGTTGAGAGGAACGATAAAGTCTGAGGAACTAAACCTGGCATATAAAGGGGATCTTCGAGAATTTATTTCCAAAAAAGCGCTTTGCCGTTTCCACGAATGATGCAGCATTATGTAAATAGTATTAATCAAAAATAAGATCTAGCGAGCATAATTTATGAATTAAGTAAACATCTTTAGCTACCATGAGTGCGTATTAATTGATATAGTGGCGTCTAACAAAAATTAATTCTATATTTATGCAAACAACGTGTATAATTTGTGAAGGAAATGAGAATAGAGTTGGTAAGAAGAAAACTAATTTTTCAGAAATCCTAACTCAGATATTCCATTTCAATCTCTCTTCTTTTGTTCTATTGTATACTCAAGTTCTAGTGTAATGTTAACAAGTGAAAGCGGTTAAGTACTGGAGTATGGTGCAATTATATTTATAATAAAGTTTTATTGTAAATATGGCTTGTGATATTTTTGTGTTGGTGGCTATCTTATCTACCCATAATATGGCAGTCATCACTATAAGCGTTGCTGCAGCTAGTGTCCTTAACGCATCAAGCCTTCGCAAAAATGTAAGCTTTCTAATCAAGTGCATCAATAGTAAGTTTCTGAAAAAATAATAAAGTTGTTTTATCGAGCCCACATAAAAATCTTTATACCTGTGACCTATATATTCAAAATTACATTCACATGTTAATTAATGTAGACCCAATTTTTATTCATCACGATTTAATTTTAGTAAATTTACAAGGGTTGCATGTTCGTTCTTCAGAAACCCACTATCAAACACTAGGAAAATATTTTTATTTATATTTCATATGCTTTAAATAACATACAGTATCATTAGTATCTGAATTTGGAAAATTTTGAAACAAAATTATTATTGTTCAGTTTGGCATTATAAAAAATATTTTAAAACTTTATTTGACAGAATGTAGGCCAAAGATATGCAATACATAAAATTTTATTGGCCAAAAAACGTTTATTAGTTCGCTTGCAACCAATAGAATTTTGCAATTTTGTAGTGTGCATTGCGGTGTATATATTTGGCGGTGTAGATCTGACCTCATTATAGATTATACTACTACATAAAAATAAATTTTTAAAAATATGCTTTAAATTAATTAAGATTTCAATTTCATCCAGTTAATTTTTGAAATTAACATGTTTCTCTAATTGTGTTCAATTGTCCTGCAATAATGGTTTGGTTAATCTGCTCATATAGAACTTCTACGATACTTTGCATACATTTGCATTTAAGAGCTTTTCCTTGTTAAATGGTATTTCTTACAAATGCACATACTAACTAATACTGTATGTTTTTCATATTCCATTATTGCAATTAGTGTATCCTTTTTCATTTGCGAAGGCGTGTTTGGCTAACGCATATCATACTAAAATGCTTTTGGTTAGTAATTTTTACATTGAGTTTTGTACTTCCCCGAGAGTTAATATCAAAATTTTTGGAAAACGTCAGTAATGTAAAAATTACTAACAGGCACCAATTGAACTTAAGGTTTTGCAAATGAGAAATGCAAATGACGACTTTTGCTAGCAATCCACGATAAAATAATAATTTTGTCAGATATTGCAAATAAAATCGTCAAATGCAAGATTTAGCTAAAAAGCAGTAGCTTTCTGAGCTTTCTTTAATAGAAAATCTTACTTCTTTTTTCTTTTTCCTTCGTCCAAAACTGGTCTGCAATAAAGTTTACAATTTTAACATTGATAAGCAAACATCGCTCACTATTCTACTGTCATTTCAATATTTTAACGTAATTATTCTGTTAATGTATTTCTTCTTTTTCATGTTTTTTTTTAAAGGGGTAACTCATGCAAATTTCAGCATATAATTTAAAATACTTTTATTAACTAATTTTTCATTATATGCTAAATTTTGTTATTTAATCTAAAATCCTCCAAGAATATGTTTTTGAAGTCCAAAACTTAAAAATTTGGGAACACTCCATATTCTTGGTAGAATGTAGATTATGACATAAAGCGACACCATTTTTTAATGCAGACTGCAAATTTATTTTCAGGTTGACGACAACAAATGAGTTACTTATCGATTTAAAATGACCGCCAATTCAAGGGTAAAATAGCCTTATTGTTTATTAAATGGTGTTATGAATTTTTTTTAATATTTTTTGTTTAGTTTATAATGGTTGTTAAGTGAGTACAGTAACATGCAAAATCAAGCATGATTTTATTTGTTACAAACGTAACAGACCTGTAAAAAAGAAGAAATATTTACAAGAAATGTAAAAGGATAAAAAGATTAGCGCTACTTTCTAATTAGGTAGTACTAAATTACTCACAGTTTCAAATGGCTTTTGTAGAATGTAATTACTTGATAATAATTTAAAAACGCATGGAATACTGATTGTTTGTATAATACAGAAGAAGAAGAATTAAACAAATATATAAAAACAAACAAAATTTGAAAACATTTTTTCATTGTTTTAATTATTCCAAACGTTTTTATAGTTACACTTGTTTAGTTTTAAATGTTATTGTGAAGGTAATATTGTGTAAATAAGTTTTTTTTGTAGAAACATTGTACTTACACTTTATTTGTATTTGAGATATCTACGAAAAATAAATTAAAACTTTTTTGTTGTACAATAAAAATATTTTTACTTGCATTCGTCATTTTGATGAGCAATTTTGTAATTGCTTTTTCATATATCTTAAATATTGCGCATCATAGATCGATAGGCAATCAAACTTTATGTCGATTTTATTACAAATACTAGAGAACTTTTACGATAGCTTGACTTAATGAAATTTAATTTTTTATTACACTAAAGTGTTATCCTCAATTAAATTGATTCAAATTTCGCTAAAGAGGGTCCGAAAATAGAATTTCCCGCTTATGAAGGACAAACTTTTTGGCCAAATCATTACAATCCAAAAACTTCTTTGAAATCAGGTGTCATGATCGCTAGAGTTCTAAGCGGTATATATCCTAGTATATCAACCCATCAACTGGTTAATGATTTGCCACGATTAACATCAAAACCTGGGTTACAGGTAAACTTAATTTTGATTCTAGGAATTTTATTCGACAAGCATTTGTTTAATACGACATAGTACATTTGTTCGACGATATTTTAACAACATGAACAAATGTATTTGTCGTATAAAATTTCATGTCGATTAATGTTAAGTCGAACAAAAGCAGTCAAATAACTGGTAGTCGAACTTATTTTCAGGTTTTGGAAAATTTTATATAAACTACTTCTGAAACACATTTTTAATGATTATTTTAATTTTTAATTATTTTAAATATTTCATTTTATACTGTTTTTTTTTACTGTTAGTTTTCAATTTAATTATTGTTTAAAATTTTTTTGGTTTTAAAACCATTTTAAATTGAATATAATAGATAAAACGCTTAAATAAATAATCCATAAAAATACTAAATTAAACATAAACTCAACTAATGATCCGGTTTTGAAAATTATTTTGGTACAGCAAGCGTTGAAGGTATCAAAATTTGAGTTTTCAAAAAAAGTTAAAATTGAAATTTAAAAAGTAAAATAAAAATAATCATAAAAAAATATATAGAATATTTTTCAAAATATGTGTGCAAAAACTAAAATAAATTGTTAAAACCACAATAATAAGTAAAATATAAATATAATGAAAATACTGTAAAAAATGTAAAATCAGAAAATAATTAATTTAAATTATAGTTATTGTGTAAATTTTTGAGTCAAGAAATGTAAGCTATAGGTTTGATTTTCAAATATTTTTAAGGCAATTCAAAGTCATTGCCATTGCAAATCGATTTCTTTGTATCTATACCGGATTTATTAGGTTTTTTATTATCCTTTAACATTTTCCTTTGCTGGATGATGACTGTAGACCGACACTTTCAGTTTTGTGACCGCCCCCTATTTAACCCACCTTCTAAATTAGGTAGTTTAATATTATATAGCCAACACATAAATATGTTCAAGTGTCGGAATTGATTTTGTATTATAATAATTATTGTTTAGTTTAAGTTATCGATTTCAGATTAAGTCGAAATAAAAAGCCAAATAATTCTGTTATTTAGAACAAGTAAAAAATTGCTATTAAGGGTGTGTTAAATATAGAAGCAACCATATTGAATTGATATGTCAAATTTATCAGTTTCAAATTAATACAGCCAGGCGTTTAATAATAATAATAAATGACAATTCGAAAAATACCACAATTTGATATGTATTGACTGTAATAGAATGTATACTATTCTATTATTTATATTAAGTTATATTTGCTTGAAATCAATTTTACTATCTTGCGTATGTATGTTCCGTAATGTTCGACAAGTAATTTAACAAAATTGTCTAGATAATTTTGAACAGACCAAAAATAAAAAAAAATATGATTTTGTTGGTATTAATAGGAAACAGTAAACAGTGTCTGTATCGACATTAAATTGCAAAATAATTTATATTTCTGCAATATTTAATTAAAATTAAATAAACAATTAAAATTTAAATGTTTAATATCTACGTACACTGCTTTTCGATTATGATATATACCAAATATATGTAGTATAATATTAGTATAGTATACATAACTATACTATACAATATTAACCCGGCATGTCAATTTAACTTCTAGTATTACTTTCATGATCTACTTATTTCATACATTTCAAATACAAATAAAGTTTTGGTATTCCGATTATAATTTAATTTTTCTATTATTATATGTAGTTGCTATTGCTAAATATGTAATATGTTTTGAAAAAACCCAAATGACAATATATACGACTGCATAAATGAAACTGTAGAATGTAGATATCCACGATGCAGAGCAATATCTGGATAAAAGGTTTCCAACGTTACCTCTCCTTCAACTCTTTTCTTTTCGAGTTCCTTCTGCTTGGCATATTCCTCAGCAATGCGAGCCTCAATGGCTGCAAGCGACTCGCGTGTAAATGGACGGAATAAGCTGCGCTCTTCTTCGGAAAGGTCAGAGACGTCGGACATGTCTCCTCACACCTAGGCCCCCACGATACCCTAAAAAATATATAATTGTAACTTAACTGGAAAAAGAAAAACAATTTAAATGTTTTGTAAGCGTGTTTTCTAGGTTTTGCATTCATTCAAACAGGATTAAACTTTTAAATATACCAATGACATCATGACAAAAGTATTAAGAGATTTAAAATCAATTTTTGTACATCTGCAGTTTCCATGAATTTAATAGCTGTAAATATAATAAATTTATTAATTTCTAGTGTAAGATATCTAGGTAAGATAACATACATTTGTATACCAGTATACAAGTATGTAACGTATATAGCTCCGATAGCTTTAATTTCAAATCCCATTATTATGAGAATTAATAGTATTTTTATTCAAGTTTATTACTTTATCTCATAAGAAGCTCAATATAGTAGATCATAATTCAAAAAAATAATATGTTGTGTTACGTGTATTGAAAATGATATGTTTTTTCAATATGTTTCATTTACCAATAATATGTTAAATATACATATGCATAATTTGAATGAGAAGGAACGTTATTGCATTATTTGTTTTCATCAAAAAGCAATAATGTTTGAACTGCTATAATAACAAACACAACCACTCAAGCAAGATGAATGACACTAACTTGCGAAAATATTGTATACGCGTGCGGATAAGCTTTTACTGACGGCGCTGCGAATACGTTTCAAAATATCAATCATTATAGGTAAATACATATGTACAGAACGAATCAAATAAATACATCTCAGAAATCCCTATCAAGCATGCACGTGTATCATACCACTTTTGATATTGTAAAGGTAATGAAAATTTTTGCTTTCAATAAATTTGTTAATTTCATGACATTTGATACCTTATTGTCTCTATACCTAAAAATAATTTTTGTTGGCTACACGCAATAAGGGGATGACATAATTTGTCAACCAGCAAAATCAAACCAATACGTCTTTTCTTTCTATATGCAAAGCTGCCTGAAATAACGCAAAAAGCAATTATTTTGCTACACTTTGCTCTTTACGTGACTTTTCCTATTTTCCAAATTATCAGCAGTAATTTTAATTTCAATTTAATATGGCCGAATGATTTCGGATAAATGGTGACCAAAAATAAAACAAGCGAAATTTCACCATTCATAGAATATTTCAGGATTTTTGCCACGTACAGTTAGCAGCACTGTTTTACACATTTATTGCTGAATTTTGTTGTAAAATATAAATATGTGAAAGCGAATGTAAGTTTAGCTACATTTATGTACACCCAGTGAGAAAGTAACAATTCCTTTTAAGAATAACCATTTAAGATGTTTCGGAGAAAATGTAAGCAAAACAAAAACCAAATTTTGAATAAGTTTCAACTTCATTAATCAAAAAATAACTGAATTTTGTTGCCATTGAGATTAATTTTTACATAAATAATATTTTAATTAAAAATGGCAAAATCAAAAATAGAAATTCATAATCAAGAATAAATTTGCATACGAGATAATGCGTAAACAAACATTTTAAATTGATAATTTAAAAATTGAAAAAGATTTTAAACTTTGATTATTTCACAACAAAGTTTTCAAACAAATTTTTATTCCAGTACAAATTATTGTTTAATTTAAGGTTGAGATTATTTTAGTGCATAAAAAAATTGGTTTTCCGGATCAAGGTATCAAGAGGTTAAACTATTTGTATTTCTTTCTAGAAAATTATATTAAAAAACTTTACAGGATATTGGAATTCACTTTATTCTGTTTTTGTAAATCAATTTTTCATAAATATTTAATTTGTGTCGTCTGCCTCAAAACTACCAGAATAGAATCCGTGCTTTTATTTATGTATAATCACGGTAAACAAATTTTTATGATATTTCTGCAATTTAAATATTTCTTAATACAGGGTGTTCTGAAAAGTCTCCCATATGAAATATAGATACCAAATTTAAGCGATAAATTTTGTTTATAAAGGGCAGGTTTGTATTCCAGCTTTCTGTTCACACCTTGTATAAGAGATAATTAAAAAACTTTTGTCACACTGTAAGCCATTCAAAAAGTTTAAAACTTTTTTATCCTTAAACGTAACGCTTCCTATTATTTGGTTAGAATAATCCTAACGAAGTTGAGTGACTTAGTAGCGTTTGGAAAATAGAATTCAGCAGGTCAAGATCGATAATCTTGATTCTAAAAATGTTTTGTGGAATCGCGTTTTCGCCTATTTATTAACCTAGTAAATACATTTTCACGCCAATTGATCAATGACCTCCAACTGTAAACAGAGGAAGAACTTTGAACGTTCAAAGTAGATTATGTCCACTTTTGATCCAAAAATTTTCCCAACAACGCCCAAAGTTGCAATTTCAAAGCAAATTAACCTTACAGTATTATTACAGTATATTCGATAAGTTTGTTTAAAATAAGAATGCAGTAGCTTAAGCTGCAACAGAGTAAGGTACACAAGCAAACGTGACAAAATTTAAATATTTGAATTAAGACGCAGGGGTCGATTATAGAAGAAACTAATGGAAACTAATTTTCCATTTAAATTAGAAATCTGCTAAAATATTCAGATTCTGTTTTCAGAACTTTGACACTGTTGAACTTGCTTAAAAATTTATATTGCTAAATTTGGTGCACTTTTCCGCTTCATTAGAAATTGAGATAATTTCGATAAGTTCGAAATTAACTACCAATTGGTTTTCCTTTACCGTTGAGTTTTTGAATCACTTAGTGCACTCTACATCGCAAGACAAATTAGATAAATAAATTGTTTTATGATTTTTCAAAACTTTTTTTCAAAACTGCCGTAAAGGTCAAAAATTTTAATTCGGCCTTTAAATAATGTCTATTGTGTTCTGTTTACTTGTGAATAAACTAAGGATTACTTAGAGATTAAGGATAAACTTACGTGAACGAATTATAAGCGAGTAGCTTTTAATTACTTACTATAAGTATATTTACACAGTGGGATCAAGTGTTTAACGTGAAATCCAAACCATGGCACAAATAATTCAGGAGTAGCTAAGATGTGAGTACACTATTATTAAGTTGACAGTTTAATCTATTGGCCCTTCCACAAATATATTTATTAAAATTATCAGTCTTATATGTTTGGAATCCACTTTAATCGGTAAACAGGAATCAATTAATCCTAGTATTTTAAATTTATATCTGTTGAACATATTATTACAAATTATCTCAGCCTTATAGTTTGAGCAGTTGAACTTATATTAATCCTAGTGCGGTAAAAAGTATTTTTGATCATCTTCTTGGCAGAAGTTCTGTTTTACTTGTAAGAGGTTAATATCTGATATTTCTCCGTTAATGACAACTGGAAAAACAACGAAATCCATACCATAAAAGTTTTCCCGATTGAATAATCATTATAGATTATTCATTATAAAGTTTAAAGTTCATACCAGTTTAATTATAATTTTTTGTTATTAATATTCCTGCATTTCTAAAAAGCTTAGAAAATTAATATTAATTAACTTTGTAAAACGGTAGGTAATTGAGTGATTTCACCATTATCTTATTTATTATTAATATTAAATAATTTATTATTTTAATTTTTTTTTAGCACAAATTGTAGAAAAACATCGATAGCGTATTATATAAAAATGGTTTAAATCGTTATTTTAAATGTTTAATCACTTTGTGCATACTGCACTTACGTTACGAGCGAACATGCAATGGAGTTTCCCGGCTTTGATTCGCGTTACTGATAAGTTGTTCGGGATTCACGAAATTCTAGAATACTAGCAGCGGCGTAGATCCGAGAACGCAGTTTTGCTTTGTCGTCATTCCAAATTTGTAAAATTCTAGCTGTGTTATTGCCTCAAATGAATAAACGAAAGTTGCTCATCTTTTCATTAGGTCCTTAACAGGTTTGTAAAATAAAATCCATAACAAGATACGTTTTTCTGCTGACACTTAGCGTAAAAAATCTATTGGGAAGCGTAAGTCTCGTAACGTTTACCCCCTACGTTGAAGCTTACGTTCAGATTATTGCACTTTACGGTATATACAAGGATTGATTATTTTGAATTGCGTTTATGCATTAAAATTAAATTAATTATAATAAGTAGGCCGCTTTTCTTTAATTAATGTAGAAATTTCCTAAACATGAAACACTTCCAAACACCGAAATCCTTCTTAATTTCAATAAAATTATACTAAAGCTAAGAAATTAGTAAATATTAAGTTATTTCGTTAAATATGTGCAAAATTTACAAGAATTTGTGAATAAATTTACTTTATTAATATAATTTAATTATGATTTTATTGGAAGCTTGATCAAGTAGATTGTAAAGTATAAATAGAATGTATAACTTTAACGAAAGTGTTCAATTCATTTAATAAATCCGCCTCAATTAGTAAACCAAATTTATTGCCAACTTTGTAAAAAAAATTAGGTTAAGTTTGGCTACTTAGAATAAAGAAGTCCTCGTCTTAATCACGTAAATAGTCGGTTATTTTATAAAATAATGCGAAAGGGAATTTTTTTGACTAATTGCAAAAATTATTTTAATGAAATAACTTACTCGGTTTTCCGTGCGTAAAATATTGCCGAGTAATGTTTAGGACCATTGATAGAATTTCATTCCTTTAGACAAGCGCGTTCATTATATTATTGCCACAGAATCGATTTTGACTGCAGCATGCGGTTACACAAAGTGCTCGTTCTACGTAAAAAAGACCACTTCGGCGTTTCCATGAAGTAGCACGACAATGACTCACGTGAAAAACTACTGAAAATAGATTTTAGATTCTTTTCGAAACAATTTTAATGCAATGCAGATAATTAAATAAATTTTTGGGAATTTGTTAAAATGAAATCAAGCAACCCCAAAATGTTGGAAAATTAGGGAAAACATATCATTTATTTCGTTTTATCTGCGGTTGTTGCTCCTGACCTGACCTACTAATTTATTGGTGCGTAAACTAAAATGTTTATTAAAAACTGCGAAGTCCTTTTGGTTGGTCCCGAAATGTAATGTTCAATAATTTTAAATTTACAAGAAAAGAAAGCAGTTGTGGTTGTTTTTAATTAAACCCACTTGTAATTAGATTTATGTTTCCATGTGGCGCCCAAAATCTCGACGGCGAAAATCCAGATTTTGCCTATCCCAATACGCAAAAATGTTAACATGACAACTCATCGACATGACAAACTTCATCTTCAGGATAACAAAGTTGGTTAGTTATTTGTCGCTTTCATTGACTAATTAAAATTAAAGGTCAAATTAAATTAAATTAAATTACTACATAAAAACATCCAAACATACATTTTTGTACATCAGAATTCAAGTTATTTTAAAGTAAATAGTTTCACAGAATTAAACTTGTGAATTATTTCTCATAATAAAGAAGAAAGAAACTATTATAGAAAAAGTACACCCCTACTCTTGACAAAGGAAAAATATTAATTTCCTCGAAACAATATTTTGCTTTGTGTGCATTTTTTGCCGTAGTCAGGTGTAAATAAAGGATATACACTGGGCTTCATACGCTATTTCATTTTTATAATATAAAAATTATTGCTGAGTGTAAAATATCAATATTTTGAAAAAACATAAATTTAAATGTAAAATAAGAGGCAATAGAGTCCCCAACTGTGTAACCCATGATGATGATGTATGTATATGTAAATATCTATCTATAGGGGAAATATATTGGTTTTAGTACCAACATATAGAAGCAATTCATAATATTATCAAGGCGCAATACTGAACTGACAAAAAAATTAAAGTTTTTGATTACAAAAACTATAGGTTTACTTTATCGGCTGGGCATATTTCTTTAACAATAAAATCAAGTTATATAATATTTTTCACGAAAACGTGGTTTGTATCGTCACGACATGTGCAATGTTTATTGTTTGAAAAAAATTTATTCCGGAAGGTGAAACTCCTGTAAATATTTACTCACTACTATTGCGACATTAGATATAATACTTGAGGGAAAAATTTAGTGAGTAATAATTTAAAATTAGTGTCCTTTTTGAGTTTTTAAATAATAATTGTTTCCACTATACTGTTAAAATTCTATTATTTTAACTTTTTGTTTAGTTCTGTTAAATATTATATTTACATACTACTTCTTGAAATTGTGTTACCTAACTTAAATAATTTGTTCAGTTGGTATTTTTGGTTTATAGATTATCAAAAATATTTAAAATATCTAGTAATTTAATATTAAAGGATTACACGTGTAGTAGTAGTGTAGTAGAATCATAAAAAGGAATATTAAATGAGATTGCACGATACATTCTAATAGCTTTACATATTCAAAATATGCAGGTAAAGCGTAGACTTCTACAAGTGCCGATTAGCTTTACACACTAGTGTATAAGAAGGATTAATTTTCAGCTCTAGTGTATGATCGATTGCTTGTAGACACTGCATGCAACTTATTATGCAACTTGTTATATAAATAGCTATTTTATATGAATATTTAAACATTTATTTCATTAATTAACCATTTTGAATAAACAAAAATTCAACTTACATAATATGAAATAAATTAAAACCAAAAGTTTTTTAAAATAAAAAAATAAAAATTTATTTATTTTTCACCTACAGGCCTAAACATTCTAAAGTAGATAGTGGAATTGATTTATTCTGTAAGTAACAATAAATATAGATTACGGCAAGATCTCTAAATAATTATCTAATGAAACAAATTCTACTTTATCTCTTTACTACCTCTTCCATTTCCGCATCTATTACACTAAATTAAAATTAATATTACGCAATTCATATTCTAGATTTAATGGAACGGCATGTAGAATGCTGTCACAATTTTGTTAAATGCATCTAGGCAAACATATTAATTCACCAAAAATGTTGTATTTTCTTAATTTTTAAAAATATTGTAGTTATTGTCATTTGGTTCAGTTCTCTTTCCATTATGTACCCTCCGCGGTGGCATTCAAAACTAGGTTGGTATTCCTGTCATTATTGTAATCCACTTCACTTCCTTCAACAGAGTAATTGAAAAATTCGATATTTGAATGAATCAAGTAGTTTTTATTTGTTCCACAGTTACCCGATCCGATTATAACTTCAAGCATGAGAGTCAGAGTGGTTATTCGAGTGCGAGCAATATGTCGACTAATCCTATGTGGTGCACAAGCTGCCGTTGTTAGTGTGATAGTAGTAAACATCGTTCACCAAGTGTCAGTCACAAAAAAGGCCATTAAATACTATAAGAGACATCCTTAATTCCATTTAGAAGTATTTAATTTGTTAATTGCGCATTGTTGACTAATGTTAATGCCATATTGGCTAAACTTTCTCTAGCAAAAAAATCCCAATTGTTTTGAAAAAATCCCAACTATTATTGTTAATTTTGGGGTTCATTGAACGAACTTTGAGATGATGTGCGATCAATTTTGTATTTTTAGCTATACATATTCCACAAAAGAACCTGCCTTGAATTATAGTTACGGTTTGTTTAATTGGGTTTGCACTCCGGTAATGTAATGATTTACAATTAAAAATTATATCTGTGTAGGTTTATGTTTACCCAGAATTTAAAAATTGAAAATGACACAGTATAATACACCTATTGAATATGGAACAGGATACTTTTCCGCTCGAATAAGCTCGGCTTATCGGCAGTGTCATGTCTTAATAATGCAGAAATAAACATTGTTCATGAAGATTGTTAACAAAACATTTGCCTAGAACAGAATAATTAACATAATCAACCTAGATAGATAATAAAAAATAAACAACTGAAAAATTATTAATAAAAAGAAAAATTACAAAAAATAATAAATTAATAAATAAAAACCTAAATATTTTTTAATTGAAACTAAAGCGTTATAGTGTACTTTGACATTTTTAAATTTCGAATTTTCTACTTCAACAAAATCATTTATCAATAAGTAACAATAAACCGTATATTAGGGGACGATGACAGTTTTATAATCCCTACATTTGTTGAGTGGAATATATGACACGCTTGTGACTTACAATAATAAAAATTATAGCAGGTCAGTATTTCATAAAAAATACTTTCCAAAATTGTCGTGTGAGGTAAAAAATGGTTCAATGAATTTCGAGAACTAGATTTCTTAATATTGAACACATTGGATGCCGGATTCTCGTACACGTGTAAAGCAATATTGGTCTTTCATGCCTGTAATTTGTACTTGGTCTGTAGATGTAATGAAATGTAATTGGCCTGTAATTTTGTAAACCTGTGTTAGTAGTTTAACGCGGTTAAATTGTGTTTAACTGGATTTAAATACAAAGCAAAAATTATTTAATGCTGAGAAACAAGAATTTAGCTAGCATTGAAGCAACGTCTGAAATCAATTTATCGAAGGCCTACAAATATGACTATCGCTCCATGAATGGCTCGTGCCTTTGCATGAAAAATTCAAACTCAAATATTTTATAAGACCTTAAAGGAACTTCTAGTTTAACGTGGGAAGTGAGTAACGGCAGAAGAAAACTTTGCAAGCGATATTGAACTCTGAAACTCAGCGTCATTGATTAGATTCATCATGTCAGGCTCGTGCAAGCTGTTTATGACAAGCTGCTTGGAAAAATTATCAAATTTAAAATATATGCGCAAGTTGTACCTACTATCACCTAGGATGCATATTTTCATAAAGGAAATATGTCACTGCATTTCGGGAAAGTGAAATTTCAATACTAACGACGATAAATAAAAAACAATTGAATTTATAAAATATTTCCTACATTCATCTGGCCATCTATGTCTAGGTTAAGAAATTCATTGATCCAATTTGACAATATGATATTATCAATCTAAATATAAATTAATTGGAATTTAATTTGTCTTCTTCTGGTTTTCTCAAGCTCATTGACATGTTAATTATATTTTGGAATTAGAAAAGAAAAGCTTTTATTAAAGTAGATTAATTCTGTTCTAGCAAAATATCAAAAACACTGCTTTAAAGAATTATCTCGGCACAAAAACCAGTTTTCCATTTGCAGGACTCCCAAGTGTGGTTGGAGTTTTATGCAAGGCAGCAAGTAAGTTAATCCCGAAATGAAAGATCAATATTTGAATTCCGAATCTCTAGGCTGTGGGTTTGATTCTGATGGGTATATCATTGCTTGGTACTTTTACCTGTTCACTGCGTGATTAGGGATGTGTCTATAATCCTTTCTCATTGTTAATAACAGCAATTTTCGACCAAAGTATTAGCAGTTGATCACACTAACTACTAGGTCAATGGTCGCCCTGATATAATAGATATAAAATCTAAAAATGTCGAGGATAAGGGCAGACGGGTTGGAATAATATTTATCACAATAAGTCTCTTGCTACACTTGAGACTCTGAAAAGATAACGAAGACGAAGCTAAGCACGAAGTAAGTTGGTGTATATGAAATTCTTTCATTTATTTTCAACTTCGTATTCTATACTTTCAGAGCGTCCAATCCAAATATATTAATTAAGAAATTTCAATTTATACTTTAATTGGTCATTGAAATTGCTTTTTCCTCTGATATATTTTATTGTAATATTGTTGTATACAAAATCAATACACTTCAAGGTCATTTTCTTATTTTGAATTTGTAATTAACCAAGAATTCTGCTTCATTTTTGTTGAACAAATAAATTTAAATGAAAAATTTAAGTATAAAATAATAAAATGTCCAAAATAATAGTAATTTTTGTCTAAAATATTTGTCTGGCATATTCGACGATCAAATATTTTGTCTCGAGTTTATACTTCCAGTCTGTTCTTTTCCGACTTGACCGAAGCGTTTGCTTTCCAAATTTTAAATTGAAACCATGCCAATTTTCCTCGAAAATGTTACACTGGGTTCGATAACATAATTCAGCTTGAGCTCCATAATCAATCTTCAAAGAGCAATCTTGCATTTTCAAAGTTTCTTAACTGTAGCGATGAAAATGGATACTTTTTCCAACTGGAACATTGAAGTGCCCGAATAAAGCAATGTATCTATAGGTAAATTTCTAATTAACGAACTTTTAGTCAATTAAAATTTAATGAAGTTCAGGTCTTAGAAATGGTTCAAGTATCGATGCAGCGTATTGTTCCATTATTTTGATAAAAGTGACAGCATAAAACGCTATATTATATTTTATTTAAAGAGTGAGGTTAGAGCAGATTATAATCTCATAGTAAATAGCAATAGCAATATTTTTTGTTGACGTCTGATTTCACCATATAGATAAGAATGCTCTCTCAGTGTTTCGTTTATAAAAATTAATTTAATATCCACTTGATGAATAATGTTCGAGAAAAGGTGAAACTTGTCCAAGTTTAAATATCAAGTTTCTGAGAGCTTCTTCAAAAGAGTTTCGTAAATATCAAGATAATTATGACAAAAATTTTGTTTTGTGACGTAAAAAGTTCAAGTTTACTTTTGTATTTATAGAAATGTTTGGAACACATACGATTGATTTATTTTGTAATGCAATGTTTAATAGGTTGGTATACCTTGTTTAGGATATCACTAACATTTCATGCTAAACATCGCTACTGCATTGCAGGGATTCTAGAATACATTGCACATTTTCGGTCTAGCAATTTTATAATTATTTATAAATACAAACCGTATGTACCTATTTATTTTTTCTTTACGATCACCTGTGGTGTTTGGTATCCGGAACAGTATTAATCGATCCACTAACGTAATTGCAATATTACAATAAACTCACCAACTTCGGTAATTTTAAAATTACAAATAATAGGTTTCTTGTTAATATCTGAGCATGCAAGGCTTAAATTTCTAATTCCCAATTTATTTATCATGGATAAAGTTGTTGGTCGTCCTTCCTTTTTACGGTGAAGGAACGTCGGGAATAAAAAAATAAAGACACCTCGCTAATAAAAAATTCCTCAGTTGTTTTAAGAGCTACAAAAGGTAATACGTTTTTGCTATGAGAGAGCTTTTATATTAAATGTCCAATTTATAAAATTTAATATAGAGTGCGTCCACGGATAATATTACAGCAAAGTGCAAATAATAT
Organism: Cantharis nigra; assembly: GCA_958510845.1. Classification (NCBI taxonomy): domain Eukaryota; kingdom Metazoa; phylum Arthropoda; class Insecta; order Coleoptera; family Cantharidae; genus Cantharis; species Cantharis nigra. The sequence goes on along the minus strand of OY294034.1, from coordinate 5,807,539 downwards.
GATTATGTTTAAATTACTGAAACCTAAGAACATTTCATTTTCATTTCCCTTAGTATTTTTTTTAATGTAGTTCATCGCAATATATGAGATAATTATCAAAAACTTAACAATTAAACATTCAACAAGTTAATCATGATGTAATAAAAGATAAAAGTTGGAAAATGGGTGCGTTCTAAGTATTTAGCAGTACAAACATCTATGTATGTACGTTCGTATTTGCTCAAAGACCCAACAGCTATCCCAAACACGTAACAGCCACTTTTTGTATTAGCTGTAATTTGTTAAAAGATAATGAACTTAACGATTGCTTTTCCCATCTCCCTTGAACTCGGGTAGTCTCACAATAATATCCAATACACATTAGAAGTTGGCGACAAAGTTATTCATAAAACGGTCGATATTTTAATTTTGCTGTTCGATCTTTTTATATCGTTGGATATCACCATGTTCCTGAGCCACATTTTTTGACTGCATTATATTTTCCGAATAGAAATGTTAGAAAACAGTACTTTAGATATTTAGTTGCCATGGTTGCCTATGTTTCCCTATTGGGGAATTGTCTGTTGTTGTTTGTACCTTTCATATTTAATAAACTTTAGTACGTGGTTTTATCAAGATGTAAACTTGTAACTCGACAGACTAGTGCTCTGCCATCTGACCAACATTATTCTCAGAGCATTGCACTCAGATCTCGGTCGGAATAGTGTTAATGTTAACGATCTACCAATCAAACGCGAGTCGTTAACATTACCTTAACATTTACACTATTCCAACAGAAGTCATTCAATTCAAAAAGTTTCTGTTTGCCGAATGAATTCTGTAGGGCAAAAACATCAAAAATGGTTTAACCGTTTCTTTACGATAGCGACAGTACTGCAATGAAAATAATGCGATATCCCAATTGGCACTAAAACGCGTTTCTTACAGCGACCAAAGCCATAGTAGCAAACTTGGTGCATTCACAATCCAAAATTACATTTATTCAGTTGTGAGATATTTATATAACATTTATCTCACTTTTTTGCCAAATAGAACATCTTATGAAATACAAAACATTTTTAAATCAACATCCTGAGTTGATTGTAGATACCGCATTCGGTTGAACCTCAAATTACTTTAAGCCTGAAGTGCTCACGGTTGCAATTTCATTGTTCGATTTACAAGATATATTTTTCATTTTGAGTAATGAAGCACAAAAATTGCCATTTAATTTGAATTTAAAATTAAGGTTTGTTTTCAACGATGTTTCATACAATGATTACAGATTTACAGTTGAATAAGTTTCCAGTACCAATTTAAAACTTACTACCTACGCTATTTTTCAAATATTTGCCGAGTTCATTGAACTGATATAATGAAGAACAAATTTTCTTTATTTATCGTATCAGTAACATTTTATAAAAGGAAATACCCAAAAGTAATAATCACATTAAATTTTGTTTAGTTCAAAAGTTAAAAATGTGAATTTTTGGTTGTGTGATCTATCATTAAAGATAGACACTTCCACAATACACATCTAAAGCTTTAGGTGAAGCTATTGCAGAAGCAGTTTAGCACGAAAGCATACATGCAGATGGAAAGCCAATCACATGAACTGGGAGGCTTTACTGTGCTACCGGTTTCAAAATTACTCCCAAAATTCTTCCCATCCTCAGGGAATTCATGTTACGACTAAAACTTTGCCATCAAAATATGAACTTAAACACCTCACGCCCTATATTGATATGCATGTGAAAGATTAGGTTCGTCCAAAAATTATCTGCAATTGCATATAGTTTACCATTTGCATGATTTGTTTTAGTTATCCTAGATTTACTATATTAAGCATCGGACCTCTGCGCGAGTAAGTACCGGGAAAAAATTGAATTTACTAAACTGACTACTAGAATTTGGAGATCAATAAATTCTATCATAAATTATCTAGCGCTATTTTCCGTAATTATCGAATTATCAAAAATGCCCTTGGTCGTTAATAACACTAAACTTGAGTTCCGAAGAAATAAAATTTCTTTTAATTGTTTATAATTGGGGACTTCTACATTAAGAACCTATACGACCTGACCAATTTTCCGAAACATACTATTTTTAGTATGAATGTATGTTTATGAATTCACAAGTTGATAGTAAATTCCACTTGTTAGTAAAATTAACTTTAAATATAAATTAAGCTTCGTTGTAAATTATAAATTTGAGTTGAACTTCAGGACTTGAAAGTTCCTTTTAAAAAATTTTTGTTTAAAGTCAGGTCACAAATTCTTTACAACTTCTTGATTACGGCAAAAACAATATTGTAGCGAATTTGAGATATTAAATTTGAGCAAAGTTGTTAATATCAACCGAATTTAGCTGTTACAATTAACAACTTTGCTTAGAAAATTGTCATCAGTGCGCCATTGAGTTGGTAACATTTTACCTGTTTACAAAAAACTGAATTTTTGCATTTTGATGAAGTTTTTTTTCACTTTTATCTCACAAATATCTCGCTCCACGCAATCACAACCAATTAGCTGCAGAATAGCTTCGAAAGCATACTGTAAAACACCTATTGAGCTAAATTAAATCTGTGTTTACACAGAAAAAGGTTTATTAAATTTTTCAAACACAAGGTGATTTTTCAAAACATAAATTACAAGTACACTTCGCCTCGAGTGTTTCGGTGTTAATATAGTTCAACATTCAAAGAATATATAACAGATTTAAATATGCTAACTTTTCTTTTTGTATTTTTTTCGTTCCACTATTGTATATAATCCTCCCCTTTATTTTTGCACTCTTCGCGGCTACGCTCCGTTTTATTACTTTATTATTAATTATTTTACTATTATTATAAATTCAAAGTTTTACAAAAAATTGTAAAATATAATTTGCTTTTATTTTTGTTAAAAAAATTGTAGTTTGGGGCGCGGGCCACAGTTTCTTTTGCCGCGGGCCACAAGTTCGACATACCTAATCTAGATAATTGGATTATTTGAATAAATTTGAAATGATTACAATCTGGATTTGTTGGATAACCCGAATACTATTTGAAATATCTGCTATCTTAACTACCAAATGGTAGAAAATTAACAATGCAATCTATGTATTTTAAAATAATAATTATAAATTAAGAATTTTAATTAATACAATATTGGTTAGAGAAGTCTTCAGGAGTTATTAATGTCATTTTCAAATATATTCAGGTCTATTATGTATCCCAAACGTTATTATAAAGGTGGCAGTTATGACATAATATTAAAGGATTTCGGCAAATTGGTATTACCTATCGTTTTCACAAAGCGTTATTTTAATAAGATCTTGATAATAAAGGTTTTCTTACCATTTATAGTGCTTACCAATTTGTCAAAACCTTTATTTTATTTCATAACTGTCACCTTTATAATAACGTTTGGGATACATAATAGACCTGATTGATTAGTTATTTACATGGATACGGATATAAATTTACAGCATATGAATTATAAATGGTTTATGGTTATATAAGCATTTCTGCTTATTAACTGAACTTTGCATTCGAAAGTTAACTGCAATATTGTATATTTCACATATTGGATTTCCTGTGAATTTCCAAAAATATGAGATGAAGGCAGGAAGAAACTAATTTAAAGCTCTTAAAATAAAAATCTGTTCAAAACCTTTGATAAAAAAATTATTAAATTCCGAGCAATATTGAGGTTAATATTAACAAACAAAAGAAAAAGAATTTATATCGCATAAATCAAAATCTACTTACTATTTGAACTTTTGCAACAGGAATTCCAGTTTTTAACAGCATGTGGCGTGTGGCCTAACTTATTTGTTAATATAGAAAATAGTAAAATATTTGAAAAAATAAAGTTACCTGTGCTATTACATATTGATTTTTAAAATCTACACCTATCTAATAATAAACCAGAAAATGCATGCACTTAATAGGTACCTAACTTGTACGTACATACATATGTAATGAAAAAACATTATACATATAGTGTGCATGTACAGAATTTTATTTTTATAAAAAAAAATTATAAATAATGCGAAATTAATACTATTTACCTTCTTTCATTATTTTTGTCTTTTTAAACAGAATTTATTGAAATGTCAGGTATAACGTTTTATCATCAAAGGTTAATTCTAATATCAATACATCGTAATGTATATAGACTTTTTTCAGTAACATGCATTCAATACATTTTGTAAAATTTATATCCTATATATATATATATTTAATCGATTTTATATTACATTAATAAGTAGTAGACTTGCAAATTTTAGAAATAGGATAATAAAATTATATATTCACGTACGGGATGGAAATTATCAGTGGCGGCTCGTACTTCGGTAATGTGGGGGTTGCAACTTTTTCCCATTTATTATAATAGGTTTAAAATAAATTTAGTTTAATAGTAAAAAGTAATCGATAATCTAACCACTTTTTTTAAAAATATTAAAGAAAACAAAACAAAGAAATATAGAAATATTCAGATAAAAAAATATTCAGCCGTAAAAATTGACTTTGAAGGTAACAGCCTGATTTTAAAGTTGCTTGAAAATTTTGCAACTTAAAATCCTGTTAGTACTTAGCACAGTCTGAACGTAGAAAGGACAAACGACGCTATGTCGCCATAATCAATTAAATTGTGCTGATTATTATTATTACTAGTATATCGAATGTTATTATTATATATAATATAAATGTCAAAACAATAGCACGAACCACCACTGGTAACTACCAACTTCTCTATTGATTAATCCATGATTATTCTTTACATGTAAAATTACATGGCAAAATGAGTAAATTTAAGATAACTCCTTTCGGTATATTCAAGGATTTTGGCTTACAATTTTTTTCAGTTTTTCGAAGCATTGGTATTTAAACAATATTACTCTTTTTTAAAAGCAATCAGCGTATTAATTTGTTGCTATACCCGAGTTATATTGGGTTCTTTTATTCGAAAAAAGGGTTTTCAGGTCAATGTCGTTTACGCAAACTTGCCTCAATCTTTTGACATTCAATCACAACTTCAATGTCTGGATTTATGGATTTTTGTTAAAATTTTTAAGAGAAAAAAAAAGTAAAGATTTTTTCCTTCATTATAGGGGTATAATTTTCTATTATAGTTAAAAGATTAAATATTCTCCGAATGTAGGCCTAAAAAAGTAATCTTTGAATGGCGGCAAAATTTTGAAGTAATCCGAATAGACATTTTCAAAGTCTTACATATTTTACAAGATTCGGAGTATAAAAAATAAGAATTAGGTTGCATTGTATTTGTTAAAACGCTTTACAAAAGTCCGCATTTCTAAAAAGGTCAAGGTTATTATTTTAACAAAATCAATATTATCATTTTTAAAGACAAAATAGTTACTAGAAAATTAAGTTAATTACAAGTAATTACCTAGATAATAGGTAGGTATCTAAAAATTGAAACGTGATTTTAGTTCAAAATATAACATTGCTATCAATTTAATTGAGTCATTAAACTAATGTATTCCGATCTAACAGGTATTCTCTTACCATTTAATCACTTAGATTTTAATTAAAAAAGATATTTCGCTTATCAAAATAACATCCTTTTGACGTAAACAAACTGGTTTTTAAAAAATAATTTGGCAAATGAAATAGTTACTTGCTCATCAATTTTTCATGAACATAACCTTCAAATATTTTCTTAAGCAATAAAACGGAGAAAATGATCTGTCTCGGAGACCAATTGACCAATTGTAGGTCAGTCGTGAGTTGACTATTATCCGTCGATCTAAACTTATTCAGGATTTTTTTAAATAAAAAATTTCAATCTAAATCAAAGTACTTGAATAAAAAAGCGTCCCATTAAATGGCTATCATTTTTTATCTAATTTTTATGTGTATTTTCAGAATTCAGAAAATCTCCGAAAATACGGAATTCTTTAGCAAGTATAAATTCAAGCCGTGAATATTGATTTTAAAAACTACCCGAGAAGACTACAGAAGGTTTGGGCTAATATGTAGGACCAGGGTTTATTGGCTTGCATTGCATTTTGGGGAAAGTAAAGGATATAAGTTAGAACATGTTGATATTAGGAAACGACAATAGCTATAAATTTAACATTGCAGAACTGTATAATCCAATAGGGAAGAAATCAAAATTTATTGTTAGCGGTCAAAATTTCCCTTTCGTCGAAGCGTAACCGATATTTACCCAATACTAACTAATACTAATTCTTATATCTCCGCAGGAACCCTCGTTATCGAAATATGATTTATAGTCCTTCAACAGAAATATGTAAAATCACCTACACATAATTATTTAAACATGGTAAAGTATTTCCCATTAAAAATAAAAAAACTATTGGTCCAAAAAGAAAAAACCTCGTGCAAGAATTTCAATTATCTTTAACCAATATTTGCAATAACGTGAAGAAACCGGGTTTTGAAAATGTAAAATTAAAAACTGAAAATCCGATTCGGAGGAAATCGTTATTTACACTATTCAGTTGCAGTTTTTGCATTGTCGCAGTCAGCTGCGCATTGGATAATCAGGAAAACCCAGTTTGTAAATGTAAGAAAAATAAAACAATAAAGCGTTTTTACGGGTTTTTCGAAAACTAAATTTTCTTATTATTCAATTCAAAAGAGAGCAACGCAAAATTTTTGGGATTTCTAATTCTGGATTAAACTGAGCAACTTAAACTGGGCTTTTCGTAAGCAATTTTGTTAAGTAGATTTTACATTTTAAAGTTTAACTTTATTTCAACCTCAAACCGTCAAATAAGCGTATACGTGTGACATACACTGGTTATTTGTTTAGGACTAAAGTTAAGGATGAAAGCAAAAGACGGTGGAATAGTTATTTTCATCTAAAATGAACTTTCGAGATCAAATTTTCTGGAAACATTATTAATTTTAACTTGATAAACAACAACACCAAGATCAATAAAATATTACTTCCAAAAGTAATATAAATTCAAAGAATGTTTGACTTAACAGTTCCATAAAAATATATCAGAGCTTTTTTGTGAGACAATTTTGTGCTCTTCCATGTTTGTTGTACATGTAGGTTGTACATATTACGTCATCTTAAATATAATACACAGAGCAACCTACATTCCGAGCCATGGGAAGTATAATATATAAATAATATAAACCTTACCAGTATTTTGATTCCAAAAACCTACATTTTTAATTAAATCAAAGAGGTTTTGGGTTAGCTGGACAGGTTAAAACAAATAAATTTAAAACTTTGAAAACAAAAAAATTACATTAATTGCGTACCTAACTTAGCAATGAAAACTGAGTACACTCACCAAACAAGTTAAGATGTGGAAAAAGTAAAATATTGAAATTTAAAATAAAATTAAATGAAAAACAAATTTATTTTTTTGACTCCGTTGAATGCAATTGCAGAACTCAGTTTTCTTTGCAAAATTAAGTACCTAATGTAATTTTATTGTTTCCATATCAATCCTGAAGATGGAATGAATATAATTCTCCGAAACGTCGAGAAGTTTTCAATTTATTTGATTTAACCTGTCCAACTAACCCGCTACTCCTTGGAGTGGATCTTTTTACTTGGATGAAATTTGGTTGTTGTTACATTTTTAATGGAATTGACGCGCGGTTAAAAATTCGCAAGGACAAAATGCCGCGGAGACAAAATTACGCAAAAAATTAATTATTATGGATAATAATCAACTATTATTACTTCACACACTACGCAATTCTAAGTCATAATTATTTGTTAATGCTATTTCACGCAAAAAAAGATGTTGTTATATTAACATTTTTCATGTAGTAAAATAATTTTTGTCACACGAACAACAATTGTAGTAAAATTAAACGCACATCTTTTAATTTTTAACTTGAAGTATTGTTACTTTAGCACTAAAAATAGTTGATAAGTAAGCTGTACTGCAGTCATATCACAACAGTTGTCGTGTACCTTTTACTTATGCTAGATGTTACTATATTTACAATCTATTGTAGTAGATTGCACTGCATTTGTAGTTACTTTAACAACTTTTTTTCTTCCGTGTATATCATTTTTATTTTTTAAATATTTTGGTATTGAAAATGGGTCAATGAAACGGATTGAAACATTGGACAATTCAAATTGTTTAAAAAAGTTACAGCAACTCAATCATTTTTATTCAGATTATTAATTATAGTTATTATAGTTTCAAATCAAAAATTTTTATTGGCAAAGTTTATTTTGTTTAAATTATGACAAATAAAATTGTGCAGTTGTTTTGAATACAGCAAAAAGTTCTTCATAATTACTAGTTTGGTAGCAATTCTATCGATTTGCAAATCAGTTCAATGCATGGAAATAAAAAATGTTTAGTCTTTACATGAATATATTGAAAATTCCTAACTTTTTGATTATAATTTCTGCGAATATTGAAAATTAAATTCCATTTAATCATACTTTAATATTATTATAATCTGATAAAATGTGGGCTTAAGTTGGCTTGTTTCCCATCTGTTAAAATTAGATTAGATTTGCACATGAATTTTGTCTCCTAAGTCTCCAGCATATGACCTAATTTTAGATTTTGTGTCTTAATTTAGTTTCAAATTTATTTTTATTGATAATTAGAAAATAATTTCAAAATTTAAATTAATAATTAGTAGAAAAGAACTTAAAAATAAGAAATTTCAAATGAATTAGTGTGGTATTTAGTATATGTATTTGTAAAATGTAATATTTAACAAAACGTTAAAATAATAGAATTTTAACAGTAAAGCGAAGAAATTCATATATGTGAAAAATTATTTAAAAAACCAAAAGAGATATCAATTACCATTTTTTACTGGTTAGAACTAAAAATATTTAAAAAATAATAACGAAATATTATCATCGAGAAATATTGTATTATTTCCTTTTGTTTCTTCCTTTTTTTTTCATTCTAGATTTTTAACATTCTTAAGATTGTTGTAATTTTAACTACCATTCGCCAAATATTTTAGAACTTTTTATTATTTATTCTGCAATTATTATTATATCAATTAAAGGCAAGATCTCACCGACAAAGATATATGTAAATATAATATTTCAATAAAATAGAGAAAAAATTAAAGTTATTTTAATAGAATTATAAAAAAAAATTATTTATATTTAATATTTCTACATTAGTCAGAGTAAAATGTCTAAAAATGTCTAAATGTCTACTAAAAAGTAGGCTAGTGTTAGAATTCTAGATTGCTACATCGCAGTCGTGGGTTCGATTCCTGACTGTTTCAACCGTGTCTCCCTCACAAGGGACCCACACAAGCCATGGGTGTACAAGGCCTGTAGTGCTACAGTGCAGATTTATATAAAAAATTTTGCATCATGAAATTGTAACATATGTATTTCCGTTTTTCTCCATTTTGCAATATTATGTTTATCTTCGTTTGTGATATCGCACCCAGGGCCGGATTAAGAATTAAGTTAGTTAATTATTGTTGTATAATTTAAATATCCACTGAATTTTATCTTTTGTGTATGATTTATGCAAATACTGGATTTGCATATTCTATTATTCTACTACTAATAAAAAACAAAATTGATTTTTTGTTATTTGTAATTTTTTAACACTCTATTATTTTTTCTTATTTCTTAAGACTAAAATAAATTTATCGAGTTTATCTCAAAATAATATTTTAATATCTGGTTGACATCCTATCGTAAAAACTGCAGTACCAATTGAAGTGAACTTTATGGCATTCAATTTTACATTGAGTTCTTGATCGTCTCTACTAGAATCAAACGCATCTATAAAAAATTTAAATTTTTTCTGGTTTAATTTTGCAATTTTGACGTGCGGTATTTTGTCCGGGCGGAATTTCGGCCGTTGAATTTTGACTGCAGCCAGTTGTTCTAGACCGTAAGTAGTGAAACTTGATATTAAACACATAAGTTATTGCAGTTATTTCCTATCTATTAATTTTTCGACTGTTGAAGATGCACTGCCGAAGAAGTTAATTTAACACTTAACTGCACTTTAAGAAACAAACTTTTTAAATCCAAATCATATTAATTTGTTGAATTTCCTGCAGTATTACCATTTTATTAACAATCCAAAATAAAAATAAAACCTATTTATTTCTTCGAAATTTTCAGAATTTATTAATTAAAATTTTGAAAGAAGTATTTAAAAAATACTATTCTAAATAGACGCGTAGTCACACTGCAGACGTCCTATGCGGTCAAATTGGTTTTTAATGTTGTTTGAGAACCTTTTAAAGCGTTGCCGATCCAATTTAGGCACAACCTGATCCATTTAGGTAGTACATAAAATTTAAATATTATTAGAATTTTCCATATATTACTTAGATTCCAAATAAAGCTCGGGGACGTTTAGGCATTTTACAAAGTGCCTGCTGGGAAGGATGGCGTTTCATAAAACTATTCGCTAACATAATATAATTATTATTGATCAATGCGTTTTGTTTGAATGATTAAATGTAAATTTATGTTTTAGAGTAAAAGTATTATTTTATTACTTGTAATCATTGTCGTGCAATTGCGTTTTTATTGCAATGCTGCCTACCTCTATCAAATAAAACAAAATTAGGTTGCCATTTAAAAAAATATCAAGAGAATTGAAATTAATTCAATAACAAAATACATTCTTATTTTTTATCATTAAGTATGTAAATCCAGACTAAGATTTTTAGTTTAACAATAACTTGCGCATGCGTCTGATAGTTTCAAACGCTGTAATATTTTTTAAGTAAATGCATCATTTGTATTTTAATAGTTTCATGTTTTATTTTGCAAATGGTAAATACCCAAAACCGTAAACAAAGCAGAAAATGATTGAAATTGTATGTGCAGTGTGGCTAACTAATATCAATCAGATTTGAAATAGCAGGTAAATTAGCAAAGTGCTAGTACTGTGTTAATAATTAGGTAACACTAATAATACTCTAACGATGATAACAATATTGTTTCACGCATTTTCGAATTTTCGGAAATGAACATAAATGAAACGAATACATGCTGGTAGAGGTTTAAATTATTTCGGTAACTATAAACGGCTTAAGTTTTAGGAAAACAAATTATTTAGAAAATTATGAGCCGTAAAAAAAGAGATTAGATAACTGATTTCAATTTTCAAAATTTCGGGAAAACGAAAGGTTTGGATTATGTTATAATATTAAGACGTTTATACGGATATAAAAAAGTTGAAATAAAAACCAAAGAGGAAGAATAAAGAAAACACTGAAATGAAGAAAGGCACAGAATCGCAAAGTTTTTGTAAGAAAAGCATATAAGCTTGCGATAGACAATTTAACTTCAAATAGCTTTAGGTTTTAGTATGAATGAATGTATAAAAGAATAAGATGATGTAAGTATTGACTGAAAAAATAATTTTCAGAAAAAACGTCATTAGCTTTATTTGTGATACTAAACCCGACATTTTTTATATTGCAGATATTGAATCAAACATAAAATTCGTTTCTTGAAAGTTGTATGAGTAAAATTTTTCATACTATCCGCTATGATCGAATTTTTGAAAACTTTTCGCAAGTTTTCTAACTTAATTTAGGGAAAAATTTGGTCTGATATAAGTGAAATCTAATAATTGCACCTACCAACGTTTTTGACAGACAGACCGAAACTCCTTTAGCCCAATTTTATTTCAAAAATTTCATGAATTTTGAATGTTTTCTCGTGTATCCGATTTAACGTTTAGGTGACAGATGATCACGTGGTTGAACAGCAGACTCCAAGAGGTCGGTCGGGGAATTCCAAACCTTATGGGCGTCCATTGTTCGTGATTGTTTTGGTTCTTTAAAGCATTTTTTTTAAACTTTCAAATATAGAGAATCAGCCATCTGGGTCAGAAGGCTTTTCGGCAAGACAATTGCAAAGGATTTTGTTTTTCAATTCACTCAGCTGCAATGAAATATTTTACGAAAATAGTCTTTAGAACAATTAAATTAAGCAAAGCTTTGGGCAGCTTTTATATAAACCCGATACATTGAGACATTTTTGAATAAGCTAATAAACTGGCATGTACAAGAAACTGCACCAAACTGTAAAAGTTTATGTTATCGACTTTCTCAAGTTTAGTGCGATACCTTGGAATATCTGGCAATAAATTTATTTACTATTATTATTATTATTATTTATCTATATATGAGTGTAAAATAATCAATTGAAAGCCTTCACAAAACTAAAAATAGTTTGGTTAGTAGTAGGTAGACCTATTGAATAGCTTTCATTGAATGTAAATAATAATAGCATGTTAGACATGCCATAATAAATAAAAAATCACTCTAATTACCTTATAAACTAAAAACTTTTATATAGCATGATGTCATCTATGTTAAAATTATATTAATTAAGTAATATATTTAATATATGTGGCACAAAAAATAATTTTCTAGCACACCCATGAAAACAGCGTTGTATTAGAGTAAGTAATTATAGCTTCTATGTAAAAAAACAAATTGAGATGAGCTTTAATTTTGACATGCAAAAAAACTAATATTATAATGTAGGTACACTTAACCAAATTCAAATTTTAAGGTCAAAATTAAAGCATTCCTTAAAATGAAATGAACAAACGTTAAATAATGAGACATTGAATTTGAATTGAATAAAAGGATCAAAAATCACATTAGGCAAGAGACCCACCTGCATTGAGGTTTGTCGGAATAATCACATGTAACCGTTTCTAACATTGAAGACAGACGGTTTCATGGACAATGTACGATGCACAACAGCAAAATCACTGTAGTAACGGCAAAATATTAAAGCAGTTTGTATATGTATGCAGGATAGGTTGCCTTGCTAGTAAAAGTGAGAAGCGCGGGAGGAATTGTGAACGGACCTTACAGTCACCCCTATGCGACAGAACAAATCGATATCAAGGAATGACCCACAAACTTAGCAGCGGAAGCGAGGCGTTAGTTTCTCTAGGACCTAGGGCCTTGTTGGATATGAAGCCACTTTACTTACATCAACTTTCTTTGTTATTAATATATGTCCTTGAAAAATCATGTGGAATATTAGTCTTCATTTATTGCTAATTATCGTACACAACGTTTCGAATTCTGTTGCAGCTATGGTCTTCAAAAGAGTACATTTTGGGTAACACTCGCGATCACGGCTGCAGCCGGGAGGCATGTCTTAAATCACACGCGAGTGCGTGCTCCCAGCTGCAATTGCAGTTCTTGTTTAAGCGCCATTTTATTTAGTCTGTTACGTCCATTTTGTTGCAAAGAACTCTGGGAAAACGATGGTAGGGATTTGACGCAGTCGCGTGCTACCTGCAGAATTTTTCAATTATGCAGGCACATGCTGTCGAGATATGAACATGTGTATTCCCGTTTTGCAAATTATTCTCTTCGGCGAAAATGTTTTATTTTAAATAAATCCAACTGGAAATTTTGATTTTAGGAATGGAAAACTAAAACGATACACTGGATTCCAACCAAATAAAAAACGCGTACTTAGATAGCTTAGACTCTAGAACTTTTGCTACTCTATTATGATTACGGCAAACGGTTATGACGTCATGACCAGTAATGTTACAGAAAACGTCTCTATGGAAACCAAGTCGTCGAATGCGTTTAGACAACCGTAACGTTGCAGCGCAGATCAATAGATTATTATTTCATTCGCTAAAGAAAATGCCACGTGTTAATTTTTAGTACGCAATGTTACTACTAGATTCTCTTACTTACTATAAAACACAATTGAACTAACAGATTTCCTTTATCTATATAAAAATATATAATATATATTAAAAAATAATGAAAATCACTCGTATGATTCAATTTCATAAAATTTATTTAGATATTAAAATTAAAATAAATATTCGCATACAAAATATAATATAAAACACAGCCAGAAATAACTTTTTCTTTTGTTTTTTTAATTATTTTTAAATTAGTAGTATTATTATTATAATCCATTCAAAAAAAGTCGGTTTTTGTTAAGTATTCGATCTGATCACGGTATATAGAATTTTTTACTTTTAAAATACAAGGTCGTAATGAGTTAAGAACCTGATGAGTAGAAATATTAAATATCTATATTATCAATTATACGAGTAATATATATCAAGGAGTAAATCACAACTTGAAATAGTGTATACAGAAAAATGGACATATCATTGTGTATTATTTGGAATTTTTGATAATAGGTAGTAATAATTATAAATGAAAAATGAACTTAAAATAAAAAACGATGTTTTATTTTTTACTTTTTCTTCGTTATAATATGCAGCTCAATATTTAATTATTTTTTTATAAAGTAATACCTATTCATTTATCTTTTTATTAACTATTTTTAATCCTAACCTGTCAAGATGTAATTAATGTTTTTTTTGGTTTTTCAAATAATAATTTTCTACGTATTGTAGAAATTCTATTATTTTAACGTTTCGTTTAGTTCTGTTAAATATTAATTTTAAATATTTGATTTAAAATAAACTGGATATAATATAGGTTTATTGTTTATATTTTTAGATCAGCAAAAAATTTACCAATCTTTTTTTTTTTAATTTTTATTTATTATATTCCCAAAGTACGCATCGTTGCTAAGGTTTAAGCTATTACGCACAAATGTTTCCATATAACATAATAAGTTATGTTATAATTTGTTATTTCAATTACTATTATGTCATTCAAACATTTTATCGTTAATTGTTTTTTTTTTCATTATAAATATGTCATAAATCATTTTAATATCTATTAAATATCAATAAAACTTCATATATTCACACAATCAGTAATAAAGAGTATAATCAAAAGGTTCTAAATAAATTATATCAAATATTCTTGGTAAGTTTGCCAAAAATGTTCTGTTACATTTAGTTTTAAACGTTTAGGTTTTGACATGGGTTGACAATAATTGTTTCTGTCATATTTCAAGATGTGACATCAACGGTAAAACTTTAAATGACAAATTTTTTACTGATATTTGTAAATTATAACATTCCTCCGGGTCGGAATTGATTGATACTTTGACGTTGGTGTTAACAATTTCCCCAAATTAATATTTTTGTAAATATTATAGAACATAAACTTAGTATTAACATTAAAAATCAATGGCTAACGATAAACAAAAAATTAATTAAAAAAAACTAATCACAAAATTATGTTAACAAAGTAAATATTTCAGAAGCTAACATTCTGTAATTTTAGTAACAATTCAGCAAAATTTCCGGTGGCAAAATGTCTTAGTAGCGAAATTTCCGAGAAGGAATTATGCGAAAGCAAAATATCCAGAAATGCCAAAAGCGAAATGTCCGGTTACCCAAATCGGATCTATAAACTATGACTTACGGCTTAACGAGGAACTGGGAATGGGACAACTTAATGCCGACCGACTCTGCGCGAAATCAACTTGGCGCATTCCGAATTTGCGCCGCGCCACCGCAGTCTATGCATACGAAAGTGTTTTTCTTTGAGTTTTTAGACGAGATAGACAGATAGGCGAGGAAGCTTATACCCGACCTGGGATAGACTATCTTCATCCTACCTCCGTAAATACGGGTCAAGCGCTATAAGTGACACCAACTTCACTCTGCTGCAGATTCTAAACAACAGATGGCAGCGTGTCTATATTTTGAGAACCGTTAGTCTGTCAAGTTATTTATAAGCCTACGCAAACATTTCATTCTAAAGTCGTAAGTGAAAAGAAATATTCGAAACGGAATTCAAACGTAACAGTGTGATGGCCTTGTTTTTGGCCGGAAAATGTAAACCAGCTATTATTCGTGAGCTTCAACATATCCGTGTGAAAAAATGTTTTGTGTATAGAACCATTAAACGTTACAATAATACTGGAGCATCGAAAACGTGGTGGATGCGGCCGAAAAAAACAGCAACGTCATCAGAAATGTTTCTAAAGGTGAAAGAGCGAATTCGAAAAAATCCATATCAGAGCGCAACAAAAATGGTTGCAAATCTGAACGTGTCAGACAGAAGCATATGGCGCATACTGAAAAATGAACTTAAATTGTAGCCTTACAAGATACAAAAAGTACAGGATCTAACACCGGCACAATAGGCAGTTCGTCTTCAATGAATAAAGCGGTGAAAACCTTGCACGCGAGCGGCGATCTCGAAAATTTGGTTATTTCGGATGAGAAAATTTTCACTGTTCAAGAATTCGTAAACAAACAAAATAGTTGTGTGTGGTTGAAGGGCAAGTCCAACGACAATGTGGACAACCGAGTTGCTATGCGTAAACAATTGCCTGCTTGTGTGATGGTTTGTGCTGCTGTAACTGCAAATGGACGCTCTCCGCTCGTTATCTTCGACCAGGACGTTAAGGTCAACCAGCAAGTGTACTAAGAAAAGGTGTTAAATGATGTTTTGGATTCGTGAGCAATTCAATGCAAACACCTTGTCATTCCAACAGGACTCAGCATCATCCCATAAAGCTCGGTGGACATCGAACATACTCATCAGACTTGAAACCGTTGGACTTCTCCATATGGTCCAATTTGGAGGCTAAAATGTTAATGAAAAATTTGAAAAATGTGGAAACATTAAAGTCAGCGCTTCATCGGAAATGGCAACGAATTCCACAGAACCACATTCGGGCAGCGTGCAATACCTTCGTCGGAAGACTGAATGCCATAATCCGCGCCATAGATGGACATATCGAACAGTGACATGTTTTTCATAAAATTTAATGTGATTCCATCATTTTTTGAAAATATTTAATAAAATGATTCATAATTGATGAAACTACAGCATTTGACACTTGACACTTCTTCTGCGAAACGGTTGTTACGCCTGTCCATACCTTGTTCGTCTGCATGAGCGCTGAGTGAGAGTTAGCCGAGAGAGCACTTGCAATCAAGTGCCACGGGCAATATGTTTGAAATAATGCTGCAAAGTAACGAGAAATGGACTGTCATACAAATAATAATCAAGAAAATCATGGCAACAGCAAAGGCTATAGAGAAACTAGAACTACTGAAAAAAATCAACACGAAAAAAAAGTCCCAAAAGAGCAGAAAAGCAAGAAGATGCTGGAGAGTGTTCGGAAGAAATGCTTAAGCGATTCCCGGCACTTCCATGGAGTGGGGTAAGAATCCGACACTATCACCTAAAACATCTGGATGGTGTCTTTTTAACGATTTCCCCACTCCCAATGCACCCAAAATCAGGGCCTATTTTTAACTGAGTTGGGCCCCACCCAAGTAACATTTTGTGCGGAATATCAACTGCGAGCACGCTGTGGCAGCCCAAAATTCAGCTATTGAGCTGAATCAGGTTAGCAAATTTTCGGGCCCCTTATGTGTAACAAATAGCATCGAAGGCCCAATTTTTGGGTTATTTCATCAGTACCTATTTGATATTTATTTTACGATTTTATGTAGCTACTGGTAAACCGGGGGGTCTGGGGGGTATTCCATACCCCCCAGTGCACCTTTAGCTTTTAATTCGCGTAGCAAAATCAATGCTGGGGGTATTCTACGATTCCCAGCCATCGGAAAAAATTAAAAAGGAACTAGATACTGACCTATAAGCATGATTCCAGCTCTCTGCAAGCTCACAGAAAACTTCATACTATTAAGGTCCGCTTTTACAATAGCCTGTTAAGTATGAGTATAACTATGATGAGATGTAACTTAAAAGCCTCATAGGGCTTGAAGCGGAGAGTCTTTCAAGTGAGTAAGTTTCTAAATCCACGCACTTGGTAAAAATAGCTCTGATCTACGACAGGGGTATTCCATACCCCCGCCCCCGGTATACCTTATTTTGTGCTTTTAAATCTTAAGTTTAATTTTAAACAATAAAAAACTGGTTCCGCTGCCAAGCCCGCAAGTATGGTTAGTGTTTAACTTCAAGCTGTTGTTGAACTTTTGAAGTTAAACGTATTTATTATTATAACTTAAAATATTAATAATTTAGCTTCAATGTAGTTATCGGTAAAACTGGGGGTCTGGGGGGTATGGAATACCCCGCAGTGCATCTTTTGCTCTTTGTTCGCGCAGCAAAATCAATGCTGTGGTATTCTACGATCTCCAGACCTCAGAAAAATTTAAAAAAGAACTAGAAACTGACCTATCAACCTGTTTCCAGCTCTCTGCAGGTTCGTAAAAAAATTCATAATATTAAACATATTAAATTAAAACTCAATCTCTTCTGAAGGACAATCCTAACCAGTGTCAGCGCTGGGATATGTGATATGTGACGTCCTAGGCAAAAATCTCTCTGTGCGCCCCCCCTCCCCATTTATACATCAGTACTGAAGTGGGGGGAATCTGCGATATTTGAAGAAAATACATAGATTTAGTTATTTTTATTTAAAAAAATATCTTTCGAACAAAAATAAAAATAAAAAAATACCTATTCAAATTTTTAGTTTTCTGGCCTTTTTTGCGGCAAAAGTTGTTATAAATTTTTTTAATTTTATGCACCTTGAGTTTGCGCCCTAGGCAGTTCCTAGTTTGCCTAGTGCTGGCTGGAATCCTAACGAATAGTATGGTCTTCGCTCAGGACACCCCACAATCAAAAATACCAGGCATTGTACATAACTGAGTTGGCCGCTAGGCTCTAGAAAATTTTCGGGCCCCTTATATTCGAGTGTAACTAATAGCATCGAATGCCCAATTTTAGGGTTAGTTTATCAGTATTTCATTTTTATTTTACGATTTTATGTTCACTCTTTTTGGGCCCATTTGGTCATTGGGCCCTAGGCCCGTACCTAATACGCCTAGTGGTAAGTTACATTAGATTAATCATAAATCGGTAGTAACTTCAACTTTGAGCGACTCAATATTAACCAATTGAATTGAGCTCTCAAAATAAGGACCAACTTAAATAATTCTTAATTCTTCTACAATATTAACTATGTTTTTTGGCAGCTATCCCTTTCTTTGGAGGGTGACTGTAAACTGGGTCAAATTTAGAAAATGGTAAACTGGGCCAAAGGCACTTTTAACTAAAATTATGAAAATGGTAAACTGGGCCAAAGGAAAATTTAAGATAAAAGGCAGGGTATGCCGGTGTGAATTCTTTTTTGATATTATTTCAAAAATAGTATCAGAAACTAACTGTAGGTAACCTACCGACCGATCTATAGTCTCACGCCCAATCTACATTTTCGCGCAGATTTATTTGCTTTTAGCTTATTTAGTTTAATTTCCTATAGAAGTAGCGGAATATTTATGTTTATAGGGTTCTAGGTCATTTTGCTAGCAAATCCGAAATTTGCCGTGGCAAACGGCCCGGAGCGCAGCGGAGGGTAGCGTAGGGTCAGTTTTGGCTGGCGCTTAACTCGATACGAACATGCCTGAAGTCAATCCACCTCGAATGAGAGGCTCCACCACGACTGAGAGGCTCCACCACGACTGGGTAGCCTGCCATATTCCTTAAAATAACATTGAGTTTTTTAAAATTCAGCTTATTTAAAAAATTCTGCCTTTCGCCCAGTTCACCATTTTCAAATTTTTAATTAAAATTTGGTTTTGGCCCAGTTTACCATTTTTAAAGTTTTAGAAATATTTGTCTTTGACCCAGTTTACCACTTTCAGGTAGTTTTTTGGCCCAGTTTAGATTACCCCTCTTTGGGTCCGTGCATCATTATATAATGTACATTTGGTTTGTTACTTAATCAACGCTGATTCTCTCAACATCTCCAAATCAATGTAAGATGCTAATTCCAAATTGATAATGAATTCAATTTCAAACCGCATTTATTCTTCAATCAGCCATTCCAATCGCATCACTTTGATCGACGTTTATTTTCCCGTAAAACTCTAATTCTAATTTAATCATGCGAAAAATTATTATTTAAACTTCTCTAAAATTATAATTGCTATGAGAAGAAAATCATCTGTTCAATGAAACTAAACAGTACTCATTACCATTTAAAGCTCTTTGGTGACGCTACTTCTGTAAAACATATTTTACAGTTTTGGTGAAAAATGTATAAAAAATTATAGATTAAATTTAAATTAGCATATTTTCGTAATTTAATATTTTGACTATTTTCCATTTCAAGAAAAAAAATTTCTGGTTCGTGCTTATCCGATGAGACCGCCCTGTATAATGAGTGAAGAAGTTTTATTTTATGTATTTTTTATAGAAAAACTTTTTTAATTTGGTATTTTAGACTGGATTTTAATTTGGATATATTACAGGTAATTTTTGCAATGACAAAATTTAAACTATATTTATGCAAAATTGAGAAAGTGCAAAGTGTGAATTTTTAAACTGCACTAAATAATTTATATGTTGCAAAAGTCTATTTGATCATGACACATTAATTCCAAATTTGGGATTACATTATTAAAACATTTCAAATTTACACAAACTTCCGCCACCATTACACTCCACTTTGCACATTTAGTTTTGTTTCGACTGTTGTAGGTGTACCATGTTCGGTGTCGAGTTTAGTTTCAATTTATCGTTTGGTTATTTAAAATTTTATTTTATTTTTGATAATGTGATTAAATCCTAAAAATGAAACACACTTCTTTCATAAAAAATATTTATTTTTTGTGGATTTTTATTAACGATTTTGTTGGTACGTTTATAAATAATTTGGTTTCATTAATTAATAATTTTTCTCTAGATGAAATCACAAGCATGATGTCCAGTTATTCACAAAATTTTTACCTCATTAATTCTTTTATTCACCTAGAATTTTAAATTGTTTATGCAAATATCACTACTATTCGTTTGGGTATTGCTGTTTTCATAAATTAGAATTTATTATATTTTTTCTCTCAACATCAATCAACAAAACTAACCAGCACTGTTATAGTTGTAAGTTATATATAACACTGTATATGGTTGTTGTATTATAAACTATTTTCTGTTATTTATGTTGTTATCTGAAAATTGAACATTGAAAATTTTCCTTTATATTTTTTAAAATCAGTAAAAAATGTTTCGGTTTTTTTATAAAATTTTTTAATTTTATTGTGGTGAATTCATATTTTCAATAAAAATTTATCTTATCAATTTTAAAACCTAATATTTCAAATCAGGTTTATTTTAAAAATTTGCCATACGGCAACTGTTCAATGTTTCAGCATGCAAAAATTGATTTTAGTTGTAACCGTGACCCACTTTGTTCATTTCATTTTTGAAGTTTACTCAGCATATTCATCCACATTTCTTTTCTAAAATTATTGATTGTATGATAAAAACCAGAGACATAAGCATCTAGAGCTTTGACGAAAATATCGATTTTATATGAAGGCTATGTTGTGGTTGTTCTACAATAGCTGCATTGCGGATTGTTGTAAATTTTTCACTAATTAATAGAAACGGCTTACTTATCTTCTGTCTTTAAAAATGGCAACGGTGCTTTTAGATAACAAAATAAGACCTATAACCTAAAAATGTTTACCCAATTGTAATTAGATCAATAAATAACCTCTCACCTTTAAAACTTATATAATATTTCATTTTTTAAAATTTCAGTTCAATGAAACAAATCGTAAAATTTTATTAAATTATAATATTTTTTGTAATATAATTATATTTTACTATATCAATTTTAGAGAACACGTCAACCCTTACATGCATCGAGCAATCCCTCACTCTCAAAAACCCTAGCAGAATACTTAGTGCGGTTTTTTATCTGCACGATTTGTCTCATTGAGTGATCATCACTGGCATTATTATAGATTGGATATTCAATATCCTTCTATTTTTTGTAAGCCCAAACGGTTGCATCCAATTGCCATATACTTCATTTACATCTGCACAATAGATATCCCCAAAATCAAAGAAAATTATAAAAGATAAGAAAACGTTAATTAAATTGAGAAAATCTAAAAGCTCGAAGCTTTTCAGCCAGATTGCAAAATTAAAATGTTTTATTTTGAAGCTGAATAGAACAACTACGCAAGGTGGCCGTAAAGCCGTAACATGATCTGTAATAAGTAATATGCTGAGGATTCTAATTACATTAGAGATGGGCACTATCAAAAATTTTTGACTATCGATAGTTAGTTACTATTTTTTTTTACTATCGATAGTTAGTAACTAAAAAGTTAGTTACTAAAAACTAAACCGAATAAAAACTATCGAATAGTTTTAGTAACTAAAAAAGTTATTCGAATAGTTTTAGTAACTAAAAAGTTATTCGAATAGTTTTAGTAACTAAAATGTTCCTTCTTCCTTCGTTTTGTACTAATTGGTAGTTAACACCCTGTATTTTGAGGATAATGGAATAATCGGATAAAATGGTATATAAAATATTAAAAAACAGTATATAAGTAAACTAGTGATTAATGATATGTATAAATTATAAAATATAAATTGGTAAAACGATATAAAAACAAAATTGAAACATGCGACAAGTAGCGAAGGCATCAAAAGTGTGGGAATTTATGGAGAAGTGCCATGGTGGTCAAAAAGTTAAGTGTACACTATGTAATAAAATGTTTTCAAATTGTAAGAATACTTCCAACTTGTTAGATCATTTAAAACGTCGACATGATGAAAAAATTAATAATATGAAGAATGATTCAATTGTTGAAGTGGATGATCCAAGTTCACATGTTCGTGAGGCAACAGTGGAAAACACATTGGATTTGGATGTAGCTAGTATGTCCAAGTCCACATCTTTAACTCAAATACAAAAATTAAGACAAACAAAACTATTTGTAACTAACAAAAAAAGTGAATTGACCAAGTTGGAAACAGAAGCTATTGATAATAAGTCTTTTAAAAATGATTACTCTCGATTATCAGCCATTTTCGATAGTAGAAGACATCGGATTTCGAGAATACACACGACATCTCAATCCATTGTATAATATTCCAAGTAGAAAAACGGTGACTTCTAGATTACTCCCGGTGTAACCGTGAATTTTTACCCCCGGGATATTTTACCCCTGGGTAAAATTTCACTAGGGATATTTTACCCCGAGGTAAAATTTCACTAGGGATATTTTACCCCCGGTAAAATTTCACTAGGGATATTTTACCCCCTAAAGAATTTTTACAGGGGGTAAAATTTCACTAGGGATATTTTACCTGGGGTAAAATTTCACTAGGAATATTTTACCCCAGGGGGGTAAATTTTCACTAGGGTATATTTATCAAGGAGGTAAAATTTCACCGACGTTAAAAATTATCCTGAATCAAAAACCAAGGCAAATACTTAAATTAAGTGGACTATTAAGAATAATATTTTTTATTAAATTAAAAAAAAAATTGTTTACATCAATTGAAGATCAACTCTAATTTTTTTCCTTAATCATAGGCTAGTTTTTTACCTTAACTACGACCTCAAAATGATTTACATTTTTATGGTTTAAATACAAAGCTGGCTTCTGGTAATCGGGTTCGTTTAATAATTGCAGTGTACTGGGGAAACGTATCCAATCGAATGATTTATTATTATTTGTAGAAGTGTATGAATACAAATCTAATCCAATAAATGCCGCAGTAAAATGTAGCTCAACTTCTGTTGCCCATACTGTATCACTTCTCATTCGACTGTTTTCTAAGTAATTCGTAGTTCCAGAAAAATTATCAACTTCTGTTTTTCTTTCCGCCATAAAATTTGTAAATTTTGTGTCTCATTTCCTTATAATGTTCTTCAACACCTGTTGTACATACAGAAATACATCTGAAAAAACAATTACCATCTGCTATAACATCAATTGTTGAAAATGGCGAATGAAGAACAGAATTATGCGATGTCTTGAAATTTGAATTTTTTGTAAGAGTTAGTTTTTCTTTTTTGCACAACTTGCTTTGCCACCCATGGTTAATTGTACGGAATCGAAATTGTGATTTCGATGAAGTGGAAGTTATCAAATTCATGCTATCTTCACTGTTGTCACTAATCATTATTTCTTCCACAAAGTTCTTTAAACGATCCTTTTCTACTTTGAGAGATCCTTTGGCGATATAAGGTTTTAAATTACGCATCGGATATTTTTTTAATAGGGTTTTTCCCGATTTTGATTGCAAAACACAGTTATTATTTTTTTGAATTTCTGCAATTGAATACGGTCCTGAAAATGGTGCAGTTGACCAACCACCTTTGCGATCATCTCTGGCACAGTTTCGCACAAGTACCAAGTCTCCAACTTTAAAAATTAGTTTCGTAGCATGCCGTGAATTGTAGGCTTTCTTTTGTTTTTCCTGACTTTTTTTAATATTCTCGGCGGTTTCTTTAAACACCGAGTTCTGGACTTCCAAAATTTTTCCAAGGTTAATATCAAACGCAACTTTGTCGAACACTTTTTCTTCTTTTTCTTTTTGATTTGTGTGCATTTCTAAAATTTCTTCTGGTTCTATTTCGGGAATATCTGGACATTCTTCAATTCTTCTCATCAGCATCTCTTCTTCTGGTTCATATCTTAAATTGACTTCACGATTATTATAATATGCTTCCTCTATTTTGAGATCGATAGGAAGCCTTGGCTCTCTGTTGTAAAGCAGAAAAAACGGCGAAAATTTAGTGGAATCATGTCGTACGCAACGATGAGCAAACAGAACACCGTCGAGTATATCGGGCCATCGGTTAACATTGCCTTCTTCATGTAAAGTTTTTAGCAACATATTTTTAATCGTTCGATTTTGTCTTTCCACTAGGCCATTACTTTGTGGATGATAGGCGGAGGTCACACGTTGTTCGGTTCCCGTCAGTGTGTGTAGATGTTTCGATACTTGGTTAACGAATTCTCTTCCCTGATCATTTATTTGTATGGATATACAAGAATGTCTACAAATAAGTTCGAATAAAAACCGGGCAACGGTTCCCGCAGTTTTATTTTCAACAGCCTTAGCTTCAGACCATTTGCTGAAGTAATCAATCGCCACAATAATATGTTTTTTATTATTTACTTCCGGTAGGGTGGCTAAATCTATTCCAATTTGCGACATTACAGCTGTAGGCACAGGCACAGATTGCAGCTCAGGGATTACTTTTAAAGTAGCTGGATTTATTTTCTGGCAGATATCACATTCCTTGACGAAATTTGAAATGTCCGTATACATGGTGGACCAATAACAACGTTTTTCTAATAGCGATATTGACGCGTCTCTTCCACGATGAGCAGCCAAGGATTTCGCTTCAACACTGAATTTAGTATCATTTATTGGTGCACCTTCGTGAATCATTTTCATCATCATCGTTTTTTCTTCGTCGTTTATAATTACTGGTAACCATCCTTGTTTGCCTGTTCTTTGGTAAAATAATTTTCCATTTTATAAGGACGACATTGCCGTCGGAAGTTACTTTTTTCGTTTTTTGTTAAATTTGGATAGGTATGCGTAAGTAAATATGCCGAAACACAATTTAAATCCAATGCGTTGTAGGTCGTACGCCTGACTCTTTTAGGTTTTGGTTCTTGTGCTCTGGTATCGTCATCATCGTCTTCTTTATTTTCGTACGGTCTCAACATATTCATCAAATACTTCTCTTTTCACTTCAATAATTTTAATTTGTTAAATATTTAAATTCTATGGATTTTAGGGATATTTATAATATAAATTTTTGGTTGGTACATAGTATCACACTTCGCGCCCCCCCCTCTTAGCCATCTAGTAAGTGAATCAGATGAAATTAGTTTCATGTACACGTGCTTATTAAAGTGGCCAACACTTAACCTAAGCGTATACGGAGACGCGCAGGCAAAATTTGTATTAGAAAAGTGTCCTTTATCACCACCTCATTTGTTCTTCACGGCCACGGGGACACCCTGTATATACATATTATATTTGGGCTAAATCATGTAGAGTAGTGATGCCCATGACCCCACGAAACGAGACGAGAGTTTTGTAAAGTCACCCCCCCTCCCCCCTGGTGAGATTTTGTGAGATTTGGCTTAACCCCCTGCCCCCCCTAAAAGCCTCACGTAATTAATGGACGTCCCCTTACAATTCCTTAGTGAAATTTCACTAGGGAATTTTTACCCCCTAAAGAATTTATACAGGGGTAAAATTTCGCTAGGGATATTTTACCCCCTAAAGAATTTTTACAGGGGGTAAAATTTCACTAGGGATATTTTACCCCAAGGGGGTGAAATTTCTAGGGGTAAAAATTCACGTTGACACCGGAAATGTACGAAAAAGTGCGAAGGATGTACAGCAAACGTTAGCGGAAGTTAAAAGTATGTCTCTTACAACCGATATTTGGACAAGTGTCAGCAATAAGGCATATTTATGTGTAACTTGTCATTTTGTTTATGACGATGTTTTACGTAGCTGTGTTTTAAAAACCGAGGAACTTGCAACAGCCCATACTACCGAAAATATAGCTACGGAATTATCCAATATTTTACAAGAATACAATATTTCGGAAGATAAGATTGTTGTCATCGTTAGCGATAATGCTGCTAATGTTAAGAAAGCCGTTATTTCGGAATTATCAATGAATCACCATTCATGCATTGCCCACACATTAAATTTGATTGTGAATCAAGCAATAAAAGAAAATCCAGAAGTTCTTACAATAAAACCAAAACAAATAAAAATTGATATTATTAAGATTCCTCTTGAACATCGGCTAATAAACTCGCGCTATAGATATTTATTAAAATAATATACTACAATTGTTTCGAAGGGATAAACCACTTCTTTATCAAGTACGACCATATACTTCATTGGAAAGTGTCTCATTTTCTTATATATGAAAAGTTTTTCTGTCTTCGATACCAATCGTGTTAATTTGAGATACAGGGGTTTCGAAAAAAGAAAGGTCATGGACGGACAAAACCTCGACTACTGTTAAGGACTCCAGAATAACAGTGGTGAGCTGATATCTTGGAGTTCTAATTGCGAGTTAGTTAAATTTTGTCCGCCCATTAACGCTTTCTTAATTTCGAGGCCTTCTAATAACGTTAACATTCTCCCTTTTCTTGCCGGGTGTAATAACTTAATGTTATTGGTGTCTAGATCATGGCTATTTTCAAGACAATGTGTTGAGAAACCTGTGTTTGACCTATTGTTGGCTATGTCAGCCTGATGTTCCTTCACCCTAGTATGTATCGATCTTCCACTTTGTCCTATATAGATGCCGTCGCATGTGTTGCAATTCAATTGATAGATTCCACTATTCGTAAGATGATCCTTAGTTGCTCCTTTATTGTTCAATAAGGAACCTAAGTTTATTTTGTTCACTTCCGTAATTTTAAGTCCCAATTTCTGTAGATGTTTCTTAACTTTTGAACTGGTTCCCGGGATATAATTAATAACCCCCCAATTAGGAGCCAGCTCCTCAATTTGAGAAGCTAGTGGAGCGGTAACCAGACCTCTCTCAATTAGCTTCTCTTTTTTCTTTATGAGGTTATCAACTACGTCCGTGGTGTACCCGTTATTAACGCCTAACAGGCGAATAATGCTTGTTTCAGTGAGGAAATTTTCTTTCGTCATCGGGACTTTGAAAAGTCGATCTATAAAACTGTGAAAAGCGGCCATCTTGATTTTCCACGATTGATTGGAAGAAAATGGTATAACAGTGTCGGTCGTGGTAGGCTTCCTATAGATTTTTATATCTAGGTTGGATGGATGAAAACCAGGATGGATGAAAACGTTCAAGATTACATCGTTGAGAAATTAAAACAAGATCTCTTAAAAGGTATTCGGAATAGGTATGAATTATTGGAAAGTGATGTTTTGCGTGCTAAAGCTATATTCCTAGATCCAAGATTTAAAATTACAGCTTTTGAATCAGAAGAAATGGCCAATGATACTAAAGAAAGTATAAAAGAAATGTCTGAGCTTTTACTCCAAGAAAAAAATGAGGGAATCATTGAAAAACCTACAATTTTTAATTCGATCTGGGCACTTTTTGATGAAAAGGCTTCAAAAATGAAGGTTGACAGCATGGGTTGACAGTACAACCAATGTAAAGTTAACAGCAAAAAATATGGTCGATCGTTATATCGAAATTCAACTGCAAAGTCGAGATTCCAATCCATTCCAGTTTTGGAAAGAACGCAAAGATTTAATGCCAGAATTATATCAGCTCAGTGCAAAGTATCTTTGTATTCCGGCAACGTCGGTTCCGTCAAAACAACTTTCGTCGAGAGCTGGTCAAGTTATTAACGATCGAAGGAATAGATTGACAGGAAAAAATTTAGACAAAATAATATTTTTAAATACTAATTCTTTGTAACAATTTATTCTAACCGTTGGTATTGGCAGTAGTACTCTTAACTTTTAATAATTAGTATTACTAAATGACTATCTAAAAATACATTCGATAGTTTGAGTAACTATAAATTTATACAAGTTTAGTAACTAAAATTTCATTCAATAGTTTTTAGTAACTAAAAATTGTTCTTTCATGGTTTTAGTAACTAACAATTCATTTAAAAGTTTTAGTAACTAAATATTTATTCAATAGTTTTAGTGACTAAAAAGCTATTCGAATAGTTTTAGTAACTAAAAAGTTATTCGAATAGTTTTAGTAACTAAAAAAGTTATTCGGATAGTTTTAGTAACTAAAAAAGTTATTCGAATAGTTTTAGTAACTAAGAAGTTATTCGAATAGTTTTAGTAACTAAAAAGTTATTCGAATAGTTTTAGTAACGATCGATAGTTCAAATGAAGACCAACTATCAAACAATTCGATAGTTTCCCATCTCTAAATTACATCTTGTTTCCTTAATTGTTTTGATATGTTGAATGTTTGCATATTGTACGTAAGAAAAACCTTTTAGACAAACGAATTATGTTTTAGATGGAACGGAAGAAGAATGTACTGATTTCCAAGGTCATAATGTAGCGCATGGAATGCTCTATGTTCCCGGTCCAGCTGTATGTACCATGTGTGTCTGTTATCACTCCGAGCCAATGTGGTGTAAAGCTATATACTGTGATCCTCCTTATGTAAGTATCCAAAATCCATCATTTTTTGCGTTTTGCAAAATCAAAAATAAAACTTCAGGGAGAGAGGAAAATTATTAAAATTTTTCTATTTCAGTTTTGCAAAAAGTTTAGAGTTGGAGAAAGATGTTGCGAGTTTGAATGTCTAGAACCACCTGGTCAAGAAGCCGCCATGATGTTAGAAAGATACCGTCAATCCAGACAACACCGTAATTTAAGTAACGAATTTAAAGGAATGTCGATAGTATCTTTAACGTGCTTATTAGCATTGACCCTGTACATTTAACATAGATCCAACTATCACATTGGTAAGTAAACTTTCTTTTAATATCAAAAAACTATTAAGGATTTTCAAAACCATTTTCTAATTTTATCATTGCTCAATGA
This sequence comes from Cantharis nigra, assembly GCA_958510845.1. NCBI lineage: Eukaryota > Metazoa > Arthropoda > Insecta > Coleoptera > Cantharidae > Cantharis > Cantharis nigra. Next base: position 5,778,423 of record OY294034.1, on the reverse strand, counting down.
TTGAGTAATATAATGCCGTATCCGGATGAGGTTTAACTTATGTCAGGAAATTCCTCAAGTGGAACTCTAGGATAAGAACCAGTTTTGTCAAATGCAGGCAAGAAAAGCACATATTAGCTAAGTGGCTGGCGTTCCCGAATCATTCGGCAAATCAAGAAGCGCACTCGAGTTGATATTTTGTGTCTTTCAGTTGTCGAGCAGGATTATAGTGCATATAGACCAGAGGTTAGAAGAATGCTTCGTTCCTTAGGTTGTAGTCACCAAATGAGATAACTAGCGCCAAGCGTTATGGCGTCATCTGTTTGTGCCGAAACCAGGGATCACGTCGGGGTCACCAATGTACGGACTAGGTATAACGTTCTTAAGTTATCATACCTAGTCGTAAGTTACTTATGCTTGTGAGTGGAACTTCTTCGAGGATTCACTTGATAAATCTTTTAATAAATTTTATATTTGATTTTATTATTGGTTTACGAAAAGGTTGTTACATTAAAATTATAGAATACATATTGATTGAGAGTCACTATTTATACATGTGGTTTCTATGAATTGGTTGTAGGAACTCTGTTTATGTCCTGCATAACAAGTCTCTTCGTAATGTGTATTACCAAGGCATCATTCCTTCGGGTATGCACTCTCGTCGCTATCTAGATTTAGACCAATAAATATATGCTCCGCACCGATGTTGTCGCAACCGCTACACACATAACATCGGACCACGAGATCAAGTATCTTTTCCGACTAATGCTCATACCCGAACGGTGTTCTAGGTGTTTTGAATTGTGTTTTTTATAGACTTTCTTATCCACTTCATATCCTTCTTTCGATATCATATTCGAAACATGCTACTTTATTTAAACATTAACTGTAGGTTATTGTATTAATTGTAATGCTCTTTCAATCTTACAATCTGGTACTAAAACTTATTCCGATCCTAGAGTTGCACTTGTGCTGTTGAATATGTCTTTCTACTTCTTGTCTTTGATCTGTTTCAGAAATGCTTGAGGGATCACTCGCTATGAGGTGAACGGCTATGGGATCAGAAGCAATAATAATCTAAACACTTCAAATTACTAAATAAATTCATTTATTTCGATTAATTCAATATTACAAAGATCAAAAACTTAAATTCAACAGTAAAATTATTATATTTCCCAAGATGCTGAAATAAAGTTTTAATGTGTAAATAAGAAATGTGTATAACCACCAGAAAATATTCATTTCAAAATTTATTAAAAATTTTTCAAGTAGTTAATTTATACCTAATATAATCCATATTTTCTGATAGTTACATCCAAATATAGAAATAAACAGCACATATAATGAGTTGAAATGGTTTGAATAGGATTGTTTACTTTTTTTGCCTTAAGTATATTAAATTTTACTAATGAAAAATATTTTAGAAATAAGAAATGGGAAATAACTTAATAAAATAGCAAATTTTGCATAGGCTTCGATAATATTTACTTCAATTTTTCGAAGTAAAACTTAAAAACAATAACCGAAAGCTCATATTTGCAATTTTGTTGAGTTAACACTTTAACTTAAAAAAGTTATAGGTTATAACGATAACAATAGAACTAAAGTCGAGGATTAGGCCTGTTCCTTTGGAAGGATATATAGAAGCATATTATATAATATTCATTTTTTATTATTTTTGTGATTGCCTGAGGCTGGCCAACTTGCAAGTGAGATAATCTAAGTTACAAGGTACACAATACCACAAGGTACTGTTAGGATGATTTACAAAAATTTACATTTTCTCCACGACACCATCACGTGGAAAGTCTAAATTCTAAATGCAACATACAGTTTATAGATAACATAATCGGCGGCGATGGTCGGGTCTCGAGTGAGCAAAGCGAATGAAGGAAAGTCAAGAGACCGACCTTCGAACGACGGGTTTGTTTCCCGCGAATATTATTATCAGACCTAATACTCGACTGAATTATTGATTTTATACATTTTTTTAGAAACAATATTAATTTATTGTTAATTCCATATAAAATTATATTTACCAGTGTTTCTTAAAATATTGCATCGGGGCCGAATATGAAACTAACAAAATATAAAAAAATATTTTTGAAAGTCTGCATCAGAATAAACTATTTTTTGATATACATAATAATGTAGCTTTGCTATCAAAATTATGATTTATTGATAGTCATGTCAAAACCATGCCAAAATATTTGGAGTCTCAAGACTCCAAGTAAATAAATTTATTCAAAATTATTATAATTTTTTTTAGGCCTAACTGGATTTATAATATTGATCCCCTGAATCATGGCAAGCACAAAAATGTTTGAGAAACACTGAGACTAACTTTGATTCAACTTTTATTATTATTTATTTTTTCATATTATTACAACTGTTTTAATTTCAAAATACTCAACGGCTGACAATGTTTTAACTAAAATGATGCATTCTAGTATTACACAAGAATTTAATTACGAATTTACAATTTTAGCTTTGCACTCTAGATGATTTTAGGGTATTAAATAAGAAATTAGATCATTTCTGCTCTATTTAATTTGTAAATAAATATAAATAAATATTAAAATTTGCAAATCGGTTTGAAAAAATGATATTGTAAGTATTCGGAGCATTTTGACCGTCAGTGAAGTGATTGTTTGAATGCTACTGAATGATTACAATAAAATTTTTTAATTTCTATTGCTAATATAAAGTAGTCTTCCTAACTACAGAATATATTTTGCTTGCAGCTAATAATGCTTAGATTATTAGTAACAGCGCAATAATATAAATAATTAAGCATCATTAATATTTTTAATTCAACTTTTTGGTAAGAATTTGTAAGTCATTAAGACTTGGAGATATTTCAAAAATCTGAGTCAGTGCGAGCACATTACGTACAAGGGCAAAAAATTGTTATACGCTTCTGATTTTACTTTTCATTTTTTGTACTGAATTACTTAAAAATCAGTGCACTCCGCAGTATGTCGATGTTTACCGAGGCCAAGGTAAGAAACTCCATAAAGTCCGCGAATGAATCCTGAAATTTCTGCGGACTTACAGTAATTTAGGGCTAAATTTCCAAATTAATTGATTAATTAGTACACCGTGGACAATTCTGATAAGATATCTGTTGTATATTTTAAATGATGCTTAAAATGACATATGCCATATTTTTGTCGATGTAAGAGATTTTCCCTACGATATAATAACATCATAATATAACACCATAATTTCTGCTACATAATAGCATGGAATCGTGATATAATTAAAATATAATTTAATTTTTGTTTTCCAAAAAAAATTATATTTAAATAAACAACCGCGGGCGGTTGCTGATGTTTTATGGTAGACCGCAGACTATCTAAGCGGTCGTTGCATTACATTTTAAATTTATAGAATCAAAAATAATAATTTTCTCACTGCAAATAATTTTTTAATTTAGTGGTCAACACACTTGATACAATGTCTAAACAGCCGTACCCGAAATAGTTTAATATAATAGAAAGAATAATATTATAGATATTAATTATTGTTTAAGTAGTTGTTAACATTATTTTATTATTATAAATATTTTTTAATCGCTATGTATATAAAGAACTATTATTGGAATGGGAACAATCAGTGTAAGCATGATTTAATAAACTTTAAGTTGGATTTATTCACATGCAGTTACGTAACGCAACGTCACGATCTACGATGCTGATTGGTTCAACACGAAACGTTTATAGTTCACGTTAGCCAATCAGAATTGTAAAATATTGCAAGTTTTGATTTAGTCTGATGACAACGATGGTTTAGTGGTAACAGAGTACACCCCATTACTTGTGGCTTACAATAACATAAACTCTGATTTGTAATAATACTTAATTTTGCTGCTATTAAACCATTGAAGCATTATTACTTAAAATTACGCCTAATTATATTAAAAGATTTTTATAGTATTCCATAATATGCGTATTATTAGTCTGCATACTTACATTATAAAATAATTACTTTTAATTAGTTAATACTTATAAACATATCATCTTATTCCGTTTAGTCGCAGTTTTTTGTGCGTGCATCTTCTTAGTGCCTCATTTATATAATTTGGTTTTCAGTTTTAAAAAATTGCAAATGTCTATAAAATTGAATATTGTTTAATTTAATTAAGGCTGTGATTGCAGGACTAATAAAAAATATATATCTATATTAACGACTAAGTTTTCTTTATCACATTCGTTCTTTTATCCAAATATATTTAGCAGTGAATTTCCGTAGAAGCCAAGCTGCAGACTTCGTAAGTATATGGTCCTGCCAAGTAAGAATTAACTAAATGAATCCCTAATAAACTGACTTAATAAATAAAAGTAAGCTTTTCTAGAAAATACCAAAATGACTTATAAAGCGTGGACGAGCTATTGCTTAATCCATTTCGAACCTAACCGACAGTGCTCGACACAACACGAATGTTATTATTATTATTATTAAGCTGACTTATACATTCAGTTTTGAATATAGCTATCCCTGATCCGGAATTTACAAATCCATTTGAATGGGTGGATTAGTCCCCGTATAACTTGTTTCATTTATTTCATTAACCGTTTCCTTGCTATATCATACCATCATTTGCCCCTACATCCTTGAATGTATAGTAGCCTTTGCTACGGACCTCTTCCATCTTTTTCCGTCGTGCAATTTTGTTTTCCAATTATTGACTTTTTCGCCAGAGTAAATCAAAGTGCAGCTTTTCTTTGTTATTTCACCTTGTTCTTTCCATCTTAGTTCCTTGCTTGGTCTTAGTAGCGTTCTAATATTCTATGTGCCTATCCTTATTATATTTTTTCCCTTCCTCTTCTTGCCTGGTAGTAGCATACCAGCAGTTTGGCGTAAAGCACACCGACCGATTGGGAAGCGGGTAACCGCGGTTCAAATCCTGGTTGCGTCAAATTCACTGTTGTGATCTAAAGTCCCAGATAGATCTGTGGGCTGTGGGGAAGGCAACGGGAAACCTCCCCATTAATTAAATTCTCTAGTATGTCATCTTGGTTTAAGCCAAGTTTGATCACCAACGTCCATTGAAGGCATGGCACCTTAAGAAGAAGAAGAAGTAGCATTCCGTCATCTTTCTCGATTTTCCCGATGATTTGCCTTGTCGTCGTCTTTGTCTTTGGAGATTTATATGGAGTTTCTGGCTGAGACGTTCCATCAACTCCAATTTTCTCTGCTAACTTTTAGGCATTGGTCGCTCTTCCGGTGTTGCTTTAAACTTACCTTTGCCATCGTTCCACTCAAATAAGTCGCTATCTATGTATAGCTTTCTGTACCCAATTCTAGTCTTCTTGTCCTTGCTTTTCTTCTCTTTGGCGTATTTTACAATTTGATTTTATATCATTTTTTCTTTCTGAATGAGGTCATTCTCTATATATATTTTTTCCCCTTGCAATCTTCTCTTGTTCTCCATTACTATTCTTTTGTCGTTAGGGTTATTCCTTTTTGCAACTATCTTGAATGTTTCCATCACTTTCACTTGCACTGCCAGTTCTTTCTGTATCAGTCCTTCTACCATAATTTCGGTTACTCTTTCGTTGGTGTGCACTCTCTTGATTACAATATTGCACCTCCTATTCTCTTTCTCGTACTTCTCTAGTTACATTTCAATTCCCTTCACGTGCTTTTCTTGTCCCACCATTCTGTTTTCGAGTTCCCTTATTTCGTCTTTTAGCTCCTATCTTTCTATCCTCTATTTTTCTTCCACTCTATTCATCTTTGCATTCAATTCTCTCATCTCCTCCTTGTTACATTTGAAACCCTCGGTGACCATTTGCGCCAGAACTTGTATCATTGACTTTAATTCTTCCATACTGGTTTCTTCCCTTTCCTTGTTTCTAGTTGGTGACTTTTCCGTTTTCTTACTTCATTGAAAGATTCTTGCTTCATCCATTTTCGGCGATTCCTAATCTTTTTTTGACCCTACGCTGTAAGATCTTTCGGTCATTTATGCCTCCTTTTTGTTTCCCGTTACTCTGTGATTCCTTGGGTCGACCCCTCGGAAGGAAACCTCTTGTTTTTCCGTGTTCTCAATTCAGCGCCGCTTTTCGCGATGTTTATGTTGTTGCTTTTTTTCGGGTTTTCTTCACTGAAGATCCTTCGGATGGTTTCTTTCCTCACTGAGCTGTTGTGTACAATAATGTTTACTCGTCACTCTTACTCGCGCGGTGGGTTGCCTACCTCTCCCTCGAATCACACACCGATTCACTTATGTTATGACGTTAGAGTTAACCTCAAAATTCTTCTTCGAAGAATTCCTAGAAGGCAATCCCAGCGTCTCTAATGTGTTCTCCACTTCCTGAAACTTTAAGCTCCTTATCGCTCTCTTCAGATTATCTAAACAATAACTCAATCATAATTTTTGAACACAGTATACAGGACCATATAGGAATATTAGTGTCGGCGAATTTTTGGCCGAAACCAGCAATTTTTTTCTGCAAGAAAAAACATAAGGAAAAAATACGTCTGCAACCAAAACCAAATGAAAATGAGCAACAGCAAACATTAAAGACTAAAAACCACTAAATATGGATTAATTATATTTCAGTTAGAAAGCTAGTTTTCAACCATCAGTTAGTCTTTCATCCGGAGCTGATGGACTTGGAAGCTTTGAGCTTCTCGTACTAGATATAGTTACACAGATTTGGATTGGACAATGGTGTGATCAGTAGCTGGCGTACCTACTGCTACTGCAAACAATCTTCATTCGGAACATCAAAGCTTGTGGACTTGAAAGCTTAAGTTGTTCTGAATAAAACTTCGTCTGGAGTTTTATCCGGACCAATGAGAATATTCGGCTGGTCTAAATCAAACTCTTTGTTTGGCGCATTCAGAAGTCCTAAGATCACGTTTGATTTGGTGTTCGAATGCATTCAGACATTAAATGTCATTTCCTTTTCGTTGGTGAAAGGACACCAAGGTAACGAGGGTAACATAAATGCGGAACAAACAAAACACCATAGGGCTGCACTCCAGTAGATGAACAACACAAACTGAATGTAGACTAGCAAGAGTAGCGATTAAAACAATCTCTGGTAAATACTTAAAATATTACTTGAAGCAGAAACTTAACAATCAGGTTTTACACTCCTTGTAGATAACCTCAGGGATTGTGGATGTAAGAGGGCAGACAAAACAGCGGAACATGTGGGTTGTCACTGTCCGTCGCTAGCGTCAACGAGGGGTGCCATACTAGAGGACTTCTGGCGTGAATCAGTGACAGTGCATCTGCTTAGATACTCAAGACAGGAGCCAGGATGGCTTGAAGAGTGTGGCCCTTTTTTTTGTGTGCGGTGGGAGTGGGGAAATCTTCAGAAAGACACCACCCAGATGGTTTGGGTGGTAGTATCGGATTTTTACCGACTAAAACCCCACTCCTTAGAGGTGCCGGGAATCGCTATCGCATTACTTCCGAACCCCTCCTGCCCAATTATGTTTCCGCCCATTCGAGGCTTTGTTCTTCTTGTCGTTGTCGGTCGTCGTCTTGGGCCTTGGCCTTAGGTGCCAATATGTCCAACATCACCCGCTCGATGATGCTTCTTCCTACCCAGCATCAGCTCGACGATGTTATCTCACCTGATATCCCCAACTATGTTTGGGCAGTGTGTCTCTCGGCTGCCCATCTGACGCAGTGAAAGATGGTATGTTCTGTGTCATCCATCTCACCGCAGAACAAGCAGTTGAGGGTATCGGCTCTCTTGAACCGATGTAGGTAACCGCGGAAGCATCCATGCCCACTTAGTGCCTGGGTAATTTGGAAGATGAGATCGCCGTGTCTTCTATTTACCCACAATATCCGGAATGAGTCTGTAGGTCCATCTGCCCTTGTCTAAGTCCCTCCAGTCAGTCTGCCACTTCTCATGGGCCTCGGTTGCTGCATTTTCATAGAGAAGGTCGTTTGTCTCTAAATTTGGCGACTCTTAGATCCGCTTTTAGGTGGATTGGCAGGAGGGACGCCAATATCAGGACCATGTCGATGGGGACGATCCTATATGCACGACTAACTCTCAGGGCGCTGTTCCTCTGCACCGTCTGCAACATCTGTCGATATGTTTTTTTGCGGAGGGCTGTGACGCAAGTGGGCCCTAGGCTGGTATATCTTATTCTTGGGCCACTTCGTAGGATTAGGAAAGCAATATAATAGCAATAAAAACACCAATCAACTGTTGTTTTGAACAGCTACAGTTGGTTCGCGCGTGGGGCCCTCTGACTCTGGGGCCTATCGGGTCTACTGGAAAATTGACCCAGGGAGTCACTGCATCGGAACCACTACAATGGTTCTTTTTGTCTTCTCACGTATGATCCAGAATCCAATATCCAGAAAACCTAATAAAAACAGTGTAGTCAAATTTGGAACATGAGGAGGTCGGATTTCAAACTAGAAAAAGGTTTTGTTTTTGTATTGTGACTATAGACCAGAAGAGGTAGAATTACATATATCAAAAGTTTTTTTGGCGAAATTTTGAAGAATTGACTGAACTTGGTAACGAAATACTAAACATAGACAAATTTATGTACATAAAACCAAAAAGGGGGTTGCTTTTAGACCAATTTATCTTATATTATATTCCTTTCAGATAATCACCAACTAACTCGAATTCAGTATCAAAACATCCATAATAAGATAACTTAGCAATGAGTAACTCGTGATTGATAATGTCAAATGCCTTCCTGTAATCGAGGAGAGCAATAACCAGGGCTGGATTAGGTCTTACTTGGGCCTTAGGCTATGATGAGGGCCCACCTTCTGTAAGGTGACAAATTATTACTTTTCGGCAACTTTTTTTTTCACAATAAAAAACAAATGAAATGTTTTTATACTGAAAAAAAAGCGGAGACCATATTTAAGAGCCCCAATGAGCTCGGGCCCTAGGCTATACCCTAACTGGCCTTATTGTTAAACAGGCCCTGGCCATAACCGTCAGTTCTGAGTTATCCATTTTCTTAATAACCTTTGATACCTTGATAACACAGTAGCAAAGTTAAAACCGGAGCGGAAACTTTCGAAAAGAACGGAAAAGAACTTTTGAGAGCGCAGGTAAGATGCTAATGGGCTTTAATTCATCAAATCTACTAGCTTTGCTAACCTTAGATAGAGGTATGATGATAGCAGATTTCTTCCATAAATCACACAAAGTTATCTCTAACCATGGGCTCTATGGGTACTCGGATCAGTAACGGCGCCGGTGGTGCCAAATTTTTTAGAATATTCGGTTCATTTATTAAGTGCTTATTTCAATAAAGAGTATATTTAAACATTTTTTGTGCCCTTGCCCATTCCAATATATTGGGCCTAATTTGTGCCCACCCATTTCGAAAATGCTGCGGGCGTCACTGACTCAGGTGGATTTTGATACGAGCAAAAGAGTTACTGAACTAAAATTTCAAGCATTTTCGTTAGGCTTTTGCTCAAATCGATCAATACATTCAGTAATAATCTCCGTTTCACCTATTTATGTAAACTACTATTTTAATTTTTAAAATGATTACGTTAGAATCAATAGAAGTTATCAAATTAGAAAGATAGTAATTATCTTTTATTAAAATTAGCGCTAATTTATTTTCAAAATTGGGATTTGTATTTATCGAACTTTTAAACATAACCTAAAATATTTTACCAAAATAATAATTGAAGACCCGACAGGAATTAAAAGTTAGGAATAGTCTGGTGAACTTGAATGTAAATAAAATATACATAATTTAATTGCAATGTTTTATTATTTATCTTTCTTTAGATAAGATCAAATTACTTAGTCTACATTTCGTTTCTCTTTAAAGAAATTCTTAAAGCTCTCCCACACAACTCTTTTATCAAAGCTTAGCGTTTGCAAATACCATAATATATAATATTATAAAAACACGAAGTTAGGTGTGACCTTATATTATACAAGTACATGCTCGTGAATGAGGTCAAGAAATTATTTTAATTTTTCCGTTCATTTTTTAGTGTTCATCAAGTTTTAAAATATTACTTCACGGTTTTTTACTTCTATAATCTAAATATTATCGCTTTCTTAAATAAATCTAATTTAATTACATTTTGAACTTTGAAATTGTGACGAGAAATTTTATCGCAACACATTTAAAAGAATTTGAAGTAGCTGAACACAGTATCAGTAAAATAACTATCAACTAATAATCAATCCATTTGTTAAATAAAAACTTTTACAACAGTGTAAATTGCATAGTTCGGTAAATTTTGTAAAAGCTCACTTCATGTGAATTATATGAAAGTAGGCGTGTTCGGCACTCGTCGGGTCCGCCAATTTCCCACAATGCAACAGCTCATGCGATCGTTTTGTCATCTTTATTCTGTCGTCTGTCAAAGTCGTTACTAATTCTCTTGTGGAAATTGTGGGTGATTTCAATTCAAAATGTGACAAAATAAGTGCGGACTTTTATTATTTAATTTTATTATTTTAATCGTTTATACATTGAAATTCTGAAAACATGGCACATCGCAATGGTTCAAAGGCGTCCTCGCCCAACAGGAAATTAGCCGTTTTGGATTTAGACAATACTTTATGTGACTTTGCATTTCTTCAACATTGTCCCAGCAAAAATGCAGATGCGGGAAGACCTTTTTTGAACTATTTTTTGACTATGATTTATGAACACTTTGACATCATGATATGGTCAGCTACTGATTATGATTGTATTCAGGAAAAATTGAAGACACTGGGCATTTCACGTAGTCGACAATACAAGATCATATTGTGCCTATGTCATTCCGATATGCCACTTATAGATTCCTCTTTTGGTTCAATTCAAGTAAGTTCTTTAATACAGTTCTACATAAAATTAACTTCAATTTTTATAGGTTAAATCGTTAGAGGTTATATGGTCAAGATATCCGGCATATGATAGTACCAACACGATTATTATCGACGACCAGTTTTTGAACTTTTTCCAGACACCCAATAATGGCCTACAAATTAAACCCTACTTCCATTGTATGTACCATACCGACAACGAATTAGCTTTGCTAGCTACATATTTGCATAAACTAGCAATACACTGTCCTGATTTTTCACAAGAAAATCACAGAAACTGGAAAACATATAAACCAACGAAGAAATAAATTTTTGTAATCACCTACAATTTATATTTGTACATTTCATAATAAATTAATAGTAACGTAAGTGTTTTATTAATGAAAACAAATTGCAAATTACTCCTATAATCGCGCTACTAAATGTTTTACTTATATTTAGAATCACCCTGTATAAAGTGAAGTTGACATGTAATCCGAAACCAAGCGATTGATAAACAATATTCTTTTTGAAATAAATATAACGCAATTTTACCGTTTTACGAATACTGAAGTATTTAGCTTTTTTTCTGTCTGGAGCCCAAGGTCAACCTTTGATTATGTACATGTTTGACATGGCACGTTTCGTCGCGACGTTTAACCTACCCCAACCTCCAAAAGAGACTAGTGTCTTCCCACGGATCTCTCATTTAACGACGGCTTTTATTTAAAAAAATAACTTAAACCTACTCTCACCTCCAGGACATACCTAACTTGAAGGCATGAGATATATTGGGATATTCTGAAAACGATAGATCTAGAGGTAGCCAAAATTTTACTTGTTCAAAAAATCACCTATAAATGGGAAAAAACTCTGTGTACCAGATGGTATCATATCAAGCACCCAGCTCCTGCTTGGTGCTTTCCACTCTCTGTTAGTTTTTGGAAGTTCCTTAGAGTGCTGATTCTGTCAGATTGCATGTATAGCAAGTTGTTACTCTTCATGGGGTTAAAGATCATGGTACGATGACCTTCTCTGGGATTCAGTCATCCACGATCATTTATTGCTAGCCTGTATGCTTTCAGTCAGTGGCATAACAAGCAGGTGAGGAACCCGTGTGCGAAGTTGTTAACGGGGACCCTGCTTTTATAAAAGACAAAAAAAATTTGTATACAGGATTCGAAATTTCGACGATTTCCATGCAATTCCAGTGATTTCCAAAGAATTCCTTCCAATCAAGAGCAGATATAGAGACGAGTAACTACCCCCCTCCCTGTTTAATTTTATTAGATATATTAAAAAATATATAGATGAGTTTGTTATTTTTTAATTTTCTAAGATTGTCTAAATTTCCTAAAATATCCTAGAATTTTCTATGAATTTGAAGAAACGGCTTAATTTTGTACTAACTGGAACACCGAAGGGAAAATTGTGATAATACAAAAGTGAAAATAAATCCAAACAATTTTAGAGAAATTCTATGAAATCTTCAGAATTCCATAGATTAATTCTTTTATTTCCCTATTTAATTTTCTGAGATTTCTTTGACTATTGGTTCTCCTAAGATTTTCTAGAATATTCTAAATTTCCCCGTTTCTAAGATTGCCTAGCAAAGTCAGATACAACAGGATATCAACCCCCACTCGTGAGCCTTAAACAAACAACAAAATTAGCAATAAAAATGAAAAAAAATATATATCAATTACAGGGTTCCTACTTTGGAAAATCTGAAAAAGTCATAGAAAATTTAAGATTTCCCTAATTTTGACAGGGAATTGATCATTTTTAATGCCAAGTCAAGGAAATTAAATTTTCAGTCGAGATAAACAATTTAATATAAAAGTTTTTTAACATTTTAAAATAAATTTGTTTTTAAATTTTAATATTTTTATTTTATTTAAATATTAATTTTCTTTAATTAAAAATTTTTAATTCCTGATAAAAATGATCTAAGCCTCTGGTCGAAAAGTAAAATCAAGTCTTTGATTTTGACAAAATAAAAATAAAAAACTGGGGGGTTTTAACTTTAATTTGTTTTTTCAACAAATTTAATTGCTGGTGAACTGGAGGGTATTCCAGACCCCCGCAGTTTGAAAGCCCAAAAGTGTGTGTATACGTTTTGTGATTAATTTTTGTAATTAAAATTTTTCACTCTGTCCGAACAAATATATTTATATGTCATTTGTATACAATTCATACCCCAAGTTTTATAAACAAAAGATCTTAGTGCATATTCACACATCATATACCGTAAAAATTTGTACCGGGGGGTCTGGGGGGTGTGGAACACCCCTCAGAACATAGTAATTGTAAAACCTTTTAGAAAGTTAAATTTATGGAACGGAAAATTCTTTAATTATAATTGATAGTGCACTGGAGGGTATTCTTTACCCACCAGACCCCCCGGTTTAAAAACCCAAAGGTGTGTGTGTATACATTGTGTGATTTACCTTCATATGAAAACTTTTTATTCTCTTAGAACAAATACATCTACATATCATTTGTATACAAACAAAAAGTTTTAGTGGATATTTATACAGCATATATCTATGCGTCGTAAAAACTCTCACCGGGGAGTGTGGAACACCCCACAGAATATTATAGTAATATTCCTGGTACGGACGTACCAGATTTCTAGACCTCCCCAGATTTTAAATGGCATCTAGTTGTGTACTTCCTATTTTTGAGAATTTTTTTAAGATTGAATAGGTTACAGTACAACTGGGGGCTCTTTTAGCAGGGGGCCCGCGTGCGTCGCACCTACCGCACCCCGGTAGTTCCGCCCCTGCCTTCAGTAAAAGATAGAAAGTTTGCAAAACAAAACCAAAAAAATATGTAGTTTTTAACAATTCTTCTCTCAATTAATTTATAACTCAAAATAAAAACAATTATAATCTAGTTCGTAGATTGGCGACTGCTCTTTAAAATATTACCAAACCATTAACACTAAAAAATTAATAGTTTTGGCACTATGGACGTATTAAAAAAGAGCTACTCTTTAGGGATTTGGACTTTAAAAAAATGGATAGCGGAAGAATATTATAAAACTTCCACAAATTGCTGTAAAATCACACAAATTTTTAATGCAATCTTAAGAACTAGATACTTTCCAAGGCAATGGAAAGTTGCTGAAATTATAATTATAATTAAATTTTGAGAAGAATCCACCAGAATTTATCCAATTCAGGCTGGAATTCCGCAAGGAAGTGTGCTTAGGACCTATCCTCTACTTACTTTATACAGCTGACTTGCTGACCAACGCAGGTACCAAGATACCTTAACTTCACACGAGGAGCCTGTTGAGACGTCCAAGATTATGCAAAGAATCCCAAACAAAGTGGAACCTTGGACCAAGAAATGGAAAATTAAAGTGAATGAAAGTAAATCAGTGCAACTTACTTTGAGAAGAGGTACTTCCTCTCCGGTCAAATTAAATAACCAAGAAATTCCTCAATCCGATGATGGTAAATACTTGGACATTCACCTAGATAGACGTTCGACTTGGCGTAAGCACATTTTCACGAAAAGAAAGCAACTTGGGATGAAGTAAATTATACTGGCTCATTGGCAAAAATTTAAAAATGACACTCGAAAATAAATTATTGATTTACAAAATTATCCTGAAGCCCGTATGGACATATGGCATCCAACTATGGGGATCAGCATCCACCTCCAATATTGAAATATTGAAAAGATTTCAGTCCAAGACGTTACGAATGATTACAGAAGCTCCATGGTTTGTCCTAAATGAAGTTATTCATCGAGACCTGCAAATACTGCAGGAGTAGACAGTCACTATGACTAAATGTATGAAGGGAGATGTCCTTGGATAGATTGTAATAATAACTATTAATAAAAAAAAAGAAGAAAGAAATACTCTACGGTCACGGAGACACTCTGTTAAGTGCCAGTTTTGCCTTATTTTTGCTGTAGCCACTTTGCTTCCACTTGTTATAGTACTGTAATTTGAACTGTAGTATATGTTAATCTGCAGATTATTTGTATCTATAAAACCAGAGCCTTCCTTCCTTGTAGATTTTCTCCAGAATACAGCATAATCGTTTATCCAGTTACTTTTTCTCGTCCGTTTTCATCTCACTCTCAGAATAGTGCTAATGTTGCATGTGGTAATTGTTATCTTATTATCATTTATTATTTTAATATTTGTTTCATTTTTTTTCTAGTTCTACTCTAATTTCTATTCTGAACTAGAATGGTCCAGCAACTTTTTCTTCTTTGGAATTAAAACTATATTTTTGTTCAGTTTCAGATTTTAGGTTAAATTAATAGGTAATCCTTCTTCGTCTATGTTCAGCGGTAAGCGAAAGGTTCATTACCTTGGTCATGAATGCATCATAATTATGGTTAATAGAATAATTTGAGTCAGTTGGTTTGGGGAGGTTTCCTGTAGACATCGAACATCAATATCAAGGTCATTATTGGTAAGCGTTACGTCCAAAAATTTTTGTTGTTTATCCTTTTCAATTGTCAATGTTTGTCAATGCTGTTGAGATGGTTTATAAATTCCAGCACTTCGCCTTCAGTTCCATCAATTAAAATAACGCATCGTCGGCGTATTGGATTAACGACGGATTGATTGGATTCATCACAAACTCCGTCTCGTAGTGGTTCATGTAGAACTCAGCTAACAGTGAGGAGAGTGGGAACCCTATTGCAAGACTCTCCGGCTAAAAATATACTTTATTGTTGAAAGAAAAAAGTAACCTTTCAAAAATAACAATTTACTTGCTATTACAAAAATTGATTTACTTGATTACGAACTGTGATAGTACATTTGTCAGTTGGCGATTTTGTATTCGGAGGTGCTCTCTGGATCTCTGGACAAAATACCATATTAACCAAAATATTTGATAGCTACTAAAAAAAGACCTTCGACTCGCTGAATGCAGCATCGACAATAATAGACAAATTCATAGTTACTCATACATCCACAAAACAAAATTTTTAAAAAGAAAATAAAAATAAAAAGTACAAAATATGCACTAAAAAGTAAAAAGTAATTTTTCAAAATAAGAACATACAAAGCTCCTTGAAAACATTAATATAATACCGTGGGGCTATTATTACAGATGTCAAATTGTGAAATATATCTTTCCATAAACTTCGGTTAGATCCCCTTATACCTGCGGAGTCCAGATATAGAACTTTTGTCTTTTACGACTCCAGTACTAACAATCGGTCTCACAGACAGACGACTTCTATTTTTAACTGTAAATTTAATTTTTAATAATGGTTCCAACTATAAAATTTTCTAAAATAAAATGACTTTTTCTAACTAGAATTAACATTATTACGAATCTTTGTGAAAAAGCTTGATGGTAGCTTATTAATTATAATCGCGAATCATTTGTTTTAATACTTGAACGAAAAATTTGTGCTGTCAAGTGGTTTTTCATAAAAATATTCATTCGAAATCGTTAAAGGAATGTGCAAGTGTCCGGGTTGGTGGATTATGGACGATGGAGAAGCTATTAATTATGGTCAAGAGGAATAAGGCGAAAGGACTACAGTGTTAAAGGTAATTTCTCAAAAACCATGCTCGTCTGAAATGAAAACTAACAAATAATTTTCTTTATTATTGCAAGTAGGGTCCACCTCGTGGTTTAGCAGCAATTCAGGTTAGTAAACTTTTCTCTCCAGTGATGCAGCCAGTCGATCGTTTTGTGAAAATTTAATAAGTCGTTCTTTAAATAAACTGCAAATTATGCATAATGAATTGCATAAAATGCCTTCCTTAATAAATTCAAATATGGTAGGAAATTCTTTTGTTTTCTGGTTGCTAGATTACTAGGTGTTAATTTTTTTTATTCAAAAAAAATTCCATTTAAAGACAAAAGTTCTGTATCTGTAAGAAGGAGTAGGAGTGAATACAACCGAAGTTCATGGAGAGGTTGATTTCACAATTTAATATCTATCATAGCCCCACGGTTTTATATTGATGTTTATATTTTGTATTTATATTTATTTTTTAGAAAAAGCTTTGTTTAAAAAGGTCCTTGTTTCTATTTGGAATTTACCTAAGATTTTTACTTAAAATAAAGCCCACCTCACACGACGGTTGTTTTGTGCTTGTTTCGCTGCTGGGTTTCTAGCAGCTGGGTGGTGTGAAGGTTTCTGTGCTGTATTGGCTTCACACGCGCTTTGTGGTTTCAATCCGCACGCAGGTAGTGACAGCAAATAATATAGATGAGATTATAACTTATCTATGGTATTTGGTGGCAGGTAGTAGAGTAGGTATGGTGAAACTCGACGTTTCTCGATACCACTCGTGTTTACGAATATGACGCGGTTTTTTCATTGGTTAGCGATGAAAACCATCACATAAACCAGAAGCAAAAATAGCACGAGTTCTATCACAGAAATTCAGTCCGAAAACAAGTAAGCAAGCCATCAGTGACGTCATTTTTCATCAGGGCAGCCAGCACCGTAGCCAGCAGCGAAACAAACGTTGTGTTAGGCGGGCTTAACAATGAGGTCTTAAATTCAGCCTAGGTCCTAGGGACATATTTTAAACTAGCTGGAAAGCCGGTGGATCTCTTTTTTAGTGGTATTAATTAAAAAATTCCTTCGTGTACAACACTGCTTGTGAACCTTGAATCAATTTCCCTTGTTCGTTTCCATCAACTATTTTTATCTTCAGATCTCCGTACTCTTGACATTACTACATAGAGATGACAGTGACTAACGTCACTTTCTCTAACGTCTGACCCTGAGCCTTGTTAATCGTCATGGAAAAGGCAAGTTTAATTGGAAACTGTCCATTTGGGGCTAAATCTATTATGATTCAACATAAAATATCCGATTTTCCGCTTATACACTTATCCGGTTATCCATTAAGATGTTCATACATTTTCAATTTTGTATTGTACATTTTCAATTCTCCTCTTTTTCTTTCATTAATCACGTCTTCATCTTCATCTTATATCTTTGACTGACGGTATACCACTTCACCTATAGCCGTTACTTTTTCTTTCTCTTTTTATATTTCTCTTCGTCGTTTCTCTTTTCATCAACTCTATCTTTATCTTTATGTTATATCTTTGACTGGCGATGTATCTTCACAAAATTGCTGCTACTTCCTATTTCTCTTTCCATTTCTCCTCTTTGTTTTGATTAATGAAATGAATCTCAATCTCAAGAATCCCAAAAAATGACACGCTGTAGCAGGAGCAGCGTGCTGGGATTTTATAGATTAGGATTTGGGCAAATGTATAATATGAAGTTTCTTTTTGAGTTTGGGTAGATGATAATGTACCGTAGAATGGGATGAAGTGAATCACTTTTGACG
This sequence comes from Cantharis nigra, assembly GCA_958510845.1. NCBI lineage: Eukaryota > Metazoa > Arthropoda > Insecta > Coleoptera > Cantharidae > Cantharis > Cantharis nigra. The sequence continues at coordinate 5,760,360 of OY294034.1, read as the reverse complement.
GTTTTTTTTCATTTACAGCTCTGAATTACTAAGAATTTCCTTCTGATTAAGGGTAGACAATGTGTCATTCTTCCTTGACCTTTCCCTTTCAGAAAATCGGTAAGCTTTGATCGAGCCATTAAGTAGTGGAGTGTGGTGATCCTCAAGGGTCGGTAATCGGTCCAGTTCTTTTTATAATTAAACATTGGTTTTGTTAGGTATTTTAGTGAGCCACTTTAAGACGACTTGATCCAATAGTGATACCTGCTCATAATCGCTTAGCTCATGAGATTTGCGCAGAGGTGAGAAAACAAAAGTTTTGAGATAACAAAAATAAAACAAATTTAAGAAACTAGTAGTTTATTCGTTGGTAACATGAGTAAGGTAACATAAGAATGCATTTTAAAATATATATAATGCCAATTAATCTTATAAACAGGCTAACCTATGTAGTTATAGTTTAATAAATATATGGTATATATGAATTCGTATTACTATATATATAGTATATGCTTATAAAACTTGTGAAATTGCAGAAAACACTAACAGTTTAACAATTTGGACCTCTGAATATATAATGCATAAGGTGCACCATTACACTATCACACCGGTATATCCACTAATGTTCTTTGCGTTACTTTATTATTTTACAATACAATGTACTATATACATCGTTTAAAGTTGTGGAAGTACTGCATGTTAACTAATTGATAATAAATGTATTCCCTGTAAGAATCTATTTACATTAAAAAAATTAGTTGCTTGCATATTAATTAATAAATTTACTATAGTTAAATGTAACAGAGCAAGACGAACTTTTAAATATTTTTAACATAAAATAATTTAGCGCTATTTACAATATAAATCGTGTAATAAAATATCAAATATTCATTTAATTTTAAATAAGAAACCTTATAGGTTTAGTAAAGCGTTCATTATCTGAAGTACTTGAACCTAGCGCCGGAGCACTTTAGGTCCACTGTACAGGAGGCAAATTTTATATACATAAATACACCCAAGTTTATAGAAATTTTAATTAATATTCGAATAATCCACGTTCGACTGCATCTCATCATGCCCTCTGTCCTAGATTGTTAATTTTGAAATTTTAATGCAATATTATTTATACATCTAAAACATAATAATCTATCTTTTCCATCATAATAACATACCCCAGAATTATTAATATTCTTCAATTTTGGAATATTTTTAAAATGGAAGAATCCCAATAATTTCTATTTTGACAATTTTGGTGATTCCAGAATCACCAAATTGGAATGGCGGAGAAAGAATAAAATATAAATAGTGGAATGTCTACTTAACAATAAACAATCAAATGTTTAAAACCAATGACCGCTTTCAAATGTTCCTTCAGGACCAACGTGATTAAACCCTAACTATTATCAGTTACAAAAACACAGAAAATTTTTTTAAATGATAAACTGCTGCGATTGAATATTGCCAACTAAATATTTCAGCAAGTCCTATGGTGCTTCAACTTTGTAAGATGATAGCTCATCTGGGTGCGACAATAATGTAACTTACAAAGTTATAACACTTAAGTAAAAAGACCAGACTAAATAACTTCCGATAAAAATTTAATATTAGTCCTATACTACCATGGATGGAATCACTAACAGACACCAATTTTTTTAAACAAATATGGTTTATTATTATTTAAGGTTACAAAGGACCCTAATGCACAAAATTGAAATGTATCTTACAATGCAATGTTTTAGTTGCAATTGTAATTTAGAGATAAATTTAAATTTTGTACAAACCCTAGAATGATTACTGCACCATTAACCTAACCTCAATTTTAATTGCGTAATAAAAGTTGTACGAATTTGTTTATTGATTATAATTAAAAAGGATAATGATTAATCATTAAACAATAGCGTACTTATTATTATTAACATTCAAAAGGGTTAATATATAAATATATACCTATGCAGTATATTATTTAATAATTTTGTTTTCTCACTCAATTCAATCACTAAATTGTAATTTATGCAATGTGCAGTACTTCACATTTTCGTCTTGCTCTGTTTTTACAAAATCATATTCCTTTACAAAAATTACATTTAATTAATATTTAGTAATCACATGAGGCTCTATATTAAATACATACTTAATGGTTTTTATTATTAACGAAAATATTACTTAAATTTAATGAGTGCTTAACGTTTAGCCCAGTTTTATATAAATTAAACTAACAATAGATAAATTGTGCCAAATACTATAATCATACACATAAATAGGCAATAAAATGATACAGCGGTTTAGATTCAGTATATACTACCTACTGTATATGGTAGATCAATGTTACAGATGGTAATTATCTTTCGTGAAAGTAACATTTACATTATCGTATATTGTCAAATAAAGTAGTCTTACAATGCCGATCTTTCATTTTTTAAACTATATTGGATGTAATAAAAATTATTTTTTCAAATTTTTTTTCAAAAGTCAACAGTTTTTAGTTATAAGGCAAAATTAGAATAAATTGGACCCATAAATTGGACCCATATTATTAACACATTGTATCTAAAATTCAAAATAAGTTTATGTTAGGCTCGTATGACACTGTCAAACTAATTCATCAATTTGTTGGTAGAAAAAGTTTTGTATATTATGTTGTGAACTAGAAGACGGTTGAATTTTTGAAATATTTGAAAATTTGCCTCAACACTTTTACTACTCCGTTGTGTGTAATAAAATTGTTTAAAGAAAGAGAAAGTTAAATATTAATGCCTTTATGGAATATTAGATAATAATGAACTTTTTATTTTACCATACAAAACTGTATTCTCGAACATTAAAACTAATGGTGCAAAGTTTTATAAGGCTTGAAGGAATCTTAAGATATAGAAATGAAATTTACCATTTCATATTCTCACTAATTTCTTTTTTTTTATACATTTCTATATTTAACATATTCTCACTTATACAAAAAATACAATACTATTTATGACACTATCAGGCACTAAATGAAAGAATTATAAAAAAAACAAATAATTTAAAGTTTTAATAAAAATTAAATTTGAAACGAGGGGGCACAGCTATATAAATTTTTGAAATGTAATTGGAATTAATATGCATTTACTTTTGATTACTTGGAATTATACTAAATTATTTGGGAATTATCGGAACTTCTTTGAGAATTTTTTTGTACTATACTCCCACTAAATGACAAAAAAGTAGTAGGGCACTGACGGAGTGTTGTGAATTAATTTCAATTTCAAATTCTACATTTTACTGAATAAAAATAGCCTAGGGCCAAAACCATTTGCTATTTGGCAATTGAAGTAAAACTGGAAACAAAGAAAATTCTGCAATCATATTCTCATCTAATTGTTCTTAACCTAATGACGAAATCTAATGGTGCGTATAGACATTAAAAAGATAACGTTTACATAACATCGGGAGATTCATGGAAAGTTATAAGTACCTAATTATGGAAAAGGTCACTTACATAAACACAGAGAGGAACATGTGTTACTAAACCACACAATTGTGTAGTTTTTCTGCACAATTGTGCACTTCTCTCTGTGGAATTATATTATATTTAAAACAAAAACTTAAATTTGCGTTTCTGGATTACATTGGAATTGGAATTAGTTGCACGAGATTTTTTCAAGCTGGCGTCCCTTTGCTTTAACAACAAGATGAAATAAATAAAAGAAACACTTGAGGAAATTTGAAGATCAGTCTGTAATAAACGTTTAAAGAGAAAAATAAACGTAATATATTTTCAACATGAAAATTCGATGTATATTTTGAAAATTTGGTTTAAGCTTATGATTATGATTAGATTTTGAACTATAGTAAACAAACTCAAAACGATCACATTAAAAAAAAAATATAATTTACAGAATTCACAAGGACAAACACCAGCAAATGTTCAAGTCAGATTTTTTACATATAAAATATTCTTTTATTTTAAATTTTAAGTTTTTTCTGGTTAACTTTTTTGAAATTTTTGAAAATTTGATGGTGTTCAACCAAACCACGTAAGGTGGTTTAGTCCTTGCATTTTTGAAATTTCTCCAAACCTCAATAAAAATAAAGTTTGTTTCGGTATTGAGATTGTTACCAAAGACTCCAAAGCAATTTATCTATTGTTTGTACATCACCACTTTAGGTGGAAAGATAATAATAGTTAATTAATAAACGATAATTGTGTAAAAAATTTAAAAATTAGAAATTGATTTAAAATAATGAGAGCATACACAGATAAAAATATTTGTAGGCATAGTAAGTTTATATGGTAGTGATGATGGCAAAAGTAATATTTTATTGTTCTTATTGAAAATTAAAAAAAATTGTAATTATGATTAAAATCGATTATAATAAACTATTTTTAATTTGGCTTTAACAGATATGATTGTAAAAATTTATACCTAAACTACCTACCTATCTACGAATATTACATTTGTAACTCGGGAGATTTGCACTTAGGCAATATCATATAAAAATATTCACTGATTATCGTTTCAATTAAAAGTGTAATCCATTGATGCCTAAGTGGAAATCTCTTATAAATTAAAATGAAAACGAATTTTAAATTGAAACCAAACTACCATATTTCAATATATTGGCGTTGTATAATTTAATTTATTTGACACGTACCTAATTAAAAATTATAAAATTTTAGAAAATGTTTTATTATTTAAATTTTGTAAATCAATTTTCAGAAATTCATTTTACTATGTACAAATTGGCAATTTAAATTTAGTGATTAAAAACTACGGTGTTTTACAAACTACACATGTTTTGAATTTTTCTGTTTTTAATTCTTAAGTTACTATAAAAAATTAAATTTCTTTTTCTGAAACTTTTTATAGCTACAGGGTGGCCTTTAAACGATAACCCCACCCCACAGTCTCATTAAAAATAACTTTGGATATAGGGATTTCACGTCAAGATTTATTTAAATATCCACATTATGCGCTTTCGGGTTAAATGAAATACTAAATTCGATTCTACGAATTTTGTTCGACAACAGTACTATTTAAAATACCGTCGAATTACTTTTAGTCGAACAAATGTTGTCGAACAAAATTCCGAATTCAGATAAATTCAATAGAAATTTTCTTATTTTAAAATATAGTAGATATAAGTACAAAATAATTTTGACCTACAAATTTCACTCTGATTTCGTTGAGTTAGATGAAATGGAACCCTGAGCGCTTTGTGAATCTATGAGCATAATTTCTAATTTTTTACAGTAGGCTTGTATCTTGTTGGACCAAATGGTATTTTATAAAACGGTTCATTAAATGCCTACTTGTTTAACAATTTAATTGTACTCTTGTAAATGTGGAACAATGAGTTAGAATTTAATTTTGAGTTTCTATATTTAAAATTGTTTAATATTATAATTTTAAAATTTTAATTTAAGTGATAATTTCAATATCTACGTGATGAAAACTACTAAATGTGTTACCGTATTTTTTTAAGGAAAATTGCTTGCATTGTTTTTCAAGCGTTGGAGCTTCTTATGTCTCTCTATGTACTAAGTATAAAGACGAATTTATGTATATTTGTATGTATGTATGTATGGATGTACGAACTAGATTCTACTACATTTTATAGTAGTTTCAGTATGATTATAGCATTTAATTAATTAGTAGTTTGTAAAATAACTTTTTATTAGTACCTAATTACCTATTTTCATTGTGTTTTGTAAAGCTAAGACTCTTTAACCTAATACTGCACATATGTAAGGCTATAAATATTTTCAATATACGTTTATCGTGTGTTATGAAAGCACTTTAAAAATTACGATATTTTAAAATTAAATTGGAGTAGCGTTACTATAAAAACGAGTAACTAATAGAAAAATGCGATTTTGAAGTTTGCATAGCACACAGTAAAAGTATAATATAATACATTACTTAATTCAATTTTTCTGGGCGATCAACTTTGCGATGTTGATATTGTAGTAGGTTTCCCCAAAGGTGGAAGTGATGGTGCTGGCCATGGGCACGCTATAGGCACGCTACGAGCTTGCTGAAGACCTGCTGCTGATTCAGGATGTAAAAAATTCCGCCGCTGTTCCATTTTTTCGGCCTAAAATAAATACCATTAGATATTGACTTTATAATTTTTCGAGGGCAAGAATATCAGAATTAAAATCTCACTTGTGCTTGTATTCTTGAAGCTATTAAATCTGGCAGTAAATCTAACTGTTCCTGTAAATTAGCTAATTTGTCTTCCATTGTTGCAATGCGATCTTCAAAAGTATCCTGTCGTGTGCTCATATCAGATACTATTTCATAAACTGTATTTTGAGTCTAAAAGTTTAAAATTTTTTTGTACAGTTTTAAAATCAATAATTTTAGTTCAATTACCTTTGCCATATCGGTAATGGTGTTGGCGTTATCCATGAGCTTACGCTGATCCATTTTCACTTTCCTTAGGCTGAAAGAGAATCTTGTTAGTAACATTTAACATACATACGAGTTAAACTTTACGCATAAATGGCAAGCAAGAATTTTCTCTGATGAGTACGGACTCGACCGGGATTTACTCGTTTCACTAGCCTTGTATGTTTATAAATCAACCATGTCTCCCGTAAAACATTCGCTGCCGCATTTTTAAGCTGAAATAAAATTTCGTATTACAATAATCTGATAAATTTAGTGACGCGCTAGAATGGATGGTTATCATATGAGAAAACTATTTGTTTTGTATAATGCTTATTTAGTTACGTCACATTTCTGTTGCAAAAATCAAGCAATTATTAATTAAATTATTTCTGAATTGAAATTTGAATTGTAAATTTGTAATATTTAATGAAATGCGCCGAATAGAACATCGATCTTTGCCAAATGATCTTTTGGCATAGTTAGGATATACGTTGTTTGCTGTGAATGAAAATAATTATAATTAGTCTTAACACAGGAATGAAGTTAGACTTTAGTTAACTTTCCCTAATGATTATGGAAGCGGCCCTAAGAAGCAAAGGCGCAATATTTCTTACGTTGCCAAGCTCTGTAGAATTTCTGGAAACGCTTTCTCTTTTGTATTACAATTTATTAATCCTACACAACAATATTTGGTTAGTAATAATTTATGGCCAGTCCTATACGGAAGTTTAACGTTTAATAGTTTGTTTGCCCTAATATATCCAACACATTTATTCTTTACATTTGTCTGCGAGTTAGTGGTTGGGTTTTATTTTAAAAATAAGTTTTCCCTGAACAAATTCGGCCTGCAGTGCAATTGAAAATTTTTATAGATACTACTTCTGGTTAGACTGGTATGATTTAAGTTAACATTTTTATTTTACATTTTACATTTTCAAGTGACCTATATAAGGACAAATATTTGCTTCAAATGAGGGAAAAATAAATTAGAAAACTTGAAATGTAAATTTATAATTTTATTTTAATGTTTTTTATACTTACCCGTTTGGTTAACTGGGTATCCATCATGAAATTATGAACGTGTTTTTCTGCTCTTGTTAATTCCAACTTTCGCGATACGACTGCTACTAGAAGCGCCGTGCAACCCGCACCCTAGGATAAGTATTGTGGTAATTAAAACGTAAATTGTATTTTAATATTTTTCTGTTTCTTACCATGATGCCGGTGCTTACGGCGATACCTCTACCACAGTATGTATTTGGCACTATATCACCAAATCCAACGCTGAGAAAAGTTATGGCTATAAGCCACATTGCATTTAACAGATTTGCGTGTTCCTCATCGTGGAACCTTGAACATTACAGATAAAAGTGATAACCCAAAATAATGGGAAAAGAGACTACCTTTCGCATTGACGTAACGTCCAACTAGCAATAATCCACAAGGAAACCATAAATACCAACAACACTGTACCAGGACAAATTGTCATAAGTGTCTTGAGCACAAAACGAGTATTAAAATTTATTCTATTAAGTGCACCTATACTTCTTGATGATGCATCGGTAAATAATTTACTATGGAGTAACATAACACGGCATATTAAATAGAGCCGAAGAAACATAGGCAACGACAAGGGCACATCATATGGTACACATTTTTTACCAATTCCACCATTCTTATTTGCTAATTTTGTTGTCCAAACAAATTGATTATTACCCGGAATTGGATGAACAGCACATATACAAAGTTCCATGGAAATTTGACCTATCCTTTGCCACGTCATGGCTATCCGCCAATCGTCGGCACAATTATCTATCATAAAAAGCTGAAAAAATAATTTGGTTAATTCTAAAAATTTTTTATCTAAATTTAAATATTAGAAATTGATATAATAAATTGAACTATGACCTGACAGACCTTTTCGTTTAATTGATCGCTGCTCTATTTAAACCAGACGTATTAATAATTTATTCTCGTTTTATACTAATGTATGCTAATGGAATTTATTGTATGAGAGATATGTGTATATGCAGCCTAGTTTGAGTTTGTTTAAAAATTTTCAAGAGATGTAATTCCTTGCTTTTGAAAGATCAATGCTGATAAAATAGAGCACTCAGATTCTAAATTTATTGCTTACCTGTACTTCTAACGCATGATAGGCCACTATGAGGCCTAAAAGGATCACAGTTGAAACAGATATCAAAGTTTTGAGCGCTATTGAGTAAAATTCGTCCTAAAAATTTTAAATTTAATAAATTTAAACTCAAACACACACACTTTTACTTTTCGATATACGCCTGCACTTGAAAGTTCATTTTCTATAACCATAACAATAATACCAAACATACCCATCACCAGAGCATAATCGCTTATTCGTTTTCGTTTTTCAAATAAAGCTTTGCGTCGTCCTAGGCGATATCCCACGTTGGGTTTATGTTTTAGGCTCCCAGATGAAGGTCCTTTATATACACCTGTACCTATAGGCCTTTCTTCCATAAATGCAGGATATTGATTAGTGTGCGCTACTAATGCAACCCCAGATTCTTCTGGTTGTATTCTTCCGCTAGCAGAATCTCTGCTTGTATTTTTCACAGCTCCAGGAATGGATAGCGTAGATACGGGTTTTCGCAACTGTGAACGAATTATAAAATTTTCTAAAACTCAAATATTTAAATATTCTGTTAACTTGAGAACCTTAAAAACAATTGTTTCTTATTTACTGTACAATTTGTTCAAATATATTTAGAATATTAACACTGGCATTTTTCAAGTGATATTATAACCAAGCCACTTCTGAAGACGCTTAATCTCCAGATTAAAATATCACCAAGGAGATCTATGCTATCGGGCAGCTAAAACGTGACTTGGTAGAATTTACTTTGTTGTGGATTATTAGGAACAACGTAAACCGCATATTTAAAAATAGCCATAGGTGAAAAGTTAAAACAATCATAATGGTAATTTACATAAAATAGTGGATGTATTAATGTAGTTTTTCATATTTCTGTTTTTATAAGAAATCAAAAAATTCTACAAACAAAAAAAGTTCAAAACAAACGTAAACCTTGTTTTATGAACAATTATGTAACAAAATAACCTTTGGCGTTGTTTGTTGCTCAAACTTTTTAATTTTATTTCAAAATATTTGCTAAATATTCGTCAGAAATATAATATACCACTGAAATACATAGATACAACTACAAAGTAAATGTAATAAATGGTTGGTTAGTATGTGGTGGTAATGCGTAAATGATAAAATAATTACTACATCATATATACCTATATAGTGCATTAGTGCATTTGTGATAGGTACTTAATTAGGAGTAATATTGTCACTTTAAATGTACCTATAAAATTGAAATAAAACTTTTAACATAGCAGCAAAAATTCTTTCGGTCATCCGTTTTTATGTATAATGCAAATATTAAGCATATTTGTGGGTCATTCATATGCATACGGTGAAGAAGTGAAAGGTGAAATTGAAAAAAACAATTTGAATTTGGAATTTATATTTTAGCCTTTTCTACCTCAAAATCTTTTCTATTCCCTATTCTCTCTACTAAATAATATTAGAATATTAGTTAATTCATGTAGAAGTAATTTGAAAAGGAACTGATTTTAAGAGAACCCAGCTGGTGCAGACTTAAACTTTAAAAGACTGGCAGTCATTATTATATCAATTTTAAATATAATTTCTTATTTATAAAAATATAAACAATAATTATTAGAAAAAAATAACAAAAGAAAATCCAAATTGTTCAAAATATTACACAATGGCTAAATCGTGAAAAAGTAAAAAACTTTTCATTGTATCTCTCAAAAACGCTGGGGCAAAAAGTTTACAATTCCGATATTCGTCAGTGAGGATAGTAAAGATAAAACTTTTAAATAGAAGCATAAGTCCTGATGAGTATCATTAAAAGGACATTCATTCTCCTTTTGATTCTAGCTTGCAAAGAAAAGAAAATTAAATTTTATAATTCTAATGTTTATAATTTTTTCTTCTTCATAGTTTTGATTTTCTAATCTGTAATGTGAAAAATGCTTTTTTTAGTTTCCAACTCAATAAATTCTAGAGAAATAAATGTGACTAAATGTTTTTATTACCAAACTTAAATTAAAGAATTTAAAAAAGAAAAAACCAATTACTGTAATCATAATCGGTGAAATTATGGCTCGGTTTTGTTACTATCAAGCAGTTAATATGCGGATCTTTCCAAACTTAATTTGAATATTTTCTTGCTTACGTTTTAATTTCCTAATATCAAAATCCACAATTTTTGGATCTTCGGAAACCTAAATTAAAAATATAATCAATGATACCAAACATGACCTTTTACTCATTAATAAAAATGAATTTTCTGTTCTAAAGTATCTTTCAATTACGATACAGCAATAAAATTTTATACGCCTGATATTAGAAATTAATTTTGATAAGATGTGTACAGAGTGGCCAGGAAAGATACTAAAAATGGAAAAATTAAAATATATATACAGAGGTTTGTTTTAAAATATACTACATAAGTATCTCGCATATTTGCATTAAATATAATACAAAAATAAATTCTTTATGAATAATATGTATTGTGAAAGAAGTATCTGATAGATCACACAACCGAAGCCAATTCACTTATTTGTAATATTATTTATGTTCACTGACAAGGTTTGTGGAGGTTTCCGTGTAGCCTTTTAAAAACAATAAAACTGTTTATTTGATTAAATTTATGAAAGAAAACCAAACAATTACTTTTCCTGCTATACAAAAAATTTTATTTTCCGCTAAGCAGTTTTGGATTGTAATCCAAAAAAATGTATTAACCTTATTATAATCTTTATAATAAACAAGATTCTTAGGTTGTTGTTTAAAAATATCCTGTTAAGTTCCCACACAAACAGCACAAAAAATCTGGATTACACGAAACACGAATTAACGCAATTGGTTGTGTTGATAGTGTAGAAGCACTGCACATTTCAGAAACTCTCAAAACGCTTCTATGCATGGCTCAGTCTCATGAATACGTAAAACGGTCGGTTTCCCCTCTGATAACCTTACTACCACTCCACATACTGTACATACTACTTACTACGTAAGGAGAAAATAACCTTATGTAAAAAATTAATATTGGTTTTGTTACAGATTGTATTGAAATGGGTGAGGAGCTCCTATATTATTAATGTTTCACTGCTTTCACAGGCAAAATTTTGATTTGGAAGGCTGATAAAAATAAAACAAAATTCAATGAGCAAAGTTTTAAAACGTGCTCTAACTATACCACCAGAAAATTATAATTTATATAGCTAGTATAAAGCGGATTTCCGTTTTTGCTACGGGAAGTTTAAAACCGAAATCGCTGTTGAAACAAAGTATCTGATTAGGTTTAGTTTCTGTAAAAATTATCAAGATTTACACAAAAAAACATTTAACAAATTATTAAACAAAAATCAATCTTTTTATTCTAGTTCTCTGTAATCGTTTCGTTAACTTGTTTGTGCGTTAACCCTACATAGCAATGACTTTTGCATAAATAATGAAAATGTTAGGCGATGTATAATTACTAAGTTTATTACCAGAAACTTTTATAAATTGAGTTTTTTATTTGGTTAAATTAACTAATTTATTATTTAAATTCTACATCTTGCAACAAATGGTATCTAATTGATACAAAACAAACAACACTACCACAATTTCTAACTACATGGAAAATTATACAACAAACCACAGGCAAAATTACCAGAACAAAAGAAAAAAACATTTAATGTTGCATTCAAAAGCTTTACCAAACACAATAAACGGTGGTGCCCTCCCATAGAAGACTTGTGTAACTTGTAGTTTCATTATCCGCCATAGTATGTGTATATAGTCGCAGCCACTTCTCCGTACTGTTTATTAATTATGGAAGAATTGTTTAATAAGGAAGTAAACAGGAACTGTCGTTAAAACAAGTATAGCCGTAATTAGAGACAATACGGAATAAGAACAGTGTTTAGCTTGTTTTGGAATGAAACAGTATACGAAGATGGTTTCGTTTAAGTTTTTGTCATGCATACACAGAAACAATGTAATTGGTCTATACAAAGATGTTGGCATTCGATTAAAATAATGTCTACTTTTGTAAACTTAAAATATACACAACAAAGAGAAGATGCAATAAACTACATTTTTAACAAATTTAACCATTCGAAATAGATTCCAGGCAATTGGTAGTCTTACCTTGAAAAAATTGCCGTCTCCTGGTAATATCTAAAAGTAAATATGAAAAAACGGTACATAAGGTGATTTAAAAGAAACATACAATAGCATTAGCAACGTGTAAAATTAAATATTCCATACACTTAGATTTTAAATATAAAAGTAGAACAATATAAATCAATGCAATTTAAAAATTTCATTTTAGTAAAATTCCCGGATTTATAATTATATAAGATAAAACATGTACCTATAAACAATTTAGAAAGTAAAGCTGCTGTAAATTTGCATAGTCTAAAGATAGTAATTTTGATTGCTTGAAACACTTGAAAATATTATGTTTTCATCAATAATTTTAATCACGGCAAACACTTTTCAGAATAACTTGCATATTTAACAAATAATACTCATATTTGCATAATAATAATAATTTGTTTGCTAAAAATTAACACAGATTTAAAGCGATACACTCTATTCATAAATATACAAGGGGAATCAAATGGAATGGAATAAATGCGATACAAAATCCTTCGTTGATTTGCACAAAACTCTCCGACAAACATAATTTATTTTTTTAATTCATATTCAAATCGGATATTTTTCTATTTTTAAGAAGTAGAAATAATACGAAAATAAAAAAGAAGAAGAAGAAAATAAGAAGAAAGAAAATAATTTTTTTTATAAAATATCTCGTTTATAGAACATCAATCTTCAATTTGATGAAATGTTGATGATTTCCTTGAAAAATTGTAAAAATTACATTTACATTTTTTGAAAATTTAATATTTTATAATCTTAAAGCCTCTGTGGACCTCGGTTATGTTTTTCCAATAATTAATTTCTATTCAAAAATTTATTTATTCAAAAATTTTATCATTTCTGACAAGATTGATGGACATAAAAATTTAAATTGTGTTAACATTTTATCCTAGTGTGATATTTTGTAAAACAGTGTGATTGTTCCTTTAAACGTCCTATATATTTTTAATGCTTCCGTAATAATTCATCAAACAATTTTGTTTTTCTTTTCAGGTTACTAGTGATAAGTCTTAAGTTATGTCAATCAGTCAATAAGTTAACATCTTTTTAAATTTTTTATCGCTTCAATCAATACTACTAATACGAACCATACTAAAAGTTTCCAAATTTTTTTATTTATATACTCTATGTACATAGCTTCTAAGAAAATGTAGGTCATCCAATACTTTAAAAAATCCTAGTAATCAATTTGTTACTAATTTGTATTAAAAAGTTTGATAGTCCAACACACTAAAAAGTTGTGATTAATTTTAAACTAATTTTAAACTCGGGAGTAGACCATACAATAGGTAATAAAAACGTCTGATAACCATTGTAATCGCTAGTTACAATAGTTACATTGTGCATATTTCGAGAGTATGCGCCAGACTTTACTGCAAATTATATAACATTAAATTTTTGCTGCAATCTAACCCAGCACGATGATATTGCTTATATTTATTTCAGGATTTTTATTTCAAACATTTCTTAATTTGGAAATTTTTTATTATTAAATTAATTAATACAGGTAACCAGACCTTTGATTTCAGTTTTAATGTTCTCTGAAATAGTTTTTTTAATTATACTTCAGTTAATTAAATTAAATTATCATATTTCCAACTTTTAGTAAACTGCAGGTTACACACGCATCGCAAAACATCCAACGTGCAGGTCTTAACAGATCGTATAGTCCTTAACAATAATTTCCAGGATAATATTCATATTATATGTATTGTGCTACTGCAACTTCAGGTTAATTTAAAAAATTTCTAGAAAGAATAATATTTTATTTTGAATTTACGGGAGTGGAATAATTACTTTACAATATTATTCGATCAAAGGAAAATTTGTTTCATATTTGTATACAACAATGCAATTTATTCGGTTTTAATAAAACACGTACTAGTTACCAATTAGCTAATTAGGTTTGAAAACAAAAATAAATTGCATACATTTTTTATATAAATTGCTAATTACTATGCCTACCAGGAAACCTTTGTTCTAATTTGCGTAGATAATTTTGGCCAAAATTTTCCAAAAAAAAACAAATTACATCGTACAAAGCGATTACAAATTTTGAATAAAAGTGTAAAAGTGTAATTAATAAAACAAAGCAATAAATGGATTTTTATTTTATTTATTGTGATTTGCTTCACTTTTGCAAAAGTTTATTTATAAATATCCTGCTGACTATTATTTGTATACACAAATAAATTAAACATTTTTTATTCTTAATTGCATTAACTTAATTGACATTCTTAACAGCTCAGGGCAGAGTGAGATTCGAGAAAAAAGTTCGTCAGGAAGAAAATAAAAAAGTGTGTCTCGTTAGCTACTAATTAGCTAATTCAGTCTTATTTACTACTAAAAGTTTATTTTAAATTTCGTTCATTATTAATTCACAGTCCTGCAAGAAATATTAATTGAAAAATGTATTGTACTAAGTGGTGTACTTGTATTATTAAATTTAGTTTTCTATTTTTAAATAAAATACGTTTCCAAGGATGGAATCGCTTGACGAGGTAAAGTTTATGATAAAATGATGTTACAGTTAGCAGTCTGTAAATTGCAACATTAAACTTCTAAAGTACATAATTTTAAGGTAAAAAGTATGAAATATTGTAAAATTGTAGTAAATGTAAAATTAAATACAAAATAAAAAGTTGATTAACTTACTGTTAGTAAGTTAAACTATTTTTCATTATCTTTTGTGTAAGTTTAACAACTAAAAAATGTCAACAAATCTTTTGCTTATAAAATTGTAAATATAAATTGCAATTGACGCTTTCTGAAAAAAACTTTTAATAAAAATAATAGGGCAAAATCAAATACAATTACATTTTGATACGTAAACAAATTGCCTTTCTTGAAATTGCCTATGAAATTTACGCCATCTTGTTTTATTCCAAATTAAATTAAATTGTCAGATTAACGTAATCCTAGTTTCTGCATAGATAGAGCACATTAGTAGGTACCAAAATATATATAAGCAGTTTTTCATTTCGAAAATTATTACAATTAAAATATAAAATATAAAACAAAAAAAAACGAAAGAATGATTTCTGTTGCAATTTTTATGACCGCTACATTTATAAATGGGTAAATATCTATATTTGAATTTTTCAACAAATGCTTTAATTTTTTAAATTTTGTTACAGATTAACGGAAGTTACTGCTCTCTCTACTCTCAACGATGCTATTTTTGTTTTCTTTGTTGTGATATCTTGTGTACTTCCCAAAGTAATAATTTGTTATGCCGCTAGCGTTTTTCCGTTTTGTTTGCAATTTCAATTTAAATCTTTTAAGTGTAATTTTTAAAAATATTGGATATAAGGTAATTTATGGATATTTTAAAATAAAACTTTTGGAAACTTTTAAGAAAATTTAAATCGAAATAATCGCTAGGATATCAATTTTATTGCCCAAGCAATAAAAATGTTTTTTTCAATACAAAGTAGAATTTTCCATAGAATTGATGTACAATGTGCGTTTTCAACAGAAGTTCAGATTGATGTTTGGAAAATATTGAAAAACGGCGAACAATAATTATTGCTTTATTTAGGCTTTCGATTAATTTGAGGATATCAATTTTACGAGAAACACGAGAAAAAAATCAAAACCGCACTATTTTGGAATTTATAATTTTGTTTTACTAGTTTTTCCCACGAAGATTGATCAAACAGAAGTCCTGCACGTTGAATGTCTTGGGATGCGGTTGTCTATTATTACAAAGACCTAACACCAAATCTAACCCTTCACAATTAAATTAAATAATGACATAAACCAATCTACACCTTGTTCAACATTATTTGCAATTAAATGTGATTATTTTTCGAGAATAATAATTAACTAAAATAAATACATCAACTCATTCGGTATATTTTAAAACAATTCATTGTGTTTGGACGCGTAAATATTATTTTAAATTGGTATAAGCAATTAATAAAATGAAATTAACCAAACTGTTTATTACAGAATTGAATTACAGTTTGGAACACTTACGTATAAGTTATAAAAAATTAAATTCTTACGTTAAAGTAATTTATTTTAAGTGTTATGGTAGCTTAATGTAATGAGCATTGCGTTGGTTCCATTTTCACCTGGACTTCCATAATTAATTAATACTGAATTTTATTTATTAATTGCTGTGGAGTTTGTTATACCATTGCGTTCAATGTGAACGCGCAAAAATTACGTTTAACGTTACGTACTTCTTACGTGTTACATGTTTGTTTTAATTTGTCGCCTAAGCACTTAACATAGCAGAAAGCAACACCACGGTTTCTTTGTAATAAAAGTTAAACCGAACTGGTTTTAGTATAGAATCAGAAAATGAACACGAGAAAGCATCTGATAAAATTTAATATTCTACCAAAATACATAAGATGATAAAGATGCTTGCCCCACTGCAAACTTTATATTGGATTCATGAAGTGGGAACAGTTACAAGTTACACAAAGGCTTAGAAATTCTAAGACAATGAAACAAGAAAATGGCTTATCACTTTAAACACTTGTACCTACATTGTTAAAAATGTAAAGAGTTATGAACATTTTTGAGCATTCCCAACTACTGAATGTTTAATTTTATTAATGTAAAATAAATATGTATTACTTGGAAAAGTTGGAAAATAAATTGCTTTTGGAGCCTTTGATCAATACTCAATAGTAAATGCAATTTCTTGCATTCGACACAAATTTATTTTTAAATGTAATCCGATACTTATTTGTTCGAACATTAGAGAAAAGCTCAGTACGAAATGCTGCAATGGTCACACTGTATACTGATACCTTAAACGATATTTTATAATATCGTATAAGTGGAGCTTCAATATAATAGATTTGACGATAACAGTGGTATTTAATTTGTAATCTCGAAAGAGAAAGAGAACTTGCAGTTGAAAACATAAAAATGAGACTTTGCATTAATTTGTTGTAAACATGCACTTGTATAATTCCACAAGAACGAAATAAAAAATTAATGATTTAACCACCTTAAAAAGAATACATGATGAATTTACTGAATGTGTTGTTAACAGATTGTAAATATAAGAGGAAAAAACTAAATGATGTCCAAGTACACTTATGGAGTGAACAATTCTCCAGATGAGAGGCAACCCTTAACTGGCAAATATAAAACAAGAAAATTTATATACTTTTAAATTGATAGTGGTTTATGTTTTATTCAATGTTTAAACCAAATATTTGTAACCTATGCCAAGAAAATCGGTTTAAGTGAACATTATTATTATAGTAGTCGATTATGATCATTTATGGGCAAGACGGTCGGAACCAAACGGAACGGATTAACTCAGATTGGAACGATCTCTGCATATTTAATCATTCAGTATGTGAATGCGCAACTGTTGCAATTTTCATATTAAATAAGTTAAACGATTAAATCTCAGTGGAATATGCAATAAAACATGGCTACTGGTAGACAATAAACTCGTAAAAGGAACCTACAGCCAATCTTCCACCAAGTAAAGTAGAATAGCAACGCGGAGCTACCGGCTCGAATCGGTCTCTGCTCATGGTCTCTGTTTTCACAGAAAATGTGACTTAAAGATACAATGTCTGTTGTATCAGTTTGTCTAAAGCAGCATTGAATTGCAAAGTTTATTAAAATAAATAAAAGATTGAATTCCATTCCTCATAATTCCTCAAAAAACTGCTTAATTTGTAGAAAATCGCCACAATTTTTTTATGGAATTTTTGTTTCGGAAAAAATTTCGGAACCGATTACATTTAATGGAATGCAAATAAAGCGGTGCACTTTTTGATTGAAATGTACCAAATGAAGTCAAGAGAAACCCTTCCGACTTCGGACTTAGTTTGCATGTTGGAAATAAAAATGTTTGTGAACCCTTTTTCTTGATTTACTCCGGTACGCCTATGGGTATCTTAAGTATTCCGGCCAAGCGCCAGAATCGTCGCGATTAAGAGATACAAAGACAAAGCACGGGGTTTTCTATGGTTCCGAGTGTTGAGTTTGGTTTGATTTAGTGTGATTTTAGGGCCAAAAATTGGGCCAGAATAGTTGTTTTGGAAAATTTCCAGCACCATTTTTGGGAATCTACACTGAAAAAAATGGTGGAATACTCTGGTGAAATCAGCTTGCCATCACCATCATTCGATTTTTATCTCATTTTCATTGATAAATTGTGATACTGATTGTATAAAATTATAAACTTGCAAAGTAGTTCGGTGATTAGATTTTTTGTACCATAATGCTGCCTTGCTGTTTATCAAACTGGAAACATTTTTATTATTTCATTAAAAGTTGATGGTAAAGTTTTGTTCTATCATTTGACTGCCGATTATAGTTTGTTTGTTGTTTGTGAACCTTTTATTAAAATCACTAGTGTGCACTATGTGCTTTAATTTGGTTGCACTGAACGTTTTATGACACAGAATGTGACAACTTGCAGCCGCATTGAACATGATGATCAGCAGTCCAAAATCTAGGTGCGAATGCTGACTTGGACCATTAACTGGTTGTGGCGACAATGAGGCCAAAGATTAATACAAAAACAAGTAACATAAAAGGAACAAGATGAGACTTGGAAAAATTAAGAAGTGAAAAAACGAGAAACAAATACATTAAAGAAATAAATGTTCAAATTTATTCCGGAGAAGAAAGTAACAATATCGAAGAGGAATGGGAGAGAATAAAAAACATAATGCAGACAGCGGCAGAAAGAGTAACAGGACATAAAAAGAAGAACATAAATAAACAATAATAATAAAGAAAAAATGAGAGAAGCTTACAAAATGTGTAAACAAAGGAAGAACCTCTGGTTAAGAGACATAATAAATGAAATTGAACAGGAAGGCAAAAGAAATAATACAAAAGCTTTCTACAAGAAAATAAATGAACAAAAAAGATCAAATAAACTAAGACCAAGAGCAATGAAAGATGAACATAGTAATCTAGAGAGCGACGAGGGGAAAATAAGAGAGATATGGAGAACCCACTTTGAGAAACTACTAAATGTGGTCACAGAAAAACGAGATGAGAGGACAAAAGGACATGATGGAAAGTGTGAACAGTATAAAGAATGGTAAGGTACTAGGCAGAAACGGAGTACAGGTGAAAATGCTGAAAAACGGCGGTGAATACCTCCAACTAAAAACCTATGAATGCATAAAAACAATATGGAGAGAAGAGAAGATGCCCAATGAGTGGCAAACGGGAAGAATAACCTCGATACACAAGAAGGGCGACGTTGGAGAGTGCAATAATTACAGAGGAATAACTCTACTGCCTGTGGTATATACACTACTTATAAGGCTAAAAATATACACTGAAAAAGTTCTTGGAGAGTACCAATGGGGTTTTAGGAAAGGAAGGTCAACGACAGATGCGGTTCATATACTAAAGCAACTAATAGAAAATTTCCAAGGATATGGGAGCTGCACATGATGTTCATAGACTTCCGGCAAGCCTTCGATACTGTAAGAAGAGGACCGCTGATGAAAATAATGAAAAATCTCGAAATACCAGAAAATCTGATCAAATTGGTAATCATGACACTGAAAAACTCAAAAAGTACAGTCCGAGTTAGGGAAGGAGAAACTGAAGAATGCAGGAGTGACACAGGGAGATGCCTTGTCGGCAACTTTATTCACCTTGATGATCAGAAAAACTAATTGCATGGGTACGACAGTCAACAAGGAGGCACAAGTGATGGCTTATGTGGATGATGTCGTGATATTGTCAAGAACAGAGAAGCTATTGAAAGTAATGAACCAACAAGCGACAGAAATGGGGCTGAAAGTGAACGAGAAAAAGACAAAGTACATGCGGAATGGAAGAGGAAATAACAAAAGAACGAATCTGAAAATAGGACACTCCAATTTTGAAGAAGTGGACACCTTTAAGTACCTCTGAGTGAGAGTAAACAATAGAAGTAGTAGAGAGGAAGAAATAAGAGAGATGTTGCATGCAGAAAACAGCATTTTATGCAAATAAGAAAACAATGCAAAACATATACCTATATAAGTAAGAAGACGAAAATGAGAATTTATAAGAGCTTAATAAAAGCAGAAGTATTATGCATGGTGTTTGAGAGGAAAATAGTACGATTGATTATGGGTCCAAAAATAACTGAAAATAACAGATGAAGAGCTAGAAAGAATGATGAGATAGAGGAAGAACTGGACCCAACAAGAGTGCTGATGGAATGGACACCGGACAAGGACAGAAAGAGGGGAAGGCCGATAACGACATGCTGGGACGCAGTGATGAAGACTTGAGTGATATAGGGTTTGAAAACTGGAGACAGAAGTGTGCAAAAAGGAAATCGTGGAGAATGATGTGTGATCAGACGAAGAAACACAAAAATTTATAAAGAACAGCAACAACGGAGGAGTGATCCACCTCGAGAAATGGATGTGAAGACTCCCAGAAGGAGTGGTTATATTCCGACAAGAATGGAAGCCGATATTCATTCAAAGTATTTGTTGTAGGTGTCAAACCAAGAAAAGAAAATTGAAATCGAATATCAGCCCAAAGTGAAAAAATTATCTTTTTTGTCTGAGAGGCATGTTTTAGCATTTGGGTTGGGAAATGTCTGTAACCCTGTTTTAATAGTTGATGGCGGCAATCATCAACCCAAGGGGACCATCGGTTTTACGTACCCTCCGATGTACGGAGATGGTCATATAAAAGTTTTAGACTTTCTCCGGATTCGAACTGCAATTGTTTTACTAATTTACTAAGCTAATGACTGTTTATGACTGCTCTCCATATGCCACCGACAAAACTTGCTTCATTCAAACTAAGTAGGACATTTGACGAGAAACCTAGAAGACTCATTTTAATGTCAACCCAAGAAAATATTGACGCAATTCACGACAGTTGAATTGGACTGAAACATATAGCTGAAACCCTGAGGATTTCATACTAACGCGTTCAGCGCATTGTTATAATGTCGATTTGGAATTTTTGCCCAATTTGAAAAAATCCAAACTTTCTGAACCGACTTATTGCTAATGATGAAAACAGTCAATTTAATGGAAGTACTCTGGGTTTCCATGGCCAAAACATTTTGGAAAAGTTCTTTTGGGATAATCATAGTATGATTCTCATTGATTACATGGATAATAGAAAATCCATATTATGTGGAAATATTATTCAACATTATTAAGGAAACTACGCGAAAACATAGTGGAAGAAAGACGCAGAATTATCTTCAAAGGAGTTTTGTTTTTGCTATAAATAAATTTTCTGATTTGGGGTTTAAATTGGTAGAAAAAAACCCTATATTCATCTGACTAAACTGAAAAAATAGTTTGAAATGGGTAGTATGGGAAGCTGATTTGCAGACCAACTAGACAAATTATTATTTTTGAGAAACTATTGTAGAATAATGAAAAATTTTCATTGCTTAGCCTATTATATTCTAAGAATGATGAAAATCCCCTTGTATTTTTCAATAAAATTTGATTTTCCTTAAGAAATGTATTCGAATAAAAAAATTAAATTAAAATCGAAATGTTAGAAGTTAAGATGTGAACAATCTAAAAATGAAAATGAAAAGACTGAAATTAATATTATTGATAAGTAATAATAATTCGATTTTTCAAATTATACTATACACATTGATATTTACATTCCATGAGATCAAACGCCGAGAATTTTCGAATATTTCTCTTTATTGGAATTTAGAAAAATCAGCGAAATTGTGGGCGGTAGCTGTAGGTCCTTCTTATCAGTTATCTATGCCAAGACTTTAATGCAATGAAAAACGAAATAAATGTGATCACAACCCTAAAATTAACAGAAATTGTGCATTGTGTTAACAGTTACTACAAAATTGTTAAAATAACTTCAAGCTCCGGATTTCGACCGATTATCTAAAATTCATTTGGTTTGAGGCATTATATCAAATTAAATGGATCAACTAAATACCTCGTGTACTTACCTGGAATGACTAAAATTATTTAATAAGTTTGCCATGCTGTAAAAAATGTTGGTTTACTGTTTCACGTTCCGCTAAAAGATCACAAACATTTCTTAGGATTCTAGTAAATTTTAGAGAAATATTTTAGACATAGTAATTGATGAAACATTCAAGTCAAATAACTTCAAATTAATTTTCGAGTTGTGATCCTTTCTAAAGAAATGGTTCTCCACATAACTGGAGAATATAATAAATTCCAAGTTTATAAAATAGTAATTTGTAAGTTCTTGTGCGAAAATGGAACAGGAATCTCTAAAAATATAATAGAACTTCATGCTATATGTCGGATTAAAGACGTATTCCTATTTAAAAAAATAAAAAATATGTACAAAATGATCAATGGAATGTCAATATTACTCTAATTTTACATTAACTAGGTAATATTTTGCATGCTATGTGTGCTCTGTGCCGCTACTGAGTACTTCAAAAATTGTTACTGGTTACAGTAAATTTACTGCAATAACATAGATTTAAAGTACTCTCTGTACAATAAATTGGATTATTCACTTAATATTGCAAGATGTTTGTATGATTTTCTAATATTGGCTTTAAAAGAATGAACAAATCAATATAACAAATTATTTATGTAATGCCATTACATTATTCCCAATTATGTTAAATAATAAATTACATGCACACGAATAAAAGTAAAAGTAAAGCAAAATGTGGAATGCGAAGTAATTAAAAATTTTAGAATATACAAATAGCGCCCGATTACAGTTACGTGATTGCAAAATAAATTAAAAATTTTTCCATTTAGGCATTTTAAATAAGTTTTTGCTAAAATCAACTGGTTTAAACAACAAATAAGCATTAGGAAAAATAATTTAAAAACTGTTAAGTGAATAATCATTTTCTAGCCATTAATGTGAGTTCTAGTGGGTTATAATATACCATAAGTATTTGCCCACCGTTTTCACATAGGTAACTGTATCGCTGGTAACTTCCGTCAGGGCACGCTTTAGACGTGTTCGTCGCGCTTGCGCCATGGACTGTGTAGACATCAAAAACCCAGAACCCTGTAGGACCATACACTTTGATGGATAATTTTAAATCAAAAACTTTAATTGACACTTTTAGTTTCTATTCTAAAGGAATTTAGCTATTCAACTAAGGTACTGCAGAAAGCTTTCAAATTTGCATACTATAAATATTAATTTCATTGGATTATTTGAGTTTCTAAATGAACAAACAATTTAAAAGGATAAGAATGTACAAGACTACTTCTTTGCTTTCTTATGCTAGCTTTTTAATTAACTCTTGACAAGGTTTGGAGTGTGCAATGTAACTTCATGCCAGGTAAGGGGTGCAGCACGAATCAGATATTTGCATCCGCTTAGTATAAATAAAACAAGTACAATGTTATGTAAAACTGGAAGGATAGGGTGAGTTCGCCTGTAGCCCGTTGTCGTACACTAAACGTAATATGCCTATTTTCCGCTATCTTTTCTATATAAACTGATGTATAACCAATTAAAGCCGACAAAGCATAAAGTAATAAGATACGATTCAATATGTGTAGTGGATTGGTGTGATTGCTGGTTGAGTTCGAATCTTGGACGTGACAGAATTTCTTAACTCGGCCTTTCAGTGTGCATCAACACGTTTGATTGTTTGATTGTTCCATTGTGCAATATTCAAACTAAACATTTTAGTCTAGCATCTAGATTTTCCGGTTAAAGAATGATCTCATAAAAATGAGTCACTGTAACTTTTCGTAGGGAAAAACAAAATTAAGATGAATTTGGTTGAATACTTGACAATGGATAGGTTTAAATATTAGGCAATGTGTGGATAAACATAAACACATGTACTGGTCGGATCTTGAATGAAATACCGTGATAGCGGTATAGTATAGCGAATTATGAAAGGAACGGATAGTTAGACAGGATGTTAGGATAGTTTATTAGAAAGCTTAAAATGTACACTTCCTATCTGAGAATCCAAAACACATGTCGGTCGATTAACGTACTTTCTACTTTGCACGGTTCAAATAACTTGTAATATTTAAATTAACATCCCACGTGGGTAAATACTATCGATCATTTGTTGGAATGCATATGTTTAGACCAAATCGCAGACCAGGTCCGATTGAGATCAGAAATATCTAACAGTATGATTTATGTAGAATAAATAAATAATTTTTATTTACATTGCGTAATTTTCAAAGTTGTTGGAATGTTGTTGGAATGTTATAACATCGCGTTATATCGAAGCCTTCCGCGTAATAGAAGGGAGTGTCGTAAAACTTTGCATAATAAGGATTATAACAATGCCGCGTAATAAAAGCGATTACTGTAAAATTCAATAAATAAAAAATAGATAGTTTAGTTTTAAAAAATGAACAAATTATATTTGTTAAAATATATATTTTTTATAATAATCTATATATAGTTAAATGAAACATCAAGTTTAAATATTTTCCAGCTATTTATTTATACCTCTATTTATGATATTTTATTTGAAGTTTCTCTTGAGATCCGTGGGGATTTAAATCCGTCGATTGCTTAGATTCGTTGTTTTTGCAAACTTTTTCTATTAAAAATAATAAAATATGTAGTTTAGTTAGATTTTCAACGCTAACAGGGAAATTTAAACTGATAAAAGTTGTGGTTAAGTATATAACTTTGCAATACATTTACACGGCCAAATTTTATATATTTTAAACCATGCGATTATAATTTTTTAACCCTGGGTTCTCACACATAATATTTTGTCGTCCTTAATTTCCTAACTAAAGAATTTACATTTTGCCCCTCGGGTCTCTGAGACCCACAGTGGGAATATAGGGTTAAGAAAGGTTTTATTTTTATATTGTAAAATTTGTAAATTTTAGTTTTGCCGCAAGTTAGTTGAGCTAAACGCTAACTAGTGACAAAACCTGTCTCTTGTCCAAATAGATATACATTTCCAGCGAAGTACATAATTTATACCTATATATTACAACCTTTTATGGTTTCACTAGCCCGGAAACAGAGCTAGACCCCTACCCCCCGAAAAGATGGAATTTTATTTTTATACTAATCGACAGAGAAAAACCTGATAGGTATTTTAAATATCTAATTATCCTTAATTAATTTATTACATTATTTCATTTATTAATTTATTGATTTTGTTAATTTGTTACTATTTCAAAGTGCTTTTAACTTTTAGAAACCCTACCAGAAGAGTACTGGAGTTTGAAACCTCTCACAAACATTTGCAAAAGTCCAAGCAAATAAAAACTTTTACTTTTGTTTGCAATTATATGTAATTAAAATAATTAATTAAGGGGTTACGCCACCTTCAAATTTTGAAAACATTGATTCTTTTTTTTTTTGGCTAATTAAATCGTTTATACTTTTTCCAGGAATCGCATAATTATAATAATTATTATTATTGAATAATAATTAAAAAAATAAAAAAAAAGATTTTTAATATTATTTTTCCTATTTATCGATAATTTAAATAAGCAATATACAAGTTGTAAATATTATGTATACTTGTTTTTGCCATTCGACTAAAAGTACATTCGACATTGAGCATATCAAATTAAAAGTTTTAATGAACTGTTTTAAGTAACAGTTTCAAACATAGGTAAATAAATAATTATACATCGAAATACATCCAATTCAACCGGGATAGAAAAGTAATTAATGGAATTGGTAACATGTACAAACAAGTTCCAATAATTAAAATATATTCGATGTACAAGCCAAAAAAGCAGGTATTTCAAAATATTTGTTTAGTCTGGGGGTACACAGAAGTAGGTAATTCATCAAGTTTCACTAATCCATATAAAGCTATTTCTGTATCGAAAATAAAAAAATAAAAAATGATCCTTTCAAATTACCAGAATACAATTTTGAAATAATGAATGCCAAATGCGATTTTAAACGTTCAAAAAGCTTTTCTATGGTACGCCACTGAATTTGGTTGGTTAGGAAATGAGATTTGTTTTGAAAGCGGACTGTCAGTCGTTAAGCCAAAGCACTTTGTATAATATAAATAAATATGAATATTACAATGAGGTTAGAGAAAATGTAGTCTTGTACATACTTTTCACCAAATAGTTGGTTTCCGTTATTTAACAATTTGTAGCATTTTTAATAAATAATACTCTGTATTGTGTATGTAATAGATTAATATCTCAGCATTTATGAATTGTTAAAATCACAGCATTAACCCTACATCAGACGGATAAATATTATTATATTATTATAATATAATTAATTTTTTTTTATTATTAATTTTATTATTAATATAAATAAATAAAATAAAATTATTATTTTATGTTTAGATGAATCCAGTAAAATCACGAATAAAAATTTGATTCAATTAGTTTCGCAATTACTTGCAAACATCAGTCGGAGTACTAAAAGTTACAAGCAATTCGACCTATACTTCAAAATGTAAAAAGAGCACCTAACTCCACACTCCACTATTGTTCTTTTAATGTAGTTTTCCAACAGAAATTTTACAAATTAGCAATTAAATTGGAATTAAACGATGCACTTCTAGCAAAGAGCTTTCCAAATATTTAAAAATCCCAATATATAATTTCTACATGTAGGTCACCTCAGAGGTCCAGATGCTTTCTAACATTTTTGTTACATCTTCCATAAATTACATTTAAATTTTAAATTTATTTACACGGTGCCATTTTAAAAATTCAGTATAGGTAGTTCATATACAGGACACCCCTATAAATAAATATGTTATATAGTAGATATAGGCAATAAAAAGTATTTGAGATTCAGCAGAAATATTGATCATGTTAAAACCGAAAACCGTTAATACATTTTACATTGGATTTATCTTAAATATTTTTTTAAATGTGTGTACTGGAAAAATATCTGTGTGACATCTTGATTTACCATTTACTAGGTTCAATCGTGCTGAAACAATAGGATCTGGTATTCCTCTTTGGGTAATACCGAAACCGGTCTTGCAAAGAGAAAAATGTTGAGTATTATTTTTGACCGCTATATGTATAGCTATCACGATTCCCTGCTGCTACAATAATATTGCTGTGTATTTTGTTAATAATTGTAATAATTTACTAGATATACAATCATACGATCTTGCAAAATAAAGCTCCTGCTCAGTGATAAAGACAAACATATTACCAAAAGAAATTATTTTTATTATAATTCATATTGGAATTTATGACATCTTGTAGATGATCAAGTATCAAGTACACAAATAATAATTTTTCCTAATATTTCTTTTTTGGTTTTCCCCTTAAGGCTTAAGGGGTTGAACCAGAGTATAAGTTTAATAAAATCAAACGCAGTAGAACTGAAGAAAGGTCGGCTAAATAAAGCAGGAATCGCAGATTAACGAGAAAGGAGTTAAAATGTAATTATTTTACTGAAAAAAATGTGTGCCAAACCTTAAATAATAGTTTATTTCAAAATTAATTTTAAAAAGGTGCGGTGTATAAAATTACGCAATCTGCAATCAAGGAATTGACTTGAAATTTATGTTTATAAAACTGGTAGTTTTCGACTTACGCAAGTTTTTATTGTAATTTTCTTTTGTTAAATTTTTATTCAGGAAATTTCAAAATTTTGTTTCTTTCTCACTAAAACAATTATTATATAACAAAAAATCATCCTATCTTGGTATCATGCGAAAGAATAACCGTGAAGTACCGCCCCAATGTTTGCCGAACAAAACTGCACATGAAAAATTGCCGAATTTTGGATTTCAGGAAGACTATCCCAAGAAGAACAAACTACCTAATTTACCAACGTGATATTGTAATTAAACCGGAAATAGGTGATGATAAAAAACCATGAACTCGTGGCCTATTTAATCATTAGGCGCATTAGGCACGTGCCTAGGGCCCAATGGCCAGAGGGGCCCGAAAAGAGAGAATATAAAATCGTAAAATAAAATTAAATACTGATTAAATTTCGTTCACAATTTCTTGCATAACTTCAAGTCCAAAAATATTTAAAAAAGTAAAAAGCAATGAAACTTCTACAGTGTTGCTTCTATCGGTGGTCTGGGGGGTATGGAATAACCCCCAGTGCACGTATCTTTTTATCCCACAGAGTAGGAATAAGATGTAGGATTGTCCTCCCAGATAAGGACGGTCATAATATCACTAAGTTTTAAATCCCACAGACTCCGAATGAAGAAGGGGGTGAATTTATCTGGCATTCTAAATTATCTATACAGTACAGTCTCGATAATCCGAACATACGCTAATCCGAACACACCCTAATCCGAACAAAATATCCAGTAATCCGAACACGAAAAAAGAAAAACTTATAGTAGTTCGCATAAATTGTTATAATTACAACTTAGTTGAGTTCGGATTATAACTATTTGTGCAGAGTAGGGGAGAGGGGGGCTAGTTGTTACAATTTTTACTTATCATTGTTTTCACGCTTGCACAGATCCTTTAATAAAATTCTGAAAAAGCTACCTTATAGTCTAAAATGTCTTTTGTACATCTGTAACTTTTAATTAGTAGAAAATGTTAAGTTTGCCGGTGTACAATTGTTTTCTTCAAGCAATCCAAAGTGTAACAACTTGCCCCATACCGGGGCAAGTTGTTACAGATGGGTTAGATAAGGTACAAACACAATAAAGTTCAATATTTGTATTTTAATAGCTTCAAATTAATCAGTATCCGACATACAATGAATACACATATAGAAATCGTCACCACTGCCGCAAGAAACATGTGCTTACTTTTTACAGCTAGTGCACTAAATCCAATCAGCATTTCTTGAGGTAAAATAAAAAAATCAGTATTAGCTGCTCCTAATGGTACCTGACCATTATTGTAAAAGAGTAACAAAGCTTACACACACAGCAGCTGAGTCAACCTATTATCTATTACAATAACAACATGCCCCACAAGCACTGAAACAACTAGCCCCAATGTCACAAAAAAAGTTATGTTGTTGCCCTTGCAAGCATTAGTTTAATTATTTAGAAAATTACTAATGCAAACTAAAGAGTAATGTTTCGGCTTTGAAATGCTATAAATAGTTTGAGCACATCACTTCCCGTTTCACGGTAATACGCTTCAGAGTGAAAACAAACGTTTGATACATTCGTCCGTGAAAAATGAATTTTCATTATTACAGGAAACTGCATGATTAAAAAAGTTTTATATTTCATCCATTAATGGTACATGAATAGGGGAATATTCAGTTGTAATTGTGCTGCAGTTACCAGCAGGCGAATTAAGTTATTGCATTTGTAACAACTAGCCCCTGTAACAACTAGCCCCTGTAACAACTAGCCCCCCTCTCCCCTACTGAGTTCTTCTTCTTTTGTTCGGATGACTAGAGATAGGATTAGCCTGTGTTCGGATTACCGACACTGTACTTTATATATATAATATAAAAGAAACTTCGTATTTGAGTTTGTTTCCGATACACTCTTGAACTACTGAATCAAATTTAACCAAAAGTTTTGTGGGTCTTTAGCAGTGCCGTAACTAGGGTATGGCCAATATGGCCCCGGCCATAGGCGCCTTTTGAATAAATTAAAAATTTAAATTTAAAGGCGCCGAAATTCAAAAGTTCAAATTAAAAATAGGCGATGATTAAATAAAGGCACCAAATTTATATTTTCTTGTTGGTAAAACTATATAATCAGTTTTTTTAAATTTAATAAAAATTTTAACTGAGAGTAGTCTCAAAATTCGCCATTTTGCACCAAATTCAAAAAAATTCCGGGGAAACCCCGGACCCCTCTTTGGGGAAAAAGGATTAACCCCGCCCCTACCCTTTAAGTTAAGGCGCATTTTTCGTAGTTGGCCAAAGGCACCAAAAGTTCTAGTTACGGCACTGGTCTTTAGGAGTGAGTCCATAAGGAGTGTTTGTGTAACAAAGAAAGTAAAAATTATTGAGAGGAAAGTGAAATCTCAGAAATTAGGGACTAATAAGGAGCAAAATATCGTCAACAGGTTTTCCTGTATTTTAAAAGTAACGCAAAAACTTCTTTCCTCGCGAAATTTGAAAAATTATGAATTTCCTATCTTCTCCAAGTATTCTAAAAGAGTGAAAATCCTGGGATATGTACTGGAGGGTGTTCCATACTCCCCAGACCCCCCGGTTTAAAAATCTGGGTTTATATTTTTATAATTAACTTTCAAAATAATACAGAAAGTTGCTACTAAACTCAATGAGCTTAAATATGCTTTCCAAGTTTTAATTTTTTCTGTCCGAAGGTGTAAATTTCTCTCATTTTTACTTAAAAATTCAAATTTCTCAGTTAGTCCTAATCGTAGTTGGTTAAATCAATTTTTCGGTAGGTAAAATTGTAAACCGGGGGGTCTGGGGGGTATGGAACACCCTCCAGTATATATTGCAGGATTTCCGCTTTTTTAGAATACTTGGATAAGATAAAGAATTTATAATTTTTCAAACTTTGCCAGGAAAATCGGGAAATTTGAATTTTCAAGCAAAAGTGAGGGAAATCAGAGTGGTTTTTTTACCAAAAAATGACACGCTGTAGCAGGAGCAGCAGCAGCGTGCTGGGATTTTATATATCAGGATGCTTCCTTGCCCCCCTCATTCGTTTATGCAAAAAGCTGGATGAAAAGGGTAAATAAGGCTGGGAAGAGGGGTAAATGATTATTTACGGACAATTTACGGATAAGAATTTAGATATAATTTTGTTGAGATTAGCGGGGGGTGCTCCGTTACCCCCTTTTATTTGTTCTTGTAATATATTAATTACAATATTAATTTCCAAAATTCATTTAAACGTCATATTTTTAAATATTTAATTTCGAAAATTGTGGTCGTCCGCATTTTAGGTGTGAACACATAGGTGTAAACCGAGGGGTCTGGGGAGTATGGAATACCCCGCAGTGCACGCTTTTATTTTATTCCCAAATCGCTACGCCTAACACAACAAACTAGACTACATCATCAACTTAACCTCTCAACTTAAAGTTCAATGGCCAGAGGGGCCCGTAAAATAAAAATCAAATTTTGATAAAATAACCCAAAAATTGGGTCTTCAATTACACTCGAGTTACACTCGAATATCAGAGGCCCGAAAATTTGCTAGAGCCTAGGGTCGAACCCAGTTAAAAATAGGCTCTGCATGAACTAGAGGTTTTATGGTTTTAAAATGTATAATTCCCGACAATTCCTTACATTTAGCTAAGTATTTGTATTAAAATAAAAATATCTTTTGTGAAAATCATAAATCGATTTTTCTATGTTGATGATGTAAACTTGCATATTTAAACAAGTGTTTCTGGCTTGTTAACCGACATTGGTACAGTATACATGATAGCAACCCTTTTTAAGTTAAATTAATTACAAAAAAATTCTCATGAGCACATTGGCATTGTTAATTGTTAGTACGACAACGCTATTTGCCTTCCCCATACATGACGACGACAGGCATTAGTGCAATTTTTGCATAATTAAGTGTAATTATCATATAATTGGTAGCAACAAGTAGGTTATTATCATGTATGCGGTACCGATGACAGCTAATAAGCCAGAAATACATGTCAACTGCTCATCAAGTTGACGGAATTAATTTTGCATTCCAATAAAATCGCGAACTTGTGTGATATGTTGATGTTGTTGGGTTTCAAACCCAATGTATCATATACAAATGAAAAGAAAATACTCAATGCTATTCTTATAATAAGAATTATTTTAGGGTAGGCGCTCTTGTACTTCGACACATTTTAGGGTTTGCTTTCTTACATAAAATTTATATCCAAGGATTTTATGTTGATATGTAAGGATTTTTATTGTAAACAAAATTTCTTTACCCACAAATACATATAAGTTCTTTACCTCACAATTTTTGCGGATATTCATGAAATTATTTATTTTGAGGTTTTAATTTCAAAACTCAGTAATTAATTAAACAGAAATTCAAAATTTAGTTTTAAAGAAAATTTTAAAAATTAAATTTATTATTAAATATTGTGAAATTCCCATAATAACTGATTCACTTTATATAAACTAAATATCTCATCCTAAAAAGACTGATCTTAGATATAAATTTTACTGAAATAACTTGACAAAATTTGATTTGCTTGCCTTTTCATTATTTATTGAAGGATCTTCAGATTTTATCTGCAATAACGTTTTACTTCACAAAGTCAGAATATTACTTTATTTTTCATTTTTTCTGTTTCATTAAAATGTTAAATTCGATGTCGAAATATTTTAATTATTTAGCTTATCTGAATAGTCATAAGGATGTAGATTCACAAAAGTATTGAAGCGGCTTAACCAGAACTTAAATCGTAATAGGATTGTCAAATGATAATCTCGTTACATTGAAATTACGAAAATTGAAATTTTACAAAATTTTCTTAATCAAAATGTTACTTTTAAATTTTTCTCTAATTTAAAATTTTTATGAATTCAATTCAAACTAATAGCTAATTCATTGCTTTTATCCTTACCACTCCTGCAAAATTTTCGTTACTGTAAAATTGAATATTATCAGATATGGTTTTCATCACTTACATTATTAAAATTTTATTTGAATTTGCGTATTATACATGATTGCAAGCAAGAATGAAAAATGCGACTGTCTGACGATATATAAAATATGTGTAGTAAATTTGAAAAAATTCAGGTTTTGTGTTTAAGCATAAATTTTATTTTAAATCTTGTATACGACGGCAACGACCGTGAAAATATTTATAAATATTAATAAAATAAATAGAATATTTATTTTTGAAATAAAATAAACAAAAACACAATAATAAGCTGAGTTTTCTCCATATGTGGAGAATTTTGTTTTCTTTCCTCAGAGGCAAAGTTAGGAGGAAAAACGGCTAGAAATAGAATTACCTATGGATGATATGAAGCTTAGAAGTATTTTTTTGCTCCCGCAAATGTTGGTGATTAAAATTAGTTATGTTAGTTAAATTAAGTTAAGTTATGTAAGTTAAGTTAAGTTAAACTTAACGCAAGAGTTTGTGAGCAGCATACAGCATCAAAGCAATTGCTAAAGGTTTTTTTAAATTTAATTATAATATCTAATCAAAGTTTACCGAATTTTCAATTAAAATTTTATATTTATCCCAGTTCCAGCAACGTTGCGGAAAATGTTTTAATCGCTTAGGGTCGCAACATCATATCGGCTATCCATTAAAAGTTGATAAGCAATTTAAGTACTTAATAACAAGCACTTTAAGCAAGATAAGCACAGAGGGTCATTGCGATATTTGGCAAACGTATGGTTATTTTAAATTTTTGTTTTCTGAATTGAACTACATCGTTAAACCTATTTATTAAATTTTTCGACGTTCTAAAGCTACTTTTATGAATTTCACAACTGCGTAATAATTACAATGTTCATTGTACTGCCCACGTTAGGCTTTTTAACAAGGAATAATTTTTCCCATCTCCTATTGAGATATACAGTCCACCTTAAAGATTCATCTATTTTTTGCGTAATTTTTTTTAATGTTCAGGATGTAACGTTAAAAATCGGTAATGCTGCTATATTAGGCAAGATGGAACGAAGAAAGAAAAGAGTTAAAATGAAAAGTATGGAAAAGCAATTGAAGAAATACAAAATGAGCACGATCGTAGGCTAGCTATTAGAATACTGGATCCAATATCATAGATAACTGCAATTCAGATAACAAATATGGCTATTTGGACCGTGTCTTCTTCACAAAATCCTTTCAAGTCTTAAATGCCTAAATACCACTCGGGCTGGACCTACAAGGTCTGACTAAACTACATATGAACCAAAACTTTGCACGTAAGAAACACTTGAAGCGGGCTCCATTCTGTTCACAGTACGTGTACACGACGTAAATAGTCGTAGTCAAGTTCCTTAATGGGTGGAGCCAGCCACAGTAGTGTTCTAGAAGTGGAAACTGTTCTCATATCATAATTATTGTCGACGATGACACAGAAAATGTTTCCGGTTTCACAAAATATTTTTTTTTGACAAAAATATATAAATAATTTAATAAATTCTACATCTATAATTTTATCAGACTAACGAATATATTTAAAGTTACTTATTTACTAACAATTTTCATGCAAAAATATTACTTAGATGCCTAAACAAAATTCTCTCACAATACCCTTATAAGCCCATTATTAAATTCGTAGATAGAAAGCATGAAATCGCCGCAAATGAATTACGATATATTACTTGCAAATGAATTCCTGAATGCAGTGGTTATTAAGCCTCAGTTAAATGAAGTAGATCCCATTGTGTTCACGATTTAAACCTTATTCCAATATCCATTGAAAAATTAAATGCATAACAGTGGCTAGTTGCCACTAGCATTACACTAGTAATACAGAAATTCTTAGTTATCTCAAACCACACAGATTTTTTTTACATTTTAAGTGTGAGCTTTTTTGTCTATGTCGACTGTTTGTAAAAAGAAACAAAAATCCAAGTAATTATCCAACGTTGAAGAAAACAAAGGAAGCCCAAGATTAAGTAACTACTTATTAATGATATTATGGAAAATAGAAAAACCAAAAGTTTAATTAATTTTTAGAGTATAAACCACTGCTAGTCCTTTCTACACTAAACTTGGTATAGAACATATTTCAATAATTGATCGAACGTTTCAAACGATTATCCTCCAAATTCTAATTATAACGTTTTAAAGCATAGCAGGTTAGAAATTTTTTATAAAATAGTTAAAACTACAGCAAGAAAGCCTCAATTTAGTAAATTTGTTAATATTATCGAATTGCTGTCATACCTGCTAAATCGGATATGACTTAGCATATGATATACGCGATTAATTCGTACCGCGTTATATGGAACCGCGTTATATAAGAATCTCAGAAAAAAGTAAATTATGTAAATAACCAAAATAGTGACAAATACATATGTAAGGTTCTTTACGAATAGTAGCCATTATCTGTCTACTACTGACGCACATGATTGGATTAATAAGATTTCTGCTACCAAAATTTATGATTTTCTTTAACATAACATTTTTGGAACAGCGCACAACAATAACGGCGTCCCTTTTTTCCGAGTACGATCTAAATTTTTTTGGAGACTCTACTAGTGGTCCGCGGACCAGTAGTTTGGCAATCGATAATGTAAACATAATATACAATACAAAATAACTTTGTAAACCGGTAAAATCGATAACAATTTATTTCAAAAATTTTCTCTACCTTCTCAGTTTTAGCTCCTGCTTAACTTTTTCTCGATAGCTCTCGCGTCTTGATGGTCTGAGAATACCCGCAATATTGGCTACATCGTAATTCCTCCGTTTTGGTGCGTGTACAAAGAGCAACAGGTGCACTGGATAATATTGCATACCTCCCCGAACTCCTGGTTTGTCAATAGTTGCATTAAAGCTCAATCAACATTTGAAATTGTAATAATAAATAAATACATTTAACCTCAAGCCCCGAAAAAGAAGTCGGAGGAGTTTGAAGCTAAACATGAACTAACCATAATGAAGCTAGCTACTATTACGATTTCTGCGATCGATTAACTCTATTTCAGAGCTTGCAAAATACCAGTGCCTTTCAACAGCAGAACTAATTTTTTCAGGGCTCAAAACTGTAAAAATGAGTCTCTGAAACTTCTTCAATTTTAAATTTAAGTTTTAAAGACACAAAAGAATAGGCGTAAACCGGGGGGTCTGGGGGGTATGAAATACCCTCCAGTGCACCCTTTATTTTTTTCGAATAGTACTCAGTAGCAAATGGAAGGTATTCCATATCACCCAGACAAGGGCGGTCGATTTCTTCTTCTTGTTGTTTCTTTTTAGGTATAGGCGGTGTTCATCTGTTTCGAGTTCATAAATTGCGCCTACTCTTTTCTCTCTCTTTCTCTCTTTGGTTTATATGAGAGCATCCTCTTTGGCAATTTCTTGTTATCCATTCCATTAATGTATTATCTCCAGTTTTCTCTGTACTCCAAGATTTTCTGATTAACAGGAAAGATCTTGTTTTCATCAAAGGTATTTTTGTTGATGCTATATGCCAGCTTCTAGTTTATTAGTCAATAAATTCGGTGTCCAATTAATCTTTGCTGGGACATAACTTCTTGTTGTTGGGCTATTCTCCTCAAGGGTACTGCTTGACTGCTTCTATCCTTTAGATGTATGTCAGTTCTTCATTTTTGTATTTTTTATATTTTATTTTCTAGTAGGAAATCTTCAATTACGTGCTAGCTTTACTTAATCATTGTGTTTTGTGTTTTGTTTTGACTTGTCGACATCTTTTTTTCTATTTGTGTTC
Organism: Cantharis nigra; assembly: GCA_958510845.1. Lineage (NCBI taxonomy): Eukaryota > Metazoa > Arthropoda > Insecta > Coleoptera > Cantharidae > Cantharis > Cantharis nigra. The sequence continues at coordinate 5,723,649 of OY294034.1, read as the reverse complement.
TTGTACTAACTGGCGTCCACTTTGTATTTTCCATTTAGCTGAGTTTATATCTGAGTATCAAAGAACGTTTTGCTACGAATCAACGATATTTCCGGAATCTTACGCTCGCAAGAACTGCGTTTTAAGTAACAAAGCTAGTTCATCTACGGTTAAGCAAATGGTAGAAATAGTAGTAACAGTTTACATCACAAATTCTTCTCACGAATGACGTTAGAACGGGTACCGCCGTTGTTTCATAAAATTTGATTATAGTGTTTTACGGATCTCATCCGTTATCTGTCTACCACTGACGCGCACGAATGGGTTAATAAGACTATGATTCTATGATTTTCGAGTTGGGTCGCTCTTCAAAGACTTCCCACTGCAAGTCTTGGGAGATTATTAGGTTACATGTTACCCAGAAATTATCTTTCGTGAATCCATTCATGCGCATATGTGGTAAACAGGTAACGGATAAGATCCGACCATCACTTTTGCTTTCCGAAATGTTTCGATTGTAGTAAGATAACAATTCTTTTCCAAAATTGATTAGGAATTTGTTAGGAAAATTGTTTGTTGTTTGTTCAATCTTCTTAAACTTGCAAGAAATTTTGTAGTAGCTATATCTTCTTGGTGAATAACCTTCTAGATATCATAGATAGTTCAATTGAAGCGTGGAAAGCGAGTATATTAGATATCTTTGAGTTTAAGCTCAAATAAAATTTTTGTTGAAAAATTTAGTTAAAACTAGTAAATGGAAAAGTCATGTTATGTCACATCAGATTTTTTCAAAACTAATTTGTTACTAAGATAATAACATTTACACACATTTAGTTAGAGACAGAGTGTACATGCAAGACCTCACTTTAGAGTAACATGCAAAGCTCAATGTTTTGGAGAAATTAAATTAAAGATATTAAAAAAAAATGTTATTGCTTAGCAGCTTTAAAAAAATTTGCATTATGATTTGTAAAATCGAAGTTGCAAAATAAAACTTTTAGAAAGAAGTAAAATTTTGGTTGTTATATTTCATATATGTATTCTTTTCGTTTTATTTTTATAACGCAGTGGTTAGAGCATCGAGGAGTAATCGCTGTCAGATTCAATGTAAAAAATGTATTCGAATATATCAATAAAATTCAATTCATCTCCAAATTTGTTCTGCGAGAGTGTACTTTTTACCTCATAATTAAATTACGGATTGTCACGTATATTATCTGATATTTGATTGTGTTTTATCTAACAACGATCTTTCAATTGTAATTTATATATTGTATAGAAAGATTGTAGACACTTGTATAAATGAAATCCAATATAACTCCTTCGAATAAAGCTTTCGATTGGAAGATAGAAGTAAACAACTTCTCCCAAAAAAAGTTGAATTGGTGAAAATATTCAAGTCCGTATACGAAACCAAATCGGAGTAAACAGCATTAATTATTTTAAATAATAGATTTGCAAATTTTATAAAGTCTAACTAACAATTTTTAGTTATTTCATTTCAGGGTAAACACGCAAAAAAAATATTTTATACAAGTAGCGTATTTACATTAGGTTTCCACAGAAACTTCTGGACGGTTGCCAATATCGGATTGTACGTAAATATTTTGGCAGTGTATTTTGCGAATCTATATTTTTGGTAAAACTATTTCAAGTCAAACTTAAAGATGAATGAAAAGTGGTTACATGTAGCGCAATACTTTTATATAATACAGAGTTTAATGAATGTATATGTGTAAATAGAATTTACTATACTACAAGGCATAAACAGCAGTAAGCAATCTAAACTTCATACCTGCCGGAAATTCCGCATGGCCCCGTTGATACGGAGCGAATCGGCTGCAATTCCCGCGATGCCGCCTTCGCCGTGGTCCCGCAGCTGTCTCAGAGAGGTGGAAGGAGCCGCTCCATGGACACAACACGGCGCCGACGCTTCAGGCTGAGAACTTTGTCGTATTATCCTAGATCCTGGTAGGGTTGTAACTACCGTTGGTGGTGCTGGACAAGAACTACAAGACGCCTGTTAATTAAAAAAATAACAATATCTTATTACATTAAATAATTACACTAATTAACATTTTTAAAATTACATTTTAGTGTAGTGAAAGTTTCTTATTTTTAATATTTGATAAAACACTTTTAACAAACACACAGGTAAGGACTTTGTTTCAACATATTTACTGGACAATATCCTATTGTTTAATTTGTTTGCACACAAAAGAGACACAACATTCATAGAATTAATAAAATATTTTTATTCATTTTGTTGAATTCATCAAGTTACGGCTTTTGCCAGTTAAACCAACAATTATATTACGCTTTGTATTAGGGTTTATATTTAAATCAACTATTATTACTTCGTTTATCATACATAATTGCATTTTGTTTATCAATCTCCAATTGAAATACAAAATTTGAATTGGCCTAATTTTCACTATTTCAGTAAAATATAATTTTGTTGATAAAATTCGAGAAAAAAACTGATGTGACTTTAACACAAGACTTTCCAGATACTAGTTCATTATATAATGTTTCGAATATTGCATTACATTTCTTGAAATTATTTCGCTAAGCGTGCAAAAATAACGAATACGCTGGTTTTGACGTGGATCTGTTAAAATTGTTTCTTTTCAGTCTAAAATACAGACATGAGAAAAACTAGATTTCTATAGATTCCCAGAATAATTTCCTTCGTTTGCCCTGTACCCGTCATAATCCAACCATTTAAAATTCGTGATCCGTCTCTTGTAATCAATAACTTGTTCATTTTCTTTTACTCCCTATTCTTCATTAATTCAAATTTCTTCTTAATTTTCAAATAATTTTTTTCTTAATTTTATCTTTTATTACTTATTCCAATTCTTCTGTTAAAAACTTCTCACATCTTAAAATTAATTTGTCTAATTTATTCTTCCAACCAAATCATGTTGTTTTTCTACTATAATTTTGTTTCCAACCAAACTTTCCCGCGTCAATACGATGTTTTCCTTCACAGAAAATATTTTAATTTTGCCATAATCCATAATGCATTTTGTGCGCTAGTTATAAAGCAAGCTAATGCGACAAAATGATCTTTGACCGGACCTGTAAGGATTCATTCAGATGAAAGGCAAGTTGAAAGTCAAATATCGCTTTGTAACTATCTAAGTATACTACCTACCTACCTTATCGTGTTTAATTATTTCTTCCAATTCCAATTTCCAATCTGGACAATAGAGGCCATACTGTATATTATAATTATTACTGTGCAATTAGAAATCTACTAAATTTAATTTTACAAACTTTAAGAGTGATAACGTTTAGTAGACTTACTAAGCCTTATTTACTGCTTCTCATGTGAATACCCAACCTAACTATAGAAATAAGGTCTCCACGCAGATGATACCGACGAAACATCAACTCATTGAAGCACAGATTTGTCACAATGAGATCGATTGTATGGTCGTAGTTAAATATTTGATATTAATCAATCATATATAGAGAACGGATTTATACGCGCTACACAACATTAAAATATGTTTTTCTTCAAAATTTTATTTATAACAAATTTTTTAATATTATGTAGCTTTTCCGTCGTTTTCAATCATATTGATGAAAAATTCATGATATTAATGAATATTTCTTTAAATAAATATGATTTTTCTACTGTACAATTTAAATTGCATGAGAAGCATAATATATTTATCAAAAACCAGCTTTGTGTGTTACAACAAATAAACATCATGTAAGTGCATACAAATCCGCTCTCTAGATGATTGACAAATTCGTTATTGTATTTTCTATTAAAGTAATTCCTCCGATATTATAATGCCGTTTCGATATAACAAAGTTGAAGTTTTACGACACTGCATTCTATTAATCAAACACTCAAAAAAATTTTCTCAAGAAGTGAATCAAGAACCCGAGCATTAAATTAAGAATGTTGAAAAGTTCTTGGTTCAAAGAACGAACTTCTTATTTTTAACATGTAGGAGTTAAATCAAGAACGGCATTCTTATTCTATACCTTACTTTAAAAATTTAAGCTTAATTTTTAAAACGATAATCTGTTTTAGAATGACGTTCTTACATCAAGAATATCATTGCTGATTCATTCTAGAATCTAGAATGGCCATTCTAGAAATTGAAAATGAATAAGAGAAAATCCGTTTATAATATAAACATCAATTTTTCATCCGTGCGCAAAGGGGCTGTTTAGGGGCTGTTTAGGGGCTTCAATATCCCCCCCATTACATATTTTTTACTTATTAACGACTTTTTATATAATTAAAAAAGTGATATCAAAGTAATACCATTTAGGGGTCATCCATAAACCACGTGGTTCCATTTTTGCCACTTTAGAACCCCTCCTTCTCTTCATGTAGCCTAAAGTGTAGTTTACGTTGTACGATTTTGCTTCCAAGTTGTAAGCAAATATTTCGAAGTTCACGTTATACGATTTAGCATACGATTCGACGCGAAGATGAACTCGCAAACAAAGTCGTAGGCAAATCTTATGAATAGGATCGTCTCTATTGTCATGGGATTTTCCTTACGATTCTGTTATTTAAAAAAGGTTTACCTTCATTGACACATACCGTCCAGTACCTGAGAAAGGGATTTGGAGGGATTACGTGAATTTACAGGTACGCGCTCATCAATGGGTAACATTGTCCACAAGAAATATAATAACAGAAAACTACTAAAAGAAATTGTACGTAAAATCGCGAGCAAAATCGCATAACGTAAACTGCACTTAACGTAACTTTTACAATGAACTCCCCGGGAATGGAACGTAGTTTTTTTCCTATTAATAAATACCCACACATAATTTATTATGTTGTCACTTATTCTGCAAATTGTTTTAATTGTCAAATAAAATAAATCATAATAAAGAAATAAGTTTAAATAGTATATAAAAATGTACTATTTATTTTATAAATATTTTTTTGCGTGGTAATAATCGTAATACGTGGGTAAGGCGTTCGAATCCCAGACCAGGAAAGAAAAGTAAAAAAAAAGGAATTTTCAAAATTTAATTTAATATTACAGCTAATAATGTTATAAATAAAAACCTAAACCACCTTCTTAGAAAATGTAACTAAGAGAAATTAATTTGCAAATTTAATTTAATATTACAAATCATTATAAATAAAACCAGAACTACTATCAGGAATTTAAAGTGTGAAAAATTTAAATTATATATTTTAAAATTATTATTTATTAAATTAAAATTAAATGAAATTTTTTAATATTAAAAAAAAATTGTTTTTTTTATAAAATTTTAAATAAATTTAAAAGGTGAGATTAGCAGAAAATAAGAATGGGCATGTTTAAATAGAGGATGCCTACCTAAGTAGGTACTAATACTTAATATAATCCCTAAGGATTATACAACCGTAAATATGCATACGTTTAGTATGCCATTCTTAAATTATTCTTGAATCAAAGTACTCGGCATGATTGGGTCAATTTCAAGAACTTTTATTCTTGATTTAAAGTTCGTTATTCTAGCTGGTAAGAATGGATTTTTTTGAGTGAAAGGTTTCGATATAGAGCGGTTTTTTACAACATTCAAACAACTTAAGATTAACTTGATGCATTAAGAAGATTCAGTTATAATTGCCATAAATTGCATTTGCCATCGGGAATTGGGGCAACATCATTTGATAATGTAATTTTCATTTAACACAGAGCCAATCAATCTGATTAATATAATTTGTGTATTTCTGAGATTCACTTAACGCGGTTTCCATATTACACGGTATATGGCTTTATAACGCGGTACGAATTAATCGCGTTGTAGGAGGGTCGACCATATATTGTTTGTACATATATAAAATGTGCATATACAATATACTGTACTGTGTCAAACGTGAACGCGGGTATATGCGCACGACACATGAACTAATACACTTTACAAGTAAGATGGTGTGCATAATAATGAACTGCGATTATATGACTTTAAAATAGAGTGATGACGATTTGTATTTGAATCAAACTATATTTGTGATTAAAAAGACAGATAGGTAAATATACAAATTTATGATATATTTTAGTACAGAACAAGAATGTGTGTTTCATTAAGTTAATGTGTGTAGTTTTTTGTAGGTTATACAATCAATTTCGTGTAATGTAAACAGCATTGAAATATTTGAAACAGAATACAAAATTATTTGAAGTTATTTGGCCAAATAAATATAAAATTCTACCTTGCAAGGGTTTGATACCAATCAGCAACACTTCACAAATTTATCCAATAAATATCCTTCGATCGTTGTAAGTAACAATTCATTTATCTTCTTATACTTTAGACATAAATTATTCAGGTTAACCGCACGTTTAATTTCGCCTTCACTATTTACTTCTTATAGGAGTCACTTTGATTTAAATTTGTTAACAATTTTTAATATTTTTATTTTTAGGTTATCAAACGTTCCGAGAGAGACTTATAAATTGTTTCGGAAACACTTCCAGGTCCGGTTTAGGTTAAAAACAAAAGTTAGGTTACGACCGACACGTCCTTCCTGGTCAACCACTAAAACAATACTGACTATCATTGAAATTTGCACCTCCTTTTATACCTTTTTTAATTTTTTTAAATAATCAAAATCTCCATGGAATTTCGAATCTCAAAAACTGCACCGATCTTGACGAAATTTGGCAATCTTGTCCATCTCTATCCCAAATATATGTGGAAAAATTTTGAATCCTCTAGCTTGATCCGTCTGCCCACAATTAATAAAAATCTAACCCGAAATTTTATATCTTTGATATTTTTGAAATTTTTTTCTTAATTTTTGGATTTTCAAATACTTTTTGATCTCGAAAATTCGAGCTCTTTATTCTCTTCCTTTTGCCGTATAATATGCTTCTGTATCATAGATATTTGCAGAATAATCTTGATTTTTCTAAATTTCCAATCTGACAGCTGGCTGTCACATACTATAATTTGAAATATTCTATCAAATTTTGCTTTTTGTATGGCCATCTTGCCTCAATCTCTCTCTAGGACCTATTCCTCACCCATTTTATGTAATTTCCAAAGTTCAACTCGTCATATAACCACCATGGCGTTTATCTGCCTCCATGTCAATTTTTGTATCGTCGAAGCACTAAATCGTCCCGAAAACCAGAATTCTCTACACACTAAGTTCACCTAACGTAAGTATAACATAATGTCTTCACACATTTCTTAAAATTAAACATTTACAATAACAAATTATTTATTTTAGATCTCAAATCGTATGATACCTCAAATCGTCATAATTATACAATACCAAAAGAAAATTTAACTATCCAAAATACATCACCATTTTGCAAGATCGTGTGTTGCATTTAAGTTATATGGTAAAATTTAAACCAGCAAATCAATGATTTTAGTTAATTGTAGCCTCATGCGCATATTTTATGTTAGTATTTTGATACTTGTGTCCCTCGTCTTAATCCTAACTTGTGCCCTAGCATAATAACATGACAATACATATTAATAATGATTAGTTTACTAATCCATTATTTTGATTTTATTTTAAAATTTATTTAAATATTAAAAAGTAGTTAGTTAAAAGCTCTTTTAGCTATCCAATTACACATTGCTGGCATAAATGATATAACCAGGAATATACCTATATTTAACTCGAACGGGAAATTGCTTGGAAATCCAGTGTACAAGTGAAAGGAAATCTGAAGAAACCAAAAAAATTTAAAAAAACCTGGGAAATCTCGGAAGTCTTTAAGATTTTATAAAATCCAAAGAAATCTTACATCAATCCAGGAAATCTAAGGATATTTAAAATTCAGAAGGAAATCCTAAAAAATATTAATCAGTAAGAGAAAAATTTCAGTAATTGTAGATCAGCAAATCAAAAAACTGTTTAGAGATTTTACTGTTTTACTCATTCCAACGCTCATACTGCTGTTAAAATACACATTAGAGAAAATTAATGTATCAAAACAGTTTAAAATTCGTAAAAATTGACGGAACTTGTCACGCTCAACTGAAGATGACACATCTCGTAAGAGTAATGTCAAAACTCGAATTCTGGCTTTTATCAAACAATTTGAATTTGTAAATGCTTTGAATGGGTTTATGAAAGAAGTATCTGTCTAAAATGGTAGAGCATTTGACTGAAGCTACAAACAATTTTTTTGATTTATCAAATTACACCTGATTTTAATAGGTAATTTTTATGGTAGACTTCAATCAATATTCAATAAATCGATGAAAATTAAAACTGGAAAACAGATTTTAGCAAAAATATTCTAAAAGATGATTAATAAAATAAGCAAAATAAGAACTTTCGATATAAACAAAAACATTTAAAGTGAGAAATTCCATATCAGTAACATTATTAATTTGGTACATAATTAGATTTCCATTAAATAGAAAAAAAATTAAAATTATTAATGGTAGGTGAATAACTTAGAATACGACAAATTGTCAGTTGGCATTTTCAGTTCGACTAAAATTATTTTATCATTTATTATTTTATTTATGTCAACCAATTTTGCTTTCCCTAAATATTAACGTTATATAAAGTATGCTTTATTAATTTCCAAAGTATATTTAAGAAAATTAATTATAGATCAATATTTTATGCTTTCTTTTTCAATTTTCGCGATTTGTGTTTCAGTTCAGTTGTTAGTTTCAGTTTTACATAAACTCGGAATATATATCTATATATTCGTATATATATATCTCTACTTATAACTATTTAATGTTTGTTTTGAATACAAAATGTTATTTATGTAACTTTTTATAAATGACATGAAACATTTGTAGCACTTAGTATCACTTATTTTTAATTAGGTATTAAAACACAGACATGAATAACTGTTTTTCAAATTTTTTTTTAAATATAATTTTATGTTGGTAACCAATTTATCAGGACATTTACGCTTGCTGTAACCGTAAGCTGCTGCTAAAATCATAATTAATTATTAACGAACTTGCATAAATTACAATATTGATGTTAATTTTACTATATTAACATGTGTGAATTTTGCCAGAATAAGGGAGCGTGCAACGCCCGAGTTTTACTATCATACTGAGGCTACCAAAAGTAAGTTAACAAACTTAGAAATGATGTATCACAAATTAATAATCTCGGAATAAAAATAAAAATTTTGTAAAAATAAAGTTTTTAAATCAAATGATAACCGCTAAAATCGCGAAATAAGACTCTGTGCCAGCTTTCCTTTTCTCGAAATTAAAAATTTTTGTTGTTGTTTTCGATTGTTTTTGATTTGTTGTCAATTGTTTTGTAAAAATAAATTCTTTAAATCAAATGATAACCGCGAAAATTGCGAAATAAGATTTAAACCAATCTCAATTTTTTTAATTATAATTTTCTTTCTTTCTTGTTATGGATCGTTTTTCATTTGCTCTAAGCTGTCTTGTATTAATTTAGTAGTCGTGTACTAACTCTACTTTATAATTTGGTAAAGCATTAGAAAGATATTGTAGTATTCGCAACCTATGTAGTATAAAATATATGATTAATGATCGCATAATTAATGAGAAGAAAAACGAAGCAAAGAATTTAAAAAAGAAAATGTAAGAAGAAGTAATGGCAATTAGTGAAGAGATACCGCCCGTCGGCCCGTCAAAGATATAAGAAGATAGCAAAGAGAAAAAAGAACAAAACACAGAAATTAAATAAGATAATAGAAATGATTGGATTTAAATCTTATTTCGCGATTTTCGCGGTTATCATTTGATTTAAATAATTTATTTTTACAAACCAATATTGACAACAACTCAGAAACAATCAAAAACAACAACAAAAAATTTTAATTTCGAAACAAGGGGAACTGGCGCAAAATCTTATTTCACGATTTTCGCGGATATCATTGGATTTAAAAAATTTATTTTTACCAAACAATTGACAACAAATCAAAAACAATCGAAAACAACAACAAAAAAAATTAATTTCGAAAATAGGAGAGCTGACAGAAAAAAAAGTTTTTTGAAATTTTCTTCATTTTTTTTTTTCGAAAAATCAAAAAAAAATATCAAAACAATTGAAAACATATAGAAAACAATCCAAAACAACAAAAATTTAAAAATTTGAAAGAAGGGAAGCCAAATTCACGCACGTAATATCATTTAATTTATGACTTCACAAATGAATACAGTCATAAATATTAGAAGTGAGTTGAATCAAGGTTGATACTCTTCTTTTCGTTAAGAAACTGGAAATTTTTAATATAGAGTGCACCATTTTCTAACATTTTCACTTTGCATATGATAAAAATTGTAATATATACTTTTTCTAGAGGAAAACAATATTAATATGTGAACATTTAATTCAAGAAAATGTACGGATGTGCAAAAACTATTCGTGAAATGTGAAATCGCAAAATTATTTGGAAAATCTTCGACTTCAATATTAAAAGTCATAAAATCATTTAAAATGAAAGGGATAATAACGTCAACCAAAAGACAAGGGCGCCCCAAAATACTACAAAATGGGTTGATATAATGCTACAAACCCTCTCTATTCTAATAGTATCATATCTGCCCCACGTATTCGAGCATTGTTTGAAAATTATGGTGAAAGTGTATCATCGACACAAACAGTACGACGTCGTTTATATGAGGAAAATAAACACGACCGAATTGCAGGTAAAGCACCGTTGGTAAGTAAGCAATACAGTCATGGTTGGATGTATGTGTGGCTGACACAAACGAAGTATACTCAAATAAATGCACTAAATCTTCCCTAAAGTCTCTGGAAAAAGGAGTAATGATTTGGGGATGTATGTGCTCAGCGGGAGTTGGAAAAAATGTGATTTTAGAAGGAAGCATTAAAGCTGATCTATATCTAAATCTTTTGAAAAAGGTAGTTATACCTGAAAGTAAAAAATTAATTGGGAAAGATTATATTCTACAGCAGGATGACGCACCCATTCACAGGCTACCAATATTAATGTTATGGAGTGGCCACCGCAAAACCTATACCTTTCACCCTTAGAAAAGCTATGGATTCTTCTAAAAATGAGAATTGCAAAAGATTTTTCACGGATTTTTGGCCAGTTTAAAATTTATAATCGCAAAAATATGGCTTAAATTTGCTCCAAATGAATGTGGAAAGTATGTCCACTCATTATCTTCAATAAAAAAAAAATTTTAATATTATCGGAAAATTTCAGAAATTTTTTTTAATGTTAAATTATTCTCACTTGCAGTTGTTTTATATAATATCTACTAAAAAAAAAACCCAAGAGTAAGCATAAAATCAATTTTCTTTTTAGGGGAGGGGGGAGTAAATCTGAAATTCTCCCATTGCATCAAAGGGCTCCCAATTTGGTCACTCTATTTTTGAATTTGGAATTTCTGCTTAGGTCATTTGTAAATGCTTGCGAACTGCTGTTAATTATTTTGAAAGAGCGATTTTTAGCCGAAAGGAGCCAATTTGACACTGCTCTCCACTTTGGAATTTTTGATTTATTTTTAAATTTGTTCAAAGTGCTTGCAAAATACTGGCAAAAGTACTGGGTCCGTTAAACTTTTATTAACAAATCAAAATTGAAAGATTTGGAGGGGCCATCTTGACGACTCCCCTCTACTTTGAAATTTTTTATATTTTTTAAATTTATCCGAAAGTTCCGAAAGTTTATGAAGTTCTGGCGAGTTTTGTAATTTAATTTGAATGTACTGGCTTTGTAAAATTTTTATTAGAATTGAATCGGTCATTTCAAAAACAGCATAAGTCAGTATTTTTTCAAAATTGCTTTTTTTGTCGAAATTTGATCCTCGAGGGTAGTCACACACTATGTATAAAAAATATGTTAGTAACATTACACTAACTATAAAAAATGATAATGTTTATGACCATTCATTGCAAAAACAATAGGACAAGTCACTGACTTATGCGGTTTTTGCAATGAATCTTTGCATTTTATACTTACTTAGTTTATTGTTAATCTTGTGCGTGTTTGTGTATTTATGTTTTCAATATTTAAATTCGAAACATTATTTTTCAATTTAATAATAAATTATTGTAAAATAGCCGACTTTTTAATCAACTTATCGAACCTATAATCCCATTCCCTGCAAAAACAGCATAAATCACAAACTGTAATTTGTTAATTTTTATATGTTAAACTATTTTTAAGGTATAAATTAGGATTATCAATAGTGAGCTACAAGACACAAATAAAACACATTTTTTTAAACAAGCTTTTGAAAAATGACTTTCTTTTTTTTTGAAAAAGTAGCTCACTGTAGCTCACTATTGATAATCTTAATTTATATTATTTTCAAAAGCTAATAATTTTAATTAATATTATTTTTAAAGTAGTAATTATTAAGTAACTAACAAATTAAAGGTGTAAAAAGACAAATTAACAAAAAAAACTTTTAAAAATGTTTATGTTTTTGTGTAAAACTGGTTTTATTGATTCCTATAAAATTATATATATTATATATATATATATATATTATATATATATAATTAATTATATGACTTTGCTTTTCTTGAAATGACCGATTAAATTGAAATATTGACAATTTGACAAAAACGTCAAGTTGGCTCCTCTTTTTTTCAATTTTACTAGTATTCTTTAAAAGTCCTCGTGAAGCTTTATGTAAAGTTTTTTTATTAAAAATAACCCATTTTATTTAAAAAATGTATAAAAAGCTCCGAGCAAGATACATTTAATTCAGAAAAACTTGAGAAAGTAATTTTGCATTATTTTATTAGGTTTTTTATTTATATTTAAATTAATTTATTTTTTACTCCATTACAATATTGTCTGATTTAAATGAGCTTAAACAGTTTCACTGAACTGAGTACCTTCCGGTATATAGTAATTTTTATTTATAAAAATAAATAAAAATGGGAAGAGAGCTACCATTTTGCCAACCTTATTGAAAACTTCTTTAATTATCTCAAAAATAATATTAGTTTTCTTAGGGTTGTTTTTACGTTAGCGGTATTTTGAATCCCAAATCCCAGTTATTGTTAGATATTTTGATATATAGGCTTTCCACTTGTTCTTAAATCCTAAATATTCTTGAAATTCTAAAATTTATCATAAATTCTTTTCTTATTTTTTTCAAAAATTGATGAATTCGATTGATAATTCGCTGCTGGGGGTGAAAAAGGGGTTAAGTCATTTTTTTCGAAAATGGGATTAATTATTTTTTGGAACCTATAAGTGTTCATCTTTGCATTGGTAAAATAATTTAAGCCCTATCAATTCAATTAACGGAGAAATCGCACATGCATTAAGGAGTTAAGTCATTTGTGTTAAGAAATATTTTTGTGTAAACGGAGTTTAGTCGACTTAACTCCTTTTACACAAAATTATTATAAGTTACAAAATAAAGATGTACTGTGTAAAAGGAGTTAAGTCAATAAGCTTTTCTTATTAGAATTTATTATATTTCTTTTGACGAGAAAATTATATACGATATACATAGTGTACTATTTTGCACACAGGACCGGATAAACCAAGGGTGCAATGGAGCCGCGGCACCGGGCGACAAAGTTTGGAAGGCGCTAAAATTGAGCATTTTTAAATTTAATTTAGCGTTTTTTTCATTTTGCATTATATTAAATTTTGTAGAAATTTTTTTCGCACATTAATTATTTTTTATGGTAGATAGATGCCGTGCCTATAAAATGTGCTTAGCGTTGTTTTTAGCTCAATATTTCATAAATGCATAAGATTTTGGGTTAAATTAAATTATTTCATTAAGTTACTTTAAATATTGGTAAGTACTATTTTCTTAATTTTTTAAAATTTTCGTTATTATTTTATATTGTGTAATTTTTTTTTCTTGCTTTTTTTTTATTTTTTATAATATTTTATCTTTTATTCACCATAAAAAGTCAAAAATGATAAAAAATAACTTGGAAATGAAATCAGATTCGGAAGACTCAAGTGATGTTCCATCGATAGCTTCGGATGTAGAAGAACAATTTGAGGATGTTTTAAGATGGGTTCATGACGATTTATCTCTCAATATTGAAATATGTAGTACTCCATCAAGAAAAAGGAAGAAGAAACCTCACAATGAAAGGTATAAGGTTGTTCCAAAAAACTCTTTAACCGCAAGACGGATTAACTGGAATATGAACTCGGATTCAGAAGGCTCAAGTGATGTCCCATCGATAAGTTCAGATGTACAAGAACAACTTCAAGATATTGTAAGTGGAGATGATGACATAGATCCAGATTATCTTCCATCAGGAATTGACGATTTACCTAGTGATTCATCCAATAATGAAATACGTGATACTCCATCAATAACAGCCCATAATGATATGGAACACGCTGGGGAACCAAGTCAGCACCCTCGAAACGAAAGTAGAAGTGTAAGAATTGCAAGGAAACAGGCCAGAAATTCAGGAAAGGAGTATGTTACCAACAAAAATAAGATTGTTCCTAAGAAAAAACGACAAGAATTGAGTATGTGCAGAAACAAATGTGTAGAAAAATTCGGTAACGACGATCTAATATCATTATTCAATGATCTTTGGTTAATGGTCAGCTATGATAGAAGATCACAATACATAGGTGACTTAATAACATTAGAAGATAAACAAGTTACTAGAATTCGTAAAGAACAAAATAATAGAGAACGAATGAATACTGCATTTTACCATTTCAGAATTAACAACAAATTAATGCGTACTTGCAAAGGCTGTTTCATGAAAACCTTTGATATCACTACAAAATTTATCGAAGTCGTAATACGAAAAAAGAAAAACAGTTTGAATATCTCAGGAGTACTTGAGTTGGATAGAAGAGGGACCCACACAAATAGAAATAAAATTAGTGATGAAGATAAAAACACTGCAAAAGAACATATCTTATCCATACCAGCATATGAAAGCCATTATACTCGAAGGCAGTCATCTAAAAAATATTTACCCCAACACTACACTCTGGCCTTGTTATATCAAGCCTACAAAGAAAAGCATTCAACAAATTTTATAAATCGAAGAGCTTATGAAGAAATATTTCATAGTTTAAATATAAAAATCAAACAGCCGAAGAAAGACACATGTTGTGTATGCGATAAGCTTCATATGAAAATAAAAATGGCCAAGACAGAAGACGAGAAATCTCAATTTCAGCAAGAATTGGCTGAACATCATGAAAAAGCTGATAAAGGTTACACTTCTAAAAATGACGACAAAGAAGCTTCAAAGTTGGATGATTCAAAGAAAACTATTACGTTTGATTTGCAACAGTGCCTGCCAACACCCGACATTCAGAGCGGTGAGGTATTTTATAAGCGTCAGCTGTGGACTTATAATCTTACAGTTCACGACTGTGACGATGCTCAGGCTTATTGCTATCTGTGGTTTGAATCCTTAGCAAAGCGAGGAGCGAACGATATAGGTTCCTGTCTTTATCGTTATTTAAAGAATGATCTAAATCCTATGGTTAATCATCTGGTTATGTACTCGGATTCATGTGGAGGTCAAAATAAGAATAGCTACATCGCAGCAGTGTGTCTTGTGGCATTACAAAATTGCGAAAATTTAAATATAATTGATCACAAATTTTTACTTCCTGGACATACACACATGGAATGTGACACCGACCACAGTCTCATTGAAAAAAAGAAGAAGAAATGTAATTTAAAAATTGAACATCCTCACGATTGGGCTCAACTTATACGCCTAGTAGGCAAAAAGAAACCTTTTATGGTTCACGAAATGGAAAGATGTGAATTTTTCGATTTTGCTGACTTATACTCCGCATCGTTGGTAAGCCGAAAACTTGATACCATGGGCAATAAATTTAACTGGAGAGAAGTTAGATGGATAAGATATAAGAAAAGTAATAGATCTTTCTTTTACAAAAACTCTCTAGATAAAGATGAAGATTTCAAAATTCTCAGCTTAGAAAAACGAGGTCGTCAACACACTCTACAAAATATGCTAGAGCCAAAACAAGCGTATATGCATCCACTTCCAATAACAACAGAGAAGAAGAAACAACTACTGGAACTTCTTCCGTATATTTCGGAAAGAAATTGGAACTTTTATGAAAATTTAATAACCTCTATTGAAGAAATTGATGTGTTTCCGGATGCTTCTACGGACGAAGAAGAATTTTAGATATTTTTTCTAGTTTTTATTTTTTATATTTAATTTATTTTGAATAAAAAAGTATTTAAAAACTATTTTCTTCTGCAATCTCGATGGTGAAAAAGGAGTTAAGTCAAAAAAGTGTCAGGCGTAAAAGGGGTTAAGTCAATCAAAAGTCACTTTACAACAATATTTTTTTAAAAATATATTTAATTATTTTATCTTTAATGTTAGCACATTAACATGCAAAAAAAAATCCGCAGAAAATTAAGCAAAAATTTGTTAAAATTGAACATGAAATTTGCCAATTTCTTTGTCAAGCGTTTACTCAAAATCGACTTTTATGACTTAACCCCTTTTTCACCCGCAGCAGCGAATTGATGTCTGATTAAAAGAATATGTCTAAAAAGTTCGTAGCTAATTCAAACGCTTAGTTAATTGACTTTCGAATAAAATACAAAAAATATGAATAATTCCAAAGTGGAGGGGAGGCGTCAGATAGCCTATTTTAGCTAAAATTTGTTATTTTATAATTAAATATTAACGTACCCACTACTTTTAAAATAATTTTCAGCATTCGCCAGTACTTCTGAAGCACTTCCAAATGACGTAAAAATTTAAAAAATGATTAGATCACATATTGAACCATTCTAATTAAAAACTACCAGAATTTTTGCAAAATTATGTTATAATTATTATAGCCTGTACTACTTCGCAAGTAAAGGATTATGTTTCTTTTAATATTTAATTAGCACGACATGTTTCACTTCAATTTTCGTATATTTTCGGGTATCTATAAAAAATGTCAATTCTAGCATTACAAATTCAAAATATTTAAACAATTATAGATTAAAAATAACCTTAGGCACCTGAAGATAAACGAAAATTGGTATGAAACATGTCGTGCTAATTAAATATTAAAGAAATATAATCTTTTATTTGCAAAGTATCTCAAACTAAATAATTATTAAATTAAGTTCGCCTGACATGAACAATATCAGTAGAATAATGTTAATCCAATAACTAGAAAACAAAAAGTTTATTTAGAGTAAGCTCATATATTCAATGAAAGATAACACTTAAAACTTTAGTATTAATACCACAAGTTTACAATGTAGCACAAAATTTCAGTGGTCTTCTAATGGGTGAATGTCAGTTGCTGTCTGTTAATATTTATTTTAGTTCCATCCATTACTAATGTAGCTACTTTAAAATTTCTATTTATTTTCAGTTGTTGTAGTAACAGGAAATTTTAATTTCATCATTAACTTATTAAAATTCACTGCGTGCCGCTAAATGTTCGTAGCTCAGCACAATTATTGGAAAAAACACTTGAATTGAGTTTTATTTTGATTCTAATTTCACAAACTGGGTAGATAAACGAAAACAATAAAAATTGATTGATCATAAAAGCGGCATTAGTAGATAATGATTTGTACAACCATCGTCTATGACTAATAAAGTGGAGTACATAATAAAATTCTTTTTAATTTCCCAAAATAGGAGCATTAAAATAATTACTTTTATTACCACAATACCCTAATGCACCGGAAAATTCAACAGATATTCACAATAATATATTACCACAAATAGTCAAAGTGTTGGAATTTTTAAATTTTGATATACCTCTAACCAATCAACACTTTTTTGTTAGTAATGATCAGTACCACATAATTTTAGTAAAAATTGTAGTACTAGTTATTTTTGAGTATAATATAAGTGGAAAAAAATGTATTTCCTTTAATATGTTGTATTTTTGTATTCAAATAAATCAGTGCCATGGTTGTTTTCAGTAAATAAATATTTCTTTCATAAATAATTGTATTATGAGTGATTCTAATAATATGGCAAGACTGTACTTACTACATTAATAAAATATACATACAATTTTTTCGAATGATTTAATTTGAATATAACAAACATTCATATTAATGGGGAGTGTATTAGGTCGTAATAAACTCGGAACATAAGGATGTGCCGACTTGCACCAAATAATTATTTTTCTGCTAAAAACAGACATTTTCTGTTAAATGAAATAAACAAAAAGAATAATTTAAATGTTTATCGTTGATTACAATTTTCGTATTAACCACTTGATTAAATATGCTGCTAAAATTACTGCTTAATAGGTTTGTTTTATGTAGTTAAAAATAAAAATATTTCCTGTTGGTTAATTAACTAATTAAAATTTTTAATAACGTAAATTCAAATGATAATTAAAAAAATGTAAAATACAAGGTGAAGAGCCTGGTAGAATAAAGTAACCTAATTTAAAAAAAAAACACATTAAAAAATTGGAAAATGAAAAAGAGGGGTAAAAAAATTGTACGAAAACATTCATTTAGTTCTACTTATTTAATTTAAATAAAAAAATGATGCTAGTGGAAAAATATATCAGGACAAAAGAACTTTTTTTATAAAGAAATCATTTGTTATATTGTCACATAAACGTTGAAACAAACATAAAATCCTTTAATGATTTTATATATACTTATAATTGGTGTGAAAGAACCTGCACGCAACACGCATCTGTCAATTTTAGTTTATAGCGTAATAATAGTGGAATAAATACGTACTGATAGATGCTGAACAAAGTCTTGACAAATAATTAACAGGTCTTAATACTTTGACGGATATAAATTTCAATAATTCAAACACTTGTTATTACACCGATAACTTCGTAATAAATAACTAAAATTACCTTGTGTAGTTTTTTTTTACTTAGTTAATATAAAAGAAAATATCAGATTAAGTTTCTAACAAAAGCTCTAGGTAATTCCTTTTTATTGATTTCCACCAATTTATTGGCGGCTTCAGGAATGCTTTCAATGAGTGTGTAACATTCTGTATATTTAAATATTGCATTAATGTACTTTTATTTTTGCTGCCTTGCAATGGTACAACTGCGTTCTTCCCGCGTTGAAATGTTTCATTTCGAAATTTATTTACTTGAAACCAATTAACAAATGAGAATAAATATTACGAGGTCCTGGTGATGATTTTTATAATTTATTTTATAAAACGATCGAAAATTGGGTCTCATCATCAGCAATCGATTTTTTGTGAGGGTGAGACTCTTTTTTTTATTCTATCAAATTTTACAAATTTTAAATCTAAATCCAAATCTTTTAAAATGATTTCAATTTCAAAATCGTCACTGAAAACCAAATGTGGGCGATTTTACTTTGCTTTTGAATTTTAATTTTAATTTAAAATTTAGTATATTATAATCTAATTAATTTCTATATCCAAATAAATTACTAATAAAAAATCTTACTCACGCAATCAAAGTAATCAAAATATCTCAAATCAAGTCACTAATTTCAAACGCAAATATAATCAAATTTCACCAGAGACCAACTCCGATACGTCCGCTTCGTGCGGCTTCAACGCCAAGAAGCATCGTTTTTCCCCCCCACGTTCGCACAATGCCAATTTGATTTGTTTATTATTCAATATTCAACAAATATTCAAAATATTCAAAAATAATCAATGTGGATTTTGATATTTTGGCCTGCGGTTATCGGACGCAGTCAATCGTTAAAAGGGAAGTCCATGCAAAGATGTAGATCTGTTCTGGAGGTTATAATATGTGTTAATTATTGTAGAAATTGAACCGATTAGGATCATTTCTTATGGCCAATAGCTTATAGGGGATCATTTACTAAGTATACCAGTGCTAAAGCCTTTGAAAATGGTAAAAAGTGAAAAAAAATAATAGTAGGAATAGTAAGATTGGAAAAGGAAGAGAATATAACAAAAATGAAAGGAAAAATAATTTACGGGCGATCTGAGTTCGGGAAGTGGAAGGGGTGATTTTAAGGGTAAAAAACGGTTTATCTCGATTTTCGGCAAAACTACAAGTCCTATGGAAAAAAGTTAAACGGCAAAGTTGTAGGTAATAAATAGATCTACAACTTTTCTATTTATAATTTTTTCATATAACCTCAAAATTTTTGTGAAAAATTCAAATAATCAAGTTTTTAATTTTTTTCTTTAATTTTCAATCGAAAATTCTCGCGTGAAAATATCAGCTTTTTTCCTTTTTTCTTTTTTCCATAGGACTTGTAGTTTTGCCAAAAATCAATAAACCGTTTTTTACCCTTAAAATCTCATCCTCTTCCACTTCACGAACTCAGATCGCCAGTAAATTATTTTTCCTTTCATTTTTGTTATATTCTCTTTTTAAAATTATCTACCCTGGTCTAAAAGATCACTTGTATAACAGAAGATTAACCTCGGATCAGAGCTAAACCAGGGTTAATTTTGACTTTGAGCACTCTGATTAGATCAACAGTAAGTTAATCCTGAGTTGACTCTTATCAGAGTTTTATACAACTGGCTCTAAGGAATCATTTGTCGTGAAACCCAATAAAGCAATTTTTATTTGTTTTTCAATTTCAAAGATCACAATTTTGTGATTTTCGTAATTATGAAATATCATAAGGTTCCCTGGGCGAAAACATCTGGAAAAAAACATGTTGTAGCCGATTCGGATATCGAATGGACATTTTTGGAAAAACTGTCAGAAATTCTAAAATTTCGGTTCTTTTTTGATGATTAATTGGTGATTCAATTCACTTTTTTGGTAGGGGGTGACAAGGATCAATCTATTTTTCACCGGAAATCTGCTCTATCCGACTAGCGGGTGAAATAATTAAATACATTTTATTATTTGAAAAAAATATTTTTGGAAATAAATTACAAAATATATTAACATTATGCATAAAAAGCCAAAAACTGATCGTCTTCTTACTTCAGAATTCAAGAAATTCATTCTAGAATCTAGATGACTAGTAGTTTTTTCAACTTTCTTCCTATGCGAAAATGTATATTTTCCGTAAAAAAATTTTCCCGGGCTAATGGAACCAAATAACAAACTGATTTTTATGCAGATATGTTATCGAAATACAGTTACATACTTGATTGTAAACGAACGCAACGAACGAGGCCAGCAACTGTTTCAGTTTGCAGTTGACAATGATCTCGCAATTGCCAACACATTAGTTAAGCAGCATCCACGATGGCTGTCAACATGGATAAGTCCTAGCGGAAAATATAAAAATCAGAAAAGCTATATTTTGGTTAAAACTAGGTGGAAAACATCGCAAATAATAAAGCGAGGCCTGGTGCAATATGCGGATCAGATCACAAAATGCTTTGGGCTTTACATAAGCTAAAGTTGTGCTGTCCCAAAAGACTGCTTATAAAGAAACGAATAGAAATACTTGATCCTGGAAAGATGCCCTGTTACAAATACCCCTACAAAGAAGCAGACGGAGACGAAACTTGAGCCTTGGTTGAAGAACGAAGAAAAACTAAACAACAGCAAAGTGACGACGAAAGAGATAATAACGCTCAAAAACTTGAGAAAAACGACCAAGAGGAAGATCGCCAAAAAGATGGGTCGGGCAGACCAAAGAACTTATCAATCATGGGTTACATGAAACAATACGTCTGGCGTCTGACCAAGAGGCATGGAAAACACCGTAAATGGCATCGCTGTTTGAAGACATCATTTACGTCACCAAACCCTTTTCAGGGTAAAAGGACCGAGAAAGAGAACCTTACTGAATTTTTCCAAATTATAAAAAAAATTCCAACTAATTTTCCAGAAGACTCCACTACACAAGTTTCTCTCTGCCCGACTGACTTTAAAATTTTTTAATCCCAAATATAAACTTTGATATAAATGGTATTTGAGAACGCCAAATTTGCAAATATTAATTTCCATTTATTTCTTATCTTCCTGAAATAAATCAAAATCCAAATTTTACTTTAACTAAACTTCCAGTAAATGGAAATGTTAAACTTGAAGAGATAAATCGCTCATATGTCGCCGTATCAAACTTCACTTTATATTTGCTTTGGGTTATTATTTTAAAATATTACGAAAATTAACATCCACGTGCGACTTCATCTTGGGGAGTAAGAAAAAGTCTCAGGAGGCGATATCGGGGCTGTAAAGTGGGTACAGCAACGTTGGAATACAGTTTTTCGCCAAAAACTATTACACAATGAATGGGGAATGGGCCGGCGCGTTGTTGTAGTGCAAGATCCAGCCATTTTCAGCTAGTTCTGAAAAAATGCGTGCGCGCATCCGCTTCAGGACGCCAACATAGAACTGTCCAGTCACTGTCTGCCCAGCAGGAAGATATTCACGATGAACTATGTCGCGGATATCAAAAAAGACGATCAAGATTGCCTTCAGTCGCGACTTGGACATCTTCGCTTTCGTTGGCCGCTTCCCACTCTTTTCCACCCACTGCTGACTTTGTTTACGGGTCTCAGAGTTAAACTCAAATATCCATCTCTCATCTCTAGTAACTAACCGACTCATCCAATCTCTACCGTCTCTCTATTTTCGCAGATTGATTTTCACTCATTTTCACATCACAAAAAAGGTTCCTTTAGAAAAATATGTATAAGTCACAAACCAAACGTGGTATCCACTTCAAACTTTGACTGGAACTAAAGGAAGGTTCCCACTTTTCAGAAATATGTACACAAACTACGCAGATTTACCAATTCCCGAGTTATAATTAAATTTCTGGAACTTAATTGCCACAATTCTACTATATCCGAAAGAGACGGTCATTAATAGATAGGTTAGCCGAACAACTGGTGATTCTAAGGTACTTGGTTCGAATCCGGGGAGTCTAAAATTGTCATATAACCGTCTCCGTGCTTCCCCTATTAAAAAACAGGGTTACAGGCATTCCCCAATCCGGATTTAGAAACCGTGGGGTCTAAATGCTAACCTCATTTCTCCCAGAGTCAGAGGCTTTGTTCAGCAGTGGACAGAAAATGGCTGGCTGATGATAATGATGATAACCAAAATTATATTGGATAATTTTCAACTTAAAAATCAAGTAAGTCACTCAAAAATTGATTACTTTTATTCTCAAAAATATAAAAATGTAAATCAAAACTGACGGACAAAATATCATTCCATTACTTAGGCGGCCATATTCTCGGGGAAAAGCCTATATTAAATATTAAAAAACTTTTAACTATGTTATTGTAGGATAAGATGAACTAAGGCCACTTGCTAAGGGTTAGACAATATTGTTGATTTTCCAAGCGCACCATTCGGTCCTAAGCTGAAATATCTAATATCTGAAAATTTTTGACTTTGATGCATTTCACCTCATCTGACGGAAACCTACACATTTTCTGTAAAGAAAAACCTCTTTGGATATTTTGTTGCTAGCAAGGCTGCTTGATTGCAACAAAGCAATGTTTGATTGATATTTAAAAAAAAACATGCTAGATATACGAAACAATAATAATAATAATATTTTAATTATTATTTATTTAACTGAATGATATTTTTCAATTTTTCAGGTCCACTGTTAAAAAACAGAAATGGTAAGATTTATCAAAGTTTCACGAATGTTCCATCTCGGTTCCATCTTCTGGACAATTTAATTCCACTAGTTTTATTATAGTGTTTTTTCTTGTTTTTTATTTCCTATAAAATTAATGAAATTATAAATTAGCTAACTTTGGAAATCTACTATTTCAATTATAAATTAGAATTAAATTGCTTCGGGAATGGTCAGCTTCCATTTAAAATAATTAATGGATAAGTTTATAACTAATTCTTTTTTATTTTCACAAATGAAATACACTGTGAGTACAATTAATTATATATATTTAATATAATAAAGTTTATATTGGTAGGGTCAAGTGAATTTGTTACTTTTAAATCCTTTTAAAATTGTTATTGACTTTTGCAAAATGTTAATCTATAGGACTTCATTTTTATACGTCCATTATGGCAGAATTATTTCATTTTACGGGAACACGCAGCTGTCACTGCTTTTGCTGTGCTTTCTATATACATGTTAAATTCACTGTTTTCTAATCCGATTAACTCGTAATCTACACGTTAAATCTGCACAAATATTTTTAACTTAACGGTCAATCATCAATTTTATGTTTAGTAATTTTCATGTTTTTTATAGACTTCTAAAATTGCTACTGCAACGTTTACTGACTTCTTCACAAATAGCATCCACACTCTGACACAATGTATTTTTAATTTAGGGTTGATTGCGGCAACGTCATAAAACAAATTTAACTTAAGTAAAACAGAGAGTAAATCTAAGGTCAACGTTCGGTATAACCGTAAAAAAATTACTAAAGATCCATTTAGGTCCATAAACTTGAATGAGAAATCTAAAAAAAATGTAACATATAAAACGGTTTTTAGTTTCGAATTTTGTTGTGATATACACAATGTAAAAAGAGACAGATGACTACATAGTTTAAATAAATTTTATTTCAAAATATTTAAAGGTGGACATTAAAGTTGAATAGAACGACGGGCTCTATATAAAGGTGCTATAAAATGTAAAGCGTACAGAAATTTATAGTAACGTGCAATAGTCTGGTGAAAGCCGTAATTGAGGAAATAAACACGTTTTATTTTGTTGTCTTTTGCTATCTCATTGGATTTTAGTTTCATAAGCAACTTGAGGATATACGAACTCTTAAATTCTAAATTGTCTGTCTTCCGCATATTTATATTTATTTTCTAATAAAATTTATAATTTGTAGATCCGCAGAAGTACTGCAGGTACACTGTATACAGAGTGTCCTTGGATACACTTTACATAATTTCAGTGGTGATAGAGGACACTATTCTAAGAAAAATATTTAACAAACATTTTCTTCTAAATTCAAACCTTCGAGAGTTAGGCCTCATAAAAGCATTTTTTTTTTATTTCCACCTTCACATGGCCATAGCTCAGAAAATATTGATTTTTCAGTAAAAATTATTCAGTACTTTTTTAAAGAGCGTGAAATAATCTACAAACTAGATTTTAACCTTTTATTGTCTAAATTCAACGGATTTCGAGTTATGAAAAAACGTAAGTAAAAAAATGTAAAAAATGTTGAACTTTTTTTTTGGTTTTATTCAAATCGCTGTATCTAAACGAAAAATTTGACAAACAATCTGACGCCCCATTCCGGATAGGAAATTTAACGGACTACAACTTTTGTCTAGTAAAAATTTTTGAAAAACTAATCTATTTCACAGAAAATCAGAAAATAACCAAAAAAGCAGCTACAAAACAAAAAATTAAATAGTCAAAATTTAAATTTTTATTGAAAAATTATTTTATTAATTAAGTTTAAACTATTACATTATTTAAGTAAATGTTCAAAACGACCACTCTCATTTCTAATTCGCACATTTTGGGCTTCAATTAAAAATTTTTTTTAATTAAGTAATCCTGAAATATTGGTCGGAAGAGCTGGAACTATTAATTGGTCAGTAAGATCTCCAGATTTAAATCCTCTTGATATATTTTTTTGGTGAGCTGTTAAAGCGTTAGTGTACAGCAACAGATGAAAGCCCGATACCAGAAAGGAATTAAAGGACAGAGTAACGAATGCTATAGTAGCACTTAACGAAACAGATAATGTAATAAATAATAATACCAAGGGGCAACAACATCTTTTAAAACGTTCCCGACTCTGTAATGAGGGTAGTCATTTTGGACATTTACTTAAATAAGGTAATGGTTAATCTTAATTAATAAACAAATTTTTCAATAAAAATTAAAATTTTGTGAATTTCATTTTTTTTTGTAGCTTTTTTTTTTATTATTTTTGATGTTTTGTGAAATGGGTTGGTTTTTCAAAAAATTTTACTAGACAAAAGTTGTAGTTTGTTAAATTTCCTATCCGGAATGGGGCGTCAGATTTTTTGTCAAATGTTTCGTTTAGATAGAGCGATTTGAAAAAACCAAAAAAAATAAAGTTTAAAATTATCTACATATTTTTACTAAATTTTTTTCATAACTCGAAAGCCGTTGAATTTAGACAATAAAAGGTTAAAACCTAGTTTGTAGATTATTTTACGCTCTTTAAAAAAGCACTTAATAATTTTTACTTAAAAATCAATATTTTCTGAACTATGGCCATCTGAAGGTGGAAATTAAAAAAAATGCTTTAGGAGGCCTAAGGTTTGAATTTTATTAAATATTTTTCTTGGAATAGTGTCCTCGATCACCACACTGAAATTATGTAAAGTTATCCGGGGACACCCTGTATAGTATACTGCAAGGATTAGATGTTAAATTAATATGCATTAAAAATATGAAAAAGGAATCAGCAAAATTGTTAATGAAAAAGTAGAACAAACGCTTGTTTTCTTATGTCGTAATTTGCTTTGAGTAAATTGAACTTCACACTTTCTGAAAATAATAACTTATTTCCACTGAAAAACATTGAACTTGGCTGTACGAATATAATTAGAATATATAATAAGAATGTAAATAAATAACTGGCTATATTCTGTGTTCAGACACAAAATTAATAGATTTTAAATTGGTTTCACAACCAAATTTAGAAAAATTATGAAAAGGAACAAGCTAAAAAAATTTGAGATATTCCCATGATGAGACTAAGTACTTCAACGTAATACAAGAACTTAAGGATCAAAAGGATCAGGATACTTGATAATTTGTTAGAAATTGAAACAAAATTTGAGAGAAATTATCCAGAACAGGCCAACAGGACCACAGAAGGATCTCGGTATGCCTTGCTTATCAATCGCTTGGAAGAAGAGGTCCTTATTGAATGACCTCTTAAATACTAAAATTTACGCAACCCGGCCGACTTCTTTAGAATATCTACAACAGCGTATCAGCAGAAATGCGGTTAAATCACTCCAGCAATGCTTCAGAATGTGCGAGAACTTGATGATTGCATGGAATCTGGTAGTTTGCTTTGGTTCTTCCAACGCATTTGCTCGGAAAGTAACAATCGACTACAAATTTTATATTTATATTAACTTGAAAAATATTTACATGTAGATTAAAATATTATTTTAATTTTTTTTTTATTTATTTTATTTTAATAAAATTAAAATAATTTTTTAATTATATAAATTTGAAATTATTGATTAATATTAAACAGGTAATATTGATAAAATGAATGGTAAAGAATTGGTTCACGTGCAAAATTTATTCGACGGAATTCAGTCGGCGGCGCACTTAGCGGTGTCTAGTTCGCCTGTTTGATGGTGCCGCCCCTTATTACCGTATAAATATTTTGACTGTTTGTAATAAGGTTTGTAAACGAACGCAAAATATTGTTTTTGGTGCTGATTAAATTGTTAGATGGCCCTTCTGAAGACAACATTGATAGATATTATTGGTTGAAATCATCCAATTAAAAGCACACGGGATAGTTTACCTAACAATGTATGAAAAATAAATTTTGCTATAAAAAATTCGTTAAAATTTGATGCGATCTAATTTTATATCCGCAATTTCGTTTTATATTTAAAAAAAAATTTAATCATAACATGGATGTTGGCTATGTAGAGCTAATAAATTCATCAATTTTATTATAAATAAATTTTGAAAAAATGGCAAATAAAAAATAATTAATTAATAAACATTGTGAGCGAAACTTATTTTTATTCGTTACCTATAAATATTTTACTGCAAATTCGTGTTAAACATAAAGTTTTACGTAGGTAATACATAACCTAACAAAACAAAATTTGCACAAAGTGAAGTTAGCCTATGTTGAAGGTTTTATTTCAAAAATTGATTTGACTCTCGATCAGAACTTCTGCTTTGTAAACACAAGCCGAGGAGAAGACTACAGCAAAAGTAAGGCAGCGTTTGAATCTCACGAATGCTTTTAAAATGTTTATTGGATAACAAATAAATTAGCACACTGCAAATCATTATATTCATTATATATTATTTTCTTACCGGAGCATTAAGACAGGGGCAAGTGCAATGATGTGCAGAGCGTACACTTTCCCTTGAAACAGATCGCACTATTTTTAACGTGGACACCGGCGTCTGCGATGTGCGCCGCTGCTCTAAACCTCCTCTTGGGGATGACGTGTATGGGGTTAGTTGAAATGCGTTCGATGAACTTCTATTTCTCGTAGGAATATTTGTTAGTAGATTTTGCTTACATCCTTTTACATCCAGTCTGAAAAGAAAATAGAATTTATCTCCAAGAAAATTAATGTATAACATGAAAACAAATGCTACGCGATGTACAGGGATTTCGTATTTCTTACTAGAAAACTGCTTTTCTAGTCTTTTCAGAACGTCCGGTAGATATGCCGTATAGAGAAAAATCTTCTCTCCGATTGGAGTCCTAGCTTGTGCCAAAGTTCAAACCAACGGTTTTTCATGCCGAACAGACACGCGATAAGTACCTTACGATATCGGGTAAGTGGCAAATAACTTTCGATATACAACCGATTTGTATTACGAGGAAAATTTTATTCCGCTTATAAAAAACCTGCCAAGTGCTTTCACCCGCAAGGAAATATATTGCAACCCGGAAGATAGAATAACTGAAGAATTGGGGAACTTAAAAAGCTTGTTTTTTTATAGGTAGCTACATGTTGTTTTGCTTCTCGCCTCGCTTAAATCGTTATGGCTACACTAAGGAAATAAATTCTAGCCATTTCCAATAAATCTGCAACTGTCACTATTACGGTGATTCTAAATTCCAATATTAATGATTGATGGGGTTCACCTAATCTATAAATGCTAATTTTCATTATTCGTCAATCAATAAATTTTAAATTCCAACATTGATAAAGATGATTGTTACTACTAAGCGGAGATCTCTGGACTTTATTCTAACCGTCCTGCCTACGCGGGAAATGGCAAACCATCGAGGTAATCTGCCTTGAAAACCTTTGAATTTCTTTATTTACATGTTTTTCAGTAACAGTTACTCATAGCACTTAAAAAACCAGGTGTTCGCTTAATTTTAGTGCTCTTTCAGCCTACCAAAGTTTGTTCCGATGACAGAGTTACCCTTGAGAGGTTCTCTTCGTTAGACATAAAATATTTTTATATCTTTGTTCCTATTTGCCTGTTTATCATCATCTTCGGTGATTTTGAAAAAACGAGCATTACTAAATAATTAATTGTAGATTTATGAATTAAATATTTTGTACAAATGTAATTTTAGTCAAGGGTAAACTTATTATGCTATTAAGTATGTAATAAATGGGTAATTATTAATTCATTAGAAACTAAGTAAACTTGTACTTAATTTTTCATAACTTTTTAAATACACCACGGTAAATATCGATATAGCTTGAACACACATACACGAAGTTAGATATATAAATAACGAAAATTAAATGTTTAAAAAAAAATGTAATTTATGATTTAATTTGTGCTAACTGGTATCCGTCAAAATGTTAATATAAGTTAGTGTTTCAATGTCGTGTCTACAATCTCTAGGGCTTCGCGTACCTGCAATGCAGTTCTATATCTGGTACGGAACGGGTGCTATTTTCCTCGAGGCAAAGTGATCCATCCTCTTCGCTATCCGAAAATACAGATAACTGCGGATGATGAGAAGACACTAAAAAGGTGGTACATTCTTGTCTCATCAAGACTGGCTTAGAGCAATTAGCAGGTGAAGACGCCGTTGTCAGTGGCGTACCACTCACTAATAAACTCGCAGTTTCGTCTTGATTATTCATCCTTCCAAATAGCCTATCGCTCATTCATCTCTGAAACAAATAAAATAGTTTATTATACATATGATTACAAATTATATTTACTATTTTTACAGAAAGATAAAGAAGACAAAGCCGAGATACCCAATTTTATTCTGACAGTTTTCCTTCGGAAGGTAATAGTAAACCTCGGAGTTAATTTGCCAAGAGCTTTAAACAAAAGATTAAGACGATTCTGTTAAGAAGCATAGGACAACTAAGAAAAAGGGAAGATTTAATCCCAGAGTTTAGCAAGCTTGCAAGTTTAGATATCCTGAATAGAATATCCATAAAGGCAGGATACTTGCAAACTTCTATACACACAAACGAAGCATCGGTAAAATCTACATCCTGGCCGATATTGATTCACCATTATCAACTATTTTAATTATTTGGTTTATACTATAACGGAGCCAGAAAAATAAAATTTAATAAAAACATTTTGTAGTTTGCTGCAACTTTGCAATAAAGTCATAACTTTTGCATATTTACTGTCCTCAGTATCGCCACAAGTAGCACAAGACCGTCAAAAATGTACATATACGATACCGATATTTTCATAACGGTACGGGATTGATTTGCCCACTTTGCCGTTACTGTATTGAGTTATCATTTATGCATATATACGGTACATGTATTTTCGTAACGGTACGGCATTGATTTCTACCTCTTTTTCCGTGACGGTATTATATATCATTTAGGTACAGGTAATTTTGTATCGGTACGTCATTGATATGCCCCTTTTGCCGTTACTGTGTCTAGGTATCATTTATGCATATAAATTGTACAGGTATTTTCGTAACGGTTCGGCATTGATTTGTCCGTTACAGAATATGAACGGAATAAATAATAATTAAATAATATAAAATTTAAAAATAATTATTAATTAATGGAAATAATTAAAAACTATTTAATAATAATAAAAATAAATTAATTATTATAATTATTTCTAAATTCGATGCATACATTAAGACATTTGCCTTATTTATTTATATCATATTATATTAATTTTAATTATTTAATCATTAATATCCACATTATAATTATGTATTCTGTCGTGATATAATCTGTAAGGGGGGTACCTTACAGAAAAACGTTAAATTTTATTATGTTTTTAAAAATTTTGTAAATTTTGGTTTTGCCGCGGGTTAGTTAAGCTGAACGCCAGCTCATTTGAATGCAGATTTGAAGCCGCACGAAGCGGACGTACCTGCGTACGTTTTAATTTAAGAATAAAAAGTTATTGGTTTCACGTAAGTGATTTTATTTAATATGAATTATCTGGAAGTTAGACAATTATTTGGAATTTTTGATGAAGTTTGGATTGGAATTGGATTGTTAATGATTAGAAATTGGGTTGGTTAAATTAAAAATATAAAATTCTGAAAATTGGAAATAATGATTAGAATTAGAAAGTAAAAATTTTAAAACCAGAAATTCAAGGCAAAGTAAAATTTCGAATCGTGGAGAGCAGCGTGTGACCAGGTAGGCTCACACATTTTAACGTGATATTTTACAAATGGCAACATTTATTCCAAACTTTAAATTTAAATTAATAATTTTCTTGGAAATATAATTAGAGATTTTTGGCACCTGGAAAGTATCATCTCATCTGGCATCCCAAAACGTGGGGCTCGATAATAACTGAACCTACTTTTACCCTGAGATTAAGATTACTCGTAAAAAAATAAAATAAGAAAAATGGAAACTCAATTATTGTTGGACATGCAAGATACATAGATTAGAAATATGGGAAATAGAAGAAAAAGAAGAATGAGAAAACAAGCAAGATGAAGATTAAATAACAAATGAAAAACGAAACAATAAGCACTACTCAATAATTATTATAAGACAAATTTTGAAAAAAGGGAAAGAAACACAAAAATAATAAACAAAATTTATGATAGGATGAAGAAAAGAAAAGAAAGTCTAAACTTAAAAGGAAGCCCAAATGAAGTGAAAGAAAATTTGGACATAAAAGTATACAAATGTTTAGTTGACCGTAATAATGCACTAAAAACTAAACTTTCCTTACATAAAGGAAATTCCTTACATTTTTTAATCAAATAAAAAATTTAGAAGAGAATCTTTTGAATAAATTTGAAGAAGTTGAGAATTATCAATCAATTTTAAGCAAAAGTAAGGAAGAGCTAATTGGTAATACCATCCAGATTGACAAATTACAGTGTGAACTTATGGAAAGCAAAAAAGAAGTGACAAAATTTAAAAGTATTGTAGAGCAACATCAGCAGATAAAATTTTAATTTAGAACCGGATCCAATTAAAGAAAATAATGTTAAATTGGAGAATATAACGAATCAGCACCAAGAAGCAAAGAGTTTATTAACGGAAAATAAAAAGAAAATTCACATTTATAATGGACAAACTGAAAAATTCAGGTACAAAAATAATAAATCAATCCAGAAATATTTAATAGGACTTACACGAGAACTTGGAGATTTTAAAGAAAAGATGAAAACCGAGAGGTTCAAGAAGAAACATGGGTTCCACTTTAACCAAAACTCGAGATTGGAGAAACGAAGATTAAAAATAACATTTAAAATGTATAAAAGAAGAATTAAAGGTTGTGTTACACAAATGACTAAAACCAAAAGAAAGAAGAAAATTGGAAACAAGAGAAAAACCTGGATTTGCATGAACACACAGAATTCGAGCTTGGGAAAACGAAGATCAAAAACAATATTTAAAACTTACAAAACAAACATTAAAAGATGTGTTACAATAGAGAATAAAAACAAATAGATGAAAATTGGAAACAAGAAGAAAATTCGAATTGGAACTAATCCAAAATTCAAGGAGATGAAACAGAAAATACCTCAACATGAAAGAACAAGTAAAATGAAGATTGGCCAAAGAAAATTTGTAAAGTGTAAGATGAAAATTAGTTTATAGTACAAAAATTATTTCAATGGATTAATTTATAAAATTATTTAAATTGATTGCTATTTGATAAAATTTTTAAAAATTATTTTGGGTTAAATTTTGATATTTGGGGAAATTTATTTAGATTGCTTTTTTATTATTAATAATTAACTAATTTTTAAATTGAATTTGGTTTTGAATTTGTATTAATACACGACAATTTTATAAATTTATTTATTGTAAACCCTTGGTTGAACAATAAAATTTAGGGGTTGATGTCGTGATATAATCAAAAAAATGTTACATTTTAATTTGTTTGTAAAAATTTTGTTAATTTTGGTTTTGCCGCGGGTTAGATAAGCTGAGAGCCAGCTCGCGACTAAACCTGGCTTTTGGCGATTTGAAGCCGCACGAAGCGGACGTACCAGAGTTGATTTCCGGTAAATTTGTAATTTTGATACAAATTTTGATTTAAGAATAAAACGTTATTGGTTTTTCATAAGTGATTTTATTTAATTTGACTTTGTCTCGACGTTTGCACAGAAGTTTTGATTTCTGGAAGTTGGAAAATAACACTTCATCTGTCGCACAAAACGTGGAGCAAAATATCTTCTCAATACATATGTATAGACAGAATATTTTGGTCTCACAACAACAGTCTACAATGCCTACGTGCTATCACACTGTCCGCTCCATCGAAAAACGACTAGATAATCATATAAAATTTCTTGCATTTATATTAATCCCTTCATTTCTTGTAGTAAAAAGTCGTTCAAGTCAAAGCATATATAAGGACTTCGATCATGGAAATACTAGAAAGTTTGAACAATATTCAGTATGAGTAGAAAAAAAATTAAATAAAGAATGACTTCAATAATATCTTGCTTGAGTATCATCTAACGCAATAAAATATTTACTTCCCACAAAAGTTTAAACTTATCGAATAAGTTTGTTCCTAAACTTTTTGGAAAATCTAACACTAAAACGTAAAAATGCCGAAGATCTGCTAAATGATTCAGATAAAAGAAATAATAGGGAAATTACTTTAAAAATCAACGAAAAAAAAGGACTGTAAAGAACAGCAGGTGGTGAAGGAGAGAAATCAGAAAATATCCGCTATGTCATAAAGTGATGTTACGAGAACATAGCGAAAGTAAAAAATCTTGGAAATATCGTCCGCAACGCTTTGTTGGTGCAAAACTAAGGAATAGCGTTAAGCCATCGATTCGCGTGTAGGTAACCTATTTAATACCCGATTGGTTGTTAATGGTAAAATTATTTAAAATATTTAAATTTATTTTCGATTTAAACTGGTATTATTCTATCATGCATAGTATGAAAAAAGATTGTAATCCTGCACAAAAAAGTTGAGATTGTGATAAATTTAAAATCATTTCCAAAAAGTGTCTGTGTATACAGAACGCTGCGACATTTTCACCCAGATTAGGAAAACAAAATATTTACTTAGTTTCAAACACTGCAGTGATAATTTTTCTGCGCGATAGATGGTCTAATTAATATACCATTACAGGACAAATTTCGGGCCCGATTTAGGCAAAACACTTAATCAAGCATTTGACAAGTTCCGGCGTTTGTCTAAAATAGATTAGCCATTACTGGAAATAACTGAAGCCGTCACGCAAACATTGTACAAGTTGGATGATTCGCGGTTTTCAGTTTGTCGTCTCGGAAAACACGTTTTTGCCTATTTTGACACCTACTACTGCAGTGGAAACTATTTGATCTATAAAAAAACTACAGACAAAAGTTGTATCAATATATCTGCTAATCAGTGGCGTAACAAGCAGGTGAGGGACCCGTGTGCGAAGTTGTTAACGGGGGCCCTGTTTTTATAAAAGCATTTCCATGCAAATCCAGTGATTTCCAAAGAATTCCTTCCAAACAAGAGCGGATATAGAGACGAATAACTACACCCCCCCCCCATATTTAATTTTATTAAATATTTAAAACAATATAAAGATGAGTTTTTTATTTTTCAATTTTCTGAGATTGTCTAGATTTCCTAAAATATTCTAGAATTCCCACGTCATACGATTTTTTGGATATTTTTCTAAGTTTTTGTAGAATTTTCAATTTCCTCTAATTTTCTACATTCCCTAATTGTAAAATTAGTGACATTTTTATGGAGTTTCTAAAATTTTCCGCTCGTATTTTACTAATAAGTGGAAAAATTATGGAGAAATTGTCATATTATGCAAAACTAAAAGGAAATTTGAGGAAATCTAGAATATTATAGACTATTTTATTTTTGCTTTCTAAAGTTCTGCATTTCTCTCGATTTCCTATTTATCAAAATTTTCCCGAGCTTCCTAAGATTTTCTTGAAATTTCTAAGGATTTCTTGAGATTTTCTATATTTCTACAAATTTTCTAAGAATCTGTTTTTTTAAATGTCTCGGAAAAATACGCTACTGATTATTCCCTATATAACAATTACAGGATTCCCACTTCTTTGGAAAATATGGAAAAGTCATGGAAAATTTAAGATTTCCCTAATTTTGTCATTTTTAGTGCCAAGTCAAAGAAATTACATTTTCAGTCGAGGTAAACAATTTAATTGAAAAGTTTTTTTTAATTTTAAAATAAATTTGTTTTTTAAATTTTAATATTAAATTTATTTTATTTAAATATTAGTTTTACTTTGTAAAAAGTAAAATTAAAAATTTGATTTTGACAGAGAAGAAATAAAAGACTGGAGGGTATTTCATACCCCCCAGACCCCCCGGTTTAGAAACCCAAAGGTGTGTGTATGTTGTGTGATTTACCTTCATATGAAATCCGTTTATTCCCTTAGAACAAATACATCTACACTGTTTGTATAGAAACAAAAAGTTTTAGTGCATATTTATACAGCATATATCTATGCGTCGTGATAACTCTCACCGGGGGGTCTGGGGGGTGTGGAACACCCCACAGAATATAGTAAAATTCCTGGTACGGAAGTCACAAGTTTAATAGCATGGCAATTAAGTTGTGCACTTCCTATTTTTGAGATTAAAAGATTAAAAAGCTCACAGCAACTGGGGGCCCTTTTAGCCGGCAGCCCGCGTGCGTCGCACCCACCGCACCCCAGTAGTTTCGCCCCTGCTGCTAATAGTATTGATACTGGAGTACTGCAGGTGATGGTTTAATATAAATCCAAAAATTATAATTTAAATCAAAATAAATTCAAATCGAGCGAACATTTTTGGCAAAAAGCCTCGTTTTCCCACCTCGTTATTGCCACTTTAACTAGGCGGGAAAACGAGATATATAGAAAAATATTCACAAAAATTAAAAGAATCAGCTTGTGCATCCAATGAGTAAATTCTGCTTCGAAGATAGTTTGATTTTTATATTACAACTTTATTATTTCTGTTATTGTAATGAATTTAAAATTTATTGTAAACTACAAGTTTATTTCTGTAAATAAACTTGTAAATTACAACTGATTCACATTAGTACATTGGGTGCGATCAGAGATGGGACCGTGGTTTCCCGCTACTTAGCCAATGCTTAACGCTACACCACAATGCTGTTGTGAGCTTCTGAAAAAATAAATGAATCTTTCATTATATACCATAGTAACAAAAGTGTTGCCTTGTTTTCTTTTACGACGTTAATCGGATCATAAATTTTGTACTTTTTGTAGTGAGCATTACGAAGCAGGCGCCTTGTCGATTAGGAAGAATTGTGTACCTTTCTTTTTTGCACTCCGTATTTCGCTGTTTAAAGCAATGCTGTAAATCAACGATGGCAAATAAGTAGCACACGTGCTAAACCTGGCACGTAAAAGATTTTGACGACACGCGATCAAATCCTTCAAGACATAAAATGTATTTTTTTTTAATTTCGCAACAGAGCAATAGCTTTTAATCAGCTTTTAATCTATCAAATTGCTAGAAACTTTCTGTTTTGAAGTTGATTAAACTTATATATAATTTAATTAGTTAAAAATTCCATCATAATAATTTTCGCAGTTATATTAATGCATTTATTTCATAATTAAGTGCTGAGTGCAGCATTGTATAATTAAGGGTTATCATGTATGCGGTACCGAGGACGGCTAGTAAACCAAAAACACATTATGCAAAAGTTAGTGAAAAAAGATATCCTTTAGTAATTGAAACTAATTAATGAAGAACTAAGGAGTGTTTCAAGAAAAAAAGGAAAACGAAATTAATATGCTCATACCTGCAGTCTAAATTAAAATTTTATTATTGTTTTTACAATTATTATGAAAAAAAAACTTTTCCCGCTGGGTTTCTATTCTCAAGAGAAAATTCTATTACAATTTATTCTAAATGGTTAGCAAAGCCTTATTTGTTTTTAATTTAATTTAATAGTATCAAGTTTTTAGTTATATCTATTCCTTAAGGAATGACGTAAAACACGGGTAGACCGTTTTTACCTTTCAGAAGCAAAATATACTTAAATATATGGTCTCACAATAGAGAACGTAATAAATTATTATGTACATAATTAAAAAAGTTACTGTATGAACAAATACACATGTGTTATTGTACCTTATTCTCGGGTGAATATAAAAATATATAATTAAAGCTAAAATAGTACAAATTAAAATTTCCGGTTTAATTATAAAATGTTCGCGTATGGCTATAAACATAATTTACACGCACTTTGACAAACATTATTAAGTTTTAACAGTGGCGTAACAAGCAGTTGAAGAACCTGTGCGTGAAGTTGTTAACGGGGGGGCCCTGTTTTTATATACAACAGATCAGACGGCGGCGGACCTGTTGTCGGACAGCAACAACCAACAGGTTTAACGGCTGAACGCCCGGGGCTGTTACCTACAAGAACAGTGTTCGCAAACGTTCGTGCCTCAGTTCGGTCCCTCGTGAACCGCTCGGCAACATGTTCGCCTTTCGACTTTTTGTCGCTTGGTGCGGGGAGAACGAGACACGTACGTTGGCGAACCGGAGCTTTCGAGATGTTATCCGCCAAACACACCCATCGCTCTGGTGTCCGGCTCTTAACTTTCCCTCCTTCGCTTGGCTCACACGTAAGAACAGCTTATGCGAGAGTTCGTGCCTCGCACCGAACGACAAAAAGTCGAAAACGAACCTGTTCTTGTAACAACACAAAATCAAAAGAAA
This sequence comes from Cantharis nigra, assembly GCA_958510845.1. Taxonomy (NCBI): domain Eukaryota; kingdom Metazoa; phylum Arthropoda; class Insecta; order Coleoptera; family Cantharidae; genus Cantharis; species Cantharis nigra. The sequence continues at coordinate 5,686,122 of OY294034.1, read as the reverse complement.
ATAACAAATAACGTATATTGTCTTATTCCAAATTTTTTTTTTTAATTTTAATAAAATTTTTGAAAATAAATATTTAAATATTTTGAATTCGCTCGTCTTCCCGTCTACAAGTCAAGTTGGCATTGTGAGAACGTTCGGGAAAGAACGTGCTTTTTCATAGTTGAAGCTGCACGAAGCGGACGTACCGGAGTTGATCTTCGATAAAATTTGATTATATTTGCGTTTGAAGAGATATTGTATGAATTTCGGAAGGATTTCGAAAGCAATAGTTGGATTAGTAATTAGTTTGGATGATTTTGAAAAGAAATAATTAATTTCATTATGATGATAGATTCGTTTAAGGTTTAAAATAAAATTTGAAGGAGACGTAAAATCAATGTGTGCTCCAGTATAGCCCACATTTGGTTTTCCGAGACAATTCAAATATTTAATTTTGAAACTTATTTTAAAATTAAAATCATTTTGAAAGATTTAGATTTGGATTTAAAATTTGGAAATACTTAATAAAATTAAAAAAAGAGTCTCATGCTCACAAAAACCCGATTGCTGGTGGTAGACACAATTTTTCCAACATATAAAATTATGAAATCTCACCAGAACATCACAATATATTACCCAAAAAATTAAATATTACATAACATTTGTAATAGCAAAAGTCGCAGCAGATCCGGTGTCTCTCTTAGCCGGGGCCCTGTGCGTTGCACCTGCTGCAGCCCCCTGCGTTTTAATTAATAATTAATATATTGTAGTGACAGTTGACAAGAAAATAAAGTAAAATTGTTATGAATACCTGAGAGGCATAGTGTAATTGATGGATGATGATAGGGCTTACTTCTTATCTTAATAAAAAATGAAAAAAATTTTTAAAACAAGAAAATTATAAAATTATAAAATTTTCTTTAAAAAGAAATATGAATATCGCCCGTAATGGAAGCACGTCACCTACAAAACCTACATCAAAAATTTAATTGTCCTTTCAATTATTAAGAACTAATTAAAAAATTAAAATAAAACATTGTTTATTCTACTAATTGTAGTTTAATAATTAAATCATTAATCATTGTCAGTAATCTGACAAAATACCTGTGCGGTGAAGTCGGAAGTGTCAAACAAAAATCACTTTTCGAAGTTATAAATGAAGTTGACCTTAGGTGCTAACATTAAACAAACTTTCTGTGGAACTACTTATAAGCTTTTGCAAATGTGCATAGCATTCAGATAAAAATAAAAGGTAAAATAAAATAATACATAAAATTTAGTATTATTGCGATGTAAGTAAACAAACATAAAAACAAATTTAACGACTTTTAATTGAGATTAAGGGTCAAGTGTCACTAAGCTTTTATGTTCGGGAAGGTAATGATGAGGGGTGAGTCCGAGCACAACAACATTTTGCTATAAAAAGTTTAATAAATGTTATTTATCTTTGTTTTAAAGACAAAAACCCTCTGCCGATTTGTATATACAGTCCCTGGCCAATTTATTAGACTCACACGTAATTCAGCATAAGTCAGAAGTATTTTTTTAATTAACTTTTTAATATTTGTACTGTCCCCGTGACGGTGGAGAATCTTTGAGGTGATGATAAAGGACACTTTTTTAAGACAAAATTTCAAATAAAATTTTTGTCCAAGTCTAAACCCTTGGGAGGTACCTCTCTTTAAAGCAAGGTTTTGAATTTCTGATTTCAAACGGCCATACCTCCGATATTATTGATTTTTCAAGCTTAATTGATTAGAACTTTTTTAAAGATCATTTGCTTATCTACAAATTAGCTTATAACCTCTTATTGTTTAGAATCAACGGATTTCGAGTTATAAATTAAATTAAAGAATAAAATGTTGAAAAAATTCAGGTTTTATTTCTTACTTTTCTTGCGAACCCTATATCTCTTAAACGAAACGTTTTAGAAAAATACTGATGACTCAAACCGGATAGGGAATTTAACGGGCTACAACTTTGGTTAAATAAATTTGTTTGGCGGATCAACCGTTTTCAGAGAAATTCTGAAAATAAATGAACAAGGTGTAGATAAAAACAATTTACATTTACAAAATTGCTGAAAATTTTAATTTGATTTAGGTATAGCATTTGTTTTAATGTCAAAACGTATTGTATCGTTCAGGGACGGATCCAGAATTTTCTTCTGGGAGGTGAAGGCTCCGGACGAGCAAAAAGTGTTCTCAGATTTGCGATTGTCTCCTTGTTTCCTTGTTAATTTTAAGCGCCTGGGGGGGAGCACGCGGGCACGTGGTATCGTATCCGTAGGGTATCCGCCTATGGTATCGTTTGACGTTTGATCGACATTGTTATAAAGCGCATTAGTTTTTCGTTAATTACTTTGTCAATTTATAAGGGAGGCCATTTTGAAAATTTATGAAAATAAATTTTGTAAATTTATTTTTTTTACGTACACTTTGTTCATTATTTTCTGAATTTCTGTGAAAACGGTTGATTTTCCAAAAAAATGTATTTAACCAAAGTTGTAGCCCGTTAAATTCCCCATTTAGTTTAAGTTGTTAATTTTGTTCTAAGATGTTTCGTTTAAGAGATACGGGGATCGCAAGAAAAGTAAAAGAAACAAAACCTGAATTTTTGTAACATTTTTTCACTTATTTTAATTTATAACTCGAAATCCGTTGATTCTAAACGATAAGATATTATAACCTAATTTATAGATAAGCAAATTATCTTTAAAAAAGTTTAAATCTATTAAGCCTAAAAAGTCAATAATATCGGAGCTATGGCTGTTTGAAATCAGAAATTCAAAAAATTGCTTTAAAGCAGTGGTTCCCAAACTTATTTGTCACGCCTCCCTTCTACCAAAAAAAATTATCAGTGCCCCCCTTCAAAAAAAGGTACTTTTCCACAAAACAAAACTATTCTATTTTTCAAAACAAGGAAAGGGAGTTCAGGGAAAGTATTGAGTTCCAACCGTGTTAAAGATACAGGTGAGTATCAAACAGAAAAAATGTTAAATAAAAATTTTTTTCAATTACACAAGTAGCCCCCGTCCCCCTTTGCAGGTCCCTGCGCCCCCCACTTTGAAAAACACTGCTTTAAAGGTAGGTACTCACTAAGGGTTTAGACTTGGACAAAAATTTTATTTGAAAATTTGTCTTAGAAAAGTGTCCTTTATCACCACCTCGAAGGTTCTCTACGGTCACGGGGACACCCTGTATATATAAACTAGTTTGTTTTAAAATTTTAGTAAAAACAATTTTTTTAAAGGTTATTGTGGCCCAGATTAAATTCGCGTTTTTTTTTTTACTTTTTTATACGAATAAATTACTAGTAAATTTTAGCAAATTTATGTAGTAGTGATCATTACTAAACGATATATGGAACATATATTCCATATGGAATATATGGAAGAATTTAATCGGGGCCACAATGACCTTAAAAAAAATTTTATAAAAAAATACTTCTGACTTAAGGAATTGGTGGAGATTCACTTGTAACTGAACGTTGTTATGTAATGTAACGCTCGAGGCGAGCATTACATTACAAAGCTCGTTTCTTTGGCACTGCGAATGCTCATTTCGAATGCTTGACTCAACCTGTGCTCCAGTTTATGAACACGTCGCGATGGGTACTGACATCTAATGTAACAATCAAAAGGATTCGCTAAAAAGCCGACAGTCAAGTGGAGCACGGATGCTTCGCTCGCCGTTCGCTGTTCGTGTTCGCTTCGCGCTCGTTTATCGGTACTGACTATCGAATGCTCGTGTTACATTACATTACAACGTACAGTTACAAGTGAATCTGCGCCTTTTGGCACTGCGAATGCTCATTTCGAATGCTTGGCTCAACCTGTGCTCCAGTTTATACGCACGTCGCGATGGGTACTGATATGTAATGTAACAATCAAAGGGATTCGCCAAAAAACCGACAGTCGAGTGGAGCACGAATGCATCGCTCGTCGCTCGCTGTTCGTTCTCGCATCGTGTTCGCTTTGTGCTCGTTTATCAGTTTATCGGAATTCTCGTGTTACATTACATTAAAACGTTAAGTTACAAGTGAATCTCCGGCTTTAATAAATTGGCCAGGGACTGTAGATCCACTTTGTGCCATGAATATATTGGTTTTTGTGTTTGCGTAGTGCAGGCAACCCTTAACAAAATTATTCGAAGCCCTCTTGCTACTGCAAACATGAAGGATTTTACACGATGATGATAAGGAACCAGGTGAGGTGACCTTGGTTCCATGGCGGCAAGAGAGGGCTTTGTGTAAACTACACGAAATAGTCAGAACCAACTCCCTAGCTGCCAACAATCTTTCACAAAACTATGTCCACGCTACACAACAGCAGCTATAAAATAATCTCAAAGTGATGGAGAAGATGGATAGGATGCATGATCTTCTGGGAGCTTTGATCTTACGATTGCAACTTAGATAAGATAACAATTGAAGAGAACACTTCTCACTAAAAGCAACTACTGTTTCCTAGGGAAATTTTCAAAAAAACTTTAAGTGCAGAATACATTGCCACTTAGAAATCAAGACGGCACTTTGACCAGAAAAGACAATATAAATTGATTTGCCAATTGTGTTTAATTTAAAACAGGCTCATCTAAATCATTCGCTGTTTTGATAAAGTTTAACAAATCCATGCAATCATGTTATGCTATATGAGGTGTACAGAGCTGATGAGTAGCAATTTATTCCAGAGTGTTACGAGAACCTTGCAATAGGGACATGGTCGAAACAATCAGTCAGAAATCACTCTCAGGACTACTATCCTATCCTATCTACCTACCTTTATACCTAAGATAAAACCTATAATAAGATTTTAAAAAATACTCGTATATATTACGGTTATTATAAATTTTAACTAACCCAACCCCGTTTCAGTTGTAATAATTTTGAACTCTTAAAAAATATTAGAATTCCTTAAAGACTAATTTGATTTATTTTCTTTCCTTAATTACCGGGAGTACGAAATTACAAAATGTTCTGAACGATCAATAATACAAAAGAATTTAAATTAAGTTATTAAACAGAAAACCGTTTACTAAGACAATGAAAACCATAAGTTATTGTTTATTAGTTTTTGTTTTTATTTATTTTTATTTTTTTTTTTCTTCCAAATAAATTAAAATTTATTATTAATTATTATTATTATTAATTATGTCTAATTTGTAACAAAACCAAAAAAACATTTCATAGTTTTTTGCTTTATTCATTAGGATAATCAACAGGATCTATGTCAAATAGAGTTTAATTAATCTAATTGTGCATAATTAGCACATAAACTATTAATTATATTTATAATCAAAAGTGCTTTTGTTTGGACAGATTCTAATTTAAACAATCTTAAAAGTGTTGATAATTAAATTAAAATATTGCGTGATTTTTTTAAATAAAGTAGTCGACTAGTTTAGGTATTCATAACCGAGCCGCTACTGTATTTGAAAATAATTGAGAGGAACAGCGCCATCACTTGTTAATTTGACGAACCGCGATTTCCATCAATTTCCATCAAAAAGAACATTTTTGAATAATTTTGATGATCTAATATTGATACGTGGTTTAAGTAGTGTAACTCGATATTAACCATATCAATATTTTAGAAACCCCAAAAAATGCACTAAACACTTTTCAAAAGTAAAATGTTTTTAAGTTATCCCATGTAAAATACACTGTAAGTATATATTCGCAAACGTTTTCACCATACTATTGCATCATCAGGCGATGAATTAGAAAGAAAATTAAGAGAGAATCCATTAAATATTGTTCGGGGTGCTAGGGGCAGGTACTTTTAGAAAAGGAAGGGATATTTTGAAAGTCATTACAAAAAAGGGGGTTGGTGTACAAAAATATGGGCTCTTAGATGTGTGACTTATGGGACTTATGGGCTCTACATGTAAAAGTTCATACCCCCCTTGTTTATGATTGGTGTCTAATAAATGTTGCCCGAAAGAAATTTTTTATCTGCAAGTCTGTGGAATCGCGAGTGTTCTTTAAATCGTGTTTAGAAAGATCTACCTGTACACTGAAAAAAAAGTACATCAAAACTTCATCATTTTTCAGCCGATGAACAAAATTCATCATATTGATGAAATATTCATAGTATTGATGAAAAAATCATTATATTAAGAAATTTGTTCATCAATATGATGAATTCTGTTCATCGGCTGAAAAATGATGAACTGTTCATCAATATGATGAACCATTTTTTTCAGTGTATGGCCGATATATTTTTGAGAGCATTCGCAAGTGAGCTCATAAACTCCTGATTTTATTAAAATATCTGACTTTGATTTAGCGTTATTAATAAATTATAATGATTCAAATATTTGACAATTTTTCTGACTTTCTTCCTAGAAAGGTAACTACATTAAAATTTACGTTAGATTTATTATGAGTAGTGGGGTATATTGAATTGACTAGTTGTTTATGTTTGATCTGACTAAGTAAATTATCAATTAATTTGACCTGGTATCCATTAAAAATCGCGATAAATTTAATACTTACAGTGTATTTTACATGTGATAACTTAAAAACATTTTAGTTCTGAAAAGTGTTTAGTGCATTTGTTGGGTTTTCTAAAATATTGATATGGCTATAATAAAATATGTTTATCGAAAATTTTTATTTAAACGTAGCTGTATTAGGTTACCAAGCAGGGCTTATAATATAGGGCCCTACCCGAAAAGAGGGTAGAAAATACCCGAAAAAATTTGCATAAAGGATACCTTTAAACCTTTAAACTCAACTCCAAGGACCCAGAATTACTATGGGGTTAATGTTGAGGAATCATAATAATTTTTGATTAATTTATATTTATTTTGTTTGAATTGTTTTGATTTTGAGCCACGGAAACAATCCAACCCCATCTGGTCTCTCCGCATCTCGCGTTAAATTGGAAGAATAACGGTCAAGCTACATCTAAAGTTCATTGTCCCGAATAAAGTACAATAATTGTCTGATAACAATTTTTTTTTGTAAAATTAATTTATTTTTGTAATTTGAATTTAATTATTCATATTAAAACGCTTTAACGGACCTTTAAATTTTTAGATGTACTCGTAAAATCTAGGGGTTGGACAATTTAAACGGGTTTGAACAGTATCCATAACACACACTTCAATTATTACTAAGAAGTTTTAAGGGAAACAATCATAAAAAATTCGGATTGTAACCGTGGTTATGGCATACTACGGCTTAATATTAATTGAATTAACTCAAAATAATGCTTAATTGCTTTTTAACTTAAAAATACCCAACAAGCAAGCCACTGTTGCAGAATTATGCTTTAAATTAAGCCTACCGCTAATTTCATTCCCCACATGTTCCGCTTACGTTTCCTAAGTTACGCTAAGTATCCCCATCGATACTTTTTATAACTTAATAATTCATCAATCACTATTCGTACTATCGCTTTTTTTAAAAACCTTATTAGTTGATACACGTAACTCGCGCAGGTTCAACGAATCCCACAAGGATTTAAGAATTTACGCTCTCGGGATGGAGTGCTAAGTTACGCTCAACAGTCGTAATACTTTAAATTAAATCATATACATTGAATGTAAAACAAACTAAATTGGAACCAGCCAATCGAATACTCATATTCAGTTCTTTTTAGGAAATCTTTAAAATCGTGAGAGCTCTTAACATATTTGTACTAATAAGATAAACAGTAAATATGCCACGTCATTGAATTATGTGGTTTCGCTTCTACAGCCATTAAAGTTAGGCAATAAATAATTTCATCTCATGTACGTCTCCTTTGACGTCTAATATATTGAGCCATCAGTTCTACACTTCAATCATCTCATTTTCCAAATTATAAACAACATAAATTAGTTTTAAACATTTTTTAATTTACAAATTCTTGAAATTTATTGAAACAAGCGCAATATAGCTTAAATTAGAAAATTTCGCAATAATAAAAATCTTCAACGAATTATTAAAAGCGTAAATATCCATAAGGTTATCCCGCCCATGACGAGTTTTACTTTATACAGAATTTGCACTTGAAAATAAAGAATCAACTTAAACAGTCATCATCGAGTCGCTCCGCTATGCTCATTAAAAACATCCCTGAAGTGGCTTCAACTCGAAAATCAGAGATCTAGAGAGCACAGTTAAAAGTGAATCAGTTTGTTTTTTACCAGGAAGACTACGACTGCATTATACACATAAAAGTGATTTTAACAATATCGCAGCAAGAGACGCAAGCATATTGAAAGTTTTGAAAAAAATTTTAAAACAACAAATTAAAAAAACACGAAACCATAGTAGAATCTTGTAAGTCTCTGTCAAGGTAGGAATAAATCGCTATATGAATATTACAAAGTTTTACATAATATTATATTCTATACATATTTTTAATTTTTTAATATTTTACCATTGCAGTTCTATATGTTTTAACATTTTTTTTACGTTGAGATAGCAGCACCAGTATTAAAGCTGAGTAAATACGGCAGAGTTCTATATCTCAAGTTGGCAATAGTAGATCTCATATTCACATACAATCTTAATAATATTAAAAAATTAATTTTTTTGTAGGATCATTGTAGTAGCATGGGTTCCCGAATAATCTTGTCAAGAAGTTAGTTACAAATACATTCTAAACGGATTTGCAATCCTTAAGAACACGCAAAACTAACTTTCAAATTTAAAAATTTTCTAATGAAGTTATGATAGTTGAAGGCGTAAATTTGGGCAATTTGTAAGTTGCCTGCTCCTTTGGCATACCTGAATGCCGCTCAAACTTGAAAAACATATATCTTTAGGCCTGCGCACTTAGTGAAAACATCCTTAAAGTTGCCCAAACTCAAAAATTACGTATCTAGGAATGAAAAAAAATATCTAGGAACAGAAAAAATGCTTAAAAACATCTCTGAAGCCGCCCGAACTCTTAAATCTTATGTGCAATTAAGAGCATCGATGCCAAAAAAATTAAAGCTGAGTTTTTTTTGAACCTCTCCTCTGATCCCTTACCAATTATGATTAAAATATTCGGCACCCAACCTTAAATAGAAAATCAATCATCGCTAATGAGCAATAAAACTGATTGGAAGATATTCAGAAAGGAACTTGATGTGTTAATTAGGCTGATTAGCATGGAAAAATTACTTGGAAAGCTTGACCGCATCGACTACTCCCTATGAAAATCTACAAGAAAAATAAAATAATCAAAACAATCGATCCCTCCACTCAGGGATGAGAACAAATAGGCCAGAGGTGATAGAGGGAAGGCTAATAATTTTTGAACCGTACTCCTCATGGATCGATGAGGAAGGAAAAATGATGCAAAACTATCTAGAATCTCTTTTTGAGATGGATGGAAATAGTAAAATTAATTATTTATTAATAGTAATTTAATTAATAAAAAAACGACAGGGTTTGATTTAAAAACAGGAAAAATTCTACAAGATACAACACATAAATTCATCCAAACCATAACGCAAATGCCTAAACCGGGGAAAAACCGGAAGATGCGAAGCCTTATATACAGACTAATTAGACTAGGTATTAGACTAAATACCAATTCGGCTTTTAAAATAAAGATGGAGCGATTGAGACAGTACATAGAATAGTGAGAAAAATAAATCAAGATTTTAAACGTAAACGTTACTGCTCGGCACTTTTCTCAACATAAGTCAGGCCTTCGGAAAGGTTTGGCATCCCAAATAACATTTTTCCCTGGTGAAATTAAAATATTTCTGTTAGATCCCTGGCTGATATTTGCAAGGTCTTTATAACAGGGTCTCTTTTGACAGACCTCTCACAGAAACCTATGGTTTATCATATTGATGAAAAATTCATCATTTTTACACCGATGAAAAAAATTCATCATATTGGTGAAAAATTCATAGTAGTTATGAACAAAATCAATGTATTTATGAATTTCTTCATCAATATGATGAATTTTGTTCTTGGGTGTAAAAATGATGAATTTTTCATCAATATGATGAAAAATGATAAACCATTTTTTTCAGTGTAGCAGGTGTTTATATATTATATTGTCAAACATCAAAGTGAATATACAGATCTTTACTCTATCTATGCTGGAGTGCCACAGGGAAACATTTTGGGGCCCTATTCACATCGGACTTACCAATATCGTAAACTACAAGAATAGCCACATTTGCTGATGACACTGCAATATTGTCATCGCACATTGATGCGGTAATAGCATCAAAAAAAATGATACAGGATTAGCACAAGAAATTAATTAAGCGAATGAAACAAAGTTCACTTCTCCATCAAAAACAAGCTACTCCTTTACAAATACATTATCAAAACTAACTGGAATTCTGGTATCCAACTCTGGAACTAAGCTGCTGATTAATTGTTGATGCGCCAAATTATGTGACCAACGCTACAATTCTTAATATCACTTACTATTCAGCGCGATAGTACGGATTTATTTCATCAATAAATTTTTGAGTTAAAAATTAATTTTTTATTTAATCTAATACTAAAGAGTGATTTACTTTTAATAATATGCAGATTGTTCACTGGAACACTCTGTGAATATAGTTTTGTTTATCTTGAAGTCTCAACATTTTTCTAACTAACTCACTGCGTCTACCTACGTATCATGGCTCTGCCGTGTGATTCCCTGATAATAAATGCATTATGATAATTCCATTTAGAGAGAGTTGACTGTATTGAGTGAATTATTATTACTTTATTATTTATTATAAAGTTTAACTTTGAACATAAACAATAAATATAAATTGAAAAAACTTAACTATACTTAGCTTTAAAATTACAGTAATGAATGTTTTAGTTGAGCAAGGACCATTATGATCAACTAAATAGATAAATTTTTAACTTTTCATTAGAAAAGTCGTTTGGGATAATCGGAAGTTAAATTTTATATATTTTCATTAGCCAGTATGAATCAGATGGGAACTGTTGCATAAATAACAAATAACAAAATCCAAACTTGTCATTCGTTAAGGTTAAGGGTAAGAAGTTTAAAAACTAGTGAAGAACACAGAGAAAAATATGTGTTAATAATCCACACAATTGTGCAGAAAAATTACACAAATACTTACTTTTTCTGCACAATTTTGTGCAGAATTTAATTTATATAATTTTCATATCAGCTAACTGCAAATCACTCTGTTAAATAACATTTTAATAATTTTAATGCTGTTTAATACATATTGAAACTTAATTAAATTTTTCGATTATATTTAATTAAATACTAACCAATCTAATTGTTTTATTCCACTTTTTTAAAGGATAATAATTCAGATCTGGGTTTAAAAAACTGCGTACTTGCGGGAATATCGATGTATACTGAAGGGAATGTGCAAACGTACAGCACACGTAGGGCTTCTAAACGTGATCAAAGCACTGCTAAATGCTTATCGTCCTGAGGAGTATGTATATATTTCTAATATAAAAATTACATATGCTTTGTTCAAGCTTGAAAGATATTTTTGCAAAATTAATAAATTCTTATTGGGATTCTGAACTAGATTGTAAAATATATCAGCCGGTAGTTTTAGGTTCCTAATTTAAAATGAAGCAGAATTGTTAAACTTAATTAAACAATTTTAATTAAGGAAACCACTATTTACTATAAATTAATTTGTATATTTATTGCAGCAAAGCAATTAAATAAGGTAATATACCCAAAGGAAACGATTATGCTATTATACGCTAATAAGGTTGCCAAGTCACATGAGTTAATCAAAATTAAGATTGACTTCGGTGTATAACTAATTTAAATAATTAATTTTTAAATTATTTAAGTGATTAAAGTTTATTTCTATTTAAAAATGATTTATATTTTAATAATAAGTATCTGCGAGTTTTTCACTTAAAAACGAATAATTTATGGAATTGAATTTAAATATTTGATACTATAAGATTTTTATCTCAAATTTACAACTTTTGAAAAGCTTTTCTTTATTAATATCACTAAACATAATTGTAAAAACCTGTCTCTGAACTATTGAATTTCTATAATAGCATATACGGGGTGCAAATTATCTTAAGTGCGTCGAGCAAACTTCTGAATGTTGTTGGTTGTGCTATTCATTCCTGTTGAAAGAGTTTGCTCAATATTTGCACAATCTAAATTGGGTATATTTCTTGAGCATTTACCGGGCTTTAAATCCAATAATCATACCAAGTCACTGCTGTAAACTACTTCAGCTACCTAATCTGCCATCTAGTTAAGTCGTTCTATTTACATTTACTTCAATTTCTCTTTTTTTATATATGTATGTTCCAAAATCCTTCATTGATATTTTGGGTATTTAATTTTGTAATTTTATATTTCTTTGCACTCACTCAAACTCAAAATTAAGTTATCTTTAAATATGAAATTTCAAATTAAACAACTCACAAAGTTTTCAGGAGACAACTGCCTTCTCATTAGATTTCGGCCACCATTTTTGACAAGGGCTTGGTTTTCCCCCCTAGTTGTTGCCACCTTAATCAGTTTGCGGGAAAACCAGAAAATTCAAAATATATTCTAATTTTAAAAACAATACAATTTTTATAAGAAAATCAAATACCAAATATTCCACTGAAAAATGTATAGCTGACTGTTATTTCTAACTAAATTGTAATGTTTAATTATATTAATGGCTCTAGATGACGAATTTATCCTCATTTATCTCGGTTTTAACTACTTGTCAGTTAGGACGATTTAACTAAAGACGGTCGGCAGTGATAACCTGATAACCACCCATTTAAAATATCTATTTGGGATGCATTTTTAAATAATTGGCTAACTTAAAAATAAAAATGTGATCATTAATATTATGAGGTATATCTGTTACAATATTTGATAAGTTGCCATTTCAGATTTTGAAATTAATTAAGACAATGAATTATTATGAAATCCAAATTTGTAGTAAAATACCGCCGACGGGGTTCTTAATTATTAGAATTCACATGTGGCTTATACTAACTCAAAATAACGTCTTTAACAGTTTCAAGGAAAAACTTATTTTAATTAAAATGAGAACACACGCATAGCTGGCTGTTCCCGCGGGAATGAGGCGAAATCGAGAATAAAGCGTTTGTTATCATGTAAACTAAGTTTCTTTGGTATATTCCTTTGCTTCGTCACTTTATTACACAATCCAAACCGAATTTTGCAATATAGCTAATAATTCCTGACAAAACTTCATGGTTTCGGCTGCATATTTCATGAATAACAGAAAAACATTTTTACAGCTCTGTAGCGGCATCGATACGCATCAGTAAGCACAGTAAGTAACCATTAACTTAACTCAAAATAAAATAAGCATCGGTCCAGGTTACATAGTAATGGATGAAAATGTGTTTGTTGCTTCAATCAAGTGATCTATATTTTTAGATAGATACTTTCTTGATAAAACTAACCAAAGCTTTCCACATCACACAGTAGCCACCTTTTGTACCCGATACAAACTCAGATGATTTGAAAAAAACAAGCATTGCATTAATATCTAGATCAAGACTGTAGCTTCCATATTACTCTACGAAATGTGGCTTCCTCAGTTGATCATTGGCAATTACGATACCAAGTTTCGTCAGGAGTGGAAAGAATATGATGGATGTATAAGTGTTATTATTGTGATTAGTCAGGAAAACGTGATGCCATTCATTTAGAAGTTTTGAGAAATGCACGAACTTTTGTTGAAAATATATTAAGAGAAAAACATTTTCTGAAATATAGTGGGCTTTTATGATTAACGTGAAATGCGATAATTGAATACCATGCGAGCTACCCATCTGGAAAATTGTGGTTTAGCTTAAACTATAAATTCAGTAATAAATCTCGTTTCAAAAATGTTACATAAGCAGTTGTAAAGTGAACAATAAATAAAATATTATAATTTAGTGTAGGTTATATTGGGAGTTGCAGGTATTTTAAATGCGAATGTAAAAAGATGTACCAAAAGACAAGAGGTAATATAAAAGTAATGCGAAGGCCTTGTTACGCATTTTTATGTTCTAAATTTTGCTTTTATAGTTTTTTATGTAAAATTTATTTTTTTCACTTCTGATTTGTTATATTATAATTTGTAATTGTTGTTATAATGATTTTTTATTTTCGGAATTTCTCGTTTAAATTTTATAATTTTTTTATAGTTATTATTATTTGTTTCCATTTTTATTTGTCTATACCTTTTTGTAGGATGCGCCATGGTTCGCAACCTTAGAGGGAATTAAGCCAACTAGCGCGAAAGGGAGAATAAAAGTACGCATCGTAGTGGTTTGTTCGTTGAATTTTAATAAAGGTATGAATATTAGTTACCCTAGTTAGACTCGATAAAATTTTAACATTTTTATTCTACCTAATTCATTTTGGGGCAAAATCGCTGTTACGAATTTTGATTTTGATGGTACTCCCATATTTTTGCAGGTTTTTTTGTTGAATTTTAAAGATGTCATTAAAATAGAGCGATTAAATTATGGATCAACCTAAATTTTTCGTTCAATTTCCAAAATAATCGATGTTAAAATTTCGATTTTACCACAAAAATCCGTGAATGGTTCATTCTGTTGACTGTACGTGTGCTCGACATATTTAACCCACCAGTCTCTAACCTGGGCAATACAACATCGAGGAGTTTCCACTTCAAAGAAAACCACTGGGCATTCTAGTTGCACTGCATCCCTTCCAATCAGATTTTCTTCTCAACTTTATTTATGATTTATTAGACGACCTGCTGTGCAGGATCTCGCGTTTCTCCTCTCTTTTATTTTATTGTAGCCGGTCGACTGCTAAGCCGAAATCACCGGTTCTATCCCGGACGGAGTAAAAACTTTATTTTAACCGTCTTCCCTCAAAAGGCAATGGCAAACCACCAAGGTATTTGCCTAGAGAACCCTTCTAAAGAAAAAGAAGTGATCACTATGCTCTTATGTAGAGCGAAAGAATCTGAGAGAGAAAGAGACTTTAATACGCTTTTCAATTCATTCAGGTTTTCTTTTCACTTCATTTTTTATTTTATTATTTTGCACGGTCGTAGGCTAGTGTTAGAATGCTAGATTGTCGATCCCCGACTAAATACATCTGGGTGTTTCGACCGTGTCTCCCTCACAAGATGCTGGCAACATCTTAGTTGTATTAAATGCCAAAATAAACAAGCCATGGGTCTGCAAAGCCTGTAGTGCTGCAGTATTATATATATTTTGCTTTCTATTCACTTACCGCAATTTAATTTTCTCATCAGTTCACTAGCACTAGCTCATCACCATCTTGATGAATTATCCTCTAAACATTTCTGCACAAACTCTCCCTTTCGAAATGACGGGCAATATTCAGATGTGCGCATGTCGAACATTTTCTCCAGTTAAGCCAGTCATTCAACTCCCATTCCCAAATCTCTATCCAAACTCTTTCCCCACTTCCAATTTATTTTGAATTTCATCATCCGACAGGATCGATGCCACTAACGGGATAAGTAATCCCTTAAAATTACCCATGTCAGTTTATCTTCTGCAGATGCAGGAGATCAAGGCAGTATTTGCATTTTCCCGCATTTCACTTCACGTTTTGTCTTCGTTTTCAAATTTATCTTAAAAACAATTTATTCATTCTTCTAGATCTGTAATTTTCGAGTTCCGTCACGCCCCAAGAATGTTTACCAGATTGTGCTTTTATCGCTACCCTTGTTTGTTTCCACTCACGTGCGCCATCTGCTGGCGTACAGCTCTAGGGTGTGTTGTACAGCTGATATTTTCTTAACAGCTTATCTCCTTTTGCGTTATCCTCGGTACCTTAGTGCCCTTTCACCCACGAAAGGAAACTCAGATTTAAGCTGGATACCTCATGCAGTGTCTGAAAGCATTTGATCACCAACCCTGATGGGACCTTGCAACTCTCGAGTGCCACAAATGCCGCTTTACTATCTGTGAATATCTGAATATTTTTGTCACAGACACATTTATCTTGGACTGTTTTTGCGCAGTGCAGTATGCCCATAAGCTCCATTTGGGACGTGTACTTGCTCAGCGGTTTACTCATGTTTAAGTCATGTTTAAGTCTGGCAGGGAAGATTCCTACTTCTGAGCAACATTATTTTTTAATCGTCCGAAAATAAACATATGCTATAATGGTAGGTTGTTATTAGGTTGAAGAGGATATTGAATTTCCTATCGAATATAGTTTAACGAAAATTCGTAGTCTAAAGACCGGACACCGTCATTTCGGCGATCACAGTTCGGTACCGTCATTTTGGCGATTATGATTCGGCGACAGTCAATTCTGCGACCCGATATTCGGCTATGCCAGTTTTGGCGATTCGAATTCGGCACCAGCATTGCATTTCAATCCCTTCTTTGGTTATTTGCTCCTTTTCAATAATACTTACTTGTTGTTAATAATATATTTTATTTATTAATATTTATAATAAATTTTAACACTTAAATAAATTTTGCGTCGCCGAATCAACGTATTCGAATTTTCTGTTGCCGAATGAAAATCGCCGAAATGCCGGTGACAAATTGGAATCGCCGAAAGTAGCATAGTCGAATTTCGGGTCGCCGAATATACGTTGCCGAATCGTTTTCGCTGAACTGCGGTCGCCGAAACGACGTGTACCGTCTATAGATAGTCTTAACTGCCATCTCCTGCACTGATCAAGTGGTGGGAGGCAGATGAGGGCCCCCAACGCAGCAATATTACAGTTACAGCCAGACAGATTTGTCTCTGAATCCGGTACAAAGGCCTGACAATTGCAGTGTAGAGCCAGAGCACGATCTTAGGGGAAAAACCTCATGATTGTCCCATTGCCCTCCGGCACTGCCAGGAAGCCATCCCTACCCTACTGTTATTGGTTTCTAAGTGTTTCCTCCAATTTAGCTTTTTGTCAAGTCAAGTCTGCATTTGCATACAGATTATGTTTTCAAATTTACCAGTGAGCAGTATGGTCATATCAACTGCATATCCTGCGTCTTAGGCATAGTCCATCTATTTTACATATTAGTACTCTCTCTTTCGGCCAACTCATTTTGCTTCCGCCAAGCACCGTATGTACAACCTCTTGATCCTTTTATAGTGTTATGTTTCCTTCCATTCCATTAATAACATTGCTTGGCCATCTGGAGCAATCCTCCAGAGCAGCTTTTACATTATCCGTAAGAGTAAGACACGAAAATAAAAAATGTATTTTGGTATTTAGAGCTTTCTATCACTTGAGGTAGAAGAAAATTTTAAATCAAAAAATAAAAAAAAAAATATTTTTCGAAAAAATTAATATCTAAATAATAAGAAAGAAAATCTTTAAAATTAAGTTTGAAAATTCTTGCATTATAAATTAGCTAAATTATTTTCTAACAATAACTAATTCTAATAAAAAAATCAATATTATCATTACCGTCGTTATTCCCTAGTTGCTTGTAACGTAGTTTCCAAAACTGTTCTCCAAATTTTCTTAAATCTTCCGCTTAATGGTATATTGGTCCCATTTAAATTTCTTTTGTTACTTTGACAACAAAAGCAGCTACTTTTCAAAAGTATGTCAACAACTTCAATCACTAAAAAAAAACACATTGTTAGAATACAATAAATAAAACTACACTTGATGGTACGTGAGTACAGCTTATATTTAGAACCTCATTAGGTTTAACCATATCAATATTTTAGAATCAATTTTAAAACACAAATAAAATACACTGTAAATATAAAATATCGCAAGAACTTTTCACTATACTATACTTACAGTGTGTTTTATTTGGGATAACTTAAAAATATTTTGGGGAAACTACCTAAACCACTCGATTATCATTGCTTATTTGAAAAGTCAAGTGAGTTGGGTCAAGGATTAATTAAAAGCATACAAATCAAACAATACCAGAAACCTCTATCTTAACTAATCTCAAAACTTAATAATTGAAGTTTATCTAAAACTAAACTGCGAAACACTAATAGAGAAATAAATCTAACTTTGAAGACCTTCACTTTGATATTACGACAACCAATTAATTAGTTATACGCAATATGAAATATCAAATACTATGTTATTCCACAAATTGTCTTAACATCTCTAGAATATCTATCTATCTTTCCAACATATCAAAGCAGTGTTGTTTGCTAATGACACATTTATGTTAAATTAAAATCAACTACTTAGTTTTAAGTTGGTAAATTATTAAATAAATTAAATTTAGCATTTAAGTACATTATTAGAGATATTGGCATATCATCCTGTATCTACCGCAATATATTAATGTGTCAGTGATTTTAAATTAAACATCACAGGAATGCAATCAGCAATTATATTCGAATTGGTATCTTATCGGCTGTTGATGTAACCATAAAATAATGTTTGTAGGACCGAGAACCCGATTTTCAATTTTATTCCATTTTACGGTTGTTGCAACCCTTTGCTTCTTTTTCCCATAAAAAAATTATTAAGAAGGGCAATTAAAAATAAGTTAATTTAGTACAAATTAGATTAAAGTTTGTGGAGCATTAGATTAAATTGATAATTATAAAATAATAAGCTGGTAGCTTTAATCGGATGCCCGAGTATTGGCAAAATGCCAGGTCGTGAATAATAAACGACACTACATTCCGTTTAACATTTATCCAACTATATTGTATTAGTTTCATTGTCTAAATTAGCTTCACTTTAAAATAAAACATTTTATCCGCAATTACTAACAATGTACTTACAGCAAAGGGTCACCGCTACTTTCTAAACATTTAAACAAAAGACAATAATAACTCATCAACAATCCAGTTAAAATTAATTGAGTTTTCACCAACACTTTATAAAATATCCTACTAGCATCAGGCACACGGGAATGGCAAAACACTTGAAGATAAGTTAAAATTTAGTAGCAGTAGCCTAGTGGGCTTGTTTTTTAATCTCGTTCTAGAAACTTTTACAATGCAAATGAAACATACCCAATATCAGTTTTAATCCTCCACATAATATGCTGTGATTAATTTTTGATCTAACTGATGGATAATCTGTAAAATGTTCTTATTGATATTATTTTTTTTATATTTTTCAATTTTTATAATAAATCTTAATTAGTGAAAGTTATTTTTATACAAGGGTCAACGGTATATACTTTTTGTTGTGTATCGATTTATTTGTAAATGGAGTTTTTTACGCATTTTTGTTTGATTGATTCGAAATAAAGATAAAGTTGTTAATATTACTTATATAAATAGCAAAAAAACGTGACAAAAATGGTACAATTTCCAAGTTCTTCAAATATTAGAAGAAACTGTGTTTAATTTTGTTCAATTATGTAGTAGAATCATCATACAATTTCAATCCTTCTGAAAGCTCATTACCATTCACAAGCAAACCCCGTAGAAAGAACGACCACATTTTGAACATAATGTTGGCTTCATACATAAAGACAATCATAAAACTTGAACAGCTGTTCATGAGGTTATTGGCATGACACTTACTTAGAAGGTTGAATGTTTTAGATGATATCACTAAGAGCAAAATATCTATGGTAAATCCAAAGTTAGATATGATTTGCGTAGATGTCCCGCAATTTGGAGAGGTAATCACATATTGTACGATCCGTCATAGCTTTTTTCATTTATCCTTTTATCCTATTATCCGTACATCACAGAGTTTCGTATAATCACTTATGAAATATAAACAAATTATGTTCAATTTAAAAGACAATTCATGTTAAGGATTTGAAGTTAGCTCCTGAGCAACTAGTTGTTTTACTTGTCCTAGACAGGATGTTAAATAGTCCGTTTTATTTCATATTTGAGTATCGATACTCTAGGATAGATTACTTACTCCAGTTTAATTCTTCTTCTGGCGCCGGCGCCGGGAACGGACCAAATATCAACAGCACTAATTAAGGGATAAAAGAGGCCTATCTTGATTCTCCAGACCATAAAATCATTAGCAGAAGAGAAAACATTTCCTAGGAAATAGAAGAGCCCAAGGGGACAAACACATCACATCATAAAATATATGACAGACTTATGTTAAGCAGACTTCAACAAGAGATAGATAAAGATGACGGTTTCTCCCCAAACCAGTTCGGTTTTCTGAAAGGATGCTCAACCATTGGAACTTATAATCACACTGGTCTAACAAGCTAAACAGGGCACGTGGCGAACAAGGAAATTCATTCTTGTAAAAAACGCTTTCAATTCTGTCAGCTGAAAGCATCTACTGAAGGAGTTGGAGAGAAAAAACATAAGGGGTTGTCTATATAACATCCTGAATGACTATCTATTCCAGAGATCAATTAATTTCAAACACTCCCACTACGACATAATATCAAGAGTGGCTCAAAGATCGGTTTCGATTCCCACTCATGGGAATTTGTCGTATATCAAAGTACTTTCGTTCCCTCGCTGGTGGGCTTTGCAGAAAATCTGAGCATTGTGGTTATGGCAAAAACCGAAGGAGAATTAATATGGCAGAAGAAGCCATCAAGAAAATAAAAGAATGGATTAAGTTGGAAGGACTCACCTACGTCACTGAGAAAACCGAAGCAGTACTTATTAGCGGAAGAAGACAGCACCGACCCATTGTGATCCCAATGGGGTAGACACGAATACTTATCCTTTGGCTTCCACATAGAATATGCAGCCGAAAAGGCATAGAAAGCGAAGGCCAACATCTTTAAACTGCTCCCAAACGTTGGAGAACCACATGAAGCCAAGAAAAAGGTGATTACCTCCTTTACACATTTTATCATGTTGTACGGAATACCAATATGGGTCGACTGCTTAAAATATAGATCCAATGTAGCAAAACTAGAAAATGTACACACAAAAATTTCCTTGAGCATCATCCGGGCATATATTAGAACAACATCGACGAATGCGGCGACGATGTTGGCGTTCCTACTCCAAGTTTGGCTTCTACCATCCTGAGATTGATCCAAAAGAGCACAGAACACGGGCACCCACAGAATTGCAAACAGGATATGGGATTCAGGAGTAAAGGGGAGATGGACGGCGAAACTACTTACGAACTGACGGAGATACTCATGGGCCACAGATGTTTCGAGGCGTACCGCTGGAACTGCGACGAAGTAGATACGACCAAACATACTTCCTTCTCCTTCAAAAAGTGGAGCACCCAAAGAGAAGAAACAGAAGAGATAATGGCCTCAAAGGTTACAACTAAAGACCTGGTCTCTAGGGAATTGGGAAGCAATCGCGCGCATGGCAAAACGCATTATTGCCACCAAAGAAAACGATTAACGAATAAAGTTATCAATTTACAACAACCAAGACTATCCAACATAGATGCTAATATCAGGATGAAACTTCTACTTAAGACAATGGCACAACAGTATACAGAAGGAATGCTTTAGTGAATTCCGGCCACGTCACAGGGAGGGAGTTTTTTGGTGAAAAGAAATCCCACACTACCATCTAGCACAGGCTAGTGGTGTCGTTTTGCAGACATTCCTCCTTCTAGTGCTAATAAAAGAAACCTTTTGTTTTGGTACCCATCCGTTCCGGATGTTAACTATCTATCTAGCTGTTTAAACCAAGATGACTTACTAAGGAATTAAATTAATGGAGTGGTTTCCCGATGACTTACCCACAGTCTAAAGTTAAAATTGGGCTTTAGACCACAGCAGTACAATCTGCAGTAAACAGTTAATTATGCAATGATTAATTAAAATAAAATTAAAATAAATTTTTTTTAAATTAAAAAAAAATTAATTAAAAAAATAAAATTAAAATTTTATATATAAGTATTAATAATATTAAATTATAAATAAAATATTTGCATCACACATTGTTTAAAACTACCGGTATAAAATAATTAAATTAATTATGCTTTCTCCTTTAATTTGATCGAATAGCTCGTTATTAAATTAGTTTGGTATCCTTTAGAAATTAAATAATTTAATTATATAAATTCCATTTGAAAATTATGTTTGTTTAGAATGTTCTTGAATAACAACGAGTTTCCTACGGGATACACCACGTGAATCGACTTGAGCATCTTAAGGACGAACAACCTCAGCTTGAATCTTAGTGAAAGCTTCAACTTTTTCAAAGAGGACAAAAAGCAAAAACAGGATCTGGAAACAAGATCGTTATATAAAGAGGTAGTAGGAATTCTTTATGGCTTTAAATTGGTTCATTAATTGAAATTTAAATGAATTCAAAATAATAAGAAGTAACTAAAAATCACCAACATTGAAAATGAAGTAAACTTTAAAATTTAAACTTGCAAAATTTTTTTCCACTTGATAAATATTTCATTTTAAAATTTTTCAAAAAGTAAAACATTTTTTAAATTCTTACTTCTTCGCTCTAGCATTTTTTCCAAAAAATTATCAAACTCTTAAAAATAATTTATGAACTCAAGATTAAATGGGGAAAATTATGCGATTTTATTTATATCTTAAGTTTGTTCCAAAAAACAGTAGAAAAATCAATTTTCATGTTAAATAAATCACAAAAGCAAACAATTTTAAGCATTAAAAGCGTAACCTCCCCTTCTCATCTAAAAGCATTCTATGTTGCATATTGGATAAATTAAATTAATTGTATTCGTGGATAAATCACGAATTCACAACTGATGGCTCCTCTACAACCACCAGAGTTTGTATAAGTCGTTTTTGTCGTTTTGTGTTGACACACAGATTTATGTAATTTGAGTAACAATATTACTACAGAATATTATATCAATGTTATACATACTATATTGACATCTATTATTGACCTTGATGTTAACATTGATGTAATCAATTAAAAAAATACTTAAAATAAAATTCCGTTTGTGTGAAACAAAATTTAAAATTTTTAAATTTAACCTAATCATGTACTTATTAATGCATTTATTTTATTAACTTTTGCATACTTAAGTTATAAAAAAAAGTTATTTCATCAAATATTTATTACTTTTTTTAACAATTGCTTTATCAATCTTCTGCAATTATTTGATTTTATTTTGAGATATTGGACAAAAGAATTATCAATAAAATCTTGTTTAAAAGCATTCTATTGAGGCTTTATATACGCCTCTTCGAGACTAGAATTTTACCCAATCAAACTAAGTTTGAGTTCTTAAATTAATTAATTTCAATTGAATAAATTCCCCAAAAGTGGTAATGTAATTTGTGAATAGCAAATATAAATAAAATTATTTGAAAACACGACAAAAGGAACGAATCAATAGCTATAAAATAACAAAACATTCAAAACCTACACAATTAAAAATGTTAAAAATTTTGATTTAAAAAAAAATCAAAATATTTAAAATATAGTTGAGCGTAATAATATCTAAAATAATATCCATAAATCCATAAATAAATGTATAAATAGATTTTTCTACATCTATTCAAAAAATCTGATGTGACAACACATAACTTTCCCATTTATTACTAAATTAATAATAATAATAATTAAAATTAAAAAAAAAAATAATAATAATAATAAAAAAATAATTAAAATTTAATAAATAAAAAAATAACGTATGGATTTCGACCAAAATCTAATCAGCTCTCGAGATTGCTGTTACAAACCAGTATATAAAATTTAAATAAAATCGGTTCACGTGTTTTGAAAAAATCGTGGACGAAAAAATCGCACACACACGCACACACATCCGGAGATCATTGCAAAATTTGTCTCAAACGATTTGTACGGACTCATAGACTATGGAAAAAATGCTAGTTCAAAAATTTTTTTTTACTTCATTACAATACTTTCTTTTATTACGTAAATGGGAAAGTAAAAAATAGTAGATTGGCCGCTGTAACCGGGAATATTTACCCCAGTAAAATTTTACCCCCAGGGAAAAATTCTCTAGTGAAATGTTACTCCCTAATCATTTTTTACTGGGGGTAAAATTTACGGGGGATAAAAAAGTTCAAAATAACCTCGGTGAATTTTTACCCCCTGAAGAAATTTGATAAGTAAATCAGAATTTTTATTACTGTTTATATATCAAATTCAATTATATTTTATTCTGAGATGATAAAATATCTTCGTCAGATTTTGGAAGAATATAAATAAATAAAATTGGATAGTTTATTACTTAAATAATAAAAGTAATTGTAATACAGGGTGGGCAAATTTTTGAAAAAAAGATATCCTATCAGTAATTTAAAACATTATCACGACAACGGATCTTAAGAAAAAAATGGCGAAAGTGAAGAACATGAATCATCTGTGGAAGAAATTAATTACATTACTGAAAAATGGAAATTTCGTTTCTGTCCCATAAGTAATATTTGGCAAAAACGACTTTGTGAGAAGCTTAGACTTTCATTTGAAACGAATTCCAACTTTGCAAAAACAAAAAATTCGTTGCTCCATTCGCCTCACACTGTTATAGACGTCATGGCAGACGGTA
This sequence comes from Cantharis nigra, assembly GCA_958510845.1. Taxonomy (NCBI): domain Eukaryota; kingdom Metazoa; phylum Arthropoda; class Insecta; order Coleoptera; family Cantharidae; genus Cantharis; species Cantharis nigra. The sequence goes on along the minus strand of OY294034.1, from coordinate 5,661,877 downwards.
ACTGTTTTTTAGATGCATATCTTTATGCATTACCGGAAGTAAAGATCAGCACATCGGAAGTACGAAAGCCAATTACTGAATTTATGAAAACTCAAAAACTGAATATCACGAAAATGGACAAAAATGCAATTTGGGTAGCAGATGTTGAGATGCTTTTCACTGCAGCACTCATAGGAGCCGATATATATTCGTTTACTCAAATTTCAAAAAATCCTGCATGGCTAAGATTTCCAAGTTCAATGCACCTTTCCTATGAACCTAATTACAAAAATTTTGAAGTAGTCGTTTCGGTAAAAGGAAGTGTAGTTATAAGAAAATGTAATTTTTAAATAAATGTGTTCAACTTTTAAATTATCCTATTGTATTCTTCAAATATCTGAAGAAGATATTTTAGCATTTCGCAAAAAATATTATGGAATTTGATACATAAACAGATATAAAAATTCTTATTTTCCTATAAAATTTCCTAAGGGGGTAAGAATTCACTAAGAATATTTTGAGCTTTTTTACCCCCCGGTAAAAATTCCCTAGTGAAATTTTTTTCCTAGGGAATATTTACCGGGGTAAAATAAAAGGGGGTTAAAATTCCCGGCTACACGCACACATTTGAGTTCTAGCCGTTGTACTGCTCTCAGCATAATTACTATAAGTGTTCATGAAATAGAACCTATTTTATTTATAAACAAAATGCTAATCTTGTTAATTTCAAATTTAACTTAAAAGCAAGGATCCACGTTTTTATAGATCCGCAATTTTTGAGTTGAAGCCCCTTCAGAGATGTTTTTAATTACCTAAAGAAATTCGTAATTTTTTGGAATTGCGACCACTTTAGGTATGTTTTTAAAGAGTGAGCCGGCTCAAAAATTCACAAGTCAAGTCAAGTTGTTCCGCTTTTCTTGTAGTAAACCCTTTATCTCTCGTCCTGTATGGATATCGATGTAGGCGTTTTGCTAGCCGATTGAGTAGATGGGTGAGGGGTGAACGGGACCACTTTGTCTCAAATCCGCCTAAGTCCGAAAATTCAAATTCTGTCTATGTCCGAAAACTCATAAACTGCGCATGTGTTAAACTATTGATCGGTTCGGGAAAATCTCGTATTCAAAAGTATTGATTATATTTTATATATGAGGGGTTAGGGTTAGTAGGGTTCACATTAAAATCAATTATCATAAAAATTTATTGACCATTACACCTTTTATCTTAACTTTTTTTTAATTAGATAATTTACTCTGTGGGAAAAAATCTCCCCTATAACGAGGGGTGAGAACCCTCCTTACATTAAAAAACACTTATTAAAAATTTTTATTGATCAATTCATTACTTTAAGTATGGGAAAAATCTCTCTTGTTCAATAAATATTGATTATATTTTATCTATTACCTATTATTAGCATTAATTAAGCCTATTATTATGTCGTTGAAATTATCATACTCCTTACATATATTTATATAATAATTCAATTATAGTCCCTTTTAATATTATAACAACCCTAAATTCTATCAATATTGGACCGCAATATGTAAATCTTCCAAACTGTCCAGCACTTCGTTAATTGAAAAATTTTTGGGGACAAATTAAATTAAAACTTAAAAAAACAAAAACAAAAAATGCAACCGATTCAATAACGCTTATTATTTTTTACTACTATACAAAACCTCAAGTAAGAAATTTTAAGAAAGGTTCGAAAATTGTATGCACCTGCTTTAAAAAAATTTATTTTTAAATTTTTATATATAATATGATATTGTTAAATGTAAATAAAAATATTGTTTTCAAAAATATTAAAACCGATTTCAATAAATTTAAATTATAAAGTACCCCGTTTTTAGCTGAAACAATCTTTATGTATCCGCCGTAAATGTGTTAATATCTTTTTTCCAATCTAGAAATAAGGGTCGCATCAATATCCCTGGACAGAATTTTCAGCTGCTTGCTGCACATATGTAATATATACACCAAATTTTTTTAAATTTTAACATAGTATCTAATAATGCTCTGCTCTGTATGTATCGGTGAAATAACGCCAGATATGGTAAATCTTCAATGTAATCATAAATTTTGCAAAAACTGCATTATCACTTGGTTAGAAGCGTGTGTTAATAAAAAAACTTGTCCTATATGTAGACATGTGATTGTTCGTTACAAAATATTAAATCACAATGGTGAATTGATAAAAGTGAACCTCCGTAAACCTCACAGCAAAATAATACATCCAAGAACAGGACGATTTCTAGACGTACTATATAATCTCGGTATATTCGATGATGACTTGGAAGAAGTTGACTACGGAGGTTTTTTACCGTTTGAAGATTCCGACTTCGAGGATTAGTGAGAGGTAAATAATAAATTTTTTATAAGTAATTTAATATATGGTAGAAATATAATATTATATTAAATTCTTACTTATTGAGGCGAGAATATTAGTATTATTATTTATTTTCCTTTTTTTTCTCTCAAACTACACTGTAAAATATTTACTGATAATTATACAAAATAATAAAAATTAACACATTCCTGTAGTAATCCAGGCCAACAAGGAATGTTTAAAATTAATAATTTGATTTAAATCTAAATTTTAAACACATGTTTACCAATAGGAATAGGGTACATATTTTATATCATTTTATTAAACAATATAATGCCTACTTATTTGTAACATATACAAATTACTTATTACATATTTAAAACAGTATTTATCGTTTTTATTCTACTGTGGATGCCGGAGATATTTAATGCGAAGTTACTCAGCTAAAATTACACATCGAAATTTCTAGGAGTGTACATTGCTATTAAGCACAAGACCGAGTTCATTATAAAAATTTTCGAATGATTATACCATGTTTTAAAATAATAGCTTTGAATCGCATTTTTTTACAATTTTTCTCGATGGTTAAAAAAAAATTTTTTAGATAACGGTATTGTCAACATTATTATTATTATTTATTTCAGTTCTCACCTACAGTGGATATTATTATTATAAATATAAATAATAAATTATTGTTATTAGTATTTCATAAAGTTTAGGAAAAAAAAAAATTTAAATATTTGTTTTCTTATTTTTCAGAACCATCACGATATTTCTACTACTGCACAAAACCTAAGGAATTTTAAGAAAGGTTCGAAAATTGTATGACCCGTTCTTAAAAAAATTTTTATTTTTAAATTTTCTTACTTGTAATATGATATTGTTAAATGTAAGTAAAAACATTGTTTTCAAAAAATATTAATTCGATTTCAATAAATTTTAATTATAAAGTACATCGTTTTTGTATGTTGTTCCGCTTATTTCTTTGAAATGTAGCAAAAATCCATCGAGGTCTTCGTAATCCTACCGAATTTTGAACGGGTCAAATTACCAAGTCGGATGTAGCTTATTTGTTTGAAATGTAGCAAAAATCCATCGAGGTCTTCATGATCCTACCGAATTTTGAACGGGCCAAATTACCAAGTTGGATGTAGTAGGTAAAGACGGGTATTGATATAAACTTCTTCCATAAAACCCAATTTTAACTGTTTTCTGCTGTTTTAAACGATTATATATCTCCAATTTAGCCATATCGCTAGGCGTAATATGAGGAACACGCCAGTTAACTTTTGAAATTTTTATTGTTACAGCGGTTTCACCCTTATAGCAATCGGTATCAGAATTTGAACGAATTAAGATAAGTTCCTGCCTCATATTTATGATATCTCGCGTGTAATCGCAAGCAAATCCCAACACATGATTTAATGGTATTATAGTACTAAACACTCGCTTAGTTGAATTGAATATTTGCGATTCTTCCTGTAAAATATCCCATCCTGCACTGTGTAATCCTTTTGATTCTCCAGGTGTATAACGACATTGACCGTAAATTGATGCTGATATGCCGGGTGTTCTACAACTATCGATTACGACATCACCAAGTTGATAACGTATTTTCTCAAACAGGAGAACTATTTTGGATGAAAATTTAGTTGTTATTGAACTAAATAAAACTGAAATCATAATGAATAAACCTGTATATGTAGGCATGAGTATATTGGATATTTCAAAAACCAAATTATACGAGTTTCATTATGACTACATGCAGAAAAACTTTTTATCCAAAGTGCTTTACTGTGACACGGATTCATTAATATATGAAATTCATTGCCCTGATATTTATGCCACCATCAAAAGGGATATTTCACGATTTGACACTAGCGATTACGAGGTCGATAATCAATTCGGTATTCCTCTTGTAAACAAGAAAGTGCCTGGATTAATGAAGGACGAAAGCAATGGTAGAATTATGACCGAATTCGTAGGTCTTAGATCTAAAATGTATAGCGTTCGAATCGAGGGCGAGGATGTTATTAAAAAGGCGAAAGGTGTTAAAAATTATATAGTTAAGAAAGACATTTGTTTTAATGATTATTTAGAGTGTTTACTTGAAAATAAAATTATTGTAAAAAACAAAATAGTATAAGATCACAAAATCATATTGTACATAGCATAACTCAAACAAAAATAGCCTTAAGTCCCAATGATGATAAACGATGTTTACTACCTCATACCTCCAACACTCTGGCATGGGGGGCATTATAAATTAAATAAATAAAAATATTTTTATGTTTTGTTTTATTTTATTCCTTTAGTTTCACATACAGCATAAAGTAAATATTAATATTATTATTATTACATGATAATTTCATTGAATTGAATTTTTAGAGATCCATGAAAACTGGTTATAGCCAAGCCATTTTACATATAGCTGATTCCCACGTTTACGTAACACTTTTTCAATTAGAAAAGTATCAGGGTAACTTCAGTATTAAGACATATTGTGTGCTTCTTGAAAACAGTTTTTGCAAAACGTTTTATTACAAGCTTCGCAAATCCATATATACTTGGCTGTTTTTCTATTAGCCTCTGATTTACCATAAAGAGCAGCCTCCTTCTGGTAACACATGAAACAACGTCTTTTAACAGACCCCCTTATCAGATGATGCTTTTCAGCCTCCTCAACACCGCCTTTACCGTTATCACTACCGATGTCTTTGCTATCACTAGCGATGTCTTGGCTATCACTACCGGTATCTTTACTATCTTCATCATGAGAGATGCAAGTCTCACTTTCTTGTTTATTTATATATTCTTTTTCTACATCAGGTATAATGTAAGTATGTGTTTCTAAATTTTCTTGATTATTTTCAAATATAGGTGATTTCAATATTCTTTTATATATCCTTTTTATATTAGGTATGCTGTAGGTGAATGTATTTTCTTGTTTATTTTTAATCATAGGTGATTTGATTATTCTTTTATATACCTCTTTCACATTAGGGTTTAAATGTGGGGGTACTTATTTTTATGTTTATATTCAAATACAGAAGACTTCTTTCTTCTTCTTCTTCCATATATCTGTTCTATTGGAGAATTATCAGTGTCTTGAATATAGTATTTGGTTGTGTAAGAACTTAGAAAGTGATACTTTTGATTGTCACCTATTATAATACCCATGATAAATACAGAGGATCTTATCAGAGAATGGTATATTTAATAACATGACGCTCTATATAAACTCGCACTATTATATCCTAACCGACCCTAGCATACAATTTAACAGGCATTTTTGCTTGAAACACCGGTGAACAAATATTTGACTTTGACCGAATTGGTAAAATCCAACAACGGTTTGCAGAATTGTTTATTTAAAAAACTTCTTTTTTGAATCGATAGATAGTCATCATATGCCAGCACATAATCTACTTTTGTAAAATCGTTATACCTTTTCTCATACGGACTAAGGTTTTGAGAAATATGAACAGGTCTGTTCATATTTAGGGCATATTTAGGGCATATTAGGGTAACTATGAACAGGTCTGTTCATATTTAGGGCATATTAGGGCATATTAGGGTAACTATGAACAGGTCTGTTCATATTTAGGGCATATTAGGGTAACTATGAACAGGTCTGTTCATATTTAGGGCATATTAGGGTAACTATGAACAGGTCTGTTCATATTTAGAGCATATTAGGGCATATTAGGGTAACTATGAACAGGTCTGTTCATATTTAGGGCATATTAGGGTAACTATGAACAGGTCTGTTCATATTTAGGGCATATTAGGGTAACTATGAACAGGTCTGTTCATATTTAGGGCATATTAGGGTAACTATGAACAGGTCTGTTCATATTTAGGGCATATTAGGGCATATTAGGGTTACTATGAACAGGTCTGTTCATATTTAGGGCATATTAGGGTAACTATGAACAGGTCTGTTCATATTTAGGGCATATTAGGGTAACTATGAACAGGTCTGTTCATATTTAGGGCATATTAGGGCATATTAGGGTTACTATGAACAGGTCTGTTCATATTTAGGGCATATTAGGGAAACTATGAACAGAAAGTTAGGGTATCCTAATTAGGGTTTGTTCATATAAGTTAGAGTAACCCTAATTATGACACCCTAACTTTCTGTTCATAGTTACCCTAACATGCCCTAAATATGAACAGACCTGTTCATAGTAACCCTAATATGCCCTAATATGCCCTAAATATGAACAGACCTGTTCATAGTTACCCTAATATGCCCTAAATATGAACAGACCTGTTCATAGTTACCCTAATATGCCCTAAATATGAACAGACCTGTTCATAGTTACCCTAATATGCCCTAATATGCTCTAAATATGAACAGACCTGTTCATAGTTACCCTAATATGCCCTAAATATGAACAGACCTGTTCATAGTTACCCTAATATGCCCTAAATATGAACAGACCTGTTCATAGTAACCCTAATATGCCCTAATATGCCCTAAATATGAACAGACCTGTTCATAGTTACCCTAATATGCCCTAAATATGAACAGACCTGTTCATAGTTACCCTAATATGCCCTAAATATGAACAGACCTGTTCATAGTTACCCTAATATGCCCTAAATATGAACAGACCTGTTCATAGTTACCCTAATATGCCCTAAATATGAACAGACCTGTTCATAGTTACCCTAATATGCCCTAATATGCTCTAAATATGAACAGACCTGTTCATAGTTACCCTAATATGCCCTAAATATGAACAGACCTGTTCATAGTTACCCTAATATGCCCTAAATATGAACAGACCTGTTCATAGTTACCCTAATATGCCCTAATATGCCCTAAATATGAACAGACCTGTTCATAGTTACCCTAATATGCCCTAAATATGCCCTAAATATGAACAGACCTGTTCATATTTCTCAAAACCTTAGTCCGTATGAGAAAAGGTATAACGATTTTACAAAAGTAGATTATGTGCTGGCATATGATGACTATCTATCGATTCAAAAAAGAAGTTTTTTAAATAAACAATTCTGCAAACCGTTGTTGGATTTTACCAATTCGGTCAAAGTCAAATATTTGTTCACCGGTGTTTCAAGCAAAAATGCCTGTTAAATTGTATGCTAGGGTCGGTTAGGATATAATAGTGCGAGTTTATATAGAGCGTCATGTTATTAAATATACCATTCTCTGATAAGATCCTCTGTATTTATCATGGGTATTATAATAGGTGACAATCAAAAGTATCACTTTCTAAGTTCTTACACAACCAAATACTATATTCAAGACACTGATAATTCTCCAATAGAACAGATATATGGAAGAAGAAGAAGAAAGAAGTCTTCTGTATTTGAATATAAACATAAAAATAAGTACCCCCACATTTAAACCCTAATGTGAAAGAGGTATATAAAAGAATAATCAAATCACCTATGATTAAAAATAAACAAGAAAATACATTCACCTACAGCATACCTAATATAAAAAGGATATATAAAAGAATATTGAAATCACCTATATTTGAAAATAATCAAGAAAATTTAGAAACACATACTTACATTATACCTGATGTAGAAAAAGAATATATAAATAAACAAGAAAGTGAGACTTGCATCTCTCATGATGAAGATAGTAAAGATACCGGTAGTGATAGCCAAGACATCGCTAGTGATAGCAAAGACATCGGTAGTGATAACGGTAAAGGCGGTGTTGAGGAGGCTGAAAAGCATCATCTGATAAGGGGGTCTGTTAAAAGACGTTGTTTCATGTGTTACCAGAAGGAGGCTGCTCTTTATGGTAAATCAGAGGCTAATAGAAAAACAGCCAAGTATATATGGATTTGCGAAGCTTGTAATAAAACGTTTTGCAAAAACTGTTTTCAAGAAGCACACAATATGTCTTAATACTGAAGTTACCCTGATACTTTTCTAATTGAAAAAGTGTTACGTAAACGTGGGAATCAGCTATATGTAAAATGGCTTGGCTATAACCAGTTTTCATGGATCTCTAAAAATTCAATTCAATGAAATTATCATGTAATAATAATAATATTAATATTTACTTTATGCTGTATGTGAAACTAAAGGAATAAAATAAAACAAAACATAAAAATATTTTTATTTATTTAATTTATAATGCCCCCCATGCCAGAGTGTTGGAGGTATGAGGTAGTAAACATCGTTTATCATCATTGGGACTTAAGGCTATTTTTGTTTGAGTTATGCTATGTACAATATGATTTTGTGATCTTATACTATTTTGTTTTTTACAATAATTTTATTTTCAAGTAAACACTCTAAATAATCATTAAAACAAATGTCTTTCTTAACTATATAATTTTTAACACCTTTCGCCTTTTTAATAACATCCTCGCCCTCGATTCGAACGCTATACATTTTAGATCTAAGACCTACGAATTCGGTCATAATTCTACCATTGCTTTCGTCCTTCATTAATCCAGGCACTTTCTTGTTTACAAGAGGAATACCGAATTGATTATCGACCTCGTAATCGCTAGTGTCAAATCGTGAAATATCCCTTTTGATGGTGGCATAAATATCAGGGCAATGAATTTCATATATTAATGAATCCGTGTCACAGTAAAGCACTTTGGATAAAAAGTTTTTCTGCATGTAGTCATAATGAAACTCGTATAATTTGGTTTTTGAAATATCCAATATACTCATGCCTACATATACAGGTTTATTCATTATGATTTCAGTTTTATTTAGTTCAATAACAACTAAATTTTCATCCAAAATAGTTCTCCTGTTTGAGAAAATACGTTATCAACTTGGTGATGTCGTAATCGATAGTTGTAGAACACCCGGCATATCAGCATCAATTTACGGTCAATGTCGTTATACACCTGGAGAATCAAAAGGATTACACAGTGCAGGATGGGATATTTTACAGGAAGAATCGCAAATATTCAATTCAACTAAGCGAGTGTTTAGTACTATAATACCATTAAATCATGTGTTGGGATTTGCTTGCGATTACACGCGAGATATCATAAATATGAGGCAGGAACTTATCTTAATTCGTTCAAATTCTGATACCGATTGCTATAAGGGTGAAACCGCTGTAACAATAAAAATTTCAAAAGTTAACTGGCGTGTTCCTCATATTACGCCTAGCGATATGGCTAAATTGGAGATATATAATCGTTTAAAACAGCAGAAAACAGTTAAAATTGGGTTTTATGGAAGAAGTTTATATCAATACCCGTCTTTACCTACTACATCCAACTTGGTAATTTGGCCCGTTCAAAATTCGGTAGGATCATGAAGACCTCGATGGATTTTTGCTACATTTCAAACAAATAAGCTACATCCGACTTGGTAATTTGACCCGTTCAAAATTCGGTAGGATTACGAAGACCTCGATGGATTTTTGCTACATTTCAAAGAAATAAGCGGAACAACATACAAAAACGATGTACTTTATAATTAAAATTTATTGAAATCGAATTAATATTTTTTGAAAACAATGTTTTTACTTACATTTAACAATATCATATTACAAGTAAGAAAATTTAAAAATAAAAATTTTTTTAAGAACGGGTCATACAATTTTCGAACCTTTCTTAAAATTCCTTAGGTTTTGTGCAGTAGTAGAAATATCGTGATGGTTCTGAAAAATAAGAAAACAAATATTTAAATTTTTTTTTTTCCTAAACTTTATGAAATACTAATAACAATAATTTATTATTTATATTTATAATAATAATATCCACTGTAGGTGAGAACTGAAATAAATAATAATAATAATGTTGACAATACCGTTATCTAAAAAATTTTTTTTTAACCATCGAGAAAAATTGTAAAAAAATGCGATTCAAAGCTATTATTTTAAAACATGGTATAATCATTCGAAAATTTTTATAATGAACTCGGTCTTGTGCTTAATAGCAATGTACACTCCTAGAAATTTCGATGTGTAATTTTAGCTGAGTAACTTCGCATTAAATATCTCCGGCATCCACAGTAGAATAAAAACGATAAATACTGTTTTAAATATGTAATAAGTAATTTGTATATGTTACAAATAAGTAGGCATTATATTGTTTAATAAAATGATATAAAATATGTACCCTATTCCTATTGGTAAACATGTGTTTAAAATTTAGATTTAAATCAAATTATTAATTTTAAACATTCCTTGTTGGCCTGGATTACTACAGGAATGTGTTAATTTTTATTATTTTGTATAATTATCAGTAAATATTTTACAGTGTAGTTTGAGAGAAAAAAAAGGAAAATAAATAATAATACTAATATTCTCGCCTCAATAAGTAAGAATTTAATATAATATTATATTTCTACCATATATTAAATTACTTATAAAAAATTTATTATTTACCTCTCACTAATCCTCGAAGTCGGAATCTTCAAACGGTAAAAAACCTCCGTAGTCAACTTCTTCCAAGTCATCATCGAATATACCGAGATTATATAGTACGTCTAGAAATCGTCCTGTTCTTGGATGTATTATTTTGCTGTGAGGTTTACGGAGGTTCACTTTTATCAATTCACCATTGTGATTTAATATTTTGTAACGAACAATCACATGTCTACATATAGGACAAGTTTTTTTATTAACACACGCTTCTAACCAAGTGATAATGCAGTTTTTGCAAAATTTATGATTACATTGAAGATTTACCATATCTGGCGTTATTTCACCGATACATACAGAGCAGAGCATTATTAGATACTATGTTAAAATTTAAAAAAATTTGGTGTATATATTACATATGTGCAGCAAGCAGCTGAAAATTCTGTCCAGGGATATTGATGCGACCCTTATTTCTAGATTGGAAAAAAGATATTAACACATTTACGGCGGATACATAAAGATTGTTTCAGCTAAAAACGGGGTACTTTATAATTTAAATTTATTGAAATCGGTTTTAATATTTTTGAAAACAATATTTTTATTTACATTTAACAATATCATATTATATATAAAAATTTAAAAATAAATTTTTTTAAAGCAGGTGCATACAATTTTCGAACCTTTCTTAAAATTTCTTACTTGAGGTTTTGTATAGTAGTAAAAAATAATAAGCGTTATTGAATCGGTTGCATTTTTTGTTTTTGTTTTTTTAAGTTTTAATTTAATTTGTCCCCAAAAATTTTTCAATTAACGAAGTGCTGGACAGTTTGGAAGATTTACATATTGCGGTCCAATATTGATAGAATTTAGGGTTGTTATAATATTAAAAGGGACTATAATTGAATTATTATATAAATATATGTAAGGAGTATGATAATTTCAACGACATAATAATAGGCTTAATTAATGCTAATAATAGGTAATAGATAAAATATAATCAATATTTATTGAACAAGAGAGATTTTTCCCATACTTAAAGTAATGAATTGATCAATAAAAATTTTTAATAAGTGTTTTTTAATGTAAGGAGGGTTCTCACCCCTCGTTATAGGGGAGATTTTTTCCCACAGAGTAAATTATCTAATTAAAAAAAAGTTAAGATAAAAGGTGTAATGGTCAATAAATTTTTATGATAATTGATTTTAATGTGAACCCTACTAACCCTAACCCCTCATATATAAAATATAATCAATACTTTTGAATACGAGATTTTCCCGAACCGATCAATAGTTTAACACATGCGCAGTTTATGAGTTTTCGGACATAGACAGAATTTGAATTTTCGGACTTAGGCGGATTTGAGACAAAGTGGTCCCGTTCACCCCTCACCCATCTACTCGATTGTACTCTTAAATGCTATTTATAAATGCTAGCTGTCATGAAATAGCTGATCTTAATACCTTGTCAGTTGGTGAATCCCCCGTCTAAGCATTCCTGCTAGTACTACAGGTTTACGTGGAATCCAAACCGCGGAGGAGGCTTGTGCAGACACGCGTGCCTCCTATGGGCGCGCAGGAGTGCTATTTGCACTCCAAACACCCTTTCTTGGCGGAAAGTGGTATGTCCACGTACATTAACCTTCTTCCGCACGGAAGTTTGTACTTACGTTTCCCACACAACACGCGGCATCGGGATCTACTCTTCTAAGTCTGTAAGTAAATCCGTCATTTTTTAGTGCAATATTTGCCTGAAATTACTTGTATAGCATAAAAACACGCCATGGGCAGGGCAATTCTTATGGAAACGGTAAATCGAAAAATCACATATTGTTTTTAGAATTCTTTTGCCTAAAATATTTCCCCAAAATAAAATTGCCTTTGGATTGCTGACTTAAAATGAACCAATGAAAGAAAGAGGAATTTTTTTAGACCATATTATTTATTATAACTCATTGGACGCGTCACATTATGGGAAAAATTTTTTATTTGATTTTAAGCGAAAAGATTTTGAAGATGGGTTTGGCATGTTCTATTCAATTATTGAAGTTATAAAGCTGCGTTTCTTTAAATTACAAGCTTGTTTGGAAATATTTTTGAGCCGAGTTTTGAGCTAATCATCTGTGAAGTAAGAGCAAAAGGACTGGAATGGATTGAAGAACCGGAACAGCTAGAGATGTTTGCAAAGTACAGACCATTGGAAAGAAACCGCCTGGGAGATCTCAATAGCGTATATCAAACAACATAGACTGCAGGAGACTACAAATCGAAAAGCAGGAAGACTGGAAGAAGGTTAAAGCTTTAAAAGAGCTGTTCGGTCATCAGAAGTAAGTAATTTAACCTGTATCTGTGTAATTTGCAGTGTTTGCTTATATTCTGGAATTTTAAAAAATTCACATCCATTTCAGGGAGAGTCGTTGGGGAAATATGGTACACAAGTAAAGGGGAATCTGAAATAACCAAGGACATCTTAAGAAATCTCAGGAAATCCAATAAAAACTTCAGAAGAAAATCCGGGAACATCTGTCAAAAATTTAAATCCTGGTCGCGTCGAATACACTGCTATGATCTAAAGCCCAAGATAAATATGTCGGCTACAAGGAACCACCCCATTAATTAAAAATCCTTAGTACCTACATCTTCTTGGCTTCAACCAATTAATCGCCTACGTACTGCGTAGTATATGGAACTTGAGAGTTGAAGAAGTCATTTAAATATAGTCATTATATTTTTGACTAAAAATATCAACTTTATGGAAAAATCGTAGTGGATTGATTGATAGATCTTACGAGGGGAACCGCTCCAATTCAATACAGATTGTGCTAGATTATGCTCCTCTTCTAACAAGACATACTAAAAACAACAAAAGCTATTACTCTGCGGGGAATAAGTGAACCTAGACACTGGCGGACGCGTTAACATCTCAACTAGAAGCCTTTGGATTTCTGTTGCATAGACTGACTAAAGTATTGCACTCAAACTTTTAAACTCTATTTTCTTAGAAAAACAGGTGTACACTTAATTTTAGTGCTCTTTCACCTTGTCCCAAGCTTATCCTGTTTCTTGAGTTTTCCTACAGTAAAATCTACGAAAATATATTTAGTTATAAATAATATTTTTGATTTAGAATCTTATGAATAGATGGAATAATAATCAAGATGGTAAATTATATATTATAAGTATACTAACTGTGGATATGATAACAAATACCTATTAAAGAAATAATAAATCAGCGATTTATTATGTCGTCTGTAGAATTTTACTGTATCAGGTACGTTTTAATGAACTCATAATTTTAAATTATTTTAAAATGTTAAAACTCAAAAGAATTTTAACAATATGTTATTTATTGGGTAATTACTATAACATTAGCTATGTTTAAAAAATTAATTAACCATTATAATAATATTTTGAAAAACATAATTGTGTTTACATGTAACATACCTGACATTATAAAAATACCAATTTATTGAAGAAATCGAAAACAATAAAAAATTAATGAATATGTTGAATTATTTTCTTTTTAAGTTAAAGCTTTAATAATTTAGACTTTTTAAGTTTCGAGTACTAATTATAAAGCAATTTTTCAATATCATAAGTTATTGATTTCTAAATTATAGTTTTGTGTTTGCGCTAATAGTTTTTAATAATCCTGTTTAAGGAAAACTGGTTAAAAAATAGATTTTAGAATATTTTTTACTATTTTGCCACAAAGCAATCAGCTCCACTATCAATTATATATTATGCTCTATCATCATTGGGGTCAAAATTTTCTATGCTCAAGCTGCTCGTTCTATGAAAGAAAATTTAAATATTGATTCTTGTTCAAAAGTAATGACGATTTTAAAGGGACAAACCGTATAATAGGACCCTAAGAAATGTAAAGTCCTTTTAATGGAGGAAATTAAAAATTTTCGAAAGCAACGAGTCACTTGAGCGAGGTATTTCTACCTCGCTAATAGGAGTGCAATTGTTAAGTCAGCCAAGACCCACCCAGAGTTATGTTTGATGACTCATCTGATGACGCATACATGACGACTAAGTACCTTGGTACTTGTTACAAATTTGCTGATTATACTGCTAACTGGCAAATTGGATCTTTCTAGAAACATATAGAAGTTTCTGGAAGTTTTTGGGTATAAATATCAGAGTGAGAACAGTTCTAGTTATGACTTTCAAGTGTTAACATAAATATCGTGTACATAAATAGTGGTGTGATAAATAAATATACAGAGTGTTACATAAATACATCAACTTATTGTTAAGTGTGTTTTACTTTGGGAGTGATTATCGAAAAACTATTTCTTTTAAGGTCAAAGTGTTTTTACATGTTTATTCTAAAAAACTTTACTTTGTCTAAATCAGTAAAGAAAAGTAAGGGTTGCCATTTAAAAAAGGAAGGTTGATAATTTTTCTAAAAACTTTTTATTGAATTTGTTTCGCATTTTGCTACTGTATATGAAAATATATTATAACCGCAATATTACCTATCGATTTTTAAATCTTGTACTATATGTGTATTCAAATAATGTAGGGTGAGAACTTTATTAGCATAAACAATTCACTTATAATATAATTTTCCATACCACCTGCTGAACAAAAAATGTTACCGAAAGCTTTATAAAAATTTTAAAATAAGTTTGAAACGGAAATAAATGAATAACTTTATTCTGTACTGAACAATATTAAATTTTTATTAAAATAAAATACAAAAATGCAACAAAACAAATATAATTCGCCATTCAATTTCTTCTTAGTTTAAGTTAGTTTATGCAATACGAAAGCTCATCATTTTATGTCACCTCGCGCATCTCCCATATGTGAAATATGGACTTTATTGTAAAATTATGGTAAATAGTTCATTTTATATGCCTACGTATTCAATATATCATTACTTACTAGAAGACTTTATGATGACGCTTCCAAAGCAACATTTTTTATTTTATTCTTGAAGATATAAATTAAGGATTTGTTATTCGACAGTTACGTTCCTTCAAGTCTCTTCCTAAATGAATAGAAAGAAATACCGATAAATCAGCTTTGAAATTTTATATATAATTTATCTGTATTTAATAATCAGGAAACGAAGTCAATTTAGTTCATCTTCTTTGATTGATTCTTTCCAACTGGGATTTGAATTTGCTCACTAATTTTCAAACCAAATTTAAAAGTTTTGATAACCCTAATTTATGCTATTGGATTGCTCCACAGCTTTGTACATAGCAATCGTTAATTATCTCTATTTTAACTAATGAAAAACGCATATGCATTAACAAATTAAACAAATTAATTAAATTTACAATATTTGTAGTCTGAAGTGTTCGGCTGCGATATATGATTGGATAATAATATATTACTTCTGTATTTGGTTTCCAACATCGCACCTGTGGGTGGTTATTTGTGTGGACGAGTTGATGAGGGATTGGATGCATCCGTTGAGTGCACGAGGATAGGAAAGCCACATACGATTCGTGTGAAGTAGAGCATTGAATCTTGTAATGAAAGGGCGCAAAGGGTAAGTTTCATTTTAATATTACTGTGGGACATTATATTTTTGAATGAAGTGATTTACTTTTATAATTGTTGTCTTGCTGTCAGTTCGAGTAGCTTTGAGGTGTTCAGATGCACAGAGCTTTTGGGCTGGGTTTCTGTCAGAGATTCTCAGCATTGCTTTCGTGTTCGAGTCTTTACATCGAGATTGAACACCAATAATAATTATAATTCAACAAAAGTTTAATTTTTCTGATTTACTTGTATTAAGAAACTCCTAAAGCGAAACATGTCGAGTTTTTAAAAAATATATAAAAAACAAAGAAGTATTTCATTTTCAATTAGTTGTAACTATTATTACTTATTAGTTAACCACATTTTGCACTTATGTATAATTTACAGCAGGAAAGTTACTTTCTATAGTGCATGTATTCACGCCAGCTCTAATCGAAATTAAAATGTGTCGAGAACGCCACCGGAACGCCTCTATATTGTGATGAACTAGGAAAATTAATGACTTACCTTCCACTAATAAAGCATTATTTTGTTAAACGCATAATAAAATAGATCCAACTATCTAACCTGTATAATATGATTATTTCTTAAATGAAATCGAAACATGCAAAATGCAAACAATCATTAAATTAGAAAGGAAAAGTTAATTCGAACCATCGACATAAAACTGAACATTAATTTGTGTCAAACAAATTGCATAAAACAGTAAAACATGGTGGTCCAAAAGTAATTGACATTGACGAAACATATTCGTTTCCAATGTAAATTTCAAAACATTTATCTGTGCGGTTCAACCTGTGCGATTGATACCATTTTTTTTCATATCCCAACCACACACTGATACACTGACATAACTGATACATACGTTACGTATGGGAAAAGTAAAAGTTATTATAAACACATAGATTATTTTTATTGATAAATTATATTTATATATAGATTATTGTTTAATCAAAAATTTATTGTTGACCCTTTTTGGTAAACATAACAATCGAAGCATACTATAAATACCAAATAAATATTAAACTTAATAAATCGCCAGAAACAATATTGTAAAAAAATTGTTGAGTACCAAATAATTTTACTTCGATACGATATGATATTATATAATCGTAAATATTTTTTTATACAGCATGGGTGTAATCCTTATATCTTGACCATCAATAAGTGAAATATATTTTAGTATTCATTTGAAAATGTTGGTATCTTAATTTTCTTAATGCATTTGCGTGTAACACGATAGTAAAATGGCAAACAACTAATTAGTTCATAATTTGCGTGTATATAAAACTGAATATTTAATTAGTTAAATTAGTCGGTCATCTATTAACCTTTAATTAGGTATAATATTTTTTCCTTCTTTAAATAATTAATAAAACCGTTATCGAAAAATTCTTTAACAAGAAACGAGAAATTTGTATTGATAACATGAAAGAACAATTTTTTTGATAATTTTGTTTAATTAGGTATCAAATATTTTATTACACACTTATATGTGTAATAAAATAAAAAATAATAAAAAGAACAGTAAAATGTAATATCTTAATTTTCTGAGTTAATTTTTTAATTGGCCTTTTATAATAATTCTACCTAAAACCTGCAGATAGCCATTTGGCAATGAAGGATAGTACTTTGCCACCGGAGGTTTCACTTGAGAAAATTAATGTTAAAAAACCTCGGCCAATCACTAACGTTAATCACCACTCAAAATAAAATATTTTAATTTCACTGTACTTAATAAAAACTAGAGCTATCCAGGCAATTCTTGCCTGTATTATACATGTTAGCATGTATAATATTCTGTAATCGCCAGGGGCGGAACTACCGGGGTGCGGTGGATGCGACGCATGCGGGCCCCCTGCTAAAAGGGCCTCCAGTTGTACTGTGACTTTCTCAATCTTAATAAAAATCTCAAAAATCTCACATACCCCCAGGTCACCGTGCTATTAAACTTGTGACTTCAGTACCAGGAATTTTACTATATACTGTGGGGTGTTCCACACCCCCCAGACCCCCCGGTGAGATATATACATGTATTTGTTCTAAGAGAATAAAAAGTTTTCATATGAAGGTAAATCACACAACGTACACACACACACCTTTGGGTTTTCAAATCGGGGGATTTGGGGGGTATGGGAGTATACCCTCCAGTGCACCAAGTGTTAAAGGATTTTCCGTTTCAGGAATTTAACTTACTGTAAGGTCTTACAATTACTATGTTCTGAGTGGTGTTCCACACCCCCAGACCCCCCGGTTCTAATTTTTACGGTACATGATGTCTGAATATGCGCAAAGACCTTTTGTTTATAAAACTGGGGGTATGAATTTTATACAAATGACGTATAAATATATTTGTTTTATATATAGATATATATGGGGGAATAAATATGCTATGTATTTTAATAAGAATATTTTGATTGTTGATATCCTGCTGTATCTGCCTTGGCCAGGCAATCTTAGAAAATTAAAAAAGGAAATAAAGGAATTAATCTATGGTATTCTAAAGATTACCTAAATTTCCGAATATTTCCTTGGAAAGAAAATAGCATTCTTAAGTTGTACAAAGATTTCATAGAATTTCCGTAAAATTTGTTTGGATTTCTTTTTATTTTGTATATCACGATTACAAAACTAAGAGGAAATCGCCGGAAAAATTGTGTGTACTGGTGAATGGAAGTCTGAAGAAATTCTAGAAAATTCCAAGACATCTCAAGAAACAGATTCTTAGTAAAGTAGAATTACAGAAAATCTCAAGAAATCCCTAGAAATTTCAAGAAAATCTTAGGAAACTAGAGAAAATTTTGGTAAATAGGAAATCGAGACAAATGCAGAAAACTCTAGAAAATCTAGAAAATTTTAAAACCAATAAATTCTAAGATGTAAAGAAATCCCAGAAAATTTTAGAAAATCCATAAAAATGTCACTAATTTTACAATTAGAAATAGAAAATTATAGAAAATCTTAGAAAAATATCCAAAAAATCTTATGAAGTGGGGAATCACAGAAAATTCTAGGATATTTTAGAAAATTTAGCCAATCTCAAAAAATTGAAAAATAAAAAAACTATATATTTTTTCAAATATTTAATAAAATTAAATAGGGGGGAGGGTAGTTACTCGTCTCTATATCCGCTTTTGTTCGAAAGGAATTCTTTAGAAATCACTGGAATTGCATAGAAATCGTCGGAATTTCGAGTCCTGTATACAAATTTTTATTTTGTCTTTTATAAAAGCAGGGCCCCCGTTAATAACTTCGCACACGGGTCCCTCACTAGCTTTTTACGCTACTGGTAATCACCTTGGGAAGGTGTAGCCGGGAAATTTTACCCCCATTTATTTTACCCCCCCGGTAAAAATTCCCTTGCGAAATTTCACCCCCGGTAAATATTCCCTAGGGAAATTTTACCCCCAGTAAAAAATTATTAGGGGGTAAAATTTCACTAGGGAATTTTTACCGGGGGGTAAAATTTTACGGGGGTAAATATTCCCGGTTACAAGGGCATTACATCGCATAAACCTATATAAATTTAGAAACATTTGATTTGTTATAGGCACAGAATTTTTTTCAAAATATGTACAATAAAGAAAACTTTTTCTATTTATAATAATTTTTTTTTCCCGAACTAAGATGAGGTAGTTATGGATTGTCAATTTGTTGCACTGATTTCCAACACACAATTTTTCTGATCGCAAAGGGATGGGACTTGAAAAAAAGATTTATTAAGTTATCCGTAAAACCAACGTGGATCCAGTTTTTTATATTTACCTACCAAAATTTGTTTCAAGCTGACTGTAATTAGTTTTACAAATTTTCTTGTAATTTCTTCGTAGGGGATGTATTTATGGCGCCCTTAATCTCGATAAAAGTTATCTTATAGCTTCCTTTCGTTTTTCTAACCGGGAAACCGTAAAACACAATTTAAATTAAAAAAGTTAATTTTCTATTTTCAATTGAAAAATTTAAAAATAGATTTCTCTTTCTAAGTTAATTAATATTTAACCGCGAAAAACGTTTATATTGGATATTTTTTATTTGCTTACGCTTACATGACCACAGACTCCCTAACCGAATGATTGACTACGCTTTTTTTTGCTTATCCAGTTTTTCTAAAGAATTTTGTTTTTCAAACTTTTATATTGCTTAAAGAATTCCACTTACTTCTTCAAGATTTGCAACCATGTGTAAATAGCTTGACATAATATTCAAGTGCAAAGTATGAACTATATTTCAGACCATCCCTTCTCATGAATAAACATCTATAAAAACATCTGTAAACTAAATTTACAGACTTTAAGAGGAGAATACTAAAAACGATAATGACATTGATGAGAGTTAATAACATTGGCATTGAGAAGAAGACAGATATTCATGTAATCACAAGATTGTGATTGCTGGAATACCTGACTATAAAATGAGACAAAGCGGCAATAAAGTCCGTTACAGCATGGAGACCCGACGGAGAGAAATAAAGCATCCAGAGGAATATGGATGACATGGTCATGAATTATGAATTAGTATATTTTGCAATTTTGTTGCAAACCTGGTTTAGATTCGGTTCAGATTCGGTTCAGGTTAGGTTCAGGTTAGGTTCAGGTTAGGTTCAGGTTAGGTTCAGGTTAGGTTCAGGTTAGGTTCAGGTTAGGTTCAGGTTAGGTTCAGGTTAGGTTCAGGTTAGGTTCAGGTTAGGTTCAGGTTAAGTTCAGGTTAGGTTCAGGTTAGGTTCAGCTTAGGTTCAGGTTAGGTTCAGGTTAGGTTTAGCTTAGGTTCAGGTTAGGTTCAGGTTAGGTTCAGGTTAGGTTCAGGTTAGGTTCAGGTTAGGTTCAGCTTAGGTTCAGCTTAGGTTCAGGTTAGGTTCAGGTTAAGTTCAGGTTAGGTTCAGGTTAGGTTCAGGTTAGGTTCAGGTTAGGTTCAGGTTAGGTTCAGGTTAGGTTCAGGTTAGGTTCAGGTTAGGTTCAGGTTAGGTTCAGGTTAGGTTCAGGTTAGGTTCAGGTTAGGTTCAGTTTAGGTTCAGGTTAGGTTCAGGTTAGGTTCAGGTTAGGTTCAGGTTAGGTTCAGGTTAGGTTCAGGTTAGGTTCAGGTTAGGTTCAGCTTAGGTTCAGGTTAGGTTCAGCTTAGGTTCAGGTTAGGTTCAGGTTAGGTTCAGGCTAGGTTCAGGTTAGGTTCAGGCTAGGTTCAGGTTAGGTTAAGGTTAGGTTTAGGTTAGGTTCAGGTTAGGTTCAAGTTCGGTTCAGCTTAGGTTCAGGTTAGGTTCAAGTTAGGTTTAGGTTAGGTTTAAGTTTGGATTCTAATAAAATTGCTTTTTACTTATAATTATTTCGAAAAAATAGATGTTTTTACAAATATGCAATTTACTTTCTGACGTTGCAGTAAATATAATTACATTAATAATATACTATTCGCGTTATTTCCAATTTATAATTTTTGATACCGTAATCTGTGGTAGACTATCTGAAGTGTATGCAAAATTAAAATAGGATTAAAATGAATTATCGTAATGCGATAATCCATACAATAATGATAAATGTAATAATTGTTTTTATCAATAAATAAGTTTGAAAAGATTAACTCGAACATGACACTATCTACTTTTAAAAAATATTGAATACATAACTACTTAATTTTTGGCAAAATCATGTGAAGGTTGCAGCTTAATACCTGTGTTACCGACAATATTAACGATAAATACCTATAAAATTCAAAATCAAACACAGCTGCCATTAAATTGGGGATTTAATGCTTTAAAATATTGTAAATACTTTGATCTCATAGATCTCAGGAATTGGTGGGTTGATCTTCTCTGCAGATGTTATGTAAGCACTTAAGTTATTTAATAGTTTTATATACTCTGCAAAGGCAATCTAAATCTGTAGCTTAGACTTATAGTACTCGGAGTATAAATGTTCCTAATAATAGCAAGTAGACCCTAGATTGATGTTTTGAAGTTGTATTAAATGTAAATTGAGTATAATAATAAAAAAAAATTGAAGAAATCTACATCAACTTTGCTAAATTGTATACATTACTTCTTTATTACAAAATATAGAAATATAAATTGAAATTTTAACTTCAGTGCTCCAAAAGTGTTATCTCATATTTTGCAACGTTAATATTCATAAGAATTTTGTTCAAGTGTATAAAGATTGAACTCATCGACGGTAATTTCTTGGCTGTGTTGTTCTTGTAATTTTTTTTTGTATACAAACAATTTTATATTTTCATAATAATTGTGAAGCTGACTTAATACACATTTTGTGGGATATTTATTCACTTACAATAATAATTAATTGGTGATTGCTTTACTAATAAGCTTCTCTAAAACACGCAGAGATAGTGTTTAATCAATATAAGCTTTACTATACATCAAAGACGTATGGATAATTATTGCTTTAAGAACAGAATTGTTCTCGATAGAAGTCGATATTTTCTAATATCATAAATTAACTTACATAAATTATGTCTTAATTTTTCACTCTAATTAGTTGATATAGCAATATAATTATCCCAATTAAAATTAATCAAGTCCATTAAAACATAAAATAATGTTCTAGTCAAATTCGTGTACTCGGTTTCTGTTTGTTTAATTGTTTGATTTCTTCATTTTAGAAAACCCTTCAGGCTCGAATGGCACTAAAATTTTAATTCCAAAAATTTGAAGCGAACTAATATGATTTTGGAATTAGTAAAAGTCTATTTTTAATTTGACTTAAATAAATATTATAGAAAATTAGTAAACCCCAGACAACTCAGCACCAGCGACTTGGCGCTGACCGACTTGGCGCCAAATCAATATTCCTTTTGCCATTTTCAAATAGGAACTCATGCTCAGTTTTTCGATAGATAGATAGAGCTGTCCTATTCGTGGCAGCAGATGCAGTTACCCCAAATGCAGCATCATCGTCTACCCTCAGTCTTTCTGGAAAGCTCTAAATGTCTAACTTGCAATGATTCTTTAATGTATGAGAACCTAAAATATTTTCTATTATCTGCCATGTCTTCAAAATTGTTGTTTTCGACTTTCAAATTAACCTTCGTAAGTCTTCTGCCACTGCAAATTGTTCTTAATGTCCATTAAGTTCCATTGCCAACCATCTCTCTTTACCAAAATCTCACTTTATTTCTCCAACTCAATGGAAAACTGCAGACTTAGGTGATAAGAATTAAAAGTCTTCAAAAATTCATCATGTGTTTCCAATGGTACAGTTGTTAGAGAATCGTCTACATACATATATAGTAAAAAGAACTGTACTTTGAACGATAATTTCGGTCAAACTCATCATAGGAACTCCTCTATTATCAATATCGGTACTTTCGGGCTAACTGGACCACCCATGGCTAAACTTTCCACCTGTTTGTATGATTAACCATTTAGGGTAAAATAACTGCATTCAACGCACAACAAAATTATCTTTTTATATCAATGGATGCGATATCCCTATTCCTTAATATCCCTAAGAAATTGGTAATAAAGGTCATTAGGAGCAGCAGGAGGCAGGGCCTATTTTACCATTAGGCGCATTAGGCACGTGCCTAAGGCCCAATGGCCAGAGGGGCCATTGGATAAAATAACCCAAAAATTGGGCCTTCGATGCTATCAGTTACACTTGAAATTTGCTAGATCTTAAGGCCCAACTCAGTTAAAAATAGGCCCTGATTGCAAGTTTTCTTAAAAAATATATTTAATAGATTCACTGAAAGAATGGGGAGGTAGCATACCTACCCCGAAAACAGGTTCTGAAATTGGGAAACGTTTTTGGCTAATAAAAATTTAATGAAGTTTTGTACATGATAAAACTTTCGGCTTTGAAACCAGCATGGAATGCCCTTCAGTCTTAAGTTGTATTCCATAATTAAGTAACTGCGCCAACAAATTACGAGTGCACTAGAGGGTATGCTATACTCCCCAGACTGTCAGGTGTAATTGTTTTTGGTTCTGAAAGAGTAAAAACTTCTTTTTTACTAAAATTAATCCAAAAATATGCGAACAAACTTTCCGTTTCTGAAACCTGGGGGCTGGGCGGCATGCCGTCCAGTACGTCAGTAATTGAGTTGAAAGTTATTGAGTCAATAAATAAGTGATGTACTGAAGGGCATTCCATGCCCCCCAGACCCCCCAGTTTCAGTAACAAACAGTTTATGGCTACATTTTTTGATTAATTTGATTAAATTAAGAACTCTCACTCCTTCATGGTCAAATTGTTCAGGGGATATGGAACACCCATTAATTAAGGTGACCATTTTTATGAAATAATGTAAAACCAGTACATGGAAAAACGGAGGACCTTTTTTTTTAGGTTTTCACCTTTCTTTCGATACAACGGGTATACATCATCAGTACATTTTTGTGTCCTGGTTGCAGTTGTAAAATAGTTTAACCGTAAATAAATATATAATAATAATAACTGTCTTGACTAACCAGGACAAAGGTTCCAAAACCAGTACTGTCCTGGTAATAGCAGTATGAATGGTCACTTTACCTTTAGTAGTAAAGGAGGAGAGAGAAGTCAATAGTATGGAATATGGAATAAGCGATTAGTTTTGCACTTAAATAGTTGAGGAATACAGCACTAATTCTGATTTATTTTACAAAAATACAAAAATGTTCAATTATTGTGCCGAAGAAACGAAAGATAATCTGAATTGAAAGGGGGAGGGGCACCTTCAGTGCGTACTGCAGCGAACCATAAATGTATTCTGTTCTGAAAGAGGGAAACGGTATATTATCTAATAAAACCAATCACGGAAGATGAATACAAACTTTCGTATGTGAGACTGGAGAGACCTGAAACGGTCTGGGAGATACATGTACTGGTACATTAGGGGGGGAGCACTGCCGTGATCTATAAATGTACTTTGCTGTAAAGAAGTGAAAGGTTCTTACTAAAATAATAAAACCGATTAGAAAATATACACAAAAACTTTCTGTTTTTTAAATCAGGAGGTCAGTTCAACAATACCAATTTATTGTGCTTAGAAGCAAAGGGAATTTTAACATTGAATTTACGTAAAATTATTATACAAAATATATTTCATAGATCAGAACAGGGGAGAACTGTTGGGGAAATATGGTGTACAAGTGTAAGGAAATCTGGAAAAATCTTAGAAAAACCCCATAGAAAGAAATTTAGTATACAAAAATCTGCCTTTTGACTCGCCTCTCAGATCAGAGGTTTTCAAACATTGTAAACCTAGTCGCGACCCACCAAAAATCGACTCCCCGTCCCCGTCGTAGATTATTATTAGTACACTGGAGCGTGGAAGGAGGTTCTTATCTAATTGCAAGGCCAATTTTAGGCCCGAAAGGAGAGAACAGAAAATTGTAAAATAAAAATCAAACACTGATAAAATAACCCAAAAATTCGGATTTAGTCGCTATTAGTTACACTCGAATATAAAAGGCCCGAAAATTTACTAGAGCCTAGGACCCAACTCAGTTCAAAAAAGACTCTGGTTGGAGGGTCATACAATGTTACACCTCTATGAATAGAGAAGCATTCATTCAGTTGATTCAGATGATAACACAAACCTTGGTGAGAACCGCATCCGTTTGACCTAGTGGAGCCAAATCAGGCTCCAGGTTATAGGTTCCGGACAATCAGGACCTGCCAGATTAAAAATTTTAAATGAGATTTTAAAATAAGCAATGGTCAAGTCAGAATGCATTTGAACTCGGACAAAGTAAAACTGAATATTTGATATATAAATTGGTGTAACCTGATGGGAGAAAACTATTAACAATATAGAATATAGCTAGAACTTCTATTCAACAAGAAAATCTAATTTACAAAATTTTGACAGTTCGAAATATTTAATATTTAAATTACAAGTATAATAATGTAAGTAACAGTTGTAATTAGTTGTAAACAGTATATTGTTGTCAGAAACATTAAAAGTGAGTTAGATTTCACATTGAATTAATGTCATATTAATATTAAATAAATGTCGCAGGAGTGTTACTTATACGTATAAAATATATATACATAGTACAAAATTATTTCCGACGGCGATTTCCGGATGTTTTTCTGGAAAATTGAATTTCCATATTAATTTCATTCACGAATGCTTACTAAAGTTAAATAAAGTAACGTGATTGATTTAGATTTAGTAAATGTGATTTTTCTAAATATTTTTTGTGATCAGGAAATGTTCTCATTTTTTTGTTATTTTTCTGTGTACGTGTAACTGTTGAATCTAATTTAAAAGAAAGAAATGTATCATTTCCAAACTTTGACTTATTTTATTATTTTTTATCATTTAATCGGCTTTTAAGACTTCAAGAATTTCTATTTCTTTTTAAATTCAATTTACTTTCACATCAATTTACAGCATTTTTCATTTTTTAATCTTTTTAAAATCGGCAACTATTGCCAAAATTATGAAACAACTTTACACACTTCATGAAAATCAATAATGGTGTACAAACTTGATAAGAAAAATTGATAACCTACATTTTATTGAATAAAAATTCTAAAAGCTTAGAAAATTATTCAAAATTCTGGAATACAGAAAGGTGAAAATAAACAAAATTTTTTTTTTTTTAATTTTCAAATTTTAACATTTCACCCAACCCAATATTTGTCTCGTTATTTTCCCATGTTGTACTTGTAAAAGCATTTATAAATTTATAAACTTACAAAAAGATCCTTATACACTTAATAAACTAAATAAATTTTACGTGAAAAAGGAGATTGAAATCACGTACATAAAATATTACTTTAAATACCTCTAATCTTTTTAATGTTTCATTTTATAAATTCATTTTTGTATCTGATAATGACATTATTTTTTAAAGTAACGCTTAATATAGTAGAAGTAATATATTATTATGTAAACACTTTTATAAATTATTTTTATCGAGTCGCTAAAAAATTATTTTCTTTGATATGAACAAGCTCGTTTCCTTAATATTTATGTGTTCGTTTCACTCCTTCACTTCTGTTTATAAGAAATGTTTTCTGTAATTGTACACTTTTATCTGCAAAATTATAATAAATTGCAATATTCTGCTTGAAAATTATTTTCAATGGAGGGGATGGATTCTGGATTTTAGGTGGGAGTGTAGGGAAGAAGCCCTACGAGCCACTAAAATCAGGTCTACCACCTCTGATGCAGCGCATCCCCCGCGTCTTGTCAACCTTCAAGCCATCCTGTTCTCGTTATCCCTCGTTGAAGCTAACGACAGACAGTGGCAGAGCGCATGTTCCGCTGTTTCGTTTGCTCTGTTGCATCCCCAACACCTAAGATTGTCTATAAGCCCCAGTGTGTTAATATGTTCCTTCAGTTAAAATCCCTGTAATTGCCCGTAGATTGACTTTGGGACAGCTTCCAGTAATATTTTTAATGTTAAGCAGCGAGTGCTTTTATCGCTGCCCTTGCTCGTCTCCATTCAGTTTCTTTTGCCCATCTGCCAGAGGGCAAACCTAGCCGTTATCTCCTGCATATGAAGATCAAGTGGTCGGAAGCAGAAAAGTGTCTCCAACGCAACAGTGGATGCCGTACGCATCACTCCCGTACAGCCAGACAGATTGCTTAAATAACTGCTGTTACTCGTTTGGGTTTGGACCACTAGACAAAGTGGGCCTTGCCAATTCATGTTTTCCCTGTAACTTGCCAGGTTGATTACAAGTCAACATGAATTAATGTTTAACCAAGCTAAACATGGGAAAAAATTACAATACTTCAACTTCATATTAGAAATGAATAAAATGTATTATACTAATTAAAAACCAACACACATATTTGATGTCATGTCGCGTTACCAAATCAGTTTTTTTTTAATTTGGATTTGATTTTGATATTTTTAAATAATTTTGTAAAATTTTGAATTTCATTTAACAATTTTTCCAGCCGTGTCCGTGGAGGTACATCAGGTCCTGATATTTTTGATTTTGTCTCGAGTTTCATAATTTTGACTGATTTACGAAATAAAAATGTGATTTACCTAAGTGATTTTTTTAGTTTTATGTTTATTTGGAGATTGTCTAAGATTTGGATATTTTTGAAGATTTTTGGAATTGGAAAAATAGAAATTAAATTTGGATCCGTTAAGTAAATGGAAATGAGTAATTAATTAATTAGTTCGAAAATTTATTTAAAAGTTAATAGGAAATTTGATTAAATTAAAATTAAAATCGGACGGTGAAGTAAATTTGTACTTGCGGCGAGCACCTGCGTCGATAAGGGATACCTGCGAGTTATCGTTTAAGTTTAATTTGAAATTTAACTAGAATAATTTTTTGGTTGAAATTTTTTTTTGGTTTATTGAGAAAAGTGAATTGGTGTCGCAAATTAGCAAATAGTAACCGACTTCTGAAAAGTTTCAACTTACGGCTGGAAAAGCTGGCCGGCAAATCAAAGGTAGAGATATTTTTTGGCGTGCCACCACAATTGATAAGGCTAACAAGTTGATAAGCAGGCACACTATTAATATGCAATAATGCAATTATTAATTTAATTAGGTGAACTTAATATAAACCAAACAACTCAGCTAATAGAATTTTAAGTATTTAATTTTAATTTAAACTATATTTTTTGTAAAATGTCACACGTGTATTCTAATTTTTCAATAAATGACCCACTCATAAAACTTACGCATGCAACTCATCAGTAATAATTACAAATAAAAGCCTGTAGTCTAAAATTGAACTTCAACTTGTGGACAAGTGGACGCTGATAAGTCATCCTTTTCTTTTCCTGAAAATTTTTATTTCTGTTTATTTTCTCTGATTTGTCAAACAACCATTTAGTAGTGGTACATATTTTTTATTTAAAATTTAGAATATAAAATACCAAGAA
The DNA here is from genome assembly GCA_958510845.1 of Cantharis nigra. NCBI lineage: Eukaryota > Metazoa > Arthropoda > Insecta > Coleoptera > Cantharidae > Cantharis > Cantharis nigra. The sequence goes on along the minus strand of OY294034.1, from coordinate 5,632,944 downwards.
CCATATCAAGAAACCCAAGAAAGAATGGAAAGGTATGATATCGAAAAACTGAAGAATGAAGACAATAGAAACAGGAGAAAAGGAAATAGAAGAAGAATGGAAAATAATGAAGAATGCTATAAAGAAGTCATCAGATCAAATTTTGGGAAAGTATACACTGAAAAAAATGGTTTATCATTTTTCATCATAGTGATGAAAAATTCATCATTTTTATACCCAAGAACAAAATTCATGATATTGATGAAGAAATTCATAAATACATTGATTTTTTTCATAAATACTATGAGTTTTTCATCAATATGATGAATTTTTTTCTTGGGTATAAAAATGATGAATTTTTCATCAATATGATAAACCAAGAGAGGTAAAAGACAAGACTGGTACAACGATGAATGCAAGATAGCAGTAGCAGAAAGAAAGCGAGCAAGAATAGAAATGATAAATAAAGGAACAGAAGAAGCAAAAGCAGAATTCCAAAATAAAAGAAGCAGGTCTAAACGCGTATGTAGAATAGCGAAGAGAAGAGCAGAAGGGGAAGAAATGAAGAAGATCGAGGAGAGCTATAGAGCAAAGAAAGTATGTAGGTTTTACCAACAAATAAGGATGAAAAAACAAGGTCAACAATTAAAGGAGGTGTATTGTAGAAGTAAAGATGGAAACTGGTGCATGGATGACAAGAGAAGTCTCGAAAGATGGGCAGAATATTTTGAATATTTTGTTGATTTCAAGCGGGCTTACGACTCCATTGATAAAGAGAAGTTGTGTAAAGTGATGGAAGAATTGGGAACACTAGGATAGGAGCTGGAAACAGAAGCATAGGTTCTCTGATGTCAGTAATAAGAAACAAAAGCGTGTCACGAAAGAGTAAAGTGAGGATATATAAAACAGTTATCCGACCGGTGGTAACTTATGCTAGTGAGACATGGACAATGAGTGGAAAAAATAGAGAAAACTTAGACATATATGGGAGCGAAAGGTTCTAAGAATTATTTACGGAGGGAAGAAAGTGCAAGGCGAATGGAAATGAAGAACCAACGCAGAAATTTATGAGTTGTTTGATGAACCACGAATAACGGATATTGCCCGATCGCAAAGAGTCAGATGGTTAGGACACCTTCTCCGGCTTCAGGAAACCAGAATCACAAGAAAGGCAATGGAAGGAAGACTTTTGGAAACAAGAAAGAGAGGACGACCAAAGAGCAGATCGGACTTGAGACTAATAGGAGTTAGTGGATGGAAAAAAAATGCACAAAGTAGAAAACAATGGAGAAAAGTGGTGCAACAAGCCATGGGCCTCCATGGCCTGTCGAGCTAATTCATATATATGTTACGGTCAATGACGTAAATTGACGTCAATGGCCGGGCAATGACGTCAATGGCCGGGCAATGACGTCAATGCCCATTTACGCTGGCCATTAACGTCATTGACCGGCCATTGACGTCAACGCCCGCTAACGGTGGGCAATGATGCAAATATTTTCTTCTGATTGTAATATTTACGTCTTTCGCCGGTCAATGACGTTAATGGCCAAAAAGGATTGGACAATGATGATATTATGGAATAACTACTATAAAGAACAGCAAAATAACAACTTAAATTTGACAGCCAACTGGCAAGTGATATTTATAGACATAATAATATATTACATTCATTGTATTATAAAACAATCATTTATTAACAAAAATATTAAAAAATAATGAAATAAAATTTTTTAAATTAATCATTTTTGATTATCTGTTATCTTTCCGAATAAACTAAAAATAAATAGATTAGAATATATCTAAAATCCCAGAGCACTGCTGCTGCTCCTGCTACAGCGTGTCATTTTTTGGTGAAAAAAACACTCTGATTTCCCTCACTTTAGCTTGAAAACTCAAATTTCCCGATGTTTTCTGGAAAATTTGTAAAATTATAAATTCCATATCTTCTCAAAGTATTTTAAAATAGTGAAAATATTACGATATGAGCTGGAGGGTGTTCCACACCCCCAGACCCCCCGGTTTACAATTTTACCAACCGAAAAATATATTAAATTAACTAATGCCTGAATAACGAGTGGTTAAATTTAACTAACCAATAGAAATTATTCCTTAGTGCTAACAAACCAACAAAAATCATCCGTTAACTTTAACGGCTTGTTAAAAGTTTTATGAAATCAGGTATAAGATTAGGATTTCTAAGTAAAATTGAGCGAAATTTAATCTTCGGATAGAAAAATTTAAAACTTGGAAAGCATATTTATGCTCATGGAGTTTAGCAGCAATTTTTTGTGTTACTTTGAAAGTTAATTATAAAAATATAAAGCCAAAATTTTAAACCGGGGGGTCTGGGGGGTGTGGAATACCCTCCAGTACAAAACCCAGGATTTCCACTCTTATAGAATGCTTTGAGAAGATAGGAAATTTATAATTTTTCAAATTTCGCGAGGAAAAACGTTTTTGAGTTACTTTAAAAATATAGAAAAATGGGGAATCCCCCAGTAGCGGGAAACGAAATTAACTGTTTAAATATTGTACCGTTTAAAAGAGATCCATCGTCTGGCTGCCCGTCCACGGACGGGCTTTCCAGCTAGTTAAAATATATGATGTAAAGGGTTTTCAATATGCGCAATAGATCTTTAAAATGCAACACAGAAGTAGCCGTGAAAGATTTTGATGCTCTCACCTAATCTCACGTGGGGAGAGGGAGGGTCTCGACAAATATCACGTAATTTTTTTTATCCGCAAGAAACTGTAAAATTGCGAAAGAACTGGGTTAAATTAAGTTATTTAAGTAATTAAGTAAAAAAATCTCACGTGAGATTAAAGGGGGGAGGGTCGTGAAATATCTCACGACATCTCACCAAAGGGGGGGTCCAAAAATTGCCATAATCGCTTCACGTAATTAATGGACGTCCCCAAAAGAGATTAAGAACAAACAAAGCAACCTGAAAACATCGATACAAAAAGGCGTGGGGTTCTTACAGATATTAAATTGAAATTCATAGCCCCACTTTTTTTATATTGATGTTTTCAGGATGATTTTTTTGTTTTTATTTGAAAAATTATTTTTTAATTTTTAGTGCATTCTTTATTTTTATATTTATATATATATATATCCGGTATTATACCGCCATACGCGGCTTTCCAGTTCTCAAACGCCAAATGTCCCGATTAAGGGCATCTTTCTCTTCCACTTGGTAAGCCAGCATTCTTTCATTGGTGCCATCTCTCTATGATTTTCTTGGTCGACCTCTCTTGCGTCCACCCGGAGGAGTCCATTGGAAAACTCTCTTAGGCCATCTCTGATCGTCCATTCTCAGCAAGCGACCAAACCACTTAAGGCTTCTTCTGTCGATTCTATCTACTACATTGTCCTGAGCCTCCATTCTGCGTCTTATTTCTTGGTTAGTTATGTGTTCCATTCCTGATACTCTAGCGTTTCTCCTAAGATAGTCCATCTCAACTGCTAGAAGTTTCCTTTTATATTCTGCCTTGATCGTCCATGTTTCACAGCCATAGTTCAGAACTGATTCCACCATTGTTTTTCCTATGTGTTTCTTGGTTTTGAGCGAGATATGTCTATTCCACCATATAGAGTTGAGGCTACCTAACACCTTACGACTATTCTCTATTCTGGTTTTAATTTCTTTCCGTCCGACTCCATTTGTAGTTATTGTTGTTCCAAGGTATTTAAATTTTTGAACCTGGTTGATTTCTTTGTTATCAATTAAAACTTGAAATTTTGTTGTGCTAACCAGATATTCGGTTTTTGCTGTATTAATAGTTAGACCCCACTGTTCATAGCTCTCGTGGAGTCTTTTAAGCATAAATTCGAGATCATAGGCATCCTGAGCGATCACCACCTGATCATCCGCAAAGTTTAGTGTTATAGTTATTATAAATAGGTATACCCATGTATCTCACTCTCTTTTTCCAATCTTCTAGTACCACCTCCAAGTATGTAATGAACAGCAGCGGGGACAAACTACAGCCTTGTCTTAAGCCTTTAGAAGGGATAAACGGTTGTGCGAGTTCTTTGCCGTTTTTAACATACGCTTTGTTATCTTTATATATTTCTTTTATAATGTCTATCAGTTTTTGGTTAACATGCTTTATGTGGAGGGCTTCCCATAGTTTGTTGCGAGGGATCGAGTCAAATGTTTTTGTAAATCTATGAAAGCTAAGTGTGTGTCCTCTCCCACTGTTATTCTCTTTTCTGCTATTTGCTGGAGTACAAATATATTATCTACACAAGATTTCCCCCGTGTGAAACCGCTTTGTTCCTCGCTGATCTCGTAATAATGTCGTTAAAAATTTTCCAAACAGTCTGCTGAAGGTGCCGTTTATGCTCAGCCCTCGATAGTTGTTGGGGTCCTTCCTTGATCCTTTTTTAAATATTGATATATATATAATATGGGGTTAGTTCCATTATTTTTATATTTAATTTCTAGAAAAAGTTTTTTGTAATTTTTTATATAGAATAATTATAATAATAAGAATAGTAATAAAATAATTAATTATAGAAACATTATAGAATAATAGTAACATCATTGCCCACCATATATTGGGCATTGACGTCATTGCCCGGACAATGATATAAAAATCACACCTGAAATTTTAAATGTCAACATTGCCCAAAATGCATGGTCATTGACGTCAATGGCAGGCCAATGACGTCAATGCCCAACTAAGCTGGGCATTGACGTTATTGTCCGGCCATTAACTTGAATGGCCGAATTGTCATCATTGACCGTAACATATTTTATAATATTAACTAATATTGCCTGTCGATCTGCATCCAATATTGATGCAATATTGTTTTCAAATATTTCCAAAGCTTGTTCCGATTCGACAGTTTATGCTGAAATGTGAAACAGTTGTTTTCACTTTGTTGTTAGGCATAAACGAACATGAAATGTTTGTGCTGTTATTATAAAAAACGATTGACATGTCCGGTGTTAACAGAGTTACATTGTTTTGAAAACTGTAACATTCATTTAGCTGAACAACGGTGTACAATGAAAGTGAATTGATATGAAAGAAATTTTGCAAACATAAAATTCAAAGTTGTTAGCTGATATTGTCAAGTAGATAGTCAGACTAATAAGCTGTTTTTCATTAAAGTGCTTTGGTTGTACATACATAAAGAAAGGGTAAAGCTCTGTAGTAGGTTTGCTTTCGGCTACAAATTATTGTGGCCAAGCTTTGCAGAAAGCACAAGTGACGTAAATAGTGTTCATTAAAATGGAATAAAAAGTGTTATTTGAAACTGATAATCACATCTAAAAGATCTATTTACTATTAAAATCATTTTAAAAAATAAAATATAAATTTATCGTTTAAATATTCTGATATTAAAATGTTAGTTGATAAATCATTATAATAAAAGCTTCGTGCACATTTCATGTTACATTTTGAATAATATTTATAACAAAGCAATAAAAAATGTTAATTTAAGTTGGTAACAAATTAAATAATAAAATTTTATAACTGTTTGACATTTAAAAAGCCTCCGAAAATTATTCAAGCACCGAATATACCTTACACAATAAAAAGTAATTTATCAAGCATTTGGATATTACCCACTCAAAAGTGTATCCAATTATAAATCAAAATTTTACAGGGCAAATTAAACGTAAAATATTTATATTTTCACCCTAATAAGACCAGGCATAACTTATGCATGGAAAATTAAAGGTGCTACTATATCAACATTTAAAAAACATAACGTGTGAATATAATCAAGCTACGGATGATCAAGGAGGAAAATATACACCAAGAACAATAAACAGAAACTTTTTATGTCTTTTAATTAAAAAATCTTCCTATTGTGTACACGGTATATATATATATATATATTTGTAAAGCACTTTCGACTAATCAAAATTTATTGTACTCATACATTTTATATTAGGCACTGAAAAATTACAAAGAAGCTTTCAATATCAAGTTCTGAAATTTCCAACACATCACAAAACACCTACTCCACTATGAAAATGTAGAATGTATTTCATTTTTTATAATTTACTATTTTGATCTTAATCTTGTGCACGGTTTTTTCATGTATTGTTTATTATTTTATATGTGCGGGTATTTTATAGTTGTACATTCCTTGCAGAATTTTGTTGTCCAAGGGCAAAGCCGTAGATTATAATTAATATAATGAGCCATAAGCAACAAAATCAGGAAGTGGTTTCATAGTTCCCTAATAGTACAGTATAATTAGATGTGAACCCCGAAATCCAAAAAATAAGAGGTTGGATTGTCACAAAATGTTTATTAGTCCAGTCAAATGGTAGTTGCGGAAGTTTTTTTCTCAGCGGTTCTATATGTTTTTTGGGTTTGCTGCCTTGTAGGAGGTCGGCTTCACAAAGAAAACCGCAAAAAACATAACAATTTTGGCACTATTTTCAGTTGTTTGCTTATATCTCGAAAACTATGCGTTTTTCGAAGATAAACAATATGCATAAAATTAAGGTAGTTAAAATTTTCTACAAAAAGTTCTAGTCAGCTTTAATTTTTTGATTAGCGGTTTCAGCGCTAAAGCGCGCTGAAAAATAACGATTTTTGGCCTTACTGTGGAAACGTCAAAACCGCCCACTCCCACCCCCTATAACTCGAAAAACTAACATGTAACCAACAAAAACTCTTATACCACGTGACAGTGCCTTAAATTTCTATAAGAGACGTCTCTAATATTTAATTTTCTCATAAGGGAAAAAGGAACAAAGAGAAAATTAAGAAAAATGCGTTCTGCGCCCTACAGCCGGCCTGTATACTTCTCATCATCTCTATACTTTTGATGTATTACGCTTAAAAAAGGTTGTTTTGAATGAATTGATGACTAAGCATGTTTGATGAAAATATGAACAAATTATATTTACAACATATCAGGTAGGTAGTTAAGTATATCGAATTGAACACAAAGAATATAAAAATTGAAGAAATCTCTATTATATGTATTAGTAATGCATGTACATGTGTCATCAAATGAGAATACATTGAGTCCAGGATTGGATCATCAGTACGAGTAGGTTCTCTATCTGAAAAAACGGAGCCATTTAGTATTAGAACATGGAGACAAAAGACAGAAAAGTTGAATCGTTAAGTATCGATGTTTGGCGAAATACCTAATGTCATTTACCAAGTAATTTCAGTCGTCTCCATTTGGTAGTCGATGGCCCAGCAATGCTTTTCGGGCACTACAAGGTCCAGGCAAAGGGTCAGGGGCTGTAGATCCAAGTAATTTCCGATCCACTGTTGGATCAGATGGAAAACTCTGAAAGCATGTTGTTGAGCTTCAGCTTCAGTGGGAGGTATGGAAGCTGTATTTGCTGATGCCTATTAAGCTGATATCACGTATTGCTTATACCTCAGCTTGTTAAGTGTTGTGGTTTGGTGGCTACCACCATAAAGTGCAATCAGAACTTTCTCACCGGCAACTGTTATTTACTTTGGATAGGTTGAAGGATCAGTGAATTAGATAATGTATGATTCGAGATCCGGATTTTTGAAGGTCTTGAGTAATTTAACCTTGCCTTGGTTGAAGAACGCGGATGTAGAATCACAACCACTCATTGCGTGGAGGAGGAATAGCATGTGGTTGGCAAAATTCTTCTCCTCTGCACTTCCTGGATGGTAGAAGATTTGAGGGACTTGACCTCTCCCTGGCTTAACGAAATATACATTGGCAGGAGTTTGGAAGCCCATCATTATGGTCAGAAGGTCAACGTCTTCTCCCACAATTGCGACACTCTTGTGAACCGAAGCCAGTGATTCTGACGTCCGCACTATTAGTGTGTGTGTATCATCAGCTGCCTGCTTGAAGACAATTCCACTTTCATTGCATTTTGTCAACGGCGGCATGGTGATTAGTCTATCTTTGTTTTTCGCATTCGATAGAAAACTTACTTGTGAAACTGTTTGTGTCATGGTGCTGTTAAATTCGCAAAAATATTCTTCACAAATAAATAGAATAATAGAAATGAAATGCAGCCGACTTGAACTTTATTTCGCTTGAAAATTTTAACTTTTTTAGCGTCCCGACGCTAACATATTATGGAAGTGAAACCTGGGCACCTACATCCACAGATGTAAGTAAAATACAAACCAGCGAAATGAAATTCTTAAGAGCAACCAAGGGATGTACAAGAGAGGACAGATTCAGAAACCACGATATTCGAGAAGAATTAAATGTTAACTAAATACAAGATCAAATTAGGAGCAGCAACAAAAGATGGAACGCCCATATAGAAAAAATGACAGAAGAAAGGCTGCCACTAGCAGCCCAAAGATATAAACCAACTGGAAGGAGATGCATAGGCCGACCGAGGAAGATATGGGTACCTGAACAGGCAACATAGCCTAATGCATGAAGCGAAGAAGAACAATATTAACTTTTGTCATTATTACCAAGGGAACTTTTCCTTTTATTTACGACCCGTAGCGCTGAATAGAGAGATACAGAAAAATTCATTTCGACTCGGCTCACGGATATTCAGACATAAGAAAATAATACACTGTCGTGTTTTAGGAGAGCGAATTAAATGTGCTTTAACATAGTATAGGGGTTTTTGTTGATAACATGTATATTTTTCGAGTTGTGGAGGATAATGGTGGGCGATTTTGATGTTTTCGCAGAAGGACCAAAAAATCACTGTTTTTCAACGCGCTTTAGCGCTGAAACCAATTGCTACAAAATCAAAGTTGACTAGCATTTTTTGTAGAAAATTTTATCTACTTTAATTTTATATAGATTAATTATCTTTGAAAAACTCATATTTTTCGAGATATAAGCAAAAAACTGAAAAAGGTGCAAAAATTTAGAGGTTTTTTGTGCTTTTCGTTGTGAAACCGACCTCCTACAAGGCAGCAAACTTGAAATTTGGATTCAGCAACCCAAAAAACATATAGAACCGCTGAGAAAAAAACTTTCGCAATTTTGTTACGAAAACGGTAGTTTTAAACACCGATTGACTGGACTATATTATCAGTTGCTGTATAAGTACTAAAAAGTCTCCCACTTAAGAGCGACGGGTTTGGGTGGGACGAGGGGAGAAGAAGCTAAAACCATACATTTCCACAGTTTTTGTCAAATATCTCGAAAATGACGTTAGATAGAGCAAATCCCACCCTGTACAAAATTAAAGGCCGTTAAATTTTCAAGAAAAATTGTCTGAAACATGTTTTTGGTAAACCCCACAGATTAAAAGATATGGAGGAGGAAAGTTTTAATGAATTTTTACCTTTCTTGAATACTTTTCTCCAAGATTAATTTATTTATATGAAAAAAATTCTTTGTAAGTTACAGACTGGCATTTGTAAAATGCATTTTAATACATTTAATTAAAATTACATATGGACATACAAATCTATATAATATAAATATGAAATGTAAGAAATGTATGATGTACGCTCATCACTTGAGAACGACTCTACCGATTTGGCTGCTCTTTTTTTCGTTGTGTTTGTAATTGCCAAGAAAAGGTTTCTATGTAATAATATTTAGGAAAATCCTATCCGAAACAGATTTTAGTATACAAACTCTGGACATAGTTTGTGACGCGCATGAATGGGTTAACGACATTCCATTTGAATTTTACATTACAGGGTTAATATCACTTCTCTTCTCCATTACTTCCATTAGTAATTAAATTTCAAAATTAATTAAAAATTACAGTAAAAACAAAAAGTAAGTAAGAAAATTATCGAAACTGTCCCCCCCATATCTCTAATAAATTTATAGAACCATTTTTGTAGAAAATTTCACCGCCTTTAATTTTGTATACAATGGTATTTTCGGTATCTTCCATCATTTTTGAGATATTTGACAAAAACTGTAGAAACGTATGGTTTTGACTTCTGCCCCCCCTCGCCCCACCCAAACCCGTCGCTCTAGAACGGGAGACTTTTTAGTACTTATAGAGGAACGAGTAATGAACATTTTGTGACAATAAACCGTTTATTTTTTGGATTTCCCGGTTTGGGTGTTTTTTAGTCTAATTGTACTGTACAAGTCTACGGTTCGGCTGCCGACTCGGCCGACTAAAATCTGTTCGTATGCAACTGTGACTGCGATTTTATTGGCATTTTTATGAGTAAAACAACGAAATAAATACTGTAATGGCAAATAATTACGAATCAGTTTTTATATTTTTTAAGTTTAGCAATTTAATAAACTATCGACAGCTTTTCGAAGCTCTAGATACATATATATTACTCAAATCGAATGCTGTAGTAGCTGTTAATATTGAATGCTACTCTTTGTGCAAGTTTAAAATATATATCTTAAAATAATGTATCTTTTGGCATTGAATATTTTTGTGTGAATTCAAACTTTCAAGTTATGATAAATAAAATCAATTATTTCTAGATGGAAACATTCATGATTGAAACTCGAAGTTTATTTAAAAGTTTTAATAATGAATGTTTCCATCTATAAATAATTGACTTCATTTATTGTAACTTATAAATTTTGAATTTACAAGAAAATGTTTCAACGACTAAGAGTTATATGTTTCCAATTTTCTTATGTGTTAATAATTGACGCTGTCCTGATGATGGTTTAATAAAACCGAAACCAGGAAGTAAAGCAGACTAAAATATAAAGTAGAAGTTACGTTAATTATTATATTGATGTTCAGCATTACTTTTATTTAATTTTGTACAATTATTTATTGACTGGACCACATATCGGTTTCTGGCAAAAATGCGCATGCGTGTGAACACTGGGGTCCAATCCTGTCCAATAATATCCTTACATAATAATATATTATTCTGTTCATTATTAAACCCTGTGCAATGTATCCAATCAAGAAAATATCTTTTCGTGATAATACTAAAGTCAAAATACCGAAGTTATCGCAGCCGTAAGTGCTTCCAGTTCAAAATGAGCCAAATCAGTCGATTCCACGCCGTTCACAGGAATTGGGAATTTTTCGGTCCACATTGTGGCGAATTTTGAGTACGGATCTTGGCCTAAACCCTGACAAGATCAAATTAACTCAAAAACTGATCCTCTTGATCATTTCAAGCGCCAAAACTTCTCTGCAAATATCATCGATAAATCATCTTCAGCGATAAAGCGCATTTTTGGTTTAATGACTTTGTCAATAAGCAAATATGCGTTATTGGACAGCAACACACCCACATGTGCTTCAAGAGGCGTGATTGTACCGTCAAGTTTCTTCGATGAAAATGATCGCCATGTTACGGTCAATGGAGTTTCCTATCGTGCCATCATGGAAGACTATTTTTGGCCAGAATTAGATGGACTTGACATCAGTGATATGTGGTTCCAACAAGATGGCTCTACAATTCATTTGACAAAATTACGCAGTAGTTTTATTTAAAGCCTAAAGTCCAAATTCCCAATAGCTTTTATTGCATATTAATTGAGATGGGCAAAAACAGAGATTTATAATGTAATTTACGTAAATAATGCCCCAAACCAGATGAGACTAGAGATAAATGTCGAAAAAGCTAAATATATGGTATGGAACGATAAGCCGTTTGAACAAGGCAAATATCTGCGTAAGATAAGAACGGGGTGAAACATTGAAATTTAAAGAGGTACAAGTATGCACGTATCTAGGAACGCTTATAACAAGAGAGCCTGGAAACAATGAGGAAATTAAAGCAAGAATTACGGAAGCAAATAGAAGTGCTTATGCATTGCAATCCAATAGAATGCTCTCTAGAAAAGAGAAGGTGAAAGTGTATAAAACAATGACATCATTAACCTACGCAAGCGAGTTCTGGTCAATCAGGACACAAAACCAAATGATGTTAAATGTATGGAAAAGGAAAACTATAAGAAGAATTTTTTGTGGGAAATATGTAAATGGAAGATCGCAGCGAACAAACAACCAAGAATTAGTTAAACTGTGTGGAGAAAATTCCATAGTTGGAATAGTTAAACCGTAAAGAATAAGGTGGTTGGTGCGCTCAGGGCCTATTTTACCATTAGGCGCATTAGGCACTTGCCTGGTGCCCAATGGCCCTAGGGGCCCGAAAAGAGAGAACATAAAATCGTAAAATAAAAATCAACTTCTGATAAAATAACGCAAAATTTGGGCCTTGGATGCTATTAGTTACACTCGAATATCAGAGGCCCGAAAATTTGCTAGAACCTTCCTTCCCTCTTCTTCTCAAAACTGCGACTTCCAAATCCCAACATTGGCTACTAAGTAACTCTTCGGTACTGAAAAAATAATACTAGTGGTGAATAAATAAAAAATAATCCGTGCACTGGGGGGTATACCATACTCCCCAGACCCCCCGGTTTACCGATAGCTACATTGAAACTCAATTAATATTTGATGTTATATTAAAAAATAAATACGTTTAACCTCGGACCCGTTTTATTATGGTTTCTGTTATCGATCAACGATATCAACTCCCGGGTATGCAAAAATAAAATTACTTACATATGCGCCCAGCAGAGGATCTAACTCTTTTGATGCTCAAAACTTGAACCATATTTAGGGCTGGGCGATATTCAAAAATCGATATCGAATATCGATATCGAAAAAACTACCGATAACTTTGATTAATCGGTATTTGTCGATAATTATCGCATTATCGAAGTATCGATAATTATTGAATTATCGAAATAATAAACCCCAACTTTTGTTTCTCCAATAAAGAAACCGGTCGAATCCAAAATTGACCAATGGGAAGTCCAGAAAACATAAGACAAACCTAAATTAGAAATATGGAAACTATCAAAATATCGATAACTATCGAAATATCGATATATATGGATTAATCGAAATTTTAAAAATTAAACATCGTTCTTCGATTAATCGATAACTATTGATATTTATCGACAAAAAGTCTCAACCATAACTTTATTGCGGGATCTCTACAACTTACCAAATTTTGAATTTAAGTTTAAGAGGTGCAAAACAATGAGGGTAAAACGGGGGATTTCATACCCCCCAGTACACTCTGTTTTTTCGATGCTATTAGTTACACTCGAATATCAGGTGCCCAAAAATTTACTCGAGCCTAGGGCCCAACCCAGTGAAAAATAGGCGCTGAGTGCGATTACTGAGAATGGGAGAAGAGAGTGTAACAAATATAATGTTGAAAATGACAATGAGTGGGACGAGAAGAAGAAGAAGACCAAAGTCAAGATAAAGAAAAGAAGTACATGATGACTTGGACTATTTGTACATATCATTGAATGGAAAGAAAAAGCAAATAATAGGAAGATATGGGCTATATAGCTATATAGACCCGATATGGGTCTACAAGGCCTGTAGCGCTACAGTATATACAATACTCCAAACAAGTAACGATCGGAAATACAAAACTACCAAAGTAGAAGCTTTCAGAACTATAGGTGCTTCCAGAAATTGAAACTGAATAAATTGAAGAGAAAACAGGAAAAATCAAGTTGAGAACTTACAATTGATGATTCTCAACAATAAGAGAAGGGACACCGTCACTTAGGCGACGGTCAATTAGGCGACGACAATCATTGGGCGACATCAAATAGGCGACGGTCAATTAGGCGACGGCACAAATTAGGCAACGGGAAATTCGAAACATTTTTATTATTTAAAAAAGTAATATTTAATTACAAAATTATTTTTAAATTGAATTCCTTCATCTTTATCGATAATTTAATCGGATTAAATATTGATTTTGCGATTGGTTCGCGGTTTATCATACAATTATAACATGGATTGAAAATCCTTCATTTTTTGTGTGTATCTACATACATAGGTATTAGGTATAGTATACCTATAGTTTATAATATAGTATAATATTGAATAAAATATTAAATAATAATAAAGAGAATATAATATAATACGAAATACTATTAGAATTATTTGTAATTAAATATTATTTTATTAATTTTTTTAATTAAAAAAATGTATCGAATTTCCCGTCGCCCAATTGTCGTTGCTTAATTGACCGGTCGCCTAGTTGGGGTCGCCTAAATGTCGTGTACCCAAAAAATAAAGGCGGGCACCTCCCATCTCTGCGTTTTTTCTCTCTTTTTAGGTAATTATCCTTAAACCATTTTAAAAGTCAGGTAATTCATCTACCAAAGCATTAACCGCCCCCGTCTAGGTCAGATTAGGAACAAAGGTGATTACGATTGTCACTCGTGGTTATTTTGAGGATTTTGAGAAGTAGACCTGGCGGAGTCTCATACCGAGTTACTAGCAAGCTTTGGAACCATAAAATGGCAAATTGCAATTCCATAATATGGCTACTCTCAAACGTTTCTATGAACAAATAAATGAAATGCAACAATAAGAAAATTAAAAAGAAATTATTGTGACCATGAGTATGTAGCACAGACAGGTAGTGCATTCCAAATAGAGCTCACAATTTACGTCGGTCTTCTAATATTTATTTTAGTCAGATTCATTTTTTTTATGATAATTATAATTTTCAAGTTATTCTTACTCATTTAATCAGGCTTTAAGTGGTGTCTCACCACAAACCATGGTTTATTGAGCAAATTTACAGCAGAACTTGTTACCATGTTTATTATTAAATAATTAATAACTTTTTAATTTAAATAATTTAATATAGTTTTTTTAGACCATAAAATTATCTTTAATTGACGAGCGGGAAACCTTCATTTTTTCTCGACTTTGTTGTTCGTAAACTATTTTTTATATAATTTCCTATACCAGATGTTGAAAAACATTAAAAATTAAGCTATTAACTTCTTCTGCAGTTAAAATATTATTTTATGAATTAGATATACTATCTTCTTTTGCATACCGGTTTCGGTTTTATTAATCATCTTCAGGACACAGTATCAATTAAAATAAAATAAAATGAAATTATATAACATGAAGTTGATGAAATAAATGTTCTTTGTGATTATAGGCATTTGAAAATTGAAATCCAACTCATAATCAATTTTTATTTCTAGAAGAATCTAGGAACTTCTAAGTCTAGGATTAACCTAGCGTCATGGATTTAAACTCTATTCCGGTGTATAAGCGGTATTGATGAGTTTATTTTTGATTTCATATTATTTTAGCCATTTTCAACTTATTTTCGTTTAATATTTATAAGCTATTTTTATTTTTAATCTATTTTTTAATTTTAAGCAAATAAAACATTTTTGTAAAGTTTTGTTTTTGAACTGAACTACAAAGAAGCTATCAAAGAAATCCACCCCAATTGATTATTGAAAGTGTTATAAATCACGCCAAGTTTAATCTAATACTTTAGAATCCGACTTGAGATTTGTTTAAAAATGTTACTTTTGTAAATTAAATTAATTAAAATAAATTATTTAATTATAGATAAATTCAGAAGTTGTTTGTTTTGAGTTCTATAAATATATTGTTTCAAATGCCACCGCATTTGAGTGCCGCGACTTTCGTGACTTTGATCATTTATGCTCCTAAATTATATTCGTAGATATTCTTTCAAAGAATGCAAAATATAGAGATACAAAGTGAGCAACACTGGCGGAGATTTTGCAATATAATGAAGATAACTATGATGATACTGAATTGATAATGAAGCTCTCAGCTACGAAAACAAAATATGTAGTAATATCAAATAATCTCTTACAAGGCAGAAACTGGAGATAGACGGAGTTAATCGACGAAGTCATGACATCACTATTTGAGAGTGAAAATCACTAGCAACGGAAATCTAATCGAAGAGGTACAACGGCAGTAACTGAAAGCCGCACGAATAGCAGACTGGGTGAATAATAAATTTATGCGTATAGAAAGGGAATGCGAGAATGTACAAGATATTACAATGTAAGAAAATGTATATTCGATTTTAACCCCTGAAAGCAACAAAGGCAAGGGCCGGTACAAATAAAGCGAAAAAAAGTGAAAATGAGTATACTCAAATCAAAGTTAAAGTGACTTCCATAAACAGAAAAATCAATTCATAAAAAAAGTTATAATAAAAGTTTCGAAAACTGTATATAAACAACCACTGGACGAGTACCCCAGAAATAGGCACAGAGCTGGTTATCCTAATCAACAAAATGAACAAACCGAAGGAAGACAAAGTGGAAAATGGTAATGGAGAAAGACTGGTCAATAACTTATATTGAATCTAAAGAAATTTAAAAATAAACAAAACAACAAAATGAAACAAAAAATTGAATTTCACAATTTTAAATTTGAAAACTTCTTGAGGTTACTTATTATTATGCTTATAAATAAAGAATCAAGAAAAGAAAAAAGTTTATAAAAAAATAAATTTCATATAAGAATATAATTGAGAAATTACCGTCCTACGAATGTTTTTAATTAAATATAAATATTTTATAAAAGCTTCCCATACAGGGTCTCTCATATAAAAGCTACATATTTCATATTTCAGGTACAAATGCAGTATAAATGGGAATGAAAAGATTGATATATAAATTTTTAATAGTAATCCAATTAAATTAACATTAAAATTTATATAACTAACAGTTTACAAAATTCACAAATAAATAATAATTTTGCGATGCTGTAAAACCTATGTTGAATTTAAACCCGAACTTAATATATTTTTAATAACTTTTGGCAGACTAATGGGGTCCTACGAAGCAGAAGCGATACTAGGAAGAGGATTTGGCATATAATCGAAAAGTTTGAAAATGAGAGTGGTATATGGAAGTTAATAATTTTATTATAATTTTGAGTAATCCCACGTACACATTAGTTAGTAGAAGTAGATACCCTTTGATAATGTGTTAGCCACTATTATTTACTAAAATTTAACTAATTTAATTGGTGAAAATAATAAATAAACCACTTCGATTTTTCATAAATATATTAGTTTCACCTTTTTTCAAATATTTTGAATCCTAATTAATGTTTTTTTAATTTCTTAATTTTATTGTTAAAATTATTTTATTATTTTAACGCTTTGTTTAGTTCTGTTAAAAATTCTAATTAAAATCATTCGTATAGATCAGCGGTTCTCAACCTATTTACGACGCGACCCCCAAATTTTCTTGCTAATTTTCTGCGACCCCAACAATGTCAGTAATAAAAAATAGTTATCAATTAGGTACTTTGTTTAAAATTCATATTAAAAAAGATATATATCTAAAAAAAACGGGTTGGGTACAACTCGCCGCGCACGATTCGCCGCGGCACGATTCGCCGCCGGCACGATTCGCCGCCAAGCACGATTCGCCGTGGCACGATTCGCCGCGGCACGATTCGCCGTGGCACGATTCACCGAGAGCTTACAGCGCCACATATGAATAATCTTCGGAATTAAACAAGAAGAAAATTATTCGATGTGTTGACCTTTTGTATTTACATGATTACACAGGTCAATTGATATGGTTCAAATTCTATCTTTCATACCTCTTTACCTTCCATGTTTTTGTAAGTTAGGATTAAAATTTGTCGTTATAAATTTCCAATTTCTAATTGGTAACGGTATATTGACTAATCGCATTATACCGTTTTGAAGAAGAAAAATCCAAACAATTTTAAATGTCCAACCGTCACTTCCTAATTTATTCATCCTCAAGTACTTCAATAGGTAATAAAATGGTGTATTTTATCCCTTAGCCAATTGGTTCGAAAGGTACTACATGGGCGAAAGAAATCGTAGAGGCAATGGTAGGCAATCTTGACATTAGTCAATGATTTAGAGAATCGGGATATATTAGAATACCTTCGTGGTTTGGCCCACAATTTCGAAATGTTGGAGGCTTAATTGAAAATGAACGAAAATATAAATAACTACTGTTGTTTTTTCTAACTTTTGAGAAATTTATCTATTTAATCTATTTAATTTGTTTAATTTATTTAATTCATTTTTATGAGTTAAAAATCTATCGAAGATTATTAATAGATGGGGTTACTGAACGGATAAAAATAAAAAACTCACGGCGAATCGTGTCGCGGCGAATCGTGCCTCGGCGAAACGTGCGCGGCGAATCGTACCGTTCCCAAAAAAAACACAAATACTCAACTTGTACTTTTACTATTTTTTTTCTATTTTCAAAATTTCATTTTTTCTGTTTTACATTTTCGAGATCACCTTGTTCAGAAACCTAAAGATTTCCAAGAAATAAAAAACAATTGGGTAGCGGTCTGTCTGTCGTTAGAATTTGTTTCTCGCTTTATTTCTGATGAACCGTCCAACCAATCACGACCAAATTTTGTATAATAGTAGGCTCTTTATGGTGGAAAGGTGAAAATAAGGTTTTCGTCACGATCATCTGTCAATCAGGAGTGCCACTACAAGAAAATAACACAAGATTTCTAAAAACGATTTTGTCTTGTGATAGGTTATTTTAAAGACCTTGAAAAGCTTTATCCAGAATAGATGATATTAATTTTCTATCTGTCATCAGTCAAAAATTACAAGCTGTCAAATTTGAAACTTCAAGAGTTAATAACTCATGAAGTACTAAAGGGATCTTAACCAAACTTGGTATGTAGCAACATTGCCCTTACAGGTCTTGTCAGTATATGGAAGCATATAAACTCGATTTCCTATGGTATTTCTGCGTCGATGGCAGTTAAACGTTTAGAACGAATGTCTGATGGGTTCTAATAATGAAAATAAGGTTTTGGCAAAGAAATCTTTGCCAGGGCTATCACAATAAAACAAATTTTTAAAATGAAAATGTCATCATATATCTGGAAATGTTTAACAGGATGAGATAAAATTTTGTGTGCTGATAGAGCTTTTAAAATACAAGTATTGGTGAGAAGAAATAAAGAATAATTTACTTTTTGGTCTAGGACGTTTGAACGCGGCCGGTTGAACGCGGCCGGTTGAACGCAGCCGGTTGAACGCGGCCGTTTGAACGCAGAGCCGGTTGAACGCAGGGACGTTTGAACGCGAGGACGTTTGAACGCAGGGACCTTTGAACGCAAGGACGTTTGAACGCAGGAACGTTTGAACGCGAGGACGTTAGAACGCAGGGACATTTGAACGCGAGGACGTTAGAACGTAGGGACATTTGAACGCGAGAAATTTGATGCAATTGCACCCCCGTTGTTATATTTAAATGTAGGATGGTATTCTGCACGAATGACTACGGATAGCTGAAAAAAAATGTAAACTGCCCTCCAAAGAAAAAAACAAGACCAATCTCTAGTCCATTAGCAGGTTAGTTACCTTAGGTAACTTAGGTAAGGGGACGTCTATTAATTACGTGAGGCAAGTTTGGCAATTTTTTGACTCCCCCCCCTAGTAAGATGTTGTGAGATTTGGCTTGAACCCTCCCCCCACCTTAATCTCAGGTGAGATGGTTTTGTTTTACTTACAATTTAACCCAGTTTTCTCGCAATTTTACAGTAACAAATTACGTGATATTTTCCGAGACCCCTCCTTTTCCCCACTTGAGATTGGGTGAAATTCTGCTCAACCCCCCCCTTAAACGCTTTGCGTAATTTAAGGACGTCCCCTAAGCTAAATCTTACCTATGTATTATTTATTGGAAAAACTATAAATAAAAATATCAAATTAAATAAAAAATATCATATTAAATTATTAAATCGGTAACCTAATAATAACGTCTGGCATTTAATTAATATGAGGAGTACTGTAACATGAGACAGTTTCTACACACTTATTTTAAAAATTAGAGTGATGATAAACTGCTCAAGTAAATTGATTTCAAAAGTACCTGTTAGTATCTGTTATTGGTTCATTCTATTAATTATCCAAGAGCTGTTAGTCAATCTTTACCACAATTAGATGATTCTGAATCATCTGATTTGCCGTAGTTGCGCTTATCAAAACCGATCTTCCGCTCCGGTCCCCTACGCTCTGGACCGTTTTAACAAACGCTGTATTCACTAAAAATATCTCCGTAGTCCGGTCCTACTCGGCAAAGTGTGCTACTAGGAAGAGGGTGACCTTCGTGATATTCGTACCTTTGTAATTAATTACACGCAATAATTCTAAACCATTATTATACTATTAAAAAATACTATTATTTTAAATAATAATTAATAGACCCTCTTTCCCAAAACTTTTTTCCAAAATTTTGTCATAATAAAATGCACCGGTCATAGGTCGGGGATGGTGCAATTTCTCATGTTTAAACGTCCTTATTATATTTAAATATAATTTTAATACATAAAACAAAAATTAATTATAAAAATATAATAATATTAAAATAATAATAATAAGAAGAAGACCGTCACGAATGTATGCGTCGATTGCTAAGCCGAAATCACCGGTTCGATCCCGAGTGGAGTAAAAACTTTATTCTGACCGTCTTCCCTGGGCAGGTAACGGCAAACCACCGAGGTATCTGCCTAGAGAACCCTTCTAAAGAAAAATAAGTGGTCACGATGCTCTTACGTAGAGCGAAGAAATCTGAGAGAGAATAATAATATTTAAATATAATAAGGGGGTTGGGTGCAATTGGATATAATTTCTCGCGTTCAAATGTCCCTGCGTTCAACGTTCTCGCGTTCAAACGTTCCTGCGTTCAAACGTCCTTGCGTTCAAATGTCCCTGCGTTCAAACCTCCTCGCGTTCAAACGTCCCTTCGTTCAACCGACTCTGAGTTCAAACGGCTGCGTTTGACAGTTATCAGTAATTTAATTAACTCTTCTTTAAAACAAAAAAATTGTGTGGTGTTGGTAAAAAATCGTAAGTACGGTAATATTGGGAATTTTTGGAAAAGCCTTCGGCCACATGGCCATTTCTTGAGTAACCACTAATATGGAACACACCAAACAAATCTCCGTAAATGTATAACAGATTCTGTTAGCATTTGGTGTACTAATGATTGGAGGTATTGCGACAGAAGTGACGATATTGTTTTACTTATTAATTACTTCCTTGACCTTGATGTTTTGATACGAGTGTATCAATCTTATCTTCAATTGTTTGAGCAAGGGAAACCTTAAAATTCAGGTTTCTAATTTCTAGTTCAAATTCAAAACTAAGTAATTTTGAAAAAAAATCGCTAAATTTTCTGCGACCCCCTAAAACAGATCCGCGACCTCCAGGTTGAGAATCGCTGGTATAGATAACTTGGAATATTTCATTTGTATCTAAAACAGTATTGCTGGTAATTTATGGGAAATCTTTGATTTTCTGTTTTATTGGTTTGTTATTATTTGTTACATAAACTTTTTGAATACTAATAGTTTGTTTATATACTAAACAATAACAAACAATAATATGTTTGCCGAAGTGAAAAGTTTTACGATTAATTTATGTTGTTTTTAAGCAATTAAACATTCAAGCAAATATTTTCAACTGCTACTTTTCCAATTTTTATTTATTATGTTTTACTGTAACTTTCAATTGGATATTTTTCCCCACGGGTATAATGCTAAGTAGCGAACATAATAATTAACTTTTAATTTGCGATTGCATTTTTCAAAATTATGTAAACAATTAATTAGGTAACGTAAACAGTACCAAAAAAATTCCAAAGAAAATAACAGTTTGAGATAATTGAATAAATTCTGTTAGGTACTTCAAATGAAATCGATTTGTGTATAATCAATTAATTTATTTAGTTTAGCTTTTCCTTAATAATTAAACTCTCATACCTACGTTTGTAGTCCTGGTAGAGAATTACACGAAAAGTTGCATTTTTTAAATTTTGTGTAAGTAAATGTGCTATATGTTATGTAGGCGTTGGAAAATTCTAAATCGATACAATACTACCAACTATAAGCTCTTTGTCAGTTTATTGTAATTTATTACCTGTGTAAAGGTTTACACATTTGATCTGAAGCAACATTTATAAGATAGCTTCAAGAACAGACACTTACAACAGCCAATTTTTCAGGAAATATTTTTAAATTTATCCAGGTATATTTTTGCAAATTTGCTTTTAGGTCGCAGTTCATTGTACAAAGCATAATTTGTAATTTATAAAGAATAATTAATTCTAGTGGGTCTGGCCAAAATTTGAAAGTATCATAACCTAACATTTAGCTTAGGTTAGGAGCCGTATGATTCCGTAAGGAATAATATTTACATATTTATTCCGTATAAACTTCATATGCCCGTTTACACCGTAATTCTCTTGCATTAGCGTTAAATAATTCCTCAAGTCAAAAACAGCTTATATTTGAAGGTACCAAAATCTATAGAGACCGTGAAATGCTGAAATTCACGTTATCGCAAGGTCTGTACCGGTGTCGCAACAGGTTATATGCCCTGTGAGCCATATTTTAATATGCTATTGCATTATACTGCAAGAGAAGTATCATCGTTCCTAGATGATAAGATCAAACCACAGTTTGTTTTCAATATTATCTCAAAGTTTGAAGTAATTCAAACTTAAATTTTCACTAAATACAATGGAAATGCTTGGCGAATATTAAATGAAAAGTTTTAAATAACTTTTTGCTTGAAAATAATTCAGCCTAATGATATCGCTTGTTCCATAAAATTCCATAGAAATCATGTATCAATGATTGCTAAATACTCCTTAGGGAAGGTCGATGGTGCAGTGAAATGCAGTCGTTACAAATTGATGTTGAACCGCAACTCGTAATTGCATGAACTTGAGTAAACTTTGCAATTCCATGACATAATACCAAAGGGTTCAACAGCTAAAAATTGATTAGCTTATATGTATATATTTCCAATAAACAAATTCTTGTTTTTTATCTACATACTGAGAAGTAGCCTTAGATATTTGTATTGAAGTTTGAATATTGAAATTTTGATTATTTTAAATTTAGGGAACAGCCGCGAACTATCACATATCCTAAATAATTTTTTTAGTTGTTTGTGGTAACATAATAATAATTATTAAGAGATATTTAAAAAAATTACAGTGCAGCCTTAAATCGAAAACGCAGAGAATATGGTTAGTACTACGACAAAATTGAATTCACTGTTTATCCAATCAAAACGGCTGGAAACTGAATTAATCTTAAGTTTTCTTTAACCTCAGCTTCTGGAAAATTGTTCGCTTAGGACTAATATTTGCCGGACGATTATTCGCCGAACAATTGTTCGCCTAGGACTTTTGTTCGACGGACAAATGTTCGTCGGGTCTGTTTGTGTCACATTATCTCCCGAACGGTTACGTACTTTTTTGACAGCATGTTTGTAATGATCAAGCGAATGTTCCTGGCTGATCAAATACAAATTCAGTTTCCTAATATATAAAATCCCAGTACGCTGCTGCTCCTGCTCCAGCGATTCGTTTTTTGGTGAAAAGAGGAACACTCTGATTAGTCGATTTTTTTACCAACCGAGAAATATATTAAACTAAGATTAAGACTAAAAATATTTGAAAAATAAAATAATGAATAATTCCGGTATAAGAGAAAACAATTAAAATTTAGCAATCATTAGTAATCAAAACTGAATGAGTTAACTGAACATTCTTATATATAAAATCCCAGCGCGCTGCTGCTGCTCCTGCTACAGCGTGTCATTTTTTGGTAGAAAAAAAACTGATTTCCCTCACTTTTGCTTAAAAATTCCAATTTTCCGATTTTCCTGGCGAAATTTGAAAAATTAGAAATTCCCTATCTTCTCCAAGTATTCTAATAGAGTGGAAATCCTGCGATATGCACTGGAGGGTGTTCCACACCCCCCAGACCCCCCGGTTTACAATTTTACCAACCGAAAAATATATTAAACTAACTAACTAACCGGGAAATTTAACCTTCGGCTAGAAAAAATTAAAACTTGGAAAGCATATTTATTCAATTACCTTACTAATACTCATGGAGTTTAGCAGCAACTTTCTGTGCTACTTTGATAGTTAATTATAAAAATAACATAAAAATATAAAGCCAAAATTTTAAACCGGGGGGTCTGAGGGGTGTGGAACACCCTCCAGTACATATCACAGGATTTCCACTCTTTAGAATACTTGGAGAAACCGGAAAATTTGGATTTTTGGATTACTAGAATACCTACAGAACCCAGAATAATTATACAAATTTCGTTAGGAAAAGCTGGGAAATTTTTTGTTCTTGAGCAAAAGTGAGAGAAATTAAATCGGTGGGCTAAAGAAAATTAGAATTTGAGAAACTTATTTATTTTTATATTATGAAAAATTTTTAACCTTTTTGCGTTATTTTGAAAATATAGAAAAACGGGGAATCCCCCAGTAGCGGGAAACGAAATTAAATGTTTAAATATTATACCGCTTAAAATAGATCCAAAGTCCAGCTGCCCGTCCACGGACGGCCTTTCCAGCTAGTTCTATATATACATCTATAGTTGAGATATTACATCAAGTTGGTAAATGCTTTGTTCAAAAATAAAATTGAAAATTTGAAAACCTTTGACTGCAAAAAAATGAAAAATAAAAATTAATAATAAAAGCACCTTACTTTAAAAGCTACTGTTCCTTTTAAAAGGGAAAAAATAATTATTTCTTCTTCACTCAACAACATGAACTCTCGGACACTTAACTCGAAAAATTAACCCCCCCCCCCCGCAAGCACGGTTGTTTTTTACACTTTTGTCAATGCATTTACCGAAAACTTGAAGCCCAAGGATTGCAGCATCAGTGATATTACGTATGTTACCAATTCATGCGTTTGTACCACAAATCATCTAACGATTTGGAAATTTATTAAGTCTTCAACTGGAGCAAAGTAGAAATCAAACTCTGATTGAGCAATATATTGCCGTTCAGCAGCCCCAGTTGAGATAAAAGAAATACCGCGATGTCGCCAAACGCATCGATTTGCTTGATTACCTGCGTGGCCTAGCTCACAACTATAATTTTTGATGTGTTGGATTATTTGCACTAGGTAATTTGATCCCTGGTAATTTCACCTCTTGGTAATTAAATCTCCCTGGCAAATTAATTCCCGGTAATTTCGCCCCCAGTAATTTCACCCCTTGGTAAATGGATCCCCCGATGAATTGGTCCCCGGTAATTTCACCCCCGGTGATTTCACCTAACGGTGGATCTCTCTTTTAACGGTGATACAAATCTGAAAGTAACACTAACCTACATAACCGATGGATATCTTCACGGGGATATCTCTGTTTTACAGGCAATTTCGCTAAAGAAAAATCATTAACTAACATTCACCTAGACATAACCGATGCATATCTTCGCGCGGATATTTCCTACTACGCAGGGTAGTATATAAGGAGGTGGTTTTGGCGAGTCCAAACCCCCCCCTCCATGGGTAAAATAATTCTAAATAATTACTACACCACAAGAATTAATTTAAAATACGGGCATATATCAACCTTTTTTAAATTCCAAGATCCCGCCCCCCTATTACCAATGTCTAACTACAGACCTGGTTTCCTGGAAGCTATAAAAATGCATCTACTGTTTATAATAAATTTTAGGAAAAAATTATTTTATAGGTTAAATATTTTTTTTTTAATTAATTTTTGACCTTGACTTTGTCAAATTGCCAGACTTATGTAAATATAGAACCAATACTTAAATCCACAACGTGTTGATGCACACTGGAAGGCCAAGCTAAGAAATTCTGTCAAGTCCGAGATTCGAACTCAGAATTTCCGCTCTGTAACTCAACCAGCGATTACACCAATCCACTGCTGTGGTTGTTAAATATTTTAAAAGTTTTGATAGTTCCTTCTTTACGGCCGATTTTACCCAAGAAAAATCATAAACTAGCACTAACCTACAGAACCGATGCATATTTTCGCGCGGATATCTCTTTTTACGGAAAATGTAGCTAACACCAAATTACAAAACATGAAGAGGAACAATTTTGTAAAATAATGTAGTATTTTAATAAATTATTTTAAATATAAAAAATGTACATATTTTAAGTAATTCATTACAAAAATGCAGTGAAATAATATAAATCGTAATTGGGGATAAAACTACCGGTGTCAAAATTACCGGGGACCAAATTACCCGAAGATGAAATGACCTGGTGGCCAAATTACCGGGAGTGAAATTACCAGGGGTTTAAATTACCGGTGACTACGTGGTTATTATATGTAAGATTTTAAAGTTTTTATTTTAAATTTAACCTTTAGCAAAGTTTTAAATTATGTCAATTGTAATATTTTTTTCAAACAGCTCTACAATTGCACTTCTGGCTTGATGAAATAAAATAAAAAATCCAAAATCACTAAAAATACAAGAACTGTTATGATATGAAACTATTGAATTATATAGGACTAGGTAGATCAAGGCTCTCATATAGATCTGAAGCAACGGCGGCTCGTCAGAGGAGGCAAGAGAGGCTGAGCCTCCCCTAAAATTCAGAACTATTATTAAAACTATAATAATAAAATTCTCGTCCAAACTTTGATAATATAAACTTAATTATTGAGCTTAGTGGACTAAAATCAAACTCAGTTTTTACGAAGTCGACGTTTCGAAGACTTTATGTCTTCATCTTCAAGACTAGAAGAGAAGCATAAAGACATAAAGTTTTCGAAACGTCGACTTCGTAAAAACTGAGTTTGATTTTAGCCCACTAAGCTCAATAATTAATTTTATATTATTATTAAAACTCTTAAAATAAAACGTAAAAAGTGAATATTCGGTTAATCAAAGAAGCAGAATGCCTTGCCTAGAACATACATTACTGTACTGGTGATAATTTCGAGATTACTCCAAAGACATTTCTCGTAGGATACAGATTAACCTTGAGTGACTCTGCATTGACTAAAACCTCCGCAAAATTACAAAAATGCCGCCATCGCTTTAATGTGGTATTCTTTGTTGTGTATCCAACGTCGCTCTTTCATGACGTAGATGGGCGTTAGCCTCATTTGTGAATCATGTGTTTTCGTATACCTATAAATAGCATCATCCAAGATCATTTATTTTTAATTTAAAAAGGTTGAGATGGGACCGAAAGGAGAATCGCTGATCTAATCTAGTGTACAAGTGAACGGAAATCTTAGAAAATTCAGAGATATCTCTCCGACAGGAGAGACGAGATGGTCTGCGAGCTGCTGGCGGAGTTGGATTTGCATGTAAGCAATACGGGATCAGAGCTCACATTCCGCCGTGGAGTGTCATCGTCAATCATAAACATAACGGTGACAACAGCACCTACGTGCCGAAGGCTGACGAACTGGAGAGTCTCGGATGAAGTCACCCTCAGCGACCACGCCTATGTAATAATTACCGTGGACAAAGATAAACCTCCTGACAAAGTAAGACTCTCACAGAAGTGGGTGACCATGAAGCTAAATAAACCGGAAATGATGAAAGCCATAAAAAAACACATAATGGGGCAAAACATAAACACAGCAAGAGAACTTATTGACGCTTCCGCCAAAATTTGCAATGAGTGTATGCCACGTCGGCGGAGTTTCGCGGGACGTCGAGTGGCGTATTGGTGGAACGATGACATCGCTGGACTTCGTTGAGAATGTCTTGTGGCAAAGATTCCAACGAAAGCGGTTCAGATGAGGCTATGAACAAGCCAGAGAAGAAAAAGCCGAAGCCAAGCATACCAAGAAGGAACTTGCAAAAACATTTTAACAGAGCAAGAAGGCACACTGGGACAATATTATCCGGGAGGTGGATCATGATGTGTGGGGAATGGGTTATAGTATTGTGACAAAAAGACTTGGAAAACCGCAGAAAGAATACACAGCATAGTGTAGACTCTATTTCTCACTCATCCAACTTTTACTGCAGAGAAACAGTCCGTGACACACATGGATGTTCCAGTCTTTACTCCGGACGAACTGAAAGATGCCGCTCAAAAGATCCCGGGTAATAAAGTACCGGGACCGGATGGGATCCCCTCCACCATCGTAAAAACCATAGCTGGATGCTGCCCGGACAAACTGCTCAAGGTCTATAACAACTGCCTCATGAAAGGAGAATATCCGAAAGAATGGAAGAAAGCCAGACTCATTCTCTTGAGAAAGGGGACAAACCTTTAGAATCCCCAAATTTCAACCTTCCGATATTCCCCCTCGATGAGATGGGCAAACTTTTTGAAAGGCTCCTAGTCAAAAGACTTCAGGACGAGATAGAAAGAACTGGATGACTCGCCAAAAACCAATATGGGTTTAGAAGAAGCCATTCAACCACAGATGCTCTAAAACGGATCACCAAAGAAATAAAACAAACGAAAGAAGGCACCTGGCGAACAAGGAACTACGTAGCGGTAATAACGATGGACGTACGAAACGCTTTTAATTCTGTGAAATGGGGCGACATCTTGGAGACTTTAAAAAAGAGAGAAATAAGAGAATATTTGTATAATATTCTGGCAGATTACCTAGCAGACAGAGCGTTAGAAATAAAAGAAGATGCATTATCAGAAGAGATTAGCATTACTAGCGGAGTTGCGCAAGGATCTGTTCTTGCCCCACCTCTATGGAACGTGTCGTATGGTGGTGTTTTCAAAATTTAGCTGCCTCCCGGAGTCACTCTTGTGGGATTTGCAGATGACGTCACCATACTTGCGTCGGCAAGGCAAGCAGCAGATCTCACTGCAAAAGTAAACACAACGCTCGACAGACTAAGAACATGGATGACAGAGCACGGACTAAGGGTGGTGCCAGAGAAAACGGAAGCTTTACTTCCAATAGGGAGGAGGAAACCCCCAATAACCCACTTTTCCATCGAAGGGGAAGTCATTACACCACAAGATACTCTGGTGAGTTTGGGGGTGACATTAGATAGGCGCCTAATTACAAAGCACATCTCCAAAAAGCAGCAATAAAAGCGGGAAAAATACTCTTGGCAATCCAGAAATTGATGCCAAACTTGAAAGGACCAAGGACGAGTAGAAGAAAACTATACAGCTCAGTTATCCACTCGATCCTCCTATATGGAGCACAGATATGGTATGAAGCCATGCACGTTGAAGCCTACCGCAGTATATTAGCAAAGGTCCCAAGAAGAGCGGCAATAAGAAAAGTTAGCGCATACCGAACAGTATCGGAAAACGCAGTCCTTGTAGTTGCTGGAATCATGCCCATATATTTAAAAGCCCAGGTACGCCAGAGAATTTATAACAAGCAAGACAAGAACAAAGTGATGAGTGAATTACTTCAGCAATGCCAGCTGCGATGGGACGACGGAAATAAGGGCAGATGGACTTACACCTTAATAAGAAATATCAAAGAATGGATAGAGCGGATACACGGAGAAATGGAATTCCATGTGACCCAGGTTCTTACGGACCATGGTTGTTTTAAACACTACTGCACAGAATGGGGCTTAGATCCTCTGCAAAGTGCAGCTACTGTGACGTGTTCAGCTGTGCACATTGGGAGACAGACAGACGATCACTGTACAATAGGCTGGGCAAGACGCTGACAGAAACAAACATGATCGAAACTATGCTCGAAAGTGAAGAACAATGGATCGAAGTGGCAAACTTCATACAGAGGATAATGCATCGAAAAGAAGAAGATGAACGTTATGAACAACAAAACACTTAATATAACCGACCAGGAGAAAATAAAGGAAGCTATAGTAATCTGCATCTGCAAATACAGAAAGAAGAACAAAGAAGAAATTCTACGAAGTTTAAGAAGTCTACAAAAATTTAGGAAATTGTGGGAATTCTTGAGAAATCTATAGTCAATGATTAGGCTCCTCAAATGAAACAGATTCTGAAGACGTCTAGAATTAAAAAAAAAATTTTAGAATTTTTAAGGGTATTACGCGAACGTTCGGTTAAGAATCATTACCAATAATTTTGATCCCAGAATAACAACCGCTAAGGTGTAGAAAAGTAAGGTTGCATTCCTGGTTGCACCGGAAACAGTTTATTAACCTTTGTTTTGCACGTAATTTTGGTTTTAATAAATTGATTACCAATATTCGTTAAACGAATTCTTCACCCTAAGAAGAGTTCAATAAACCAAAAAAATTAAAAATTTTAATAAATAGCTTATAAGTGCTTACAGATTAATTACAGCCATGGGTACGAAACCGGCAATAATAACACTTTATATCCACTGGCGTTGAAAAGTTTTGAAACAATATAAAAAGTTAAATTATGACTTTATATCAACAAAAGCTTCAAGTTTCAACATTTTTCACGAAATACAATTCAAAATGTTTGTATTGTATTGAAACTTATTTTCCCAATTTTGGAGTAAAAAATGAAATAAAGTAAGTTCATATTTTCGAAGTAATTGAGATGAGTTTCGCAAATCTGCAACATTTCCATCGTCAGTCTCAGAGACTCATTCTCCAGTCTTGTAGAAATAGACTTTTTTTATTTTATTTTACTGGTTATTTGTTTTCAGTCTCTTGAGAGTTAGCATGCCCAAATCGAATTGCACCCATAATGCAAGGCAATGGCGGCTTGTCAGGGTAGGCTGGAGAGACAGTACCGCACCAAGCCAATAAGCTAAATTTCACGAAAACATAATTAATATTCTTGAAAAATTCTAAAAATTTCCTAAATGACAACTCGGCGACATACCACTTGGCAAACGGTCAATTAACTCGGTAATGGAAAACATTAGAAAAATAATAAATTATTGTAACCGTAATAAGTTTTATACAGGATTTAAGAATAAACTATTTTATTATTTATTTCTTAATGTAATACCCACAAATAGACCACATACATTAAATGTGGACACAATAGTTTATCTACTATGTATTTATTTGTGCATTTTCATTTCAGTGACCTCAAGAAATAAATAATTTTATTGTATTGATTTAGAAAAGTATTTGTTTCCGAATACATTTCACCTTATTTTACTATTTTATCTATGTTTAAATTATTTAACTTTTGCTTACATTGGAAACTTACTACTATCATTTGGGGATTTCCCTTGGTTAGTGTGCTGAAAAGTTTACCGAGAAAAGCTTTCCCGATCGAGATTCAAATCTAGATTTTAAATTGTTAGGATGCTATCGACTAGGTCAGTAAGGTGAAAAGTTCTCAACAGCCGGCACCCGTGACCCAATTTACCACGCAAAGTTTAATGGCTGATAAAGATTTTGCGGAATCATTTATAAAAACATGAAAAATCGACTTACGTGCGTGAATATTTTTCACAAGTATTAGGTTTACGTAAAACTTTACGTAACGCGGCAATAGACGGAGTAACGCGAAGCAACGCCGCGTTTAAGCCAATCAAGATTGTTAATTGTGGCGTTGCGTCACGTTACTCCGTCTGCTTAAACTAAGCAGTAGTTACAATAGCGACTACGTTATTATTTTATTATTATTAATAATTATATATTATTATTCAAAAATAGTGTTTAACTTGGATGATTAATTTAGGTAAAAACTTGATCTTAAAAATAATAATTAGGAAGCTTTCAAGTTTTAACCAAGTATTCGTAATATTTTATCGATATAAGTTTTCCTTCGTAATTTGGGTCTAAAATCCATTATGTATATAAACACACATACACGAACAAATATAATTGAATAAAGACTTGATAATAGGTTTATTTCAAAATTGCCTAACAATTTTGTATACCAACATCAGTTTGGTAGGCAGAACAAAATACCAAGTAGCGATAAAGAAAGATGGAAAAGATTTGTTCATTTTCACTTTAAGTGCAAAGGATACAATTTGTATGTTAGGTTTCTTTTAACAATCTGCAACTAAACCACAGCAGTGCCAGTTGGTGTAATCGCTGGTTGAGCAATTTCGTTGCTTGCCGATGAACAACGCCAGTAGTATGGTTAATTGAAAACAAAATAAATGAATCAATCTGCAACTACCAAATCTTTGTTGGCAAATTAGAGAATTCTCTCAATTTCGTTAAACGAAATATGTAAATATGTTTCTAATAAGCATAAAAATTTTTTAGTCGAATTAAAACTTCCCAAATATACGGATCAATATTCTTTCAAAGGCGAATTTTGTGCATCATAAATATTAAATTTCTGGATTAGATTATCCAATAAAAGTCATTTTAGATGAAAGATTTGACATTGTATTTAATATTTCTTTTTTTGTTAACAATAAAATTTTAATATATTTCGGTATCTTTCCTTATTACATTACAGGTAAAATGGCAGTCGTAAACCTATATTCTTCAACTGCTGATTTTATTTTGATCTACATTTCATTTAAAATAATGCAATATTTTGTTTTCAAAAAAAAATCAGTAATAAAAATGGTTTGCTTTTGAAGTTCCTATTAGTTTTTGAGGTAGAACACTCACAGACATTTTTGAAAATGTAAATTTTCAGTTTCATCAAAATTACAAAAGCTTTTCCACGCTTTTATAGCTTTTATACTAATAACGTAATTTTTCAAGTTTAAAATAAGAAAACTAAAATCATTAAAAGTTTGTAGTTGTGTCATAAATACAATGGAAAATCTATAAAGCGATATTTGTTATGTTTCTTGTCAGCGCTACTTCTTTATTCAAGGCAATAGCGTTTGAAGAATAATTGATAAATATTTCCAATCCACTTCGATGTTATAAAATACACTTATCAATGCGTGTCAATGTTATCTGAATTGTTAAATTCTCTTTCAAATAAGCATTAAACACAAATTTGAAATTTGTTTCAGGGCTGGATCGTTACCTACTATTCGTAAGTCTACGATTGTGGTGCGTTATTTTTTATTTATAAAAAAAGCGAATAAATTGCGAAAAACTATCCAATTTGCTTGTTACATATATAACACAGTCGTAGTCCTATCCAAACAACAGAAAAGAAAACCTCTGTCAGGGTCAATGATAAAATTACATGTTTAGTATGAAAGAAAAGTCAGGTGCCCAAAGCTTTAACACAAACATTTTTTTTGTTATTTTGAAATTCAATTCAATTATAAATAAACTATTTTATAACTTTTTACATTTTACAGCTTAACGTGAAATCGAAACCATGGTACTAATAAATTATTAGTAGCAACTATCGATTTTTAAATATGAAATTTAAATATTATTGCTTTTTGTATTATGATTTCTTTTAAGTATCTGACAATTCATAAATACATAATCGAACACTTTCCTTAAGATATACAGTAGAACTTCGCTTACGTGCACTCCCAAATATATGTACAATTAATTAATTAATTGGGAACTCGATTATATTATAATAATAAAATAAATTATAGCGAAGAACAGCTGTACATACCCTGATCGCGTCGGATACATTGCCGAGATATAAAACCCAAAATCGATCTGTGGGCTATGGGGTAGGCCTCGAGAAACCTTAGTAAGTCATCTTGGCTTTGCCCAAGTTGAATTTAATCAATAAAAATTATAAATATAACAGTAAGGGAGAACATATTATTTATAACTAGCAATGCCTTTGTGGTTTACAATAACAGAAACAAGTTATAACAAACTATTCAGTAAGATGAAAAAATTCGTTCACAAATGCTCCTGTAGGCATCAACCCTAGCATCGAAAGGGAATTTCCACGTTGAATGTACAAACTGAATTTTTGAATTAAGAAACTCATCAGAAACTTTGCATCGCTACTCCAAGGGTTCAAGGTCTCTACAGCAGAAGCTACGAAATTATAATGATTTTTGACACAAAATTCCCAAGTGACTTAGAGCCAGAATATCCACGCACGTAGCGTCCCTTACTAAAGTTATCTGGTCTCTTACTATCGTCTTGTGAAATCACCACTGTATCCAGGAGACTAGAAATACAGTAAAATGATTTTTAAAACAAAAAATTAATAATCTTTACAATTTGAATCATTCACTCATACTCCCCGCGTAAACACACTTCAACCGGGATGGGCCTTTTCGGCGCGACAATGTTTTGACGTAAGCCGATTCTACATAAAGAATTTTTGACGCAAATGATTATAAACATTTACTTCTTAAAAAATTAACTTGAATTGTGATCAGGCAGACATTCTATAAGAACCACCATGTTGATACTATACTAACTTATTCTATGTTTAATTATTTATTTTTTGGTAATTTTATTAAGGCCAGGTTACCCTTCACGAGAATGAAATATTTCACCAATAAACACCGTGCATGGCTTTATTTGACGGGAGCTGGACTCGCTATTTCTGATTTTCTTTTTATAAATAAAATTGGAATTCCTTCATCTAGTTCATCTTGATAGTTCATCGTCTGATGATGCCATAGTATGGTGAAAACGTTTGCGATAATTTATACTTACAGTGTATTTTACATGTGATAACTTAAA
The DNA here is from genome assembly GCA_958510845.1 of Cantharis nigra. Lineage (NCBI taxonomy): Eukaryota > Metazoa > Arthropoda > Insecta > Coleoptera > Cantharidae > Cantharis > Cantharis nigra. The sequence goes on along the minus strand of OY294034.1, from coordinate 5,599,007 downwards.
AAGATTTAAGTTCAAAAAAGTGTTTTGTGCATTTTTAGGGTTTTCTAAAATATTGATAGAAGAATACGTTACAAAAAAACTCATTTTCCAAAGTATTTATTTTATGTGAAATATATTCCCGAATTCATGCATTTTTTTATGCCTTTTGATGGTAACCTCCTTTTAATAATTTATTGTATAGAACAAAAAGATACAGCTATACAACTATTTTTTACAAAATTCCCAAAAAAGTTGAGTTCAGATTGGCTAGTAATATCTAAACATCTGGTTTATTGATTATAAAGCTTAGTATGTTAGCTGAATAACTGCTGACGCTAAGGTACCGGGTTCGAATCCGGAAAAAGTCTAAAATTTCTAGTAATCGTCTCCGTCCTTCGGAGGGCACGTAAAGCCGGCGGTCCCCCTGGGTTGCTGATTTGCCCTCATCAACAAAAAATCCAAGGTTACAGGCACAATCTGCCTCAGATTCAGATGTAAAGCAATTAATATGCTCACAGACTATCACTTCGGCTCTATCTTCGATAGAAGACAGCCCGAGGTCAAGGCAAGCAGGATTTATCCAGAGCCGTAACTAGGGAGTGGCGAGTAGGGCCCCCGCCAAGGGCGCAACTGCCAAGGGGGCGCAAAAGTGACCTTTTTTTTAATAGAAAATTTTGTTAAGAAAATAAATTCCACGTACTTTATTGGGGCGACACCCGGGCCATCCCTGCCGGCCCATTACGACGGGAGTTGGAAGGGGGCCCAATTTTACAGATTTGCCAAGGGCGCAGCCTTTACGGTCCTGCATTTATCCTAGCCTAAAAGTGGAAAAAGAATAAAGGGTTCCCACCATTTTACATTGAAGGAAGCGTCGATGCTTCTCTGAACCACAGAGTTAGAGGTTATACATTTATAATTTCGGTAAATTACATATTTCAAATTCTATTTTGATATGATGCGGTGTGTCAGAAGTCGAGAAGCGGTTAGAAATATTAATTGTTTAGTTACCTCTAATCTAATAAAATTAAATCTTGCGCCGAACCGACTTCGCGCCAAACCGGTTTGCACCGAACTGTTTTCGTACTAAACCGGCTGCGTCAATTCTCTCTTGACCGATTTCATAAAACTTTTAACAAGCCATTAAAGTTAACGGATGATTTCTATTGGTTTGCTAGCACTAAGGAATAATTTCTATTGGTTAGTTAAATTTAACGGTCCGTTAAAAGTTTTATGAAATCAGTTTTATGAAAATGATATCTCAGTTATATGTAATCCTCGATTTTAAAGACAAGGTTAGCAATGAATATATCATATAAATGAGACTCCACTGTATGTGATTAATGAACCGGTTTCGATTTGACATCATCGTCAGCACATACCGTAAAGTAGCAATGAACAAATTTATAGAATTTAAATTTAAAATTACAATCACGAGTCAAATTTTATCAACAATCGAAGTTGAATAATACGCAAAGATTACTAGTAATCATTGATTTTAAAAAGTTGTAAAAAGCTTCAATGAGATTGTAAAATCTGAACAAAAAATATTTACTTTGGATACATTTTTGTAAACTTGCTTTGGGTTTCGTAATAGACAATTAGTTGATCGTGTGAGTAAAAATTCGGATGATTAGTAAAATACTTCTAAGGGTGGGTTGTACCGACCTTAATTACTGTATGTTAGCTAATTTAAATTTACTAATTCGTTGTTCAGTATATACAGTTACACCCACCTTGATTGACCGTAACCAAGGTTAATTGACAATCACGGCAATGTATATAAATATAAAAATATAGATTAAATTATAATTACCTACGAGTTCTTCTTTTAGTGCATATATACATGGTAAGCGAAAAACAAATGAATTAATATTAAAAGTAACGCTAAGTTCACTTCATTCGGTTGGAAGCTGGCTGAAGTCAAGATGACTTACTGTACAATAAGTACAGTAAGTACCATCTTAGATGATCAATAATATTTTTGGATTCTCTAGGACCAAAACACTTCAAAATTTTACTAATTCACGCCTAGATCTTAGGAAACTACAATACTTTTGCAACTTTTCAGTTGTTAAAGTGTTGACAACTAGATTGCCAGAACTTTTAGGTTAGGATGAAAATTTCTGAAGGTCATTGATTACGTGGAGGTTGAATATTTTTGATTCAACAAAGGCGGGTTTTTTGGTTGATATTGACTAGGTAAAAGCGTGAACAAAATAGTTTAATCTATTTGTTTTTTTTTTGCTTCCAACAATTAAACTATTCATCACCGCCGTTGGTGATTATTATCTAAAGCGTTTGGCCAATATGGACTTTTGTTCGTTAACCTATATGATCGCGTGTATTCTTTGAATTGTGTTAGAAAAAATCTACCGGTTTGTTCAATTTAATTGGATACATTTGCATGTGAGCTAGTATACACCTCCTAATTTAGTCAAAATATTCGATTTTAATTTCACGTTTGATAATGGTTTGGTAAAGTGTATTCCGGTTTGAACGCGATGAGTGGTTGTGCTTTTTATAACGAGAAAAAAATTTTTTAAATTCCATTTAGTTATCAAAAATGTAATTCAAGTTTTCAAAAGTAAAACAAGAATGACCCAATAAAATTTCGGACAACGAATCATTTACAAAAGCAAATTTTAGATTTTTTATTTGAGAAAACCCAAATGCTGAGGGAGTAAGTTACTAACTTAATGTGCGTAACAAAGTGGAAAAACAAAATGCAAATATCAGGAAAAATGATAGCTTATCTTATGTAGCTCAAAGAAAGATCACCGTTTATCAAGATGAGGTAATTACAACTAAAACTTCTGTAGGAAATTGATTAAAAAACTATATGAAAATAAACTAAACGAGAAATATTCTCTTAACTATACATATAACGAACTGTTGTTGCTGTTGTTGTTGTTGTTGTTGTTAACAGACATTGTTGACTAGAGTTGAGAAAACATACAGAACAACATTTTTCAAGCTGCAAAGAAAGTTAGGGGCACTACAGTCAGAAAGTGATAACCAATAACAAACAAAAACAATAACAGATTAGACACCAAAACAACATGCATACATAAAATGCAAAAGCTGAGCATCTCTTTAAGAGCATCAAATGTACATACTATGCTAAACTTATAAACGGAAAACTCCGATATATTAGAGAGCCAAAACGAAATTACCGAGAAAAGTTTACGAAAAGTATAGAATATAACCGGTACCATAAAACAACCCATCAACGAGTTTACGAAAGTTACCAAAATCGCTATTAGAAAAAATTGCAGTTTGGATACTTGAAAAACAGAAGAAAAAAAAGGGAAGACTTTGTGTCAAGAAATGTGGAAATTGTTCTACAGCATCCTAAAGCAATCAGATATGCCAGTAAACTAACATTCAAGTATAATAATCTCTAACCTAAGAAAGGGAAACAAAAACAATCGCAAAAACTATAAAACAATTTTCCTCTTAAACACCGTCACAAACCTATTTACAAGTATTATCAGTTATGCTTATTTTTGCTTAAGTTTATACCGGAAATTACAAATATAAACCTTTAAATTTATGGACATTAATGTTAAAAACCATATTATGTGTATTGCATTGGCAATTTTTATAAGGGTTGCCCTGTTTTTTTTTATTATTTACTTAAACTTCCGTCTTAGAAGACGGAATTTTTGAGACGCTCCGCACATTAAAAACATCCTTGAAGCGGCTGCGACTCGAAAATTACAAAATCCAAAACAAAATCCAATTAAAATAAATTTATTAAATGATGATATTATCAACACGGCTACAAGGAAACTTCTGATTTCTGCACGTAATTACGCCGAGCACACGTACCTTCAACAGAATGAACTGTTTAGCGACTATTTTGTGAAAAATCAAAACTTTAAAACTATTTATTTCCTAAATTAATCGATATTTGGAGGTATTTAGAGGCACGGCATCGGGCAACACCGTAAAGAGGCGGCATTAGCAATTAAATCAAAATGCAATTTAAACTATTCAATAATAACCTTTTTCTATATTGGTTTATGTTATTCCGATAGGTGAAAAGTAGACCGGGTGTCCAAATCCATGCATATTTCAAAAACGGTAAAACCAATCGAGTTTACAATTATGTTGTTAAAGGCGCCATTATTTGCTTACAATCTGGTTACGGTTTTAGGTTGAAAGTTGATGATTGTAAGTTGGATTTAAATGTCTTACAATCAACTTTATGTTTTCATAGTGTATACGATTGGTTGTTAATGAAATATTAACGTCAAATAATATAGCTTTAGTGTATTTGAAGATAATATTTCTTCAGTAATTGATTGTGTAGTTTTTTATAAATTTGGTTCAATTGTTTAAAAGTAGAGGTGTTCTAAATCCGCCTCCCAACTGATGGTTCCAAATCCGACCGCCATGTTTTGCGAAATGTAACAACATATTTATTACTAACAATGAATGTCGTGTGGTTTAGTTTACAATAAATTATAAATAAATAACAATAACGGAATAACAATTAAAGTTAAAATAAAAAAACTCTTTGTGCATCTATCCTCGATGCAGCAATTAGAGTAGGAATCATCCAAGCGACCAAAGCTTTCGCATGGCTCCTCCAAAGGCTCAAGGATTATTTATAAAAATTGATATAATATTTATTTAAATCCTACAAGTGTTTTTTTGCATAGTTGCTTTTCATATTCCTAATTACAAGCAAAATATCGAAAGCAGCTCCTTATCAACTTTGACGTACTCTAGCTGCCATTGGATATGTATTCCAAGATATAGAATTTCTACCAAATTCAGTTGGCTGTTCGGCCATTTACGAAGGATTATTATAGATAAATCTGCACTTCCAACTGTAGCAAATGAAGAAATTGACGCTGATTAATCGATAAAAACAAATTTTTGTTTAGATACAGTTGATCATTCACTGAACACCACAATAATAAAGCTTCAGATTTATTTATGAAGCACTCCAATCAATTTTTCCATATCCAAAAGCTACATCTCGAAAAAGTGCAATACGCAGATGACGAAAACCTGGTCAAACAATATATTAACGGAATATGATGTCATGAAAGAAAATGCAGCAAAACTAGAAAATAAATAAAATATCTACAAAGAAAAAACAGCAATAAAAATCAAAAACGAGGAACAGCAAACACTAATGGATTATCATCAGCAAATGCTTCTTTCGTTATTTTTAAGATAGCTACTTTTCTATTTTGATTAAATTTTGTTTTTAAATTAAGATTAATTATATTTCAGTTCTTAAAAAAAACAACAAACTGATGGTAAAACTGAAAATCTGATACAAGCAGTGGGGTCGGATTTGGAATATGAAAAAAATTTGTTTATGTATTTTGGCTGTGGCTGAGATAAATTTACAACGCTAATACGAAAAATTTATTTTTGGATGGAAAAAGATGCGAAGGAATAAAAGCAAAGTTGGATGCTGTCTATGGAAACCCTTCACCATCTACGACAACCGTGAGATATTGGTTCAACGAATTTAAACGTGGTTGTATATCTGTTTTTGACGATGAAATAAGAAGGAAATAATAAGGAAATAAGAGCCGGAACGCAGCCGGTTAAAGCGACCATTTGACCGCAGAGCCGTTTGAACGCAGGCACGTTTGAACGCGAGGACGTTTAAACGCAGAGACATTTGAACATGAGGACGCTTGAATCCAGAAACGCGAGAAAATAGATGCAATTGCACCCATACCCCTTATTATATTTATACGGACGTTGAACGTAGGGACGTTTGAACACGAGAAATTGCACCCTCTCCCCGACTTATGACTGGCGCATTTTATTATAAACAAATTAGCGACCATTTATTAATTATGTTAGAGTTTGGGGGAAGGGGGGTTTATTAATTATTTATTATATAAAATACATCCTGTATTTCTAAATCCTAAATAAATAAATAAGTCCCATAAATGTTAAACTTTTTTTAAAAGTATAATTAATCGTTCCCCTGAAATTAATTATAAAGTCGCAAATATCACAGCCTCAAGTGCACATCAAGGGAGGTCCACCCCTCCCTAGTAGCACACTTTGTCGAGTAGAACCGGACTAGGGGAACATTTTTAGTTAGTACGGTGGGTGCGGTAGTAATTTCCTTCTGTTCCCCAAGATTAAAATATGGCTTGGAGGAAAAATATTCGGTTCAAATGAGGAGGTTATCGCTAAGACACTATCGTATTTTCAAGAGTTTGAAGCATCGCATTTTTTGGAAAGGTTAAAGCAATGACAGAAACGTTGGGAAAAGTGTATCGACTTGAAAGGTGATTAATTTGAAAAATTTTTAAAAATGCAAAAAACTTCTTTCTAGCATGGGTACTTATTTAAAAGATTTATGTGCAAAAAACCAAAAACAGGTTACTTTTAGACCACTTTCTCTTACGATTTTTGATTTATCGCACGGCTCTGCGTAAGAGCTTTCTAAACCTTTTGATTTCGGTTTTTGGTGAAGGTGCATCGTACGTAACATTGTAGAAGATTGTTGTAGTTGATATCATTATTTTAAAGTAGTTTATATTTTCAAGATTATAATATACCGGCCGACTGGGAAGCAAGTAGCCGCGGTTCAAATTCTGGTTGCGTCGTTTACACTGCTGTGATCAAAAGCACCAAAACCACCGTATTAATTACAAATTTTCTAAGAGAAAACATTTAAGGGGCGGCATTTTGAAGACTTACTTCTAATTAAGAAAATCTACCGCACTGCCCTTGGTTTAAGGGGTTAGGCCACCCTAGAGGCCGAAAAAATGAGCTTTTTTGGAGAGATTTTTTTTAAAAAATTGAGATTACAAAAAGGGTGTTTATCATACATATCAGTGACTGTATACAATAATTTCTTTGAAGCGATTAATTTCAAATTTACGGCTGTGCAGCGTTCTTGCGATGACGTTTCCTTTTCTGCGGCCGGACAAACACCTTCTGTAATTTTTGAATTATGAAGTAAAAAGTGAAAAATTTGCCCAAAACATCGTCAAAAAATTGTTATGAACTGGCTATGAATAGCTGTTGTTATATATAATCGAAAAAAATTCATTGCTACATCATAATTCAAAACTTACAGGAGCTGTTTATCCGGCCGTGGAAAAGAAAACGTCATCGCAAATATTTTGTAGTTTTTCTTTAAAAAGTGACCAACCCCTTAATACCAATTAAGGGGGCATAATTCATAATTATGCGAAGATTTTAATGCTGTTTTTGTTGTTTTTTATTGAGATTAAGTAACATCAACAGATTGCAGGGGATCATCACAAAGTTTTATTTAATAGGGGCGGATGGGACAACCGGGACACCGGGCAAATGTCCGATGGGCCGGTGGAGCATAGGCCGGTTTATTGTTCAAAGAAACGAAAAATTATAATTGTTATTATTGAATTTTATCTCTTGTCTTACAGATAACCGACATCTACTGCTCTACTATTTTGTAAATGCAGTTTGATTTGTACAACCATACTTGAACCCGGGACAATTATTTTTATCGTGGACGCATTTCCCGGTGTAAAGACAGCAACTCGACCCTTTTCAGGGCCTCAAAAGTATACAGGGTTTGTTATTTATTTTAGACAACCGCAAACTCATTTTATAGTGGATCCGTGATTTGTCGTGGTTGCGTCAGCCAAAACTGACCTTACGTACCCTTCGCTTCGCTACGGGCGTTCCGGACCGTTTAAGCTGGCGCTTGCTCGCTAAGGACATCCCTGAAGTAGCTCTCCACCTTGCCACGGAAGCCTTAACTCGCCACGAAGGCCTCAACATGCCAGAGAGGCTCCTACTCGGCGAATGACGGCTATCATTAAGACTACATTTGGACACACGCACACAGAGAAAAAATTTTGCTGTTTGAAGTAATTTTAACTTCAAATTAAAGTTCAAATCAGCTTCACACTACTTTTGAAGTAAATTTTACTAAATTTAATATAAAATTTACTACAATTGATGTAATATTTACTTCAAAATTAATGCAAGGATTGTTTTTTTTCTTTGTGTAGTCAACAGAACTCTCGTGTACGTACAATTCCTATGCACTCTCATGTTAAGCATATGGAAAATTCCGATTTTCAAATGCCATTTTCTCGGAAACTAATGGATAATCCACAAAATCGTATTCTTTATAAAATGCTTAAAAAATTGTCTTCTTTCCAATGCTATACTGGAAAAAGTTAAATTCTTGCTCTAAATTCCCTGACAGTGGCCCATTTAGAATCATTTATGTTAAGGAATATCGAAAAATAAATCATAAATTAAATAGATAATGAGGATATTGTTCATCAGCTCGAGCCCAACCAGAAGGGGGGCTCGGGGATTTCTCAAGGGCCCGGAGGGATGTAAAAAAATTATAGGTATAATAATATTGTGATGTAGCATTGCCGGAAATTAGTTGATTCCTGTGTTTTTTTAAATTGATTTTATCTATTTTAGATGTTTTGTGCGTAGTTTTTTTTAATAAATTACAAAGTTTAATATTTTTCATTTTTATTTATGAAATTTTTAAAAGCAAGGGGCCCGCAAATTTTTGCCACGGCGCCCGACGTGGCTCTCGACGGCCCTGAATCTTTAATGTGAGTATTACAGTTGCAAATAAAATAATCCTGAAGTTCGTTGAGTTTTAAGGTTTTAACTTTTAAGTCATATTAATTTTAAGGCAATTTTGGGCAAAATGGGCCGGTTGGCTCTTAAGTGCCCGGGCCGGTCTGATGTATCCCATCCGTTCCGATTTAATTAGGTTTGTTTAGCTTGGCTTGAAGATTTACAGTTTTATAGTAATGCAAAAAATTGTCTTAGCTAGAATTTATTTTTGCCAAATTTTGACCAAAATAAATTAATGTATACAAACAAAAATAACTTTTGGCATTTCAATCAGTTCGATTGGACATTATCGAATAAACTTGGAAAACTTGTAAGCATGTTTCATAGAAATTGTAAGTTTGTATCGAAGACTGTTATGTAACAAAATAATAATTGGTATAAAAGAAGTAATTATTTAAAAATACTTCGCTTTGTACTTTGCAATTTTTGTTTGGGTAACTTTTGAACAATTACATCTGCTCTACAGATTGAATTGTATATTCAGTGTAAAGAAGTTGGAAACTCTTTTATTGCATGTCGTTTATACAAATTTTACATAAACAAATTTAATTAATTTTAATCATTACATTATATTTCCCAGATTGGAGATAAGAAACGTGATAAACAAAAACATTTCCAAGTTACTGGGAAAATTCTCAATTATGTATGTACGTATGGATACTATAAAAGCAATTAAACTTTGTTTTGATTATAAAACTTGTGCAAAACAATTGTACAAAAGATTAAAGTAAATTAAATGATGAGCTTTAATTTCTTGCGTTAATTATTTCGAAGACTGTGCGATCTTTGTATGAGATTGAAAAATAATTGGGTGAGTTTTGATAATGAACGTCAAGTGGAAATTTAAATTTAAAACATATTGCTCGGTTAAGTGGAAGAAAAATAGGTTTATTGAATGTTTTTTTAAAGAAATGACATGCCTTGTCTGATATGCGTGCATCAATATGACATACAACGGTGCGATAAAGGAGTAGCACGTGGCAAAGGAAATGGAAGTACCTTAGTTTTTATATGCCAGTACAATCGATTTTATAACAAAAGTTTTTATGAGTTCATTCAAGGCTACACTGTTAAAAAGCGTGATAAAGAAATTTTGATGCTTTTATAAACATTAAGGAACGGCTTTTGCTAAACTTTCCTGGTGGGGGGGGGGTGAGCTTATGGCATAAGTGAGATTTGGCGTGTAAAATAATAAATTAGAAAAATTGTTTAATAAATACGACAATAACAGAGCTGAGAGACTATTAATCAATTTTCAATCAGCTTTACTAGAGGTTTGACATTTAGTTTACGATCTATACTATACCATCATCAGACAGTCACGTCGAAATAATATATAGAAGGCATAGAAATAAATTGGAGTTTAAAACGCGATTCAGGTGACCTAAAAGTTTAAAGTATTGTCGAGAATTTAATTAGCATAAATAAGAAATTGTTCAGCAAAGGATATATTTAGTCAGCGTGTGGACTAGTTTGAATGATGTTTACGCACTTGTAAAAAACAGAACACATGTTGGGTATTGATGGTTTCCGATTTTTGATATTGTTCCGAAAATAAAATAAAACAAACTGACTAGTGCATTTCGGTTCGATGCCAACTAAGCAGCTTCGCTTTATTAACAGATTTGACTTTTACTATATAAATAATTTAGGTAACTGTGCTAGACTATATCAACATTGCGGTGATAATAAATAGTTGAGTATTGGATTTATATTGTGGTGTTTATTTTAAAACTTTATTTATAAGTATAAGTACTTTCATCGAGTGGGTTATTTTGGTAGAACATTGTAATATATGTATATAGGATATATAGTGAGTACTATATTTATACTACTTCCCATTACATTTCCTATATGTAGTTAATATATGTAGAGCGAAGCTAGATAATAGTGAAACATACCTTTACAAATCACAGATTTAAAACACACACCTGATACACTAAAACACAACATGAGAACTGATAGGAGGCACTATATCAATACAAACATATACCGAATATATAACTATCACCGAAGAATGATATGTGATGAATTCCGACGTGGTCCTGTGCGATTGTAGCACAGGCTTTCGTTCCTGTGTAACACTCGGGGCATACTACACGTTGTTCGACGCCGGTTGCGCGTCGCGACGCTTTCAAATGCGCCTGTTAGGGGCAGTAGAAATATGCCCCACCCAAATTACGATCGTTCATCAACTATCGATTCACTTCTTCAAATATTGACTTATTTTCGACCTACTTAACAGCTGTGGTTAAGGTCATTAAGAAGTTATTTAATCCAATTTTTATCAATTTTTAAACGCACGTGGTATCAAAATTATGAATCTACCGCGTTATATCAATACATTTACTTTGCCCTCCACGAAAAGACGCTTCCTAAATTAATTAATTTTAATTTATCGCATGATACCAGCAGCCTAATTTCTGAAAGTTTCCCATTAATTCTTTTACCGACTTTCCTTTACCCTACCTCTATTATAGAAAAACATAAATTCGAGTTACTGCTGCATCGCGCAAATGGAAATTAATAACCGCGCACAGGCATGGTTATTAAAAACTTGGCACTCCACACTTTCTAAGAGTGAAGCAATTCAGGAAAACTTGAGAAAACTAACTTTATTTTCAGCATTACACGATACCATTGCATTTTAATCAACAACAAATTTTAATAATCTCAAATTTAACTTAACTTGCACGAGCTTTTAAAATCAATAACAATTTTCAATATGACAATAATGACATGAAAATAACGAAATAGGTTATAATTTAAATATGTATGCCTAGAACTGTGTCATAATATAATAGAATAGAGTTCAAAGCAAACTCGATGTATACTCGAAAACCAACTGTCAAGATCGTTCAAGTACCTACCAAAATCAAAATCAAGTGATATATGCAAACGTTCACCGGAAACTCTTTAAAGTGCACATGCTAAAAATACACCACCAGTGCAATCCATTATTCCAATCGATAATTTTACTTTTTTGGTCATCTCAAACTTCAGACCTCAGACGAATTTTGAAAAAAAATTTTAAATAATTATTGAATTAATTATTTACGAAGTTAAATTTACGCGCGTCATAAATATACAAACGCGTGACGATGTAAACAAATGGGAGTTTTCATTTATAAACAGGAAATGTAATTTTTATCGCAGGAAGAGAAGACTTTTCTCGCTAATCATTTAACCTCCTTATTCCGAAATTATCTATTAAAAAGCACTTAACTGTTTAATTTTTATAACACACTCTTGGCCTATAATCTTGAGTGAGGTAACCATTGAATTTGATTGATAAGGGTTGAAACTGAGTCGACCTGTTTCATTATGATTTAAATCGACTACATCTCGCAGTGGTTAAATGTCAAGTAGAAATACTCTTAAGTGCAGTTTACGTTATGCGATTTTGCTTACGATTTTGTTTGCGATTTTGCTTACGATTTTGTTTACGATTTTGCTTCCAAGTTGCCGTAAGAAATCGTATGGAAAATCGTAAGCAAAATCGCATAACGTAAACTGCACTTAAGTTCTTTCTTTCGTGCAGGTATGTAGTATGTAGTGGCTCCAGAAATTATTAATTCACTCCTATGCTAGCAATGTGAATTGTACCTTACCTCATATAAAAGTCCCTTTTACAACAATACTTATTTCATTCTCTTCATTTTTGTTTATATACATGTTTCTCTTTCGTCGCACCGTTACGGAGATACAGTGACTTGAATATTACTATAAGAGTATTTCTTAAAACCAGCTATGCTTTTAAGTCACTCTATCTCGAAAACGGTGCAACCAAACAGAAAAATGTACATTACCAAAAATAAAGGAAATAAAATTTGCAACAAAACATTTTAGATAAGTATTGCTGTAAATCCCATATTTATACGAGAAAAACAGTTTTCAAAAGGTGTAATTTACATTGTTAATACAGGAGTGTATTTCTAAAGCTACTGCATGTCACTTTAATACTTGAATAAAACATAAATATTTTTTTATCCAGTTTTTTGGCTAACATCTTTTATTTATTATCAATTACCATTACCAAAGCTCGGATTTATATGCACCCTAAAATATGCATTGATATGCAAACTAAAAAATATTTTTTCTTCGAATTATGTTTATACCGGGTGTTCATTTCCAGACTATCGAGTCGAAACAACTTCGATTTAAAAAAAAAATTTTAAAACAAAAAACACGTCGATTTAGATGAGGGGGACGTTCGAAACTAGTACACTGTTTAAATTTTAAGTTCTACCCCCTAACCCCCAGGTATCCCTACTTTAAAATTTTAAATGGAACTCCCTACCTTGCGATATTTTATTTTAAAAATGGAAAAAGTCGTCGTTGATCCATATTAAATAAATTGGATTTGGCGGAAAAATAAAATAATTTCATTCGGAAATTATTTAATTTTTAGAAAATTTACGAAATTTCGTTTTCAAATGTGCTTCGTTATTGGCGAAATAATCATTTTCAAACTCTTCACGGACTGTTTCTGTTTCAAATGTTTCTGCACTTGAATTTACCTAATTTTTTTAGTTCCTGAAGATTATAAACTACCTTTTTCAAATGACCCCAGGGAAAATTTTCAGTTTAAATTAAATAATTTCCGAATAAAATGGTTTTTTATTTCATCTTTCAATTTTTACCTCTAGCTCATCGAGGGATGCGTCAAATCCAATTGCTTTAATATGGATGAAAGAGGATTTTTTTCCCATTTCCCATCCCATTTAAATCCCATTTAAAAATTTAAAGTAGGGGAAGCTGGGGATTAAGCGGTAGAAATTAAAATTTAAACAGTACTAGTTTTGAACGAATCGACGTGTTTTTTGTTTTTTTCAAACTTTTTCAAAAAAATAAGATATTTCGAATTTTAATAATAAATTTTAACTACTAATTAATGCTTTTAAAAAATATACAAAAATATACAAATTTACTATTCATTTTCATTTTTAAAATATGGTAAATATTTACATCTTCAATTGTGTAAATTTAAATTTAAAATAAAATTAAATCGCTTAAAAAAATTAAATAAAACAATTGCTTAAATTGGAAAATGTAATCATAATTTTTTATTTTCTCTATTAAAATTCTTCAAAAATATATCAAAAGTGGTCAAAATATGCATCATTTACTCAAATATGCACCAAATATTGAATATAATATGCAAAGTATGCATTTTGACAAGGAGTTTTCCGGATTTGTTTTTACCTAATTTATCCAGATTTTAAAACGTGTCTGTTGGAATATCAATATTAAAGAACATGCAAAAGCATAAAATTCGAGCTCCAATCATTACTGTATCTCCATCCGCGAGAAGGGTGAGTTAAGCTTCGGTTTGAAATTTCCGCTCCATGTCTTTAAATACGGTGACAGCAAGCCACTTAAAAGAGTTTTAGTTTCCTTATTTGATTTTTCCAAGTTTCACTTTACCAAATTGCCAAATAGACGAGTAATTTCATTAGTTCTCCTACAATGTGAAGAAATTTCTGTACTTACTTTATACTATGTGCTTCTGAATTACATGGGTAATTTTTAAAACTATGTGACATAGGTTTTTCTTTTGTACAAAAATTACTACGAAATCTTTTTAGAAATTTTGTATTACGTATAAATATTAAACACAAAATTTATTCGGGAGCTGTACACGTGCATAAACTTAGCTTTTCTTTTTTCAAAAAATTAATTATTTTTGTTTTCGATTGTTTTTCATTTGTTCTCAATTGTTCTGATATTATTTTTGATTTTAAAAAATCATAAAAAAAATTCATGCCAGCTCTCTTTTTTTCAAAATTTAAAATATTTTTGGATTTTCTCGATTGTGCTTTATTTGTTTTTAATTGTGTCGTAAACATAAAAATTTCGAAATTTTTGCGAAAATCGGGATATAAGATTTCGTGCCAGATCCTCTTCTTCAAAATTAAAAGAAGTTTGGATTTTTTTTCTCTCAATTGTTATGTAAAAATAAAATTTCTAAATCAAATAATATCCAGGAAAATCGCGAAATGAAATTTGGCGTCAGCTCTTATTTTTATTAATTAAATTTTTATTCTTTTTGCTATTCAGGATTGTTCTTCACGTGTTTTTGAATGTCTTTTTTACTTTTTTTATAATTTGGCAAAACATTAAAATGATAATGGTATTTACAGTATGCAGGACCGTCGTAAGATATTTAAGTGTTTTGCTCTCTCATCAGATGCTTTGTAGGGGAAAATATAAAGTTTTTTCTGCAAGCTTTGAAGGATCTTGACTTTATGACATTCAATGTCATAAGTGAAAATTGGCTTGAAATCAGTGCACGTTGAGCATGAGACTCTTTAAATCCAAGAATAAAATAAAATCCAAATCCAAATTCTTTTTATTTTAAAATCAAATTTTTTCAATTTAAAATAAAAAAAAGGAAAATCAAACAATATGGCAACTGGCTTCAAATTGCAATAATAAAAATTTTACAAATTTTACCATAAAATCAACTTAATTAATTTTTCTAATTCTTTATCTCGAAATCTTCAAATCACACATTTTGATCATTCAAAAATCTTCAAAGTTTGTCCAAATTGGGACATTTCAAAAATCTGAAACTAATTAAAAATTTTAGTCACTTCAAATCAATTTTCACTTTTCACTTCCCACTTTTCTCGCCACTTTTATGAGAATTAATAGTTCATTATTCTCCATCAACACAGGGGTCCCCCAAGGAAGCGTCCTTGGACCAATACTATACACTTATATACGGCTGAATTACCAACTATGGCAAACACTACTACTGCCACTTTTGCAGATGACACTGCACTACTAGCAATACATCATAATCCTACGATAGCCTCAGAAATGCTACCACCTCATCTGGATGAAATACAGAGGTGGCTAAATGTGGCGCATCAATGCAAACAAGACAAAATCGGTACAAGTAACGTACACCATGGAGAAAAAGACATGCCCACCGGTATTCTTAAATGAAAAACAACTGATACAACTAATTGACGCCTCCCATGGGGCAAACACAAACTCTGCTGCAAACTCACCAATTAAGGTTTATGAGGTAAAAATCTCAGCTCTCACTCAAAAACAAGCTGTTAATATACAAATCCATACACTCATATGGACGTATAGTATACACCTTTGGGGTTCAGCTTCTTTAGAAATTATTCAAAGGTTCCAATCCAAAGCATCACTGGATGCACTTCCGCTCAATCACTCCACCAAATTTACTTATTGCTTGCGAAAAGATTGTAAATGTAAATTGAAGTCAATGAAAAAACTTTATTCTCACAAAAATTATAGAAGACGAAATTGGTCTCCGACCGCTCCTTCGGCTAATTTGACAGCAATAAACCTCGTTTAACCGCCTAGCTAATCCGAGCACAGCGAAAACAAATATTTGCAAAACTCAAAAATAGGAAATTTACAAAATAACTCCAAATAAAAATACAAAATCAAATGGGAATTCTCGTGTTTCATTGCACACTTGGAGGTTATTAACCTGTAGTTTGCCATGAAAACCCTTACCTGTTTCATCTGTTTTGAATGGTTCTAACCATCCTTCCATCATTTCTATTGAACTACAAATGCTTTTTTTAACCAGGCCCAATCATATCTGGATAAAAGGGTGGTTCACAATACTCGGCAATAACTCCAAAACTCAATTTTACGTTGAAAATTAAATTTTGAAAATTGAATACTGCAACTGCCAGTGCTGTTATTTCCAAATTTAAACTTGAATTATTTGTGGGAATAGCAGCTTTATCTTTTTAACAGCAATCTTTATTTCTTCATTTTCTATGTTTTCTTCTTGATGTTCGTCTTTTTCAACAATGATTATTTTGTCGATTCTATTCAATTTTTTTTGTGTTTCAATACTAGTAACATTTAGTTTTGAATTTCCCGATTAATATAGTCCAATTTCTTATGTTTTTCTTGTGATATGATGCAAACGTTGCATTGTATTGCATTGTTGCGGGTGAAAAAGCTAGGCTGATTATGTTGTCAATATTTATCTCAGAGTCTGAGGTAGGTACTGGGGACACAGTGAAGTCCCACGTTGCATGCGACAAAATGGCATGTAATTTGGCGGGAGGGAGTAAATCCAAATTTACAAATTTAAATAAAAGCAAATTAATTCAAACCAATGTAAATTTAATTTTCAAATACGAAATGGAAAAACAAAATAGAAAGAAAACTCGTCCAAACGTCACCGTATCTAATTTATATCGTGACACCTTGAAATTTAAAATTCAACTTTGCAAAATTTACCATTAATTTAATTATGATTCTTTTCATCAATCCAAATTAATCTTCCCATCCAATTTCAATTATAATTATCCATAATTTAATAAATCACACGCAAACGATCCAACTTTTAAAATATCCAATGTTATCCAAAAAATAAACGAAACTTCACTTACAAGATTAAACCAATTCATTCTCGTAACAATATCAAATATCTCAAATTAAAACGCAAAAATGCAAGAAACCACTGTTTCCTCAACCGCTGCGGGCGGCCATCATCGGTAAAATGCCTCGTTTTCCCCCCACCGCTTTACAATGCGAACTTGATTGTGGGAAAACTAGAACATTCAAAATATTTACAAAATTTAAAATTATTTAAAATTTTCAGAAAGAACAAATTTTGCAAATTAAACACACTAGGAAATAAGTTTACCGCCTAATGATGACATGGTAAAAACGTTTGCGATATTTTATACTTACAGCGCATCTTTTTGTGATAACCTGAAAATAAATTAATTCTAGAAAGTGTGTGTTTATATTTTGGGTTTTCTATAATATTGATATAGATGAAACCTTGTCTTCAAATCGTTTTTATCATTCAAAAACTTTTGTTCTTATAGATTATTAATTTAAAAAAGTATTACTATATTATTCCTATTATTAAATTATTATTAATTCTTCTCACCTTGTAAAATATCAAAATACACCTTTGAAATTGATTAAATCTATTTATTATGAATTTTTGTGTTATATTATTATATTTAATTTTTTTTATTGCGAAATACGAAATGGCTAAATTTTTAAGTTGTCAATTATAAACTCGCCATAAAAGTATATTAGCTCCGAATAAAACATTATTTTTCTAAAGACTTAAATTCTAATTATATCAAAACATTTTTAAAATTTAGATAATATTCTTTTCTGGTTTTTGTGAGCTGCAAGGTTTTTCTATTTATGGTATTGGCTGCATGACTTTTAGTAATGATGTTCAGTTTCCTTCGTTTGAATACATATTCATCCTTTCATACTTTCTTACTTTTTATTAAATTATATTTGCACTCAAGATTTTCGACATAATCACATTATTTCTTTATTTTCCCACTTGCTACATCTGTAACCTTCGAAAATTAATTTTAAATCTATCGAGGTTACAACGTTAATATAAATTAGGATAAATAATTTATTATAAATTATTACAGTACATTTGCAACAGCCTATATTCCAGGGTTTACAAAATTCAATTTTGTAAATTTATGAGTTTTATGATAACTGCAATAATTAGTAATTACAACAAATGCTTTGGATAAAGTTATTAATCAAAACATTGAAAACCGCTTAAATACTCTGGATGGAAGTCTTTGTTATGAAGACTGATATACTTTTTATTAAAAGCTTTTATTTAACAGAGCATGAACGGTGCGAGTCTTTTATTCATTTTTAAGGGGGTATTCTAGTCTAGAGGCATGAATTTCGGACGATTTTTGAAGCTCTGTACGAATGAAACAAAAATATTTTACTATCCATTTTTTGATCTATTGTTTATTGATATTTTAAAATTCCATAAAAAATTAACTTAAAAAAACTCAAAATTCACAAAGTTATGAGCTGGCAAAGTGGGAGGTCCTGGCGTGCACGATATCTCTAGTTGAAATGAACCAATTTATTTGAAATTTTGTGTGAATGTTCTTTATAGATGCCGCTATCGCATGAGCATTGGAAAAGTAAAAACAAAAATTTTTACAAAATGGCTGCCGGTAAAAAAAAATATTTTAATTTGGCAAGTTTTAATTAACAATTCCGAATTTCTTAAAAATAGTAAAATTAAAATTTTTGATCTGAGCGTGGTTCAGGCGATAGAGGAATGTATAAAGAACATTCACAATAAATTTCAAATAAGGCGGTTCATTAGAACTTGAGATATCGTGCACGCCAATTTTTCTTAGACCTCCCACTTTGCCAGCTCATAACTTTGTGAATTTTGAGTTTTTTTTTTCGGTTAATTTTTTATGTAATCTTAATATATCAATAAACAAATGATAAAAAAATGGATAGTAAACATATTTTTGTTCCGTTTGTACAGTGCATCAAAAACCGCCAGAAAATGCATGCCTCTAGACTAGAATACCCCCTTAACCAACTTCCCCACATCCTATTCCTATAGAGCTGAAATTTGGAGCACAGTTTCCAATAGTACGATCTGTTAATATAGTAATATTTTTTCTTACTTAACACCTGAATAATAAAAAAATTAAGCTGCGCTTTTTGATCAATAACGCAGAGAATACGGTTAGTTCTACGACAAAATTGTAAATTAACAATTTTTGGAGAATCAAATATTTTTCAAAAAACAAAACAATGCTGATGGTGTGCTAGAAGCAATTATAGTAATAGAAAATAAACAAATAAACTATTATGCATCCTTATGAAAACAGCAAAATGACTTCAAGCGTGGGGCTAATAATTTAATTATGAATTGGTATCCCACGCTTTTAGTCAATTTAATGTTTTTAAAAAGATGTTTCTAAGAGCATTGACCAGCTTAGTATTTACTAAATTCTTAACATATGTGTATCACACACAGCCTACAGCAGAAACTTACTGGCTAAAAAGATTTAATTAATTTTCTTGATCTCAGAAGATTTACTCATTTCACAACTCCTTTCAAGTTTGGGTCTATTTGATCTAAATTTCACCTGAAGCATTAATTTGATCAAGTTCAATGATGGTAGAAGCACACTATGGCAAACCGCAAAGCGTAAGTCATTGATTTCAATGACAGGTACACCAAGCTAAACTACTTTGTGCAATTGACTGCTTAAATAATTGTTAGTGATTTATTTATCTAAATCAAAATTAAAGTATACCGATTAATCCAAATTATGTGCGCACCATTGCTAACATTGTAATCCTTATCTACAAAAGCGGTTAAAATCAGCAGAATAGAATTTTTCATGCAGAACGAGGCTATAACGAGAAGAACAATTTAACAATCCATACTCTCGTAAATATTTTATTTAAAATATAAAGAAACACTTTGTAGATATAAATACATAGTGAGAATATATTAAATATAAAAATGTAATGATAAGTAGTTGCTGCAAAAGCTCTATTTCATTTGTGGTTGTAATCTATTGGTCAGGAGTGAAATTAGAATTAAAATTAAATTGTGTCTAGCGTGATGTTTAATCTTGTTAAGGAAGTTAGCTACGTTAGCTTACATGTCTCATTACGTAATGGGAAAATGTTGTCCGTTTAAATTGTTTAAAGTGAGGTTATATCAATTAAATTTAAAATAAGTTAGGTTATGCATAGAAATTAATTACAAATATATTAAACTATTTTGCATTTCGACAATAACTGAATACTCAAAAACACTTTTTCATTAATATCAGTTTAATTTTTATTTGTTAACAAAGAGAAAAGGGCAATTTTTCAAACAATGAGTAATAAACTCGGCTAATTGCACTTCTGAAAAATGGTTTACAACTTTAGCTTTTGAAAATAATGTAATCCTTAAATTATTCTCATTAACCATGCGATTTTCGTGGGCTTTCAATTTATATCTTTAATATAGCAAGCGAGATTAGGGATTCATTTTGACCCTTTTATGACAGAGCAGCCTGTATAGCTAAAATGTTTTTTACTGCTTTTTAATTATTGATCAAGTTAACTTACGTTTACTAAAAATTAAGCTGTCCTAAGTAAATTATGAACGAGTTTGCGAGTTCATAAAATACTAAATGTTTCCAACTGCTATCTAAAATTTTAAAATTACCTGACGGAGACAGCAATTTCAAAAGTTTAATGTTTGCAATTAGTGTTGGTTCACTTTCCTAAATTAAATATGTAGTTTCAGTTTATTTAGTTACGTTTGTATACATATACGTATTTTAAATATTTTATGAGTATCGAAACCACAAAAATGCTTTCCACGCTTTTTTCCTAAAATGAATGGTTAGTGAAGGTAGTATCTAGCTAAAATGATAGATCACGCGACTGATGCCACTTACACTTTCTTCTAAATTATAATACTTGTAGAGAAAATTTTGTTAAATTAGATAATAAAAATCCACTGTATTCCAAAAATATGTACTTATTTTTTCTCTTCGCTTTTCCACTTATTTTTAAATTGATTTATTTGCAAAGCAGGACTTTCTCGAGACAATTTTATATAAAGCTTGACATTTTTATTTACCTGCTGAATCGATTAAAGTAAAGAGCACTATAATTTTCCAGTAAAATTATAACGACTGCTACTTGATAGATACCGGTAATTGGTGTGTGTGTATAGAGAGTTGAGAGTCGGACTGTAGGGTCATAGGTTCGATTTTCACTTACTATCAAAATATTTGTAGCTTGGTACGGATTCCCCATTAAGCTGTAGATCATTTACATTTAGTTAGTAATAAAAATAATTTATAATTTTGCTTCACGATGTTTTGCTATTAAATTGAATACCTACGCCCACTATTTATCTTTATTATAATTTTAAAAATTTTATGCTGAAAAGTTCAGAAATTTTATTCAAATTATTTTAAATTATTCAAGTAATTCAAAAAATCAAATTTCTATTTTAATATGTTTAAAACCAGGCATGTTTTTGGCGATTAAAACCAAAACCTCTTTTTAATGAGAAGATCATAGCAATATATTGTTGTTACCAAATCATTTTTTGGAAAATTTTTTGAATGCTTGAATTTGGTTTTGTAAATAATCTGTTGTAAGATTTTGTAAATTTTTGAATATGTTGGATTTTTTTGTGCTGACACGTTATGTTGGTACGAAAAGACGGAGGATTCTCCCCTTCTAGCCGTGTCTATGAAGGCACATGGCCGTATTTTGTGATTTCTTATTTGCGTCTCAAGTTTGAGATTTTAGATATTATTTTATGAATAATAGTTGCAATTTTATTGTCCGAAATTTGGACATATTGGAATTATTTTTGAAAGTTTGGAAAAGAATGATTGGAATTAAATTTGGATCCGTTATTAAATTAGTTTATTAATAATAAAATTGGATGATTTTTTAATATTACAATACAGTACAATACAATATAAAGTCGTACATTCCCGAAGGAACATGACTGTCCATTTCGGACTTTACACATCCGTTTATCGAGGTGGATTAATCCTCATTATCTCAACATTTCATAAGTACATATTTACAACTTTACACTTGTTTTTGCATCCGTTGTCATTGCATTATAAAATTTTCTATCTTTCACCTATTCTCTCTAGTTCTTGATTCCCATACTTCGTAGATCCTCTTCTACCTGGTCGTACCATCTCAAGTCTGGTCTCCTCCTCCCGCGGTCCTCCATCGGTTTCCACTCAGTAATTCTTCTTATCACATTGGCATCTTCCGTTGGTGCATAGGCACAGATTATTATATTTGTGGATTTCTTTTTCATTCTCAAGTATGGCATTCTTCCGTTTACTGGTTGGAACTGCATCATGCTGTCTTTTTCATCATTTCTTACCATAAAGCCTACTCCACTTCTTCCCTGCTCTTTCTCTCCCGAGTACAACATAGTATATTCCTTGCCAGTTACCTCTCCTTGACCCTTCCATCTGATTCCTGCAACGCTGCTATTTCGATCTTATATCTTTTTAACTCATTCTCGACTTCTTCCATTTTTCCCGGTCTCAACAGTGTTCATACATTTCGTGTTGCAATTCTAATTATATCATCTTTTTTACCATTTGCCTTTCTCTTATTTCTATTCTTTCTTTTTTTCTGTATTAACTCATCTTTTTCCGTTTAATGCCTTAATCGATTATCTTCCCCAGCCTTTATTCTTGGAGCATCTGTCTGGAAAGGTACAGATGCTCCATCATGCAACATTATTAGTTTCTTGCTCGTTGAGTTCTATTGGTGTCGCGCTTTAGGTCATTGTATTTGTTATCCCACACATACAATCCATCCTGCTTGATCATTTTTTGGTAACCTACTTTAACTCTTTCTCCCTTTTCCATTTCCTTCTTTGCTATTGCCCATATTTGATTTTATACTTCCTTTTCTGCATTGGTTAGGTCACTTTCGATATAAGTTCTTGTACCCTTAAGTTTGTACTTATTCTCCATTACCGCTCTTTTTTGGTTAAAATTCTTCAATCTTGCCACAATTACTTGCTTTTCCACATTCTTTCCTATTTTAAATGTGTCCACGACCTCAATTTGTATTTGCATCTTTTCTTTCAAAAATTTTTCAACATTTTCTCGGGTTACCTCTTCAGTTGTTGGCAGGTTCTTAATAATTATGTTTTCTCTTCTTTTTTCCTTTTCCCCTCGCCCCAATTGTTTCTCAAATTCCGCTAATTTTTCTTCCTGTTTATCTGTTTTTTCTTGCAGTTTTGCAATTGTATTTTCCAACTCTTGAACTCGATTATTCCAGGAGGTTTCCATTGCATTAAGCTTCTCCTTGATTTCTCTACTTTCTTTTTTGCTTTCTTCAATACCATCCTTTACCGTTTTTGCAAGATTTTTCATCATTTCTTTTAGTTCCTCCATGTCTTCCGTCTGGTTCTCTACTTCGGTTGTTTTGATTGGGGATTTGACTATTAGTTTGCTTCGCTGAAAAATCTTTTCTTCTTCGCTACTTATATTTGTTTCCTCTCTTTTTCTCTTAATATACTCTCTTATTGATGGTACAGCATTGGCTCTTGGTCTATTATGTTTGTCACCACTCATTTGATTTTGCTTGATTTTGCTATAAATACTAATATAAATATTTATACTTAGGCAATCCGACTTACTGCTTAGAATGTCTTGTTAATTCGGCACTTATTTTTAACAGGTTTTTGTTCTTATTTCGATAGCGTCAATACGAACACTCGAGTCGACCTCTTGAAAGAGCCCGCACTACTACTTTTCTACCCTTAAGATTTTATTGCTGCCTAACCTCAAATACCTGCAGTTCCTCGGCGTTCTTAAAAATCTTCCACCTCGTTGATTTTCTGTGTCACCAACACTTCTACCACTTTTCCAAGTTCAGGCAATACAGATAGTAGCCTTTTCGTAATTTTTACTCTTAATTTTCTCTCTCAATTCGCAACTATTTAATTCACTAATAATTTATTATAAACACGATACAGGACCGGCTTTTATACATTACAAATATTATAATTTGTTTTCGAATTGTTAAATTGGAAAAATTTAGTAAAGTTTATGTGCAAGGCGAGCACCTGCTTTGATAAGCGATACTTGCCCGCGACGAATTGACGTGGATCTTTTGATTAAAGCCTTTGCCAAATCAATAAAACAAATGTATGCGTTACTTTTATACTTTTATGATTTTTTTTTATCTCTTGGATGGTGTCGGTAGTTGAACTATTTTGTCGAAACTCCTGTTGCTCTCTCTATTTTGGATGTAAGATTGGAGTTTTTCTCTTATAATGCTTGAGAGCAACTTCAATGTTGAGCATAGAAGGGTAATCCTTCCAAAAGTTTCTGAATTGATTTTTTGCCTTTTCTGAAAAATTGGTATGCTATTGCTGTTATGCAATTCTTCTAGTATGGTTTGTGATTGAAGGATTCCGTTAAACGCAAAGGTTAATGATTTCTTAGCCCCACCATATTTTATAAGATTTATTGGGATATTGTCCACGCCAGGGGTTTTTCAATTGCCAGTCCAAATCTGATGAGATCAGTGTCGCGGATAAAACTGCGAAAGTTTAGCTAAAACTTAAATAAATAAATAATGAAATCTCAATAGTCTAACCGAATTATTCGGATTTGAATCAAATCAAAACATCATTTTTTTTTTTAATGTTTAAGAAAGTCTATTGTCTAGGTGCTGGGAGCTAGAGCATCCAGAACCCCTCGGAGTAAGCTGGGCCGGGCCCTCTCCATCGTAACAAATTAAAAATAAACAAAATCAGATTATGATCATCGATACACCTTTGGTCGACGTCATAATAGATCAATTCGGCAGAAAATAGCCCAAAAAATGCTGTTTTCAAATTTGTCATTGGTAGCGGGCCCCTACAAATATTAGCAACTCTGAAAAAATACTGCCAGTCCGAGCCTGGCTAAACGCAATTATTGACTTACTGTAATTTTATTTACCTGTTTACTAAATTTTTCAAAAATATTTTTTAAATGTACTGGTTCCATTTATAAATTTGTTAACTTCGCCTATAAGACATAATTTGCAATTGGAGCAAACTTTATACTGAGATTAGGTGAGAGTTGGAGTTGCTTGAAATACACAAACAAGTAAGTTGTTCAAATTTCGTAGTAATTACCGTATTTCATAGACTCGATGAACTCTTCGCAAATGGAATTAATCAATTTGCAATTCGGCCGACGTAAAGTGCGACTAGTTAATTTGAGTTGGAAACCGCTCTGCTATACAGCCTAGCTAAAAGTAAAATACCAAGTTTATTTTTTTGAGATTGTTGTTAGAAAAAATTAAAATATTTTATTGATCGATTTTCACGCTTTCCACATTAAATGAGATTTTTTTTTGATTCTAAACTTAAAAGAGTTCAAACAAATATAAAAACAACCGGGCAACCAACGAAATTGCTTTCAGCACAAAATTTATTTCGGAATAAAAAGTAATTCACTTTGAACTTTCTAACTTTCTAAAATTTGCCAATCAAATTATAATTTTCGAACTAAATTAATTTTCGATTCAATCCAACTTTAATCATTCGCTAGGAAATGAAGATTCATATCAAATAAATAAAATTATTTGTGCTGTATTAGAATAAGATATTATATAATATTGTATACGGCATACATAATTGTATTATAATATGTATATTTTTTTAGTCTCAGTACTAGTTAAGAGCTTTGTTCTTTGTCGCCCTAACAAAGATTTTAGTGGCCATAGCATACATAGAAATTTTTGTTACTATACATTTGTTGATTCAACAAGCTTTTGTATTTTGAACAGAAAAAACTTTGTTATGACAGCATAAAATTTGTTGTAGTAGCAAAATCAATTTGTTAAGACTTTTTTTACTAAAAGCTTTGTTGGGGCGACAAATTCTTTAAAACATGGAAATTACATTGAATTTTATGATTGAAAATTTATCTAATTTCGTGACGTCAAATACCCAAAGGTTAATTCCCAGCAAAACAAAATCTCACTTATGAAATTTTCCAAAAACTTCTAATTCTAGAGTTGCTTCATAAAGCATGAGTTGGTGAGGTATACTACAAGATTAAATATTAAATATATGAAAACAACTAATATTCAAAATTTCTATACCTAAACTCGTCATTGACTACAACAATTTATTAACTTATTAAATATTTTAATAGTGGAAGTGTATAATAATTAATAGTCATTCAAATGTAATAAATACATATTGATGCGCATTACGTTTTTAAAGCATATTTACCCCCTAATGTACTTATAATAACATATTACAAAGTCACATACTCTGAAAGCTTAATATTAAAATATTTATGAAGATTTTTTACTCACGGTATACCTAATCGAAATTATAAATTGATAAAAAGGATTAATTCTAGTTATATTTTAAAATTTTTCCAATAAATTATTATTTATTTTAAATTTTGACAGTTAAGCAATCAAGTTCAGCATACAGGTTTTTCTTGAAATACATTAATTACCTGTTCAATTAATCAATGTTACTGTAGAGCTGTTATTTGTTCTTTATAAACCGGGGCCGAACACCGACCTTTATTCTGCATTCTTTTTTTAATTATGTTTGGTGTTTCTTTCATACCATAATAAGTATATTCTATGAAAATATTGCCAAGATTTACAATGCGGCCAATACTTGTCGCGGCACTGGCAAACCGACCATTAGCACTCAACTTTGGTGCCAAGTTTGGGCGAATGCCTTTGGTCAGTGCCTAGCACTAGGGCATACAATGAATGACCAAAGCTTCATATTATGCTAAACTGACCTTAACAATAAATTTTTAATAAATTTGATAAAGTAAATTTTTAAAAATGCTATGTTTAATAATTATTTGTACCGAATCATTTTGGCGCCGAAACGGCCTCGCACCAAAACGGCCTCGCATCGAACATTATCTTCTGGAACTTTTATGTATATTAAATAAGTTTTACGTTTTACTGGTGCTGCATTTTATATGTTGACCGTAATTTATGGTTCTAGATTTACATGGAGAAAATTATACGATGTCGGTTATAAAGCAGATTTTTTTGAATTTAAACTTTTTAAATATTTATTTTTAATGTAACTGCAAGTAAACATCAGAGTTGCATCGGGTAACAAATATAAGCTGTGAAAAAGCATACCAACAGAAAAACAAAAAACTGTCATAGTATAAGGTAAAGATATAAATGGGATTAAATTACATACTGTGCACAATATGACAGCTTTCAAGTAATTCAAAAAATGTTGTCAAAAAGTTTGAGACTCTTTCGAGTTCTTTCTCTTTTGCAATTCTCGCATTCGTACGTAAGAAATTGAAAGGTAATCTTGTTACGATCAAAAACTTTGATTTTGTTCTTCGTAAAACTAGAGAATTATCTGTCGATAAAACTGTCAAAAACTTTTTCCAATTATAATCTTTTCCAACGTTTAAATTTATTTAATCTATATAATATAGTATAACATAATAAAATATATATAATAGAGCTTGATAGCTTATATCAGCATATATACATCAAATATTTCATTAATCATTAAACTAAAAAAAAAACTAGGTAATTTATGTTTTTAATTAGTGGAAAAATAGAGATTGCAGTTAAACTAAACAAAATAATATGTCCGACGTTTCAGGTCTTTTTATTGACCCATTATCAAGACTACAAATCAAATGACAAACTCTTTACAAACTTTCAATTGAATACTAACCTAATAAAAAAAAGTAAAATGCCACCATTTCCAGGACAATCTGAGTTTGGACTTTCTCAGGTCTAAACTAACCGAAATAAATGGAAAAAAATAAATTGGCTTGGTACCAATTTAATTTAAATCCAAAACAACTCGTTATATTGAAAGTTAGCCTCCGACAACTAGCCCTAGCAACAATTGACCTTCGGGACCATTGACTTTCGGGACTATTGGCCTTCGGTACTATTGGCCTTTGAGACTATTGGCCTTCGGGACAGTTGATCTTTGTGATTACCGACCTCATGACGGAGGTCTCAGAAATCAAGTTTTATAGCTAATTGGTTTTTGGAATTGGAATGCCCATGCTCTTGCTGTTACGATTAATTCTGTATTTTCACTTATTTTTATGGATTTTAAAATTTACTTTGCAAATATAAAAATTTTAATTTTTTTAATTTTTCAGTTTTTTTTCAGCGTTTTCACCAAATAAAGTGAAAATATAGAATAAATAGATACAGCAAGGGCGGGAGAATTTCAATTCAAAAAACCAATTCACTGATACTAGCTGTCCATGAACGTAAGGATACATGGTCATAACATCGATAATGTACAGGAATATGTGTACCTCGGACATCTTATCAAACTGGGAAAGGAAAATCAGGCTGCTAAAGTGGGCAAAAAAATTCGACAGATCTGGGCTGCTTTTGGAAGATTAGGATATATCCAAAAGAACCCAGATATCCCAATAAACTTAAAAAGAAAAATATATGACTTATCTATGCATTCTACCTGTCACCACATACCGCCTAGAAACCATGGCGCTAACGTTAACAAATGCGATGCAGCGAGCGATGGATAGAGCCGTGCTTGGTATATCGCTGATGGACAGGAGAAGACTGCACTGAAAAAAATGGTTTATCATATTGATGAAAAATTCATCATTTTTACACCCAAGAACAAAATTCATCATATTGATGAAGAAATTCATAAATACATTGATTTTGTTCATAAATACTATGAATTTTTCATCAATATGATGAAAAATGATAAACCATTTTTTTCAGTGTGGTAGAAATCCGGAAAAGAACTAAAGTTTCCGACGTAATGGGTAGAGTGGCCAAAGATGGAGAGTAATAAGATTTTACACTGGCGTCCAAGCACGACTAAAAAGAACGTGGGAAGACCACAGAAAATATGGTTAGACAACGTAAAGCGAGTGGCGAGACGAGAATAGTTTCGGAGGGCGGCAAACAGGGAAACGGGATAGGGACGTTTCGCCCTCAGCCGTTTGGCCTCCGGCAATTTGCCCCAGTCTGTGTCGCCTCTGACTGTTTAGCCCCCGTCCGTTTCGCCCCTGACTGTTTAGTCCCCGTCCGTTTTGCCTCCGCCGATTTGCCCCCGACCGTTTTCTCCCCGTGTTTAAACTGCCTAATGCTGATTGATTTAAAATAAACTTTAACTTATGATAGGTGTTTTCGTAATTGATCTGGTAAAATATTAATTTTAAATTATCTGAATTTCAATTTATTTAATACTAGATAGCCCGACAGACGTTGTCCTGTCCAAATTTCAATAAATACACAATTTCCAAGTTTTGGAGGAACCGTCTATTAGTTAAGTGGAGTTCGTTGCAAACGAAGTAAGTAAGCAAATATGACGAATAGGACAACTAGTACGTAAACTCACAAGCAAAATAGGAAACAAAATCGCATAACGTAAACTCGACTTTACGTAAGGATGATTTTTGTAATTTTTTAGCCACCCCCCCTTTCCATTATTTAATCGAAGGACGATTCTTGTAATTTTTTAGCTCTCCCTTTCCTGTGTAGGTACGTAATATTGTGTCCCCCAACATTTTACGTAAGAATTAATTAAAAACGGTGTGGACCAAACGGTCGGAGGCGAAACAGTCGGGGGCAAAACATCCCGGGGCGAAACGGAAAGAGTGAAACGGTACGGTGGCGAAACATCCCGGGGCGAAACGGCGGGGGCTAAAAGGTCGGGGGCTAAACGGTACGGGGGCAAAACATCCCGGGGCGAAACGGTCGGGGCTAAACGGTGGGTGCGAAACATCGTATAACCCAGGGAAACATGCAGAGATGAGAGAGGCCTACATTCAGGAGTGGATGGCTACAGGCTGCATTTATCAGCTTGTTAAAAGTACCTGGTATTAGGGATTCTGTACATTTTCATTTATGTTCAGCAGTGGACGACAAACGGTTGAATAATGAAGTTTCTTTATCTCAGTTTTTTTCGGCTTTTTTTCACATTTACCAATAATATTGGTAAACAAATGAATATTACAACACAGAATGCAACAAAAAAAAATCAGAATTAGTAAAAGAAAAGATGGTTACCATTTAAAAAAGTGAATATAGTTTGCGAAACGGCGTGGGGATAAAAAGTTGGCATCAGAAAGTTGATCTATCCGAAATTTTTGGCAACAGGAAATTAGAAACCTCCGCCATATATCAAACCTCCGCCAAATACCAAACAAAATAATATGACAACAAAATTTGCTCATATTGCACAATTTTCAAAATTGTTTAAAATTGTTTTTGGGGTGGATTTATGAAGATTTGCGATTTGGGAACGGGATCTCGTTTGCTGATATATTTTGCTGCGTTGGCTTTTGTTAGTTTTTACAGTATTCACTAAAAAACTGACTTTGTGGATAAAGCCGAGATTTAGCTATAGCAACAAATTTCTTAGTTATAGAGTCTCAACAGATTTTTTTCCTGGCAAAAAAATTTGCCGCTACAAAGAACTGGTTTAGTGTTAGGCTGATGACGATTTCATCTTCTCCACTCACTCAGTAAATTGTTCCTTTCCAAACTTGCTGAGTAAATTACTATTAATTTTTAAAATTGAGGTTATTTTGGGAAATTAAGTATTTATACAAAATTATATTTAAACAATTTATTTAAATATAACATGATGCCAACAAGATATGTAAGACAATATTTTGAAAACGTTAGATACTTTATAATATACAGACATACCAGTGTTATAATCATTCATAAAGTTGTATCAGCTTAATACAAAAATTTGCTGAGAAATACCTGAGAATTATACGCTATATTTCCACTATCTGGGTGGATTAATTAAATGGTATGACCAATATCCTCCAATTCAATTCTTAAAACATTTAGTGTTACCTGCACACTTTATATAAAAATTAAAGTTACCAGAAACTGTTCATACCATTCAGGATCGTTTAAGTTAACTTAATGTCTACGATAGAACCTACAATGCAGCTAATTTAATTGCTTTCATAGAAATAGGTATATTTGTAGATTTAAACTCACCGAGTGAAAGGATCTTGTAACTCTATATAATTGAATGGAAATACTTTTGTATAGACCATAAATCTTCCTTGAGACAGCTCCGACAGTGGGAAGCCTTAGACGTATTGAATAGAATTTACATACTTTCGTGCTATACAGTTAATAAATTTTATTTTTAATTACTTGAACACGGTGGGTTTATTCAAAAAAATTTTGTAACTTAAATATTTCTTGCGGCACAAACATTTGATACTCAAAATATGCAGCAGCTGATCCATAGTGCCATTTGCTTTTTGTAATAACTCGAAAACGTAATTTTTTTGCGTCAAAAGGGTACATTTTAAAGTTGGGATTGGGGATAATGGGAGGAAATTCAAAGATGCAGAAGTGACCTCCTCCATAATGCGGTTGTATTTTTTGGCATAGGAAATATTTGTGGTTGAAACTTTTGGAAAAAAACGCGGATTACTCAGATGAATTTAAATCTTTTTTTTTTTACTACAATTACACACTAATTTTTTCAAATTTTGCTTGTAATGCCCGTATTACACTATAAAATTTATTGTGGGGTCTGATAAATTTATAATTTTTATTTGAAATGGGAATAATATATTCAAATTTTTGAAAACTTTTTAAATTCTTAAATTTATTTGTCTGAATTAAATATATACTCAAGTAGTAGTATGTATTTAATTGAAACAAATAAATTTTTTTCTGTGTAAGAGCACTCTGCCGGACCTTGTATAGAAGCTGTACAGTTTATTATTTTCCCAAAATAGTATATTAAAATTGTTCTACAAACTACAAGTGAGAAAAATTTATACTTTGGATATTTTAAAATTTTGAAAACTGAATTACGCTTCTCGAACCACAAATCTATTGATTGTTTTATTATTGCACAAGTTTAGAATATTCTATGTACATCTGGGCGCCGTTTCTGTATACGAATATAAAAATTTCATGTATTTTCACACAATAAATTGCATAGTGTAAAACAGTTTACATTTTATATTTTATGAGGTAAACCAATATTTCTAAATTACATAAATATAAAAATAAACGAATCTTTCCAAAAATATTTGTTTTTAAAATAAAAGTACCTAGTCCTTAAACTTTTTTTAAAAGAAAACTCAAAATTTCACTTAAAGTACAATTAATTATATTATATGCTATTTATAAAAAAATCTTATTTAATTTAATTAATTTAATAAAAATTATTTATTTATTCTAAAACTACAATTAAATCAGGATAATTAAATATTAATATTAAATTTAAGTATTAACTTGAATAAAATTATTTAGTTAGATAAATGACTTTCTTTAATTAAACCTTATAGCTAAAAAGTTATTTGCTAATAAAACTTTAGTAATATATAACAGATTAATAAATAATACATAGTTTAACAAATTTAGTTAAAATTTTAAGACACTTTTGTGTACAGCGAAGAATAATTTATATATATTATAATATATACAAACAAAAAACTCTAATTTTTAAGAAAATAAACAGATATTCTCTTATTTTTTTAATTGTCTTCATCATTGCTGAAAAACATGATAGAAGATTATTACATATTATGATTTTTATTCGATACCTACTTATTCATATTGATTATAATCGCAGATATTCTACATTTTATGGAATATAATAAATATTTGAATCATGTTTTTGAGCAATAACAAAACCACGATTAAAAAGAATTACAGTATTTAATTCAAATTAGGTATAAACCATTTTTCAATCAGGACAAATCTGAAAAAAATGAGTTCATATTTTTAAACTACGGTACAAATAATTTTGTAGCAAACCTACGAAGTCCAACTCAAGAGACTTTTCATCACGAAAGATTTTGCGCGTGCGCGAGTTTGAAGCATTTGCGCATGCGCATCGTATCATCGTGTCAGACAGTCTTTAGTTAGGTTATAGTAATTATTAAAATATTAAATATTGAAAGGACTATGTTAACCACAATTAGAATCTAAAAATGAACTAGCCGATCACGAATTTATGTTCGACAAAGTTTAGAATCTCTTATTTAAAATGAAATGAGCATAAACTCTTTTCGTAATAATAATAGTAATAAAAATAATAAATTTCATTCATTCTAAATATTTTTAAATTTTATATAACAATTGCTTGTATTAGTTCTAAAGATTTTCTAAAGCATTTTTCAGTAACGTAACAACCAATTGATTCATCACATTATAAGTTGATTAGTCTTAAATGGGGTCTTTTCATTACCTACGTCACTTTATAGTCACAGATACTAAAAAAATTTGTTAATAATATAGTAGCAAATTTTAGAAATGCTGATTGACTGCATGGTCGGTTATACATATGTTATCTACTAAAAAATAAGATTCAGCTACCATACATAGGAATTATTTTACTAGAAAAATTTTAATTACTTTTCTAAACATTTTAAATAGACTATGTCCACTTCTTAGTGCACGTTGCTTAATGGAGGTATCTACTTTCTATACCACACGTAAATTAAACATACACTAATTATCTATAATTATGTTTTTCTAGTATAGTTCTTAACCCTACTTTTAAAGAACTTATCCTCGTAGATATATCCAAAAATTACATTAGTAGCAAAATAGTTAGAACCTGTTTATTTGTATACTACTCTTTCAAATCATTTCTGGTTGTTTCTAAATAACAAAAAAAATTTTGTAAATTTTCTTAATTTTTACTGGTATCAGCTTGGCGTAAAGCAGAAATTTAGACCTGAATAAATTTTACATTTTGCTTAGTGGAATGTTTTGGATATCCCTATTCTTATAAACAACATACACCAAGGTGAGTGACTCCCTCTACAAACCAAGATATTTTGACACAACCCGCAAATATATTTTGATACGTTCGCATTTAATATGATTGTAAACTATACTAAAGATAAATCGATTTGTAAAAAGTTTTTGAGTTGAGCATACTAAAATTGTTAGTCCAAATTTCAGTTTTTCTGAAATTCCAAAATTTGGGTAACATTTTTGGTACAACCTGTATATAGTAATTTTATGTGATTGTTTTGGCATATTTTAAAGCTATGACTAAGAAATAAAAATTTGTAATGGGATTGTCTGAGTTTTCCGATCATAAGATTTTAATTATTGATTCTTAAAAATTGTAGTCTAATTAAAATTTGTTAACAGTTGAGAGTGGTAGTTGACCTAGGGTTGCACTACTTAATCGAGAAGTTCTTGGTTCTATTTCTAAAGAAAATCTGTACATTTCGTCTTCATCCATCAGCAATGAGGTATCCAATAAATAATTTGCTACTTTTCTAATAAGCTCAATTTTGTAAGGAGTTTGTTGAAAGTGTCGAATTTCTCGAATTACATGTGCAATCTGCAAAATTTATATTAATTTTTTTTAAGTTTGCTTTGGTGCACATACCATCCGCATCTTTGCAAAATTTAGCAAGCCTTCCGAAGTAAAATTTGGTGTGCCTTCTTCAATGAAAGAAAGATCTGTTAAATAGAGACCCAAATATGGAATGCACGGAGGATCACAACGATGTAAAGCATCTCGCAATGCTCGAAACCGACCATCTGATGTGACAATGTTTTGCAATTTTTCAATTGTATGTTTAGTCTAAAACAAAAATTATGAAACTTAGCAGTCATATGTTATTGAAACTAACCCACCGTTTTGGACACTTTTTCCCATGTTTTCTTAAGTCTGAATACTGAACTGTTTGTAAATGCAGAACATATTTGTAAAACCCCATTAAAGTTATGTAAACATCTAGATATATCCGCAACAGCAGCCCATTTTTCAATAGCCGCTACCCTAGCTCCAATGCTTTGTCTTCTTATTATTTCAGATGCCACTAAAGTTGATACATCATTGAAGCGTTTGGTCATCAGTAATATATGAGGTGCTTTACTGATTTTATCAGTTTTCATCCACGCTTGCTCTAAAAACTCTCTAAGGGACAAATTCGGTTTAACAAAATTTTTATTTTCAACCAATGAGACTTACTGGCTGGATATGGATAAAAATATTTGATGATCTACGTAAGTAAGCTGTTCTGCAATTTCTAATGCGGATAAGGTCTCAATACTCTCTCTAGTCTGGTACTTGTCTTTCTATGAATAATCATAAAAAATTAATACTTTAAAAATTCGCATCCTTTTTATATTCAAAAATGTTCTTATGAGGAGGGAGAGGAGGTGACACAAACTTTGAATTTACTTACTACTGGTAATGTTAACAAAGCTGCGAGATCAACTCTGCAACTTTCGGATTCTTCCTTAGTTAATAGTCTAAGCAATTGAGCTGCTGCTTTATGTTCCGCAGGGAGTAAATTTGGGCTGTACACAATATCCTCCAAAAATTCTATTGTGAGATTTTTTAAACGTATATCATGTTCAAAATCTTGTGAATGCTTCGATATCCAATGCCTAATAACACATAAAATAGAAAACATTGAATAGTAATTACAAGGACTTTCTTTCAGTCAAATTTCAAATCATCTTGATCAAAAGTTAAACTTTCTAAAATAAATTAAATTTATCTACTTATGCCAACAGAGAAAGTTATGAGGAAGGGGGTTCCCCCTCTTACCCTCATGGCTGGTACCCAAACGTCAGAAAATGCCTCTTTTCAAACCCGTTTTCGGTTTCAACATTTCCGTTTTTGGGTCTCTACCATGCAAAAGTTAAAAATGTTTGAATAAACATTTTATTTCATAAGAAATTGTAGATCAAAATCAAAAATTTTGCTGATAACTTTACTGTAGCTCAATTTTTTTAGATCTTGTCCGGGCCTTTGATGATTCCTTACCTTAATACGTTTAGAACTCTCATCGTACAAGCTGTTGACATTATGTTGTCCTTGCAACGATTGCGATCTATCACAAATTCGTCTTGCGTTTCTACTCCAGTAGCTTTTGAGTCAACTTTTGCGATGGGAGATAGATCGCGTGGATTGCTTGAACCAGACGTTGCGATTGCAAATGCTGCTGCTGCACTGGAAGTACTGCTTCTGAAAGTTTACAAATGGATATTTTTCAATGTCATAAAATACATTAGTTACCTCCGTTTTGACTGTCGAGAAGAAGTGATTACGACTCCGGCTTTGCTTGGTTTTTGGGGTGAGTCATGTTGAAAACTTGATCTTGCAGTTGTTGAATCTCCTTCTTGCATGGATCGCCTTGATCCGTAGTAGCTCTGAAATATGAACTTACATTTATTTAATGCATCACTCTGCCAGGTAAATTTATATACCTGCAGAACGGAAGAAGTATTTGCTGTAATTGATGATGATCTTGTCGAACTGCAGGATGTACGATGCTTGGAAGAATAAGCATTGCTTTCCTCTTGTGGCTCTCCTGCAATAGTATATATCATGTACGTTTGCTTAATTAGTAGTGTTAAATATTAACCTTCCGCTTCTTCTGAAATTCCTCTTTCCACTTTTTTGATCAAATTTGTTTCATGTTTGGTTGGAACCGGAGTTCGAGCTGCTGTTTGACAGTCGACCATAGGAGATTGGCAAGGAGATGTTTGTGTTGCTATTGTAATATTTTCAACAGTGGAAGAACCTATTAAGGTCACGTTACTCAGGTTACTTGGAGAACATGGGGCACTGAGTATCGTTACATCTGTTTCGCAAAAAGCATTACAAAATGAATTTGATAAAATTAAATTATTACCTGTTAGAGTCTCACTACTGCTGGAAGCCGTAACTTTTGGTATTGACAGATGAACTGTGTCTTCTTGATAATCTTGCGACTTCTCGACTCGAATTGAGATTGACTTTTGATGAGGAGGTACTAATGACTCCGAAGGTTTCTGTTGTGGCTGTTGCGTAGAGTTGCATTTTATATTTCGAGGATGTTGGTACAATTCGGTTGATACTCGATCACGATTCTCTTCTTCATCTGTAGAAATCAACATTTTAAGAATATTTCCAAACCCATCTTATTACTTACATTTTTGTAAAGTGGATCTCCAATGACGATGACCCTGAGAATCATAACTGTAAGATCTGTCTCTTTCGCTGAATTCTGAACCGTAACCTGAAACGGAACTAGCACCGCTGGTTCTACGTGGGGAAAAACTACTTCTTCTTCTGTCATCAAACATTAGCTGGGGAGTACCTTCTTCCTTTTGAGAATAAACTTCTAAAGATATTACCGAACCTTGCAATTCGATATCTGTAGTACAAAAAACCTTTTTGAGAGCTTCGAGAACTGTGACACCATCAGTAAACACTCGGTAAGTAAGGAGAAAAGTATTGAGAAAGTCGATTGATAGAAATCTCAAATCTGAAAAGAACTGTCATGTTTATCAATCACCTGTTGTGATATTTTCTTGTACCTGTAATGATTGTGTAGAAAGTTGATCAGGGGGGTGGGTATCATGCATTTTCAAAAGTAAGAATAAATTATAAAGGATTTTTACGTTCCCAGATTACATAGATTTAAAACCAGTCAATGAACGAATTGATAACATAAAGAAGATCATTGTCCATTTAATTTACCAGTTAATCGCTGAAGAAGCCGCTCTGGTGTGGCGTAGCGTATTTGTGGAACTTTACATGAATTTAAAGTTCTGCTGAACCGGATGTCTGCTTCATCTTTAAACAAGCGAGGATCGTTTTTAATCGACTGTGGTAAGGTGATGGAGCTGTTATCGGTTGTTGGTCGTATCATATCGTTGAACTGCACGTTATCTAAGCATTGGCTTATATCAGATATCCATGCTGCCTTCTCTTGCATACTCGGGGCCACCAAGTGCACACAGATCTGAAATGAGGTAGGCTTACAGAAACTTTCATGCTTGTGGTTTTAGCTTCTTACCTGTCCAATCTGAATACCCGTCTTTTTCTCAACGATTAATTTAAAATCTCTGTTGTGGATTATGCTAGCAGTAATTGGAGATGTCTCACTGATACCTGAAGATTGACTTGAAACTGAGCAAAGAGAAGATTCTAAAAAATTAACATTAGCGCTGGTTGCACATTGTTTCGTTTAGCTAACCATCATCTTCTTGATTTTCACTAGGATCTTCTACTAAAACTGTATCAGCTAAGCAGATTTTACCAATATCTGGGACAAGATGGAGTTTTCCATTGGATGTTCTGAAGGATAAGCAGATAAGGTATTTATAACTAAATTTTCCAAGTTGTACTTACCTACTAGCAATAATTAAATGATTTGAAAATAAAAAACATTGTCTTAAATATTCTTTCTCGCTCTTAAAATTTAATTTACTACGAGATGTTTTGGGTTTATCTGTTGGAAGTTGAATTAAACTTCCTGAAAAATACATTTTGTAGTTTTTATTGCAAGTTAAAACAATATTATTTACCTTGTCTTACAAATACTTGATTTACATCTAATAAAATATCACAACCTTCGACAATCATTCTTTCGAGAGCCAAATTTCTTCTCAAATTTTCTGTTTCTGATACCTTCAAGAAATCTCTACTTTAGTTATCTCTTAATTTTAACTTACTTACTTACCTCATCGTGCATTTGTCTAGACAAATCTTCTAACTGCTGCCTTGCGTTTTGCAAGCTTTTGCGTTCTACATGATCATGAGGAGTATGGGCTAATAATTCGTGTAAAGTTATAATATACCGAGGAACCTAGAATAATTAATATCAAATTAAGTAAATAGGTAATAATATAGGAATCATATGCAAATTACGAATATAGTTAAGTTAGTTAAGTAAGTTAAGTTAGTTAAGTTAGTTAAGTTAGTTAAGTTAGTTAAGTTAGTTAAGTTAGTTAAGTTAGTTAAGTTAGTTAAGTTAGTTAAGTTAGTTAAGTTAGTTAAGTTAGTTAAGTTAGTTAAGTTAGTTAAGTTAGTTAAGTTAGTTAAGTTAGTTAAGTTAGTTAAGTTAGTTAAGTTAGTTAAGTTAGTTAAGTTATTAATTATAATTATTAGCTCTTGAAAATACAATAAATGTGAATATCAATTACGAGCTAAAGGGTACTAATAAATCTTATTATATGGATACTAATAAATCTTATTATATGGATTTCGCAATCCTATACAATTAAATATTGTAAAAAAAATTATTAATGATTGAAAATGCTTACTGTTCATTAATCCGAAAAATATGCAAATTAAGTGAATTAGTTTGCGACACGTATGCATAGGTGTTTCGAATTTCGGATTCTCATCAGGCAAACCTGGAAAAAATTACTAACGCGCACAGTATTCAATTCAATATGATAGAAAAAAATATAAAAATTCAAAATTATTTGACATTTCTTTAAAATAAAAACACAAATCTACCTAACTTGATTCCAAAATGAATACAAATATTGAAATTTTTTTGAAAATGTTTAACCGAGCAAATAAAAAAATAATGAAGACGGACCTAATTGTGAATAAGCTATCCCAAAATGGGATGAGAGTATGCAATGAAATGCAATAAATAAAATACTATTTTAAAAAAAAATTTAAAATACTATGCAATGAAATGCAATAAATAAAATACTCTCATCCCATTTTGGGATAGCTTATTCACAATTAGGTCCGTCTTCATTATTTTTTTATTTGCTCGGTTAAACATTTTCAAAAAAATTTCAATATTTGTATTCATTTTGGAATCAAGTTAGGTAGATTTGTGTTTTTATTTTAAAGAAATGTCAAATAATTTTGAATTTTTATATTTTTTTCTATCATATTGAATTGAATACTGTGCGCGTTAGTAATTTTTTCCAGGTTTGCCTGATGAGAATCCGAAATTCGAAACACCTATGCATACGTGTCGCAAACTAATTCACTTAATTTGCATATTTTTCGGATTAATGAACAGTAAGCATTTTCAATCATTAATAATTTTTTTACAATATTTAATTGTATAGGATTGCGAAATCCATATAATAAGATTTATTAGTACCCTTTAGCTCGTAATTGATATTCACATTTATTGTTAGTTAAGGTAGTTAAGTTAGTTACGTTAGTTAAGTTAGTTAAGTTAGTTAAGTTAGTTAAGTTAGTCAAGTTAGTTAAGTTTGTTAAGTTAGTTAAGTTAGTTAAGTTAGTTAAGTTAGTTAGTTAGGTGCTGTGGCTAGACACTAGAGTGGTGGTACCCATAGTGACATACTCGGCCCTGATCTGGTGGCACGCTACCAGAAAAAGGGAAAGTATAACGAGGCTAGGCAAGCTGCAAAGACTTGCATGCCTAGGAATAACGGGGGCATTGAGATCAACGCCCATCGCAGCCATGGAGGTCCTACTGGGGCTGCACCCACTGCATATAGTAGTGGAGGCGGAAGCCCTACTAGCGGCCTACAGACTAACAATAAACGGATATGGTAAAAGTACCCCAATAAAGGGGCACTATACCATGATCTTCAACTGAATCAAGAGCAATAACATGCTTAGCATGCAATCGGATAGAACTAGCACTGTAAGGGACTTCCGAAAACCATTCAGGGTGATAATACCTGAGAGGGGCAAGGAAAAAACCATACAAGAGCTGGGCAACCGATATGATACCATCTGGTACACAGACCATCTGGTACACAGATGGATCTAAGACAAAGATAAGCACTGGAGCAGATATGTGTGGAAGAGGAACGGGAGATGCCTTTGGCATTAACCTGGGCCGTCACGCTACAGTGTTCCAGGCAGAAGTAATTGCAATTTTGGCTTGTGTGGCTGAAATGGTGCGGAGGAACTACAATGGTAGACGAATCTGCATCATGACAGATAGCCAAGCCGCTCTGAAGGCTTTGGAGGGAATAGAAATTCACTCCAAGGTCGTTAAACAATGCCGTGATGAACTGGTGAAACTGGCGGTCTGCAACAGCATTTCGCTTATATGGATTCCGGGACACCGAGGCATCAGGGGAAATGAAGAAGCTGATCGCCTGGCCAAAGTGGCTGCTAATACAACCATGATAGGTCCTGAGCCTACCTGCGGGATTGCATATGCGACCGCGAAGGAGGGGATCAAGGACATGTTATGGAAACAACACCTTGAACACTGTCAGGGCCTTCCTGGACTGAGGCAATCGCGGATGTTTATTGGGGGCCCCTCCAGAGAGTCCAAGAGCAAAAATATAATCCAACTGAGCAGGAAACAGTTGAGAAAGATAGTAGGACTTTTTACAGGACACTGCTGTCTTAAGAGACACCTCAATATAATGGGGTTGACTGAAGATCCTACTTGTAGGATGTGTGGTGAAGAGGATGAAACCCCTCACCATATCTTATGTGAATGCCCAGCTCTAGCTGGGAGTAGGCTACGCTACCTTGGCCTTACACACCCGAGGGCCGAGGATATAGCTAAAGCACCCTACAACTGCTTACTCGACTTTGTTGAGGAGACGCAGTTGTTGGAGTAAAACGTGGAACGAGGGGCACAATAAGCTTAAGCTTCAATGCAGTGGGGTCAGAACCACAACCCGTTTGAAATAATAATAATAATAATAATAAGTTAGTTATAAGTTAGTTAAGTTAGTTAAGTTAAGTTAAGCTGTTCCCCTGAGTTGATGATTTGTCCTCATTAACAAAAAAATTCAGGGTTGCAGGCACATCTGAGACAAGCCCAGCAAGCTGCCTCAGATGTAAATCAATTAATATGCTTACAGACTTGTGACTTTAGCTCTGTCTTCGATAGAAGACAGCCCAAGATCAAGGCAAACCGATTTTATCCTAGCCTAAAAGTGAAAAAAAAAGAAAAGGTAGAAGAAAAAGAAGTTAGTTAGTTTCTCAATTAACCGTTTTCAAGAACATAAAAATACAGGCGGCGGAAATAACATTCATGTAAGAGTAACTAAAAGCTGTACAAGAATGGATTGAATAAGAAAGAAGATATCCGAGAAAAATCACTGGAATCATACTTCAATGGAGTGGAGCACAACAGGATTTCAAAGAAAATGCTCTCATGTAACCCAAAGGGATAATAGATGTTGGCCGCACAAGAAAGCATTAGCTTGATCTATAAATTCGGAATATTAAA
The DNA here is from genome assembly GCA_958510845.1 of Cantharis nigra. Taxonomy (NCBI): domain Eukaryota; kingdom Metazoa; phylum Arthropoda; class Insecta; order Coleoptera; family Cantharidae; genus Cantharis; species Cantharis nigra. The sequence goes on along the minus strand of OY294034.1, from coordinate 5,557,194 downwards.
GCAGCCGTTTCCAAGAAAACCTGATAAGGAAACGGTTTTTACTAATTTTTTTCCGCCATTTTAAGATTTTTTATTGAATTAAATTATTGAAATTTTGAAAATCCTAATATATAAAATCGTGTCATTTTTTGATGAAAAAGAAACACTCTAATTGGTCGATTTTTTAACCAACCGAAAAATATATTAAACTAGGACTTTTAAACTTATATTTTAACTTATATTATTATATTATATTAACTTATATTATTAGTCCATAATAACCGGGAAATTTAAATTTTTAAGCAAAAATTAGAGAAATTTAAACCTTTGGCTAGAAAATATTAAAGCTTGGAAAAACATTTATTTAAGTTTACCAGCAACTTTTGCGTTACTTTGAAAGTTAACTTTCGAAATTATAGTCAAAAGTGTAAACCGGGGGGTCTGGGGATGAACACCCTCCAGTACATATAATAAAATTCCCACTCTTCTAGAATACCTACAGAAGCTGGGAAATTTTTTGTTTTTGAGCAAAAATGCGGAAAATCAAAACGTTCAGCTAAAGAAAATTAGAATTTGAAAAACTTATTTATTTTTATATTATTATAAAAAAATTTTAATTTCCCCACGGCACATCAAGTTTAGCAGCAACTTGTTGCGTTAATTTGAAAATATAGAATACCGGGAATCCCCCAGCAGGGAGAAACGAAATTATACCGCTAAAAAAGAGATCGACCGTCTAGCTGCTTTCCAGCTAGTATTATAATAGTTTTTAATATGAATTATTATTAATTAATGTTTAAATTATTTTAATTAGTAGAGGGGCTATACGAAACCTATACTACTTTTCCAAGTTTCAAAGTCCGAATTTGATCAATGATATGTCCAATTATTTTTCAAATGATATTAATTAATGCAATTAAAATCACAGTCCGTCTGTCCGTGTAATTCAAATGCAGCCAATTTTAAAATTCAAGTAAATTTACCAGAACAGCTTTACTTATAGTAATATAATATCTGTTTGTATAGAACCCTAGAAACTGCTGTCATCCGAGTTCCACCTAGTGAAACAACTTCAAATACTTTCAAAAAAGTAACAAATTCACAAAATCTAAATATAATTTAATTAACTGATAGTTTACCTGATGCATGGGATATGTAAGAAAAGTCTCTAATGATCTTCCATGACATGATGGTTTATTTTCCAGTCTAGATAATAAGGCAACAAATGATTGAGATTGTTTACACTCAGTTAATACTTGTAAAGAGTAATGATGATTACGTACATATTCTTGATAAATTCCCAACATTGGAAGCAACATTGAAAATAAGTCTCCTGAAAAACGCAAAATTTAATTTAAGCCTGGGTTTATATTTTTTTATTTACCTAATACTAACGTAGGCCAACTTTCAAGTCTTGATGTTAGTCCTTTTAAAAAAATTTGATGAAGAAATAATACAGTTTCACTATTTAAAAATATCGAATTTACATCTTCATGTGAGCAAGGGGGTTTTTTTGATGATGCAGCCATTTTAAATGGACGTAAAAAACAAGAAATTAACACTTCCATCTGTTCGGTATATTCTTCTTCAGCTTCCACCATTCTAAATACTAAACTGTTGCGTTTTCTCATACTCTCAGCGTGTGGACTTTTGATATATTGCTCGACAATTTGCTTCCATCTTCGTCTGCATAGCCAACCACGAAAAAAGCTCTGCACTTTCTTAATTTTTCTTAATTCAGCCGAGTCTTCTTCTAAGCGACTGATTAAACCACACTCGGATGCTATCGTACCTTGACTTGAACTAGAACTTCTCGCCGATTGCGTTTCTGGGGCAGATTTCCATTCTTTCTTCATTGCAAATAACTAACATTAAGTGTTTTTTTGTAATAATTAAAATATCATAAATTTGTATTTACCTCAGATCTTAATTTTTTAATTTCCGAAGCCAACTCTTCACATTGAAGCGTGTATTGCCATTTGGCGGTTTTTTCCGACTCCACTATTTGTAACAAATGTAAATGTTTTTGTTCTAATTCTTCCTTTTGTAATAAAACCTTATTGAAACTAAAAAAAAGTATATTTAGGAATTGCACCAATATTGGTGCAATATTGCCTGAATCTTGGTGCAATATTGTAGCAATATTTGTGCTACATGGGTATGGTAACCAAAATTTCAATTAAACCAAATTAAGTTTTGATAAAAAAACTATTTTTACAAACAAGGTTGTAAAATACAGAACGCGTGATACTTGGAAGTAAATTATTAAGTAGTTAGAATATCAAAGTTAAAAAAGTAATTCAATTATGATTTCATTAAAATTTTTTAATGCATGCAACCGAACAATAAATTTCAAAAATATTTTGCGAAAACAGAGTAATATTTTTTTTTAATAAGAAAAACCATCATCATCATTTTCTCGTATAGATTAAAAAATGTACTCAATTTCATTTCATATTTTTCTTCTTGGGTTGGTGTAAATTTTTTTATTGCGTTTAGAAACACACAACAATGTATTTCGTTTGTACAACTTTATGTGTCAAGTTTTTATTGCATTTCTCGCCTTAAACGTGAAGGAAATAAATCATGGAAATGTAGTTTTTCTTAAATATAAAAGTTTTAGTTATCGAACTTTTGGTCTATGGGATCATAATAAAGTGTATTTTATTTTCGCTTTCAATTGTATATCTTAATAGAATATCTTACCTTGCTTCCCTAATTGCTTCAATCCAATTTTTGCAATCCGTTTCATTCAGCGCACGAAGTTCATATTGCCTTTGATTATCTTTCCGATATGAAATTGCGAAACAATACTGCAATAAATAAAGCAAAATAAAGTTTAGCTTTTAATCTTGTGTCAAAATGTTGAAAATTATTCAAAAACAATGTTACATATATATAGCATGTTAACTTAAATTTCGTTAATAAACAATAAGTATAAAAACATTTAAACAAAAGTTTAATTACAAATATTACCATATTTTAGCATAAAACTAATTTACAACTTTGATGGTAGATATAATATACCAATAATATACCGGGTCTTCATTTGTTCCATTGGCATAATTTTTCAATTGTTTTTAAATTACTTTTTTACTATATTAAAACTTCATGTAAACTTGATCCCACTTTTGTTTTCCGGTGTTGGTATTATGCAAGTGTAACTTGAGTATAACTTCACGTTAGATCCCATAACCATAAAATACATATGATATTACTGATACCGTATACAGCATTAATCTCGTATCAAAAAGCGTCCGGTAAAACTATTTCACTTGTTGAGCCAAACAGGAAACTTTAATTCAAATTTCAGCTTTTTACTCTCATTTGTTTTTCATGAAATAAATAATATAGTAAAACAGTTATGAAAAACGAAAAACGAAGTAGAAAATTAAAAAGAAAATATTATTCTAATCCTGAAGTTTCTAGGATACAACCTTAAAAAACCGCTTTATTGGAACTTCTCAATGCATTATAGGTAATGAATATTGAATTCTTCACAACAGATTTTAAACCTGATTGTTGTTGATTTGAATGAATTTTAAGTCTTTCACATCTTTTCTTACAACCTCGTTATTTTCTCAATTATAGCCAATCGATAATTTACATAAAAACATAAAATCAAAGAGGAAAATATAATTTGCATTAGACCCGGTGAGATTCCACGGTTGCTTACCTTTGTTTTGGAAAATTGTACTTCATTATTAATAATTATTATTTATTAATTTTGGGAAAATTTGTTTTTATTTTTAATTATTTCTTATCATTTTTAAGAATTAATAAACTTAAGATGGGTTAATACAGAGCTGGTGGTACCGATTTAGGGAATTTAGATTAAAATTATTTTAATTTCATAACTTACATTAGTATTAGATCAATACTATTTCATTAAATAGTTGTAGTTTGTTTCTTTATTTTAATATTTTAATTTAATTATTTATTTAAAAATTATTAAATTAATTATAAAAATCAAGAAGAATTTTAATTGTATAATACATACCTAACATATACATATTATAATATACATATTATATAATGTGTATATTATTAGGAATAGAGTATGTTGAATACATTTTCATGTGGTTTCAAAACCGTACTACATACATATGTATAATTATTTGCAAATGTACTATTATGTCTACTATGTACAGGGCCGGATTAACCAATAGGCAAACTAGGCAACTGCCTAGGGGCGCCGAGTAGGAAAGGGGCGATCAAATTATTTGACCTCATCATAATGATGAGATACTTTCGTTTTCTATGAGATCAGTATACTCGTATGACGTTTACGAATAACATGGAAAAGAATTGTCGAATATTTATGAATATAAAAACGAAGACAGTTTCGCAAAGGCAAGCATGGTGAAGTCGGGTTTGGTGGGAAAACTGAAATGTGAATTAGCACTTATTTGCATTTATAGACAGATTATAAGAAGAATTGAAAAAAAGGATAACTGACTATAGCAAAATGGAGAATAATTTTGGATTTTTAAAAAATTTGAAAAACCTTGACGATGACGAATTACGCAATCATTCACAAAATCTCCAAACATGTGAAGAGTTGAACTTGGAATTTTCTAAACAGTGCATTCAATTCAAATATTTTATTGGAAATATTGAATAATTAGAAGGAAATTTCAAATTTTATTCAAAGGAAAAAATTGATTTCAATGTTTCCCAATTTAGAAATTGTAATAAGGTCATTTTCAACTTTAAAGAGAACGAAAATATACTTAAGAAATTCAATTGTTAAAGAAGTACTTAACGAATTTAGCTGCATCTATAAATAGTGAGTTAACCAACACTGCTGATTTTAAAAATAATGTTATCACGGAGTATTTGGAAACACGCAATCCCGAAAAAGAATTAAATTTTTGCAATATGTATTTTGTCATAATAATAAATTATTATCGAATACAATGTTCTTTTTATATTTTTTATTAGTTATGAATAGCAGATATCCCAAAAATCTAACTAAAGTAAAATCGACTCAGGAGTATAAAACTATCACTAAATAAGAAAATAATTTTAGAAAAAATTGGTGCCTCCGCGAGATCTGATTTGAAGATAAATGAATATGTCGTCGCCATACAAGCAAAAGTGACCAACTGCATTAATGGCGAAAATAATATACTTGACTAATTGAATTGATTAACGCTATAATAATAAAAGAATAATTAAAATTTTTTTTTTTATACAGAATATTTTGTAATGACTGCGATTTTTCTTACATAGGACAGACTGGACGACCTTTACAAACTAGAATTGCCGAACATGAACGACTAAATGCAATTTCCCAAGTCTCGAAACACATTAAACTTAAAAAACATCAAATCAATCATAACAAATCTATCATCCTACATAATGAAGACAAATATTTGAAAAGAATAATATGGGAATCATACGAAATTCAAAAAGCTACTAAAATGAACCAACCCTTACTCAATAAACACGAACTATTAAACTTTCTTCCTCTTTACAACATCTTTCTCTAACCATCCTATTTCCAAAAAATTTTTAAAAAATCTTCACACCCCTTCATCTTATTTTTCAAAAAATCATTACACCTATATTTTGACTCCTATTTTTAAATACTTCAACTTTAAAAACAAAAAATTTTTCATAATTTCATTTTAAATTTAATTAGGTACGTAATCGTATTATTTTAAAAAATTGTATTTTACTTTAATTTTCTTCTGTATATACCTGAAGATGTATGATTCTTCATACGAAACATGTTGTGATAATTAAAAAATATTATTTTTGCGAAGTCGTACTATTTTATATAATATATTAACTACATACTTTACTTGACGTAAAAAATATTCTATTATATTAATTGTATTATGACTAAAATTATTGAAATTTAGCATTAATTGTCTGATTTTATAAGAGTTTTGTTTGCAGTTAGTCAATTTTGCTTGTATGCCGACGATGTATTTGTAAGACAAGAATTTCAAGTTAAATTTCAAAAATTTAAGAATATCGAGTCTAAGCTCGAAATTTTCTAGAAAATTTATATGGGGGGGGCACTTAAAAACTTTTGCCTAGGGGCGCATACATTAATAATCCGGCCCTGACTGTGTATTCATAGCTACTAGATTATACCATGTGGTATACGCTCGGGTAGTACATATACTATATACAAACAATAGTATATGCATAGTAATACTGCGAAAACCTTTTAGAAACCAGAATATTATTCTTATCTTATTGTTATTAACTTTGCTAGTAAAATTATATATAAATCATTTACCATAATTAGCTGAAATTAAATGGTATCTGAATTTATTAGTAGGGGGTGGAAGAGCCCTAATTTTCAATTGCGCGAAGATTACTGTAATTTTATTTAGTTTAATTTGCTTCTTATATAAGCTCTAAGGAAGAATATGAATGAATGTAGTTCTATCTTTTTTGAAAAATAAAATAAATAACCAACATTATACAGTTTCAAAATAACTATAATACGTAAAGACGGTTCTGTGCATTTCACTCAAACCGCCAATTAGGATGAACATGGGTCTGAAAGATTATTCAAATGAATATAACGTCAAGAATGATGATAAAATTGATGTAGATTCATGAAAGCTAAAGTTAAAGTTGAAAAGAAATCAAAAAGCTTGTACCACATCCTCTGTTAAGATCAGTCAAATCAATGATAGCAGCTTTACGGTAGCATCGGAATAATTTTAGAAACTGATGAAAGACCTATGTCAGTAGATTATTTTGTATCCTGTCACTTACCTACTTCATATATGGAAAATAAAAACCTGAAGTAGATAGACGAAAATCCCGTAATCTTAGAAATTTATCAAGCAAAGCTGATCAAATTTCTACTTCGGAAAATAGTTTGCTAGATGTTGAAAATGGTTTTCTTTTCAAGTAAAGTTAGAGTAGCAATCCAAAATCCAAAAAAATACCTACATTTTAAAAAAGACTAACTACATTTAGGTTTAATTAACGGATTAATTGTTCAACTCCCAGAATTTCGATATACTGAATACGACGGGGGTTCACTGACAAAACTTCCGAATTCTAAACCATACAGTACATTTTAATTGGCATTAGGATTATACACATTATTTATGAATTTTGGAAAAAATCCTACCGTATCAACTTTCAGTTGATCACGAGTGAAATATCACTAACTGCTATGCAAACCTCCGGTACTTCCCCTGACACGTGTCAATCTTAAGATCTATTGTTCAAGTTGTTTGAAACGGAAATGTATAAAATGATCGAAATAATAAATTTTTAAAATAATTCAATTTCAAATTTCACCTCGATAAACTGCAAAATGGCTAAATTAAAATTAAATTTGATATCAGCATGCATGTGTCTTCCTTTTAACTTAAATAATCGTTCCTTCAACTAATCCTCAAATTAAATATCAGAAACTTTTCACCATAAGCTAATTGATCATTATTTTACCACTTCTCTATCTTCCCCAATCGTCTCCAATCTTCATTTTAAACTACTTTTAACTATTAAATTTTAAATCACTTTTTAATTTCAATAATTACTCAATATTTGCAATAAAAAATATGAACTTTTAAAATTACATTTGTGATAACTCCGCCATCTTGGCCAATTTTGGCCTTTGCTAGTCCTCGCCACCAATCAACTAACGGGAAATTTCAAATTTCACCAAAAATATGAAATAAAAATGTTCTTAACAGAAACTTAAAAACCAATCTTCATCTACGACCTCATATTTATGTTTATTGTTTTCTTTATTTTTATTGCCTGTCATAGATGGCCACCACAGGTTTTTGTTTAAAAAGAACCTACATAGCAGCTCTACTTATTTATACTATGTACTACTATTATTATGTACCATAATTTATTTGTGAAACTTAATTAATTAATTAAATGTACTACATAGGAGCAAATATGAACTTTATTCTTGTAATTTATTGGCTAAAGTAGAAATAAAAAAGTTTTAAAATGCTCTAGTTCTCGCTATAAAGTTTAGGTTTGTAATCAGTTAAATAGTTCACTTTAAATACTTTAAAGTTTGCAGTTAATGATAACTTACAATTAGTGTTTACAGTAGGCAAGTTTGAAGCCAGTTTATGAAATATATTAATGTTTGGAACAAATTTAATATTTCCAATGCAATATTAACACATCTATACAGTATGTAATTAAATGAAAGCATCAATTTGATGTTACTTTATTAAACAATCTGACAACTATTATTAGTTTATTTCAAAATCATGCATTTTACAATTCTATAAGATACCATTGCCGGTTTTACCGGTACCGGTTAAACAGGTAGATAGCTGGTAGTATCATCTCATTGGCTGATGAAAACAAACTACCAGTTCTTAACAGTAAACTGTTATTGTTTCACAGTTCTGTATTCTCAAGCAGTTCGTATAGATATTGTAGGATGCGGTATAGTTGTTATTTTTAAATGTTTTTAGCGAATTAAGAAATAGAAGAATTAATTAAACTTAATTACATTACATAAAACAAACTTTTTTGAATGAAAATCTTATATAGGACTTCAACCTCCCACCCTATATATCCCACTTAAAAAAATGTTTTAAACTATATATTTAGAATGCAATGAGTCATTTATACTTGCTTTGTAAGACTTTCTAGAAGAAATACAAGAAAAAAACTGTTTCTCTGCTTAACCCACGAGCTATTTTATTTACTCATATCTGCCACCTTACAGCACCGGGATTAATTTGCAATAAATAAAGAAAACATACATTCAAATTTAATTGAAAATAAATTAAATAAACCAATTTTTAATCTGCAAAATTAATAATAATTCTCATCTCGAAAAGTTGCAAGAATAAGTAACTAAAGGAGAGGTGAGTAATGGTGCGCACCTAAACGTGTTAATCAAAATCTATCCGTCTTTAGTAAAGAGTAAAACCCAAACTTAGAAATAATCTCTTCACAAATTTCTGAGTTTGAATTTGGATCTTTGATATGAACAGCTTCCATTTCACCAGTGCTAAAACCATCAATTATATTAGCAAGCTAATATTGAGATGTTTGAGATGATCCTTTAGGGAGGATAATGTTGCGCATTTAAGCATAATGAGGAGAATGCAATATTATTTATTGAATACCTAAGCATTATATTGCTGCGTATTTTTAGATGTGAATGCGCAAGATTTGAAAATTAAACTTTTGAAAAAGGTGGCGAACGCCACCACGCGGAGATATACCAAATTAATCTAATACGTATAGTTGGTATAGATAGTTTTGTTTATAAACCAAACGTCTGCATTCTTTTGCTGAGAATCAAACTCAAAACAATATCAAGTGTACGTAATAAAACCGCCATGCTGTTGACGGTACGGTAAACTGACAAAATAGTTTCGAAAAAATTCGTTCTGTTATATTATCGATGAAATAAATTTAAATTTAAGAAGTATTTAAAATTAAAGAAATTTATATATTTGAAAGTTTAAAGTTTATGCAGGAGTATAGATAACGGAAATTTACTACTGATTAAAAACACGACGTGATATCAGCTATCACATTTTATTAAAATTTATTGGAAAAATTATATATTGGATTTTGTTAAATATGCTTTAAAAAATTTTGGTTTATTGGTTTATTGGTTTTTACTACCTCTGTGTGGAATTATTAGGAAGCTACTGATAAATAGTTGATCAAAACAAATGAAACATAAAACTTAAACAAAAATCAGTTGTTGGATTGCTTCATATTATTTACTAACTACTCATTTTCTTATAAATTGTTTCTATAATATTGCAATTAAAAGCACATAATATTTTGTTTGAAATAGTAATTTAAGAAACAAGTTTGGAAAATTTGGTTTACTAAACGAATAAACAAGTTTTCATCGCAAACCGTACATAGGTGTTAATTCCAAAAAGTCAACCTACATGTGTCGATTCGACTTACGACTAACAGCAGCTTTAAGGCACAAAAAAGGAGATTTCACAATGTATGTTCGAGGCAGTTTGGTTTCTTTGTTACAAAGGATTGTTTATTTTTCTTGTTTGCATTAAATATGCTTTATCCACGCATTTTTATTGTATTTCAATATTGATGAACGGTTTTGCAAGTTTTGCCTAAATGTGTATAATATGCAACCCCCCATACGCTTACAGCCCCGCATAACCTTGGCTAACTGCTCTTATGCAATATCTGTTACGTGTGTTGCTAGACGATACACCTCCCAATAGGTATTGCAGTTGACGCCGGCCGTAACTGCTCTGCAGCTGCAGTTTCTAGCAAGACCGAGGTACAATTGCAGCGCAGTACTTCCCAATAGGTATTGCAATCGCAGTTGACGCGGCCGTAACTGCTCTGCTGCTGCAGTTTCTAGCAAAACGTACCTTTAGGGAGCTAGTTACTCAAAAAGTACTGAAGTAAAGATGCAATCAGTAAATCAATAAATTTCAGAAAACAAAAATGATTAATTTTAGTTCTGGAATTATTGCAGATTGCAAAACTCAGATTTCCAAATACAAAATTCAAGATTAAGTTACTGTAAATCATTTTAAAACTATTGAGAGTGCACGTTTTTACATCACAGCGATAGCGATGATTAATAAAAACTTGGCGACATCTGGCTTTCTGTCTAAAGTTTATCAATATCGAAGCTCAAACGTGTTAGTGACACTTTTGATCTATTTGAATCATTTATAATTGAACAACTAGAGTTTTACGATATTGCATTCTGATAATATGAGAATAAAAATAAAATAACCAAATAAACATAAACATAAGAAAAACAATAGCTAACTTGAAAGTTTGTCCCTTGAGTGGAAAGAACTTAAACTGTAGTGCATAAAGTGGAATAAACTTATGTGAAATTTTAAGAACAAACTTTGTCGGATGTGGCAGTTTAATATCCGTTAACATTTAATGCTTCACGTTCTATTTCAAAATTTTTCATCGACCATTACCAATCTGCATGTATTGAATATTGTCAACATTTCTACGTAAAAAGCTTTAATTTTGCTGATAACACGACCAGCAGTACTTCATTTCCTACTCTTATGAGCATTTTGTAGACAAAATAATTTTTCAGACCAGAATCAGCAGCATGATTGGTTATGAAGCGGGAAACTGTGGTTCCATGCTTGGTTGCTCAAACTTATTTACCTATATACTATCTACAGCACCAGGGCCGGCGCAGGTAAGGTACTACAGGTACTACATGGTAGATCGGTTGGTTCCGATTTTGCGGAAACTGTTTATCGTGGTGCATTTGCTAGTTTCATTTATTTAATTTTAGTTTTATTTTAATTTACAGACTGGCGCTAAGAACTCTAACGCCGGGCCTGTACAGTACGATCCCAGAACTCAATAATTGATTTTGGGCAATGAACGATTAGAACTTGGCTTGTCGATAACAACAAAACGTGTGGTCTGGTTTGGATTGGTAAAGTATTGAAGGTTGATTTGAGTTTGAATTATTTAAAAGTAATTAAAAAAGAGTCTCATGCTCACAAAAAATTGATGGCTCGTGACAAGACAAGTTTATTGAAAAGTTTTTTAAATTATAATAAAATCAGCACCAGGTCATCGTAATATTTCTATTTATTTATGTTTATATATGCAAAAAAATAGCATCACTTCTTTCGCAGTTCTTAATATGCCCGAAAGATGGTATTTTTTTAGATAATAAAAATGTGATGTAGCAGCAGTCGAAAGTTCTCCTGAGAGTGAGTCTAAAGTAATTGCTAGTCAAGAATTAGAGAAAGCAAAGTCAAGTTTATCTGTACTGAGTATAACAAATACTATGATTATTGAATAGTTAATTATATAAAACCTATCTTTGTTTGTTTTTGAGTTAATAAAATTTAATAATTCATTGATTGATTGAAAATTTGTTTTAATCAAATAATGTAAATTTTTTGTTAATTCAAATTTTAAATATAAGAATTGTAATATTATTAAATTTTATTTATTTATTATTGAAGAGCTATGTGTATCTAACTATCATTCTATCTATCCGTAACGCACCTCTCATTGGTTCAATTTTTTAGCAACCAAAAAATGTACTAAATAAATTATTATAAATTATAAATTATATAAAAAACATAAAAACATTTAATATCAAATAAAATCACTCAACCATAATTATATTGAAAAATGTTGAATTTCTATAGTTAACGCTACAGCCTGTCACGCTAATTATTTAAGGCTTCTGATTGGTTCTCAGTGTATACCAACCTAAAAAAGCGCATCCTAATATACTTTAATTTCCTCTTTCCTGAGCTTCTACGCCATTCAAAATAATAGTTACAAAATAAGGATCAATAATTACCAGGAAAACTTGAATATTCAGATTAAAAAATAGTTTTTAAAAGTAGTCCTATTTAAAATAGGATCTTAGAATTTCATCAGTACCTACATATCCTTAAAACTGTGATTAAATATTCCCGTAGGCAATTTTGCCAGACTTATTCCCCTATGCCCTTTAAATAAAACCGAATAAGTAGTTTAAGCGCAAATCTGCATCTTGAAAAAAATATTCCCTATGCTTCGGTGTAATAATCGAAATAACTCGTGAAATAAAAACTCGTAAGTTGTTTAATTTTGTAAAACTTCTATTGACGCTAAAATCTGGCCGAAAGAAAAATCGAGAATCGATATTCAAGCAGACATGGTTCCGAAATTAATGTTGTCGTCTATGTCTAAGTCCCAGACACCGGGTTCAATGGAGTTGTTGAATTTTAATAAAAAGTTTAATCTGAGCGGATATCTGTTCAGTACTGCTAAACCTCTATTGCAACAGTCACAATGACTCCTCGACTTTTATAAGTTATCTAGTATTTATTTATTGTTTTTTATTGTTTATTATTGTTTATTATTTCAATAGATATTTATTTTACCAGATATGTAATGCAATATTTGCTAAGAAGGGAGGGTTCAGCTTCCAAGTTCTTCCAAACTTTAATACTTTTTGTTAAAATTTAATTTTTTCATTGTTGTAATGCAGTAGTCTAAGGAAGCGCTATTAATCCAAAAATTAGGGTTCTATACGTAACTTAAAATATTTAACAAAAATAAGAAATTTGTAAGTCCTCTTTCGTCCTTTTCTATTAATACGTAATTTAGTTATTACCCGCTCAACCAGAAAGGTAGCTACTTACAAGCCCAATGGCTGCGGTAATCCATGTTCCACCTTGTTTTATTAAAACGCACTGAATTTTGACTTGGTCTCCTTCGGAGATGGTTTTATCAAGTCAGTGTGTCCAGAGACGCCCGCCGTCTTAGTAAATAGATCCATGACTTTCGAGTTTGAGCGGCCTTCAGGGATGTTCTTGCCAAGTGCGTCGGTCCAGAGATTTATTTGTTTCAACTTTTGTTGTTTTCTTATACAAATCTCTAATTTAAATATATTTTTAAATTACAGGAGTGCGCAAATCGGTAGGGCAGTCGGAGGAATGCGATACAGGTTGGTTTCAGAGAGGGTTGCTGTTTCAAGCACTGCAAGTATGAGCGAGGTCCTTTCTAACCAAATCTGAATAGGAACCACTGTTGATTAACTAAATAGTTGCCAAGGGGTAAATATCTTTAAAATGTTGCGTACCTTATTTGGAATTTCCTTGGAAATCTCTGGAATTCCTTTGGAAATCATAGAAATTCCTTAAATTGAAACTAGTAGTCTGGAAATCTAAGGCGGATTCAGGCAAAGTTCATGGAGAGGGTAAACGAGGCTAATGAGAGGGGGTAAATAAATATTGGTTTTTGATGAGTCATGACGAGAGAGTTAGATAGCCGTGGCCCGTTACCTTCCCCTCTTACAAACATCCTTGGCGGGCAAACATAGAACATGGGAGATTTAAGAAAATTGATAGCAATTTAGAAAATTGAGAATTTAGAAAAGCCAAGGAAATCTCAGAAAATTGAAAAATCTGAAACGTAAAACTTATCTGAATCATTTTTAAGATTTCCTAATTTCATAAGATTTTCCTTCACTTTTGTATTTCACGATTACTCCTCGATTTTCCAGCAATAAACTACGGAGAAATCATTATACTATAGTGAAGAGAAATTTGAAGAAATTTTAAGAATTTCAAGATAATCTCAAGAAATTCTAGGACATTTTAGTAAATAGGAAATCCGAAGAAATATAAAAAATCCTAGGAAAATTTAAGAAATTCAAGAAAATCTTGAGGATTTTTATTCAAATTTTCCTTTAGTTTTGTATATGACGATTTCCGGTTGGTTTTTCACTTAGTTAAAATCGAGGGGGAAATCTGGGGTACAAGTGAAAGGAGATCTACAGAAAACCGAAAAAATGTTAAAAAAATCTCAGGAAATCCAACAAATAGAAATATCAAAACAATTATTGAAAGTTGGAGGAAATGTAGAAAATCCTTGGATATCTTGAAAACTCGGGAAAATCCCAGAAAATTTAAAAAATTTTAGGATATTTCAAGAAATCTAGAAAATGTTAGAAAAGCCAAGAGAATATCAGAAAATTGAAAACTCATCTATTGTATTCTTCAAATTTTCTAATTTCCTTTTATTTCTTAAAACTTCCTCAAATTTCCCTTCAATTGTACACAAGAGCTGATTCAAAAGAAATTCCGTGGGTGAGGTAAATGAGGCTGGGGAGGGTAAATACATATTTTTTGATAATAATTGAGATATATTTTTTTAATTTTAACAAAATTTAGTAATTTTATTGGTTTTGATGAGAGGAGACAGTTACCCCGTTACCTCTTCGTTGAAAATCTTTGGAATTCTTTAAGAATCTTTAGAATTCCATGGAAATCAGTCGAATTCCGAAACCTGTGTACAAAACTATTTTGAGATATTTACTTCTTGATAATAACATTCTGCAGTTTTAAATTACGAGGCCGAAGGCCGAGTTGAAAAGTAATTTTTGGTCTACAGCCAAAGGTAAATGCTGAAAGTTTACCCAAAATTGGCCAAAGCCGCTTAATAATTAAATGCTTTCATTCCTATGGATTATGCCTACTTCCATTGAAATTCTTTACAATCCATTTGGCCAAGAGGATTACTTCTAATTTTATGGTTTTTCCTTAACTTATAATTTCTTGGATGTTTTAGCTTTATTTACTACTTTTCTCCATGATCTCAGTCTAATTCTTCCTATGTTTCTTGTTTCACTTGGTGTCCAATCCATGATTAATCTCAGCACACTTTTGGGCTTTTTGCTCATTAGATGTCCGAGGCAAGAAATTCTTCATGAAATCTGCATATCCAATTATCTTCTTTACCTCGATGTTTCATCTTATTTTGTATTCAGTTTCGCTCAATTTCTCTTGGTTTGTATGGGATAAGGGATAAACCTCTCCATTTTCAAAAAAAATTGTAGTAATATTAAACATTTTTTTGTTTTAATAAACAATTTTTCAACCCGAGTTATCCGCCGATACAGAGGTTCCAATCTTACAATTATCTTTTTTGTAATTTATAATTTATAAAATGCTCTGCACCAAAAGTGTCATGATGAATTTTTTAACAATCATTGCAATATATTATTTATTTTTTGGGTAAATTTTGAAAAACGAAACCTGTATTTCAAAAACATACTTGGCATTAAAATATTAAGTATTGCCGAACAGTAGCAAAACCGATATTGTAAAATTAGAATGAAATATTCAAATCAATGAGAAGAAAAATTTTAATAACTTAATAAGACAAGTACTGTTCGCTCAGACATTGAAACTCCGCTAAATTATAATAATCAATGGTCTACCGCAATATTGTTCAACTGTGAACATCAAAAAAACAAATACTATTCGTCAGTTTGCCAAATGCGATTATAGTAATTGGTTGAATTGACTAATTGCCGTTCTTTTCAAGTATAATTATTAAAAGATAAATTTGTTTTTTTGTTAGTCGATTTATTTACCAAAGGAATTTTCGATAACTATTCTTTTCATTGGATTAAAAATAAATCAAATACAAATTTTTAATGAAAATTTTCAGGTTTGTGAGTTTCAAATTAACAGTGCTTTGCTTTCAACAGCTACATTAATTTCAAATTATTATTAGTATAAATCTTGTTAATTATCTCAAGGATCAAGGTAAGTAACGCAAGTGTACAGCATCTCTGAAATTATACGCCTCGTGGGTAACGTATTCTAATTTAAACACTCCTGAAAACTTTGCTTTCCATCCTTTTCATTTTCAGACTTATTTTCTTATCGATCAACATTTACTCTTGGCAGAAATTATTTCAAAACTTTAATTAATAAGTTTATATTACGTCACGGGATATTTATAATTTCTTTCGAATTATTATAATTTTCTTCAGCAAAATAATATTTTCAGGAAGTCTTTATTACAAATATCGGAGCAATAATTTTTATATGGCAATAAGGCGCAAATCCTACGGATTTCATAGAAACTGGAAAGCAACAAATAAAAGTGATTCAACTGTGTAAAACTCTAAATGGGTAACTAAAATGAAAAATATTGCTATTGTGATTGAGTTCCTTATTTCATTTTGAATTCAACTCTTAAAACCCCATTTCTTGACTTCTTTCCGGTCTAAAACTTCTTAATCTAAACGCGGAGATAACAAGCCTATAAAAATCAATTTCAATTCTATTCAAACTATTATTGATTAAATTTCATCTTTTAATAATTTTTAAATTTTGCAATAATTCCATTTAAAATTAATTAATAATTGACAATTGAATGATTACAGTTTGTTACATTCTAATCAATCATACAGTGTTTCGAATTTCGGATTTATTTAATAGTTTTCATTTAAGTTATGACTTTAAATTAATTTTATTTAACTAATTATAATTGTTATCCCATGTTAATAACATTAATCATATCATTTTATTTTTATTTCACCGGCTGAAACCCATCTCCTGTACAAATTTTATTCTATTAATTATTTTTTCAATAGAAGTTCGTTGTATATTCAAATTGAAAATATTTCTAGTTTTTTCATTAATTTTTTAAATATTTTTTCAAAAGTATTTCGAAAGTTTCAGAAAAATTTCTACTATGCAATGGTCAGTAATTGCTAATTGCTAAATTGAGCAATTGTTCTCAGTGGATGAAATGACAGCTTCCTTCGAGATGTTGGTGAATAGTGGGTTAACATCAAAGGACACTAATGCGTAATCTTGTGATACGATACTCTGTACAATCTCTCTTTAATCTCTTTTATAGGTCTTCGGTAGGCCCTAGGAAATTGTCAGTCAACAATTTTCTGGTTAGATCATCCATGTAAAATTCCCCTTATTTGCCCTAATTGTTATTTCTTTTATTGTCTTGAAAATGGAGAAATAGATTCTTCGAAACGTCGGCAAAACAAATTTTATTTATTTGATTTCGAATTCATGTTCATATTTTGTTATTATGTTATTATTAAAATCTAATAATAATCAGTACCAAATATACAAATTATTAAGCTACTGCAGCTCTCACCTTTTCATTGCGGTTTTTTCTACATTTTCAATTTAATTTAACGCCTGATGATGTCATATTACTGTAAAACAATTTACAAAATTTGGCATTTTAGCTTTTACAGGTTAAATATCTATGAAATACCTAAATACCTTCTTGCTCTGTATATCGATTGGCAATACTAGACGTCGAAGTCAAGCCAAACTGTGACTATCTAGCTAATGTAAAATTATTGTTGCATTTCCATTGTGAAATTTATGGAATTTTAGTTTCGTTTTCCATCTCAGACTGAGGATTTTCAGACTATGTGTTTTTGGAACACCTGGATACCCAGTTTCGCCCGGGGCTTTAGATAAAATAAAATATTTTCTCGCGTGTATATAAACAAACAAACAAACAAACATTCATTTTTATATAATCAGAGATACAGTTTTATTTTTCTTTACTAGAAAAGTTTGAAAATTTCAAACTTTGTCTACTTTCCAGATTTATTCGTATATTATGTAGGGTATGAATACATTAACCAGGCATCTATCATATTATGGATTTTTAATTATTGGTAAACACTTAAACAATGAAGAGGAATGTAGAGAGATCTAAGAGCTGATGAACGGATAATAGAAGATTATGGTAGTTTGACCAAGCTACAAAGTGTTGGAATGCAGAATTGTGAATGAATCTGTAATCAAACAATTTAACTGCGCAATATTAATATCTTATCCAAATGTGGAAATGTAAAATATTAAATTCAATTTGTAGAGAAGAATTTTAAAATATCCGAGGCAGAAAGAGATTTACGTTATCACAACTGTTCCTGCTCAATGATCGGGAATTTGATAGTTAATTAAAATAAATAAACTCTTTGTATGTATGATATGTTTTGTTTGTGAGAAAATAAATCTAATGATTTTATGTAACCTATCACACCCCAAGAATATATTTGACGTGCGTTGTATTTAGAATAGCATAAATAGCATAGCCCGCGGTTATGAGAAATTATCAGAGCTAGCACTTATAGGTGGAGTCGTATTTTCAATCAGACTGTACGGTAATTTGATAATTAATACCAAATAATAGAATTTAGGTTTTCCTGACAGATTGATTTAGATTTAGTGAGACTTTTATTTTGTAACCCCCCTCCCTTAAATTTTAGAAAATACAATTTTTGGAATAAACTACATTTTCTTAATTTTTCCCTTTTGTTCTTATGCTTTAAGAACAATCAATTTAACCACTTAATGATGCACACATTAATTTCTATTCCATTTCAATTTTTTTCGGTGAGAAAATATAATGGTCGAGCGGGTAAAAAACTGCCAGTATGGCGCGCTCGTGTTTGACGCGGGCACGTGCATTAAAGGAATAATAATTATTTAAGTTAAGCCGTTGCTTAACACTGACGTACAATTAATCTGGTTGGAATTACCGAAACATTAATATAGAATTTTGATTGCATTAAATTTAAATTTGTGAATTTTTCAATCTCAAATGTTGGAAAAAAATAAATAATGTAGGTAAATTGTAACTCATAAACTAACTGGTTGGAATTGAATAAGCACCGTTTTAAATTATTGAATCTACAAAGACGGCCAAATTAGCAGAAGAGTAACATTTTTCACGCTGATTGCGATGGTATGCAGAAAAAACAATTAAGCAACATCAGGCTCTATCCAAGTAAATGTTTTCGGTTTTTTGGATATCCTAAACAGAAAAGGGTATTTTGAATTATTTTTCATTATTTACAGAATTTATAAAAATACAAAATGAGTTTTTAACTCATTTTTCAATGCATCCAACGACTAATAAATAGTTACTTGCGTTACTACTGCAGTAAATAGGTAAGCCGGTATGCGACAACTCGGCGATCGGTCAACTCGGCGACGGTCACCTCGGCGATCGGTCAACTGGACGACCAAGTTGAGTAAATCAAATATTATTCAAATAGATTTTCTTCTTAACTTTATTCTAGTTATTGTTGTCAATCTTCTTGTAATTATTGTTGTTAATATTCTTTTTTTAGTTAAAAAAAGTTTTAAAAAATTAAAATCTAAATTTTTAGGTACAGGATAGATCTTTAGAAAGCTCCATGAGAAGTTTCAATTTTTTTTACTACTCTTTTACATCTATCAATGTTGACACATACCCTTGGTACAGGTCCGTACCAAGGGTTACTCAATGTAACATATATTTACAGGTAGGACTTTTTAAAACATTGATAGATGTAAAATAGTATATTTTATTAAATATTATAGAATATCTGCGTGGTATATCCTATAACTACAATATTTAATACAATACATTTATTAATTTTTATTTTAAAATTTTTTTTTTTATTTGTTCATTTTTTTTTATTTTTTATATTTTTAAAAACTTTTTTTATTTATTAACATTTTTTATTATTTTTCAAAATAAAAAATAAAAAATAAAAAATACTTAATCTTGTCTTTTTTCCAGCCATTGAGCAAACTTTCTTTTCTTTTTTTTTATTGTTTATGATTAAACAATATGTTTTCGATTAATTGGAGTTTATTTCACACCAATCTACTTCCATGGTTAACTTTTTCTTTAAATCATCGCCTTAATCAATAAATTAAGAGCGTGGGTATTTTGGACTATAAGTGGATTTTGTTTGGAAAAAGAAGCAAAATGATCTCTTGGAATCACCGCTGAGTTGACCGATCGCCGAGTTGACCGTCGCTGAGTTAACCGATCGCCGAGTTAACCGATCGCCGAGTCGACCGTCGCCGAGTTGACGTCGCCGAGTTGACGTCGCCGAGTTGACCGTGTCCGTAGATAAGCATAGCTTTTTAATTAATTTTTTTAATTTTTGTAATAAATTATTTATGTATAGTAATTTAAGTAATAAAAATATGGTTTTGCGTAATATAGTATCGACCCGTTCA
Source organism: Cantharis nigra (assembly GCA_958510845.1). Taxonomy (NCBI): domain Eukaryota; kingdom Metazoa; phylum Arthropoda; class Insecta; order Coleoptera; family Cantharidae; genus Cantharis; species Cantharis nigra. The sequence continues at coordinate 5,536,954 of OY294034.1, read as the reverse complement.
AGAGGATAGTTTGTAGCCTCACACGCTACCACAATAATATTTAATTACTCAAGAAGTACGAAACCGATTTAACCAATTAAGAAACTAGTAAATTTCGTAATTTGTAAAAATGCCTAGTTTTTTATTAATTTCATTAATATTTTAAAGTTAAAAATTAATTTATAAATCCATACTGTAGCAATTATGAAACCGTACCAGGCTGAGTCTACGCTTCCGCTACAAGTCAGCTATTTTTCCAGCCGCTTTGTTTTTAAAAGTAAGAAAGGTATGAAACACCAACTTTTATATTCTAAATGTTTGTTTTTCCCTAATTATGTTTTGATCAATAACTCGAGAACGCATTGTTCAATTGTTTTTCGCGTTTTCCTTCCGTGAAAACATTCACGAATTTCAATCTAAATTTCTCAGAGACAATTAAGTTGACCACGACATACCTAAATGCAAATAATAGTAAAACTTCTTGATGTACAGTAAAATTGTAATTCATAAAAATATTATTTAGATAAAATATTTAGAATTCACGCAAACAAATTGCGAATTCAATTATTGATGGAGGTGGGCTCGGACGTCTTGAAAGGGATTTTTGCGAGTAAAATAAAATTTAATAATGACAATACCGGCTAAAAATTTTGTTTTTAATTAGACAAATTTAATTAGTTGCATCAGAGAAGCAATAAGACAAGCATTTTATAAACTTGGGTGTCAAGTATGAAAGGAATAATGCCAACATCTTGATTACTAAATTACTGATAACAAAATGAAATATTTTCACTCTCCTCGTACTATACTATCTATTTTTATTTTACGTTACGACTACATACAGCCATCTTCAGACACAATATCATAATTTGAATTTTAAAAGTATATAATATAATATACGAGTAGGGTGCAAATATACACCTACTAATTTAATTATATTAGCCTGGTAATAATTCTCTCAGATAATTGCAAATGCGTTCAAATCCCAAATTTGCCTGTTAGATAAATAGCTATTACACTATTAATTATAATAATAGCCTGACGTAAAGCCTGTTATTACAGTAACAAGATTTATTTTTTAAATTGTATTTACTTTTTGATAGCTGTTTATGTGGTATTCCTTGATATTGCTTATTAAATTTATCTTTTAGTTATTTAAATTGACTTAACGAATTACATTAACTTAGAAAACATTTTAGTAAACAAAGTAATGTTTCACAATCTCTGTATAATTTGAGGGAAAATTCCTAATACCAGAGAACAATCTAACATCATCAAGTCACTTAAAAACGAATTATAACTTAAATAAATGCAAATCATGAAACCAGGTAGTTATTTACCTTAAAGTTGAAATGTGCAATTCAGGAAAATTAAATAACTTACTTGCTTATCCAATCCATCTTTGTATTTGGAAGCGTTCGCTGTTGTTATTAGCCTTTCACAGTAACATCCTTCCAACAGCAATATTCCGCTTGGTCTGTGACAATTTTCCGATTCGTAGTAAAATAGCATATTCTGAAAACAACCGAACATGTTAACTTATATGTAAAGTAAATTTATGTTTATTCTAGTTTTAGTTAACTTTAGTTAACTTTGCTAAAAGTCCCACGGGCTTCCATACTGTGAGAGTCTGTACTGACCCGGAAAAATTTACATAAAGGGAGATATAGCATAAACTAAGTACCAAAACAATCATAAAATTAAAAAGCCAAAATGATTTTGTATGCACATTTTCTCAAAATGAAAATTTTACAAAAATATTACAATTTTAGATTATAATTTTTGATGTAAAATAGAAAAGAATCTTAATTTTACATGAATCTCCGAGATATTTCGAATATTTTTTGAAAAATGTTATTGCTAAAAATCAATAACTTCAATATCACGATTGTTAAGAAAATATTGATATAGATAAGATCGTTTTTGTAAATTTGAATTAAATCAAGTAAGAAAATGCATTTAATTGCATAATATCATAGATAGATACTTCCTTCACAATGCATAAGTAAATCTCTAAACAATAAAATAATTATCCTGAGGAAAGGCCTGAGTAATGCTTTTTGCTAGGGCGTAGTCCGATGAAAGTCAAACGAAAGGCCTGGCCAAAGTTAAATACTAGGGATATGTTATGTGCCCGCGGGCTGTTCAAAAGATTATTATTAATAATAAAAGGATGGAATTCAAATTCAAAGTAAAAGCAACATCAAAAATGTTTTATGGAAGAAAGTTTTATAACTCAAAGCCTTTTCATTTTCATCAGGGTAACGCGGTCCTGGGGGCTTAGGGGGTGCCCCTCAAGAATTACTACAAATTAGTGCTATTTTGGATTTTAATCTTATACTATATTATATTTGCAATATGCAAACGTAGTTTGCGTTTCACTTACATGAAGACTGGAGCCGTTAGTGCAATATTGCATAATTATGTATAGGCTACTGAAGAAGACCAGTTAATTAGAAACACAGTGTCTGCCGTTCATCCTTAATTATGCAAAAAATGTTCGAAATACAAGATTATATTTTTCTATATTAAAATATAAATATTCTTAACACTAAATCTCAATCTCAAGTATTTAATTTTAGCTTTCAATAATTTCAAATGGCTGCCTTGAAATGTTAGATTTGTGACATACCTTTGTGGTTCCCCTTATTATATTTCTTTAAAATACATAAATATAAAATAGCTTTTATAAATGAGTTTTCCGGATGAGATATTACAAACGAATATTATTTAGTATAGTATAAGTATTTATACTGCCATCAAGGCTTAATACATAAAAAGGTTTGTTATGAGATAATTTTGTAATTTTTAAAGTTAATTATTTATGAATAATTTTTAAAAAATGCCGAGGTATTTTGACAGAAAGATTCAAATTTAAAAAAAAATTTATTTTAATAATAAACTTATAGTTGAGGCTTTAAGAGATTTTTCCACAAATTGTAGATTTCAGAAATGCCTTACCAGACGACAGCGGTTTCGAACTCGCCCAAGGCGATTATCGAGACTCACGCCCTGTAGAGTAGACAGCTACTATGTTGTGGCATGGTGGGGGAAGACGAGAGGCGATTAAAATCAAAAAATGTTGTAGTAACTGGGATGCGAGGAACTGACCAACTGACACATGGCAGTAACTTGTATGATGCGGTCACACGGTGCGAGTAGCTGTACTGCAGTAACTGACTAGGTCAGCTCGAATGCTAGTGCACACTGTGTAACCAGGCCATCAGTTCGAAATCACATTATTAATTATTGTTTTATTTTAATTATAAAGGTATTTTATTAATCAAATAGTTCCCATATTTCCCATAACTGATGATTGTTTGCTCAGTAGCAACCTGGATCTTCTATACCAGCGATTTTCAACCTGGGGATCGCCGAACTATTTTAGGGAGTCACAGAAAATTGAGCGATTTCTATCCAAAATTAGTTTTCAATTTTAATTGGAAATTAGTAACCCGAATTTTAGGATTTCCCTTGCTCAAACAATTGAATTTAGGATTGAAAACATCATCAGGACACAAAACAGCAAGATCAAGGAAGTTATTATTATTGCTGTACGGGTTGTGGTTCCATGCCTACTTGCACTGAAGCTCGAAGCTTATGGTACCCCGCATTTCAAGTTTTACTCCATCAGCCTTGTTTCCTCAATAAAATTGAGTATGCAGCTAATGGGTGCTTGAGTTATTTCCTCCGTTGTTGGATATGGCCAACCGAGGTATCGTAGCCTTAACGGGGCTAGAACTCAACACACGCACAACCCCAATTACATTAAGGTGCCTATTCAGACAGCAGTGTCCTTTAAGTAGTCCTACTGCCTTCCTCAGCTGTCTAGTCAGCTGGAGGATTTCAAGTTTTCTTTTGTTATTAGAGGGTTCTCCAATGAACATCAGCTATTGACTCAGTCCCGGAAGATCCCAGGATGAAGATGTTGTTTCCTTAGTAGTTCCTTTATAGTCTCTTTTGCGGATATGCAAATAGGTTCTGGTCATACTAGATTATTTTAGTTTTGCTGCATCCTTTGCAAGGGCATCTGCTTTTTCGTTGCTTTGGCTGATTGGCTGTCGGTCATGATACAGATCCGCATATTTGCGTAAGCCCTCCATGTCATTTCCTCTGCACAAGCTGTTACAGCAGTTACTTCTGCCTGGAACACAGTAGCGTGGCAGCCCATTACGCTAAACGCATCTCCCCTTCTACGTCCACTGATCGCTGCTCCAGTACTAATTTCTGTTTTGGATCCATCTATGTACCAGATGGTTTCACATCGAGCCCCCAGCTCCTGCTTGGTGCCTTCCGCTCCCCTATCAGGTATGAGAACCTTAAAAGGCTTTTGGAAGTTTTTGGAAGATCATGGTATGATGGGTTTCTCTGGGGATCACTCCTCAACGATTGTTGATGGTTAGCCTGTATTACACCAAGTGTAATGGAGGAAGCCCTAAGAGCGCCTCTATGGCCTCATTGCCCCCGACAGGCAAGTCTTTGCAACTTCTTTAGCATAGTAATACTTCCCCTTTTCTTGGCTTGATGCCACCAGATAAGGGACGCATATGTTACAGTGGGTCATTAGTAAGTAAAAAAAAGTATAAGTTGGGTATTTGTGTTTTTTTAGATATATGTATCTTTCTTTTACTATAAATTTTAAACAAAGTAATTGATAACTATTTTTTATTACTGACATTGTTGGGGTCGCAGAAAATAAGCAAGAAACTTTTGGGGTTGCGTCGTAAAAAGGTTGAAAACCGCTGTTCTATACAAAGCTTTGAGCCTCGACATCTTGATCAGTAATATGTATTGGACATCCAGGCTGGATGGTTAGCAGTGACGGGGCCAGAATTTTTGAAATGGGTGGGCACAATATATTTAGGGTAGGCAGAGCACACAAAATTTATAAATATATTATTGAAATAAGCACTTAAAAAACTCCAATCAACAGGGTGGGCGCGTGCCCACCTTGCCCCCCTTCTGGCGCCGTCACTGATGGTTAGGTGGTTAGATATATTTATGAATTAGAAATATCCCCTGTATATATATATATATCAGTAAGGATTCCTTCCTAAATTTTTTTATTAGAAATATAATTCTCCAGTTTTCATTAAAAAAATTATAAACAATTTTCCGAAATACTGACATTTTTAGATTCCTTTATAAGCTTTAAACATGAGAGAACTCTGACAATCAAGTAAATGTCTATTTACAGCCATTAGCTGTAGTAGATTAGTGAACTGGCATAAGTATATTATTACCAAACGTCAATTACGCTGTTTCGTTAGCGTTGTCGTCACTGTTTGGACGCCAATTATTCTATTATTTTTCAACATCTCTTTTCACAATTCCAATAACAAACCTTAAAACCTTTCTATGAACCTATGAAATCATACATTTCCACACGGCGAATTTTTTAAATCAAATAGAACCAAAATTCAAAAAATTAGAATTATCAAAATTTGGTTTAATATGTGAATTTCCTACCGATTACGTGTTTGAAAACTGCGAGTTGTTAACCAGTTGCTAAAAATTTTTAATATTTCAAAAAACACTACAATTTATTTTTATCGTCAAATAAGTTTTTCAAAAATCAAGTTTTGAGCATATTTAACATTTATTTGATGCCGAAAATATACTTTTCGAAAGCTTAATTTCCAAAAACTTTGTTGGTTTGCACTTATAATCCACCATTGAGATAGTAGCCCGAGTTTTGGCGACACATGGAAATTAAATTCGCCCAGTGCTGTAGGCTGTAGGCAAAAATTTTGAATTTATAGTTTCGTAATTTTTTTTGACGCCATTCTATCTGTTTGCCGACGTCAATGTTAGATTGTTTTTGTTTTAAACTTCTTTTATTTATTTACAATCTGTACATTGTACATTCAGTAATTTTTGTAGCTGTCGGCTACTATTCGGCGCAACCATTTCGCCGCAGCCGTTTCGGCGTGAGTCCAGTTCGGCGCGGGTACAGTTACTATATTTTTAATCTTGTTCTAATTCTAATTCTAATTTTATTTAAAAAAAATTATTTAAAAAAATAAATGTTATTAAAGAAATAAATAAACTAAACAATAATCCTAAAAAACCAATTTTAAAAAAATTATTCGAGCATAGCAAAATTATGTGCTAATCCGCATAGTTTGAATTTTCTTTAGCCTGAATTCGTCTATTGCCAGCTTTGGCATGATTGTTAGTTCGGTTGAAATTGTTTAGGATCCATGTATATAAATTCCCCATATCATGCAAAAATAATGGCTGCTTTCTAATCTGTAGACCCACATAGTTTTTTTCGAACCATTCCAAAATAGGTTGTAAAGCAACCGGCAATTCTCTTGCTAATCTTTCTACAACCCGATATAAATGCTGGGGAGGTACGAATGCTATGAAAATGATCATTCGTGCTTTCAATGCAAATTCATCATCGCTAGCGTAATTCCTTCTTAAACATACACTGGCCAAATGTCTCACATATTCCATCATATATAGTAAAAAATTTACTACAATTAAAAGGAAGGTGTTAAAAGTAAAATAGAAAAATAAACTGAAAAAGATTGACTTTTTCCCGCACCGAACTGGATTCGCGCCGAATTGGGCCTGCGCCAAACCGGACTTGCGTCAAAACGGACTGAACCATCGCCGATACGGCTGCGCCGATTGTGGCCGCTCCCTGATGCCATGACAGCTGTATCATCAGCGAAGGTAGCCACCATAACATTAGTAGAAACTGGGAAATCTGCAGTAAATAAAAGGTATAAAATTGGCCCCAAAATACTACCCTGTGGAACTCCGGAGTCGATAGGAACTTATCCTGAATACTCATTTTCTACCTGCACCTGAAACATTCTTTCCATTAGATAAGATTTTGTTAGATGATAGTAAGCCACCTGCAGTTGTTTCATTTTGTACAAGAGACCATAATGCCAAACTTTGTCAAAAGCGGCCGAGCAGAAGTTTTTTTCCTCTGAGTTTTTTCTGATTTCCTTAGCTACTCTGCGAATCTGTTCAGTTGTGGCGTGTTGATTTGGGAAACCAAACTGATGGTCCGGAATAAGATGTTTTTCTATTAATACAGGTCGGAGTCGTTTAAGCAGCAGTTTTTCAAATAGTTTAGAAAGAATGGGTAATAAGCTTATTTGCCTCTAGGATGCAGCTTTCTCTGTCGGTTTACCAGGTTTAGGAATTAGTACTATCTGAGCTACCTTCTATAATTGAGGAAAATATTGCAGTCGCAGCATGATAAGATCTGTCCCGGTGCTTTTTTAGATTTTGCTGTTTGCTGAATGGCTATTGAGACTTCATTGACTGTAACTAGTTTGATTGGAGTGGTCGCTTGAGTAGGAGTATTGAGAAAATTATATATTTGTTCCTCATCTTCTGTGCTTATTATTTCTCTCGGATACGGTTGAAAGACATTGGCAAGATATTCTGCAAATACTTCTGCTTTTTCTTTACTATTTCTAGCTCATGTGGAGTCTGATTTACAAGTAGGTGGGATTGGTTGTTGTGGTCGTTTAATTCGCTGTGTGGCTTTCCAAAGCGAATATTAGGTAGCTTTTGTTGGAGAAAGATTCTCAAGACAGTTACTAAACGTTTGGTTGTTGAAGTTCTTCAGCATATTTTTGAGTTTTCTTTAACCTCAACTGAAGTCGTTTGTAGGTAATCTTTTTGATAATGTTTCAGTGCATTGTGGTGTATGGAGTTCTTGATTATAAAGGGAAACAAATCTCATCCAATACAAGTAATTTGGAAAAAAGGTTATCAGGATGTTGGATCGCCAATAAAAACAAATAATCTGTTTTGTCGACGTTTCGATTTATTAATTAAACCATTTTCAGGACTGAAAAAAAATTGCAATTTATTGCAATTTGAATTAACACTGCAATATTACGATAAGCACCATAAGAGGCTTTGCGGGTCTTAATCCAGTATGTTTTGCCTGGGTACTTTTTCGACCAGTGATGGAACTTACATGTTGGCCATCGGCAGCTTAGCCAAAAAAAATAATTGAAAACTGACCATTGCTGTAGTTTGCAACCATCCGTATACGGATCTATAAGTTAATTTATAATAACTGACCAATTGTGTTGACTTAATTAAACTAAATTTAATTTAAATGTATTATAATAATTCAGAACCCATCCTGTATCTAATTATTTAAACCATTTACTAGGTAATCGCATAGTATGAAGCAACTAATGCACTATTCATCATTAATTAACTAGGTGACAATAGATAAACAAAGCAGGTCACCAAAATGCTGAATTTAGAAATGCAACATTAACAGTTTTTATGAAGAACGTAAATATTAAATTCTAAATTTGTTAAAAGCCGTACGCTTATTCCTATTTTAAATATAATATTCCAACTTATTAATCTTTCGCGTACGTCTCAACAGCAATAAAATTATATGTAAGGATAACATTTTACTGAATAAAATATAGTCTAGAACTTAACTTCCACTTGAGTTTTATTTTACCAACAGGGTGACTTCTGGGATCCAAGCCTAAAATTTGTGAGTGAGGCTGCTAACGCCCAGAGACGAGAAACGAGAGAAGATATGATTAAATTACGATTATTAATGTTAAAAATGTTGGTATATACAGGTTGCCTCGTGACCGTGGAGAACCTTTGAGGTGGTGATAAAGGTCACTTTTCTAAGACAAGATTTCAAATAAAATTTTTGTCCAAGTCCAAACCCTTGGGGTTACCTCCCTTTAAAAAATGTTTTGAATTTCTGATTTCAAACAACCATACCTCCGCTATTATTAATTTTTTAGGCTTAATGCATTAAAACCTTTTTAAAGATCATTCGCTTATCTACAAATTAGGTTATAACCTCTTATCGTTTAGAATCACCGTATTTCGAGTTATAAACTAAATTAAGTGAAAAAATGTTAAAGAAATTTAGGTTTCATTTTTTTTTTACTTTTCTTGCGAACCCTGTATCTCTTAAAGGAAACGTCTTAGAAAAAAACTGATGACCCAAACCGGATAGGGAATTTAACTGGCTACAACTTTGGTCAAATAAATTTTTTTGGGAAACCAATTGTTTTCACAGAAATTCTGAAAATAATGAACAAGGTGTAGGTAAAAAAATAAGAAATTTACAAAATTGCTAAAAATCTCGATTTGTAGTATTTCACGTTTGAGTGACATTGTTATAAACCGCATTAGTTTATCGTTAATTACTTTGTCAATTTATGATAATAATTTATGAGGGAGGACATTATGAAAATATATTAAAATAAATTTTGTAAATTTATTTTTTTTACTTATATACAACTTGTTCATGATTTTCAGAATTTCTGTGAAAACGGTTGGTTTTCCAAAAAAAATTATTTGACTAAAGTTGTAGCCCGTTAAATTCCCTATCCGGTTTAGGTCATTAGTTTTTTTCTAAGATGTTTCGTTTAAGAGATATGGGGCTCGCAAGAAAAGTAAAAGAAATAAAACCTGAATTTTTTTAACATTTTTTTACTTAATTTAATTTATAACTCGAAATCCGTTGATTTCAGACGATTAAATGTTATTACCTAATTTATAGATAAGTAAATGATCTTTAAAAAAGTTCTAATTCATTAAGCCTAAAAAATCAATAATATCGGAGCTATGGTTGTTTGAAATCATAAATTCAAAAAATTGCTTTAAAGGGAGGTACTCCCCAAGGGTTTGGACTCAAAGGTTCTCCATGGTCACGGGGACACCCTGTATCTGTGATTGGAAAATAAACCTATACATAAATATAGCTCACTTATTCAGTCAATGCGCCTTTATCGGCTTGATACGTAATATACTATTAACCGGATTAATTTAAATTGTCTACCTTAGGTTTATCGTTGTGCTACTGCTTCTGAGTGATAAATATAAATCATTTTTACTTTTTTTTAGCTAATGTTATTCTAAAATGCAAAATATAGAAACGAATTTGGCGAAGACGGAAATTAACTGAAGACGTTGAATTTCTGCGATGTTACCTTATGTTAATATACAAATATATTTTCTATCATGTCGTCACTTTGATGAATTTTCCAGAAATACGGCAAAGTAAGAAATATGATTATTTAACCCTAAATTTAAATATTTCAAAGGTTCGCAAATTATCATGATGCATTAGAAATTAACAAGTCACAACCTGAATTTAACATATTTTATGTAAACTCCATTAATACCGGAAATATTAATACCGGAAAGACGTTACATCCTAATAGAAACTTGCAAATTTGATTTTGTAATTGCGTATTGGTTCTGTACCGAAATAAAAATTGCATTTCTCTGCGCGAATATGATTTCACTACATTTCCTAATAAATTTTAAATTTCTGCATGTTATTCTCCGCTCTTCTTTTTTTATTGGTAGTAATTGAAAAATCTCGTTTTAAAGAAAGTAGCTCAAAATCGTTTTTGTAATAATGACATTCTGGAGGAAAAATAACTTCTACTTTAACGAGTTTCAGAAATGAAAAAAGATTCATTTAAAAAAATGTTGTAAATTTAATAAAAACTTAACTGAATTCTAATATATTTAAATTTTAACTAGTTTATTGGTGGAACCTGCCCTAGCAGATTTTTGATCGACATTTTTTTCTAGTTATTTTTCAAACAAATTTAATTTTTTCTTTCTAAACTTTTTGCAATTAATCAATTCCATTCTCTTAATTTTTCATTTTACTATTTTTAATAATTTCCTCTCTTTCTTAAATTCAATGACTATTTTTTATAAAAAAAAATTATAATTAACTCAACTTCAAATAATAAAACAAAATTTAATAAATGAAGTTATAAATATAACAAGCTAAAGTAAGTGTACGTTTAGAAATAACTAAGGATTTTTAATTTATTTTGCTTACCTGATATAGAACAAACCAACGTAATTGCCACTTATTACTGTCTCCAGATTTCTTATGAAGATACCCTGCTTGAGAATGATCGTATTGAGCTCTATCAGAGAGCATCAGTAACTGATTTTCATTAACCCTGATTGTCCTTTGCATTTTAGGACTCAACATTTTTCTTAACTTAGTGTGTTTTTCCTGAAACAATGAAAAGAAATAATATTAAAGTTCTACTTAAAGAAATATTGATTTTTAATAAGAAACATTAATTAAAATTTAAATTAATATTTAATTATCGTTCATACCTCATCAAGCATTAAAATATAAAACCATAAATAAATTAATAGCAAAAATGTATCGCATCCACTTTGATGTAGAATGTATAATTTTTTTAATTTCTCCCAAGGTTTTACTAATTTATTAAAATTTTTATTTAATTTTGTGGGGAAAAACGTCTTTCGGGCTATTAAAAATCGTATACAAAAACTGACTCATTGTCAAAGTACAGAAACTGATACTCTTTTGCACACGATTTCATAGAAATGTTACAATACGAAAAATTTAATTGCTTTTATTAATTAAAAATATAAATTATCATCAAAGTTGTTTCTGTGCTTTTTGCATTGAACAACTTTAGAGGTAAATCCATATTCTACCGTCATTCTTATTTTTTATCTTAGAAAATACATGTGAACTGCACAAAAGCCAAACTAGATTCAATTTTCCAAATAAATTAATTTTAAATCAAAGCCAAACTTTTTGGCAATGATAGGAATGGCATTTCTTAATTCATTCAACTACACTTATTTTTTGCGTAATGAACATCCAATATGATATATAGGCAATTATGTTCAATATTAAATATCTCCAGTAATATTGAAATAAAATACCCGATTTCGATATCCAGGGGTTACTGTATCATCATAAGAACTCCCCATAGATACGCGGTTGGTTTGTATTACCTACTTAAGTTCCTAAAAATGAAGCGTACACAAATTTACAAAAAAATAATATTTCGAACAATGTAAGTTTCATGAAATAATTAAGTACCTATACGTAATTTCTTTTTAATAAAAATAAGCTTAACATAATATCTACATATTTGATTTTTATTCATTAATTATTTTCAAAATTAATCCCACCAAGTCTCTTCTGTACACGGTATCGATATTATTTAATATCAATTTTATTCAAAATCAGAATTATTTTCTTGTTATTCAATTTGTAATGAATTGGATTTTTAAATTCGAACTCGAAGGGTTAATATGCAACTGCATACTCTTGCAATGCAGTTTATTTTCGCAAATAAACATATAAAATGAATCTAGATATTCTAAATTTAACACCTGAGCTGTTAGGTTTACAGCAATATCTTATTAAATTTACGAAAACCGGTAAGTTGCTGAAGCGCTGAACGGCAGTAATAACATTATTTGACGTCATTCTAGTGAAAATATAGCACTTCAGTTTGTGCTGAAAAATCATTTTGATTCCTGTGATTTAAATTCTGCTTAAAAACGCCGGGTAGTTATTTATAAAAATCATTATTACTTAGGTATTATTTTAAAATATATTTATATTTATTAAAATTTTCTGATTTTATCTCTAAAAGTATGCAACTGAAGAGGTTAGAACCATAAGGGTCTAAATGTTAAAATTTACTTTAAGAAATATTCTAAAATGAACTTGAAATACACAGATTTCCGCAATTACCAAAAGATGAAAATTGCAGAGCTAGAAAGACGGGATCTTTCAGCCCACGCACTAATTAAAAACATCCCTGAAACCGCCAAAAGTTGAAAGCCGTAAGTCTTAAAAAACTAAACTCTGTTTTTAAGTTAAATTAACTGATCCACCCACAGCCAAAGAAATGCCATCGGTAATTCAAAAAGTTAAAAAAGAAATGAGTTATGTGTAATGCTGAGCCAACTAGTACTGCAGTTGTGGAATGAGGAGAAAATACCTGAAAATTAGAGAGAAGGCTAATACTAAAAATAATAATAATAATAAGCACTGAAACTGTTTCAAAGAAGAATATTACGCATAATCACAAAACCAAAAAAAAACAAGAACACTGAACCCAGACCTCTGTTGAACCACGAGATTGTTAACCCGCGATCGGTCGCTATATAGAAAAATCTAACAATTATTATTGTGATTTATGAATATAAGCACTGATTATATTCAGAAATCATAATCATAATTGTTAGATTTTTTCTATATGGCAACCGATCGCGGGTTAAAGAAAAGAATGGCGAGCATATAGTGAAACCTCTTCACTCGGATCTGTAAATCCTGCTACAGGAAAATTAGGGAACATTTACCAATATAACTAGCTGGAAAGCCCGTCCGCGGACGGGCAGCTAGACGGTGGATCGGATCTCTATTTCGTTTCCTGTTAGTAGGGGATTCCCTGTTTTTCAACATTTTCAAAGTAACGCAAAAAGTTGCTGCTAAACTTTGAGCAGTAAAGCACTTAAATAAATCTTTTCCAAGCTTTAATATTCTCTAGCCGAAGGTTAAATTTTCCTTATTTTCGCTTAAAAATTTAAATTTCCCGGTTTTTTCCTGACGAAATTTGAAAAATTATAAATTCCCTATCCAAGAATCCAATTTCCAAGAATTCTAAAAAAGTGGAAATCCCGCAATATGTTCTGGAGGGTGTTCCACACCCCCCAGACCCCCCGGTTTACAATTTTGACATCATAGCCCATTTACGCTGGCCATTAACGTCATTGACCGACCAATGACGTCAACGCCCGTTAACGGTGGGCAACGATGTAAATATTTTTATATGATTGTAATATTTACGTCTTTAGCCGGTCAATGACGTTAATGGCCAGCGTAAATAAGCCATAACGTCAAAATTATAAACCGGGGGGTCTGGGGGGGGGGTGGAACACCCTCCAGTACATTTTGCAGAATTTCCACTCTTTTAGAATATACTTGGAAAAGATTGGGAATTTATAATTTTGTTTATTTTCTGTTTATTTATAATGCACAGCAAAATTGCGATGCACTTTATTTTTTTATTTGTAGTTCACGCGTTTTTCCGTATAAATGACAGCAACTCGGCCCTTTTCACGGCTTTATAAGTGCATAGGGATTTTTATTTAATTCAGACAAACGCCAACTCATTTTAGGGTGGATCCGTGATTCGTCGTGGTTGCATCAGTCAACACGGCCCGGGGGAAAAATTAATTTAATTTAATTAATTTATTTTACGGTGGATCCGTGATTTGGCGTGGTTGCGCCAGCCAAAATGGCACGGAGCGTCTGGAGCTCTCTGAAAAGATCTTTAGAAGAAAGCTCTCATACTCACTAAAAGCATCCCCGAAATCAATCTACCTCGACTGTATGTGACGACTATCATTAAGAGTGAGAATATGGAATCTATAGAATAGTAGTTTCATCATAGCCCACCCTGTATTGGGTATTAACGTCATTGCCCGGACAATGACGTAAAAACTACATATACGAAATTTTAGACATCGTCCAAAATGTTAATACCCAACTAAACTGGGCATTGGCGTTATTATCCGGCCATTGACGTTAATAGCCGAATTGTCATCATTGACCGTAACATATTATTCTATAATAATTTTTAATTAACTTTCAAAGTAACACAGAGAGTTGCTGCTAAACTCCGTGAGCAGTAAGCTAATTAAATAAATATGCTTTCCAAGTTTTAATTTTTTCCAGTGGAAGGCTAAATTTCCTTTATTTTTGCTTAAAAATTCAAATTTCCCGGTTTCGATTAATATTGGACAAATATATTTTGTAATGACACGCTGTAGCAGGAGCAGGTTCAGGAGCAGGAGCAGCGTGCTGGGATTTTATAGATTAGGATAGTTTAAACTAAATTTAAAAAAAAATTTAATAAAAATAAAAATTTTGTGAATTTAATTGTTTGTTCTGTAGCTACTTTGGTTATTATTTTCTAATTTTCTGCGAAATGGATTGGTTTTCCCAAATTTTCTATTAAACAATAGTTGTAGTCCATTAAATTTCCTATCCGAAGTGGGCCAACAGATTTTTTGTAAAATGTTTTGTTTAAAAGATACAGGGCTTTAAAGAAAACGAAACAAACATTTTTAAACATTTTTTTATTTACTTTAATTCATAACTCGAAAGCCGATGATTTTAGACAATAAAAGGTTTGAATCTAGTTTGTAGATTATTTTACTCTCTTTAAATTGGCACTAAACCATTTTTACTGAAAAATCAATATTTTCGGAGCTATGGCCACGTGAAGGTGGAATTTAAAAAAAATGCTTGAATTTAGAAATTAAATTCTGATAACTGTTCCACTCCTATAAGGCAACTGCGACCGACTTCGCTCATTAAAGTATCTAACTGCAACTATTTCTTATTTATTAATATAAAATCAATTTTACTTCATATATTATGAATGTACAGAGTTACAAGTATATTATAATTAGAGGTGAAAGTTTTATAATAAAAATTATTTTTTAATTTTGTTTTGAATGCTTACAGGTCTTCATTTACTAATAAATAAAAATTATAAATATATATACCCACTTTATCTTTTATGAAAATAAAGACTTGTAAGCCTCGAAGCTCTTAATTGAAAGAATAATTAATTATTGTAAACATTTTCATGAAATTTAAAATATAACTTTTATAATAACATTTTCATGTCAAAATAATCAGTGCTAAATTAACAAAAATAGATTTTAAATTTTACTTTTTCTCTTTATCAAAAAAGCAATATAAAAAGAAAGAAAGCTCAGAATCAAACTGAAAGATGTGCCTAAGCTTACACGTCACTCAAACAAATATTTTTCAGATAGTTTTGGATTAAAATCAAAAATGTATAAACATTTTTCATATTTTGAAGCTTCTAGTTTAAATATTTGCTGATACTCTAAGCACCAAAGGTAATTTTATTATGAAGTAATAATTATCCAGCTTGATGATATTATAAATGTAGGTAGAATTGCAGGCACATACAATTATTTGCATATTATAATATAATACCGGTAATATTAATCTACAAATATTTTTAATATTTAAAATATAAAATATATGTAATTTCGACGTCAACTAGTATTATTACTTTGAGTTGGAATAAAAACAACAGATATAAAATAAAACTCCAATACATTTTGTACACAAAATTCAAATAAAATGTTGTGAATATGGTTTCACTATTCATTATCGGATCATATTTACAAGAAAACGAAATTATAAAGTTTGGATAACACAAATAACCAGCGGCGGTTCGTCAGAGAAGGCAAGAGAGGCTTAGTCTCCTGCTATTCTAGAGGATTCTAGACTATTAAACTGTTAATATTTTCAAAAAAGTAAAAACTTGAAGATGATCACAAGGTTTCTCATCGACCAAAACCTCTGCATAAATATGTCGCTATCGATTTAACAAGGAATTTAAATACTTCTTATAATTATTCAACAGCTAATCGTCCTAGTAAATTTTTTTTATTCCAAATAAAGTTGAGGTAGAGTTACACTATACTGATTAGCTTCCGCAAATTTAAATACATTAAAAGTAACTTTGAACATATCTCGGTACAACACTGCTTCCTAAACTTTCTCTTTGCTTCTACACCTACTTATATACTTTTTAAAGTTCAAACTGGCCTGGCTGCTGTTATGCTTCACTTAATTTCATTTACTTTTAAAAACTTTACAACAAACGATCTTTTGCCTTCTAAATCTAAGAAATTTCTGAGATCAAACGTATAAGACGTTTACATCGTTTATGAAAAGTGCGTTCAAAACAATGTTCCAAATTATTGATCCAAAACTTGATATCATCCGACTGCTTCGACAATTAAAACAACCAAGATAGGATTATCTCTGATTATCAGAAAGTTTTGTCAGGATTAAAAATGTTTCAAAAACGACGAAGAAAATCCCAATGATTTACTAAATTCAATCAATCTCTCCTAACCACATTTTGAAAGTGACGACTACATCAAAATTAAATACCTAGAAGTTCACTTCAAAAACCGATTGGACAAATGAATCCGCGTCTCGGTAAATTCGGTTTTAATATGTATGTATAAGCTCTTTGCAGGCCTGTAGGCCCCTGGCTTGAACTATCTTCTTCTATTTCTTCCTATTTCCCGCAAGGTTTCTCCAATTGTCCACTTGCATCACCCTCAGGTTATTTTCCGCCGCATCTAACGTGTAATCAGGGCCTATTTTAGGCACGTGCCTAGGGCCCAATGGCCAAAGGGGCCCGAAAGAAAAGAACATAAAATCATAAAATAAAAATCAAATACTGATAAAATAACCCAAAAATTGGGCCTTCCATGTTATTAGTTACACTCGAAAATTTTCTAAAGCCTAGGGCCCAACTCAGTTAAAAATAGGCCCTGGGAATAGATTAAAATTCTGATCCTGTTATGTACAATGCTTGGTATTTTTGATTGTGGGGTGTCCTGAGCGAAAACCATACTATTCGTTAGGATCAGGGCCAGCGCTAGGCACTAGGGAAAATAGACACTGCCTAGGGCGCAAACCAGATCAAAGTGCAAAAGTTAAAAAACAACTTATAGCAACTTTTGCCGCAAAGAGGCCAGGTTTTTTTTTTTCTGATGCCTAGAGTTCATAGAGTATCCCTAGCATTAATTTTGCTGCGCGAACAAACAGCAAAAGATGCATACCCCCAGACCCCCCGGTTTACCAATAGCTACTTTGAAGATCAATTATTAATATTTTAAGTTATAATAATAAGTACGTTTAATTTCAAAAGTTCCACAACAGCTTGAAGTTAAACATAAACTGGACGGCTTTCTGCATAAAGGAACCAACCCCAATATTTTAGTTTTGAGTAATTGATGGTTAAAGTCTAAGCTTAATATAGAATTAAATGAGATGTTGGTTGGTTCATTCACATACAAATGACAGTATTTATTTGATATGTGGGTTGGTTCTTTTCTGTAAAAGACTTTATTACATTTAGGATCAAATGGTTATAAAAAATTTTTTTTTTATTTTGTGGGTTGGTTCCTTTCTGCAGAAAGCCGTCCAACTAACCAAACTAAAGGTAGCTGCTTCTGAGACATGCAAATATAGAATTACTTGTGGGCTTGGCAGCGAAACCAGTTGTTTTATTGCTTAAAATTAAACTTAAGTTTTAAAAACACAAAACAAGTATACCGGGGAGTCTGGGGGGTATTCCATACCCCCCAGTGCACTCTATTCTATTTGTGAATTATTCCAAAATTTTTAAATTAAAGATTCCCTGTCCTAGACCAGAGCTACTCGTATTTTTACCAAGTGCGTGGACTTAGAAACTTACTCACTTGAAAAACTCTCCGCTTCAGCCCTATGAGACTATTGTAAAAGCGGACCTTAATAGTATGAATTTTTCTGTGAGCTTGTAGAGAGCTGGCAACAGGCTAATAAGTCAATTTCTAGTTCCTTTTTAATTTTTTCCGATATATGGGAATCCTAGAATAACCCCAGCATTGATTTTGCTGAACGAACAATGAGATAAAGGTGACAAAGACCCCCCGGATTGCCACAAAAGTTTTATAGTAGCAGCTGAACTAAATCTTAACAAAGCTTTATAAGCAAATTTAGAAGTTTTAAAAAATTTGTCTTAAAAATTCGATAAGCTTCAGTTTAGCTGCTATTACAAAACTGGTTTAGATACAATGTGTAAGTGGCAAACCATATTGGAAATATGGCGCCTAAATACAATTTTTTCATGATATCTCATTTCCGACTCATTTTACGATAAAAATAGTTATGTAATAAATTAAACTAGAGAAGATTTCCTATAATTTATGTAATAACTTTTATTTTGTTAAATGAATAGTTTTAGCGTTACTGCAACACGAGTTTTGGCCAAAACGCTCAATTCCACACCACCGTAGGGTAGGGTAAGTCCCTCCACGTCTTTAAGCTTAGACTTGTACGCCTGAAAACACTTACGACTGAGTCAGTACGCCTAACACTTTTACACCTAACTAACTTACGCCTAGGTCTTTACACCTAATAGATTTTACGCCTAAGACATTAACTTCTAATTCATTTTTGCCAAAATTTTTCAAAATAGAAGTTATGGGGAAAAATTATACCCATTTTCGAAAGTTAATTTCAAAAATTAAAATAGATTCAAATAAAGATTAGTCGCAACCATTTTAGGCGTAAGGACGTGATACCATAGTAGGTGGTGCGTTTTTTCATCATGGTATTCCCAGTTGGCCTAATCCTCAGCAATGCACTATCACAAATTTTAGTGTATTCTCCTTCGCTTCGCTATTCTTGATGAACCAGGTGTTGCGTTCATTGTCTTCAGTATCGATCGAAACGTCACAGTTGAAATTATTGTCTCGTCAAAAATTATGTCTACTGATGCAGTTTTTTGTGATCGTCGGGATCGCTCCGCATAATTGGTACTACGGTTTACTACATCTTCCAGATATCCGTCAAATACAACAATGGCATTAGATGTATAGTTTGATCGAACGAATTTCTTGCAAATGCAAAAAGAGAGTCTGTAGATGCAGAAAGGCTGGATTAAAGTGCTCTGTTATATGTAAGAATTGCAATAGTACCTGATATAATTCGCAAGTTCCATCACAAGATAGCGATGAAGAGGAACAATCGGATTACAACGATAATCCCATCGCGGATGATGTGGAAGAAATTTCTATCTGCGAAGCGAAGGAGAACGCGCTAAATTTTGCAATAGTGCATTGCTTGTGGATTAGGCTTACTGGGGATATCACGAAATCAAATGATAAAGAAAACGCACCACTAACTGTACCTCACGGTGGTGTGGAAATGAGGTTTCTTGCCAAAACTCGTGTTGGAGTAGACTTTGCGCCACTCGTACGCTAAAACTATTTGTTTTACAGAAAAAAGGTTATTACGTAAATTATAGCAAATTTTCTCTAGTTTAATTTATTACATAACTATTTTCACCGTAAAATGAGTCGGAAAGAAGATATTATCAAAAAATTGTTTTTGGCCGCCATATTTCTAATATGGCGGCGCGAGCGGCAAAAATACGATGTGGTAAAGTAGAAATTTAGAAATAATTTTCAAATTTTCCGGAAAACTTTTCAGGTAAAAGTACCAAATGACTACACTACTAATAACAAATATTAAAATATAATGAAATAAAATAAAAATATTAAAAAAATTCTAAGTCTATAATACAAAATGTAATTCTTTTTTTAGCCACTTTGGTGTACTTGAAAGTTTTTGATTTATAGCGGTTCTAAAGATAAAAATCAAATGAAAATTAATGGCAAGCTGCGATGCTCCGATGCAGAACTTAAAAGTTGAAGTATGGAAGTAGTTGAAGTAATAGTGATAACTATAATCAACAGTAAAATAATTATAAAAGTTTTATATTATGATCTAACCCGAGTGTTAAAGTATAATTTACATACCTACGCAAAAAAAAATATCAAAAATTAACGCTAAACTGCCGAAAGCAATCAATTTTAAAGTAGCGAAATTTTCATCTGCGAACTATGTCAGACGAAAAACACATCAACAGTCGGCCCTGACCGTTGATGTTGTTTAAGATGCCACCATGTCTACTTTTTACATCTTACTGGCCTGTTCTTCAACTCAATTTCTAAGAATTTAGAATTTTAACGCGGTTTTTATGAATTTCTATTTCTGTAGCTAACTTCCGCGATATATCTGGTTTTCTCTAAAAGTTATCGATCACACAAGTTTTATAGGTTTTTGTTTTTAATAGAAAACTTTCAAATTGTTTTAAAGTTTGTAATATGTCTTGGTATTAACTACATGCTAACATAAAGTGAACAAGTTTTGATTGCTTACTTAAGCGAAGTTAGGCATATCACAGAAACAATAAATTGTTCCATATAAACTTCTACCAAGTTTTGTGCATTACAGTACTAGATATTGTAACAAGAATGATATAACTGGATTTTTAAAATGTATAAACCCCTTTCTAGTCAAAATAGCCAATGCCTTATTGGGAGAAAGAGTCGTCCAGTATGTAAATGGATTTTTCATTCCGAGTTGAATCAACAAAAGGAAAATGAAACAAAAATAGCATTCAGAAACAGAAACTCGATCACAGATAACTCTTTTGTTTGCTCTTTTGCCTAAAATTAACCTTGCAAATGTTTTAACTACACAAGGAAAATTTAAACTATAGTTAAAAACAACTGAATTATTTTTGTAAATAAAACTTACTATAAACTTTAAAAGTTTATAAACAACTTAGTTACAATCAAAATAAAATGTATTGTTTAATCAAACTCTCTTTTTTACTCTATTTTATTCGATTTATCTTATTAGATAGACAAGAGTTATGTTAATCGACCGTACAGCACAAAATTCCCTACAAGTCATTCGGCAAAATAGTTTCAGCAATAAAGTTACTAAAACTTTGTAGGTTTTTGCAACTAACGGCATTATCGATTTCATTTTGCCATAAATCTCTTCCCTAGTTCCATTATTTACTTGTAAAGTTTTAAAATACAGGGTATTCTATACTCCAGTCTCGTAAGCAAACTCTATTTTCAAATAAAACTATATTTATATATTAAATGTGAATTCAAATAGTACGTAACCTAACTTTTTGACTTAGTTAACATATCAATACTCTCGCTAAGGCTTCATCAAATCTCATCTATCACAATTAACTTTGCCGTGGTTTAGATTCCACGTTTCCTTCATTATATCTTAAAATTCGTTAATAGAGTAAATACGGTCAGATATAAGCCATAAATACAACCGTAAGTTTTATACGTATTAGTTAGGAACTAATTTAATATTGACCGTCCTAGTTAGGAAAATGTTTATTGTGGTAAAGGTGTTTAGCGCATCGATTTCCGTATACTTTAAATATTTATAATCCGTAACATCGAATTACGTACTTAATACCTAAAGGCTCTTTAACACAAAGCGGATACTGATGCGGAAGCTGTTCCGCAAAAAGTTCTAGTGTTTGAACGATGTAAAAACTTCCTTTTGCACGAAATCGTTGAAACCAGGTGGGGAAACCAGGTCTCTGGCTGTCAAAATGACCACATTGGCAGTGGGGACCGACTTTTCCTCCTGAATTATATTTGATTTTATGTAAGCGATTTCCTGATTTTTGATTTGGAAGTATCCAGCAGTGGAAAAAATTTGTATTTTTGTGACTATATTTAATTTTGATTAAATATTTAGAGATTAGAGACAATAAAGGTTCCCGCACCATTCTTATGGAAAAATGTCTTTCTGTAGATTTGGATGATTTTTGGATATGTTGTACTTCTCATCATTCTGAACAATATCTTAATGGGCAGAACTTAATGTTATGGGCAGTTTCCGAGGTATAAGTTCTAAAAGCTCTAGATTTCACATGAAAAATTTACAATTATTTTATTTATTTTTTATATTATTTACATTGCCAACGAATTGCAAGTAAACGTCAGAATGTAATAATTATTTGTAATTATAGCGAATTTATTATTTTATTATTATTATTTAAATTTTAAATTTTTTCACATGTTCAATCATTCTGATATATAAAATCCCAGCACGTTGCTGCTGCTCCTGTTACAGCGTGTCATTTTATTGTGAAAAAAAACAGTATGATTTCCCTCACTTTTGCTTGAAAATTCAAATTTCCCAATTTTTCTTGTCAAAATTTGAAAAATTATAAGTTCCCTATCTGTGCCAAGTATTCTAAAAGAATGAAATCCTGGTATATGTACTGGAGGGTGTTCCTCACCCTCGGTTTACAATTTTACCTACCGAAAAATATATTACTCAAACTAAGATGAGGACTAACCGGGAAATTTGAATTTTTAAGTAAAAATGAGGGAAATTTGACTGGAAAACATTAAAACTTGCAAAACATATTATTATTTAATTACCTTACACCTCATGGAGGTTAACAGCAACTTTCTGTATTACTTGAAAGTTAATTATAAAATTATAAAGTCAAACCGGGGGGTCTGGGGGTACATATCGCAGGATTTCCATTCTTTTAGAATACTTTTGGAGAAGATGGGGAATTTATAATTTTACAAATGTTTCCAAGAGTGGAAATCCTTTGATATATACTGGAGAGTGTTCCACACCCCCCAGACCCCCCGGTTTGCAAGTTTACCAACCGAAAAATATATTAAACTAACTAAGATTAACACTAACCGGGAAATTTAAATTTTTAAGCAAATATGAAGGAAATTTAACCTTCGGCTAGAAAAAATTAAAACTAGAAAAGCATATTTATTTAATTACCTTACTACTCATGGAGTTTAGCAGTAACTTTCTGTGTTCCTTATAAAAATAATATAAAAATATAAAGTCAAAATTGTAAACCGAGAGGTCTGGGGGTAAATACAATTCGCACTCTTCTAAAATACCTACAGAAAACAGAAGAATTATACAAATTTCGTAAGAAAAAGCTGGAAAATTTTTTGTTTTTGAACAAAGGTGAAGGAAATTAAAACAGTCGGCTAAAGAAAATTTGAATTTCAGAAACTCATTTATTTTTATACAGTAAAAAAATTTTTAATTGCCTTTTAAACTTTTTGCGTTAATTCAAAAATATAGAAAAAAGGGGAATCCCCCAGTAGCGGGAAACGAAATTAAATGTTTAAATATTATACCGCTAAAAAACCGCTTAAAAGAGATCCACCGTCTACGGACGGGCTTTCCAGCTAGTGTTAAATGACTCGATACCGTTTTGTATTGTTGTGTTATGTTTTATTTTATTGACACACACATGCATCCGCAGCCATATTCGACTGGCGATCACACATATCGAGTCGAAAATTAATTTTTTTCATGTTAAATCTGGACCTTTTAGAACTTATAACTCGGAAACTGCACATAACATCAACTTGTACCCATTGAAACATTTGTTCAGCTTGATGAGAAGTACAACATACCCAAAAATCAGCCAATTCTACAGAAAGACATTTTCCCTTAAGAATGGTGCAAGGTCCTTTGGAAATAAAATATTAATTATAATTGAATTAAAGACGGTCGCGGTCTGGCGCTTGTGTTAACTGTTAAGTCAAAATCACCGGTTCGATTCCGGACAGAGTAAAAGCATTATTCTGGCCGTCTGCCCTCGGCAGGCAATGGCAAACCACCGAGCTATCTGCCTAGAAAACCCTTCTAAAGGAAGAGAAGTGGTCACTATGCTCTTACGTAAAACGAAGGAATCTGAATTGATAATATTTTAAATTTTAAATTTAACGGCATCAGAATAAAGAAACGGATATCATTGCATATAGACGAATCTTTAAGTTTAACATTTCTATTTTATATTGCAAACTTTATTTAAATTAAAATTTTAATTTGAATTTAGTTTTTTGAAAAGGAATCATTAAAAACATCTAAAACCGGATATAATAGGCCCGAAGGAGTAGGCTTGTTCATGTTAACCTGTATATTGTCCTGATAAGAGGTCAACAGCCTGTTTTTCCTCGTCCCCATCCCACACAACACTCAATATCTACTGAATATCCAGTACCAGTCCAGAGAATGTATGTATATCCAGGACTTTATCTGGATATCTATTAGATATACGTTGCACAACATCTAGTGAATATATATGGCCGACATTTAGTAGACATCTATTTTATTAAAGTCACTATCCATTGAATATCCACTAGATATCCCCTGTATTTAGCAGTCTAACATAAATATCCTCTGAATATCAGATGATCTATCAACCATCTGGTGGATATCCAGAAGATAGCTTTTTGTTATCTGTGATATAAACTACATTCTGGAATCTTATGAATTGGCTTATGAATGATAGACAGCAAGCCGAGCATAGACCATCCTGAAACTTCTGAATGCTTCCTTAACCTTGAGATATAGGTTCTGGAAGGTAATTCGTCAATCGATCAAGCCAACCACTAGGAAATCTATTCCTAGGTTTTCTACCTTCCACCTTTCTTTATACTAGCTTTATTAGGTCTGTCCCATCTCGTGTTGTTAGCATAGGATCCATAGGAATCAATCCGTCTTTTGTTCTCAGCTCTCCCAATAATGACAAGTTTGTTTTTTTCAATATATATAACTCAAATCAAAATATCATTCGCAATGTCACAATATATAACTATAACTTCGAAAGAGTCCAACGTTTCAAATACCTAGGATCTATGATCATCGAAGACAACGACCTAACAGAAGAAATAAAAAGCCGCCTCCAAAGTAAGAATCGATGCATATATATGTGCATTGGCAAGGATCTTTCGAACGCAGAATGTCTCGAAATGAATAACGACTACGGTGTTTTGAAAGAAAAATGCTGAGAACAATCTTTGGACCCCTTTTGGATCCCGCCACCGGATGAGAACAAACGCCAAACTTAAAGAGATATGTAAAGGCTCCGATATAATACAAGAAATTTAATCACAACGACTAAGACAACCAAGACAGACTGATCAAAATGGAATGGGAAGCAGTACCTGAAGGAAAAGGACCCCCAGGACGGCCGCGTCTCAGATGGCGGATAATATCAGAGCAGACCTCAAAACCATGGGAATAGAGGATGACCAGATGGAAACACTCATGCTAGAACGAGAACAATGGAGAGAAATCGTGAAGTCAGCCAAGACCCACCCAGGGTTGTAGAGCTGCACGATAGATAGATAGAAAAAATATTTGTTTTAATGTCCACACTTTAGATGCCAATACAAATTTTTTTATGAGAAACTAAATATAATAAAATAAAAAACCTTAAGTTAGCAGCTAAAGATGACTCTCAAGCATCCTATAGCAAACTTCAGCCAAAGCGTTTACAGGTCCAAGAACTTAACCTTTCAAACCTATAAATAATTTGAGAGCTCTCCAGCATTTGTGGCATATTGTAACCGACAATATTGATTATTGGAATTTGATATATTCAACATATGGCAAATGCACTGTAATAATGGGATTAAACCCAAAAACAACTCACAAACACATAAAGTAACTTACTCGAGATCACAAGATTCAACCAATTACCTAAGTAAGCAACCTTCCAACCATTAGAGTTATGTAAAAAAGCCAGGGTTAAAAAGTTATGTGAATTTTTTCTAGAACCCAGATCTTCCTCCATTGTAACTGAACCAATGATAAGATTAAGTCAGTCAAATTTTAACCTAGAAATTTTGCAAACATATTTAGCTATTTTTAGCTTTCAATAGCTGGCAGCTAATTTGCAGCTAAAAATGTTTTTTAGGTTAGCACTGCCCGAAAATTTTTAAACGAAAATATGTAGTTCAAGTTCATTTATTTACAGTTCATTTTTCATTTAATAGGTAATAAATTAAAACTGTAATATAATATAAAAATATGATAAATTATTATAATGTAATGAAATATGTCAATATTATATAAAAAGTATTACTTTATTTTTTCGAAAAAGTTAGGATAAAAATTGCTTTGTTAGTGTATTAGTAAGTTTTTTAAAAGTGTCCTAAATATTATTATATTTTGTATATTGGAATTCTAGATATACCTCAATATTTTCGAAAAAAGTAGGGTTATAATAAAAAGTAACGGCTTAATAAATGGGCAGCCATTTAATTTCTAAAATTGAAATTGAAAACCATAATAAAATAATTAATAATAAATAAAAATAATAAAATAAATAAAAGTTATTAATTAAACATGAAAATTAGATATCGGGATTTAATTATTTATAAATTAAATAAAGCATGTTTTCTGAAGGAAAATGGCATGCGTGTTTATAATTTGGTTACAGTATAAAATAACTATGCCAGTCAATTGTCCGTCTAAACAATAATAAATTATATTGACATTAGTAATTGCAAAACTTATAAAAAAAATTAAATACACTCAAAATTAAAATAACTAGAACAATACAAAAAATACGACAGCCGAGAAGAATAAATATAAGGAAAATAAGCTATTTTATTGTTCGGCAAACAATTTTTACAAATCCCGAATTATACAGGGAATCACAGCAAATTAACCTTAAAAACATTGGTTTCTTTCTTATTATCAAGTTTGTAAAATTTTTGAAAACTATGTTGCGGTTGTTTCTTAAAAAATTCCCCGTAATGTTTTCTTTTCTTTTGTTTATCTGATAATAAGTAATATCGATTAAATTAGAACACTGTTGTATAAAGACAAAGAAAATTCAATAAAACTTGATTCAGACGACAGTTAATTAAATTCTATAAGTTTAATTTTAATCTCATTGTTTAATTAAGTGCATTAATTACATTAAGTAATTAAGTGTACTGATACATTAGGGCATATTACGTACTTATTGTGCAAAGTGGAATCTGACGTTTATCAAAAGAGAGTTTGTGTAGGCCCTTATTTATTAACCAACACTCTATCTACTGAACTATGAGGAGAAAAGAAAAAGGATCGTAAATAAGAAAAAAACTATTCTATGGTGATATATATTTTGCACAGTTTAATTGGTCCGATGTGTTAAAAAATTACCTCTGCAAAAAGAGACAATGTTAACCCGTGCCTGAAAGCTCTCGGATTTTATATGGGATAAATTACGCTTCCCACATAATACGATACAATCGAATGCACAAAGTCTCCTTTACTTTCTCAGGTAAAAAACTTCAAACGACATGAATTTCTTTAAATTTAGTTGCAATAATATAATATAATATAATATAATATAATATAATATAATATAATATAATATAATATAATATAATATAATATAAATAAAATAATATATTATATTGTCGAATGTGTTATTTATTTTTCTAATTTTGTGATTCGGGCATCAAAATGCGTGTTCAAACTGACTCATTGTCAAATCACTTTCTATTACTTAACAATTTTCACAGAAATCGTTGTGTAATGGTAATTTGTATTTAAATTTTTAATTATTCTAATGACGATACCGCCCGAAAAAATTTTACAGAACAGAAAAATGCGAATCAGCACGAAAAACTTTTGTCTAAATAAGTATCTTAAGCGAAGCGCCACCACGCGGTAAAATATGAAGTAAATTTAATACGTATAGTTGGTATAGAATGTTCTGTTTATAAACAAATGCTTCAATAATTAATTTCTGACCTGTGAATTAGCAATTCACAACCAAAATAAAGCTAACTTTCTGTGACCGGCTTGGTACTTCAGAGAGCACATAAAAGTCGTTTATGGCCCTGAGTTTATGATTGTTACACTATTACCAATAATAACTTGGGTCACAAGTTAGTATATTTCTCCTCAATATTAATATATTTTTATAAATATCAGTAAGGGCACAATGGGTAGATGGGTTATCTTCGAAAGTACTGAACGGATCAACTTGATTTTTTTTTTAATGATAGCGTACATTGCGGGGCAAGTTTTAAGCTAACTAATTGAAGCTAACTAATTAAAGATGTAAGTTGGTAATACATTTTTAATATATAAACTAAATTCGAATTGATGAAATGTGACGAATTCGAAAAATACGCAATACTTATGCTATTAAAAGATTGATCTCAGGATCAATTTAGCAAAATATACTAAGCTAATTAAACTTGAATCTCGTACTATATAAGTAACAAAGGCATTTCGATTCCCGGTTCACCGGGACGCACCTCAAGCACGCAAAAAACTTGAAAACGTTCGAGTACGCACTGCCCTATTCAGACGAACACTGCACGCCGATTCCTTAATAAATTACTTTCGGACAGAACAAATGCTTGCGTCCGAGAGCAAGAAACCAGTTAAACACCGACGTGCGAGGTAGGTATAGTAATGCAATAAACAACTAAAATCGGCTATAAAAATTTAAATTTTGGTTTGCATGTCAGGTTGCTAATACTAATTCCAGCAAAATCATCCTGAAGCTCATAGGAGAGCTGCAGTTAAATATCAGCAGCAAAATTCTCAGGTTCATAGAGCAGCTCAAAATTGTTATGAAACAAATGCACCTTGAGTTTGAAAAGAGATACGGAAATGTCAATAGAGAATAAAAATTCGTGCAGCAAGGGAGTATAAAGTAGAAATCAATTTTGAAACAGGTCCATGTATAATCATAGGTATAATGAATTCTGAGTGTCAATACTGTGGAGCTCTTAAATGGAAAACGGAATATCTGGAATGAGCTGTAATAGTGCTGTAACAGACAAAGTATTTTATTTTTAGTGAGACCCCGTGCAAAGCCGGGTATCCAGCTAGTATAATATAACTATAAATATATATATTAAATTTTATGGTTTATTCGAAAAAACGACCAGAAACCAATTGCGATTATACTGATTAAAGCTTAACCCAGTGTCATGAAAATGTTGAATTTCGAAGATATTGTAAGAATTTTCAATTGCGTCGATGCCGGAATAGTAAATTTGCTGCAACAGTTGCGTTTGAATCCGGAGAATAAACGATCCCGCAATATTAATTGCAGACGTTGTTGTTCTCTGATCAAACTCTTATCAAACACTGCTTCAGATGATTTAATTGTCAGGTCGATGCTTTGCTACGCGCACTTGTCTGATGGTTCCTGAACCAAACAAGCAACATCAGCGTCTTCTGCGTCTTCCCGGATGCAGAGATTAATCTGTATGGCTGCCACATGAGTAATGAGTACAGCACCCACTTGATCTTCATGTACAGGAAATGGCAGTTAGGGCTGCTCCTAGCCTTAGGCTGCGCAACTGCGGGCTGTGGAACCACAGGCTAGGACCTGTGGGTCATAACAGTCCAGGATAAACGTATCTGTGACAAAAATATTCAGATATCTACAAATAGCAGAGCTATGTGGCACTTGGGGGTGCTCGAAGTATCCAACTTAACTGTCGCCTACTTTCGTAGGTGAAAGGGTACCAAAGTAACAAGGATAACGCAAAAGCGGACGAGCTCGCAAGAAACGGTCCTAACAGTCTTCCCAGCAACAGAATCTGAATGATCAGCATCAGTGACAATCGGCCTGCTAATATACTTAAGTGTATCTTGCAAACAGGATAACTTGATAAGTAACAGGACGAAGAATCGCCGTATCGGAGGTAGTACAATGGACCCGATTTTAGTGGCTTAAGTGCGGGTATGGATTTTTTCCTGTCCTCCCGTTTAAAATTCAGAATCTAGAATCCAGATGTCAAAAATGCAGAAGGGAGTAATACAGTCTAAACGACAATACCTTCCTTGCGGGCATTAAGCTGCCGCCAAAGACTGTATTTTCCGTTCTGTTGTGGTCATGGGCAAATGCAAAACCTGATCAGATGTGGGCAGTAACATTGTTGGACTTCCAAAGAACTCTATTTACCGGCTAGATCTATGTTCCAAGATATTTGTTCGTGGAAACTTCTGATTCCAATCGGAGGTTCGGATCAGGTGGTGCAAATTGATGAAAGCGTAATAACGAATATTGCCTTCGACTGCCTATTATCTATTGCCTTATCTAGCCATCTGGATCAATTCATGTGGGTTTTCATATTTACAAAGTGTGATTGTAGAACATCTCCTGTTCTTAAAAACATCCCTGTACACACGTACTGACAACAGAATGAGCTATTCACCGACTTTTACACGAAAAAATCGAAACTTAAAAATAGGTTATTTCAAAAATTAAGGAAAACTTTCTTTAAAGCTATTTTGAAAACTTGTGGATAAATATATGTAGTGTTCGGTTAGTTGTGATGGTTTGCAATTTGAATTTGGTTATTTGTGTCAATTACGCCGATTTGGTAACCGAATATTAATATATTTTTTATAAATATTAGTAAGGGTACAATAGGTAGCTTAAAATTATAAACTTTCTTATGTAAGGATAAATATGGTGTTCGGTTATGATGTGAAGGTTTGCAATTTGCATTTGGTTATTTGATATGATAAAACGTAATTTTTAGCTATATTTGGCCTCAAATAAATTGAAAACAAGTAAAAAAATATTAAATTATCCAAGAGTAGATGTTGAACAATTAGGTGAATTGAAAATAAGCAGTCGCCTTGTGAAAACTAAATTGAAAAATTGCCAACTAACTTTTTGTAGAACTATGAACATAAACAATTATCTAAAGAAGATAAAATTTTTATAGTAAAATATCATATTATACCTAAAGCACAAAAAGCACAAAAATATCAATTGGACTCTTTTGATGAGAATATATTAATTTATACCCACAAAAACAATTGATCATGTAATTTCCCAATGTTCGGCTATAATCCGGTAGACATATAAAATATACTAGGAAAATTGAAATATTTGATTTAAAATATTTTATTTCACTTTCATGTTACAGTTTTCTAACTATTTCAAAACCAACACATTAAATCGTATCTTATTACTCTATACTTTGTCAACTTTGTTTGGTAATACATCGATTTAATATAGTGAAGGTAACGGAATAAAGCGTATTATTTTTTAAACTTTTGCTTTACGATTTTACTATTATTTAATTTTGTATCATTTGGAGTACCACGGCTCTGCCAAAGGGAAACTCACCCTATTATTAATAAATTTATTTATAGTTATGTGAAACGTTTGTAGCTATTTTAAGCGATACCATAGTTTTGTGCTTTTTGAGTTAATGAAGGTTTGTTCTAAAACTAAGCGTTTCAATCAATTATAGCCTTAGGTACATTATGGATGAAACAGCCCTAGGGCGGTAAATATAACGTACTGCCCGAAAAACAACGCACAAAATTTGTCGGTGTGCAAAGAGTAGATAATGCAATTTTAAGTGGCACATGACACTTTTTGGAACTAAGAAATATCACAGGATAAAAGTCCTTAAGGATGTTAAAACACAAAAGTTTTCTTAACTGCTTAATTGTTCATGATGGAAACTGTTATATTATTTACCTACTTATTTGAAACCGAATAAATAGCTACTGAGCTACTTTTTAAATATACCTAATAATATTGATCCAAATTTTGATAGCATGTAGTGCTCGTCCTTATAAACAAAAAAAATTAATAACCGCGTTGCCGAGTTACAGCGTAAATTATTTTTAAAATAATTGCTAACTAATATAAGTCACAAAAAAATGGAGCAACAATAATTTTAATACACCCTGTTTAAACTAATTGACTATTAAAATAATTGGTAGTAGTGAGTGCGTAGCACTTTTTGTTTAATTCAGTAAAAAGCTTTTTATCTACTTATGTATATCTAAAGGATAATTTGAAAAATTTAAGGCTTTTCATTTAAAATTAATACTAAATTAATTAATTAATGAATTTCTGAAGTGACTGAACTCCCGAAAAGTTCAGAACTCACATTAGGGGAAAATATGTAAGATAAATTGTAATGCTTTTAGTCAGTTACAATAACCTGATAACGATAATTCGTAATTAACTCGTAATTCTAGGTTAACTTTAATTCCGTTTTTGAATTACTTTTTTCAATCTTGTTTTCTTCTAGCCGAACAGCGCTAGAACTTAATTTTGGTTATGAAATTTTTTATAAAAAATTATTATAAATATTTTTAATTAAATTATATCGATATTACCATTTTATTTCATAAGAAAATTTTTATTTTTAATCAAATTTTATAACTTTTCTCTGTAAGCGGTTTTGTTATTAAATAAAAGTGTCGAATATAAATAAAAATTTATATTAAAATTTTTGGAATTAGAAAATTTCTTAACTTTCATGAAATTGGGTACTGGAAATTAATATACTATTATTGTTGCAGTGCAACCTCGATAATCTATTCACAATCTTATTTAATTATTTTCCTCGAGCAAATTTTTTGATTGCGGCAGAAAAAGTACTTTTTTAAAATTTCCAAAATAATTTCTGATTTAATATGGAAAATTGTTAAATCTGAAACGTACTTCTTTAGGGGAGTTATTTTGTTATTTATTGCTACCTATACATTCAACCTGTTATATAATCCCTTTGTAAGGACCTGGAAACGCCAACAGTGCAATAAACACCGGTTTATTCTATTTCAACATATAATTTACAAAACAGGTTGTCATGACAAAAAACATTTGTGCTAATTATACCTTCAATAAATATTTTCAATCAAATTTACATGGCTATTTTGTTAAGTATTGTATTAAAATAAAGGCAAAGCAAAAATTTTATTATTGATTATATTCGTACTAATTAAAATCATCAACACTTTGAAAAGAAAACTATTGATTACAGTGCTATCGTCACGTGTGTAATTAAACATTTTAGTCAAATGGAAAATGAAAATGCTAGAGATGATTTAATAAACGAGCCAACCAGAAGTTAATAAAAATATTTTCATGGGTAACTAAAGCAAGCAAATCTTCAACATATTGGTGTTTTTAATTAAAGTAAATATAAAACTGTAAATAATTTAATTCTCAACAATATTATTAAAATTATTGTTTACTTCGAAACCAAGTTTGATTAAACATGACTGTATTATGTAAATAAGTGATATTTACAGATATACGGTTCAATCAAAAAATTGTTTGATATATAAGTAAATATATCAACATATTTATTAGTCAGTATTGATTTTTCCATATTAGCTAATATCAACCTTCAATAGTTTTTGTCAACGAAGAATATCTCTACTAACTAGTTCCGGTGTTCCAATAAAACCGTCAAATTTAATTTTGAAAAAAGAACATCAATTATTCAAAAACTGGGTGGTCAATGTATTCTGATCACCATTTTTCAAATTTTTTTCGCAACTAACATATTTTTCAAACTAATCAAGCAAAATCTTCTGGCTCAACTTCTCTCGAGAGTGATTTTATGTTTTACCGCAAAACAATGCTCTCCACTCTAAAGTAGTAATCGCAATAAGCTGTGTAATTTTTCTCGCGAGCTGAATGGAATACCCTCAGTATTGACAACTAAATTTTGACGAAAATTACAATTATAAACATTAAATTTAGAAAAAGCCAAAAACGTAATGCGGTTATTCGATTGGCTGTTTCCATAATGTAGTTCCGCCCATAGCATATCTGTATGTTATACATGTGTTACTACTTTTGTAAAAAGTAGATCGACACTTTTGGTAAAAACATTTTTTAATTCCGGCCGAACTAGAAAGTTACGAATTTAGAAAGACCGAATCTCTAAGTCCACCTATTTGCTAAAAACATTCCCGAAACGGACAGAACTTGAAAATCGCTGATTTAGAATTAGTGAAATCTATTTTACGTAAAATTTCGGTTATAATTAAACCCAATTTATAATATGCAGAAGTTAATAGTTGAAGAAGATAACTGCGGGCGATTTTGACTATTAAAAACTATGCTGCAACTATTTACGACCGATACACGTACAGTCAACAGAATGGTGCTTGCTTCAAACAATTAAAAGTACAATTCAAAATTACATTAAATTATATCCCGCTATACAGCAAGTCAGCCAGCAGTATGACGTAAAGCCTACACCAGCTACACCAGATTGGGAAGCGGGCTGCCGCGGTTCAAATCCTGGTCGCGTCGAATACACTGCTGTACCCAAAATATACCTGTGGGCTATGGGGAAGGCAACGGGAAACCACCCCATTAATTAAATTTCCAAGTACGTCATCTTGGCTTCAACCAAGTTTCGACCAAAACTCCTTTGCAAAGAGGAAAAATGAAGGAAAAGCAGATACAGCAAATCGCTGGCTACCCACTCCCCATTTGCAAACTTCTCGATCGTAGACCATATCCTCCTCCAGTTCTCGCACTATCGTTCCAGGATCTTCTTAGTCTGCCCCTCTTCTTTTTACCGTGGTGGGTCTAAGAAAACAAGCATCAAGTGTTCAAACCATTTCAGACTCCTTTTTTCTTCTATGATTGTCTCATTTGCGTTTATTTCAATATTTGTTATTCTGTCTCTTCCAGACACTCTTGAGCTTCTTCATAGATAGTCCATTTCAACTGCCCGCACCTTTCCCTTGTCCTTCTCCCGCATAGGCCATACCTCACTTCCATAGCACAACTCAATTTCTACCATAACTTGACCTAAATATTGTTTTTTTATTATTTTTGTGTATTCGTTTGTTTCGCCACAGAGAGTTTAATGCACCCACTACTTCGAACAACTTCAATCAATGAACCAGAAATGCGATGACTCAGCTATGTACAATACTACCAGACCACTACGGTGAATAATAAATATCTTACAGTAGCTGTCATTGTTACATCGGGGATTCCCGTCTGACTAATTAGATTCTTCCTCTTGCCGATTTAAGAGATGAGGGCTTAAGGCCCGGTATTTCCGTAAAGGTCCAAATGTCTATGGAAAAATCAAAACTTTAAAATCGATTTTTTACCAAATTAAAGGGAAACTTGACGTTTATCTTCTTGTAATCTCTCATACCTTTTACTGGTAATCATCTGTATTCAACCTTAATCCCTTTAGAGATAGACCACTTCTGTAATCTCTTATACTTTTACTTGCAATCAGCTGTAATCTTTTGGTTGTCATCAATAACCTTTGTATTCTACTATAATGCTAATAATCCAGAGTAATCCTTGTAATTATTTGTTTTCAACCGTAATTTTACACTTTTACACTTTTCACTTGTAATCATCAGTAATCCTTGTATTTTACGGTAATGTCAGTAATCCATAAGATTTTGTGTAATCATCTGTATTCAAGCATAATTTGTAAGTAATCTGGAGTAATCTATTATAGTACATAAACATACTGAGGAGAGTAGTCAAAGGTATATCCCAAGATTTCCGAATATGAGTAGTAATCTTTGTAATCACTAGTTATCTTCGTAATCACTAATCAACTATAATTTTCAGTATTCTTGTATATTCTTCTGTAATATTAGGTAATCCTCGATTTACCCGTAATTCTCGATAATACTGTGTATTTTTTGGAATATTGGGTAATTGCTAGTAATATGTAATCTCTAATGAAATCAGTATAATCCATGATTACCGTAATCGGTCAATTTTTAAGTGGATGTTCTGCAACACTAGAGATTCCCGATTTGTTTCCGAGCGGATCAAATCGTCGTGTAGCGTTTCATGATTACTATGTAAAAATTTTACTTTGGCCAACCTTGTGACAAGACAATGGCGCGTAATTTAAATTAGATGTTCATATTGGGACACTCTTTATTTAAGACTACATTTTAGCAAAACTAAATAAAATGATGTTATTTCAAATTAATATGACGTCTTACCTAGTGGGGGTGGGATATTGAAAATTATAATTTAGTTATATTTAATCCTTCCAAGAAATAAGTAGTCCTTAATTGCCAACATTGACTCAATCATCCTGATACTAAACAGATTAAGTATTCTATACTCTGTAGCGCTTTAATTAACCCAACATCCGTTTTTTTTTCAAGTGGGAATATACGACTACAATCCATTAGTACATTAAAGTACAATAAAAAAATTAATACTAAATTAATTAATTAATGAATTTCTGAAGTGACTGAACTCCCGAAAAGTTCAGAACTCACATTAGGGGAAAATATGTAAGATAAATTGTAATGCTTTTAGTCAGTTACAATAACCTGATAACGATAATTCGTAATTAACTCGTAATTCTAGGTTAACTTTAATTCCGTTTTTGAATTACTTTTTTCAATCTTGTTTTCTTCTAGCCGAACAGCGCTAGAACTTAATTTTGGTTATGAAATTTTTTATAAAAAATTATTATAAATATTTTTAATTAAATTATATCGATATTACCATTTTATTTCATAAGAAAATTTTTATTTTTAATCAAATTTTATAACTTTTCTCTGTAAGCGGTTTTGTTATTAAATAAAAGTGTCGAATATAAATAAAAATTTATATTAAAATTTTTGGAATTAGAAAATTTCTTAACTTTCATGAAATTGGGTACTGGAAATTAATATACTATTATTGTTGCAGTGCAACCTCGATAATCTATTCACAATCTTATTTAATTATTTTCCTCGAGCAAATTTTTTGATTGCGGCAGAAAAAGTACTTTTTTAAAATTTCCAAAATAATTTCTGATTTAATATGGAAAATTGTTAAATCTGAAACGTACTTCTTTAGGGGAGTTATTTTGTTATTTATTGCTACCTATACATTCAACCTGTTATATAATCCCTTTGTAAGGACCTGGAAACGCCAACAGTGCAATAAACACCGGTTTATTCTATTTCAACATATAATTTACAAAACAGGTTGTCATGACAAAAAACATTTGTGCTAATTATACCTTCAATAAATATTTTCAATCAAATTTACATGGCTATTTTGTTAAGTATTGTATTAAAATAAAGGCAAAGCAAAAATTTTATTATTGATTATATTCGTACTAATTAAAATCATCAACACTTTGAAAAGAAAACTATTGATTACAGTGCTATCGTCACGTGTGTAATTAAACATTTTAGTCAAATGGAAAATGAAAATGCTAGAGATGATTTAATAAACGAGCCAACCAGAAGTTAATAAAAATATTTTCATGGGTAACTAAAGCAAGCAAATCTTCAACATATTGGTGTTTTTAATTAAAGTAAATATAAAACTGTAAATAATTTAATTCTCAACAATATTATTAAAATTATTGTT
The DNA here is from genome assembly GCA_958510845.1 of Cantharis nigra. Classification (NCBI taxonomy): domain Eukaryota; kingdom Metazoa; phylum Arthropoda; class Insecta; order Coleoptera; family Cantharidae; genus Cantharis; species Cantharis nigra. Next base: position 5,499,797 of record OY294034.1, on the reverse strand, counting down.
TACTTCGAAACCAAGTTTGATTAAACATGACTGTATTATGTAAATAAGTGATATTTACAGATATACGGTTCAATCAAAAAATTGTTTGATATATAAGTAAATATATCAACATATTTATTAGTCAGTATTGATTTTTCCATATTAGCTAATATCAACCTTCAATAGTTTTTGTCAACGAAGAATATCTCTACTAACTAGTTCCGGTGTTCCAATAAAACCGTCAAATTTAATTTTGAAAAAAGAACATCAATTATTCAAAAACTGGGTGGTCAATGTATTCTGATCACCATTTTTCAAATTTTTTTCGCAACTAACATATTTTTCAAACTAATCAAGCAAAATCTTCTGGCTCAACTTCTCTCGAGAGTGATTTTATGTTTTACCGCAAAACAATGCTCTCCACTCTAAAGTAGTAATCGCAATAAGCTGTGTAATTTTTCTCGCGAGCTGAATGGAATACCCTCAGTATTGACAACTAAATTTTGACGAAAATTACAATTATAAACATTAAATTTAGAAAAAGCCAAAAACGTAATGCGGTTATTCGATTGGCTGTTTCCATAATGTAGTTCCGCCCATAGCATATCTGTATGTTATACATGTGTTACTACTTTTGTAAAAAGTAGATCGACACTTTTGGTAAAAACATTTTTTAATTCCGGCCGAACTAGAAAGTTACGAATTTAGAAAGACCGAATCTCTAAGTCCACCTATTTGCTAAAAACATTCCCGAAACGGACAGAACTTGAAAATCGCTGATTTAGAATTAGTGAAATCTATTTTACGTAAAATTTCGGTTATAATTAAACCCAATTTATAATATGCAGAAGTTAATAGTTGAAGAAGATAACTGCGGGCGATTTTGACTATTAAAAACTATGCTGCAACTATTTACGACCGATACACGTACAGTCAACAGAATGGTGCTTGCTTCAAACAATTAAAAGTACAATTCAAAATTACATTAAATTATATCCCGCTATACAGCAAGTCAGCCAGCAGTATGACGTAAAGCCTACACCAGCTACACCAGATTGGGAAGCGGGCTGCCGCGGTTCAAATCCTGGTCGCGTCGAATACACTGCTGTACCCAAAATATACCTGTGGGCTATGGGGAAGGCAACGGGAAACCACCCCATTAATTAAATTTCCAAGTACGTCATCTTGGCTTCAACCAAGTTTCGACCAAAACTCCTTTGCAAAGAGGAAAAATGAAGGAAAAGCAGATACAGCAAATCGCTGGCTACCCACTCCCCATTTGCAAACTTCTCGATCGTAGACCATATCCTCCTCCAGTTCTCGCACTATCGTTCCAGGATCTTCTTAGTCTGCCCCTCTTCTTTTTACCGTGGTGGGTCTAAGAAAACAAGCATCAAGTGTTCAAACCATTTCAGACTCCTTTTTTCTTCTATGATTGTCTCATTTGCGTTTATTTCAATATTTGTTATTCTGTCTCTTCCAGACACTCTTGAGCTTCTTCATAGATAGTCCATTTCAACTGCCCGCACCTTTCCCTTGTCCTTCTCCCGCATAGGCCATACCTCACTTCCATAGCACAACTCAATTTCTACCATAACTTGACCTAAATATTGTTTTTTTATTATTTTTGTGTATTCGTTTGTTTCGCCACAGAGAGTTTAATGCACCCACTACTTCGAACAACTTCAATCAATGAACCAGAAATGCGATGACTCAGCTATGTACAATACTACCAGACCACTACGGTGAATAATAAATATCTTACAGTAGCTGTCATTGTTACATCGGGGATTCCCGTCTGACTAATTAGATTCTTCCTCTTGCCGATTTAAGAGATGAGGGCTTAAGGCCCGGTATTTCCGTAAAGGTCCAAATGTCTATGGAAAAATCAAAACTTTAAAATCGATTTTTTACCAAATTAAAGGGAAACTTGACGTTTATCTTCTTGTAATCTCTCATACCTTTTACTGGTAATCATCTGTATTCAACCTTAATCCCTTTAGAGATAGACCACTTCTGTAATCTCTTATACTTTTACTTGCAATCAGCTGTAATCTTTTGGTTGTCATCAATAACCTTTGTATTCTACTATAATGCTAATAATCCAGAGTAATCCTTGTAATTATTTGTTTTCAACCGTAATTTTACACTTTTACACTTTTCACTTGTAATCATCAGTAATCCTTGTATTTTACGGTAATGTCAGTAATCCATAAGATTTTGTGTAATCATCTGTATTCAAGCATAATTTGTAAGTAATCTGGAGTAATCTATTATAGTACATAAACATACTGAGGAGAGTAGTCAAAGGTATATCCCAAGATTTCCGAATATGAGTAGTAATCTTTGTAATCACTAGTTATCTTCGTAATCACTAATCAACTATAATTTTCAGTATTCTTGTATATTCTTCTGTAATATTAGGTAATCCTCGATTTACCCGTAATTCTCGATAATACTGTGTATTTTTTGGAATATTGGGTAATTGCTAGTAATATGTAATCTCTAATGAAATCAGTATAATCCATGATTACCGTAATCGGTCAATTTTTAAGTGGATGTTCTGCAACACTAGAGATTCCCGATTTGTTTCCGAGCGGATCAAATCGTCGTGTAGCGTTTCATGATTACTATGTAAAAATTTTACTTTGGCCAACCTTGTGACAAGACAATGGCGCGTAATTTAAATTAGATGTTCATATTGGGACACTCTTTATTTAAGACTACATTTTAGCAAAACTAAATAAAATGATGTTATTTCAAATTAATATGACGTCTTACCTAGTGGGGGTGGGATATTGAAAATTATAATTTAGTTATATTTAATCCTTCCAAGAAATAAGTAGTCCTTAATTGCCAACATTGACTCAATCATCCTGATACTAAACAGATTAAGTATTCTATACTCTGTAGCGCTTTAATTAACCCAACATCCGTTTTTTTTTCAAGTGGGAATATACGACTACAATCCATTAGTACATCCTTTCCACCAACAACAAAATATAATAGAAGCAACACAAATTAATGCGTTTTCAGTTTTTATAAATAATTCTATACCGTAAATTCTGCTTTAATTATAAAATTAACTTTTGTAGGTACACGAAGTGAACAGGATAACGCAACGTTTATAAAGGTTTTAAAAACTTTATTATACAAAAAACGGTCAACCAAAGTTGAACTGCTGAAAAAAAGATTTTTAGAGTGAATACCCGAAATGTAAAAAAAAGTTGGCCAAATAAGTCGGTAGTTGGTGTCCAATCAATAGATGTAGATTTAGTGAAAAGGAAGTAGAAGAGCGCAGACATTAATAAATTTTTTAACTTGAATTTTCTTCCAGATCAAACTCATCAGAAACAGAAATGATAACACAACAAAATAATATTATTATAGTATAATTTGAATTTCAATAAAAGTTGAATTAAAATAACATCGTCTTGGCTGGCAGCACAGGAAATTATTTATGCTTACCTACTGGAAGACATGGTGAATGTCAATAAGTAAAATTTTAATAATTAAATTCATGGTGTTCCTTATTTGCAACTTTTTATTCAAAATTTTTATTATTCAAAGTAGAATATTAGCAGCCCTTCCAAGTTTTGTTAAAATTAATTTCATTAAAAAACTCATTAAACTTTGTACAGTTTTTGTTTTAAGTCTTATTAAAAAAAATTATATTCATAAGTTAAAAAATGATAAATTGTAAGATGTCTATAAATAAAAGTAAATTAACATAATATAAAAGAAAAGTTTGAAATCCGTTAACCGTTTTATAAAGAAATAGGCTCAAGGCACGTTAAACAATTTAAATTTAAATTTATCACGTCAGCGACAGCTATACGGCATAAAAGCTCAACTTTTCAAGTATTTACTTACTCCGAATGATAATTTTTACAAATATTACAATATGTACAACTTTTTTCTCCAGTTGAGGTGTGGCTACAGCAGCAGCTTGTTCCGGACATTGTCTGAATGCAAAACAGAAATTTGTGGTCCGAATTCATGAGGTTACCTGCTTATTTGGATGCTTTGAAGCAAATAATAATTTTCTCAATTTGCAAAATTGTAGCAGATACGTTCAAAACTCTAATTAAAAGCATTTAATATATTTTTTGAAAATATTTCACTATGCTAACGGATATTAAAAAAATAATTTGAAGCAATCAAAAAATCTTACCACGTCTTTCTCCAAAAAGGGGAAGAGTATAAAATATAAAATCAATTTTCCCTGCGAGATTTTTATAAGAGTTTCCACTGGCAAAAACTTGTCTCCTATAGTTTGTAAAAGTATTTATGACGTCATTTTAACTAGAAAGCAGTGCCGTAACCGTAAAAAACGTTACTGCAGAATGAAACACCTTTAGTCAAACTGAAAAGATGATAAAACCCATAAACTCAGCAAAAAATTGAATGCATAAATGTAAACCGTGGAATACTTAGAAAAAATCACAAAAAAAAGAAAATTGTTGCTGCACCATTTTAGATTTTGCTTAAACTTTGTGGAAATGTTCTTTAGGGTTCCAATTTTCAAAATATTAGGAATTTGCATATTTCAGGGTATACAATTTGGAAGTGTTTGGTAAGAGAAAGAGATTTACAGTTTTCAAGATACTTAGTTCTTACCTTTAACTTTAAAAAACTTTGATGCTTTTCCTGTTACTGTTGTTATTAGATATTATCAATACACTGAAAACTTATGCTGTAAGAAATAAATCTCTATATTTTTTTCTTCTCTTTAAACGGCTGTATATCCGCGAGAGAAGAAAATACCAAAAAAAACTTTGAAGTTTTTCGAAGTTAATAGATATCCTGTCAATTTCAAATTTTTTTCTCTTATCAAACACTTCCAAATTGTAGCCTGAAATATGCAAATTCTTAAAATGTTTTGTTTATCTTTTAACGTCTGTACATATATCCGCGAGAGAAGAAAATGCTAAAAAGGACTTTGAAGTTTTTCGAAGTTAAGGGTAAGAACTAAGTATCCTGTAATTCTTAAAATTTCAAAATTTTAAGTAAACATTTTTTCATAACTAGTATATTTTTTTCTAGAAACTACCATCTTTCAGCTTCAAAATGCCACATTGGTCGACTAGATATCTCTAATAGAAAAATTTTTACAGCTCAAACCGCAAAGCACAAAAATAAGACTTTTCAATTGTTTCATTTTGTGTGGACCGGAAGTGGCAAGTGCGAAAATTAAGTCCTTCTGGATTTTGGTCTCTGGAACCCTAAAGAATATTTCCACAAAATTTAATCAAAATTTAAAATAGTGCAGCAACAAGGATTTGATGACTCTAAAGATACCAACATTCTAAAAAAACACCTGGCTAAAATGTTGAACTCAACGATATTTACTGTCCTCAAATATGTCTCCATTTTCTTGATTGAGAACACTAATTATTAGATAAAATCAAAATTTTATAGATTTTATAATTTTTAGAGTCTGAATAGTGCCAATTAGCCACCGAGGACAAACTAATATGTATTGTCGTGTTACCAAATCGTTTTTGGGAAATTTTTGGATGGTTTAAAGATTTTGACTTTTATGAGATTGTTTTTTTTTTAATTTGAATTTTATTTTTAATTATTTTTATATTTGATTTTGCTATTGTAAAAAATTTAATGTAAATTTTGAATTTTGGTGGGTCCTTTTGATGTTAACAATTTGAATGTTGGCACCAGAAGACGAGAGATAGAGGCTTCCATTGTCGTCCGTCGGACGAAACGGACGTAATTTTGAGTCACAAGTCTGGGTTTTTTGATTAGTTTGCGAAATAAAGGTTTTTTGATTTGCGTGAGTAGTGTTTTGTTTTATTTTGGAAATCATCCGAAAGTTGGACGAAGTAGGATACTTTTGAGTTTGGATGAGATTGGAAAGGTTTGAGATAGGATTTGATCCGTTAATCAATTTATGGTTGAGCTGGATGATTTGGGCCTAGAAATTGTAATTGGCTTTATGAAAGGTTTAATTATTAATTTGAAAGGAAGAGTGGAATTTGTATGTGCACGTTGCACCTGTGACGATAACGATGGACTCGCCGTTATCGTTCCATTTTTTTGGAATATTTTGGATATTTTTTTTGAAAATTGAATTAGCGCCGCAACGCAGCATAAAGGAACCCCCAAGTTTCTGCTTACCGGCAATTCGAGGTAGTCGCGGTAATTTCCAAGTGTGGAAAAGGTTTTGTAAAAAAATATTTTTTTTTACCAAATTTTTACAAAAAAATAATTTTTTTTCAAAATACCACTGCGGTTGACTATATTGTCATCTTATCTGAGTGCACTAGTATTTAACTTGAGATAAAGCCGCTACACTTGCAAGTATTTTCAGGAACAAAACTGATGAAAACTGCTTCACCTCAGACTGTCAATTATGAGCCGACTCGCAGTTTTCAATGTGCAAACGTTCTTTCAAGAGTCTTCATTCTAATTGATAGAGTTAAAACCATAAGTGTCTAAGTGAATGTTTTGAATAAATTGAATCTTCCAAGACATAACATCAGCCAAAACCAATATGTAAACAACTTGCGAACATACTGGTTGGAATAATTAAAAGTTTGCAACACTGGCTTGCCAATCAATCAACCTACTAGCACACAGATACAGAAAAGCAGCCTGATGTGTTAGACTTCTGGCTCGTTAGTGGCATATTGTCCGATTACCTCACTGTAAAATCCTGTTTCTAATTTTCTTTGGATCACTCCCCAATTATAATCTTGCTTTGTTCTCAAATTACCAAAAAAAACAAACTGACTTCAAAAACACTACCAAGACAGCATATGCCAAAAAAGAAACTTAGATAAAATACAGCAAATCACTAGAGTAGTGGATTAAAGTGGATTGGAAGCAACAAATGCAACTGAATAATCTCTATGGAAGGCAACCAAAAAATCGCACTACGTCCGCAGCCAATTCCACCTATCAAAATCCCCCACCCATGGAAATAAATAAAACTATCAATAAAAAAAATCGAGAAGAGTGACGTGTCTGCATGCATCAAGTACGCATTTACGAGAAAGTACGAGACAAACAAACCAGACTCATTGCTGTAATCTACAATTTCATCTTGAGATTTTGGTAATCTTGGTAAATACTAGGCAGAATGATAAGTCTCTGAATAATTAAACACGGAAACACGGATGCCTCAAAATAGGTCTCAGTTTTAGCTATGAGTTCTTCATTTGAGTAAAAACGCTTACCGGTGAGCCATCTCTTTAGGTTTGCAAACAGGTAGAAGTCGCTGCTGGCCAGGTCTGGCCAATACGACAGTTGAGGAATCAGTTCAAACCCGATTTCGTGCAATTTTGCTTGTACAACTATCCATGAATGAGCAGGCGCATTGTCGTGATGATAACGAATTTTTTTCTTCAAATGCGACCGTTTTTTTCACTTTTCAAACGATCCAATAATGATGAATAATGTGCGCCAGTTATGGTTTTACCTTTTTCAAGATGGCATAACCTTTCCAGCTCATTGTTGCGTTTTCGGACGCTTTGGAGCATTTTTGCCCGGAGAAACCAATTGTTTTGATCGTTGCATCGACTCTGGAGTATAGTAAAACATCTTTGGTTATAAATCGGAGTACAACGTGCGTAAACATGTTCAAATTCTGCTGGGAAGTTGTAACACGAAACAACTGTGAGCAAATGCGGCACCCAACGCGCGGAGCTTCCTTGTGCCCAAAAACGCAAAAACAACTTTAGCTAGCTCTCTTAATTTCGCTTTGGGATCATTGAACATCATATCATGGATTTTTTCGATGTTTTCCGATGTAGTGACCTCATTCCGGCATCCAGAACGTTCAGCATCATTGGTGCTCGTATATCCACAACGAAAGTAGTAATCCACTTATGAATTATTCCAATCGATGGTGCAGAGTCTGGGTAATACTTATCCAGTTTGGATAATAGATAATAGAGTTTAATCAAAACTTACTTTTTTCCATATTAAGAAATACTCATTGGTTAGTCGCTTCTCAGTGCTGTAACTTGTAAATGGGTAATCGTAAATGGCTCTAATTTTGGCAAGCGTCATTTAAAGAATAAAGCTTATCAAAAATGGTGCATATACTAAGGACATTTCTTAGAATTTCAGGAACTTATCAGACCGCCAGGTATTAGTTTGGATTTCGTGAACAACATTCCACGATGGAGCAGGTACGCAGAAATGCTACTAAAACCAGGCATGACTTGGAAATCAAGAGATATTGTTTGGCCACATTTCTCAAAATAACCCAAGCTTTGGGCAAAGTGTGGCATACTGGAGTAGATACTGTTTTACATACTACATTATACAGTCACCCATAGACTGTGAAGTTCCCCAAAAAGTGTTCTCGGCCCAATACAATAACTATTTTTCCTATTTCTCTGCCGCTCTTGTTTTTCAAGATACTAGAAACTTTGAAACTTTGTGATACCAATAACCTTCTTAGTGATAAACGGTTTGGCTTTAGGGCGGGCAGATCAACTTTGCTGGGTAATGATCACTCAGTAGCGCTACAACCCAAAGTGGGTTTTGGCTAACCACTTCATTTTATGAAAAGTTTTAAAGGCAGATTATCTCGGTGAGCTGCTAGAATATGGTTCTTGCTCCCCTACTTAGGACTCAAACCAGGGTTCTCTGCTTAGTGGTCGACGCACTTAAGCATCAGACCCTAACGGTTCTCATAAGTGATAATTTTGACTTGACAAACTTGAAAAGAGGCATTTGATTGTGTCAACTCACCGACAAGCTGAGCTTTTATGGGTTCTCTCGGGATAGTGTGACGATGATACAAACGTTTTTAACTGGGACACGACAGCATGTGAACGTTGGTGATTTTTTTCTGAGAATTTGATAGTTGAGAGCGACATTGTTCAGGGATACGTGCTTGGTTCCCTACTATACCTTTTCCAGTATGATTTGGAACAAATGAAAACAGATTTGGAGCAAACGAAAACAGACATGAAGCAAATGAAAACAAATTTGGTGCAAATGAAATCACACTCGATGCAAACGAAAACAGATTTGGAGCAAACGAAAACAGATTCGGAGCAAACGAAAACAGATTCGAAGCAAACGAAAACAGACTTGGAGCAAACGAAAACTGACCTGGAACCAATGAAAACAGACTTGGATCAATTGAAATCAGATCTGAAACAAGTGAAGAACATTTGGAACAAAAGGAAAACAGATTTGAAAACATGAAAACAGATTTGGATCAAATGAAAGCTGATTTGGATTATCTACTTGACTTGTTTTCCTTTTGTTCCAAATGTTCTTCACTTGTTTCAGATCTGTTTTCATTCGTGCCAGGTCTGGTTTCGTTTGCTCCAAGTCTGTTTTCGTTTGCTCCGAATCTGTTTTCGTTTGATTCAGGTTTGTTTACATTTGCTAAAAATCTGTTTTCATTTTGTTCCAAATGTTCCAAATTTCTTTTCACTTGTTTCAGATCTGTTTTCATTTGCTCCAAGTCTGTTTTCATTGGTTTCAGGTCAGTTTTTGTTTGCTCCAAGTCTGTTTTCGTTTGCTTAAAATCTGTTTTTGTTAGCTCCGAATCTGTTTTCGTTTGCTCCAAATCTGTTTTTGTTTGCATCGAGTGTGATTTTATTTGCACCAAATTTGTTTTTATTTGCTTCATGTCTGTTTTCGTTTGCTCCAAATCTGTTTTCATTTGTTCCAAATCATACTGGAAAAGGTATAGTTCTCTTTTGGCTTGGTTTTTTGCGATTCTGAAGCCGATTTTTAATTATATGCTGTTGATACTACGTCAATCACAGATTCACAATTGGATCAATCTAAAATGCTGATAGTAAGCACCGATGCCTATATGTGGGAAGACGGAACAGCCCAATTCCTGGGAGTTAGGCTTGATTCCGGGATGACGTGAAATCATCATTCCACTGCACTGGCGGGGAAGACTGTCTTGAATATTTTCAACAGTTGAGGATAATGATTCTGGCATTAAAAGTTAGCGTTAGCGTTCTGTATTTTCGCCTTGTTTTTAGAGAGCAATAAAAAATATTCAAAGACTTTTACCTCCATAGGCTCAGCAGTAATTAATAAATTGAAAACTTTCTAAAAAAATATTAGTTGCTCTTCTTCTGTAATGCTCCTTTACAGTGGTCTAAACCCCTTTGGCAATGCTGTTATCTAAGCTGTTAAAAGCCCAAAAACAGAAATGTTATTTAGAAAAAGACGTGCTGATGCTGTTTTCCAATTTACCCTGTCCCGATACGGTACTGCATTTACATTGGTTGCCAGACAATATTTCCTACGCATTGTTCACGTTTGCAAAACAGAATATACGAGGAAGAATCGGAAAAACTTCGTCCATGAGTTTATAAATGAGAATTAGAATATAAGCATGCAATACTTCTGCTTTACAGAATAAAATAATTAATCCCTTCACTCCAAAGCAAACATTTTCAAACTTTAGTATGTAAATAATCCTATTTTGTTATTTTGCTACTACGCTAATAGCACAAAAGGTAAATAAAAGTTTTAAAAAATTTATAAAGAAAAAACTTGATCAAATTTGTAATGGAAAATCTACATTCATTATAAAACATAAGCTGAAACTTGATTTCATCCGTGCACTAATTAAATTACGGTAAATCATGTTCAGCTCTAAAATAAAGTGATTTAATTTTGATTGCTTACAAATTATATTTTTAATATTTTAATCGCATTAAACAGTTTGAAATTTAAATAAACACAGTATTTCTATCGACTGTCCTGAATAATTTTTATGCTGAAAAAACTTCAGTATTATATTTTTACACGAGAGAGCTTAATAGTTAATTCACAAAGGATTTGAGAAAATTTTATTTATTAATTTTATTTATTTTATTAAATAAACCCCCCCCCCTGTTCTCATTATCGGCCCAAAATTGCAGAATTTACTTTAAAATGATAATTCCGAGTAATTGGTTAGTAAAGGTCTTGAAAGACAGCCCAGAATCCGGCTCTCTGATTCGTTCAAATCAAAACTCAAAATAAATTCATACTACTGATTTTTTTAGGTAGTTTTTCATGACTTCTGACGTGAAAGGCATTTTTATTCAAGCTTTTCATAAACTTAATTGACCTGCGTTTTCAATAGCTGTAAACTGCAAACTTGAAGTTTTTACCATTTGGGTTTTGTTGACTATTTTTACAGTAGAACATAATTCAGTTTCTGCTTACTTTAAATTACATAGAGAGCAGACCTGGAACAATAGGTTTTCGTATGGCTAATTGGAAATTATGATAAATGTAGAAAATATTGCAGAAATCTATCGGAAAATTAGGAATAATGCTGTTTACTTTAGTCAGAAAATGAGCGTGATTAAAGGTAATGCATTTGGAAAAATGCAAATTTGTATGCATAGCAATAGCCGCACCTCGAAGAGAAAATTCGTACGGAGTACGAAGCTTAAAAATTGATATTGAAAAACAGAAAATTTAGTAAAGGTGAAATTCAACGTAGCGAGAAAATTCTTGTAAAATCATAAACTTCCAAATAAAGGTAATGGAACAGAAAACTTAATGTCACTTTTTGTGACAAGAGGTGACTGCGCTCGGTTTTTCAAAATAAACAAGTTTTTCATTGCCGGCCTTAAATTTTATTAATCAAAGTGAATTACTAAAATTCTTGTTCGTTACCTACGAATATAATTTAGTTTTAATTATTTTGAATTGTTAATTAAGTCATATGGTATGCTATATTATAAATTAATTAAAATTCACAACTAAAGTAAATTAGTTTCAAAGTTACTTTAACTTAAAATAACATGAGCGTTTTTAAATTAATTTTAATTAAACATGCAAATGCAAAAAATTGTGGATTATCCAAATGGAATTTTAATTCAGTGTATGTATAAAAGCTTTATGCCATAAATTATTATAAAATAAGACAAAAATAATCGAAACAAAGTTTTTACCAACCGTACGTGCAATGGTTTTGGGATTTTCCAAAAGAAAATTGTGAAAAGTTGGTTTATGGAAAATGTCAAGGTTTACAATTGAGTCGACTTTTTAACCACTTTGAACCACTGTGGGATCAAAGTCAAAACTTTTATAATACTTTATTTTTGAAAATAGGTGAAAGGTTGTAAAACTTTCAAAAAAATTTAAATGGAAAATGAAAATTTTTTGATGTGAAAATGAAGGAAAACTTTGAAGTTGCTTTAGATTTTGCCGAAAAGCCCCTACAATTTAGTGAGGTGTTTATAAAATTTTATTCATCTGACTACAAGACCGGAGCTTTTAGATAAAGCTCGAATACACAAGAAAATTTATATTTTAAGTTACAATTTAATGTGATAACATTTATCTAGTTTCCTTTACATTTATTTAAATTCAGTTGTAAAGTTGTAACAATTCCTCCAGAACAATTGTTTACAGAATACAAAAATTGTTTAAATAATGTAGATATTGACAAATCGACTTTTAAATATTTTTAAATTTTCAAAAAATTATCAACAAGTGAAAGTGAAAACTCTAGTATTCGTCGGATGCCATGGATGGTTGATTTTGAAAGTGAATTTAAATGTGCTATCATGCATCAATTACTACAAATAAATAGATAACATGTTAAAAATGTAATCATACATGTCTCAAAGAAGTAAATAGTTGACCAGCACCATATCTACCACATCCACCACTGAATCGGTGATAACAGTGAAGTACTGGGATAAATGCGTTTGCGCTTTATACCTTCTTCTGCAACCCCTTTTTTAGATCGATATATCCCGTTTTCTCATCTCGCGCAACAAGTAGTATTACCTTTGAGAATTTCAAGAAAAACTTGATTTTTTAAAATTATATTTCCTATATTTAGGTACCAAATCAAAGTATCCAAATTATTCCCTCCTTTCACCCATCAACCATTCCGCCATCAACTTCCCCGACCAAAATCTCTTAAACTTCCTAATTGAAATATAAATCATTGGCTCTGATTACAAACGAGAAAAATAAACCATCACAGGTAAAATTAATATCAAAGTATTCCTTAATGAGATTTTTCAAAACTGAAGATTGAAGTTTAATTTATTTATTATTTACTACATAATTTAACCAAAGTTACAACTAAAAAACTTTTCAAGTTTTTAGTCTGCACCCACTTTCGGTACCTTGGTCTTGACAGTTTCTTCCAACTAACGTCTGTACAGGGATTTATTAAACTTTTATCTTATACTTATTAAATTAATAATATTAAAATGTAAACATGTCAATCAGTTCAAGTAAAAACCAATTTTCAAAGCTAAAATTAAATTTTTTTCTAACAGGATAACACACATTTTCTATAAAGATGATGTTCTGATGAATTGGGGCAACAATACTTTGATTTTCTGATTGACAATAGACGGTGGCACTGGTGGGACTGCGGCCTTAAGCACTGTAATGATACAAACGTAATTCGTATTTAGCGCTTGCAGTACGATTTTAAATTACCGCCAAATACACCCAAGTTGCATTTGGATGCTAAAAAATAGCTAAATAGCAGCTAATTAGCTATATTTGGCAGCACCACCGCTGCGGCAGCCAACAAAATAGCGTTTAAATTGCTCACTATTTTTAAGCAAACAGTTAGCTATTTAAAAGCAATTTGCTTGCTGCCAGACACCTATTAGTGCAATTTTAGCTAGCTAAATAGCGTGTTTTTAGCTAGCTAATGGCGCTATTGTTTAGCTAAGAGTGGAAATCCTGTGATATTTACTGGAGGGTGTTCCACACCCCCCAGACCCCCCGGTTTAAAATTTTGGCTTTATATTTTAATAATTAACTTTTAAAATAACACAGAAAGTTGCTGCTAGACTCCAAGAGTGGTAAGGTAATTAAATAAATATGCTTTCCAAGTTTTAAGTTTTTCTAGCCAAAGGTTAAATTTCCCTATTTTTATTTAAAAATTCAAATTTCCCGATTAGTCCTAATCTTAGTTGGTTTATTATATTTTTCGGTTGGTGAAATTGTAAACCGGGGGGTCTGGGGGTGTGGAACGCCCTCCAGTACATATCGCAATTATTTTTTATTTTTTTTTTTGCCAAAATAATGCCAAACAAGATGGGCCTCAGCGAAGCCAGAAGGAGGCTCCTAGGTACGGTGGCAGAGTCTATTATGCTGTACGCCGTCCCGGTATGGAGGACAGCCCTGGAAATCAAAACAAATAGGAAACTGCTGGAGACCGTCCAGAGAAGAGGAGCCCTGCGCATATGTAGCGCGTACAGGACCGTATCCACCGACGCGGTTCTGGTTCTTGCTTCCCTTCTCCCTATTCACCTTAAGGCGGAACTGAGAGAAACTAAATATCATATTAAAAACAAGGAAGAATACGACAAAAGAGCCAAAAACATCAACTACACCTGGCAGAGCAGCTGGAACAACTCGACCAAAGGCAGGTGGACATACCGCCTCATTCCGAACATAGCCCAATGGACCTCGAGAAGGCATGGAGAGATCAACTTTGAAATCACCCAAGCGCTCAGCGGGCATGGCTGCTTTCGGAACTACCTTCATAGGTTCGGCAGAGCGGACTCCCCCAACTGTCTCTACTGCGGAGAAAACGACGATGCGGAGCATACCATCTTCTCCTGCATCAAATGGGGCCAGATACGACAACAAACCGCAACGCAGTTGGGCACTGACATCAGCCCAAACAACCTCGTCGAACTTATATTGGAAAGTGAGGGAAACTGGGCAGCCATAGGAAGGATGTTGGTGGCGATATTGTCCGCCAAAACACAAGACGACTAGAGAAATACATGAAGAGCAAAGACCCGAAAGGGCAGAACCAAGATGGAAGCCGAAGATTGTGCGGAAGATATGCGTCAGCGTTTCCCGGCAACTTCTTGGAGTGGGGTTTTAGTCGGTAAAAATCCGACACTACCACCCAAACACCAGGGTGGTGTCTTTTGAAGATAATTTTGATAATAATTTATAATTTTTCAAATTTCGTCAGGAAAAATCATCGGGAAAATTGAATTTTTAAGCAAAAGTAAAGAAAATCAGAGTGTTTTTTCACCAAAAAATGGCAAGCTGTAGCAGGAGCAGCAGGAGCGTGCTGGGATTTTATATTCAGGATTTAATGTTTGAGGTTATTTAATTAATACATGAATTAACAGTCAACTGTTTATCAACAGTTACCAACATAATAAAAATGCGGAAAATAATTTTAAATTCAAGTAATATTTAAGCAAAGAGTATGTATATATAGAGGGACAGCTCTTATGGGAATACTTGTCACAAGTATTTCTTGATGGCTCTGCTACGCCATCTAGTGGAGGGGGTTATCTCTACATACTCTTTGATTTAAGTTAAATTAGTCTTTTATTACAACATATTGTTATATTTGGGAAGGGGGTCTGACGTATTCCTTACGTAAGTTTCTTAAAATACTTTTTTTTAATTAAATTTAAAAATAAAATATAAATTTTTCAATATTGAAATATAGATTCCAAAAAAAAAGAAAAAGATGACAATATTTTTTTGATTTTATTATTTTAATGTTATAGGTCAACACCAATTTAGCTATTCTAGCTATTTTTGAATGCTATTTATCGCCTTATAGACTACGTAAGTGTGACGTCACAAGTCGCGCGCGCATTTGAAAACCTTTCCAAACAAAACCTTTCCACATACAAATTCCCATAAGAGGATTTGTTATTGAATTGAAACGTTTTGATACGCTAACAATTACTATAATCTATAAAAACTAACTCTTTGATGTCTCTTGTTCATGACTATATATACTAAAACCCTTATTTCAGTAATTCCAGTATAAAAAAAAGCAATAACAAATCCCCTTATGGGAATTTGTATGCAAAAAGATTTTGTATGGAAAGGTTTTTGAAATGCGCGCGCGACTTGTGACGTCAGGACTTACGTGGTCTATTAGCGCGTCATTGCAGCTTGGTGCCAGCAAGCAATTTTCAATAGCTATTTAGCGTCTTATTAGCGAATCCAGTGGCGTAGCCAGGGGGAGGCCGGTGGGCCCAGGCCCCCCCTCAAAATCAGAAATTTCAATTGTCGTAAAAAGATTTCGCCTGCGGCGCTATTAGAAAATTCTTGGCTACGCCACTGAGCGCATCTTTGCAGCTTGCCGCCAGCAAGCTATTTTTAACAGCTAATAAGTAGCTAATTTGCAGCTACTTTTCTAAATTGATCACCGCTGGCACATTGCTTTAAATTTGCTTGCTACCAGCAAGCAAAAATCAGCTATTGAAATTGGCAGCTGCTTTTTAGCATGAAAATGCTACTTGAGCATTGTAGTTGAACACCGAAAAAAATGAATTCCCGACTTCCTGAATCCTTCTTAAAAACAAATTTTACTCCCCAAATTTCTGGTTTTTTCGATAGATATCTCAATAACGATGGACGATAGGTAAAAAATGTAAAGGAGCTTAATTGTAGATCGTGAAAAAAGCAACAAAAAAGTATTTCATAAAAATATTTGTATCTCAACGGAGAACCGAGTTATTATGAAAAAACTGAATTTAACCCTTTTTTCAAGATGGCGAAAAATCCACAATGAAATTTCGGTCAACAATTCGAAGTTAAGCTACAATAAACATTTCTAATTTTAATTTCTAATTTTCTAGGTCGACCGGTACAAAGCAAAACTCGGGTTAAAAAAATTTCCCAATCCGGGTCTGGTCGCATCCATCGGAGATTTGAATGCCCAAATAAATTGATGTATCATTTTGACAACTATCACATGTGAGTATGGTATTGACGATTTATAATTTTTTGGTGTCCGGACATTTTGCTAACACTCCTAATTTGTTTTTAAAATTCTTCGTTAGATTTTGAAATATTTAACAATTTTGTAATAGTAACAGCAATGATGTAAATATTTTCAACTGATTGTAATGTTTATGTCTTTGGCCGGTCAATGACGTTAATGGGCAAAATGGATTGGACAATAATGATTTTACTATAGAATAAATACTATAAGAAACAGTAAAACGGCGATGCACTTCAACTCGAGACAATTATTACTCATAAACGCGTTTTTCCGTGTAAATGACAGCAACTCGGTCCTTTTCGAGGTCTCATAAGTGTACAGGAATTTTTATTTAATTTAGATAAACGCAAACTCATTTTAGGGTGGATCCGTGATTTGCCGTGGTTGCGTCAGCCCTTCGCTGCGCTCTTGAGCCGTTTTGGCTGGCGCTTACTTGCTAAAAACATCCCTGAAATCAATCCACCTCGAGCGTCTTTAGGGAAGCCAGAACTTAGCAAAGTACAAAACATGTGTGATAGCTATCACTGACAATGATAGAATATGGAATCTGTAGAATAGTAGTTTCATCATTTTCCACCCTGTATTGAGCATTAACGTCATGGGCATACTTAACTTAGCTGGCCATTGACGTTAATGGCCGATTTATCATCATTGACTATAACATATTGTTTAAATAAATTTTCTCAAGAAGTAAATCAAGAATCCGAGCGTTAAATTTAGAATCTTGAAAAATTCTAGATACTAAGAACTAACTTCATATTTTTAAAATGTTGGTATTACATCAAGAACGGCATTCTTATTGTATACTGTACTTAATTTAAGCTTAATTTTTAAAACGAGAATCTTTTTTAAATGACGTTCTTACATCAAAGAATACAAGCTGACATGTCAAGAATATCATTGCTGATTCATTCTAGCAGCTAGAATAGCCATTCTAGAAAGTGAAAACGAAAAAGTGTAATTATCAAGCGAAAAAAATAAAAGTACCTCCTAAAACCAAACCTGTCTACGGCACTGCTAATTGGTATTAATTGTTAAATATCTATGAAATATGCATTGATTCAAATATAGTAGAATAAATAATGTAGTATCAACATGATGGTTCCTTATGCTTGGCTGATCAACGTTCATGTTAATTCATTAAGAATTAAAGTTTAATTATTATTTGCGCGTAAACTCCTTTAACCGAATGTCCTTGCCCCGAATCGTTCACACCGAAACAACCGCACCCAATCGATCGCGCCGAAATGGCTCAACCCAGAAGTCAGCAAGTTGACTATTATTGAACTTGACATTTATGGTTCTTTGAGCATTTAAGTTTCGAAAATAATTTAAAATATTGCATGCACTTTGTATATTGCATACGAATATTTGAATAATTTAAATTTTTGAATTATTTGAATATTCGAATAAGTTGAATTGGGTAAACGATATAGTAATTATGAGTAACATCGTTAACATTAGTAATATTGTTACATGTGTTAAGTTTTATGATAAAAACTTATCAAAGTTACCACCTTTTCGGAAAAAACAAAAAAAGGTGACATACGAATTATGACTCATCGCGCCGCTCGAACTCATTTGTTTATTTAACGCCTTTGAGTAACATCGTGTGAAGAAAATTTCGAAAAATCTGTACTGTGCAATCCTGTTTAGTAAGTATTTTTAATTTATTCATTTTCGTGGAAATTGGAGTAGTATTTTTGTTCAGGTAAAATTTCCAACAGTGGAAATTTTCAGTTTTGTTTACAAATTTTCGTAATTTTTTGTACATTTCGGGAAAATGCTCGATCAGTTTCACTATTTTTGTTCTGTGATTTTGATCAGTTTTCAAATGCCATTTTTAAACACTTAATTTTTTAGCTGGCCGTTTTGCCACGTCAGCAATATGCCTACTACGCGTTCGTTTTCTGTCAGGTTTCGACAAGTCGAAACCGTTTGCTTTTGCTTCTTTTGAGAATAATAATGAAACTTTTGTGTTTTAATGGTAAATTATTTTTTTAAAGTTACCTGGTTTTTGATATTAAACAAATTCGTCACAATGCAATGGACAGTTCAGTTCTGGAATATTCCATAAAAACGTAAGTTCTTAGTTGCTTGTTGGTGCCAAACCTTCAAATTAAATTTTTGTTTTACAGTTGGTGAATGACGTGAAGACCGTTTTTATGAAATAATATTCAGTTCTAGTTTTTAAAATTCCAAAGTTTTCAACAATTGAAACGTAAGTCTTTGAATATTTACTTACACACAAAAGAAAATTCATGAATGGAACATTCCAACTTTCAATAATCTTTCTCACGAGTTTTGCTTTGTGTTTTAGTTCAATTTTATATTTTTCATGCAAATCAAGGGGTAAATGAAAATTTTGTGTACCTAGACTTGTTTGTAATTCCCTTGGATATCCTTGGAATTTCCTGGAATTCTTTGGAAATCATTGAAATTTCTTGGAAATCCCTGGAAATCTTGGGAAATCTGTGGAATTCCAAGTCTTGTGTACAAAACTTTTACTGGATATTTACCCCTTGATGCAAATACTACAAGAAAAGGTTATTTTAATAGTAAAAGTGTCAGTTATTTATTTTTTTTCGTACTTTGAAAATTTTAGGTTCTCCAGAAAATATTCTGGAGAACAATTAGTCCAGTAACCAGTAACCTATTGATTTTTCGAAAAAATGAATCAAATGAATCAAAAAGCAGATAAAATTTCCTACTAAATGACTTTTGGTTCATTTCCTAGAACGAAAATTAACGCCGCAGGCGCCATTCGCGTTTTTGTCAGTTTTTCGAAAAATTCAATTTTTTTTTTTAATTTGAAAAAATTCAAACTTCATGCTGACCAGAGTTTATATTTTTCCTCGTTGCTATTGGCATGGAAACCTTTATTTCACTCGAGAAATCAATAAAATTTGAATTTTTCGAAAAACCAGCAAAAACGCCAGAAGAAACGCGAATGGCGCCTGCAGCTTTAATTTTTGTCTTAGGAAATCAACCAAAAAGTCATTTTGTAGGAAATTTTATCTACTTTTTTTAATGTTACGTTTCATTTTTTCGAAAAATCAATAGGTTGCATAAAATTTTGAGTGTTTTGCAAAAAAAACGTGATTTGGCAACGTTTTTCCAATATGGCAGCTTTGGCCAACTTAATATTGTAGTAGAAGCCTTCGTTGATGTTTCTACAAAATTTATTTTTTGTTTAAAATTTCTATATTGGATCCCAAAATTCAAAATTTTAAATTTTTGAAAATTTTGAATTCATGGCGTTTATTTCCATTTACAAATATTACAATCTTCCCCTCCCCATATAAAAAAATAAAAGCAGGAAAATAAAACTTAAAAATTTGAAAGTTCTTTTCAATAATTTATTTTTAAGTTATAATATAAATTTTTACAACAATAATTTTTATATCGACACAACCAATCAACGTTTAGAAAGTAGTTCATGTCAACCAAACATATTTTTTAAATTTTATTTTAATTATTTATGGGTAAACCAATTTCACATTTTAAAACCGCTTTTTGACATATAAAAATCGCTTTTACAGCAAAACTTATTAGACTTTTTCTGTCAAAAATTTCATTATCTTCAATTTTCTATCTACATTTTTCTGTTTTCTCGCCTCGTTTTTGACTGACGCGACGGCGACTGAAAAATACAAAAAATATTATCATCTGTACCTCAGAATATCTCAGAAACGGTGTGACAAAATAGAAAAATGTATATAAACAAAAATGTAGGAAATGAAATTTTCAACAAAAACTACTTATACATTTTTCTATTTCATTGCACCAATTTTGAGATACAGGTGACAATATTTTTTGTATTTTACAGAGTCTTGTTTAAGTCTCTGTCAGCCAAAAACGGGGCGACAAAATAGAAAAATGTATAGGTACAAAATTGAAGACAATACGATTTTTAACGAAAAATGTTCAAAAGGTTTTGCTCTGAAAGCAAGTTTTATATATCAAAAATACGGTTTTAAAATATGCAAATTACATTGTTAACATAGGAGTGTCCAGATATTTTCTGTCGTCAAACAGCGCTACAGCCCAGAGTGGGTTTTGGCTAACCACTTCATTTTATGAAGAGTTTTCAAGGCAGATTACCTCGGTGGTTTGCCATTGCCCACCGACGGAGGACGGTTAGAATAAAGTTCTTCCTCTACTCGGGCTCGAACCAGGATGCTTTGCTTAGTAGTTGACGCACTTAAGCATCAGACCGTAACCGTCCTCTGTAGTCACTGAATTAAAAAAACGAAAACCTTCGGTGTTACAAAATTTAATGCTACAAAAATCGAGAAAGAAATTCATGTGTTGTCCGAGTGGTAAAGAAAATGGACTTGAAATCCATTGGGTTTAGCCGGTATAGGTTCGAATCGTGTCCGCAGCGTTTCTTTTGTATAAAGAATAAACCATTTTATTATTATTTATAACCTCTATTACAAAATATTTAATCACAATAAGAATAAATAAATTTTTTTTCATTTTTAGTTAAATCAACATTTGTGCGTGAACGCGAAATTCGTATTTCGCGAACGGGAGTGTAATGTGTCGAGTACGAATCTTTGTGAAAAAGCTTGATGGAAGCTTATTAATTACTAATCGCGAATCATTTTTTTTAATACTTGAGTGAATAATTTGTGCTTTCAAGTGTTTTTTTATAAAAATTTTCATTCGAAATCGTTAAAAAAATGTGCAAGTGTCTGGGTTGGTGAATTACGGACGATGGAAAAGCTGTTATGGTCAAGACGAATAATGCAAAAGGACTACAGTGTAAAAGGTAATTTGACAACAACGATTCTCATCTGATATGATAACTAACAAAAAATTTTCTTCATTATTGCAGGTAGGGTCCACGTCGTGGGTTTAGCAGCAATTCAGGTTAGTAAACTTTTCTCTCTAGTGATGTAGCCAGTGAATTGTTTAAAATTGTGAAAAAAATGCATTTTTCTTTAAATGCACGAACTCTAGTATGGTAAGAAAAATTTTTTTACGTACTGAAGTATCTAATAAATTACAGATAACTAATTTTTTTCTCCGTAGATTTGTATTGCTCAACAGTTGGTTAATTCTTCAAACTTTTAATAAATCACATCATGAATTTATTTGGGAAGCGGTTCCCGAAAGGAACAAAAACTGTGGTGTTCAGAATGGCCGCTCCAAAAACTAAAATTTTTATGTTAATCTATTTTTTTTTAGATTGCATAGTTTTGTTTTAATTAGCTATCTATGGGCAGGAGTCTTTTGTGAACGGTTTTCCAGTCAGAGAAAGTATTTCTGCAGTGATTTTTAATGGACGAAGTTATGGAGAGTAATTTTAGTAGGTTCTGAAGTAGAAAGTAATTGATTTTTTTTAAGGAATTTATATTTTTTTGTAGGTGCTGGTTGAAAAACTAATGAGATTTAAAGATGATTGTACAGTAGCGGTGGCTTGGAGTTTGTTATAATGGTGAGGCTATGATTAAAAATGCATTTTCTCTTTTAATATTCACTCGAAAAAATATTTCGTGCAATTATTAGAGTACTGGGGGATGTTCCATACCCCCAGACCTCCCGGTGTGAGCTAACGCGACATATAGATAATTAATATATTTATTCTGAAAAAGTAAGAAGCTTTTATTCCCATTTAATAAAATCAAATACAAAAATATATAATCAAATACCTAAAATATTCACATGGCCGACGACTCCTCCTTGAAAGCAGTTTTTAAAGTTTTTTAAATTTTGATAAATATTAAATATGGTAGGAGTTCTTTTGTTTTGTGGTTGATAAATTACTACTTATTTCTTTTTAATGTAAAAAAAATTCTAATTGTTAAAGACGAAAGTTCTGCATCTGCAGGTAGGAGCGAATCCAACCAAAGTTCATGGGGAGGTTTGCCACGATTTATTTTATTTAACCATATTTGTTCAATTTTTGAAAAGGTATTGGGAGAGGGGGTTAGTTACTCTTTATTTATAGTTATTTTTATTATTTTTTTTCAAGCTTATTCTTAACTCACTCCCCCAGGAGAAATTCGCTAAATACTTGTTGTCGATTCATGACCAATATAAACATTTAAATAAAAGAACAAACAAATTTTCAAAATAAGAACAAACAAAGCTCCTTAAAAACATCAATATAAAAGCTTGGGGCTATTACAGATATTAAATTGTAAAATTCATAGTCCCAAGCTTTTATATAGTGTCTTCAAGGAGCTATGTTTGTTCTTATTTTGAAAATTATTTTTTACCTTTTAGTGCATTTGTTATTCTATTTTTTTTATTTATATTTCAGAAAAAGCTTTGTTTAAAAAGTTTTTTTTTTATTTCATTTTATCTTGAATTGTTTGTTTACTTAAAATAGCAATAAATTCTCAAAAAAAACAGTGGGGCCCGCACCATAGAGTCAGCCTTTGCTGGAAGGTTAACTTATTTTCGACTATCTCGCTCATTGCTCGCAGATTAACTGATTTTATGCTGGTTGTTATTTTGATCCTCTTATTAGTTACCAAAACCCAGCTTCATGTTTGTTCTTTCGGATTCGCTCGAAATCTTACTCAACACCACCCTTTCGACTCCTAGGACTAGAGTCTATATAAGGATTAAACGAAGCATCATGTACATGACTCATATAGCTACCAAGACTCGGACTACTGTGTATGCATTAGTTCGTCTTATCTGGTGCGGATCTGGCCGCTACACTTACCTACCTCTTATAAATAATTTGTAAAACTAACTTATACCAGTAAAACTAGAGATTCCAAAACCAAAATTTATTAAACTTAATATCTTAATATCACAAGGAATTATCACAACTATCTTCATAAAATCAACCATTTTTACAAATTTTATTTGATTTTAGTCATACTAGCTCTATGACATTCGTGCAATAATAACAAAAATGTAAAATAATAACTACAGTTTCATTTAAACTCAACTTCGATAATCTTAGGATTTCTAACAATTTCAGCAACTCTATTGCCTTTAGTTACCGTTCCAATAATCCATGCTTCACAGTTTTCAATTGATTTAATCTCATTACAAAAATCGGAAGCAGTTTCTTTGGGTAAACATATAAATAATCCTCCTGAAAAATTAATGTATATACATACAGTTTTGATACCATAGTAAACTACTTTACCACTTGTTTCCGGCAACGTTCCCGATAGCAATTTATTTGAATTTCCTATTTGAACAGCAACGGCATGCATGTGCTTTATAAATGGTAAAGAATCAATAACAAATTTAACTTCATCTGTTTGGAACTTGGCTAAATTATTGGCGTGTCCGCAAATTCCAAAGCCAGTAACGTCGGTTGCACAATGAGCCTCATATTTGTGCATTAACTTTGCAGCTAATAAAAAATTAATTGTCAATCACTTTTCTCTAATCCTAATATATGATCACATCAGACATGATTAATGAGAAAGAAAAACAAAGAGGAGAAATGGAAAAAAGAAAAAGTAAATAGAAGTAACGGCAATTAGTTAAAAGATACGGCCATCAAAGATATAAAAAAAAGCAAAGAGAGAAGAGAACAAAGAAATTAAATAAGATAATAGAAATAGGGAGAACTTCTTCAGCGAACTACAGTTTTGTATATAAATAAATCCATTAAGCATATAAATTATTTAACACATCAAGTGAGATCGTCACTAATCGAGTTACATATCAATGGAGTTCCACAGTATTAATTTTTTAATTGAGACCGTCAGGCGTTAAAAGAGAAATCCACCGATCAAGCTATATATAAAAATTAAAAAGCCGGGAAACTGCTTCTCCTACAGCGTGTCATTTTTTTGTTAAAAAAGCCGAAAACAGAGAAAGTGGTCTTAAAACATCTATGAGTTAATTACTCATAGATGTTTTAAGACGGCGACAGTTTCCAATTAAACTTGCCTTTTCCATGACGATCAACAAGGCTCAGGGACAGATGTTAGAAAAAATAGGAATATATCTGCCTGAACCGGTATTTAGCTATCGTCATCTCTATGTAGCAATGTCAAGAGTACGGAGATCTGAAGATAAAAATTGTTGATAAAAATGAACAAGGGAAAGATTCCTAAGATTTCTAGGATTCTCTACATTTCCCCAGATTTCCTATTTCGTTAGATTGGTTAGATTTCCCTAGTGATTCCCGCTCGACTAAAATTCTGTCAAGAATTCAAAATAGTTGCTGTAGGGTACTTACCGGTTCTATTTAAGCGGATCATATTTTTAACAGCAAAATCGAATGCTGCTTTAACTTGTTCGCTCGTAACAACTTCACTTATCTTATTAAATTTCTCGGGATTCTCTAGCCAGCGATTTGCATTACAAGCGATTTGTGCACCTAAAGGTTTGGTGAGGATTAAAGCATCCCCAACTTTAGCGTTTACCGGACTAGAAAGTTTAATCGTTGAAATAATAAATAAAATTATAAGAACAAAAACTATACTCGATATATTCTTTCTGCAAACAGACTGAGGTTGCAATTCCACCAATGATACACCAAGGATTGATAAAAATATTATGTAATTTGCTAGTTATTCCAGCAGACATTGTATTATCCTAAAAAGCAAATAAATAATAGCAAAAATTTGGAAAAGCGCAAAAATCTAATACTTGAAACCCTTTGATTATTAAAGGTAATATAACATCACGTTCTTGATCGCTAAACTGTGTGCTCACCGATAAGAGCATTTGCATGTTATCTACATCGGCAACGCCAGTAGCATATAAATCGCTAAGAACATTTGCACAAGCAATTTTACCTAAAACATTTTATCGATAAGTTAGCTCGTATACGTTCCATACCACTTTACCCATAAGATAAGGATCGTCAATTAGTGGATAGAAGAAATCCACCGACTGAACTATAAAAAATCCAGACTTTGACACTACGCTAGAATCTAAACCTATGTCTAAAAATTAAAAATATTAAAAATAAACATCAAGATTTTTTTTAACTTCTCAAACCTTGAACTACATTTGAACTTGATACATTTGAATTGAAATTCATTCCCGCCAAGAAACCTGTTAAGACGTCCTGGGGGACTTTACAACCTCATCCTCGCAAATCGGAAAATTTGGTTAAACGAAAATCACTTTCCAAGTTGTAATTAATTGGATCGAACGGAGCTTCTTCGTTTTCCATTGTAAACTGCAAAGTTTATTCAAGAGATAAGATAACCTCAAAATTGATTAGACAATTTTTGTCGTACGCAGATAGGAAATTTGGTAGGCCGGCATACCAAGTTTTGAATTGAATTGATATTTTGGTAGAAATGCAATGAATAAATTACAGATTCTTAAATATTTTATTATTTATGTACACAGATTTATGTATAATTTTATTTTCAAAAGAAAAAATAAATACATTTAAAAATGATGATTCATTACTAACTTAAAATAAATCTTATTATTTACTAACGTAACTAAATATCAAATATAGTTTAATATCTAACTAAGCACATAACAAAATAGTTTTTAAGTATAAACAGACTGGATAATACTTTTAAAAGTATCTTAGATCAATATATTTGAGATCGTACATTGGGCCAATAAAATTAAATTTCATGGTCAAATACACATGTCGTCGATTGTTTTAAAATTGTAGCAAGAAGCCCGGCTTCTCAAATGCTAGGCTAAACTACTACAGACTAGCTCCTCACAGTTTACATATATTTCAATTAATCTAAAATAGGCTTACGATAAGTCACACAACACAATAATTTACTGGGCGACAGACCCTGCGAATGTTGTTCTAATCTAGGTACTTAATATAAAACAC
This sequence comes from Cantharis nigra, assembly GCA_958510845.1. NCBI lineage: Eukaryota > Metazoa > Arthropoda > Insecta > Coleoptera > Cantharidae > Cantharis > Cantharis nigra. Next base: position 5,473,365 of record OY294034.1, on the reverse strand, counting down.
AAAACAGTACAAAAATAAATCCAATAAATCGTGTTACTAAAAGATTATTCAGATTAATTTAATTTAGTAAACAGTATCACATAAGAAGTGGGCTGTGCGACCAGTCAGCTGCAGGAGATTCTTCTAGCTCGGACTGACAATATTAACACAACAAAGTATAAAGGTAGTGCTATTAAGTATTATTGCTAGTTGCCATAGTTACAAACATTTGTTGAAAATCTGCTAATTCCTGACCTAGCATTTCTATACCCGGAGGAGCACTGCGACCAGGTTCTGTAGAAGTACTAGGATTTACTATTTCTTTAGTTCCCGGTGTGTTAATTTTTTTTTTATCTGCTTCAACAGCTTCTGATCGACGAATCGGAGTTTGTTTATTAGGAATAATTGGCTTATTTGGCGGTATTGGAGGAGGTACACCACGACCAACAACTGAACCCTTCTTTGGAGGAGTTTGTGGAGCTGTATTTTGCGTATATGTTGGATGAAAAGCTGCCTTCGTAACCGTTCTCAATGTTCCAGCTTGTGGAGTTGATATCAACTAAAAATTTTAACAATATTAATTTATACTGTTCAAAGAAACAACATCTACTAAAGTTGCAGACAGTTGTTGATGGCAAAATAACTTCTAAGATTACTCTTTCAACTATGCAAATAAATAGGACAGACAGAAAAATACGTGAAAGGCAAGCGGAAATATCAAACAGCAAAATTATGTATAAAAAATGTAAGAAAGACAACTCACTAGCTTACGACCCACTTACTCTGTCTTCAGTGCTGAAGATTGTAAAATATAAATGGGAACTTAAATAACTAAGTGTCAACAGTTTCATTTTTTGTAATTTAAGTTCGAGATTAAAGAAATTAATTTTTGTGATTAAATATGCAGTAAACATCAACTAAATGCAAAATTAAAGAAATAAACAAAAATGGAAAAAATTGATAATGAACATAAGGGAGAATCACTGGGGAAATCTCAAGGGATAGATATTTCAAAAATGTTGCGTACACTTGTTCGGAATTCTCTTTGAAATTATTTAATTCTTCAGAAATCCCTCAAATTCTTAGAAATCCCTGGAATTCCATGGAAATCGTTTAAATTCAGAGTCCTGTGTACAAAATTCTTTCGAGATATTTACCCCTTGAGAAATGGGGTATACAAATGAAAGGAAAAATTCTAGGAAATCTTGAGAAATCCCAGTTAATTAGGGAATCTTGGGAAATCCCAGGAAATTAGGAAATCTTAAGACAATCCAAGGGAAAATTCCTTGTAAGATTGTTTTATGTATGTACTTCAGCGAGGAGTTTATCAGTTGTAGGTGGATTTTTCAAATTTATACCGCTGCGGGCATAGCAATACTATATATAAAATTTTAAAAAAATTAGAGGATTCCCTTCAAATTTATTTAAAAAGTGATTATTAATCTTTCTTAGTTTAGGCGTGGAAGATATCCAAAAACGTCAAAATCAGTGTTTTTAAATGCCTCCCATATCTAAATATTTCTTCAAATTTCCCTTATTTTAGAACTGTTATTTTCAAGATACTTTTGGCACTTTTAGGCTTCTATATGCAGTATAATAAGAATTCAATTTAAATTCAACTTCAATTCTTCAATTATTTCAAAAGAAAATCAGAAGATAATCTAAGGAAATCTTTCGAAAATCTCATAAAAGGATATTTAGTGTAAAAAAATTTTCAAAACTGATTGCTACATTCTGAACTTGAATTTTCTTTTGTTTGCTATAATTATCTAGCATGGTTTTTGAATGCTATATAAATTTATGCAGTTGTAGATTTCCTTGTAAGAAATTGAATTCTCTATAAAATTATTTGTTTTATTATATTCCCTATAACAAAATCACAAGAAAAAACTCGGGATATTTGAGAGAAGGGTGATGAGGATACTGGGACCTGTAAAGTGAATGAAGAACAGTATCGAAGAACTAATAGAGATAGCAAGTGAGCTGCAGGAAGCTGATATAGTCAAGCACGTTAAGGCTCTGAGATTGGGATGGCTGGGACATGTGAAGAGAGCAGAAGAGAAATTAAACATCTCGAGAATAATAAAATAAAATCCAGTTGTAGACAGACCGAAGGGGAGACCAAGGAGATGGAAGGACGATATGATCGAGGATCTGAAACAGATGGACGTAGATGACTGGAGAGGTAGGATGTTGAACAGGAGGATGTGGAAAAAGGTCATGAAAGAAGCAAAAACCGATGAGAGGCTGCGAGATGTGAAGTGGAAGAAGAAAGTGAAAACGGGGACTAATCCACCCCAACAAACTGGATTTGAAACATTGAAAAATGTGGAGATATTCAACTAGGAATGGATAGCCAAAAGAAGAAGATAAAATTCAAAACAGCAAATTTATTTTTACAAATTTACTTATGTATATCAAGTGTTAATTTGAAAACTTTCAGCAAGAAATATTTGTAAATCTAAGCACCAAATGAAACAATGTATTGGACAAAAGTTGTATAATAGCAAGAGAAAGAATACGGAGTGATTAAGTGGATTTTCTCGGTTATTTCAAGATCAACTTGGGTTTTTTAAATGGCAGTTTACATTTATTTCTGCAGATTCACATTCTGCATGAAAAAGGAAACAACTTTTGTTTGAATAATTTTTTGACTTGACTTCGACTGTTTTTTACATTTACATTTTACATGTTAGAAAATCTTATAACATGCAGTGTTGATTAATCAACATTTTTCGATTTAAAATATTTCTGAGAACTACAAATATCGAAAAATTGTTTGTAAACAACTAACTTGATTATTATTTAACTTTTATGTTGACAATAAAACAATCACAACAAAATACCATTCTAGTTGTTGACAAACATATTTTCTACTTTCGTACTTTCTAAACATTATTAAAAATTTTGATGAACTGGCTGAATTTCATAAACGGAAATGGAAACTCATACCCATATATATGCCAAATTTTAAAGTTTTTAAAGCTCTAGAAGTGATTGAAAAATCAATTTAAAAAAATCATGCCAACATCCAAGGTAGAGACTCAGAAAAGCTTTTGATCATTAAAAAAGTGAGTGGATCTCAACAACCTTTGCAAAAGTGCAAACAGAATATAAGACAAGCAATCAATATTAAGTGAGCATTTTCGAGAACAAACGAAAGAATTAAATTCTATAGGTAACACAAATAAAAGTTCTCACTTCAAAAGTTATTTTGGGATTTCAGTTTTATTACTCACTTTAGTGGTCGACGGAGTAATATTATTAGATTGCCTAATACTTTGTCCAGGAGTCACAGACTGTGCTACACCAGTTGCTAAAAATAAATTAGTTGTAAGAAAGTTTAAAGGAAAAAAAATCTTACTAGGGCCTGAAACTGGAACACTGGACACAGTAGCGGTTGGCTGCACTACTTTAGCTACACTACTAGTCATAGGAACAGTAGAATCCAGAGGATCTCTTAATCTACTACGTAAAACTTCACATTCTGCTTTCCACTTTTGCAATTCAGTTTCTAATTCTTGACATCTGTAAAATTTTCAAAAATAATATGAATTCTATATTTTCCTTGATTAAAATTAATTACCGAGTTTCTTTACCAGCTATGGTGGTTTTTAATTGCTTTTTGTCAATTTCAAAAATATGCATTTGTTTCTCAAGTTCTGCTTCCATTTGCAATGATTTCTTACTCTCTTCTTCTAAACCTTCAGCCATACTATCAATTCGAGATTTTTCTTCTGACAAAATCTGTAATATATAAAAATAAGAATAACAAACATAGTAAAATAAAAATTGAGTACCTGAGCTAAATCTTCACTCCTTTTTCGTTCCTCGATATACTTGACAATAATTTTTTTACGTTCTGCAATTAATAAAAGAACTATTTGTTTTTGCCTAGCCTTCTCTTCATCCGCCAATTCCATTTGCCGTTTTAATTCCTTCTCTAACTTTTTTCGTGAAGTACGTTCCATTTCCAACTCCTGCCGTAATCTTGTACGTTCCATTTCTAAACCATAAGTAATATCATCACCCTGAGCTGTATCATGTTCATGTTTACATTTTTCTTCTTCTAATTCCTGAATAACTTTTTTGTGTTTAGTTTCTGCCTCTTTGAGTATGTTTACCATATGTTGGTGGGCTCTACGTTGCTGTAAAGCCAATTGTTCTAAAGTTTGCAACTGATGTTCAGCTGCAGCTGCCATATCTCTTTCACTATGAGGTGGTTTTGCCAACGGACTATCTGCTATGCTGTCCCGAAGTAAAGCTGTATAGGGATCGGACATAACAACAGGTTGATAACGACCCACATTGACTACCTGCTTAAGTTTTTCTGACTGCAATTAGAAGTCAAAATATTTATTTAATAAACCACCCCAAAAAATCTGACGTCATGAGTTTGTTCGATTTAAAATTTAATTCCAATATTTCGATTTTCTTTAAAAATAAATTTCAAATTTTTGTTTTAAGATAAAAAATTCCAGTGGTGGAATCGGAAATTATTACAAGAAAATTAATAGTAACTTTTGTTATTACTTGGCAATACAAACTGAACTGTGCCACTGTACAACTTGCTGACCTTAACATTGAATCCGCCACTAATTTTACTAACCATAATTTAATCACAGCTGTATAAAACGGAAATTGCTATGCTACTTGATTTAAAAATAAACTAAAATATTTTTGAAATTATGATGACTGTTTTATTTTTGTCTTTTTCAATTAAGAACAAAGGATTGAATTACAAATAGTAAAAAACTAATTGGCTATGGTCTTTTTTAAAGAATTCTAATCTTTGGAAAAACCTATCTTGCAGGGAATATTATTTCCTAATCAGGGGCGAATCAAACAGATACTTTTGAGGGGGGAACAGTCCTGAATTTGGCAACTTTTTGCTTTTCGCATCATACGAATGAGCGTATTTTTAGCTTTTTTCTTCTTTTTTTTAATTTTCAAGTTCCTGAAGAAAAAACAAATGAGAAGCCATATTACGATCCCTTTATGACATTGTTTAATTAACATGGCAATAAAATTGTTGTAACTGTGACTAAGATATTAGAAAATGGTTAACCATGTCTGTTTTATTTCTGTTGAATTTTGCAACAACTTACTCTCCTTCCACAACCTCTTCAAACATTGATTATTTTATACGTATAGGTACCCAAATACATGGCGGTACAACTATAGCCTTTACTTAGTTGTATTTTTTTTTATTAATTAGAAAAATGTACAGGGTTGTAAAAAATTATGATCTCCAAATGGAATAAGATGAGATGGGCGAAGACTACCTTCCCCAGAACTTAAGGGGGTAGACTACAGTGACATTTAAAGTGGTTTTAGAAACGAAGAACAATCAAATTATTTATTTTACTTAAAAAACTGATTATCTAACTTTAATTGTGTTTATTTCAAGATTACAATTTTAAAACGGTGTACAGGGTAGCTCAATTTCAATGCCTCTTATGGGGAAATCGGTAACTATAGGAGATAATATCGAAAAATGGATGGCGCATCTTCGATCTCTTATTTTTTTGGTTTTGAGTTATAGCCAAATGAAAAGGTAGATTATCCAAATAGGATTCGTTTAGGAGTTCATAATATAGTTGGCCATTTAGATTTTCTCTATACTAAAACACGATTGCCAAGCAGAGCACACCACACACTAAAACCAAACCGTCCTTGCATTTCCTATGTCCTACACTGCTAATGTAGGCTTCATCAGTTCAAATCACACATTTGAAGAAATTTTTATCTTCTTCAATTTTAGACCATACCAATTACAAAATTCCAACCGTCTCTGAGCATCTCCTGGTCAAGATAATGTTGTTTTCGTATTACATACGACCTGAATTTATGTTTTTTTAATATCCGCAAAGCTATACATCTTGAAATTCCTGATTCAGTTTCAATTCGATGACTTGAAATTGAAGGATTTTCAACTATAGCTGCAATTACATTAATAGAAGTTTCTTCAGCATCTTGAATATTATAATTTTCTGATCTGGGCTTCTTAAGTTCCATGATTAATAAGATTTTCTTTCAATTAAAACTACTGATCTCTAGTTGCCTTCTTTCAGGATAATTATTGAAATATGTTGCACATGCAAGAACAGCATTATTATTATTTCTAATCAGCACTCCAACGTATCATATTTTTCATAAGCCATTTTACATTTACGTGAAATGACCGGTAAAAAGTAAGTAAGTAAAAGTATTATTAATTATTATAATTAATAATAACTATAACAATTTGGTGTTTTGTTTTGACAAAGTTATTGTATTGAAAACAATATGGACTTCGTTTGAATATTTATTTTAATTTTTGTAGTCTATTTTTATATTTTTTAATAAAATGGGATAAAACCGAAATAATGGACCCCACATATTATAAATCATTGAAAAGAGGATAAAAAACGCTATTCAAAAATATCATATTCAACTATGGTTTCTATTTAAATAAACACAACTTTATATTATAACTCGGAAACTAACTTGGATATTTAAAATTTCTTTAGCCCATTTTGTTGACCTTAAAAAAGTGTCTCAAGAAAGTATTGACACTTTTTTGTAAACTTCAAAAACAACCGAGATATCGACATTTATCGAAAAGTACAAAATTAAACTTTTGGCTATAACTCGAAAACAAAAAAGATAACGAATTCCGGTTTTGGCTATTGAACTTTTCTCAAAAAATGAGATTGAGGATGCGCCATCCATTTTTGGATATCTCCTATAGTTACCAATTTCTCCATAAGAGGCATCGAAATTGCAAATTTTCGTCGAATAAAATTCTAAATTTTTTTGTTTAAAATATGGCTGAATAACTCTTCAAAATAAACCAATGTGTTTACTTAAATTTTATGATTTTTAAAATATTGAAAATTCGCAATAATGGTCAGTTTTCAGTAAGTTTTCTATTTTCTATGCCCGAGCAGTTATCGTTTTGTACTAAACTTAAACTTTTTACAATGTCCTAAGTACCAAAGATACCAAATCGAAACTAAATAATATCCGGTCATAGCAAACAAATTTTGTGGTTTTTTATATCCGAGTTCCATTCTTAAAGTAAAAATGTCGGCTCACATACCCACTTTACTCCCACAAATAACTTCAAAAATCAACAAGAAATTTGCAGAAGGAAGTTTGCATTGGTTATATTGTCTTATTTTATCTTATTATCAAAATTCGTTTGATTTTTAAAACCGGTACTCAAAAGTGACAAGTACGTACATAATTACATTATATGTTCACTCCTTTGAATTTAAATGTAAAAACTCACTAGCGAGTTGTTTTGATATTATAATAGAATATCAATAAAAATTATTCCACTAAGGAATTTTTTCAAAAAATGAAATAAAAATGTAATTTTAAAGTCATCAATAACAAATTTCCCGATTTATCAAAGAACAAACTCAAAAATTTATTTTTAAAAGTTCACACTCATCGGTAAAACCAATTATTTGAAAAATGCAACAACCTTGTTCTTTAGTTATGAACATTGAATCCACGAAATAAATTAAATAATATAAATTTTACATAATAAAAAGTAATACTGATGAGTTTTAAATTAACAGATTATTACTAAATTTTAGCTTACCTTAAGTGCAGCAACTGCGATATCTCGAGCTTGTATTTCTCCTTCGAAATAAGTGAGTAATTTCAATAAATCTGTTTTTGTTAATTCCATTTTTGGATTTCTCTACAGTAAACAGTGTTTAGGTATTTTTAAGTGTTAATTTCAACGATGAATAAAAACCTTTAAAGTGTTGCTGCTGGCATTGCTTCGATCAAGCTGCTCATATTGATTGTGCTCATCTGATGTAGAACTACCTTGTTCGGGTACGGAAGTTAAGGGGGCCCCAAAACCAATTCCAATGCTACTTAAACCGCTTAACCACCCATTCTGATTATTGTTAGAAGCCATATTGAAGATTATTTATCCAGTTTATTTTGGACCAAAATAATATAACAAATTTTATGCTAAAACACTCCCGGTTCTACGTGTAAACTTAATTCAATTTTCATTATTGCTTTTGGGGTAAACATACAAGAGATTTCAACTATGACAGAATAAAAACTGAAATATAGGTTATTAAGCAAGAAATCGATGCTATTTTGAAACTTTTGAATACAAAGACTATAAGATTGGTACCATTTAAACTCACCAAATCTTATTTACACATAATGCCATGTTCACATTACACTTTTTTCTAAAATCTCAAATTTAATCTCTTCATTTTGATAATCCCACTTATCACCTTAATTATCGATTTATTAATTTAAAAGTATTTTACTTCCTAATCAATTTTTTGTTCTTCATGCGATAGTAAATTATATAGTTTCTTTCATAAAGCTACGTTCAGACGACAGCTGAAATTATTTAAAAAATTCATCTCGTCTGTCGATATACACAGTTGCACAACAAAATATGGCAACTAACAGGCTCAATAAATTATTCGTACTCCTATGTTAGTTAACCATGTAAATAACACTTTTTTAAGCTTTTTTTGACACTTAAAACTCGCTTTTATAGAAAAACTTATTACAGATTTTTTGTTGAAAATTTCATTCTCTTCGTTTTAGTTTATATAGATTTTTCCATTTCGTCGCACCGTTTTCGAGTTACAGTGACTTGGATATTGTCTTTAGTAACTGTATTTATTCCCTCAATGAATTTTTTCTGGTTTCTAGTTTTTCCACACGAGTGGAAAATTTGTGATCGGTAAGGAACGGATTTATATATATTTTTGCAGTTTTCATTATTGGTAATTTTGCAATCGCCTTCTAGGCTTTCCATAAGATTTTTCGTAAAAATTATAACATCATATCCAAAATAAAAAAATATTGAGTCCCTAAAAAGGTACAGCTATTGAATTACCACCATCAAAATATACAAAAATACATATAAATCCATTCCTTAGGGATAAGTCTTCCAACCAAAGGGTTTTTAGAGTAAGAATAACTCTAGTTCAATAAAAAAAACTCGATAGTAAATATTTTAATTTTAAAATACAACATCAGTTTTGTTAGTATAAACTTTGAACTTGGCAAATATAAATATTTATTAAAAGCTACCAAACGGCAAAATGGTGCCATTCTAAAATACTGAGTGTAAATTCTCAGGATAATAATATATTCTTATAAAGTATTACAAACTAGGACCATCGTTGGTAAACGTTTATCAAATTTTGCGGAAGAAAATAAGAACAAGTACAGTGGCTTAAAAAAATATTCGTACATTCCTATGTTAACAATATAATTAGTACTTTTTGAAGCCCTGTTTGACACATAAAAATCGCTTTTACAGCAAAACTTTTTAGATATTTTTTGTTAAAAATTTCATTGTCTTCAATTTTTTATATCTATAGATTTTTCTGTTTTGTCGCCTGTTAATACAAAAATTATTATCATCTGTATTTCAAAATCGGTACAACGAAATAGAAAAATGTATAAGTAATTTTTGTTGCAAATTTTATTCCCTACATTTTTGTTTATATACATTTTTCTATTTTGTCACACCGTTGCTGAGATACAGATGATATTTTTGTATTTTACAGTCTTGTTTAAGTCGCTGTCAGTCAAAAACGAGACGACAACATAGAAAAATTGAGGACAATGAAATTTGGAACAAAAAATATCTAAAAATTTTTGCTGTAAAAGCAATTTTTATGTGTCAAAGAAAGGCTCCAAAAAGTACTGTTTACATTATTAACATAGGAGTGTACGAATACTTTTTTGAGCCACTGTAACTTTGTTTCTTGTTTGTATAAATTTTTTTAATATTACAATACAATGGGTTTTCAAGAAAAACTATTTTCTCTACAATATGACTTAACCCTTAAGTACTGACCCGTAGTTTGACAGACTACCGCAGTTTTTAAAGCAATTGTATTTTCTGTAATTTAAGACTTTCAAATTTTTCCATTACTGAATTTGCAAATTAGGAAGAAATAACAACATAACAAAAAATTCGAAAATTTTAAATTACAGGAAATACAGTCGTTTTAATAACTGCCGTATTCTATCAGAATAATTTGTCAGTACCTAAGAGTTAAATGTAATTATTAAAAGAAATAAACATTTTAAAAATTTTGAAATCAAAAACCGTAAAAAAGAAATACGTAACATAAATTTTTTTATTTATATCAACACGGAAAATATAAAAATTTAAATAAATCTACCGAACGACAAAAGATGCCATTTTAAAACTTATTAATATCACAATACAAATGGTTTCCGTTTAAAAACAAAACTTATTCAAAGAAAAACTATTTTCTCTAAAATACCACTTGAAAACAAAATAATCATTTTAAATACTTGCGTTTTTGCCAAAAAAAAAACAAATCATAAAAAAGAAACAAGTCATTCTGGGCAAATAATATAAAATGGAACAAAAACCTTTTGCCCACAAAATCAAAAATCATTTAAAAAAAAAAGCTATTCTGAGTAATAATATAAAATAGAACAAACACAACTTAGCAATATGTACCTGTCGGACGGTAGCAATAACATAATAGAATTTATTCTGAATCCTCAAAATTATTTTCCATACTTTCGTAGTGGACACCGTTAAAAACATCGTTTAATTCAAATTCGACCTCTGTCTCAGCGTCACATTCGGTTTGTGAAGCAGTATCAGAATTATAACCATTGTCAAAATCCAAGACAGGTTCAAGACAGGCATTTTCTTCGTTACACCCTTCTTCGTATGGGTTCACATCTGTAATGTGCTCTTCTTCTTGATCAGAATCAATTTGGAAACCGGCATATTCGCTCAAGAAACTCAATATATCTTCACACATAGCTTCATGTACTTCTGTGATTTCATATGCTTCTTCTTCATCGGTCTCATAATATGCTTCTTCTTCATCGGTCTCATAATATGCTTCTTCTTCATCGGTCTCATAATATGCTTCTTCTTCTGCGGCTTCGTTGTACGATTCTTCAAAATCATTCAAAGCTTCTTCAGGTGAAGGATCATAAGGATTTTCTTGTTCGCTTACATAGGTAGTATTATAGAAGTCGTTATCAAGTTGAGCTTGATCAACTACCTGAATTGAGAGCGATACGTCCTTAGTATGCAGAAATGGGCTCTCAAGACTATCATCGTAAGGTTCCACTTGTGAAACATTCTCATTGCTGGGAAAAGCTTGTAATATGTCGTGAATGAGGGCATCAAGTTCAGATTCGTGGGCAATGGTGAAATAAGACATTTTGCCTGAAATATTAACCTTATTTACAATCTCACAAAAAAACTTAATTATTACACACAACTAACTAAATATAATGTATAGGTATATTTTACCTGAATTAAATAATATAACAAATTTAGCTGACAATCACAAGATTAAGTGTAAAATCACTTTGATGATCGCAACTTGTACGTACAGCAACCGCCGAACACAGAACGTTTCCGCCAAACTTAGTCAAATTGAGTCAAATGACAAATTGATTCAAATCCCGGTTACAAATAATAAAAACCGCCAAATTCAAATCGCGAGAAAAAATTAGATTTACTAACCATTTATCGTTATAAAACAATTGAATTTGTTTTGAATTGACTCATAACTAATAATATTTGAAATTCTAGTGATTCACATCAGTGTTTAATTACAAAAAAATGTAGGTATGTAAATTCTTTAACATAGGTATTTTGATAAGATAAGAAATAATTGAATTAATAACTAAATGGGGTGTAGAGGGCTGGATCGACAGGGTCTGTTTTGTGATCGACAATCAAAAACCAATAGATGAAATGGTTTTTAAAAAAGTGTAGATACTAGTTTTACACCCCGGGCCCCGTTTACTTTTACAAAACTTTAACCTTTATACATCCGAGAGGGGTACAGCTGTACCCCAGACATGAATTCTTGGGTATATTTTGTAAAATAATTTTTTATTCTATTCATCAACTATTCATCAGCAAAAGCAGACTATTTACCTTCGGTTGGATCCTCTTTGGTGCACTAATTTCAGACTTTCGCTTGAACTATTAAATGTACGATTGCAACTGCAATAATGAAATGCTAATGGTCAACTGACCTGTGATTTGTACAACTAAATGTATCAACAATTTGTATGACTCACAATTGACTAATCAAATTCGACCATAGCAGGTAGATTTCTGTTTTTCGAGTAAATTCAATTCATAATTTAATGCAAATTCAATACCCTTGCAATGTAAATAATAAAAACAAGAAATTGCAACGGCAAAATTTTTAATAAGAAATGGAAATTACAAAATACAAAATCTACTCTTTAGAGTAGTAACACAAAAACGAATAGTAAAATTTAAACTACAAAAAATATTGCAACCGACTGTTATCCAACATAAAAGTACTTATATCATAAAGTATGGACAATCTTGTATATAATAAAATATTAACACATTTAGACAAAAATATTAACATAGTTTCTATATCGACACTCGCTTTTTTTTAAATTAATTTTTTAACAAAAATAAATTCTAAAATAAAATTAAAAATATATTCTAAATAACATTGAAAAATGTAGTTCAATGTCCCAAATAACATTGATTAAATTATTAAAACAATTATTTATTATTAAAAACTAGTGAACAAACCTCGAAGATTGTAAAAATCTTAGGACAATGAGAAAATTATTCAATTTAAAGATAACAAATTTTAACACTCATAAATGTCTATTAGCAAAGTGTGGAATATCCACTTAAGTTATTAATACTCGCAACATATCTTCAATACAAAAAACAACAAAGATGCTCGACGGCATCTCGGTAAAAACTATAAATATAGTTTATCACTTTCAATAAAACAATTAATCATTAATCAATAAGTTTCTTCAACGCACCAACTGTGTGAAACAATTCCAACTTAAATTAAACATAGTTTCCAAGTACATAAACAACAACCTCAAAAACGACAAATAAAAATTTTTTTCTTAGATCTTCAAGACCTTAAACTACAAGTAACAACGACATCGAACATTCAACATCTTTGTAAAAATAATACTTTTATTTCTAATAAAATATAGGAGATATCAACAAATATTAAGGCATGCAGTAATGTTACACACTCCTCGTATTTTAAAAAATTAGAAAATATATAAGAAAAAAAAACAGTCTTCTATAACAATAACAAATTGAATTATCACATAACAGTTAGTGTGAGATCGATAACTATAAACTATAAAAAAAAGTATAAAAATAAAAATAATATTGGTAAATCCTTCTTCGCATTTTACGGCTCAAATAAACGGCGAGACACACGGCGAACTCGGTCGCTGCGACTATCGCTTAAAGAATCGCTACTTTGGGATTGATTAGCTGAAGATTCAGAGCTATAAAGAAATAGTATTTTAGTTATCACATTAAATGTTACACAACTAAAATTCTTAACCTTTTTTACATGTGTGGTTTGTTTTAAATATTCAAAAAAAAGCATATTGTAGTTCTCAAAATATGTAATATTTTCAAATTTTCTGATAATGCAAACAGTGATAGCTCAAATAAAAATTCAATAAATTCAATAATGAAATTAATATTGAATGAATAAATATTGAAATAAGTAAATATAATAAGATCCGAATCCTCCCAAATACGACCACCTTTCAAATTGATCAATCGTAGAGCTTTTCCACTACATTTACATTCAACGCCAGGCAATATCCACAAAGAACCTAACGATAAGCCAACTGTCAGTTCTGGAGCATATGAAAGCTCGGGTTAACACCCATATATCTTGCAACCAAATAGATGGTACCGAATATCTGGTTTCAGCAAGTGAGAAATCGAGTTGAGAAAAATAAATATAACAATAATATAAATTTTAATGTCCACACTATCAGACAGTATTGAGAACTTGGATAAGATTTATGTTTAAATTATAATCATAAATATTCACTAGACCTTCCCTAATAAATTATTTATAGATTTCTGCCTTTACTTCCGAGGTTCAACTTTGAGAAGCAATTTGCACTTTACCGAACGCTAACCAATACTGTGCACAATCCAAAGAGATTATTATTGCTGAACGGGTTGTGGTTCCATGCTCACTAGCAGTGAAACTCTTAAGTTCATTGTACCCCTCCCAAAGAGATTAATTTATAAAAACTTTTTTACTCTCCCTCCCTACACTCTGCAAAAATTTGTCGTGTTTGAAGAACATCATCTTTTAAGGGGTTAGGCCCACCTAGGACGTCGAAAAATGGTTCATTTTGGAACCATTCAATGGTTCAAAATCAAAAATTCAAAAAACATTAGATAATCTATTAGTTGATCTAGTCTTTAATCGAAGGATTTTTCAAAAAACTTAAATGAGGAATGTAAAATTTCAATTTTTGTTTAAAAAAAATGTTATTTTTGGTTCATAAAATAGAAATCCACATTGAAAAACCAAAAAATTCGATTAAAGACAAATTTTGAATGTTTAAAACAAGCACACAAAATTTGAGATAGATTGGTGCACAGATTTTTGAAATATCCTGCGCACTTCTCTACAAAATAACTGCAAAAATGAACCATTTTTTCGACGTCGTAGGTGGGCCTAACCCCTTCAGAGTAAGTTATCGTACTAGTAATAAATCAAATTTCTTTGAATCGTAATTTTGCAATTATCTGTTAAACATTATAAAAAATTATGTTCTCATCGAGTAATGGTAGAAATCACGAAGTCTAAAATTTATCAATTTTACAGTAGAAGTTTTATGCCAATTTAAAATGTAAGCGTTCCTCAAATCGTTACGGGCCAAATTTATAATAAACTTAAAACTACATCTTTGGCAATTTATGCTGCAATTGACTAACTTCTTCACTTAAATTTTAATACTACTGTCACAAGTGGAAATGTATAATCTATAAATTAATGTAATTGAATGGATTTCCACTTGAAGCTCCCTCATATAAAAAGTTGACGAGGTATTGTAATAACAATAAGAAAGAATCTGGAAGAGGAAGCATCAATCGGTGCAATAGAATAATAATTAATTGATGAATTATTTAATGAGTCATCAGGGGGTCATTAAGTGCACCTCAAGAGGTCAAGATGTGACCTAGCTGCTTGGAGGTTTCACCCACTTAAAGGTAAAGTAGGGTAAGATCTAGTTTTAAGAATGTAAATAATTATCACTTGATTTAATATTCGAATTTCATAAATAGTTTATTATTATTACACCTGTGCTTACAATTGATTTAGTACCAATAAATCCCTCCTCGTCAAATCTTAAATAATCAATTTAGCTCTAAACCCCTGAGTTACACAACCCCAGCCACGGGTACAAAAATACACGTGACATATTTGGTGGGCTTCCCCTTCCAGATTATTTATTAATTAATTATACAATACTCTGTTTACCTGCCATACGAGGGAGCTTAAAGTGGAAATTACATTAATTTATAGATTATACATTTCCACTTGTGACATAATCTTAAATTTCTTTATAAAATTATCCTTGAGCTACTAAGGATTGGTCAATTTCAATATAATTCAGTTTTTTTCTATATTATTTTTCAGTGACATGGGTAATGAAAAACGAAAAGCTGATATGTATGGATAAGTTATGCATTTATAGTAATATAGTTTGTTTTAAGAAACCCTGTATAAATATATAACAACGTAATTTAAAAAAAACTAATGTAAAATTTGAGTTAAATATTTAAATTTTCTATTCTAATTTTCTCCTAGCTTTGCCATTGAAAAGTCATAAAAATTTGTTTTCTACAATTGTGACTTGTATGTGACTTGGTCTACGAAAAGGGGGCTTAGGTGTCAAAACATAACTTTCTACTTTTTTGTTGATTCAGATTGAGTTTATCTTTCAAACCGTTTTTAAAGCTGAAAACTACCTGTGACCCATACAGGTCTGCGAAATATAATTTTCATAAAATAAGTTTGCTCGTAGATGTCACGGCATAATAAAATCGGTAAGATTTCTGAGAAGCTGAAACTTGAAGTGCATGTGGTGCAATTGGCATAAAATGAAATTAAAATCAAAATTTTCGGTGAAAATATGTAATTACCAAATAAAAAGAAAATGTAGTCAAAATTTGAACTTGATGACTTCTGCCAGATGAATTATCTAATGATAATATCAAAGCAGATACAAAGATCAACAAAGAATATAATGTTAACTGGGGGATAAAGACATATTGTTTGATAAGAATTCAGGTACATTTTTAAAATTTTAGTAAATTTTTTTGATTGTTAATGGGTCATTGAGTTGATCATCGGAAAAAAAGATAAAATTATCCTATAAAATAGACACCAAAAAATAGCCTGTGGTGTTATCTTTAACATGTTGGATACAGCTAGAGTGACAACATATGGTTCAGAATCCATATGCATCCAGAAAAGCACATGAATGGTCTTTGTTCAAAAACTACCTTAGTAAAGTTTTCAGAAAAGAAACAAAAAATAAATTGTTTGCTCGCAAGTTTAGGAAATTACTACCATATGGTGATAAGCAAGCATACCAAAAATAAATGTGAGAAAGAATTGACCACATGAAAACTATTTCAAAAGAAATTCCAGCTAGAGCTTACACAGTAGATAAAAATTAAATTTCATTGTAAAAAGATTTATTGACTTGAGCTTTAATTTTGAAAAATTTGCAATTGCTTCATGTAGAAAATAAACCACCACCAAAAAAAGGTCAAGTAAAATATATGTTTAAATATAAAGAAACTTACAGTGCAATCCTTGGTGTGTCAACCGCAGGCAGGTAATTGATAGCATATGGGCGTCTAGGTGGTGAGGGTCCTTCGTTACGTGCAGCAGGCAAATCTAATGTTTCAGAATCGGGGTGCTCGCGTTGATAATCGAGCACTTGGTTTTCCCATCCCGCCTGTTAAATAAACAAATAATTAGAAATTAATACAAATGTTATGGTAAGAATCTTACTAAATAATTTATGCGCTTTCCAGCTTGGTGTTCAAGTAACACCTGTTGGATCGTTTCATTTTGGAGGATCTCATCTACCGTGGGTCTTTTAGTAAAATCCCTTTGTACCATACTATTGACTAAATTACGGAAATTGCTGCTCAATTCTAAAAATAAACAGAAAAATAGAAATAGTCGAGTAATAATATCGGTCAACTTACTGCGACGCAAGTAACATACGGGTAATTGCCCATCACGAAGACCTTCCCATTCTTCGCCTGATGAAGGTAGAGCTACGTCCGATGCTATTTCCATCATCATTAAGCCCAAACTGAATATATCACCGGCAGGTGTATAAATGCCTTCACGTAAAACTTCAATGGCAACATATTTACCGTCGCCTTCGGAAACACTAACACCAGATCTGCGTCTTTTGTTAGTTTCCACATTGACCTTAAAAAAAGAACATAAATATTGATTTCTATGCAAATAAATTTATAATACACATACTTCGTTTAAATCATAAAGAAGGCCAAAGTCACCCAATTTACAGATACTTTCTTCGGTAACCATAATATTAGCAGGTTTAATATCCATGTGAATCAAGTTTCTATCATGCAAGCATTTAAGCCCTTGGCATATATCGGCCAAAATATCCCAGCACTGAGCTTCGCGCACAAAGTGATTTACGACAATAACTTTATCTAAACTGGTCATACATAATTCCATGTGAATGTACAAATGGTATGATTGCTGCCAAGCCTTATAAAATCTAACACAATTCCTGTGCAAAGGAACTTTCTCCCATCGGCGCACTTCTCCGAAATCGATAAAAGCGTGAGTATCGTTGCTCACTTTAATAGCACAAAAATCTTGTTCTTCATACGAAAAAGAAATGAACACATCTCCGAAACATCCTTGTCCTATCTTCTCCATCACTACATACATTTGATTGACGTACGAAACGCTAGAACTTTGATCGTAATCTGTGTTGAGTTTGAAAGGCCTATCGAAATAAATTGGTCGTGCGATTGAATTATTCGCTAAGGCAGTTCGTCGTAAAATGGTCCGGCGTACCTTGACAGATACATCAGGACGTGATGGGGTACTAACAGGAAGACGACCCAATTGCTAACAAAAAAAAATTTTTTTATAAAATAGTAATTGTAACAAAAATTCCGACTAACCTTTTTCGTATAAATCTTAAGAGTACGCATATTCTTCGGTGCAGGCCAAGTCGCGTGCATTCTTTTACGTCCCATATCAGAATGTTACAACACCAATAAATAAAATGTTCAACATAGAAAGTAAAAATAATTTCACGGAACAACACGTCTGACTGCACTACGCGACTAAATCTTGACTACAACGGATACAACCAAATACAACTTACGAACTAGCTTAAACATCCGACCGTATGCGATTGGTTACTTCAGGCTTGCACCGCCTCGCGATTGGTCAAGTTTTAACGGTCGTTTCGTTTGAAAATTCTCAAAAGTGTTGTAAAATAAAAATAGTACCTACTTAAAAGGTAGGTATTCAACTAATGACGAAGTCACAAAAGCATTAGAAAGCGATAAGCATTACCCCCTGATTATTTTAATAATAAAATAATGATAACAACCTTTTCCTAAACCACCTAAATCATTTGGCTTTTTTTTTGCACGCACACGACCGCACACTTTACCCAACAACCACGATATTAAATATGGCAAGGTCAGATAACTTCAGTGGCGTACTTAATTTTTTTTTGAAAAGGGTAATTAAAATATTTATTTGATTTAAAATTAATTACATATTATTTATTTAATAAAAACCCTGCTGTACAATAGTTAATACATAACTAACATCTGTAGAGACTGCAAATAAATAGCGGCTATTGTTGAGGGTAAAAGGTAACAATTTTATTAGTCCTTGAATTATTCCCGAGTATATTATATCCTGATCATTGAAAGAATAAATATTAAAATTGCTATTGTTGTCTACGATGCATAAATAGGGAACGCTGTCTTCGAAATCTAAAATTGGGTAATTAAAAAGTGATTTTATTTTAATGAAAAAACTACTACCAATATAAAAAACATTTATTCCAATAACTGCGGAGTTGAAAGTCTTTTCAATTTGTCTAATGTATAAATCAAGTTCGGAGTTGTATTCAAATATTTCTATGTTTTTGCCATAAGCGAAAATGATTTGACTTTTTTCATCTACAACCATGCTTGTTATGTCTACAGGTTCCGGGATAGTAATTTTTTGTAGTAAATCGAACTGAAAATTTGAATTAAATAAAACAAATCCAAAAAAGATCAGTAGCTTACAAGGTTTGTGTTTTCATTAAATTTGTAAATTTCACTTTCGGAGACTGGAGATGAAGCATTGAGAGGATGAGCAGCCCTCAAAATTAAATTAACACTTTCTTCCGTTTCAAATACATGGATCAACGATCCACTACTTTCGATCTCTTGAATTTGGGTTATCCGGGCCGAATCCGCATCAAATTTGTAAATCACGCAAATTAAGTTTGAAAACTTCGGATTGTTATAATGTTTGACGACTACAGCATAGACATATTTTTCGAATTGGAAGAATTCCACATTTTGAATATAGGCTTTCGAAGTATCCGTATAAGTATAGTATGGTCTAGTTGCTTCGTTTGGAAAATTGATTATCCAATTAAGTGTAATTAGTTCATTTTCGTTAGGGGTACTAAAATTATAAATAATAAAATATTTTTTATTTTAGAAAATGGTTTTCCCCTCGTTATGTAATATACTATTAAAATGATAATTTTGTATTGTGGCTTTTCAGCACACCCGTAATAAGCGCAAACTTGATTATGTTATCAAAAGTTGATATGGCCAAATCATGTAACATATAATACAGGTGGAAAATAAACATTGCAATACCATTAACCATTAAATATTAAGATAACATTATTAACATTGGTAAATTTATATTTATCCCACGGTTATGTAAAGAGGAATTTAATCATTTGTTATTTTTCAAATCATAATGGGCGTCTGAAATAATATGTAATAAAACCCAAATTAGGGCACACCAGGTTAACTTATGGAAGAAATTTTCAAACTTGATTCATTATCCAAATTTATTTTTGCTGCCTTTCATCCGATTCGTCATCTGATGAGCCAAGAGTAGGTAATCTCTCCTTATTTGGAGTTTTATAAAATATACATACAGGGTGGTTCCCCGTCCCCGTCTAAAATTTTTTTCTTTTTTACGTTGGATAGCCAAGACCAAAGCCTTTCCGATTAAGTAATCATTGTTCATTGAAATGATAATAAAAATAGTAACTTTCTAATCTAAGTTCATATGGTTCAACAAACTCAACATTAGTTGACTGTTAGATTTATCTAATAATTTTTTAAATAAACTTTTTAATTAGGTGCTATATATTAATTTTTTCATCAAATTCCAAATTGGAAAATTTCAAAAAAAATATTATGTAATTTCGATTTATACGATTTTGGGTCCTTCAACCCTTCGACAAATAACTCTTTGTTGAACAAATTAGATTTGTTTCCGGTACCTAATCCTAAGGTCTAAAGTCAAAACAATATTTTTATCTCGATGTTTTGTAAATACAGAGGGGTTAACCAAATGGTAGGTATTTAAAAACGATTAACTTTTTAGGATTGGGGTAGTTTAGTAAATATAGGTAGGAATGGCACAAGCCTAGTTTAAAATTTAAAAGTATTCCATTGTTAACTAATAGGGTGACTTATCTACACAATTTTGTTATTGTCTGGTGTTTGGGCACTTCCTCTATATTGACTTTTAAATTTGAGCTGCATACAATTTAAAAGTTACCTGCAGTGTCTGTGAGTAATAAATAAAATATTTTTGAAAGACAATCGGTTGAAAAAACAGACGACATAATTATACAGACATTTATCTTAAAAAATCAGATTACATTTAACCCTCCGCCAGACGGGTGAAGCCTATCAGTCCATGGAATGTACAATCGCTATACATAACTTTAAAAACATTTTTCCACTGGCAACCATTTGTATGGGCTTCACCTGTCTGCTCCAGTAACTTTCTGTTGAAAACTGAAAAATTAATTTTTCGCTTATAAAATAATATGTTTTTGTAACAAAACTGACCTGAATAAATCGGTTTTAATTTGAACCCTTATATTTTGTGTTAATATGTTTTGGTATAAGCACCATAATATAATTACCGGGGGATTATCTGATAAAATAAACCAGTTGACTTAAATTTCAAACAATTTTCAACAAGGTTGTATCATAAATGAAATAATCGGATTATCAAGATACGAAGAGGTTAAATAAGTACCAGCTATTAACTATGCTATCAACCAAGATAATCAGATAACCATAAACAAATGATAATGATAGCAAAAGGCCGGAGCAGGACTTTTGGGCGCCGCCGTTTGGGCGCCGGACGTTTGGGCTCCAGGACATTTGGGCGCTGGACGTTTGGGCGCCGAACATTGGGCCTCAGGACGTTTGAGCGCCCCATTTTGGGCGCCAAGACATTTAGGCCCCGCCGTTTGGACGCCTTGACTTTTCGGCGCCGCTATGCTGTATGTGGTCCGCACAACATTTCTAAGGACTATTTGTACAGTCAAATCAGATTTAAGTTAAACCAAGTTTAAGTAAAACCAAGTTTAATTTTGAAATTGAGCATTCTGATTGGTTTAACAGTAAGTTGATCTTGGTTTAACTTTGATCGGTTGTTAAAGTCACACTATACAAGTGGCCCTAAAACAAACAAATGTTGCTCATTCCTGCATTACTTTTTCGATTAGCTTTAGAGAAGAGACACTTAAAACTATAATTTAAAAAATAATTTTTTTATAGCATAACAAACTTACATACTTAATACATTACGAAATATAAAAATAATATTAACAAAAAGATTTATTCTTCACTATTTATTAAAAGAAAAGTTTTTATCTTTTTAAAGGGTTTAATCAGTTTCCAAAATGGCAGGCTACAAAGTTGGCCTTTTTCGGCGTTCCGTTTTTGTTTTTGATTGAGTGTTTAGGTCGTCTGTTTGTCATTTTCTTCCTTCAAAATTGACAAAACATCACGCAGCGAAAGATAGTAAAGAATACCAGTTGCTTGCAATGCAAATTTTTGTAAAATATTTTTATGAATACAGGGTTAAAATTTATAAGTTATAGTATCTATATAGTAAATTTATTATTATAATAATTTAATAAATTGAGACACCCTGAACCCAATGTCCAGGCGCCCAAATGTCCAGGTGCCCAAACGGCGGCGCCCAAATGTCCTGGTTCCCAAATATCCTGCCGCCTAAGCGTCCGGCGCCCAAACGACCGGCGCCCAAAGGTCCTGGCGCCCAAACATCTGGCGCCCAACTGACGGCGTCCAAACGGCGGCGCCCAGACGGCGGCGCCCAGACGTATGTACCGGCAAAAGGCATCGGTGACCAGTATGTGAATCAAACATTTTCTATAAAATAATCTATTCATGTTCATCTAAAAATTATTTTCAATCCAATATAACCAGACCCGGATTGGCCCGGCGAGTTCACGAGCAAAACTTCACAAAATAATATTTTTTGTTAATGTAAACACTCAAAATGAGATTTGTCGATGTAGCAAATATTTAGCTATTCGACAAAGTTTTTTGCTGTTATAACAAAAAATATTGGTGTTAGAAACAAAAATATTAGTCGAAGAAACTAATTTTGTGTTTTTTCCCATAAACAAAATGTCGTAGCGTAATACGGCCGCTCTGTTTAATCTTCAAAGAGCTAAGAATTGATCTAAAAATGCTCAAGATAGGTATAGTCAGGACCGGATTAGGTCTTACTTGGGCCTTAGGCTATGATGAGGGTCCACCTTCGGTAAGGGGACAAATTATTATTTTTCGGCAATCTTTTTCTTCACAATAAAATCTATTAGCATTAAGGAGGACAAATGAAATTTTTTGATACTGAAAAACAAAGCAGGGACCATATTTACGGGCCCCCAATAAGCTTCGGGCTATAGTCTAGCCTTACGGTTAATCCGGCCGGTGCAATAATTCTAAATAAAATAGTCCTCGGCTGACTTTTTATAATTTTCCTGGATGAAACTATGAAATTGACCAAAAACTTGGTAGATACAAGCTTCCATAAGATTGTAAAATTCAGTCAGGGACTGACCCATAGGAGAGGGATCTACTCCTCCCCTTCAATATTTTAGGAAATTAACAAAATCTGTGAATAGTTGGCAAAACAAAAAATATTTTTGTTTCTAGCACTTTATTGTTTTGATATAGCAGTAAAAAAAGTCAAAAATCCGGTAATTCATTTATTATTATTGCCAAATCGGATCTTATCTGTTATATGCGATTTGGGGGGGGGGGGAGAATCTCAAAATAAAATCTCTCCATTGCATAGTTTCCACTCTGTAATTCAACATTGGTAGGATGCACGAGTCAAACACTTTTCGTTTTAAGAACATTGGCATGTCATTGCCTTTTAGGATCCATTCCAGTCTGCTTCTTCCTGTAATTTCCTAATTTCTTTCAGCTTTATTAAGTATCCCAAGTAGCCATATCCGTTTACCTTTTCTAATTCTTTAAATATTTTGTTACTATTGGATATGACTTTAGTTTATACATTCCTTTAGATACTGTATCGAGGTCATTCAGCATTTGGGGTAGTTCTTCATCACTCTTGTGGAGATGATAACTATGCCGTCCGGAAATCGGAGGCGATTGTTTGGTAGAAGTCCAATTTATTTGTTAGTCGAGCTTAACTTTCTTATTTAAGAGCTTAGATAGACAGCTTATTAGTGGCAGTTTTCAATGCTTCCATCATCCCCTTTTTGGGCAGTAGAATTACTTCCGCGTCCCTCCACTTCCCTGGTATTTTTCCTTGCTCTGAGCATCAATCCTGCTTTTTTATCAGTGTATTTCCTCTTAATTTTTGCATTTCAGCCGTCCTTTCATTCTTCATCTGTTTGAGTGCTTTTTAATTTTCTTCTTTCCTCTATTTATCTTCCAAATTTATCCAAAAGATTTTTCTGTCTGGTCGATATGGAACTTATCTTGGTTTTGTTCGAGAATTTCTCTTGTTGGGTTTGGACTCTTCTGAATACATTTTCCAAGTGGGCCACCGCATACGGTCTCCTGGTCCGAGGGGCCTCGTGACCAGAAGGTTTATGCATCGCAGCTTTCTTAAACTCATAATAAATATTTGCCGTAACCGCGAGTAAGAATTAGTAAAAATAGAGAAATTTGAAAACATTATCTTGCTCACATCCAATTTAGGTCTTGCCCAGCCACTGAGTGTTATAATTTAGTTATAGAGTGTTTAGAGTGTTATAAAATAATTAATTTATTTTTGATATTACTGCTACTTTTGATTTTTCATATTTAATACATTTTTATTTTGTGGCCTCCCCTATGGTAATTGTCTGGATCCGCTACTGTTTCCAGGTCTATTTTCTATTCAGTGATTTTTTAAAGGAGGAATTCATGTAATATAATTTTTTTTAAATAAATTTAAAAAAATAAATTGAAACAATAATATATTTCAGCGAAAATGAATTCAGGAACATGAGCCCATATGGATTGTTTGCTAAATAATTATAAAATTTCAAAAATCAAAATTAAATTAATATTAAAATTTAAAAGGCATATGGTAAATATTCCCCCAAAATATTAAATTTTTAGAAAAAAAAGATGTTTTTGAGAAAAATAACTTTAAATTTATTCAGAAAAGTTGCAACATTTATGGTTTTTTGGAAATCTTTTTAGATTTTTATATTTTCAAAAGTCAATTACGAGGTTCCACGCAAGAGAAAAAAATTACCGAATTTGCAGAGATTTTTCTAATGCTGTTTATCAAATTTTTGAGAATAATATTATTTATTTCGAAATCTTAAAATGCCGCAATCGGGCGTTAGGAAATTTTTTGAGATGAAAAAAAATCGGGCTTTCTTATTTTGTATAAACAACAACATATTTCAGAGAAAACAAATTCTGGAACATTAGCTTCACCCAGCTTCAGATTTTTGAAATGGATTTAATTTTCTATTATGAAAATTCTACCAACTTTAAAAGAGATTCACACAACTATCTACCAGTGTTAATTATTACACAAATAAAAAAATTGTCAGTCAATGATTGTAATACAACAGGATTAATAACCCTTATTTCCGGTTTGTAAACCGGATAGTAGATTTTATACATCATACATCCTAACTCTCACGAAATACGTGAATGCATCATAAATATGAGATAATACTTGATTTTAAAAATTTTAAATTTCTTCAAAATTCAAATCAAAATTTTTAACGTGCCCGTTAAAATTATCAAAATTTAAATTTCATTTTCACCCCATTAATTTAAAATTAAAAAATTAATTTTCAAAAAACATTTTTAAAAAAATTTTTTTAAATCAGACGATTTTAAATATAGAGAACTTATAATTTAATCAAAAAGCACCAACGCTAAATCATCCAATAATTTGTTTATTTTTTTTAATATTCAGTATTTACGTTCTCAAGTGATAAATTTAAAATTGAACATGTTTAGACTATAGCTTGCAATTCTACACGTCTACATGAAAGTTTTTATCAAAATTATTTCAAGCAATCTTTTACTGACCGAGTAAACAATCCGTGAGAAGTAAACACAACCAAAGGAAAAAGACTTGAAAGGCACCGCAGAATGACGATAACAATAGCGATTGTTAACTTTACACATAGGCGTACCTGAAGCATGAATGCATACATTGCGGTGATCTTCCTTTTATTTAAGCAGATAAACCCAAAAAATTAAAAGTAAACAATAAAGGTAAGTAAAATGATAAAATCACAAAATATCAAGTTGGTGCGCAAAAATGGATTAACGAGATTTAAATGTATTTTTGAATTTTACTAGAAATTTTAAATTAAAGTAAAAGTACTTACTAACAAAGTTTGGTGTCACCCATGAAATAGCTTAAAATGTGTATACTCATTTTATCATCGTCGTAACTGTAGATTACTTGATTATTTAATTCAGCGATTGTGTTTATTGATAACTTTTCCGTTATTTGAATGTTTTGCTGAGCAAGGCATAAGCAATCATCAGTAAAACCGCAGAGAGATCCTAATTTTTCATGAAGTATGTTTAAAACCACGTCTCCTTTAATCGTTCCAATTCTGGCACTTGTAACATTATGCAAAAATATTTGAATATCTTTGGAATGTTCTAAATACAAAAAAGTGCTTGGTATTTCTGAAAAAATACCAAAATAATGTTGATGCTAGACGTAGGCTTATACTCTTACCATCTGATATTTCAAAATTATGTTTAGCGAGGGAAGAAATATTTTTGCTCATAGATTCTGACAAACTTTTGGCGTCAACCATAGGAGCATGAGATTCCATTAGTTCTATTAGATGATCAACAGGAATTCCATTTATACTTTCAGTTACTATATTTTTGCTGACCGAGGTTTCATTATTAAATTTCTAAAAATATTATTGTACTAATAATTGTTTTGGCCGAAGTTTTTGGGGTTGACTTACAATATTTCCAGATGTATTAACCATTTGATCTCGCATGATGGAGGCTTCGTAATCACTGGTGATATTAATCCCATTTATAACATCCAGGGTTATATCTTGGTGTACTACAACATCTTGGATGAAAACATTTGATCCGGTAATGATCTGTTGATCAACATCAAACACGATGTCCTCAATTTTCACATCATTGATATGATTAAAATGCGAATTTCCTAAACAGAAAATGAAATGAGAAAATTGCAAAATTGGGAAAATTTATTTTTACCGGCAAGCTCAACATTATCCAGGTGATATATTCCCGAAGCGATTTGTTCTTCAGAACTATTACGAAGAATTCGGTTTTTCAAAATATCCGATATATTCAAATCATTTATGAAATTAAATGATAAGTTATCTGCTGCCAAGGATTCAAAATATACAGAAGGTATGGTTGATAAATTTTTTAAACTGACTACATTGGCATTTATATCAGACATTTGTAAACTCTAAAAATAAAACAAATTATTCAACAAGAAATGTTGAATCAAATCAAAGCCTAGTTGATTTGATTCAACATCTACCTATATTTCGTTAAACACAAGAATATACTTATTTGAAACAAATAATTTTTTCAATTATGACTTACAATTAATTGATTTGCTTCCAATCCGTAAAAGAAGGTTTTAGCTCCTTGGATAACAAATCCATTCAAGTCATCTTTCAATACAATGCTGCGGTTGATGAGCTTGATGTCGAAATTATTAATTGTTGGAATATCTACGTTTTCATAAACAATACCTTTGGATAAAACCAAAGAATTGAAAATTTTACGTCCAGTAATAGTCTGCAAAAAAATTATTATTTGCATCAACCGTTTTTTCTATGACTCAACCAAACCTGTTGTTCTTCATATTTCAAAACAGAATCATTTGTAAAATCATTAAAATTTAATCCATTTACCAATCCCAAATTTAGGGAATTTGCCAAAATGTTATGCTCGAAAGTTACCGGTGCCGTTATTGTATTATTTTGATATGGTTTAAACGAGTTATGTAGTATCCTGTATAAATCACCTCTATTGTCTCGCAACTCAATATTCTTCTTTACGAGCACTTTTTCCCAAGAAAGAGTAGGAAAACTTTTTAAATAATTAACAGCTTCCTGAATGTTACACGACAGCTTTTTAGCATCAAGTGATTTTAAAAATGTTGGTGAAGTGAATTGCAATCCCCTGCTCTTTACGGTTAAAGTTTGAGGATTTCTGGTATTTGTATCTATGATAGTAGCGGTATGGATTTCATTAATTTTTGGAACCTGGATATTAGCTGAAAAATTAATATTAATTTGAAATATTTGGCGATAGCAATCATCTTACAAGTTATAATTTTGTCAAATTCATATTCTGCTGTTATATTTTGATCTCCATTTCGGTAAAGTAATCGATTTAGTAACTTGGTTATATTGATATTGTTTATAAAATCAACTTCGATTTTTTCGGCAAATACCTTATCAAGGAACCTAATACTGCTATTAAACTGGACGTTTTCAGTATTATTTGAGATCTGAAACATTAATTTAGAGTTATTGGTTGAATGTTGCATTTTTAGCAATCAGGCCACAATCATCTGGCCTGATGATTCCAACGCAAAAAGTGCCGGTCGCGAATGGATTTACGAGATTCAAATTATGTTGAATATTCCAACCCTCAAAATAGATGTACAGATTGTGAAAAATATTTTTTATTACCTTGTCACCCAATAACTCATTGAAGGTGAAGTTATTAATTGAGGAAACATTTTGGATATTCTTAATATGAACATCTCCATGAACTACGACTTTTTTCAATACTTCTAACTCGCGAATAGCTTTTCCAATGCTGAGATATTCATCGTAATCCATTCCATTTATACGCGAAATATTAACAAGTTGTGCTGGAAGTCAAATTTTGAAATGGGTAAAAATTGAAAATTATTGATTTACCTGTAACATTGCCTACTCTCATTTTTTGGATAGTTTCAGACCTATTCCTGAGCAAAACTCGATCATTTAAACTTTTCAGCTCCTCTTGGTTAATAGAATTCGTAACCAATTTGCCAGAACTTACATTTCCCTTAATTATTAAATTTTCAAACTCTTTCATTCCTAAAATTTTGAAAACGAAAAAATGTTATGATCCGATTGATCTAGCAACTCACCCGAAATTTTACCAAGGTTCTTTACAGTGAGAGCTTCCGAAACTTTTACACCGTCTAAATAATTTGTTACTAAACTTCCAACACTGATATCTCCTTGCAAGGTTTTGTGACCAGTAATGTTAAAGCTTAAAATAAAAATTTTCTGAGAAAAAAAAAATTAAAAATTTATAGTCAGTTGTCAGTCAGAAGGGTTAATTTTCTGTTATACAAATGGTCTAGTCTACGACATTGACAGCTTAAACCGATAAGACACCAACAACGAACTAGAATGGGTGGCCGAATTCGTAAATAAATAAAAATACGTATCCTTACCTTCCTTCCTTCTTGACAGCCTTGGAATAGATCTTTTTCAAATTAGGATTGTGATTTTGGGAAGAATTTATGACAATATTCCCCAATACAGTAATGTTTTCGAATAGCAAATTCGTAGGTAGTTTATTTTCCAAATTGTTTTGCATGTATTGGCTGACTTCCACATTGTTCAATCGGGTTGTTTCTAAATATGGAGTGCTGATTCCTTTTGTAGCTTCAATAAAATTCGATATTACCTGAAAAACAGTAGAATGGAAATTAGAATACCACAGGACCATCATCAAACTACCTGATTTTTGTTTTTTAGCCAATAAGTGTCAATATCGGCCTGAGTAAAGAGTTTATTATTAATGAGTACATTGGCCGAATTAGGTATTTCTATATCTTTAATGTGCAAATTTCCAGTAATTCGAACATTGCTGTAAACCTGAAGATGTTCCATATCGCTCAGCTTATTGGCGTCTTCTTGATCAACAATCAATTTACTTCCATCTGCACCTTTCAAAACCCGCTTAATAATTAAGTCGTCAAAACTGACGGGTCCTTTAATGACGGAATTGTTTTTCCAAATTATTTGATTTCTAAAATCCAAGTTATTGATTGTAGGACAATCAAACTTTTGGACAGTAAAACTTGAAAAACTAATATTGGATGAAATTTGTTGATCCGTTGCCAGAGTAAAAAGCAAAGATGAATTTATATTAGAAATTGAATCTACAAGAAGTTTAGTTGTCTTAATTGCTGGGGCACGTAGACTTCCTGCAAAAACACATAAATTTGGTAAAGATTTTCCCTGGACCACCAAGCAAAAATTCAATCAATGGAAGAATTTTGTGTACCTTTAATATGTTGTGATCTTCCTATACGAAAAACGGAATCTTTAAATGTTTGCCAATTGACCTCATTGATGGTATCAAAATATAAATCCTTAATGACCACATTCGACTTGATTTCTAAGTTTCTCTCTTTTAAGTTTGAAAGAAATTTTACTGTTTCTGCTTTACTTTGCTAAAAATATGAAATTCAATTTATGTAGATATATATTTAAATGTTATTACAGTTGATAATTGCTCAATTTTTAATTTTTCGACAACTAAACGTTGAAAACTCTTCGTCCCATTAATTTTTACCGGATTTTTACGAGAATATAAGTCATCCATTCGAATATCATTTATTTTGTCTGAATACACTCTATCAGCAGTTAACGAATCCAATTCATGAATATTTTCAAACTTTATATTTTTGAAAATAATATCTAAAACAATCATGATTTCTACAAAATTCCCGTCAGGGAAGCAAACCCATACCATAATAAAAACTGTCATTCTGTAGAACTACATGGTTGGAATTCAATTCTTGTATTTCTGTTGGTCCACTTATATTTTGAGGTTTTGAATATGACATCCAAGAATCCGGATTCCATGAAACATTGTTAAGATATTTAACATCCAGGTTTATTGTTTTTAATGTATTTCCATCTAGCTCGTTTTCGATCACCAAGTTTCCGGTAAACTACAAAATTAAAAAGACAAACAGTAATTCAGAAAACGTCAACTGTAATTCAAATTCCTCAACTGATATTCAGAAATTCTGTTAGAATTACTAGACAAATGTCAAATTTCAATCTCAAAAATAGGAAGAGTATAAAGTTAGATATTTCCTGTTGAAGCTTACCGTATCTCCATCTTGGAATAGCGTTTCTACCTTTGGCATAATCTGGTGGCGTCTCATTTTAAGCTTGTTTACATCACTTTTTAGATTTATTATCTAAATTTATAAAATTAGAATAAATAAAAAAAGTTTAGTTTGCCTTACATCTTGGTTTTCAGTTTCTAATTTTAAATTTTCCACTAGATGCGATGGGAACTTTTGAAGAATGGGATCGCTATCAAGAAGATTGGGTGTTAACTTCTTTTTTACGTAATCTATGGCAGCATTTAATTTAACGGCATTCTTATAAAAATCTTTGTCCAAATTGCTTAAACAAGTTTCTAACGTATAAGGCTGAATGTTTTCCATTTCTGCGAATAAAACATATTAAGTTGAATATCCTCATAATTGCTGTTTCAAGTATTTACCCAGTTTTTTTGATGAGATAGCAAACGTAGTTGCGGTATAATCAATTGTAGATTTTGTTGATAGGAAAAAGAAAAGTGTATGTTCATTGTTACGTAGGATTACTTCCATATCCAGAATTTTGACATAATCGTGTTCCAACTGAAAGCGAGAACTTTCTTCGAAAGTGCTTTCCAAGTGAACGAATGAAATTACTGTTTCCTGAAAAATGAAATCTTTTATTTTCCATGATTAACAAGATCAGATACTACTTACATTTTGTACAGCAAAAATTATGGGATAATTTTGATAGCGAGTGGTGACGATGTTAGAAATATTGGGATACATACCAAACGACATCCAATACATGAATTCATATCCTGAAAAGAAACAAAAAATGTGGCTACTTATATGCAGAACTAGATAGATTATGAAGATGGAACATTAAGAAAGGGAGAGGGAAGCCCACTTCTAAGTGGAAAAAAGTTTGGGCACTTTGGAATAAGCTTTTGGGAATTACCGCTTGGTTAGAAGAATATCTAATTTACATATCTCTTCAGCGGTGCGAAGAGGAGGAAGCTAGAAATGTTAACCAAAACAAAATTACCAGTCCAATGATACAAAATACTGTTTCCAGTTTCTTGGAAGACTGCAAGATATGGTTTATCTTGATAATTGTACAGCGCCACACGGTGGGCAGACAAATTTTTGATGACTTGTATTTTCTCTAAAGCATCATCTTTTGCACACTGGTACACCACCAAATTGCTCTAAAAAATTATATATTCAAAATATTCTTTAAGATTTAGGTGAGCTACCTCAGAACTTTTTGGATCTTCTAAAAACGCTATAATCTTTCGGTCTTCTTCGGCGAACGCCATCACTTGAACAACATTTTTTGTGATAACTGCATTCACTTGATCAAAATTTGAACCAACCCATTTGTAAATACTACAAAATTTTAATTAATTTAATTAATTAAATATATTTTTGGGAAAAATTACAGAGATCTTGTTAACGATTTTCCATGATTGATGCCAACAATTAAATACAAATTGTTTTGACTTTGAAGAAACTGTGCATCTGAGATTTGGTCGGTATTCTCTATTGACTGAACTAAAATCCATTTGTTGTTAACACTCGAGTAGAAGTGCACAATAGAAGAGCCATTCGATAGAGCAGTAAAAATTATTCCGTTGTTCCCAAATTCTACGTTCTAAAATTACAGTTATATATATTAATTTTAATTTTCTCTGTGTAAAACGAAGCGGTTTTCCAAACCGCTACAGCTTTTTCTATAAATTGCTTCAAGTTATTTTTATATCGGGAAATGATTAAGTACCTTAACAAACACAATATCTTCCTTCGAATCAATGTCTAAAATCCTTTGAATTGTATACAAAGTAGCAGGCTCCAGGTTCACTAAATACAAAGTGCTATCCATAAATGCATACATTTTATTAAATAACGTAAACGCCTCAAAGTTTGCAAGAAACTGAGTTAATGTAAACGAATCATTGCCCAAAAATTGTAGATAAATTTGCAAGTCATCTGGAAAATTTGAATTTAATTTTTGTATTTCGATTTTTTAAATTTTTTACCTTGAGAATTTTCATTTAATTGTGATAATACCGCACTTGTATCTTCTCTAAGTTTACGTATATATTGTCGCAATGTCCCATTATTAAAATTATTCAGGGAATGACAAATATTAAATAACTAAAATATTATTATTATTATTGTTTAATTAAAATCAGATAAAAATTTTACCAGAAAAACACAAAATAAAATTTTCCAAGCCATACTTCACTCTAATACACCAGCATACTACAGAAACTAACATACACGTGCCCGCTTATCCAAATTTTAAATTTTCAATCAAATATATTTTTGTGCTGATAATGAAAATATAAAATAAATTTTCAAAATATCAAACATAATTTTCACCTGCTGTTTGTTTAATTTCAATAATATACAACTTCACAAGAGTTGAAATATACATAGATATAAAAATTGCTATAGGGCACTCTACCGCCAGTTTTACATGCCCTCCGAAGCACGGAGATGTGTCACAAGAGAATTTAGATTTTTTCTAGTATTAGAGAATGCATATCTTTTAGCATTTTTTGATTTTACTTTCAGTAGAGCTGGTACTCTCTAATTGCCGATCCTATTCAAATGCCCCACGGGTTGGGCCAAACCTGATTGGGTCAACCATCCGAGTTTAGTTTTTGGTTTGTTTCTTCTACGCCAAGGCAACACTCTTCTCTTTCGTCTTTCAACCAAAAATTTGTTAGATAGGTGTATGATGGGTTACATAACGTTCTCTTGACTTACACTAATCCACTGTTTTATTAATTAAATTTACAGAATTTCAGAATCTTTAAAATTAACCGAATATGGGCTTTTCATTCATCGTTTTTGCGCCGAAAAACAAAAAAACATTTTTTTCAGTGTAGGATGAGCAGAGCAGCTGCCCAAAGTGCAATTCGACTCAAGCAAGAGAATATACTAGGAATGTCCGGGATATGCTTTTATTATTCCTGCTTTTTGGAAGCAGGTCATTAAATCCTTAACAAAATAATCC
This sequence comes from Cantharis nigra, assembly GCA_958510845.1. Lineage (NCBI taxonomy): Eukaryota > Metazoa > Arthropoda > Insecta > Coleoptera > Cantharidae > Cantharis > Cantharis nigra. Next base: position 5,439,888 of record OY294034.1, on the reverse strand, counting down.
TTACAAATATTGCTACATCCTTGGGTGTCCTTCAATTGGTTTTCGGAAAAGAATTTTTCTCTATTGTTTTGATTCAACGTGAATTTCATCATTGATTCCCTGGTCGTATGGTACCAACTGGTATGGGATGCTCGGAAATTGGAATTAGAATGCTTGCAGCTGCAGAATCAGCTTGAGCCTCTCGTAGTGCAAGAAGTTCTCGAGATTGAAATTATGAATCTTGCAGATTAGTGAGATGTCGGAGGTTCCCAAGCTGTCGTAGAATTTCTACGCCGAATACAGTCTTTGATGGACTCCATATTAGAATCCTCCTGCAACCTCGCGTTGGTGACAAACCATAGGGCTCTTATGGCTATATCGCCAAGTTTTGGGTTGTCTGGAGCTGGGCCAAGTGTGTTTTGTAGTCGTAACCCCAGACTATCGACGCACAGGTCATTATAAGATGGATGATGGTCTTGAATATAGTGAGTTTGTTTACTTTGATTGCTTGCTGTTTTGCAGTAAAAAAAGTGTAGGGCGGTAATTATGCTTCTCGCCGTTTGGATTGTAGATTTAATGTTGCGGATCCCACAGGAGATTTTTGTTCAAAATTCCCAAGTATTTGGAGATATTCCATCAGGGGATCTAAAAGAAACATATTTAGGGAGGTGGTCTGCAGTCGGTCTGTTTTTAGGGCATATTTTCGTTTGTTGGGATTGGAATGGGTTGGGTCGGTTGTTCTTAAGAAGTAGATTGGCATCCTTTTAGATGGATTAACTCTTATTCGCCATGTTCGGAACCATTTATCAAGGTCTTTGTTGGAATCGGGTTATTATAGGGCTGAGGGGTCGCCATTACATCGACACCGGTATGGTTACCAGAGAGGATAGAGAGGACTCTCGAAGGTTCAAAAATTACTCTGGGCGCATTCCTGACATAGAGGGGGGCGTACTTCTAAGACATGGGGTAAAGATAGATTGGGTCTACCCTGAGAAGTAGAGAAATTAGTGCTCATTAATAACGAGGGTGTCCACGGGGGGGGGGGGATTTTTTATATTTTGCTGTGGTGTCTGGTCGTAGATCTCATTCTGTGGGAGCTTGCACAGATTGCTATACACGCATAAGGATTTGCGGACCATATCACAATCCTTATCGGATTTGGGAATAATGCTTACCGCAGCCATGAAGGCGCTTCTGGGGCTTCGTACACTACACTTCGTGGTAGAAATGGAGGCTCTACTGGCAGCATGCAGGTTAACAATAAATGATCGTAAAAGAGTGACCCCCAGAGAGTAATGCAATCTGACAGAACAAGCACTGTAAAAGACTTCTGAAAACCTCTTAGGATTCTCATATCTGAGAGAGGAGAAGAAGGAACCAAAGAGGAGTTGATTTATGTTTCGTCCAAAACGGAAATTAGCACTGGAGTAGAAAGCAGCGAACGTAGAACAAGGGATGCGTTCAGCATAAACCTGGGCTGCCACGCTACTGTTTTTCAGGCAGAAATAACTGCAACAATAGCCTGTACAGAGGAAATCATACGAAAGACTTATGCATGCGAATAAGCGGATTTTTATCATGGCCAATAGCCAGGAAGCACTAAGAGCCTTGGAAGGAGGAGAAACACAATCCAAGGTTATGGAAAAATTTCGGGAAGATTGAATCCAAGGTTGCAAAACACTGTCTTGATGTGCTAGTGGCACTGGCACAATGAAACAATGTGGGTACCGGGACACATTAAATTATAAGTGAACAAAAAAGTAGATGTTTTGCGAAGAGAACTTGCGGCGTAGCATACCTTTTAGCAAAAGGACTACCAAGGAACTACTAAGCAAGCAGCATCTTGCGTACTGGGACTAAGGCAATCGCGGATGTTTATCGTTATCTCCCTCCAACGACGAAAAAATACACGAAATCTTCAAGCTGAGTAGACCACAGCTGAGGAAGACAGTAGGAGTACTTCAGGACAATGCTGTCTAAACCGACAACTCAAGATCGTTGGGGTCACAGAAGATTCCACCATGTGGGAAGCCGAGGAAATAATCCAACAACCCATTACGTGTCCTAGAAGCCTTAGAGCTTCAATGCAAGTGGAACCTTGGAACCTGCTTTTTTGAATTCGGGAACTGAATTTTGGTTCGAGCGACTAAAGAGCTAGCCGTCTACACTGGATTAGGGAATTGTGTACGGTTGGTTGCAGCGTCTAATTCGGTTTACATTTAAAATAAACCTGATACTTTTGCCTCGGCAGCAATTTAATCCAAAATTTGTATAATTTGCAAGTTATCATTTAAACTTACTCGCAAGGTAAGGGAAAAAGCAAAATATAGTTTCGGGAAGAAAATAAACATATGAATTCCAAATGCAAAAATGTTCCAAAATTTGTCAACATTTTTGAATATTTAGAAATTATGGGTAATTTTTGAAAAAATTGCTGATATAAATTACAAAATTTGTTAGTTTATGTTAGACCAAGTAGACCATTATCATATCTTCCATGTATTGGTAGCAATTTTTTTAAATTAACCCTGAAAATACAGCTTCACAATATCTACCGACCGGTTTGTGGTCTATCCGCTCGTTGAAGTCTCCAAACGTTTACTTGGACTTATCTGCAAGTTCCATTGTTTTTTGGAAATTGATTTTCAATTTTGGATTATTCTGTATGTAAGCATTATCGAAGCAATAAATAATTTATTAAAAATCGAAAAAATAATTTTTGGAAGAGAATGAAAGTAAAAGTGGGCCGACGAAAACGAAATTTGCAAATTTTGAATAACTGAAGTGTTTTTGAGAATCAATTTTTTGTATTCATGTTACTATACAATTGTGTAGTACTGTAGTAGTATACAGTTTTTTATATCCACGTTAATATAAAATTAAAAGAAAGTAGCCTACTGCCTTGGAAACGATCAAGAGTAGGGAGAGGCTGGCCACTGTCCTATTTGCAACGTCATAATTAGTTTGACGTTGGCAAAGTTTTGCGGTATGTTTGTCTAATTCTACAGGGCGGTTCGCGGACAAAATATAATCGAAAAGATTATTCAAAATTTAAATTTATTATTATGATTTGGGTTATCTGAGTTTGAGTTTAAGTGCAGTGTTTCTAATTTGGATTACAACTCACTTGTTTACTTAAGACGGCTTTTTGCAGAAGAGGAATTTTAAGGGTGAGTTTTATTTAATTTGATACTCCAAGTAAAAAAATTTAGTTTTTATTTATAAACATAATATACACATATGGACCTGGGCTGCAGGTATTATAAATTTTTGAAATCTGCTTTCACCTTTCAAAAATCATTTAAAATTCAAATTTTTAATTTTTTGGAGTTGCAAGTTAGGTTCATGGGGATATATGTTTTTTTTCTTGAATGGCGAGAAAATCAGAAGAGTTTGAAAAATTTACATTAAATTTTGAGAAAGTTATTTATTGACAAACATCTTCGTATGTATGATTTTGGTTGACGTTATAAAATAATTCGCACGAAAAGTAAATGTGGGAATTTATTATACATTTGAGTATTAATACAGAAACACATTGAACAATCGAATTAAATCTTAGTTACAACAAACTTGTTGGTATGAATTCTTTTGAACCACAAGAATCTAGCAAGGCTAATGACTAGTTAAGTTTCACTTAGTCGTGTGTGCGTTTCACAATCTCTTTCTTATTCACAAATAATTTTGTAAGTTAATAAAAATATTTTCAAAATGACTGGCTTGGTTTTAAATAAAGGAAAAAAGTTTGAACTTGAAAGTGCATGCGACTGATCATTTAATTTTGGCGGGGGTTGAAAAATTGAGTGAGCCAAGTAAATTATATGGCAGTATGGAAAAGCATTATTAAAAGCAATAAATGCAATTATTTCTTTGCAATTTATTACGTAACTGTTTGATTTCGTAGGAAGTCACAACGACTAACCAACACCTACCCACTTTTGAAATTCTCAAAAGGTAATGTTAACGAAAACTTGTTAACGAAAAAAATTATTTAAGTAATTTAAGTATACAAACTTTAAAATATTCTTACTAAACATTAAAAATAAATTCTCGTACAATATACAATACAATGCATGAATCCTCAGCATAGCGACATCGTTTCATTAGTATTTTAACCTCATGGCAAACATGTATACTACAGTTTTTGGGTGCAGTATACTTAAAAGAATGTACAGAGTTAACATTACAAAAGCAATAGTAGAAAAAAGTGCATTAAATATTTCCGCAAAATAAAACATTTTTTAAAACCAGAAAGTCGGATACACTTTCTACATCACTCATTAGATTTACTGTAAAAATAGAAAGTCACAAATTTAATAATAACAAAAGAGAATCGATATAACGTAAAATTATTTTTGACAGAATCCCAATCAATAATGGTTTCGCGAAGAAGAATTTTGTCCCGATCCAGAGATGATCTTCACATGGACGTAACTTTTCAAAATCCAGAAGACGAAGAAGACGTTTGGTATCAAAAGGAAAAATTATACAAAGTAAGTTTATTTATTTACTTAGCCCAAAGTCTACTGTCTAACCGCGTCGTTATAGCCAAAACGATTTACAACAATTACTGCATTAAAACTTAATTATGCGAATAAAATTACCAATTAACAAACATTAAACAAATTACTAACGACAAAATATCAAATTGCCCAACTTCAATTATATAGAAAGTTTCAAAAAAAGTATAATATAATAACAATTTTGCAATAATGCTTTAAAATTAATTTAATTCTACGTGACAAACGAATTTACATTTATCAACTTTTCCTCCAAGTATACCACAGATACCGGCCGAAACGTTTGGGCCACGTTGGGCATTCCAAAACGGTTATACAACCGATTTCCTTATTAAACATTGCTTGTACGCTAACCGTTATTTTAAACTAGCGACTTTAATACACTTTTAGAAACAATAAATAAATAACCTACATATTTATAAAAGTAACGTTTACCGGCTCGATAAATCATTCGCCATACCCCCGGGTCTTTATTGCTCAATTTTGCGAATTAATACTTAATTTCACTTTCGAAATTTAATCTTATATTTAAAGGGATTATCATTTTTTATTCAAAAATATTTCCATTCTTGAATCATTTTTCTGCCCTACAATTTTCATTTGAAAACTTTGTTTAATAACTCGACTTACTAGGTTATTTAATTGTATAGTCGTATAGGGGAATTTCATTTGATATTATTAAACCGGGTGTTTCTAGACATAAATGCAAGAGTTTTTTTTCCTGTTCGTTTAGAACTATTACTATTTTGCCCAAAACCATTGGGTTTCAGATACAACCCAGATGTACTTATATATTATCTGGAAGAAATCATCCCACAGAAATAAAACTTCATATTATAGAAGTTCACATTTTCCTGATAAATATTAAAACTTGAACCTGTACCTCAAAATCCATACCGTTTCCACAAATATTTCCACCTGTTCAGGCGCAAAATTCACATTCAATTTCAAAGGAAACAAAACAATGTATATAGTACACTATTAGTGCTCGGCCACACTGAAGAGCGGGCGGGCGATGAGCGGGCGAGCGATTTTGTGGACATACTGAAGGCGATAAATCGCGAAATTGTTTAGTTTCCCTTGTTTACGTGTAACTGTCGATAGTGCAAATATATAATATTATGTCATTATCCAAAGTCAAAAAAAATATTTTGTTGATTAGTAGTTCCTATACCCAATGGAATTTATTTTTGAAAATATCTCCAAAATATGGAACGCATCCTATCAATCGAAGAATACAGATATTTGGAGAATTTCATCACCGGTATTTTGAATTGAGACATTTTCCCGACAGGTTTGAATATGTACGCATGTCAATAAGTACATTCGATTTTTTACTAAATAAAATTAAAAATCGCACGCTCCAAATTCAAACAGATTTGGTTTTTAACAATCGCTCGCTGCACGCTTCAAAATCGCCTGCCAGCTGAAGTTTAGTGTGGTCACTTGTATCGTAGTCGGATGTTTAAAATAATCGCCCGCTCGCTCGTCGCCCGCCCGCTCTTCAGTGTGGCCGAGCACTTAAACTTTCATGAACAGGGCACGTAAAGCCGGCGGTCCCCCTTAAAGACAGAATTACGGGGATTTTCCATTTGGAGTCTTAATCCCAAAACCTTTCTTGAAAGAGAAAAAGACCGATGGTCCAAGAGGGACTGAAGGGCTCATTATGATGAGATACACTAGATTCAGGAGGAATCGGAGATACGTTACGGAATGAGAGACAAACAGAAAGACATGGTTGTCATTTGTTTTAATAAAACAAAACTAACTAACTCACTAAAAATAACTACGTTTGAATCAACAGACTAGGAGATCTATATATTTTTAAAAATATACCTTTTAATTAAGAAACAGAAAAAGATTAGAAGTAATTACTATTAAGGTATGAACCTCAAATGATTAAATTATATCTGATCTTCAAGTAAAGAACTGTAAGATCAGAAGCACCTACTTTGAAGGTATTCAATTATATCTGTTTTTCCAGAAAATAATTTCAAAATTGGAAAATAGAAATTAGAATGAAATTCAAAAATATTTAAAAAAAATTAAATTGTGAAATTTCTCCCGCAGAAAGCCTTTTTTAATAATTCTCTACTTGGAGATGTTAAAAATACGTATTCCCACTTTGTTTCCATGCATCAACTGACATCGACAATTAGACAATAATGAGGAACGAATGCATTGTTCCAACCACCGATACCACTCTCCCCTACATTTCAAAAAATGCTTGGCCTAGATCTGGTTTTATAGATCATTAAAGCGTATTATACAGGTTCTATAAAAATGTAATCAAGTCCTATATTCAGTGATAACTTAAATCTGCTTGATGGAATGCAATTAAAAATAAAAAACAGTTAACATTCTGCAAGCACGGATCCAGACCTCCACTCTAGCGGGTATTTATCAAAAAAATTCTAGATTTTTTGCTTTTATTATTAAGTCTTGTATAATCACACCATCCCAGCGATCTTGGGATCCGCACTTGAAATCTTGAATAAATCTGCAAGACAGCTTAAATGATGTTAATAACGAAACTCAACCTAATGGATTATTTGATTGAAAGATGTTGGAACTGGAACAATGGAAAAATTGAATTTTACTTGAATTGTTGGATGGACCAAAAAACAAGTAACAAGGTTGAATTTAATCACCACGGCATATGGAAAAATGATTGTAAATACTTAACTGCAGGCAATAACCCACTTCAAATATTAAATACCAATAGGTACAAAAATAAAGAAAAGAAAGTCTTTTTCAAAAGCATATGCTGCTGTTCAATTTGACTTAAAATTTAATAATTGAGCGTTCAAGCATTTGTCTTGCCAGCCGGAAGCTTTAATGAATTGGAATTAAAATGTTATCTCCTGTTTCGTGTCCACATTCTATATGCGGTTTTTAAAAGGATTTCCACCTGGAAAACCTTCGTCTGTGTTTTTTTGCAAATTTCTATTTTTCACAAAATTTTATCATATCATCAGGTTTATGTATAAATTCCACAAGAACTAACTCGTGCATGCATAACTTAATAGATGCGAAAAAATAGGAAAATAATTAAATCTGCAACGATAATTCCATTAACTGCATATTTAATCAAGGTGTTTTCATGACAGTATTTTACACCCTGCTTGTTAACTTTAAATTGAAGGTATTGAATGCTTATAAAAAGTTCTCTTTAGAAATTCCTCGATACAGACATTAAAATACACGCTTGACTAGATTTTTAGTTTATTGCATGCTAATTAATCTAAACTGTAATTAAATAAATTTCCATAATTTTATATAACATAAAGGATGTATATTTAACAAATTACAAGTTTAATACGACTACTAACTGCTACCCTAAACATTAAATTTTTTGTGACGCACCTTAATGGATAAACGAGAATTTTATATTTTTCAACTTTTGTTTTTGAAAATGTGTGTTTGTGTTTTACGAGACTACTGTTACTTGTAATTAGCAATCATTGCAATTCTACACACATATTATGCATTTTTTACAGTAAATTAATATAATATCTAGTACTGATGAGAACATAATTGGTTCGAGACAGATGTCGATCTGTAAATAATGAATTATTTAATTACTTGGGAGAATTACAAAGGCTTCCAAAGTAATATCACCTAAAAACATTTTTATATAATCAAAAGTTATGACTTGATCTTGCTCTTTCTACAATATATTATCATTTTAGAAAATCACTTAATTTTTTTTATGATATAAATTAAAGTTAAAATTGTAGAAATTGCATGCATCGCAGACCAGTTGTTCCATTTTTAGAAAATCGCTTGTTTTCATTCACTTTCTTTAGTCTAATTGGTGTAATTAACAAAATATTAATGGTGTAAAAATCCAAATTCGTACTATATAGGAAAAGATGTTTATCAAATTTCTTAAATGTCCTGCTCTAATGACGTTTTTTAAAATAGGAAAATTAAAGAAAAACTGCCGACTATCATAAAATTAGGTTATATGTAACAATGCCTGTTGTTGCATTGTTACCATTGTTGACTAAAATTTTTAAAATTACCTTATCCAAGTATGGTTTTTGGAATTATTCTGATCGCTCTGAATAACAATTGGTTGGTCGCATATTTAATTATATTTAATGGTAGATTTAAGCGTTAAATTTATTTGTGTCGGTCGTCTCTAATTATAACAAAAATTAATTTATTGTTAAGGTCAGTTAGAATAACCAAAACATCACCAATATTTTGTGATAAATGAAACCAAAACAGGCCACAAAATAATTGGTTTTTTAGACTTTTAGTTTTAATTAGTATAACACAGGGGGGGGGGTTCATTCTTGATTATGGTTCGCTACCTGCTGCTGCAGGGTGATCTAAAAATAGTCGATTGGCTTTTGTTTATAAAAGCAAAAATTTAAATTAAGGTATTTTTATAGCATCCTGTTTGAAAAAAACCTACACTTGTAGCTTTGTCCAAATACTACAGCAAAATTTGACGGCAAGTTTTTTAATTTAATTTTAACATTTCTTAAGGCTACGTAAGAAAACTGTAAGTGTTTCTTTTTATATTGCATATTATAATAGTTCTAAAAATATAACTTAAATGTTACAAGAATTAATTTGAGTTGAAGGTCACATTTGTAATTAAATCGTAATTTTTGGGATAGGCATATTTTGTATCTTTACTATTTTGGTAGATACTGTCATTTTGTGGATGTGTAAATTCTTATCGTTCTTCTCAAGGAAACTTATTTGCCGATCTTGCAAAAGTACAATTAACATTTTAAAGTTGACATCCGTAGTTTTGTCAATTATAAAGTTTAGAAATAACGACACCTGTGCTGTCTGGGTAATGTACCAAAATATGGCGTAAACCAGATCGGCCATTTTTAAACAAAAGGAAGACGATTTCTGACGAAAGACAGAAAGTGACAGGGTTAAGGTTAGAGGATCTTGTAGGTTAATTTAGAAATTTGGAACAAAAATTATTATGTTATTTTCAGCTGGTATTCTAAGGTTAATCTTTTTAATTAATCATAGATCTAAAAATATTTTGGTATTTTGAGTAAATCATTAGGATTTCTAAGAAGTGTGTGACAAAAGAAGGTATTTCTGCGGTTAGTAAGTGAAATCTATCAATGGTATTTTTATAAAATTTATTGTTATTAGTTGTTAAAGCAACTTTACCGTTTCTTTAATTTTAGTTAATACTGTGTGAATGTGTCATAAGCAAACCGCTGTTAATACGTTCTTGACATTTGTATAAAGACCCTGAAGGCAGCCAAACAACTTTCACAAAACTCTAGTTCTTGCATGCTTGAAGCACGCCATCATCGGTTGTGACATTATGTATTAAGCATAATATTTCAAAATCAATTTATATAAAATAAATTTTATACATAACTATGTACCGAGCACACCCTACCGATCGTGTATTTATCGACAGCATTAAAAATGTACAATAGCTATCCTTTCACAAAAATTTCAGATATACTTTCAGACTGTGTTCCTGGTACGGCGGGATACGCCACTGTTTTTCGATAAAATTTATGTAATAGTTTGCGTTTTTTTTAAGTATCACAAAGAAAATTACGAAACGCCTATTACATTTTTTGTCTAAGGCCTTTTAAACCGCGTTCCATTTAAAATTTTATTTTAAATGCTAATAATAATTAGCGTTGTCGTTCTGAACCTTTCTAATTTATGTTTAACTTAATTCATATTTATTCATTATATTTAAATTTCGGCGTCTATTATAAAATTTACAGTTAGGATAACATCATTTCGCTTATTTACTTGCACTTTTTATATAGGAATATTAAAAACACAAAAAGTAACTGCGTTTTATATAGGATGGCGCATTTTTAGTGACTTTCTTCAAATTTTTAATTAATATACAGAGGTTATCAAGTTTTATTTTAACTTTTGACCTTTTTTAGGTTTTTTAAATATTCCCCTAGCAACTAAATTTTCAAATGGAATTTTTATAATTATTGTCAAAAAGCTATTAAAACTTAAATTAGCATAAATGATCAATATGAGTCGACCATACGAAATGCATATTATTCCTAGGTTCGACGGTTTAACCGAATGATCAATCATTTTTAGGTGTTACTTTTTATCATTAATCTTGTTTTAGTACAAACTACAACGTTTGAAATTGATTGACTTAATTTATTTTCTAAATTAGTTTTCATTTTTTGTTTCCTTCAATCGCGAATACCTAGAAGCACTCATGCGGGCGCAAAGTTAAATAATATCCTGTTTACTGAACGAAGAAGTTAATTTGGATTAAAATATTAACAATTATTTAAAATATTATAATTAGTAATTACGATCTTCTTATCTCTTCATGACAAACTTGTTATATATCATGAGCAGTTGATTCCAATATTTAAGTATCAATACAAACGATCTGTTTTTTAAGAATTCAATGCTTAATTAAGAATAAAAACCCACCTTTATAATGCAACCAATCAAAAAAGTATTGATTGGAGACAGCCATTATCTGATTTTTTATTGACTTGTAAAAACAATCAGTTTAAAACAAGCTTGCAAATGCTAATTTTTTGTGGGTTTCATTGTTTGATTTTAAATCGACATTGTTCCTGAGACACGCTTTATACCATCATCCTGTATAACAAAAATTTTTAATTATACGTTTCATATCACCATTCATTATCGTGTCAAATGTTGGTTAATATTCTCTTAAATAACGAAATTACAGATTGCACACATAATTATACCCTCCACCCTGTATTTCTCAAAATGTTACGTGACAAAAAAATTATTTTCTCTGATGAATTCTATATATTTAAATTATTTTTATTTTACAATTAAAATAAATTTAATCTAACATATAAAATTTAAAACTCAAAAATTATTGCCGACTCTGTAATTAATGGTCAATTGAGTGATTCATCCATTTTTGAGATGAGATAGGAGTTTCCAAGTGATAAATTTGATCATCATAGGGGAAATTTTTATTACACTGCAACCACCACAGATTAAAATATCAAAATTTTGGTTTCAAAATCAGCTACAAAGGTTACTTACAAGGTTACTTAGAACATAGGTACTTGCAAATCAGGATATCCCTATCGCCAAAAATTATTTATTTTTCTTCAATTCCTAAATGAAGTTAGACGAAATGATAGAAACGCCGAGTGAAATAGATCCCAAAAGTAACAATTTTTACACCATGATACCTAAAACACCAAGAAAACACCAGTTTAACACCAAGCTTGGTTTTAAACACCAGTTTAACAAGCTTGATGTTAAACTGGTGTTTTCTTGGTGTTTCAGGTACCATGGTGTAAAAATGGTTACTTGGGTACTAGCATTGATGCTAACAGACTTGTCTATTGTCTGATTTTGAAAAAGATTTTTGGATTGTTGTTGCACGTTTAGATGCAGAATCTGCATCAAAATAACCTAATTATGGGATGTATGCATATACCAAACATGGCAGGACAACTTCAGATAAGTTGATAAGGCGAAAATCTAAGTTGACAAAAGGGGATCGTAGAACTTTGCACATTAGTGTAGCTAATAAATTGCAAACCACAGCAAAATTAAATATTCACTTCGAAAACCCCGAAAAAAGTGTTTGTCATGAAAAAAAGAAGTGAATAATATTGTATTCAGTGTATAGAACCTGGAGATGAGACAACGCTTATGATATCAGATAAATGATCCTTTTCCCTGTTCGTCATATCAGAAAAGATTTACGTTTGAGAATATCCAACTGACATTATCTCCAAATTGAAAATTGGAGACAGCAAAATCCACAAAACTATGAAACCAGGACGTTGAAACTATGTTTTGGGCGTGGACTGGGCCTTAATTTTATATAATGGCGCAAAATTATGGATTTTCATCTGGAGATTGGAAAAATACCAAAAATATAAACTCGCAACTCTAGAACCAAATTACCACAATGCTTCAGCATTGAGACTCTTAAATCCAAAATTTCAATTTGATTCCAAATCTAAATTTATGTTTCAATAATTAATATAACTGGGAAATCAAAACCAATAGATAAATCACCCAGATGCGACAATATAAAATTTATCTTGGGATACTTTCAAATTCAAATTGATAAACTTTACCAAATAATTAATTATAGCTTTCCAATAATCCAAATATGAAATTCAATCTCTTCACTCTGCAGTACTTTATCAAATCTGTCATCATCTAAATATTCAAAATTTTCAACTTAGATCGGACAATTTAATTCCAAATATAATTATAATCAAAATAAAATTTATTCGCAAAGTCCAAACAAAAAGCCCTGTTTTCCCACCTCGTTATTGCCACCTTAACTATTAGGGGAAAAACGAGGAAATTTATAAAATTTACAATTTAAACATAAAATTAGCTAATTTCTTAAGTTAGCATATAAAAGCAATTATTAATAATAAATTGTTGTCAATAGTAGTTTACCCAATGAGTGAGAAAAAGAACGATTACCGAACGCGTATAGAGATTTAAACGGAAGTCTCCAAGTTCAGTAACTTTTTCCCACAAATTCCGTTTGTCTAACCTATAGTTTTGTCTAATTTTTAAATTATAGGTCATTATCCATATATGAGTAATGTTTAACTTGGTGGTAAACCCAGAGTTGATCATTCATCTTAGAAATTCCAAGATCGAAGTAATATCAATATACATAAATGACGAAATTATAAAACTAGATGGTTTTATTTTAAAGAATTCGTCAAGTAGAGAAAGACAATCTCTGTGCTGGACAGATTAATAGTCCAAATTGTGAAAAACACATAAATTTCACTATCTGGTTCCAGTTCATGAACTGGTCTATACATTTACACAAAGTGGGTGCAACTGCATAACTGGTATCTCGGACTTATGAATTTTATCTAGAACAACGGTTCTCAATTGGTGCATCACGTAAGGTTATTACTAAAACGCCATATTTATATTTGATAATGTGCTTTTTATTGTTAATGTTTAGCCGTCCATAAATGGTTGAAAACTGCCCATATAATCGGTACGGGAGTTTAAATCAAAACTGCCAACTGCTGGATATGAAATATAGATAGTCTAATATAGCTATTTAACCCTCCGTCGGACAGGTGAGGCTTGTCAGGCGTCATCCTTACCACCTACCGCAACAGGTATACAGGACCCAAAAATTTTCTTGCATCAAATTGTCGGTGGCAGTCCACTCTTAACAGATGAACCAATCTATAAGTTTTATTTTTTTATTGTTGACTTTAAGTTGCCTTATACACAACTGAGGAGATCTAATAGCATTGAAACATGTTTTTCTTTTGATCAAACCCTTTGTCTTAAGGTATATCTCTTGTAATATCTAGAATGATTCGTGGTTTGTGTGGTAAGACTTAACCATATCCGCATTTTGGAATAACTAAAATCATTCACAAACACTCATATTTTAAAATACATCAACCTTCACATATAAAATACATCGCAAGCATTCGTAAACTTTTTCATTGTCAAGCTGCTAATGGCAAATAATTCATAATCACCATAGTATGACGAAAACGTCTCGAAGAGTTTTAAAATTTCTGTATTTCAATTTTAAAAAGTGATACATATGAGTAAACCAGTTTCTAACAATTTAAAATTGGTAACAGTTTTACATATTTTATATATTTTTCTCTATTTTTGGTGAGGAATTTTTGCTCACAAAAGAGGAGATAGTGATGGGAATGAGATGCTAAACTCAAGTCGATGTATTTTTATGGTAGACATGAAATAATATATTATTATATTTTTGTTTTCGTTTTCGTTTCGTTGGACCGAAACGTGAAAACTTATTTTCAAAAAATATTTACGTGCTTGTTTAATTAAGAACGTTTTTAATCCCTTCAAGCGCGTCACGTAAATGAAATAATTACTCCGGGTATAAATCCAAATAGTACGAGCAAGAGATTGCCGAAATTGTATTTCTTAATTGTATTATTTGGTTCGGTTTGTTTTATTTTAGATAATTGTATTTTAATACGTTGAATTGCGAAACAATATAAAGTAAAATGTCAATTCAACAATAGAGACTACTTTCTATCAATAAAATTTTATAACAAACTTTATAGACAGAATTTTACTACCAACATAATGTACCGCATAGCAAGATTAATCTCTAAAGTTTAAATGTTTAAACATTGTGTTACTTCAGAAAGCAACCGATTTAAATTTTTTCACATGCGAAGAAAGTTTATTTTTCGGAGAAAGTGAAAACCAACATTCTTAAGTAAATTATGTTGTGTTAATATGATATAAAAACGCATAATCTTAAAATATAACGATTTTAGAAAAAAACATGTCGTCTTTATTTTCGGCCATTTTTTATGAATGTAATTTTTGCGTGTTTTAGGATTTAGGAATGTGTGGATTGGTAATGCTTATTATATAAAATTAAATGTTGAAAGTGTAAAGTGAATATTGTGTTAACTTAGTAATTAAATAAATATTTATGCAAAATTGTTGGTTATGTATTACCGATTATTAAATGACGACATTGGTGTATAGGTATTACACTAAATGGAATTATCAGCGCAATCTGTTGTTATTAGAGCATGTTGTTAAAATAATAACTTATTGAATGTAAAAAAATAAGTTGATTCTGCAATAAAATCTTTTAATCGAAGCGTGTAAATTAGAGACGTTGAGAAGATGTATAAATTTAATGACCATAGTGTCTAGTTTTTCAACTTGACGAAGAAGCAGAGGATGCTTGTTAAGAGAACAGCGTTAAATATAGCAAGGACGTTATCATAACGGCGCTAGTGCTTGGGGCTACGAACATTCACTTGCATTTCCTAGTAACACACTAATTAGTTTAACCGTAACTTGAATGGGTGTTAGTAAAACATATTTTTAATTTAATAAAATTTTTATAATTTACTTCGATAAACAACAAAACTTTCACTTTATCGTTGTTACGTTATAGACTTTCTTCAAATTTTGATCGAATAAATTATAAACAATTTTTTTTGGATATACGTTAAGAACATCGAACAATGTTTTCTTTCAAATCCAAATGACAACAAATTAAATTAGTGAACTAAATATCAACTCAACGTTAGATCCTATATCTACGTTCACTTGTGAAAGTCATTCGTATTTGTACTAACCGTAGTTTTTTCTTAGCTTGAAATTATTCAAGCACAAAATAACTTTAATCGAAAATCCATAATGATTTTGCTTATTATCGATTTTTCTTCATAAAAACTTGACATTTTAAATCGTAGCTAATTGAGTTTTTCGGCCATTCATTTTTACGCTGCCACCATCACCCAAACACAAACAAATTGTGAACTATGAAGAAGATCAAAATAATACGAAAATTAACTCTCACTTATAGTCGCGATTCTTCTAAGTTAGGTTGAAGGCTAAACCGCTATGACCTTCACGTATGGTAATGATCGTATGGTATGGTAATGATAGAACCATCGCCCTCACGTGATAACTTTTTTAAATTTAATTTCATGAAACCATTTTATTACCTATACCTCAGTTGCGATGCCGCAGGGCGAGCCAAATATGGCGGCCGTAGCCCACCCAGCGGGGACGAAAGCCAAACAGCTTACAAGTAGACAGCCTTCCGCCAGCACTCGCGAGAATGTTAAATTATACCTAGCATATATTTATAATTAAATATAAAATTTTATGTAAGAATTAGAGCTATAAATGTGGATTTCCGCGTTCAAATCTCAGCTGTGTCTCAGTAAATCTAGTCGAAATATGCTCTCTTTGGGATTTTTAACCAGGTTAACACCCTGCGAGAATGAATCACTGGGTTCACAGAACCAATAAGTGGAGAAGATTTGGCACGTAGCTGGAAATACTAGACCCTATAATTTTGAATCATTTCCAAATTAATAAAAAGTTCACTTTTTTCCTTAATGAATAAGCTACAAAGCAAATTGATTGGATTGAATCAATCAAAACTGTAGCACGACAAAACGTCGAAAACAAAAACATCGAAAACAAAAACGGCGAAAACAATAACGTCGAAAAACAAAACGACGAAGTTAAAAACGTCAAAGTCAAAACGTCGAAAACAAAAAGGTCGAAGTCAAAGCGTTGAAAATAAAACCGTTTTGTTTACTTTTACTTTTAATTTTATTACATTTTTTATAAATTATTTTTCTTCCATAGGCCTAGCATTATCTACAACTTCGAACTCTTTGAAAGGATCATGTTTAATTCACAAATTGATTTTAACTTTTACATTATAGTCAGGGGTGGGATAAAAAATATAAAATATATTTTTGGGACGGCTCAAAAATGTACTTTTTTTTGCTTTATTTTGCAATTTAATTTTTTTAAATGTAATAAAACTTTTTACCCAATTACGTAATAGATAGCATTAAATATATTAGCCAATCATATAAAGTCAAAAACTAGATATACATATCGACGGTGGAACGGCAAAAAGTCAAGACTTTTTGACTTTCCACCGTCGATATTTAATTGTACTTCAGAAGTTTTCATTTTCGACGTTATTGTTTTCGTCGTTTTTGACTTTCGACGTTTTTGTTTTCGACGTTTTGACTTCGACGTTTTTGTTTTCGACGTATTGACATGGAATCTCAGCAGTACGAAGCAGTATTGGCAGTGAGTAACAGCAGTAAGCAGTAAATAACAATATTATACAATAAATGGTAGTATTAGGCAGTAACAGAAGTATCGACAGTATAAGTAGCAGTATCGGCAGTATTCAATAGTTTCAATTCAATAGAATTCATTAAAATAAATAAAATGTTTTAATGATTTCATATCAATACGTCGAAATTGAATACTGCCGATACTGCTACTTATACTGTCGATACTTCTGTTACTGCCTAATACTACCATTTATTGTATAATATTGTCATTTACTGCTTACTGCTGTTACTCACCGCCAATACTGCTTTGTACTGCTGATATTCCTTCTTACCGTTGTACTGCTGATACTGCCGTTACTGTTTGATCCTATTGCTGCTGCCTAATACGTGGAATGGTAATATTATTTATTATAAATAGTAATTGAAAAAAAAACGATAAGCCCGATGAGAAGTTAAGTCTAGTTTAAGTCGTATGAATTATTCAGACTTTGGGACAAAATTAGTTCCAAAGTCCAAAATTACAGCAGAAAAGGGAATTTGTTTTTCTACTTCTTTATGTCGGAAAGTAGCTTTTCAGGAGCGTGTTTGTAAAAGCACTTAACATTTCCCACTCAATGGACTAGAGTGCACACTCTAATTGCACTGCTTTCTAAAAACTTGTAAAATAATTTTAGAGAATTTCTAGAAATGTGATTTTTACAACTCTAAACTTTTATTGCGAATCAAACGTAAAGAAATGTAAAAAAAAATTGATCCAGAATTTATGGCTAACTAACGACTGCTGCTTCACTACTGTACATTGCGGCAGTAGCGGGTGAGAAAAATCAAATAAATCTGTTTTTATTTATAGGCCGGCGAATCATTATTACTAACACTTCGATTAAACCAATATGTAGATATTTATAACACTGCCGATTACTGCATATTACTGTCGTTTACTGATGATATTACCTGGTACTGCCCATACTGCCAGTTACTGCTCATTGCTATTTACTGCTAATATTGTCATTTCCTGCAGAATACTCCCTCTCGCTGCTCAATACTAGCCCGATACTGTCTCATACTGCTACTTACTGGTGATACTGGCTATACTACTGATTAATGTACACTATACCTTCGCAGTGATGATTCAT
This sequence comes from Cantharis nigra, assembly GCA_958510845.1. Taxonomy (NCBI): domain Eukaryota; kingdom Metazoa; phylum Arthropoda; class Insecta; order Coleoptera; family Cantharidae; genus Cantharis; species Cantharis nigra. Next base: position 5,421,693 of record OY294034.1, on the reverse strand, counting down.
GCTTTTAAACAGGTACCCAAAGAAGAATCTGCAGATTTTCTCAAATACTACAGATTCCATCCTTTTGGACGCAAATTTTAAGCAAAATAAAATGAATAAATTTGGTATAAATGCTGAAATGCAATGACAGGATAGTTATGTATTGGCAAATATTGGCCAATATAGTATGTGTTCTTTGTGTCACTTTTGATCTTTTTTCCGCTGCCATCCTTAACCCTAAACTTGGCAAGCGCTTATTTTTCGGCATAAAATTCTTTCTGTCGGAGATGATATCTTTGGGATATCTTGGATAATTTTTCAACCCTACCTGGTAAATGGAATTTTTGAAACTACCTATGTATCTTGAGATACATTGCCAACTTTAAGGTTAACACTATTTTTTGGTTTATTTTCTTCGTTTATTCTCTTGCATCCTTTCATCTTCATCTTCTTGGCATTAATCTTCTTATAGTTTCCAGTTTCGTTATTTCTTCTTTTTTGTCGAAGTTAATCACACTGTCTGCTTCTTTGAACTTCTTTTATGTTGTTCAACTTGTACTGTCCAGTATCGTTGTCAATATTGCGTTGGCACCCCCGTGGTGTACTTACCGCTTTAATATTTTTCCATCTTTTCCGTTATCCAGATGTTATTTGAGTTTCTCAATTATTTCTTCTTTTGGTTGGTTGGTTGGTTGGTTGGTTGGTTGTTTTGGTTGCTTGTTTTTACCAGCCCATGATTTATTTTTTGATTTATACTTTGTAAAAATGTAAATAAGATTTCAAAATGTTAGAACATAGCACGCAATAAAATAATTTGCAATTTCATACGATGTTTTAGGCGAGCGATTTGAAAGAATTTGCGTTGCTGTGATCAGGGGCGGACTGGCTAAAGGTCACCGGACGAAGCTCGCTAAGCCGGTACACAAATGAGGCCGGATAACCGGCCAGCACCGTATGTTTTAAAATAGACCAGCAGTAGGTCGAAGACATTAAGAGGTACCTCCACATCACGTGGTGTACAGTATACACGCAGACCAGCAAATTTTTTCACTACCAATTATTTATTGTTAATATACATGTATACGTGTTCGGTTGAACCCCACCCTCAAGGCGGTGGTCTGATGGGACCATCGAAATACTCAGGCAGTAAATCGTAGAGAAATCTTTTAGATTTTAAAGAAATTTTTTATTTTTCAAATAAATTTTACGACATACTTGATATTTAAATTGTAAATAGGTTTTCGTCATTGACTAATAGAGTGATGAAATTTAATTATTCAAAAGTACCAGAACGGTATGAAGAGAAGCTATAACTTTCTCATTATTTAACCCATAATTACCAAGCTCTTTAAAATGTATTCACTTTGTATTAATCCGGCAAAAAGTTACTTTGGAACAAATTAAATTTAAAAGTATTTTAACTACGCCCAATACATTATATTAAACGTACAGAACTATTACTGTTTTACACAATATCCTTATTTTTTCCTTTCATATTAAATTCCCAACTATTTAGCCATGCTCCAATTAATACGAAAAATTTTAATTCGTTGGCAATATTAATTTGATACACTCGGTACACGATTTCCGTGCAATTAAAATTTGCTTCAAAATCTAACAGAAATTTTTGTTTTAGGATCACATCCAAGAAGTATTAGACAAATGGACCCAAATCGATGACGAAATTTGGGCAAAAGTAATCGTTTTAGAAAGAAATAGACGGGTTGCTAAAGCTTACGCCAGAGCTCCAGTTTTGACTGTAAATGGATCCGATGATGGTTTTGATGGATTTAGGTAAGCAAAAATATTCTAAAACTTCTGGGACTTGTACATTTATAAGATAATCTAACAAGGACTTACATTTGTGCGAGAAACTTATCCTGTTGGACTGTGCGAATATTCCACTGAGCCCATAGTCCAAAAACATGTTTCTGAATTGCAGATTGAAATACTTGAATTTTAGAATCGGTTTGTGTGGATTTGAAAATCCAATGCGAGATCAAAAGACGGAAGAATTTAAAAGACACATTGGGCATGGTGTGAAAATAAAAATGGACGATGCAGGGAATATTCTCATCAAACGGTTATCAAAATGTAATGTTTACGTCAAAAACACGGGACAAGAGGATGAAAATTCTATTGGGAATGAAGTTTTAAAATTACCGGGATGCGCTCTCGAACCTGAAAAACCATTCAAAGTAATTTGATTCCAATTATTCATTAACAGCAAAACATTAAACATTCTCTTTCAGCTTTTTGACATGAAGAAATTTCAGTCCAATATAAACAGAGAACTTCGTCGTGCCTATCCTGACAGAAGACGATTAGAATGTCATTGCCTGAGTGCAATTGCATTTGTCAAGTCCGAGCCAGAATTATTAGAATGTCCAATTTGGGTTTTGATTATAAACGTTGTAGCCATGGATATGTTAAAATCAAAATTACCTCCTGGTAAATTCAATTGAGTTTTTTTCTTACGGGTATTTCAACTTTGCTTTTGCAGTTCAAAAAATTGTCGATATTAAAAATAGACCAAGAATTCCGGTGCCAGATGAAGATCCCTACAGTGTTGCAGGTAATGGTAGTGCTTCTTCTGGAAGTTCTGGTTTTGCAGGAACTGTCAGTGTAGCAGCGACTAGGGAACAACTTCTTTTACAAAGTCAGCAACACGCGCAAAGACGAAGTGAAAAGCCGCCCAAATTACCTCCTAGAGAAAATTTGTACCCACATAATATTCCTAAGGTAACAGGATTTTTGTTTCACTGGGGATTATGGTCTCAACTTATTTGCTTTTAGCCTGATTATGATGACGCTGATGACGAAAATAGATTAAAACCTTTCAATTACTCTCGCAGTAAAGAAAAATCCAAAAATAATAAGAAATATGGTAAATATAACATTGAATTCAGTTGATCGCAAATCTTGACTAACTTATTTCAGACGATCCATATTATTGTGGCTTAAGAGCTAGAGTTCCCAATTTTGTATCAAAATCAAAAGGTAAGGAATCAATTCCAGGAAAAAGAATGTCTATCAGTCATCCGCAACAACTCATTCCCCAATTGCAACTCATGAATCAACATCAACTGCATCAACATCATATACACTCTCAACCCATGTGGCATACTAGAAGTTTTGAAAGTGGAATAGGTACGATTAATAAAAATTAGGATTTATATTTAGCTATTTCCCCCTGAAAGCTCCAATTCTTTTATGTAGTTTTGCGATTTAGTTTCGTCACTCCTTCCACTTTCCCAAAAAGTTAATTTCATTTGCTTGAAACTTATTTAAAACATTTTTTACAAATTTAACGCTGTTTTTCAATTTTTTCCAGCAAAGAAAACTTTTCGTGAAAAACCATTTTGAGTAAATTGTTTTTTTTAGATGGAGATGCATCGGAATCCCCCTACAATCAAATTTACGGCCGTCTTCCAATCCCTACGAGAGGGTATATTCCTAGTCAACCTCGCACCATGTATATTGGAGAGTGGGATTAAATAATTATTATGCTTAGTTAAGAAATACTTAAAATTATCTATAATATATACAGAGTGATTGACAAAGGTAACCATGACCAAGAGCTTTTATTATTTAAATAACAAGTTGTAGGCCCGAATGTTCCTCTAAATTTGAAAATATATGGATATTACCAAAAATTTGAACTGGTAAAAAGGCAATGTTGAAAAAATTATTTATGTTGGTAGTACCTATAACATTTCTAGACCCAAAAAGTCGGCCCTGAAATGCGATGTTCAATTGTTTCTTAACCGAAAAATTTCAAAAGCGAAATTCTAGTCCTGCAGCTTTTCTTAATTGAGAAAACCTGTAATTTGAATAATAAATAAGTAAAATACCTCCGTAAATCACCCTGTATTAGCCAGACAGTGCTCTCTCTTTCTCTTCTTTCTCTGTCAAACAATTATAATGTGATGTGAGTTTACTGTGTATATTATAGATATAATATAAAAAATTGTAAATAGCATTTAAGTGAAAGTTTTGATACCAATTTAAGTTAACCATGCTTATTCGTAAACATAAGAGCTTGCATAATTTTCTTTACTTCTTGTGACTTGCTCTTGTGTGATATACCTAATTTAGACAACATTAACATTTGTAAAATAATTATACTAATTTGTATATGACTATATGTTTAGTAATTTATACGTGAACAATATATGGTGATGGACCTGCGTAATTTTTTATATTTTTTTCAGAAAATTTATTTTGGAACACTTTGTGTATTTATTCAATACATACAATAAAAATTAATTTACTTAGTATTTTTTAGGAGCCACTTCGAAAACAAAACAAAATATAGCTGCAACTGCATTTCTCCCTGCTTTAAAGTACTTACATGATATGATTTCTCTTATGATTTATCATATGAAAAAGCATAAAATATGGTTTACATCATATTTTTTATAATTTTAAGAGAGTATGTACAGTGTAAACTGCATTTTATACTTTGTCATATGATAAAACATAAGAGAAATCATATTAAATGCTCTTTGAATCGCAGAGCCGCGTTCGGAGTTGGACAGAATCTAGAGTTTTAAAAGTAATGACTATAGGAATACCTATTCTAAATAGCAAAAAATGTAATATTTAAAATAAAGACAGCCACTCAACCCCCCCCCCTCCCCCTTTTCAAACTTTTCAGTTTCTCAAAAAGCTCCTCTTGATCTTCATTAATAAACCTAAGCACTCCTCACTCTTTAGTGAAACAAAACGTAAAACCTTTCGGCAAAAATTGGCAGAAAAGACAGCTTTGAAAAAAGACTATAGTAATTTTCGAAGTTACGAGTGTCATACACTATCCAGTGCGTAGGAGATCAATTTGGCCAAAGCCAAGAATATATAATTAATGGGGTGGTTTTCCGTTGTCTTCCTCATAGCTCACAGATCAATATTGGATCACAGCAGTGAATTTGACGTGATCAGGATTTAAATCGCGGTCTTCCGCTTCCCAACCGGTTGGTGTAGATTTTACTCCATGGATGCACAGACTCGTTGTGACTAGGGGCTAACAAATGGAACACCAATGACCTGAAATATCCGTAGAAAGTTTTACTATATTTAATTTCACTCTGAAAGAATTAATCTTAAAGGTAAATGGCAATTTTTCCACAAAATGAAACAGATTGCTAAAGGTAAGAAGTTATCCTTGCTGTTCTGTATAATCTTAAAAGTTCATGATACTTAAACACATGATCCTAAATGCCTATGCTCAGATTGGGCCGGCGAGTTGATTCTATGTCAAAACACCGAAAACAAAAACGCCGAAGTCAAAACACCAAAAACAGACACACCGAAACTCAAAAACATTCAAGTTTAATTGAGACTTAAGTAATCAATGATTCCGCGCAAAATGGAATTTTTTGCTGTTTTTTTTTTTCGGTGGTTTTGTGTTTCAGTATATTTGTTTTTCGGTGTTTTTGCTTTCGGCGTTTTTGATGTTCGATGTTTTTGTTTTCGTTGTTTGACTTTGGCGCTTTTGTTTTCAGTGTTTTTGTTTCGGTATTTTGACGTGATACCCGCCGAGTTACCGAGTCAAACTCGGTGAATGGCTCCAAATTGGGCCGAATGAATTCATTCGGAAAAATGATTTGTTTTTTGCTGTTGTAACAAAAAATGTTGGTATTGTGAACAAATATTAGTTGTAGCAACTATAACTTTGTGTTTTGTTAGACGAACAAAATCACTTTTTAGAATGATATTTACTATAGTCACATGTCACACAGCCCAAAAGTGACCCTGTGGCTCAAATTTGCCATAAATCCAATTATGGTCCTTCCGGAAAAAATCAAATCCCAAAACCAAAATTTGCCCGGCCAATTTTCAAATATCCAATTCCAAAATACAATTTTTATTTACTCTTCCTTTTTCCAAAATTTAAAATTAAATTATAATAAAAAAAATTATTTGTCCAAATTTGAAACATGACAATATAAACTAATATTTTTGTTTAGCACTTACTAATTATTTTGCTATAGCAACAAAAAAACTTTGTTGGGCCGATTTTAAACAATTACATTTTCAGAGATGAAAGGTACAATGAGACGGTCATTGTTAGCCAAACAACTGATGACTCTAAGGTACTTGCATATGACCGTCTCCGTACTTCGGAGGGTACGTAAAGCCGGCGGTCCCGCTGGGTTGATTATTTGCCTCAAAATCAACTATTAAAAACGGGGTTACAGGAATTCCCAAATCCAGATTGAGCAACCGCGGGGTCTAAATGCTGGAACCTTTCTCACTTAGAGAAAGAGGCTGATTGCCCTGCAGTGAACAGAAGAGGCTGAAGAGAGAGAATAAGAGAGACCTTTTCAGGGCGGCATTCTGGTGCATGCTTTTCGGAGACGTCAGAGTTTTAGAGTTAATTTAAAACTCCTTAGTTATAGTTGTTACATGATCTACAATCAGTTCGGTTTCTCGATTTTGCTTTTAATTTTCCAAAAAAAATTTTCCAAAAACAAATTTACAAAAAAAGGCAGCGGTCGGCAACCTGTATTGGCCCGCGGGCCACATGCGGCCCGCAGCCCTCCACTTTGTGGTCCGTGGCTGTTTATAAATCAGCCTAAATAAATAATTACGCGCGCAAAATTCAAGTGGTTTAATTTTTTCTATTATATTTCCTCATTTTTGTCATTAAAGCAAAGTTGGCAATTTTCATTGGCCAGTTGGCAAAAATATTAGTTGTTACAAATCGCACAATGTGGCCCTTGCCTGCCAAAAAGTTGCCAACCGCTGTTCTAAGGCCTTAAGAGCAACTTTCATATAATCGTCTCCGTGCTTCGGAGGGCACGTTAAGCCGGCGGTTCCCCTGGGTTGATGATTGCCGTCATCAATTATCAAAACCAGGGTTACAAGCATTCCCCAATCCGGATTTAGCAACCATGGAGTCTATGCTAAAACCTTACTCCAAAAGGGGAAGGCTACATCCAGCAGTGGATTGACATAGGTAAATCGTGATCGTTATATATATATTTGTCAGTGGCGGTCTCTCGAACTGCTTCCCCTGCATCAAAAGTCACTGCAGGCCACTGATATTTGTACTACAGTCCCAGCAAGCCCATGGCTTTTTTGTAGCCGTATTTCCGTTATTTTCTGTTATAAGCCATTGTCTAAAAGTCATTGACAAAACCATTGTCCGGCGAAAAATTGGAGGCGAACAATTGTCCCGACAGGGATGTCCCAACCATCGCAGCTTAAATGTGCCTTAACACAACATCTAACTATGATTGGTTCTCCATATACTCTTGATCTGACCTTGTTTTCCTTTCCACATTATAATTTATAATATACAATATAATTTTCTTCAAGCCTTCCTCTTCCACACTTCCAGCATCGCTTGAAGAAATGCAAGAGTGCAAAGTAGAGTTACATAGTATGCTATTTCCAACAGGCATTCGATAAAGTTTATAGAAAGGAGCTGTACAGATCGCTGGAAGATTCTGGATTTTAGATGAGAAAGCAGAAAAGATCCTTACGCGCAATTAGACTATTAAATCAGGCCCATTATACTAGTACCTCCGAGACAGCAGCTCCTCGTCAGGAAAAACAAATAAATTTTGGCACTGCTTCTGATCAGACCAAAAGTCTTCTAACATGGCACCTTTCGCTGACGTGCTTTAAATCACATACTCCGCTGTTTAGTCAGCTTTGTTCCATCCATGACACCTGAGATTGCCTACAAATCCCAGTGTGTTAAGATGTTTTTCAGTTTTCAGTATCTAGTTAAGATCCCTGGAATTGCTCGTAGTTTAATAAAAATAAACCAGAGGGTGCTTTTATCGCTGCCCTTCTTTGCTTGCCTGCATTGAGTTGCTTTTGCTCATCTGTTGGTTTTGACAGATGGTACAATTATTAGTTCCGGGCCGCAGAAAAGACTGTTGATGGAACCTTTCTTACCAGCTATTCCACTTTTGTGATACCCTTACTTTGGTACTCTTTCATCCACAAAAAAATGACATTTAAGTTTGATACCTCATTCAGTGTCCAAATGCAGTCTATCACCAAACCAGAAGCGACCTTGTGACTCCCAAGTGGCACAAGTCAAGTTTGGCAAAAAGTATTCCTGCTCCGACCCAACATTATTTTTGGAACCGTCCGAAAATCGTAGGTTTCTATTGAATTTAACAGGATAGTTTATTTTCTGTTAGGTTCAAGGTGCAGCAGAGATACTCTAGCTGAGTAATTGTCTAAGATCCGCATATGACCAAAAGTTCTTCGCCTATAGTTCCACAATCCCCGGCTGCGCAGTCTATAAGGGCAGCTGATTTTTGTTTTCAAATATTTTCCTCAAAACCTATTGAGGAAAATTACCTTTTGCTCTTTATCTGTTGTTTATCTGAATATAGTACTATATTGTAGAAGCTGATCGGCAATTTAAAACAGTTGGCCAATTTTAAATCACGCGGGCAATGGGAGCACGTCTATTGGCTCGATTAGGTCACGTGTTGACTAAGCCGTTGCGCAAGCGGAAGCCAATCTGAATTTTACAGTGACGGTTGCATCAAAAGAAAAGTCATCGCCGGTTGTTAAGTTCAGGTAAAATATAACTTTTCTTTTCCTTAATTTATTTAAAATGAAATGTATGTTCCAAAGTACACGGATAAGGTGATCTTGAAAATAATTTCCAATTGATTGGACATAATTTGTCAATCACTCATTTGCATTCAAGGGTGAAATTTCATGAGGTAGAATAACCATGAAAACCTTTTTCCATTATGGGAAAAAAGTAATTTGGAGACTCTTCTCAGTTTTCACTGAATTTTCTACTTGGTTTCTGGATTATACCTGTATTTGCATTTTCTGCATTCATTTATCCATTTTCACCATAAATGTACTTATTGTACCGTCATAAATTGGGATGTGCCTCTTATTCCGTTTAAATATTATTTTATGTCCTAAAATGTATTTATTTCAGAAACGAACAATTGTGAATATCATGTATCCTTCAAGCGAAGTCACATTAATCAGGCATTGCTTTTTGGCCTTTGTGGATGAACAGCGGAAAAAACTAAAGCATTTAATGGGTAAGTTAATTTTGAAATAAAAGTGTCAAGTTTTTTCAAAAGTATGATTCATTTTTATTTTCTGATTAAAGGAATTGAAGTAGGGACGTCTGAATTAACTACTGAGTCGGATAATGAAGACCATCCTGCAAAAGCTACTAAGTAAAAGTATTCTATTTTTGTCAATTTTTCTTTATTTAATTTGTTTAGGTCAACATATTTTGATAACGGGCTCGACTCTAAAAAGGATGAACCATCTCCACCCTTCAGACCTAATATTTTACGGAAGAATCCTCCTTTAATATTGAAATTGAAAAAGCAGCATGCGGAAGAAAACGGAATAAAGAAGTGCAAAACCGAAAGGGAGGCAGACACGACCATAGATACTTGGACGGCGGTATTAGAACATCTTGACCAAAATAAGCAAGATGAATAGAAGTAAATTAGATTAGGTAACACTTTTTTGTAAAGAAAAACTGTTTAATAAATTCTAATTAATAATTGTTTAATTCTGTCTAATTGATTAACTTTATTTCGGGGAATCACTTGGAGTGAAATTCTTATCGGTTATCATAGAAAGTACAAAATGAATATAATGAGAAATAGAAAAACAGAAGCTACTTTGATAATAACCAAAGTAAAAAGAAAAATTTTTTAAATTTTCTTTTCAGAAAAAAATTTAATAGGTTACCCAAATGTCCGGTCATCATATTTTGTTTGTATTTAACAGTAAATTATACCTTCTATCAAATATAGAAAAAAAATGAAGAATAGCGTAAATAATTTAAATTAATTAATTAGATTAAAATCAATAAATAATTCAATGAATCAAACTCGGACTTGGAATAAATTTAAAATGTGAGTTAGAACCCTCCTAGTCTCACTACTAATGAGAATAATAATAATTAAAATTTTAAAATTTATAGGATTTTTAAATAAAATCAATAAATTTTAAAAAATAAAAATTAAATTAAATAAAATACAGCAAAAATAATGGAAAATTGTTACATAGCTGTAGTATAAAACAAATAAATTATATATTGAATTTATGCTCTGGGAGTCATATACATATTTTTATAGCTTTTATAAACTTGTAAAAGTATTTTTTTCTGTGGGATTAAATCATGCCGAAGCTTACATCGTGTAGGATGTACTTAACAAAAGTCAAGGTGCAGTATATTAATTACTTTTACTTATACTCGTAATGTTAAGCAGAATTAGTTTACAAAGTTACATTTTTGTTATGAAATATTTTAAACTCAATTTATTATTAATCATAATTTTTAATTTAATATTTTTTATTTTTTTTATAATTTCTTCATTTTCTTCTCTATTGGAAGTAATTTTTTTCAAATTAATAATTTTAATTTTCACCAAGTTCATACTTCCTATTTTATAAACCCAAAAATAGCATGGTGGTCGCGTGATCTATCAGATGTAGATACTTCTCCCACATTACATATCCAAAACTTAACGTAATAAAGTTAAATTTATGTTAATATTTTGTAGTAGTATTATCATTATCTGTTATCTGTCCAAAAATTGAAAAAAAAATCGGTTCCAATTATTATTATCAATATCTCACTATCATCCTACCTTTGAAATATCCATTATTTCTCTTCTTTGATTTCTGCTTATGAATATCCGTTTTATACCTACTTTCTAATATACTCGATAAGAACACACTCTGAGTAATTCCCCGAAATAATTGTATCCCAGTCAAGTATCAACAATATTTATTAAACAATTTTTTACAAAAATTTGTTAACACAACTTAAGTTTTAAAAACAAACAAATTAAAATATAACAGGTTTGCGTACGAACCTGTTACCGAAGGGCCAAAGGTAGGTAGCAGGTTGGAAGCAAACCTGTTCCTGTAAAAATAATCTTCTACAGCTGAGAAAATCATTTTTGCAAACTTTCAGTCGCATGTCCTGAAAAAAAAAAATTAGTACAAGCAAACTATTGAAAATAAAAAATTACCATTGAGCAAAATATTCCCTAAGTGTTAACACTTTCTTTTCTTCTACCTTGTTTTGGCCACAATTTTCCTTATCCAATAGTTTTGCTACAATCTTCTTCTTTTTTGTCTCTTTTTTGGCTTTAGGCTTCTTTGCTACTTTTTTTTCTGCAACTCCCTTTTTTATTTTTGAAATTACAGAAACCTTCCTTTTTGGACGATGAGGGCTGTAGGCTGGAGATGGTACATCCTCCTCTTCTGATTCAAGTATATCAGTGAAAACTTTTGATCTAGACATATTTTAAAATAAAGAAAAATTAACAAAAATAGGATATTTAACCTCTTAGGTCTTGCAGAACGGCGGGTACTACGGCTTGGTCCAGCTGGAGATGGTTCATCCTCCTCTTCTGATTCAAGTATATCAGTGAAAACTTTTGATCTAGACATATTTTAAAATAAATAAAAATTAACAAAAATAGGATATTTAACCTCCTAGGTCTTGCAGAACGGCGGCTACTACGGCTTGGTCCAGCTGGAGATGGTTCATCCTCCTCTTCTGATTCAAGTATATCAGTGAAAACTTTTGATCTAGACATATTTTAAAATAAAGAAAAATTAACAAAATAGGATATTTAACCTCCTAGGTCTTGCAGAACGGCGGATACTACGGCTTGGTCCAGCTTCACGGGCGGTATCAGTCGACGTCGCTACTTTTACATCTTAAATCAGAAACAAAATTAATCATAAGTTAGAAAAAAAAATCTTTCGTTATTATTCAAAATTATTTCAAAGTTAACTTACTTAAAAGTTTCTTCACTATCATTTTTTGATCCTTCATGTAAGCCACGTAATGATTTCCCACTATATTTTCCTTATTTTGACCAGCACGATGCATATTTGTAGATATCTGCAATTTATAAATCTTGAATGAAAATAGTATATTGAGGAGTGCCAGTTTGCATCATTCAAGGTGAAATGAAGAAAAAATAATAAAAGAAAAAAAATCCAAGTAAAATAATCAGCCAATCAGTTTTGGCCAAAAATATCTTAATAGGATTCAGTGTAGATTGCTATGATTTACTGATTTATTAAAAGAATTTCTGTTGTTTTGGTTTATCTTGGAAAAAAACGCGGACCAAAATCCTTTCCAAAAATAAAATGACTTTAAAGTCAAAACCAAGAATATTAAAGGTTATGTACAGCTGCAACCACATCTATGTCGGAAGACCCAACCCATAAGTAAACGGAATAAGAACCACTTTCCGATTTAGGTAAAACCACATTAACAGTTTGTGGGGCAAACTGGCATTTTGACCATAATCCTCAATTTTGTGGTGCAAACGGATGTTAAATGCAGTTGATTTCAAGTACTCGGTAAAAATTTAAAAGAATCTACAATTTCTTTTCCCATCATGGAAGAAAGTTGTTGTGGTTACTGTTCATCTCTTGAAATTTCATCCCCGAACGCGAACGAATAATCCACAAATTATACATAATATTATTCTTTCAAAATCATCTTATATAATATATGCACTTCGAAAAATACATTTTATTATAAATAATAAAGAGAAAAATGTATATTTTACCTGAATTTAATAACCAGCAACCACTTATCAAACAAAAGGAACGCTTCTTTCTATACAACTGTCATTGCACAGTTTCGATTGGCTACCGCTTGCGCATCCGTTTGTCAACACGTGACTTAATAGAACCAATCGACATACTCGCATTGTCCACGTGATTCAAAATTGGCTAATTCGTTTAAATTGTTACTGATGAGTTACTATAGTATTTTATCCAAATAAAAAATGTAACTTCCATTTGGCCTGACTTGTAAAATGTTTATTACATGTTAGGTCAATGACCATATAGTAAAAATTAAAACTGGGAATTTTTACCATTTTTGTATTCGAATATTCATTGAACAAATTATTCAAATGTTCAGTGTTATTCAGTATCCGAATATTCAAATAATTCGAATATTTGAAATATTCCGTTTTTGAAAATCGGTCGGTTGAAAAGGCTCTAAAATTTTTCTAACTGCTATGAGTAGTCGTTTTTGAGAAAATAACGTTTAAAAGTGTGATTATAATATACAATATACAATTATATATACTACATATACTACAATATACAATAGTGTATTGTACATACATTGTACTATATTGTACATATACTATTGTATATTTTTATATTATATATATAAATCTTAACTTGTGAAAATTAATAATATTAAAAACTTCAATATAATATATTATAACATATTATATAATAGGTATAATATAGTATATAATATAATATAGTATAGTATATTATAGTATATATAATATATTACATATATATAAAGAGGTTTGAAACTAAACAGCCCAAGTGCATTTTTTTCAAATGGACTAAATGTTGTTTGGGATTCCCGAAGTTCCTTTCTGTCGAATGTAAAAATTATTGAACATTTACATGTATTATTAATTTATGTTAAAATAGAATACAAAAAAAAATATACTGTAGATATAGTATTATATATTTTCCAATTAAATGTCACAATAAATAAAAAAATACAAAAAATCCATTCCTGCAGAGAATTGAACCTGGAACCTTCCAATCCACACTTTTAAACTCTTTTTTCTCAGAAACGATTGCTCATAGTATTTAAAAACCCAGGTGCTTCCCTTAATTTTAATGCACTTTTCACGGTCATTAGCCTAGTATGTTAGCTGAATAACTGCTGACACTAAGGTACCCGGATCGAATCCGACAAGAGTTTAAAATTTCTTATGATCGTCTCCGTGCTTCGGAGGGCACGTAAAGCCGGCGGTCCCCCTGGGTTGATGATTTGCCCTCATCAACAACAAACACCAGGGTTACGGGCACATCTGAGACGAGCCTAGCCAGCTACCTCAGATGTAAAACAACTAATGTGCTCATAGTAATAGTGACTTCGGTTCCTCTTCGATAGAAGACAGCTAGAAGTCAAGGCAAACAGGAGCTATCCTAGCTTAAGAAGAACCTACCCAAGCTTGTTCCAATCCTAGAATTACAAAGGGAGTACATGACTTCGGGATGAGACTTTGTAGGGTTTTAGTCAGTAAAGGGTCATCAATTGTTAAATTAAGAAAGTGCAATAGCCAATAATATTTAAATTAATAATTTTATTTTTTATTTGAATATAATCAGTTATTGTCGAAGCTGATCAGCAATTTAAAAGAAATACAATTTTGAATCCAGCGGGTAATGCGAACATGTCGATTAGGTCACGTGTTGACTAAACCATTACACAAGCGGTAGCCAATCAGAATTTTCCAAGGGCAGTTGAATTTATTTCGGAGGTGGTCGCTGGTTATTAAATTCAGGTAAAATATAAGTTTTATTTTATTTTTCAATTATTTATATTGAATTAGATTTTCCAAAGTACATATAAGGTAATTTTGAAAAATATAATTCGGAGAGAAAATTCAAGGTGGAAGGTACTTTCTTAAGTATTTTCACCAAAGTACTTAAAATCATATTTTATATATCTGTTTCTGAATTACCCAGTTGACGTAGTTATCACGTAAAATTCACGAGATTTTGACGGATTCTGATATAACAATTCCAACTGGATATTGCTGTAGTTAATGCCCGTTTACACCACAAAATCTAGTTTTTCGTTTACATAAATTGGTTTTTTCCAATGTAGTCATTTCAAAAACCAAAATTTCAGGTAATGAATCCTTCTAACTGTAACCTGAAAGGCCCTAAAACTAGAAGTTCTTTGGTCCTAGAAAAGCAAAGAAAAGTAATCCGTTCCTGATCAGTAAGATAACTTTGAAATAATAGCAGCAAGTTTTTCTTAAAAATTATGATTGATGTTTAAGCTATTACAACTTTTTTTCTGATTAAAGAAATTTTAATGTTGCCCAAGATCACCAGCCGAAACCTTCCTGCAGACCAGACCAAGTAAAATATTCTACTTTTATCAATTTATCTTTATTTAAAAATATGTTTAGGTCGCATTCTTTCGCTGATGGACCCGACTCAAAAAGGAATGTACCATCCCCTCCCTCGGCATTCAAATAGGATGCGAGAGGTTTCCATTATTGGTTAAGTTGATAAAGGAATTTACAGAAGGAAGATGACTTCTTGGTTACTTGTAGATAAATCAACTCCGGGAAAAAGTCACTTGTAACAACAAATAATTAGCACCATGGTGTGCGCCGCCACTGCTTGTTTTGTGAAAGCAGAATTGAAACTGAAAAAATTGATTGCTAAAAATTAAATAAATAAAAATAGTAGATTGCTTTATTATGATCGAAGACAAATTTTTTACAAATAATAATTAATCAGAATTCACATTTCAATAATTTTATTTTGCAAATGATTACAGAATTGTACAAATAAAATCAGAATCAAAGTTTTTAAACATACACAAGTATCGCGAATTTCATCAAGAAATGGTTTATGTAACAATTCAAATACAACAATCAAAATATTATATTAATGAAAAATGTGAATAAACAATTTGTAACAAATACTTAGTACTCTCAACATACAAATTTTTGGTTAACAATTCAATTAGTTAGTGTTAAATCTGATATCGAATCTATGGTATCTTTTAAAGAAGAGCTATCGGTTTCTGATTCTTTTACAATAGTTGATAAGACTAATTGTTGGACAAAACGACTACGTTCAGAACGTATCTCATCGGTAATATTTTGGTGTGACATTTCTTCCAAAAAACCAGCTAATAGAAAATTAGATGGTAGGGTTGGTGATGAAGACGTAGTTGAGCATGATTGTGCAATACTGACTGATGGTTTTAACATTACTGTATGTGCGGTATTTGAATCCGTATTAGAAATAGTATCTCGTGAAGCAGTTTGACTACTATGGGCTTGACGGCGAGGGATGCGTTCCATTTGATGTCGACTAATATTCACTTGTTGCCGTTCCAATTGCAATTGCATCTGTAACTGTTGCAGTTGGGATGGCGTATTGCTTGATGATGTGCCAGTGGTGCGTCGCACACCAGATAATTGTGACAACAATTCTGCAATTGGATCAACAGATTCTCGAGATGATGGTGATAACGAAGATAAGGCGCCAGTACTAAAAACACTATGTAAGCATATCTATCACAATATAAAATGGGCTACACAATATAATAAAGTTTTTAAATTTCAATAACAAATTTCAGAAAACACCCAGTAATTTCAATAAGTACAGTCTGTCCATCTTTACTGCTATGAGACGAAGAATTTCAAGATAACCAGTGAAACCATAATAATTCTAAAAATTGATGACTTCACAATCAAGATTGACTGTGACAGACAGTCTATTTTGACATTATCTACTCAAGGGTTGCACTCATCTAATCAGACCGATAGGGTGTCCCTGGATACACTTTACATAATTTCAGTAGTGATAGAAGACACTTTTCTAAGAAAAATATGTAACAAAAATTTATTTCTAAATTCAAACCCTCGGGAGTTAGGCCACTTGAAAGCATTTTTTTAATTTTCACCTTCATAATATGACCATGGCTCCGAAAATATTGATTTTTTAGTTAAAATGGTTTAGTGTCCGGGGACACCCTCTATCATGAAGTTGGCCACCCCTGATATAGATCATGCAATTGATTACTTAACAATTGTTAAAACTGAAATTTTCATCTTAATTATAGTTGTTTAACTTCTTCGATAATTTGTTATAATATAAAAAGTTATACTTGGGTTTTTTTTCAAAACATTTAATGTGTGTATAATTTAAATTTCAAACCAACATTACTTTTATTTTTTGTTAACAGGTTTGGTTAGAAGTCAGGAAAACTACATTAAAAATTACCCACTAGGTCGGAAACTTCCCTAAATATTATAAATTTAAGCACAAAATGCAATGGAACAATTGCAATTTCTCGAAAACTACTACCAACTTGGTTTGAATTGTATCCATTGTAAGTATGCAGTAATTCAGTGCATAGACGATCACTTGGCTGAAGCCAAGATGACGTAGTAGGGAATTTAATTAAAATAAAATAATTTATTATGAATAAACTAATTTATATTTTAATTTATTTTATTATTATAGATTTAAAAATAAAAAAATTGGAAATAAAAGGAAGATCGACTGGAATTAAAACCACAATTTTAATCACAGGCATTTGCGTCGCAGTTGAACATGCTGTTGTCATAAAACAATGAATTGTAAATATTTGTATTGGCTTTACAAATATTAACAAAATCAACAATTTCAATCATAAAGTTGGTAGGACTTCGCAGCTGAATGTGACTACATTTGATGATGGGAACCGGGTGTACTAGCATTATAAATGTTGAAATTTTTATTAAAAAAATAAGCAAAAGTTTATCATAAAGCAGACTGCATACTCTTAGATATGTCTCAAGTGATACCGCATCAATATCTCCGTAGATACCATGCAGTATCACCATGTTTAGCATGGTATGTGCGCAGAGCCTGCTTTTTGAAAATAAAATTATAAAAAAATTATTAAAAGAGCAGCCTATTTTAAAAAAATTTGATAGAGTAACTGGCATAAATGACAGTTAAATTATCAATAATTATAAATTTGTTATATTTACCTGAAATGCATGTTTGATCTTTGAGCTCGACCAGACCGAGTGGCACTTCTACCGGAACCTAAGTGTGAGGTATGAGGAATGCGCCTAACACTATGGACACGTGTAGCAACAGGCTCATCTAAGAATGAAATCAAATCTCTTGGACCGGTACGATGCTCTAATGTAAGATGCCCGGCGAAATCATCTGTCATGAGATTGGGATCCCCTCCTGGCATAGCTGCACAAACTGGACAAACCTAACAATTAAATGTGTCAGGCATAAAACTTCGATAAGTAAATTATACTTACGACTTCAAAAGTAGTATCAACGTGGTCTGTAACAACATGTTCTTGTAAAGTGGTATCTGTAAAACCCATTCGGGAACAATATGGGCAAGTGTAAGCTTGAGGTTGTTCGACATTAGCCAATGCTTCGCCACCATAATAAAGCTCTAAAATGTCAAAATAAAATAAAAATGTAAATGAACACTGAAAATGAATTTACCAAAATCTGCTCTGGTTAATATACATTGCATTGGATGATCAGCACTGTGTCGTGTATTTGTTGCGGCAGCCTCATAACATACCGAACACAGATCATAATCATAACATAATAAGCATTTGTAACGTCTACCTCTGAAATTTCCTTTCAAGCAGGAATCACAACTTACACCTACAATATGATACATTGCAACTTACTGACAAACACAAATTTTAAAATACAAATTTAAGTGAGCGCAAGTGACGGTTACATATTCGGAAAACCGTCAATCATAACCTCATATAATTTAAGGGTTTTCAGCACAAACTTTTAACAAGTGATAAGCACTTTTGATATAAAAACAAAAATAAAACAAACCAATAACCTCAACGTACCTTCGTGGCGATTCATAATTAATTTCCATTCATAAATGGAAAATTATCTACAATTAATAAATTTTATAATAGTTTGTCACTTCTGTAAAACGGAAAATGAGATTAGATACTAAATTGTAATTATTGAAATGCGATATTCATTTTCATAAGTGGTAATGTATGGTAATGTCATTTCAGTATGTTTTTTGACAACCTCATTGTAGTTACCGGAACTACAGATAGGTGTATTTACCGCAGAATATAAAAATTACTGCACTTGAAATCATTTAATCATAATAAATTAATATTGTATGAAATTGGTGAATCATGTAATTGCAAATACGAAATCAAACATGCTACAAGGGGTGGACTGGCAATATGGTTTTTCAACATTATAAATTGAAATCGGAGATCATTAATCTCCGTTACTACTAGTCCGATATATACAAGTGAAAAGAAATCTCTGAAAACTTAAGAAAACTCCCGAAATTCGACTGATTGAAGTCTAAAAGCCATAGGAATCATAATAACAATGAATGCCTCGGATGCCAAAAATTGTTATTTCTTTCCAAATTTTTCGTTTGTTTTCCCTATCCTAGAATACGATAAGCTTTTTCTTTTACTCTACTTTTAATTTTTTCACTAAACTTCCGCATCTTTGTACCACATAATTAATAATTTAATGTTTTAGTTTAGAAGTCAGAAGATGCTCTGATGATTGATGAAGAGCCAAAGTGAGTTCAATTTTCAGCAATTTCTTGTATGATTTTAAAACATGAAACTCTATTATTTTATTTTTCAAAGTCAAATAAGAAACTTCTTATTTTTTTTAACTGCTGCCACTAAGGTACCCGGTTCGAATCCGGAAAGAGTCTAAAATTTCTTATGATCGTTTCCGTGCTTCGGAGGGCACGTAAAGCCGGCGGTCCCCCTGGGTTGATGTTTTGCTCTCATCAACAAAAAATCCAGGGTTACAGGCACATCTGAGATAAGCCTAGCAAGCTGCCTCAGATGTAAAGCAATGATATGCTAACAGACTTCGGCTCTGTCTTCGATAGAAGACAGCCTAAGTTCAAGGCAAACATAAATTTTGAAATAGAATTTCCGGGATCCACAATTAATTTCAAACAATGTGATGCTGCTATAACAAAATAGGAATTTTATAAATAGATTTTAGAAATTGCACATTTATTATTCCTAAATAATACATACAAAAATACTTGTACATTTATAAAAATTAAAATAAGAATTAAGTAGTCATTGACACATTAGATTTAAGGTTTAAGGTTTCACATTAGGTTTTAGATTAGGAATGATTAAATTAAAATAATCGCTTTTCATACGAAAACAGACTGTGGACATTACCCTCTAATTGAGCCGAATGGGAACGTCTCTCAAATCGTAATTCTCCATTGTACGTCATGGATCTTAAGGAATTTAAAGATCTTGCCCCAAGATCTTGACAGGAATGCTTCACACCACATTGCAAATAAGGAACAAAACTCAAAATTGATCCTTTATCCACAATTGAACCGCTTACACCTTGAGCCACCTTTACTTTGTCTTTTTGGCTAAAATGCTTAATTACAGAAAAAGAAAAATAATTGAAACAAATTAATTACTTGTGAAAGTATCTGTCCATTGCTGCACCCTGTGCATCTTTACGATCCATTGCTTCCAAACTGCCCATACCTCGATATTTTTTGAGTCTCACTCCATCAGCAAAAAAATATTCGCCTGGAGCTTCAGTTGTACCAGCAAGAAGTGATCCCATCATAACTACAAAATTTTTTTATAAGATTATTATTTTTTCTGTACTCAAGTAAGGGGTTTAAACAAAGAAAATTTCATTTCCGATCGCTGGGCTACAGCATGTAACAATTTAAAATAATTTTTAATCTAACTTGCAAAATTTGAAACTTATACAAAACAAAATTTTTAATTTATGTTCTTCGAAATTAATAAAACTTGCCTGTTGATGCTCCCAATGATATTGCTTTAACAATACAGCCAATGGATTGAATTCCACCATCGGCAATGACTGGAACCCCAAATTGTCTTGCATATTCGGCCACTTTATACACTGCTGTAGCTTGTGGACGACCGACGGCCATGACTTCTTGTGTTATACAAATACTTCCACTACCCATTCCCACTCTCAAAGCATCCACGCCAGCATCAATCAAACTCTTAGCTTGTTTCACTGTAACAACTATAAATTTTGATTAAGAAAACCTGTACTGTAAGTGTAATTCCATACCATTTCCTCCAATAACTTGCACCGAAGGATGCGTCTTCTTGATGAATTTTACCATTTCGATTTGATAAACCGAATTTCCCTGAGATGAGTCTAAAATAACAACATCCACTCCTGCATTAACCAAAACTGCCAATCTGTGCCTATCATTTTCTCTGGTACCAATGGCTGCACCCACAATCAACTGTTTATTATCATCTTTCGAAGCAATGGGGTAGTTTCGTGCTTTTTTCAAATCTGTCCGTGCAATTAAAGCTATTAAATTTCCCTGGGAATCAATAATAGGCAGTTTTCCTTTTTTGCTATTTTCCAATATAGAATTTGCTTCGGTCAAGGTTACACCAACTTGAGCAGTAATGAGATTTTCCAATTTGGTCATGACCTGAAATTAAAACTTGCTAAAAATTGTAAAAATGGTTTGAGGAAAAGACTAACATTTTCCAACTTTACATTCAAATTTGCCCCTTCTTCCAAGAAGTCAATATCGCGTGATGTAACAATTCCTACTAATTTACCACCTAATTTACCGTTTTCTGTTATAGGAGTTCCACAATAACCATGGGTTTTTTTTATTTTTACAATATCCAATACAGTGTTTACTGGTGATAATACAACCGGGTCACGAATAAAACCGTGCTTGTATTTCTTAACTTTTAAAACTTCATTAGCTTGAAATTCTGGTGTGCAGTTGTGATGTATAATTCCGATCCCACCACATAAGGCCATTGAAATAGCCATATCGGATTCGGTTACCGTATCCATAGGAGAAGACACTAATGGGGCCTTCAAAACCAATCGTTTGGTTAAGTGACAACTTAAATCCTATGGAAAATAATTTAAAATATCTAATTTCAAAAATGATGAGTTTTTCACTCACCACTTCCTCTGCAGCAAAGTCAATGTACCCAGGTAGAAGAATAAAGTCGCTAAAAGAAATAGAATAAGTAAGTACTGCATTTTACTCACACAAACAATATTGCTTGATATTAATACTTTAATATCCGAGTTTATTTATTTAGTTTATTTTCAGCGAGATGATATGCGGAGGGAGTACATTGATCTAGATTCAAACCCGCGCTACCTGGACGATTAGTTTTATTGAGTGGAACTCCCTAGAAACCATATTGGGTATCAGCTGCAAATAGTAACCATCGTGGCTGGTGACTTGTGTGGCTTATTAGCATTAAGTTGCTTTTTCTGGATTCAAACCTTGGTATACAAATCGAGTATACTTGTACAAAAACAAATTTCCCCCTGAGGGAGGAATCGCTGGGAAACTTTAATGCAAAAGTGAAGGGAATTTTCAGGAAAATTTAGAAAATCTTAGGAATACTATAATGGGCAGCCTTTTGTTCTTTTTACTTTTTCGGAAGAAAATATTGAAGTAATCCAGGAATAAACTCTACATATGGGATACGCCGGCTTTACGTGCTCCTGGAAGCACGGAGACGGTCATGTGAAAGTTTTAAACTAAAAAAAGTCAGCAGTTGTTCGGCTAACCTACTAAGCTAATCACCGTCTCAATGGTTCATCAATCATCATACTGGTTCTTATTGGTTAAAATTTTAGATTTTTATCTGGTACACCATCAGCACTATTTAGCGTTGAAGCGTTATTTTGCTAAAATTCCAAACTTGAAAAATTTTTAGAAAAAAACGGAAGTAAATCTCAGGTTTGATATTTCGTATACCAATACAAGGTCCAATCCAAGGGGTAAATATCTCGAAAATTTCGTGTACATTTATTTGGAATTAATTCCCTTGGAAATCTCTGGAATTTCTTGCAAATCATAGAAATTCTTTAGATTGGAACTAGTTTAGAAATCAAAGGTGGATCCAAAAAAATGAAACATGAGGAGGGGATTAGATAGCATCGTTACCCTCCCGCCCTTCCAAAATGTTGGCAGGCCAACTTAAAATATTGGAAATTCGAGAAAATTTAGAAAATTCAATTATTTTAGAAAATCGAGAAAATCTTAGGAAAGCCAAGGAAATCTCAGAAATTTGAAAAAGGTAAAAACAAAACTTATCTCGATTATTCTTAAGATTTCCTAATTTCATAAGATTTTCCTTCACTTTTGTATTTCATGATTTCCCTTCAGTTTTCCAGCAACAAACTACGGAGAAAGCATCAAAGAACCCTGGTGTACTAACTAGTGAAGAGAAATCTGAAGATATTCGAGGAAATTTCAGAAAATCATAGAGTTTTAAAGTCTTAGAAAAGAAAATCAGAAGAAATGTAAAAATTCCTAGGAAATTTTAAGAAATTCAAGAAAATCTTGAGGAAGAGGAATAGCCAAGCAAATATAATTTTTTTTTCAAATTTCCCTTTCGTTTTGTATATGACAATTTCCAGTTGGTTTTGCACTTGGTTAAAATCGAGGGGGAATTTGGGGTAATAGTGAAAGGAAATCTACAGAAAACCGGAAAATTGTTAAGAAATCCCAGGAAATCCAAGAAATAGAAATATCAAGAAAATCTTTGAAAATTCAAGGAAATGTAGAAAATCTTAGGAACTCGGGAAAACCCAAAGAAATCTCAGAAAAATCTAGAAAGTTTCGGGATCTTAGGACATCTTGTGGAATGGAAAATCACAGAAAATGTAGAAAATTCTAGGATATTTTAAGAAATCTAGAAAATCTTAGAAAATCGAAAAAATAAAGAAGCTCAGATTTTCTAATTCCTTGTATTTTCTATTTCTTAAGACTTCCTCAAATTTCCCTTCAGTCGTACACAAGAGCAGATTCAGGAGAAATTCACAGGTGAGGTAAATGAGGCTGGGGAGGGTAAATACATAATTTTTTAATAAGAATTTAGATATGTTTCTTACATTAAAAAAAAAATTTAGTAATTTTATTGGTTTTTATGGGTCATTGGGGGGGGGGGGCAGTTACCCCGTTACCTCCCCTTTGTTGGAAATCATTGGAATTCAATGGAAATTATTTTGAGATATTTACCCCTTGGTCCAATCTCTTTATAAAAATATATTAGCTTGCAGACACTTCCCTTTCCTGCAAAAACTTTCACTTAAATATGCCACATTTCTACAAGAAAAAGTCAACATTTAGGGTGGAATTTCACCCTTTAGAATTACATTTAGGTGAAAATGGGTAAGCATCATTCTTGTAGCCTGTTTCTTTGTAAAAAATTTCTTTTAGGTTAAATAGGAGATGAAATGCAAGAAATTCTGCTACTATCAATATGTTAATTATAGACAAAAATCAATTTTTACCGAAATAGTCGAACGACGGGATTAGACCACTTGATATGGAATAATCCAGCTACTTACTAAAATTACTTTCTTTCTTTTTAAGGCAGTGTTCCTAATTATTTCTACTCTGATTATTATTTTTAATCCTATGTATATTACTGTGGCGATTGTGTTAACTGATAACACAAAATCTATACTTAGATTGAACAAATTGGCTTGGGGTACAAGTCAATATGTACATTTTTGTGTTATAAACTTACAGGAAGAGACGGTCAGTCGACTCCTCCATCCCAGGGCTTCAGTCAGAGATATAACAAATAATGATTGGTTTCTTTTTTTTTCGTAACAGATTTTTTTTATAATCTTCAGTCTCTTTGCTACGGTAACACCTTCCAATTCAAGAAAATAAATAAGTTAAACCAAGAAATTGGGTGCTGTAGGCAGGTAAGTAAATTACATTTTTTTCTATTTGTCAACGATTTTTAAAATCAGTCTCTTTCATTAAATTTATCAGGTCCAAATGTGCTAGTTTTCAGTGACCGTCGAAAACTAGAGTTACTGGAAAATTCAGATACCGAAAAAATGGAAGTTAAGAATTTATTTCCAGAAGTCAAAATGTTTAAATCGTGTCAAATTAAGAAGAGAATTTCTTATTTACTAAACAAAAATGTATTTTCCAGCAAAAAGGTGGGAAATGTAACTACTCACTTATATGTTAATCCGCTTCCCTGTGCCATTAATTCCTTTGCACTTAATCCATCTTCGGGTAAGTCATTCTGCAAATTATCATTCGAATTCACCATGTAATCAGCCATTTTTGGAGAATTCTCTTTTCAAAATATAAAAATTAGAAAATCTACTTATTAAAAACACGTGTTTAAATACCTGATGAGTATTAATTTAATAGAGAACCACTGCTGACAGAATTTGCATATGAATGAAAAATAATTTCCAATTTCATTAAGATAACATTTCCTTTAAGTCTTTCCTTCCTCGGATATCATATGGCTTCACTTGCTTTAAAAACCGGATAAAAACATAAAAACCGGGCACCACATGTACGTTGGTTAAATTAAATACAATATTTTGTAGAATATAGTACTCAGGACCGGAATGGCCCCGATCGATAAGTTCTAATCAATTTAGATTTTTATGTCATATATAGGAAAGCATTTGGGTATTTCGATAGATATTTTTATTACCCGAGAATGATCTTCGCTTAAAGTACTCAACCCCAATTTTATTATTTTACATTTTGGGAGCCTCTGAAAAATATCGTATACAACCCGGACGTTATTATCCGATTTCAAGGTTTCGTATTGAAACCTGAATTCTGTAGCCTTCACACTTGGTTGTATAATGCTAATGCAATATTTGCATTAAATATTTACATCTGAAGATATTTATGGTAGAAGTACAAAATTAAATTATAAAATATCCGAGTAAAAATACCGCAGCGCATAAATTTATTCATATTAATGGTCAATTAAATTAAAAAATGTTAATTTATTTCAAGCAGAATCATGCATGTTACAGAAGCGTAGTCACTAAATTTTTATTTTACATATTTCTTTTTTACTGTCAGCTTTGTATACATTGCTAAGTAAATAAGACATTTTATTGACAAATTAAAAATAGAAACAATTGATTTTTCAGTCAAGAAAAAAAATAATTAATCCGCTCCTGGTTTGCAGCATCCATCTGGAAAACGATGACATTTATACCTCAATCCATGTTTACAATTCCACTAATAAAGTGGAATAATTAATACATAATTAGTCTCATTAGCAAGAGTATGAATTCTTAGAATACGCAAATACTTTGCAACCGCAAAACTGTACAATGTGTATTTACCACACTTTTAAATATTTTTTATATTTAAATTTTTTACTTGTTATGTGTTTATTATTTACAAGTGAGTATGGAATAAATATTCCGCATTCTAGTATAAAGGCAAATAAATATTTTTATTATAGTTAGTAGCGTCAGCAGTTTAAAATGCTATTCTTGCAATCGAGAAGATGAGTGCAAAAATTTTAATCTCTCTAACAAACACCTATACACCAAAGAATGCCCCTCGCAGTTTGGCACATGTTTTGCATCTACCAAAGGTTAAATTTAAATTTTTGTTTATGTTATTCTTATGCTTGCGGTATTTTAGGAAATGTAATAATTAGTATGGCATGCGAGGAAGGGTTCATCAACGACTGCAAAACAATGGACGATACTAAATATTGTTACTGCACGTCAAACCTCTGTAATGGAAAGGATTTAATAGTTGATGATGCCGGGTTAACCAACGATGATGAAGATTTAAACGAGGGAAGTGGCTTTAACACTTTCGTAAATACAGGGTCTACTACTACTACTACTAACAAACCGTACCAACCGACTATTCTACCACCCAATACAGGGAATTGTTTACACAGCGCATTTATTATTGTTACAATCGCAGCTTTGCTTTGGTAAATTTATTTTATCGTTTTTATTAGCCATACAGTATTACGTCTTTCCTGGAAAGATTTTTATTTGCAATTTTTTAAGGTATTTTTTTGTTATAAACAAACTTAAAAGTATTATCACGTACATAGCTTATTAGTTTTAAACTGCTTTACGCTTCGTTAACAGAATGCTCCACAATTCGTGTTTATAATTTGCTTCGATTATTCCATATCCTCAACATCGGGTAATTTCTCATAAAACTAGCCTTGTAAATGTGATAGACCATTATACCTTACGTGTAAGGCTCGGATTTTTAGGCACTCAAAACTTCCTAAATAGGCAGCAAAAAATTTAATTTATTCAATAATTTTGACTTTAAATATTTACATAAGAAATTAAAGCTTTTAATAAAATTTCTTCTGTTGTCCGTTAAAATTTGTTTGTATGCAGAGAATGACCGTTCTACGCCACAAGAAGTAACGGGAGCATATTTAAAATCTGGAGCATCTAAATAAGCTTTCAATTTCGTTTTTTCAAGAATAGCCCGGGTTTTTCACCAAAAGATTTTTTTTCTAAGCTCTTTATAGTTAGTAAGATAATCTTAAAATGAGCAACAACGTAAGCTAAATTTGTCTCAAGATTGTGCTTTCTCTGGTAAAACACTGCAGCCTCTATCCATCCCCATTTCGTCAGCACAGGCTCTGTGCTCGTAGGAGCACAACTCCTATGTTAACAATGTAAATTGCACATTTTGAAACCAGTTTTTGACATACAAAAATCGTTTTTACAGCAAAACTTTTTAGACATTTTTTGTTAAAAATTTCATTATCTTCAATTTTGTATCTATACATTTTTCTATTTTGTCGCCCCGTTCTTGGTTCTGAATTATATTCCATGGTTAAAATTAAAAAATAATTGAAATAAATATTACGGAATCAAAAAAGGCAAATTCCTACAAATCCAGGCCTTACTTATGTGATAAAATTTGAATTTTTAAACCTATGGGTATAGCCAGATAAGATGATGAAAAGCGTCCTTTGACAAAATTCAACGATGGAGCATCAAAAAGTACCAATCCAATCCAAATTTTAATCCTCTTTGGTTTTCAACCCGTAATTATTTTCTAGTTGATATAAAATTATAAAAAAAATCATGAAAATTGTAAATAATAAAATACGTGTCTATGAATTTTTTCATAATTTTTCAGCCATAATTAGGGCTTGAAAAATATTAAAAAATTTTTAAGTCCGATTTTTTATTGAAGTTAGTCTCCACTTTTGTTTTCTTCAAGAGACTTCTCAAATCTCTGAATTTTTTGAGATTTTTGGAAGGGTCATAGTCAAAAACAGTAAAAACCAAAATTTTGAATTTTTTCCTAGATTTCATTACCTTATATTCTTTGTAATGTTTAAATCGGTGGTAGCCAATCTTTTCAATGTGTTGAAAGCTAACTTAAATCAAACAATACACTGATATATTCGATACACAGTTACTCATAAAAATTTGGACTCTCCCATGTTAACAATGTAAATTGTACGTTTTAAAGAAATTTTTTATGAAATGACAGATCAAAAGGTATTTTTACCATCTTATCCAGCTACCCTTTAAATATTTTTTTCTATAAACTCAACAAAATTTGCGGAAGGGGAAGGGCAATTTACTCTTCCGTTGGTATCCGTCCGTACGTTCTATTTAATTTTATTTTGGATTTTGAAAATGAAGATTTCATGAACATTATTTTGAAATTTATTACTATAAATTATAACAAGTTATAATAACATCAAACTGTCCAGCAAAATGGAAAAATTCGTCCATAAATGCCCCTGTAAGCATCGACCCTATAACACTGAAGCCGAGTTATAACTCGATGAACGCGGTATTGTGGAACATACTGTATAAAATTTTATATATGGATAGTCTTCCTTAATATTTTATACTCGTGTATAATTAAGAAGAATTATTGTGATGTGTTATATACTCTTGATTATTTGTTACACATTTATGCAACTGTGATTTAAACTAACACTTTGCTCAATTAACCAACAAGGTTGGACACTTCACGCCATCAAATTTTACCCAACACTGTTTTTCTTTAAATAATAGTAAGCCATGCACTCAGAATTTCTTTTCAATAATAGCTCAATCCAAAGATTCATTTTCACGTACCTTAAGCTTTTGCTGCTTAGAAAGAAACAGGTCATTCACACAGCAACTGCTTTTTAAATTGCAGTGACCAT
Organism: Cantharis nigra; assembly: GCA_958510845.1. Lineage (NCBI taxonomy): Eukaryota > Metazoa > Arthropoda > Insecta > Coleoptera > Cantharidae > Cantharis > Cantharis nigra. The sequence continues at coordinate 5,393,185 of OY294034.1, read as the reverse complement.
CTTAGCAGCATAAGTGAACAATAAGTATTTGTTTTTAGTCATACAGTAGACCTCGATACAGTGAACATATTGTAAAACGTTGGATATTGGTAATTATACTTGCATATACCGAATCTAATATAATACTCGGAACTAATCCTACATACACAATAAAAATTAAAATGCATACAGGCAGTTACAGAAACATAAAAAATACTGAATAATACTTCTAGATCAGAGGTTTACGGTATTGGGTGTCTACTGTATTTGTTTTATATTTATTTATTATTAAATAATTTAACTTAGCTACCCTAAGTATTATATAAAATAGGCTCAAATAAGTAAGTTTCAACAAATAATTAAGGATATATGTTGTATACATATTTGTGCAATACATGTCTAGTCGCAAAAGGAACGAATTATGTAGTCAAAAAAATATTTTTCGTAACAGATTGCATTTTCATGTTACATTCCTTTGTATTTGTAAATGTATTTGCTACCGAAATAAAATATTTTATATACTTGATAAATTTATTTATTATGGTATACAACGAAACAATATAATATGAACATTTCCAAGTTACTTTTATTTTTGTACTGCTCACGTGACATTTTTTATGGTATATTGTTAATTATGTTCCAACCAAATTAGTTTTGGGTAACAAAAATACGTAAACTTAAACTATATGGAATTATCCAAGTTAATACTATAGAAATAAATAATTTACATTTATAACTGAAACAAAGCAACCAACTTGTATTTTAAATTATCACATTAACAAGTAGAAACAATTTTATTATTAAATATTTAAAGCCAACATTTTCCAACAAATCAAAATATAAACAATAAGATTTTGAATTTTAGTCCTTGACGAGAAACTAGTGAGTATAAACAATTATACGAACACAAAAGTTTAATTATTAGTTAAACAAATTAAACCACGTGCTCCTGCTGCATGAAGAATGCTTACTGTACTAATATCACAGTACATTAAATTTAAAGTAATTTTATACCAAATCCGTATTGAAAGTGGAAATGAAAACTTACCAACTAGATAAATTGAACTATGTAAAAATATAATTCAGTCAAATTGTAAATAACTATTTGTTTATTTTTAAGTTAAATTATATAATTGCACCAAATAGCCATCACAACTTAAGAGGGTTCGAGTCCTCTTGAGTATAATCACCAATTATCGAATAGTTAGGTGTTTCTGCATCAACCGAATAAAAAAATGCATACACATTTTTTCGCAACTGTGAGTTATTTAGATCCACAGGGTACACCTGCTCATCGTTGAACATGTACCATCTAAAATTAAAAATATTTACAATTATTCAAATTCAAAAATTTAAGTTTATAAAGACCTTTGGTCATGTGGATTCAAGCAAGCTGCGATATAATGACCAGACGTCAGAGATCCAGAATGTAAAGTTACACCTATTAACCTGTACCGGAGATGTCCTAATTGTAATCCACGTTGTGAGAAGTGACATTCACTGTCATTTTTCGAACAGACGGTTTCTCTTACCAGTTGTCTAAAACATAAATATGTAAAAAAAGAGCAACAACAATATTATAAAACTAACCTTTTTAATGCAACCACCAAAACGTTAGAAAAATAACTTATTGTTCTGGTGAAAGTTTTGTCGCTGTTGCATTTCTTGCAAAATATATTTTCAACACTGCACAAGTTTGCTTGTATAACATCCATTAACTTAAACGGTTTAGTAGGAATAGGTAAATACATTACATTTTCTACTTCATATTTCACAGTGCTGGCCGTTTGGCACAAACAATTAATCTCAACTCTGTATTGCTGATAAAAGTTGCTGATGAAGAAGGAAAGTTTGCCCGAATGCTGTTTGTACCAACTGAATTGACTATCACTCCATATTGTTTTACAAGTTATGTCCCGTGTCATGTCCTCGTTTAATATATCAAAGAGTGCACTAAAATATTCTATGCAATCTTCGTGATTTCCATCAGAAAATTGCCTTTTCACCGATACGAATTTATCATAGAACTCTTGGGTTCTTATTACACTGTATAAGTTACTCCACAAAACAACAATAAGTTGGCCGAATAAATCAACCAATACTGGTGGTTTTCGAGTGATATCACTCTTAAAAGAATCATTATGAAAATATTCGTAAACCTGTGGGACGTGACGTAAGCACTGTATTACACAATTCATGTAACAAGTGTTTCTTATATTGACCATGCCTGTGAGACCATTTTTCTAAATAACAAAAATATAATAATATAATGAACCAGCAAAATTAAGTACCACTTTTAACTTACCACTGGTCCAATTTTAACGATATTTAGTGCACTTTCAAAAGACTGAACTGAAGAAGTAGTTCTTGGTTTTATAGCACGATTAATAACAGGCTTGGATACGACTTCAGGTATTCTAGGTTTCTTAGCTTGACGAGCTTCATCTAACAGCAATTGACGATCTTCGTCCAAAGCTTTACGTGCTTTGTTCATATTATCATCATCTACTACAGCTTTACCATCATTATTAATGAGATCTGTAGATTTTGTAATCTTACGTTTTGTATCTTTCATTTCCTTATGATCAATTTTGTTTTTAATTAATATATGGGGCTCCTTAACTTCAGTTTGTATATCCAATACATTATTCTGGATGTTCAGATCATAGTTGCTTCCTTTATCGCCTTTCTCGCTTACTGCTTCTATCACTTTTTCCAGCAAGTTCACATTTGGTATTAGGTTCTCGTCAACGTTGCTATCATTTTCATTTTCGATAGGATACTTGATAGCTTCCAAATTTAAAAGATCATCCAATTCCCTATTAGATTTGGTATATAAAACGGATGAAGATGTGCACAGCATGGGATACATTTCCAGCCAATCTATAAACCCAAAATTAAGCACCGCTGGTTTTTCTTTGTATGTTCTACCAATGTCCCACTAAAAATTACCTCAATTAAAAAAATTTAGCTTCAAAATTTTCTTTCCTTACCTCAACAATCGCTGTTCTAAGTTTATCAACTTTAGAAGCTACATAGCTGCTCTTGGAAGTATCCCAGTCCAACAGAACTATTGCATCGTACGTGTCACGTTTATCCCATATCGCTTTACTGTCTTCGTTTAAGGTGATGCCCAATCTATGAGCCGATAGCCTAATAATAAAATGATTTTAAAAACATATTAGAAATCTATAAAATTGTAAAATTACCCTGCCTGAATGTTATCTTCCGGAATGTTTATAATGTTATCAATTTTAATATGTGACTCCAAGAAATCACTTGGACTGCGTGCATCCAAAACCAATAAGTTAAAATCTTTATTCTTTAAGGCACGGAACAAATCAATACAAGAAATAAACAATTCGTTGTTGAAAATTAGAGTGCTCTTAACGTTGTCGATTGGTTTAATCAACTCTGGAGCAGGTTGAACAACTTTCCTTTGCTTTGCTTCCTCGTAACGTTTTATCAAGTCATTCTTTAGATCGCCAATTTGATTTTTAGAAATCTGGGCTTCTTTGCCCAATATCATTTGAACATAGTTTTTATCGTTGTGTATTGATAACAAGTTTTCATATACTAATAGAAAACGAGATGCTATGATGTACGTCATTTCCTGATCCGATAGTTCAGTCTGGCTTTTCTGATATAACTTTTTTGCCGCATTGAGAAGTCTGTAAGTTTAATTTAAAAAATTGTAATTTTCTGTAACCAAGCAGCTGAATATCAAACAAACATGAATTAATCTGATTTAAAATGAATACTTACGCTATAGGTTTTTTCACTTGCGAAACCTTGTTGCCGTTATTCTGGATCATTTTATGTAGGTCTTCCATGCCGGTGGCTAAATGTAAGTCCTTATAATGAACCATTTTAGCGAATATTGTGTTCCAAATAAAGTAAGGTTATATTAATTTAATGAAATTATCTTAAGTGCAATAATTCAATGTTAATCAAACAGACAGTTTAAAACGTGTACACATTTTCCAATCATTTGATTTACCCTAATTATTTAATACCAGTTAAAGATTTACATTAATTTAATTCACAAATTTCATTAATAGTCGAAGAAAAAACACAACGTCAAAAATGTAACCATGAATGTAACTATTAACTATGTTCAATTTTGTTTCATACCAGGTGCATTTCGAAAGTTTCGTAAATGAATATCATCAGTAAATATTAAATTTAATTTTACATTTTAATATTTATAAGTTCCTTTTAAAAAATATTAAACATGAATATATTGCAAGCTAAAAATCTTCTCGACCCGAATTTATTGTCGAATTTTTGAAAATAAGAAAGCATGGAAAATTTAAATTTCGTGGATGGACATTTCATGGATAGATGGACCAAAATCCACGAAAATCAACATGAACAGGCCAGAAAAATATGTTTGGAAAGTTTTTAACAAAAATTTATCAAGCGACACGCTGACCTGTGCAAAACTTTAGTACAATTCTTCAATTTGGCGGAGAACTCGACGTCGAACTAAAAAGAACTTTATACCACCAGAAAGAGGAGAAAATTCTCTTTTGATTAAAGAAAAGTCTAAGGAAATCCAAGAAGTTTTGGAAATGCTAGGAAGTAAAACATCATAATTTTTTATCAATTTCGGGCCAATTCCAACTTTTAGGCAAAGCTTGGCAATAATTTAGATGATGAGATCTAAAGAAATTTACATCAGAAGACGCGAAATTTCGTGGAGAAGAAAATGGTCAAGTTTTTCTTTAGAGAAAATGCAAACCAAATCATTACTAATGGAAAACGCCAAACCACGTAGCCGGATACGTATCCTGATTTCGTGAAAATCGGTACAATACAATGCGCGAATTATCATTGGTGATTAAATCCGCCAATCGAGAAGCAGCATCAGTCGGGAAGGTATAAAAGAGGGTGGTTTCGGACAAAAGATTCAGTTACTTTTGAAAGAGCAGCGCAAGCTCTACTCCAAATTTCTTTCTCCAGTTTCAACCATTTTTATTCATAATATGGAATAATTTGCCGTTTTGAGGGAATTAATGTTTGGAAAATTGACCATTTGGATTTAACCGTTAGAAAGTAGCGTCCCTAGCAACGGGTTTTCACATAACAACAGGTTTCGCCCTGGCAGCAGTATTCGACTGCGGCGCGGGAAATGGATGTACTTGCACTGATCATTTAGAAGAAAAAAGAGGATATTTTCATAATTGGAAAACAACTGTAACATTGAGAAGGTAAATGATTTATTTTACAATTAATGTGTACTCATCTTAATAATATTTTTATTTTTTAACAGCAATTTTGCAGCCGGGATCATCCTTGCCAACCGCCAATTTATTTCCCTTTTGGCCATTTTTCCAAGTCATGGCCGCTGCTTTTCAATTTTGTAAGTAATTATTTTTAGTAATTAATGCAGTTTGTATATTTCAAACATTTATCCCTAAATAATCTAAACTTGCTTATTTGAGTTTCCCTTGCATTACGTTCGTGCCGACACTGGATTGTTTTGTTTGGCGCCAAATGAGATATTTAACCTCACTATTTGACATGAAATCGAATTCAAATAAACCATTTTTGTGTTATTCATTGTTAGTATCAAAGTCAAACTTTTTTATGTGTAATTTGTTCTATAGAATAGTTGTTTACTGTTAATCGTCATTTCAGATAATTCGTATTCAATTCTCCAAGTTGGATATGGTACTTATGTGAAGTTCGAAGCGGCAACTTACCATGAAGTAACTTATTAGGTGAGTAATTTGATAAACTTTTTACAAAGATCTTAATAATCTTTTTTCTGTTTTAATTGTTTCTAATCTTTTCATTTTTCTTTGTAGAATGATCCAGCTTTTACGTTATCGGTCAAACAAAATTCGGTGAGTAATTAATTTAATTATTTATTACTATGTTCCGAATGTGTGACAGAGAGTAGATTTTTACAATGATATCCTAGAGGTGTTTCATTCACAATGGGCATTGCAGCGAGTATATTTAAAATTTTACAATAACTACTTGTGGCATAAAGTTAGAGTATCGAGGAGCAGGGCTGAGTAGTAGGCATCAAAGATGATGCCCGCATCTTATGAGAGACGGTGGAAATTACCAGGTACTTGGTCGGAGATCGAACTCATTACTACGATATAACAACCACTAGCCTACGTCCGCACTCTTATTTTTCAAAAATTCGTAACTCCAAAACTAAGAGACATTAGACGAAACCTCCAGGCAGTATAATTTTTTTAACTTCTAGAATCAACAAAAGAATTGGAATATCATTGTATGCCCCTTCGTTATTGATATTGGTTCGTTACTGTCAGATTCAGTTGTGATAGTAGATACTGCTTTGAATGAAACACCCATCGGTGAAGCATTTGTAAGCCAATTAAAGAGAATTGTTCTTGACTATTTTATTCTTTTCAGATTCCTTCACTTATTATTTATTTTTATAATAAAATATGAAGATCATTTCGATATTTGACCAAATGGATCTTCAAAACACAACAAACTGTAAATTACCTATTAGTTTTTTTCAAGCTTTGTGGGTCTCGTAACTCTAGCTATATAACAGAACATAAGTGGACATTGCGTATTTCGATTTATTACATGAGTAATCCTAACAACTTTCTTAATTATGTTTTCTTCAAGTTCTTTTAATATTATTCTATAATTCTGTTTTAAAAATCCACTGCAATTGAAAAACTTTAATACACAAACTTAGGCATGAAATCTTGTGAAAGGTAAAGAGTGTGCATATAACTTACTGGTAATTTATTTCAAAATTTAGTCATATTTTTGAAGTGTTCTATTTGTCATGTTTTTTAACATTAAACAGATCTACTGATAGAAAAATTATATTCACCATTTGACGTTGCCCGCTGGCGAGGTTTTAGTGCTTGGGAAATTTACAAAGGCCAGTTGTATACACTTTGGGGTAACAGTTTACCCTTGTTTCGATCGGAATGGCAGAAAACTGATTTATATAATTAGTCGTGACCAGCTGAATAACTGGCCATGATTAATTATATTAATCATCGCATATTCTTGCTAGCATTAATTGGTTATAGCAGATAACTTAAAATTTCAAATTATACTTGCAAATTGTTCTAATGTTAATCATGTTGAAATATTAAAATTGAAAATTGCAGATAAAAAATCTGATAAACGTTTTAATAATTTTAGGTTTTTGTTAAATTGTCATCATTACTTTTATTGTGAAGTATCATTTTTGTTTATAAGCATTGTGAATTTTAATTAGATGTGAGTTGTTTTTTAACAAAGTCTTCATGCAATTTTTCAATTTGAAATTTTCTTTCATTTCTATAACCAATTGCAGCAAGAATAAGCCAGAGATCATTCTGACCAATTAATTCCCATCCACTAAAATTTCGCAGCTTGATTTTTAATTTATAAATGTTTCTACTAAAACTAAATAGCCCTTGACGACTAGATAACTTTTCCTCTAAAATTAAATAAACCTGCATCTATCAGAAAAGTTTTCTACAATTTGTCTAAACAGTCATATGTCATTTTGTTGGGTTTATCAAAAATATTCCACAGAATTTGTACGTTAAAATAAATAATATTTTTTCTTATGTGAAGTGTTCACAAAATCTAATCAAGAATTACGAAAAATTACAGTAGGAAAATATGCACACTCTTTATTTATTTCTTCAATTTTCTTTGGTATATGCAGTGGATTTTATAAATTAATTAGTATTTTTTGCTTTATCTATAGTTTTTTTAAAATGTATAATTGCAATATGTTCATCCAGGTTATGATGAAAATGCCAACTTAAACAATTTGCTATTTGTCAACTTTTTACCTTTGCAATTTTCTATTTTGATTTGTTTGAGTTTAATTTTGTTGACGAATACTTTTTAAATTTTACACCAAAATGAATTTTTATCAACTATTTTTTATAAATCTCACAAAATGACAAATGCTTGCTTAAACAACACGTAAAAAATTTTTCTAATAGATTCATGTTTTTGTATAATTTTGGAATTAATCGATATAGTTGTATAATTTTTAATTTTGGTAGAAATATTTATAAATTAGAAACCAGGCTGCAATATTTTAATGAATGAAAATTAATTGGTCATAATGATCTCTTGATTGTACTTACTATGATTGAATTAGAAATGATTGAAAATTTCAAATTGGAAAGTTGCATGTAAACTGTTTTAAAAATGACTCATATCTAGTAATTAGAATTCATAATGCTTATAAACAAAAGTGATGCTTCACAAAATAAATAATAATGATAACTTAACCAAAACCTAAAATTATTAAAATGGTTAACATATTTTTTATCTCTGATTTCCAATTATAATATTTTAATGTAATTAACATTAGTACACTTTGCAAGTAAAATTTGAAATTTAAAGTTATCTGCTACAACCAATCAATGTTTGTTTAAACGTTAATCCTATCGATGCTTGCTTTGGTCCTATTTTAGGAATTTTTTATTGCAATATTGCAATTGACCATGTAATAATTAAAAGTTTACTTATAAATATTTAGATAAAAGATAACATCAAGTTTGAAACGCAATGTCCACTCATGTCAACTTTGAAAGATTTCAATTCTGTTTAACCGTTTTTAATTTAAGGAAATAATGTCTATGTTAAACTTAACCGATCTACTTCTGTTAATATTTAGTAGTACATCACTAATGTATGTACACAGATGACAAATAAAAAAAGTTCAAAATGAAATGTTTTTTAACAGAAAAAATCTAAATCAAAAGATATTTATGGTAAGTATTTTAGGTAATCAACGTGCTTTTTGGTAAGTCAGTATTTTATACACATTGGGTTGGAGTTTCTATTGCTGTGATATCTTCTAATTCTTGATATTTCATTGTAAAACCAGTACTTAAATTATATTGCAATATCAATAACTTAAAAACAGGGTTACAGGCCTTCCCCAATCCGAATTAAGCAACCGTGGAGTCTAAATGCTGAAACCTTTCTCTCCGAAAAAGAGGCCGATTGAAAAATTCAAATATCAAAAGCTGCTTTACATAGATGACATGAGAATATAATGGTTACAAAAATATAAAGAGTAAACAATAAAATACTTTTATTAGAGATCGGGCTTTTAATACATTCAAATTGATAAATAATATTAATATTACCATACCAATTCATAACTGTTTATTTTAATTAATTACAGTTGCTTAGTTACATCACAGGTAAGTTTTTAATTTCTAGGTAACAAAAATACATATATGAAATTCTAATAATAAAATAAGAAGCCAATAGAAAAATACTTTTAATTATTTACATTGTGCTTAATCACAAAAAGTTGAAATAAGTTAAATTTTAATTAAACAAGCACAAAAGAGAATAAATTAATAGTATTGACTAGATTATTAATCGTTAAGCTTCATTTTTAATAATAAAAACATGACTGCCTACAGATAGCCCACTCCATTTCACCAAATGCCTTTTTTTTGTCCATGTAGGAGAGACTGGCGAGGGCTATCGGCATAGTTATCTGTGATAAAACCACTTGCATAATCGAAGTAAAATTTCAAAAACATCGGCAATCATAATTTATTACTATAAGAATTATTTTCATTCAAAAAATAATTTGTTATGTAAGTAAATAAAACAACACAAAAAAATGTTAGAAAACAAATAATTTTTCACATGAAAACATTTCATTTGAGAGAATTTGTCTAGAGAAATAAAAAATGTGAGTACATTTTTAGAAAATGCAAGATTTGAAATTTTAAAAATTTAAAATCAATCCTATATTAAGCTAAAATAACAAACAAAATAGTGTTCACCGTTCTGTATAAAATATACATTAAAATTTTAAAAAACTTTGTTTAGACATTGTAAGGAAATACCTGGGTAATTACCCCGATTCCTTTTGTACTACCTTCCCTAAAAAGCAAGCGTTGACCTACATGTACCAACTCTGGGTACCTTTTAAATTTAAAAAGAACGGAATCTCTTTCATTAGTGTGAATGCATTTTGATGAAAAAATACCGATAACAACTGCAGTTTGGCGTACATTACCAATGTGTACGGTTGTTTGAAAACCTTCATAAATAGCTGTAGCGTGAAACAATACCGAAATTTTTGCTTGAAAATAAATACATCCTCTTGCATCTTCATCTGCACTGATCAAAACCATACCATTTCTTAAATTCGGAATGGTAACGTCAAGCGAAACCGCCGCACTTTGGCCTGCACGTACCATTCGGCATGGTACTTTGTTCCGATGAATCGATTTAACAACTGCCTTTGTAAATAATCCGTCTTGATGAGGACCTATTTTTACTTTTGTACCTTCAGTAATCACACCTCTAGACAATAAGCCACCAAGAACTTGTCCGACGTTATCCACACGAAAATTTTCATCGATTTGAAACTCCAACCGTTCCTGAACAGAAAAATTTACTAAAAATTAATTTAAAAAAAAATAAACTACATACCTGCTGTAGACGTTCGCACTCTTTTGTACTCACTCCGGGAGGTAAAACATAAAGAAACCGAAGTAGTAAATCCAATCCTTTACCTGTTACATTTGAAACACAGAAAATTGGTACCACGTTTTCTTTCAACTGGTTTGTTCCAGCAGTAATCACATCGTCAATATTTTTAATAACTAGTGGGACACGTCGACTACCAACTTGTTTTAAAAGGGATTCCAAGCTTTGTAATGTATTCGAGGGACAATTTTTATCCGTTTTTGTTATAACAATGAAAAATGGCACATTTAATGCAACGGCTAAACTCAAATGTTCTTTTGTCATACCAACTGCACCACTAACACTTGAAATCTAAAATTTTAATAAAATTAAAACTAATATAGCAACAAAATAAATAAAATTACAACTAGCATTGCATGATGAGGTGAATATCCCGAAAAACCTTTAATTGTGGTATGTATGTACTTTTTATGTCCAGCTAGATCTAAAAACGTCACCAATTTTGTCGAAGCTTCACATATTTGTTCTGGAGACATCAAACCATTATCATTGTAATTAACAGATTGACCCTAAAATGCAAATTTGAAGAAAATATATTTAGAAATGCAGAAATTACAAACTTGTGAATTAAATCCAAGAATTTCGTGAGAAATGGAAGATGTACGACCACTATTTATTTCATGTAGATGTCGAAACATATTTAATCTTGCACTACCCCGGCCATTGTCCAAACTTCCTCTCGTCAAAACACCTAAAAGAGTTGATTTTCCAACAGTTGCATTTCCCACCACTGCTACTCTTATTTCAATACAGTTTTGGTCATCCGGAACCTAAAAATTATAATTATTATATTATAGTTATTAAACCAGCGACGGTTTCACATAGACTACGCTGTTGTGATCTAAAGCCTAATTTTCACCTATGGGCTATAAATCTAGCAAGGTTAGCAACCTACTAGAATATATGCAAAAGACCATGAATGCCAAGTGTAAATAAATAGGACGTAGTCCTAAATTAAGAGGAAGAAGATCCTCAGTTTATACAGGATGATCCATCACAAGCAAAATATGAGAAATAAAAAGTAAGTGAAGTAGGCAGTAAGTAATAACCGACTGATGACAACTTATGAAATAATTTCATAAAAATCAATTTTACAAGAAAGCTTGTCTGGCATTTTTTGTTGCAAATTTCATTCTTTTGACTCCCATAAGAATGTTTTAGAATTGCTACTGTTTAAATTGGGGATTCACAAAATAATTTAATGAAAAATTACAATTTAGTTTTTTGTTTTTAAGTTTCATGACAACAACAATGTTACAATATGATGAAACAATTTAAATATAGAAAACCTGACTTGGCTTGGGTCCATAAATCAATTTAATTTATTTGAAATTGTGTAAAACCTACCTTTCTAACTAATACTTCAGCTATACTCCGATTATTATCCAGTTGTTTTTCCCTCAATACTGTTGTTGTGGCCCCCAACTTTAATGCCATTTGTTGTAAAGTTTGCAAACTGGCAGTTAAATCACAACTGGATAGTCCGGCGAGGGACCCATTATCTTCTACACCAATTTCATAAATGGCTTCACCTTCGCCTTCTCGCAGACGCCAATTAATCTTTAAAATAAATTCAATATTTGCTACATCGTAAAATTAAATGCAATTTTTGAAGCCACACAAGTTAAAAGCCGATAAGATATTTAAAGCTATTTTTTGTTACCTGTGTAACAAGATGATCAAATCTTTGCTTTGTAGGATTAATAATTTTTAATTTGTATTCGATATTTCCTGTTTGAGGTTCTGGAGGTAAACAACTCTCATTTTCGTTTATGTCAACAATGCTGTGGGTACTGCAATGATCGCAGGTATTTGGATCAAATAAATTTACAAAGGATTCCATTTATTTTACTGCCTAAAATTAAAAAATCTTAATTAAACATAAACAAAGAAAATGATTTCATAATCTCAGCATATGATGAAATTGGGTGAAAGTGATTACAAAACCGTATGCAACATTTACTTCAATTATGACGACTACCTTGTTAATTTAAAAATTAAATGAAATCCAATCCTATTTGTATTTGTAAATAAATAACAACAAAATTTTTAAAAATAGATTTTGAAATTTAGGTACCTGTATTTTTGTAAGAAGAAAGTCTGCTTTAAAATCATTTGAAAAAATTAAAACTGGATAAGAACACACACACCAATAGACCAATGGTTAAGAACTGGTATTGCACATCGATATTGCATTTAACTTCTGAAAATGACCAATAACAACAATAAACATTTCACTATTTGCACAATTTTTGCAAACCTTTCGTTTATGTTTAGCGACATCTACTTCAAGTCTTCAAGGACAATTCGGTGGTTCTCAATATTTTCTCCTTATAAACAACTTCTATAAATAGCAACATTTAAACTTGTAGTCTAAGCATTTCCTTCTCACAAAATGCTAATACAGGATGTTCCATACATTTGTGGGCCTGCAAAAATAATATATTATACAAGGGACTGAAGAAAAATCCAAGGTCATTGACCCAAGTAAAGATAAGACTCTCTAACCTTAGTCCCAAGGAGTTAACGGCGGATCAAAATCAATTAATTAAATTAAATAAGTATAATAATTAATACATTTTTTAAAGCTTCTCTTAAAATTTTGTGTCTGCCCCCCTGAGCCCCATGGATAATATGCCCCTGTGTTAGCTTAGTTCCAAGTTTTATGGTTAGATGTCGCCATAGTTACTGTCTGTAGTTTTCTACATTAGAGATGCCACACTAGATAATAATTATACAAATTACTTATATTTCTATAATAATACCACTAGTTTTGCGTGAATTCCTACTTAATCTTTGTAATCTATGTTCCGTACCCATGGTAAGTTAAAACAATTAAAAATACTTGTGTAGTCTTGTTTTTCATTTACGAGTAAAATTTTCAAATTGGTATGAGATGGTGTTATCCACCTTTGAAATTCTTACAATATTCAAAAATTAAATATATCTCGAAACTAGAATTTATTATAATGTTCATGTGCCGATAAAAATAATATCCATTAATTACCCTTGGTAGGATTGCTAAAATTTAAATTGTGAAAATCCAGCGTTCTTGAAAGTTGTCATATTTTTAAAATTACTGAAGCCGATTTGATGGGCAGATATTTAAATCTTTTATTTTTCAGGGTTTAGAAAAAAATCTCCCATACAGGCGAAGGAAGAATGGATTTTCTTACGGAGGAAGAAGAAATAAATTGAAGAAAAGTTGACCGAATTACTGCCGGATAAGAAATAGGTTAGTAACATTTCATTTAACTCCAGACTTATAGAGTAATATCTTTTTCTGTTGATAATTGTGACCCCCTGCCTATTATCCAGTACATTTTCCTGGGTTTCCATCCTAGCCGTTTTCTTTTTGTGAATATGTTTGCCCTCTGTCAAGATGGATTCCGAGATATTTAGCATTTTCTGCCTGAGATATTTGTCTATCATTTAATTTGACAGGTGAGCAGGTATCTCTTCTTTTGAATTTACCTCATTGGCCTTTATGCGCCATTTCTTTAACTAGTTTTCGATAGCAGTTAAGCTGACTTGGAGGTTCCCGGAAGCAGTTATTAGATCGGAGTGAGAAGCCAGGATGGCGGTGTCATCCGCAAAGGTGGCAGCTGTTGTGGATCCTGTCGTTGGTAGATCATATGTATATATTAAATAAACATTAAAACTTCAATACAACAAGTTAAATTAAATAATATTATGGAAATTATATTTTTGAGCTTTCAGCGACTGTTATCGCTTTCGTCTAATAATGTTAGAAATGTTTATAAACATATTTATATTTATAAATGAAATTCTGACGAAAGCGATGACAGTCGCTGAAAGCTCAAAAATATAATTTCCATTATATTATTTAATTTAACTTGTTGTATTGAAATTTTAATGTTTATTTATTCTCACAAGTTAAGATTTATACATTTATATATATTAAATATAAGACTGGACCCTGCCCAGGACGCTTCCTTGTGGTACTCCTGAGTTGATGGTAAATATGGTTAGTATACGCGCTTCCGTGCTTAACCAAAAGTGTCTGTCGCTCAAGTATAATCTGATGATCAGGTAAAAGTGGTATGGTCGAGTCTTTTTCAGTTTGTAGAATAATCCTTGGTGCTACACCTTGTCGAATGCCTGGTGCACATCTAGAAAAGCCACTGAGCAGAATCACTTGTTTTCGAAGTCTTCGTTGATTTTTATAACCACACGATGGACTTGCTCTACTGTTCAGTGCCGGTTACGAAAACCAAATTGATGGTTGGGTATCACTCTTCGGTGTTCAATAAAAGGTTTCAATCATCAAGTAATAACTTTTTAAAAACTTTCTCTCTGGTTTTGGAATCATTATCACTTGAGCTATTTTCTTGGGGACTTTGTTGATTCTTATGATGGCATTGAAGATTTGGTTGATGGCTTTGATACACCTATGAGTTGATTCTAGTAGTACCCTTCCAGTAATTAGGTCAAATCCTGGAGCTTTCTTCAGGTGAAGTTCTTTAATGGTTCTTTTGACATCTTTTACTTTGAAGTACTGGATGGGGAGATCCATTTGAAAAGGGATTGTTCTTAAACAATGCTCTTCTAACGTTAGTTCTAATTTTTCTGGCAGTTAAAGATTTTATATACCTTTTGGTGAAATGTCCAGGGGTACGACCACTTATGTTTTTATAAATCACACTCAGATATTGTGTTGCGCCTTGATAGCGCTTACCTGGTTTTGGAAGTGCCTACTCGATAGCAATAAAAACTCCAAAAACAAAATAATTCATTAACGGCAAAGAATTGTTATTTTAATGATTATTAAATCAATTGTATCTTCTTAAACTACTTAAATATAAACATCGGAAACACAATAACTCAAATTCAAAATAGAATGTAGTGGTACATATTATTACCAGATTACCTTATTTTCTTTTTGGAGTTCGGTTAGTTGGTTTCGAGAGCAGGCATGGCATAAGGAATTTGCTGTTGATCCATTATTAACTTAATTATTAGTTGTGGTTACTAATAAACTAGTTGTGACGATACATGTAAGGTAACTTGGAAATTATCGAAATATTATTTTTACTATGAAGATAACTATACCGGTAACTTTAAAAACATCGAACATTCACTTAAATCAAAATAGCGGCACTGTATTATACAAATTTTATAAATATTATTACTTCACGACAAAACAAATATGATTCTTCTTTGAAGAGGCAAACGGTAATCCGGAACATTTGAAAAGTCAACCTGTAATGATCTTTCATCTGCTCCCTTTCCACAGTAAAAAATGAACCAAGATCTTATCAAATTTAAAGAAAATTATTCTCATGGAAGTTGCAGTCACCTACTTGCTTATATTATGCTATCACATTTCATAGTTATCAGTTAAAGATGTGATAACATACTGACCGGCGCCGGCGTAATTTAAATAATTTAAATATTTTCAATTTATCTGAATTGAACATTATTTAATATATAAAAAAAAGACCGTAACATCCTACATTAAATGAAATGGAGGCAGCTTCACGAGTCTCATAAGATCTTCTGAGAGAAAAGTTTATAAGTTTACCGCCTACAAATTTACATAAAACAGAATTGTAACGTTCTGCAATATTATTGTTCATATTTAACAGTAAGCTTTCAACATTTCGCACAACTCGATCTACGTTCTACGGGAATCATTATATCTTGGTATAATCCTGACTGTATTATTATACAATTTTCCAATTTTTTTCATGCAATTCTTTGGGATCAGTGCAAAAATAGGTGTCAGTTACTATGGTCTCCAAAAGCATAATGAGGTCCATTTAAAATATCTCTCCGCAATCGTTTCATCTTTTCAACGTGCTTTAAATCATTACAATTATCAAGGATATGCTAGACAGCATACTGAACTCGGAGCCTTTTAATTTTATTATTCAACAAATTCCTTTGATGAACAGTCACTTTTAATCCTTTCGAGCTAACTTTTTTTGTAGTTAAGTCTTTTAGCTTAGTACAAAAATTTCGAAGAAAGTGATTGCTCAATACTAGAAATAAACTCTTGTAAAATAATATCCGATTGCATTAAAGTTGACGATGAATTCCAGTTCTTACAGCAGCTGTATTCAGTTGGCTCTTGATTTAATATAGCAGACCCAGCACAAACACAACAATATTTATTTCTTATTCCGAGAAACAAAATTTTTCCTGTTCTTTGGCCTATTATAACTGCTACTCCTGAAGGTGCAGCGTAATTAACCTGATAGGACCGTTTGCTCCTTGCGCCATCAGCTATTACTGTACTCATTGGAATACCATCTGTATCAACTCTATTCTCGGAAACAGCTAAATCGTATTCTTCCTCTCCAGCATTTTGAAAAACACTGATTTTATTGGGAATATGCCTAACAGAGATGAAGTCGATGGTTCTGGTGAAGATTTTTTGTTCTACATGTCTCGAATTATTTTTGGCGTTGTATAAGATGTTGATTCAAACGAAATATTTTCCAATTCATATGAATGCAGCACTTGATAATTCTGGTGTAGTACTTAGAATTTTTTCTGGTGAGATGGTCCAGGAATTTGTTGGCTGATGAGTGGAGATATCCATTAAATCATGATCATGTTTAAGTTCCGTGCATTGATTTTCGATAGCAAAAGATTTAGGCAGTCGAGAAGCTCTCATTAAACGCATTTTGCGCTTCATGCTGACGCATTTCTTACCATGTTTAGGGCAAACTAGAAAAAATTTTAAAGATATTTAGTATCGAAAATAAATTTCAACTTTTCATTTTGAAAACACCTGTTTTTATAATATTAAATATAATGAGTGGAGTTTATGCAAAAACACGCCTAATCATAGAAACTAATATATTGTTTATAAACTTAGGTGAGATAAGGAACAAATATCTACCCACAAGAAAATTCTTCTACACGTCATCGTCAGTATAATTGTACAACACGTCATCAATTACCTTTATACAGGGTATGCCCGTGACCGTGGAGAACCTTTGAGGTGGTAATAAAGGACACTTTTCTAAGACAAAATTTCACATAAAATTTTTTAAATTTTTGATTTTAAACGATCATATCTCCGATATTATTGATTTTTTAGGCTTAATGGATTAGAACTTTTTTAAAGATCATTCGCTTATCTACAAATTAGCTTATAACCCTTTATTGTCTAGAATCAACAGATTTCAAGTTATAAATTAAATTAAGTGAAAAAATGTTAAAAAAATTCAGGTTTTATTTTTTTTACTTTTCTTGTGAACCCCATATCTCTTAAACAAAACGTTTTAGAAAAAAGCTAATGGCACAAATCGGATAGGGAATTTAACGGGCTACAACTTTGGTTAAATAAATTTTTTTGGGAAACTTACCGTTTTCACAGAAATTCTGAAAATAATGAACAAGGTGTAGGTAAAAAGGAATAAATTTACAAAATTTATTTTAATAAATTTTTCAAAATGGCCTCCCTTATAAATTATCATAAATTGACAAAGTAATTAACGATAAACTAATGCCCTTTATAACAATGACATTAAAACAAATGCTATACCTACCTAAATCAAATTGAAATTTTTAGCAATTTTGTAAAGTTATATTTTTTTACCTACACCTTATTCATTAGTTTCAGAATTTCTCTGAAAACGGTTGGTTTGCCAAAAATATTTATTTGGCCAAAGTTATAGCCCGTTAAATTCCCTATCCGGTTTGGGCATAATTTTTTTTGTAAAACGTTTCGTTTAAGAGAAATGGAGTTCGCAAGAAAAATAAAAATAATAAAACCTGAATTTTTTAAACATTTTTTCCCTAATTTAATTCATAACTCGAAATCCGTTGATTCTAGACAATAAGGGGTTATAAGCTAATTTGTAGATAAGTGAATGATCTTTAAAAAAGTTCTAATCCATTAAGCCTAAAAAATCAATAATATCGGAGGTATGACCGTTTGAAATCAGAAATTCAAAAAATTGCTTTAAAGGGAGGTAGCCTCCAAGGGTTTGGACTTAAACAAAAATTTTATTTGAAAATTTGTCTTAGAAAAGTGTCCTTTATCACCACCTTGAAGGTTCTCCACGGTCACGGGGACACCTGTATACGTTTATCTTTTCTTGAACTTGGCCGCTTTCACCTACTACAAGAATTATTGCTTACTTAATATTTACACTACAACTGAATTGTCAACATCTTTTACCACTAAATAATGTGTAATATCATTAAATGCAAATTTTTACCTTCAAATCTTTTTATAAACTTTCAAATACGTTAAATAGATGTGAGCGCTACTAAATCAAGCGTAGATTCAGCGTACCGCTTACCGATCAGCCCAATAATTGGAAGTGGCCATCAGGGATGTTCTAGCTATTACAATTGTAATAGATCTATTCCAAATTTCCAAATTAGCTACACGGGTAGTGGTTCAATGCCCACTTTGTACTGAAGCTCTAGGCTTATTGTACCCCGTTTTCCATGAAGATGTTAAGGAATGTTATTAGTATTTAGATCCACAGTTTGATGTTCACCAGAGGGCTGAGCTAAGAAATTCTGCCGAGTCCGGGGATTTGAACCCAGAATTTCCGCTCATAACTCAACTAGCGATCACGTCAAGCCATGACTGTGGTCTAATAGATCTATTACTTTTAATGAAAATCTGTTACCCTATTACTAATTGAAAATCTATTACTATTTTAAAAAATGAAATTTGCAAGCAAAAATGCCTATCCGTTTTTCTATTTTGAATTCTTTTGCGAGTAATTGTATGTATATTTTTTATTTATGTCTTTTATTTTATTACTTTTAATGATATTAAATTCTCTGAAAATAAATTTATAATAAATTTTTGTTTCTCTCATAAGCGATATCTGCTTATTTTTAAATCTACTAATTGAGGAAATCTATTACAATTTATTTCTATTAGTTAGTACTTTTTAATTTTTGCTTGGAACAACCCTGGCTGGCCATGAAGTGGCTGAACATGCCCATTGGTAGAGCCATAGATTGGTAGATCACATGACTGAAATCAAGGTGTGCTGATTTAATATAATTCATTTCATTTCCTAAATTCATTTACAATGGAGAAAAAACGTAAGTTTATCTATTATTAATTACTATTCAGCACTTACATGGTATTTCAATAAAAAAATGTTACATAACTGCTTTTTCAAATTTGTGGAATGGTTTTATTTTTTGAGACCTCATGTGTATACTGCCCTCATAACTGGAAACTCCTATGTAGATACAGCGTTTTCAGTTATGAGGGCAATATAGGTGTATATATTACATACAATTGAATATTTCACTTATATGTGAAAATATACAGGTGGTATACCACACGGGTAAGGTTCGACAGGCCACACCCGTCTGACGAAGGGATAAAGCAATCTCTTGAAAAAATGTAGGTGGCTTCAGTTGAATTAGTCGTATTAGTTTAGATAGATACCTCTTTCGTAAACACATTCACCACACCAAGATGTGGCAGTAGCAGATGTTTCGACAAAAACTAGGATTCCATGAACCTAGACCCAAGACTTCAGTTTTGAGATTACTTAGAAGATGTCTTAGTTGAATTGTTGGTAACTGTTTCGCCAAAACCTCCACTATACTTGCATTGCTCGTAGCTTCGGGCAGCGAATACTGGATGTGTTTATGAAAAAGTTATCAAATTCTAAATAATAATTGATTATTTACCCCTCACGGGGAGTGCGAGGCACAGAAAAGGGCATTCCACATATAGCTTGACAAAAATCAACAGAAATTATCGAAATTTTCAATAATCTTTTTTTATATAAATAAGATTTATAAATCTTATTTAATAATTTAGCATACTTGGCAGGGCGTCTACTGTTTATTACCACCTGTGTATCTATTGAAGTACATTCCTTATGCTCGGTTTCACAAAGGCTGGTTAAAATTTAATCTATGATTAAGGATTTTCAACAATGTCGCAACAATGAATTTTTATTGTTGAAAACCCTTAATCATAGATTAAAATTTAACTAACCTTTGTGAAACCCATCATTAGTTGGATAAGCTAATCACAAATGTAACATTTTGTAATTTTTTTTTGTAGTGTCAACTCAACAACAGCAACCAGGGACCTCCCAACAAGCTTCCCTGTCCATCCCAGATCATGAATTCGATTTGCAAGGAACATCTTTTCAAGGTGGTGGAGATGCAGCAGTAAGTAATTAATTACATAAGCATGCTATTTTAAAAATTTGCATAAAATAAAATATAATATTTTATTTCACATCTTATAGCGTTCAACTGCGGGATCCTCTAATGGTCAAGAGGCCAAACCACCACCTGCGAATACATGTATGGAATTGGCAATACCGCAGAGAATAAAAACCGGCACAAAAGGGAGACCTATTCAAATAAGCACCAACTATTTACCATTAGACATCGCCAATTTATTGGAAAAAATTGTACTTTATGATGTTACAATTCAACCTGACAAACCCAAAACTCTTTTAAGAGTCGTGATGGAGAAATGCAGAGAAAAACATTACAAAGAACGTTTTCCTGCTTATGATGGTAACAAGGTTTTATATGGCTCGTCGCTTTTACCTTTTGGTAAAAATTTGAGCGATGAAATTATATTAATGGAAAATGGCAGAGAAAAATGTTTTCAAGTTTTATTGAAAGCAGTGTCAACCATTGACTTAAATATTTTAAAGAAATATTTTACAGTAAGTTTAATAAACATTTAAAGTATTTTATGCATTCAATGTATTTTCAGTCTGCAGGCACTGGAAAAACTACCGAAACTCCATATAAAGCTATTCAATGCTTAGACGTAGTGCTTAGAAGTGTATCGGCTCTCCGTTTCATTCCAGTCGGTCGATCGTATTTCTATAGACCAGATCGTTGTTTTGATTTAGGTGGAAGTATGGAACTGTACTACGGTTTTTACCAATCGATGGTTCTTGGTTGGAAACCCTTTTTTAATGTGGATATTGCACACAAGGCATTCCCTAAGAGTCTTCGAATTGTTGACTTAATAGCCGAACTATCGGAAAATAAACCACTAACACACGAAAATATAATTAAAATTGAAAAGTTTTTGAAAACTTTAAAAGTCTGCTACGCAATCCCAAACCAGCCGTCTTCAAAACGCATAACCAGAGTGAATGGATTGGATGAACCAGCAAATGCTGCACGTTTTCAAGATGAAACTGGAAAAGAAACGACAGTTGCTAATTATTACATGAATAATAAGAACTATAAACTCAAATATCCATATTTACCTTGTTTGTGGATTGGCAATAAAAACAAAAAAATTTTATATCCTCCAGAGCTTTGCACCTTGGTGGAAGGACAAGTAAGTGGATTTAAGTATTTTTATAAAATTAAAGATTTTATTATACCAGGGTGAATTAGTAATGATTATGCGGTAATATTTCTTTTCAAAATATATAAAAAATCTGCACAATGGATATTTTTCTAATATTCAGATTTTATTGATTATATGCAACAATATCTTTTGTAATTTTACTTTTTGAACTAACATTCTCTTATGGTTTATTTATGCAACTGTCCCTGCACTCGGCAACTCAGTAAAAAACCATATGATAGTTTTCATTAAAAAGTGTTTGTTTAATGTTTGAACTGTTGATTTACCTTGTATGATCTTTAGGCTACCAATAGAGCGATGACATCAAGCCAAACTAGCAAAATGATAAGACATACTGCAACGCCATGTGATGAAAGACAAAGAAAGATTATGGCTTCGGTGGCTGCTGCTAATTTCAATACCGATGCTTGTGTGCGCGAATTTGGTATTTCTGTTGGCAATGAATTTGTGAAAATTGATGCACGTGTCTTAACTCCGCCAAAACTGTTATACTCACAAACAACTGTTCAACCAGCAAAGGGTGTTTGGCGCTCTAACAGGTTTCTGATTGGTAAAAATTTAACCAAATGGGCTATTCTCTGTGTAGATGGGCGTACTCGTGAACAAGTGTTACAAATATTTGCTGATAAGGTAGTCTCAATAGGAATTAATTTTAATTATTACTTCTAATTGCACTTATTTACAGATGATCAGTCTTGGAAGTAAGGTGGGCATGACCATTGCAAAACCTTCTAACATAATTTTTAGGAGATTGTCTGTTCGGACACCACTGGAAGAGTTGAAAACTGAATTCATGAAATTAAAAAACATGGAATTGGTTGTCGTTGTTCTACCTGAAGCTAAAGATACTTATTTCGATGTTAAACAAATAGCTGAGTTAAAGATAGGGGTACTCACACAATGTGTACGTGGCTACAACGTTTATAAGTAAGTATTTATATATAATAATAATTAGTTGACATTGCCATCTGATCTTAACGTAAAGAATTTTGAGATTTCAAGTAGAGTAAAAGCCCTTGTATCCAAAATGAACGGGACTTATTTCTGTTTGGATAGCGAATGTTTCGGATAAATGGTTGGTTGAAATATAAATACCACAACATGAAATGGAAGTCTGTCTACGCCTTGACCTCGCAAGCATTTTTTGGTTGACCCGATAAATTCTAAGAATTTTCGGATACGAGGGCTTTTACTGTACTTAGTTTGAAGGTAGGAACTTCAACTTATTAAATTATTTGCCGTTTTTTGAAAAATAATTGTAATCATGCATAATTTAATTTTTGTCGCCTGTACTGATAAGATTTTATAATTCCGTGTCAGAGTAATGTGTTAAGAACTTTTACTTGGAAATCCAATTTTTCTGTTTAAACTATAACCAAAGTCCAAAAAAGACCCAAGACCTTGTCATTTCTGAAACTTTCTTGACAAATTTGCATATGTTCTGATCAAAGTTCAGGTAAACAAAATCACATTTCCGAGTCATTTCCACACTGGTCCCTTCTTTTGTGACGTAACGGCTGAATAATATGCTATTATTTTATTTTTAGGCCAAAAGATTCAACAGTTGCAAATATTTTGTTAAAAATGAATGCCAAACTGAATGGCGTCAACTATAGCCTTCAAGTCATACCTTCTTGTCTGAAAAAGCCATGTATGATAATGGGCGCCGATGTTACTCATCCTACTTTAGAGAGTAAAGGTACTATGCCCAGTGTGGCAGCAGTGACGGCCAGCCATGATTGCAAAGCTTTTAAATATAATATTTCCTGCCGTTTACAACCTCCAATGCAAGAAATAATTAGTGATTTGGCCAACATTGTTAAGGGTCATTTACTGTATTTCTACAGAAAAAACCATCTTAAACCTGAACGCATAATTTTCTACCGGGATGGCGTTTCAGAAGGTGAATTTAAACAGGTCCTTCAGAGCGAAGTTACAGCTATACGCAATGCATGCTTAATGTTGCAAAAAGATGGGTCATATCAACCCAAAGTCACGTTCCTTGTGGTGCAGAAACGCCATCATACTCGTTTCTTTCCACAAAATCCACGGGATAGCGAAGATAGAAATGCTAATGTTCCGGTTGGCACAATTGTGGACACAGATATAACGCATCCAACGCATGGAGATTTTTATTTAGTGTCACATGCAAGCATACAAGGTACAGCACGGCCAACTAGGTACCAAAAATTATGGGATGACAGTGACATGGATGAAGATGAATTGCAGGAATTGACTTATCATTTGTGCCACATGTATACACGCTGTACACGTTCTATCAGCTATCCAGCACCGACTTATTATGCTCACTTGGCCGCTGCTCGTGCGAATGTTTATTGTCAAAATACGCACATAGATGTCAATAATTTAGTGCAAATAGAAATTAGACCAGAAATTATTGATAACACACCAATGTATTTTGTCTAATGATAAAGCTTGATTTGTATTTCTTTTAACATTTTATATTGTTCTATTAATTATATTGTTCTGATCCTTTTTATTATAAAATAAATTTGTTTTAAGCAAGTCAGAAGTACTTTCTGATTTACCTATTCAAACTATTGCAATTGCTTTTCAAACATAATGAGTTTTAGGATATCTGGTTCTGTTCAGATCTACAGACCAAAACAGATACTCGAAGTTCTTGCCACAGTTCCAGTTGTTTTCAGAGTCCAAATCAAAAGTGGTAACATCAAAGAGTTTCCAAGTTTGTTCGTTAATGGTAAGTTTTGCTTTTTGTGCTTTTACCTTAAAATTTTCAAGAAATTGCTTATAGCTCTATTAATAGATAAAGTTAACTCCTTAATATACTGTAGAAATAAAAAAAATTTAATTTGAAAACCACAATATTTTACCCAAGTTTTATTTCGTAAATATATATTTTTTTGAATTTTACATTTGAATTTTAATATAACAATATTTTAATCAAGTAAATAATACTAAGTGAAATGAGTAGAAAATTTTGAAAAATTTATGAACTCTGTTTTCTGATTGATATTCTAATTCTTCTGAGGGTACATCTATTCTTCAAATAATTTCTTACGAGATAAATTCAAATCTTTGGGTATTATATTATTCATTTTGTGTAAAAATCGAATATCCTTGAGTGGTTCTTCAGCTTTACGCTTCAAACTGAATCGTTCCAATTTACATGGAGGTATTTTATCCAAAATACTGTTTAGTTCTTTAATTAACCATACATTATTGCCTGCTTTACGTTTGACGTCAGATTTTCGTGGTGGTTCAAGTAATACATCTAATATACCAGTAATTTTGTTTTTTAACCAAACTTCGTCAATTGCTTTACGTTTCTTTGGTTTTGTTTGCCATTTCTTATTCATAACTGTTAATACTATTGGTGCCTTGACAAATTTAGTTTTCTGGCGGTTGGTAAATTTTTGAGGTGGTCGATATTTTTCTGGAGGTGGCAAATTCTTTAAATAGTACAATGCTACGTCCCATGACATTATACCTAAAATTTAAAAAGAAAAAATTTTGATTACTTTGGTTACAAATAAGGTTGAATGTTTTTTATTCATATTTATTTGATACGTCGTCGTCTCAGAATCACCATTTCCAATTTTTTGATAAATTGAGTCATTTATGCCATTTTATTCTATGTTAATTTTTATTATTAACTCTTTAAATTGATTGTATAAAAATATTCCAATGAAGAGTAAGCAATTCATTTAGAAAAATGAAGATAAAAATACTCTGATTCTGAGGCGACGATATATGATTGCTAGGCTCTTAGCCGTTACACTTTGGACATGTATAATAAATTATGTATATTTAATAACGGAGTTCAAATCGAAAAATTATAACTTTTAAAGAACTGTATCGTCAAAAAATTACGTTTTTGCTTCAAAGTTATATTAATCGAATAAAAGATATTTGCAAGTATTATGCAAAAAAAAATAGGAAGATGAAGAAGTTAGAATATAATATACAGGAGGCAGCCATTTTGAAAGACCTAGATATACAGGGTGAACCAGACCACCCGTATCAGTACTTTTTTTCAAAAACGGTAAGTCATAGAGAGTTGGGCTAAAAAATTTATTACAAAAGCCCTAATGACGAATCTAATGGTGATATTATTATTTCCGGGAAAAGTCGGCATCCAGAGTAGTTTGCTCCAGAAATCCAGAATTTTAAATGGCACCATATGTCGAAAGTGGTATCGTTGGAAAGCTCTTTAAAAAATAAGCAAGTTTTGTAGGAAAAATTTTTTTATTACTCCCACCCCTTTTAAGTTATATTCCCTTGAAATTATTAAATTTCAATTTCTTATAACGAACTTACTATAAAAGTCAGCACTTGAAATCCAGCTACCGCGTTAGAGCAATGTCACAAGTGTTCAAAATGTCTTCCATTTACTTCTAAACACTGTTGAGCTCTTCTGGTTATACTATCAGTGGCTCTAAGTACTTCTTCAGTGTTTAATGA
Source organism: Cantharis nigra (assembly GCA_958510845.1). Taxonomy (NCBI): domain Eukaryota; kingdom Metazoa; phylum Arthropoda; class Insecta; order Coleoptera; family Cantharidae; genus Cantharis; species Cantharis nigra. The sequence goes on along the minus strand of OY294034.1, from coordinate 5,366,955 downwards.
TCAACAGGCATTGCAAATTCTGAGCTTCATATCATCTCTCGTTGTCGGTTTTTCTGTATAAACAATATCTTTGATCCGACCCCAAAGAAAAAATTCCAGGGGAGTACAATCTGGCGACCTTGGAGGCCACGCCACTGTGCTTCCCCTGCCAATCCATCTATTGGGAAATAGTTGGTTTATTGCATTCCTAGCAACCAATGAAAATTGAGCTGAGCAGCCGTCTTGCTGAAACCACATTATTGCTCGCATTTCCAGAGAAACATTTTCCAATAAATCGATCAAATCATTATTTAAAAACTCGGCATATCGTATCCCATTAAGATTGGGATGATAGATAAGATAAGATAAGTCAAAATAATCAAAATAATAACTTAAGTCGAAAATAACTTAAAAGGGGTGGGAGTAATAAAAAAAATTTTCCTACAAAACTTGCTTATTTTTTAAAGAGCTTTCCAACGATACCACTTTCGACATATGGTGCCATTTAAAATTCTGGAGCAAACTACTCTGGATGCCGACTTTTCCCGGAAATAATAATATCACCATTAGATTCGTCATTAGGGCTTTTGTAATACATTTTTTTAGCCCAACTCTCTACGACTTACCGTTTTTGAAAAAAAGTACTGATACGGGTGGTCTGGGTCACCCTGTATAAGAAAAATTCTTAAATCGATTCTAATTGAAATATTGATAAATTAGATAATTCTATATTTATATCAGTTGTTTTCAATGTGTAGGTTACTGAAAATCACAAAGGTTTTTATGGTGTAATTCTTCCCTTTTCCCTTTAATATTTACTATTCATAAAATAAATAATTACAAAAAAACTTACATAAAGTAATGCTCGGGACTCCTCCCTCCATATAAAGATTCATAAAATTTCCTAATCTCACCCCTTCCCTGGTACTTTATTTTTTTATAAATGTACGACCTACATTGTTACATTAGTAACAATCTACCTAAAAAACTTGGCAATAAACCGACCATCTCAGTTTAACTATATAAAATTATTGAAGATAAAAATGTGGATGTAAAATTACATTAAATAACATGCAATGAAAACGAATCAACCCACACTTAGATGATCGTCAAGCCTGGAAAAGAAACTGGATGTGTTTTAGCATTTGGATTGCAATTAAGCAGACTGCAGTAAACAAGCTAATGGTATGAAATTAAATCAATAAATAATTGATGTAAAATGATATGAACAGTCTCGGTTTCAAAAAGACAACCAGAAAATGAAATCAGGTAAAAAAACTATACATGAAATTACCAATTAATTATAAGTTTTTAAATGAACAGCCAGAAGCAACATCATCACAATAAAAACATTTTTAACAAACCTCATGTCGTCGTCCTTCCTCACGATGCAGTTGCACACAACTCATGTCCCTGACAAAGAAAGTGTCCAATAGTTTGACAATTTTGTACTTTGAATACTAAAATGAAGATTAAATATGGCAGAAAATCAAATTTGAAGTGTAATTAATTTACCCACATCCAGACTAGCTAATTAAGAAAATATAGATGCAAAATTAGAGAAATCAAAAAGAAACCACACCCAAAACCAAGTTAGAACCATTCATGCTCGGTTTCACAAAAAAAAGTTAAAATTGAAAATTTTTTGTTGATTAAATTTTAACTCACTTTTGTGAAACCTCGGGCATCCGTATTTTAAAATAGCCAAAAACTAGGAATTAATTTCTCAAATACTTGCAGTGCAGTTCTACTGTATTGGTTATTCTTAAAAATACTCGTGTTATTCTCAAGTAAACCACAAATTAAACAATCAAGTAATTAACCCATTCAGGACGGCTGCCGTACATGTACGACTTTGCATTCCCCATTTTGCAGGCCTGCACGATGCAGAGCCACGGAACATGTTTTCCCGGGCTCGGCCGGCAGTAGCGCGCAGCTCCTTCCAGTGCTCGTCCTGAATGGGTTAAAAGCATGTTAGGAATAAGAAAATCCATCACCAAAAATAAAATCAATCTAAATACAAATATTAAGTTTGTTTCGATATTTTAAACGTAAACAGCAGGTACTTACAATAGGCTGAACTAGTGGCTGGTCCATCTTCAAGTGGGTTTCTATATAATTTCGTTTGTGTTACAGAGAGCGTGTCTAAGGAAACTGGATTATTAACATAAAAATTATAAAATAACTTAATTACCTAAAGCCCAGTTCGTACAATAGCATCCAGCAAGACTGACGACTGTGTCACAGATCGAACATTTTAAGTGTGGTATTACACGACCAGAGGGAATATAATGCTGGTCACATCCTTGACTTCTGAGAATAGCCTTTGAAACAAATGCGATAATCATTTCAAAATGTTCTATAAGAACTATTAGCATTTCTAGATATTTATTGACTTGTTGATAACTGTTTTGAGCGTAACAGCATGCTAACAAAACTCGATTGCAAGTAAGTGTGTTGTCCATTAAGTTTAAACAAATCTTTTCGAAATGAAATTTGCTTATAGGCTCAACTTCATACTCGAGTAATTTTATCAGATTTTCCTTATTCTCTAAAAGGATTGTGTACAGGCATCTCATTAAATTATTATGTGTAGAAGAATTAATGATTGGGATTAAATGTTGTACTTCTTCTTCGATTTTGTCTATGGCATCCCATAAGAGTTGTACATATTCTGCTTGGTTTAAAGGAAAATTTTCATAATTTTCTACGGCTTCTTGAAGGGAATTTAAAGCCCTTCGTTTTTTTAATTTTCTCTTTAAAATATTTGATTTCTGAAAAAAAAAAGTTATGACTCTTCACAACACAAAATATTTCTTACATTTGAGTGGATTTTTCGCTTTCGTTTAGGTGGTGTACATACAGAATTGTGAGTCGCCTTAGTTTTTTGTATCAGTTTCTATAATGACAAACATTTAACTTATGGAATAAAAAAAATTATATTTTTTTACCTCTTCCGGAAAAACGATAATTCTCATAAATTTTCTGTTGACGACTTTGTATCTTATCTTCTGCTTTTTCTGAAGCTTGAATAAACTTAAATTAGTCAAAAGCAGAAATTAATATTTTTATTTTACCTTAGCGGCCACTGTTAAAAATTTTTTTTTCATTGTTTCTCCCTAAAAACATTATTTGATCATAAAAGGCAATTCACAACCAAAGGTTCTACTGCTGGCAGATTAGCAACCACAGCTGCTACAACTTTACCGTTGTAGCAAATATCGCAGCTACAATTAAATTAACTGCTACGATCAGCCTGATGAAATTAACAATAAAATTAAACTCATATTATTATGAGTATTTTCCCACACGATAGCAATTTATCAATTTTTCAACTTTTCAGAAGAGGTGATTTTATGAAAATTAAATGACAACCTTACCGGCCTAATAAGATTCTCTCTTATTTAAGATGGAATTAAATATTTATTGCTCCTGCTTGTAATTGTAACGTAGGAAATGAATTTTTGTAAGAATCCAAACACTACATTTAGAAGGCACTTCTGGCGGGAATAAAACAATCAAGTTAACAATAACCTGCAATTTCAAAATTTCCAATGACCCAATACACTAAAACAGTGACGTACGACAATCCAAAAACAATAGATTGAATTAATTAATTAATATGACTAATGTATTCGGCTAGTTTCAAATACATAATTAATATTAAATTTAAATATTTTATTATAATTTTAATCAACAATCAAGTGCGCCACTGAAAATTGGATCGGATGGAAACACTGGTATGCAAGGGTATGCAATATTGCTATCAATGCAATTTTGTTGCGGAGGTCATTACGATTGCAGCCATTGCAGTTTTCATTAGATTTTTTGTTCGCTCATATAGTGAAATCCATAATAGAATTAACATTATTGGTAATATTTAACTGTTGCCTTAGTTCATTGCAGTTTTCGCATTTTTCGCTATAACAGGTAAATTTTATTTCCAATATATTAATTTGTAGTTGATGTATGAGTCAAAACTTGATTTGTGTGTGCTTTTGCGTTTTTAAATTAAATTATCTATCTTCCAAAGTCAAACCGGTGTTTTGGAATTACATTTTTTTTCATCGCAAGAGACTAAAGGTAGGCACACATTGCGGTTTTGTTCAACGAGCAACAAAACGACACAAAACTGAAGTATGTGGCAGGAAGTCTGTCGTTCTTGCTCGAGAACAAATCTGACGGAGATAATCAAATTCAGCCTGATTATGTCGGTCTGATTTGTTCGACGAACTTATAAATTGCAATAAAGGACGATTCAGATACACCCGGCATGCGTACCGGACCGACAAAATATTAAGCAAGGATTTTAAATGGTTTAATTCACACTTAGTCGACCGACACAGCATGGAACGGACCGACAACAGTAGACATACTTTTGAGGAATGTTTTGCAGGTGCCGGTACGTGTCTGTATATATTGTATGTATATGACATATGTGTAATATGTCTTGTACCCATATTCTCTTTTTTTTTTTTTTGTTCTTCATCTATAACAGCTATTATGGCCAAATCTTCCGAAAATAAATGTTTAAACATTTTCACATCGGAATCTTTACGATAGATAGTACACAGCTTCTACATACAAATGTATGTACGTTTCAAAAACTGTCTGTGCTAATGTGAACACCTCAGCAATTTGTCGGTCCGGTACGTGCTGTTGCAGGTCTGTGCATGCCGGGTATATCTGAATCATCCTTTAGTCCGAAGTGTGTAAGGTAAACGTTTTTTAAATACGACAGTTTTATCAGTAGCGTAGTTAATTACTCGTAAATTTGTTCTTTCTTCTTTTCTTTTTGATTTTATGACAAATGCTGCGCCACTGCACACAAATGTAAGGGTTTTGTAAAGACTTTTGTCTTGATTACACCGTTGAACAAGACTGCAGTCTCTGTCCAACTCACAGTTGGCATTCTTATTCGAACAGACTTATTCGTCGAACAAATCTGTCGAACAAAACTGCAATGTGTTCCTACCTTAATGGGCTGATAATGGGCCTTTTACCTTCTGTGTTAGAAAAAAGTTGTTGCTATCTCACTGACGTTACCTTCTCAGGTGATTTTCTTGCTGTGAATGAGAATTATTTGGGCTGTTAAACAGAGAATTGCATTATAAATAAATGTGATAAGTTGGTTACCTTTTAGTGGCAGAATTCTCCCCATGATGAGGTCTTGGCCTGGAGTCTTCTGGATTTTAGGTAGGAGGGAGGTATCCCCACGGCCAGACAGATTAGTCTCTGGATCTGGTAGAGGGAGGACGCTGCTGTTACTCGTTTGGTTCTGCAGTGTAGAGCCAAAGGGTGATCTTAGGGGACAGATCCCATGCCTTGCTAATTTTGATTTTCAAGTGTTTTCCCCAGTTTAGCTTCTTCTCAAGTATTATTCCCAGATACTTGACTTCGTCCGGAGTCTTATTTGGGTTGACTTTTTAAATGATGGAGCTTACCTCTTTAGGACTTCATTGACAATTCCAGTTCTAGTGGTACTTCTAAAATTTGGTGAATTTTGTTTTATTCATTTGGCGGTATTTCACCAGGAAACGGCTGAAAAACATTCGTCAAATGATCTGCAAAAGTATCTGCTTATTCTTGATTATTTTTTGCAATTTGTAAATCAAATCATGAAGTTATCAAAAACTTAATTATAATTTACAATTTTTATTTATTATACTCTTGTCTTTGCAAAATGAAAGTCTTAATCAAAAATGTTTGTTGTTTCTTGACATAAACTACTAACACCGTAATACAATTTTACAATGAAAACTTTTCTTTCAACAGAGTAAGTTAACCAAAGTGGACAAAGAAAAGGAATTCCAACACTGGGACCTGGATGTGAAGTATGATAAGCAGCTATATTGCTATATAAATATTGTAATGAATTCTGCAAATTGGTCAATTGAACTACAAAAATTACCAGTGAGGAGGTTAAACTGAAGGAACTTTTGCAAACATTTGTGAAAGAAATAGGCCCACATCAAGATCATGTCAGTACAAATGCATTTGTGGAATTTAGGTCCCATTGCTAGGCGGTCTTTTCGAGAAAGAAAGAAAAAATTCTGAAATTTTTCAAAATACGGAAGTTATGACAAACGTAGGTTCAAAATATAAACACAGGGTGTTCTGCGGAGCACTTTCCGAAGGGGTCGAACTGACATGTCATAAGGACAGTACAGAGGGCGTTGAGGATTGAACCTCACTCATAACCTGAAGGTTATTATGGCCGTAGCTTATTCTAGCTACTGAGAATTGTAATAATTCAAAGTTAAATCAATATAATCAAGAACACAACAATGATAGACATGTTTCGACCTTATTAGGTCTCATCAGTATCATATAGTTGCATTCTTGAAAATATTGATTTGATTTTTTACCTTATATAGCATTTTTCGCGCAATGCTATATGTTGGTATCGACCCCCGATTATAAATTCAAAATATAAACACAGGGTGTTCTGCGGAGCACTTTCCGAAGGGGTCGAACTGACATGTCATAAGGACAGTACAGAGGGCGTTGAGGATTGAACCTCACTCATAACCTGAAGGTTATTATGGCCGTAGCTTATTCTAGCTACTGAGAATTGTAATAATTCAAAGTTAAATCAATATAATCAAGAACACAACAATGATAGACATGTTTCGACCTTATTAGGTCTCATCAGTATCATATAGTTGCATTCTTGAAAATATTGATTTGATTTTTTACCTTATCTAGCATTTTTCGCGCAATGCTATATGTTGGTATCGACCCCCGATTATAAATTCAAAATATAAACACAGGGTGTTCTGCGGAGCACTTTCCGAAGGGGTCGAACTGACATGTCATAAGGACAGTACAGAGGGCGTTGAGGATTGAACCTCACTCATAACCTGAAGGTTATTATGGCCGTAGCTTATTCTAGCTACTGAGAATTGTAATAATTCAAAGTTAAATCAATATAATCAAGAACACAACAATGATAGACATGTTTCGACCTTATTAGGTCTCATCAGTATCATATAGTTGCATTCTTGAAAATATTGATTTGATTTTTTACCTTATATAGCATTTTTCGCGCAATGCTATATGTTGGTATCGACCCCCGATTATAAATTCAAAATATAAACACAGGGTGTTCTGCGGAGCACTTTCCGAAGGGGTCGAACTGACATGTCATAAGGACAGTACAGAGGGCGTTGAGGATTGAACCTCACTCATAACCTGAAGGTTATTATGGCCGTAGCTTATTCTAGCTACTGAGAATTGTAATAATTCAAAGTTAAATCAATATAATCAAGAACACAACAATGATAGACATGTTTCGACCTTATTAGGTCTCATCAGTATCATATAGTTGCATTCTTGAAAATATTGATTTGATTTTTTACCTTATCTAGCATTTTTCGCGCAATGCTATATGTTGGTATCGACCCCCGATTATAAATTCAAAATATAAACACAGGGTGTTCTGCGGAGCACTTTCCGAAGGGGTCGAACTGACATGTCATAAGGACAGTACAGAGGGCGTTGAGGATTGAACCTCACTCATAACCTGAAGGTTATTATGGCCGTAGCTTATTCTAGCTACTGAGAATTGTAATAATTCAAAGTTAAATCAATATAATCAAGAACACAACAATGATAGACATGTTTCGACCTTATTAGGTCTCATCAGTATCATATAGTTGCATTCTTGAAAATATTGATTTGATTTTTTACCTTATATAGCATTTTTCGCGCAATGCTATATGTTGGTATCGACCCCCGATTATAAATTCAAAATATAAACACAGGGTGTTCTGCGGAGCACTTTCCGAAGGGGTCGAACTGACATGTCATAAGGACAGTACAGAGGGCGTTGAGGATTGAACCTCACTCATAACCTGAAGGTTATTATGGCCGTAGCTTATTCTAGCTATCAATAATATCAATATTGCATATCAATATTTTCAAGAATGCAACTATATGATACTGATGAGACCTAATAAGGTCGAAACATGTCTATCATTGTTGTGTTCTTGATTATATTGATTTAACTTTGAATTATTACAATTCTCAGTAGCTAGAATAAGCTACGGCCATAATAACCTTCAGGTTATGAGTGAGGTTCAATCCTCAACGCCCTCTGTACTGTCCTTATGACATGTCAGTTCGACCCCTGCGGAAAGTGCTCCGCAGAACACCCTGTGTTTATATTTTGAATTTATAATCGGGGGTCGATACCAACATATAGCATTGCGCGAAAAATGCTATATAAGGTAAAAAATCAAATCAATATTTTCAAGAATGCAACTATATGATACTGATGAGACCTAATAAGGTCGAAACATGTCTATCATTGTTGTGTTCTTGATTATATTGATTTAACTTTGAATTATTACAAACGTAGGTGATTTATATTTGTTAACAATCTATCAAGTGGATCGACCTAAGAAAAGATGGGCAGACCAGGATATAATGTAGAGCGGTGTAATGGACTACAAGGCTATGACTTGGTAATTATAATGTTGATGAACAATCTATCATATGAATATGGACCCTATATGCAAGTATATAGGCCGAAGCACACGAGTGTAAAAATTGGAAGATTGCAGTTGAATATTAAAAATTTACATGACTATTAGATTGGTTTTTAATATTGTCGACGGTTCAAGGTGCAAGGTCTGGATAAGAATTAAAAGGTATGTTTTTCAATCTCTTACTAATTAACTAATAATAAATACAGTAGAACCCCTCTATAACGAGAACTCAAGGGACCAGCCTACTTACTCGTTATAACAGATTTTCGCTATAAACTGTCAGTATAGTATGTATACAAAAGGCAAGGGACCAAACGTTTACTCGTTATAGCCAGTTTTTCGTTATAACCGGGACTCGTTATAGAGGGGTTCTACTGTAATAGAAGCTTACAGATTATTTTTGAGTTTTTTAATGTAAATAGATTATGTTTTTTTGAGAAATTGTTCCTGACTTTGGATTTTTCATTTGTTCTAGACTTCATAACAAATGGACTGGTCTTCTTAACCAACTGGTGCGGTGCAAAAAACTTGTAAGAGAACAACAATTGAAAAATTTGCTTTAAAAATTACTTTGTTTAAAATTTTCCGGATGGTTCGAAAGCAAATTGTTTAAGTTTAAGCTTTAACAGATTTTTACTTGTGTTATGAATTTGCTTATTTTTTAAATAAACCAAATTGTAATTTCATTTGAGGTTTAATTCTTTTGTAGTTGTGTAGTTTTGTACCTCATCTTTTTATACACTCGAATCAAGAGACAATAGGTTATCAAAGTTAATTTATTTATCACATATATGTAAAATATACATATACAACACAAACTATAAATATTAATTTAACACAATAAATTACAACATTAACAATCAGAACACTTAAATTCTACTAAGATTTTTTTAAACTTATCATCTTCGGGGAGTTGATCAGACATGGTTTTGATAGCACCGTAAGCAAAAATCGGGTGCTGCGTCAATAACAATTGTCGTGTAATCTGAAATTGCTTCGACAATCTATGAAATTCCGCTATATTAGTCTTTAAAAGTTGTATTTCGGTTGGGTGACTACTAAAACTTTAAAAATTTTCGATGGATTCATTGCATTTTATGATAAGACCCAGTAATTTCTTATATTCTTCGTAATCCTTCAAGCAGGGTTTAATATTTTTTATTCCAACTTGAACGTATTTGTTTAAATTCTGATCGACATACTCCTCCAACAAATTCATTACTTGATCATATATTTCTGTTAAAGCCTTATATACTCGCCGGACCTCCTGTTTTACTTCTAACAATTTAACTTCATTTTCCACCTGCAATTCGTTATCTTTTAAAACCAGTAGCACTTTCAGTTGTTGCGATAATTGATCTTCTAAGTCGGAAATGCTTTTCTGTACTTTTTCATGGTTCATTTGATTAGTGATAATTGTACGCAGGTAGACACTGTAAGCAAAATCGTATTGTAGGTCTATATAAATTTCAGGTGAGATACTTCGTGAAGGATTCGGGTTTGAAGATTTTTTTCAGGTGGCGCGTTTTGAAGTTGTGGGCTTCTGCGAACTTGTCGATGGTGTCGGGTTCTGTTCATTATCACTCATTTTCAAAATAAGCAGTTTGTATTTAATAACAAATAATGTAAGACACAAAAATGTAAGGTTAGGAAATAAACAAAAGCGGTTGCTAACAACAAATTAGTAGGCTAGTTTTTTGGTTCTCAAACACGACATTAGACCAGCAGTCTTATAATTTTTTTCAATTTAATACTTTTTCATTGATCATTAAAAACTATAAATTAAACATATAGAATTAAACGGACAATAACGAGGTCTTCTGGTACCAATCCTGACGAATCAAAAATGTGGTGTATTCAGTGATATAGAAAATCACTGGGTATATTGCTGAACAAAGTTGGAATATGTAACATTTTTGTAATTCCTGCTCATTTATTGTTCCTGGTGATATTTTTTTTAAATAATTGGATTGGCAATTGGCAAATGTCAGTTTTCAAAATGTTTAAAATGTCTAGGTTAGTGAATCTCCGTGTACAAGTTACTGGAAATGTGCAACGATTTAATCAAACTTTAGAAAATTTAAAAGATGCCACAAATAAATTTGAAACGAGAATTAAAGGTACAGTTGTAGAGAACTGGGTAAAATATTGGAAGACCGTTTTCAACGATTATCGCGACGTTGCCAGGGATGTTAAAACCAATGTTAAAGAAAAACCATTCCAAGCAATTGTTATAATGTCAGGATTAAGTTTTTTAGTTGCCAGTGCTAAATCCAATCCCTCCTTTACTGATTTTAGAGATCAGTACATCAAGTAAGTGCTAATGTTTATCGTCAATGTATTCGGTCAACATCATTGTGTTTATCGGGGTTCAGTAGCATTCACATATAGAGGATTGTATTTGGATGGTAGAGTAGGTAAGAGCTAAAAAGTACTAATTTAGGTAGAAGCGTTGCACGTTGTAAGAACTGATGCAACGGGCTGTGGAAAAGTTGACAAACTTTTACAATGCACTGTGCAAGAACTCTTACAAGCGCCAATCAGGCGGTGCTTGTACTTGTCCCTTTACCGAAAGTTCAACTACTCATTAACCATCGTCACACCAACTTTTAAGTTTATGTGAATGGTGTAATAACTTCTACCATCGAAATCCACATACAATACCCTATGTGAATGCAGCTTTCCTCATTTAGTGGCATCGGTTTTTGCCAGAACAGGACTAGAAATATCAAAAATATTTATATAACCTCACAGGTTTACCGAACGGGCGAGTGTCTATTTCCTGAACGGCCAACTTGATATCCAGTCTGACTCAAAAATGTTTGTCGTGAAAACGATATTGTTACTTATTAATTAAATAGGGGAAATCAATGTACATTTTTTGTCAGTTAGGGATCCGGTGTTTATATATATAATTTCTGTACTGATGCATTTTTAGGTGGTCTAATCGAATGATATTAGTGCATCCAAATGTACAAAATAATGAAGCTTTACAACACTTAAGATTTACCGAAATATGCCATAATCAACTTCAAATTAGAAGATTGAACCTTATTATTGCTAGTATAATATGGCGCGACGATTCTAGCAGTTTAACGAAAACTTACGATGCAAATTGTCCTTACTTACAAGTACAATACAGTAAATTTAAAGATAGAATTCTTGATGTAGGATTTTTCAATAGGTGGTGGGTATTAGAAGGTAAAATGATAAACTACGATATAAACTATTAACTATAGTCATAATTTATTTTTCGTTTATAGTAAAATTCATGTAGTAAAATATACTCCTAATTTGTAGAAAAACGCAATTTTTAAACATTTTTTGCAATAAACTTGGAAATCAATCTTTGTGTTTTATTATATATTTATATTGGGTTTGTCTTAGATGTGCTCGTAACCCTGGATTTTTATTGTTGATGAAAGCAAATCGTCAATCCAGGGGACCGCCGACTTTACATGCCTTCCAAATGATAAAAACCACATGTGGCAGACCTAAAGGAATGAAGAAGGAATGCAAAATTCGACAAGAACAACTTTTAGATGAGTTTTGAGCAGTACGAATGCTTTCGAGATATCAGATTGTGGATCAAGAATCGCATAGGAAATAAATAGGTATGTGACATTTAATTTTTGGTTAATTTCTATTTGTATATATTTAGTAATTTTGTCTTAATTTTATGCAATAGTATTTCAATATTTGTCAATTATTTAATTTGGAGCCCATTATAAAATATTTATGATACACCACTGGGAAAGCTACTTCCGATATTTATTGTTAGATGCTGCTGCCGCTATTTATGTCATTTTTAAAAGTGACGTGAATGACTAGCCGCTACAGCACAAAAGACTAGTATTAATTTTTGTGTTTAAAGCTAATAACTAAATAAATTATGAAGTTATTACTGATTTGTAATAATGTGTTTGAGTGAACAGTGCGTAGAATTTCGATAAAGACAGTTTGGAGATAGAGAAATAAAATTAGCAGTGCTACATTTGAAAATGAAAGGTATTTACAGTTTGAATTATATTTAGTTGTTGTTCTGACTGGCTGAAGTTGCCAAGTTCAAAATTATTTATTTTAAATAAAACTAAATTATGCGTTAAACGATTCATTTCATTCAGTGTTAAGGGTGATTCAGATATACCCGACATGACAGACCTGCAACACCACGTACCAGACCGACAAATTGGCGTGTAACGTAACCGGCGAGTGTTAATAGACAATTTTTGAAACGTAGAAACTGTGTAGGTATCATAAAGATTCCGATGTGAAAATGTTTAAACATTTATCTTCGGAATGTGTGGTGTCAGTCGACTAAGTATGAATTAAACCATTTAAAATGCCTGCTTAATATTTTGTCAGCCTGGTATTTGCTGTTGCAGGTCTGTGCATGCTGGGTATATCTGCATCATTCTTAATTTCAAGAATTTTGCATGTCGCTAATTTCCAGTCAATGAAGGTGAAACTTGATCAAGATTTTTGTACCCGTGGAATTTAGAGAACAATTAAAATTAAAAAAAATTGAAACATTGATCAATTTAAGAAACTATTTTTATTTGCGCTTTGTTTGCCGATTGGTCTGCTAAAGTATTTCTAGAAATGTTATAATGTTTTGGAATCCACGTGAAGATTAGATTAATGTTGTGTTGTTTGCTTTCTTTTTTACCCTCGTAATAGTTTGAATGATTGGGATGCCGGTATCGGTAAATGGGCCCCTAAAAAAACAAAGTACAGTAAAAGCCCTCTTATCCGAAATGAACAGGACCCATTTTTGTTCAGATAAGGAATGTTTTAGATAGATGGTTGATTGAAATAAATACCACAACATGAAACCGAAGTCTGCCTACGTGTTTTGTTTTGTAAAACACAAGTCTGCGATCTTGCGCCTATATTCCACCGACTTCGTATTACAGGCAACGAGGCAACTTGAACTGTTGCATACCTCTACAGTTCGACCCCACTTAAAGTGAATGTATTTAAGAAACTTATGTTCAACCGCTTCCAGCCTGTCAATGTCGGTCTGGTAAAATGGGGACCATATACATGACGCATACTCTAATTGGGACTTTACCAGAGAAAGTACAACTTGTTAATTGTTTCCGCAGAAAAATGTATGCATTGTCTACGAATGAAATCCAAGGTTCACAAGGCATTACCATAAATTTTCGCAATATGATTCTTGTATGTTACACTAGTATCAAGCCGAACACCCAAATCATCAATATCAATGACACGATTGAGTACATTTCCATTAATATTGTAATCAAATTCATCAAATCTATGTTTAGTATAAGAAATTAGCAAACACTTTTCGAAGTTTAAATATAGTCTGTTATGCTGGCACCACCGATGAATATTTATCGAGATCTACCTGTAATAACCGGCAGTCTTCAATAGAACAGATTGATTTGTAAATTTTAAGATCATCTGCAAACAATAGATACCGACAGTGTTCTATTGTTCTATAAATAACAGAAACAAAATTGGACCACAATGGGAACCTTGAGGATCACCAGATGATACAGATATGTCTATCGAGTGATAGTTCTTAATTCGTACTTTTTGCTTCCTACCAACTAGATAGCTACGAATCCACTTAACTGCCGACGTATACCAATGCCTAGGAAGGAAAGTTTCAACAGTAGGGCTTTATGGTGTACACGATCAAACGCTTTTGAGAAAACACTGTACACAGCATCCATGTGCATGTGATTTTTGAATGACTCTACCACATTCAATACAAACAATAACAAGTTTGTAGGTATCGAACGGCCTGGAAAGAAGTCATGTTGCTCAGCTATTATGAGATTTTTACTAGCAGAAAGGAGTTGATTGCAACCAATTTATCCAACAATTTTGGAGATTAGTGCTGGGACATCGATAGAAGAACATCGATGTTTGTTGTCGATGTCTAACCTGGACAACGATAACATTGGTTGAAAACATCGATGTTCGATGTCGATGTTATTGTCTATTAGTTTAAATCAAGGAAACACATGATAAAACACTTTTCAAAATGCTTCTATAAATTACTTTTTGATGGCATTTTCTTTCTTGTGGTACTACGAAACTACGATGTAAGTAAAGATGTGGTTGGCAGACTAAAAACTATTACAAAAATAAATCCTAACAGTTTCGTTTATATAGACCAACAAAAGATTACATAACTGATACTCGTAATTTAGGGATAACTCTGTATCAAATACATTACAGGTAGCAACTCCGTATAATCACGTGTTTATATTTATTTTATTTTACAAATTCTCAGTAACATCGAATGCAGCGGTAACATTGCAAAGCAAACATCGATAGTTTCGTCATATCGACACGTCTGCCATCGATCGAGTAACATCGATGAACATCGCCCAGCACTATCTGAGATTGACTGTGTCTTGGGACATTTATTAGTTGAACTGCAGGTAGCCGAACCTTCATTCGTCCAAGTGGCTCGTGGAAGATTAGAGTTATCACAAATAATTAATTTTGAAAAGAGATCATCATAAGCTTGAATGTCACCAATCCGAACAAAGACAGTTTCAATTTTTTTGTTCAAACGTTTTGACGTTTACATGTGTGGAATCATCTGAAATTGATTTGTTCGGTTCTCCCTTAACACCAGGGCCGACATCTTTTAGATTTGCCGTGTGGTGCTCACATAATATTATGTGATGTGAAATACAATTTTTTCAAGTGTTTAGTGTTTTCTTTCCCAAATTATATACTGTTTTGTAATTTCCTTTGTGGTGCTCAAAATCCGTGGTGTGGTGCTCGAGCATCCAAGCAACACAATTGTTGCCGGCCCTGCTTAACACTAAACTGTACAAAATAGTTTATAACAGTTTCGTTAATTATTGATGGGCTCCTTCTTTAAAATTGTTACATATAAAATTTGAATTGAAAAAAGTACTAATGTGGACAGATTTTCATACATTGTTTAATTTTCAGGGTTTATAATACTCACCATTCGAAATACATATTTGAGGAGGATGGACTTGCCTATCTAGAAAAGACGAGATCTAATGGAAATTATTGGGTAAATTATCAGAGGTGATCGCAAAATTTGATAACACCTGCTAGATCAGTTTAAAGCTTTTATGATGGTTCGCAGAACATTGACTGAATACGAATTGTAAAGGTTTGTGACATTTAATAGTTACTGTCTACATATTAAAAGCTATTTGTAATTTGCATGCATTTAAAGGTTTCAATGCTTATATAATTCAATATTCATTAATTTAAATTTTGTTTATGTATAGGTGCTGCCATCCGACGTCAGAAACTGAGAAGAATATATAGGTTTCTACATGCTCGGCTGTCATCCAACAACAAGATAACTGGAAAGTGAGGTGTGTAACTTAGCTATAGTTTAAATATTTATCGTTAGGTGGCGCCATTTGTCATTTAAAAGTTTTTAAAGTGACGTTTCGTTTGTAAACAATTCACTTGCTTTTGTGTTTTTAAGTTAATTCATTATGAATTTTTGAGAAATAATTCTAATTTGTGGTTTTTAATTTATTCTAGACTTCTTAAAATATCGAATCATGCAGTGTAAGAACAACAAATTTGGATAATTTACCAGAGTGAAGAACGATCAATTGAGTTGCTGCATTTGAATATGAAAGGTTAGTTTTATTTGTGCAATTTTTATGCCAGGGTGACATTAATTTGAACACGCATCCCATTAATTTGATTGAAATTTTCAACCTAATTTACATTCATAATAAACCTAGTGGTGCGATAAGTTTTGTTAAATTTAAAGTACCGTTAGGTTAAAATTCCTCGTATGGAATTTATTACTCGTTAGTGGGTGGTTTGTGTTAGTTTTATGTTTTAATTTTAAATAGTAAATGTTAAATAAGGTTAACAAAGATCACATTATAATGGTTGAGTTACATAACTATCAAAGCAATAATTAAAATTTTTAATTTACACTTTATCTTTGCAATTTTTTGATTTCCGCTGAAGAGCTATAGGAACCTATTGTTCAATATGTTAAATTTTTTTCTTTAAAATTTAGGTTAACACAAATATGTCAGGTTTCGATGGAAATGTTGTTCAAATAAATGTCAACTTGGCAAGTTTCGAAAAGGTGGTGGTAATATAATCAAAATTGTAGAATGTGCAATTCTTTCAAACATTTTTTCCTTGTGTAGTGTTTCATACGAAATGAGTTATATTAAAAGTGGGTTTGACGGATTAACTTGAAATTTTGAGAGTATCTGGGGTGACAGAATACAGTAGATACCTATAATTTAAATAATAAGTAATTATAATTTATTCCAAAAAGTTTACAAAAAATGCAAATACAAAAATTTTTGGTAAAATATTACCATTTGTTTTAGCTTATCCAAGTTACAACTTTTTTTACCTCGGCTGATTAAGCTTCATATTTTGTGATAGTAATATCACTGGAGATAAATACGGACTCTTACCATTAATTGAGTAATACCTTAAAATATCCCAATTTATTTTCATGGAAGACGAGGGACTCCCATGTCACAAGGTAAAAAAAGTAGCAACTTGGAAAGCCAAAAGCGAATTAATATTTTACCATTGTCAGGACAGACTCATTTGCATTGAGAATGGTTTAAAATTCTACAAGAGTCCATCGACAATTTTCTGCTTAGTATGCCAAGGAAAATTAAAGCTGTCTTGGAAAATAAGAGGAGGCAACTAAATATTAAATTTGTGCCGAGAAAATTTCTAGTTTTTGTATAGGTACTTGGTGAAATAAATTATAATTATTTAAATTTTATATCAAGTAATGAGTGCACTTTTACTATATTATTTATTTATTAGATTTTCACCTTACTATAGTTTCGTCATACATTAAAACAAGAATGGTCAATACACATTGTGTATTTTTTGATTTCGTAAGTAAAGCATCGATGGACGTGAATATAAAATATAACTGAACTGCATGCGGCAAACTATCTTAGCCACCATTTTTGTTTTAATATATGATGTATAGCTACAACCCACAGTGGGTTTTAGCTGACCACTTCATTTTATGAAGGATTTTCAAGGCAGATTACCTTGGTGGTTTGCCATTGTTCGCCGAGGGAGGACGATTAGAATAATGTTCTTGCTCTACTCGGGCTCGAACCAGGATTATCCGCTTAGTAGCCGACGCACTTAAGCATCATACCGTAACCGTCCCCTCAAATAAATATGTAATATAGAATAAAAAGAGCATTTATTTATTGATTATAAATTCTATACAACAAAATACACTTACTTAAATTTTAGCTGTCGATTGTATTTCGACACCCTAGCTAAGCCTAATCTGCACATCTTCGGGTTCTTCTTAGAAGCTACAGAATTAAAATATAAGTAAAGAAGTATACACTTCCTATGTCATTATAGTATATATATATTTTAAGAATAGGATATTTCCTTACCTTTATTTAATCCTGTTGCTTATAAGTAGACTCATAGATGTGTGAATTAGACACACGAAACATGACGTGATGAGAAAATAAAAAAGAAATTAACTTGCAGTTTTCTTAAGAAAAGATTTTATACACGAATAAGTACAACGAATCTCTTATTTTATATTTCCATGTTTTGAGAAATACAAATTTTATGTTGAAATGTCTAGTTTTTAGAAATTTTTGTCCAAAAATAAAATTCTTTTGATATTATTTATTAGTCTGACGTGCCATGAAAACATGATTACCTATTTCTTACGAAACACAGCAAAACTGCAGCCTTTTATTTGTAGTTTATCCCATCGATAACGGTCGAAAAAGGCCACTTTGGTATTTTTCTTTTTAAAAAGTGTATACATATTTTTGCCCAATTGAATTCAAAAGAGCTTTATTTAAAAAATACTTTAATACAAGAATATTAAAATGTAATCAAATTTTAAAATTATAATCAAAGGCAACATAGAAATCAACAATATTTGCCAAAACGCAGAAATCTGCATTTTAGGATTATCGGCATTTTGTTTGTTTTTAGGTGTTTATATGGTTAATAGTTTAAGAACTTGTGAGAATATATTGCTAATGATTGATTTTTAATTTCTTCTAGTATTTATAACAATGCAAATAGTGGACTCTAGAATGGAAAACATATGGATATTAGAAAATTTATGGGGATATAAACTCAATAAACTACATTTAAAATTTATTGGTGAGTCACATTTAATAACATTTTGTTGTTTTTACTATCCAACATTATTGAAGCATTTAATTTTATTAATTATTATTTTTTAGGATAAAACCCGTTATGTGTGAGGTACACGCGAAACTGGTAAATTTAATTCCATAGCAACTGTTAGATTGGTTTTGAATACCGTCACGGTGGAGCAACGACCGGATATGAATTAAAAGGTACGTTTAGTTTAATTTTTTGTGTCGACAAATAGCTATTTGTTTGTATTTGAAATATTCGAAATTTAAATTGAAGTTCCATGGTTTGACAACATTGAACGAAAAAAATAGTCATTGGTTGGCAGCATTTGCCTAAAGATTCCTATATTGCAGTTTGAAAGCTAAAAAACACATACGAATTAACAATGGCATGCAACTTATTTTGGCGATTTTTAAAATAAATTTATAACAATATTTTTCAGAAATTCTTACTGATTTTAAACTTGAATTTGTTCTAGATTTCATAACATGTCGAATAGTGCAGTGCAGAAAGTTTATCGGAGAAATGATCATTGACCAAAAATCAAGCTGAAGTTCAGTCGATGGATTTGAAAGTAAAAGGTCGGTTTTATTTGTACAATATTTTACTAGGTTGACATTAATTTGAACACGAACCTCTTTAACTCAATTATAAAGATGCCGGTATGTGTTGTTTTACTGGTTTTCTTATGTGAGTTAATTAATTAATATATTTTTGTGTGGTATTGTTAAAAGGGCCAAAGTCACTTCTTGTACTTGTAAATTTTATTAGGAACTATAATAGACACGATGTTATCGCTAGTGTAGTTTTTAGCAATAACAAAAGGATAAATTAGGAAAGATATTTACAAATATACGGACTGCAAGATTGATCCCTACTTATTTTCACCCAAATGCGATCGTAATGGGTGAAAGCTATCCCCAAATGTTTACTTATTTTTCTAGAAAAGAGTCATCTTGGTGGGGAAGTTTTTGAAGAAAGAAAATAGTCTACAATTTTTATAAAAAGATTTCACCTAGTTGAATTGGTATATCTAATATCAACTCCAAGATTTATACCTTTTTTGTTTAAACTTCTTCAAGTTTGTAAATTTAACACAATGGCATATTTTATCGTTGGTAGGGGCCCCAATAAAAATTTAAAATTTTGTCTCATAATAGTAGATACTTTTATTGGCTAAAATTTTAAATTTTTATCCGGTACTCCATCTGGCGTTTTGTTGAATTTCCAAACTTTGTGGAGTTTTAGAAAAAAAGTTGTATAAATCTCGCAGATGATACTTGGTATACCAATACAACTAGGTACAATCTCAAAATAAATAAAATATTAACTTGTATGTACTTTCCCTACCTGCAAAAACTTTCCCATAAGTATGCTAGTTTTTTAAAAGTCAACATTTAGAGTTAACTTTTACCCTTTAAAGTTGCATTTAGTTGAAAATGTGTAAAGAAAACTCTTATAGCCCATTTCTTTTTAAACAAACTGATTTTAGTTTTGGTACCTGTAGGATTCACGTAAATTTTTACTGTGGCACCTTTAGGATAAGTAAATAATAAATTTAAAGTTTGTTTGACAGTTTTTTATGCAGGAAGTACTTTGCATACTGCAAAAGGGAAGCGTTATGGGCAGCAACGAGTGTGAGTGAGAGCATTTCAGCAGTTGCCGATAAACGCTCTTATTCACACTCTTGGCTGCTCCAAGTGCTTTTCATTTGTACAAAAATATGTTGGACAAACTTTCGATTTGTGATTTACCTATCTTAAAAGTACCACTGTGAAAAATTTCTACGTGAATCAAACACGTACCTAAACGGGTGTCAGGAGCTCTTAGATTATAGGGGCTAAAATATTTATAAGTACATTTTCTGACGATAGTGATAACCTTAGCTGAAAAGTTAAAAATAAAATCAATTTTTATTAATGTTTAAGTAAACTGTATATTGAACTTTCAATTTATTATTTTTTTACAACTTAATAATAATGTACCTAGTCATGGCATAAGTTCTGTCCCAATTAAAATACTGCAGGTTTTAAATTCCAAATATGGAATTTAGGTAGATGAAGTAGTAAAACCTCTAAATAACACTAAATTCAGAAACAAGTCTTAAATTTTCCAAGAAAATTCGACACAAAGCGAAACCGACACATAAGTGGATCGAAGAAAATTTGCTAGCGAATAATCAAACGAGATTACCAATTGTGGTCTATACTCGAATATATGGTCGGAAGTAAGCACCATAAAAATTTCGAGCTGCTAAAACGCGATTTAATGAAGATAGCAGCCTCAATGCCGATGAAAATGCTGCGTGCTCTCATAGATGAGTGGCCGCGCGCGTTTAAAGGCCTGATGTGTGAAGGCAAAAGTTGGACATTTTGAATAAATTAAAATGTAAAAAATTCTTTGGAGTGTACTTAATAAAATGGCTTTTTAAAATGATGGTATTTTTATTTTTAAGTTGTTTAAATTTACCCGCAAACATTTCACAGAACATATGGCACGACTAGGTATAATATATTTAAAATAAACATAGTTGGGGTTCACCCCGATAACTGCTTGTATTAGAATTTAACGGAAGACGTGTTCAAATAAATGTAAGCCTCCCCGTTATTGTGATTTCTTGTATTTGATAAAGTATTGAATGTTTGGATTTACAAGTTTGAAATTGATTAGGGAATCGAATAGAAAATATTTGCAAGTTAGACAAATAATTGGAACAAAATAATAGATTTTTTTTTAGGATTAGGTTTGTACTTCTTTGTTAAATTAGTGAAATAACTGTTCCAATGATCTCGATTTTGACGACTTGTTTTGTGTAAACTTTTACACATTTTCAAGTCTTTAAAATTAAATTGTAATTGGTTTAAATTTAGTACTATTTCAATATTGTTTGGAAATTTGAACTAACATTTTTGAAGTTTAATTTAAACTTGAAAAAATTTTACTTTAAATTTCTAAACATATGGAAATATCAAATTTAAACCAATTACAATTTAATTATAAAGACTTGAATATGTGTAAAAATTTACACCTAACATGTCGTTGAAATAAAAATCATTGAAACAGTAGTTTCACTAATTTAACGAAGAAGGTACATACCTTAATCCTAAAAATAAATTCAACTTCAAAGAACAAACTCATTTAATTGAAGTAATAGAATGTGAAATTCTTTTAATTTATTTTGTTGTGATCCTCCATTTTAATAGTGAAATGGTTTTGTTTTGATAATGGTTAATAAGAGCAACTATAAAGTGGTGTCATATATTTCTGGTTATTTATTATTAAGGCTTACAATGACAAACAATGTAAACAATTATCCTAATATGGAATAGTTATTAACATGTGAAAATATTTTACTAAATACAATTATTTTTTTACATGTTGGAAAAATTAATGATTGACAAATCTTACTGTTTTTTAACATGTAAATAAATAATTGTATTTAGTAAACCAATTATCCTTGGAAAAGTAATAATAATCTTTCGAGAGAATATTCATATCCTAATTTCAACAAGGAGTTTTCTCTTGACAGATTGGTAGTAGTTTTCTAGGGCTAGTCAACCTTATTTCTTGCGATAGCAATAACTCGGTAACAGGCCACTAATTTAATCAAAGAACGGAAACATCAGACCCTATTTTTACAGTTGCTCTTCTCCATCTCAAGTCGCAAATACACCCTTTTTTTCAATTGACGTAAATCAAACACTACGTAATTTAAACATCAATTAATAAAAAAATGGCATTTCTTCATTAAAACTTGTATTTTATCGATGTATTTGACGTAAATTAGTTATCAAAATAAATAAAACTTCACTTAAAGTCAAATATATCAATGAAAATGAGGTTTTAAAGTAAAAATGTCATGTTTTTCTATTATTTTTTGTTATTTTACGGAGCGTTAATTAGAAGGGACTCAATTTGACTAATATCGTCAATTTTTTGCAAGTTAACTCGGACAAATTCTTTTATTCGATTCCCCAATTAGTTTTCAAAAAGTCAGCTCTCTTTCACTTTTTGTTGCGTAAAACTGGTACACATTCAGAATTACCGAGTGAAACTTGGGAAATATGTTCAGACGTACATCCTTGGTAACATATTAAAAGTTCCAAGTCATCCTGTATGGGATATCCTGCAGGATTCTTGGAGTTTCCTGTAAGCAAATATGGTGACAAACTAGACGTCACCTTTTTTGTAGAGCAAAGCTTTACAGGTAACTCCCAAGAATCTCGAGGGGTTTTTTCAGTTTTCTGGATGACTTGGAATTTTTAACATGTCCGTCATCGAGGAGAGGTGCATCTAAATATTTTCTCAAATATTCATTTGATAATTCTAATTACTTTGCAAAGATTATTTGCTGCATTTTTCTGGTTCGTCTTTTATTTTTCGATCGATTTTCAATTGTTTGGTCTTCAATTTCGCATTATTATTTAGGTAACCACTCACGATCCTGCTCCGCAGTACGATTCTGCAGGATGAGACAAAATTGGACTTGGTCGGATCGGATCGCAGACAAGCCGGTCATACTGCAGCAGACTGACCGATCCCATCCGACCAAGTTCAATCTTGCAGAATCGTACTGCGACGCAGGTTCGTGAGTGGTTACCTTTACGTCCGTATAAAAATTGTCGATAATTTTAGTATATTTTCTTATTTTGAAGAAAGAATTTATTAAATCTTCTCTTCATTATAAGAATTTATGATGAAATTTTTCCATAATCGACACATTTTTGTATGTACAAAAAATGGAGAATTCTAAAGTAACGGCTGGTGGCCACTTGAGACAAAACAGTCTCGAGACCACGGATTCATGAATGATATATTCATTTATGAATGAAATCCGTGGTCTCCAGACTACTCTCGAGACTGTTTTGTCTCAAGTGGACACCAGTCATAAGACCATGAAATCGAAAATGGGCCCAGCGATAAAAACATGTACGGCAGTATATTCTGTTTGCAAAATTCGAGCAGATCAAAATCGTGAACTAGAAAATAAACGATCGACAAAAAGTAAGGGAGACTAATTATTTCAACTTTGGTAAATCTGTAACTGCGTGACAATTTTGTGAAACTTTGTATTTTGATTTAGATATTATTTTTTAATGTTTTGTAAATTTCATGCAATATTTTTAAATATTAAAGTTCATTAGCCAATACAATTTGCACTTATTTCATAATAATGTTGGAATTAAGTTCAACGAAGAATTTATTAATTGATAAATTTAAATATGATTGTACTTGTTCGCAATTGTAATAAATCTATTGTTTTATTAGAAGTAAATATTTAAATTTATGTTATTAAACTATTCACCGCACACCACTGATTGTATCTTGTGCATCTCGAGATTGGTCTTGGTGGGGGGGGGGATTGTAATTAAAGGTAGATTCAAATTCGTCCGATGTGATGTGACACGTCAGAACGTATCATTTATATGGAGGCATCACGTCAGACAAATATCAATCTACCTTAAGACAGGTGTGTCTGACGTTATAATCTAACGCCTTATTTATAAGTTTTATTTGTTTAACATTATGTACATAGTATGTGGTTGGTTGGTATGTATCCAACAGTAGTTAGTAGGGTACTCATGTGTGATTGTACATATTATTATAACATGTATTTATTATGAGACATACTCATTGGATAACGACATACCTACCGAGTGACGCTCACATCAGTTGTTGTAGTTGTTTGTTATATTGTATTACCAATTACTTTGTATTAGGTTAAGTATAAGGAATAAAAGTAAAACACAATTAACTGTACTCGTGTGTGATTATACATATTACGTATTATAACATGTATTTATTATGAGACATACTCGTTGGACAACGACATACCTACCGAGTGACGCTCACATCAGGTGTTGTACTTCTTTGTTATATTATATTACCAATCACTTTGTAATAGGTCTTTAGGTATCATGAATAAAGTAAAACACAATTAACTGTATTATTATTTATTTGTATCATTAACATAAGTATAAGCCATGTGACATTCACATAATATATTACAAGTATAAGAATGACAAATTTAATTTTTCAAAGTGCAAAATGTCAAATAAAAATTTGACATTTCGGACTTAGAAAAATTCGGGACCTCTCCTCGCCGCTCGCAGCGGCAAGAGTTTCCCCTAGAACTAATGGTTTCTTGGTGGTCCTCGCTTCGCTCGGACCAAGCTTCTCCGTAGAGGGGACCGTTGCTGGTGGTCCTCGCTCCGCTCGGACGGTAGTCCCGTCCACCCTCCCCATGTTCTGCAGTTACTTATATACCCAAAATTTCCCACTACATTTTGGACCTGAGTAGGGGACTTAAGTGGGGAGTCACGTGACTTCCCACCAACTTAAGCCATTTCATCAATACTTTCGTGACGTTTTATTGTTAACTTATAAGTACAAGTCATTTTTTTCTGTTTTGCAATATAAATTACAATCTTAACGAACACTTCCCCAAGAAGCTTGCTCCGCCAACCAAGACGGTGGACAAGAAAACAATTTTTTATAGGGGAGGGGGGGGGGGCTCGCCTCTACGACCGGCGATATTATGTCCCGAATTTAACACTTGACACTTTCTTCTTCTCCCAGAAATCTCCATCATCATCCACTCCGATGTCGATTACGAAATCTGCTATGCTCTCCGTTTATCTGAAATTAAAAATACAAATTACAATCAGTTTTTCAAATTTACACAGTACACACATCATCAATTACGGGGAATATTTACGGGGGGCGCGGGGGGTCAAAATCCAGGGATAAAATTTACTACGCCACACCGACTCCTATTTTCAACTGCCCACCTTGCCTGATACTGCCCTCAACTTTTCAAGACTATTCCCCTTTTCCCTAAACTACTTAACACTTCCAACCGCTATCTCCAATTTCTGAGACTACCTCGTACAAGTACAGGGTACAGCCAATTGCCAGGGTGATTTACTTTGGGTTGGTAAACCCAAATCAATTTTTGACTTAAACATTTTCATGACCCAAACCTAATTTTTTCATCACTGCCCTCAACAAACTAATCACATTCTGCCCGTATTGGAACTAACAGGAACCCCCCACCCCTAATTTTTTTGGAAAGACTATCCCGCTTTTCCCTAAACTACTTAACACTTCCAACTACTATCTCCAACTTCTCAGACTACTTTCTACAGATTACTGACCAACTGCCAGGATGATTTACCCCTGGTAATCCCAAATCAACGTTTGACCTAAACAAACTAATCACATTCTGCCCGTATTGGAACTAGCACATTTTTCGCATTAAGGCCAAGTTTTTCAACCGTGAGTCAACCCAAATTCAATGGTTAACTTTGAATTTTGACAAATCAGGGTAGTCATAAACGTAGGTTAACCCTTGAACTTGGGTTAACTCACAATTGAAAACCTTGACTTAAGTGAGACCCTTCGCCCCTATTTTTTTTGGAAATTAATAATATTCCTCACAATTTAAACAAACAACTTTCAAAAAACGGCAGGTGCATTTACAAATAACTTCAAAGATAACTTTTAAAGGAATATCTTCGCGGATGATTTTATTTTTTCTGGTAATTCCAAACTGCCCAAGATATCCTTTTGAAAATTATTTTTGTGGTTTGTGAAATCGGGCATTAACTCAATTATTGTTAAATGGTACATACCTTTTTTTATCGTATCTGGCTGTTCTTCATTAATCTTCTCTTCTTCCACATCGGCATTCTCTTCAAGTTCTGAAAATAAAAATATTTATAAGAATATGTCAACTAATTTTGCAATACAAATTTTAAACTTTGGTGGCAGAACAAAATAAAATATCCGGGGACTTATTAAGAGCAATTAAAAATCATGAGCGGAGACTTCCAAGTTTTAAAGGACGCAGCGTGACTTCTCAACGGAATTCGTGATCTAAACTTAAATTGGGGATCAAAACCAACTATGCCCAAAGCCCTAACAAACACGATTAAAAAACATTACCAGGGACTTACAGATTTTTTATGAAACAGCCTAATTTTGGTCAGCTAAAACAGTAAGAATCCTACCAAAAAATATTCGATTTATAGAAAACAAAAGTACACTTTTTGGATTATTTTGGAAATTCTTTAGTTTTATAAAATTTAACTTATTTTTCAATTTTCCACGACTTTTATTGTTTGCGCGAGGTTCAAACTGCCGTTTCAAACGTTAGGCATCTAAGTACGTCGATTTAAGTAATAAAAAGGCCACCTAAATTTTTTAAGATTTTTGAAAAAAACGTAAGGTTAACCCCTTTGGTGTTTTTTGACCCCAAAAAATTAAAAGTGGAATTCGTCAGCTTCTTTCACGGTTTCTTATGTATTTTGATCAGAATATTCGATTGGCGCAGTCAGATTTCTCGTAAGTATATTTTTTATTTTATTTGGCTTTAAACCTAACACATTCGGGGTCAATTAGCCCTTAATTTGTTTCGCGATTTTACACAGTTTTGATTGATTCCGCGAGGTTCTGAGGGCTGTATCCAGCAGTAGGCATCTAAGTACGTCGATTTAAGTCATAAAAAGGCCACCTAAATTTTTTAACATTTTTGAAAAAAACGTAAGTTAACCCCTTTGGTGTTTTTTGACCCCAAAAAATGAAAAGTGGAATTCGTCAGCTTCTTTCACTGTTTCTTAGGTATTTTGATCAGAAAATTCGATTGGCGCAGTCAGATTTCTCGTAAGTATGATATTTTTTATTTTATTTGGCTTTAAACCTAACACATTCCTGGTCAATTAGCCCTTAATTTGTTTCGCGATTTTACACAGTTTTGATTGATTCCGCGAGGTTCTGAGGGCTGTATCCAGCAGTAGGCATCTGAGTACGTCGATTTAAGTAATAAAAAGGCCACCTAAATTTTTTAAGAATTTTGAAAAAAACGTAAGTTAACCCTTTTGGTGTTTTTTGACCCCAAAAAATGAAAAGTGGAATTCGTCAGCTTCTTTCACTGTCTCTTAGGTATTTTAATCAGAAAATTCGATTGGCGCAGTCAGATTTCTCGTAAGTATGATATTTTTTATTTTATTTGGCTTTAAATCTAACACATTCGTGGTCAATTAGCCCTTAATTTGTTTCGCGATTTTACACAGTTTTGATTGATTCCGCGAGGTTCTGAGGGCTGTATCCAGCAGTAGGCATCTAAGTACGTCGATTTAAGTAATATAAAGGCCACCTAAATTTTTTAAGAATTTTGAAAAAAACGTAAGGTTAACCCCTTTGGTGTTTTTTGACCCCAAAAAATAAAAAGTGGAATTCGTCAGCTTCTTTCACCGTTTCCTATGTATTTTGATCAGAAAATGCGATTGGCGCAGTCAGATTTCTCGTAAGTATGATATTTTTTATTTTATTTGGCTTTAAACCTAACACATTCGGGGTCAATTAGCCCTTAATTTGATTCGCGATTTTACACAGTTTTGATTGATTCCGCGTGGTTCTGAGGACTGTATCCAGCAGTAGGCATCTAAGTACGTCGATTTAAGTCATAAAAAGGCCACCTAAATTTTTTAAGAATTTTGAAAAAAACGTAAGGTTAACCCCTTTGGTGTTTTTTGACCCCAAAAAATAAAAAGTGGAATTCGTCAGCTTCTTTCACCGTTTCTTATGTATTTTGATCAGAAAATGCGATTGGCGCAGTCAGATTTCTCGTAAGTATGATATTTTTTATTTTATTTGGCTTTAAACCTAACACATTCGGGGTCAATTAGCCCTTAATTTGATTCGCGATTTTACACAGTTTTGATTGATTCCGCGTGGTTCTGAGGACTGTATCCAGCAGTAGGCATCTAAGTACGTCGATTTAAGTAATAAAAAGGCCACCTAAATTTTTTAAGAATTTTGAAAAAAAGGTAAGGTTAACCCCTTTGGTGTTTTTTGACCCCAAAAAATAAAAAGTGGAATTCGTCAGTTTCTTTCACTGTTTCTTATGTATTTTGATCAGAAAATTCGATTGGCGCAGTCAGATTTCTCGTAAGTATGATATTTATTATTTTAATTGGCTTTAAACCTAACACATTCGTGGTCAATTAGCCCTTAATTTGTTTCGCGATTTTACACAGTTTTGATTGATTCCGCAAGGTTCTGAGGGCTGTATCCAGCAGTAGGCATCTAAGTACGTCGATTTAAGTCATAAAAAGGTCACCTAAATTTTTTAAGAATTTTGAAAAAAACGTAAGGTTAACCCCTTTGGTGTTTTTTGACCCCAAAAAATGAAAAGTGGAATTCGTCAGCTTCTTTCACTGTTTCTTAGGTATTTTGATCAGAAAATTCGATTGGCGCAGTCAGATTTCTCGTAAGTATGATATTTTTAATTTTATTTGGCTTTAAACCTAACACATTCGTGGTCAATTAGCCCTTAATTTGTTTCGCGATTTTACACAGTTGTGATTGATTCCGCGAGGTTCTGAGGGCTGTATCCAGCAGTAGGCATCTAAGTACGTCGATTTAAGTCATAAAAAGGCCACCTAAATTTTTTAACATTTTTGAAAAAAACGTAAGGTTAACCCCTTTGGTGTTTTTTGACCCCAAAAAATAAAAAGTGGAATTCGTCAGCTTCTTTCACCGTTTCTTATGTATTTTGATCAGAAAATGCGATTGGCGCAGTCAGATTTCTCGTAAGTATGATATTTTTTATTTTATTTGGCTTTAAACCTAACACATTCGTGGTCAATTAGCCCTTAATTTGTTTCGCGATTTTACACAGTTTTGATTGATTCCGCGAGGTTCTGAGGGCTGTATCCAGCAGTAGGCATCTAAGTACGTCGATTTAAGTAATAAAAAGGCGACCTAAATTTTTTAAGAATTTTGAAAAAAACGTAAGGTTAACCCCTTTGGTGTTTTTTGACCCCAAAAAATGAAAAGTGGAATTCGTCAGCTTCTTTCACGGTTTCTTATGTATTTTGATCAGAAAATTCGATTGGCGCAGTCAGATTTCTCGTAAGTATGATATTTTTTATTTTATTTGGCTTTAAACCTAACACATTCGGGGTCAATTAGCCCTTAATTTGTTTCGCGATTTTACACAGTTTTGATTGATTCCGCGAGGTTCTGAGGGCTGTATCCAGCAGTAGGCATCTAAGTACGTCGATTTAAGTCATAAAAAGGCCACCTAAATTTTTTAACATTTTTGAAAAAAAAGTAAGTTAACCCCTTTGGTGTTTTTTGACCCCAAAAAATGAAAAGTGGAATTCGTCAGCTTCTTTCACTGTTTCTTAGGTATTTTGATCAGAAAATTCGATTGGCGCAGTCAGATTTCTCGTAAGTATGATATTTTTTATTTTATTTGGCTTTAAACCTAACACATTCCTGGTCAATTAGCCCTTAATTTGTTTCGCGATTTTACACAGTTTTGATTGATTCCGCGAGGTTCTGAGGGCTGTATCCAGCAGTAGGCATCTGAGTACGTCGATTTAAGTAATAAAAAGGCCACCTAAATTTTTTAAGAATTTTGAAAAAAACGTAGGTTAACCCCTTTGGAGTTTTTTGACCCCAAAAAATGAAAAGTGGAATTCGTCAGCTTCCTTCACTGCTTCTTAGGTATTTTGATCAGAAAATTCGATTGGCGCAGTCAGATTTCCCGTAAGTATGATATTTTTTATTTTATTTGGCTTTAAACCTAACACATTCGGGGTCAATTAGCCCTTAATTTGTTTCGCGATTTTACACAGTTTTGATTGATTCCGCGAGGTTCTGAGGGCTGTATCCAGCAGTAGGCATCTAAGTACGTCGATTTAAGTCATAAAAAGGCCACCTAAATTTTTTTCCATTTTTGAAAAAAACGTAAGTTAACCCCTTTGGTGTTTTTTGACCCCAAAAAATGAAAAGTGGAATTCGTCAGCTTCTTTCACTGTTTCTTAGGTATTTTGATCAGAAAATGTGATTGGCGCAGTCAGATTTCTCGTAAGTATGATATTTTTTATTTTATTTGGCTTTAAACCTAACACATTCGTGGTCAATTAGCCCTTAATTTGTTTCGCGATTTTACACAGTTTTGATTGATTCCGCGAGGTTCTGAGGGCTGTATCCAGCAGTAGGCATCTAAGTACGTCGATTTAAGTAATAAAAAGGCCACCTAAATTTTTTAAGAATTTTGAAAAAAACGTAAGGTTAACCCCTTTGGTGTTTTTTGACCCCAAAAAATGAAAAGTGGAATTCGTCAGCTTCTTTCACTGTTTCTTAGGTATTTTGATCAGAAAATTCGATTGGCGCAGTCAGATTTCTCGTAAGTATGATATTTTTAATTTTATTTGGCTTTAAACCTAACACATTCGTGGTCAATTAGCCCTTAATTTGTTTCGCGATTTTACACAGTTGTGATTGATTCCGCGAGGTTCTGAGGGCTGTATCCAGCAGTAGGCATCTAAGTACGTCGATTTAAGTCATAAAAAGGCCCCCTAAATTTTTTAACATTTTTGAAAAAAACGTAAGGTTAACCCCTTTGGTGTTTTTTGACCCCAAAAAATGAAAAGTGGAATTCGTCAGCTTCTTTCACTGTTTCTTATGTATTTTGATCAGAAAATTCGATTGGCGCAGTCAGATTTCTCGTAAGTATGATATTTTTTATTTCATTTGGCTTTAAACCTAACACATTCGGGGTCAATTAGCCCTTAATTTGTTTCGCGATTTTACACAGTTTTTATTGATTCCGCGAGGTTCTGAGGGCTGTATCCAGCAGTAGGCATCTAAGTACGTCGATTTAAGTCATAAAAAGGCCACCTAAATTTTTTAACATTTTTGAAAAAAACGTAAGTTAACCCCTTTGGTGTTTTTTGACCCCAAAAAATGAAAAGTGGAATTCGTCAGCTTCTTTCACTGTTTCTTAGGTATTTTGATCAGAACATTCGATTGGCGCAGTCAGATTTCTCGTAAGTATGATATTTTTTATTTTATTTGGCTTTAAACCTAACACATTCGTGGTCAATTAGCCCTTAATTTGTTTCGCGATTTTACACAGTTTTGATTGATTCCGCGAGGTTCTGAGGGCTGTATCCAGCAGTAGGCATCTAAGTACGTCGATTTAAGTAATAAAAAGGCCACCTAAATTTTTTAAGAATTTTGAAAAAAACGTAAGGTTAACCCCTTTGGTGTTTTTTGACCCCAAAAAATGAAAAGTGGAATTCGTCAGCTTCTTTCACTGTTTCTTAGGTATTTTGATCAGAAAATTCGATTGGCGCTGTCAGATTTCTCGTAAGTATGATACTTTTAATTTTATTTGGCTTTAAACCTAACACATTCGTGGTCAATTAGCCCTTAATTTGTTTCGCGATTTTACACAGTTGTGATTGATTCCGCGAGGTTCTGAGGGCTGTATCCAGCAGTAGGCATCTAAGTACGTCGATTTAAGTAATAAAAAGGCCACCTAAATTTTTTAAGAATTTTGAAAAAAACGTAAGTTAACCCTTTTGGTGTTTTTTGACCCCAAAAAATGAAAAGTGGAATTCGTCAGCTTCTTTCACTGTCTCTTAAGTATTTTGATCAGAAAATTCGATTGGCGCAGTCAGATTTCTCGTAAGTATGATATTTTTTATTTTATTTGGCTTTAAACCTAACACATTCGTGGTCAATTAGCCCTTAATTTGTTTCGCGATTTTACACAGTTTTGATTGATTCCGCGAGGTTCTGAGGGCTGTATCCAGCAGTAGGCATCTAAGTACGTCGATTTAAGTCATAAAAAGGCCACCTAAATTTTTTAAGAATTTTGAAAAAAACGTAAGGTTAACCCCTTTGGTGTTTTTTGACCCCAAAAAATGAAAAGTGGAATTCGTCAGCTTCTTTCACTGTTTCTTATGTATTTTGATCAGAAAATTCGATTGGCGCAGTCAGATTTCTCGTAAGTATGATATTTTTTATTTTATTTGGCTTTAAACCTAACACATTCGTGGTCAATTAGTCCTTAATTTGTTTCGCGATTTTACACAGTTTTGATTGATTCCGCAAGGTTCTGAGGGCTGTATCCAGCAGTAGGCATCTAAGTACGTCGATTTAAGTCATAAAAAGGCCACCTAAATTTTTTAAGAATTTTGAAAAAAACGTAAGGTTAACCCCTTTGGTGTTTTTTGACCCCAAAAAATGAAAAGTGGAATTCGTCAGCTTCTTTCACTGTTTCTTAGGTATTTTGATCAGAAAATTCGATTGGCGCAGTCAGATTTCCCGTAAGTATGATATTTTTTATTTTATTTGGCTTTAAACCTAACACATTCCTGGTCAATTAGCCCTTAATTTGTTTCGCGATTTTACACAGTTTTGATTGATTCCGCGAGGTTCTGAGGGCTGTATCCAGCAGTAGGCATCTAAGTACGTCGATTTAAGTAATAAAAAGGCGACCTAAATTTTTTAAGAATTTTGAAAAAAACGTAAGGTTAACCCCTTTGGTGTTTTTTGACCCCAAAAAATGAAAAGTGGAATTCGTCAGCTTCTTTCACTGTTTCTTAGGTATTTTGATCAGAAAATTCGATTGGCGCAGTCAGATTTCTCGTAAGTATGATATTTATTATTTTAATTGGCTTTAAACCTAACACATTCGTGGTCAATTAGCCCTTAATTTGTTTCGCGATTTTACACAGTTTTGATTGATTCCGCGAGGTTCTGAGGGCTGTATCCAGCAGTAGGCATCTAAGTACGTCGATTTAAGTAATATAAAGGCCACCTAAATTTTTTAAGAATTTTGAAAAAAACGTAAGGTTAACCCCTTTGGTGTTTTTTGACCCCAAAAAATAAAAAGTGGAATTCGTCAGCTTCTTTCACCGTTTCCTATGTATTTTGATCAGAAAATGCGATTGGCGCAGTCAGATTTCTCGTAAGTATGATATTTTTTATTTTATTTGGCTTTAAACCTAACACATTCGGGGTCAATTAGCCCTTAATTTGATTCGCGATTTTACACAGTTTTGATTGATTCCGCGTGGTTCTGAGGACTGTATCCAGCAGTAGGCATCTAAGTACGTCGATTTAAGTAATAAAAAGGCCACCTAAATTTTTTAAGAATTTTGAAAAAAAGGTAAGGTTAACCCCTTTGGTGTTTTTTGACCCCAAAAAATAAAAAGTGGAATTCGTCAGCTTCTTTCACTGTTTCTTATGTATTTTGATCAGAAAATTCGATTGGCGCAGTCAGATTTCTCGTAAGTATGATATTTTTTATTTTATTTGGCTTTAAACCTAACACATTCGTGGTCAATTAGCCCTTAATTTGTTTCGCGATTTTACACAGTTTTGATTGATTCCGCAAGGTTCTGAGGGCTGTATCCAGCAGTAGGCATCTAAGTACGTCGATTTAAGTCATAAAAAGGCCACCTAAATTTTTTAAGAATTTTGAAAAAAACGTAAGGTTAACCCCTTTGGTGTTTTTTGACCCCAAAAAATGAAAAGTGGAATTCGTCAGCTTCTTTCACTGTTTCTTAGGTATTTTGATCAGAAAATTCGATTGGCGCAGTCAGATTTCCCGTAAGTATGATATTTTTTATTTTATTTGGCTTTAAACCTAACACATTCCTGGTCAATTAGCCCTTAATTTGTTTCGCGATTTTACACAGTTTTGATTGATTCCGCGAGGTTCTGAGGGCTGTATCCAGCAGTAGGCATCTAAGTACGTCGATTTAAGTAATATAAAGGCCACCTAAATTTTTTAAAAATTTTGAAAAAAACGTAAGGTTAACCCCTTTGGTGTTTTTTGACCCCAAAAAATAAAAAGTGGAATTCGTCAGCTTCTTTCACCGTTTCCTATGTATTTTGATCAGAAAATGCGATTGGCGCAGTCAGATTTCTCGTAAGTATGATATTTTTTATTTTATTTGGCTTTAAACCTAACACATTCGGGGTCAATTAGCCCTTAATTTGATTCGCGATTTTACACAGTTTTGATTGATTCCGCGTGGTTCTGAGGACTGTATCCAGCAGTAGGCATCTAAGTACGTCGATTTAAGTAATAAAAAGGCCACCTAAATTTTTTAAGAATTTTGAAAAAAAGGTAAGGTTAACCCCTTTGGTGTTTTTTGACCCCAAAAAATAAAAAGTGGAATTCGTCAGCTTCTTTCACTGTTTCTTATGTATTTTGATCAGAAAATTCGATTGGTGCAGTCAGATTTCTCGTAAGTATGATATTTTTTATTTCATTTGGCTTTAAACCTAACACATTCGTGGTCAATTAGCCCTTAATTTGTTTCGCGATTTTACACAGTTTTGATTGATTCCGCGAGGTTCTGAGGGCTGTATCCAGCAGTAGGCATCTAAGTACGTCGATTTAAGTCATAAAAAGGCCACCTAAATTTTTTAACATTTTTGAAAAAAACGTAAGTTTACCCCTTTGGTGTTTTTTGACCCCAAAAAATGAAAAGTGGAATTCGTCAGCTTCTTTCACTGTTTCTTAGGTATTTTGATCAGAAAATTCGATTGGCGCAGTCAGATTTCTCGTAAGTATGATATTTTTTATTTTATTTGGCTTTAAACCTAACACATTCGGGGTCAATTAGCCCTTAATTTGTTTCGCGATTTTACACAGTTTTGATTGATTCCGCGAGGTTCTGAGGGCTGTATCCAGCAGTAGGCATCTAAGTACGTCGATTTAAGTAATAAAAAGGCCACCTAAATTTTTTAAGAATTTTGAAAAAAACGTAAGGTTAACCCCTTTGGTGTTTTTTGACCCCAAAAAATGAAAAGTGGAATTCGTCAGCTTCTTTCACTGTTTCTTATGTATTTTGATCAGAAAATTCGATTGGCGCAGTCAGATTTCTCGTAAGTATGATATTTTTTATTTTATTTGGCTTT
Organism: Cantharis nigra; assembly: GCA_958510845.1. Classification (NCBI taxonomy): domain Eukaryota; kingdom Metazoa; phylum Arthropoda; class Insecta; order Coleoptera; family Cantharidae; genus Cantharis; species Cantharis nigra. Next base: position 5,331,604 of record OY294034.1, on the reverse strand, counting down.
AAACCTAACACATTCGTGGTCAATTAGCCCTTAATTTGTTTCGCGATTTTACACAGTATTGATTGATTCCGCGAGGTTCTGAGGGCTGTATCCAGCAGTAGGCATCTAAGTACGTCGATTTAAGTCATAAAAAGGCCACCTAAATTTTTTAAGAATTTTGAAAAAAACGTAAGGTTAACCCCTTTGGTGTTTTTTGACCCCAAAAAATGAAAAGTGGAATTCGTCAGCTTCTTTCACTGTTTCTTAGGTATTTTGATCAGAAAATTCGATTGGCGCAGTCAGATTTCTCGTAAGTATGATATTTTTTATTTTATTTGGCTTTAAACCTAACACATTCGTGGTCAATTAGCCCTTAATTTGTTTCGCGATTTTACACAGTTTTGATTGATTCCGCGAGGTTCTGACAGCTGTATCCAGCAGTAGGCATCTAAGTACGTCGATTTAAGTCATAAAAAGGCCACCTAAATTTTTTAACATTTTTGAAAAAAACGTAAGGTTAACCCCTTTGGTGTTTTTTGACCCCAAAAAATGAAAAGTGGAATTCGTCAGCTTCTTTCACTGTTTCTTAGGTATTTTGATCAGAAAATTCGATTGGCGCAGTCAGATTTCTCGTAAGTATGATATTTTTTATTTTATTTGGCTTTAAACCTAACACATTCGTGGTCAATTAGCCCTTAATTTGTTTCGCGATTTTACAGAGTATTGATTGATTCCGCGAGGTTCTGAGGGCTGTATCCAGCAGTAGGCATCTAAGTACGTCGATTTAAGTAATAAAAAGGCCACCTAAATTTTTTAAGAATTTTGAAAAAAAGGTAAGGTTAACCCCTTTGGTGTTTTTTGACCCCAAAAAATAAAAAGTGGAATTCGTCAGCTTCTTTCACTGTTTCTTATGTATTTTGATCAGAAAATTCGGTTGGCGCAGTCAGATTTCTCGTAAGTATGATATTTTTTATTTTATTTGGCTTTAAACCTAACACATTCGTGGTCAATTAGCCCTTAATTTGTTTCGCGATTTTACACAGTTTTGATTGATTCCGCAAGGTTCTGAGGGCTGTATCCAGCAGTAGGCATCTAAGTACGTCGATTTAAGTCATAAAAAGGCCACCTAAATTTTTTAAGAATTTTGAAAAAAACGTAAGGTTAACCCCTTTGGTGTTTTTTGACCCCAAAAAATGAAAAGTGGAATTCGTCAGCTTCTTTCACTGTTTCTTAGGTATTTTGATCAGAAAATTCGATTGGCGCAGTCAGATTTCTCGTAAGTATGATATTTTTTATTTTATTTGGCTTTAAACCTAACACATTCGTGGTCAATTAGCCCTTAATTTGTTTCGCGATTTTACACAGTTTTGATTGATTCCGCGAGGTTCTGACAGCTGTATCCAGCAGTAGGCATCTAAGTACGTCGATTTAAGTCATAAAAAGGCCACCTAAATTTTTTAACATTTTTGAAAAAAACGTAAGGTTAACCCCTTTGGTGTTTTTTGACCCCAAAAAATGAAAAGTGGAATTCGTCAGCTTCTTTCACTGTTTCTTAGGTATTTTGATCAGAAAATTCGATTGGCGCAGTCAGATTTCTCGTAAGTATGATATTTTTTATTTTATTTGGCTTTAAACCTAACACATTCGTGGTCAATTAGCCCTTAATTTGTTTCGCGATTTTACAGAGTATTGATTGATTCCGCGAGGTTCTGAGGGCTGTATCCAGCAGTAGGCATCTAAGTACGTCGATTTAAGTAATAAAAAGGCCACCTAAATTTTTTAAGAATTTTGAAAAAAAGGTAAGGTTAACCCCTTTGGTGTTTTTTGACCCCAAAAAATAAAAAGTGGAATTCGTCAGCTTCTTTCACTGTTTCTTATGTATTTTGATCAGAAAATTCGGTTGGCGCAGTCAGATTTCTCGTAAGTATGATATTTTTTATTTTATTTGGCTTTAAACCTAACACATTCGTGGTCAATTAGCCCTTAATTTGTTTCGCGATTTTACACAGTTTTGATTGATTCCGCAAGGTTCTGAGGGCTGTATCCAGCAGTAGGCATCTAAGTACGTCGATTTAAGTAATAAAAAGGCGACCTAAATTTTTTAAGAATTTTGAAAAAAACGTAAGGTTAACCCCTTTGGTGTTTTTTGACCCCAAAAAATGAAAAGTGGAATTCGTCAGCTTCTTTCACTGTTTCTTAGGTATTTTGATCAGAAAATTCGATTGGCGCAGTCAGATTTCTCGTAAGTATGATATTTATTATTTTAATTGGCTTTAAACCTAACACATTCGTGGTCAATTAGCCCTTAATTTGTTTCGCGATTTTACACAGTTTTGATTGATTCCGCGAGGTTCTGAGGGCTGTATCCAGCAGTAGGCATCTAAGTACGTCGATTTAAGTAATATAAAGGCCACCTAAATTTTTTAAGAATTTTGAAAAAAACGTAAGGTTAACCCCTTTGGTGTTTTTTGACCCCAAAAAATAAAAAGTGGAATTCGTCAGCTTCTTTCACCGTTTCCTATGTATTTTGATCAGAAAATGCGATTGGCGCAGTCAGATTTCTCGTAAGTATGATATTTTTTATTTTATTTGGCTTTAAACCTAACACATTCGGGGTCAATTAGCCCTTAATTTGATTCGCGATTTTACACAGTTTTGATTGATTCCGCGTGGTTCTGAGGACTGTATCCAGCAGTAGGCATCTAAGTACGTCGATTTAAGTCATAAAAAGGCCACCTAAATTTTTTAAGAATTTTGAAAAAAACGTAAGGTTAACCCCTTTGGTGTTTTTTGACCCCAAAAAATGAAAAGTGGAATTCGTCAGCTTCTTTCACTGTTTCTTAGGTATTTTGATCAGAAAATTCGATTGGCGCAGTCAGATTTCTCGTAAGTATGATATTTTTTATTTTATTTGGCTTTAAACCTAACACATTCGTGGTCAATTAGCCCTTAATTTGTTTCGCGATTTTACACAGTTTTGATTGATTCCGCGAGGTTCTGACAGCTGTATCCAGCAGTAGGCATCTAAGTACGTCGATTTAAGTCATAAAAAGGCCACCTAAATTTTTTAACATTTTTGAAAAAAACGTAAGGTTAACCCCTTTGGTGTTTTTTGACCCCAAAAAATGAAAAGTGGAATTCGTCAGCTTCTTTCACTGTTTCTTAGGTATTTTGATCAGAAAATTCGATTGGCGCAGTCAGATTTCTCGTAAGTATGATATTTTTTATTTTATTTGGCTTTAAACCTAACACATTCGTGGTCAATTAGCCCTTAATTTGTTTCGCGATTTTACAGAGTATTGATTGATTCCGCGAGGTTCTGAGGGCTGTATCCAGCAGTAGGCATCTAAGTACGTCGATTTAAGTAATAAAAAGGCCACCTAAATTTTTTAAGAATTTTGAAAAAAAGGTAAGGTTAACCCCTTTGGTGTTTTTTGACCCCAAAAAATAAAAAGTGGAATTCGTCAGCTTCTTTCACTGTTTCTTATGTATTTTGATCAGAAAATTCGGTTGGCGCAGTCAGATTTCTCGTAAGTATGATATTTTTTATTTTATTTGGCTTTAAACCTAACACATTCGTGGTCAATTAGCCCTTAATTTGTTTCGCGATTTTACACAGTTTTGATTGATTCCGCAAGGTTCTGAGGGCTGTATCCAGCAGTAGGCATCTAAGTACGTCGATTTAAGTAATAAAAAGGCGACCTAAATTTTTTAAGAATTTTGAAAAAAACGTAAGGTTAACCCCTTTGGTGTTTTTTGACCCCAAAAAATGAAAAGTGGAATTCGTCAGCTTCTTTCACTGTTTCTTAGGTATTTTGATCAGAAAATTCGATTGGCGCAGTCAGATTTCTCGTAAGTATGATATTTATTATTTTAATTGGCTTTAAACCTAACACATTCGTGGTCAATTAGCCCTTAATTTGTTTCGCGATTTTACACAGTTTTGATTGATTCCGCGAGGTTCTGAGGGCTGTATCCAGCAGTAGGCATCTAAGTACGTCGATTTAAGTCATAAAAAGGCCACCTAAATGTTTTAAGAATTTTGAAAAAAACGTAAGGTTAACCCCTTTGGTGTTTTTTGACCCCAAAAAATGAAAAGTGGAATTCGTCAGCTTCTTTCACTGCTTCTTAGGTATTTTGATCAGAAAATTCGATTGGCGCAGTCAGATTTCCCGTAAGTATGATATTTTTTATTTTATTTGGCTTTAAACCTAACACATTCCTGGTCAATTAGCCCTTAATTTGTTTCGCGATTTTACACAGTTTTGATTGATTCCGCGAGGTTCTGAGGGCTGTATCCAGCAGTAGGCATCTAAGTACGTCGATTTAAGTCATAAAAAGGCCACCTAAATTTTTTAACATTTTTGAAAAAAACGTAAGTTAACCCCTTTGGTGTTTTTTGACCCCAAAAAATGAAAGGTGGAATTCGTCAGCTTCTTTCACTGTTTCTTAGGTATTTTGATCAGAAAATTCGATTGGCGCAGTCAGATTTCTCGTAAGTATGATATTTTTTATTTTATTTGGCTTTAAACCTAACACATTCGTGGTCAATTAGCCCTTAATTTGTTTCGCGATTTTACACAGTTTAGATTGATTCCGCGAGGTTCTGAGGGCTGTATCCAGCAGTAGGCATCTAAGTACGTCGATTTAAGTAATAAAAAGGCCACCTAAATTTTTTAAGAATTTTGAAAAAAACGTAAGTTAACCCTTTTGGTGTTTTTTGACCCCAAAAAATGAAAAGTGGAATTCGTCAGCTTCTTTCACTGTCTCTTAGGTATTTTGATCAGAAAATTCGATTGGCGCAGTCAGATTTCTCGTAAGTATGATATTTTTTATTTTATTTGGCTTTAAACCTAACACATTCGGGGTCAATTAGCCCTTAATTTGTTTCGCGATTTTACACAGTTTTGATTGATTCCGCGAGGTTCTGAGGGCTGTATCCAGCAGTAGGCATCTAAGTACGTCGATTTAAGTAATAAAAAGGCCACCTAAATTTTTTAAGAATTTTGAAAAAAACGTAAGGTTAACCCCTTTGGTGTTTTTTGACCCCAAAAAATGAAAAGTGGAATTCGTCAGCTTCTTTCACTGTTTCTTATGTATTTTGATCAGAAAATTCGATTGGCGCAGTCAGATTTCTCGTAAGTATGATATTTTTTATTTTATTTGGCTTTAAACCTAACACATTCGTGGTCAATTAGCCCTTAATTTGTTTCGCGATTTTACACAGTTTTGATTGATTCCGCAAGGTTCTGAGGGCTGTATCCAGCAGTAGGCATCTAAGTACGTCGATTTAAGTAATAAAAAGGCCACCTAAATTTTTTAAGAATTTTGAAAAAAACGTAAGGTTAACCCCTTTGGTGTTTTTTGACCCCAAAAAATGAAAAGTGGAATTCGTCAGCTTCTTTCACTGTTTCTTATGTATTTTGATCAGAAAATTCGATTGGTGCAGTCAGATTTCTCGTAAGTATGATATTTTTTATTTCATTTGGCTTTAAACCTAACACATTCGTGGTCAATTAGCCCTTAATTTGTTTCGCGATTTTACACAGTTTTGATTGATTCCGCGAGGTTCTGAGGGCTGTATCCAGCAGTAGGCATCTAAGTACGTCGATTTAAGTCATAAAAAGGCCACCTAAATTTTTTAACATTTTTGAAAAAAACGTAAGTTAACCCCTTTGGTGTTTTTTGACCCCAAAAAATGAAAAGTGGAATTCGTCAGCTTCTTTCACTGTCTCTTAGGTATTTTGATCAGAAAATTCGATTGGCGCAGTCAGATTTCTCGTAAGTATGATATTTTTTATTTTATTTGGCTTTAAACCTAACACATTCGGGGTCAATTAGCCCTTAATTTGTTTCGCGATTTTACACAGTTTTGATTGATTCCGCGAGGTTCTGAGGGCTGTATCCAGCAGTAGGCATCTAAGTACGTCGATTTAAGTAATAAAAAGGCCACCTAAATTTTTTAAGAATTTTGAAAAAAACGTAAGGTTAACCCCTTTGGTGTTTTTTGACCCCAAAAAATGAAAAGTGGAATTCGTCAGCTTCTTTCACTGTTTCTTATGTATTTTGATCAGAAAATTCGATTGGCGCAGTCAGATTTCTCGTAAGTATGATATTTTTTATTTTATTTGGCTTTAAACCTAACACATTCGTGGTCAATTAGCCCTTAATTTGTTTCGCGATTTTACACAGTTTTGATTGATTCCGCAAGGTTCTGAGGGCTGTATCCAGCAGTAGGCATCTAAGTACGTCGATTTAAGTCATAAAAAGGCCACCTAAATTTTTGAAGAATTTTGAAAAAAACGTAAGGTTAACCCCTTTGGTGTTTTTTGACCCCAAAAAATGAAAAGTGGAATTCGTCAGCTTCTTTCACTGTTTCTTAGGTATTTTGATCAGAAAATTCGATTGGCGCAGTCAGATTTCTCGTAAGTATGATATTTTTTATTTTATTTGGCTTTAAACCTAACACATTCGTGGTCAATTAGCCCTTAATTTGTTTCGCGATTTTACACAGTTTTGATTGATTCCGCGAGGTTCTGACAGCTGTATCCAGCAGTAGGCATCTAAGTACGTCGATTTAAGTCATAAAAAGGCCACCTAAATTTTTTAACATTTTTGAAAAAAACGTAAGGTTAACCCCTTTGGTGTTTTTTGACCCCAAAAAATGAAAAGTGGAATTCGTCAGCTTCTTTCACTGTTTCTTAGGTATTTTGATCAGAAAATTCGATTGGCGCAGTCAGATTTCTCGTAAGTATGATATTTTTTATTTTATTTGGCTTTAAACCTAACACATTCGTGGTCAATTAGCCCTTAATTTGTTTCGCGATTTTACACAGTTTTGATTGATTCCGCGAGGTTCTGACAGCTGTATCCAGCAGTAGGCATCTAAGTACGTCGATTTAAGTCATAAAAAGGCCACCTAAATTTTTTAACATTTTTGAAAAAAACGTAAGGTTAACCCCTTTGGTGTTTTTTGACCCCAAAAAATGAAAAGTGGAATTCGTCAGCTTCTTTCACTGTTTCTTAGGTATTTTGATCAGAAAATTCGATTGGCGCAGTCAGATTTCTCGTAAGTATGATATTTTTTATTTTATTTGGCTTTAAACCTAACACATTCGTGGTCAATTAGCCCTTAATTTGTTTCGCGATTTTACACAGTATTGATTGATTCCGCGAGGTTCTGAGGGCTGTATCCAGCAGTAGGCATCTAAGTACGTCGATTTAAGTAATAAAAAGGCCACCTAAATTTTTTAAGAATTTTGAAAAAAACGTAAGGTTAACCCCTTTGGTGTTTTTTGACCCCAAAAAATGAAAAGTGGAATTCGTCAGCTTCTTTCACTGTTTCTTAGGTATTTTGATCAGAAAATTCGATTGGCGCAGTCAGATTTCTCGTAAGTATGATATTTTTTATTTTATTTGGCTTTAAACCTAACACATTCGTGGTCAATTAGCCCTTAATTTGTTTCGCGATTTTACACAGTTTTGATTGATTCCGCGAGGTTCTGACAGCTGTATCCAGCAGTAGGCATCTAAGTACGTCGATTTAAGTCATAAAAAGGCCACCTAAATTTTTTAACATTTTTGAAAAAAACGTAAGGTTAACCCCTTTGGTGTTTTTTGACCCCAAAAAATGAAAAGTGGAATTCGTCAGCTTCTTTCACTGTTTCTTAGGTATTTTGATCAGAAAATTCGATTGGCGCAGTCAGATTTCTCGTAAGTATGATATTTTTTATTTTATTTGGCTTTAAACCTAACACATTCGTGGTCAATTAGCCCTTAATTTGTTTCGCGATTTTACACAGTATTGATTGATTCCGCGAGGTTCTGAGGGCTGTATCCAGCAGTAGGCATCTAAGTACGTCGATTTAAGTAATAAAAAGGCCACCTAAATTTTTTAAGAATTTTGAAAAAAACGTAAGGTTAACCCCTTTGGTGTTTTTTGACCCCAAAAAATGAAAAGTGGAATTCGTCAGCTTCTTTCACTGTTTCTTATGTATTTTGATCAGAAAATTCGATTGGCGCAGTCAGATTTCTCGTAAGTATGATATTTTTTATTTTATTTGGCTTTAAACCTAACACATTCGTGGTCAATTAGCCCTTAATTTGTTTCGCGATTTTACACAGTTTTGATTGATTCCGCAAGGTTCTGAGGGCTGTATCCAGCAGTAGGCATCTAAGTACGTCGATTTAAGTCATAAAAAGGCCACCTAAATTTTTTAAGAATTTTGAAAAAAACGTAAGGTTTTTTTTGACCCCAAAAAATGAAAAGTGGAATTCGTCAGCTTCTTTCACTGTTTCTTAGGTATTTTGATCAGAAAATTCGATTGGCGCAGTCAGATTTCTCGTAAGTATGATATTTTTAATTTTATTTGGCTTTAAACCTAACACATTCGTGGTCAATTAGCCCTTAATTTGTTTCGCGATTTTACACAGTTGTGATTGATTCCGCGAGGTTCTGAGGGCTGTATCCAGCAGTAGGCATCTAAGTACGTCGATTTAAGTCATAAAAAGGCCACCTAAATTTTTTAACATTTTTGAAAAAAACGTAAGGTTAACCCCTTTGGTGTTTTTTGACCCCAATAAATGAAAAGTGGAATTCGTCAGCTTCTTTCACTGTTTCTTATGTATTTTGATCAGAAAATTCGATTGGCGCAGTCAGATTTCTCGTAAGTATGATATTTTTTATTTTATTTGGCTTTAAACCTAACACATTCGTGGTCAATTAGCCCTTAATTTGTTTCGCTATTTTACACAGTTTTGATTGATTCCGCGAGGTTCTGACAGCTGTATCCAGCAGTAGGCATCTAAGTACGTCGATTTAAGTCATAAAAAGGCCACCTAAATTTTTTAACATTTTTGAAAAAAACGTAAGGTTAACCCCTTTGGTGTTTTTTGACCCCAAAAAATGAAAAGTGGAATTCGTCAGCTTCTTTCACTGTTTCTTAGGTATTTTGATCAGAAAATTCGATTGGCGCAGTCAGATTTCTCGTAAGTATGATATTTTTTATTTTATTTGGCTTTAAACCTAACACATTCGTGGTCAATTAGCCCTTAATTTGTTTCGCGATTTTACACAGTATTGATTGATTCCGCGAGGTTCTGAGGGCTGTATCCAGCAGTAGGCATCTAAGTACGTCGATTTAAGTAATAAAAAGGCCACCTAAATTTTTTAAGAATTTTGAAAAAAACGTAAGGTTAACCCCTTTGGTGTTTTTTGACCCCAAAAAATGAAAAGTGGAATTCGTCAGCTTCTTTCACTGTTTCTTATGTATTTTGATCAGAAAATTCGATTGGCGCAGTCAGATTTCTCGTAAGTATGATATTTTTTATTTTATTTGGCTTTAAACCTAACACATTCGTGGTCAATTAGCCCTTAATTTGTTTCGCGATTTTACACAGTATTGATTGATTCCGCGAGGTTCTGAGGGCTGTATCCAGCAGTAGGCATCTAAGTACGTCGATTTAAGTAATAAAAAGGCCACCTAAATTTTTTAAGAATTTTGAAAAAAACGTAAGTTAACCCTTTTGGTGTTTTTTGACCCCAAAAAATGAAAAGTGGAATTCGTCAGCTTCTTTCACTGTCTCTTAGGTATTTTGATCAGAAAATTCGATTGGCGCAGTCAGATTTCTCGTAAGTATGATATTTTTTATTTTATTTGGCTTTAAACCTAACACATTCGTGGTCAATTAGCCCTTAATTTGTTTCGCGATTTTACACAGTTTTGATTGATTCCGCAAGGTTCTGAGGGCTGTATCCAGCAGTAGGCATCTAAGTACGTCGATTTAAGTCATAAAAAGGCCACCTAAATTTTTTAAGAATTTTGAAAAAAACGTAAGGTTAACCCCTTTGGTGTTTTTTGACCCCAAAAAATGAAAAGTGGAATTCGTCAGCTTCTTTCACTGTTTCTTAGGTATTTTGATCAGAAAATTCGATTGGCGCAGTCAGATTTCTCGTAAGTATGATATTTTTAATTTTATTTGGCTTTAAACCTAACACATTCGTGGTCAATTAGCCCTTAATTTGTTTCGCGATTTTACGCGAGTTTAGATTGATTCCGCGAGGTTCTGAGGGCTGTATCCAGCAGTAGGCATCTAAGTACGTCGATTTAAGTAATAAAAAGGCCACCTAAATTTTTTAAGAATTTTGAAAAAAACGTAAGGTTAACCCCTTTGGTGTTTTTTGACCCCAAAAAATGAAAAGTGGAATTCGTCAGCTTCTTTCACTGTTTCTTAGGTATTTTGATCAGAAAATTCGATTGGCGCAGTCAGATTTCTCGTAAGTATGATATTTTTTATTTTATTTGGCTTTAAACCTAACACATTCGTGGTCAATTAGCCCTTAATTTGTTTCGCGATTTTACACAGTTTTGATTGATTCCGCGAGGTTCTGACAGCTGTATCCAGCAGTAGGCATCTAAGTACGTCGATTTAAGTCATAAAAAGGCCACCTAAATTTTTTAACATTTTTGAAAAAAACGTAAGGTTAACCCCTTTGGTGTTTTTTGACCCCAAAAAATGAAAAGTGGAATTCGTCAGCTTCTTTCACTGTTTCTTAGGTATTTTGATCAGAAAATTCGATTGGCGCAGTCAGATTTCTCGTAAGTATGATATTTTTTATTTTATTTGGCTTTAAACCTAACACATTCGTGGTCAATTAGCCCTTAATTTGTTTCGCGATTTTACACAGTATTGATTGATTCCGCGAGGTTCTGAGGGCTGTATCCAGCAGTAGGCATCTAAGTACGTCGATTTAAGTAATAAAAAGGCCACCTAAATTTTTTAAGAATTTTGAAAAAAACGTAAGGTTAACCCCTTTGGTGTTTTTTGACCCCAAAAAATGAAAAGTGGAATTCGTCAGCTTCTTTCACTGTTTCTTATGTATTTTGATCAGAAAATTCGATTGGCGCAGTCAGATTTCTCGTAAGTATGATATTTTTTATTTTATTTGGCTTTAAACCTAACACATTCGTGGTCAATTAGCCCTTAATTTGTTTCGCGATTTTACACAGTATTGATTGATTCCGCGAGGTTCTGAGGGCTGTATCCAGCAGTAGGCATCTAAGTACGTCGATTTAAGTAATAAAAAGGCCACCTAAATTTTTTAAGAATTTTGAAAAAAACGTAAGTTAACCCTTTTGGTGTTTTTTGACCCCAAAAAATGAAAAGTGGAATTCGTCAGCTTCTTTCACTGTCTCTTAGGTATTTTGATCAGAAAATTCGATTGGCGCAGTCAGATTTCTCGTAAGTATGATATTTTTTATTTTATTTGGCTTTAAACCTAACACATTCGTGGTCAATTAGCCCTTAATTTGTTTCGCGATTTTACACAGTATTGATTGATTCCGCGAGGTTCTGAGGGCTGTATCCAGCAGTAGGCATCTAAGTACGTCGATTTAAGTAATAAAAAGGCCACCTAAATTTTTTAAGAATTTTGAAAAAAACGTAAGTTAACCCTTTTGGTGTTTTTTGACCCCAAAAAATGAAAAGTGGAATTCGTCAGCTTCTTTCACTGTCTCTTAGGTATTTTGATCAGAAAATTCGATTGGCGCAGTCAGATTTCTCGTAAGTATGATATTTTTTATTTTATTTGGCTTTAAACCTAACACATTCGTGGTCAATTAGCCCTTAATTTGTTTCGCGATTTTACACAGTTTTGATTGATTCCGCGAGGTTCTGAGGGCTGTATCCAGCAGTAGGCATCTAAGTACGCCGATTTAAGTCATAAAAAGGCCACCTAAATTTTTTAACATTTTTGAAAAAAACGTAAGGTTAACCCCTTTGGTGTTTTTGACCCCAAAAAATGAAAAGTGGAATTCGTCAGCTTCTTTCACTGTTTCTTATGTATTTTGATCAGAAAATTCGATTGGCGCAGTCAGATTTCTCGTAAGTATGATATTTTTTATTTTATTTGGCTTTAAACCTAACACATTCGTGGTCAATTAGCCCTTAATTTGTTTCGCGATTTTACACAGTATTGATTGATTCCGCGAGGTTCTGAGGGCTGTATCCAGCAGTAGGCATCTAAGTACGTCGATTTAAGTAATAAAAAGGCCACCTAAATTTTTTAAGAATTTTGAAAAAAACGTAAGTTAACCCTTTTGGTGTTTTTTGACCCCAAAAAATGAAAAGTGGAATTCGTCAGCTTCTTTCACTGTCTCTTAGGTATTTTGATCAGAAAATTCGATTGGCGCAGTCAGATTTCTCGTAAGTATGATATTTTTTATTTTATTTGGCTTTAAACCTAACACATTCGTGGTCAATTAGCCCTTAATTTGTTTCGCGATTTTACACAGTATTGATTGATTCCGCGAGGTTCTGAGGGCTGTATCCAGCAGTAGGCATCTAAGTACGTCGATTTAAGTAATAAAAAGGCCACCTAAATTTTTTAAGAATTTTGAAAAAAACGTAAGTTAACCCTTTTGGTGTTTTTTGACCCCAAAAAATGAAAAGTGGAATTCGTCAGCTTCTTTCACTGTCTCTTAGGTATTTTGATCAGAAAATTCGATTGGCGCAGTCAGATTTCTCGTAAGTATGATATTTTTTATTTTATTTGGCTTTAAACCTAACACATTCGTGGTCAATTAGCCCTTAATTTGTTTCGCGATTTTACACAGTATTGATTGATTCCGCGAGGTTCTGAGGGCTGTATCCAGCAGTAGGCATCTAAGTACGTCGATTTAAGTAATAAAAAGGCCACCTAAATTTTTTAAGAATTTTGAAAAAAACGTAAGTTAACCCTTTTGGTGTTTTTTGACCCCAAAAAATGAAAAGTGGAATTCGTCAGCTTCTTTCACTGTCTCTTAGGTATTTTGATCAGAAAATTCGATTGGCGCAGTCAGATTTCTCGTAAGTATGATATTTTTTATTTTATTTGGCTTTAAACCTAACACATTCGTGGTCAATTAGCCCTTAATTTGTTTCGCGATTTTACACAGTTTTGATTGATTCCGCAAGGTTCTGAGGGCTGTATCCAGCAGTAGGCATCTAAGTACGTCGATTTAAGTCATAAAAAGGCCACCTAAATTTTTTAAGAATTTTGAAAAAAACGTAAGGTTAACCCCTTTGGTGTTTTTTGACCCCAAAAAATGAAAAGTGGAATTCGTCAGCTTTAGGTATTTTGATCAGAAAATTCGATTGGTGCAGTCAGATTTCTCGTAAGTATGATATTTTTAATTTTATTTGGCTTTAAACCTAACACATTCGTGGTCAATTAGCCCTTAATTTGTTTCGCGATTTTACACAGTATTGATTGATTCCGCGAGGTTCTGAGGGCTGTATCCAGCAGTAGGCATCTAAGTACGTCGATTTAAGTCATAAAAAGGCCACCTAAATTTTTGAAGAATTTTGAAAAAAACGTAAGGTTAACCCCTTTGGTGTTTTTTGACCCCAAAAAATGAAAAGTGGAATTCGTCAGCTTCTTTCACTGTTTCTTAGGTATTTTGATCAGAAAATTCGATTGGCGCAGTCAGATTTCTCGTAAGTATGATATTTTTTATTTTATTTGGCTTTAAACCTAACACATTCGTGGTCAATTAGCCCTTAATTTGTTTCGCGATTTTACACAGTTTTGATTGATTCCGCGAGGTTCTGACAGCTGTATCCAGCAGTAGGCATCTAAGTACGTCGATTTAAGTCATAAAAAGGCCACCTAAATTTTTTAACATTTTTGAAAAAAACGTAAGGTTAACCCCTTTGGTGTTTTTTGACCCCAAAAAATGAAAAGTGGAATTCGTCAGCTTCTTTCACTGTTTCTTAGGTATTTTGATCAGAAAATTCGATTGGCGCAGTCAGATTTCTCGTAAGTATGATATTTTTTATTTTATTTGGCTTTAAACCTAACACATTCGTGGTCAATTAGCCCTTAATTTGTTTCGCGATTTTACACAGTTTTGATTGATTCCGCGAGGTTCTGACAGCTGTATCCAGCAGTAGGCATCTAAGTACGTCGATTTAAGTCATAAAAAGGCCACCTAAATTTTTTAACATTTTTGAAAAAAACGTAAGGTTAACCCCTTTGGTGTTTTTTGACCCCAAAAAATGAAAAGTGGAATTCGTCAGCTTCTTTCACTGTTTCTTAGGTATTTTGATCAGAAAATTCGATTGGCGCAGTCAGATTTCTCGTAAGTATGATATTTTTTATTTTATTTGGCTTTAAACCTAACACATTCGTGGTCAATTAGCCCTTAATTTGTTTCGCGATTTTACACAGTATTGATTGATTCCGCGAGGTTCTGAGGGCTGTATCCAGCAGTAGGCATCTAAGTACGTCGATTTAAGTAATAAAAAGGCCACCTAAATTTTTTAAGAATTTTGAAAAAAACGTAAGGTTAACCCCTTTGGTGTTTTTTGACCCCAAAAAATGAAAAGTGGAATTCGTCAGCTTCTTTCACTGTTTCTTAGGTATTTTGATCAGAAAATTCGATTGGCGCAGTCAGATTTCTCGTAAGTATGATATTTTTTATTTTATTTGGCTTTAAACCTAACACATTCGTGGTCAATTAGCCCTTAATTTGTTTCGCGATTTTACACAGTTTTGATTGATTCCGCGAGGTTCTGACAGCTGTATCCAGCAGTAGGCATCTAAGTACGTCGATTTAAGTCATAAAAAGGCCACCTAAATTTTTTAACATTTTTGAAAAAAACGTAAGGTTAACCCCTTTGGTGTTTTTTGACCCCAAAAAATGAAAAGTGGAATTCGTCAGCTTCTTTCACTGTTTCTTAGGTATTTTGATCAGAAAATTCGATTGGCGCAGTCAGATTTCTCGTAAGTATGATATTTTTTATTTTATTTGGCTTTAAACCTAACACATTCGTGGTCAATTAGCCCTTAATTTGTTTCGCGATTTTACACAGTATTGATTGATTCCGCGAGGTTCTGAGGGCTGTATCCAGCAGTAGGCATCTAAGTACGTCGATTTAAGTAATAAAAAGGCCACCTAAATTTTTTAAGAATTTTGAAAAAAACGTAAGGTTAACCCCTTTGGTGTTTTTTGACCCCAAAAAATGAAAAGTGGAATTCGTCAGCTTCTTTCACTGTTTCTTATGTATTTTGATCAGAAAATTCGATTGGCGCAGTCAGATTTCTCGTAAGTATGATATTTTTTATTTTATTTGGCTTTAAACCTAACACATTCGTGGTCAATTAGCCCTTAATTTGTTTCGCGATTTTACACAGTTTTGATTGATTCCGCAAGGTTCTGAGGGCTGTATCCAGCAGTAGGCATCTAAGTACGTCGATTTAAGTCATAAAAAGGCCACCTAAATTTTTTAACATTTTTGAAAAAAACGTAAGGTTAACCCCTTTGGTGTTTTTTGACCCCAATAAATGAAAAGTGGAATTCGTCAGCTTCTTTCACTGTTTCTTATGTATTTTGATCAGAAAATTCGATTGGCGCAGTCAGATTTCTCGTAAGTATGATATTTTTTATTTTATTTGGCTTTAAACCTAACACATTCGTGGTCAATTAGCCCTTAATTTGTTTCGCTATTTTACACAGTTTTGATTGATTCCGCGAGGTTCTGACAGCTGTATCCAGCAGTAGGCATCTAAGTACGTCGATTTAAGTCATAAAAAGGCCACCTAAATTTTTTAACATTTTTGAAAAAAACGTAAGGTTAACCCCTTTGGTGTTTTTTGACCCCAAAAAATGAAAAGTGGAATTCGTCAGCTTCTTTCACTGTTTCTTAGGTATTTTGATCAGAAAATTCGATTGGCGCAGTCAGATTTCTCGTAAGTATGATATTTTTTATTTTATTTGGCTTTAAACCTAACACATTCGTGGTCAATTAGCCCTTAATTTGTTTCGCGATTTTACACAGTATTGATTGATTCCGCGAGGTTCTGAGGGCTGTATCCAGCAGTAGGCATCTAAGTACGTCGATTTAAGTAATAAAAAGGCCACCTAAATTTTTTAAGAATTTTGAAAAAAACGTAAGGTTAACCCCTTTGGTGTTTTTTGACCCCAAAAAATGAAAAGTGGAATTCGTCAGCTTCTTTCACTGTTTCTTATGTATTTTGATCAGAAAATTCGATTGGCGCAGTCAGATTTCTCGTAAGTATGATATTTTTTATTTTATTTGGCTTTAAACCTAACACATTCGTGGTCAATTAGCCCTTAATTTGTTTCGCGATTTTACACAGTATTGATTGATTCCGCGAGGTTCTGAGGGCTGTATCCAGCAGTAGGCATCTAAGTACGTCGATTTAAGTAATAAAAAGGCCACCTAAATTTTTTAAGAATTTTGAAAAAAACGTAAGTTAACCCTTTTGGTGTTTTTTGACCCCAAAAAATGAAAAGTGGAATTCGTCAGCTTCTTTCACTGTCTCTTAGGTATTTTGATCAGAAAATTCGATTGGCGCAGTCAGATTTCTCGTAAGTATGATATTTTTTATTTTATTTGGCTTTAAACCTAACACATTCGTGGTCAATTAGCCCTTAATTTGTTTCGCGATTTTACACAGTTTTGATTGATTCCGCAAGGTTCTGAGGGCTGTATCCAGCAGTAGGCATCTAAGTACGTCGATTTAAGTCATAAAAAGGCCACCTAAATTTTTTAAGAATTTTGAAAAAAACGTAAGGTTAACCCCTTTGGTGTTTTTTGACCCCAAAAAATGAAAAGTGGAATTCGTCAGCTTCTTTCACTGTTTCTTAGGTATTTTGATCAGAAAATTCGATTGGCGCAGTCAGATTTCTCGTAAGTATGATATTTTTAATTTTATTTGGCTTTAAACCTAACACATTCGTGGTCAATTAGCCCTTAATTTGTTTCGCGATTTTACGCGAGTTTAGATTGATTCCGCGAGGTTCTGAGGGCTGTATCCAGCAGTAGGCATCTAAGTACGTCGATTTAAGTAATAAAAAGGCCACCTAAATTTTTTAAGAATTTTGAAAAAAACGTAAGGTTAACCCCTTTGGTGTTTTTTGACCCCAAAAAATGAAAAGTGGAATTCGTCAGCTTCTTTCACTGTTTCTTAGGTATTTTGATCAGAAAATTCGATTGGCGCAGTCAGATTTCTCGTAAGTATGATATTTTTTATTTTATTTGGCTTTAAACCTAACACATTCGTGGTCAATTAGCCCTTAATTTGTTTCGCGATTTTACACAGTTTTGATTGATTCCGCGAGGTTCTGACAGCTGTATCCAGCAGTAGGCATCTAAGTACGTCGATTTAAGTCATAAAAAGGCCACCTAAATTTTTTAACATTTTTGAAAAAAACGTAAGGTTAACCCCTTTGGTGTTTTTTGACCCCAAAAAATGAAAAGTGGAATTCGTCAGCTTCTTTCACTGTTTCTTAGGTATTTTGATCAGAAAATTCGATTGGCGCAGTCAGATTTCTCGTAAGTATGATATTTTTTATTTTATTTGGCTTTAAACCTAACACATTCGTGGTCAATTAGCCCTTAATTTGTTTCGCGATTTTACACAGTATTGATTGATTCCGCGAGGTTCTGAGGGCTGTATCCAGCAGTAGGCATCTAAGTACGTCGATTTAAGTAATAAAAAGGCCACCTAAATTTTTTAAGAATTTTGAAAAAAACGTAAGGTTAACCCCTTTGGTGTTTTTTGACCCCAAAAAATGAAAAGTGGAATTCGTCAGCTTCTTTCACTGTTTCTTATGTATTTTGATCAGAAAATTCGATTGGCGCAGTCAGATTTCTCGTAAGTATGATATTTTTTATTTTATTTGGCTTTAAACCTAACACATTCGTGGTCAATTAGCCCTTAATTTGTTTCGCGATTTTACACAGTATTGATTGATTCCGCGAGGTTCTGAGGGCTGTATCCAGCAGTAGGCATCTAAGTACGTCGATTTAAGTAATAAAAAGGCCACCTAAATTTTTTAAGAATTTTGAAAAAAACGTAAGTTAACCCTTTTGGTGTTTTTTGACCCCAAAAAATGAAAAGTGGAATTCGTCAGCTTCTTTCACTGTCTCTTAGGTATTTTGATCAGAAAATTCGATTGGCGCAGTCAGATTTCTCGTAAGTATGATATTTTTTATTTTATTTGGCTTTAAACCTAACACATTCGTGGTCAATTAGCCCTTAATTTGTTTCGCGATTTTACACAGTATTGATTGATTCCGCGAGGTTCTGAGGGCTGTATCCAGCAGTAGGCATCTAAGTACGTCGATTTAAGTAATAAAAAGGCCACCTAAATTTTTTAAGAATTTTGAAAAAAACGTAAGTTAACCCTTTTGGTGTTTTTTGACCCCAAAAAATGAAAAGTGGAATTCGTCAGCTTCTTTCACTGTCTCTTAGGTATTTTGATCAGAAAATTCGATTGGCGCAGTCAGATTTCTCGTAAGTATGATATTTTTTATTTTATTTGGCTTTAAACCTAACACATTCGTGGTCAATTAGCCCTTAATTTGTTTCGCGATTTTACACAGTTTTGATTGATTCCGCGAGGTTCTGAGGGCTGTATCCAGCAGTAGGCATCTAAGTACGCCGATTTAAGTCATAAAAAGGCCACCTAAATTTTTTAACATTTTTGAAAAAAACGTAAGGTTAACCCCTTTGGTGTTTTTGACCCCAAAAAATGAAAAGTGGAATTCGTCAGCTTCTTTCACTGTTTCTTATGTATTTTGATCAGAAAATTCGATTGGCGCAGTCAGATTTCTCGTAAGTATGATATTTTTTATTTTATTTGGCTTTAAACCTAACACATTCGTGGTCAATTAGCCCTTAATTTGTTTCGCGATTTTACACAGTATTGATTGATTCCGCGAGGTTCTGAGGGCTGTATCCAGCAGTAGGCATCTAAGTACGTCGATTTAAGTAATAAAAAGGCCACCTAAATTTTTTAAGAATTTTGAAAAAAACGTAAGTTAACCCTTTTGGTGTTTTTTGACCCCAAAAAATGAAAAGTGGAATTCGTCAGCTTCTTTCACTGTCTCTTAGGTATTTTGATCAGAAAATTCGATTGGCGCAGTCAGATTTCTCGTAAGTATGATATTTTTTATTTTATTTGGCTTTAAACCTAACACATTCGTGGTCAATTAGCCCTTAATTTGTTTCGCGATTTTACACAGTATTGATTGATTCCGCGAGGTTCTGAGGGCTGTATCCAGCAGTAGGCATCTAAGTACGTCGATTTAAGTAATAAAAAGGCCACCTAAATTTTTTAAGAATTTTGAAAAAAACGTAAGTTAACCCTTTTGGTGTTTTTTGACCCCAAAAAATGAAAAGTGGAATTCGTCAGCTTCTTTCACTGTCTCTTAGGTATTTTGATCAGAAAATTCGATTGGCGCAGTCAGATTTCTCGTAAGTATGATATTTTTTATTTTATTTGGCTTTAAACCTAACACATTCGTGGTCAATTAGCCCTTAATTTGTTTCGCGATTTTACACAGTATTGATTGATTCCGCGAGGTTCTGAGGGCTGTATCCAGCAGTAGGCATCTAAGTACGTCGATTTAAGTAATAAAAAGGCCACCTAAATTTTTTAAGAATTTTGAAAAAAACGTAAGTTAACCCTTTTGGTGTTTTTTGACCCCAAAAAATGAAAAGTGGAATTCGTCAGCTTCTTTCACTGTCTCTTAGGTATTTTGATCAGAAAATTCGATTGGCGCAGTCAGATTTCTCGTAAGTATGATATTTTTTATTTTATTTGGCTTTAAACCTAACACATTCGTGGTCAATTAGCCCTTAATTTGTTTCGCGATTTTACACAGTTTTGATTGATTCCGCGAGGTTCTGAGGGCTGTATCCAGCAGTAGGCATCTAAGTACGCCGATTTAAGTCATAAAAAGGCCACCTAAATTTTTTAACATTTTTGAAAAAAACGTAAGGTTAACCCCTTTGGTGTTTTTGACCCCAAAAAATGAAAAGTGGAATTCGTCAGCTTCTTTCACTGTTTCTTATGTATTTTGATCAGAAAATTCGATTGGCGCAGTCAGATTTCTCGTAAGTATGATATTTTTTATTTTATTTGGCTTTAAACCTAACACATTCGTGGTCAATTAGCCCTTAATTTGTTTCGCGATTTTACACAGTTTTGATTGATTCCGCAAGGTTCTGAGGGCTGTATCCAGCAGTAGGCATCTAAGTACGTCGATTTAAGTCATAAAAAGGCCACCTAAATTTTTTAAGAATTTTGAAAAAAACGTAAGGTTAACCCCTTTGGTGTTTTTTGACCCCAAAAAATGAAAAGTGGAATTCGTCAGCTTTAGGTATTTTGATCAGAAAATTCGATTGGTGCAGTCAGATTTCTCGTAAGTATGATATTTTTAATTTTATTTGGCTTTAAACCTAACACATTCGTGGTCAATTAGCCCTTAATTTGTTTCGCGATTTTACACAGTATTGATTGATTCCGCGAGGTTCTGAGGGCTGTATCCAGCAGTAGGCATCTAAGTACGTCGATTTAAGTAATAAAAAGGCCACCTAAATTTTTTAAGAATTTTGAAAAAAACGTAAGTTAACCCTTTTGGTGTTTTTTGACCCCAAAAAATGAAAAGTGGAATTCGTCAGCTTCTTTCACTGTCTCTTAGGTATTTTGATCAGAAAATTCGATTGGCGCAGTCAGATTTCTCGTAAGTATGATATTTTTTATTTTATTTGGCTTTAAACCTAACACATTCGTGGTCAATTAGCCCTTAATTTGTTTCGCGATTTTACACAGTTTTGATTGATTCCGCGAGGTTCTGAGGGCTGTATCCAGCAGTAGGCATCTGAGTACGTCGATTTAAGTAATAAAAAGGCCACCTAAATTTTTTAAGAATTTTGAAAAAAACGTAAGGTTAACCCCTTTGGAGTTTTTTTACCCCAAAAAATGAAAAGTGGAATTCGTCAGCTTCTTTCACTGTTTCTTATGTATTTTGATCAGAAAATTCGATTGGCGCAGTCAGATTTCTCGTAAGTATGATATTTTTTATTTTATTTGGCTTTAAACCTAACACATTCGTGGTCAATTAGCCCTTAATTTGTTTCGCGATTTTACACAGTTTTGATTGATTCCGCAAGGTTCTGAGGGCTGTATCCAGCAGTAGGCATCTAAGTACGTCGATTTAAGTAATAAAAAGGCCACCTAAATTTTTTAAGAATTTTGAAAAAAACGTAAGGTTAACCCCTTTGGTGTTTTTTGACCCCAAAAAATGAAAAGTGGAATTCGTCAGCTTCTTTCACTGTTTCTTAGGTATTTTGATCAGAAAATTCGATTGGCGCAGTCAGATTTCTCGTAAGTATGATATTTTTTATTTTATTTGGCTTTAAACCTAACACATTCCTGGTCAATTAGCCCTTAATTTGTTTCGCGATTTTACACAGTTTTGATTGATTCCGCGAGGTTCTGAGGGCTGTATCCAGCAGTAGGCATCTAAATACGTCGATTTAAGTCATAAAAAGGCCACCTAAATTTTTTAACATTTTTGAAAAAAACGTAAGGTTAACCCCTTTGGAGTTTTTTGACCCCAAAAAATGAAAAGTGGAATTCGTCAGCTTCCTTCACTGTTTCTTAGGTATTTTGATCAGAAAATTCGATTGGCGCAGTCAGATTTCTCGTAAGTTAGATATTTTTTATTTTATTTGGCTTTAAACCTAACACATTCGTGGTCAATTAGCCCTTAATTTGTTTCGCGATTTTACACAGTTTTGATTGATTCCGCAAGGTTCTGAGGGCTGTATCCAGCAGTAGGCATCTAAGTACGTCGATTTAAGTCATAAAAAGGCCACCTAAATTTTTTAAGAATTTTGAAAAAAACGTAAGGTTAACCCCTTTGGTGTTTTTTGACCCCAAAAAATGAAAAGTGGAATTCGTCAGCTTTAGGTATTTTGATCAGAAAATTCGATTGGTGCAGTCAGATTTCTCGTAAGTATGATATTTTTAATTTTATTTGGCTTTAAACCTAACACATTCGTGGTCAATTAGCCCTTAATTTGTTTCGCGATTTTACACAGTATTGATTGATTCCGCGAGGTTCTGAGGGCTGTATCCAGCAGTAGGCATCTAAGTACGTCGATTTAAGTAATAAAAAGGCCACCTAAATTTTTTAAGAATTTTGAAAAAAACGTAAGTTAACCCTTTTGGTGTTTTTTGACCCCAAAAAATGAAAAGTGGAATTCGTCAGCTTCTTTCACTGTCTCTTAGGTATTTTGATCAGAAAATTCGATTGGCGCAGTCAGATTTCTCGTAAGTATGATATTTTTTATTTTATTTGGCTTTAAACCTAACACATTCGTGGTCAATTAGCCCTTAATTTGTTTCGCGATTTTACACAGTTTTGATTGATTCCGCGAGGTTCTGAGGGCTGTATCCAGCAGTAGGCATCTGAGTACGTCGATTTAAGTAATAAAAAGGCCACCTAAATTTTTTAAGAATTTTGAAAAAAACGTAAGGTTAACCCCTTTGGAGTTTTTTTACCCCAAAAAATGAAAAGTGGAATTCGTCAGCTTCTTTCACTGTTTCTTATGTATTTTGATCAGAAAATTCGATTGGCGCAGTCAGATTTCTCGTAAGTATGATATTTTTTATTTTATTTGGCTTTAAACCTAACACATTCGTGGTCAATTAGCCCTTAATTTGTTTCGCGATTTTACACAGTTTTGATTGATTCCGCAAGGTTCTGAGGGCTGTATCCAGCAGTAGGCATCTAAGTACGTCGATTTAAGTAATAAAAAGGCCACCTAAATTTTTTAAGAATTTTGAAAAAAACGTAAGGTTAACCCCTTTGGTGTTTTTTGACCCCAAAAAATGAAAAGTGGAATTCGTCAGCTTCTTTCACTGTTTCTTAGGTATTTTGATCAGAAAATTCGATTGGCGCAGTCAGATTTCTCGTAAGTATGATATTTTTTATTTTATTTGGCTTTAAACCTAACACATTCCTGGTCAATTAGCCCTTAATTTGTTTCGCGATTTTACACAGTTTTGATTGATTCCGCGAGGTTCTGAGGGCTGTATCCAGCAGTAGGCATCTAAATACGTCGATTTAAGTCATAAAAAGGCCACCTAAATTTTTTAACATTTTTGAAAAAAACGTAAGGTTAACCCCTTTGGAGTTTTTTGACCCCAAAAAATGAAAAGTGGAATTCGTCAGCTTCCTTCACTGTTTCTTAGGTATTTTGATCAGAAAATTCGATTGGCGCAGTCAGATTTCTCGTAAGTTAGATATTTTTTATTTTATTTGGCTTTAAACCTAACACATTCGTGGTCAATTAGCCCTTAATTCGTTTCGCGATTTTACACAGTTTTGATTGATTCCGCGAGGTTCTGAGGGCTGTATCCAGCAGTAGGCATCTAAGTACGTCGATTTAAGTAATAAAAAGGCCACCTAAATTTTTTAAGAATTTTGAAAAAAACGTAAGTTAACCCTTTTGGTGTTTTTTGACCCCAAAAAATGAAAAGTGGAATTCGTCAGCTTCTTTCACTGTCTCTTAGGTATTTTGATCAGAAAATTCGATTGGCGCAGTCAGATTTCTCGTAAGTATGATATTTTTTATTTTATTTGGCTTTAAACCTAACACATTCGTGGTCAATTAGCCCTTAATTTGTTTCGCGATTTTACACAGTTTTGATTGATTCCGCGAGGTTCTGAGGGCTGTATCCTGCAGTAGGCATCTGAGTACGTCGATTTAAGTAATAAAAAGGCCACCTAAATTTTTTAAGAATTTTGAAAAAAACGTAAGGTTAACCCCTTTGGAGTTTTTTGACCCCAAAAAATGAAAAGTGGAATTCGTCAGCTTCCTTCACTGTTTCTTAGGTATTTTGATCAGAAAATTCGATTGGCGCAGTCAGATTTCTCGTAAGTATGATATTTTTTATTTTATTTGGCTTTAAACCTAACACATTCGTGGTCAATTAGCCCTTAATTCGTTTCGCGATTTTACACAGTTTTGATTGATTCCGCGAGGTTCTGAGGGCTGTATCCAGCAGTAGGCATCTAAGTACGTCGATTTAAGTAATAAAAAGGCCACCTAAATTTTTTAAGAATTTTGAAAAAAAGGTAAGGTTAACCCCTTTGGTGTTTTTTGACCCCAAAAAATAAAAAGTGGAATTCGTCAGCTTCTTTCACTGTTTCTTATGTATTTTGATCAGAAAATTCGATTGGTGCAGTCAGATTTCTCGTAAGTATGATATTTTTTATTTCATTTGGCTTTAAACCTAACACATTCGTGGTCAATTAGCCCTTAATTTGTTTCGCGATTTTACACAGTATTGATTGATTCCGCGAGGTTCTGAGGGCTGTATCCAGCAGTAGGCATCTAAGTACGTCGATTTAAGTAATAAAAAGGCCACCTAAATTTTTTAAGAATTTTGAAAAAAACGTAAGTTAACCCTTTTGGTGTTTTTTGACCCCAAAAAATGAAAAGTGGAATTCGTCAGCTTCTTTCACTGTCTCTTAGGTATTTTGATCAGAAAATTCGATTGGCGCAGTCAGATTTCTCGTAAGTATGATATTTTTTATTTTATTTGGCTTTAAACCTAACACATTCGTGGTCAATTAGCCCTTAATTTGTTTCGCGATTTTACACAGTTTTGATTGATTCCGCGAGGTTCTGAGGGCTGTATCCTGCAGTAGGCATCTGAGTACGTCGATTTAAGTAATAAAAAGGCCACCTAAATTTTTTAAGAATTTTGAAAAAAACGTAAGGTTTTTTTTTTTCTTTGGAGTTTTTTGACCCCAAAAAATGAAAAGTGGAATTCGTCAGCTTCTTTCACTGTTTCTTATGTATTTTGATCAGAAAATTCGATTGGGGCAGTCAGATTTCTCGTAAGTATGATATTTTTTATTTTATTTGGCTTTAAACCTAACACATTCGTGGTCAATTAGCCCTTAATTTGTTTCGCGATTTTACACAGTTTTGATTGATTCCGCGAGGTTCTGACAGCTGTATCCAGCAGTAGGCATCTAAGTACGTCGATTTAAGTCATAAAAAGGCCACCTAAATTTTTTAACATTTTTGAAAAAAACGTAAGGTTAACCCCTTTGGTGTTTTTTGACCCCAAAAAATGAAAAGTGGAATTCGTCAGCTTCTTTCACTGTTTCTTATGTATTTTGATCAGAAAATTCGATTGGGGCAGTCAGATTTCTCGTAAGTATGATATTTTTTATTTTATTTGGCTTTAAACCTAACACATTCGTGGTCAATTAGCCCTTAATTTGTTTCGCGATTTTACACAGTTTTGATTGATTCCGCGAGGTTCTGACAGCTGTATCCAGCAGTAGGCATCTAAGTACGTCGATTTAAGTCATAAAAAGGCCACCTAAATTTTTTAACATTTTTGAAAAAAACGTAAGGTTAACCCCTTTGGTGTTTTTTGACCCCAAAAAATGAAAAGTGGAATTCGTCAGCTTCCTTCACTGTTTCTTAGGTATTTTGATCAGAAAATTCGATTGGTGCAGTCAGATTTCTCGTAAGTATGATATTTTTTATTTTATTTGGCTTTAAACCTACCACATTTGTGGTCAATTAGCCCTTAATTTGTTTCGCGATATTACACAGTTTTGATTGATTCCGCGAGGTTCTGAGGGCTGTATCCAGCAGTAGGCATCTGAGTACGTCGATTTAAGTAATAAAAAGGCCACCTAAATTTTTTAAGAATTTTGAAAAAAACGTAAGGTTAACCCCTTTGGAGTTTTTAGACCCCAAAAAATGAAAAGTGGAATTCGTCAGCTTCCTTCACTGTTTCTTAGGTATTTTGATCAGAAAATTCGATTGGCGCAGTCAGATTTCTCGTAAGTATGATATTTTTTTTTTTATTTGGCTTTAAACCTACCACATTCGTGGTCAATTAGCCCTTAATTTGTTTCGCGATTTTACACAGTTTTGATTGATTCCGCGAGGTTCTGAGGGCTGTATCCAGCAGTAGGCATCTAAGTACGTCGATTTAAGTAATAAAAAGGCCACCTAAATTTTTTAAGAATTTTGAAAAAAACGTAAGGTTAACCCCTTTGGTGTTTTTTGACCCCAAAAAATGAAAAGTGGAATTCGTCAGCTTCTTTCACTGTTTCTTAGGTATTTTGATCAGAAAATTCGATTGGCGCAGTCAGATTTCTCGTAAGTATGATATTTTTTATTTTATTTGGCTTTAAACCTAACACATTCGTGGTCAATTAGCCCTTAATTTGTTTCGCGATTTTACACAGTTTTGATTGATTCCGCGAGGTTCTGACAGCTGTATCCAGCAGTAGGCATCTAAGTACGTCGATTTAAGTCATAAAAAGGCCACCTATATTTTTTAACATTTTTGAAAAAAACGTAAGGTTAACCCCTTTGGTGTTTTTTGACCCCAAAAAATGAAAAGTGGAATTCGTCAGCTTCTTTCACTGTTTCTTAGGTATTTTGATCAGAAAATTCGATTGGCGCAGTCAGATTTCTCGTAAGTATGATATTTTTTATTTTATTTGGCTTTAAACCTAACACATTCGTGGTCAATTAGCCCTTAATTTGTTTCGCGATTTTACACAGTTTTGATTGATTCCGCGAGGTTCTGAGGGCTGTATCCAGCAGTAGGCATCTGAGTACGTCGATGTAAGTAATAAAAAGGCCACCTAAATTTTTTAAGAATTTTGAAAAAAACGTAAGGTTAACCCCTTTGGAGTTTTTAGACCCCAAAAAATGAAAAGTGGAATTCGTCAGCTTCCTTCACTGTTTCTTAGGTATTTTGATCAGAAAATTCGATTGGCGCAGTCAGATTTCTCGTAAGTATGATATTTTTTTTTTTATTTGGCTTTAAACCTACCACATTCGAGGTCAATTAGCCCTTAATTTGTTTCGCGATTTTACACAGTTTTGATTGATTCCGCGAGGTTCTGAGGGCTGTATCCAGCAGTAGGCATCTAAGTACGTCGATTTAAGTAATAAAAAGGCCACCTAAATTTTTTAAGAATTTTGAAAAAAACGTAAGGTTAACCCCTTTGGTGTTTTTTGACCCCAAAAAATGAAAAGTGGAATTCGTCAGCTTCTTTCACTGTTTCTTAGGTATTTTGATCAGAAAATTCGATTGGCGCAGTCAGATTTCTCGTAAGTATGATATTTTTTATTTTATTTGGCTTTAAACCTAACACATTCGTGGTCAATTAGCCCTTAATTTGTTTCGCGATTTTACACAGTTTTGATTGATTCCGCGAGGTTCTGAGAGCTGTATCCAGCAGTAGGCATCTAAGTACGTCGATTTAAGTAATAAAAAGGCCACCTAAATTTTTTAAGAATTTTGAAAAAAACGTAAGGTTAACCCCTTTGGAGTTTTTTGACCCCAAAATATGAAAAGTGGAATTCGTCAGCTTCTTTCACTGTTTCTTAGGTATTTTGATCAGAAAATTCGATTGGCGCAGTCAGATTTCTCGTAAGTATGATATTTTTAATTTTATTTGGCTTTAAACCTAACACATTCGGGGTCATTAGCCCTTAATTTGATTCGCGATTTTACACAGTTTTGATTGATTCCGCGTGGTTCTGAGGGCTGTATCCAGCAGTAGGCATCTAATAACGACAATTTAAGTAATAAAAAGGCCACCTAACTTTTTTAAGATTTTTGAAAAAAACGTAAGGTTAACCCCTTTGGTGTTTTTTCACCCCAATAAATGAAAAGTGGAATTCGTCAGCTTCTTTCACTGTTTCTTGCGTATTTTGATCAGAAAATTCGATTGGCGCAGTCAGATTTCTCCTAAGTATGATATTTTTTATTTTATTTGGCTTTAAACCTAGCACATTCGGGGTCAATTAGCCCTTAATTTGATTCGCGATTTTACCCAGTTTTGATTGATTCCGCGAGGTTCTGGGGGCTGAATCCAGCAGTAGGCATCTAAGTACGTCGATTTAAGTAATAAAAAGGCCAATAAAATTTTTTACAAAAAATCGAAGATTCATGATTTTTTTGACTTCAAAAATGCAAATTGGTAATTTTCCCAATTTCTTACGTGGTTTGAACAGAACATTCGAATACCCTAGTCAGATCTCGCGTAACTATGATATTTTTTGATTTACGGGGCTTTAAACCTAAGCTATTCGGGGTGAATTTTCCCTCAACTTATTTTTAGATTTTTAAAATCGGGCATTAACTCAATTATTGTTAAATGTCACTTACCATTTTTTATCTATTTCGGCATACTCCTGAAGTTCTGAAAATAAAAAATATATATAAGAATATGTCAACTAATTTTGCAATACAAATTTTATGTTATATTGTGAAAACTTTAAAGAACTAATTAGAAGAATTAATTAAAGCAAACAAAAATAATTAAACAAATTCAGTTTTACCCATACCTTTATAGGGCGTTTTCAAAATATATAAGTTTGAAAAGTAAATTGTTGGTATAAAAAAATTCAACATAGAAACAACTCAAAGTTTAGCTTACAAAAAATTAGCGGCGTATGCATCAAGGGGAGAAAATATCCTAGCGAACCAACGAGGGGTGGATCCAGAAGTATTTTCTGGAAGGGGCACAAGGATCAGGCGGGCCAAAAGTGTTCTCAAATTTGGGATTGTCTACTTCTCCACTAGCAATTAGCGCTACTTGAAAGTCGGAGCAAGAACCAAAGTTTGGTTTGTTTTTAACAAATGCGACTATTAGAATAGTGTTACGTGGTGTTAATGAAGTAGTGTTAAAGACAGTCAGATTGGAGCATTAATTAACATTAACACAATTCAGACAGGGGTCTAAGAAATTACAACTTTTTACATCTCAAGAATTATGAAATTCAAACTTTGATGGCGGAACAAAATAAAATATCCGAAGACATATTAAGAGGAATTAAAGATTGTTTTTTACTCCCAACGTGACTGCTCAACGAATTTTATGATTTCTGAATAAAATCAAATACCTAATGCTCTAAGGGCGAATCCCACCAGACAAAAAAAAACAAGTTTTTTACAAAACTTAGATTAAAATAACAAATTTAGCATGTGTTACCAAGGTAATTTAACAAGTTTTGTCTAAAACTCGATTTTTTTGTCTGGTGGGATTGGCCCTAACAAACGCGATTAAAAATCATTAGCGGGAACCTACAGTTTTTCTATGAAACAGCCTAATTTCTCAACGAATTTCCGGATCTTAAATTCGTGCTCCACACAAAATAAACTACATAAAACCCTAACAAATTGAACCAAAATACTTTGGGGGGGGAGGTTTAAAAACGAAGGGTTTACTGTGCTCAGAGTAACTCCTCAACAGATTTAGGATCTAAACTTCCATTGCGGAACAAAACCTAACCAATTAATGCAATTAAAAAACATTAGTACGAACCTACAGTTTTTCTACGAAACAGCTTAGTTTTGTCAGCTAAATAATTATAAAATTTAAAATATTAATAACTCCGAAACCAATAAAAGTAGTATTTATTTCTTATAGAAAATGCATACAGAATAAGAATCCACCCAAAAGATATTAAATTTTTAGAAAAGAAAAGCATATTTTTAGAAAAAAATAAATACTTTCAATTTTATGAAAATAATTGCAAAATTTTGAGTATTTTGGAAATTCTTCAGATTTATAAATTTTTAAAAATCAAGTACGATGTTCCACTTAAGGGAAAAAAGTTTTTCCGAAAGCTACGAAATTACCAGCGATTTTTAGTATGCCATACACAGAATTTTTGAAAATAAAATTATTTATTTCAAAATCTTAAAATGCCGCTATCGAGTGTCAAGACTTTTTTTCCGTGAACCGTGGCAAAAATATATGGGTCACCGAATTTTGTGTAAATAGGAATACATTTTAGAATTTTTTATAATGTACAGGGAGAGATCAACAAATACGGTAAAAACGGTATAAGAAAAGGAGTTACAAAACAAATCCCTCCAGTGATTTGAAACAAAACCAAATAGAAGGCCAATTTTCAAAAATTATAAATCGATTCAAGCAACCATTGGATTTTTATTTAACTTTTAATAGCAGTCAGTTTTGACATTTGTAAAATTGGAAAATAATAAAAATTTAATAATATTTTCATTGGTAACTTGTGTAGAAGATGGGAAAGACTTTTTTCTCTCTCATCTGCAATAAAAACCCAACTTCGTAGGTTTAACTAGTGGAAAATATTCCAATCGAAAGCATTTTCATCACTACTGTATCAAACTAGAAAATCATTTAATCTAAACTAAAGAATAATTTAGAAAAGAAAATACAACTATCTGCGTAAACAATTCATCGGTTGATCTATTTGTTTTACCACTTTAATTAAAAACGTAATGTTTTTAATTTAATTTGCGTCTTATAAAAAAAAGGCCTTTTGAAACTCTTGAATAAGCGCCGGATGTACACGTGTCGTAGTTAAAAAAAACTATTGAACACAAAGAAGTTTTGATTTAAAAACATTGAGTTAGTAATCTAAAATATTTATTATTTTTCAAACTCAAAATTTGCGCAATCAAGATTTTTAAAAATTATATATTTGCAGAGGCGCAGAAAGTCGTTTTTCCTACAAATAGCTATAAAATCCGAAATCCCAATGTCCCGATGCATTATTGTCTTGATAAACAAATGGCATATGCAACTAGCAATCTCCGGATGATATTACTTTTTCTAGTTTTAAACCTCCCAAGATATCCTTTCGCAATTTAGCAATATTATTTTTGTACTAAATTCAAAAACCACCTGATATTTTTTAAATTATGATTAAATTAATTCACAAAGAAAAGGGATGGACGATTTACCCCACTACCCTTAAGACTATAGGGTTTTGCTGTGTTTCATAAGAAATAAGTTCTCTTAAAACGGTTCGTCGGATTGACTTAAAATGTTGAAAATATAATATTAACACCCCCAAAGAATAAAGTTGTAACTTATTTTTTGAGGAGAGCAATTTCAAAGTTTAATAATTTCCTTAATTATTTTTTTCTTTTAATTTTTTAATTTATTTTTTTTATTTATTTCCTTAAAAACTTAATAATAGTTGCTGCAAACTAAAAACAAGAATTTTGTAATTAACTTAAACCTTCGGGAATAAGCTTTAAGGTAAAAATTACACTTTTCAATATTAATTAGCACTGCTGGGGTGCCAGATAAAAACCTAAAATTTTAACACAAAAAATCCCTATTCAAGGGTCTTAAATTACTTAAAATTTGGCAAAAATGTCTAGCAAATAGAAAGTGTTGTACTTGAATTAATGTCATCCTAGCATTAGATGAAATTATTATTTTAAAAAGTGAATGGACACATTTTAACAGCAGTGCAAACAAAATAAAAATCGATTATTCAAAAATACTTATCACATTAAAAGTGAATCATGTATGAACAGGAATTGCAAATGATTCACATGATAATATTAAACCACTGCACTTGTGTACGATATTAAAATATAATTTAAATTTCAAGTATTGTCAAAACTATTTCTTCCGGTACAATTTTTTATATCTCGGCTAGAAGCTTTACGTAATTATAAGTAACCTGTAGGAAGGCTGCCAAAAATTGATTTCTAATTAACTAATGCATTTACTAAAAAGTATTCAAGATTTTTTCTTAAAACTTGATAAAATTATCTAGGTCAAATTCGACTATTTTCGAGTTGATTCATTTGTCTTCTGCAAGAATCGTGTTAATAAATCTTTTTCGAGTTAGCCCATTTACATATTATTTTAAAATAAAATTAAAAATTAAAACCTTTTGCCCACAAATCCAGTTTACTCATAGTCATTATTATGTACTAAAAGTTAAATAACAGGATATGACGTTAAATTTGCAAACAAAGGATTAATATAATTTTAACTTTAAATTAAAATAAATATCAGAGGGTAAATTCCTGAAACTACACGAATTTGTAAATACATTTTTACGAATGTGAAGATAAAATTTCTTGTTTAACGTAGTATATCCTTGCCAAAGTAAACCAAAAAAAATTATAACATCTATAAACTTTAACCCCTTTAATGACCATCATATATTCAAAAACGAATTTGGCTTTTTACACGGGGGTCCCAAAATGCAAACTATTACCACGAATTCATCATAAATTAAACACCCAAAGTCCAGCCAATATCGATTTTTAAATTGAAAAAGATTTCAAAAATTTAATTAAACAGACGTTTTTGTCTTCCAAGTTCAAAAATATTTTAGTCGCATAAAGTCGTCAGCATGTGGCCCTTTAAAACCTGCATGATTGTAGGTATTCGATGTACTTTTACTATTCAAAGTAGATAATCAGTACGATTTTCTAAGCAAAATTGTTAATTACAACAACCGAACTTAGTTGTTTTCAACAGTTGAACAATTTTTCTTAGGTCTAATTTTTAAATTACGAGTAAAACCAAGTTTGTTAGACATTTTTTGTTGCAGATTTCATCCCCTTGATTTTTATTTACATACATTTTTCTATTTTGTCGCACCATTTCAGAGTTACAGTAACTTAAAATAAACTCTGTAAAATACAAACAATATTGTCGTCGTATGAATCTCGGAAACGATGTGACAAAATAGAAAATTGTATAATATAAACAAACATGTAGGAAATTAAATTCACAAAAAAAATTTCTTATATACATTTTTCTATTTCGTTGCGGACTCATTTTTAAGTTACTGTAACTCTGAATTGGTGCGACAAAATAGAAAAATGTATAGAAACAAAATCAAGGGAATGAAATTTACAAGAACAAATTTCTAATAAGTATTGCTGTAAAACCAATTTTTATATGACAAAACACATCTTCAAAGCATACAATTTACATTGCTAAAATGAATAATGTTACGAGCAACTGTAAATTGTCGACAAGTTTTGTACATTAAAAATCTTATAAATAAAGCAATAATTTTGAACTTGGTGACTTCTGATAAAACAACAAATTATTATAGAAATATAACTAACCTTTCAATTCCAATAATTATTGATTCCGCAACCCATTCCAATTTTATTTTGATAGTCGTAGATCCAAATTCACTACACTGGTACTGCTTCATTTCAATTGTTCTGAACACTAAAATAAGTTAAAACTCCAAAACTTAGTACGAATTTATCAAAAGTTTATAAATTATTTAATTAAAACACGGGTAAACACATAATCACGAAACGTCACTTTTAAAAATGTTTGACATTAAAATATTAAAATTTAAACAACATATGGCGACACCTAACAAAAAATATTCGAAGTGAAACTTATCTTCCTTTCTAGATTTCTTCTCGTTGTTGGTCATTTCAAAATTTGACGTTTACTAAAATATAATTAATTTCAATAGTTTTGTTAAGAAAAACTGGAAATGCATACCAATTACAAATAACCATGAACCTGATGTACACACCAAAAATTAAATGTTACAAACCTTTTTATTTCCCATCCGGCAGAAGTTCCGTAAACTTAAACCGTAAACCAAAATTTTGCATCATCCGTTTCTTTTTCTGCATAAGCAAGTGCCATTCTTCCCACGCCTGTATATTTGTTTTCCAAACTCTGAAAAATAAAAGATTATAAAAATCTGTCCATCAAAAATTTGTTTTAAAATTAATCAAATATAAGCGATCCTATTACCATAGTTTACCTCTTGCCGTGAGTAATTAACAGATATTATTTTTATCAGCACATGGACACTAATTCGTTTTGTTTATAATTAATTTTTGAATATTGTAAACATTTCTTAGTTGAACAACAAAATTGTAATCGACTACTCCTACACCAATTTGAAAACACGTAGTCGGAAATAAAAACACAAAAATACTAAAATATCCGTATGTTCTAACTCACCGTGGGTACAGAATTCATGAAAAAGCTAATAGACTAATTATACAAATTTAAATTTGTTTGCAATAACCACACACAAGAATTACTTTCTAAAGTAGGTCATAAAATGCAAAACCGTAAAATATTATTTATTATTGATTCATCAATTGAAAATTGAAAATTACGATTCATCGTAATTTGCAAAAGATAAACAAAAGAGAGCGATCAAGCAAATTGTCGATTCTTCGGCAGAAGTAACTAAATCAAATTTTTGAGATTTCTATCATTGAATTCTAAACATTAAACTAAATAATTTTGAACTTGGTAACTTTTGCCAGTCAGAATAACAATCAAATATTATTGATATGTAAATACCTATCATGTTCAATTCCAGCACTCCTGATATATCAGCTTGGTAAATTTTTCAACTGCCATTATCATCCAAATTTACACTACACTGTTCACTTCTTCTTTGAGTGCCATACACCATGCAGTGCGTAGAGAATTACTTGGCCGAAGACAACGTAGAGATAACGCACTAGGAAATTCAATTAACGGAGTTCTTTTCCGTTGCCTTCCCTCTACTAAGGGCTTTAGATTACAGCAATGTATTCGGCGGGACAAAGATTTGCTGGCTTCAGACGATTCCCAGTCGGCCGGCCAGGGTGGTTGTAGGCTTGGCGCCATCCTGCTGGCTTATTTAATATAACAAATTCAAAATTATCGGCAATTCCTCAAAAGGGTGCCATAGACTGCAGTAAGTAGGTGATCACTTTACTTTATAGGGTTTGGGGTAGATTCCCATTGCCTTCTAGATTTGAAGCGCGGTTACTCCTTTCCCAGTTGGCCGGTGTAGGTGTAGGCTTTACCGCCCATTCTGCTGGTTCACTTAACGAAAAAAATTCGAAATTGAAAGGACAGTTCAGAAAAGTTTATAATTTGTTTAATTTGAAAACCAAGAAAGTAAACAAAGCTTTGACTCACATCATACGTCACTTTTAAAAATTTAAACAAAATAAAATAACTTAAGTGACACTCAGCGACACCTAACCATCAAGATTAGAAATAAATCTTGCCCATGTAACGAAAAATTGAGGAAACTAACGTAATAATTAAACAAATTAAATTTTAGCGAAAATATTAACTTCTGTGGGTAATTAATGAGATAATTAACTTAAAATTTTCTATAATAGACTAGGAGCGTTCGATAATTCCATCTAGCGACGCGGTACTAAATCAGCGGTGACTTAGCGAACAAATGTTTAAAAATGATCTCTTATGCAATTACAAATATACAATATTTTTTGCATTTTAAATGTTTGCGGATTGCTCTATTAGTTGCCAAAAATCTACTACGAGATTAATTTTTAGAGTACGAAAAGTGCACTCTACCAATCAGAACAGAAATCAAAAGTAGCAGAAGTTTAAGAACCGCTGTTGTAACCGTTATTTACAAGACCATCCAACTGCAAACAAACATTGTGTATTATAACCTCACATCTATTATTTTGTATTCAAAGTATACAAATAAATGGCGTCTTCGCAAGACGCTTGGTACCTTTCATTATTGGGATTAGCAGAATATTTCCGAACATCCAGTCCGCCTATGATAAAACCATGCATCCAGTGTTTACAAGCAGTTTTTAACTTCAAGCCTCCACCTCGAGTGGAAGCCCGAACCCATTTACAATTAGGCAATATCTTGTTAACTCATACAAAAAATACAGATTTAGCTAAAACACACTTAGAACAAGCCGTACGTATTCTATATTGTAATCATGTTAATCCTATTATCTAATTCTTATTTTAGTGGCTGTTATCACAAATGATTAATTCCTTTGATGATGTTAAATTTGAAGCAGCAAGTGTTCTTGCTGAATTGTACGAATTACAAAAGCAGTTGGCACTCTCTAAACCAATATTACGTAAAGCAATTGAACTCTCTCAACACAACGTTTACTGGCATTGTCGGCTAATTTTTCAATTGGCCGTAAGTAACTAATTTGCTAAATTATAGTAAACTAATAGTATTTTATTTTAGCAAATACATGCAACGGAGAAGGATTATCAACTCGCTAGTAGTTTATTAGGAGTTGGCGTTGATTATGCACACATTTCAAATGCCTCGTACACACGGGTTTTGTTTCTTTTAAGCAAAGGAATGGTAATTTACATATTTTACTTTTTATTATTTAGTTTATCGTACAAATTGTATGCAATCAGTATAGTTAACAAAGTAGCACTTCTGCTGTTTGCTTTTTAACCGACCCATTTAACACAATTTTGTAGTTATTGTTGATAGATAAAAAGCTGCAAGATGTTCAGCCGGTATTGAATCAAGCAGGTCATTTGGTTGAAACGTGGACTGGAAGTATGTACCAGAAGGAATACCTAAAAGTTTATTTTTTAGTACTACAAGTAAGTCATAGCTTATATTATTTTATTTGCTAACATTTAGGTTAGGGAATTTTGCATAAGACATAGCCGAAGGTAAAACATGATGGACGAGGCATATTAACTGAGATACCACTGGATTTGCTTTCTTTTGGTGGTTGAGTTTTCCATCCGTTCGGGTACAAGTTGTATGTTTGCTACGGACAACATACAAGAGTCCTTCTTGTTTTACCGTTTTTACTCTCATTTAATTCCGAAATAATAATTTTAGGTTTGTCATTATTTGATGGCTGGACAAGTAAAAAGTGTAAAACCCTGCTTAAAGCAATTACAGCAGAGTATACAAACGATAATGGCAACAGATGATGGTAAAATCATGTATTTTATGAACTGTTATATAATTTACCATAAATTTAGCTGTTACAGGTCCAAGTGCTGGTGATATGTTTCTTTGGATGCCTAAAGAACATTTGTACGTTCTTGTATATTTGATTACGGTTATGCATAGTATGCAGGCAGGATATATGGAGAAAGCTCAAAAATATACAGATAAAGCTTTAATGCAAATTGAGAAACTGAAAAGTACGACTTGGTTATAGTTATAGATAATTATTCTTTTATTGATTTATTTTCAGTTGTAGATAATAAACCGATTTTATCAGTATTCCAATTAATGTTACTGGAACACATCATAATGTGTCGCTTGGTTATGGGAAACAAAACTCAAGCTTTACAAGAAATTACGACGGCTACCGCTTTGTGTAGACAACAACCACAATTATTAGAAAGACATGGACCACAACTACACACGTTGTTGGGATTGTATGCCATGAGTATGAATTGTATGGAGGCTGCAGAAGCTCAATTTTCTTCCGTATTAACGGTAAACAGTATTTTACCATTTTTTATTAAAGACTAAATAATATTTTTAAGACTTCGAGTGAAAGAGAGTTATGGACTTTTGCGAATTTGAATTTGGCAATAATTTATTTAAGAGGAAAACGGGAACAAGATTTCACTGCATTGCTGGACCGAATTAATCCTGAAAATTTACCCTCCCATTCGCATAGCTTACGAGCAGCTGCTTACTATGTCCAAGGCCTACAAGCATTTTTTCAAGGACGATATAACGAAGCAAAGTAATGATTTATAATGATTAATTGTTTAGTGATCTTATAATAAAAAATTTTAGGAGATATTTAAGGGAAACATTGAAAATGGCCAACGCTGAAGATTTAAATCGACTTACTTCGTGCTCTCTAGTATTATTAGGTCACATATTTTTATCTCTAGGTAATAGCAGAGAAAGTATGAATATGGTTACACCCGCAATGCAACTTGCTAGTAAAATCCCAGATGTTCACGTTCAGTTGTGGGCTTCTGCAATTTTAAAAGGTTAGTTTACGTGGGATCAAACTTGCATTAGTATTTCTAATTATTTTTTTTAGACTTATATCGATTATGCGGTGATCCAAACAGAGAAAATGAAGCATTCCAAAGACATCTAAATTTTTCTCAAATGTTGTTAAAAGATCATTTTCAAGCATCTCAATTACAAGAGCATAATCTTATACAATGGACTCACGGTGAATTTCCTGATTTTTCCACCCATTCCTCTGCTACATCAGAAGTATTAATGTAGTATTGATTGTGGTTTTAGTTCTTTAAGTATTTTTGATTTTATATTAATATTATATTTAAATTTGTTGTATATAATTTATAACTTTAGTGCTGATAGTGGTAGTCGATATTCATATTAAGAGTAACTCACTCAAATCATACAAATAATCTCTCTTCTTAAAATAATTCTTATTTCTATGATTTGAGTGAGTTACTTTTAATATTGTTGTATATAAATATATTTGTTTACTATTTTTCCACTCAGGTTCAAATATTAATAATATTCCATATTAACGTTTCTAGTTCATTCACTAAATTGTTTGCTAAAGTTGACAAATGTTACATTGTTTTTGAAAAATACATTAAATTTATGTGGACCGACTATTTTAATATATAAAAAATAAAAATATTGTTAATCCCAAGAAATTTATTAAATTTCTTTAATTTAATCCCGCAGGACTGGAGGCCATCGAAGAGTTTATCTGAACCGTAGCTGATTGGTTCTATGAATCAGCCAAAAAATTCTTTTGGCGTTCCTGTTTCTCAGCTCAACAAGCTGGCGGGACAGGTTGCGTTAGAATTACTTAGTCCTACCTGTGGTCCTACTTACCATAAATATTTCTTGATGTAGCAACAAATTTTCGATAAAACAACTCAAGAATAACTTGGAATATTGGTGACATGCTTACAAGCAATATTTTCTGTTAAAAAAACATTTTAATTTTTAACTTGATTTATTTGTCATGTGTGTACATACATTAACTACTACTAAATATTTTCTTAAATTAACGGTCGGTCAAACAAAATTGAAATCTTTCAAAATTTACATAAGTGGACATTGCGTTACAAACTTGATGGTACCTTAAACTTACTAGTAAATTTTCAATTATTACATTGTCAATTGCAAGATGTTTGATATTAGAATAATATAAAAATTTATAAATATAATTTATTCCTAAAATAAGATCAAAGCAAGCATCGATAAGAAAAGGTTTTGACTTCATGATTTCTTACGATAAAAGTCCTTAGAAGACTTTTTAATAATAATTCTTGCCATCTGTTTGGTTGTGCAGATACTATAAGATTCCAAGTTATACTTGAAAATTGGACGAATGTTAATTACATTCAAATATTAAAATTGGAAATCAAAGATAAAAAATATGTTAACCTTTTTAATATTTTTAGATTTTGGTTGAATTATCATTATTATTTATTTTGTGGAGTATCATTTTTGTTTACAAGTATTGTGAATTGTAATTACCAGATGTGAATCCTTTTAAAAAAAGCTTACATGCAACATTCCAATTTAAAATTTTCTTTCATTTCCATAACCAATTGTAGTAAGTACAATCAAGAGATCATATGTCCTATTAATTTCCATTCACTAAAATTCTGTCGTCTGGTTTTAAATTTATAAGTAGATCTGCAAAAATTGAGTAGCTATTGACAACTATATCGATTAATTCCAAAATTATACAAAAATATGAATCTATTAGAAAAGTATTTTACAATTTGTTTAAGCAATCATTTGTTATTTTGTGAGAGTTATAAAAAATAGTCGACAGAATTTCTATACATAAAAAGAAATAATATTTTTTTTCATAATGCAATATAAAAATTTTACTACACACAAATCAAAATAGAAAATTGCAAAAAAAGTAAAAAGTTGATAAATATTAGGTATTCATCTTAACCTGAGTTGATTATATAAAAATATTATTTCATAAACATCTTGCAATTATATACTTAAAAACTATAAATAAAACAAAAAAAATGCTAAATTATAAAGTCCACTGCAAACACCTAAGAAAATTGAAGAAATAGATAAAGAGTGTGCATATTTTCCTAATGTGATTTTTGGAAAATCTTGATTAGGGTCTTTTTTGAAGTGTTCTAGTTCTAACATCAGGTGTAGTCCAGCTTTTATTTTAGAAAACGAGAAAAAATATTATTTTTTTTTACTCACAAATTCTGTGGAATACTTTTTATAAATCTAACAAAATGACAAAGGACTGCTAAGACAAATTGTAGAAAACTTTTCAGACAGATGCAGCTTTGTTTAATTTTAGAGGTAAATTGATCTAGTTGTCAAGAGTTATTAAGTTTTTGCAGATATATTTATAAATTTAAAACCAAAACTATGAAATTCCAGTGAATGGAAATTAATAGGGCAAATGACTTCTTGCTTATTCTTACTGCAATTGGTTATGGAAATGAAAGAAAAGTTTAAATTGAAGACTTGCATGAAAACTTTGTTAAAACAAATTCTCATCTAATTAAAAATTCACGATACTTATAAACAAAAATGATACTTCACAATAAAGGTATCAATGACAATTTAACAAAAACCTAAAATTATTCAAAAGTTTAACATATTTTTTTTCTTTGATTTCTAATTTTAATATTTCAACATGATTAACATTAGTGCAATTCGCAAGTATAATTTGGAATTTTATACTATCTGATTATATAAAACAGTTTTTAGCCGTTCCAGTCGGAACGAAGGTAAACTCTTACCCCAAAATTTATATAACTGGCCTTCGTAAGTACCATGATCAATTTTTTTAAATGTTAAAATAACATGGCAAAACCGAACACTTCAAAATTTTACCAAACTAAATATTAAATTAATAAATTATAACTTCAAGTAAGCTATATGCACACTCTTTACCTTTCACAAGATGTCATACCCAAGCTTGTGTATTACGATAGTTTCTAGATGAAGTAGTATTGCAGTGGACTTTTAAAACATAATTATAGAATAATAAAAAAAGAACTTGAAGAAAACATAATTAAGAAAGTTGTTAGGATTACGCATGTAATAAATCGAAATACGCAATGTCCACTTATGTTACGTTACATAGCTTACAAGTCACGAGAGACTCGCAAAGCTTAAAAAAAAACTAATAGGTAATTTACAGTTTGTTGTTTTTTTGAAGATCCATTTGGTCAAATATCGAAACGATCTTCATATTTTATTATAAAAATAAATAATAAGTGAAGAAATCTAAAAGGAATAAAATAGTCAAGAACAATTATCTTTAATTGGCTTACAAATGTTTCATTCAAGGCATTATCTACTAGCACAACTGGATCGGATAGTATCGAACCAATATCGAAAACAAAGGGGCATACAATGAGTATATCGGCAATTGAGATTCCAATTTTTTTGTAATTATACTATCTTGAGTAGTTTTTGTGTTACGAATTTTTAAAAAATGCGTCGTAGGTCGACACCGTCGAGTGCGGTCGTAGGCTAGTAGTTGCTATGTCGTAGTAATGGGTTCGATCTATCTCCGATCAGATACCTGGTAATTTCCACCGTCTCTCACAAGATGCCTAGTACTCGACCCTGTATTCTTTATATGCCGTAGTTTTGGAACTTATATAATTACACCATGCCAGTACTCGTAACTTTATATTACAGGTAGTTATTGTAAAATTTTTCGATATACTCACTGTAATGCCTATTGTGAGTCAGACACCCCTAGGATATCATTGCAAACATTTATTCTTCGTCACACATTCATAACATAGTAAATAATTAAATTAATTACTCACCACGTTTTGTTTGACCGATAACGTAGAAGCTGGATCTTTCTACAAAAAGAAAATAAAGAGATTAGAAACAATCAAATCAGAAAAATGATTATGAAGATCTTTGTAAAAAGTTTATCAAATTACTCACCTAATAAGTTACTTCATGGCAAGTTGCCGCTTCGATCTTCCTATATGTACCATATCCAACTTGAAAAATTGATTGAACAAATGATCTAAAATGACGAATAACAGTAAATAAACATTCTATGTAACAAATAACACATAAAAAAGTATTACTTAGATACTAACAATTAATAACACAAAAATGGTTTATTTGAATTCGATTTCATGTTAAATAGTGAGGTTAAATATCTCATTTGGCGCCAAACAAAACAATCCAGTGTCGGCGCGAACGTAATGCATGGCCAACTCAAATAAGCAAATTTAGGGATAAATGTTTGAAATATACAAACTGCATTAATTACTAAAAATAATTACTTACAAAATTGAAAAGCAGCGGCCATGACTTGGAAAAATGGCCAAAAGGGATATAAATTGGCGGTTGGCAAGGATGATCCCGGCTGCAAAATTGCTGTTAAAAAATAAAAATAATTATTAAGATGAGTACACACTAATAATAAATTAAATCATTTACCTTGTTGATGTTACAGTTGTTTTCCAATTAGGAAGATGTTCTCGATTTTCTTCCAAATGATTAGTGCAAGTACGTCCATTTCCAGTACCGCAGTCGAATGCTGTTGCCAGGGCAAAACCTGTTGCTATGTGAAAATCCGTTGTTGGAGATGCTGCTTTCTAACGGTTAAATCCAAATGGTTAATTTTCCAAACATTAATTCCCTCAAAACGGCAAATTATTCCATAATATGGAATAAAAATGGTTGAAACTGGAGAAAGAAATTTGGAGCAGAGCTTGCGCTGCTCGTTCAAAAGTAACTGA
This sequence comes from Cantharis nigra, assembly GCA_958510845.1. NCBI lineage: Eukaryota > Metazoa > Arthropoda > Insecta > Coleoptera > Cantharidae > Cantharis > Cantharis nigra. The sequence goes on along the minus strand of OY294034.1, from coordinate 5,289,526 downwards.
ATCTTTTGTCCGAAACCACCCTCTTTTATACGTTCGCGACTGATGCTGCTTCTCAATTGGCCGATACAATCACCAATGATAATTCGCGCATTGTATTGTACCGATTTTCACGAAATCAGGATATGTATCCGGCTACGTGGTTTGGTGTTTTCCGTTAGTAGTGATTTGGTTTGTGTTTTCTCTTAAGAAAAACTTGACCATTTTCTTCTCTACGAAATTTCGCGTCTTTTGATGTAAATTTCTTTTGACCACATCATCATAATTATTGCCAAGCTTTGTCTAAAAGTTGGAATTGTACTGAATTGGTAAAAAAATTATGATGTTTTACTTCCTAGCGTTACCAAAACTTTTTGGATTTTCTTACATTTTTCTTTAATCGAAACAGAATTTCCTCCTCTTTCTGGTGGTATAAAGTTTTTGTATTTCGACGTCGAGTTCTCCGCCAAATTGAAGAATTGTGCTAAAGTTTTGCACAGGTCCGCATGTCTTGATAAACTTTCGTCAAAAACTTTCCCAAACGTATTTTTTTAGTCTGTTCATGTTGATTTTCGTGGATTTTGGCTAAATCAAGTCAATAAAATGTCAATTTCCGAAATCTAAATGTTTCTAAATGTTTCAATTTTGTATTTTTAATAAATATGAATTTAAGCCGAACACACGCACGTACCGGCAACAGAAAGAATAATTTCGCCGTTGGTTTTGGAGAAAATAAAAACTTTAAATTTATTTACTTCAGTGAACATCTATCAGACTTTATCGTAAGTGAACCAGTTTATCCAGAAACTAATCAGATTTCTTGCAGCTCACCAGCTAACCAAGCAAACGATCGTAGAAGTAACCAGGGATCAGGATAAGTTTTTAAACAATTACTAAATTATTAACTATTTTGAATTTTTATACATAGGTACTCCTATATCTTTAAATTTTTAAATTTTTTGTAGTTTTGAATTAAACACCCAAGCGTGTCAATTATAAAATTTATTTTTAATTGACTCCACGGGTTAATTTAAACAACTTATTTTTGAATCTTACTGTGACTCAAACCACGTGGTTAGCTTACAGCACCGTTAACCAATAACGGACCTCTGTAAACCAGATAGACATCTGCCTTACCCACTTTAATTTTTCCAAACCTTTTTTCTCATACTAACCGCTTAAAACATGACTCGCACCAGGTCAAGTAGCAAAACCAATTCTCCCATCCAGGTAGCCACGCTTCAAGCTGAGCTGAAAAAGAGCGTAAATAGCAACGATCAACTCCGAAAAGATTTTAAAGAAGCAATAGGAAGGATCAAAATGTTGGAACTCCTGTTAGAAAGAGCATTCAAGATAAACCCCGAATTAGCTCATACAGTAGTTGCAGACCAACAGGAAGAAGCGGCCATCCTAATGCAACGACAGTCCCAAAAAGAAACCCCATTCACGGAGGTTAGGAATGGAAAACGACTCCGAGACAGCCCGGTAACCCTCACCACCTCCACGACAGGAGTGAGGGTTCAGAATAAGTTCCGGGCCTTAGCTGACGGGAAAAGAGGGATCCCAGAAGAAGAGGACGACCAAGACCAAGACTCAGAAAACGAGGTGTTCGTGGACACCGAAACGGAACCCAGGGGCAGCACCGAATCCACGCAAAGACCAAAAGAAAGCAAGAAGAGGACCCCCCCCCCCAGCCAACCCAAGAGATATAGGGTACCGCCCATTACTATAAGAAACCCAGCAATCTGGCTAAACCTAGAAACAGAACTTGACAAAAAGAAGATAAAGTTTACCCACGTCAAAGCAGTCGCCGGAGGAATGGCTATCACCCCGACAACAATAGAAGACTACAGAAACCTAATCCGCACCCTTGAAGAAGGAGGACACGACTTCTTCTTTAGGCAGATGGTGGACGAAGCCCCCCTGAAGGTGGTCATCAGAGGTGTCCCCCATGAAATCGAAACCGAACCAATAAAGACCCACCTCGAAAGAATGGGCTTTATAGTCACAACAGCTGCGAGAATGTATCGAGGAAGAGATAGGAGGCCAATGCCTCTTATTATGGTCACACTCACGAAATGCGAAGAAAACAAGCATATATTCGAGATAGAAAAAATTGCTGGAATCGATGTAAGGGTGGAAACCCCGCATCACAAAGCAAGAGTCAGCCAGTGCCACAGATGCCAGGCATTTGGGCACGCGCAAAGCTGCTGCAGGTCCAATCCACGCTGCGTCAAATGCGCAGGACCACATCTCACCGCCACGTGCGAGAAAACGACGGATGAGCCACCCACATGTGCGAACTGCAAAGGTGCACATCCAGCAAGCTATCAAGGATGCCCAAGGTATCCGAAACTAAAGAGAACAACCCAACACAGAGGAAGGTATGAAGATAGACCTGAACTCTCACAACCAAGATTCAGGCCGCATCGAACCACGGAAAGCCAATCTTACGCCCGCAGAACACACGGAAGAGCGCAAACGCCACCAGTACACAACGACATGAAAGAAAATCAAGCGAGACCACAACCGCAACCAAATAAAAAGATCCCGATGACCAGGAAAGATTTAGCAGCCATTCTTGCTCACTTGGTTAGAAACGGTTTTAACCAAGACCAAATCGATGACGTCCTCACCGAATATCAACAATTAGACTAAACAAATCCACAACCAAATCAACATGCCAACAATCAACAAAACTGAATGAAAGCAAGAACAAATCCCAGTAGCCTCAGAATAGCTTACTGGAACGCAAACGGGCTAAAGACACACAAACTCACTGAATTACGAAAGCTAGCCACGGAAGAAGACCTAGATGTCATCCTAATCTCAGAAACACACTTCAATGCGACCACCAAAGCAAAAATCCCAAACTACGTGCTCCACCGTCAAGACAGAAAAGATAAAGGCTGGGGGGGGACAGCCATATACATCAAGAAGAACATTGAGCACAATGAAATTAACACCGGAATTCAAGAAATCGAAGCCACCACAATAAGTATTCACGTTGATAAAACTCTCTCTAAAACCAAATTTTTTCAGATTTCAGCAGTATACAACCCTCCACGAGTGATCCTCCCTAAAGATGACATCATCAGACTAATCTCTGGGAACCACCCTGCTGTCGTTGCTGGGGATCTCAACGCCAAGCACCCAAGATGGCATTCAAGAAAAACCAACAAAGCCGGACGAGCGTTGGCCGAACTAGCCGACCTAAACGATTTTATGGTAGACGGTCCAACGGACCCCACCCACGAAGGAAACGGGGGCCCACATCAAGATGATGTGCTAGATATAGCAATACTAAAGGGGGTAGAAGCCCCCCACCACTTACAGGTAAGCAGCCCATTAGATTCAGATCATCACCCGGTTCTTTTTTATATAGGAGAATCAGAAATCAAGGAAAGCGAGCCGCGAATAGCGAACAATATTGCATGGCCTGTGTTCCATGACAACTTCCTACTGAACATGGGAAAGATCCCGATAATAGAATCAATACAAGAACTTGAAAGCTACCTAGACACCTTCGAAAAACAAGTGTTCTCCTCACTGAAAGTTGCAAATAACCCAATCAGGATCCCAGACAAGAACCCCCCCCTCCCCCCTCACATCAAAGAATTAATCAAGACTCAAAGAAGGGCACGCCGCACGGCCAGAAGAACCTGGCTTCCAGAAGACCGAAGCTATGCAAACCAACTGAAGAACCAACTCAGAAACGCGCTGACCGAACTCCGTAGAAAAAGCTGGAATGAAAAACTGGAAAAACTAAACTTCGAAGACAACTCAGTATGGCAAATGGCAAGAGCACTGAGAAAAACCACAGACACAATCCCCCCAATCCATGGCATCCACGGCATGGCATACTCGGACACCGATAAAGCTGAAGCTTTCGCGGACACGCTGGAAACGCAATTCAGCCCAAACGAAATAACAGATCCGGATCTAGTCGCGAATATCAACCAACAAGTCAAAACATTTCTCGAAACACCCACCGACTCAAAGCTGAAACCGGTTTCCGTCGAAGAAGTACGAGACGCAATAAAGAAAACCAAGAAAAAGAAAGCCCCAGGATCCGATCAAATCACAAACAGAATTTTGAAGCACTTACCTAAGAAAGCCATAACAGCAATAACTGGGATCGCGAATGCAGTACTCAGGCTGAAATATTTCCCAACCAGATGGAAAACAGCGGACATCGTAATGATCCACAAGCAAGGCAAGAACAAGACTTTCCCCCAAAATTACAGGCCCATTAGCCTCCTGTCCACAATGGGAAAACTAGTAGAACGTATAATACTCAACAGACTCAACGAAGAAATCGAAGAAATAGGGGTCCTACCAAACGAGCAATTCGGGTTTCGTTCAGGACACTCGACCACGCTTCAACTGCTCAGAATCACCGAACATATTACGATGGCCCTCAACAAAAATGAAGCAACTGCCGCGGTCTTTTTGGATGTGTCCAAGGCCTTTGATAAGGTTTGGCACGAGGGACTACTCTTCAAGATGATCCAGGCGGGAATTTCGCCTGCACTAGTGTTCTTAATCGCCTCCTACCTGGAAGACAGAAGATTTCAAGTCAAACTAGAAGGCATCAGATCATCCGTTAGGAAGATTCGCGCGGGGGTGCCCCAAGGCTCCCTCCTGTCACCGACGCTGTTCAGTTTGTACTCGCATGATATCCCGAAAACAGAAGGAACGATTACAGCCCTCTACGCAGACGATATCTCCAAGCTGACGAGCTCACTGGGAATCAACATCGCCGTAGGCCGCATGCAGAGGGCCCTGAACGCCCTGGAAACCTGGTACCGCACTTGGCGTATCGAAATAAATTCGGACAAAAGCGCGGCGATTATGTTTACGAAGCGTTTAACGGTCCCTCCGGATGTGACCATGTTCGGCGAGAAGATCCCATGGGTTCAAGCAGCCGAATGCCTTGGAGTCACCTTGGATAAGAAGCTCTCCTGGGTCAAACACATCGACAAAATCAACACCAAAGCAAGAAATGCCATGAACTTCATCAATCCACTGATAGGGAAACACAGCGCCATCAACCCAGAAACAAAGATTCGGTTATACAAGTCCTTAATAAGACCAATCATCACATATGCAGCTCCAGCATGGGCATTCGCATCTGAAAGACAGATGAACCGCCTACAGATTGTCCAAAATATATGCTTAAGAAAAGCCCACGGAGTTCTGTACCAGCCAACAAGATACCTACATCAAGAGACTAAGGTAGAATACCTCAACGAATTCATCAAGAAAATAACAGAAAAATTATACACAAGAACTCAAGACATCAACAACCCCCTGGTCTCCAACCTGGGGAAGTACCATATCCAAGATTTCGCAAAACACAAGAGACCCCTGAGCATCCTAGCTCTGCCAGATCTAAGTATTACCAAAAATTAACTAAGCTTACTAATCCACCTTTTTTGCAGGAACCAGGAAAATATCACTTCCACAGACCAAACGCATAAGTATACTATCTTTATTATTATCACTTTTAGCTTTATCAATTTTACTTGTACAATTTTTATTTTTAACTACTAACAGCTTCCTTACAGGAATCCAGATGATCTCGCATTAAAGCCCCGCCCCGGCGGCCCTTTACATGAGGGATCACCTGGCCCACATAGGTGTTTTCGTGTGGGATAAGTAATTGGTGACGGCCAATAGCCCCGCTCCGCTGCGCTGACCAACTGCCCTCCGCTCCCATCATTCTCTCTTCTCTCTCTCTTCCTCATCTAGATCACTACGCTCGCCTGTATCCATCCAGAATCAACCTTGCATCTGCCCGCCTGTACTCGCCCGAAATGTCACTCTTTTCGCTCGCCTGTACCCGACCTAAAAATCATACTTTATTTAAAACTCAATCAATCGATCTAATAAAACTCTTCTCCGCCACCCCCACCATCAATCTCTCTCACTCCTCCTCATGCTACTTCACCTTAGTTCTTACCTACACTCAACCGCACCCCTCTTCAGTCAATCGCACACCCAGATCACACTATGAACGACGTCCAGCAGGCAAATGAACAACTTTCTAATTTCAAACTTTATCAAATATATATTAATATATTTTCAACTCGGTATTTATCAAAAATACCCCTTTTTCCATCAGCCAGGCTCCAATGCCACTTTCTAGGTTTTCAGTAATTTTCCATCAAATAAATTACCCATGCCATTTCACCTTCATCAGTTGTAGGAGATTAAGGCAGCACTTGCGTGCTGCTATATGCTCTTTTCTATCCACTTCTGCCTTGCCTTGACTTCGGAAATTAAAGGAAAAGTTTGTATTAATCCTCGGATCAATTTATTGTTTGCGTGGTAGGGTGGTCTGTGTTCTCCTCTGTACATATTTATGGGTATATGGCTTTTGGAATGGGGTTATGTGGAAATTCTCAGCAGTCACGAGTCTTAGGACATCGATCTTGGCTGCTTCGCTGTTGAGATTAAGTTGCAGGATTTTGGATGTATTAACCATGCAGGGTTTGTATTATGATGATCAAAGTGAAATGACCAAAAAGTCATTTTGTAGGAAATTTTATCTACTTTTGATTAATTTGATTCATTTTCTCGAAAAAGCAATAAGGCGCCCAAAATTTTGATTTTGAGCGAAATATCTAGATTTACAAAAATCTCAAAATTTTGAGCGCCCTATTGATTTTTGGAGAAAATGAATCAAATAAATCAAAAAGTAGATAAAATTTCCTACAAAATGACTTTTTGGTTCATTTCCTCAGACGAAAATTAACGCTGCAGGCGCTATTCGTGTTTTTGCTGATTTTTCTAAAAATTCAAATTTTATGATTTCTCGAGTGAAATAAAGGTTTCCATGCCGTCGGCAACGGGTAAAAATATAGCCACTGGTCGGCATGGAATTTGAATTTTTTCAAATATTTCAAATTCGCACCGAATCTTACCGAATCTCACGTGGAGGAGTGGGGGGGGGGGTCTCAGCAAATATCACGTAATTTTTTTTCCGCAAGAAACTGTAAAATTGAGAGAGAATTGGGTTAAATTAAGAAGGTAAAACAAACAATCTCACGTAAAGATTAAGGGAGAGGGGATCGAGCCAAATCTCACGACATCCCACCAGGGGGGTCAAAAAATCGCTAAAATCGCCTCACGTAATTAATAGACGTCCCCTAAAGTCCAAAGACCGACCCTCCAATAATAATTATTAGTGGCTTGCGTCCACCCAATAGTGGCAAAAGCGATGTCCAAGAACCGACAACTCAGACTAAGATGGAGAAGTAAACTATATACAGCCTCCGCAAAACCATTGCAGAGTCTGCACAGTAAAATCTTTTTTTTGAATAAGAAAAACTATTTTGTGTGAATAATTTTTTTGAAGCAAACAAATTTTGTTTCAAAACAAACAAAGACTTGTTATGTCGACGTTTCGAAGCCTTTATTACTTCATCATCAAACAAAAATTTGTTTACATTTTTTTTTATTTAAATAAATTTTTGTTGGATTAAAAATAATTTAATTTATATTAAACAAAATTTATATGCTTAAAAAAAATTATTCAAATAAAATAGGTTCTTTGATTCAAAGAAAAAGTATTTACCATGTGAACTTTGTAAACTATGATAATCATAATACAAACCCTGCATGGTTAATACATCCAAAATCCTGCAACTTAATCTCAACAGCGAAGCAGCCAAGATCGATGTCCTAAGACTCGTGACTGCTGAGAATTTCCACATAACCCCATTCCAAAAGCCATATACCCATAAATATGTACAGAGGAGAACACAGACCACCCTACCACGCAAACAATAAATTGATCCGAGGATTAATACAAACTTTTCCTTTAATTTCCGAAGTAAATAAATTTAAAGTTTTTATTTTCTCCAAAACCAACGGCGAAATTATTCTTTCTGTTGCCGGTACGTGCGTGTGTTCGGCTTAAATTCATATTTATTAAAAATACAAAATTGAAACATTTAGAAACATTTAGATTTCGGAAATTGACATTTTATTGGCTTGATTTAGCCAAAATCCACGAAAATCAACATGAACAGACTAAAAAAATACGTTTGGGAAAGTTTTTGACGAAAGTTTATCAAGACATGCGGACCTGTGCAAAACTTTAGCACAATTCTTCAATTTGGCGGAGAACTCGACGTCGAAATACGAAAAACTTTATACCACCAGAAAGAGGAGGAAATTCTCTTTCGATTAAAGAAAAATGTAAGAAAATCCAAAAAGTTTTGGTAACGCTAGAAAGTAAAACATCATAATTTTTTTACCAATTCAGTACAATTCCAACTTTTGGACAAAGCTTGGCAATAATTATGATAATGTGGTCAAAAGAAATTTACATCAAAAGACGCGAAATTTCGTGGAGAAGAAAATGGTCAAGTTTTTCTTAAGAGAAAACGCAAACCAAATCACTACTAGCGGAAAACACCAAACCACGTAGCCGGATACATATCCTGATTTCGTGAAAATCGGTACAATACAATGCGCGAATTATCATTGGTGATTGTATCGGCCAATTGAGAAGCAGCATCAGTCGCGAATGTATAAAAGAGGGTGGTTTCGGACAAAAGATACACACACACACCGACCGCCGTAGGTGTAACATCGAATTACCATGACGAAAAAGCGAGGGAAATCAAAGGGAAACACTCCTGAAACCCCAACCAACAGCGAATCCGACCTACAACAACTACAACAACTCCGAATTCAATATCAAGAACTCTCGGAAAGAAAGCGAATACATGAAGAGCAAATGCAGAAACGCAAGCAAGAACATGAAGAATACCAAAGAAAATACCAACTGGAAAACGAGGAACGCGAGAGACAACTGTTGGAATCCACTCCTCTACCCGACATGCCACTCATCGACGACAGCCCGTCCGCCAGACACTTACCGGACCCAACGGACGAAGAACACCTAGCAACATTGATCGCCCATCGCCAACAAATATCCATCAACCTAGAAACCCTGATGTCCGAAGCCAGTGACCTGGATATGGAAATCGCCAGCCTGAAATCATCCCGCTCAACCACCCCCAACCAATCTGATGACGAAGCCGAACACGAAGCCTCCTCCGAGGACCAAGAAGAATTCACACTAGTCCATGGCTCCAAAAAGAAAAGAATACGGAAAACCGAAAAATCGCCTCCACCCGAACTTCGCGAGCGCTCCAACCGTTTCAACCCTCTTCTAAACAAAGAAGACACCGACCAAAATACCGAACCATCGGTTCCACCTCCCGAAATAAACACAGGCGAGACACCCACACCACCATCCATGGACCCCAACGCAACGATCCCAGCCCTGCTCAGCATCAAAACCAGAATCCCACCAATTACCTTAAAAGACACAGCAAGATGGCCATCCCTGATGAAAAAACTCCGAGAAGAAGACATCAAGTACTCCAAGGTACGATCATCACCCGAAGGATTACAAATCTACCCGGCCACCCCAAACGACCATCGAAGACTCCGAACCACACTCGAAGCCACCCTACCCGACGACAGCACAGGCTTTTTCTTCCACAAGTTGACAGAAGAAAAACCTCTAAAAATAGTCATCCGAGGGATCCACCACACCCTCAACTGTGACCTGATCAAAGAAGACCTGGCATCACAAGGATTCCACGCAGACCACCTAGCCAGGATGTACCGCGGACGAGACCGCAAACCGCTCCCCCTGGTCATGGTCACACTCAAAAAGACTCCAAACAATCGTGAAGTCTTCAACATCACCAAGATCCTGGACATCGATGTCCAAATCGAAGCCCCACATAGGAAAATGAGACTCAGCCAATGCCACAAATGTCAATCGTTCGGGCACACTCAAAGCGCTTGTCACTCACCTCCAAGATGCGTCAAATGTGCGGGTAGCCACTTCACCCACACATGCGAAAAACCAAGAGATCAACAGGCAACATGTGCAAATTGCGGAGGACCGCATCCCGCCAGCTATAAAGGATGCCCCCGCTGCCCAAAACCAAGACAAAAGCCAAATCTCCGTCGCAATTTCACAAGCCACCATCAACACAACCTCACTCCACACGATTGGCCAACACACCAGAACCAACCACAACAGGCTCCGCCCCAAATGCCAAACATCATCGCTCTGATCACCACCCAACTGGCAATCCACAACATCGATCCGACCATAATCGCAGAAATCATCAACAACTTACAACCGATCCTAACAACAAACTAAACAAGACTGTACTCGACCAAAAAACTTTGCTCGCCTGTACTCGACCGCAAAAACCGACCAGCACTCAAATTCACCAACCTCGACAGTACTCAACTGGAACGACGACCCTCGCAATAACGAACAGCAAAAATTTTATTTTACGGCATTCCGCCGCTAAACCGCCACACACGCTACACGCACTCCAGCGGGCCCTGCGGGCCCTGAAAAAACATCAACGTCAATCAGCAAACACACAGACGAAGGGGATAAGGTGGCTTCGCCACCACATGCCCCGCTCATCACTCATGCTATGCTATGCAAAAGATTCAGTTACTTTTGAAAGAGCAGCGCAAGCTCTACTCCAAATTTCTTTCTCCAGTTTCAACCATTTTTATTCATAATATGGAATAATTTGCCGTTTTGAGGGAATTAATGTTTGGAAAATTAATCATTTGGATTTAACCGTTAGAAAGCAGCATCTCCAGCAACGGATTTTCACATAGCAACAGGTTTTGCCCTGGCAACAGCATTCGACTGCGGCACTGGAAATGGACGTACTTGCACTAATCATTTGGAAGAAAAACGAGAACATCTTCCTAATTGGAAAACAACTGTAACATCAACAAGGTAAATGATTTAATTTATTATTAGTGTGTACTCATCTTAATAATTATTTTTATTTTTTAACAGCAATTTTGCAGCCGGGATCATCCTTGCCAACCGCCAATTTATATCCCTTTTGGCCATTTTTCCAAGTCATGGCCGCTGCTTTTCAATTTTGTAAGTAATTATTTTTAGTAATTAATGCAGTTTGTATATTTCAAACATTTATCCCTAAATTTGCTTATTTGAGTTGGCCATGCATTACGTTCGCGCCGACACTGGATTGTTTTGTTTGGCGCCAAATGAGATATTTAACCTCACTATTTAACATGAAATCGAATTCAAATAAACCATTTTTGTGTTATTAATTGTTAGTATCTAAGTAATACTTTTTTATGTGTTATTTGTTACATAGAATGTTTATTTACTGTTATTCGTCATTTTAGATCATTTGTTCAATCAATTTTTCAAGTTGGATATGGTACATATAGGAAGATCGAAGCGGCAACTTGCCATGAAGTAACTTATTAGGTGAGTAATTTGATAAACTTTTTACAAAGATCTTCATAATCATTTTTCTGATTTGATTGTTTCTAATCTCTTTATTTTCTTTTTGTAGAAAGATCCAGCTTCTACGTTATCGGTCAAACAAAACGTGGTGAGTAATTAATTTAATTATTTACTATGTTATGAATGTGTGACGAAGAATAAATGTTTGCAATGATATCCTAGGGGTGTCTGACTCACAATAGGCATTACAGTGAGTATATCGAAAAATTTTACAATAACTACCTGTAATATAAAGTTACGAGTACTGGCATGGTGTAATTATATAAGTTCCAAAACTACGGCATATAAAGAATACAGGGTCGAGTACTAGGCATCTTGTGAGAGACGGTGGAAATTACCAGGTATCTGATCGGAGATAGATCGAACCCATTACTACGACATAGCAACTACTAGCCTACGACCGCACTCGACGGTGTCGACCTACGACGCATTTTTTAAAAATTCGTAACACAAAAACTACTCAAGATAGTATAATTACAAAAAAATTGGAATCTCAATTGCCGATATACTCATTGTATGCCCCTTTGTTTTCGATATTGGTTCGATACTATCCGATCCAGTTGTGCTAGTAGATAATGCCTTGAATGAAACATTTGTAAGCCAATTAAAGATAATTGTTCTTGACTATTTTATTCCTTTTAGATTTCTTCACTTATTATTTATTTTTATAATAAAATATGAAGATCGTTTCGATATTTGACCAAATGGATCTTCAAAAAAACAACAAACTGTAAATTACCTATTAGTTTTTTTTTAAGCTTTGCGAGTCTCTCGTGACTTGTAAGCTATGTAACGTAACATAAGTGGACATTGCGTATTTCGATTTATTACATGCGTAATCCTAACAACTTTCTTAATTATGTTTTCTTCAAGTTCTTTTTTTATTATTCTATAATTATGTTTTAAAAGTCCACTGCAATACTACTTCATCTAGAAACTATCGTAATACACAAGCTTGGGTATGACATCTTGTGAAAGGTAAAGAGTGTGCATATAGCTTACTTGAAGTTATAATTTATTAATTTAATATTTAGTTTGGTAAAATTTTGAAGTGTTCGGTTTTGCCATGTTATTTTAACATTTAAAAAAATTGATCATGGTACTTACGAAGGCCAGTTATATAAATTTTGGGGTAAGAGTTTACCTTCGTTCCGACTGGAACGGCTAAAAACTGTTTTATATAATCAGATAGTATAAAATTCCAAATTATACTTGCGAATTGCACTAATGTTAATCATGTTGAAATATTAAAATTAGAAATCAAAGAAAAAAAATATGTTAAACTTTTGAATAATTTTAGGTTTTTGTTAAATTGTCATTGATACCTTTATTGTGAAGTATCATTTTTGTTTATAAGTATCGTGAATTTTTAATTAGATGAGAATTTGTTTTAACAAAGTTTTCATGCAAGTCTTCAATTTAAACTTTTCTTTCATTTCCATAACCAATTGCAGTAAGAATAAGCAAGAAGTCATTTGCCCTATTAATTTCCATTCACTGGAATTTCATAGTTTTGGTTTTAAATTTATAAATATATCTGCAAAAACTTAATAACTCTTGACAACTAGATCAATTTACCTCTAAAGTTAAACAAAGCTGCATCTGTCTGAAAAGTTTTCTACAATTTGTCTTAGCAGTCCTTTGTCATTTTGTTAGATTTATAAAAAGTATTCCACAGAATTTGTGAGTAAAAAAAAATAATATTTTTTCTCGTTTTCTAAAATAAAAGCTGGACTACACCTGATGTTAGAACTAGAACACTTCAAAAAAGACCCTAATCAAGATTTTCCAAAAATCACATTAGGAAAATATGCACACTCTTTATCTATTTCTTCAATTTTCTTAGGTGTTTGCAGTGGACTTTATAATTTAGCATTTTTTTTGTTTTATTTATAGTTTTTAAGTATATAATTGCAAGATGTTTATGAAATAATATTTTTATATAATCAACTCGGGTTAAGATGAATACCTAATATTTATCAACTTTTTACTTTTTTTGCAATTTTCTATTTTGATTTGTGTGTAGTAAAATTTTTATATTGCATTATGAAAAAAAATATTATTTCTTTTTATGTATAGAAATTCTGTCGACTATTTTTTATAACTCTCACAAAATAACAAATGATTGCTTAAACAAATTGTAAAATACTTTTCTAATAGATTCATATTTTTGTATAATTTTGGAATTAATCGATGTAGTTGTCAATAGCTACTCAATTTTTGCAGATCTACTTATAAATTTAAAACCAGACGACAGAATTTTAGTGAATGGAAATTAATAGGACATATGATCTCTTGATTGTACTTACTACAATTGGTTATGGAAATGAAAGAAAATTTTAAATTGGAATGTTGCATGTAAGCTTTTTTTAAAAGGATTCACATCTGGTAATTACAATTCACAATACTTGTAAACAAAAATGATACTCCACAAAATAAATAATAATGATAATTCAACCAAAATCTAAAAATATTAAAAAGGTTAACATATTTTTTATCTTTGATTTCCAATTTTAATATTTGAATGTAATTAACATTCGTCCAATTTTCAAGTATAACTTGGAATCTTATAGTATCTGCACAACCAAACAGATGGCAAGAATTATTATTAAAAAGTCTTCTAAGGACTTTTATCGTAAGAAATCATGAAGTCAAAACCTTTTCTTATCGATGCTTGCTTTGATCTTATTTTAGGAATAAATTATATTTATAAATTTTTATATTACTCTAATATCAAACATCTTGCAATTGACAATGTAATAATTGAAAATTTACTAGTAAGTTTAAGGTACCATCAAGTTTGTAACGCAATGTCCACTTATGTAAATTTTGAAAGATTTCAATTTTGTTTGACCGACCGTTAATTTAAGAAAATATTTAGTAGTAGCTAATGTATGTACACACATGACAAATAAATCAAGTTAAAAATTAAAATGTTTTTTTAACAGAAAATATTGCTTGTAAGCATGTCACCAATATTCCAAGTTATTCTTGAGTTGTTTTATCGAAAATTTGTTGCTACATCAAGAAATATTTATGGTAAGTAGGACCACAGGTAGGACTAAGTAATTCTAACGCAACCTGTCCCGCCAGCTTGTTGAGCTGAGAAACAGGAACGCCAAAAGAATTTTTTGGCTGATTCATAGAACCAATCGGCTACGGTTCAGATAAACTCTTCGATGGCCTCCAGTCCTGCGGGATTAAATTAAAGAAATTTAATAAATTTCTTGGGATTAACAATATTTTTATTTTTTATATATTAAAATAGTCGGTCCACATAAATTTAATGTATTTTTCAAAAACAATGTAACATTTGTCAACTTTAGCAAACAATTTAGTGAATGAACTAGAAACGTTAATATGGAATATTATTAATATTTGAACCTGAGTGGAAAAATAGTAAACAAATATATTTATATACAACAATATTAAAAGTAACTCACTCAAATCATAGAAATAAGAATTATTTTAAGAAGAGAGATTATTTGTATGATTTGAGTGAGTTACTCTTAATATGAATATCGACTACCACTATCAGCACTAAAGTTATAAATTATATACAACAAATTTAAATATAATATTAATATAAAATCAAAAATACTTAAAGAACTAAAACCACAATCAATACTACATTAATACTTCTGATGTAGCAGAGGAATGGGTGGAAAAATCAGGAAATTCACCGTGAGTCCATTGTATAAGATTATGCTCTTGTAATTGAGATGCTTGAAAATGATCTTTTAACAACATTTGAGAAAAATTTAGATGTCTTTGGAATGCTTCATTTTCTCTGTTTGGATCACCGCATAATCGATATAAGTCTAAAAAAAATAATTAGAAATACTAATGCAAGTTTGATCCCACGTAAACTAACCTTTTAAAATTGCAGAAGCCCACAACTGAACGTGAACATCTGGGATTTTACTAGCAAGTTGCATTGCGGGTGTAACCATATTCATACTTTCTCTGCTATTACCTAGAGATAAAAATATGTGACCTAATAATACTAGAGAGCACGAAGTAAGTCGATTTAAATCTTCAGCGTTGGCCATTTTCAATGTTTCCCTTAAATATCTCCTAAAATTTTTTATTATAAGATCACTAAACAATTAATCATTATAAATCATTACTTTGCTTCGTTATATCGTCCTTGAAAAAATGCTTGTAGGCCTTGGACATAGTAAGCAGCTGCTCGTAAGCTATGCGAATGGGAGGGTAAATTTTCAGGATTAATTCGGTCCAGCAATGCAGTGAAATCTTGTTCCCGTTTTCCTCTTAAATAAATTATTGCCAAATTCAAATTCGCAAAAGTCCATAACTCTCTTTCACTCGAAGTCTTAAAAATATTATTTAGTCTTTAATAAAAAATGGTAAAATACTGTTTACCGTTAATACGGAAGAAAATTGAGCTTCTGCAGCCTCCATACAATTCATACTCATGGCATACAATCCCAACAACGTGTGTAGTTGTGGTCCATGTCTTTCTAATAATTGTGGTTGTTGTCTACACAAAGCGGTAGCCGTCGTAATTTCTTGTAAAGCTTGAGTTTTGTTTCCCATAACCAAGCGACACATTATGATGTGTTCCAGTAACATTAATTGGAATACTGATAAAATCGGTTTATTATCTACAACTGAAAATAAATCAATAAAAGAATAATTATCTATAACTATAACCAAGTCGTACTTTTCAGTTTCTCAATTTGCATTAAAGCTTTATCTGTATATTTTTGAGCTTTCTCCATATATCCTGCCTGCATACTATGCATAACCGTAATCAAATATACAAGAACGTACAAATGTTCTTTAGGCATCCAAAGAAACATATCACCAGCACTTGGACCTGTAACAGCTAAATTTATGGTAAATTATATAACAGTTCATAAATTACATGATTTTACCATCATCTGTTGCCATTATCGTTTGTATACTCTGCTGTAATTGCTTTAAGCAATTCATTTTTTCAAAAAATCAATGGGCTGCCCAAAATTTTAATTTTTGGGGCAAAAAACGAGATTTGGCAACGTTTTTTTTAAATATGATGGCATTTTTGTTCGCAAACCTCAAATTCGGATTCTACGACCAAAATTACATAGGAATCAGTTTTCAATTCTTTGCCTCAGAAAGAGTGGGATTTTATGTGACTGCTCAACGTTAAAAAATGTTGATTATTTTAATTATTCTTGAGCGTCAAACTACTTTTACGTTTTAGGACGCAAAAATATGTTTACGGCCTAGGGCGTAAAAGTGGCACTTTACGACCGCTAATGCGGGCTAAAAGTTCGTTTGGAAAAATTAATCAAAAGCAAATATTTTAAAAATTAAATAGAAAATATTGAGATTATTTGAGATTTTTGTGAGCTGCTAGGCTGCTGCTGCTATTTTTAGTTGATTTAACCGCATTAAATGCTAAATTAAAAATAATAAAAGTAAATTTGACCGATTAATTAGATTTATTACTTTGTATGCTAACGGAATGCTTATATAATATATTATGGTAATATAGGAAAGTAGAAGAAGATGCCTAACTGCTATCTTAAGTTGTTGGGAAATGAAGAAGGAGGCATATGTAGCGGCACATGTTTATGTAGTAGATGAATGACTTAGCTCTGGCAGTTGACCTGAGTAGATATGAAACCTCAAATGTATGTTGCTCAGTGTTTTTTGATTATTTTGTTAAGTGAGTGTATTAATGGTGAAAAAGAAAATAATGAAACTGCTACTTGTGTGTCACTGTACGAGAAGGGCATTGGTTCATATTTAGAAAATAATTTCAAAGATTGTGTTCAGAACTTGGAAAGCTCTTTGAAAAATTACAAGAGCTTGACGAAAAGTATTCAAAATTGCAGATTGAAATGCAACGGAGAAGCCGAACTTGCAGAGCCTTTGTATCCAGTGGACGTGGAAAATCTGCAGTTTTACGAAAATGCATTGAGAAATACTCTATGCTTAATCAAGTGCAGAAGATCTGATAAAGATCTATCCCACATGTACAGTTTGAGTCCCGAACACGAGCAAATATTTGATGAAAGAAAGCCCTACGAATATCTACATATCTGCTATTTTCAAGTAAGTATACCTATTTGATATTGTAATATCTACATTTTATTATTTTAAAACATGCGTATGCATTTCCTTTGCATCACAGTTATTAATAATATAAACAGTTGTAAAAATCTATATACATAGGGAAGCTGTTAAATCTAAATATAGTTTAAAAATTAAGTAGGTGTAGTATTCATTAATTCCGTTATTGATATTTCCAACTATGTACTAATATATTCATTTATTATTTTATAATTAATATACTTCATTTCAAATTTATTTCGTATAATTTTTAATCGCAATCGAATTTATTTGAACTTTGACTCTGAACTCATTTAAATTAAAAATATTAAATATAAAAAACCGCATAATAACACATGAATACTGCACCATATACCAGTGACGGCGCTATTAATCATTATTCGGGGGGTCATTTCGTGTCGAGCGATAGTGCGAAAATTTCAAAAATCGAATTTTTAATTTAATAAAGAAAATTTTATTGCAACTTACAGTTACTCACAAAAGTTCTCGGACACTCCTATGTTACCAATGTAAATTAAACATTTTGAAGCCGCTTTTTTTCATATAAAAACGATTTTACTGCAAAACTTTTTAGACATTTTTTGTTGCAAATTTTATTCCCTTCAATTTTGTTTATATGAAGTTTTTTATTTTGTCGCGTCGTTTTTGACTGACAGCGACTTAAACAAGACTTTGTAAACACAAAAAACATTGTCATCTATATCTCGGAAACGGTGCGATAAAATAGAAAAATGTATAGGAACAAAAATGTAGAGAATAAAATTTACAAGAAAAAATGCTTATTAATATTTTAAATTTTTTGCACCGTTTCCGAGATATAGATGACAATAGTTTTTGCATTTTACAGTCTTGTTTAAGTCGCTCTCGGTCGAAAACGGCGCGAAAAAATAAAAAAATTTATATAAACAAAATTGAAGGCAATGAAATTTTCAACAAAAAATGTCTAAAGTTTTTCTGTAAAACTATTGCGAGTAACTGTATATTTATATTTACATAAAAAACCCAATTATAAAGTTTTTTATTTTTTAAAATAAATAAAAATTTTATTTGTTATTACGTCACCGAATACAGTGCAAAGGAGTTACATGTTTTTTGATTACATTAACATCTTTGTAAATGCACAAGTAAAAAAACGCTTGTTATGCATAAACACGTAATACATTTTTTATGTCTAATGTAACATTTATAAGTTAAACACATCAAGTCAAAGACCAAGGTTAAATGAACCCCCTCACAAAAATAATTTTGGGTTTGTCAAAAGAAAGAAAAACATCAGATGGTAAATGCTTCATCATCTTTTCCAGACAAAAATGTAGTCGATAGGTCATTGTCATTTGTCAGTAACAGTGGCGTGCTTAGGGGAGAGCGAAAAGGGGCGCAAGCCCTCTTAGGGCCAGTTGATTATTGCTCCCTAGTGCCCCAAACATTTAAAATTAAATTTTTTCACAAAACAAACATTTTTAAATTTTATTACTTTTTTGTTTTTCCCAAATACCGGTCAAAATAAGCATCTGACCATTTGAGACTAAAAAGACTTTTCTACCTCCAGTAGTTTCCGAGTTGTAGAATTTTTCCGTCAGATTTTGGATGAATTCGCTGACGGTCTCGATCTTGAATTCTTTGTGGATAAATCGATTGGGATCTTGCTTTTCGGGTTGCCACTTTTGGGTTGTTTGGAGTCTTTTCATTTGATTTTTCGACGCGAAGGCCCACGCCGGAGCTGCGTATGTGAGGAGGGGTCTGACGGTTGCCTTATAGATGATCAGTTTGAGGCTCGGGTTCATGGTACTGCGCCTCCAGTATCTTCATGATGCCTCTGAATATTGAAGAGATATGCTTTACCCATGAAAGCTTGCTATCCAGGGTGACTTCAAGTTGGGGAGTTTTTTTGTAAACATGACTGCGGTGCTCTTCTCCGCGTTGATTTCAATTTGCCAAGTATGTTACCAGTTTTCAGGTTGTTGAGTGCGACTTGTATGTGTTTGGCGGCCATTTTCGGATTTAGCGAGCTGGCTGAGATGCTGGTGTCATCCGCGTACAATCCTAATGTGGTGGTCGAAGTTTTTAGAAGGTCGTGAACGTAGACGCTGAAGAGAGTCGGGGCAAGTAGGGAGCCTCGGGAACACTCTGAGACGTAAACTTAAAATTCTTGGGATCCAAAGAAATTCTGGAAATATGTAAAAAAAAGAAGGGGCTGCTCTAGAATCCCGGGTTCAGTCACGAAAAATGGACAAGTTTACAATGCTCCACAGGAGGATCGTTGACGCGTTCGCGAATCATTTTTCAGACCTGTCTTGTAAAAAATTTACACTTCTTGAAAGTTGTTCTATAGGTTTTTATCGTAGGAATCGTCATTTAGAAGATATGGGGTAAAAAGTAGCTGGAATACCCAAATTTTCCAATTTTGAGAAATTTTGCTGATTTTTGAAAAGCTGTAACTCGGAAACGACTGAAGCTAAAAAATTCTTCTTAGTCTCAAATGATAGAAAATTTAATGCTCTTTAAAAAGTTATGGCGTAAATTTTCTGTCAGATGCTTACTTTGACCGCTATTTGGCAAAAACTGAAAGAAGTAAGAAAATTTCGCTAGTTTTTGAAGTAGCGGCGCCCGCGGCAAAAATTTTTGTTGGGAAATTACTGAAATTCGATCTAGGCAGCATCATATTTTAATACAAAATTTTGTATTTCTTGATAGAACCGGATATATAGTGTTGTGATCCAGTTGTAATATATTATCTATAGTTTAGAATTGCATAATAATAATTTAATTAACAAATTAAAAATTCGACAATTTACCAAAAAATAGCCAACTATAAATACTAAAAATGACCTATGCCGATAACAAACATTATTTTTAATCGCATTGGTTTATACAAAATATGTTTAAAGTATCATTAATTATTACAGCATACGTTATCTCATGATTCTTCCCCACATCCGTCGTGATTTATCTTATATAGATAGCATTGTAATTTTGGCATTTCAATCATCTTTCTTATTTTTCATCCGAAAACGGACATTTTTTATTAGTGTGAATTTTAATTCAACTTTGCAGGGACGGATCCAGGATTAGTGATTGTGGGAAGAGAGCTAAAGAACAAAAAATACCATTTTTTATATTTAATTTAAATTTTTTTTGCATTTTATTTCACAAAATTGCATTTTAAAAGATATTAATTTTAATTTTTTAATTTACAGAATAAGCAATTCCAAAAAGCTGCATCTGCTGCTTTTACATATTTAGTTGCTCACCCTGAAGACGAAAATATGGTCAAAACGCTTAAGCATTATTCAACCCAACCAGATGTTGATATGAATGAAATTATCAATTTCGAAGCAAAAGTAAGGTGCGGCTGCTATTTGGCATTACAGTTAATTATGTATTTTATAGGATTATGTTTATTTTTATCTACATGCTGTTAACTCCTACGAAAAGAAAGATTGGAAAAACGTAGAACGAAATATGGAAGAATCGTTACTCTCATTTATGCAGTCGGAAGAGCAATGTAGAGCGCAATGCGAAGGACCTTTCGCACAAGAATTTTTCCCCGACTTCATTCCAGCAGTAGCAAGTTAGTAATTTCGTTACATGTTTCAGAAACCTTCTCTAACACGATTATTCTTTAGATCACTTCATGTATTGCTTGAGATGTAAGAGGAAATGTCAAGAAAAGTTAAACAATTTAAACGGAGAACACCATGACGATCTGCTACCAAGTCACTATCATTATTTGCAGTTTGCGTATTTTAAACGTAAATTTTACCCTATTTACTTTAATAAAATTATTATTCAAACATTTATTTTTCCAGTGGGAAACTTAAAGGGAGCATGCCAGGCAGCTGCGAGCTATGTATTATTTTATCCAAACGATGAAACCATGCGAAGTAATATGGAATTTTACAGGAAGCTTCCAAAAGTTGATGGGAGTTACTTTACTCCTAGACCTGTAAGATATAATTACTTGAAAAAAATAAGTCGAGCTGATTATCTTTGTGACGTTTTAGGAAGCCGTTCATTACGTACGACGACATACTTATGAGGGACGATTATTGAAGTACGTCCAAACGGAATTTAATTTCAATGACGAATCAAAATTGGAAAACCAAAAGGTATTTATGTTATTAATTGTTGTCGAGAGCTTTTGAAGAGTCAAAAAATTATTTCTTATATCTAGATTTTCAAACGTAAAAATAACACATGCTTGCTTATCTATCAGTTATCTGAGTGAATAAAAACATAGAAAAGTAATTTTTTAGATATTTTGTTTAGTATTTTCTTTATTCGGAAATGCTATAAGCTGGGTTAGATGGGGAAATGACCTTTGCCTCGATTTGGCTGATTTTTACTTTCCCCATACGTATACGTATGTATAAGGGAAAGCATTGTAATCCGCTCAAAAATCAAAATTTTCCTTATCATGTCCTGATAAGTTTTTGATAAATTTTAGTTGGATGTTATCAATCGTAAACGCAACCAAATGTCACGAAATTCGGCATAAATGTGCATGTGAGGTGAGGCCAGCTGAAAATGGTGGAAATTCGTTGAAAATTTCGGAAATGATAAAGAAAATAAAAAAAGTTCAAGTGTCAATTACATTTGGACCACCATTTTTTATACCCAAATTATTTAATCGTACCATGTCGCATCTCTTTCCGATGTACGCGGAACGGGTTAGACGGAATGTGTGTCGCCTCACAACTCGATTCGAAAAATTTTCGGAAATTAATTAAATTTTGACACGTTTCTGGGATTACCGATATACATCGATATACCAATCTGAAAAGAAATGTATTTCTAAAATTTGAGAAAAATCGTTCGGCTTGAAAGCGGTCTGACGCAAGAAACAGAAACCGAAAAAAATCAGCCAAGTCGATGTAAAGACCATTTCCCTATGCTTACCCGGCTATAGCCTTTGCTTTTTGTTTTTTTAAATGTTTGTGGTATTTCGTTATGGGCGCGCATGAGGTTTTTTGCTAACCCTGTTTGCTTTGCAGGAACGTCTTCCACAATAAATCAACAAAGTGCTGTTCTATAATCATTTGTTTAAAATTTTTGGAGACAGTAGCTACACTGTTTATTTGTTTTTAAAATCCTGTAAGAACAAGATGGCTTCAAAAATATTTAACTTAAGGACGTATTTATTTTGTTTATTAAGCCAATTAATACTAACTTGTGATCTACCGATATTGTTTGTATATAAATAATAAATGTTGTATTTCAATTTTCTTGCTTCCACTGTTTGGCTTACGTACATCACTTTTTCATAATCATAGTTTACGTACATTTAAATAATTTTGAAAATGTACTAGTGATTCCAAATCAAACACTTGCGTAAATTATGAAAATGTTCTTTGTAATGAGGAGCCATTCAAAAATAATTCGTTGACTGTGAAGACGCAGAAATATAATGTGACAAGGGGTAAATATCCAGTAAAATTTCTCTACACAAGGCTCGGAATTCTAGAGATTTCCAAGACTTCCAGGGAATTCCTTGTGTACTTGTGAGCAATTCGTGATGTAATGTTTGAATGGCTCCTCGAATATTTTTTAAATTAAGTTTTTGTAGCAGAAGTAAGTATCTACAAATATAATTTGGAATCACTAATTTCGTGGTGCTCTTGCAACACTTATGATTTATAGAAAATAAATTTAAAGAAAAATTTTATCGAAACAGGATTTATCGACGAATATGCATTCAAATATTCAGTTTACAATGGACGAAAGTGATTTAAATGGAACAAAAAGGTTTGTCTCCGATGGTTTACTGAATAAAAAAGAATGCCAATCTTTATTAGACATTGCACAGATTTTTGGTCAAAAGGGTGATGGGTACGAGAAAAACGTTTCTCCTCATTCTAAAACTGAGCAATTTCAAGGCTTAACGATAGGAAAAGCCTCTCTTTTGGTTTATTTTGGTTTAATGGATAGTAAATTGTTAAATTTATACTTGCAAGTCACCGACGATGCTCGACAGTATCTCATAAAAACTTTTAAAATAAAAAGAAAATTGTATTTCACTTACACTCATTTAGTGTGCAGATCTGCTTTACCGGGTATTATTTTATATTTTATAATGTTGATATAAAGTTTGAATAATTTTTGTTACAGAAGCTATTAACAATACTGGTTTTAGTCATGAAATTCATGCCGATAACTGTAATCTAATTGAAAATGATGTTTGTGAAAAATTACCGCCTTCCTATACGTGGAGAGATTACAGCGCTCTTATATATTTAAACAATAATTTTAAGGGAGGAGAATTTATATTTTCAAATGATAAAAGTGGACTTAACATACAAGTAACCTTTTCTGAATGAGAAAAATTTTTATTTACAAAATTTTTAATTTTTAGAGTAGCGTTGAACCGAAATGTGGTAGGATGGTTGGTTTTTCATCTGGGGCTGAAAATTTACATGGCGTTAAAGCTGTTAACGAAGGTACTCGCTGTGCTGTTGCTTTGTGGTTTACTTTTAATAAAGAACACATCGAAAAAGACAGAATACAGGCTCGTCAATTATTACTGAATAAGGTAATGAAATATTTACCCTAACTTGTGCGTAAATAATTAAAGTTTTTCTAAATTATTTTAGAGAACAGTTTCAAAATCTTGAAATGTTACTTCGAAAAGTTCTACGTGTATGATAAAGTAACCGTCCTTTTTATAACGCTTTGTATTTCTCAGGTTGTGCTTTTAGTTTAATTATTTTTAAAAAATTAAAAACTGTTTTTAAGTATCTTAATATTTTGCTTGCTAGTCATGTGAAGTAGAAGAGATTTGTTGTCATATTATCTAGTCCGCATTATAAAGAATTAATTATTTTCAAAATTAGCAAATAATATGTATGTGTAAATAAAGAATCCATAATTTAATCAAATTGTAAATAAAATATCTGCAGATTAAGTTATGTTAATAAAATTTTTGTTATTTTAAGAGTTTTTATTATTTATTCTCATTTATTCATTAGAAGAAACATAATTTTAATGAGAAAAACCAGAAACTTCCTTAACTTCTCTAACAAGGGCTCACTACATTCAGCATATCAGCAATTGAGATCCCAATTTTTTTGGTGATTCTCGGAGTCCGAGTCCTGTGTGTACAAAATTATTTTGAGATATTTACCCCTTGATCAGCAATAATCGTGAAAAGCATTCAGAAAATCGAAATAATAAGCAAAAATACAAATTAAAAAAAATGGATTACGAATAAGTAAAATTCTATGTACAAATAAATTTTCCTGTCGATTGGCAATTTAAATTTTTTTAGAAATTATATGAAAAATTTTTAAAAAAAATTATTTTAGAAAGAATTTTATAGAACAAAAGTTGTAGGTAATTTTTTGTCATAATAAACTTTTATTTATTTCATTGCGTTTCGAAGTTATGATGGATTATGTTTTATCGCTCCAAGTAAACCCCCCGTTCCCGCCATACGATTTCATTCACCTTCAATAGGCTTCGTGCCACAATAGATCCAAACTTAAATTTAAAATTTGGAGTGATTTCGTTACTTAGTTTGGAAGTTTGGTCGCTATCGTGTTCACAGACACACACACATACATACAGACTTTTTTCAAAAATAATAGAAATGGTTTAAGGGAACCTCAAAACATAATAAAAAATATAACAATACAAAATATAATAAAATTAAAGGCCCCAACGGACGGAAAACTTAACGAGATGGAAGCGGTCGAATCGCAGATCTCTAAATTTAAAACAAAGGAAGAGAAGATCGGGCTCTTTTGGCCACCTTGTATCATACTTGGGGTTGGTGAAGGCTGCGCGTGGCGGCGAGATAAAGTAGAAAGCAGTAAAAGGGCGCAAGCAAACCGGAAAGGTACAACGGTCACAGCGACGATGATTACACCACTGTAAACACTGAAAACACGTATAAAATTGTACTTGTAAAGACGTCGCCAGAGCGGCCTTTCAGAGAGACGCTATTCTTAATTAAGGTTAAGTGTCGATAAAGACATCGATGTGCTGATGGACGAAGAGAAATTCCAATGATGCCTCCATCCAATGGCCACGGTCATCAGATGCGACGGTGACTTGGCGAAAAAGCTCCAGGAAGAAATACGGCTGAGTGGGTCTGACTAGCGGATGTCGAAGTTACTTGAACTTTCTGAAGTTATTCAGGTGCTTCAGATGCTGGACAATGAATCATGACACGCCGAGTTGTAGACTTGTAGAAGTAATGAGAATCACTTCAAGAGAGGCTGGAGGTGCGGAGCCGATAGTCACCGTGTTGGCACCTGCACTAATGTGCACTACATCGAGACATGCGACAAGAAGTAAAAATGAATCAGGAAGATACACCGTTCCCTGTTTTTTTGGAAAAGGTGTAACCATGCCAGAAAATGACCCGCAAGGGAAAAAAAGAAGAAGTGCAATTCCCTTGTTTGGAATAAGCGTTTAAGATGAAACAAAAAGTCCCAGAAAGACACTTAGAGGAAGAATACCTGCCGAAAACGGTCGAGCAAGCTTCTTAGTCAGAAGTGGAGTTCTGAAGTAATGCCTAACGGCCGATTCTCGGTTTTAGGGAGCCGGTGTCTCGTACGAGATTTCCTCTTCTCGCGCAAAGCGAAGAAAAAGTTTGATTGTATCCACGCGATTTAATAAAATATGCTAATTAGCAGAGACCGGATTTGTATGCGATTGCATGTTTTGTTTGATGCAACAGAAACAGCTGATTTTTTGTTTCTACACGTTTCTCATCGAAAGCAATCAAAATACAAAGTTTTATTGCGCATATAAATTCATATTTTAGGTTGTTGCCGCATATATATTTATAACGCATTTAATCGCATATTATCGCATATAACCGCATATAACCGCATATATAGTCAATATTTTTGATTTTAATATTTAAATAAAACAAAAAATTAAAAATTAAAAATTTGAATTTTAAAATTAAAATTTTTTTTGAATTTTGAAAAATTTGAATTTTAAAATGTAATTCTTTTTATGTTAGCACCGGCTACTCCGGTCTATCAACCTAAAAAGTGATGGCAGGGATTTTCTATATTTTAGAAAATAATATAGAAAATCACTGAGTGATGGGTATTATTGGGATGGGAAAATATTACATAAACTAGAAAACGTGATATTTCGAAACATTTCGAAAATGAAAAAAAATTATGATATTTTGCGGGGACACAATGAAGTTGTTGAGATGAACTCCGCAGACATACACACAGAGAATTATTTTCTTCCGTTAAGTAAATATTATTCGATTCAAATGCAAGGTACTTTCGTATATAAGCAAGTAAACCGTAAAATTAATTTAAAAAAATGTAATTTAGTTAAAACAATAACTCAATATATTTGACTGTAGTGTATGATAGTTGAAATTCAAAAATCTGCTTTATTGAGAATGATAATACGGTATACTTGAGTGTAATGCATCGTATGTTCGATTCAAAAGCCTATTTTACTGAGAATAATGATAACATATACTTGACTGTAACACATCGAATATTAAATTGGATAATATGACATTTTTGTTTTAACCTTTATGTGACTGGAAGCGTACCCGGCAGTGTACCTTTTGCAGTTTAAAGTATTCATATTTTTTGTATCTAAAGTCGTTGAGTTTGGAAATTTGGTAACATCTCTGAAATTTTCAAACTCAACGACTTTAAATAAAAAAATTTGAATGCTTCTAACTGCAAAAGGTACCCGGGTACCCTTCCAGTCACATAAAGGTTAATGCAGGATTCTACTTTGGGCGCTCAAAAAAAAGCAATTTTTGTGATATAGGGTTTATATATGGCTTAATAAATACTCTCTTGAAATACTTAAAAAAATTTTTTTATATATTTTATGCATATTTTATATTCAGAAACATTATTTAAATGTCAAGCCTGGATTAGTAGCACTGGTGGTAAAATCTTGAAAATGGGCCATCTAAAACAAAAAAATCATAAGTTTTAGGTTCAATATAACACTAGCAACCGATTGAATATTTTATTTTGCAAAAAACAGCGGAAAAATACAATTTTTCTTTTGTTTTTCTTCATCGCCATTTTATTATTTTTGCTTGTAGATACATTAAAAATATAAGCGACACAAAATTTTGTAAGATTTTTTAAAGATTAGGTTTAGTTTATTTTCAATAATTCAATAATGTTATGAACAACAATGTAAAAATTACGTACCCTTTACCAGCACAATGCATACAGCCACATCAGAATTACGATTGCACTTCAGAACGAAATAAAAGCCATCTGATGTCCTTTATACTTGAATCAAATGTATATCGCTTAATTTATATTTGAATCAAATATTCCTATTTCAGACATTCTAATGAAACAAACTCATATTCCTGAATTTTTAAATTGAATATGTTCAATATTTGTTTGAATTAAGTAGATTTTCTTTTTGGATTTAACTTACATTTCAAATAAATGATTAATTCATCTTAAGTTTACTCTTTTATTTCATTGAAGTAATATGTTATTACAGCAAGCAGAGCTGTACAAAGCACTCGGTAAAAGTAATTCAATTACCAATTACCAAATAGTTTGTTAATGTTGAAAATACTTGAATTACCAAATACCAAATTTTCTTAAAAGTAATTGGCATGTCAATTACTAAATTACTCTACTAAGAAAAAGTAATGCAATTACTCAATCTAACAAAAAAGTAATTCAATTACCGAAGTAATTCAATTACTCGAAATAATTCAATTACTCAAAGTAATTCAATTATCCAAGGTAATTTAATAGCGAAAAAGTAATTTAATTATTTCAAATATTTCAAGATCCAAGTTACATTATAATTATAATGTAACTGCATAATTCATAATAATCCGATTATCTGCTAAGTACTTACCCGTATTAATAGTCACGGATTAATCCGAGATTCAAAATTTACCAATGAGATCACTGGAATTTTTAAATTCTAGCAATCTCATTGGTAAAATCTAGGATTATCTTGAATCTCGGATTAATCCGTGACTATTAATACGGGCATTAACGTATTATCCTTCTTAACCCATTAAGTACCAGCGTCCTCATTTGATGACAGTAACTTTTATCTTTTTTTAACCTTTAAGTAGTGAGATCAATTCTTCAACGCGTGTAATCTCATGGACCGCTGAGGTATGTCATACTGCTAACACTACTAAAAGGAAAAATTCATCACAATACTTAAGGCTACGATTTTTCATTTGGACGAAAAAATTTTCAACAGATGGCGCGATTAACTAGATTTAAAATTGGATGCCTTTCATTGGTTGGAAAGAATGAAATAAAAATTTGATTGGTTTGAAATGGCGTTTTTTTTAAATCATTCAATTTAAAGTCTAAACAAAACTTCAATTACAGCACTTATAATACTCGATATTAAAACGATTTCAATGCAGAATTTTAAAGGTTACTATGTTAACTACACTGTAATATCTTTTAAATTGTAATTAATGTATTTTTTTTTATATAAAATCGCAAATTAAATTAATCAAAATTTTAATCCGTTATCAAAACAGATTAAAAATTATATCAGTGTTCGGAAAATTCTCCTCTGTCCGTTAAAAAAAAATCATAGTTGTATCTATAACCAATTTTGAGCTGTAACTGAAGTTTTGAAACAGTTCTAAAAATCACTCCCCTAAAGGTTAAAAAAATATAAAAGTTACTGTCATCAAATAAAGATGCTGATACTTAATGGGTTAATCATAAAAAGCTTCCAAATGTTTTTCATACAGGGTGGTTCAAATATTCACTTATCAGTTTGTAACTAATAAGCATGAAAGGAACTAGCAAGCAACACCAATAAAAACTTAGAATACCGAAAAAGTAATTCAATTACCTAGAAAGTAATTCAATTACTCAAAAGTAATTCAATTCCTGAGAAAGTAATTCAATTATCGAGGAAGTAATTCAATTACTCAAAAGTAATTCAATTACTGAGAAAGTAATTCAATTACCGAGAAAGTAATTCAATTACCGAGAAAGTAATTAAATTACCGAAGAAAGATCTAAAACCCAATTACCAAATACTCAAATACTTTATTAAAGTAATTCAAATACCAAATACTTTATGTTTATTTCAAAAGTAATTCAATTAAAGTAATTGAATTACTTTTGAGTAATTGAATTACTTTTTTCAAGCCTTTTAATTGAATTACTTTCAGCTCTGACAGCAAGTAATGTTTATTTGAATCGAATATATATTTTTAAATTTGTGTATATTTACGGCAAATAATAATTTTTCTGTGTGTAGCATCGCTGAATATGCTTCTCTTATATCATGTGATGTACAGCAATAATAAAAACGTCGTTAGCGATAAGCGGCATAATTTTACAATGGAAAATTTAAATAAAATATTAGTTTTGTATTATAATAATAAATAATTTCTATTAAAAAATACTGTACAAAAAATATAAACCTTTTTTAATTTTTGTATTTTATCTTTGTTTTCGTATAATCGCATAATATAGGTAATATATCCATTATTACCGCATATTTTACCGCATATATCGACAGTTTTAACCGCATAAAAAAAACTTATTTTGATGTTTTTTAGCGCATATAAATCCGGTCTCTACTAATTAGTAATAAATAATTTAATAATTATTTTTTGCACCTGAGCGAAAGATCCGAGCTCTCGGTGCTGATGATTAAAGTTAACCGCTATAACGTTGTTATCGTAGAAAAATAAAGCAAATTAAAATTAGGATGTTTGTTTAATTCTAAAAATATTTAAATGATTTGGTGAAAAATGCCAAAATATTTGAATTGGTTGGGATAATTTTGAATTTAAAAATTTCCTGTAAATTCTAAATCAATTCTATTAGAGTTAGAGATCGGTGTTGTGAAAGTGTAAAGGTAAAAAATACTATATCGAAAATTAAAAATAAGTAACATTACTTTCGACACCGCTGTGTGAGCGTCGTGCAACTTATGATAGAATCACATAATCCGGGCGCTCAGTGCAAAACGTTCATGTGGACGGGTGTGTAGTAAAGAAAAGCCATGGAGGTCTACATAAAGTCCTCATGGCTGGTATTTCTACTGGGTTTATTTTGTCTCACCATCACCTTGTCGGGTAGGTGCAGAACTTCTTGTAAATTTCAAGAATCAAAAATTATTTTACCAAAATTTGAGTGCGTTAGTGTTAGCATGTGAGAGTGTTGTATCTTTGTGCATTTGCTGGAATTTAATACCTATATCGAAACATGTTAGATATGATAAGTGATTTTATTGTTATGCAATATGGTGAAGGGCCGGAGTTTATTATTTTATGTTTTTATGGCATAATACACGAGGAGGGACTATTATTTCGGGACGTTACCGGTTACTATTAATATTAATTTTAGTGTAAAAATAAAATTGTTTCTAAAAATAATTCCATCGAATTTTTGAATTAATAGGTAAAATATTCGTCTCAATAAAGAGGCGAGAGGGTAGGTTTGCTCTGCGTCTGTCACGATCGAAGCAATGTAAAGTTGGGGGATTCCCATAGAAATTACATAAGGAGTGACTTATAAAGAATTAAATTTTTTGATGTAATTTAAGTTTCATAATTTTTAAAAATATAAAATCGTGGATCTAAAAGTAGATACCTATTGCAATTGACGACATAGTATTAGGCATTTTGCCAGTTACAAAAGCCTACCCTAGACTTTATTCTAATTATAAATTAAAAAGATAGCTTATAGAATATACAAAATAACCTTTACTTATTGTTTTACAACATTAATTGAGACAAACATTTCAAGTTCATTAGTAACTACAACCCCAACATTCTATTTTGGTATTTCAAAAATATTTTTATGAATCAAACGATATTCAAAATTATCCAATTTTGGTTACACTGTTCATCTTTATTACGTGGTCAAACATATAAAACAACAGCTGTTTATTACTACTTGGACCTAGTCCAGTAAAATTATTGTAAAATGCAGTTTTTACTTACTCCAAATTTTTAGAGTGATTAGCAATTACCATATCGAACCAAGTCAAAATTCAACCATTACCCGGTCAAAATATTCCAAATTTCTTCCCCGTGTGAATAAAATTTATAGAATGCAAATCTACAAGTTTTAATTTAAATTCTCAAGTTCTAGTAAATATTTAAATAATTTGGCAGCATACAAATTTAACATTGGCGCCGTTTTACAATTTTAGACCAGCAAACATGTTAATAAGATAAATACTGTTACAACTAATTAAAATCAACCAGGATCGTTTAACACTAAATTAAGGGGATCAGAAAATATTTTCGTTTTCGAAAATCGAAACTTTGGCTGTTATCCGAATATTAAAATGATTAATTTCAAAATTTATTTTCATCGAAGCAAACGCAATTGATTTATGTAATATTCTTGGTCCAATTAGTTTTCAACCTATCAATTATTTTTAAGTTACCTGCTCAGTGCATCTCATCGGTAAAAATAATTTCAAAATTTTTAAATTTTCAAAATTGTTTGCTTTGTAAATAATACATATTATTTAGTTAACCTCCTTTTAAAATCACATTTCTAATTTTAACGTGTTTTTTATATTCGATTCTTTAAATTTCACGTTGACCAATATTTTAACGGAGAATTTCTTTATTTATTGAATGTCTCATTTTACAAAAATTTTGCTTTTAAGATTTACAAGTCAATAACACATTAAATTTATTTTGGCTCTCCAGTCAATCCGTATGCGTAATCGTAATATTTCAAACTGCTAACAAATTATGCCAATTAACTACCAAAAATACTATTACAAAAGAGTTATGCCATTAATTTTTCATACTCTGATCCAAATTAAATCAAAAAAATTTAATTATGCGAAAAGATGGTATGTAAACAAACTTGATCTTGCAATTTTTAAAATTAGCTTAAGGGTCGAATGCACCATCGTCAGTTAAAAAGTATTGCATTATTTTTTCGTATTTTTTACAATAATTTGTTTCATTTTAACATTAAAATGCATTAAACTGTACACAATGGCTCACAAAAATATTCTTCCAGCTCTATGTTAGCAATGTAAATTGTACCGATCAAATACAAATTTTTTCATATAAAGATTGCTTTTACAGCAATACTCATTAGACATTTTTTGTTGAAAATTTCATTACCTTCATTTTTGTTAATATGCATTTTTCTATTTTACCGCACCGTTTCCGAGATACAGTGACTTAAAGAACACTCAGTAAAAATTTTAATAAAATTCTCAAAAGAGTAATATTATTTTTATTAACATTGCTGAAGTGCATAGACTTCTGAGCAGAAATCTTTGGTTCGAACCTGAGTAGAGCAAGAACTTAATTTCAACTGTTCTCTCTCGGCAGGCAATGGCAAACCACCGAGATAATCTGTTTTGAAAACCGTCCATTAAATGAAGTTATCAACCAAAACCCACACAGTAAAAACCTTTTCTTTAAATCAAAAATATCATTTTGTTTGAATTTTTTTAAGCAAATAAATTTTGTTTAATTAAGTAAAATATTTTTGTTCAAACAAAAATTTGTTTAAATCAAAATAAAATTTTATATATTTAAAGTTAAACATTTTTTATGATTTAAATAAATTTTTTTTGGACCAAAAATATTTTATTTAAATTAAACAAAATTAATTTACTTAAAAAAATTCAAACAAAATAGTTTCTTTGATTCAAAGAAAACGTTTTTACTGTGTACTTTATTGATATCTCGGAAACGGTGAGACAAAATAGAAAAATACATAAAACCAAAAATGAAGAGAATGAAATTTGCAACAGAAAATCTCGAATAAGTTTAGCTGTAAAAGTGACTTTTAATATGACAAAAAACGTTTGCGTTCGGGATATTTTTGTGAGCCACTGTAGGTATAATTTGAACGTGGGATCTTAAAAAAATTAATTTAAAATAAAATAAAAATTGTAAAAATTCAAATAAAAACCTCTTTATACGTTTTTATCATTTAATCAATTGCTCGATGTTTCGGGTAATTGAAACTGACGATTCGTATTTCATATATTTATTTATGTTATATTATTTTCTGAAAAAAAATTATGCAATTTTCTTCTACTTTTTAGTAGATTTTTTACGGACTAAAAGTAGGAATAAAAAAATTAATATATTTTAAAGTTGTTTAGTTAGGTATTCGAGAAAAGCTTGGAAAATATTCATAATTATATATTTGGATCATTCCACCAAATAAAATCACTTTGACGGGGTGACCCCCGCCGATTTTGTTCAAACTTTGTCAATATGTCCTCCACATTACAAAAAACATTTCCTGAAAATTTTAGCCCTTAATATACAGCCATTTTGAAGTTATTATTTTTTTAATTAAAAAACTTTTTCATTATGTTTTTTTATTTAAACAAAAAATATTCACACCGTGAAAATGACATATTTTGTTGGAAAAACTTTCAGCTTTCAGAAAAAAATATCAAATTTGAAGTAACACGCGCCGCACAGTAATAAAAATCGTGTTTTCCGCTTTCATTAAATTTTAAAGAGTCTTCTGTTACGTATGACAAAAAATGAATATTTTCATTGAAAAGCTGAGAATTTTTCCTGTTTTTTTTTCCAATTTTTTTAAAAAAGTTTTCTACTTCAAAAAAATTAATGAAAAAGTTAAAACAAATTTTTTCAAAAATTCAAAAAAATCATAACTTCAAAATGGCTGCATATTAAGGGCTGAAATTTTCAGAAAATGTTTTTTATAATGTAGAGACCGTATTCACAAAGTTTGTACAAATCATGTTAGAATCACCCATTAAAACACCAAAAGAACCGCATTTTGTTCAAACAAAAATTTATTAAATCAAATAAAAAAATCCTTCCACCTCCTTTTTCTGTTTAGTTGTTAATTTAATAATTAACAATTTTTATAATTACAGCCCCACTCTTAACATCACAGATAAAAATTTTCCGGGTCCTTTTTGGTCTTTAACTGCACTCCTGCGGGTGCCCAGTCTGTGAAAAGTTAAAAAAATAGAAATATATTTTATTATTGTTATTACCAGGATTCCAGTTGTTTGAAAAATTGACGTTAAGCTGTGTACTCATGTTCAGTCTTGAGAAGAGTATGTGGCAGGACTATATAAGTTGATTTGTTGATCTCTGATTACGTCCTCATCAAGGACCCACATAGGCCTGCATGTCAAGTTATAATATTATCTTCTTAATTCTTGGTGGAGCCCTCGTTTTGGAGTCTCCCCCCTCCTCTTTCTTCGGTATCTTTGATGGTTCCTCACGCGAGACAGGCGGCAAAATATACAATGAGGTTTGCCTGTACCTCGAGGTTTGGTGATTAGCGACCGAGTGTCCCTCGGCCTTGCATCTCTTTGGAATACAGGTTTTTATAGTGGTACCTCATCCACTTAGCCCGGGCGATTAAGCCAAGGCTCCCGCGCCGCTTGTCACTACCATCTTCCCCGGAACAAATTCCGGAGAAGAGTCGTAGCCCACAAGCGGTTTGCGGTGTGATCTTTTGTGTTTGCCGATTGGTCTGGTTTTTCACCCACACCGTTGTAACCTTAAGAAGACGGTCAAGTCCGGCCTGAAGAGTTTTTAAGTCCCGACCGGCCCCGAACCGACTCCCGTCCGAGCGAAAGGAGTGTAATCCCCTTTGCTCGTCCTGGAGTATACGTCTGTAGCTTCATCAAAACTCGCTAGCCCCCTCACCACGACAAGGTTGCAAACACCTGGAGGGGGATTATCTTTTTTATTTGAAATCTTTTCCTGAAACTTAAAAGTTGTTAGCTTCCGGATAAATTTTCCGGGTTTAGTGTAATATATGTCATTATGTCTTCAGAGACGATCATTAGCTTAGTAAGTTAACCCAATAATTGCTGTTTCTAATATACCCGGCTAGAATCTGGAAAGTCTCAAACTTTCATATGACCGTCTCCGTGCTTCGGAGAGCACGTAAATTCATAAAAGAGAAAATTTGGTTTGGGTATTCTTTTAATGTACAATTAAAATTTGAATATTTTAGCACTTGGGTTGCTAAATATCTAATTTTGCAATACGTAGGTACATACATAATATAATTGGCATCCAATTACTTAAAAAAATGTTCTAAATATGTTTTTCATTCTTAGCTATAATTTAGGTACTGCAATATTATATCATTATTTACTTTAGAATATCTAAATGTGTAGTTGCAATTATAGAATTTTGGTTTTTTAGTAAATATGTTTAAAAAAAGCACAAAATTTAAAAATAGAACTCCAATAAAAGAAAATAAAAATAATTGAAATTCCAGCATAATAATAATCAAATATCTATTTTTTTATATTAATTTATTATATAAATAAGGGGCGTATGACATAATACAATTTCTTGTTTGATACATTATCTCGTGTCATACGCCCCTTAGCCTATAGAAAGTATGCCAGGAAGTTCTGCATTCAACGTTATTTTTATGCAGGAGTGCAAGGTGAAGTGGATGGACAAGGACCTACGGAATCGGAATGCCGGCCATACATTGAAAAAGCTTTGAAAGGTTTAGAAGCAGGAGACGCCGAAAATACGGAACCTCTAAATGTAGATTTTAAAAATAGTAATGAGGAGCTTCCAACGATTGAAATTACTACCGACGATTCGAATCATTCTGACAGTGATATTAACCCAGATAGTATCGAAACCAATGAAACCGAAGAAGTTGAAAACGTAGAGGTAATTTGTTTACTTTAAATAACAATTTACAAAAATAAACTCACAACAATTTAACACTCCAATAAAAAAACACTTGCAGGAGGATAATGATGATGATGACGACGATGATAATGAAAAAGAAAATGGTGAAATTGAGGGAGACGATGATGAATCAAACGAGCAAGCTATAAGCACAGAAGAAGTGGTAGGTTTTTAAATATAAAATTATGTAAAGCAAAAAATGTAAGTTATCATTACATTTTGTTAATGCTGCTCGCAATTAAAACTCCAACATCGCTAAAATCTTCAGAGCAATGCCTACGCATCTAACACATAAAAATCAACCAAAACGGAAATATTAAGTCAATTTTGCAAAATAAATTAAATTTCGGTTTGGGGAGAATTACCTGAAGATGGAATTTTAAAAAACTACGTAGCTTACATAACTATAAATGCTATAAGGTGAAGTGGGGGAAACGCAATACTTTCAACAATTTTGCCCCATTACTCCACTTCACCTCACTTCACCCTTCCACTTTTAAGAAAAACATATATTGATAATTAATGATTTTTTAGCTTCAACAAGAAGAACCTAATTCAGAAGAACATGAACAAACACAAGAAACCAGCAAAGAAAATGATAGCACTTCAGAAAATAAAGAAAATTCAAATGAAGAATTACCAGTTACAAACAGCCAAGAAACTATCTCACGAGAAAACGAACAAGATAGCAGTAAAGAAGAAAACGAAAAAAATGCAAGTGATAATGTAGATAGTCAAGAAGATGATTCTGTGATAAATAAAATAGTTAGTGATATTGACGACGAACAACAACCAAATGTAATAAGTAACGACGCTGATTTAATTAGTGACGAAGAAAATCAAAAAGATATTTTAGAAAAAGAAAATATTTTAAAAGAAGAAGAAAGGATTTTAAGAGAACAAGAAAGGATTTTAAGAGAACAAGAGGATATTTTAAAAGAACAAGAAGAAGTTTTGAGCATTAGGGAAAACGAAATCTTATCTGCGGTGGAAGAAGAAATATTAAGCGATGCAGATGAAGAAGAAGAAACTTTGACTAGCAGAGAAAGAGAAATTTTAAGCAGTGTAGAAGAAATTCCTATCGAAGAAGAAATTCCTATTGAAGAAGAAATTCCTATTGCAGAAGAAATTCCTATTGTAGAAGAAGATATTTTGGTTAGAAAAGTAAGGGAAGTATCGACAAGTATTGAAGAAGAGGATGCACCTGGTAGCGAAGAAGCTAACAAAGAGGAGGATATCGACACCGCTACAGCTAGTGTAGAAGAA
Organism: Cantharis nigra; assembly: GCA_958510845.1. Lineage (NCBI taxonomy): Eukaryota > Metazoa > Arthropoda > Insecta > Coleoptera > Cantharidae > Cantharis > Cantharis nigra. The sequence goes on along the minus strand of OY294034.1, from coordinate 5,252,219 downwards.
GAAACTGATAAATCATCCGAAACTGAAAGTGCAGAAAACGTTGAAACTACTAATGAAAACGAGAGTATCGAAGAAACAGAAAAAGACCAAACTTCTAATGAAGAGCCTGCAATTTCCGTTGAAGAATCTGTTACTGAAGAAAATAAAAAATCAGAGTCAAAGGAAAGTGTTGAAAGTCAAGAGGAAACAATTACTCCAGGTGCCTATTAAATTATTTTACAAGTTTGTTATTTTAGTATATACAGGTATTAAGCAGGATAGAAAAATAAAATCTGAGTCTATCTTGTCCAAGTACCTTAGTTATTTTTGCTTTCGAACCTGAACATCCAAAAATGCATATTAACAATTTTTTATTTTTAGAGACTATCAAAGCTGATAGCAATGAAGAACAAGAGCAAACTAGCACAGAAGAAGTAAAAGAAGAAGTAGAAATTGACAGCAGAGAAAAATTGGAAGTAGAAAGTGAAAAAGAAAAGGAAGCTGAAAGCGAAGAACAACCGGAGTACGTAAGCAAAGAAGTACGGGAAGCAGAAAGCAAAGAAGAAAAACAAGATTCAAAATCATCAGAACGTGAAGACAGTCAGTCGGGAGAAAAAACAGATAGAGATGAAAGTGAATCACACAAATTAGGCGAAATTGAAACACAATGGAAACCTCAAGAAGAAGTGGAAGAAAGTGCCGAAGCTGATACTCCAGTAGATGCTGATGCGGTTGTGGAAGACTTGGTCCAAGAAGACCAGGAAATTCTTGAACTCAGGCCAAGAGATCACGTAAATCAAATATTGAAATTGGATGATGAATCTTCCGGATTAGAGCAAGTTATTGGTAAAACATCCGAAGTAATCTTAAAGGATCTTAAGAGATTATATGAAAATGCGATTAAACCGTTAGAAACTTTGTATAAATATAGAGATTTGAGCAATCGACATTTTGGAGATGCAGAAATATTTTCTAAACCGCTTATTTTGTTTATGGGCCCTTGGAGTGGAGGAAAGTCATCTATTATTAATTATTTATTGGATGTGGAATATAACGAAACCAACTTACACACAGGTATTTGTACAATCTCGGACCTCTAGTAACTCCCATTTAGGAGTTAATTGAATTTTGAAGAATTCTCAATAAAAAAATTCAATTTAATCAAAATTATGTACGCACTCCCAGTGTCTCTCACCGATTTGGATATGCTGTAGAGTATCGAAAAATAAGTCACCCCTATTTTTTGTTAACCCGGTTTTAGAGGGTGCAATTGCGCTCCAAAAATAGGAGTCTCGAATGTACATATCCAAATCGCTGAGGGACACCGAGAATCCCTCCTTTGTTCATATAGGACTTTTTGTAGAAAATCTAACCACTTTTTCTGCAGAAATAAAACTGAAAATTTTCACCCCACCACACTTTCTTGTATTTGCTCATGAGCCAATAGTCCAATACTAAAAATAATCATTGCCGCTAAAAAGATTATAATACTAACTTTTTTAACTTGAATGCCAAATGCCAGTTTAATAATATCTACAGAATGCATAAACACGGAAAATTCAAAGAACATTCATGTTTAAATTTGAGTTAAAATAAAAATTCAATTTTCGTTCTAATCGTCCCTATCTAAATGTATGGCTCGCATGTTGATCGTACATTTTTAAGGTGCTGAACCATCACCAGCATATTTCAATATTATTATGCATGGGGAAGAACCGGAAATTCTCGATGGTACCGAATTAGCTGCAGATTATACATTCTCAGGACTCCAAAAATTTGGCCAAGGACTTGAAGAACGTTTACGAGGGTATAAATTGCCTAGCAAACTTTTGCAAAAAGTGAGTACTGATCTTCACAAGAAAGTGGATAATAATTTAATTTATTTCCAGGTTAATATTGTTGAAATACCTGGAATTTTAGAAGTTCGAAAACAAGTTTCAAGGGTTTTTCCATTCAATGATGCCTGCCAATGGTTTATAGATCGGGCCGATATAATATTTTTGGTTTACGATCCTTCTAAATTGGACGTTGGTCCTGAGACAGAAGCAATTCTTGACCAACTGAAGGGCAGAGAATATCAAGTAAATTATAAACAATAATCATGTTTTTTGGGCTATTAATTATGGTATTTTAGACTCGCATAGTATTAAATAAAGCTGACCAAGTAAAACCAGAAGAATTGATGAGAGTCCAAGGTGCTTTGATATGGAATATATCACCTCTGATGTCATCGGCTCAACCTCCGATTATGTACACCACGTCTCTCTGGTCAAAGCCGTACGAATCATGGGCCCCAGTAAGACTTCTGCAAGCACAAGAACGAGCGTTTTTGCGAGATCTTCGCATAGCTGTCGAGAAAAGGATTGATAATAAAATAGCGAGCGCTCGTAGGTTTGCTGTAAGTAATGAAATTCATTCCGTGGGGGAAAAACTGAGACTTTTATTTTTTAGGTGCGCGTTCGTAACCATGCTAAAATGGTGGATTGTTATTTAACTACGTATTACAATCATAAATCTGTGTTTGGTAATCGTAAACAAGTATCAGATGAAATCATAAATCATCCGCAGGATTATCATATATACGAGGGTCTTTCGACACTAACAAATATATCACGTTACGATTTACCAGATCCAGACGTGTATAGGGACTTCTTTAAATTAAATGCTTTATACGAGTTTCAACAACTCTCTGCAACGTGTACGTATTTCCGGGGCTGTCCAATCAACAGACTGGATGTGGCAATTGCATATGATCTCCCCGAGCTAGTGGGAAAAAACAAGCGTCTAATAGAAACGTCGTTAAGCAAATTAAATACAGCAACACCTGAGAGTTGAGTGTTCTAAGTATTTTATAAGGACCAACTGCTTAAGAGCAGAATTGATTCTGCAAGATCTTTATAAATAATAAAAATTTTATTTTTTAAATATTTAAGTAATTTAAAAATCGTTCATCTGGTCTTGATTAAGTTTCCTTGACTGATGTGAAGTGAATAGACAAAACAATACAGAGTCATGCTTGTATAGTTTCCTGCTATGTGTGTTAATCGCATTTAAGAATTACTGCTAACGGAGTGTTCAAATTCAAAAGTTTATCTTTAACTTAAAATGAGTAAAGTAAATTGATTGAAACCGGATGTACAATTCCTTCTTAGTTTTATTGAATTATATGGCAATGTTTTTATAAGTAGTACTATAAGTAGTAGGTATTTATTAATTGCATTAGTCCAATTTATTTTTTGTTAAATCGTTATTTTTTGTTATAACTTTGTAAACTCTTACAATTTACAAAATATAGGTGTAAGTTTAATTCTAAAAATGTAGGTACGTGTAATATATTTTCATTTGTATATACATGTATCATCGTTCAATGTTTTATCATTCATTTGCCTCATGTAGTATTCATACAATAAACAAGTCAATAAAACTAACATTTTGTTTAATCCAATAAGTAAACATACTTAAGGTGTGCAGTGCAATGCACCCGAATAATAACGAATAATTAAACATTCCTTAAGTAGCCAGACCTCAAAAATTGCGGATCTAGAAATCATTGGTACGACCGCCAGTTAATCTCCAATTTCCTGCATTAAATTCTAAGTAATTTGGGAATAAAATAAAAGCGTGACCCCCCGGTTTGTCCTCATTGCTGGGCGTATATGTAAGTAATTTGATTTTTGCATACCCGGGAGTTGAATTTCGTCGATCAATAGCAGAAACCATAATAAAACGGGCCTGAGATTAAACGTAATTATTTATTATTCTAACTTCAAACATTTTAGTAGCCATTGGCAAACCTGGGGATCTGGAATACCCTCCAGTGCACAGTTTACTCTTTATTCATGGATCAATAGTATTAGTTCTTCAGTACCGAAGAGTTACTTAGTAGGTAATGCTGGGATTCTTGATTGTGAGCACCATATTTGGAAGTCGCAATTTTTCCGCAGAAAGTAGAAAGTCTAGTTAGTCAAGACGTTTGTTGTTGTGTTGGGCGTAGTGAGGCAGCCCTAGTTCCACACCCTTTAGTCTGGAAGCCGCACTTTCTAATTTTTCCATTTATGTCCTCCAGTCTAAAAACAGAAAAACATATTTTATTATAGTCTTGTGAGATGGGGTTGCAGTAAGTTGACTTAGTAGTTACCCAGTCTTCGGAGGTATTCGATGCATCATAGAGTTTTCTCACTGCACTTCAAGATAATCAAATTCCTGGATTACAATGTGGAATCCATCTGCAAATTTTTGGTATTGCTTCCTTTAGGGAATCGTCCTTTCTAAACGGCAGCAATGTGGCCACACCAAGACATTTGGCTTGGCCAATACCTGGGAAACTAGAACATACGACAACAAAAAACAAAACCAGCCACAAGGGTATGATTCCGTTAAAAAACGCCCAATAAGTAAAACACTCACAATGGGCAGCAGGCGCGAACTACCCAGGGGTGCTGGGCTCCCAATTGAAAATAATCAAAAGCCGGTTACGATCATCGATATGCAATGAATTATTGGAATCCCTAACATCCCGGATTTAACACCCTCGGTTGTCGTCATAATAGATCCATTCAGCAAAATTACAAAACAGCTGTATTATCCAGGGGTAAGTGTTTCCTTGTCATTACAGCAGAAATACTGAAAGTTCGCGCCTGCCCCTAGGTAAGACTGATAAGAGTGATATCAGTCATGAATGAATTGGTGAAGTAATAAGAAAATTAATTACTTAAGAATTTGTTAACCTAAAGTTTAAAAAAATAAAAGTATTTGATTAAATTATTTTGATATCTTTTAAAGAGGAAGTTAAGAAGCCATGCTAAACAGATGAAAGAAAAATCAATCATCACTTTAAAATAAAATTATAAAATGTGGCTATTACCTACTTACAATATAAAAAATATTAAAACAAATAAAGTTTAAGCAAATCAACTAATTAATAAAACCTAAAAAAATTAAACAAAAAATAAATAAAAAAGTTATTTGCTAAATTAAATTATATTTCCATTCAATTCCTCTTGAATTGTGAGAAGTTTACAGAATGGGACTCATACCGAGGAGAAGAAATTTAAAAAAATTCTTTTCATCGATGTGAGTCCCACTCGATTAAACAATAACATATTTATATTTTTAAGTGTCCATGAGCATTTTACAAGAATTTTACAGAATGAGAGCCATTTCAGACGGTTTTAAATATTAGAAATAAAATGTCACAATTAAATTTATATTTATTGCTATTATAAAAAATACAAATATACAACACTGCTTTTACGTAAAAACAAATCAGAGTTTTGATTTCTTGTGTTAAAACTGTTATAATTTTTAATTTAGTAACAATTTAATAATATTTTTATAAAAAGTCAACATAACTGAAATTTCTAGTTTTTAAATATTTTTGTACCATAATTTTTATTCAAGTATCGAATACTTTTTTTCTAGAAATAATTTCAAAATATTTTTATTTCACAATAAAATATTTATACAACAGGCACAATTTATAATAAAAATACAGATTTCTAGTTAAAAAGAAGAAAACAAATAAATTTGAACTGCTTTAAAAATACAGTCAGTTAAGATATAACAACATGAAAACTTCACAAAAAGCACAAAAACAGAAAATTAAACTGAGTTTTACTGCAGATAAAATACAATTTTTTACTATTTGATTATTGGGCTAAAAAAATTTAGAATGTAATCGAGACTAGGTGTGCTGTACTAATCATAATTTTCAATTAATTTGATTTTATAATTTCTATAAATAAAAATCTTACTATTGTTAAATTGATATGTATTGGAATTTTTAACTAAAATCTTACAGGACGTTTTGCGTTACAATTTTGTTCAGACAATTGAAATTTGTGAAATCAAATTTATTAAAAATTATTAAAGTGCTATAACAAAGGTAATCAAAAAAGTATATAATTAAAATTTAGAAACATATACTATGCTTAAATGTTTAAAAAAATAAGTAATAAAATTTTGCAAAAATACAGTGCAGACATAAAGTGAGCTCCCCCCCTTATACCTTTTTCAACAAATCACGTTAGAAAAATAGAAAGTTTTAAATGAGCCAAAAATAATTTGGAGTTGTAAATAGGAAGTTTTTTTTCTATTTTCAATTCTGAGTAGATAATAACGAAATATTATTCTCAAGGGGGCGGATCAAAAACACAATAAGTATACAAAAAAGATAAAATAATAAAATAATATACATATAATCAAAAATGCAAGAGCGAATTTTTTGAAAATTGCTCCCTTCCCACTTTGTTTTTCTTAAAGAAAAAGTATTTTTGGCCAATTTAAAATCAGCTTTTGATTCATTTTTTCAGAAAGGGAAGGTCATTTTTTATGTTCGTACTATACATTAACAATAAGTAAATAAACTATTCAAAGAATTAACAACTTTAGAATACTTACTAATATGGTAATTAAATCTTATTAGATTCTGTAACAGAATCAGCACATAGAAACGCGCGACGTAAAATTTTTACAGACCGAGGTCCACACCTTTCCTTTTCTAATACCAACGAGCGTTTACTTCTTTTTAGAGGCTTTGGTTCCGTACTACCTCTGTTGGTTAAATCACATATTTCTGTTACACGAAACTCAAGTTTTCGTATATCTCCATTAATTTTACTTGAAGTATTGGAAGAGATTACTTTAGCTCCATTACCAAGTGGGTTATTAGCGGTTGTTACTGTATTAGTTTTGCGAACATTGGTACGTTTTGAAATCGATTTTTCAGTTGATCCATTTCTGTTAACAGAAGGAATAGCTGGCAAGTGTGTTTTTAAATGTCATCTGCTTAAAGCTGTCCGTGCACTGCAACCACCCCAAATTTCAAACTACTATCATCACCACAGAAATTGAAATTTACATTCTTACAAAATTGCTTTAATTAAAACTAACTAATCAAGTTTGTATGAAAATTGTTCGAGTATAGTTGACCTTTCATAATATTAGTTATCTATGGTTGAGTTAGAGATCAATAACAACAAAATATATATGTTGTCCGACGTTTCGGGTTCATTTATTGACCCATTTTCAAGGCTAAAAATATATACAAAAATAAATAAAAATAAATTGAAAAAATGTAACAAAAAAATCAAAAATTTAGCAATTTAGAAAAATAGTCGAAATAACAAAATTGCTTTTTAATTATTTTTTTTATTTCGATTATTTTTCTAAATTGTTAAATTTTTTCAAGTCATTTTTCTATATATTTTTATTTATTTTGGTATATATTTTTAGCCTTGAAAATGGGTCAATAAAAAAACCCAAAACGTCGGATAATATAATATATTTTGTTCTTATTGACCTCTAACTCAACCATAAATAACTAATAATTTGTATGAAAACTTCACAAAATAGACCAATCAAATTAACGCTTCAAAATCCAATCAGTTTCATGCTCGATCAAACTAATTTTGATCATGGACGTGCCGAACCGACACTTTTGAGGGGGGAGTATGGATATTGCCATTTAATAAAAAATAAAAATAAATTTTAATCAAGATTAAAAAAGGAACATGTACGTTCCATCTATATTATTCACAAAAACTTTTGGCTGTGCAACTTTCAGTCTAGTTTTAAATAATTTTTCAGATCATTTTTTATTTTAAGAGAAATTTTATTATCTATCAAATGGTCTAAGTTTAATCGAATCTGAAATTAGTTGAATTTCATACTTAAATTAATTGGCCTAAAAGATTTGGAGTAAGAACCAAGCTATCAATTACAAAAGCATGCAAAAAAATATATAAATAAACTAACACCAAACAAACAAGTAAGATTTAATGAAGTACTACAATTTTAAAAATTGAAAAAACTTGGGGGAGTTCCAACAGTAATATGTAGAATACGTTTTATACAAATAACTACCATCAAAAACAAAGTTTAAAATAAAAGAACATGCACAAGGATTGTCAGAAAAAATTCCAGCAGGAAGCCGTGCACAATTCAAATTTTTTCTAAATAATTAAACAAACCTTTTAACAACTGTTCGAGAAGTAGAAGCACCTGAATTTTTAACACCCACTCCAATCACCTTACCGCTACGCAAAACAGACGGTGATTCAACAGGATTTGTGAATACCCTAGCACGACATGCTTTTTTATCGTTTCTGTTAAAAATAAAACATAAATAGTTAGATTATCTAAATTTTAAAAAGCACTTACAAATTACTACTCTGACGTAAATTCATTCTTAACCGCCTTTGCAATTTACTCTGGTTTAATCGATCACCTTGCGTCATCGATTCAACTTCCACGTTTTCATCCACTGTATCTTCCTCTTCATCATCTTTATCATCCAATTGCATGGTATCCACTCTCTTTAATATACCACTAACGTCATTTTTATTTAATTTTGATTTTCTAGTCAATGAAGAAATTTCCATACTGCTATTGTAACTGTAAACACCTCTTGTGTGCTTAATTGGTTCCACCATATTCAACTTAGCACGATATTCGTCTCCGGCTTTCCATAATTGAGCCTGATTGCTAAAAAAAAAATAAAAATTAAATTATGGTTATTTTCACCTACATATGTACAACAATTTACATAGGCACTAATAAATAAATATAATTCCGCTTTTTTACAAAATTACTTACTTCTCAAGCCAAACTTGTTGATGTGCAATAACAGAACCAGGACGGCACATACGAACCCAGGCAATTGTTTCACGTGCAGTGAATTTATAATGCTTCATAATGTAACACCCAATTAACGAACCAGTTCTACCTAAACCAGCTATAAAAAAATAACAAAAGTGATAATGAATCTTTTCAAAGAATACAGATCTAACCTTTGCAGTGCACAGCAACAGCTCCGTCGGTATTCTCACAGGTAGAAATAAACTGATTGACTATTTTATCACTGGGTGTACTTCCGTCAATAAAATATAAGTCTTTATGATCGAATCCCGCTTTAGTAAATTTGGAAGAATCATACATCTTCCTATTTAAACGTACGATTGTGGTAACATTATGACGTCGGAAGTAAGAAAAGTATGTCTCTGGTGAATGTAAAGGGTACCCATTATCAATTTTTGATCGATTATGTGGACCACAGAAACCAATCAACTTTCCAGGAACAATCCAATTTAAGTCCCCATTTTCGACTCGCTAAGATATGTTATAAATAAATACATCAGCTAAGTAGAATTCTATATAATCTTACCTCGTAATGTTCATATTCCATAAAATCAAAATCTTCAAAATTAAAAAACCCTAACTTGTGAGCTTTGTAAACTGCACACAAACAATCGTTAAGGGTTATTGTATATGGCATTCCAAGAGAAGCATCACGAAAGTTAATGTATGACAAACTGTTATATGCATTTAGCAATTTGTTAATTTTTTCAGGAGTGTAATTCAAATAAATAATCTGTAACAATAATTTGTATAAATTATAAAATATTAAGAGGTACAACAAATAATACAAATATAAAAACATATTGGCCTAGCATGATTGAATTTCTAGGTGCTTTCCTTAAAATTGCTAGCAACAATAAATTGTGATTAAAAATTATTCAATTCACCGAACAACTAATTCCAAAATAATACAATTAGTTTATGCGGATGCCCCCTAAATAAAATATTACCTAATACTTAAAAATTATAATTCCGTTTAATTCTTCTTGGGTCGTGAAATTGTTTACAGCATAGAACTCACACTGATGATAAGAAATTATAAAAAAATTCGTATCCTCAAAGTGAGTTCTACTCTATCAAACAATAATTTTTATATGCAGCTGTCTACATGCTACAGCAAAAAGCAAATTTTATCGCAGTGTAAGTGCTGTCGTAAGCACTTTTAATGCAGAGTAGTGTAATCATGTTTTATTTATTGATTTAGAAATTGCATGGGATTCCCCGTAGTATTAAAAGTATCAGGTTTACTATGTATTATATTTATAATGTACAGTTACTACAGAAAATATATGGACACTCCAGCAAAACTTTTTGGTCAATTTTTGTTAAAAATTTCATTGTCTTCAATTTTGTACCTACACATTTTTCCATTTTGTCGCCCCGTTTTTGACTGACAGCGACTTAAACAAGACTCTGTAAAATACAAAAAATATTATCATCTGTATTTCAGAAACGGTATGACAAAACAGGAAAATGTATATAAACAAAAATGTAGGGAATGAAATTTGCAACAAAAACTACTTATACATTTTACTATTTCGTTGCACCGATTTTGAGATACAGATGATAATACTTTTTGTACTTTACGGAGTCTTGTTTAAGTCGCTGTCAGTCAAAAACGGTACGACAAAATAAAAAAATTTATATAAACAAAATATGTATGTAGTTATGTTCAACGAAGGTAGCAATACACTACAAAGCGATTGGTACCAATTTCGTTCAACTTGAAGAGTACTAGATTCAAGCTTGGGCATCCCTGCCCGACAGGACTGCACCACTTGAGCTACAATGCATAGCTTTGGTTGGCGTACAAAGCACCATTTCTCTCGTTTGCGTGGGGAATCTCAGTTACGTTTAACTTGAGCTACGCAACTGATGTATTATGCTTATTTTGTTAGAATAAAAAAAGTGACATATTAAAATCAAGGTTAATGTTTTGGAGATCGGGAATTAATTTTTATTTTCAAAATGGAAAGTTCTATTGAAAAGATTATACACTACAACGTGGAAGTCTTCACAAGACTTACCCAGATATTTATCGTCCCAACTATTTGAACGAAACTACTACCTACTGATACTAATTTCTCCATATCGCTCCCTACTTTCCATTCTCAATAACTCAAAATCAGAGTTATTGCTACCTTTTGTTCTTTATATTGAACGCAACTTAAGCGTTGATAATGAATAATAAAATCCGGACACTCTTAAGTTAACAATGTAAACTGTACGTTTTGAAGACATTTTTTGTCATATCAAAATTCGGCTTTACAGTAATACTTACAAGACCTTTTTTGTTGCAAATTTCATTCCATGCATTTTTGTTTATATACATCTTTCTATTTCATCGCACCGTTTTTGAATTACTGTATAAGAATTTTTATGTGTTAAAAAAAGTCTTCAAAAGGTACAATAATTAATTATTATTATTAAAATAGGAGTGTGCAAACATTTTCCTGAGCCACTGTAGCAAAAACATCAAGCCATTGTTGTGGTCTAGAAAGAGAAAGTAATAATTGTCTGCATCGTAATAGCTCAAAATGCTGAATTTAAATTACTTTGTAATAATAAAATTACCCGTCAATAAAATTTTAATATTGGATAATTCTTATTCAACATAAATATCGATCAAATTATAAATAAATCAAATAATATGATGAGGTTGTTTCAATGTCCAACCAATTTTTATTAATGATGTAGGAAATTGATTACTTTGAATACCGGAAACATATTGCATGTTTGAAAAAGAAACTTTCTTTATAGAATTTAATTGTTATTACAAATTATATTACATAACTTGAAAAATTCGTTGTATTTCCCACCACCGATTAAAATAGCAAATTAATTAAAAAAAACATAGTGTGGGAATTTATGAGATATTTTCAAGTTCAAAGTGAAAGTATGTAAATAAAAATTAATTATTGTAAACAAAATCCAAAATTATAAAATATTTACAATTAATTTGGTAAAGTAAATATTAAAATTACATGCACTAAATTACGTTTGACGTTTTTTTATGTCAAGACCTCTGAAGATAAAAATCTGTTACCGCTATTTTTTTTATTTAATAATCTAACAGTTATAATAATTATCTCTCATTTTGTTTATATATTTTTAAAATTTATTATCAATTTTATGGAAAAATTTTCCTAAATCAGAAAAACATTTTAATGCAAAATCAGCAAGTTATGCTATTCCATCAATAATTAATTTATTATAATCATCACATTTTACGTATTTTCTGTTTAGCTAATCAATCGTTTTGCTAATTATTATTATTATTAAATTTCAAAGTTCGTAAAGCGTCGACAATAACAAGTTTTAATTAAATAATAAATAATCAATTAATTAATACTAAAAAAAATTATATAATTTGTGCAAAATAATTAGGTCATGTCAAAAAGAGTTTTCTTGAAAATCCAGATCAAATAATTTAATGCAGAACGCTGACGCATCGAAAATACATAAATTGATATGTTAAAAATATACTTTTTCAACCTACGGTAATAATTAACATAATTAAGTCAGAACATGTGTGCAAAAAAATTAGTAGCACAAACTTATTTTCGGAAAAGTACAGCATTGTTGTTGGTCTAAAACTCTTATTTTAGAAAATCACATTAAATAAAAATATTTTAGTTACGAAAAAAATATTATAGATCGGTCAGTTAAATTACATAAGGAAAAAATAAAATATAGGTTACCTAATACAGGTTTACTAAGTTTACTAGTAGGGTGCTAACTTTGCTAAATGCATAGTTTATAAATCGAACTTGAGCTTTACATTATTAAACTAGCAAACTATTTCAAAACCAAAAATAAATCATGGTCGATGATTTTTGATCAACATGAAGTATACAAATTGAAATTTAGCACCGAAGAATGGAAAAACAAAAAAAGTTTTGCTGTGACATTTCAAGAACAATCAAGCAGATTAAGGAATCTTCAACATAAGACCAGTCTAGCCGAAGCAGCTGCAATTGTATGAAATGTTATCGTTATTATTACTATTATAGGTAATTGATAAGAATTAAGAGCTATCAGTTTTTGCTATAATTGAATGATATTTTTGTTTGTAAACATTGAATTATTTATAAAAATAATTGATTTGTTAATTCCAATCAGTACAAAGAATTTTTATTAAAAAAATGTAATAATACCCTAAGAGCCAGTTATATGAAGGTCAAGTAAGAGTTGACTCATTATTTATCTTATCAAAGTTGTATTCGAGTAAGGATTAAACCCAGGTTTCGAATCTTCGAAATTTCGAAATTCGAAAAAAATCGAATTTTCATGTAAGAGAATTTTGATTTGAATGAAACAAACACCAAAAGGCTAAATTTTATAACTAATAATATATATAATTTATATATAAACTTCTGCATAAAAATTAGATTTTTCACCCTATTTTTGAAGAACGATTACTTCCCTTCCTTGACGGTCAATTATATTCGTTGAAGACAAAGTTAACCTAGATAAACTTTAACTCGAAGTTTATACAGTTGTATAACTGAAGATCGACCTGAATTAATTCTGAGATTTACAGTCCATTATTGGATCAAGATAGAATAAATTCTAATCTGAAAATAATCTTTCGTTATACAACTGACTAACTTTATAGAACCTAGACTGCATAAATATTACGTTCACAGCTAAATTAACAAGTTGTATCTTGATACTTACGATAGGATACCTAGCTACCTGAAGTTAAGGTAGGTCACCCAGTTTTATGGTAAAATAATAAATGGAATGATTTTGTGAACTCCGTTCTTAGAACAACACCATAGATAAAAAATTTGAATAGAAACCTTAAAATTGCTTTCAAAAATGCCAGTCCATGTGGAATGGACATCCCCTAGGTAATAGTGTTGGTGTACCTTTGGAGTGCACTAATTTTTCAAAATATTTCTAAACTGGTTGCTTTGGTAAATATTGCGATTTCTTGTTCTGGAGTGAAAAAATCAAATTTTTGATTAAAATTATAAGATAAAAACATGTTTTGATAACTGTTACATTTTTTGGATGTTTCTATTCCAATGTGAATAGATGACATGACACTTCCTGCATTACAAGATAACTGGGGGAAAATTAGTAATCGTTTACTCTTAGTGTCGAATATCGTAGTTAAAAATTGAAACTTGAATTTAAAATTTTAATTACTGTTTAGTTATTCCTTTCAATCATGAGCACCAATATAAGATCCCGTATCGTTTCAGCTGACGAGGTTACATAAATAAATGTACACATTATACATAGGCTCTTGAAGGGACAAAACATTCAGTGGTTACAATGTTGATTCGTTTAATTAAATAAGGTTAAATAATTAATTTGAAATGTAATCAACAAATTTGACCTTGAGAAAGCTAATTGTACGTTATCTTTCCAGCCCGTAACACAAACTAATAGAAAAGCTATTTAATTGTTGTTATATGGTAATTGATCAATGAAATAACCAAGATGAAACAATAGTAAATTTGCTATAAACAAAGCTGGTAGGAAGACTACCTACCAATCCGACACCAAGTTAAAATCGTAAAACAAAAAGTTACTTACAGCATACGAGCAGGCCAAAAATGCAGAATTTAATCTTTTCTTTTCGTCATATGTGGTATAATGCACAATGGTTTTCTTCTGCAAACTAGCAGCTTTAAACTTCTTGTTTAGTTTGGTGCAGTAATGATATAACATAGAAATGTTGAGAGGACCGAAATCACCAAAGAAGTTTTCGTAAACTAACTTTGTGTCAATACTGAAATAATGAATTCCTGTTGTCGATGTTGGCTTTTCATCGGTTTTAAGAGAAATAAAGAAAAACCGATCTGCAACAAGTAAGCAAATGTTAGCAGGATTCGTCACAAAAGAAGGTTTTTCACTTACCTTTAATAATTTCAACAGCACTTATAAGAATTTCGTCGTAAAATTTGCTCATGTTTACCAAACTTTTTAGTATACAACAAAACCACTTAAACCATAATGCAAATAGGAAATATTTATGTTACCTAGTAGTGTAGGTGTGTAAGCACTTTTATATTGTGGGCGAATAGCTGAATTTAATTAACAATCACACAAAAACTTTATTTTTATTTAATTTAATTTTAAAAATAAGGCAACACATTTGACTACGATTCGAGTTTGTTTTTATATTTTTAGCAGATTTTAACTTTAAAGCACAATTTATTACTAATTGGGTTATTTTTAAAACCCCTCGAAGTAACTGGAAGATAAAAGAGATAATTAATTAATAAAATATTCATTTCCACTGCTCGCGAACGTTAAGGAGTAAAATTCCCGTAACTTGAAATAATGGAATGGACTAAACAAGGAACAAACCAGATGTATAAATATGGATGAAACTAGAATACGTTTGCCAACCAACGTAAGCAGGAATTATAAACCAAACATGTTGAGAATCAAGTGGAAGTTTTTTCAATTGAATTATAAAAACCAAATTAAATATTTACACAATTACGCACTTAGCCACCTTTTAGCATAACCAACGATTTTTTCGAAATCGAGGCACTCGTGTAGTAAACTCGCGACGTTTTTCAAATCGACACTAACCGATTAACATCCCGATTAGGCAATTTTTTTAAATAGCTACCAACAATTTATTAGATATACCGAAATGTCAAGAAAATTTGTACACCCTGTACAAGTGCTTTCGGGCAACTTCTACTCACTTTTATGCAACCTTGAAGCAATTTTCGATTATTTACGCAATTAACCATAATATTTATTTAATCAAACTTTTATTGTTTAATAATTTTTTTTTTAAATTGACAGTAGCTTTCTAACCTATAAATCTTTAAACAAACGTTCCGTTCTAACTTCCTCCTACCATGCAATTGTTCTTAATTTGGAAGTAGTGAAAGGGACGGAAGGGAAATGTAAAAAGAAAGTTCACTTTAGTAATCGCTAATAATATTTTTTTACACGTAAAATAATGAATAAAAACACGTGAATTTTAATTATCACAATGATAAGAAGTTCAAATAATTTTTAAAATTTTTGTGTACGAATAAACCATGAGTAAGAAATTTGTCGAAATGAAGAACCATAATAAACATGAAGCTATCGAAAAAGTAAACCCAACAATTTATGTGGTTTTTGTTTCGTTGCTGTTGGATTTACTAGCATTTACGATGATTTTACCATTGTTGCCTTCTCTGTTGGAACATTATCGTTTGAATGATAGTATGGGGCTCTATTCGTGGTTAACCCAGAAGGTTTATTATTTTCAAGAATTTGTTGGTGCACCAGAAAAATTCAATTCTGTTCTGTTTGGCGGATTTTTGGGGTCGATGTTTAGTTTTTTACAATTTATAGCATCCCCTATTGTGGGTGGAATATCAGATGCTTTCGGAAGAAAGGTGGTTATGATTACTTGTCTTGTAAGTTGTCTTCGCTAAACGTAATCTACTGAAATTTATTTTTTGAATTTTTAGATAGGAATCTCTGCATCGTACATTTTATGGGCTTTGTCCAGTAACTTAGCCTTGTTCATCCTGGCCAGGTTTATAGGAGGAATTAGTAAAGGCAACGTTTCTCTTAGTATGGCCATAATTGCCGATGTATCTTCGATGAAAATGCGAGGTTTTGGAATGGTAACTTTTTGTTTCTGTTAGTGTAATTTTTATAAGCATTATTTTTTAGGCACTGGTTGGAATAGCGTTCTCGTTAGGTTTTATAGTCGGACCATTGATTGGTGCTGCTTTTGCAGTCTGGGCTCGAAGTAAAACGGGGGAATGGTTTGTCGTGCCTGCTACATTTGCTTTCTTTCTCTCTTTACTGGATTTAATTTTTTTTGTAATTTATTTTAAAGAGTCTTTACCGATCGTAAGAATGCAAATATTAGTAGTTATACATTTTTATAAACAATTTTTTTTGTAGGAAAAACGTACAAAAAATCTGTTGTTTAGTCTAAAAAATGCAAAAGCTTTAATAGACGTAAGAGACTTGTTTGAATTTCGTGCAATAGAAACAACCCCGAAAGATTCCATTGAATTAAAAAAGTTGGGGCAGGTATATTTTGTGTATTTGTTTATTTATAGTGGATTGGAATTTACGTTAACATTTTTAACACATCACATTTTTAATTATAACTCCATGCAACAAGGGTGGATGTTTTTCAGTATAGGTAATTCGAGTTTGTTGCAAATTTTTCAATTTATACATATTGCGTTTTTTATAGGGATTATAATGGCCTTCATACAGGGTGGTTATGTCCGGAAACTTCCTCAAAATAAAATACATTCTACAGCTGTTTATGGTTTATGGCTCATCATTCCTTCCTTCGTGTGTATTGGTTTAGCCAAACACATCTGGACTCTTTATCTGGGTTTATTATTATTTGCAGTGTGTAAGTAAATTTTTTGGATAGCAAAAGCAAAATTTATTTGAGTTTTTAAATCGCTTTAGCTACTGCATTGGTGGTTCCATGCATGATGACCATGGCTTCCTCCTACGGATGTTCTCAACAGAAAGGCACAGTTATGGGCATTTTTCGTTCTCTAGGAGCTCTGGCTAGAGCTTTGGGACCAATACTTGCAAGTATTTCTTTCTGGAGTTTAGGAGCTTCCATTACATATTTAATTGGAGCTGTCGCTCTCTTATGGCCAGTTTTAAAAATGAAAAAAATTATTTAGGCCTAAATATTTAATATTAATTAAGTCATTCAGTATTAAGTTATGAAGTTCTGGAGTAGTATTATTTTATATTTCAAAGCATCCAATGCTTTGAATTTATTATTTTGCAATTTTTAATGTGAAGATTGCAAATTATTTGGAAAAACTAACATCACTAATTGCACGTGATAAACATTTATCAGGTAAATATTTATTAAAGTAATTAACATTAAGCGGAATTTTTATGTAGAACAAAAGTATTATATTATATAGAAACATATTTTACAATTTTTTTAAATAAATTTATATTGAAATATCTCCTTATTTATTTTAGAGCAAAAATCCTAGCTAGAGTGTAAAGTTCAAAGTAAAAATAAAATTTCTGCGCCCCTAGATAGAAAATCATACGGACGACACTGTGCTTGCTCTAGCTTGTTTGACAGATATCACTGTTTCTGTCAAGTGTCGCCGAACCTGTTTGAGTTAAGGTTAAGTAGTTCAATAGATTATAGAATATTATTAAGTAGATAAATATAATTAACTAATAAATTAAAACCAGCCTTAAAGAAAAATTACTTCACTTAAAAAAATGTTTTCCAAGTCTTTAATTTTCAAGTTGGCCCCAACAGCCAACGTTCGGCACTTACACTGGAAAGATCCAATTTACCAATACTGGCAACAAAGTAATTTGAACACGATGCATTTTCAACGATCTCTACCTCGTTTACCAATACCTTTGCTTGATCAAACGTGCGACCGTTATTTGGCAGCTCAGAAACCACTTCTCAACACAGACCAGTTTAAATACACCGAAGAGAAAGCTACCGAGTTTAAAATCACAAGTGGGAAACCTCTTCAAGAAGAGTTGATAGAAACTGATAAAAAGAATCCCACAACGAGTTATATTTCTGAACCGTGGTTTGATACATATTTGCGAGATCGCAAACCATTACCCATAAATTATAATCCAATTTTAGTTTTTTTAAATGATACCAAGAGCGATTACAATCACCAAATATTAAGAACAGCTAATATGCTCATAAGCTCACTCCGATTTTATAAATCTTTGAAACATAACATTTTGGATCCGGAAGTTTTTCATATGAATCCTAAAAAAAGTGATACAGATATGTTTAGGTTCTTATGTTCTTTGGCACTTCCACATTTTTCTTGGTACGTAGCTTATCTACACAATGCATATCCTTTAGATATGAGCCAATATTCTAATTTGTTTTTTTCAACTCGGATTCCTAAAATCGATAAAGATGAAATTAAATGTCAAGATAGTGGTAGTCACGTTGTTGTTCAGCACAAAGGAAATTTTTATGTTTTTGAAATTTTTGATAAAGATGGTTTTATTCTACCCGCAGAAGTGATATACGGAAACTTGAAAACAATTGTTGACACAGAACAAACAGCCGCTGAATTTCCTCTTGGCGTTTTGACAACACTCGATAGGAATGACTGGGCTCAACTTCGTGAACATTTACTGGGCCTGAATAATAAAGAATCTCTCGATTTGGTTGATTCTGCCATTTTTAATATTTGTTTGGACGATGAAGTTGTGGGCACAAATCCAGTACCTTTATGTCGTCAATTTCTTCACAGTGATGGAACGAATAGGTAAGCACATGTAACAATCAACACCAGAGGCTTGATCAATTTTTTTAGGTGGTTTGATAAATCATTTTCGTTAATCATGTCGAAAGATGGGGTGGGTGGTATCAATTTTGAACATTCTTGGGGCGATGGAGTTGCAGTTTTGCGTTATTTCCAGGACATTTATGAAGATTCAACCGAGTCACCTTACCTTTTCCCAACCAGTACACCCGATATAAACAAAAATACTGTAAGGAAACTGGGTAGGTAAATATAAAATGTTAGTGTTTTTCCTAAAATTTTATTTTTTTAGAATTTAATTTGGACGATAAAATGAAAAATGCGATTAATGAAGCTACAAACAACTACAAAAATTTATGTAAATCGTTGGATATCAGTGTTTTACAAATGGAAGGCCTCGGAAAAACTTTATGTAAACAACATGGGTTGAGTCCTGATGCAGTTATGCAATTAGGTTTCCAGGTTTGTTGATTTTAATATGTACCACTAGCAGAAATTTCCCAGTAATTCCCCCCATTAAACCATGGTTGCTTAATCCGGATTGGGGAATGTCTGTAATCCTGTTTTACTCCGACAGTATGTGAAAGTTTCAAACTCTCCCCAGATTCGAACTAAGCACCGTAGTCAGCAGTTGACTGTCCCTTAAATCACATGCAAAAAAATGGGGTACGGTAGTCCTGCTTCCAGGGCCGTGCTAAGAGGATTGGAAATAAAATTGATGTGATTGTTCAAATAAATCTCCTTGACTTTTACAAAAATCCGTGAAGGGAGAGATTTTACACAGCCTAATTTTAGGATGCTAACTACAAATTGACTGGACGTTTTGCTGCATCATACGAGTCTTGCAGTACTGCTGCATTTAAGCATGGTAGAACTGAGACAGTACGACCTTGTACTACCGCAACGGAAGTAAGAGAAACTCCCACAATTTAATTACAATAATGTTAAAAACTTGTGGTTTTTTAGGCCTATTGTCTGGAAGCTAATTCAAAAAATTCGCCGTCGGGTACAAATTTGCGTCAGTTGATTTTAAATTGTTCCAAGATGCACAGTCAATTAACAAAAGAAGCTGCAATGGGTCAAGGGTTTGACCGGCATTTATATGCGTTACGTTTGATTGCTGAAAAAAATAAAGTTAAAATGCCAGCTATTTTCGAAGATCCTGCTTATAGTGCATTGAATTATAATGTAATTTCTACTAGTACATTGGCTTCGCCAGCCGTTTGGGCGGGAGGATTTGGTCCCGTTGTTCAAGATGGTTACGGAATAGCGTAAGTGTTTGATTTATGACACTCAGGATTTACATCTTATTTCTTGTATTTGCAGTTATACCATTAAAGAAAACGATTTGGGAACACTTGTTACTTCTTATCCTCCCCATGCAAGTGGACAGGATTTTGTCGATGCCTTAAAAAGATCTTATGAACAAATACTTGAAACTTTAAGCTGTAAATAAGAATTTAATGAAATTTTTTATAGATTTATTGGAGTTTTATATAATAAAATGGTTATGAAGTTAATTTTGTTGTTTATAAAATGGTAGGAGGCTGATATAAAAGATATGATAATACACAATTTTTTTATTTAACATCATCGAACTTCTAAATTTTCTATTACAACTTAAAATAAAAAAGTATAAAATTTTGTATTTGGACTAATAAATTTCAAGACAAATGCTAGACGATCTTGTAGTTTTAATAACTTTTCACAATATAAAATATTAATTAAACAAAATAACAATAATTTGCTCTATATATACAATAAAATAATTTTATATAACCAAAATTTATCTTAATTAATTGGTAACTAAAGTAAATGGTAAAAAAATGATAAGTTTTTATAAATGTTCCTACCAATAATGTATTTTGAATTTTGTTACATAAATACTACTGGTACTGGCCATAACAACTTATTATATTAATTTTTAAATTCTAAACTTTGGTGGAAAATATACCGGATGCTCTATTCTAAGTGCCTTAAAATTGCAATCTCAATCGTTATAAGAGAGGTGATTAAATGGGATGAATTATTTCATTCGGAATTCCATCTTTTTTAAAAATTAATTTGTTATTGTTTAGCAAGAAGTAATTATGTTACTCTCAATAAATATCGGATATTAAATTTAAATGTAAATAATTTATCCATTGCCTCATGACTCAACGAAAGGAAAATATTATTGAATAGTTGATATTAAATAAACGAGTTCCTGAACTACATGGAATGTTTTAAATTTAATTGCATAATTAAATCTGTTTGTTATAATAAGCGAAATCCCCATGCCATTTTTCAATATAGAGCACCCTGTAGAATGGAACAGTATAAGGTCGAAATGATAGAAGAAATTTAAGAAAAATCAAAATAAAATTTCACACATTTTGTATTAGCAATTTCCACTTATCTATTGAAAAAAAATTATTTTTTCCCTTCAGCAAAAAATACTGATCTAGAAAATACTGCTTCAAAGTAATTTAAATCTTTTTAATTTTCAAACAAAAATTTATAGAAGCTGCCTTCATAGTTGAACAAAATTATTTGATCAACGCAACAAGTAAATTAGCTTGAAAAAGGGCGGTCTACGAAATAATTGTTTTTAAATTTGAAAAACTTTCAATTCTTTAATATTAAAATCATAAATAAAAAAACATTCAAGACTGGTCTATGCAGAATTGTTTACATTCTCCAGTCTTAATAAAAATTGAGTGCAATCCTCATTCGTCACAAAAGCTACCCTGGAGGTAATTAGTTTTTTTCAGTGCAAAAAATAAAGAAATTATGTAAGCTTAAAAACCAGCAGTGAGGTAGATTTTGTAAAATTACCCAAATTTTATTAGTAAATTTGCGAAAAATAGTGACCCCTAGGTAGCAGTTGCTTTGAGAATATTATCAGTAGTGAAGTCAGACTGGATTTAATCACATTGAGTACACAATGACGTCACACTGATAATCTATCTTAGGGAATGATGAGAAACTATTTAAAATATCTAAAGAACTTCCTGTGCAAGATAAATTTTTCAAAACAAAACATTCCAAATAATGTAGAATGAAAAGCTAGAAATGAAAAGAATTACCTACATAATTAATGGAAGATATTTTGTGATAAAAACTATAAAATTCACTTAATCACTAAATTTTTTTATAATACAAAAACTTTTAAACCTAAACTTTAGTAAGTTAAGAGCCTCAAAAAATGTCATTTTGAAAAATAAATCTTAAAAATAAAAATCACAATAAGTTAGGTGGACGTTACACCTTTTCTAGCTACCAGTAAATTTAAAACAGGATGTTTTCTGATATAACTTACAGCTTTTTTATGAGTTACCATCGTGAAGTCGTAACCATTACACTGTAATATCTTATCGTGCACCCGCAAACCACTTTTCGAAGCAGGACTATCATCGTGCACTTCAGTCACATAAATTCCCTTTAAAAAATATTCAATTACATACATCAACAACACGAAAACCCACTTACTTACATTATCTGTGTACCCTTGAGGGCTCTTACGATAATCTTGGTCGATACCTCCTCCAATCTTAAAACCACATCGCATTACCTCACCATCTATTTCTTTATGTAAGGTAATTGGAATCTAAAAAACGAATTTCTTGATAACAATGACTCACAACTTGAAAATATTTGTCAATCACATATTTTACGTGCAATTTAAAAACTATTGCTAACTTACGCTTAAACATTCCATTGCCGTACCGGCCTGGTGCTGAAATGCCATTTTTGCACACATCTTGGCAGCTTTTTGTATTCGAAATAAGTGCAAAACCTTTTAATATAATAAGAAGTAAGTCCTGGTTGATGTTTCTCACAGTTGTCAGAAAACAAGTTGACTAATATGAAAAATTTATGACGATGCACGGTAGATGGCGCTACTCCCGTTTTTGGAACTAATAGTATATTACATTATAAGGTAGTCAAGAGCACACACAAGATCACGAACAATTAACTAATTAATAATTATCACAATAATACAGTTGTGTTAAATAATTTTATTAATAATACTTTTTATACAGTAATTATTATGACTAGTGAACACTTCGTTAAAATGGACATGAAATTTCTCAATTTTTTTTATTTTGGTTTACCAAATACTACATTTCGCCTTTGGGTTCATCGGACTTCCCAAAGGGCAGTTGTAAGCTTTTGAAAAATCTTCTGAGTTACTAAGAGTACCAATCACTCTAAAAAGTAAATTTTTAAAAACTATTTTGCAAAATTATTATCTCATCAGATTACCTAAACTGTCCTGGTGCATGGACGGCAGTTTTAATTTTATTCCTGGTTGCTTCTGGTCGTGACGAGCCACACCAAACCTGTACAAGATTTAAAAATTAAGTTTAAAATTATTTATAATAAAGTAATTTACTTGAGCAAAATTTAAAAAAAACAATTGAGTGTTTGTCAAATTTAACCCTGGTAATGTTTCATCTGCTTTAGGATTGTCTTCAAACCATTTTGTGTAAGCCTGAAAATAATAAATAAATAATCTTTGATTAATTAGTGAAACGATAAGCTAACTCGAAATGCTTGTTTTATTCCACCGTTATCCGCAATGTTTTCACCTTGCGTGGTTACTCCGTCCACTTGAATTTGAACATCCGGAACAATGTATTTGTTATATTGATCTAAAATGAACTCCAAAATTTTACTTCTATCCAAAAAATATCTAACTGATATTACCGATTAAGCATTGGGCTCTCTCATGGAATTCTTCTATTGAGCTGTCTCTCCACCATCTCAATAAGTTTCCTTCTTGATCGAACAAACGACCTTTATCGTCAAATCCATGAGTGATTTCGTGTCCAATTACAACTCCTATGCCTCCATAATTTAAACTACGAGGAAATGATTTCTGATAAAAGGGTGGTTGCAATATGCCAGCAGGAAACACTAAAAGTTAAAATTCGATAATTCGAAAAATGAGATTTTATAAAAACTTACTTATTTGGTTTTTATTTCTACTGTAATATGCATTAACCACTGCGGGAGGGGTATTCCATACAGTTTTGTCTACCATTTTGCCTAGTCTTTCGTGTTCTGTTCGAGTTAGATGCTACAAATTAGAAAATATAATTTAAAAAATCTGATATGACCATCGCATAACTTTCCGAATTACTAAAAATAATTCCCAATTTACCTTGTATAGAAAAAACTAAAACACTAAATCTTATCAGAGCATCAGCATTAATCGTCAAAAACATTTAGAAAATTGAAATAATAGGCAAAAACTTAAAATTTAGATTTTTTTTATAAATCTTATTGAACAAAAGTTGTAGGTAATTTGATACTGATAATTTCTTGTTGTAATAAACTTTTACCTATTTCATTAGATTTCGAAGTTGTGATAGATTATGTTTTATCTCTTCAAGTAAACTCCCCCGTTCCCCTATACGAATTCACTCATCTTCAATAGGCTTTGTGCCACAACAGATTAAAACTTAAATTTAAAACTTTGAGTGATTTTCGTTACTTCGTTTGGTTGCTACCGTGTTCACAGACATACATAAGCACACCCACACACACCCATACATCATACAGACATTTTTCGAAAATAGTAAAAATGGTTTAAGGGAACTTCAAAACATAAAAATTTTTCCTTTCCTAACTAAGGAATTATCGAATTGATCTTACCAGTAAAACACTAAGAATATTTTCGAAGTAATAATTTCGTCTGATTTTAACGTCAAAGTACCGTTCCCGTAAAATCGCCGTATTTAATATAAAATCTGGATATCCAATACGTAATCTCATTGCTTCGAGTTTCAATTGAGCAATTCCTTTAGTTTCTTCGTCCAACCAATATGATTCGGCTAATATTTCACTGAAGGAATTTCTTATTTCGTTTGTCATTTCCAACGTCTAAAAATAATTGAATGCATATACATTTTCAAAATCTGACAAAATAACTTACATCATTTTTGCTGTTCTCGTCAAAATATTTTTGGACAAATAAACTCCCAACAGTCATTCCCATATTTGAATTAACTTGAGTTACGCAAGTTTGCCATCTCGGTGGAGATTTTTCCCGTCCAAATATAACATAATAAAATCTAAAAATTGTAAAGCAGTAAAATTATTTATATTCAAATAAGCATTTTACCTTTGTTTAGCTTCGTGAAACCTATTGTCAAGATTATTAACTCGATGACGAACAAACCTCCACAAAATGTAGTTGGCCACAGTTCTAAAATTATTTCGTTACATTTTTTGCAATGGCAAAAATTCAAAAAATTACCTTGGTGGCGTTTGGGCCAGCAAAATCATTAAGTCTTGCAAGTAATCCAAACAATAGCAAATAATAATTTGGGTAGGATCTACATCTATGTTCATGATTATGTTTAAGTATCGAATCCAGTCCACCTGCGGAACAATAGTTTGTAGTTCTCCAATAGTCATCCTCATGTAAATCTCTGAAACGTTTCGTCTTTTGTCTTGAGTTGCAGTAATCTACAAGAATATACTTAGAAATTACAGAATCATTTTGGGATAAAAACCCACCTTGGCTAAATTTGTTTCAAAATCAATCATTTGGTCAACATCTCTAGTGGCATTATTTATTTGGGCTCCAAGTAAATTGGCAATTGTTATCATGTAAACCCGATATGCTTCCAAGTATCGTATATTAGATTCTACCAGGAAGTAGTCTCTGGTTGGTAAACCCAATGTTGTTTGGTCAAACTAAAGCATTAATCGTTACTTCGTAAAAATGATTAGGTATTCATCTAAGGTACCTGTATCAGATATTCTCCAGAATTTTTGATATCTGGTCCAACCCATTCGGATATCAAAATGTCATTGTTGTACAATCTTAATTGGCCCAAAAGCCAAACCAAGTCGAATTCTTCTTCGATCCAATTATACTCCAAAACAGGCCAACCTTTCAGTTTTTTCAATAATTTCAAAAGGGGTTTTTCGGCTCGATGATCTATGATGTCTGAAGAACAACTTCACTATTAAGTAAAAATTTAGAGTACTAGAAAGTACCTTCGTTTATACAGGACATGTATAAATTTGCTGCCTTTCTTACGGGATCATCTGCATCCGGTGTGGAATCTTCCTCAAATAATTCCTTGGATATTCCGTTATCTGGATTTGTGTTGGAATGGCTAGGCTGTTATGAAAAACTTTTGTAGAACTGGGCTAATTAAAGAATATTTTTATTTAACTACCAGGTGCGTCTTGGCGTCTTGTTCCAATAGCAAATCCCTTAGGACTACGTCGAGATTTTCCCGCAAAATTTCAAAAGTATCGAATGCTGCTTTATCTGGAGGTATGGGATGGTAAGTTTCCCAATTTCCACATGCAAATTTATAGAAATCCTGACATGGATCAATGAACTTGTTCATGTAACTCAGCATTGTGTGGGCTGCAAAAATAAAATTGAAAAGTTGTTGTGGTGTGTAGGAAGAAAGGCAAACCTTGGGTTTTTCGGATTTCCGAAGGCGAACTGCGATCTTTCCAAAAGTTGTGATGATTTTCGTATTCATCGGTGGTGGATGTAATTTCACCTTCTACGATGTCAGTTTTTCTTATTCTTTTTTTATGGTGACTAACTTCGTTTTCTTTTTTCATTGGAATATGCCAAGGTCCATCTTGGTTGTATCGATAATTTTCGGTCAAGTTTTGCTAAAATTTGAAATTTGAATCAGGAGCACTTAAATAAAACTTCTTACGTTAAAAACTGGAGCATCTCTTTGATTGATTTCTCTAGTTTTTCGTTTGCGTGGTTCATATTTTTCGTAATCGGAAACGGGGTTGCTGGGAGGGATGTAGGAAGTCCTTATATAACGTAGAATATGTTTTTCCTCTCCATCCATAATTTCTCCATCATCAAAATTAGAAAATGCTAAATAATGAAATTATTCTAAAGATTCTGCGGTTATATGTGGTCCCACTTACAATGTTTTGTTGGTGCAGGCTCAGTTTGCGATAGTGATTGATGGATATGTGTTAATAATATTGCAAGAGCGATGATTGATAGCAGAATTAAAGGCAAAAAAACTAAATATTTTAATTTTGTTTGCCAAGTATTCTCGTGGCCAACGTGCCATCTAAAAATGGTAAATAAGCGCTAGTAATAAATTAGAACTTATTAAGTGTAATTAAATTTTTACCTAATTCTTCCTGATTCACCGTGTGGTGCTAATCTACAAGAATGCCACTTTGTTTTCTTTTCCATTTATTAAACTATACAACTAAACTTCACACAGTCAAAATAGTGAGAAGATGTGATGAATTTGACCTTTATTTAATTCATAACTGGGTCATTTTGATTTAAACTTCAAATAAAATGATTTAAAGATGTACACCACGCGTAGTTGTTTTTCTTTAAACTATTTTGTAATATTATAGTCAAGGAATAAAAAGTACGTTAACGTTTGATAAAAAGTAGTAAATAACTGACGTTTGTTGATCAAGATATTGTTTATGAGTTAATTCAACTGTTTCAATTATTTGTTATTGGCGGGAAGTTTAATTTAAAAAAAATGTTAGTTTTGATTTAATTGTGATTGGCTAAATTATTATTACATAGTTAATTTTTTTTTTAAATCAGTAGCAAATTTCTGTTACAAAATTTGCTCTCGTATCGTTAATCTGAAGATTTTATTTAATAAAAATCAAACCTTGAAACTTAATTTTATTATTTTCAAAAATAATTAAATTTTTTTTTGTTTTTGAAAAATTCGTCTAATACGGACCAGGTAACCATGACATAAACACGCACATAACCTCAGATTACAGTATGGAATACAGCTCTTCGTTCGTTAAATAATTTATTACTTTTTAATACATTTAAATTGTTCGGTTGTGATTTAAAAATAGAAATTCAATTTCCACAATGAATGATTTACGAAATGTAGGTATTGCTGTTTTTAAATATTTGTGTGTAATAATTTTATTGTAGTTCAAAGATTTTTTGATGGTTTACAATTCGCTCACTGAAATTTGCTTTAAAAGTTGTGTCGATGTAATCAACAACAGAAAATTGGAACCCCACGAGATAAAATGTGTTGACGAATGTTCTCAAAAGTTTATCAAATTAAATCATCGATTTATGGGAGCATACGTCAAGTATCAACAAGTACGAACCCAAAAATTAATAGATGATGCCAATAAAGAATCAATAAAATTAAGTGAAAATGAAGATGTAAATATAAATAGTGATACTACGTTAGTGGAATCTGCCAACGTAGAATAACCTAGTTAATAAAATGTGTTATACAGGGTCAATTTCGTTAATTTAGCATGAACATCCTCGTTTGCTAAATGTACACCAAACTTTTTGAAATTAAAGACTGTTGTAATTTATACATATTTGCTTATTTGCCAAAGTAATATTTACAGGGTTCTGGAAAACCTGGAATACTCAGCAAAATTAAGACGTTGACTCAGGGAAACTTTCTTTTTAAAACTAAGAAACAAAATATATTTGAACAATGAGTGGGAACCCCGATTTGATTATTTTACCTGAGACTATCAAATTTGCTGTGGCACAGCCTACTAGCTGGCAGTTAATTAAAGTGACCAGTAAACGGACAGCTTTTATTACTACCTTTGCAAGTAAAATGACCCATCGGTAGTCAGTTGTATAACCGAAGATCATTCTTGGATCAGAGTTAGCTCAGTTTTTAGCCAATCATAGATCATAATTTATTCCTTGAGTTAATTCCAATCCAAAGGTGATCTTTCATACATATATAACAAACCCTTAGTTGCCAATAATTTCTACCTTTAATTATAACAGTAGCGCATAAGCCAATCCTGGGGAATTTCTAGAAATATCTGTTGTAGTTAAAAATATTATTGACAAAACTGTTTTGGATCAAAATATTGCATCCAGTGAATTTGAATTTCATGACTACGGTGTCTTTCGTTGTGATAGGTCGACTAAGATTAGTGGGGGGGAGTGCTAATTGCAGTTCGTAATAGTCTTGGCTCCTGTAGATTGATTAGCACATCTGGCACAATTGAAAATGTCTTTGTTCAAGTATGCAACGTTATTTTTGGAGCAATATACTTGCCTCCATATAGTGATGATGTTTCATCATACCAAATGTTTGGAAATTTTGATGGGGTCTTTGATTGCTTTCATCAGACAAAGCTTTTGATCTGTGATGATTTTAATCTTCCTAAAGCCAGATGAGCGTTCGATGGCACTAATGTAATATTTTAACAAGTCACTTCACTCGGAGCTCTATTTTGGTTATCTTGCCAAAATGGAAAATAATATACATGCTTCCCGAAGGCCTTTGGCGACATGTTAACAATTCCAAAAACATTAAAGATTTTCCAAATTTAATGTTTTTAAGTGATAATGTCTTCAACTCAGGTCAGCACTGTGTTGATCTATTCGCAGATAATTTCTCGAACGTATATAACGATTGTGGCCATTCGAACTCTTCGGAGAGGACTTTGGATTTTGAATTTCTTAAATTATCTGAAAGCATGGTTTTTGATGCTATTTATAAATTGGCTGGTAGCTTTAACTCTGGACCAGATGGTATTCGATCTCTGGATTGGTTGTGGAGGGCAAACCGAAGTTCGCATGCACTCAGGCTATAAAACAGGCCCATTATGCTACCTACGATTGTTATAACAGCCCAGGTATTTTAGAGGGCGGTGTGTCGCTAATACTGGCCATGTTAGACCAGAAGTTCCCCAACATGGATCCTCTTTTTGACGCTAACGATGGGCAGTTGCAAAGCATATGCTCCATCGTTTCGTCTACTTCATTACATCCACGACAGATTGGGCTGTCAACTAGTCTCATTAAGTGCAGGTGTTTATTAGCTTGCAGTGTCCTGTGAGAAAGCCAGCAATAATATGCAGGTTACCCGGGACAGCTGCAGGTAGTATTTTGCATGTTTTTCTGAGGGAGAACGTCGGTATGCAGTTGATGTGTTTCCTTCCTTATGATGTGGTGGGTTTGCCGAGCCTAGCCTCGCCAACTTATCAGCCCTTTCGTTGCCCTCATTACCTGTATGCCCTTTTGTGTGTTGATATCACGTTCAGTGCCCGGATACACTGCAGCATCAGGTTTGAGATGATCTTATGACGACCAAGTACCATAAGAGCATTTCTGCTCTCTGTGAATATTTGAATTGTTTTGCCCAGGATATCCCTTTCTTGGACTGTTTCCGTACAGTGCAGTATACCCATAAGCTCCGGAGGCATATCTACTAGCGTTGGACTTGTATCCAGCTGAAGTTCAGAGGGGTATTCCCTCTTTGTAAACCCACTTATAATTTATTTAAGTTGTCTCTAGATAGCGGTTGTTTCCCTCAATCTTGGAAAGAAAGTTTTATTAATCCAATTTTCAAAAAAGGCTATATAAGTAATATTCCCAATTATAGGGGGGTATCGATTCAATCAACAATACCAAAAATGCTTGACAAATTGGTATCTGATCAATTGCGAGAAGCTTGTAAGCTTCTTATTGTTGAACAACAGCATGGTTTTTCCACGGGTTGTTCTACATCGACTAATTTACTAACATTTGTTTCGTATACTCTTGAGGCATTTGAAGAGCATAAACAGGTTGATACTGTCACGTAAATATTGATCACACTGTATACAAATAAAATTATAGTTGATATATAAAATAGCATTTAATATCCGGTGTGATCAATGATGAAGCAAAGTACAGAAAGAAGTGCATTGCCCTGCTGTACAAGCAATATCAATAACCAATGAGATCATTATGAAAATAATTAATTACACCAATCAGAAATAATATTATAAGTTTAGATTTAAGAGGGAGGAATGCCATAAAAAATGTATACGGTCACTAAGACGGACAGTCTTCCGGTAAATTCGGTTTTACGATAAGTGACAATACCGTTTATACTAACTTTGCACAGGCTTTTGAAGGTGCTTCTCATGTGGCGAAACTCTCCTCTCTCGGCTTAAATTCATCCATGCTGAAATGGTTTAGCAGCTTCTTGATTGGTAGAACACAAAAGGTCTGAATCGATAACTTTCTATCGTTGACTATTCAAGTATCATCTGGCGTTCTGCAAGGTTCTCATTGAGGTCCAATTCTTTTCTAATCATTCATAAATGATATTGGGAAGTTTTTGTTGAATTCTCATTTCTTATTGTTTGCTGACGATCTGAGAATTTTCAAAGCTATGAGGTACATAAGAGATTGTTCACTTTTACAAGAAGATCTTAACTATTTAATGATCTTGAGCTTAATTTTGAAAAGTGTTCAGTGATCTCTTTTACAAGAAGTCTCAGCACTTCATTCTGTTACAATATCAAACTGATGATCTTGGTGTTCGTTTAGATATTGCTTTCATTCGAAAGCCATATTCTAAATACATGTAACAAAGCTCTTCAAAAACTTGGTTATATTCGTTGTCAGTTCTTGCATTTCTCTGCAGCTACAGTAAAGATTCTGTACTTTGCTCTTGTTCGGTCTCATCTTGAGTATGGATCGTGTATCTAGTCTCCATACTACCAAGTTTATATCAAACTAGAGAGGGTTCAACACATTTTTGAAATACATGAATTTCAAACGTAGATTTCCATATGGACCGTTCATGGCCACATATAGCTCATCTGTTGAGAATACTTAATCAAATTACGACAAAACCACTTGGCTATGCATTTTCTTGTTCGATTAAGAACTCTGGGTCCCAGGATGGCATCATTTGTTTACCAACATTCCTGTTGCCGAAAGATTGCCATTAGTTTAAGAATGTTGAGAACTACTTGATTAGATCCCACTGATATAAACAATATATTAGATTTACTAAGCGATCACTTAGCCGAAGCTAAGATGATGTATTAGAGATCAGGGAATTTAATTAATGGGGTGGTTTCTTGTTGTCTTCCTCATAGCCTACAGATCTATCTGAGGCTTTAGATCACAGCAGTGTATTCGACGCGACCAAGATTTGATCTGCAGTTATCCGTTTCCCAGTAGGCTTTACGTCGTACTCCTGGTTATCTTTCTCCAAATGCACCTTTGGAGGTATATACAGCACTACAGGCCTAGTAGGCTCATGGCTTGGTTTATCACCTGGTTTCATTTCTTCCTGTCCTTTGCCTTCTCTTCCCACTCTCTCACGTTTAATTCAGTCAAGTCTTCCTGTACTTCTCTACTCCATCTGGTTCTCGGTCTTCCCTTGTTCCTTACACCACCGAAATCAGATTTCTAGATACTCTTTGGAGTTCTTCCGTCACTCATTCTCACTACATGACCTAGCCATTTAATCCTCTGTGGTCTGTGTCTTCACTACGTTCACAATATTTGGTTCGCCATACAATTCCTTTAGTTCGTTGTTTGTTATTCTCAACCATTTGTCCTCTACTTGTTTTCCACCAAAAATCCTTCTCAGGATCTTCCTCTCCCATACCTCCAACATAATTTTTTCCTGATTTCTCAGCATCCATACCTCGCAACCATAAATCACTGTTGGTCTTATTACAGTCTTGAATAATCTCAGCTTACCGCCGCCAATCTTGCCTTCACTTCAATCTCGTTACCTGGTTTTTTTGAGATGACTGTACCCAAATACGTGAACTTTATTTCTTCAAAGGTTAATACTTTGTCCTGGTTTATTTTAATGTTCAGTGCTTTATTCGCTTCAAAAGGCTTTTCCCATATCATATATTTGGTCTTGTTCTTATTTAACTCTAGCCCGATTGTCCCTGCTGCTCTTAACAATCTTTTTGTAGTCTCTTATAGTTCATTTTTTTTTCTCGTCAATATCGTCAGGTTGTCTGCAAAAACCAAACACTGGTGTTTTCGCTGGTTGATTATTCCAGTTCTATAGATTTTCGCTTCTCTTATCACTTTTTCTAGTGCAACGTTAAACAAAAGCGATGACAGTGGGGGTCTCCCTGTCTCAATCTCATTTTTACTTCAAAGCCTTTGGATATATGAGTCCACTAAATGCAAAAGTGTGTATATGCAAAAATTTCAAAAATGAGTTATTGGTGGCTTATCAGTATATGCTTTTAATTACTATTTAGAAATCTGTAGATAAATTCTAAGTAGGAGAACATTAAATTAATCCTAATGCTTCAGTTGCAAAACTGTTCAATAAACATGGTTCAGTTGAAAAACTGTGTGTATGCAATCTATATACTAAAATTCTACGGTTAATAATCTAAATATTGGTAAAAAAATTATCATTGTGACTTCAAAATGCAATACAATACAAGACGAACAAAATATACTGGAAGAATCTTTCATACTTTTCCTCATAACAGTTTTTTGTAAATATCTCAAAACAACTTGAATGTCATATAGACACTTTTGCATCTAGTGGATTCATATATCCATCTATTTTCACTTTATTATGTGTACCATTCAGGGAAGTAGATATAGAAAATACTATTAACTTCCTTGACTTAACGTTAACTGATGTATACAGAAAGCCAACCCTTACTGATGCTCTAGTACAATACGATTCTGGCCATTCACACAGCAATAAATTCAAAAGTGTGTAAATCGCCTCATCAGCTATAAAATGATGAAAAGATAACATTCGTATCTAACCATTATCGTAAGAGGTCCGTAGTTGAGTAAGTAAGAGGTAAGAGTAACGTAGTTGTTGCCAAAGTGTCTTTGGTTCTGGTGAAAGCTTTTGCTTCCCTTTTATGCTTGTGGTTAGGTATTTGTTTAATAGAGCTTGCAGTTCCGCTGCTTTGGCATGAACATTCTGTAAAAATTGATCATTCCCAAGTATCTTCTTAGCTGTTTAGAAAGTTCTCATATTTTTATTATCTTAATTCTGTCACTCTGGGGGTCTGTTACTTTGCGTTTTACTAATTATTTAAGAAAAAATAACATTCTTATTCGAAGCAAATGTACATTTTGTGGTTTGTCTGTAATTATCAATCCTATAGGTTTGCTAAGAAAAGTCCAAAATTTGCTTAGTATAAATAACATTTTTGTTCTGAGCCCTGTTAATTCACCGAATTTGAATATTATATATTATGAAGTACTTTCCAAGAAAAATGTACTTCCAATAAAGCAACCATGTATTAAAGAATTTAAAAAATATAACAAAATTAACAGTTCACCAAATTACTTATTACAAATTTTGGAATACCAATTTTTGCTGTTAATACAGGTTTGATTAACACAATGTGGGCACCGGTTCAGAAACTTTCGGCTCACCGAAGGACCACTCTCCAAGTGGTTCTTAACTAAATTTGTGAGAGCATCTATAAACAAAGGATGATCATTTGGTGCAGGCACTCTTCGAACTTCCTCCAATTTGATCTGAAAGATTTTCAAAATTACACCTCAATCACATTTTGTCAGTTTGTTTTTACCTCGGATGCTAAATCTTTACAATATTCGATATCCATTTCATGTAGTGTCTCGATATGTTCATTTACAAACGCAATGGGAACTAGCAAAAGCGCTTTTTTTCCTTGTGCAACGTAACTTTTCATGGCATTATCGGTAAAGGGTCCCAACCATGGTAAAGGGCCAACTTTTGATTGCCAAACCAATTGGTGTGGATTACAAAAGTTCAACTCTTCCATAACTAACTGTACGCTAGCACCAACTTCAAACGGATAAGAATCACCTCTGTTAACAGTCTAAAAGTTTCAATTAAACCACCACCAACTCTTTAAAATTTTAAACTCACTTTTAAAGGCAACGAGTGAGCAGAAAATAAGATAACAGCATCTTTCCTGTTCTTTTCAGATATCTGTTGCAGTTCCGTCCTGATTAAATCAGCAAAGGTTTTGATCAATAAGGGATGGGTTGCCCAACGATCAATAATGCTAAGTTTCAGTTCCTTGGGAAATTCCCTGTTGAAAGTGACTTTAAATTTATATTTTTATTAAATAAATATGAAAGAAAATACCGATTTTGGTAAAATTTAAATATTTCGTTGAAGCTTGACCCGGAAGTAGCACAACTGTACTGTGGGTATTGTGAAAAAACAACTGCACGTTTAACACCGTCTCTGGAATATTAATTAATTATTCGGATGCAAAGTATCTTTTTCAAGATAAATACTTTTCTAGTTCGGTGAAGGCATCTTCTGTTAAAGGTTTGACATATCGGAAAGAAACGTAAAACTTATGAGGCGCAGTGGATGGCGAAGCTTTGTCTAGTTGTTGACATAATAGTTCACCTTGTCGCTTTGTCCACTTCAAAATCGGAGATCCACCTCCTATTTCCTTGTATTTTTTTTGAACTTCAGGTGTACGCTTGTTAGCAATCCACGGTCCCAATTTACTAACAAAAACATTTAGAAACAACGATACACAGTATTAAAAACATACTTTTGCATAAATGGGAATTGAATCATATCACGATCGGTCATTATTTTATGTAGGTAATTATTAACGTCATCGGTAGATTGGGGTCCCCCCATATTCATCATAACAATGCCAGTTTTTGGTGCTTCTGTACTAAATCGAGCGATTGGCATGAATTCCTTGCCTGCAGCAATTATTGGAGTAATAAATTGAATAAAAATTAGATTTGAAAAACTTACTCAGGGTGGTTAATCCACTTCGAAGAGAAAACATGATTAAGCACTTTATTAATCTTTAAAAAAATTTAATTGACGTATTGATTACTAATTGTTAATTAAGATTATTCAAATCAACACCTAAAACCGTAAAATAGGTTAGAATGCATTATGACAAGTGACTGCAAATTTATTACAGTAGCCGGGTAAAGCCGATACACACGGCAAGTAAAGGCCACTACATACTAGCAAATAATTTATCGTTTGATGTTTACAATTTCAAATTTTAATGAATCTGATCTCGGATGAGTAATTTGATAATGTGTGGAGAATAAGAAAGAATAAGAATAAGAAGCTAATATTCTGTAAATAAAGATTATTATTATTAGTTTATATAAATTTGATCTATATCTGACAACAGATTTCATAAATCTCAACTAGAATATACTACGAGAGGAAAATCTAGAAAAATTGAGAAAAGTTAGGAGATCCGAGGAAGAAATCTCATGGTAATCAGAAGCGGTTCGTCAGAGGTGGTAAGGGAGGCTTAGCATCTCCAGAAATTCTGGAATTTTTTAATGAATCCCTAGTCCCGGAAGTATTTCTCGCTAAGTGGAAAGAGTCCTATATTGTGCGAATTTTTAAATCAGGCTCCAGAGAATCCATTGAGAATTACCGCCTGGTGTCCTGTTGCATATTCCTATAGGAATATTCATTTCTTTTTAGTGTGGCTGAGAGAAGAAAGTAATCAATGCCAAGTTTATATCTGGACTGGTCCGTGGTTCTGTAGATAGCTCTCAGCTAATGTCCAGAGTAAAGTTTTACGTCTCTTCAAGGGCATTAAGAAGTTCCCAACTATTTATTATTAAGCCCTCTTCAATGCTATACTTGATATTCGCGGCAGTCCCGAGCTCTGGAATTTAAAAATTAAATATTAAGATGATTAGTCATATGAATGGGAAAGGGGTGAACTTATGTGGTAGTTCGAGCCAGGACAACAGAGCTTGTTGTCCAGTATTACGCCAAGGGACTTGGTAGATGATCGCCAGGGATTTTCTAACCGAAGATTTTGTACACGACGGCTTCACTATACTCTGCGTTTGGATGTTCGGATTTAAAAAACTGGCTGCGACGTTGGTGTTGTCTTCGTATAGTCCTAGCGTTGTCTTTGGAGTTTTTAGAAGATCATAAACGTAGAGGTTGAAAAGGGTCGGAGCGAGGGGGGAGCCTTGGGGTACCTCGGCTGTGATCGTTCTTCTTGATGAGTTTGCACCCTTTATCTTGACTTGGAATTCCCGATTAGTGAGGTAGGATGCTAGTAGTTGGACCAGAGCGAGTGGAATGTTGAGCTTGATTAGTTTGTAGATGAGGCCGTTATGCCAAACCTTATCGAATGTCTTGGACACGTCCAGGAAGACTGCTGCCGTTGATTCCTTCTTGTTCAAAAATAACGTTATTTGCTTGACGAGCAAAAGCAATACTTGGTGGGTGGTGGAGTGCCTTGGGCAGAACCCGAATTGTTCATTCTGAATGGTTCCATGTGATTCGAGAGCGACTTTGAGTCTGGTGAGCATTATTCGTTCTGTAATCTTTCCTAGTGCGGGGAGGAGGCGGATTGGTCGATAGTGTTGGGGAAATGTTTTGGACTTTCTTGGTTGGTAGTGACTTCAGAGCTGAGTTTGGGATTCCTTCCGGATCGGGAACTTTCTTTCTTTTAATTCCTTTTAAGATGTAGGTGAGTTGGGGGTTGCCAAAATCTTACGTACCCCTACGTGCGGGGTGGAGGGGGGAGAAAGAAATTGCTTAATCAAACGATAAACGATTCAACCAACAAATTTTTTGCTTTGCGGGTGGCGAATGCAAAACGTGCATTAAACTAATGCAAATAAAATGTTAACTTTTTTGCGTTATTTTAACATGAGAAGTATTTCCTTGAACGTTCTCGTTGTGTTAATTGAATCAAAATTTACTACACTAAAGCTATCAGTTTCTTTAATAGGACGTAGTAAAAGGTTGATTCAACATTCCGCACTTTTCGAACTAACCAAGTAGGTATATTGTATCAACCATTTCTGTGCATTAAATTAAACAATTTATTCTATTGTTTGAATCATTTTAGGTTTTTGATGTTACTTATTGTAGTATATGGGGAATTATGGGTTGGTGGGGCGTTGGTCATGTGCCAGGTGACGCTGAGCAAGAAAAATGGTTGTCGTTGTAAAAAATATTATGTGTAATTGTTAGAAAAATATAATTACGTTAATATAAAGCGTAGCATTATTTCTCGAGTAAACATTACACTAACTTATGATGGTATTAAATCAAGCACTCTAAATTGAATACGTATATCCAATGTTGAACCATCACAATAGGAGTATTACTGTATTAACAATAGTGCATTTTATGAATAAATAAATTTAAACAAATAATCCTCAAAGGTATTAACTTTTAAACAATTATTCATAACTGTAGTATCCATTTTTGTAGCACTTTGCAAACGCACATTTCATGAACACATCAAGGTTATTATGCATCAAAGATCAAACTGAAATATATGACAATAAACTTGCGCAGTGGCTCGCATATTTTTCAAGCTTCTATTCAACAATTTTATTGTGTTCAGTTTAGCTGATTAACATTTCGGTTGCATTGAAATGACATACTAAAATGCTACAAGACAAAATAATAGTTTCGTTCAAGAATTTCATTGGTTTTCTTCCAATCTAACTATTTTATTAATTCAACGATAATATCGTATAGAAGCTTATTTGAACCCATTATAAACATTAAATCAACTAATATTTATTTAACAAAACTAATGCATTGAAACAACATTTTTGAATTTATTGTAACAACTAAAAGTTGTTTCATTCAACGAAATTTCGTTTAAGGGTGCGATTTTTAGAACTGTTTCAAAACTTCAGTTACAGCTCAAAATTGGTTATAGATACAAATATGATTTTTTTTTAACGGAAAGAGGAGAATTTTCCGAACACTATGATATATTTTTTAATCTGTTTTGATAACGGATTAAAATTTTAATTAATTTAATTTGCGATTTTATATAAAAAAAAAACACATGAATTACAATTTAAAATATATCATAGTGTAGTTAACATAGTAACCTTTAATATTCTGCATTGAAATCGTTTTAATATCAAGTATTATAAGTGCTGTAACTGAAGTTTTGTTTAGACTATAATTTGAATGATTTAAAAAAAATCGCCTTTTAAAACCAATCAAATTTTGATTTCATTTTTTCCAACCAATGAAAGGCATCCAATTTTAAATCTAAATAATTGCGCCACCTGTTGAAAATTTTTTCGTCCAAATAAAAAATCGCAGCCTTAATTTAATAAGAAAAGATTCAACATTTCAGATTCGTTCAATTTACCATCTCTTTTCTCTCAGTGTATGTTATCCATGTTAAACAGACATTTCCATGATCCTTTTTCTCATATAAAAATCGATTTTATAGCAAAATGTTTCAAACATTTTTTGTTGAAAATTTCATTCCCTTTATTTTTGTTTATATACATTTTTCTATTTGATCGCGCCGTTTCTGAGTAACAGCGACTTTAAAAACACTCTGTAAAAATTTAAATAAAACTCCCATAAGAGCAATGTTATTTTTATTAAATTTTTTACAGAGTGTTTTTAAAGTCGTTGTTACTCAGAAACGGTGCGACAAAATAGAAAAATGTATAGAAACAAAAATAAAGGGAATGAAATTTTCAACAAAAACCGTTTGAAACATTTTGCTATAAAATCGATTTTTATATGAGAAAAAGGATCATGGAAATGTCTGTTTACCATGGTTAACATCATAGGAGTGTATTAATAATTTCTGGAGCCACTGTAGGTATATTTATTATAATATATCTAATATTTACATATTTTTCAGGACTACAAAGGCCCCGCACCATTCTTATGGGAAAATGTCGGGCACAACTTGATGTTAACCCTTATGTTACCATACCGAGTACCCGGGTACTATTTTCCATACGGTAGATATAAGCTGTATATTTGTACGGGAACATAAGGGTTAAGGGCAGTTTCCGAGTTTTAAGTTCTAAAATCTCTAGATTTAATTTAATTATAAAAAATTTACAATTATTGTATTTATTTTTTATAATATTATTTACATTGCCAACGAATTAATAGGTAAGTGCTGATTGAAATTGCAAGTAAACGTCAGAATGTAATAATTATTTGTAAAAATAGCGAATTTATTATTTTATTATATAGCAAAAGTTTAAATTTTTTCACATGTTCAATCATCCTGATACATATGGGGCATTCTACGCCAAATCGGACAACGTTTTACTTTTGCATCTCGGATTTTTAAAAAAATTTTTTTTCTTTTAGTTCTAGTTGAGACTAGCCTTCATGACCTTTTTCAATTTTTTTTATGAAGCCATTCAAGAGATATAAATTTATTGAAAATTACGTTACTCTTTTTTTAAATGCTCATAACTTCGCGAATAATTTACCAACTGCTACGTTTTTTTTAAATGTTTCTTTTAAAACGTATTTTCTATAAAAAATATCAAAAAATATTTTAAAACGACATTACTATTAGATTTTTAAGTTTTAAAAATAAATCGCCATTTTTAAGAATATTTGTACTGATCGATTTTTTAAAAAATTTTTTATAAAAAACTGTTATCCATTTAACAAATTTTAAGCCTAGTCTCATCATGGGCAAACGATGGGTTCTATTTTTTTTTTAATTTTAAATTATCAAGATTATATAAAAATTTAGAAAATTACCTTACATTTTTTTGAAATACTCATAACTCCCCGAATAATTTACCAAATGCCACGTTTTTTTTCTAAATGTTTCTTTTAAAACGTACTTTCTATAAATTGATCAGTACCGTCAAACGGGGTGAGTCCGGACAGGTTTTGGTATATTTTGAATGACTGCATCTTTTCTGTTACGTTTATAGGTCCAAGTATTTAACCATGTTGCAATCGAAGCCTAAGCTAGAACTTGAACTAAATACTTTAGCAAAAAATTATCAAAATTAGGAGAAAACAATTTTTGTTTGCTGTCCCGACTCACCCCAGTGTTTGGGGTGAGTCGGGACAACGCTTTAAAATGCCTAGTTTGGCCCGTTTTTCCCGTGTTTGGGGAGAGTAGAGATATATTTTATGACTTAACAAAAAACATACACATCACCTTTACAAAAATGTGCTCCTTTTGGTCCAACAGACTCTATCTAATTAATAAAAAACAGGCAATTTTTTAAAAACTTTGAAAAACTCTTGTTATTATATATAAATGTAGATAATCCTCATCCAACGTTAATAAAATTTTAATAAATAATATCAGTTCGTTTGGAAATTAAATTCCTGTTAAGAGTTACCAAAAAAAAAAAAACCATTTATGATCATCACGAATTTGTTTGGTGAGCAAAATAGGAATAAATTCTTTGAAACGTCAACATAAGAAGTCTTAACAAGAATTTAATTTCCAAACAAACTGATATTATTTATAAAAAAAAAATTGTTTTTTTTTAATAATCAAATTTTAATTATTGACGAACACGTACGTGATAAGCACGGATAGAATACAAACATTCACTATAGAGGACATCGGTGAGTAGGTTTTGAAACTTGAAATTAAAATCTACCGCTATTTATCAGCAAAACATGTTTGTCCCGACTGACCCCATGTCCTGACTCACCCCGTTTGACGGTACTAACATTGTTAAAAATGGCGATTTCTGTTTAAAAATTGAAAATCAAATAGTAATGTCGTTTTAAAATATTTTTCTATATTTTCTATAGAAAGTACGTTTTAAAAGAAACATTTTTTAAAAAAATCGTGGCATTTGATAAATTATTCGCGGAGTTATGAGCATTTCAAAAACATGTAATGTAATTTTCTAAAAATTTATATAATCTTGATAATTTAAAATTCAAAAAAAAATAGAACCCATCGTTTGCCCATGATGAAACTAGACTTAAAATTTGTTAAATGGATAACAGTTTTATACAAAATTTTTTTTTAAATCGATCAGTACAAACATTCTTAAAAATAGCGATTTATTTTTAAAACTTGAAAATCAAATAGTAATATTGTTTTAAAATATTTTTCTATATTTTCTATAAAAAGTACGTTTTAAAAGAAACATTTAAAAAAAAAACGTGTCAATTGGTAAATTATTCGCGGAGTTATAAGCATTTCAAAAAAAAGTAACGTAATTTTCTAAAAATTTATATAATCTTGATAATTTAAAATTCAAAAAAAAATAGAACCCATCGTTTGCCCATGATGAGATTAGGCTTAAAATTTGTTAAATGGATAACAGTTTTTTACAAAATTTTTTTAAAAAAATCGATACAGTACAAACATTCTTAAAAATGGCTATTTATTTTTAAAACTTGAAAATCTAATAGTAATGTTGTTTTAAAATATTTTTCGATATTTTTTTTATAGAAAATACGTTTTAAAAGAAACATTTAAAAAAAAAAAACTTGGCAGTTGGTAAATTATTCGCGAAGTTATGAGCATTTAAAGAAAAAGTAACGCAATTTTCAAAAAATTTATATCTCTTGAATGGCTTGATAAAAAAAATTGAAAAAGGTCATGAAAGCTAGTCTCAACTAGAACTAAAAGAAAAAAAATTTTCAAAAAAATTTATAGATGCAAAAGTTAAACGTTGTCCGATTTGGCGTGGAATGCCCCATATATAAAATCTCAGTACGCTGCTGCTGCTCCTGCTACAGCGTGTCTTTTTTTGGCGAAAAAAAACACTACGATTTCCATCACTTTTGCTTGAAATTTCAAATTTCCCGATTTTTCCTGGCGAAATTCGAAAAATTATAAGTTCCCTATCTTCGCCAAGTATTCTAAAAGAGAGAAACCCTGCAATATGTAATTTTTAAGTAAAATTGAGGAAAATTTGATTTGCAGCTAGAAAAAGTTAAAACTTGGAAAGCCTATTTATTTAATTACTTTACACCTCAAGGAGTTTAGCAGCAACTATCTGTGTTACTTTGAAAGTTAATTATAAAAATATAAAGTCAAAATTGTAAACCGGGGGGTCTGGGTGTGTGGAACACCCTCTAGTACATATCACAGGATTTACATTCTTTTAGAATACTTGTAGAAGATGGAGAATTTATAATTTTACAAATTTTTCCAAAATCCCGCCGAACCGAAATCCCGCCAGACCATAATCCCGCCAGACCAAAATCCCGCCGAACCAAAATCCCGCCAGATCATAATCACGCCAGACCATAATCGCGCCGGTCCAAAATCCCGCCGAACCGATATCCCGCCGAACGATAATCCAGCCGGGCCATTTTTGTTGTGTGATAGATTTCTTGTGCGAATAACATTAGGTTAGTT
The DNA here is from genome assembly GCA_958510845.1 of Cantharis nigra. Classification (NCBI taxonomy): domain Eukaryota; kingdom Metazoa; phylum Arthropoda; class Insecta; order Coleoptera; family Cantharidae; genus Cantharis; species Cantharis nigra. The sequence continues at coordinate 5,209,533 of OY294034.1, read as the reverse complement.
TTAAAACTTTAAACTTTTCAGCTCGCTGGTTAATTTTTTAAACAAATCTTACTTTGCCCTCCCAAATGAAGACCAAGCTACTGGTGATATCTCCAAATGGACGGCAGCCTTTTCCACAGATTTGGTTCAGGGTAGATTATGAAGTATTAGTAGAAGTACAATTCGTGCGGATAACTCATTTTTACGGATAATTTTTGATAAAGAAAAATCATAAACTAACACTAACCTACATAACCCATCAATATTCACGCACAAATATCTCTTTTCATGGACAATTTCGCTAAAGAAAATCATAAACTAACACTAACCTACTAACTTAAACATAATAAATTTTAAGTTTGTACGTATGGTCCGGCAGGATTTCGGTCCGGCGGGATTTTGGTCCGGCGGGATTTTGGTCCGGCGAGATTATGGTCTGGCGGGATTTCGGTTCAGCGGGATTTTGGTCCGGCGGGATTATGGTACGGCGGGATTTTGGCGGCGGGATTGTGGCCACGGGATTATGGCCGCGGGATTTTGTCCGATCCCGCTTTTAGCTCACTATTGATAATCATATTTAATTGTATTTTCAAGAGTTAATAATTTTAATTAATATGTAAATCTACATCCTACTAGTATTTTTGCAATTCCTATATGTACTCCTATTACTTGGGTACGTAAAATTACACCCTTATGTATATTTACACTGATTATCATAGGTCACAAAGTTGCCAATGATTTTCTATGCAGTGCCGTATTTACGATTTTTAGACCCCTAGGCTGAATCTGTGGTGCGGGCCCTACCGGTTTTTTTGACAAAGAGAAATATTTTAAATTAACTCTTTTTGGGCAAATGCAAGATAAAAAGTGGAATGTATAAACTAGCAAATTTTAGTTATCTATATGTAATTCAAATGCAGTACTTTCCGAATCAATCAGACCTAAAAGAAATTGTCAAATAATTTTACTGTCTGATTGGTTTGCGCCTACACATTACCACTTTACACTAATAAAACTGCTTACAATATCTTCATAACTAGCTTGTCTTAAAATATCACTTATATGCAGGTTTTTGATCAACTTTAATTTTGAAAATGACCTTTCCCCACTGCTGTTTGTACCCATAAGTGATGGGTACATTCTTAAAGCGACCTCAATATTAGGTAAATAATCTTTTACGTTTTTTTTTCTAGAAGGAGTTTACACATCTTTCTCTGCTGACTATAGGCTATTTCATTTTCCTTATCATCTCTTTCTAAACGAATTAGTTCATTTCCTAATTGGTCGTCTAAGTCATTGTCATATGCTTCAATCAAGTTTTGAGCGGCTTCAATTATCTCTTCATGATTAAGTGCATCCAATTTGTTAAGAAACCCAAAACGGTTATCAACTAGTTTGTATGCCTCAAGCCTCTGCCCCAATCAAGATTCAAAATGATCTATGACAGAGAAGGAAACTCTGGGTTTGAGATTTTTCTGACGGAGTTAGCCCAACACCTCTGGTGTTTGGACACAGTCAAGAGGTGCCAAACACACGTTTATTTTGCGCTGTGTTTCACTCTTGTACTCAGTACAATCAGCTAACTCAGCAGCTTTCACCTCATATTCTTCAAACCTATCCCGTTCTGTTCTGATGATGTCAGTGCAGAGGAAGCTGTATTCACGATTATTCTAGTGTTCTGCACAGTTTCACTACTTTTATTTACTTGTCCTAAAACATCATCCCAAAAGACTGTGTAGAGCCCAGTTTCTATCTTTAACAATTTTTTATCCAAACTTGGAGCAGTAACACATGATTTCCCGGAATCTTCTTTGTTCTCTGAAATGTGCTTTCGTTTCTTTTTCTATTGCAAGCTCTAGTTTAACACTTCCGCTATTGAATTCATCTTTTAGCATCAACCATTAATACTAAAATTAACTTATTTACTTGATCTAGTAGTTTGTGTTTGTGACTTTTTTTGTTTTAGTCTATTCAAGATTAAAATTTTTAAACAATTTTTTTTGAGGTGCGGGCCCCTTTGTGGCGCGGACCCCTAGGCTGTAGCCTAGGCCCAAGTAACAATTTTTACACTATGGTACCTAAAACACCAAGAAAACACCGTGTATTTTAACACCTTGGTGTTAAACTGGTGTTTTTACTACTAAAGGACCACTATTGTAATATAATGGTGTTTTCATTACTAAAATAACACCGTGGTGATTTAATGGTGCTTTTAACACTGAAGTAACACCGTTGAAATATAAAATTACAATTTTAGTTAGTGTTTTTACTACTCTATTGACACCGTGGCGATACAACAGTGTCTTTACTACCAAAGTACCATTGTGGTGATACAATGGTGTTTTCATTACTAAAATAACACCGTGGTGATTTAATGGTGCTTTTAACACTCAAGTAACACCGTTGAAATATAAAATTACAATTTTAGTTAGTGTTTTTACTACTCTATTGACACCGTGGCGATACAACGGTGTCTTTACTACCAAAGTACCATTGTGGTGATACAATGGTGTTTTCATTACTAAAATAACACCGTGGTGATTTAATGGTGCTTTTCACACTCAAGTAACATCGTTGAAATATAAAATTACAATTTTAGTTAGTGTTTTTACTACTCTAATGACACCGTGGCGCGATACAACGGTGTCTTTACTACCCAAGTACTACTGTGGTGATACAACGGTGTTTTCATTATTAAAATAACACCGTGGTGATTTAATGGTGCTTTTCACACTCAAGTAACACCGTTGAAATATAAAATTACAATTTTAGTTAGTGTTTTTACTACTCTATTGACACCGTGGCGATACAACGGTGTCTTTACTACCAAAGTACTACTGTGGTGATGCAATGGTGTTTTCATTACTAAAATAACACCGTGGTGATTTAATGGTGCTTTTAACACTCAAGTAACACCGTTGAAATATAAAATTACAATTTTAGTTAGTGTTTTTACTACTCTATTGACACCGTGGCGATACAACGGTGTCTTTACTACCAAAGTACCACTGTGGTGATACAATGGTGTTTTCATTATTAAAATAACACCGTGGTGATTTAATGGTGCTTTTAACACTCAAGTAACACCGTTGAAATATAAAATTACAATTTTAGTTAGTGTTTTTACTACTCTATTGACACCGTGGCGATACAATGGTGTCTTTACTACCAAAGTACCATTGTGGTGATACAATGGTGTTTTCATTACTAAAATAACACCGTGGTGATTTAATGGTGCTTTTCACACTCAAGTAACATCGTTGAAATATAAAATTACAATTTTAGTTAGTGTTTTTACTACTCTAATGACACCGTGGCGCGATACAACGGTGTCTTTACTACCCAAGTACTACTGTGGTGATACAACGGTGTTTTCATTATTAAAATAACACCGTGGTGATTTAATGGTGCTTTTCACACTCAAGTAACACCGTTGAAATATAAAATTACAATTTTAGTTAGTGTTTTTACTACTCTATTGACACCGTGGCGATACAACGGTGTCTTTACTACCAAAGTACTACTGTGGTGATGCAATGGTGTTTTCATTACTAAAATAACACCGTGGTGATTTAATGGTGCTTTTAACACTCAAGTAACACCGTTGAAATATAAAATTACAATTTTAGATAGTGTTTTTACTACTCTATTGACACCGTGGCGATACAATGGTGTCTTTACTACCAAAGTACCACTCTGGTGATACAATGGTGTTTTCATTACTAAAATAACACCGTGGTGATTTAATGGTGCTTTTAACACTCAAGTAACACCGTTGAAATATAAAATTACAATTTTAGATAGTGTTTTTACTACTCTATTGACACCGTGGCGATACAATGGTGTCTTTACTACCAAAGTACCACTCTGGTGATACAATGGTGTTTTCATTACTAAAATAACACCGTGGTGATTTGTTATTTTAAATTGCTGTGTTCTGATTGGTTATTTAATTTATTTAGAATCGTTCATAAATTATATAGTAAACTAGCTGACCCGACAGACGTTGTCCTGTCTTGGAATTGGAATAAATAATAAAAAAATATATTTCTAAGTCATAGTTTTTATTGTAATGCTTTTTTATACACAACATTGTTAGTTTTTTTTTCTGGTGCGTAAATAAACAACGATGATGGTTTTCCGACACGGGAACAGGCTACATATAATTGGCCATGAGAAAAACATGAATTTTCAAGGTTGATTCCACAAATACTTAACGACTGCCCTTGCGATTTATTTATCGACATTGCAAATGCAAGCCGCACTGGAAATTTAACCGTTTAAAGTCGAATGGCGTAACGTTCGGGATCATAGGAATGCGTGGAATCAAAACGTCTTCGCCTTTGTACTTCCCTTTCAAAATTGTGGCTTCGATGACGTTGTTCATCAATTTTTTTACCGCAAGTTGGGTGCCATTACAAAGACGTGGCTGGTTTATGTTTCGCAACATAATGATTACCGATCCGACTTTTAATTGGAGATTATGAGGTGGTAATCCGGGCAATTCCAGTGAATTTAAAAATTCCGTCGGATAGTTCACAACATCATCTTGGTTAGTAACGGAATCTACCGATTTGTATGTCATCAATTCGCCACCTATCTTAGTTTGAATCCGAAAATTGATTTTGTTAACATCAACATTTCTTGCAGCCAATATAACACGTTCGCTCAACCAAACATTATTTTTGAAATTTTGAGCAATGTTTGGAAACACCATCTCGATGAGTTCGGTCTTTGTTTCAGTAAAGTGACAAAAATTGGCAGGGAATGTAATATATCCAGACGACGAGTCAACAGGAATTTGGCCATTACCAATATCAAGCAATTGTTTGAAAAAAACTTCTGCAGATTAATCGTTCTGTAATTCGACTCGCATGTTCGTACTTAATTTGAGTGTTTTGACGTATTTCCATAAAATGGACAACTTCAAACATGCATTAAGTTCGTCGGCTGGCGTTGATTGTGGAATAACCGGCAATGTTTGTCGAAAATCACCTGCCAATAGAATCATCGCACCACCAAATCGATTTTGGTTGTTTCGTAAATCTTGCATCGTGCGGTGTAATGCCTCCAAAGATTTTTTGTGTGCCATCGTGCATTCATCCCAAACGATCGATTTGCTTTGCTGCAACACTTGGGCCATCGCAAAATTCCTCGAAAGGTTGCAAGTTGGAGTTTCAATAATTTGCATGTTCTTGAGTGCTGAATGAGCTGTTCGACCGCCTTCCAACAACGTACCAGAACAATTGCTCCGAAAACACATGCATTACACCAGGAGTATGTCGCCAACCGAAGTGTCTTCATATGGCGCCACAAATTTATTATTAACAAAGTACTTTTTATTGTCGCGTCACCTGTCGACCACACAATTTAGTTAAACGTTAGATCCGCCACGAACGCCATCTATTGAAAGTAAAATATTTTTATCGAATATTTTTCCAATTTTTCAGTTTTCCGGGAAATTTTCTTAAGATTTCTTTCCGTAAGAACATTCTACAAAGTATTAGAAATCTTTTAAAACAAAAATGAATTAAATCGGTCAAGTCGTTCTGAAGTTATTGAATGACCAAGGAAATAGGGATTCATTTTTATATATATAGATTATATATTTTTGTGTTATTGGTAACTAAAATGGCGCCAATAGCCTTCTAGCCAACCACAGGACTGTAAAAAGTTAAAAAGTTTTATTAAATCAGCCATAATAAGTCTGCTTAGATTCTTATTTATTTAATCCTTTATTGCTGATGACCGCAGAAAAACGGATTGCAAAATACTGTCAAACAAAACTAATTAAGTAACCTCGACCCTCAAAAAAAGAAAAAATATTTTCTTAAAAATTTACATGTAAATTTGACGTTAAATTTGACGTCAAATTTACATGAAAATTTTTATGTAAATTTGCTCATATTTTTGTCAGGTAAAATTTTAATTTTATGCAGGTAAAAATAATTTTCTGTTTGAACAATGTTAATTTTAAAAACTGGGCGAACTCTAGACGAGAAAATGTCTACTACGCACATTTACACGCACTTTTACCGACAAATTTAGAACTTGTTCGAAATTTTTTACATGAAAATTTAACATAAAATTTGACGATAAATTTTCTGTATGCAACGGTGTTAAATATTTTCTTAAAAATTTACATGTAAATTTGACGTCAAATTTAACGTCGTGTCATACAGGCTTTAATGTGTAATTCAATATAAGAAATGCATACAAGTAATAAATTAATTAAAAATATAATTGGGCCTCTATAATATGTTGAAATACAAATAAAGTAAAAAATTAAATGTGTGATTATATATGAGTGTTTAAACACCACAGTAACACTAGTAAAGCCTGTATGACACTACGTTAAATTTGACGTTAAATTTGACGTCAAATTTACATGAAAATTTTTATGTAAATTTGCTCATATTTTTACTAGGTAAAATTTTAATTTTATGCAGGTAAAAATAATTTTCTGTTTGAACAATGTTAATTTTAAAAACTGGGCGGACTCTAGACGGGAAAATGTCTACTACGCACATTTACACGCACTTTTACCGACAAATTTAGAACTTGTTCGAAATTTTTTACATGAAAATTTAACATAAAATTTGACGATAAATTTTCTGTATGTAACGGTGTTAAATATTTGACGTCAAATTTAACGTCGTGTCATACAGGCTTAATACACCAGTGTCTACTAAGTGTCTCTCTGGTGTTGTTTTGGTGTTTTAACACGTGTCAACTAGGTGCTTAATACCGGATTTACACTTCATGAAATTAAACACTATAGTGTTAGCGAGGTGTAAATCCGGGTTTAGCACCTATTTTACACTTGTTAAACACGTGGCTCTATGGTGTTTGCCGAGTGCTAAAACACCACAGTAACACCAGTAATACACCAGTGTTTGTTCAGGTTTACCATGGTGTCTTTCTGGTGTTTTTTTGGTGTATAACACGTGCCAGCTTGGTGTTTAACACGTGGTTCAATATAGTTTGCCAAGTGTTTTAACACCACAGTAACATACTTAAAACACCAGTAATACACCAGTGTCAACTCGGTGTTACCACCGTGTTTCCTCTGGTGTTGCTGTGGTGTTTCAACACTCGGCAAACTATACTGAGCCACGTGTATAACACCTAGATAAATAGGTGTTTAACACGGAATTTACACTTTTATGCAATTAACACCGTAGTGTTAGCCCGGTGTTAACACGGTGTTAACTCTTCAAAACACCAGTGTTAGCTCGGTGTTACCACCGTGTTTCCTCTGGTGTTTCTATGGTGTTTCAGCACTCGGCAAACTATACTGAGCCACGTGCATAACACCTAGATAAATAGGTGTTTAACACGGAATTTACACTTTTATGCAATTAACACCGTAGTGTTAGCCCGGTGTTAACACGGTGTTAACTCTTCAAAACACCAGTGTTAGCTCGGTGTTACCACCGTGTTTCCTCTGGTGTTTCTATGGTGTTTCAGCACTCGGCAAACTATACTGAGCCACGTGTATAACACCTAGATAAATAGGTGTTTAACACGGAATTTACACTTTTATGCAATTAACACCGTAGTGTTAGCCCGGTGTTAACACGGTGTTAACTCTTTAAAATGTTACTTGGGGGTAGCCTGCGCTTAAATACGGCGCTGTTTCTATGTAAATTTACATACAATTTTTTTACAGTGTAGATTCATTGGAAGTGAAAAAATGGGAGCTAAGTAGAAGGAAGTAAAAAAACAAAAAAAAGTGAAAGTTGAATTTTTGAAAATATGAAATGCAAAAGTTAGTGAAGCAACTTGTAGATTTGAAAGCGCTGGAGATATTTTGAGTAATTGCTCAGAGTAGCTGAAATAAAGCAACATAGAGATAACCCGATGAAGTGTGGAATACATAATACATAAATGAATAAATTTGTGAAGCGTCGCGACGGTAGCGTTGGTTTTATGATAATATAACGGCGCAATCTCCAGGTTTCAGTTTTCAGTCGTCTCTTTTCGAAGTAAATCGGGCAGGCCGGTTTTGAAGCGCGGAACTAGGAAGCGCATAAACAGATACTATTCAGTTATACGTAAACAATGAAGCTACCGATAAGTGCAGATTTTTTGAGTTTCATATTAACGCGCGTGTGAACGAAATTCTCTGATGTTGGCCATCCAGATATGTCATCCGAAAACACCGCTCAACATATTTTTGTATCAATTTCAGACATTTTTTCAGAAAATTACAGCCACGAGGTTAATTCATCTTTGTCGGTTACCGAACAAGATTCAATAAACAACGTGATTAATAATGAACAGTGCGAAAACAACAAAACTTTATCGTGGCACGAACACGTCTATAAAAAATTGAATAACAAACCTACCCCCCATTTTATTGAGAATATATTGGGAATACAGCGCAAATCAAATTATAGTAATAATTCGGAAGAGACTTTCAATTCGAAAATGCCGGTTATTAGTGCATCGCTCGCTACAAACTCTTTTGAAAAACTTTCTTCGGTAAACGAATTAAACGAACCCTTAAATTTATCAATTAGGAGTGATAAAGTGAGACCAAAAAGTAGTATTAAAGGTGGGTAGATAATTCAATTTATAAACTACTTCAAGATTTGGTAGATACTAATGAATCATTCTACCTATCCTCGTGTGTTCAGTTCACCCATCAGATAGCAATGACACCACAAACCCACATCGTCCTGTTTTGTTTTTGTTGGACTCACATCCGTATTACTTACATATTATACTTATTTTAAGAGCCTTCCGGACGTGCGAGTACCACCTTTATGCACGCCACCAGATAATATAAATAATTGATTAAATCTAATCCTCATTATTATCAATCAACAGCTTTGTTTTGTCAACACTCGCTTTCTAAACTTAAATACTTACTTCCTTAATTGCCATACTTTTAGCGCGCGTTTATTTAAATAAATACAAACTTAATTAACTGCATTACAAAACTTTTCAAAACTCTCATAAATAAATAACCACACCAATGATTAAACATTACGACACTAAATTTGGCCACTTAAATCGCATGATAAATTAATTGGACATGCGACGAATTTATAGTGAGAAATAAAATAATCGATAAATTAATGTTCTTAAGCTCAGAGGGGTGAGCTTCTGCTATAAACGCTAAAAGGAACCTGTGGAGAGATCGAAGCCATAATAAGCCAAACAACGAGCAGAACATTTCAGATTATAGATTTTATGACAATACGAACTTCGGTTCTGTTATGTACTCACGTAGATTAACTTTAATTTGAATTATCCACCTCACAGTATCTTGTTAATAATTTTCATCATTTAAAACTTTATCAAATTACTACTAGTAATTAAATTTTAATTAAATATTAGCACTACAACATAAAATGGCATATCAATTTCATTTACCTTTTCAAATCGCTTTGCTCTTTTGGATTACCCCTTCCAATTTCCAAGCCCAAACTTTTTAACCTCACTTAACTTCCCTTCTCATTTTTACTTCATTCTGATTATCTTTCATTCTTTTTCCTACAAACGTCCAAACTGGACCAACCAAGCACATACTCTTTGAAACTTCTTTTGTTTTTGCTCGAAAGCCCATCAATTACTTGAGCTTACGCTTTCAACAGAGAATAATTATACAAAAAAGCTACACTTCAAATCCAAAATCTTTTCAATCCACTGTACTGAATTTGCTCCACATTCAAGAATAAAATTAGTTAAGATACAATAATTGCCCTAAGGAGTCTATCTACGCTAACCATTGAATAATCAAAGTTGGCAAAATTTATCGCGATTGACTGCCTTCCAAAGCAGGCTAAAACTATTGCATTGATTGTAACATTAAACAAAACTTACAGAACAAAAATCGAATTGGGTGAAAATGAGATTATTTTCCTTCAGAATAATCTGGTGTTTTCGTCTTCATTTGCCCTTTTTCCTCAAAATATATTATTTTGCTAACCTGAAATTTATTGTTTCCTAAACTAAACAAAAGTGAGCTGCTTCAGTACCAATTTTGAATACGAAAATTAAAGTTTTCCATACCGAGATAGCCATAAAACGTGACTTTGGTTTCTACCTGCTCTAATTTGAAATTTACAAAACCTACCAAAGAGTAAATATCTCGAAAATTTTGTACTTATACACTTGCTTTGAAGTCTCTGGAATTTCTTCAGTTCCCACTCATTTTTCAAAATAAATTCTCTGACTTTTCCAACCTCGATCAATTTCAAAATTTTAAAATTTATTTTGTTTTTTTAAACTTTCAGAAATTTTTCCTGACCTGAAATCTCAATTTCCCTGACTTTCGCTTAAAAATCAAAAATCCCCTGACTTTCCCTGACAAAATTTGTATAATTTAAAATATCCTGACTTTTCCATAGGTATTTCAAGTTTTTCAGACGAGTGGGAACTACTTAGAAATCCGAGTCCTGTGTACAAAATACCTACAATCCTTAAATATAACCAACTTAAAGTTATTTTTAACCAAAACCAAAGTCCCTAGAATAAATAATAATTTTGTTTTTTAACCTATAACAAATTCATTTTTAATTGAAGTTGTCGGTTGAAAATTGAACTTAAATATTACCAACTTAAATTTGGTAATCGAAATAATCTTGTCATCTTACTTTTGTTCAGTTTTATAAAATATTGCTAATTAAATTAAAATTTTGAAATTAGTTTTAGGATTTTAATTGTTAGGCTCGTTCTACTCGCCTCGCATTTGTAAAAATTAATAAAATAATATACTATTGTAACGTCTAGTTAACCTTTTAACTTTTCAACTTGCCTGAAATATTTGAAATTCATGATGTCTATAGTGCCCTCGTCGGCAGGCCACAAATTGCGTCCCATCGGTATCATGGTCAAAATGGTTAAATAAAATCTTCTTATTCCTGTTTAACGTGAACCCCGAAATCCAAAAAATAAGAGGTTGGATTGTCACAAAATGTTTATTATAAGTTCCTCTATAAGTACTAGAAAGTCTCTCGCTTAAGAGCGACGGGTTTGGGTGGGGCGAAGGGGGAAGTAGGCAAAACCATACATTTCCACAGTTTTTATCAAATATCTCGAAAATGACGTTAGATAGAGCAAATCCGACCTTGTACAAAATTAAAGGCCGTTAAATTTTCTAGAAAAATTGTCTTAAACATGATTTTGGTAAACTCTACAGATTAGAAGATATAGAGGAGGAAAGTTTTAATGAATCTTTGCCTTTCGGTACAAGATGTGAAAAGATTATGAACTATCGAAAATGAATACTTTTTTCCAGGATTAATAGATTTATATGAAAAAAAACCTTTGTTAGTTACAGACTGGCATTTGTAAAAAGCATTTTAATATACCTAATTAAAATTACATATGGACATACAAATATACAATAAAAGAAAGAAAATAGAAAATAGAAAAGTGGTGCATAAAGCCCTTAAAAATGCCATTAATAAAAATTACTTTTAAATATCGTAAGAAATTATAACAACTAATACTAAATACGTGAAAAACACATAAAATTAATTATGGTTGACTTAGACAGAAAATAAAGAAAAAATGTGTGCATTACAGGGTTAATATCACTTTTCTTCTGCATCACTTCCATCAGTAATTACAAAATTAATTAAAACTTACAGTAAAAATAAAAAGTAAGTAAGAAAATTATCAAAACTGTCCCCCTTCATATCTCCTGATCAATAGAGTTTACCAAAAAAATTTATAAAGCCAGTTTTGTAGAAAATTTCATAGCCTTTAATTTTGTATAGAATGGTATTTTCTGTATCTTCGATTATTTTCGAGATATTTGACAAAAACTGTGGAAACGTATGGTAATAAAAGAGATATCCGTGCGAAGATATGCATCGGTTATGTAGCTTAGTGTTAGTTTATGAATTTTCTTTAACGAAATTGTCTATAAAAATGAGAGAAAAGTGTTTTTTTTAATTCAAAACGCATTAATCCACCGGGTCTCCACGTAAGGGCGCCCATGTGATTTTTGATTTTTTGCGTAAGAAACGCCCACTTCTTTGCAGTGAGCACCGGTTTAGTGCATTCTGTTGACGGTATGTGTACCCGACGAAAAACTGTTGCAGTAAGGCATTTTAAGGGACGAGGCCGGCCGAAATTGTCTTCTAGAAGTGCAACTGTTAACATGATATCATTAATTAATTTTAAATTGGATTTCATTATTCGTATCCACATTAATTTAAAAACAGATTCCTGCCATTTTAGATCTAAAAACTTTCGTGTTCGGGCGGCTTTCAGGGACGATTCTATCAACAATGTGAACCCAAATAATCACTCTTTTGTTATTTTCTTAAAATAATAACAACATTAAAAAATACTTTCGGCTTTTTTGTTATTTTTGAATTTTTAGATGATTCATAAATTTGAATCATTATATTTGTGGTTTATACTCTTATTCTTGGCGTTTTGTCTTTCAGCTTTCTCTTACGAGAAACATCTGCTTGAACTCATTAACATTAAATAACGGAATTTTAACAGTCAAGTCTGGGATAGTCCCAGGAAATCTTAGTCTTAGCCCCGGAAAGTTCGGGGTAGTCTCGAAAACTCAGAATTTTAGGAAGTCAGGGTAGTCTCAGATGGTACGATAAAGTTTGGGTACATGAAAAAGTACAGAAGCTACAAAAAGCTAATCCAATAAGAAGGAAAAAGGAACAAGCTAAGGAGGAAAGTCTGAGAGGAAATAACAGGGTTTTAGACTTGATTGACTGTTCTTCTTTTTCTCTTCTTTTCAGCCTTTTTCCATCCACTTTTGGATGTAGGCCTCCTTCATTTTCTTTCACGTATCAAGGCTTGGGCTCGATTTTGCCAATTTTTCTCTGCTGTCCTAACAATATCAGCGGTCCAGGACGACTCTTTGCCCATTTAGCATGAATTATCGTGTCAATTTCTCTTGCAGCTGGGTAATCTCTCTTTTACCTGTACCATGGCTTGTTTGACAACATCATCGCCCTGTTCCTGTTAAATGGCTAGTTTGAAAAAATAAGTTTTGGGAATGTTCCTGCTCGAAATTTTTCGAAATTTTGATTAGCAATCAAATTTGTAAAATAAAATCGTTATTAAGATGCGTGTATAGAAACAGTTTACTAACGTGACCTTGAATAATTTGAGTATAGTACGAGTATCGTGAGTTCGAATAAATTTTTCGGTTGTCAATAAAAGGAAAATTGGTTTTGCTTACAAAATTTATTGAGAAGAAAATGTGTATATGTACCCATGAATAATCAATACGCTACGTTATGTTTTTCATAGCCTTGCGTAACCGAAAAAATGAATTTCAATTATGTAAGTTATATATTTTATTGTCATTAACAGTGTAGATCGCAACTGATTAAACTTAATTTTTATTATGTCATCAAATTTTCTAAAATTTAGATTCAGATAATTGATTCTTAATTATCATAAACATAGGCCATAGGCCACGTTAAGGTTTTCCTAAATTTTTTTTATCTCAGGATAATTGGAATGGGAAAATAAGACAAAGATTACTCGTCAGCCGACGTTTCGGTGCTAGATATTCACCATAATCATGACACTACAAAGACCGAAACGTCGGCTGACGAGTAATCTTTGTCTTATTTTCCCAATCCAATTATCCACTTTACAATAATGAATTGGTACAAAAGTTGTAATTTTTTTTTAAATTCTGAAATAGATTTATCTAGTAGTTGTCCAATAATAACTTTCAGCAATTACCCACTAGACTGACGATGGGTTTTTTGATGAAACATTTTGCAAATCTAGTTTGAACACTTGTGTGTTTAGTTACAGAACTTAACAATTTACCAAATTACAAATTTAGAAATAACTGTATAACCATTATGTTTCTCATACTTGAAATTTGAAAGGTTTGGTTTGAAGATTCTTATGAACGCACGCTTCGTCTGTCAAGTTCAATATACTTGCACGAGATACGACACAATTCTTTCCAGTATTGTAAAACTTGAGATTGTTAAGAGGGCAATCGAAAACTTTTATTTCGTGCAATTTTTAATAATTAAAAGTACTCGATTATTACACCATTTTACAGGCCAATGATTACTTAATTGTTCATTACAAAATAATTTTTTTGTTTATTTTCTTGATAATCTACTCACTGCGAAGAAGACTTTGTCGTCCTAACAAAAAAACAAAAAAAATTGTTGAATCAACTAATTTTTGTTTGTTATGGTAGCATAAAATTTGTTGTAGCAGCAAAGAAACTCTGTTGAAGCTATAGCTACTGAAAGCTTTGTTAGGACGACAAATTCTTTCGCCAGCACTCAACCGCTTGTTTAACCGTAGATCACATGATTTGCGTTAGCTAGCTTTGGTACCTAACTCACAGTTCTACAAGACTAGTTTATTTCCTATCGACAGATTTTTGTATTAATCAACATATCACCAAAAGGCTTTGGAACTTTGGGAAGTACACACTCTGAAAAAAGATTTGTCGTCGCAACAAAATCTTATTAACTATAGCCTCAACAGAATTTTTTGCTGCTACAACAAATTTTATGCTGTTTGGAATATTGTTGTATTTGTTGTAACAGCAAAAAACTCTGTTGAGGCTATAGTTACCAAGATTTTGTTGCGACGACAAATCTTTTTTCAGAGTGCAGAAGTTAGGTATTTAGCCTGGAAAGGTAGTCCACAAGGGTTTTATTATTTTTTTATTAACTATAACTTACAATTCGTAGAATTTATTTGAAAATATCACAGGATATAAATTGTCATGCTGGGGAAGCTGGGAGTGAAAAGTTGAAATTTAACTGTCGTCAAGTTTTGTTGATCCCTTGAAACTAACTTATCGCAAACCACATATCTCTTGAAGTTACCGAGATATTAATAAGGGTGGAAAGTTTTAAAATAGTCACGCGTATCTAGTGCGTAGCTATAACGTTTTCTAAGATATTAAACCTAAATAATTATTTTATGTAAAATTACACAAATAAAAATCTGATGTGAACACCACATAACTTCCTTGTAATTTTTATGATTGTACAAGAATCTCGTTAATCTATTTATGCGCGTCATGAATTACGACTTTTGGCACGGACAATCGCAACCAAAATTAGGAGGTGCACAACTAGATGCTATAAGTGTCTCAAATCCAAAATTTCAACTTTCTACGACCCACCGTATTTGAGTTACGCGACATACAGACGTCCGTACTCCGTACGTACGTACATACGTACGTACAGACGTCACAACGAAAATAGTCAAAATGGATTCAGGGAAGGTCAAAACGGATATTTTCGTCAAAATCTGGAAACCGAAAAAAATCGGGATTACAATACTTCCTTGTTTTACAAGGAAGTAAAAAACAGGTGTTACTCGATAGATCTCAACGAGAGGCAGCAGTTAAGCCGCTCAACCGGGCAGCCAGCTATAAAACTATTTAAATGATATCATTAAATTAGGATTGTCAAAATATTTTGTGAAAGTAATTGATTTATTTCGGATAGTAAAACTTGGAAATTTCGAGTAAAACTATTTGGTATACAATAGAAAAGTGTTTGAAATATCAACAGCTCCGAATGAGATTTCTTGAACCATAATTGACCGGATAGCCGTAACAATATTGACATAAGCAGAACTGCTTGATTAAATTTCAAATTAATTTAACTCTATTGATATTGAAGTATTTTATAATATTGTAATCGAGTTGGCTTACATTTTAATAATAATCGGGGTAAATTACTCAACGGAATGTTATAATCATGCAGAAAGGTTTAGCAAATAATGAAAATTTAATTTGAAACGTAATATATTAAATTTTTTTGGCTTTTAAATTAAATTCGGTATTTCAGTAACAGAAAAGTTAAAAATTATCTCTGTTTTAAATTTTTTTTAATATTGATCAAGTGCAACTAATTGCTTTCTAATTAAATTACAAACTATGTTCCATAATCTGTTAAGTAATTTTATCTAATAAATAATAATACATACAGACATACAGCTGGTGACGGTTTGACTTGAAACATTTTTTAAATTTTTCAAGAATTTTATATAAAAGAATTAACCAGTACTTTTTCCTAAAATTAATTGTTTCAAAAAATTTGCCCGATTTTGTTAATTTACCTGTAATTATTGCAACTGCGGATACACTCTTTAAGAATGCAATTTTTATTTAACGGACAATTTTTACTTTCTTTATTTATTTTTGAGATTCACTTATCATAGTTTCCATATAACGCGGTACAAATGAATAGCGTTATATAAGTACGGCTGACCGTACTTTTTTCATTTTTGTTTGTACTTTTCTGTTTTTGAGAATTTCGGCTCTAAAGAATAGAAATCAAATGATGATGGTGATGGTCATGTCAATGATAGATTGATAAGTGTCTCAATTTCTTAAATTCATTTAAAACAAATAAATGGATTGACCAGCAATGGGTGTTAGTTCCAATGAACGAATAGCACAGGTGTTAACAATTTTACCAAACCAAATTAATGTCTTTTTAAAAAAAATTTAAAAGCTGTTTTTCATTTACTTTAAAAAAGAGAATTTTGTTAATCCGTATTGCGCGTCTGAATCATATGCCCCCCACCTGTAATTTACCTGTAATTTAAAATACTTATAACAATTGGAATTAATGCAATTGCGGATATACTATTTGAGAATGAATGATTTAACGGAGATCAAATCAATTTGGTTAATTTATTTATTTGTGAGATTCATTTATCATGGTTTCCATATAACGCGGTACATATGAACTGCGTTATAGGAGGGCTGACTGCACTTTTCTAATTTTTGTTTGTAATTTTCTGGTTTTGAGAAATTCGAATCCAAAAAACAGAAAACAAATAATGATGGTGATGGTCATGTCAATGATGTATTGATAAGTTTTTCAACTTCTTAAATTTCTTCAAAACAAATGAATGGATTAACCAGTAATGGGTGTTAGTGCCAGTGAACAAATAACACATGTGTTAAAAATTTTACCAAACCAAATCAATGTCTTTTAAAAAAAAATTTAAAAGTTGTTTTTCATTTACTTTAAAAAAGAGAATTTTGTTAATCCGTATTGCGCGTCAGCATCATATGCCCCCCACTTGTAATTTAAAATATAGCAATTGGAATTATTGCAATTGCGGATATACTCTTTGAAAATGAATGATTTAAGGGGTTTGACCACCTTGGCGTTCGGAAAAATAGGTATAAAATGTAAATTTTTTTCTAACGCAGTTATTAAGTATATAAATTAATTTATATTTTACACATTTACATAGTAGTTTTATAAATAATTTGACATAAAAATGAATAAAAAATATTAAAAATTGATGGAGATATGAGCCATCAAGTAAGACCCTCTTTTGAAAATCCTTGTTGATGGTGGAAGTATTTTCTCTGTCAGGCATCGTCGAAAAATTAAATATTAATTTTTTAATTGCTATAAATTGTGGAAATAATTTAAATTTTGAGATGATTAAACGTTTAAAATATTCTTAAAAGTATAAACAATATATCCAGCCAAAAATAAAAAATTCCATTTTTTGAAAACCTCAGGGTGGTGAAACCCCTTAACGGAGATCAAATCAATTTGATTAATTTATTTATTTCTGAGTTTGTGAGTTTATTTTATGGTTTCCGTATAACGCGGTACATATGAATTACGTTATAGGAGGGCTAACAGTACTTTTCTAATTTTTGTTTGTAATTTTCTGGTTTTGAGAATTTCGAATCTAAAAAAGTAGAAAACACAAATAATGTTGGTGATGGTTATATTAATGATAGATTGATAAGTTTCTCAATTTCTTAAATTTCTTTAATGTTTGGAACAAATGAACCAGCAATGGGTGTTAGTGCCAGTAAACACACAAGTGTTAAAAATTTTACCAAACCAAATCAATGTCTTTTTAAAAAAAATATAAAAGTAGGTTTTCATTTACTTTAAAAATGAAAATTTTGTTAATCCGTATTGCGCGTCAGAATCATATGTTTTCTTGAATACAGTGACGGAACTAATGAACACTAAACCCTGGATCCAAACAGGCACTTAATAATGCTTAAATGAACTTGTTGCTGTCTAGTTACATTTGGAAACCTGGATGAAAAAATTGTCAGGGGCTCCTGACAATTTATATTCGTATGTACGTTCTATATGGAACTATCAGGATAGTTGGGCCTGATTATAAAGTGAGTCGACTGCTAAACCAAGATTTCCAGTTCGAGCCCGAGCATTAGCAAGCAATGGCAAACCAACGAAGTAATCTGCATCGGAAACCTATCTTGAATTGTATCGATACTGTGAATAGATGAAAACTCATAAGCGGAAGTACCCACCAGAATCCTTTTTTTCTTCTAAATCCTGAATCTATGACAATAGGGTGTTTTTAGATTCTTTGGCTTTGGGCTTTCAAGATGAGTTATGGTATTCTTTGCTTCTTCGTTGATTTGTTTATTTTCGACCTATACTTACTCACTCACATTTGTTGTATGGAACCTTTTGCAGTTATGACTACACCAAGCATGATTGTTAAAGTGTTTTTTTTGAAAACTGCGTTGATATCTAGTTTCTAGCAATTAATTGTCAGTATCAAATTACCGGGTGTTAAATTACAGTGATCAAGTCTTTAGAACAAAAAAAAAGTTATATGGGAAAAAACAAGCCAGTTTTGTTTGGGTAGACCACCCTGCATGTAAAAACTAACGGCATGTTGGTTCCACTTGTTGATAAAATTCTAAATTAAAAGCATAATTTTTTTGGAAAATACAAAAAAATTCAAAAAGGGAAATATTGCTTTCCAGTTGTAATAGATTTTAATTTAAAAAGAAATTTGTAAATTTTGATCTTTGATATTTCTCCAAAAACATTTATATTTAAAATTAGAGTTAACTATTCGCTCTCCAATTGTGAACTCGTCAAAATCCACAACGTAATTATTAAAGTAATTATAATATAATTATTTGTTAAGCATAATACCCAAACAGAAGTAATTAAATACAAATGCGTATCAGATTTAATTCTAAATAATAAGCTCCCTCTCTAATTACTAAAAAACAATTAACCTCTTTGTAATTTTATAATATGAATTCAAATAAAATATTTGTGAAAATAATCAGCTGTTAGCTATTCATAGTCAATTTTGACTCATTAATAAAATTAAAACCGAGTTATGTAGTAGGTATTGCAATACAATTTCATATTTTTCTTTAAATTTTCTAATTCTTTATTTAGATATACACTTACTGGTACATACTACATACTTTGTAAATATACTTATAAATAAGTTGACCAGTTGACCCGTCATCAGTTTGACCCGTCGGCGTCGGTCAGTTGATCGGTGTCGAGTTGATTCCCATTTAACGGATTTGCAATATTAATTATTATTTTCTTTAATTCAATTATTACAATTGATTACATTGTTGTAGATACATGTTGAAATGGCAATATTTGACTCTTGACGTGCAGAGCTGGGCAGTTTTTAACATTTAGTTATTACCGCAAATATGTAGCCAGTATCTTTTGAGAGAGAGAATTCAGAAGTACTTAATCGGAGGTCGACCCCACAACTGCGACATAGAAATCCAACACTCTATCTGCTAGGCTACAATCGTGCTTTGTCAAAATATGGATCACATGTTACTCTAAGTTATTTTCTTTTGGTCAGATTTACATTAACCCTTTAGCTACGCTTAGACCAGCAGTGTATGGCGTAAAGTCTACCCCGACAGATTGGAAAGCAGGAGATAGAGGTTCAAATTATGGTTGCTTTAGATAAACTGTTGTGAGCTTAATTCCAATATCAATCTGTGGGATATGAGGAAGGCAACGGAAAATCACCTAAATTTATTATATTTCCTAGTCAGTCGTCTTGGCTTTGGCCAAGTCGATAAGCTAAACTGTCATTGACGACAGCCGCAGATAACGGGTTAAAACTTATTAGAACATATTATTAGCAACTTAGAAGCTAAGTTTCATTAATATTTTTCTGCGTAAATTTAATTGTTCTGTATCAATTAATAATTTAAATGAAGCACAAAAGATAAATAGCATAAAAAATACCAGAGCTTGGAGAAATTGAAGAGTACTAATGAAGTGGAAAAACTAAGTAGCTGAAAACTCATTAAAAAATAAAACAGCTTCTGAAAAAACCAAGACAAAAAAAAACAAAGAAAAATAATAAAATGAAAAATTAATCAGGTAATAATAAGAACAAAGCTTAAGAAATAAGATGCAAAAAAATAAACATGTACTTGATAGAATAAAATTTTTGCTAGTGCATTGGACATACAAAATTAAGAGAACCTTAGAGATTAACGAGAAGCCTAAAGATAAATAAAAAAACATTACTAAGTATAAAAAATAACGAGAACTTCGAAATATTGAACAGAATTAATATAATTACCAAGAAACACAAACAGCAGGATTACTTTTATATTTAATTTGGTTTTTTTTTTAAATGAATCTTAAGTATACGAAGTATAGTAAAAGCCTTACGTTTTGGCCTGTGTTCGACCGACCTCATCTTTCAAATTCTAATTCGTCAAACTAATAATATGAAAATAAATGAATCGATGAATCGATAAGTATAAAAAACATAAATACTTTACTTTGGTAGTGATTGAGTAATCGGATAATCAGATAATCGGATTAAAATGAATAATCTTCTAAGTAAATTTAATTAATGAAATATTGCAAAAATTATATTACCAACCTAAAAAATATTCAATTATCGGCTTATTATATTTTAGCAGCATTAGAACTGCGGTCATCCGAGTTCCACCTTGTTTAAAAACAAGTCGGCAAAAGAATTTGAAACGGGCAAAGTTGCGTACGATTTCTAGTATTTTATAAAATTTGTTACAAAACTACAGCAATTAATAATTTTACATTACAAACAGTTTATTCTTGCATAATTGCTAGTGCAAATAAGTAGGTAAGTTACTTTTCTGAAAAAGTAAAACAAAAACGAATGCAAATTCACTTGAATCATTACCATTATTTCCGGAAGTTTACATAGTTTAATTATGACAAATCATCCTCTGCTTCTAACACTAAAGCATTTGTAATAATTGTAACTACACTTTATAATTATTACAGTGTCATTTCTATCACATAGGTGGCTTAATGCATAATTGATTAAAGTATACTGAGTAATTCAGTGCCGGATCAAGTTATTTCAGCGCCGGGTTTTTTATTGAAGATTCGCGTTTTACCTTACCGTTTCATAAGTGACGCTACCAAATATCTAGAACATGGCTGCTTTATTGTGCAGTGGCGTAGCCAGGAATTTAGTTCGGGGGGGGGGGGGGGCACGAGCGCAGCCAGTCATTTTCTAATAGCACCGCAGACGAAATTTTTTTACGACAATTGAAATTTCTGATTTGGGGGGGGGGCTGCCCTCCCTGGTTACGCCACTGGGTCATTCCATGTCAAACCAACAAGTCACTCATCTTGACTATCACAGATTTCGTCGAAAAACATCCTGAATTCAAAAATATAAAAATCGCAAAAACGACACTTTTTGGATCGCACTCAACGCGATATAGGCCCCATAGACCTGCAAACAAATTGCGCAAACAGGTTGTTTGCACAAACATGTTGTAATAAGGATTACCCGTATATGCCCAAGTTGCACAGCACGTCAAACAACACTATACAACTGTTTGCACAACAGCCCCCGTTGCGCAATTTGTTGGCAGGTGTATGGGGCCTAATACAGTGCATTTTTTATCATAACTGCTGATCCCATCATGGTCCCACTTTGAAATTTTTATGACATACATATTTACCAAGTCACCAATATAAATATAGTACCTTGTTTTTATAATTTTTAAAAAAACAAACTCAAAAATTTTTTCAAAAACAATTTTTGAGGTTTTCAAAAATAAATTATTTTTATTAGGAAGTGGTTAAGATTAGTATCAAATTAAAGTCCTTTAAATATCCCACAACTCTGTAGGACTTATAGAACTGAAGTTAGAACATTTTGTATCGTTGAGTTATTAATTAACTCAAAAACTATAAGAGTTAGAATTTTTTTAAAATTATATTTGAACTCCGTATGTTAAAGAGTATAATTAACCAAAGTTTAAAAGAAATCTGTGATGGTCAATTTGAAAACTATTTATTTTTGGTTGATTTCATATTTCCGGACACAATTGATGTTATTTTGAGTTTAATTCTAAATTATTTTATATCGTAAAACCGCAGTAAAATGATAATTCATAAAATAAAATACCAGAAGAATGCAAACATTTCGTTTTAAACTAAATTTTCTATACCAACTATACGTATAAGATTAACTTAATATTTTCCCGCGTGGTGGCGTTCCTTCAATGTAAATCTCAAATAATCAAAGAAAACCAAAATTTTTATTATTTAGCGGTGTTTGAAGGAGGCTAGAAGCTGGAATATGTAGAAAATAAGTAAAAAACTTGAGCAAAAAAACGGAAAAATCAATCTTTTTAATGATTTTTTTACAATTAAGGGGACAAATTTTCTCCCAAATCAACTTACGGGTTACAAATATTAACTTTTCACCTCTCTAGCTTATCAGGAAAAAAGTAAACACTAAAATAACTGTTTTAATTTATCCAAATTATCGAAAAGTGAGAAAAATAGATGGGGAAAAAACGCACAGCTTTGGCGTCTTCTGAATTTTGGCGCTGGGTGCGGCGGCTCCATTGCCATGGTTTATCCGGCTCTGGAGTAATTTCCAGATGAAAAATTTGTAAAAAAAATGAGTTAGGAATAGTTAGTAGAATAGGAATGGAAACTTAAGATTGATGAGAATGACTTGATCATCCGATGGGAAAATTTTTATTGGGGAAACCTTTCAACAACAAGTGAACCAAAGTTTTGATTAGAATGATCCTCTTTCAATTGCAGAGAAAAATGTTAATAACCTACCCAGATTGTTGCAAACAAATCAGATTATATTTTTAGCGGTTTTCTGCCTGTGTAAAACTTTGTTTCTTAAACAACAATGAGGATAACGAAATTTTTGTTTTGCAACGTTAAAATTAAAAATAACCCTAAATGTTTTTGTTTTTAGATTTAACAAAAAAAAGAAGAAAATGTCGTGAAATAGATACAAAATTAGATACAATTCAAATGGATACTGTGAATTCAATAGCGGAAGATGGGGAAGCTAAAAAGAAGAAGAAAGCTAGAACAACATTTACTGGAAGACAAATATTTGAATTGGAAAAACAATTTGAATTAAAAAAGTATCTGAGTAGTAGTGAGCGATCGGAAATGGCAAAACTTCTTAACGTAACTGAAACTCAGGTTGGTATTACTTTATTCTTGCAACCATGTAGTTTATGCGCCATTTATAGTAGATCAATAGTAATTAGCAGATAATAACTTCGTGTCTTTCTTAAGTCGGCGAGTAATTAGGGAAGAGAAACGGATGTCATTAAATGACTAGCAAAGTGCCATCTGCAAGCATTAATTCATAGTTTTTAAAATTACCTTTTTATTAATAGATACATTAGTTTAAAACTTGGCAAGTGCTACTCTTAAATTCTTAACTAATTGTTAGTATAACTGATTGAATTTAAATTAGAATTAACAAGAATTTATTTTATTCTTACTAATTTCTAAAATTAAGAGCCGGTACATTAGTTGTGTATCTAAAATTATTCGTACGGATCCGTATAGTAGGCAATCACAGTACGTTCCGTTGTAACGGCCAGAAGCCTCGACTTCATTATTTTATTATTATTCTCATCGGGTACTATAAATGCCAAATTTAGAGTTTTCTGCGGAAAAACTCGACATCGATTATACTTTTTCACATCATATAAATTTAATTTTAATTTTTTTAAATATAATATGTAATACGGTTTTGTATTAAAATCGGTTAAATTTAACGTATAAATATTATTTAATTGTTTTTGATTATTCGAGTTTAATTTACAAATGATTTAACCTTTTGTACGATTTTCAATCGAATCAAACAAATTATTTTTGTTTATTAAATTAGGCACAACGTAATAAAGGGCTGATAAACGTTTTAAGATTTATTAGCGATAAAGCTCTCTGTTTAGTGACTCGAATCGTGCAAACTGTGTAAATACGATAATAGGCATGAAGCATCGATTTTCTAGTTTCCTATGTTCCTTTACACGAAAGGAGAGGAAAATATGACATACCTATTTGTTAGCAAGGTAGACTCCTCGATCAAATGTATTACTTTAATTTATCCACCAAACCAATTTATGCTAGCCGAATTGTTCTTATTTTTAAGACAAATTCATTATTAAGGGCAGGTATATGGGCCCTCCCCTGTTTTTTTTAAATTAATAATATATCTTGCAAATTAAAGAACCAACCTTTACAAAATAGCAGGTACATTTAGAAATACTGATGTTAACTAAAGCAATAACTTCAGCGGTTTCTCATATGACTACGAAAGGTAAGACACATTTATTATTTTTTTATTTTTCCTAGTCATCCATGAAACCTCTGAAGATATTGCTTTGAAACTTGGCGGTGGTATTTTCGAAGTTATTTGAAAATGTACCTGCTATTTTTTAAAAGTTGTTTTTATAAATTATTGTTAGATATAATTGTAATTTACCAAGAATAAGCGGAGGACTCATAGACCCTTACACACTTTTTGAATTAAAATAATTCAATGGGATGTAGAATTATGTATAACATTATAACTGATTTTTTTTAAGTTTTTCTCCGCAGTTATAAAAGCTATAACTTAGCTTTTTTCCAGCATAGATGTAAAATTTTTGAAATTTTCGACTCAATTTGATTTTAAATTTAAACCGTATTTTAATAACGAATTGTTTTTGTGATTAAATTATCATTCTTCATTTAACGTTCGTTTTTTGCTCTTTTTCATTCCACGTCTTTTCTCAATTACTTTATCAGTTTCCATTCTTATTAATTTTATAGTCGAGAAATAGTTTAAAATTCAATTTAGCTGCTGTTTCAAAAGAAAATTTAAAAACCTCCAAAATTTATTGCAACAATTTATGCCCAATTTATTACCAGGTATCCTCAAGATATCTGTTAGATAAATTGTGATAGTGTATGTGGAATATTTTAAAGTTTTTGCAAAGTCTTGATGCAGTCTTAATTAAGTCTTGCGGAATCTTTATATTTCTCCACGAGACTGTACTTACAAGTAACCCAATTAAAATGTAATGGTTTTTTTTAATTTAATAATTTTTTTTCATGCTGTTTTTCATTCGCCATTGATTCTAAAGACGACTCTGACTGCGGTGTCCTTCTGCGATTTTGCTTATTTAGAAATACATCTATTTTGTAGATTAAACTGACCCCTATCTTAATCAAAATTTCTAAATTCTACTTCTAGTCAACTAAAAAAAATGTTTAAAAATTTTCGAATTTTTTGAAATTCAAAATTTTTCGTATAAGAATTCAGAATCCTTCATAAGCAAGGAAACGCGAAGACAATGCGTACGCCAAAAAAATATTACCTATATCAGTCCCGGGACAGCCTTCGTATTATGGCAGGGTTTTTCACACAATGGGACAACCAAGACGAATGGGATAGTGACGTTTCGCTCCCACCGTTTTGCCCCCGCCGTTTGGCATCCGGCGATTCGCCCCCGACCGTTTTGCCCTTGACCGTTTAGCCCCCGTCCGTTCCGCCCTTGACTGTTTAGTCTCCGTCCGTTTCGCCCCCGACCGTTTTCTCCCTGTATGTTAACGGCCCAATATTGATTGATTTAAAATAAACTTTAACTTGTGATAGGTGTTTTCGAAAATTGATCTGGTAAAAATAAATTTCGAAGTTAAGTCTCTGTCTCTGTCAAAACAAGTACAGGGTGGGCTATAAAGAATTTACTGTAGAATTCTGGAGGAACCGTCTATTACTTAAGTGGAGTTCGTCGCAAACGAAGTAAGTAAGCAAATATGACGAATAGGACAAATAGTATGTAAACTCGCAAGCAAAGTAGGAAACAAAATCGCATAACGTAGACTCGACTTTACGTAAGGATGATTTTTGTAATTTTTTAGCTCCCCCTCCCCTGTGTAGGTACGTAATATTGTGTCACCCCACATTTTACGTAAGAATTAATTAAAAACGGTGGGGACTAAAAGGTGGGGGCAAAACAGTCGGGGGCGAAACATCCCGGGGCGTAACGGCAGGGGCGAAACGGTACGGGGGCGAAACATCCCGCGGCAAAACGGTGGTGGCGAAACGGTGGGGGCTAAAAGGCCGGAGCGACATGGTCGGGGGCGAAACGGTATGGGGGCGAAACGGCGGGGGCGAAACGTAATATAACCAAGACGAATACCTCAACTAACTCCTGATGCAACGTGCATAGCTGACTAAAAACATGGAAGGCTTGATGTCGAAAGCAAGTGCTTTTCCCCACCTACCTCACTTATGAGGACCGACACGGATACAGAAGATCAAGATGATAGCGATGATTTCACCCTGGTAAAGGATGGAACTAGCCGAAAACGTGCAACGGAAGAGTCAAGAGTTACACAGCGCCAACTGTTTCAAAGCGATCTAACCGTATGTTACAGTCAATGATGACAATTTGGCCATTGACGTCAATGACCATACATTTTGGGCGACGTTGACATTTAAAATTTCATGTGTGGTTTTTGCATCATTGTCCGGACAATGACGTCAATGCCCAATGCATGGTGGGCAATGATGAAACTATTATTTTATAGATTCCATCTGACAGTAATATATTAAATGTGCCTTTGCAATTAATACTAGTTATTAAGGGATACTGAAAAGTTAATTTTGTTAGAAAATATTAGTAATGCGAAGGTTACAAGCGTTGTCATTGCAGGGGTGGATGTAAAAATAATAAATGTGCGGCAAAAATTTTATTTTATTGTTTTTTAATTTTTATTATTTTTGTTAATAAATAATAAATGATTATCTTATATTATAATTATAATACAATGAACAGACATATGTAGCTAAGTAAATATCACTTGTCAGTTGGCTGTCAAATTTAAATCGCCATTTTGCTGTTCTTTATATAGTTATTCCATAATATCATCATTGCCCATTCCATTTTGGCCATTAACGTCATTGGCCGGCCAAATACGTAAATATTGTAATCAGAGGAAAATATTTACATTATTGCCCACCGTTAACGGGCGTTGACGTCAATGGCCGGTCAATGACGTTAATGGCCAGCGTAAATGAGCATTAACGTAAATGCCCAATTTACGTCGTAGATGACAACATGGTGGCAGAAAACGAAGACACCAACAATTGCCCAAACAGCCCGGTCCTAGCAACCTCCTAGACCCAGTCCTAACGATGATGGCGAGTCTTATTATTCACTTAAAAGATATTCACATCAAGAACCTGCGAGATAGCAACATTAAGTGTCCCAGAAGGTCTTCAAATCAATTTTACCACCGCCGAGGATTACAGACAACTCATCAAGGCGTTGGAAACCAACCTGTCTGAGAACAACACGGGTTTTTTTCATGCGCCAGCTGGAAGAGAATAAACCCCTTAACCCATTAGTGCCTATAGTATGAATTATCATACGGAGGTTAGGGTGTATTTTTAAGTCGCTGTATATTTGTAAGGCCAAAACAAACTCAGTTCTAGAATTTCAAAAAATTCCTGAAAAAAATTACTTGGGCACTAATGGGTGATTGTTAGGGGCACACACCAGTTAATAGATTCCAAGCTCGTCAAAAAAGACTTACAAGGGTTCATCATCGACCACGTTGCTCGAATGCACCGAGGTTCCGGCAGTCACTCGAGAACAAGGAGATTTTTCAAGCTAGCTAGATTTTGGAGATTGAAACTCCCAACAGGAAATTTTGATTAGGACCCATAGCGGACCTGTAGGTCCCCCAAGATGCGCTAAATAGCAACGTGCGCTATTTGCTGAGGTCTCCACTCTGCCCGCTACAGGAATAACCTTAATTTCTCAAACCAAGGAAGAGCATACGATTTGCCAACCAAATACCTAACCAAAACGCCAGATGAAATCACGAACTTAATTAGTCAAGACAAACCCAAGCAAATTAGCAATGAAATGATACGGGAACTACCAAAATTGGAGGTATCATAATGGGTCCGATATAGCCTGATTATATGTGAACTTTGGTTCACACACTACATTCAACCCAGGATTTAATCTAGTGGCTTTTGTCTCTTAATTCAAAAATTTAAAAAGTAATGGTTAACTTATCAATAACAATATGTCGCAGTCGTGGGTTCGACCCACGACTAAGTAATAAATGTTTCCTAAAATTTGAAATGAAATAGTTTTTATGATTTCATAATAAATTATAAAATAATTATCGGAAAATTTTGTTAGAAAATATCTCCTTTGCAAATCTAAAATTAAACTATGATATTTTTGAAAATCATAAGCTGACAGATTTTTGTAATTTGTTTTAGTAGGTAAAAATGTTTTTGCCGATAAAGGTGTTTGCAAAAGTTAAATCGCATTTACTGAAATGTAGAAAATTTATTAATTTATGATCAGGAGTGTATCTTATATGGAATATCGTTAAATTAATATTTAAATTTTTGTATAAGTCTAAATTGAACTGAGATTTGAAGTGATTTGGTATTGAGTCTTTATCGTCTTCTCTATTTACTGTTTCTCGGGTATCAATAAAGTTATTTCCAGCTATAATCTAATTTTTCCAATGCACTTGCATTTATAAAAACGTAAAAAGAAAATTTGTAATTCTTAATAGGTCACGAAAACTTTCCAACAAAGTCTCTAAACTTGATTTGTTTCTTAACAAAGTTTATCGTTTATATAACCTTAGATTAATTTAGCGAATGTTCTTTAATTTTATATTATCGTTTCGTAAATTTGGCTAATAAATTCAGAAGTTTTCCGCAACAATTCCAAAAATGGAATGGCAAAGAACAAAATCTTTTTGCTTTGGTGATATTCTATAATATGTAATTATCATAAAAGGTCTTACATTGTAATATTTACGTCTCTGGCCGGTCAATGACGTTAATGGCCAAAATGAATTAGACAATGATGATATTATAACGA
The DNA here is from genome assembly GCA_958510845.1 of Cantharis nigra. Classification (NCBI taxonomy): domain Eukaryota; kingdom Metazoa; phylum Arthropoda; class Insecta; order Coleoptera; family Cantharidae; genus Cantharis; species Cantharis nigra. The sequence goes on along the minus strand of OY294034.1, from coordinate 5,180,618 downwards.
AGAGCAAAATAGCGATGCACTTCAACCCGGGACAATTATTTATCGTGCACTCATTTTTTCGTGTCAATGACAGCAACTCAGCCCTTTTCAAGGCCCCATAAGTGTACAGGGATTTTTATTTAATTTAGACAAACGCAAACTCATTTTAGGGTGGCTCCGTAATTCGTCGTGGTTGCGTCAGCCAAAACGATCAAAACGAGGAAAAATGAATTAAATTTAATTATTTCATTTTACGGTGGATCCCCGCTGCGCTCTGGGCCGTTTTGGCTGGCGCTTACTCGCTAAAAATATTCCTGAAATCAATACACCACGACTGGGAGGCCCAACTTCTCCAGGGAAGCCCGAAGTGACGGCTATCACTGGGAGTGATAGAATATGGAAACTGTAGAATCGTAGTTTCATCATTTCCCACCCTCTATCGGGCATTAACGTCGTTGCCCGGACAATGATGTAAAAACCACATATGATATTTTAAATGCCAACATTGCACAAAATACATGGTCATTGACGTCGATGGTCAACAATGGTGGGCATTGACGTTATTGTCCGGCCATTGACGTTAATAGCCGAATGTCCGTAACACATTCATTTTCACTACAACAGTCGATAATGCCTACGTTCTATCGAGTTATCCGCTCCATCAAAAAATAACTAGATAAACAGTAATCACATCATAAAAGTTCTCGTATTTATATCAATATATTCATTTCAATAAATAACTGGTCTGATAGGGCCCACCCGTCCGACGGAGGGTTAATAAAAAAGGTTAACCAGCTATTCTCTAAAGATCGGGAGGCAACATAGATAAGTTGTCACTCGATTCGCCTAGTGTTTAGAGGTTTGAATCTTGAGACATATGTGTGCGAGGAATGGCGGAGACACCTCTGAAAAGGTTAAAACTCGCATATTTTGCGTGGGTTCGGATCCCACGTAAAGCAGGAGGTCCCGTTCTTAAGCCATGGCCGATTTAGTAGGTTACTAGTAGCGATGCGACGACAGAGCACTGCTCGCCTGACCATAAATTCAAAAATGTCAAGCATCTTCTTAACAAGATCGGCCGCATCAGCCCATTAGGGGACGACTTTGTACAAAAATCGCCTTCAAAGAAACCGGACTAAATAAGGAGTATACGGCAGCGCCGTGGTATCCCATACTAAGTAAACGATTGGATTGGATCTCTAAATATTGCTCGACTACCTATATTGGAGAACCGGACGATCATCAGCGAAATAACGAGGTAACTACCTCCTCATGACATCAAAAATTAACAAAATCCACCTCAAGTTTTACCGGACTATATTTATTTAAGCAAAAAGTCAAAAAACAAATTAAACAAAGATGGATTCTTATTCTCGGGTTTTTTGGTTTCTCAAAATAAAAAATATCCAAATAAATTTCATTATACATACTTTGAGTTTTAAATCTGAAAATTTTTTTTAATGAAATTATGGTAGATGAGGGCGGGAAGACGAAGTTAAATTAAAAATTTTTGGGAATTATTCAAATATACGCAAAAAGGTCAAAAACCTTATGAGAACCCATTATTTTGGTAAAAATATCCCCCAAGGCAGCCAAAACTCGAAAATTACGGATCGAGAAAGATCGAAATCTTTGTTTTTAAGTTAAATTCGGCTATAATTAACAACCTGCACTTTAAAATAAAAAAAATCTTTTTTAAAACTTACAGGTCCAAGTACAAAGTAAAATTTTGGTAAAATTTCAGTGGGATCAATCAACAAATTTTTAAGTTATCGCTTACACCAATTTGAAAAATGTAGTTTTGAGAAAAACGCGGTTTTTCCGTTTTGTTTTGATTCTTAGATTTATTCAAATGAAAATTCAATGATTTTAATGCCTTGACTAGTTTGCAATCTTAGAATCATACAATAGTCTTTCAGTCTCTCTATAAATCTGATTTTCCCCATAAAGTTCTAGAGGTATTTTCTCCTTTAACTTATGAAACGTTGTTAGCTGCTGCACTACTAGAAGTCAACTGCATCCATTACTGTACCTATTTACGTCGAGCACATACCGTCAACAGAACGAGTAAAATTACAATCTTTTAAGAATCGAAAATTTAACTTTGATTATTTTGGAAATTAAAGGAAACATTTATGTTAATTTTTTTGATTAATCGCTTCATTTTAATGTTATCTCTCAAATTCTACAAGTCAGTCTTTCATCCTATAAGTTCTTGATCTAATAAATTCTACAAGATTTTCGGTAGTATCTATAGAGACTTGTAGAGGCATTTAACGTCCTATACTCAGTTATATAGTCATATGCATATCCATTAAAAAACTTTTGCTAAAATCCGGCCAAAAATGTTGTAACTTGAAAATTTGCTCCAAGTATGTCTGTATGTATTTTAAGATGTTACCTCTCGCTAACTAGCTTTAGCATAGAATTGATATTAAAGCCGTGCTACACTAAGTTAAGCTACGTTAAGTTAAGCTACGCTAAGTTAAGCTGCGCTACGCCGAATAAAAAATAACTAGAAATGCATATTAACAGCGTTTTCCAATACTGAAAATTACAAACTTAAGAATGATTAATATTTTTATAAGAAGGTAAGAGAAGAACAATCCGATTATACAGCTATCTTCTGATTACCCCCTGAGGAAGTTCTGTTGCTAAAGTTTTAAAATTTCAAATTACAAAATTATTAGTTTTTAATTCTGTTTAGGATAAAACTTCCCCCAGTTCTTACATTGCTTATTAAAAGAAATATGATAATATAAAACTGTTAAATGTGTCATACCCCTGCTATGATTTAAGGTGATTTAAGTTGGCCACCTTGAAATTTTTGAAATTTTATAACCTTACTTATTTCAAAGGTTTTCATATGTATTTTCAAAAAACATAGAACGTTTTTCAAAAAATGTTCTATTATATTTTGAATAAAGAAATTATTTCTGATATTATTTAAAATAAAAATGTATGAGGGGTAAACAACGATTTTGATTTTCCATATTTTGTTAATTAAATTTATTTTTCACTGCTGGGATGTTATTATTACCTGTTTTAAATTTTATTATAAATTTAAAAACAATTAAATATGTTTTGTCAACATTTTTAGAAATGTTTATATTTGAAAGCAGAAAAATAAATTAGATTAAAATTTTGATTGGAAAATGGGAAATGCTAAATAATTGCAATTTATGAAATAAAATTTTTCCAAACTGGTTGGAATAGTAATAAGGAAGTGAATTTGGAGGTACTTACCTATATGAGTAGTAAATAATTTAAAATTAGTTGACAACAAATATAAGACTCTTAAAAAGTTATCTGGCGTTATAATTAGGTGCTATATACTTAAAGCTGTATTATTGGGCACCCGATTCTGTCAGTTTTAAATCTATAAATAAGATCATTGCTTTGAACCCAACCCAACATATGTTTTAGATAATTGCTGTCAAGCTTGTTTTTTTACCATTTTTTAATAATTATAGAAAATAGTTAGCAGTTTTTTTATTGCATCATTATTTTTGTAAAATGTCAAAAAGCTTTCATATTGTACACTTTACTACCAGCATTTTTCTTGGTAAACAAAATAAGCATTTAACATACTTAAATGCTTGCAATTAAATTTAATTTAACGACCAACAATTAATATCCACTTTAGCCAGCTTTCAAAACGTAGTATTCAAATTTCCGCATTATCTGCGAAAAAATCGTCGTTGAAATCATCATTTAATAAAAATGGGAGAAGTAAAAGAAAGATTAATTTTTTTAATTTAATTTAGTTTAAACAAGTGCAAGATTTGGAATTTTTGAAAAATTCGCTCAATCAAAAAATTATAATTATATAGTTTACACAGGGTGTCCCGGATACACTGTACATAGAGGACACTTTTCTCAGAAAAATATTTTTTTTTAATTTAAACCCTGGAGAGTTAGGCCCCTTGAAAGCATTTTTTTAAATTTCCACTTTCACATGGCCATAGCTCCGAAAATATCGATTTTTCAGTAAAAATGATTTAGTACATTTTTAAAGAGCCTCAAATAATCTACAAACTAAATTAAAACCTTTTATTGCCTAAAATCAACGGCTTTCGAGTTATGCATTAAAGTAAGTAAGAAAATGTTTTCAAAACATTTTACAAAGAATCTGACGCCCCATTTCGGATAGGAAATTTAACGAACTACAACTTTTGTTTAGTAAAAATTTTTGAAAATCCAATCTATTTCCACAGAAAATTAGAAAATAATAAACAAGGCAGCTACAAAACAAGAAATTAAATTCACAAAAATAATCAAAATAATCGAAAAATAATCAATCTGATGTAAACAACTCATCTCTATTTAACATCAACTATTAATAAATAACTTTTCTAAATACTCCCTTATTTTCTCAAAAAAAATACCCCGAACAACATACATATATCGGCCCTTTCTAAACGGATTCTCTCTAAATTTTATTTCTAGTTCATCGCCTGATGATGCCATAGTAAGATAAAAACGTTTGCTCTATTTTATACTTACAATGTATTTTATTTGTGATAACTTAAAAACATTGGAGTTCTAAAAAGTGTGTATGCATTATTCTGATTACCTAAAAACAAAATAAACGCAACTGAATCTCATAAAAATAGAAAACAAACTCAATTCTATAAAATAACGAGTGAGGTCTTCGGAGCCTCTTTGGAGCCCTTAATGATAGGGAGTCTGATACTCCAAAATCTTAAGCATCCCTATAAATCCGCTACTGAAAGTTATAGTTGCTTTTACACTGTATTTAATTAAATAAACAAAAATTTATCATTTGTGTTCACTTTTATGTTTTTTGAAAATGGTAGATAATAAAAAAAACTAAATTCCATTAGATCTTGGAAGCCCCCAATGATCGGGGGCCAGATGCTCCAGCATCGTAAGCACCCCTTATAAATCCGCCACTATTTATTTTCAATAGAAACAAAAATTTTGTGAATTAATTTTGTTTTGTAGCTGTCTTGTTTATTATTTTCGGATTTTCAGTAAAAGAGATTGGTTTTTCAAAAATGTTTACTTGACTTGAAAGTTGTAATCCGTTAAATTTATTATTTGAAATGGGGCGTCAGATTTTTTGAAAAAATTTTTCGTTTAAAAAATATAGAGTTTTGAAAAAAAAACAAAAACTAAAAAAGCTTAAATTTTTCAACATTTTCTTACCTACTTGAAAGGTTTGAATTTAGTTTGTAGATTATTTCACGCTCTTCAAAAATGTACTAAATCATTTTTACTGAAAAATCAATATTTTCGGGGCTACGGCCATGCGAAGATGAAAACTAAAAGAAATCTTTAAAGAGGCCTATCTCTTGAAGGTTTGAATTTCGAAAAAAAATTTTGCTAAATATTTTTCTTAGAAAAGTGTCTCCTATCACCACCTAAAGGGACACCCTGTATATTAATGGATAACCCACTTTAAACAATAAATTAAGCAAAATTGGCAATACAAAATACCAAGCTACAAATTATGTTTCTAATTATGTTCGGATGCAAATTCGGAAAACTGAAAAATTTGCTTTACGAATGTTACAGTTTCTCTAAATTGGGTATTATCTAAGTAGTTCGATTGGCGCACGCTTTGAAAACAAAAATGAATTAATGGTATTTAGTTCATAGAAAAAAATTCTGGAAGTTTTTTCTTAACAGTTTCATCTCTGACGAGGTGGAAAGTACATATAAAACTTTTGAGAAAAAACTTCCGGAATTTTTTCCTGTAAACCCCAATTTCGGTACATAATTCAAGACCAGTGTCGACGCACCTTTATGTAACAAATGTAAATTTTCACCGACAGATTGATTTTCCTTTTTATCAAAAATATTTATATTTAAAAATCAAAGTAATTAGTAAAAGCTATAGAGTTATAAAGGAAGTTTTTGAAATAAAAGATTTATTGTTGCAAATATATTACAAATTTGTTTCAGCTATCAGGACATTTTCAAAGATCTTTCCAGCGCTGAAGGGAAAGCAGCTAACAAATTTATGAAAGTAGGTAAATTTTAAAACTAAGCATTCAAAGTAAAGATCACTTAAAAATTTTATTAGCTTCATTATGGTTGTGTTTCAAAAATAAACATTAAATAATCCTGCGAGTGAGCAAATTTTCATAATATTTATGATATATTTTTTGTTTGCTACCGCGCATTCCCTAATAGGTCAATATTATGTACATATTTGGGAAATTTCATACCAATTCCTACGGTTTTTGACCCGAAAATTTTTAATACAGTCAATTTTTTATCGAGTAGTACACATTTCTAATTTTTTTAGGGTTTTAACCTGACACTAAACATTGTTGAAATTTTGAAACTTTAAAAGAATGTAGCTCTGATGGGAGGAAATAGAATATTTTTCAAAAAATAGTAAACCTTTCTAAATTTTTCATTTTTCATTTTTCATCATTTTTCTGACCGAAATCAGATAAATATTAGAATAAAATAGAAATTTCAGCTGATATTTTGTTTAGTTTAATTTACAAAATGCTCCGCACTCAAGTGTCACGACGAAATTTTTATCGATTATGTTTATAAACTTATTTTAGAAATTGTTAAATTTTGAATGAAATTTGACATGACAAAAGGGCAAATCTTAACGATTATTTTACCATCTATCCATAGACACTTAATTTTTAAAATAATTTTGATTGATTTACTCTATAATAGCTATCATATAAATTAGAATTATCAATATTGAGCTACAGGACACAAATAAAACACATTTTTTAAACGAATTTTCGAAAAAAAAAAGCTTTCAGTTTTCGAAAGCTCGTTTAAAAAATGTGTTTTATTTGTGTCCTGTAGCTCAATATTGATAATTCTAATTTATATTATTTTCAAGAGCTAATAATTTTAATTAATTATAATAGCTATCTATTTTTTCGGATGCTAAATACAAATTCTAGCTATAAATTTGCATTTTTCAGCAGGAAGTCACTAAAAAATAAACCTAAAATCAATCATATCTGATGGAGAGCCGGTCGTTTTTGAACGAATGAATCATTTCCAATGATTCCATACTTTTAATATTACTTAGAATATTTTATTTTTAAGAATTAGAAAACCATGGGAAAAAATGTATTAGTTTTCTCCTCATTTAAGTAAAATTTCTAACGAGTATAATCTTCCGGGTTGCCAATTGTTTTAATAGCCGGAACCGGTCGTACTTGCCTTCTAGTAGTGCAACAATTAACATCTTATCATAAATTTATTTTAAATTGGATTTTGCTAATTATAGCCAAATTTATCTTAAAAATAGATTCCTGCCATTCTAGACTTACGTGCCGTCAATAAAAAATATCAATTTTCCTATTGCCAAAATGATAGTTTTTATTTCGAGTTTGTACATAATATATGTAATATATGTATATGTAAGTACAGGTAATATACTACTTTCTATGTAACCACGGAAAATGTTTTGGTTTCAATGAAATCCGAAATTTGTTGTACAAAAATGAAATGCTTTCTTTGAATTTTATTGCTTATTTCGCACTAACTCGGAACTTTCCCGTAAGTTCTGTAATGAATCGCACAAATTTTTTAAATTTTTTCATGACAATAATCGGTAGGTTTCATTTTTAAAATCATAAATGCCATTAATGCCAAAATGGGCAAATTAATTGTGTTTTATACCCACAGGTATACGTTAATCACTTCGATTAAGATTCTCGAGAAGAGAAGTTGAATGTTAATTTAGCTAAAATTTGAAGTCCACCAGTATTGTCACATTTAGTATGCTAAAATTACAAATCACATGCCAGTTTGACTATTCTGCTTCCTTAAAAAATGCTTTTGAAATTGTTATTAGTTTCATTTATCTGGCTGGCCATGTAAGTTTTTTCGAAAATAGAAATTAAATTGAATTTATTACATGGCCAGTCCGATAAACGAAAATTTTAACAATTTCAAAAGAATTTTTTGACATTTTAAGTAAAAGCTAGATGAAATCTAATGCTCTTATCGTTCGTAGTTTATATTTCTGCATTATTTTTGGATCTTTCAGCTTTTCTCTAAAATACATCTTAATTTCCTATAATCAGTTTCCACCTTCGTTCTTCAACTATCAAGTGTAAAAAAGAGTAGAATCGCAATTTTGGTTAGTGGTTAAGTTAAGATTTTTTGATTTCAGATGTTAGATATGACCGTAATTTTAAAAATAGCTATGTATTCTTCAGTTTTTTTTTTGTTAATATTACCTAACTTAAATAATTTTTAATTTTTTAATTTAATTTAATTTAATTTAAATAATTCATTACAAACAAAATAAATTTTTGATATTTATTTATTGTTTAAATTAAGCTAACCATGAACCACTGCATCAAGGAACCCCCCCATGAAATCATGAAATTTAAGCTAATCCAGGTAAGTTGACCTAATCAACGAATCAACATCGCATTTCTCAATTTTTTAGGTTGGCAACTTAAAATGAGCGAATCAGGGGTGTGCTACGTAAGGAAAGACATACAGAAATTGCTATTTATACATAGTTTAATTTATTACGTTTAAAAAATAAAACTTGCAAAGAACTTCTGAGTATAATTTAGGGAATATAGCATTTAAGAGTTTGAATGCAGTATTTTAGCTAGTTTATGCAACAATAATTTAAAGGTTATCTAGACGAGATGGCTACGCGTTCACAATTGGATTCCCTTTGTCAGTCACTCTCCATCCGTAACATACAACAGATACAGGGAATCACAGTGGAAGTTGATTTTTTCTTTAACAACAAAACCGGAGACACGAACGGCTGTTGCTATTTAGTTTCCAATTTCAGCATACGTATTTAAGAAAATCCTTATTTCTTGACTAAAATCAGATGTTTTAGTTTTGACGGTGTTTTAGAATGATACCGGGCCCTGATGAAAAATCCAAGTTTTCGACCTCGAGGGAGGTCGGCGCGGTTGCCATCTTGAATTAAAGGTACAAAAAGTTGTTTTTTTAAAAATAATTTCCCTACGGTTGTTCCTACAACAAAAATGTCTTATACAAATTTGAAGAAGGCCAAATTCCCTATATTTCTTGTCTGAACACTTTTTTTGTAAGCCTGATGTGTAACGAGTTACAGCGGCGAAAACGTAAAAAAAATTGAAATTTATTTTCGATTACCATATTTTTTCCAACTTTTTTTTGTTTTAAGATTGCAATACATTTTTTTCATTATTTTTCCTGTAATCTAGAGCATATTTTGAACATATTTTAGGTGTTTCAGAATTTTGCCCGGTTTTCAGCTTTAACCCCCTATGTGCGCTGTAACTCGTTACACATCAAACTTGCTAAAAAAAGTGTTCATACAAGAAATATAGGGAATTTAGTTTTCTTCAAATTTATATCAGACATTTTTGTCAAACGATCAGGCGTTAAGGAATTATTTCGAAAAAACTAAGTTTTTGTACCTTTAATCCAAGATGGCGGACCGCGCCGACCTCTCCAGAGGTCAAAAACTTGAATTTTTCATCAAGGCCCGGTACTAACTAACATATATAAAATTCAGGTTTGCACCACCTCTTGTAAGCAAAAGGCCCTTTTAAATACCCATTGACTGGTCTAATTATGAAATCATTGATTTATTTATTAAATTCCGACTTAAAAAATAAGTGATTTGTGCTTAACATAAGTACGATTAATATAAATCTGCGTTTGAAATGCAAAATTATCTACCTACTTAAAATATTTACCTTCATCCAAACGTTTTAATGGCTTAATACTTTCGAATTCAATGTGTCGTATTGTATTTTTGCTGATACGTTTTAGGAAGGCGTTTTAAGTTTCAAGTCGGAAAACTTTCTACCATGTAGAATTAAAAGGTTTCCAACATTACGAATATAGGCAGATTCTCTTTAACGATTTGTTGATTACACGGTACAATACTTTCAACCTTTAATCTTCTCACATCAATACTATTCAATAAATTAGAGGTTGGAAATTTTGTTAATCCATTCAGGCGCATTTGGTTAATACCATAACAAATCTCTTTTAACCAAACTTCAGCATCATACATTTTATTTATTTGCATTATAAATTGTGTATTTTGCTAATCTAAAAGATTTTAATCAAAATTGCAAGTTAAGAAATACTACTAATCCTGCTCGGTGGCGGCAACGGCGGACGCTGCTATGGCCCCTGATGGTAAATTCCATAAATTATGGAATATGAAAATAAAATGTTATTAAATTAATAATTTTAACTTAATTTTCCAAAATTGATTATTTTTTTAAACCAACATTAGTTCATTAGTTTATTTTAAGCTAACCATTAAAAAGTTACAAGCTTAAATTGAAAGAAAAATTATGTTAAAATCGGAACTATAATTAAGTACGGAATTCAAAAGTAGCCATCGATTTGAATCCCACGATTGCATGTTAGTTTTTAGAGTGCTTTTAATAGAAGTTTAAAGTCCCTAATGAATTTCAATTTGCATTAAAATTATTTACAGTTTATAGCATTTCAGCTAAGTTTTGTTTGTTAAATTAGTTTCAGAAAATGTATCTAATTAGTATAAAACTCATTTTAAGTAATTTGCAAATTGAACAATTTTGTTTAACAAAATAATTTTATTATAAAAATATAAATATCACAAAGGACTTGAAAGTACATTTTTTGCTGCTTACCCTGTTTAATGATGTAATAATATTTTGTTATGAATTATTAAAAAATTCAATCTTTTTGATTTGCTTTTAATTATTAGTTTAATTTTCAATAGGCTAACTCAATTATAGAAAATATTTTAAGGCGAAATACCGCTAATTATCAAAAATTAAATAAAAACATTCCTGATGTATGCCTTGATTTGCCTTTACGCCTTGAATAATAGCGCTTGGCATGCACAATAAAAAGTTATCCTTTAATTGTTATTATTATTTATTGATTTTTGAACTCGTTTGATGTAAATTACAAAACCGAGTTAATTAAAAATATGAAATTATTTTAAAAATATAATTTTATCGGTGTAATAATTTACATAGTATCAAAGAGTAATTTCATACATACTCTTTGATAGTATGTATATAACATTTAGTATTATTTGTAATATTAACATTTAACAAAATTAAACAAAACGTTAAAATAATAAATTTTTAACTGTTAAGTATAGTATAGAAGTATACAGTTACTCGCAAAAGTTCTCGTACACTCCTATGTTACCAATGTAAATTGAACATTTTGAAGCCGCTTTTTTTCATATAAAAATTGATTTTATAGCAAAACTTTTTAAACATTTTTTGTCTGAAATTTCATTGCCTTCAATTTTATTTATATGAATTTCTTTATTTGGTCGCGCCGTTTTTGACTGACAGCGACTTAAACAAGACTCTGTAAAATGCAAAAAATATTGTGATCTATATCTCGGAAACGGTGCAAAAAAAGTAAAATATTAATAAGCATATTTTCTTGTAAATTTTATTCTCTACATTTTTGTTCCTGTACATTTTTCTATTTAATCGCACCGTTTTCGAGATATAGATGACAATATTTCTTGTGTTTTACAGAGTCTTGTTGATGTCGTTGTAAGTCAAAAACGGCGCAACAAAATTAAAAAATTCATATAAACAGAATTGAAGACAATGAAATTCGAAACAAAAAATGTCTAAAAAGTTTTGCTGTAAAATCGATTTTTATATGAAAAAACGTGGCTTCAAAATGTTCAATTTACATTGGTAGCATAAGAGTGTCCGCGAACTTCTGTGAGTCACTGTATATAGTATATACATATACACAGAAAATTATCATTTAAAAAAATTTAAGAAAGACATTTAATTATCATTTCTAATTGCGAATTTTTAATTAATAATTAATTAATTAATTAATATTTTTAATCCTAACCTGTCCAGTGATAATTAAATGTTTTTTTTTGATTTTTTTAACTGATAATTTTCTTCCTAATTTTTTGAACTTAACAGTTAAAAATTTATTATTTAACATTTTGTTTAGTTTTGTTAAATATTAATTTTACAAATACATATACTATTTATACCACAAATCTACTTGAAATTTTTACTTTAAGATAATATTTAAATTCAATACTGCTACGATGTAGTCCAGGCCCGTTTTTGGATCTTGCAGACCCTAGGCTGAATCTATGGCCCCACTGGTTTTCGTTTTTAAGATTCCATTGTTATTTTAACTAAACATCTTAAGTGAACTCAAAATAAAAAGAAATGCAAGAAAAACTTTTTAAACAAAGCTTTTTCTTAAAAAAAATAAAAATAAAAAAGTACAAAAAATTCACTAAAAGGAAAAAAATTGTTTTTCAAAATTCAAAATTTCAAAATTTTTGAAATAAGAACAAACAAAGCTTCTTGGAAACATCTCTCCAATTTTTCAAATAAGAACAAACAAAGCTCCTTGAAAACATCAATATTAAAACGTGGGGCTATGCATTTAATATCTGTAATAACCCCACGCTTTTATATTGATCTTTTTAGGGAGCTTTCTTTTTAATTGAAAAATTAGAGAGCTTTTTTGAGGAGCTTTGTTTGTTCTTATTTGAAAAATTAAAGAGATGTTTTCAAGGAGCTTTGTTTTATTTCTTTTATTTAAATGTTTATATTGGTCATGACTTTGACGAAAAGTATTTAGCGAGTTTTTCCCGTTGGTGTGAGTTAAGAAAAAGCTTTCAATAATAAAAAGAATAATAATTAATAATAATAAATAAATACCAAAAAAATAAATAAATAATATTAATAATAAAAATAATCTGCTGTGTTAGTAACTATAGCGTGGTTGAAAGATAATAAGAGTAACTACCCCCTCCTAATACCGTTTCAAAACTGAACAAATTTTGTTAAATAAAATAAATAGTGACAAACCTCCGCATGAACTTTGGTTGGATCCACTCCTACCTGCAAAGAACTTTTGTTTTTAATTAACATTTTTTTTACATTAAAAAAAAATCAATCACTAAAACCATACTAAAAAATCACTATCAACCACAAAACAAAAGAACTACTATATATTTCATATTAAAGAATGAATTTTATGCAATATCCGGAACCTTCCAATTTTTTATTGTCTTGATAATTTCGTTTATTAAAAACTTGACTATAATTGACCAATTATTGAGCAATGAAAATCTACGGAGAAAAAATTAGTTCGTTGTAATTTATTAGATACTTCAGTACATTAAAAAAATTGTCTTACCAAACTATAGTTTGTGCATTTAAGGAAAAATGCATGTTTTCACAATTTTAAACAATTCACTGGCTACATCACTTGAGAGAAAAGTTTACTAACCTGAATTGCTGCTAAACCCACGACGTGGACCCTACCTGCAATAATAAAGAAAATTCTTTGTTAGTTATCATTTCGGATGAGAATGGTTTTCTCCAAATTACCTTTTACACTGAAGTCCTTTTGCTTTATTCCTGTTGACCATAATAGCTTCTCCATCGTCCATAACTCACCAACCCGGACACTTGCACATTTTTTTAACGATTTCGAATAAAAATTTTTTATAAACAAGCACTTGGAAGCACAAATTTTTCACTCAAATATTAAAAAAAAATGATTCGCGATTACTAATTAATAAGCTTTCATCAAGCTTTTCCACAAAGATTCGTACTCGACACATGACACTCCCGTTCGCGATATACGAATTTCGCGTTCACGCACAAATGTTGATTTTAACTGAAAATGAAAAAAAAATTGTTAATTCTTATTGTAATTGTATATTAGGGTGGTTCTTAGTGTTATGGATAAAAATTTTTTTTTGAAATTCGATGTTCCCACTCATTAAAATTATTCCTTTTCGTGTTATATCAATGTTAAAAAACAAAATAGTTTCATGTTCGCCTAAGACATTAAAACTTTTGTGTTTTAATACTTTCTATCGGCCGATAGTTTGGTCGGCTTCTTAATCAGTGCGAAGGAGGATGTGTGCAAGTGCGCAAAGTATAACAAAGAAGTCGAAAAAAGACCCACACTTTAATTTATCAATGAGGATGGGATACACCCAATACTCGCGGACTCTTCTTGGTTTTTTTTCCGTTATATGAGAGCAATAATAACATTTTTGGGAAATGTTGTATTAATTTCCATTGTACGACCGCTCTCTTCAACAGTGGGTTATAATATGTTCTGTGGTTACAACCTAGCAAATCGTTCGAGAAAAGTCGGCCGATTTTTGGCTAGTTTACTCATCACCAACCTGTACTTAGTTGGCTCGGTGTACGCATTAGCAACTCAACCCAACCAAACTATCGGCCGATAGAAAGTCTGCAGTCTTCGAAGGCTTTTAATGTCTTGGGCAACCATGAAACATTGCTTGATTGCTTCTATTTTTTTCTAATATTAATATAACGGGAATGGGAATAACGAATTAAAAAAAATTCATCCATAAAACAAAGGACCACCCTATTTTCCTGTTTGTAATCAAAGTTATAAATAACTAGCTGGTTCCCGTTACTGGGGGATTTCCCGTTTTTCTATATCTTCAAAGAAACTTAAAAAGTTGCTGCTAAACTTGATGTGCCGTCGTCGGGCAATTAAAATTTCTTTTTATAATATAGAAATAAATAAGTATCTCAAATTCAAATTTTCTTTAGCCGACCGATTTAATTTCCCACACTTTTGGTCAAAAACAAAAAATTATTCTGTCTTCTAGAAGAGTGGGAATTTTATTATATGTGTACTGGAGGGTATTCACCCCCCCGGTATACACTTTTGACTGCAATTTTGACAGTTAACTTTCAAAGTAACGCAAAAGTTCCTGCACTTTTGCTGAAAAATTCAAATTTCCCGATTTTCTCTTGGCGAAATTTGAAAATTTATAAACTCCCTATCTTCTCCAAGTATTCTAAAAGAGGGGAAATCCTGTGATATGTACTGGAGGGTGTTCCACACCGTCCAGACCCCCCTCATCTTTAAATTTTCCTCATTTTTGCTTAAAAATTCAAATTTTCCTATTAGACCCAATCTTAGTTGGTTTAATATATTTTTCGGTTGGTAAAATTGTAAACCGGGGGGTCTGGGGGGTGTGGAACACCCTCCAGCACATATCGCAGGAGTTCCACTTTTTTAGAATACTTGGAGAAGATAGCGAATTTATAATTTTTCAAATTTCGTCAGGAAAAATCGGTAAATTTGAATTTTTAATCAAAGGTGAGGGAAATTAGAGTGTTTTTTTTCACCAAAAAATGACACGCTGTAGCAGGAGCAGCAGCAGTGGTTTATTCTTTATACCAACAAATAAAAAATACAGTTGAATTGAGATCCTTCTCCTTTTTTTGAAGTCGGAAAAACGCTGCGGACAGGATTCGAACCTTTGGATTAAACCCAATGGATTTCAAGTCAATCTCCTTTACCGCTCGGACACCGCAGGTTGTATTAACGAATTTTTTCTCGATTTTTGTAGCATTAAATTTTGTTACACCGAAGGTTTTCAAGATTTTAAAAATATACGATAGTCCAGTAACCAGGTAGTTTTACCTGACAAATTTCTGTGGCAAAGGATTGAAAACTGATTTCTATGTAATTTTGGTCGTAGAATCCGAATTTGAGGTTTGCAAACAAAATTTCCTTGTGCCAAAGCCGCCATATTGAAACTCAATATTTTTGACAACCTATTGATTTTTCGAAAAAATGAAATGTATCATCAAAAAAAGTAGATAAAATTTCGTACAAAATGACTTTTTGGTTGATTTCCTAGTACAAAAATTAAAGCCGTAGGCGCCATTCGCGTTTTTGCTGGTTTTTCGAAAAATTCAAATTTTATGATTTCTCGAGTGAAATAAAGGTTTCCATGCCGACGGTAACGGGTAAAAATATAGCCTCTGGTTTGAAGTTTGGAGTTTGAAAAAATTTAAATTATTTTTTGAAAAAAAAACGCGAATGGTGCCCGCGGCGTTAATTTCTGTCCTAGGAAATGAACCAAAAAGTCATTTTGTAGGAAATTTTATCTACTTTTTGATTCATTGGATTCATTTTTTCGAAAAATCAATAGTGCCCCAAATTTTGATTTTTTCCAAAAACACACGAAATCACATGATTTTGCAAAATATGGGCCCCCTATTGATTTTTCGAAAAAATGAATCAAATGAATCAAAAAGTAGATAAAATTTTCTACAAAATGACTTTTTGGTTCATTTCCTAGAACGAAAATTAACGCCGCAGGTGCCATTCGCGTTTTGGCCGGTTTTTCGAAAAATTCAAATTTTTGTTGAAAATTTGAAAAAATTCAAACTCCATGCTGACCATAGGCTATATTTTTACCCGTTACCGTCGGCATGGAAACCTTTATTTAACTCGAGAAATCATAAAATTTGAATTTTTCGAAAAACCAGCAAAAAGCCAGCAGAAACTCGAATGGCGCCTGCGGCTTTAATTTTTGTCCTAGGAAATCAACCAAAAAGTCATTTTGTAGGAAATTTTATCTACTTTTTTTGATGATACATTTCATTTTTTCAAAAAATCAATAGGTTGCCTAAAATTTTGAGTTTTTTTGCAAAAAACGTGATTTGGCAACGTTTTTTCAATATGGCGGCTGTGGCACAAGGAAATTTTGTTCGCAAATCTCAAATTCAGATTTTGCGACCAAAATTACTTAGGAATCAGTTTTCAATCCTTTGCCACAGAAATTTGTAAGCTAAACGCTCTTTTTTCGACGTGGTTACTGGACTACGATTGGTTGACACCAACTACTTTCTAAATGCTGAATAATAGTGTCCATATGAGATTTATTGTTGTAAAAATTTATATTATAACTTAAAAGGAAATTATTGAAAAAAGCAAGAACTTTCAAATTAACTTAATCAGCTTATCAACTTGAACCGTGTAAACAGGCCTTTATGGGGGAGGGGAAGATGCTAAAATATTGTGCAATATTGTAAATGGAAATAAACGCAATGAGTCATACATAACATTTTGAATTTTGGAATCTAATACGATCTGATTGGTTTTACATTAAATTATTCATAAAATCATCAAAGGTCCTGTATTTTCTAAAATTTACAACAACAAAATTCTGTAGACACATCATGGGAGGGTTTTCCAACAATATTAAGTTGGTTAATATTCTGGAGAACCCAAAATTTTCATTTCGACATCAAAGCACTGAAGAAAAATAAAGAGCAAGAAGGGGAATTTTTGACACTTTTACTATTAAAAGACAACACTTTCTTGTAGTATTTGCATGGAAAAATACAAAATCAAACTAAAACACAAAGCAAAACTCATGAGAAAGCAGTTGGATGCTTCGTTCATGAATTTTCTTTTGTGTGCAGGTTCAAAGACTTACGTTTCAACTGTTGAAAACTCTGGAATTTTGAAAACTAGAACTGCGTATTATTTCACAAAAACGTTCTTCCACGTCATCCACCGATTGTCAAAAAAAATTGAATTGCACTGCACTGTGACGAAATAGTTTAATAATTTTAATTATAAGTTTTACAATCACCGAAACTAAAAGTTTCAATACTTTTTTACCATTAAAACACACTAGTTTCATTATTACTCACCAAGAAGCAATGCTGCTTCGACTTGTTGAAACTTGACCGAAAACAAAAGCGTAGTAGGCATAGTTATGACGCATAGAGGTGGCAAAACGGCAAAGCTAAAAAAATTAAGTATCTAAAAATGACATTTGAAAACTGATCTAAATCACAGAACGAAAATAATGATACCGATCGAGCACTTTCCCGAAATTTACCAAAAAAATGCGAAAATTTTCTAACGAAAATTTAAATTTCCACTATTGGAAAATTTTATCCATATAAGAATATTACTCAAATTTCAATTGGAGTGGATAATTCACAAATGCTTACCAAAGAGGATTGCACAGTTAACATTTTTCTAAATTTTCTTCATATTCATACGATGTTATTTCAGAGGTAAGGTAAGGTAAGGCGCGCCATAGATAAGAGAGACGTATAGATAGGCAACTCTCGATTTATTATATTTTCTGCTTTTTTCATTGCTTTTTGACTTTTCATCACTGCTGAGATCACAGTCTGATATCTGGCAGTGAGATTATTTCTGCAAATGGTTGATTTATTGTACAGGGGATTATAAATTAATTGTGCTGCGGTTAAGCTGTAGGTGGTAATTGTTTATAGTAAGTAACAATTAATTGTCATACGCATTTTTATAAGCAGTTTAAAATTTCATAATAAATTAATTCTAGAATGTTGAAATGTAGCACTGCGACCCACCCCCACAAATTTAATTAATATTCAAATTTAAGTTGAACAGCTTTCCAAGATACTTTATATGTCAAAATATTCACATAGTTGACGATTTAATACCAAATATGATTGGAGTTTTTTTGTTTTGTGGTTCAGAGATTACTATTGATTTTTTTTAATAATAAAAAAAATTTTAAGTAAAGAAAAAAGTTCTGCATCTGCAGATAGGGGTTACTGTCAGTTAGTTTATACCACGAATTTCACTTTTTCCTATATACCATTGGAAAGAGGACCATTTTTTAAGTACATTAAACAAAAATTTTTCTTGGATTATCCATTAGTTTTCGAGAAAACGGCATTTGAAAATCGATATTTTCCATAATGTTTAACATGAGAGTATATAGAAATTGCAAGTAACGGGTTTTCTGTTGACGGTACGTGTACTCTGAACTAGTCGTCACACGCGTGTACCTAGACCGCCACCCAGACCGCCGTGGTTCTCCACTTCAAAGCGTAAGTAAACACAAAAATCAACGCCAAAACAACGAACACCAGATGAAGAAGATAAAAGTGCCTCCGGCACTAAACGCTTCACAAGCCAACCCGCTACGCTACGCTACCTAGACCGCCGTGGTTTTTCCACCTCAAGCGTAATTGAAAGAATTGCAATTTCAAACCTTGAATCACCAGACGAAGAAGATCAAAGTGCCACTAAATGCTTCTCATGCCACTCCGCCGAGTGCTACGCTACGCTACACGCGTGTAAGCCCACCCAGATCGCCGTAGATAACCACGTCAAGCGTAATTTCTAAAGAATTCAATGCCATTTTTTCAAACACCAGATGAAGAAGATTAAAGTGCCTCCAGCACTAAATGCTTAGCATGACATTCAGCTAAGCTACGTTACGCGCGTGTAGTACTTCGTCATGTGCGGGCTTCCAAATCGAGGTGGATTGAGTTCAGAGATGCTTTTAGCGAGTTAAGCGCCAGACAAAACTGCCCGGAGCGCTCAGAGCGCAGCGGAGAGCTGCGAAAGGTCAGTTTTAGTTGGCGATGGCGTAACCTCGGCAAATCACGGATCCACCGTAAAAAGAATGAATTAAATTAAATTAATTTGTCCAATAGTATATAGGAAAAGTGAAATTCGTGGTATAAATTGACTGACAGTTGACAGATCCCCAGATAGGAGCGGATCACCAGATAGGAGCGGGTCCAACCGAAATTCATGATGAGGTTGATTTCAAAATTTAATATCTGCTTTTATATTGATATTTTCAAGAAGCTTTTTTGTTCTTATTTAAAAAATTAGAGAGAATTTTGAAAAATTATTTTTTACATTCTTTAGTGCATATTTTGTACTTTTTTTTAATTACTTTTTAGACAAATCTAAAGTGAATTTTTAAGTTATATCAGTGAACTTTTTTTTTATTTTAGTCTATTCAAAATTGAAATTTTCAAACAGGTTTTTTTTTGTGGTGAGGGCCCATAGGCTGCAGCCTGGGTAGCCTTCGCGTAAATACGGCCCTGATGTAGTCTGAATATTGTGCGGTTGTATTGAGTATTCTATATCTTCTCCAGTGGTGTAACAAGCAGGTGAGCGACCCGTGTGCGAAGTTGTTAACGGGCGCCCTGCTTGTACATATAAAAGACAAACAAAAATTGTATACAGGACTCGAAATCCGACGATTTCCATGCAATTCCAGTGATTTCCAAAAAATTCCTTCCAAACAAGAGCGGATAGAGAGACAAGTAACTACCCCCCCCCTATTTAGTTTTATTAAATATTTAAAAAAATATATAGATAAGTTTTTTTATTCTTCAATTTTGTGAGTTTGTCTAAATTTCCTAAAATTTTTCTTATTCTACATTTTTTAATTGAAAAATTAGTGACAATTTTATGGATTTTATGGGATTTCTTAAAATTTCCCGCTCGTTATTTACCAAAAAGTGAAAAAATGAAATTGTCATATGCAAAACTAAAGGGAAATTTGAGGAAATCTAGAATATTATAGACTAGGTATCTTTTTTTGGCTTTTTCTATTTTCTGAGATTTCATTGGCTTTAAAATTTTCTTGAGTTTCCAAAGATTTTCTTGAAATATCTATGGATTTCTTGAGATTTTCTATATTTCTACAAATTTTCTATGAATCTGTTTCTTGAGATGTCTTGGAATTTTTCAGAATTTTTTCAGATTTCCATTCACTAGTACACACAATATTCCCTATATAGCAATTACAAGGTTTCCACTTCTTTGGAAAATCTGGAAAAGTCATTGAAAATTTAAGATTTCCCTAATTTTGTCGAGGTAAACAATTTAATTTTAAAGTTGTTTTAAATTTTAAAATAAATTTGTTTTATTTAAATATTAATTTTTTTTAATTCAACATTTTTAATTTCTTGTAAAAATGATATAAGCTTGGGATCGAAAAGTAAAATCAAAAATTTCATTTTGACAAAAAAAATAAAAAACTGGGTGGTTTTAACTTTAATTTGTTTTTTCAACAAATATAATTGCTCGTGCACTAGAAGGTATTCCATACCTCCTAGACCCCCCGGTTTGAAAGCCAAGTGTGATTACATGTTTTGTGATTTATTTTTATATTTAATTTAGATTTATTTTAATATATTTATACGTCATTTGTATACAATTCATACCCCCAGTTTTATAAACAAGAGGTTTTAGTGCATATTCACACATCATGTACCGTAAAAATTCGTACCGGGGGTCTGGGGGTTGTGGAACACCCCTCAGAACATAGTAATTGTAAGACCGTTTAGAAAGTTAAATTCCTGGAACGGAAAACCCTTTAACTATAATTGCTGGTGCTCTGGTGCACTGAAGGTAAGGTACATACCCATCCATATCCCCTGAACAATTTGGTCCTGAAAGAGTGAGAGTTCTTAATTTAATCCAATTAATCAAAAAATATGGCTATAAACTTTTTGTTACTGAAATCGGGGGGTCTGTGGGGCATGGAATGCCCTCCAGTACATCAGTTATTTATTGACTCAATAACTTGATAATGCAATACAATTTTAACTCAATTACTGCCGCCCAGACCCCCCAGGTTTCAGAAACGGAAAGTTCGTTTGCATATTTTTGGATTAATTTTATTAAAAAAGAAGTTTTTACACTTTCAGATCCAAATACACTTACACCGGATAGTATAGCATACTCTCTAGTGCACTCGTAATTTTTTGGCGCAGTAACTTGATTATGGAATATAACTTAACACAATTTGTAATGTACTGGAGGGCATTCCATGCCCCCAAACCCCCGGTTTCAAATTCGAAAGTTTTATGGAGTACAAAACTTCATTAACATTTTATTAGCTAAAAATTTTCCATTTTCAGAACCTGTTTGCGGGGTTTGCTACCTCCCCCCTCTTGTAACTAATAGCAGCAAAGGCCCAATTTTTGGGTTATTTTATCAGTATTTGATTTTTATTTTACGGTTTTATGTTCTCTCTTTTCGGGCCCCTCTGGCCGTTGGGCCCTATAGGCACGTGCCTAAAGCGCCTAATGGTAAAATAGGCCCTGCCCGTAGTCATAAGAAAGTTAGTTTTTCAAATGTTCCACATACTAGCGAGCTGAAGTTGGAAGACAGCTTCAACTAGTTTGACATTTCAATTTCAATGTATTAATTTATAATTAAAAATAAAATAAAAATTGTAAAAAACAAGCTTACGCTTGTATAGACCGGTTTCGGTAATAATTAACCATCCTCATGAGACTGTGTCATCATTCATCAAGAGACAATATTAACAACATGACGGTTGGACGTATTTGCAAACTTTAGTCTTTTGATTAAATGCCACTGTTGTGTTAATTTTCAAATTTTAATTTAGGTCTGAGAAATATTTTTTTGTGTAAAAAATATACAAAAAATTAAGTTTCGCAGCCTAATACAATGGTTAGACTTTGTTTACTATTGCTGTGTTTGAATAAAATTCAAATAAATAATTTACCAAAATATATTAGACACATAGAAGGAAATTGCCACAAAGTTAATTTATAGCTGTCAATAAAAAAAGTGTTTTAGTGGTGTTTCTATTTTATTATGAAGCTATATCGTAAAAAGCCTCTTTTATCGAATATCTAATATTCTTTGATAATAACCAAGTTTGCACAACAAAGCGAATCTATTTATAAAATTAAAATGTGTAGTGCTTACTACAGCACTTGTTAAAATTTTAAATCGATGCGGGCCTTTGTTATTAAATTATTACTTCAATATAACATTGATTACAAAACTTTAAAGATTTTTTGTTTAAAACCGGCGAAAAACCGCACAGGAAGTCCGCTGTTTAACCTCGCGATATCTTCATTCTTTCTTGCAACAACAACACATTTAAATATAAAATTTAACAAAACTAAACAAAATGTTAAAATAATAGAATTTTAACTACTAAAGTGAAAATCCGGATTCTCCTATGTTAACAATGTAAATTGCACGTTTGGAAGACTTTTTTGTCATATAAAAATGGCTTTACAGCAATAGTTTCTAGACATTTTTTGTTGAAAATTGTATTGCCTTCATTTTTGTTCATGTACATTTTTCAATTTTGTTGCACCATTTCTGAGATACATATGATATTCTTTTTTAAGTCACTGTAACTCGGAAACAGTGCGACAAAACAGAAAAATGTGTAGGAACAAAATTGAAGGCAATAAAATTTGCTACAAAAAATATTTAATGAGTATTGGTGTAAAAGTGAGTTTTGTATGACAAAAATTGTCTGCAAAACGTGCAATTTACATTGTCAACATATTAGGAGCTTCGAGTAAAATACCGCATATATTTAAAAATTTAAATAGTATCAGGTTAATAAGCAAATATTTGGTCGTTGCAATAACTTAATGTAGGCTATTATGGAGTTAGTCAATTAATTACTTCGACCTGACTGAAAAGGAAGTATTCATAACCAAAGAAATACAAAAAACTGCTTTTATATAAAAGTCCTGAACTTTTGTATCGCAATAGATTGCAAAAGCTTTAAAGTGCATTTTGGAGAAAATATATAATTGATTTATGTTCTATATATTTTTTGGTATATTTGTTGAACTCAATTCTATTTCCAGATAGGATTACTTCGGAACCTCAAATTCTCTTACATTCGTTGTTCTGGCACGATTGCATGATTTAGTTAAAAGCTTAAGAAGAACTTCGTTCAGAGATATTAAAGGAAAGATGTAATGGATTATTATGTATTTTTAATATCAACATCAAAAATTATTTTTAAAAATATTAAAAGAGGTCAATTTTTTACATTTCATTCTTTGCAGCTCATAAATTTATTATTCTGCACTGGTGGAAATAATCAAAATAGTAAAATATTGTTCTCAAAATAGGTTCATAGATCAAAAATGACAGAAAATAATTTCAGTTTTACAAATTTGTTATGTCGAACTGCAAGAAAAATTCATTATTCTTTGCTATTTCGCTTTTTTCATTTATTTTTAATTATAAAATTTATTTTTGTTTATTGTTTGACCTTTGTCACAATTTTATATTATAAATTATAATAAATAATTTTCAATATAAATAATACATATTGATATGTTTAACAGCTATCTTTGGAATACTGCTACCCGGCGGGCGGCATTGGAAAACAACAAAATTCAAAAAAGCTTATACAGGGTGTCTCCGGATACACTTTACATAATTTCAGTGGTGATAGAGGACACTATTCTAAGAAAAATATTTAACAAAAATTGTTTTCTAAATTCAAACCTTCGAGAGTTAGGCCTCCTTAAAGCATTTTTTTTATTTCCACCTTCACATGGCCATAGCTCAGAAAATATTGATTTTTCAGTAAAAATTATTAAGTGATTTTTTAAAGAGCGTGAAATAATCTACAAACTAGGTTGCAACCTTTTATTGTCTAAATTCAACGGCTTTCGAGTTATGAAAAAAAGTAAGTTAAAAAATGTAGAAAATTTTGAATCTCTGTATCTTCAAAGGGGGGGTGGTTTTTCAAAAATGTTTACTAGACAAAAGTTGTAGTCCGTTAAATTTCCTATCCGGAATGGGGCATCAGATTTTTTGTAAAATGTTTTGTTTAGAAGATACAGCGATTTGAAAAAAACCAAGTAAACAAAAAGTTCAAAATTTTCTACATTTTTTTACTTACTTTTTTTCATAACTCGAAAGCCGTTGAATTTAGACAATACAAGGTTAAAACCTAGTTTGTAGATTATTTCACGCTCTTTAGAAAATCACTTAATAATTTTTACTGAAAAATCAATATTTTCTGAACTATGGCCATGTGAAGGTGGAAATTAGAAAAAATGCTTTAAAGAGGCCTTACTCCCGAAGGTTTCAATTTAGAAAAAAATGTTTGTTAACAATTTTTCTTAGAATAGTGTCCTCTATCACTGCTGAAATTATGTAAAGTGTATCCGGGGACACCCTGTATTTGTAATTTAACGCAATCGAACGATATCTCAAATTTCAAAGGTAACTGTTTAGTCGAATCAACGCTTTTTTATTTACAGCGAAATATTTATACAGTTTTTAATAAAAGAAACTTTAAATGAAAAATGTGCAAATTTGGATAAATGAATTACTTTGAAATTTGAGATATTGTTAGAGAAATGATTGCTTTAGATCACAAAAAATACAATCTTCTTGCTAATAAGAAACAACATCGTTTGCCTTTATAAAGTTTCACTGAGTTGTCATTCTAACAGCTTTTTAAGTTATTAACTTGAATAAAATTGTTTTAAATAGGAAATTGAAATTCAAATAATTTTCAAAAATTAAATTTTTTAAATAATATATTTTCCTTCGTATTAATAATTTGAATTGCATAGAGAACTTAGATACTGCCATGCATGAGTTATCCAACGATCTTTGTTTAACCTAGTTAAACATGAAACAAACTATAATTACCTCAATGGCACTAAGTTTAATTAAAGTGAAAGTAAAATGAAGTAGTATGACTTAAATGAATGAAATTGAAAGTAAAATAAAATATTCTCATGCAACAAATGCTATTTACAGGACTGACTATTTAACTAATCAAGTCAGTAAGTGACAATTATATATAAATTTATAAAATGTACTCGTATCCCAATTTTAAATAAATGACTAACTTACTAATCTTACGCGTGCGACTCATAGTCATCGGCAATAATTGTAAACAAAAAGCCAGCGCTTGACGAATAAAAATGTAGTGGAACTTTACTTCAACTTGAGTTTTATTCTACCAACAGGGCGACTTCTGGGATCCATACCTAAAAACTCGTTAGTGAGGCTGGTAACTCTCAGAAGTTATCCACTTCTTTGGCCTACATGGGTTTGCGCAAGAGGTAAATACAGGGGCGGAGCTACCGGGGTGCGATCTTTTCTTAAAAAATTTAAAACGATTAAAAATGTAAAGAGAGATCATTTATCATTCATCATTCATCAATAATTCAATGCTCCCACTAAATTTTCAAAATAAAATTCTGACATTTCGAGGTTTGCCTTGAAAAAGAATAAATTTTTTTTATAACATTTCGACAATTCAGTAAATAGAAAAACAAAAAAAATCTTAATTTTAAAATTTAATTAAAATCTGTAAAATTAATTAACAAAAAATTAATTAAAAATAAAATAAATTTAATTTTAAAAGGAAAAAAAAATTTTTAATTAAATTGTTTACCCCGACCTGGCACCAAAAATAAGAAATTTCCTGACAAAATTAGGGAAATCTTAAATTTTCCGTGACTTTTGTAGATTTTCCAAAGAAGTAAGAACCCTGTAATTGTTATATCGGAAATAACCATTGGCGTATTTACGGGGAGAGGGCCCGGGTCCCCGTCTGTAACTAATTAATATATATGTTATTTAAATATTTAAAAGTCTAGAGCAATTTTTAAATCTCGATTTATTTAATAAATTATAATTTAGGTTAAAGAATTAATAAAAAAAATAACGAAAACTATTTTTAGGAATAATTATTTTTGTATTTCTTATTTTACATTTCCATTATAGCGCGTGACCTTGAAACTTAAAAGAAACGTATGCCAGAGTTCAAAGTTCTTTGGGATGATAATCTTGTTAATCCCTTCACGCGCTGCAATGGTAGACAATTTCGCACACAATTTGGTGCAAAAATTTCAAAATTATGAAGTCATTATGGTCTAATACAGCCTTGAAATCTAAAACCAAGAGCGGATTTAGACAAAGTTTATGGAAGGGGGAATAAAATTGAATCAAAAATAAATATTTAAATAAAAATTAAAAAATAAATCTTAGAAATGGGGAAATTTAGAATATTCTAGAAAATCTTAGAATAGCCAATAACCAAGGAAATCTCAGATAATTGAATAAGGAAATAAAAGGATTAATCTATGGTATTCTAAAGATTTCCTAAATTTCCCAAGATTTCCTTGGGAAGAAAATATCATTCTTAGGTTTTACTAAGATGTCCTAAAATTTGCTTGGATTTCTTTTCACTTTTGTATATTACGATTTTCCCTTCGGTTTTCCAGTTAGTACAAAACTAAGGGGAACTCGCCGGAAAAATTGTGTGTACTAGTGAAGGGAAATCTGAAGAAAATCTGGAAAATTCCAAGACATCTCAAGAATCAGATTCTTAGAAAATTTGTAGAAATAAAGAAAATCTCAAGAAATCCATAGAAATTTCAAGAAAATCTCAGAAAACTCGAGAAAATTTTAGTAAACAGGAAATCGAGAGAAATGCAGAAAACTCTAGAAAATCTCAGGAAATTCTAGGAAATGGAAAATTCAAAGGTATCTTAAGATATCTCGAAAAATCCAGAAAATTTTAAAACCAATGAAATCTAAGAAAATGAAAAAAGCAAAAAAGGATAGTTTTTAGTATTCTAGATTTCCTCAAATTTCCCTTTAGTTTTGCATATGAGAACTTTTCTATCAGTTTTCCACTTAGTAAAAAACGAACAGGAATTCCGGAAGAAGTTTAAGGAATCCCAAAAAATTTTAGGAAATCCAAGAAAATCTTATTAATTTTGCAATCTTAGAAAATTTTAGAACAATATCCAGAAAAATTAAAAAAATTTTAGGATGTTAGGAAATCTAACATCACAGAATCACAGAAAATTCTAGGATATTTTAGGAAATCATAAGAGGGGGTTAGATACACCGTTATCCTCCCTCCTTTCAGCTGCCCTTGCCAAGGAAACTTAGAAAATGAGAAACTTAGAATATTCAGAATATTTTAGGAAACCCAAGGAAATCTCAGATAATTTAAACAGCTAAAAAATTAAGCACATCTGGAGTATTCTTAAAGATTTTCCTTCACTTTTGTATATCACGATTTCCCAGCAACAAACTCGGGAGCAATCGTTGGAAAACTCAGTGCACTAGTGAAGAAAAATCTGAAGATATTCGGCGAAACTTTAGAAAATCTTAAGGAGTTTTAGAATCTTATATAAAATTTTACGAAATCTATGAAAATTTTACGAAAAAAAAGAGAAAGAGAAAAATTTAAGGAAACCGAAAATTCTAGGATATCTTAAGAAATTTAGAAAATAAGAAAAATTCAAAATTCGAAATCTTTAAAAATCCAAAGAAATTTCAGAAAATTTCGGAATATTAAGAAATTCTAAGAAAAGAAAAATCCGAAAAAATGTAGAAAATTCTAATATTTTAAGAAATCTCGGAAAATCTTAAGAAAGCCAAGGAAATCTCAAAAAATTGAAAAAGTAAATAAAGCCCATATATAGTATTCTTAAGATTTCCTTGTATTTCTTATTTCTTAAAACTTTCTTGGATTTTCTCAAATTTCCTTTCTCTTGTACACAAGAGCAGATTTAGAAAAAACTCGTGGAGGTAAGTGAGGCTGGCTGGGAGAGGGTAAATACATATGTTTTGATAAGAATTTAGATATATTTTTCAAATTTTAACAAACTAGGTAATTTTATTGGGTTTGATGGGTGATGGCGGGGGGGGGGCTAGTTATCCCGTTACCTCCCCCTTGTTTAAATTCTTTAATTATTTTTGGAAATCATTGGAATTCCGAGTCCTGTGAGATATTTACCCCTTGGATTTGCGCCTAAATGGTCGCGCCTTTTCCGTTGCGCTTAAATGTCTGGATCTGAATCGATCCGAATTGCGCCTGAACTGTTTTTTGATTTATTAACATATTTGCGATATTTTTTTCGAATTTTTCTTCTCTCGATTAAAAGTCGGATTATACAGTAACAGAGAAGATAAAAATTTTGTTAATTCATAAATCCAGTAAAATTTCAGTAATTTGATAATTCCGATATCTTTATTCAATTTTGTGGTTTAAATTTGTTGATTAACTTTTTCATTTAAATTCTAGTATGGCAAACCTCAAAATTATATTCAATAATAAATTTTTTCAATTATGCTGTCGGTTGACAACTTTTTACTAAATCAATCAAATAAATTAATTCTAATTTTTCCACTTTGTAATAAGAAATGAAAATACATATTTTCTAATTAACTTTCGATAACAGTTTTTAATTAATCTTGATAAATATAATTTCATAATCTGTGCCATACGCTATTCAGTGCATAAAAAATCATTTGGCCGAAGCCAAGGTGACGTACTAGGGAATTTAATTAATGGGGGGTTTTCCGTTGCCTTTTCTCTTTAAAAAATCTTTACCTACTTTATTTATTGTTGTTTTGTATTATATTTATGGCCGAACTAGAACCAGCTATTATTTTAATTTTAATGATTATTTCACTGATTAAAAATATATGTACTGATTATACATAGCATCTATTACCTATATTATCTATTAATAGATAAATTGTTTAAATTATAAACATCCTGCTTTAATTTTAAGATTCACGATTTAAACTTTACTTTTTAACAGGTAGAATAAAAAGTTATACACTTTTACAAGTTTTGATTTGAACTTCTTAATTTAAAAATATTTTTTTAAGAGTTACATGTTTATTAAATAATATAACTCAGATTAATTCAACGAACCTATTCTAGGTGCAACAATAAAAATAAATAAAATTGCTACAATTTTTTTTCAGTGTATTTATTTATTATTTATTTACTATTGATTTTTATCCCAATGTGAACTTGATTTAAATTCTGTTTATTAGGAATTCATTCTAAACGGTTTCGCTTGTGAATGGATTAACGAGATTTTTATCTCTAGCTAGACCGAAATCTATTACCGAAGGTAATATATTATGAACGAACCAGTTTAAGTTTGGTTCTTGCACTTGCACTACAACCAATCAGAGGTGCGTCCAATATTACCAAATTACACATCAATGAAGTTGCCCATCAATCGCGTTCCAAGATATTAAATCATCAGATACAATACTTCTCCCCCTTCTTCGAATCGAGTTAGAGGAACTCAAAAATCCAGTCTTTGTAGATCCGGAACTTTCGAGTTTGGGCCGCTTTGAAGATGTTTTTAACGAGTGCATTGGCTCAAATTTTTATTGTCTAGTACAGGGGTCTCCAAAGTACGGCCCGCAAGAGCGGGCCTGATGTGTCTGATATCCGGCCCGCCCTTTAAATTATTTTGATAAATCAAATCAAACAAAATAATCATACAGAATAACAGTTAGATATTTTATTTACAGACTAAAACTATAGTTGTCGAAACACAACAAAAAATTGTCAAAAAGCAATTAATCTGATGAGCTACAGTGACTAACGAAAATATTTGAACTCTCCTATGTTAACAATGTAAATTGCACATTTTGAAACTGTACAGCAAAACTTTTTAGATATTTTTTGTTAAAAATTTCATTGTTTTTAATTTTGTATCTGTACATTTTTCAATTTTGTCGTCCCGTTTTTGACTAACAGCAACTTAAACAATACTGTAAAACACACAAAATATTGTCAGCTATATCTCGGAAACGGTGCGACGAAATGAAAAACTGAATAGGAATTTTTTCTTGACAACGCGATTCTCTACATTTTTGTTCATTAGCATTTTTCTATTTTGTCGCACCGTTTCCGAGATATACAGAGATGACGATATTTTCTGGGTTTTACAGTCTTGTTGCCAGTCAAAAACGGGGCAACAAAATTGAAAAATGTATAGGTCCCAAATTGAAGACAATGAAATTTTTAACAAAAAATGTCTAAAAAGTTTTGCTGTAAATGCGATTTTTGTATGTCAAAACACAATTTCAAAATATTTTCGTTAGCGACTGCAGCTAGATCTTGGCCCTCGAGGCTTTGTGGAGCAATCAGTCTGGCCCTTAGACTAAAAAGTTTGGAGACCCCTGTTCTAGTAGATCTGACATTTTCCAATGCAATTGATTCCCAAAAATATTTGTATAACATAAAAACCGGACTTTTAATTGCATTAGTACCATATGGATGCAGGCAGGGCCTATTTTTAACTGAGTTGGGCCTTAGGCTTTAGCAAATTTTCGGGCCCCTTATATTCAAGTGTAACTAATAGCATTTAGCATTGTGGATATTTATTTCATTACTATGGAGTCTGTAGCTTTTAATATTTGTTACTAAAAATTATACCATAATTCGGATGCGCGAATAAAAAACAAATGATGCACTGGGGGGTGCACCCCCCAGACCCCCCGGATTATCACTTACATTTTGTGTCTAAACCAGTTTTGTAATAGCAGCTAAACTGAAGCTTATTGAATTTTTAAAGCAGATTTTAGAAATTTCTATAGTAAATTTGGTTGTGAAGCTATGTTGAGATTTAGTTCAGCTGCTACTATAAAACTGTTTTGTGGCAATCCGGGGGGTCTGGGGGTATGGAATGCACCTTTAGCTCTTGGTTCGCGCAGCAAAATCAATGCTGGGGATATTCTACAATTCCCATTTATCGGAAAAAAATTAAAAAGGAACTAGAAACTGACCTATTAGCCTGTTGCCAGCTCTCTACAAGCTCACAGAAAAATTCATACTATTAAGGTCCGCTTTTACAATAGTCGCTTAAGCCTCATAGGGCTTTAAGGGGAAAGTCTTTCAAGTGAGTAAGTTTCCTAGGCCACGCACTTGGTAAAAATAGCTCTGATCCAGGACAGGGAATCTCCAATTAAAAAATTTAGGAATAATCCACAAATAGAATAGAGTACACTGGGGGGTATTCCATACCCCCCAGACCCCCCGGTATAAATTGTTCTGTATTTTTAAAACTTAAGTTTAATTTTAAGAAATAAAAACTGGTTCCGCTGCCAAGCCTACAAGTAATTCTATATTTGCATGTCTCAGATGTAGCTACCTTTAGTATGGTTAGTTTATGTTTAACTTCAAGCTGTTGTTGAACCTTTGAAGTTAAACGTATTTATTATTATAACTAAATATTAATATTAACTAAGGAAGTCTGGGGGGTACGGAATACACAGGAATTGCTCTTTGTTCGCGCAGCAAAATTAATGTTAGAGTTATTCTACGATCTCCAGGCTTCATAAAATTTCAGAAAAAAAAATCTGGCCTTTTTGCTGCAAAATAAGTTGCTATAAGTTTGTGCCCTAGGCAGTTGCCTTGTTTCCCTTGTGCATAGGGCTGGCCCTGATCCTAACGAATAGTATGGTTTTCGCTCAGGACACCCAATAATCAAAAATACTAGGCATTGTACATAACAGGGTCAAAATTTTAATCTATTCCCAGGGCCTATTTTTAACTGAGTTGGGCCCTGAGCTTTAGAAAACTTTCAGACCCTTTATATTCGAGTGTAACTAATAGCATCGAAGGCCCAATTTTTGGGCTATTTTATCAGTATTTGATTTTTATTTTGGATTTATATCCAGGGCCTATTTTAACACTAGGCGTATTAGGCACGTGCCTAGGGCCCAATGGCCAGAGGGGCCCGAAAAGAAAGAACATAAAATCGTAAAATAAAAATCAAATACTGATAAAATAGCCCAAAAATTGGGCCATCGATGCTATTAGTTACACTCGAATATAAAGAATATAAATTACGGCCCAACTCAGTTAAAAATAGGCCCTGTCTGGATGCAGGTATATACAATTTATACCCCATATATTCTACATTATTAAATATAAATTAGGATTCTATTAAAAAATCTATACTAGTTTTTGTTACAATTATGTACTTGCTGCAATTACTGCAATTATTATTTGCTTGAACCAATAAACTGTTTAATTCAATCGAAAACTACAAAATCGAATGATTAATTAACAAATATTTAGTTTACGAAATTGTACAAACGAGTCGATTAGTGCGATCCCACTTCTTTCTCATATGCTACAACCGTTCTATCTTGTAACGATTGGTTTCATTTATGATGGAATGAACCTGCACAGATTTATGGAAAAGGATGCTTGCATATGATGGGGACGGAGCAATACAAGACAGGATATTTAAATTTCAAACGATTAACACAACTCCAACCGGAAACGACTAATTACGTTTGACACAAAGCACTCGGATGCTTTTACAGATGTGTGCCAACTGGCTCTCCAGGTTAAATTCCATTGAACAATTAACCAATTTGATAATTACATTAAATACTTGTAAAATAATTTTTAATATTGAAGAACAAAATATTGAGAGAGCGTTAATTTGGGTGTCCAAACGCCCAAACGGTTTTGGATCAAAATTTCGGAAGAAATTCACAGAAAAAATAATACTTGAGTCCGCTTCATCCTGAAATACAAGTCTGCTCCTTTAACAAATGAAGTTACGTTTTCGAGAATATAATTACTGTAGAAACAATGAAAAAGAGCAATTTAAATATAATTGCGAGAATAAGAAGATATAATTACGCCAAGTCAGGTATAAAAATGGTAGGATAAATAATGAAGTAACTACTTAATTATCTTTTTCTTTACAATAAGTAATTCGTCAGCGATAACTGTGTATGATGTTTAATAAATAACCTGTTATCACAGCGATTATAACAGACGTTGGCGACAACGTAATAGTGTGTGAGCAGATAACGGCATGATTTGTATACAGTAAGGTTGTTGAGAGACGCCGCCCAACTAGCGTCGCGACGGATGTGTTAGACAAAGATAGATCTAGTAATTTATTGAGCGATAAATCGTGCACTCTGGCGGGTAAACGAGTAACTGCGTTGACACAATCCTAACAGACCACTTAGTAAAAACTGTATCATCATTTTAGATAGGCGGAACAAATTTAAACCCACACAGACGTTCATCTAATTAACTTTTAATTTTTTTCCTTTGTCATTATTTACGTTGCTTTGCCAATTAATTAAATTCACTTTCAAGTTCCTTGTTAGCTCCCAAATGCACTTTATTTTTTTAATTAAATGGCCTATTAAATACTACAGTATCAGAAATTGGAATACATAGCTATGGCCAAATTTTCATGATTTATCAATCGAGCGATGCCATCGCTCCTTCCTAAAGTAAATTGCTTACGCCAGGGTAGTCGTGAATGCCGAACTCAATTCATAGGATAATAATTATTGTACCTATTGGTTTACAATATTATCATGTTGCTCTGCGACCACAAATTAAGATGTGTCAATATCATTTATGGATTGTGTTTCTCAATAATGCGGAAGGAAATAGTTGAAATTTAATATGATTACAATTTACAGACCTAATGAGATTATACATACCTACTTGAGTATATTTGATTTGAATATGTATCATATGTAATCTATCATCAGTATTTAAAAACTCTCTGTATATACCTGGTATATTATTTATTATATTTATTTATATTAACGGATAGAACCTTTTTACATAAAAAAATAGAATATTACAATTAAAACAGTATAGATAGTACATACAATAGCAATAATTATATATACATAATAGTATAATACAATAACATACCATATTACATATCAGATGATATTATAGTATAGATTGATGGTAGATGCAATATATCAATTAACCCTTCGTTGCGCCGTGTTGCACATATGTGCATTTAATTAATTTAACTTCATTTCAAAAGGTAATCACATTTTAGCAGTTTACTCTTTGCTATACTGCATCTAGTGTTATTGCTTGTCACTCCGTAATTACTTATAATCTATTCATTTCAAATTATTTTTATATTTTTGATGAGGTGAGTTCCACATCATCCACATCATCTGGTTTATTTGTAAATTAGTACAAAAGAAAAAATTCAGTACTTATAATATTTATTGCATAAATCGCATGTACATGGATTTACAACTCAAATAATACATACACAGTGGAAATCGACAGAAAACCAATATATAAAAACTCAACATAAACTAAAAAACCACTTTACAAAATATAATACAAAACATAATTACGTAATCGGCACATAATCGACGCGTAATGCAGCCAAAACCCAACCATAGCTAAACTGAAGCAAAAAATTCGGCAATATCGTAAAAACAGCCGGGTAAAAGTAAGCTATGAAGCTTTCACTTAAACAGCCTAATAGTCACTGGTCCCCTGATGTCGGCAGGTAATTTGTTGTAGATTCTAACGCCTATACATCGAGGACTCTTATCAGTAAGCTTGAGGTGGTGTTGAGGAAGTAGATCACCAAATCTGGTATTACGTCCATGAACTGCCGACACAGTCTGGAAGCTACTCAAGTTGTTACGGACAAACACAGCAATGGACTTGATGTAAAGACATGGCAGTGTTAAAATCTCCAAGTCTCTAAAGAGAGGCCTACAGGACTCCAAGCGATGCGCACCCACCATACACCTGACTATGCGCTTCTGCATCAAAAATACCTGTCTTGCATGTCCCGACATTCCCCAGAAAATAAGACCATACATCAGGCGCGATTGCATCTCTGCGAAATAAATGGATCTCAATATCGAAAGGCTCGAGATAGAAGAAAGCGCTCTTATTTGGTAGCAGACAGAGCTAAGGGTACCAGTAACCGCATGACAGTGATTCTCCCTTCGTAAAGCCTCACATATGTTAAGTCCTAGAAACTTAACGCTTCTGACAGAAGGGAAAACACCATCCGTAAGTGACTGGTTAATAAGATAAGTCAAAGGAGTAACTAAGTTGTAGCTAAACTCACCACAAGCAGTCAAGCCGCTAAGACGCAGGACAATCTCGAGAGTCTCGTAGTCATCAAGAGGTAATACTGCCATTGCATTGACATTAAAGTTAACAACATCCAGATTTCTGTCAGCAAAAGGTATCCTATCCATAATCTCCCGAGGTGCATTGATAAAATGGTCGTTAAACGCGTTTGCGACCGTTACCGGATCACCAATGATATCTTCACCCACCAGCATAACTAAAGGATTCGTGGACCTTCTAGGTGTATTACTGCGGTTACGTATAATTGTCCAGGCCATCTTGTCCTTATTACGCGCTGCTGCTATCATAAGGTCATAGTGACAAAATTCAACTCTCGATACCAATACCTGGTGTTGAGCCCTTTTTCTCTCATAATGCGGTTTCAAAATTTCATATCTCTTAGCTAGGATATATAAATCATTTACATCCCGATTAGATTGAAGTAGCTCAGGAGTAATCCAATCACGAGCACTATGTCTGGTATGAGCTGAAATGACCGAAAAACAGCGATAAGTGGCGCTTCAGAATATCCATAAATCTCACAAAGTTGTCCTCGGTACAGGCTGTTGTTCATTTTGAAAATAAGAACCTGCAAGAAATATTCTTATAGTATTTTTCTATATACAGTAAAAGCCCTCGTATCCGAATCCCTCGTATCCGAATCCCTCGTATCCGAATCCCTCGTATCCGAAAATTCTTAGAATTTATCGCGTCAACCGAAAGATGCTTGCGAGGTCAACGCGTAGGCAGACTTTTGTTTCATGTTGTGGTATTTATATTTCAACCAACCATTTATCCGAAACATTCGCTATTCTAGCAGAAATAAGTCCCGTTCATTTCGGATACGAGGGCTTTTACTATATCAGCAAACCACAACAAGCACACAAAAATCGGGCATTGAATGGTTAACTCTGGAAATAAAAAAAGAAAAACATTCTATCAATCACATATTGGAAAATTTCGCCTCCACAGAGCTTTCTGGCACTTAGTTACCAGAAATTATAATTGTATTATATAATTATAGTTATATAATTGTATAGCATAATTGTAGTTTTTGGCATAATTTTTGAATTCAAAAATCCAGTTGGATCTAGTCAATCTTGACGGCACCCTAATTTCAAAACAATTTAACATGAATCATGAACTTGCAGTTGATTCTTTTACTGAACAAATCATGTAGAGAGCAGAGATCAGGTGCTATATTCGTCGAAAGGTCAAAGATTTGTTGTTGTAACAGACAGGGCCGTCGAGAGCCACGTCGGGCCTCACGGCAAGACTTCGCAGGCCCTCCGCTCTTAAAAATTTTATAAATAAAAAAGAAAAATTAAAAATTTTTGTATTTTTATTAAGAAAAACTACGCAACGTTTCTTTCAATAGCTAAAATTACTAGACGGCTTAAAGTTTTCTGGCCCATTGTGGCCTTGTAGTAATTTTTTATTCGAGCTAAATCGCTGAGTTTAAACTCCCCTGGTTGGGCCTAGTAACAGGCTCCAATGGGTTTGACAGTGGTGGATTCAGCTCCATGAATATATTATGGAACTGTTAGGCGAAGTCGATTAAAAATATTAGCATGAAAGTTGTAACGAATGATTTAAATCTGATGAACAAGAACTTTTATTACATGGTTTGGAAATTGATTGCCTAGGTTGTGCGGCCTTAAGGCCGCACTGATCCAACAAATCTTGAAAGAAAAACTATCAATAATAAACTAGAATTAGTAACTAAAACAGGACATTGAGGCCCTGGAGTTTTAGGCTATAAATTTATTTTAAATTAAATTTCCTTAATTATAACAAATTTTGATCCGGGGGTTCTTTAGCGATGTTTTTAAGCACGCAAAATCAAGATCAAATTCTAAATAAAAGTAGATTAAAATGTAGAAAATATTTTAAGGTATTGGATTGTAAATCAAACTACTACTAAAGACTTGATCTGTCGACGTTTCGAAGGTTTTATACCTTCATTTTCAAGACTGATAATACTGAAAAACATATTAGTCTTATTTGCTACATAATACAAGCATTATTACGTTTTTCTGTATTTTCAGTCTTGAAAATGAAGGTACAAAACCTTCGAAACGTCGACAGATCAAGCTCAATTGCATTAATATATGTAGATTGTTTTCATCAAAATTTTTATACAAAAACAAAACAAAAAGTTTTTTTTTAATTAATTTTTGACCTTGACTCTGTCAATTGGCCAGACTTATGTAAATATAAAACCAATTCTTAAATCCACGACGTGTTGATGCACACCGGAGAATTTCCGCTCTGTAACTCAACCAGCGATCACACCAATCCACTGCTGTGGTTTTCAAAAAATGTTAAAGTTTGAAATAAAATACTGTATAAAATGCTACAATATAAAATAGAATATATCTTCTGCTCCACGTGCCTATCCGTTACCGGATGTTAGTGATCATCTTGGCTGAAGCCAAGATGACGATTTCCGTTGCCTTCCCCATAGCCCACAGATATATTTTGGGCTTTAGATCACAGCAGTGTATTCGACGCGACTAGGATTTGAACCGTGGTTCTCGCTTCCCAGACGGCCGGTGTAGGCTTTACGCCACACTGCTACCCAATATGTAGGGTATTGAAAAAACTATTGCTAAAAATGTGTTTTATGTGTAGCTGGGTTAATTTTAAAGACCATGTTTATACAAGACTGCAGCCATAAATAAACTACTCATCATTATGTTTGCGTTTGATATGTTACTTCTACTTTTCCGAATTAACCTGAAAATTGCATTCTAAGCTCAAAATGTGTGAGAGAACAATTTATTTTAACAAATATCAAGTTTTCTACAAATTTAAAAAGTTTTATATTATGGTTTTATTTTTATTGTTATTGAAACAAGCCACATTGTGAATATGATCATTTTTAGAAATCTCTTTTGAATTCTTTTATTCTTATTGGAAAAATATATAACATCGTATTACTGAAAATGGCAGATTTTCAACTTTTTGTGAAAGTTTTTTGAGATTTCCTCGAAAACTGGGTATTCTAGATTAAACATTTATAGGAATAATATCAAAGGCCATAAGGTTTTATGCAAATTTTATTTTAAACAGTTGTTTATAAAGCTGATAGTTTCATAATTATTATTTATTATTACTTATTATTATTTATAATTAGTATTTATTATAATAATAGCAAATGAGGTTAGTTGAAAAATATTTTTTTTGTTTTAAGCGTTCAGTTTAGCTTTCCTGGCAAAGGTACCTACCAGCGGAAGTGACCTGACAGTTGTAATTTAACATTGAATAATTTAATTTATTTGGGCTACAAATTTGATTAAATCAAATTAGCGTGTATACGGAGTTGAACCAGATCCTCATTTCATCACCCAATAAGATTCCTATGCTTTCTGCATAGAATAGATTGCATAGTCTTACTGCATGACTGTGGTTTCGAGGTTACCTTAAACGGATTCTCCGTCCTCAAATCGATTGTTTCGATATGTTGATTCGTTTAAAATTATAAAATAACATTTGTTTAATTTAATCTATACGTATAACTCGAAAATCATTGATTTTAGACGATAAAATCAACGCTGAGAAATTAATACTTTAAGCAGGGCCTATTTTACCACTAGGCGTATTAGGCACGTGCCTAGGGCCCAATAAGAGAGAACATAAAATCGTAAAATAAAAATCAAATACTGATAAAATAACCCAAAAATTGGGCCTTCGATGGACTTTAGAAATTTTCTAAAGCCTAGGGCCCAACTTAGTTAAAAAAAAAGGCCCTGGGAATAGATTAAAATTCTGACCCTGTTATGTGCAATGCCTGGTATTTTTGATTGTGGGGTGTCCTGAGCGAAAACCATACTATTGGTTAGGATCGGGACCAGTGCTAGGCACTAGGGAAATAGGCAACTGCCTAGGGTGCCAACCAGATCAAGGTGAAAAAATTAAAAAAAAACTTAAAACAACTTTTGCCGCAAAAACGCCAAATTTTTTTTTATGAAATTTTCTAAGACCTGGAGATCGTAGGATATCCTTAGCATTAATCTTGCTGCGCAAACAAAGAGCAAATCGTGCACTTTTGTAAAAGCGGACTTTAATTATATGAATTTTTCTGTGAGCTTGCAGAGAGCTGGCAACAGGCAATAGGTCAGTTTCTAGTTTTCTCTTAATTTTTTCCGATATATGGGAATCGTAGAATATCCCTAGCATTGATTTTGCTGCGCGAACAAAGAGCTAAATGTGCACTGGGGGGTATTCGATACCCCCAGACCTCCCGGATTGCCACAAAACATTTTTATAGTAGCAGCTGAACTGAATCTCAACAATGCTTTACAACCAAATTTAGAAGTTTTAACAATTAATTACCTAGTTTGCTATAGAAATTTCTAAAATCTGTTTTAAAAATTCGATAAGCTTCAGTTTAGCTGCTATTACAATACTATCTATCAATGCTAGAAGGTCGTACAACCATCCAGGGTTCCTACTAAATTTTTCAAAGCAAATTTTCTGACTGTAGGGTTATTTCTAAAAAATAACCAAAATAGTAAAAAATATGCAAGACTTTAGATTCTAAACAGTAAACTGTGCACTCGGGGGTATTCCATACCCTCCAGATCCCTCGGTTTACCAATAGCTACATTGAAGCTCAATTATTAATATTACTTGTGTGGCTTGGTAGCGGAACCAGTTTTTATTGCTGAAAATTAAACCAGGACGTATTTTACCATTAGGCGCATTAGGCATGTGCATAGGTCCCAATAGGCAGATGGGTTCAAAAAGAAAGAACATCTAATCGTAAAATAAAAATCAAATACTGATAAAATAACCCAAAAATTGGGCCTTTGATGCTATTAGTTACATTTGAATATAAGGGGCCCGAAAATTTGCTAAAGCCTAAGGCCCAAACCAATTGTTCTAAAGGTTTGAATTTCAACTTTTGGTTAAACATTTAGTTGGGTTAAATGAAATTAGCATTAGACACCCAATACAAATATCAAAATTTACACAATTGATTGTACTAGTAATCAGTTACAAAGAGATAAATTTGCACAGATTTAAGTATCCCGAACCTTTGAAAACTGATTAATTTTGGACAGTGTCAGAATCAATCTAAATTAACTATCGGGTTATTAGTGCAATAACCCGACTAAATTTACTTTACTGCTCATCGATCATAATTGTTCTAAATAAACGTTCAATTTCAATCCATTTAGTTGTTTTGGCACGTTTTTGCCTGATGGGTTGGCCTGAAGTGCCAGAAATCTTTAAATAGTTTCATTGAGTATCACTTTTACGTAGGTATCGTAATAATTTATAAGAGCTTTTAAATTTGGTTTACGTAAGTTTTCGTTAATCGGACTAAAAGAGTGAAAATATTTTGACAACCAACTTAAATTAAATTTATTAATCTTTTCTTTAAGCCACGATTTATCTTTATTTATGGTCCTATTATCACATCTACAACACATTGTGTTGTTTAAATATATGGGGGCTGTTCAATAGTTAATCTTGGAAGTTTCGAAAAAAAGTAGGGTTATTGTTAAAAATAAGTTAGGTTAGGTTGTTTAAATATTTAGTCAAAAATTGTTCAACCAGAAAATGAAAGAGCGTAAGAACGGAAGATTGTCCGCATCATAACTAAATTGGATAGGACTACTGTTAAGTCGGCATACAATACGCAAAGCATACAGTTTGTAGATCAAGCCGGTCTCGCCCTAGCACGGATATACCACTCAATTATGAGCGTATTTATCGAGCAAAACCACCTCTTTACCCCTTAACTGACGGTTCAGCGAGCGTACCTAATGACAGTCATTTACATCTAATAACATCGAGTTATGCCACTTATGTAAATAGCTCAGCTAATGCCAATATCTATAGTTTGAAAACAATATCGAACATTTAACAAATTGAGCATCATAGAAAATTGTCACAGACGTTTGAAACTTAATTAAGTGAAAATATGAATTTGCCGATATCGTAATAAATATCCCAGATAATATTTAGCATGAATTACCTCAACAGGAAAATTGTAATTAATGCAAATTTTTGGATTATTTTTGCTCAAACGAACACCAATAAAAATACGCTTCTGCAATGACTTTTTTTGCAAAATGTTTAACTACTTGTCGATTTTGGGCATAGCACTTGAGGTGCGCAGAAGAGGAAAGGAGATATAAGATGCGATGTAAAGCTCGTAGAGACATAAGAGGTTTTCAATCTTCCAATATCACTGTAACTATCGCGCATTCACATTTCAAGTATCAATATAATCGACAAGCTGAATCTTCATTTACCTAACGTGAACTTGACTTCGTCTAATCTTGTAATTTCAACTCTCGGGATCTGATCCTTAACGATGTCATGTTGCCCTAATTGAAGCGTAATTCCAATACTCAAAAGATGGAAAAAACAAAAAACTCCAATGCATCAGTTCAGTGCAGAGACATAACCACAAATTGTATTATCATTCTTGATTTTCTTCAATTCCATTTCGCTTCCATATTCAAATTTATTATAAATTAGCAAGCATTACCTAAGTAGTGTGGTATTTAGCGCAGTTGGCGATGTAATCGAGTAGGAATTAATATTATTTACAGTAAAATTAATTTCTAAAGGCTTCGTTGCATTAGGAAATTTCTCGCATGGTTCACACATACCAGTAACCTTTTTTTTAGAATATATGCTAGTAACGTGATGTGTTGGTTGCTGCTGGATGACGCACCCGCAAACTCAACTACAATGAACTTGCACTTTTTAATCTCACTTTTGTTTTGGAATTTAAACTGAATCAGACTCTTCAATTCTTTACTTGGGTTTCTGAAACTAATTTCGCAATCCCAATTTTATTCAATCCCAATTTAAATTTTATTGCAGAAGCAATTAAATTATTTTAATTTATTTCTTAGTATTTAAATGTAACAAATAATAATTCAACGAATAAAACATTGTCAAGTTGATGAGTGCCGAATACAATAAACAAAGGACGTCGCCAATAGCATTTAACGTACCCCACCACATAAGCGACAAGATAATAGAGGCGGCGTAAATTACAATTTACTTGTGTTAAAACAATTTATTATGTTTTATGAATTTCTCTTCCAGTTAGACTGGAAAATCCCATTGAGTTGTTTGTGAAAGAAAATATGAATTTTAAAAATCAGACCCTACGGACGTGGGTTCAATTCTCGATTATCTGAAAAATAGAAGTATCCTAAGTACATATTATGTAGTTGTAGAATAAGCGTTAAATCCAGATATTGTTTCTAATTTCCAAGATATTTACATCTTATAGTATTGAAACGTAAAATTGAATTTTCCACATTTTCCTACTACCAGCTGGTAGTTAAATTTATATTGACACAACGGTTTATAACTTGCAATTATAATAATTATGTTTTTTTAAAATTTACTTTATTTATTTTTGTTTTTTTAGCGCTAAAGCAGAAAGTAAAACGAAAGTAAAAATTGTTTTTATCTTAAATATTTTTATTTTATTTTATATAAATCACAACAAATAATATAGAAGCTAATAAATGAAACTTGATTCGCAGCGGGCGATGCTACCAAATTTAGCTATTTAATTGCCTTTTAGTTGATTTTTAGCATCAAAATGGAATAATATATAATTACTATTAATAATAATTAATAATTAAATTATATAAAAATGAAAGTTTGTTTGTTGGTCTTTTAATAACTCATAGACTCTTCGACCGATTTCAACCAAACTTGGCACACCTACTCAGTAGGACTTGGGGAAGGTTTTTGTGCAGGAATATCTTCAAAAATGTGAGAGGAAAAAAATTTTATTTTTAGTGAGACCCGAGGGGTTGTTCACTTCAATAATCATGTGTACAAAATATCAATAATTTATTACTAATCTCAAATAATCTCCCATAATATGTAATAATCTTTAGTAATCTAAATAATGTCAAGTAATTTAAATAATCTGAAGTAATCTGATGTAATCTCAAATAATTTATTACAAGCAAAGAAGCACACACTAATTTTTATATAACAGATTTACACTACAATAAAATAAAACAAATATTAGTACATGCTAGCTTAGTCAAGTTCTGTTGGTGGATTGTTAAACAATAAGTAATGAATTAAATTAAATAAAATGTAATTAAATTACAAAACTGGAAATACAAAAAAATATGTATATTTAAAAAATATCTAGTGGCGCTATCGGTTAAAATTATTATATAATCACAAATAATACCAAGTAATCATAAGTAATCAAGTATAATCATGAATATAACCACAAATAATCACTGAAAATCATAATAATCAATAATAATCTTAAGTAATCACGATAATTTATTAATAATCTTAATCAGTGTTCTTTTTGTAAAAAAAGAGGTAGTGGAATGCTAATAAAATTTTTTTTTGCAATCCTTATATATAAAATACAGCACGCTACAGCGCAGGGGCGGATCCAAAAATTTTTTCTGAGGGGCACAAAGGGTCGAAACGGGCAAAAAGGGTCGAGACGGGCAAAAAGGGTTCTCAGACTTTGGATTGTCTCCTTGTTTCCTTGTTAATTTCAAGCGTCTGGGGGGGGGGCACGTTCCCCGTGCCCCCGTGCCCACCCCCTAAATCCGCCTATGCTACAGCGTGTCTTTTTGGTAGAAAAAAAACTCTGATTTCGCTAACTTTTGTTTAAAAATTCAAATTTTCCAATTTCTGGCGAAATTTGAAAAATTAGAAATTTTTCTTTCTATTTCTTTTCCAAGTATTCTAATAGAGTGGAAATTCTGCGATATGTACTGGAGGGTGTTCCACACCCCCCAGACCCCCCGGTTTACAATTTTCCAGCCGAAAAATATATTAAAATAATTAAGATTAGGACTAACCGGGAAATTTGAATTTTTAAATGAAAATGGGGAAATCTAACCTTCGGCTAAAAAAAATTTAAACTTGGAAAGCATATTTGTTTAATTACCTTACTACTCATGGAGTTTAGCAGCAATTTTTTGTGTTACTTTGAAAGTTAATTATAAAAATAACATAAAAATATAAAGCCAAAATTTGAAACCGAGGGGTCTGGGAGGTGTGGAACACCCCCAAGTAACATTTTCAATCTGGCAGACATCTGCTAGATCTCTTGCAAGGAAATATCGCAGGGCTCTGTCCCTGTGATGGGATTGTAACAGAGCTCTGTCACATAATATGAGACAGAGAAAATGGACCCTGTAAATCCTCTGTAGCACAGAGACCTGTAACAAAGATCTGCCAGGCCTGTCTGTTAGAGACCTTACAGGTTTCCCTGTTGGATACCTGTTCAGGTTAGATGTTTTTTCGCGTGTAAAAAAATATTTAATATAATTAAATTAATTCAAAATAAGAAATTTTTGAAAAAAATGTATTTTTATTTGGCAATTTATTTTCTACTTGGAGTGTGCTATTATTTCGTATTGAATTTTACAATTTTAATTATATCTATGTTTATTCTTATAATTCTTATTCTTTTCTATTATTGGCTAAATTCCATTCTGTCAATACTGCTATCT
The DNA here is from genome assembly GCA_958510845.1 of Cantharis nigra. Classification (NCBI taxonomy): domain Eukaryota; kingdom Metazoa; phylum Arthropoda; class Insecta; order Coleoptera; family Cantharidae; genus Cantharis; species Cantharis nigra. The sequence continues at coordinate 5,136,113 of OY294034.1, read as the reverse complement.
ATCTGAAAATAAGATTTAAATTTTATAATTATTATAATTATTATTTATTATAATAATTATTATTTACCTACAGAACACAGAAGAATTATACAAATTTCGTTAGGAAGAGCTGGAAAATTTTTTGTTTTTGAGCAAAAGTGAGGGCAAAATGAAAAGGTCGCCTAAAGAAAATTAGAATTTGAGAAACTTATTTATTTTTATATTATGAAAAATTTTTTAAACTTTTTGCGTTACTTTGAAAATATAGAAAAACGGGGAATCCCCCAGTAGCGGGAAACGAAATTAAATGTTTAAATATTATACCGCTTAAATAAATAGATCCACCGTCTAGCTGCCCGTCCACGGACGAGCTTTCCAGCTAGTCTTATATATAATATTCATAATTGAAATTGAAAACTGAAAAAAGGTGGTGAAACGCCGTTCCAATGCGTTCTGTGACAAAAAGAACACTGATCTTAACAATTGTTTACATAATATAATTTGTGTACGTAAAAAATCTGAGTGAACAACCCTTCGGTGAGATCCCATGCGAAGCCGGGTATCCAGCTAGTTAAATAATAAAAGAAGATGTATGATTCTTCATACGAAACATGTTATGCTAATTTCTAAAGAATTAAAAATAATATTTTTGCGAAGTCTTACTATTTATATAATATATTAATTAATAATAATTATAATGTATAATAAAATATAATTTATTTACAAATTTATTTCTGTGGTCACATTTTAGAAGGGAATAAGTATATAGGAATCTATGCAGACTTATTCTCTTCTAGCATGTGACCACAGATTTATTTGACGAATTTTTTTAATTGCGGTAACCTCCAAAATAGCGTTTAAATTGTTTCCATATTGCAGCAATATTGCTAAAAGCTAGCTATTTGAAAGTAATTTGCTTGCTGCCGGACAGCTAATAGCGCGCTTTTAGCTAGCCAAATAGCGTGAATTTTACTTGATATTAGCTAGCTAGCTAAAAAGCGTGTTTTTAGCTAGATTTTAGCTAGTTAAATAGCGTGTTTTTAGCTAGATTTTAGATAGCTAAATAAAATATTTCTAGCTATCGAAATAGAGTGTTATTAGCTATAATTTAGCTAGCTAAATATCCTGTTTTTAGCTAGCTAAACAACGTGTATTTAGCTAGATTTCATCTAGCTAAATAGCGTGTTTTTAGCTAGCCAAACCGGAGATTCGATTGTAGTGAACGGACGTATTTGCAGCTCAAGTTTGAGACATTTTTGGATATAATTTTGATAACCCAAGTAGCAGTGGAGTAGAGCAGTGTTCCATGTGTTCCGGGAACAGGGACCCGGGCCCCTTAGGGGCCCGAACAAAGTTTGAAAGATCACCCACAAAGATTAGAAAAACAAAATAATAAGAGTTACGTGTGCCCCGATAGAGACCTAGTGATAGCAGTCACTCTCGTTTTTAGAATCAGGTTTCTGTCATTAGTTAACAACCTTAGTTTTTCTGCGCCCCCGTTTTTTTCCTATTTCAGGATCACCTGATCCAGTACGATCAGCCTTGCACCCACCCTCTGTTTTCCCAACCGTCAACGCACCAGCATCAGATGAAGGAAATATGGGTCAACCCCGGCACTCCACAGGCCAACTAAGTTCAAAGTCACTCGGGTTTCGTAAGCCCACTCAGACCGACGTGGTAAAACCACGCCAGCGTAATTCCAAAGAATTTCATTGCTAACTTTCCATCCCAGATGAAGAAGATCAAAGTGCATTCGGCACTCTATGCTTCGCATAATACCATTCAGCATCGCTTCGCTACACTTGCGTTTCGTAGTCGCCGAGTGTGACCTTGGAAAGGTCGAGCCTTCCAGTCGACGTGGATTAATTTCAGGGATATTTTTAGCGAGTAAGCTACGCTACAGGCACTCCGGACCGTTTTCGCTGGCGCAACCACGGCAAATTACGGATTCACCCTAAAATTAGTATTTCTGTTTTTCTAAATTAGCTCCTCCTACTATGCTATGCATGATATTCTTATGCAAATTTTCGATATTTTATATCGTTTTTCGGAAAACTAATGAATAATCCACCGAAATTATTTTTTAATATGCTCAAAAATTGTCTTCTTTCTAATGGTGTAAAGGAAAAAGTTAAAAAAGTATTTTAGTGTTTTTCTTTTTCTTTTGTTAGATATGATTGGATTTTATTTTTTATTATATTTAATTTTCAATGTTTTACTTTTTGTTAATTTGGTAGTTTTTATTTTAATAGATAAATAATTTTTGGGGTGGGTAGGGGCCCATGGAAATTTTAGAACACAGGCCGGGAGCTTGATTAATACGCCACTGCCAAGTTGCATTTGGATGCTAAAAAAATTGCTAAATAGCAGCTAATTGCATCCATATTGCAGCAATATTGTTAAAATGGCTTACTGTTTTTAACCCTGCTGTTCTCCTCGGGTCAATATGACCCAAATTTAAATTTACGTTTCAATAACTTTTTTATTTATGAATATTTTTCATAATGACTATGTCTATTACTTGTCAAGTATTACATAGAATTTATATTTTTATAAAAGAGATTGTGTCTTATTGTTTAAAACTTAATTGTTACACTAATACTCTTTGGGTCAATATGACCCGAAATAATTTGATATTGATAACTTAGGCATATCCTGTTTATCCTGGCCATTTACTGTTTATTTCATTTTTCACCCATTCATCGCATCATCGAGGCTGTTCTTGGAAATAATCTCGTTCACCCATTCATGCGCAATCATATCTAGAGCAATACTCTGGAAAATAAAAGGCAAATAGAATATTGAAGGCATAGGGTGTTTAGCGACAATTGGGAGCTAGCTAAATAGCATCTATTTAGATAGCTGTAAGCGCGCTATTTAGCAGCAAGCAAATTGCTTTTAATTAGCGAGCTATTTACTTAAAAATAGTTAGCCATTTTAGCAATATTGATTCAATATGGATGCAATTTAAACGCTATTTTGCTGGCTGCCACAGCGGTGCTGCCAAATATTGCTAATTAGCTATTTTTTAGCATCCAAATGCTCCTTGGGAGAATAACCCAAACTTACTAAGTGCAAAGCATGATACAATAGAGCGAACATCACATAATTAAACACTAGAATGGTTTTGATGTTGTATAATTTAATAATTATTTGTTATATTTGTCAGTTTATTTCATGGTTCATCATGTTGATGAAAAGTTCATCATTTTTCCGCCGATGAACAAAATTCATCGTATTGATGAAATATTCATAGTATTGATGAAAAAATCATTATATTGATGAAATTTGTTCATCAATATGATGAATTCTGTTCATCAGCTGAAAAATGATGAACTTTTCTTCAATATGATGAACCATTGTTTTCAGTGTAATTGGCAATAATTTTATTTTTTTTTTGTTATCTAATATACTATTTATATTTATGTTGTAAAGTTAAATTAAAATATAGTGAATAATTAAATCATATACGGAAGGATAGAGCAAATGAAAGTGTTGTGTTTTAAGAGGCTCAAAAAATGTTTATGTTTAAACGTGAATATTTAGAGCTGAACATTTTTGGCATACACAGTCAATTAACTTAGAACTGCGATTTTATTAAATTTTTGAAAGTAAATTAAGTCCAATAATTTTTCAGTTTATTACCAGACATTCCCTTCAATTAGGCATTAATTTAATTAGTCGGTATTGTGGCTATGCTCAACAAATTTGTAAATTATCCTACAAGTAAAACAAATTTATCAGTGACAACCTTTGTAAGCTATGCGAAAAACTTATACTTTATACAGGTCAATGGTTTGATTTAATGTTCAACGGTTCAAGAGCGACTGACGATTATGAGAATGAGACCAAATGGAGCGATAATCGTAGCACCAAATTGCAAGCCCGCTTTAGTGGACATTTCCAGTTGAAACGCTAATCGATGTGTGTGTTAAATACTTCTCCTTCTCTCACATGCTGACCTAAACGCGACACTCAATTGAAATTGGCCCAATATGATGTTGGGGAGGCTTCCAAACTTGAATCATGATTCTCGTAGTTGATTGTTCCTATTTAAATTAGCGGAAGGGTAATTAAATCATTAATATTTTGTTGGATAGATTAAAATTTTTTCTTTTTGTTTTTGGGCGAATGAAAAATGATGAGAATTTGTTTTTTGAGATTTGCAATTTTGATGTCATCCAATTTTAAAACTGGTATCCGGCGATAAAAAGACACCTAGATTTACGAAAATGTTTAGCCAGTGATATAATCTTAGCTGTTGAAGATTACGCTTGAGAAAACTTGACAAAGAATAGCAATGTTTCGTTTGACTTCCTTTAATATTTTTCACATCAATCTTAACTGCAACGAAGTGAAAATTTATAAGTACCTATAAGTACTTCGTTATTATTAATGATATATATTATTGCTTTATTAGGATTTTGCAAAAACTGTATTTAACTCCTGAAGCGAGTTAAACTGTTACGCCCGCTAATAAACCGAATCAATTTATTTTACTTTGTAATTAGCTCCTGGAGCTATAATATTTATTTTTTCGTAATGAAAGCTAATTTACCGCTGTATCGAGTTGTGTTTCAATTAGCTCTTTATAATTAATATTATCAGTAATAAAATCGAAAATTGTTTTGATAATCCTTGATCAAAACGTTTAATGATGCAAATAAGTAGCTTACTCGTAAGAATATTTTAGCAAACGCTCATTACGGACAAATCGAGTTTATTCATATTATGCATCGTATGCATCTGATGCAGCCTTTAGCTAAATGTTATTGATTTTCTTTAGATCATGCGCTTTTTCTATTTGCAGGTAAAGATTTGGTTTCAAAATCGTCGTACGAAATGGAAAAAAATAGATAACATCTCAAATGCAGAAGCAGCAGAACACAAAAATCAAATGATAAATAAAGACAATTCAAAATCGTCCGACGAAATGCAGGGTAAAACACGAATTTCAGTCAAAGCAAATCATAGTCCAAACTCAAGCATAGAAAGTGATTCCAAAAGTTCTCCATCCATTACTTCAGATCCGTTGGCAACTTCTAGAAGCTTTAAAAACATTTTAAGTTCGTGCTTGCCATTATCACCTGAAATCACTTTTCAAACTGAAATTGATTCTAATGAAGAAGTTCTTTTGAATTTATCATTTAATGTTAAAAATAAATCGTAAAACGATGCTATTGTATAGTATCCAAATTAGTAACAAATTTTCAATACAAAGTACAATTTAGTTTTCACACAAATAAAAGAAAATATTTTTAATAAACTGTTTAGATGTGTATTACAATTTTATATGTCAATGAGGATCTTTGTAAATAATGCAATAGTAATAAATTATTGTTTAATAAATCTTTTTCTATATACATATACAGGGTGTCCCTGGATACACTTTACATAATTTCAGTGGCGATAGAGGACACTATTCTAAGAAAAATATTTAACAAAATTTTTTTTCTGAATTCAAACCTTAGAGAGTTAGGCCTTCACATGGCCATAGCTCGGAAAATATTGATTTTTCAGTAAAAATGGTTCAGTACTTTTTTAAAGAGCGTGAAATAATCTACAAACTATATTTTAACCTTTTATTGTCTAAATTCAACGGCTTTCGAGTTATGATAAAAAGTAAGTAAAAAATGTTGAAAATGTTGAACTTCTTTTTTCTTCGCTTTTCTTAAATCGCTGTATCTTCTAAACGAAACATTCTACAAAAAATCTAACGCCCATTCCGGATAGGAAATTTAACGGACTACAACTTTTGTTTTATAAAAATTTTTGAAAAACCAATCCATTTCACAAAAACTCAGAAAATAAGAAAAAAAGCAGCTACGAAATAAACAATTAAATTCAAAAAAATTTATTTTTATTCAAAAATTTCCGATTTTCTGTGAAATAGATTAGTTTTTCAAAAATATTTACTAGACAAAAGTTGTAGTCCGTTAAATTTCCTATCCGGAATGGGGCGTCAAATTTTTTCGTAAAATGTTTCGTTTAAAAGTACAGAAATTTGAAAAAAAAAACTAATTTTCAATTTTTTTTCAACATTTTTTTACTTACTTTTTTTCATAACTCGAAAGCCGTTGAATTTTGACAATAAAAGGTTAAAACCAAATTTGTAGATTATTTCACGCTCTTTAAAAAAGCACTTTACCGTTTTTACTGAAAAATCAATATTTTCCGAGTTATGGCCATGTGAAGGTGGAAATTTAAAAAAATGCTTTAAGGAGGCCGAACTCTCGAAGATTTGAATTTAGAAAAAAAATTTTGATTAATATTTTGCTTAGAATAGTGTCCTCTATCAACACTGAAATTATGTAAAGTGCATCCGGAGACACCCTGCATAATATTTATCAACTATGTTTATTTGTCCGTATAACAGGTTATGGACCCAGGAAAGAAATGTATATTCTAGAACGCCATGTTTTTATACTATTAACGACTAAAAGTTATTTTCCCCCTTATGACGTTAATACCACTGAAAAATAAATTTCAATTACAAATTCCTAATTACGTATTATTTTAAATTATTACGTAGTACCAGCCTGTTTACCATCTATCGCACTGAAGAGGTAGGCCGCCTGACTATTATTGATTATTGCTTACTCAGCATTTCATCATTGTTATCATAATATGGTAAGTATTAAGGTAAGTTCAAATTTTGTACATTCATACAGTGGCGGATTCAGCATTTTTGGGGCCTGAAGCTAAACATATTGTGGGATTCATAGGTGAAGTTTTCATTCTTTCGTGCATTATTTGTAAGTTCGACTATAGAATTCTAATAGTAGAACAAGTAGAGAGGGTATAATTAAAATTATATATAATTAAAGCTCCAAATATAACAAATACGCAGGCCATAATTACGCCGACGAGTACATAATTACACCGACAAGTAGTTACACCGACGATACATACCCGATAGCAAATTCGCCAAAGGTAATTATGCCCACAGCATTCAAGCAAACAGGTAGCTACACTGGCAATTAATAACTATTTAATTTTAAAATAAATTAACAAAAGATAAGGACTTAGATTGGTGAGTGCTGAGTTTTTAGCTTAATATTAAAAGCTGATGTATTAATTAAAAACTCAAAATTTTAATTAGAATATTAATAAAAATCCTGCTACTAATTTGACAAACATTTAACTTCAATTCAAGCAAATAATAATCATTATTAATAAAATGTAAATAATTATCGAAAGCCCAAAATATTGGCATTGAGGGCACCATTTCGACGCGGGAACATTTTTCCTCAGCTCGTAAGTCCTAAATAAAGAGATTCAAAGGCGGAAAAACGTGTGTGAACTTGACTCCCCTTCTTTCAAAATTAAAATTTTTGTTGTTGTTTTGGATTGTTTCCTATTTGTTTTTAATTGTTTTGATATTTTTCTTTGATTTTTTATAAAAAAACAAAGAAAATCTAAAAAAAACTTTTTTTCTGCCAGCTCCCCGTTTTTCGGAATTAAAAATTTTTTTTGTTGTTTTCGATTGTTTTTGATTTGTTGTCAATTGTTTTGTAAAAATAAATATTTTAAATCCAATGATATCCGCGAAAATCGCGAAATAAGATTTTGCGCCAGCTCCCCTTTTTTCAAAATTAAAAATTTTTTTTTGTTGTTTTCGATTGTTTCTGATTTGTTGTCAATTGTTTTGTAAAAATAAAATTTTTAAATCAGATGATAACCGCGAAAATCGCGAAATAATATTTAAAGCCAATCATTTCTATTATCTTATTTAATTTCTGTGTTTTGTTCTTTTTTTTCTTTGCTATCTTCTTATATCTTTGACGGCGGTATCTCTTCAATAATTGCCGTTACTTCTTCTTACATTTTCTTTTTCAAATTTTTCGCTTTGTTTTTCTTCTCATCACAACAAAGAAAGAAAATTATAATTAAAAAAAATTGAGATTGGCTTTAAATCCTACTTCGCGATTTTCGCGGTAATCATTTGATTTAAAAAATTTATTTTTACAAAACAATTGACAATAACTAAAGAACAAAAAGGGGAGCTGGCGGAAAGTCTTATTTCGCGATTTTCGCGGTTACCACTTAATTTAAAAACTTTATTTTTACGAAACAATTGACAAATCAAAAACAATCGAAAACAACAAAAAAAAATTTTAATTTCGAAAAAGGGGAAGCTGGCAGAAAAAAAGTTTTGAGATTTTCTTCATTTTTGTTTTGCAAAATCAAAAAAAAAAAAGATCAAAACAATTGAAAACAAATGAAAAACAATCCAAAACAACAAAAATAACTAAAATTTTGAAAAAGGGGAGTTCTGGAATGAAGAGGTTAATTTTTTTTAAATAAAACTTTCGTTAAAAGAAAGGTCTGCGTTAGGATATGGTCGGTTCTGGAGGTTACAGTAGGTTTAGGTCATTTTTTGGCGTTAAAAGAGATGTCCATGAATTACTCATTTTGCATTATTACCGTCGGCAGGTTTATTGTCGTCATATGTACTGTCAGCGTAATTACCTGTCGATGCATTTCGTCGGTGTATTAAGGGGAGGTTCTAGTTTTTATAACAGAAAAATGATTACTTCAAAATTTTTGAGTTTTGTATGCTGCAGTGAGAAAAATAAAAATTTGTGGCAAATAAATTCTAATTTATTTATTTGAATTAACTCTGCTATATTTGGCGCAAACCCAGTTTTATTGAAATGCATCAGGGCCCTTCATAGACCTTTCATAGGGGGGGGGGTTACAAAAAAGTTTATGAAATAAATAGTAAATTACGTCAATTTTTCAAATATTCAATGGGTCAATAGGTAAAAACAAAGTGCAAATGCGCAATTTCGCACGAACTTGAAATACATATTTTATATTCGGATAAAATCGATAATGTATTTGGCTGATTTACGAAGCTTTATTTGTCTCAAGAAAATATTAAAATTGAAACTAATCTATCGTAAGATTGATTAGATTCTATGCGAAAGTCGGCAAAAATAAATGTTGAATAATTTATTTTTAAATTCAGTTTAAAAAAATTATAATTGTGAGAAAATTTTAAGATTTAAACCTGACCTTAGCAAATTACAAACAGAGAGACAACATGCAGAGATAATAGAAGAGTGAAGTTTAGAATCATTGGTTCAATTAAATTCTTTGTTTAATGTGTGTTTTAGGTTTATCCTCCAACTGCTAGAGTATAATTTAACGCAAACAAAGTTCTAGTTAAAGTTAATTAATTCGAATGTAATTACTGTGTCCACAAAAATAAAAAACATGATTTCGAGAAAAACAAGTTTAAACTTTAACTTGACTGTCAAAGACCAGCAGCAACTTGAAAATAAAATAAATTTTAAAGCAATCGGTTTATTAGTCTAGTACACAAGAATAGAAAACGTGATTTTATATTCTTTTAAAAATTATTTTATATTACAACTAATATGTATTCCAGGATCATAAAAAAATTGCTCCTGTCTCTTATTTTATTCTTTCTGTTTGATTTTGTTATTTAAATTTTTTTTCTCTAATGGCTGTTTATTCAAATTGAACACTTTCATTCCAATTCTTTTTGAATTTGAATTGAATTTGAATTTAGGTTTCATCTTTGCTCTTTTTAAACATTTTCAAACATTTCTTAAATTAAATTATAAAATTTTAAAATATCAGAACCAAACAGATATTGAAAAATATTAATCTAAAATATTAACCACCAAAAGTACATTTGCCCTGACTAAACCAATTGTTACTTTTCATAAAACATAAAAAATGATTATTAAATTTAAGGTTTTTTTGCTTCCCCCTTTGCCCCCCCCCAAATGGACGCCCCTGATGCCACCCTTCAACGGCATTGTTTGTGCAAGGAATATTATCTCGAACAGCTTCATAGCAATTTCTTAACCTATTGCAAATAACGGTGAACGCCTCCTGCCCCTTCTATCCGTTCGACCTATCTAGGTGTAAAAAAATACAATCCAAATACGAAGTGCTACTAAAATACCAATATCTATGGATTTATTCATCCGTATTTTCATTTATTTATTAACGTTCTATACGCGATGAACTGTCGCGGCGATGAATTGTCGCGGCGATGAATTGTCGCGGCGATGAATTGTCGCGGCGATGAATTGTCGCGGCGATGAATTGTCGCGGTGATGAATTGTCACGGCGATGAACTGTCGCACGATGAATTGTCCGCGACGAAACACTATATCTTTGCCCCTATCGTTGATCATGGGGAACTCGTTTGAAAACTACAAACTTCCGGATATTCCAGAACTCCAATATTTAAGAAGGGTCCGTCTTGATCCGTCCAATCAGCCATACTCCAATAGCGACCAAATTGATGGAAACTATAATTGCTGAAGATATGACGCAATTCTTTGTCGACAACAATGTAATACTTGAATTGCAGCATGGGTTCCATCCAGGTCGCTCCGCCATGACTAACCTGTTCCAGTAGACGTCATTTATTTGGATTTCTTGAGAGCTTTCGATAGAGTAGGTACCCAAAAGAAGACTACTAAAGAAATTGGCGCATTTTGGTTGCTGCGATGGTTGTCCGCATTTCTTAGCGACCAAAACTTTAGGGTGCGAATTGGGCAAACGTTTTCTCGCGATGCTCCCGTTCTCAGTGGTGTCTCTTAAGGATCTGTGCTTGGTTTATCGCTATTTCTTTTATACTGTGCTGATTTACCGTCCCTCATCCTATCCTCGATCTCCTCTGATACTGATACTGTGGTGCTCCAAGTGGCAGATTCCTCTGAACGTTGATAAATGTGTTATTATGCATCTCTGTAAGAACAATCCGCGGTTGGAATACACGGCTAACGACTCAATTCTGAAAGTTGTCGATCTAAGTCTGACAATAACAAGTAATCTTTCTTGGACAGAATCTGCAGCAAAGCCAAAACTATGGTATATTTTCTCTCTAAGTGCTTCGAGAGGCCCAGTCCTGCTGTTGTCTAAAAGATGTACATTACCTACATTTGATCTCATCTCGAGTTTGCTAGTCCGGTGTGGTGTGCGGAGGTGGTTGGCGCGGCAGAGAACGATTGGCGTATCCTTATCGAAACAGATCATCTTATTAGGAGCGTTTACACATTTTTAACTTGACGCCCTTTCACCTTCGGCGTTTGAGGGAAGACTTGGTAATTATCATAATTGGAGAACCCCTTGAGGCCAATATTTAATTACGTTTTTACGTAATTACGTTTCGAGCACTTAACCACTTCTTTCCATTGGATATGTCTCACCTCTTTGTGCTTAATGTGGATGATCGCTTGCGTGGACATCGTCTGAAGTTGCTTCTTGAGAGGTTCATGAGCAGAGCCAGGGAGCATATTTCTTATCAAATCGAGTCTTCGGCGCCTTTTTTTTGTTTATTGCGTGTCGGAACCCCCTTCCCGGATGCTAACGGGATTCACCTAACCGTATTCCATCCGCTTGCATCGGCCATTGTTCCATCGTTCTGCTCTTTCGGGACTTTGTTCTTCACAAGGTTTGACGTGCGAGCTCCCCTTCATGTTTGGTCCAAAGTATTTCACTAATGCCGTTCTTAATAGTTTCCCATGTTTCCTCGCTTGAATGCATTTCGCTTACCAGATTGTCAGGGTTAAGATCTTCCATGTCGTACATAGTTCTTGCTGCATTCCATCTCGAGCACACAAATGTGGTGTGGTGTGCATCGTCTATTACCCCTTCGCAGTAAAAGCATTTAAGTGAGTTTACCCTTCGAAATAGCCCGTCAAGGCTTGGGTAAGCTCGTGGTTGATTTCTCCATGGTTCCTGTCTATCCACGGTATTAATGTTGGAATCAACCTCTTTGTCCACGCTCCCTCTGTGCCACTTGACCACCGGCCTTGCCACTTTTTGAGAGTCGTTAATCTGCTTATTTTCTTCTGTGTCGGAGTTCTGGCCTTTGTCTCATAGTTTTGAGCTCTCTCGGACGCCATCAGATCGATCGGGGCATTGCTGCAACCACAGCTACCGCATCTCCAGATGTTGTACGGGATTCAGATAAAACCTTAAGGCACATCTGCCTATGGACCCTCTCAAAATGCTGGCGATATGCTGTCACTCTCATTGCATCGACCCACACGGGCGCCCCGTATAACATGATGGAGTTTGCTACCGATGCCACGATCCGTCTTTTCAGCGTCTGGAATGCTCTTCCTGATGACGTAGTGGCATTCATGCAAAAACCGTTTATAATTCTATCTTTTGAATTTCATTTGTTTGTTCTTGTGTTTATTTGTATATTTTTTGTTTTTTATTTTGTATTTAATTGCACTGTGTCAAAACTTTTGTAATTTAGAGTTTATAGGATCAATCTTCAACTCTTTCAATATTGAATAATAATAATAAAAATTTTAATTATCAAAATAAAAATATTTCAATAAATAGCGCAGATAAGAATTCATTTAACCTAAGCCAAAAGTTTTTCCAAACCAAATATTTGGAAAATTTACAATAAATAAACTTAACAAATTCAATTTAGTAAAATATAAAATGTATAAAATAAAATTCAAATTATTTAGTAGAAAATTTTGGTTCAAACTCTCGGGGGGTTACCTCCCTTTAAAGCAATATTTTGAATTTATGATTTTAAACGGCCATAGCTCTGTTATTATTAATTTTTTTGGCTTAATGTATTAGAACTTTTTTAAAGATCCTTTGCTTATCTACAAATTAGCTTATAAGCCCTTATCGTCTAAAATCAACGAATTTTGAGTTATAAATTAAATAAAGGGAAAAAATGTTAAAAAAATTCAGGTTTGATTTTTTATACTTTTGTTGCGAACCCCGTATCTCTTAAACGAAACGTTTTGGAAAAAAACTGATAGACCAAACCGGATAGAGACATTGTTATAAAGCGCATTAGTTTATCGTAAATTACTTTGTCAATTTATGATAATAATTTATGAGGCAGGCCATTTTGAAAATTTATTTTGTTTTTACCTGTGAAAACGGTTGGATTTCAAAAAAATTTATTTAACCAAAGTTGTAGCCCGTTAAATTCCCTATCCGGTATAGGCTATTAGTTTTTTCGTTTAAGAGATATGGGGTTCGCAAGAAAAAAAAAATAAAACCTGAATTTTTTAAACATTTTTTCTCTTAATTTAATTTATAACTCGAAATTCGTTGATTCTAGGCGATAAGGGGTTATAACCTAATTTGTAGATAAGTGATTTATCTTTAAAAACTTTCTAATTTATTAAGTCTAATAGGTCAATAATATCGGAGCTATGGCCGTTTTAAATCAGAAATTCAAAAAATTGCTTTAAAGGAGAACAAAAATTTTATTTGAAAGTTTATCTTAGAAAAGTGTCTTTTATCCCCACCTTGAAGGTTCTCCACGGTCACGGGGACACCCTGTATAAGCTAATTAAACAAAACTTTAGACAAATGGGGTTCAACCGCTCAACGCTGGCCTGCTAAGATTACAAAATCTGGCAGCGTTTCTACGCTATCGGTGAATGCACTTATATGTTAAGCTCGAACTGTTGCTGCTTCAATGAACTTTTACCTCACCAGGTTTCATTTTCCTGTTAATCCATTCGTGCGCGCCAAGAAGTAGTGAATCTTGAGGAAGGCACAGAGGCACGTGCTCCACTGTCATTGCATAAACTTACAAATTGAGTAGTTTAAAAAGAATAAAATGAAATTATACCTACTGTGTTTGCAAAGGTGAAAAAATCTAAACTTCCATATTATTTTAATAATTTATCTGTCGGTATTATTTCAAGTGAGACATATAAATATTTATTTGAAGCATCAGTTCGTTTAAAATAAATAAATTGTTAAGTATTTGTTTATTTGTTGTGGTTTATGTCCAAATTGACGATATAATAATATTTAATTCAGTTTTCAATAATAAAATTAACAAACTAGATTTCACAAAATGCACACGTTCGTGCCATCTGCACTTATTATTATTAAACTACAAAACGGAACCTGTAAGCGAACTAGAACACAGATAGCAAGGAATCCCCGTGTTGGGGTGCAGATTAATGTTTACGTACTGATTCTATTGGACTACAGATGATGCTGCTCTAAAAGCAGGACGTTTTAGACCTGAACAAGAAAGTTTTCAATTTTTATTTTTTTCCCGACATTAGAAAAATGAATAGTTATAATTCAAAAAATCTTTTGACCTCCAAAAGACTACAAAATTATTTGCCTTTTCCCATTCCAAATGTTTTTTTTTAATTTTAAAGCAATTGAATTACTTGTGAACCAAATATTATTTGCTATATCCCAGGTTATCCTTAATCCAAGCCTACGAAGTCAAGATTTTGGAATATCGTGATGGGTAATAATAAATGATATGTTTTTGGAGAATTGGTCATTATAAACCATAATATTGGACCAAGTTTAATTTGAAATAATTAAGTATAAATTTGTTTTTAATTTGATACAGTTTTAATGAAAATACTGCTAGTCGTAACCGAATGAAGTTAATATATTGTAGTAGCGTAGCTGTGGTAAGTTTAAAAGCAGCTCCCCAAAGTTGTAATCAATTTTGAACCCTCTGAAACGCTTTTACAAATCAAATCAACTGACTCTTAGTTTAATAGTATTCGGTAATTGAATTATTTATCTTGATAATATAGCATTTTTATTTTCACTTCCTAATGCAATAAGTGGGAAATCGACTTATTTTGCTCTTAACCATATCAAAACTCACTGAGCATTTTATGGAAATTTACTTCCAAGTTTGAGTTTACTGCCGAAAATACGAGGAAGTTGTGCTGGACGATGATAATAATGAGATAAGAAAATTAATTTAATTGCATAAGCATGATGGATGTTCTATCTACTACAGATGTTATTTACCGCAATATTTAAGCTCTACCCAACCCGGTCCATCATTGAACCTGCTTAGGCCGAATGCAGACTTGTTTTAACGTTAAGACTCAGTCTGGTTTAGTTTAGAGAATCCAACTATAACCACTATAGTTAAACTCATTGCTTTGGTATTTTAAAAAAATCAATATTAAAATGCAAAATTGGGTTTCTCCCCATGGTTTGTTATGTATAATTTACATAATTACTTTGGCAAAGCTGGAATGTTAAAAAGTATTTTAATTCATTTTGCTGTTTTCAATAATTCCGGCTAATTGTTTGTTTACATTGAAAACTGAGTTAAATTGCGTAGTATAACAAGAAGTCATTTAGTCCATAGCTATTAAACGGCATTAAAGTCATTTATACAATTATAGAATACATTTGCTAATAAATCCTTCCGAGACAAAAGAGTAACAAATGGGGTGAAGAGCAGCGGTCAGTGGGTAGTGAAGAGGGCAAACGAGGTCTTTAGGGGGTTTGTGGAACGCGGAGCGGATGCCAATCCACCCTTGTTGCACATAAGCTCAACTAAATTGAATCAAAAGCATTTAATGCCAGCAGCAAGATTCTAACCGCTAGTATATACTACTAGTTATACGTATAAAAGCACATAATTAAAAGCTTAAGTTATTTGCATTTTATAATTTTTAGTTTAATCGAGTCTCGAGTTACATTTAGATTGCCTCGTAAAACTGTTTAAATATTTTTATTACCTCACTTTCTGGCAATTTAAATTTCAGGTTCAATATTTTTTATTTTTGCTTTTCGCACTTTTCCAATATCTCAACTTTTTTAAATTTTCAATTTTTGGAATTTATTATTTTTCCTTAATTTCCAATTGGAAAAACAATAGTTATTAACGTATGCCAAAATTTGATGTTAATTGAATGCCAAAAAAACAAACAATTAGGTTCTCGTTTGGTTTTTCAGCTAATCAACAATAGTCCAGTAACCACGTCGAAAAAAGGGGGTTTAGCTGACAAATTTCTGTGGCCAAGGATTGAAAACTGATTCCTATGTAATTTTGCTCGTAGAATCCGAATTTTAGGTTTGCGAACAAAATTTCCTTGTGCCAAAGCCGCCATATTAAAAGAACGTTGCCAAATCACGTTTTTTTGCAAAAAACTCAAAATTTTAGGCAACCTATTGAATTTTCGAAAAAATGAAATGTATCATCATTAAGGTAGATCAAATTTCCTACAAAATGACTTTTTGGTTAATTTCCTAAGACAAAAATTAAAGCCGCAGGCGCCATTCGCGTTTCTGCTCGCGTTTTTGTAGGTTTTTCAAAAAAATCAAATTTTATGATTTCTCGAGTGAAATAAAGGTTTCCATGCCGAAGCAACGGATAAAAATATAGCCTTCGGTCAGCATTGCGTTTAAATTTTTTCAAATTTTTAAGAAAAATTTGAATTTTTTGAAATACCAGCCAAAACGCGAATGGCGCCTGCGGCGCTAATTTTTGTCTTAGGAAATGACCCAAAAAGTAATTTTGTAGGAAATTTTATCTACTTCTTGATTCATTTTTCGAAAAATCAATAGGGTGCCCAAAATTTTGCTTTTTTCCAAAAACACACGAAATCTCATGTTTTGCAAAACATAGGCACCTTATTAATTTTTCGAAAAAATGAATCGAATGAATCAAAAAGCAGATAAAATTTCCTACAAAATGACTTTTTGGTTTATTTCCTAGGACGATACTTAACGCCGCGTTAATTCGCGTTTTTGTCGGTTTTTCGAAAAATTTAAATGTTTTTTAAAATTTGAAAAAATTCAAACTCCATGCTGACCAGAGGCTATATTTTTACCCGTTGCCGTCGGCATGAAAACTTTTATTTCATAAAATCATGAACATAAATCATAGAGTTTGAATTTTTCGAAAAACCAACAAAAACTCCAGCAGAAACGCGAATGGCGCCTGCGGCTTTTATTTTTGTCCTAGGAAATCAACCAAAAAGTCACTTTGTAGGAAATTTTATCTACTTTTTTTGATGACACATTTCATTTTTTCAACAAATCAATAGGCTGCCTAAAATTTTGAGTTTTTTTTGCAAAAAAACGCGATTTGGCAACGTTTTTTCAATATGGCGGCTTTGGCACAAGGAAATTTTGTTCGCAAACCTCAAATTCGGATTCTACGACCAAAATTATATAGGAATCAGTTTTCAATCCTTTGCCACAAAAATTTGTCAGGTAAAACTACCTGGTTACTGGACTGCAAGAGATACAAACCAAAATCATTTAGACTATAATATGTTTTCAATATTCAAAATGGAGAAGAATGATATGGGTTGGCTTCTCTGATTTTGAATATTTTACGTGAAAATCCGCTTTCTCTAACAATAAGGTGGGATTTCCGATAGCCAGAAACAGAGTACTTAAATCGTGCAGTGTCTTTCCAAAAGCAACCAAATCGTACAATCATCAGAGATGGCCCACTCAAGCTCCATCATGGAATTCATTAAATATTCCTTCTTCTCTGTCCAGTTACTTTGACCCTGGCGAGCAACATGGCAAACATTTCTTTAACTTTCGCTATACGAAAAAGCTGTTCAAAATAATTCAATGATTCCAAAACATTAAAGTTTATTTCTTTTCTTCTTCGCTTCTACTCTCAATCTTTCCCTTTAGTAGCAGTTTTTCATCCTTCATAATCACTATCACTATTGGCCTTTATCTTTCCTCTGCTGAATGAAGGCCTCCCCAAAAGTTCCGCCACGTTCAGCCATCCAATACCTGCAGTTCCTTTTATCTCGTCCCTCCATTGTGGTTTTAGGCGTCCTGTACTTCTTTTTCCAGCTCTCGGTCGCTATTGTAGCAAATTCCGTGCCCACTTATCATCTCTCACTCTGGCCATGTGTCCTGCCCAATTCCACTTTAATGGGGATGCCTTTTCAACCAAACCTGTATCGCTGTCTGTTGCCCTATCCAGTCATTTCTGTTGTGATCCTCTAGAGTTATATTCAACATTTGTATTTCCATCGCTCTTTGTGCCACTCTAAGTTTCTCGGCAGTTGATTTAGTTAAACTACAGGTTTCTGAGCCATGTGTTAGGACAAAAAGGATGCATTGATCATATACAAGTCGTTTAAGTGACATTGGTATTTTGGACCTTAAAATGTATTTTAATTCCCCAAACGCTCTCCATCCCAGCTTGGTTCTTCTGGTTATCTCAGGTGTCATATTATCTTTACTGGTTGTTGTAAGCTGTCCCAAACACACAAATTCCTGTACAACTTCAAGCACGAAGCGGATCCCGTCGTGGTCGTTTACGTTCGACATGATCTCTGTCTTTGATTTGTTTATTTGTAATCTCACCAGTTTAGAAGCCCATTGAAGATTGTTTAACATTATCTGGAGTTCTTCTTCGCTTCCATTTATTAAGATAATGTCATCTGCAAATCTACGTCCTTATAATTTAACGAAATTGCAATCTCGTTAAATCGATAGCGGCATATATTTATGCGGAGATTACAGTTGATGCATAGTCATTGTGGAGTAATCTGTGTCTGATGAAGTGAAATAGTTAGCACTAAAAATCACGTCAATTCATAACGTCTTATATGAAAACCATAATTGGGAAATATAGCAATGAGGGTTGGTGTTTCAACGAAACATCAGTTGAATTCAATATGGCGGCTTTTTAGCAGATGTTTATTTACATTGAAGCACAATATATTTTTAACGTTCTATTTTGTCAAAATGTTGTGATATTTGAATACAAATAATGTATTTTAATAAATTGTGGTAATAATGTATGTCACAATGGGTGGGCAACTTTTTTCTTAAGCAGGCCGAATGATATTTTCTTATCATGATGCGGCTCTGAACAGATTGAACAATTTAAGAAACAGTGTTCTAGTGTCTTCATAATTTGTTGGGTGTAGATTTTCTCTATTTATGTAGTGGGCCAGATTCGATAGCGTCGCGGGCCGAATGTAACCCCCTGGCCAGCAGTTGCCCACCAAGTCGGGTGGCGACAAGTTTGGTGAGCGTGACCATCTCATGGATAGTCAAAGGGTTCACTTTGCTTACTAATTGAATTTTATGCGGGAGTAACTTTAAATCTTCAGTAAGTATGCGTCCAACCTCCAACTGATCGTTTACTGATCGACAATGAACAGTTGGATTCTGGTTGATCGCCTGAGCCACTGCTGCAATGTTTTTACTCTAACCGTATTTCTCCGCTCACACTTCTTTGGTAACACTGTACCCTCTTATCAGTTCTTATCTGCATAATTGATGAAGCATCGATTTTATGTTCGCGACTCAGCGCATGTCAGACCAAAATTGAAGACCTAAAATGATTCCAATATCATTTCTATTGACTTCTTCCATAATTCTCCGATGTCGATAGTTGATTTTCCGTTTATGAATCTAAACTGCTTTCTTGAGTGGACTTGTTCATTTTTTTCTTAATAGCTTTCTTCAAAATTTTTCCAAACACCGGGAGCAGTGTTATTGGACTGTAGTTCTTCACGTTTTCCTGGTTTCTTTGGGAACTTTCTTCGGAAACTCCGGAAAGTACGCCATTCTCAAACACGCGTTATAGAGTCTTAGTAGTACTTTTTGGAGAAGGATGTATAATCTTTTAAGGAAAAAGCCCTTGATATTTTCTAAACCTGGGGCCTTCTTGGATTGGGTAGTTTTATTAAAATTTCCAGTTCTTCTGAGGTCATAGGTTCTAGGTTTTCAGTATCTTCGTCGACTTGGAAATTATTGTAATCCGCTCTCACTATTTTGTGTTTCGTTGCAGTGTCGGTTGTTAGGTCATCATCTAGTAGGAGTCTGTCCATGAGGTATTTTAATGTTGCCCTCGGGGTCATAGTCTTTTTTACTTCATCTTTCTTCAATTCCCATTTGGTTGTTTCTGTACTCATTGTCCGTGTTTCCAAGGGTTAAATCACTGTTACTTCTTCCTCTCGTGTTCTCATAGGTGGTTAGATTGCTTCTTTGATTATAAATGGTGAGGCAATTGAGTAAGATGAATTCTTCAATTTTCATAGCTTTTTCATTAGCTGGGTTTCGGTCATACCATAGGGGGGATCTTGCGTTAAAGTCACCGCAGATGTAGGTTTTTTGTAGGCCAATTTTGGCAAAAGCGTGGTCTAGGTCGGTCAATTGGGTCGGAGGGGGGACATAAATGCTGATGAAAAATATTGGCTTGTTGTTGGGGAAGGCGAGGGATGCAACTGTGATGTAGGTGGAGGAGATGTGCTTATGAAGCATGAAAGTGGTCTCAGGATTGATTATTTTTGTTTAAGATGATACAGGATATAAATTGGAGGTGGTTTAAGGATGCTGTTTGGATGGAAAGGGAGTCTGTGCTCATTATTTGTTTTAAATGTGAATGGGGTTTGGAAAAGGGCGATTTGGTAATTGTGAAGATCAGGAGACAAAATATAGAGATAACGGAGTTTTTGATATAGAGGGATACACATTTTCTCTGAGCAGTGGATTTGATAGGAGATTAGGAACAGAATTAGGAACCACCTGTTGGTGATAGTCAAAACAAGGAAAATGCTAATAGCAAGGTCAAAGAAGACATGTAAAGCGAAAAGATGGGCGACGGAAAAGCTGGAAAATAAGCAAGTAAGAGAAAAATACATGGAAGAAACAGATAATAAAGTATGTAATATAATGAGAGCAGAAGATATTAATGAAAAATGGGAAAGGATAAAGATCATTGTCGAAACATGCGCAAAGAAAGTCATAGAATAAGGAGAAATAAAGAAACAAAGTGTAGTATGATGAAGAGTGGGCTTAACTACACGGAGCAGAAAAGGAAAGCACGAGAGATATGGCTAAAGACTGGGAAGAAATTTTATGAGAAGAGAAAATTATCTAGAAACCTCTTTAAACGGAAGAAAACAACATGGTTGAAAGAAAGATTGGATGAGATGGAGAGCAATAACAGAATGAACAACACAAAGAAATTTTATATGAACGTCAAAGAGCATGAAAACAAAAGACAAATTAATGTGAGAACAGTAAAGAGTTCAGATGGTGGAGTGGCGGAAGAAACCGAAAGTGTACTGGAGGTTTGGAAGAATCATTTTAGAAACTTATTGAATGGAGACACTGAAAGTGAAAAAGTGAATGTATTTCTGGAAGGGAATGAAGGAGATGAAATTATACAGGACCATCCCATGAAGAGATAAAAACAGCAATGACAGCAATCAAAAATGGAAAGGCACCCGGTCGAGATGAACTGTGCGGTGAACTGTGGAAAATGGAGGACAGCAGCTGAAGACTAGAGTATGTGAGCTAATTATAAAAATATGGAAATTGGAAGAATTACCTGATGAATGGAGAATAGGTAGAATAGTCCCAATATTTAAGACAGGAGATGTTGAAGATTGCAAGAACTACAGGGGGATAATGTTGCTGCCCGTTGTTTATAAAATATTGTCCACAATAATTCTAAAAAGACTCAAGAACTATACGGAAAACATAATAGGTGATTATCAATATGGATTTAGACAAGGAAGATCGACAGTAGATGCCATCTATATAATGAAGCAACCGAAAGAAAAATGCCACGAACATAGCATCGGTTTGCACCTTCTTTTCTTGGACTTTAAACAAGCCTTTGTTACAGTAAACAAGGCAAATAAGATTAGTACATGCAACATTGAAAGGAACCAGCGCCACAGTCTTAAGTAGAGAGGGGGAGACATAATGTTTTGATATAAATACAGGAGTTAGACAAGTGAGGAAAAAAATGGATAAAATGGAGAAGGCGCTGGAAATTGATGAATTATGTTTCGAAAGGGTAAAAGTTTTCAAATACCTTAGAGCACTGGTGTAGGAAGCGAAGAAATTGGAGAAAAAATAAAAAATGGTTACAGGGCATTTTACGCGAATAAAAAGCTACTAAAGGACAGGAGAATAAATTTGGATACAAAGTTGAGAGTGTACAGAACAATAATAAGACCAGTGGTGACCTATGCGTCAGAAGTATTATGCATGACAAAAGGGGAAGAAAATCAGCTTAGAGTGTTTGAGCGAAAAATATTAAGGAAAATAATGGGACCCGAAATGATTGAGCAAGACGTATATAGAAGAAAAACAAACAATGAACTATTGGCAGGAATTAATGGAGAAGACATTGTAAAGTTTATCAAGTCCTAGAGATTAAGATGGCTATATAGGGCACCTGGAAAGGAGAGACAACACCAGTACAATAAAAAATGTACTAAGATGGAGGCCAAGTGAAGAAAGAGAAAGAGGTAGACCCAGAATGAGATGGATAGATAGAGTAATCGAAGATTTGGAAAGGATGGGAATAAGTGACTGGAGAAGAAAGTGTACCGACAGGATGATCTGGAGAAGTATAGTGTTTGAGACTAAATCCCATACCGTCAACTGGGGTGAGATTGGTCCAGTTTCATTGTTTTTTGAGATTTAAATGATTATGACAAGGCAAATCTAGCAAATGTTAAACAAAAAATAGTTTCAAGTTCAGGAATAGTTTAAAAATGATCTCATATATTTTTTTTAACTTCTTGTTTTCTATTACTTCACAAAAAAGTAAATCAAATATGGAACAATCTCATCCGGGCTTTGGGTGACATTGGTCCACATCTTAAAAACTGTTTTTTCACTTGCTCGTCACGTTTTCCCAGGGCACGATTGACCGCATTAAAAGTAAATGGTATTCAAATAATCATATTTTATTAAAAAAAAGCATGCAAAATTCAAAGCAAAAACAATTACTTATACTAAACATAAATGTACTAGAGTTGAATGAGTATAAAAATCATTCTACTTCATCAGCTAGTCTACTTTTTTCCTTCCCCTCATTAGTTTACCTTTGTTTTTCTTGCTTTCTTTCTTATTTGATTTATCTGCTAATTTTCTTGCTTTTTCTTCTTCTTTTCTTGCTTTTGCTTTGTCTTTTCTTGCTTTTTCTACTTCTTTTCTCGCCTTTTCTACTTATTTTCTAGTCTTTTCTTTTTCGGCATTCTGTAAATCTTCAATTCTACAAATCTTCACACAAAGAACAGTTTCACTTATGTGGGAAGCAAGATTGTCACCGACTATTACTTTGGGACCTTCCAATCGCTTTAACTTGGGTAACATCTGTTTAATAAATCAATCTTCAAATGTAACACTGTCAAACCAACCACTACTTGTTCTATTATAAATAGAATTTTTAGGTCCGTTTTCCGTCCATGTATCCCACATGTGTTCACTCTCATGCACGACGTAGGGAGGAATTACTTCGCCACTGGCGCTACCCGCAAATATGACTGATATAGACGATTTTGTTGAATTACAAACGCGTTCCAAATATTTTGTCCCTCGACGACTGATCACTTGTTTCTGACCGGGGTCATCTCGCATATTGATTTCATCGTAGTTCCAGATATTTTGTGGGGGAACATCTTTAGTGACGTTTTCCAAATTTTGAAGATACGTTGAGTAAGGCACTTATTTCTGATGTCGTCCAGGCATTTTTGCAATATAGCTGGAGTATAATCCACATACAACCGAAACCCGACAACTCTTTTGTGATTTCTACCCATTGTAAACTGAAACAAAGCGTAAAACAATGAATAAAAATAGTGCCGGTATCGAATCACTTTCTATTAAGAATTTAAACAGAAATGCAGTAACATTGTGTCAGGACCAATGTCACCCCATTTTAGTCTCAAAATTACCTTTTTTCACTTATTTGAAATATGTTGGCAAACTAGTGAATTTTTTGTCAAAATAAGTATTGTATCTCTAAAAGCATGCCATTTAACTCAAATGTCACCCGTTAGGACCAATCTCACCTCCGTTGACGGTACTAGTTTGTAGATTCTGTAAATATAGAAATAGGATGAGGAGTAATCCACCTCTTAAAAAGGATTATAAACACCTCATAAGAGGTAGCCATGTTTCGCATGAAATGAGCGCATTGTTTATTTATTTTATTTTAACTGTATTTTCTATGTGCTCCTGTGAAAAAAGAATTTTGGACTTGGTCAGTTTTTCCCACAAGCCCACGATATATCCAAAATTTTAATTTGAAGATGAGTTATGAGCAAAAATGCTAAGGGTGATCAAATTACAAGCATCTTCCCTATAATTTATTTTTTTCAAAAAGAAAATGTTGGCCAATAGCTGTCGGCCAAAAACTGTCGGGCAATAGAATTCGGCCAAATAATTTTCGGTCAAATGACAGGGAATCGTTTATACTAGCTCACGGGGTGTCATTGTAGAAGTTGGTACAAAAACGGCCAAACTTTTAGGAGCAGACTAGAGTAAGCCTCAAACAATAATGTAGTGGTCTACTATGACAGCGGTTCTCAACCTTTTTACGACGCGACCCCCAAATTTACTTGCTTATTTTCTGCGACCCCAAAAATGTCAGTAATAAAAAATAGTTATCAATTACTTTGTTTAAAATTTGAATTTAAAACAAGATACATATCTAAAAAAACACAAATACTCAATCTGTACTTTTCTTTACTTATTAAAGACCCACTGCAACATACGCATCCCTTATCTGGTGGCATCAAGCCATGAAAAGGGGTAGTATTACTATGCTAAACAAGTTGCAAAGACTTGCCTGTCATAGGATTACGGGGGCAATGGCAACAACGCCTACACAGCAGTAATGAAGACGCTTTCTCCACTATACACTTCCAAAAGCCTTTCAAGGTTCTCATACCTGATAGGGGAGCGGAATGCACCAAGCAGAATCTGGGGGCTCGATATGATACCATCTGGTACACAGATGGATCCAAAACGGAAATTAGTACTGGAGCAGCGATCAGTGGACCTAGTATGGGAGATGCGTTTAGCATAATGTTCCAGGCAGAAATAACTGCTGTAACAGTTTGTGCAGAGGAAATTACATGGAAGGCTTATGCAAATAGGCGGATCTGTATCATAACCGACAGTCCGGCAGCTATAAAAGCCCTGGAGCGAGTGGAAATACAATCCAGAATTGTAAATCACCGCCTCAATGTGCTAGTATTTAGCTCTTGCACAATATGATAATGAAGCATCTTAACGCTAAGGTGGCTGCCGGAACACTCAGGAATAGAAGGCAACGAAAAAGCAGATGCCCTTACTAAAAAGGGCAACTAAACTTTGCTGCAACAAAACGATATCTAGTAGGACCAGAACCAGCTTGCGGATCAGCATATCTGGCTGCAAAAGAGACTATAAAGGAACTACTAAGGAAACAACATTTTGTGTACTGGAGGGATCTTCCGGGACTGAGGCAATGACGGATGTTCATTGAAGGACCGTCCAATAACAAAAGAAAACTTGAAATCCTCAAGCTGAGTGGGAGACGCCAAATTGCGTTCCACGGTCAAGGGTACGGGTAAATTGCGTCCCATCGGCCCTCATGGTTAGAATGGTTAAGTAAAATCCTCTTATTCCTTAAGCTGCATCAAGGTTCACAATGGTTTGGGCATTTTATAGTACAGGGCGTTACAACTATTATTACTAAATTGTGTTTCTATAAATATTTTTCTCTTATTTTTTTTTATAGCTATTGCTTTGGTGAAAAATTAATTTATTCTATTCTATTTATTCTATTTTTCACTCAGGAAAAAGCAATCTGAAGCAAAGAAAAACTTTGTTGTAACATCAAAGAAAACTTGATTTTTTAACCCCC
The DNA here is from genome assembly GCA_958510845.1 of Cantharis nigra. NCBI lineage: Eukaryota > Metazoa > Arthropoda > Insecta > Coleoptera > Cantharidae > Cantharis > Cantharis nigra. Next base: position 5,110,717 of record OY294034.1, on the reverse strand, counting down.
TTTAACATATATATCCAGGGTGTTATTATATATTAACATATATAATTATCCAGGGTGTCCGCGCAGGAACCCGACAAAAAAAAATATATTAATTATTTCATATAATATATAATTATGATTTATTTTTAAATTTATTGCGCGAAATCTAAGAACTTCGTTAAAATGAGTCCCAAGGCTTACTAATCATGGGCGCCCAAAGGGGGGGACAGTAGGGTCCTTTGCCCCCCTGGGAAATTAAATGGAAGAATAAAAAACAATTTTTACAGACGAAGAAACAATGAAATTTGAAAACTGTAAATATATGTAGTTGCCCCCCCTGAGATTTATTCCCTTGCTAACATGAGCAACATAGCTCATGTTGCTAATCGCACCTTTTCGACTTTTTCCCACCCGGGGATGTTTTTATTTATTTGCAGCCACCTTCCATCAATAAATTAATAAAATAAATTCATAAAATTTCTGAAAAAGGGTTATGCATTAAGTTAGTGATAATTTACGATATTTCTTTAGCAAAATTGTATGTATAAAGATATGCATCGGTTATGTAGGTTAGTGTTAGTTTGTGATTTTTCTTTAACAAAATCGCTCGTGAAAGAGATATCTGGCGAAGATATGTATCGGTTATGTAGTTTAGTGTTAGTTTATGATGTTTTTTTAGTAAAATTGACTGTAAAAAGAGAGAAAAGTGTTTCATTTTGCATTTCAAAACGCATTACCCCACCCCGGTCTCCACGTAAGGATGCCCATGGGTTATGTTTTGTTTTTGCGTCCTATGATTTCCTGATACCCACAGGTAAATTATTTTTACCGCTGATCCGATTAGGGTTCGGGACGCAATTTACCCGTACCCTTTTTAGACCATTTCAAAAACCTTCAAAAATAGTGACCACGGGACGCAATTTACATGCGCCCAGCTGAGTAGACCACAGCTGAGGAAGACAGTAGGACTAGTCCTGAGAAAAATGTCGATATATCGATATCGATATCGATATATCGATAAACGATATTGAAACTTTTTGATATCGATATTTTGATATATCGATATTTCGATATTTTGATATATCGATATTTCGATATTTTGATATATCGATATATTGATATACGTTATGATATGATAATATTATGAAGGTAAAGTCCTCAGTAGTCCTGGGAAAAATATCGATATATCGATATTGATATATCGATATTGATATCGATATATCGATAAACGATATTAAAACTTTTTGATATCGATATATCGATATATCGATATTTTGATACTATTTCGATACTTTCTTGATACCTATCGATATTCGATATTAGAATTTCAATATAATTTGTTCAACTTTAACTAACAATAATAACGATCAAAAAAATTTGAACAAAAAACCATAATAAATTCACTATGAAACAAATTATTAATAGCTGTAATTGCATTTACATATTTTTGACAATTTTAAATCCGGACAGACTGATGTCTTGGTAACATAATTTGATCAGTAATAATATCAGTTGAATATGCAGTTGCAAAAAATTATACATTATGATATGATAATATTATGAAGGTAAAGTCCTCAGTAGTCCTGGGAAAAATATCGATATATCGATATTGATATTGATATATCGATAAACGATATTAAAACTTTTTGATATCGATATATCGATATTTTGATATATCGATATTTTTGATATATCGATATTTTCGATATATTGATATTTTCGATACTTTTTTGATATCGATATTCGATATTGGAATTTCAATATTGCCCAGCACTAAGTAGGACTGCTTACAGGACACTGCTGTCTGAATAGGTTCCTCATTGTAAAAAAAACCCCACATGCAGAAAGTGCGGCGAAGAGGAAGAGACTCCATATCACTTGCGGTGTGTGTGTTCAGTTCTAGCCCCGTTGAGGTTACAACCGACAACCGAAAAAATAACTCAAGCACCCATCAGCTGCATACTCAATTTTTTTGAGGGGTACAATAAGCTTCGAGCTTCAGTGCAAGTGGAATGGAACCACAACCCGTTCAGCAATAATAATAATACTTATTATTTATTAATGACTTCCTTGATCTTGATGTATTGTGTCCTGATGATGTTTTCAATCCTATATTCAATTGTTTGAGCAAAGGAAATCCTAAAATTCGGGTTATTAATTTTCAATTAAAGTTCAAAACTAATTTTGGAAAAAAATCGCTCAACTTTCTGCGACCCCCAGGTTGAGAATCGCTGTACTATGATACTAGCGGCAATAAAATTAAAATATTACAAAGTTGGAAGCCTTAATTATATGCATACTTAATATTATTAACGTTAATTTTATCATTTCTCTAGTTTACACGACTTGTTTGTCAGATTACTTCATAATCAAATAAGATTATTCTAAAAGACTTGTCACGAAATATAAGATTAACTTATTCATGGCAGGAAAAAAAATCTTTATAATTTAGTTTCATTAAGTTCTTTGTAAATAATAGAAAATCGGTCAGAATATTTTAAATTTTGATAAATTCCTCGATCCTTCCTGTCCCAAAAGTTGTAAAGTTAGTAAATTTTACAGGTGTGAAGCAAACAACTGACCGGATATAGTTTCATTGTAGAAAAATACCATTTCATTCTGCTTTTAAAGATGTAAATAAATTTTGAGGTACAAAGAAGAATGGACAGGTAGGTTACTAGAAAAATAAATTTTACAACACTTAAACATCATTTATAATAAATTATCTTCACACTTGCGCAGGTAACTATCAAACTAAACGAAACACTATCAACTTAACAAAAACTTATTTAATTAAATTATCTGTCAGCTTAATACGATCAATTATAAATTTCGATGGCATTAAAAAAGGCTTACTTGATAAACTATTATTATTACTTTTATATAAATCAGTTTGTGCGGAGGCAAAAAATTGGCTTAAGTAAGAATGCAAATTAATTTTTTATAGCTTTAGAAAAGGTAAATTTAAAAAGCACTAAATTATACTTAAACGTAGAATGATTTTTTCAACAAGATCAGGTAAAAATAGAATATTTTTTATTATTTATTTGAATTTAGAATATTTTTTATTTGGTATCTCTTGGCCATCGTTAAAATAGAAACCGCAGGATTAAGAAGGATTGTTTAGTCTGGTATGATATTATATCACAAATAATTCTAATATTTTTACTGTTCCATAAAAGGAATACGACGTACTTTAAAAGGTAATAAAATTAATATTCAAAATCCAGTACTAAAACTATAAATTCGTCAAATAAAGCTTTATGGAGTTTTCTTTACGGGTCGCCTCAATACATTCTATCTTACCTCCCTTGTTACACTTTATGTCCATCGATTATAACTACTAATTCCTCTTATGAGATTATAAAACTTGGATAGCATCAAAAAATTGCTTTTCTCGTGGGAGACTTCGGAAGGTGACGATATTAAACTTTTATAAGTTTTATGCACGGACTCTATCCTAAAATACAATTTTGGATTATTGCATATAATAAAAATGAAAAATTACTCTTGCAATATTTGAAATTTAAAATTTTGTATTTATTTTTAAAATGCCCGTATTATATAAAGCGTTCGTTTTAAAACCTTACAAAGTAGGTATTATAAAATAATTAATTTAAGGCGTAAAGTAATTTATGAAAACTTATTCTAAGCATCTTATTAAACATAATATCGAGGTTTAAAATCCTGATGACATGTCATTCCATTTGAAATAACCATATAACGAGACGACAGGGATATAAATGAGATGACTTTCAGCCAATTTAAATGACAAATTGAATCGATATTTCTTTCTATAAAAATATTTATTTAAACGTAAAGAAGGGAGCTCTATATCCCTCCCTTTACTTTCCTAAATTTAACAGCCGTATACAGTTAGTTAATGCTCTTTAATAACGCAGCCAAGTGCTTAATAATCACAATTTAATGATAGTTTCATTACAATTTTTAATTAATACAAAGCACTACATACGTCTTTTTCTTTTTCAATTATTCCATTTTAATTAAATATTTCGATAACGTCGGAAGCAGGGCCGGATTATTAATGTATGGGGACACGGACAACTCGGCACTTCTGAACTCGGCACCGGACTACTCGGCACCGGATGACTCGGCGCCGGACAACTCGGCTTCGGGACAACTCGGCACCGTAATAACTCCTCACCAAACGATCGGATTTTTAAAACCATTTTCAATTTATACAGGGGGGGGGGAATTAAAAAATTAACAAAATATTGAAAAGTATATATTTTATTTTCTTAGTAAGCGCATATTGGTTTAAAAACACTAAGACTTTGGTTTAAAACACACTAAAACGTTGGTTTTGAGAGGGCGATGACTCCTCTTGGCTTATAATCGCCCTTGAGCTTACATCTTTATTTTATACTGTTGGTAACTAAAGGTTACATTAGTTGGGTGTATATTACCATCTATTATCTATTAGTACCGTCAAACGGGGTGACTCAGGACATAGGGGGTCAGTCGGGCCAAACATGTTTTGCTGATAAATAGCGGTAGATTTTAATTTCAAGTTTCAAAACCTACTCACCGATGTCCTCTATAGTGAATGTTTGTATTCTATCCGTGCTTATCACGTACGTGTTCATCAATAATTAAAATTTGATTATTAAAAAAAAAAACAATATTTTTTTTATAAATAATATCAGTTTGATTGGAAATTAAATTCTTGTTAAGACTTCTTATGTTGACGTTTCAGAGAATTTATTCCTCAATTTTCAAGACTAAAAATATGCACAAATGAGTCCTAAAACTAGTGTTGACAAAATTCTATTTTGCTCTCCAAACAAATTCGTGATGATCATAAATAGTTTTTTCTTTTTAGTAACTTTTAACAGGAATTTAATTTCCAAACAAACTGATATTATTTATTAAAATTTTATTAACGTTGGATGAGGATTATCTACATTTATATATAATAACAAGAGTTTTTCAAAGTTTTTAAAACATTGCCTGTTTTTTTATTAACTAGATAGAGTCTGTTGGACCAAAAGGAGCACATTTTTGTAAAGGTGATGTGTATGTTTTTTTAAGTCATAAAATATATCTCTACTCTCCCCAAGCACGGGAAAAAAGAGCCAAACTGGGCATTATAAAGCAAACACTGGGGTGAGTCGGGACAGCAAACAAAAATTGTTTTCTCCTAATTTTGATAACTTTTTGCTAAAGTGTTTAGTTCAAGTTCTAGCTTAGGCTTCGATTGCAACATAGTTAAATACTTGGACTTACAAATGTAACAGAAAAGATGCAGTCGTTCAAAATATACCAAAACCTGTCCGGACTCACCCCGTTTGACGGTATCTATTACAAATAAATCTTAACTAGTGATATAGCATACAGAACAGTAATAGAACCCAATGTAATTTTATCTCAAAGAGAAACCGAACGATACAGTCACGAATGTTACATCTATGTTAAAGATAAACCAAGTAAGGATGGCCTGACATTTTTTTGGCGTTGTCAATACAATACAATACAATGGGAAAGATTCAATCGGAAATAGAACGTACTGTAATGGGCGTATTTGGACAAATACAGCCGACGGATCCTTTCATTCGTTGCGAATCCCACATACGTGCAGTGATACCGGTAATGCCGTTCAAGTTGAAATTGCAAAAATTACTACGGCTGTTAAACGAAAAGCAAAAGAAACAATGGAAAGTCCCCAAGAAATCAGAACTGGGGTTTCTCAAAACATTTCAGAAGCTGCTTTAGGACTCGTATTATTTATATTTTTGTTAATATTTTTCAATAATAATAAAATAGTTTTCCAACTAGTGCCGAGTTATTACGGTGCTTAGTTATACCGGTGCCCAGTTGCCCAGTGTCGAGTTGTCCCGGTGCCGAGTTTTCCCGGTGCCGAGTCGCCGGTGCCGAGTTGTCCCGGTGCCGAGTTTTCCCGGTGCCGAGTTGTCCGGCGCCGAGTCATCCGGTGCCGAGTTCAGAAGTGCCGAGTTGTCGCGTACCAATATCGAGTCTAAGCTCGAAATTTTCTAGAAACATTTATTTGGGGGGGGGGCTTAAAAACTTTTGCCTAGGGGCGCATACATTACGGTACGCGACAACTCGGCACTTCTGAACTCAGCACTTCTGAACTCGGCACCGGACTACTCGGCACCGGATGACTCGGCGCCGGACAACTCGGCACCGGGAAAACTCGGCACCGGGAAAACTCGGCACCGGGACAACTCGGCACCGGCGACTCTGCACCCCCCCAAATAAATGTTTCTAGAAAATTTCGAGCTTAGACTCGATATTCCTAAATTTTTGAAATTTAACTTGAAATTCTTGTCCTACAAATACATATTCATTTATCTCAAAATCAGATTTCGCGGAGGCACCAATTTTTTCTAAAATTGTTTTCTTATTTTGTGATAGTTTTATACTCCTGAGTCGATTTTACTTTAGTTAGATTTTTGGGATATCTGATATTCATAACTAATAAAAAATATAAGAACATTGTATTCGATAATAATTTATTATTAACCCTTAATAACTAACGTCAAATAATTGTCACACTATAACTATCGTGGGGTCACAGTGACCGCGCTTTATTTCTTTTGTTAACTCGCGTACAACTTAACTTTTTGCTTTTTTTTTTGTATCATATGTTTTATTTGGTATTTTAGTAAGCCAGAAAAAATTAAAAAATAATTAATTTTAAAATTTTATTAACTTTTAAGAACAGAAAATGAAATTATTAGCATATTTGCACACCTTTATACGGCATAACTTAAATTTAATTCTTTTACTTAATCTTAAACATATTTAAGCAAACTAAATGGTAATATTTTGAAGTATACAGTTGAATAATTATAATTAAAAAACAAAAATTAAAAAAAAGAAACTACATCACAAAAACCACAACACCTGAAAATCACAGTTTTGTATGCAATTCGTACACAATTTCGCACTGCACGGCAAACATACTAGTTTGTGATTTGAAATTATATTAATAATTAAAAATTCATTTAGTTGTGCTAAGACTTTTACACAGTTATATGAACAATAATAATGATAATTTATATTTTATAATCTTTAAATGCGACGTTTACTAGAAACATAAAAGTTACAGTAACACTATCGTGCGGTCACAGTGACCGCTAGCTGTTTTCTTTTCTTTCTATAAATAAAACAAGCCAACTTTAGACTACCCCTGTTTGTCAATATACTGGGAGTGATGTAACTTAAAGGTACTGAAACCTATAATGACTAATTTTGAACTATGAGTAAAATAAACACAAATTAAAACCTGATGCGGTCTCAGTGACCGCACGCTAGCGTTTAAGGGTTAAAACAAAATACATAATATTGCAAAAATTTAATTCTTTTTCGGGATTGCGTGTTTCCAAATACTCTGTGATAACATTATTTTCAAAATCAGCAGTGTTGGATAACTCACTATTTATAGCTAAATTCGTTAAGTCTTTTTTTAACAATTGAATTTCTTAAGTATGTTTTGGTTTTCTTTAACGTAGAAAATGACCTTTATTACAATTTCTAAATTGGGAAACATTAAAATCAATTTTTTCTCTTTATTATAAAATTTCCTTGTAATTCTTCAATATTTTCAATAAAATATTTGAATTGAATTTACTGTTCAGAAAATTCCAAGTTCAACTCTTCACATGTTTGGAGATGCGTTATTCGCCATCATCAAAGTTTTTCAAATTATTTTCAATTCTGCTATAGTCAGTTACCCTATTTTTTTATCAATTCTTTTTCTAATCTGTCTGTAATTGCAAATAAGTATTAATTCTCATTTCAGTTTTCCCAGCAAACCCGACGACTTCACCATGCTTTACTTTTGCCAAACTGTCGTTTTTATATTCATAAATATTCATAGGCGGATTTAAGGGGTGGGCACGAGGGCACATGCCCCCTCCAGACGCTTGAAATTAACAAGAAAACACGGAGACAATCTCAAATCTAAGAACCTTTTTTGCCCGTCTCGACTCTTTATGCCCCCCCCCCCCAGAAAAAAAATTCTGGATCCGCCCCTGTAAATATTTGAAAATTCTTTTCCACGTTCTTCGTAAACGTCATACGAGTATACTGATCTCAAGAACGAAAGCACCCTAATACTGAATTGTAGAATTTGGTTGAAACAGCAATTAATTGATAAATCTGTTTCTATTTTTTGAAGAGATTTGCTGACTTTGTCACATTTATTCAAAATGACAGACCAAAATTCAATTTAAATTCAATAATCAATGGATTTCAATAATCCAAAATTTTGTAGTAACCTATTTGCTTAAGCCTTTAAGTGGTTTTTCAGTTTTATTATGAGGTCAAATAATTTGAGCGCCCCTTTCCTACTCGGCGCCCCTAGGCAGTTGCCTAGTTTGCCTATTGGTTAATCCGGCCCTGGTCGGAAGTCAATTTTTTTGCCTTTACAACAAACCAAAACTTTACTTCTTCATCCTCCAGTTTTCAAGTCAAATTTATATCTATAATAAGAATAACGCAGAATATATGCCCTTGTAGGCATCGATCCCAGTACCGAAGCGGAATTTCCACGTTGGATTCACAAACTGCCCTGATACATCGATACATCGGCAAATTTTAAGACCGCCCCGGGCGACAAAAGCTCTAGGTACGCCACGGCAAAGGCGTAAGTATGCACATCCCGGGAGGTCACCCTCTTCCTAGTAGCACACTTTGCCGAGTAGGACCGGACTAGGGGGATATTTTTAGTGAGTACAGCGTTTGTCAAAACGGTCAAACGGTTTTAATAAACGCAACTACGGCAAATCAGATGATTCAGAATCTTCTAATCGTGGTAAGAATTGATCAACAGCTCCTGGATAATTAATAGAATGAACCAATAACAGATACTAACAGATACTTTTAAAGGCAATTTACTTGGGTAGTTTACCATAACCCTAATTTTTCGAATAAGTTTGTAGAAACTGTCTCATGTTACAGTACTCCTCATATTAATTGAATGCCATACGTTATTATTAGGTTACCGATTTAATAATTTAATTTAATATTTTTTATTTATAGTTTTTTTAAATAAACAATATACAAAACATTTAGGATAGTTTTTTTTATTTAATTTGAGATTTGGGGAGGGGGTGAGCAGAATCTCATCCAATCTTAAGGAGGGGTCTCGGAAAATATCACGTAATTTTTTTTTATCCGCAAAAAACTGTAAGATTGCGAGAAAACTGGGTTAAATTATAAATAAAAAAAACATCTGACGTGAGATTAGGGTGGGGGGTTTGAGCCAAATCTTATAACATCTCACCAGGGGGGGAGGGGGAGTCAAAAAACTGCCAAAATCGCCTTACGTAATTAATAGACTAGAGATTGGTCTTGATTTTTTTCTTTGGAGGGCAGTTTACATTTTTTTCATCTATTCGTAGTCGTTCATGCAGAATACCATCCCATATTTAAATATAACAAGGGGTGTGCAATTGCATCTAATTTTTCGCGTTCAAATGTTCCTGCGTTCAAACGTCCTCGCGTTCAAACGTCCCTGCGTTCAACCGGCTTTGCGTTCAACCGGCCGCGTTCAAACGTCCTAGACCGGGAAGAAGAATATGTCTCAAGGCAAACCCCCGGATTATTTTTTGGAGAGAGCTAGATTAATATTTATTGTTATCATAGTATATATCAATATATCAATCATTGATTATTATTTCTCTCCATTTTTTTTGTCGTTAACCAACTGTCTCTACTCTGCTATACCCTTCTTCTTTATATCTATTTATTGTTCCGTCCGGCTTCCACATCGTCAATACATAGTTTTATCGGTTCCTTCTCATCACTTCTCATGATGTGACATAGAGATTTTATTCTCTGGGCTTTTATGAACTTGACAACGTCTTCATCGTTTACTTCGTTCGTTATTTCATGGTTTATTCTTGGGCGAAAATCTCGACTTTCTTCTATGTTACCCAGTATCGCCCTTTTAGAATCTTTTCGAAAACTCTGTTGCCCCTTACTTATTATTGATCATTAATAGCTTGTTTTTCTTATCTCGTGCTCGATCACAATGATAAACAACGTCGCAGACAGTGCATCGCCCTGCCAGACTCCTGAATTTATTTGAAAGCATTCTGTTTCCCAATTATTTATTTTTACTGTTGTCTATCGATCTTATCAGCTTCCTTGGTATTTTCATTTCTTTTATTATTTTGAACAAATCTTCCCTATTTACCTAGTCGAAAGCCAGCTGGAAATTCACATAGGTGTATGTCTATGTCGTTTTCTTTGCTCTTTTCTGTAATTGCATCTATTGCATCTATGGTGCTCTCTACACTTATGCATAACCGACAAGATGATACATCTATAATTTTTACAATTTTTCTTGTGTCTCTTGTATATCGGCACCAATCTTCCTATTTGTCATCATATCATCTTTAACAAATCAATTATTTCTTAATGTTTTCATTCTCCGCAAATTTCATCTGTACCTGGTTTTTTTCCGTTTCTTAACTTGATCGGTACTCTTTCTATCTTCTGTTATTATCGTCATCGTTTTCGATTTCTTCTTCTTGTTCATCATCACTTTGTTTTATGTGCTCGCTTTTTAATAATTTCTGGAAGTGATGTTTTCAGATATATCTTTCACCCTCTCTTTTTCTTTTGTATGCTTAATTAATGATTTTGTTTGTTCTTTTTTTTTCTATTTCTTCCATCTTTTTCCTCGCTCACTCATTTCTTTTCTTCTTCTTTCTGTTCTTGTCATTTTTCTATTGCTTTTTGTTTGTGTTCTATACATTCTGAATCGAACCATTTCTAGATAATCTTTTTCACTTACATTTTTCCGCATTTTTTATTAATGTCTGATTTGTCATTCCTATCTTGTATTCTTTTATTCAGTTCATTTATGTACCTTTTTCTCCCATCGTCGTTTTCTCTTCTACTAGATAACATATACTTCGCTGCAACTCTTTTCAATCGGTCTTCTTTTCCTATCTGCGCATTGAAATCTCCAATTACTATTAATGCATCATGATTAGGTACACTTTTGATAAAGCATATATATTTTCTTTATCGCTTTAATTATCATTTTCGATTGGTGCATATGCCTTTGCTATTTAGAAGTTCCCTGTTTTGAATTCTATCCTCAGATAAACAAATTTTCCGGTTACCGATTTAAATTGTATAATACTAACTTTCAGCTTCTAATTTATCCTGTCCTCTGTGTCAACTTCATTCTGAATCCACCTCATAAACTTTTCCTTGTCTCAGTAGGGTCTTTACATTCCATGTCTCATTATATGTTTTTTATTTTTTCTTTTCTTCTTAATCATCTTATCATTTCCTTTCATCCAGTTGCATTGTTCCATTTTATTTGCCAATTTCGTTTACGTATTTCCATCCGTTAGTTCTCCAAGATGGTCCAATTTTTGTCTTGGTTTCCAATTTTGTCTAAATTTTCAATTAAAACAAATCAAAATAACTCCCTCAAACCGGTAAAACCACAAAATACCAAGATATTTCCAAAATTCAAAATAAATAAATTTTTATCAAGAAATCAAATTTTTTTAAATAAATTACAAAATCAATGTCCAAAATCGATGGAGGATTTTGAAACACGACATGCATTTACTCCCCTGGATTGAATTGTGTAGCTAGGGGTTCACAGTATGCAGTTCAACCTATTTATGCAGTAAATCCAAAAATCCTAAGAGTCTGATGTAAATTCAGGATATTCAGTTCGTTTTGGGTTGGTTTGTTGGTTGGCGCTAAATTGTGATGCAATTTGGGGAGTGAAAATTAAAATAAATTTTTATTCTTTGAAACTTTTGAGACTTTTTCATATTCAAAATATTTGAATTATGGAAATTAAATGAATTTTGAGAAATCAAAAATTTCAAATTATACTTTCAATTTCACAATTTTTCTAAATCAAAATTTGAATTAAAATTTCAACAAACTTTCTTGCATAAAATGGAACGTTAAACATTCGAGATAACTCACTCATGTGCGACGATATCCAATCTAATTTTACAATTGCCTTGATTTTTGAAAATTTTATTACCTATTATAATTTTACCAATCCAATTTAATTAAAAAATTTTCAATCCTCTAATTAAATCGATCTTCCAAATTTCTAATCATAATTATCAATAATCCAAACATAATTTAAAACATTTACTCACTCCAAGCAAAAAATTAATTTATTCAAAAAATTCAAAATCTCTAAACAGAATCGAAAAATTAATTCAGGAGACTACTTTCAATTTAACCGTTTTGGGCGGTCATTTTTGACAAACAGCCTTGTTTCCCCACCTAGCTGTTGTAACTGTCGGCATTCAACCACGTTTGCCGCGGATAAATATCCGCATGCTGTTTCGCGTCTTCTTTCTTAATGTCATCTAAGGTCACTTGGGACTGCAATGTTGGTGACCCGAGGTAACCCTTCTTTTTACCTTTGTGCTCTTTTATCCAATTAAAAGTGTTGATTTTTTAGCGGAAGATCGACAAATCGTCATTAGTCGCAGCTGAAAATGGAAAAGCAACCCAATTGAAAAACTAAAATCCAAGACTCTCTGAAGAAGAAATATTCATAGCTCAAATATTCCTTTGTTTTTGTGGAATCTCTTTTGTGGGACTATTTGCGGTATGTCGGACCGCAAAAGGACCTGAAGGAATAAAATAAATTCAGATATAATCGAATGTTTTTTATATTTTACATTAAGCTTTTTGCGACAATAAAAATATACATAAAAATCTAAATATACTTTACAATTAACAAATATGTAGTCAAAGTAATACATAAAATTGTTATAAATATAAAAAAGTAATAATGTAAATAAAAGAATTGTAAACACTACAATACATTCAAAAAAGTAATAAATTACATTTACTAATTAAGAACCAATGGAGTTTTTTGAACAATTATGTTTTGAATATTTTGAATAGCTTCAGGATCTATGGGGTTTCCTTTTATTTTTAAGTATTTTAGTTGAGTTAATTCCAAAATCTCAAATATGTTCAAATACTCGATCATATTATCTTGGATATCAATTTTGTAAATGTATGGCAAAACTTGAAAATTAATCGGATTAAATGTAGTCAAAAGATTACCACTAAGATTAATTTCCTTAAGGAATCGATTCATTGTAAACATATAAGGGTGCAAAAATTGAATTGCACAATTATTTATATTTAAAATTTCTAGTTCGGGCAAGTGGATTAGCGAATATTTTTTAAAGAAAATTTTGTTATAGGATACATCTAAATGTTTTATGTTATTTTTAGGTGAAAATAGTTGTGGTGGAAAATCTATAATTTTGTTATGAGATAAATCAAGTTGCTTCAATTCTACCAAGTCTTCAAAATAGTGACGATGAAGCTGTTCAATTTTATTGCCCGACAGAGATAGTACTTCAAGATTTGTATTATTTAGGAAAGTGTTGCGAGGAAAATAATCAATCAAGTTGTTATTTATGTTCAATTCCACAAGATTATTTAACGGAAGAAAAGTATCACAAGTCAATGTGTCGCTACCAATCCGATTGTTGCTTAGATCGAGCTTCTTAAGACAATGCAATCCTTGAAAAGCGTGAGGATTAATATAGTATATATCGTTGTTACACAAATGCAGATTTTCCAATTTTACTAAATCGGAAAATATGGCGCCCTGGAGCTTCTGTAACTTTGTGTTGCTTATTGTAAGCGATTTAAGGTTTTGAAATCCCCCAAAACTGGTTACAGGAGCAAATTGGAATGGGTTGGACGATAAGTCAAGTTCTTCAATATTTTGCAACCCATTGAAACACTTATAATCAAAAAATGCAATATTATTATCTTTGAGTGACAAACTTTTAAGTGAACTCAAATTTGCGAAATTGTCGATGGATAAACTATCAATTTGATTTGAAGAAAGGTCCAAGTTATGCAAACCATATAGACACTCAAAAATATTGCACGATATGTTCTTCAGCTGATTTTTACCAAGATTCAGGACTTTCAGTGTAATTAATCCATAAAAAATGGATTCCAAAAGACTAGTAAAGTTATTACCTTCCAGATTTAAAATTTCTATGTGGGGTAACGATCTGAAGGTGTCGTTGTACAAATGAGATAATTTGTTATCTTGTAGTTGTAACACTTCCAAAGAAAAAAGATAGTCAAAAGTCCACTGTTCGATGTTCGTTAAGGAATTTCGCTCCAATAGTAGCCTTTCTAATTGTTCCAATCCTTCAAATAACTTTTCGGGCAAACAGCTTAACATGTTGTCACTTAAATCTATTACTCGTAATCGTACATTATTTGAAAACAATTTTTGGTCCAAACTTTCAAATTTGTTTTGGTTTAAATAAATTGTATTTAATTTTTTTAGTTTGCTAAACACTTGATTACTTAAACACGAAATTTTGTTTTGGCTTAAATGAATTTCTTCCAATTTTAAGTTGTTGAAGAATATATTCTTGGGTAAAGTTGTAAGACTATTGCACGATAGGTCAACAACTTTTAGGTTAACTAGGGATTCGAACAAATTTTCGTCAAGTGTTTGAATTCCATTATTCATGATCATCAAATACTCCAAATGAATCAAATGTGTAAAGCTGTGAACATCAATGTGTTTGATGCTGTTATTGCTGATGTCCAAAGTAGTTAAACAACTACTAAATGCAAGTATATCTCCAGAAAGTTCATGTAGCCCCGCAAACGATAAATTTAAATATTTTAAAGAAAATAAGTTTTGGGCCGAAAAGTTACACATTTGATTGTAGGAAATATCCAATAACCTTAGGTTCTTAGCAGTTGCAAAAAGATTGACTGGTATAGAGGCAATTCGGTTTTTTGATAAATCGAGGTTGTCCAAACGGTCTAAATCTTGAAATAAACGGTCATCCAAAATTGAAATTTTATTGCAGCTTAAGTATAGTTCGGTTAACCATTTGTTGGTATGGAATACGGTTTCTAAAATTCGATGAATTTTGTTGTTGGATAAATTTAGTACTTCCAAAACAACAAGCGAACTAAATAAGGTTGTTGGTATTTTGTATATTTTATTATTTTCCAAGTGCAATTCCTTCAATTGATAAAGATTTGAAAATACCATGTCTGGTAATTGAGTTATCTTGTTACTACTCAAGTTAATGGAGCATAATTTTCTATTGTTGCTAAATACTTCTGGATGAATATTATGAATTTTATTGTCGCTCAAATTTAAATACCTCAACATAATCAACTCTTCAAACAAAGGCTTGGATAAACAATACACGTTGCAGCTTACAATGTCTAATCTGACCAGGTTGTGCAATTTTGCAAAAGAATATTGGCTCATCGATTTTATATGTGTGGATTCAATAATTATTTGCTTGACATATGGGGTATATTCAAATAAAAGTTCACGTAAAACACTTTTTTGGCTTTTTGAAATTTTGAAATGTTGGAGAACACCAAGATACTGAAGATGCTCTTTGGTTAATATTAAAGCCTTAACGCCCTCTATATTTAAGTTTAAAGTTCTCTTGAATATATTAATATTTTGTATATTTTTCAGAACATTTATTTCTTCTGGTGACCTAATCAACAAGGAACATGGTTTTGAATCCATTTTGATAAAATGTTATTCTTGATCTTCTCAATCTAAGAAAAATGTAAAAATAAAAAAATTTTGACCTAACCTCAAAATACTACTTTTAATTATTAAATCCTTTTGAAAAACACTTACCTCGTGATGATGTCCTATAATTATAAATAGTTAATTGCTAATTTTTATTCACACATTGCTCAATTACATAAAACTATACGTACATAAAACAAATTTGAGTTTGCACTAAAGAAATAATCGCGCATCGGCGTATGAGAGTTGATAACCATATTGTTTTATTTATACCTTCAGAAACATTTGCATATGCATACATGGGCGCCCGAAGGGGGGCCAGTAGGGGCCTTTGCCCCCCCTGGGAAATTGAATGAAAGAATAAAAATCAATTTTTACAGACGAAGAAACAACATAATGAAATTTGGAAACTGTAAACATATGTAGTTGCCCCCACTGAGATTTATTCCTTCGGGCGCCCATGTATACATATGAAATTTAATAATCGGACAAACCTATAGTAATACATACAACGTTTACTAATAATTAGTTTACAAAAACAAAACTCCCGTCTCCCATAATTAATTTATAAATAAAAAAAATAAAGATAAAACTAACAACAATACAAGTTAAAAAAGTAAAACAAAAAATACGATATATAAGATAAGGGGCTCTTCGTATTCTTGGGGAGAGCACCAGGCCCCCCGCTGCCCCCTTTCCGATTACACTACTAGAAGTGTTTTGGCGTTAGTGTCATGCAAATCAAAAAATTCCTTCCATATAAAAATTGAAAAATTTCATTTTTCAGGTGGGCACCTCGCCTCGTTCTATCAACTAATTTCTCTGCAACATAAGAGATATTGATTGCATAACAATACTATACATATTTTTTAAATTTCATTTTAAACATATTTTCTCGAAAATATTGAAACTAGGCTTTTTGAAATTTCCAAAATAAAAATTAATTAGATACAAATTAAATACCCTTTATACCTAAGTATAAACTAAGAATAACTTTAGGATAATCAATGTGAAAATTGTTAAATGTAGGAAAGCTTAATTTCCATCAAACAGGAAGTTGTCCAACTCATACAAACTTTTAAATATCTTTAGTATGAACATTTTCATTAGTTTCATAGCTTTTCAGCTAGTTGTGCAGTTAGATAGTAGACTTTCTGTTCGGTTGACCTAGTTTCCAATCTCTTTAAGACAATCTTAAATTACAATTTTTTTAAATTTAGATTCTTTTAGAATTTAATTTAATTTTTGATAATATAACTTAGGTTCAATGCAAACATTGCTTTAACAATAACTGCTTTAACAAATTATGATTTATTCAGAGAGAAGAGGTACTAAGGTACTATCTTAACTTAAAATACTTGAAATATAAGTAACATAATATGTCTTATTCAGTACCAACAGTGAATCGGTTTAAATATCGTCGGTATGTTTACCGTCGGCTTATTTGCTGTCGACGTAATTACAGGGAACCTATATTACAATAGCAATAGACTGAATCCATTTCAAATCATGCAGGCCGGGCGGACGTCATATAGTAAACATTCCGACGCAAAATTTGACAAAAATGATTGCAGAACCTCTCTCTAACGACGGTTTCGCTAAAAAAATAACTTCTATCTACTCTGCCCTAAAAAATAGACCTTTGGAAGTAGAGCTACTCTCGGAGTAGTATACGATAACCGGGTCCACTATTTCAAACAAGCTCTAAATATTAGAACAAAAAAGGCCTAAAACATTAACCAATTAAAAATTGCACTCAAAAATGGCGGATCTACTTAAACAGTGAATCTTTGAATTGCTCCTGCCATTAAAAACATCCCCCAAGTGGTCGCAACTCAAAAAAAGACGGAATCTTTGTGGAAGAAACCAAACATCTTTAAGATCGTAGACGCAGTGGAAGACTAAAAATTCATATCTTTAAGAAACCAATTTGGGCAAAGAGTTACAGAAATTGGACAATCACAGAATAAAAATAAGTATTATGAACAGATGAGTCGAAATTTGAAATATTTGGAAGTAAACATCAATTATTTGTTTGTCAAAAATGACACGCTGTAGAATGTTGAAAAATTGACGAAAATTTATTACCATGAACACAAAAATATCAAATCTAAGCGATCTGATACGACGAAATAATCTGTTTTTCTGTTAAGAAATCCTCTTGAATACTATATGATTTAATTGCAGGTTTTAGTTTTTCTGCCCACTGTGGCACCGGTATCTCTGTCTCTATCTCGTTGATTGCACATCGGTCGAATTCCCAACCAATTGAGTTCCCAACTAATCGAGTTGCACATTCATCGAGTTGCACTTCAGTCGAGTTGCACATCAGTCGAGTTGCACATCAGTCGAGTTCCACTGTATGCAATTATATATGTGTCTCCGGATACACATAATTTCAGTGGTGATAGAGGACATTATTCTAAGAAAATGTTAATGTTAATGGAAAATGTTAATTTTTCAGTAAAAATGGTAAGTGCTTTTTTAAAGAGCGTGAAATAATCTACAAACTAGATTTTAACCTTTTATTGTCTAAATTCAACTTCTTGTTATGAAAACGTTATGAAAAAGAGTAAGTAAAAAAATGTTGGGAATTTTAAACTTTTTTTTTTCTTGGTTTTTTCAAATTGCTGTATCTTCTAAACGAAACATTTTTCAAAAAATCTGACGCCCCATTCCGGATAGGAAATTTAACGGACTAAAACTTTTGTCTAATGAAATTTTTGAAAAACCAATCCAGTTCACAAAAAATCTGAAAATAATAAAAAAAGCAGCTACAAAATAAAAAATGAAATTATATTTTTTATTTAAGTAATAATTTTTAGTCAAATTCTACTATTTATTGGTTGAATTGCACTACATAAAAAATATGACACAACAATTCTACCACATCGGCCAAAACCAGACTAAATAAAAAATGAAATTCACAAAAATTTTATTTTTATTGAAAAATTATTTGATTAATGAAGTTTCAACCATTACATTATATTATACATACATGAGGGTGGTCGATTTGAACATTTACTTAAATAATGTAATGGATTAATAGTCCAGTCATTTGGTACTTTTACCTGGAAAGTTTTCCGGGAGTTTTGAAAATTGGTGATTTTATAGACTACGACATGCTCTTTTCGAATTTCTACTTTGCCACCTTGTATTTTTGCCGCTTGCGCCGCCATATTGAAAAAATGGCGCCTAAAAACAGTTTTCTGATAATATCTCCTTTCTGACTCATTTAACGATGAAAATAGTTATGTAATAAATTAAACTAGAGAAAATTTGCTATAATTTATGTATTAACTTGTTTTTTGTAAAATGAATAGTTTCAGCGTACTAGTGCCACAAACCAACATACATCTACACCAACAAGCGGTTTTCGTACATACATTATATTACGGAAAAATATTATATTGTTATTAAGCCCATCGAGGTTATTTATGAAAATAAAATAAAAGACACTTTCCTCGAGAATATATTATATATTTTAATGTAAACTAGTTTCGACAATCGTCTTCGTCAGCACATCTATATTTCAAACAATATGAACATTTAAATTATCTTGTTTTGACAGTAGTTAAACTTATTTTATAAAACAAATAATACGAAGTTATTAAGGTGTGTTTTAACTTTATTTTGTAAAAAAAAATTTTTTTAAATATTTATTATTAACTAAGTTATCGCCATATTTGTTGGATTCCGTCCCACAAGTCGTGCTTTGCGGTGACCATCGTAATATTTTACTACTTCATCTAAAATCAATAAAAAAAAAATAATCTGTAGTTTAGTAGTTAATCTTCGGTTAATCTAGTGTATGATTAAAAGTTTTTGCTTTTTTCTTGAAAAATAACAAAATGGGGGCTACTAATAATTAACTTACGGATTTTCAAGGAAAAGATTTCTAGTTCATTGTTTATAAAATCTATAAATTTTATTAAAAAACAAATTCCTTCGTTCAGGCACTGGATTTTTATGTTTTCAATAAACTGTATAAATTCTATTCAAATCCATCGAGTGGTTTTTGAATTACAGCGGTCACCGATTTTCAAAACATAGTTTTGAGAAAATCAACTTCTAGTTTTACACTAGATTTATGTACATATATATTTAAAAATATTTAAAAAAAATGTTGTACGACGCATTGAAAAACCGGCTCTCTACAGTCTACATCCTGTAGAGTCCTTCGCAGGAAATGAGTTTTCGGGCCAAAACTCGTGTTGGAGTAGACTTTGCGCCGCTCGTACGCTAAAACTATTCATTTTACAAAAAAAAGGTTACTAGATAAATTATAGGAAATTTTCTCTAGTTTAATTTATTACAAAACTATTTTCATCGTAAAATGAGACCGAAAGGAGATATTATCAAAAACCAGTTTTTAGGCGCCATTTTTTACATATGGCGGCGCGAGCGGCAAAAATACGAGGTGGCAAAGTAAAAATTCGTAAAGAGCATGTCGAAATCTATAAAATCACTAATTTTCAAAACTCCCGGAAAACTTTCCAGGTAACCTCTTCTTTGAGCCCCAAATGACTGTACTATAAAAATTTAAATTTTGTGAATTTAATTTATTGTTTTGTAGCTACTTTTTATTATTTTCTGATTTTTTGTAAAATGGATTGGTTTTTCAAAAATGTTTACTAGACAAAAGTTGTAGTCCGTTAAATTTCCTATCCGGAATGGGGCGTCAGATTTTTTGTAAAATGATACAGAGAATCAGATACGTTTAGAAGATACAGCAATTTGAAAAAATCAAGATAAAAAAGTTGAAAATTCCCAACATTTTTTACTTACTTTTTTTCATAACTACATAATATACACAGACTTCCAGAAGGCATTCGACCAACTTGACTTACACATATTAATTAGCAAGCTGTCATCGTTTGGTTTCTCCAATCAGCTAATCGATTTCTTCCGCTCCTATTTGTTCGAACGCAAGCAATTTGTTGAATATCGTGGTCACAAGTCGTTGGTCTTCTCTATTAGTTCCCGTGTTCCTCAGGGGTCCAATCTTGGTACTCTACTTTTTATATTATTTATCAACGATCTGCCTAGATACATAACATCTCGCAAATTGTTATATGCTGACGACTTTAAAATCTATTTACATATCTTCTCACTTGTAGACTGCTATCGTCTGCAAGCCGATCTGGATGCCATAGATTCCTGGTGTAAACGTAATCGGCTGCAACTTCAAATCCCGAAGTGTAAGGTAGTCTCTTTCACCAACCGCAAGACTATTATTGATTTTTGTTACTCTTGTGAGGGTACCGTTTTGGAGAGATGTGATTCTTTCTGCGACCTCGGTGTCACCTTCGATTCACGTCTAACCTTCACCGAACATATCAGTGGTGCCTTAGGTTCTGCCTCCAGCATGTATGGTTTCATCTATCGAAATGCTCATGACCTTCGCAACTACCAATGTTTAAAACTTCTTTTTTTAGCTTTGTAAGATCAAGGCTAGAATATGCCGCACTAATCTGGTATCCAATCCACGCAAACCACATCAAACGGCTTGAGGCGGTCCAGCGCCCAGTGGCGGATGGTGACTTTTTTGGGCCCGATGCTAATTATATTCTAGAGGCCCCTGGTAGGATATTATGGGGGTGGGGTGACGTTGGTCTAGTATAAAAATAATGGTATATGTAACAGGTAAGAAAAAAATTAATTCTTACCATCAAACATAAATATCATAAAAAGAAATATAAAATTAATTAGACATCAGTTAGAAATTAATCACAAACAGGGAGTGGATACAAAATTTTACATGTATAGCCAAAAAGTAAAAAACTAGCATTTTAAGAAGCTATGGAAATCAATAAATTGAAGCCATCGTTCATCTCTCATCTCTATTATTATATCTATATTGTATCTATAGAAGGAATTAACGCCCCCCCCTTAAGTTTGACCTATAAGAATGCTTATTCTTTATATCCCCACTCTTATGAAATCACTTTCCTAAAAACTCCCTTATTTTTTCAAAAATACTTTTTTTCACCACCCCAAACTACAATTAAACGGATTCTATTTAATTTTCTTTCTAGTTCATCGCCTGATGATACCATAGTATAATGAAAACGTTTGCAATATTTTATACTTACAGTGTATTTTATTTATAAAACGTGTGTGTTTATTTTTTGGGTTTTCTAAAATATTGATATGGTTAATATCAAGTTACATTTCCTAAACCACGTATCAATCAATTATTATTTTATAGATAATTTAAAAAACAAAGAAAAACCAACTGATTCTCATAAAAAGAGAAAACAAATTCAAGAACATTTTGAAGACATCTACAACACATTGGGAAACAAATTTATTGCGGGAGGCGACTACAACGCAAAACATACTCTATGGGGATCCAGATTAACTAATCCAAAAGGAAGAGAGCTAGTGAAAACGATGAAAGAAAATAATCTAGATCATATCTCAACGGGACAACCTACTTACTGGCCATCGGACAACAAGAAAATACCCGACCTTATCGACTTCTGTATCACAAAAGGCATTGACACCAAACGAACCAAAGCGGAATCGTGCTTGGATTTGTCATCCGATCACTCCCCAGTGATAGTCACAATCTTCAGTCAATTAGTACAGAAAGAAAAACAACCCTCACTATACAACAAAAAAACAAACTGGGAATTATTTAGACAAAACTTGGACGAACTAATCACACTAAATAAGTCGCTGAAAACAGAGCATGAAATCGACACAGCAGTCGATGAGTTGACTAAAAATATTCAAAAAGCAGCTTGGTCAGCCACTCCTAACATTAACACGACTCACCAAAAAGAAAGAGTTCCACTTGCAATCCAACAAAAAATCGCTGAAAAATGAAGATTTAAAAAACAATGGCAGCAAATAAGAACAACAGATAACAAAGCCCAGCTTAACAAATCCAGTAAGGAGCTGCGAGAGATGATAATGGAACACAAAAACCAAGGTATCCAAGAATACTTAGAGAGCTTAACACCTACAGAAGCCACAGACTACTCTCTCTGGAAGGCAACGAGAAAACTTAAAAGACCTCAACTGCAGCATCCACCAATTAAAGATAATAAAAGTAACAATTGGGCTAGAAACAACAAAGAGAAAGCTGAACTATTTGCCAAACATTTAGAAGAAGTTTTCCAACCATTTCCCTCGTCGTCAACACCAGAAGAAGAAAAAGAAATATCTGATTACCTCGAAACTCCCTTCCAACTAGACCTACCCATCAAAAATTTTAAAACTAAATAAATTAAAGGTATAATACGAAAAGAAATTAACATCAAAAAAGCTCCTGGATTTGACCTAATTACAGGAAAGGTTCTACAAGAGGTTTCTGAGAAGTGCCTAAAATTGATCACCTTCATTTTTAATGCAATACTAAGATTACACTATTTTCCAAACTTGTGGAAAGTGGCTCAAATAATGATGATTCTTAAACCTGGCAAGAAACCAGAAGATGTCAAATCATATCGGCCTATAAGTCTGCTACCAATGCTCTCCAAAGTATTTGAAAAAATATACTTAAAAAGATTAAAACCCTTACTGGAACAACAAAATATTATACCAAATCACCAAATTGGTTTTAGAAACAAACACGGCACTATAGAGCCAGTGCATAGATTAGTAAATATAATTAACAAAGATTTTGAGAAAAAAAGATTCTGTTCAGCTGCATTCCTGGATGTGAGCCAAGCTTTTGATAAGGTCTGGCATGAGGGCCTATATTACAAATTTAAAAAAAGTTTGCCATATCATCACCTTCAAATACTAAAATCCTACTTGAATAATAGGCACTTCCTGGTAAATCAGCAGAACGAGTACACAGATCTATATCCCATCACATCAGGAGTACCTCAGGGTAGTGTATTGGGGCCAGTACTGTATCTAATCTACACATGCGATCTACCAACCACCCGTGTAACTACTGTAGCCACATTCGCGGATGATACAGCAATATTGGCATCACACTCGGATCCAAACAAGGCGTCCAGAAATCTCCAATCCAATCTGGACAAAATACAAAGATGGTTGCGAAAATGGCGGATTAAGGCAAATGAAACCAAATCAGTTCATATTACCTTCACCTTAAACAAGCCAACATGCCCAGCAGTTAAGTTAAACAACCAACAACTTCCCCAGGCTGATGATGTCAAATATCTTGGCATTCACTTGGATAGGCGTCTGACGTGGAAAAAGCACATACTCAATAAACGGAAGCACCTCGGCATCAAGTTAAGCCAAATGTACTGGCTGATTGGCAGAAAATCACAGCTTACTCTAGAAAACAAATTAAGACTCTACAAAGCAATTCTGAAGTCAATATGGACCTACGGCATACAACTATGGGGTTCATCAGCCAATTCAAACATTGAGATTCTGCAGAGATTTCAGAACAAGGTCATAAGAGTGATGGTCGATGCACCTAGATACATAACAAATGAAGTGATTCAGCGCGATATACCATTATCTTCCGTTTGGGAAACAATTAAAACATTCAGTGCTAAATATAGTGAAAGACTGCTACATCATCCTAACGTATACGCAAACAAACTACTGGTGAGCACAAGTGAAGTTCGCAGATTAAAAAGATACCAACCTACGGACCTAACAAACAGATATAAGTGAAGTGCAAGTGAAACATAAAAACTGAAAGTATTTTAAATAGATGATATTGTTCATTGGAATAATTTTCTTTCATGTTATTGTTACATTGTCAGTTGAGACGCCTAATGCCTATCAGGCAAATTGCTGTATTCTTGGAGTTAATAAAAAACAAAAAATATATAATAACGAGTAAAGTTTGGGGGCCTCTGGTCTAATATTTAATGTTCCAGCAACTTAAGCTTCTCTATAAAAATTTAATTACATTAAACAAATTTTATAATTTGCGTTTGCTTTTATGTTCTTTGAGAAAGATAGAATAAACACAACTGAATTCTATAAAATAATAATTAAGGTCTTGGCTCTTGGGGTCCCTCAATGATCGGGGGCCCGATGCTCCAGCATCGTAAGCATCTATATAAATCCGCCACTGCCAGCGCCGATTTCTAAAATTCCTGGCATTCCTTCAGGACGGTGTGTACCCCGCAGGGATTCGATCATCGTGCTCTTCTTGGACGGTTTGATCTAATGTCTCTGGAATGCAGGCGTTTTGTGTCATCCGTTCTGTAATGTCAAAACGTCAAATCAAATCTCCCACGAATAACCCCACTTCCTAATCTGAACCTAACCCTCCTAAGCGCAATTATGGTGGCCACCAAACCCGCAATGCCGTATCGTCTAATACTAGACCCCCACGTTGTGTACAGAATCTACCCCGACATTACCTCCCAGACGTAGCACTTCTCTCATATCGAAGAATAAACTTGAGCAGAGCAAATGAATCGAAAGAAACGCAAAGCGAACACATAATTAAACACAGT
This sequence comes from Cantharis nigra, assembly GCA_958510845.1. Lineage (NCBI taxonomy): Eukaryota > Metazoa > Arthropoda > Insecta > Coleoptera > Cantharidae > Cantharis > Cantharis nigra. The sequence continues at coordinate 5,085,772 of OY294034.1, read as the reverse complement.
AAATATTGATGTTTATAATTTGTCAGTTGTCATTACATTTGTCTATTCAACCTTGTGGTTAGCTTTTGTTACCTTATAGGTTTCATATCAATTCTGTCATTTCGTTAGGTAAATTACATACATGTTAATATGCATAATATTGTCAATATTTATAATGGTTTTATCATTTAGGTTTATATGTTGCATTTTGCATAATTTGGTAATACATAAAATATATAGTGTGATTCAGAATATAAAGAGATTGACATCCTTAATCTCCCATAAACTGTTAAAACATATTCAGTAAGATTTCCACGTGAATCCAAAGAATCAAGTCTCGTGTCGTGCCTTTCATAACAAAATGGCTACCGCACAAAGATTCTAATCTTATTTCATCAAATCTTGAGATGTCTAGAGCTCTTGAGGTTCTGCAATGGACTCTGTCTAGTAGTCCCACAGTGACCCATAGGTCTTCTGTGAGTTTTTACTACTGGGGTCAGCAGGCTCGTCTCTATCAAATGTTCTCTAAGATTAGAATTTATTATATAACAAATATGTTCATTGAATTCGATCACACGAAACTCGTATCTTTGGAATATATCAAATATAAACATTATTACCTTTAGATTGGTTAAACTGGTTAAACCCACAAAGTTGAATCACAATTACAAACTGTTATATACAATACAATTTTAAAAGCGCGTGTTCAATACGGCTTCGGCAAGATCTCTCCCTTCTTCCGTTCACCCTGCCGTTCTTCTACCCTTTTTATCCCCACCATCATTCTTCGTCGTCATCGTTCCTTCCTCGGTTATGTCGAGCGCTGTAAAGCCATAGGTTGCCATCTCGTGCATTATTTCCAAAGTAATAAGTATGCATTTGGTGGTAATTTCAAATGATTTAAAATCGTTCATTAAGCGCCAATTATAAACTACGTTTATAACATTACAGTTCTGTTTCTATGTAAACTTTTGAGAAACTATATCGATTGTCCCTCTCTAATAGCTGAGATAAACTTCCTCGTACCTAGAGGTTGCTCTAGACAGCGCAACCTCTTCTACTGTAAGATCTGCCGTACGAATTACCTAACTTCAGCTCCTATCTCCATCTGTTGCCGCAACTACAACAGCATCGCCGACGATACCGACATCAACCACGCGAAGGATATTGCGGAGGTCTGCTACAGGCGGTATCGTGGTCCTACGTAATATATATTTTTATATAGTATTGTAATCAACTCTTTTGTTTTATATAAAGTATATATATATTTTTTTTATACACACTTCATGTAATTAGTCTTAACTGTTTGTAGTGTGTCTAAGCCTAATAAATAATAATAATAATAATAATAACTCGAAAGCCGTTGAATTTAGACAATAAAAGGTTAAAATCTAGTTTGTAGATTATTTCACGTTCTTTAAAAAAGCTCTTAATCATTTTTACTGAAAAATTAATATTTTCCGAGCTATGGCGAAATGTGTGGAAAATAAGTGGAAATTTAAGAAAATGCTTTGAGGAAGCGTAACTCTCGAAGGTTTTAATTTAGAAAAAAATGTTTGTTAAAAATAGTTTTCTTAGAATAGTGCCTTCTAAATCTAAATAATAAACAATTTAACATGTATTTTAAAAGCAAATGGTTTTAAATAAAATAAAAATATTAGTATTAGGAATAGATGTTGCATAATATAAATGGAAAAGCAATATTGGTTATTAATTTTAGCTATCATATAATAAATATTTAATTTAATAGATTAAAAAAAATAGTAATAAATTACTATTATGATTTGATGTGGTTATGATTTATAGTTAAATGTAAATATTTTTGGTTACATTATAGACTTTTAACAATTAAAATATACTCTCACACCTCTCTCAATCTACTATTAAATATTTAGAAACTTTACAAATATGTATATGAAAAAGACATAATTCATGATATAATATAACTGATAGACACGAGGTCGTAAAAGTAACCCATTATAAATCTTAGTTTTATTTTCCAAAAGTGTCTAAATTTATACTATCTGCAGTTATTTATTTTTAATTGCCTGAATTGATTTATTGTCATACTTTGTAATGTGAGTTTATATAAAATAGTTATGATTTTTTCATAAAGGAAAATTGGAAAGTGTGAAGGAATTTATACATTTGCGCCATAACTACTAAAAAAACAATAAAGAGCCAGATTGGAAGCAGAAAAAAATAAAATTTGCAAAGCTGATGAGCTTGGAAGTTCAATGAACATGGAATCGCTGAGCTTCTCCAATATAAGTATTTTCCTTGATGAGGAGTGGTAAACTTTCTAACTTGATGATCAAAGCTCAAATTAAAGCATTTCTTTGTTGGAGTCGTAATCTGTTGATTTATAAATAATTATGTTTAATATTCGGTGCATAAAAAATTAATTATTTTATTATGGTATTTGTACCGTAATTATGTTTAAAGCATTACCTGCTTTATGTAGTATAAAATGTAAAAAAATAAACTCGACACAATAGAAAGATTGATCATTTTGTGCTGCGTGAAAATAAAGGTCCTAGATTATAATAAACGATTCAGGTACCTAGTGAGCAACATAAAGTTAAAGTTACCCATTGAGGAACAAGAGAAAGTCTCATATTAAATCTAATAGGAGCTTTAAAAGTCATTCCTCAATGGTCATTGTTAATAGTCTTATTGAAAAACGACAAATTGCGTCGAAAACAGGAAGTCCGTATTAGGATCATTCATGGTAGGCTTTAGCCGCTAAAGCTAGGTTGTCAATGAATCCCTGTTTAGAATGGACTGCTATTCCATTGAAAGTCGGATTTGTAAAATAGATAGGTTCAATGTCGACGGCCCAGGTGCAAGGTGTGCCGGCTGTGCTGTGCATTATGTGCATTACTAACACCCCGACTTATTTTCTGCATGGTTGGATTAACTTGGTCAAATTATTATCCCTTAAATAGGCACACCTTATACCCCTCTTCATGTTAGATATGCACAATTCGCCAAAAATTTTACTTCATTCTTCTTATAACGGAATTTATATTGTCATTAAATTTTATTCCCAAAATTACGTCAAAAATTTTACCATAATTTATGGCCAAATGGTAAAATTAGAATTTTCCAAATATATTTTGATGGGAAAATGCCATTTGAAAAGGTTTTAATTTGTTGAAAATTTTTGGTAAATATTTTTGTCCCAAATACGAAATAAAAATTTAAATCAAATTTTCCGCATTGTCTGCATCTGCTTTACAAGCTATTCACTTTGTGAAATTTAAATAATTTTTTAAATAATTCTTGAATTTCGAATTTCAATTTAGCAAATTAATCATAATTAATTTTTTTAAATGAATGATATTGTAGCATAAATAAATATAAATAGCTGTTAACGAATTTAAGTTGACAATTTGTTGATAAATGGATTGTAAATAATTGATGTCGGCTTATTTCAAGTTTTTTCAAGCTCTGCTTGTATTGTCTGATGACATGTGCTAAATCGTATAATATAGGTACAATAGTGCATTCAAGCGATGCACATATAGATTTTATTTGAGTTACTTGCCAATTTTTGATGTTACGCTTTATCTCAAACCAAAAAAATTTTGTGATATTTTTGCACAAAAGAAATTTGAATGTAATTTGTTTTTTGAATCCGCTCCTGTTATTGAGAAGACCAATTTAATATTCGATCCATATATTAAAAATCTAATTAATTGTGGTTTAAAAAATTATAATTATTTGAATTTTTTATAAAAGTTAGGTTAGTTTTAAAGTTAGGTTATGTTTTATCTCCCCGTCTAGTTATTTTGTTTTTCTTTTAATCACAATTGTTAAGTAACTCCCCGAGTTTGGAATTCAGAGATCAGCGACATAGAATTTTCGTGCTTGTCTGTGATTGATTTTATTAAATTAAAATATTTTACTCTTTTTGGACAAATTAATGTATTTATTAGATTAAGGTTACGGTAGCAAGTACTGAAGGATCTGAAGGGTATGGAATACTCTCCAGCATCTCAGTAATTGTATGGAATATTCTTTAACCTTTTAGGACGGGTAATTTACAGTGAAATTGAACATTTTTTATAAACCAAAATTTGTGCATGAATCAATTTGTTTCTCATATAGCATATGCTACATTCCATGCTGGAACATATACAGTTAGTCTCATAAGTAGTGGGGCTCTCCTATGTTAACAATGTTAATTTCACTTTTTCAAGACCATTTTTGACGCATAACAATTGATTTTACAGCAAAATTGTTTAGACATATTTTGTTGCAAATTTCATTACCTACAATTTTATTTCTATACATTTTTCTATTTTGTCGCCTCCTTTCTGACTGACAGCGCCTTGAACAAGACTCTGTAAAACACAAAAAATATTTTCATTTATATCTCGAAAATGGTGCAAAAAAATATAAAAATGTATATGAACAAAAATATAGAGAATGCAGTTTACAAGAAAAAATCACCTATTCGTTTTTTTATTTCGTTGCACTGTTTCCGAGATATAGACGAAAATATTTTTCGTGTTTTACAGAGTCATGTTTAAGTCGCTGTCAGTCAGAAACGAGGCGACAAAATGGAAAAACGTATAGAAAAAAAATTGTTGGCAATGAAATTTTCTACAAAAAATGTCTAAAAAGCGTTGCTGTAAAATCTATTGTTATGTGTCAAAAATGGTCTTGAAAAAGTGAAATTAACATTGTTAACATAGGAGTGCCCCACTACTTATGGGACTAACTGTATATGTCCCAGCCCGTCTGGAATGGAAAGTTAAATATAAAACAAAAATATTTTTTTGGTGTTTTCTACGTAACTTGATGCGCTGAAGATGAACAAATTAGTGAAAATATTTTTGGAAGCTCAGATGACCTTGAGAATTGCATTTGAAAGTCAAATTTATTGTTATTTATATATATTTATTTATTTATTGTTTGTACATAATTTGAAGAGTTTCACACACGAGAAAGTAAGGTATTCCAATGTGAGAGCAAAAAGAAGTAGAAGGGCTTGGAAATTTTGTACTAATAATAAATAAGTAAATATTTATAATAAAATAACAATAAATTTGACTTCCAAATGCAATTCTCAAGGTCATCTGCGCTTCCAAAAATTGGTTCACTAGTTTTTTCGTTTTCAGCGCATCAAATTACATTGAAAAACATCAGTAGTCAATTTTTGTCCCAGCCCGACCTTAAGAGGTTAAAATATTCTCCAAAAGGCAAACGTAAAGCGGAAAAATCAAAAGTTTTAAATAAATAGAAAAAACTAAAAGATGAATAAAAAGATAGTTTAATAATAGTAAAATAAATAAATTAAGTAAATAATTTTGTACACAGGACTCGGAATTCCAATGATTTCGATCAAGGGGGAGGTAACGGAGTAACTATCGCCTCATCATGTCCCATCAAAACCGATAAAATTACTAAATTTTATTAAAATTTGAAAAATATACCTAAATTATTATCAAAAAGTATGTAGTTCCTCTCCCAGTCAGCTTCACTTACCTCCATGAATTTTTCCTCAATTTGCTTTTGTGTATACAAGTGAAGAGAAATTTGAGAAAATCCCAGGAAGTCTTAAGAAATAGGATATACAAGGAAATCTTAAGAATACTATAGATGGGCTTTTTTTACTTTTTTAATTTTTTGAGATTTCCTTTGTTTTATTAAAATTTTCCGAGATATCTTAAGATATCATATAAATTTCTACATTTTTTCGGATTTTTCGTTTCTTAGAATTTCTTAATATCTCGAATTTTTCTAAAATTTTCTGAAACTTCTTTGGATTTTTCAAGATTTTCTAGAATTTTCTACGTTTCCTTAAATTTTTCTCTTCCTCAAGATTTTCTTAAATTTCGTAAAATTTTCATGGATTTCTTAAAATTTTCTATAAGATTCTAAAACTCCTTGAGATTTTCTAAAATTTCTCCGAATATCTTCAGATTTTTCTTCACTAGTACACCGGAGTTTTCTAACGATTTCTCCCGAGTTTGTTGCTGGAAAACCGATGGGAAATCATGATATACAAGAGTGAAAGAAAATCTTAGGAGATTTTAAGAATACTCCAGATGAACTTTATTTTTAGCTTTTTAAATTTTCTGAGATTTCCTTGGCTTTCCTCAAATATATTTTGAATTTTCCGTTTTCTAAGTCTGTCTGGCAAGACAAGAACTTTAGAACTTTTCAATTTAAGGAATTTCTATGATTTGCAAGGAAATTCCAAGGGAATTCTAAATAAGTGTACACAAAATTTTCGAGATATTTACTCCTTGGGTGTGATCGCTGGTTGAGTTACAGAGTGGAAATTCTGGGTTCGAACCTCAGACTTCAAAGAATGGAATCACTTCGTTTAAATCTGGTAGGAAAAACATTTAGATAATTATTTTTAATTTTGTTTTAGCCCGAAAATTCGGGCTGTACAAAAAAATATGTTAATTAACCTGACTGACTGGCCGACACAACAGTCGTAGAATAACAATTTACTTATTACCTATATTTACCATAATGCCGACACGCAAACTAGAATTAAGTGGCTGAATAGATAAATTTGATTGGAACTTGAATAAGGACGAATATTAACAGCGACATCCGTTAACTCTGATTTGAATTTGAAAATTGTAAATTAACTCTTTGCGCTAAATATTAGATTTAACAGATACTTAACAGATGTCGCTCTTATTATTCGTCCTTGTTGAAGTTTTAATCAAATTTATTTATTAATTGACTTGATACTAGTTTGTGTACCGACATTATTGTAAATATAGTTCTTAGGTAACAGTTGTGTAACAACTGTTGTGTCGGGGACCCATAAGAAAAGAAGATTTAAACAATAAACCAATTTTTGTACAGCCCGAATTTTCGGGCTGAAACAGAATTTAATATAAATTGCTGTTCTAAGAAAGAGATGAGGGAGAACCTACAACATCTAATGTTGAAAAATTGCAAACATTGATATTTATAGAATTTCTGCTTCCAGTTACCAGTTAGTGATTTCCAATTCCGTTTTCTAGCAATTCAAAATTTTAAAAATATATATCTATTAAATCTACCTAAAATCATACTTGAAATTGTAATTTGGCAGGCTAAGCAATTTGGCAATTTATATTAGGCTTTCAATTTGGAATCAAATTTCTCTCTGAATTAAACTTATACTTTCCTGCTTAGCTTTTTGAAATAGCCTGACTAGAAATTTATTTAAAATTAAATACTTACAATTTTGTAATTGAAATTAAAACTAACGGATGGCGCTGCTGTTAATCGTAGTTGCTTAAGTTTTAATCAAAATTATTTATTCATTGACTTAATACAAGTTCACGTGCCGGCATTATTGTAAATATAGTTCATAGGTAACAGTTGTCTAACAACTGTTGTGTCGGACCCGAGTTAATAATCCCAAATAATCCTAATCAATTTTTGCATAGCCCGAATTTTCGGGCTAAAAAAAATTAAATATAAATCACTAATATTGGTATTCCAGGAAAAAGATGAAGGCTAATGTTCAAGAATTGCAAAAATTGATATTTATAGGATTGCCAGATTCAAATCAAGGTTTTCGTTTTTAATCTTGATGTTCTGTCAACATTGCAAAAAAATTCTTTGAAGTCCGAGGGATCGAACCCAGAATTTCCGCTTTGTAACTTAACCAATAATCACACTGAGCTGTGGTTAGCTTACAATTACTTAATTCAGTTATCCAGTTGCCAGTTAATGATTTCCAACTTCATTTTCTAGCAATTCAAAATTTCGAAACGTATTTTTTTAGCAAGTTTGTAATAAAAAATCATACTCAAAATTGAAATTTGGCAGGCCAAGCAATTTTGCTTACTTCTTTCAAATCAAATTCTTTTCTGAATTATGAATTTCTTCAATGTTTAGCTAGATATACTTTCTTATTTAGCTGTTTGAAATAAGCTCTCTAAAAATTAATTTAAAATTAAATATAAAAATAAAATAAAATTAAAAATTGTGTAATAAAAATTAAAACTAACAGATGTCGCTGCTATTATTCGTAGTTGCTTAAGTTTTAATCAAAATTGTTTATTCATCTATCTATGATGGGCGGCAGATAGAGATACCATACGATTCTGCTCGCCAGAAAACCAAAGAGGCTTGTCGCCTCCAAAAACCAACATCAAGCACCAACATGAGATGAAGGAGATATGGGAACATCCCGGCACTCCGCAGTCCACATAAAGACCAAAGACCAAAGATAGAGTACAAGTCAAAAACGAGAACTTGACTTGAGGTAAAAAAAACTGTATATACAAGTCAAAAAAGGCAACTAAATTAATTTTTAAATAATTTCATGAATTATCTAAATTTACCTTTTTTGACTGGTATATACAGTTTTTTTTTATCTAAAGTCAAGTTCCCGATTATATTAACCCTGCGGTAGCCGCGTCATTTATTTTTATTCGAGCGGTCACGCTACGGTCCCTAGGTCCGCATAATGAGTATCAGTTGTTGTGTGAGATTATGTTGCATGTCACACAACTATTAAAAGAAAACAAATTTTATTCAAAATTAAAAGTTTACTAAATAAACTGTATTGATTCAACAATTTAGAAAATAAAAACGATATTCTTTAGTATTTATAATTGTTAAACTTCATCCGTTTCGGTTTCGAAGGAGGTAGAACAAGTAACTTTTCTGTGGCAATGCTCTAGAAGAGCGTCTAGATAAACAAATTTCTCACAGGAACCGCAAATAATTGTCGTTTCTCTGTTCTTGTGAAAACCACACTTGTGGCACGAAAGCATATACCTACACACATCCATTTGATATAAAAATGAATATGTAAACTTCAAATTTTATCAACAGTGTGAACCTTTGTTCCCCGACGCGACTACCAGAGGGTTAAATATAATAAGTATTAATCATAGTTAGTCGGCCTTATTTTTTTATAGCACTAGTGCCATAATATATTTGTTTTTAAGTTTTTCGAGTACTGATTTTTGATTTTTTTGCAGACCTGACGATGCTATAAAAGGCGAAACCGGTAGAAAATAAATAAAATATTATTCAAACAAATTCGTTAATTACTTTGATTAATTGAAAAATAAATATATTATTTTATTATTGTTTTGCTAAATTTAAACATTATTTATCAAATTTAAAATTTGAATGTTGCAATATTTCACATATTTACAATAATCTAATTCCAAACATATTTACTAAATGAATCGTGGAACAGTAAACCGCTTTATTTCACATATTTTAAATTTAGAGATAGTGACGAGAAATGAATCAGAAAAGATAAATACGACTTTTATAATAAATTCTATTTATATGCCTCCAAGTTTCAAATAAAAATTCTTAAATATCCTCTATATTCCCGCCACTATCACAAAATCTAAAAAATATGATTTAGGACATTATAGTATTCTTCTTGTGCAAATACAGGGCAGGCTTATCCCTGATTCTTCGCTCAGATGGCTTACTTTAAATTTTTAAAAAACTCCACACAAAGAGAAATTTGTGTTACTAATTTGCACAATTGTGCAGAAAAATTATCCAATTGCGTACTTTTTCTGCACAATTGTGTGAATTAGTAACACATTCCACATAATTCAAATGTCTGGTTTCCTCATTATGCTTTTGAAAAATGTTTGATTTGCTTCACTGAAACAATATTCAAAATACAAAAATTTGAAAAAAAAATGTTTTGAGGCAAAAGTCTGGATATTTTCTTATTTCCCGAAGTTGTGATATGAATTGCACACTAAAAATGTATGGTTTAATATCTTCAAACTTGTTTTGCATTGACTAGTTTGCAGTTTGGATACCTGAAAATCAAATTTTGAAATGAAAATAAATTCTAAAATATAATCAGTATACATAAACAAACCCGTTTGTGAGAAGTTAAGGGTATAAATTGTAACTATTGCTCATATCACTTTCGGTTTTATTGAAGTGTACAGTAAGTGATGGTCTAGAGGTCATCACTTGGGACCTACATAGATAAATCCCGTTTGTCACGGGTTCAAGTCCCAAATACGTTACTAAATTATTCACGAAAACTTTTAATTAATTCTTCCTATTTTTGTTATATTTTCATACTAATCAATTTAATTTTTAAATTGAATTTAATTTCAGCTCTTAACAACTGTAAAGCTGCGCGAGAATTTTTTTGTAAAAAATGTATTCAAAATACATAGTATATTATTTCACTACGATTTACTCTACTGCTTGACTTTTTATAGCGAGTTTGCGAGCGAAGCAAGTTTGCCAATCACAGAAGAGCCGCAAAAAATACATTAGCTCCGAATAAAACTTTTTCTTTGACAACGTAAAATTTAAATTATTAAATTTAATTAAAATTGTTTTTAATTTAGAGCTTATGAACCTTATGAATTTTAGTATTATTATCGACATCAAAGTAATTCGGTAGGCTTTACTTACCAAATAGGCTGGTGCCAAAGCGAATTTGAAATACTAAAAATAAGAAAATTAATAACAGGCAAGGACCAGGTGGAAAATATTGTTGAGGTTCCAACTTTAAGAAAAAAAACATTTTAAACACCAAAACACTGGAAATGGTGAAATGGGGATGCAGTTTAGGGGTTGAAAACGGTTTTTTGCGATTTGCGGCGAAACGTGACCTTCTAGCGGAAAACGTACAAGACAAAAGTAGTAGATAATGAAAGAGGTGTACCGTCAATTCATCGCGGACAATTCATCGCGCGACAATTCATCGCGGACAATTCATCGTGTGACAATTCATCGCGCGTGACAATTCATCGCATAGATATTAGTATTTTTGAAACACTTTGTATTTGTATTATATTTTTTTAAATAAAAAATCCTGTACACTTTTGGGGCCCTGAAAAAGGCTGAGTTGCTGTTATATACACCGGAAAACGCGTGCGCGATAAATTAGTCCTGTATTTAAATGTTTAAAGCTATTTAAAGTTTTAATAGCTTAAAGATAGAACAATTTGTTGCTGGAAATAAAATTCTACAAAAACGAGTGTACAGAGACACCGCCAGAAGAATTAAAACAATATAGTGGAAGATTATTTATCATAATTTTCAATTGCAATTATAAAAATATGTCTTGTTTTCATTTTAATTTAATTGTTTTAATTAATTTTCTAATATCAAACTTTTGTTATTTTTATTTTAATTATATTTAATTGCGATGAATTGTTGCACGCGATTAATTGTCGCACGCGATGAAATGACGCACGCGATGAATTGTCGTGGTGATAAATTGTCGTGCGATGAATTGTCCGCGATGAATTGACGTAGGTTCAATGAAAGAATCTAAAACTTTTGTATTTAGCACTTTTCAATATAACCTTAAATTAACCGTCAAATTGGCGAAAACCGATTTTTCAGTATTTAATTTTTTTCTCACGTATAAATGATTTAATTTACATGAACATTTCTAAAAGTATGTCCTTTTTGGAGTTGAATAACCATGATTTTTTAGCAGTTCAGAAGACGACTAGTTTTTGAGTTATTAACTCAATAATTGTTATTATAACAATTGTCTTGATGTTTTTTTGGATTTCAAAGGTCTATTAGTGGTCATTTTAATCGTTGAAATGTCTACTTTAAAATGATCTATGTAACTTGGTAGTTTATTTATCGTTAAACCGCTTAAAGTTGCGAAAAACTGAAAAACAGTCTCTCTGAATCACGATTTTTTCAATATTTTTCAATAGATATAGATCTACTAGTACTTTTGCATCAATTAAATTTCAATGGGTTTAGTATTTTTCGCCACAAACCAGTTTCTAGCAATCCGAAGGATTCATTTTATACATCTAATTGTTTCAATCACGAATCGTATAAAAATATAACAGCATTTCTTCACGTTTCTTCAGGTTGTGATACTACTTCTGGTTTTGCTGGAAAAGGAAAAAACCATAGTATTTAAAATCGTTATTGAACATTAAAGCCCATCACTATCGCACAAAATGGATCTCAACTGATAGCTGGTATATTATCAATTGCAATCTTGGCTTAGTTATTTTGAAAACTAGGCCGATAACAAAAGACCAAAGCAATAGGGCTGGACCGAACATGCAGGTAGACTCGTGCCCAGATTTCTCTCAGACGGTTCAGAAAAGTGCAGTTTACGTTATGCGATTTTGCTTACGATTTTACGTACGATTTCTCTTGTATGACTTGTTTGGGTAGTTTTCTGTTCACGACTTTGTTTGCGGATTCATCTTCGGGTCGAATCGTATAATGAGAACTTCAAAATATTTGCTTACGATAACAAGGGAGCAAAATCGTAGCCAAAATCGCAGGCAAAATCGCAGGCAAAATCGCATAACTTAAACTGCATTTTAATTCCCGAAACATCATTAAAAAGTATAAGTTGCAGTTGTGCAAGTGAGTGTAATAAACAAAGATGTGGCTGCCGAAAACAGGGCTTTAAATGTACCAATTTATGCAGTAATTGTCTAATTACTTTTAATAGAGACCCAATAATATTTGAAGAAGTAAGTGATTCAGAGGAAACTATCGATGAAGAGCTAGCAAAGAATCTTGACGTCGAAATTGAAGAGCATGAAGACGTCGATGATTTTGAAGATCGTTCGGAAATTCCAAATGTAATAGAAGAGGAGGAACAACCGCAAGTCAAAAGAATTAAAATTAATTTAAACTTTATTTTTTGTAAAATTGCGAGTACTTAGATGTTTTTAAAAACGAAACAAATCAATATTTAAAAAAAAAATAAAAATGATATTAATAATTTAATTTTGCACTGTAATTATGTATTTCAAATATTATATTATAAATAGTTTAATATAAACTACTCCTTGTTATAAAAACAATGAAGAAAATTGAAAATTATTGAAAAAATCATGATTCAGAGAGACCGTTTTTCAGTTTTTTGCAATTTTAAGCGGTTTAACAATAAGTAAACCACCAAGTCACCTAGACCATTTTAAAGTAGACATTTCAACGATTAAAATGACCTCTAATAGACCTTCGAAATCCAAAAAACCATCCAGGCAATTGTTCGTGGAAGATAAGGGTATTTTTTTCGAAAAATGTACATAACTCAAAAACTAGTCGTCTTCTGAACTGCGAAAAAATCATGCTTATTCAACACCAAAAAGGACATACTTTTAGAAATTTTCATGTAAATTAAATTATTTATACGTAAGAAAAAATTAAATACTGAAAAATCGGTTTTCGCCATTTTGATGGTTAATTTGAGGTTATATTAAAAAGTGTTAGATACAAAACTTTTAGATTCTTCAATTATCTACTACTTTTGTATTGTACGTTTTCCGCTAGAAGGTCACGTTTCGCCGTAAATCGCAAAAAACCGTTTTCAACTCCTAAACTGCATCCCCATTTCACCATTTCCAGTGTTTTGGTGTTTAAAATGTTTTTTTTCTTAAAGTTGGAACCTCAACAACATTTTCCACCTGGTCCTTGCCTGTTATTAATTTTCTTTTTCATTGATAAAAATGTAAAACTTTAAGTTTGAGAACTGAACGACACGAAGTCGAGTTTTTTTGGGGTTTAGTGTAAAATACTTTTTAGTGCAAAAATGTTTTGCGTTGTTTTTCTTTGTGAGGTTAATGATATTAGAATTTTAAATGAAACATTAATTTATTTGCACATAATGTACTTTTAAAATACTTTTTTAATTGGCGGTAAATAAAAAAGCATCGTAAATTATAAGTTAATAAAGGAAATAAAAATGGCAATAGGCATTTAATAAAATGGTTAAATTTAAATAATGCTATCCTACCTATTAGCGCACAATGATAACTCTAGACCCAACCGTTTAACTTTTGAAAAGAGTCAATTTGTATTCACAGTTTAATATTATTGGCCGTTGTGAGGGGCTGAGCCCTCATAGGGATCATACAATAAGGGGCACATGAGAACCGTATACGCATCTCCACCCTGGCGACCAACGATTTAATTATACTTGTGATTTATGCCGGCGCAAATGCAGATAAGTAATCATAATTAAACTTCATTATATCTATACATCTCTTTATATAAACGCGTTCGTAAACAGCATACAGACTATTAAGTTAATGTACTTTTAATTCAATCGTTTATAATATTTAAAGTCCGGTTAGAACCAAATTAACCGGATCATGTTATCGCACTCAGTTGATATGCAAAAATAATTTTCCTTCTTATCTTGATTTCTCAGTTAATGCAATAAACAAAATAAATTACATGAGATAATGTAAGTTATTATTAAGCACAAGCTTAAAAGCGCAGTTATCGCATCATGCTTTATATCTCTCATTATCATTTCTTCTATTCTTCATTGTCTTACTAATTAAAACTTAAACCGATTATTATGCATTAGGAATATTATGTCAAGCAGCATTTATCAACATCCTGATAAATTAAAACAAAACTTTTTATTTAAAGATTCGAATCCCTCACCGACCCATTTTTCTTTAATAACAAATCGGACATAATTAATTCGTTTCTTTTTAATATTGTATGAACACAAACTTTGTTACGTTCCGGAACATTAATTTATATAACTTCTCTTTTGTAAAAGCTTTTCATTATATTTCGTGTGAATAACTTAACATAAATCTAATTATTCAGTTCTTAGTTTAAACAAGATTGGTGTAACTAGGGTACGACCACAATGCTTTTGAGATTGTAGTAATGCAAACTTAAGACGTTAGGGAATATGAAAAATGACTTACTGTTCATTGCGAAAACTTTTATATATTATAAATTGTTGTTTTCAACTAATAATCATTTTATCTCACGACAAATATTTTAATTTTCAAAACCAAATTTTCAAAAATTCAAATTTGAAATTCACCGACTAATCAGATTATCTATAAATCTTAGATGATATACTCGTAGGTAACAGCCCGGAGCTGTTTATCCGAGTATAGCCCTCAAGACGCGCAGGAATGGATTAACGAGATTCCCAAAAAATTGCGATAAATCGAAAAAAACTCAATTGGCAGGGAGAATTTTTTTGTTCAGTTTTTCGTTATCTTGCACCGTTTTCTAGTTATAGCAAATTTTTTGAGAATCTCGTTAATCCATTCCTGCGCGTCTTAAGGGCTATACTCGATAAAAATTTTTGGTAATCTTCTATTACTCTTCTATTTCACTTGACCTCTCCCTTTTTTATGAAGAAGTTTTAAAAATAATTTTTTTTATCTTGTTTTATATTTAAAGGAATTGTCAAATTTGAAAATTATTATAATTATATTAACCAATGTTTATTGATACCTACTTTATAAACAGTTCTATGAAATAATACGGAAACTTTTCTAGAAAAATTATAAATTTGTAAACATTTTCAAATTTTGCGAATCAATGTGACGCACAATTGTTCAGTTTCATGGTAATTAATAATTATACATGGTGTTAACTACGGCAACTACCAACTAGTACAAAACGAAGGAGGTAATTCAACGACTTATTTTAAGAAAAAAAATTCCTATTAACGGGGGTCCGCAAACGCACCGTTTTCGAGATACAGGGAGTTCAAAGAAATTGTTTTCTCTTGCTTTTTTGCGATATCTCAAGAACCGTTAAGGCTTTTGTACAGAGTTTCACATCAATAATAGCTACTTTTAAGGCTCTAAAGCAATGTTCTCAGATATGCCAGTGGTGGTGATTGTAGGGTTGTTTAAGGGTTTCACTCCAAACTTTTACGTCACTCGAAAAATTGACGTTTTGACAGCAAATTCCAAAGCGTCAAAGGTTTTTACATAAAAAAGGTATTCTTGGTCAAAATCTGTAGGACAGTGGTGTATTAGACCAGCCCCGGGCCCGTGTTCCAAAATCTCCATAGGCCCCCTACCCTACCCTACCCGATAATTAGTTATTAAAATAAAAATTCAATTATAATATAACAAAGGAGAAAGAAAAACACCTAAATAAATAAGTAGATAAAACATAAACTAGAACAGAAAAAAAAACAATTATAAATAATCTAATAATTTTAAAAAAACAAAAACTGGGGACTGTCAGTTAATTTATACCACGAATTTAACTTTGTCCTATATATCATTGAGAAAGATAACAATTTTTAAGTATATTAAAAATAAATTCGGTGGATTATCCACTATTATATTACTATCTCTCTTATCTATGGGATTATCCAGTAGTTTTACATGTAAATTTGCATAAGAATAGTGTGAATAGCATAGTGGGAGAAGATAATTTAGAAAAACAGAAAAACTTATTTTTGAGTGAATCCGTGATTTGCCGTGGTTTCGCCAGCCAAAACTGACCCTACGCAGCCCTTCGCTACGCTACGGACCGTTTCGGCTGCCGCCTAATCGCTATAAGCATTTCTGAAATGAATCCACTTCGCCTGGGAGGCTCCACCTCTCCAGGGAAGCCCGCACTCGGCAAAGTTAGAAACGCGAGCCGAGTCATCATGGCATTATGGGAGTACCGGGTCGAGGACCCACACTTCCTATGTCGGGCGGGTTGATAGACCCTGGCTTGTCTTTAGGATGGAGGGAAAATCCCCCCTTAGGACAGAACCCGTTAGGTGATCGTTAAAGGCCTTCTTGGGCTGCGGCGTTAGCTACACCCCGACTCCGTCGCTTTATCTTTATTTAAAAAATTACATTTAAAAAAAACTGGAATACTCAAAAACAAAACAAATACAAAGTAAACAATAACAGAAACAAAAATTTCCAAACTTAACAATAACTTCTTTACATTCTTATTTCTTGTTGAAGAAATTTTCCTGAACTGAAAAATCGGTTAGGGGACTAGGGACTGCAGGACCAATTAAATGGTTGCCAATTATGCCCGCCCATACGTTGACCGAAAATGTCTGGTGATGATGGCCCTGTTGAATGGCATGTAGATTCTTATCAGCCCATAAATGATTGTTATGGAAGTTCATAATCCCATCGCGGGAAAAATTTGCTTCGTCCGTAAAAAGGACGGTTTCTAAAGATCGGGGATTTCGTGCAATCTGATTTGAAAACCATTGGCACATATCCAATCTGAAAGGATAGTCTGTCGGTAGAAGAGCTTGCACTCTTTGAACATAGTATGGGTAAAGCACCTGCCTTTTCAAAATTTTCCATACTGTAAGGTTGCACAAATTCAAATTTGCACCTATTTTTCTTGTGCTTGTAGCCGGATTGTTTTCAACTTCGTCCAGAACAGCTTCTTCTACCTGGACAGGAATATCATTTGGCCGTTCATATCTACCATTTATTCCAGTTTCTAGCAGACGTGCGTGAACAGCGGCAACAGTTCTAGGATCTGAAATTTGCCTGTCTGGATATCTTTCCTGATAAAGACGCTGAGCCAATCTTGAGTTTCCATCGGGAAGACCATAAACAAAACAACAAACATTTGTTGAAATTTGACCAAGAGTACCTTTTTTTATGTAAAAACCTCTAACGCTTTGGAATTTGCTGTCAAATCGTCAATTTTTCGAGTGACGTAAAAGTTATAGGGGTGAAACCCTCCACCACTGGCATATTTAAGAACATTGCTTTAGACAAGAGCCTTAAAGGTAGCTATTATTGATGTAAAAAGCTGCACAAAATTTGGAGCCTGTAGCCTTAACGGTTCTTGAGATATCGCAAAAAAGGAAGAGAAAAAAATTTCTTTGAACACCCTGTATCTCGAAAACGGTGCGTTTGCGGACCCATGTTAATAAGAACTTTTTTCTTAAAATAAGTCGTAGAATCATCTCCTTCGTTTTGTACTAGTTGGTAGTTAACACCCTGTATAAAATATTCAGTATTCCAATAAGCTGCCTCTTTAAACAAAATTTAGTAATTCAACATAATCTACATAAAATATAAAAAACATATGTATAAAATCAAAAGACAATAAAAAAAAAGAAATTGCTACACATTTTAACTACTTGGATGAAGATTTGTCTTAAATTTCATTTGTATATCTCAATTCGTATTTAATGAAAAAACTTCTCTACTAAGCTTATAGCTTTGGCATATTTGAATATTAATAGAAATTTTCCCAAATACAGTTTTAGTAACTTTGATTGTTTTTGATTGAGCAAAATGTAAAACCGAATACATTTTAAAAATCCACTTATTATGCTGAAAAAAATAGTTTAAATTGCGATAATGTACCTTCATGGTATAGAAAAAACACTTCGCTCTATAATTTATATTTTAAAACTAGAATTTTTAGAAACTGGAAATCAATAAATTATAACTATCAGTCTTGTTACAAACAGTCAATCTAACTTAAACAACTCACCTTTATTGGAATCTTTAAGAAAATCACTTGTTTGAGAATCACAGCGTTTAAGGTTGTCGGCATAAATAAGTTCTTGTTAATCCGTTCATGCGCCTCAATAACTACATGATTCAATTGAATTTTAATTCAATTAATTACAAAAGTATCCCTTCAATTAACGATTGATGTTTTGAAAATGCAATTTTGTTTCTAATTAAATTAAATTTTGTTCTTCGGCGACAAAGACATTTTTCATTTTACTACCATACCTGCATCAGGCTAAGAGTTCTTGCTCACTAACTTGTTCATAACAAAATCATGATTAGTTGAAAATGAAGCAATCAATAAGCTTCAATTTAATGGTATTCATCCTTCATCCCACGGCAAAATTAATTTCCAAATCTACGTCTAGGTCAAAGTGGCGCCTAATCTGCGAGTGTTACAATAATCTCAATTTTGGTTTGGTAAACCCAATCGAAACCTTCCTGTAAACTTTGAAAATTGGTTATTTTTACCCTTTGTTGAAAGACGTTCTTCAGTATTTTGGATTTTTTGTAATGTGCTCGGTTTTTTGATACAGAAAACGACAAAAATGCGGTATAGATATATCCGTGTTGTCCAATCATGGGCGTCAATTGAATAATTAAGAAATTAATACGTAATTCAATACGCAAGTCGGGTAGAAACTTCATTTTGAAGGTTTTTTTCGGAAAACAATGGTAAACTACCAAATTTCTGCGACAAATACTGTTTTAAAAATGAAGTAGGTCCAGACCCGGATGTTGATGTTTGTTTTGTTTAGTCTACAAATTCTCAAAGCTTTACATACTACAACAATAGTTTTTGTTTTTGCAACAATTTGAAACGCTTTTGAACTATACGTGTGCACAAGCACACTTTCTGTAATCAGACTTGCAGGAAGGAAAAGTTCAACTCTAGCAAGAGGTTAAACTCCCAGAGAGAGCATCTTCGGGTGCAAGATAGGTAGGTTCAAAATAAAATACCGTCCGCAGAGTAACTACAGCCCAGCAAACATAGGAAGAGCGAAAAAAGCTCATATTCCGAATATTTCCTAAATTTTTCTCAAATTTTCACAGTATTCCTGCTTCACACTTTTAGCTGTTAATCGAACGAATGGTGGTTGTTTTTATTCCCTTTTTTCTTCTTGTCACTAGGACAAACTAGTGCATACGTCTAGTGGGCGTCCGCATGTTAAATAATCTTCTTAACATCTGCGAGGAGTCACGACCTAATTTGGAAACATTTCCAAAAATTCCTAAAAATTCCTTAGAAATTCTGTTCAATTTCTCGTAAATTTTACGAAAAATTCCAATGATCTTGTTTTTTTTAACTTATTTAGTTTTCACTTCCTACATTCCCCGATCCCAAAACTGAATGAGTTGGTCTGACTTTGATCTTATACAAAAATTTGTACGACATAAACATACATACATAGTTAAATATTTGGAAAAAGTTAAACAAATTTCTATAAATTTCTTTAATTTTCTTTCAGAACAACAAAATTTCCCAATTGGCCACCCCCTCGGAAAAATTATTTAATTTTCCCCACCTTGCTATTTTTAGTTTTCCAGGTGGTCTGGTATAAAACAGAGGTGCATTTTGCATAATATACCTATATAGTGTATAATACATGTAATATGGTATGCTACTAAATAGACAGTAGTATATTGTGTACATACCATACATACATACATAGTATATACTATCTATGTAGTATGTTATATGTACATATTGTATTATAATATAATAATTAATTCTTCATTATTAAACAATGAAGAGTTATATAATATTGATATGAATATGAATATGTTTATGATGGTACCGGTACCTACGGTGGATTTGGTATACATTTATACTACTTACATTTAATGATTAATTACTATTAATATGTCATTCATATGCAAATTTGACATTACGAATGTCAAATTTCATAATCCACTATGTGGGTTCACTTGGGTTCTACAAAATGTAAATCAATAAATAACAATTAATCAATTAAATATGTATCGAAATAGTATATTGAATTATTCTTTGCAATTATTTAATAATTAAACTGCATTATGTATTATTAACTTTATTCATCTCAATTTCATAAACCACTTTGTTGAATTTCAACGTAGTTGAATTTTGATGATAGTTTTACATATAAAATTGAATTTGATTTTGTTTTTCCGAACCAACATAAAAGAAAATCCTTTGTTTACATACTCATAAAAAGTAGAAAACATTGCAGTTTTAGATACAATGTAACAAAGAATACTTGTATTTATTTTCTTTGTTTTACTATCTGTTGGAATGGCATTGAAAGATAATCAATAAACATTTCATAAAACCTGTGCTGTGAATTTAAACTCTTTATTTATTAAACCATGAGATATTCATATGTACGTATATACTTTTCACGGGAAATTGAATTTTTAATTTTCGCCCTAAAACTGTCTCTTTATTTTTTATTTATTTATTCATGTTCCAGTTTAATTATGAAAATTATTTATTTTTAAATAAAATTTATTAAAGTTAAGTTTGGTTAAAAATAAAAAATAAACAAATATCAAACTAAGTAAATTAGTAGCTCATATATATGTAGTTAATATACGTGTTAGAGTTCCCTTGTGGGGTGGCTAGCATCATAAGCGATGGCGACGTCGTCAAGGCAACGTCCTGGCGCCTGAGCACTTCTTCCCCGCTTCGTTACTCCGATAAATCAAGACGCATATCTTACAGGAAAAAGTTAGATTTACATGTGTACACAACAATGCAGGGGTGGATTTATTACATTTTCCTCAAAGAAGTTTCATTGCGGAATTACGATAATGTGATGAATGCTTCAAAAGAGAACGGCATAGCCATAACAATAATCGTATAATTAATCATCTTTAACGAATTTATATTATTTGTGTACCTAATATAAAATGAATAATGCAAATCCCAGGTTGATGAAACGTCAAATTGTTGCTTATTCTTTTTCTATTACCTGTACTTTTTTATTGAATTTATATAGAATTTTTTTTATAAATGAAAGACTACTTTAAAATTACCTTTTAATTAAATTATATAACAAATTATTTGTATATATCAATTTATTTATACACAACTATATACAAAATCTATACGAAAATTTTACAATACACTCCATAACTTATACTTCTGTTACTACAATGTAAGTTGATTGACACTACAAATAATGCAGTGCGTAATCTCACTTTTTTGTTCTCGTCTACCCTTTTCTATAGTCCATACACAAAATGAAACGCAAAAATATTATTGCAAAGTCATAAGGTCAAAAATAAAACAAAAACTTGGCCTTTTCGTGTCTCTATTATAACAACATATTGGATTCCCAAACTTTTTTTTTTGGGAAAAATTTTTGAGTTTTTGACAAGCGGCGGCGGATCAGGATTTGGGCCCTCAGATTTATTTTATTTTGAAAAGCAAGGATCTGGGGAGGCCTCATCGCCGCCACGTTCGGCTGTCAGGTTGAACCAGTTTTATTTAAAAATAGATTTTGCTTAATTTACCTTCGTGGTAATTAGAGACCGGATTATATGCAACATCAAATTTCAATAAATATTTTTAACGATTTTGATGAAGATCTACTTATATAGTAGTTTTGGGGTAGGCATTGCCAACCCAAAATTTAATTTGTTGGGATCGCCAAATTTGAATTTTAATTATCAGAGCAGGACCGTATTCTGATGAAGAAACTTTTTCTTTTGTTTTTAGAAATTATATGAAATATACCAATATGCGCGAAAAATATGCAAATGCATAATCCGGTCCCTATAGTGATAATAGTGAATAGAAAAAGCAGCGCGAGTGTGATGCAATTGGGAAAGCACTGAAAATAAAAATTTCAAAGACGATTTAACTATAAAACGAATTTAATTATACAAAAAAAATTAAATCTGTAACCAATTTTAACAAATATAAAACGAAATATATTAAAATAATTATAACAAGTACAAACATAAAAATGATTTTTTGTATTAAATTAAATTAATCGACAATACTAATTGTAAGTATAGTTAATTTATTAGTATATACGCTAATATTTAAAGTTGGCACATTC
Organism: Cantharis nigra; assembly: GCA_958510845.1. NCBI lineage: Eukaryota > Metazoa > Arthropoda > Insecta > Coleoptera > Cantharidae > Cantharis > Cantharis nigra. The sequence continues at coordinate 5,063,553 of OY294034.1, read as the reverse complement.
TTAGAAGAATTATGCTTACAGATATTTTGTAATAAAATAATGACAAGAAAAAGAAATAATCCATTATAATTATCGATGTTAATGATGACCAATATGCGGTATAATTTAAAACTTGTATGTTAACTGTTTATTTGGACAGTCTAAAGCCAAGGTTTAAAATATCTATCAAAACATTTTGCTAAAGTCTTTTATACTTGAAATCTTTATAAATCGTATAATTAGATTCACATAAAAGCTTTGATGACTGGACTATTATAGTGTATATAGTAAATATATACACGTATACATACATTATATGCAGATATATAACATTTTTACAAGGCGGGTGAGTAAATTATTGTTCTATTTACACCCAAAACATGTCCGTACAAACACTGAGATCACTAAACCATATGTACAAGTATATTTCGTTATATTTACAAATCACGCACTCACTGCAAGTTTTGTCTTTTTGCAGAATGTTCTTCTTCGATATCGGAAATGACGTCGCTATTTTCATCCGTTTGATTATCTAACACTTCTTGTTTTCTTTTGGCCGTTGCCATTTCTGCCGCGTGCTTTTTTCTCCATTTTGTTCTTCTGTTTTGAAACCATACCTTAAATAAAAAAATTGAAAATTAGTAAAGCTGCATCTGTCTATAGGTTTAGTGGTAAAATGAACAGTCGATTTCCTGTATTGGTTTCATTAACGAAGCAGCCATGTTCCGGGGTTAGTAATTAATAACAGTTAGTTTTATCGCGATGCCAGCGTCTCGACTACGGACCTGGTCGCAAACATTGAGCAAGGGTGGAGTGAAAGGCGGAGCGTTCTTTTACAAGAATCGAGGGATGCGAATGTATCGTTTAACCTTCCACAAAACTGCTAAATGCTCGAACGTAGCTGTATGTTTTCAGCGATTTCTGTAGAACAGAGCCATTATATATTAAATTTGCGAATTACAAGGTATTTAGAGCTATAGTATGCTTATAAATCATGTAAAATAGGGTCTTGAAGCTCCGAAGTTAATACAGGGAGCAGACGCGGTATGACGCGCTCTTTCGGGCAACGGTAACGTAGCTCATCAATTATTAAAGATGCTTAGCACGCCGTGTCGTGTTTATAAAAGAATAAATAGTACGATAAAATTATTAAATCTTTAAACCGATTAAGTATCATTTACGAAAAACATCACGTTTTCCCATCGACGATCTAAATTTCGTCCTGTGCGATACTTTTTCCCATACTTTTTTTTGGCCTAAAACTGGACGTGGATTTCGGGCCACGGCAGAACTTATTTTGAGCACGTCGTTACCTTTGAGCCAATTTATTGATCACGTTTTCGAGTGCTTCAAATTGTTGGTAGGGCTGTGTGATATATGGGTATACATAATTTGAACAAAGCAGAATATTTAACTAGTTTGTGTGATAGCAACTGTAAATTGTCTACAAGGTGCTGAATATAATACCACAATCTTTAAATGCCTCTGGGATTTACCAGTAACTCATAATAATAGCTGGTTTGGTTGTAATATTGCTATGCTTATAAGGTTGAGCACCTGTTTGTATTTTCGAAATACACAAGGCAGGAAAAAGTGTTTCTTGACTACTAAATAAATAATATTATAAGAAAAAGTAATAATAATAATAACAGGTAGTTATTGTTCTGGAAAACTCGATAATATAAAACGTGGTTTATCGCGTCGCGGTGATTTATGTTCGCTATAAATTGATAAATTTGCGTAAATTGCGGTAATTTTTTACGAATGATTAATTGTGGTTAAGCAAAATATCTAAGAGAGAGGCGTGTGGCGCTAATACGTAACTATAGAGAGAAGTAAAGGCATCGAAAATAAATTACACGGTCCTCAATTTGCAAGCTAGGGCGAGCATTTGGGGACCGCAGTGCAGCATATACAGCTAATTACGCAGTCACTTAGCGTTAATCGATTCGGTCGCCTTACGTTAACGGTTAACGACACACTAATGACCCAACATTTACATAGCGTCCGGGGATTACAGCAGCTCGCGCGTGTAACTCATACCGATTTTATCTGGAATAATAAAAGAGAGCATTTTGCGCTCACAAACAATAAAAACATACATACGTCACGTAGATTAGCGCCGTCACCGATAAATCAAACCGTCATTTCGCGAAGAGCAGATCCCCTTTCCATCAGGACAAGCAATGCATCGATACCGCAGAATAAAATTCCATATATGTGTCACAAACCATGATGGATTGGAAGACCGACAGACAGCAATGGCGACCAAAAGTGGTCGGGGATGAGGACCAAACACGAATCTGCAGCATCGAATGTCGCCGTTAAGGGGAAATTTATATACGATATATCAGTTAATTGAATTCGGTTAATATTATGGTTTTGACGGCTGCATGGAAATTTTGTTATGATTTTAATATTTATCACGCCGATTCTTTATTACCTAAATCATACATAACGAATAATAATTTGTAACCCATTTATGACGCAATACAGTTTACTCGAATGCTTTTTCCCTTAGCAATGCTGTTAATTTTAATGGAAAAGTCAATTTTTTTAAAACTTTATTTTAACCCACATAAATTTCGGCTGCTAAGGTTTTCCTGACATATCGGTTTTGTTGTTATAGGCGAAGCAACAACGGAGATAAACTTTTTAACATTAATTTAATCACTCGTTCAAGCTGCTTAACCAAACCGCTAACCAAACTCGCAAGTGTACCCCTAATCCTGCAGATTTTTTGGCGTCGCCTTCAATAATAGTTAAATTAAAAATAAAATTGGCAAAAAATGCATTTGTGTTTGGAAATAAAAAAAAAATAAAACAATTAAGAAAATTAATTAATTAGATAAGCTTTTCGTTGGCGAGCAAACTAATTAAGGTTATGGTTATTAAGAATTTAGTTAACTAGATATAATTTTTTAAATAATCAAATTATAATAGTAGTAAATATAAATTTACATACATAAAGCTCAGAAATATTAAGCAGAATCATTATCTCTTTTCATTTTAAGCTTGAGCGAGCTTTACAAGCGCACTGGTCGTGCAGTCGAGATTCCGCTAACTTATTAATTCTCGAGAGAGCTTTTTATTTAGCATTTTTATTTAATCTGAGCGCAGTTTTATTATCATAAAACATTCCGCATTTCTGTAAATTAAATCCTTCCATCCTTGCTGTAGTTATGGAATGGCCGACTGAGCGTCGCGTACGATTTGATGATGCCCGTAAATAAATAATAAGAAGGGGGTTGTGACATTTAAACCACAGACATGGTTTACTTCATTAACTCAAAGGGGACCTTAGAGGATACAGTAAAAAATAATCTGGACAAAACATTGACGATGCTATCTTTCTCAGCACCAGTTACGTATAAGGTTAACAACCGCACCGTCTTTTAATGAGAGTACCTACTCGTAAAAACTCAATGTACTTTTAAGATCTTCATCTTAAAAAACAGAATTAAAAATTAATCTCGTTTTTTTACAAGTTTAATTAAATTAAATCGTAAAGTATGCGCGCAGTGGGTGTCGAATTTGACATTAGCTCAATGGAGAACATCTCCTCTCTTTCTATAACTCCTATAATGTATCGTTATACTAGGGTGTGTGGCTCTGTGAGCATAATCTCCTGACAAATTGAATTAGGGTGGCGGGCAGTAGCTAACAGGGGCGCCACTTGTTTATAACAAACAAATCCCTTCGCATTCGTCATAGGAAACTTGCAAATTTAATATCAAATGCAAGATTATTTTATCGAAGCATTTTATCCTGAGCAAATATTAAACCAATATTTTTTTTAACATTTAACATAACTTAACAAAACGTTAAAATAATTCAATTTTAGCACTACACTGAAGAAATACAATACCTAGAAAAATTAAATTAATAATTCTTAATTAATGCAATTAAATTGTTAATTCTTGTTTTTGGTTGTCCAATAGTACAGGGTGGCTCAATTTCGATCCTTCTTATGGGGAAATCGGTAACTATAAGAGATATTAAAAAATGGATGGAGCATCCTCGATCTCTTTTTTTGAGAAAATCTGAATGGCCAAAACCGGAATTCGCTATCTTTTTTCGTTTTCGAGTTATGGCCAAAAGTTCGCTTTCTCGGTTTTTGGTTAAATGTCGATATCTCGGTTGTTTGTAACGTTATAGAAAAAATATTTACACCTTCTTCAGACACTTTTTTAATGAGAATAAACTGAGCTAAAGAAATTTTAAATATTTTCATTTGTTTCCGAGTTATAATATAAAGTTGTGTTTTTTTAAATGAAAACCCTAGATAGCTATGACATATTTAAATAGAGGTTTTTATCCTCTTTTCAATGAGATATAACATGTAGGGTCTATTATTTCAGTTTCATCCCGATATATTAAAAAATGTTAAATAAAAATAAAAGACGATCGAAAAATTAAATTTTAGCTTTGACTAAATAAAATACTATACGTATTTTGTCAAAACAAAACGCTATACTGTAGACATTACAAAACAATTGCCTTCAGTTGTTTTTAATATGTGTCGGGTTTCGGAAGGGCGAGGGGGGGAAGGAGTTAAAACCATACATTTACACAGTTTTTGTCAAATATCTCGAAAATTACGTTAGATAGAGCAAATCCCATCCTGTACAAAGTTAAAGGCCGTTAAATTTTTTAGAAAAATTGTCTTAGACATGTTTTTGGTAAACCCCACAGATTAGAAGATATGGAGGAGGAAAGTTTTAATGAATTTTTGCCTTTCTTGAATACTTTTTTCCAGGATTAATATATTTACATGAAAAAAAATCTTTGTAAGTTACAGACTGGCATTTGTAAAAAGCATTTTAATACATTTAATTACAATTACATATGGACATACAAATCTATAATATAAAAATGAAACGTAAAAAATGTATGTACGCTCATCACTTGAGAACCACTCTACCGATTTGGCTGATCTTTTTTTCGTTGTGTTCGCAATTGTCAGGAGAAGGTTTTCTATCTAATAATATTTACGAAAATCCTATTCGAAACAGATTTTAGTACAGATTTTGGTCATAGTTTGTGACGCGCATGAATAAGTTAACGAGATTCCATTTGAAATGTGCATTACAGGGTTAATATCACTTCTTTTCTCCATCACTTCCATCGGTAATTACAAAATTCTAAAATTAATTAAAAGTTACATAAAAACAAAAAGTAAGTAAGAAAATTATCAAAACTGTCCTCCCTCCCATATCTCCTAATCTATAGAGTTTACCAAAAAAATTTATAGAACCATTTTTGTAGAAATTTTCACGGCCTTTAATTTTGTACACAATGGTATTTTCGGTATCTTCCATCATTTTCGAGATATTTAACAAAAACTGTAGAAAAGTATGGTTTTGACTCCTTACCCCCCTCGCCCCACCCAAACCCGTCGCTCTAGAACGGGAGACTTTTTAGTACTTATAGAGGAACGACTAATGAACATTTTGTGGCAATTAAACCGTTTATTTTTTGGATTTCCCGGTTTAGGTGTTTTTTAGTCTAATTATACTGGACTACAAATAATTAACTTTTATCTTAACTTTACTGTTAAAATTCTATCATTTTAACGTTTAATTTGGGGTTTATTTTACAATATTTTTTGCCCACATATAACTCGCGTACTCAATTTTGAAAAAAAATTTAAACTTGTATTGAGATGCTGATCAAATAAACTGATTCTAGAACGATTCATCCCGGACGATTTATTCACGGATCCATCTACCAACCAAATATGTATGTATATGAAAAAAAAAATTAAAAATAACTTTTTAAACTAAGTTTTTTCTAGAAACTAAATAATAAACAGTGCAAAAAATGCACTAAAAAGTAAAAAATAATTTTTCAAATAAGAACAAAATAAAGCTCCCCGAAAACACCTCTTTAATTTTTCAAGTAAGAACAAACAAAGCTCCCTGAAAACATCAATATAAAAAGCGTGGGGGGGGGCTCTTACAGATATTAAATTGTGAAATTCATAGCCCCACGCTTTTTATATTGATGTTTTCAGGGAGCTTTACTTGTTCTTATCTGAAAAATTAAAGAGGTGTTTTCGGGGAGCTTTATTTTGTTCTAATTTGAAAAATTATTTTTTACTTTTTAGTGCATTTTTTGCACTTTTATGCACTTATAGGAAGAAGCCTTATGATCTGGCTCCGTGTCTGTCCGCATGATTCAAAAAAAAAAATTTGCCGTTGGTATCTACCTATTTAAAAGATTAACGCATTAAAAATTCTAATAAAATAAAGCCCAAATAATTTAATCTTTGAAAAAAGTAGATGTATAGAAGCCTAAGAACTGTCGCAAAAGCGAGTTCCACCTTGTTTATTATTTACTTTCTAGAAAAAGCTTAGTTTAAAAAGTTTTTTTTAATTTATTTTTTATTTACAATTTTGATTAGTAAAATATTAATTATAAATTTTTTTTAAATACCGAAAACTACTTATATAATTTGTTCTTTAGAAATTTAAAAACCAGACTTCCGAGCAAGCTCAAAAATTTAAGAATTTAAAATGCAGGAGGTTGTTTTCTTAAACGTTTCATTTCTTCAAGAGCATCTGTGTTCAGGGCCTATTTTTAATTGAGTTGGGCCCTAGGCTTTAGAAAATTTTCGGGCCCCTTATATTCAAGTGTAACTAATAGCATTAAAGGCCCAATTTTTGGGTTTGGGTTAATATTTTTTGTTAAATACCTTAATTCGGATGCGCGAATAAAAACCAAAAGATGCACTGGGGACCCCCCGGATTGCCACTTACATTTTGTGTCTAAACCAGTTTTGTAATAGCAGCTAAACTGAAGCTTATCGAATTTTTAAAACAGATTTCAGAAAATTCTATAGCAAACTAGATAATTAATTGTTAAAACTTCTAAATTTCTGTATGGAGGGTTATTTCGAAAAAATAACCAAAATAGTAAAAAAATATGCAACACTTTAGATTCTAAACAGTAAACTGTGCACTGGGGGTATTCCATACCTGCTGCTACTATAAAACTGTTTTGTGGCAATCCGGAAGGTCTGGGGGAGTATGAATACCCCCCAGTGCACATATTTACTCTTTGTTCGCGCAGTAAAATTAATGCTAGGGGTATTCTACGATCTCCAGGCTTCAGAAAAATTGAGAAAAAGGAAATCTGGCCGTTTAGCGGTAAAAGTTACTATAAGTCTTTTTTTAATTTTTGCATCCTGATCTGGTTTGCGCCCTAGGCAGTTGCCTAGTTTCCCTAGTGCTTAGCGCTGGCCTTTATGCTAACGAATAGTATGGTTTGTGCTCAGGACATCCCACTATCAAAAATACCAGGCATTGTGCTTGATTGGGCCCTAGGCACGTGCCTAATACGCCTAGTGGTAAAATAGGCCCTGTCTGTGTTATATGGTTTCTTACCCATTATAAGACATGGATTCAACTCTTCAATTCTTATTCCTTCCAAAGATCTAAATCTGCTCAAAGTCACATGCGCTTGACCTATAGCGAATAACAATGAAAGATATGGAACACTTTTATCCAATGTTCTTCCTTACATTTTATGAGATGAGGCAGCATAGCATAGCACAATGGGTAACATGCGATGTTCTGCAGTACCGTAACTTCCAATTGCTTGAAATTCTTTAGTGATAGGAATGATTAAGTGATTACCAATACCACCTTTAAACTCAATCTTAAGTAATGGTATATCAGTAGCATACAACATTTGTGCTCTTCAAAAATTAGGCCAGATAATTTCCTTTAATGTTTCCCATAGTTCCATTGACAAGTCCTTTAGAAACATCGACATTAGAGCGGAGCATAACTTTGGCATCTTGGAAAAGAGTCAGTTCACGTTCGAGTGCTCCTGTTTTATTCGTGTCATTTGGAAGCATTTTTTTAATTTGCTCCGATGTGAGGTCTTTTCGTGAATCAACAATACGATCCTGCGCTTGAATTGTAAACATGTCAATCCCATTTTGTCTAGAGTATTCAGTGACTGCTGTGTTGCGTTTCTCTATTAAAGCTCTGGTTGGGTAAACACGAATGGCATTTTCAATTGAGAATTCTCCAAAGAAATCCTTGCTTATTTTTTCCAACGAGATTTTCAAATGATCATTAGTGAATTCTCCTACTCTGAGTGCATTGAGAATATTGAGAATACCTTGTCGCATATTTGTGATTAGCTCACAAAGAGAAAAGCATCGCCACAAGTGATTGGTAGGTGCCATGTAAGAAGGATGTTTGAATACTTGATGGCTTTGATCGGTAGAAGTTGGAATAGATCTCCAAACAATAGCACGTTAACGCTACCAAAGAGTTCATCCTTCTTATTTTTAAGCTGTCTTAATTGAGCTTCAATCATCACAAGCATCTCGTAAGGGACCATCGAAATTTCATCAATAATCAAAAATTCTAGATTTCTCCATTGTAGTCGCATAATTTTAAGGAAATTTCCAGTGAAAGTTGATCCGATTATCTGCTGATCCGATTTATAGATCGGATGGACACGTACTTATGTTTTTATACTATTGGAGTGTTTTGCTATAAAAGTACGTTATAATTAACATATGCTGATTTCATAAAACTTTTAACGGGCCGTTAAATTTAACAAACCAATAGAAATCATCCGTTAACTTTAACGGCTTATTTTCTTTTATTATTTAATACTTATTCTCTTAAATACTAAAATTATATTACCAACCTTATAAAATGATCCGACAATAATCCGATATTTTAATGCGGGCTTTATTTGGAATTTTTTGTGTTGATATTCTTTTTTTTATTATTAAATGTTTATGTTGGTAATGACTTTGACGAAAAGTATTTTGCAGATTTTTCCCGTGGGAGTAAGTTAAGAAAAAGCTTAGAATAGAATAGAAAAAAAAAAAGAAAATAGTCATAATTTATTAAAATTGTTATTTTTTAGTAGTAATAATTAATAATGATTCATAATAATAATGATATATAATATTGATATACAATATGATACATAATTTTAATAGATTATCATAAAAAATATTGCAATAACTGTATTTCATTAAATTTTAATTTAATTACTTTTTATGTGAGGTAAAACTTAATTAACTTTTTTATTTTTAATAATTTAATAATTAATAATTTTTTTTTATTATTCCTTTCATTCTTTCCTTTTATTAATTTTTATCCAAATCCAATTTTAATTATATTTTAAGCTTATAAAACAATTATCAAAATCCAATTAATTAATTAATGAGTCACGGATCATTTCAATATTTTTAATGATAATCTATTAATATTAATTATTATTATGTTTCATATAATGTATCATTATTATTATTATTATTATTATTATTAAAAACTAATAATTTTAATTATGACTCCTTTTGTTTCTTTTTTGTTGTCCGGGGACGAATCGTCCGGATACCAATAAGCTAGGCTTTCAAGTATATATATTTAATTGAGACAAATAAATTCTTTTCTTGGTTCACAAAAACCAAGCAACGCTTGTATTGATTTGTTATTAGTGTATCTTGTATCATATAACATGAATTTGTTGTTTGTTGTTTTTCGAGGAAATTACACTGCAGGTTAGTGTTTGCTCAACCGAGGTTCAAATTCAAAAACAAAACTTGTAACACTGATTATGAAAAAAACCTACAAATTATTTCACTTACTTAACTCGAAAACCTTTTAATCTAAAATATTCTTTTAAGTAGTATTAGTTGAACAGATGGTGTAGCCAGTGTAGCTTTAATCCATTCTATATTAAATAAACTAATTATTCTATACATATCTTTAGAAAAACTTTTCATCTATTTAGCCCTATGTAACAAAAAGCCAGAACATACTTTTCAATGTTAACAAAAGTTTGGATTATAGAAATTTAATTAATTTAATATACAATTTCTATAATATATTATTATATTTACCAGGTGATTATTTAAATAAAAGCGTAATAGTTTTAGATTAAATATAATTTATTTAACATAGTTTAATAGTCGATTGAAACTAAAATTATGAAAATGCTGCTATAATTAAAGCAATTAAAAATTCATCAAATCGATAAGTTTCGAGCTGAAATTTAAATAAACCACAGTTTATTTTGAACTTCTTTCGGTTTTTTTAACTTCTCGACAATTCGCCAGACATGCAAGAAAAGCAATTCTTTGATTTACAGTTCCCAATTATTTCTTATTCAGCCGACAGTTCAGCATAGAAGCGCCTTAACCTTTTTGTACCTAGAAATTATTTTGGAAAAATTGTAAGCTTAATTTATAATATTTTCATTTTGCCATTGTATATCCGATGGGTTTTTGACGTTTTTTTGGATTCTGAATGATCAAACCAAAATTGATTTTCACCCACTCCAGTCACAATTGGTCCCGGGTTTTTTCTGCTTCTGAAGGGCAAAAATCATTTTTTGGCACTCTTCGTCCCACTGTGTGCAGGTGTTTTCAGATTGCAGTCTCTTGACCGAATTCCCGCAATTATACGTAGGTTATCTTGTGTTTGATCTTTTAGGATCTAGGGAAATACTAAATATTTTGTAATGTCCACAAGGTGGATACCCAACTACAATTAAATTAAATAAAATTAACAATTTTTACTCAATCTGCACGATCGAGCTCCAAACTTTAGCAAATCAAAATTATTAACCAAATCCAGTTCAAAATTATTCAAAATTAAATTTTGAATGTAAATGGGATCGCCAATCCAAACGATAAATCGACCATCCGTGTCGCTATCTAATTTCGTCTGCTTTGCCTTGAACTTTTAATTTTCGGATTTCCAAATTTTACATTCAAACCAATTAACACTTCCAAAATCCAAACGTAATTACCAATTATCCAAAATATTATCAATGCAAACATTCAAAATAACCAAATATTTTACTTACAAAAATTAAATTGACTTTATTCACAAAAATTCAAAATATAAAAATCTCAAATAAAAAGTAATAAATCAAATGACAACTTTTGTCTCGACCGCTATTGCGGCTCTCCAAGCGGCAAAAGCTTCGTCTTCCCATCACGTTATTGCCATCTTAACTCGTAGGCGAGAAAGATTCAAAAATATTTAGAAAAACAAATAAAATATTTAGTATAAAATTATTAAATTTTTCAAAATCAAACATCAAAATAAATATTCAAAAATTGAACAAGGATTTTTAATATATTTACTTCGTAGATTAGTCTGAACTTTTTGGAAAACAATTTAATCCAAAAAAAATTATTTCTCCTGTTTTTTGTACTGCGAAAAATTGTCAAAATAATCATAATTATTACGATTATATCTTAGAATGAATAATTTTTTTTAGTAAAATAAGACAACTTTTCATTGTAAGATTTTCAAAATGCCGTAACTTTTTTGGTTTTTAACGGCTAGACAAGGCAACATAAATTACAATTTCTTAAATAGATTAGAAGATTGATCATCCTCTCAGAAAATCACTTCTGATTAACAAAACAGCGATTTTTAAGTTTAAACAAATTTGGAGTCAGATTCGCAGTTTAAAAACTTAATATTTTGGCGATAGAATCCTTTCAAGAATATGTAAGTATTGAATTGAAGCAAATGTAATTTAATATTACAATAATCTTACATTGGATTTAGATTCAAAAAAAATTTAATATTTCAAATTAAAACATTTTTTTAAATAGGAGGAGCACCTAATTGGAAAAGACCATAGCAATATATAATACATAATAATAAGCCTTCGCTACGTTTTCGTTATTCTCTCGGTTTTATACTTTTTCTGCGACATTAGAATCTATGCATACTTTCATTAAGTTTACTTAACAATTTCTAACTTTTTTCTCTTTCTTTGATATTTTGTGTTTATTTTTACTTTATTTTATACTTTTTGATTATTTAAATTCCATGTGTCTGTTGGTATAGTTTTTGTTTTTCTAAAAACAATTTCTATCAAAAAATATAATATTTTTCAAAATATTCCTGATTTTTTGTTGATGTTCTTTTATTGACGAAATATTTAAAATCCCGCTTCGTTACATATTTCAATATTCAAATTTTATTTGAATGAAAAATTACTTTTAGATTATTTCAACCAATAAAATTCAAATGTTTCCTTATTTTCACTTGCCCTGTGCATCATGTTTCCAAAAACCCACATATTTTTCGAAAAGCTATTGGGACAGGCGCATCAACTTAAAAACTGCGTATAAACTATAATATTTTGATTTGTCTATTTTGGATGTAAAAGTTAATTTTGGAATTTTACAGACCTAACCATGAGCTGTCTTATGGTTTCCTGTATTTTTGTATTTGGTGTGATGTCATCGTTTTCCTTTTTTCAAGTGGTCAATGACCTTGGCTATTCATGTCGCAAACATCGGTCTTTGCTGGATAGCATTAAACATCTGGAGATTGTCGTATCAGGTGTCGTATGAGGTGGAACATTGAAGTCTGATGATTTTATTTGGAAAATTATACTTCTGAGTGACTTTCGTTGGGTGTCACATGGATGGTAATTTTTCTTTGCCAGACGAGTCGATGGAAGATGGAAGCGCTGTGTGGTACACAACCTCCTGGTTAATCGCATATCCAGTTCTACGTGAGAGGATTTTTTTAAGCGTTCGATTCACTCGTGAAATGGACTGAACGATGTTGAATTGAATTCATGGTACCTGGACGAAGCCCGATCGTCATATTCTTTTGTCAGAGTCGGAGGTTCAATTTGGATTGTTCATTACGAAGATTACCTTCTTTAGATTTGTAATTGAAATCTGAATGAGTATTTTGCAATTACGATTTATGATACAATTATGTGAGTTAACGAAGTTTTCAACATTTGGGGTTCGAGTCTTCATCTCGAATTTTCCTCTTTATATTTTCCTTGTGTTAAAGAGGTATACGAAATTAAAGCTGCAGAAGTGTTAAGAAGAACTGCAAGTCGTAGTTTAGAGTGCTGAATTGCTATGTAGCAGTCATCCCTCACAAGATGATGGAAACATCTTTGAATTGCCTGAATATTGAATATTACTCAGCCCTTCATAATCGTTGTTACCTGAATCCTTGTTGTTGGCCCGTAAGTAATAGCATTTCTCTATTGTTAAGTTTGTACATTTATTTTTATCGAGTGTGCTGAAGATGGTTTAATAAACCGAAACAGTTAAAAAAAACTAGTTTGTTTGTAATTAATCGATCGATTTTGGTTAGTAGATAAGATAATTTTAGTAGCTCACTTCACACAAGTCCTACATGTAAGTAACCCAAAACCCGGCTTAACCCCTGAGTATCTACGCAAAACCACAAATATGTTTACTCATGCACAACAACTGTTTCACGAGTTTGACCTTTTCTTAAAAGATCCTCTGTTTAAAAAATAATAATTTCTTATTATTATTTTAGATTATTATGTAATTATTGTACAACACAATTATTGTGCACAATAATTGCACAAATTATTTCATTTTATATTCATTTGGGAAACCTTAACAGAAAGCAACTGTAGCTATACCGATGACAATAACTCAAAAACTGTGCACCTTCGAGTAGGGTAGTAGAGTTTGTTTTGTAAACAAAAACTTAGAGCAAAATAATATCAACTCCGTATCGGTGTAAGTTGTTAATTTTTTACAGGTAGGTTATACGGTTCCGTATCAGGGCCGGCAACAGTTGAGTGGCTTGAGTGCTCGAGCACCACACTAAGGATTTTTTACCAACCTAAAAATATATTAAACTAAAATTAGGACTAAAAATATTTGTCCAATATTAATCCAAGCCGGGGAATTCAAAGTTTTAAGCAAAAATGAGAGAAATTTAACCTTCGGCTAGAAAAAATTAAAACTTGGAAAGCATATTTATTTAATTACTTACTGTTCACGGAGTTTAACAGCAATTTTCTGTGTTGCTTTGAAAGTTAATTAAAAATTTATATAAAAATATAAAGTCGAAATTGTAAACCGGGGTCTGGGGGGTGTGGAACACCCTCCAGTGCATATCGCAGGATTTCCACTCTTTTAGAATACTTGGAGAAGATAATGAATTTAGAATTTTTCAAGTTTTGCCAGGAAAAACCGGAAAATTTGAATTTTTAAGCAAAAGTGTGGAAAATTTAAACCTTAAAGCCCAGAGCTTAGCAGAAACCTTTTGCGTTACTTTAAAAATATAGAAAAACGGGGAATCCCCCAGTAGCGGGAAACAAGATAAAATGTTAAAATATTAAGGTAGATTCATATTTTTCTGACGTGATGTGATGTGACACGTCAGAACAGTATCGGTTCTTAACTTTTAGATAGAGGCGTTCATATCGGTGTGTTGTTATGTGATGTAGCTTGACCAATCAAATTGCGTTCTGACCCGTCACATCACATCACGCCAGACAAATATGAATCTACCTTAACCCTAGAGGAGTACACTGTTTTTACTATCTAGGAGGAGTACATGGGGTGTAACCGCACCCCAAATTTCAAAAGTGACTAGCGCCTACTGTATTGCAGTTACAAAAAAATTTCTTTAACATTTTTTATCAGTTATTGTGTGTAGAAAAAGAAAAAAAATAATATCAAAAGAAATTAATAATTTTTGTTACTTAAAATAGGTAAATGTGAAAAAGAAACCGAAAAAAGTGCAGAAATGGACTTTTCTACCAAAAATGCTCTAAAAGTGTCAATTTTCAATCGATTTAGGTAAAATTTTAGGGTAATGAACTTAAAACCATACTAAATGAAGATATGTGGTAAACAATACGATCCGCTCAGAAAAGTATAATTATTTCATCAAATGAAAAGTGACAAATTGCAAAAAGTGTATTAGACCAATATTTGTGTTCAGGACTGCTAAAAATGTTGGAAAACACTTTGTAATATGCTCAATAGCTGTAATAAATACGTTGTTATAAACTATACAACATGTTAATAAAAAAAAAATTTAGACAATCAGGGGAAAATGAACTGATTTTTTACATTTTGCCGCACAATATTATACACAATGTTCTTGGCACAGTAGCTTACTACATTGCGCGCAAGAGAACAAGACCTATCCAAAAGAAGTGTAATGTGGTAACTTGAAAAAGAAGTGAACGATCCCTTAGAAACAATTATAATAATAATAATTTGAATAAATTGTAATAAATACTTTTAGCGCGAGTTTTCAACCGACATTCAAGAGTTTTCTTGAAAATATCAAATTTTGTTTGTTTTGGTTTGATTTATTTTTTGAAAAACCATTTTTCGCAGCATATACACTTTTTCTATGTACATTCACATCAAAGGGTGTGAGCAAACCCCAGAAGCTTTTAAGTCCATCCTGCTCAAGGCCTAAGCGACAACAGACCACGGTACTACACGGTCCCAAAATTCTACCTGTTTTCTTGGTAAATCAATTTTCCCGGCGTCTGGGGTGTGCACACACTCCATGTACATCTCTAGGGTTAATGCCGCTAAAAATGGTAGTCATATAATATTATACGAGCACGACCATGCAAATCTAAAAGAAGCCGGCCCTGCTCCGTATGTTATAAAAAATTAGATATACATAAAAGTGAATTGAATTGAATTGAAATGGAGTGAGGTTGTAGTAACATGTTTGGTCTGAGAAGCCGGAATTAAGTTTGGGTAAATTTTCATTTATTAATATTTAATTGAATATAAACGGCACGTATAGGTCGATAATTTTATCGCAGCGTTGGAAATACTTGTAAATCACCAATAAACAAGTTAAGACATTAATAAGGCCGTTGCTTGACAGAAGAAAATGTAACTACGCATGAGATGTTTAACACTTAAAATAAGATTGATGACTCCATAATGAATTCGAGTTTCGCATTTCAGTTTCGTAACGAAGATCCATCTGTAGCTATAATTGGAGCTTAGCTAGATAATTGGAAGCAAGAAGATCCAATCATTTTAGAATGTTTCGAAAATACCTCTATATAGTTTGCATTTCATCTCACCTAGTAAAACTAAGCGCGCAATCTTTAATTATCTGTCGTAGCATTGTTTTCGCAGATAAAACCGACTCGAATTCAATTAGAGCAAAGCAAGCGACATATTTCTGCAACCCTACTTTTTCAGCTTTAAACCACAATATTAGGCATATTATTTTTTGTCAACACGCAGGCTTATATTCAAATCTCACTGGCTAGAGATTCAATAAAAATGCAAATTTAGAGAGTAGCAAAAGGGAGCATTTACACTTGTCGATAGGGCTCGTCAGAGTGGAGTTAAACTTTTGGATAGGCACCTCAGAGTCGTTCAGTGTTTTCATTAATTCAGAACATATCGCTCTACACACGTCGCCACCGAATTACTCACGAGGGATTTCGATCTGGCCAGTTTTAACCCCACAACGTACTTAAAGTTAATCGGATTAATTTGAAACGAACTGATATAGGTATTGTGATGCATACTCAAAAAGGCGGACAGATTGCTCCATTTACTAACACCCACCCCGACACATATTTAACATATTTATATTAGATTTATAATTGAAAAATTAACATATTTTTTAAATTTTATCCTGTTATTTAGAGTACCACTAAGCATCCGACTGGAATAATCGCTTACGACACGGAACCTTTATTGCTGCTAACTTAGCTATAAATGATCTTACTAACCTTGACTTGTGATTCTGTCATTCCTAATGCATATGCTAGTTTAGCTCGTTCCGGACCTGCCAGGTATTTCGTTTGTTCAAACGTTTTCTCTAACGCGAAAATTTGTTGCCCAGAAAAAGTAGGTCGTGTGTGTTTCTTCTTCGCATCTTTGTCTGGGCCTAATCCTCCGAGGCCTCCTTGATTAACTGCAAAAAATATACAACATTTTACATAGGGTTTATATTCGCTTTCATTCACAAACAATTTTACACCTACAGCAATACCACCTAATTGTCAATCAGACACGGCGAATTTATGGATTCAAGGGGTCGGTAGCACCCAAATTAAAAATTTTGCGCTACTATGCTACTGGGTTTAAATTGTCGCCGTTGAATCTGTCGAATCTATTTCTAACAAGACTAGGTTCCGTTTGTCCTACTTACCAGAGTTGTGTAAAGTACTTTTTGTATGTTTTAAGTACAAAGTACAAGTACTTCCCCAAAAATTTACTTACAAGTACTTGCTCTTCAAAATGTACTTTTTTTTGTTTTTTTTAAGTACTTAAGTACTTTTTTTTGTACTTATAAGTATATCTAAAAAGTACTTACAAGTACTTATGAGTACATCTAAAAAGTACTTACAAGTACTTACGAGTACTTTTTAGATGTACTTAAGTACTTTTTTTTTAGTTAAGTACATTTTGAAGAACACGTACTTGTAAGTAAATTTTTGTGGAAGTACTTGTACTTGGTACTTAGTACATACGAAAAGTACTTGACCCAACTCTGCTACTTACTATCTAATAATTATTATTATTCCCAACTGAAATAAATTTTTCCTCCAGTTGGTGCGTCAAAATCGTAGTTTCCAACCAATAGTAAGTCTAATTTCACTTAGTAGAAATTGTTTTCGGGAAAAATGTCACAAGGATCTGTTAAACGAGCCAATAAAGATAGAACCACTACAGTGCTTTGCATTCTGGAGTTGGAAGATGCCCATAAGAAGCTATATTAGGATGACTGGCTAGGCTAGGATTAGCCTCGACTGGAATACCGCACGATGAAGAAGACATCGAAAGAAGAAGGTCTGAAGAAATAGAGAATCCATCTGGTAAATGGATGATAATATAGAATTATAGTATATGGAATACTGAAAGCTTGTTGGACACTCGGAGAGAGAGATTGCAAACAGTGCTCTAAAGCAGTGTTTCCCAAATAGAGGTCCGCGGACCCCCAGGGGTCCGCGGCATGTTTATTGGGGGTCCGCGAACCCACGACATAAAAAGAAAAAAAATTAGGCAAATAGACAAAATTACTTTAACAATGAAATTTTGAGAATTAATGTTTGATTTGCCAACGGTGCTAACACATTAGACACATATGGCATGGCTTTATTTTTTATTTTTGTAACAAAACTGTTTCTGGGGGTCGCTTCATATTAAGGTCTAATTTTGGGGGTCCGTAATTTCGATACATTTGGGAAACACTGCTCTATAGGATTATCTCTTACCAAGGACGTCTACTCGTCTAAAACAATATAATTACATATACAGTAGCGCCACAACCCAGAGTGGGTTTTGGCTAACCACTTCATTTTATGAAGGGTTTTCAATGCAGATCACCTCGGTGGTTTGCCATTCTTTCTTGCTCTACTCGGCCTCAAACTAGGATTCTCTGGTTGGTAGCCAACGCACTTAAGCATCAGACCGTAACACAAGGTGACCACAAAAATTTGGACGAACATTTTTGTTTCAATATTTATTTAAACACAACAAAACAAAGAACAAATTAAATTTTCTGCAATTTTTTCTGCAACTATTCCAGGGATATTTTGTTCCATTCCTGGGACAAGAGTTGCTTCAACTATGTATTCCAAACTTTTAGGGAATTTTGCACAGTTTCTAACCTCTGAAATTGACCATAAGGTCAATCCATCTGGTCAAAATCAGATGGTAGATCTTGATTGATTTTGTCTATTTTTTTCTGAGAATTAGAGTTAATGCGATTCTTGGTTGTGTTTGGTTTCAACAAAAGCGTTGGATGAGCTAGTGAAGGTAGTCTATCATATCTAGCTAATATGATAGATCACGCGACTGATACCACTTAAACTCTTTTGATTTATCTATAATATTTGCCCGAAAATTTTTTTTCATAGGCGAAAGCGGAACTTGATCAAATGTAAGAAGCAATTCCAGTTTCATGGAACACTTTTCGCATTGGCAACCTTGGATTTTGTCGAATGATGTTGCAACTCCTGCAAATGTTAGCAGAGCAGTGTTTTTCCGGATCAATCCAAACTCTTTGAATCGTTTTATGGCGTCAGAAGTAGTTCGATTTGCAATTGCAAATAGCAATAAAATTTCTGTGCAACTTTTAGACCTCCAATCATGTTTTGTATTTTTCTTTTGTTTTCTGTTCTCTATTATTGGATGTTTTGGATAGAATTCAGCGTTTTTCGGGGAAAAAATCTTAATCCGATTTTTTGTGAAGAAAATCCAATAAACCGGAAAACAAAATTCGACAATTTTTTATGAAACTAAAGAGTATGGTTAGCCCAGTGGCAGAGAGATCGAATGCTTAGGTGAAAGTACCAAGTTCGACTCCAGACGGGAATGTAAATACTATCCCTTTCTCAAAGCAAGAGAAAGACAGAACTTAATGATAGAGCACTTCATTCGCAAGCTTTTAGTGAAACAGACAAAATTACATTTTTTTGGGTTTTCCTGTTTAGCTTGAATCTCAAATTAGGTTATTTCTCGGTGTTCGGTGGTCACGTTGGATTGATGTTTGACGGCGTTGTGCCAAAACCAACGATTTGAGGTTAGAAATATTTCAAATGCAATGTTTTGGCGAAAACATTAATTTGATCAAATTAAGTAAGCGAACTGATAAAGCAATAAACAAAAGCATTTGTAGCTATGTAAAAGTAAGATGTAATAATACTTATTGTTAGTAATTATTACTTAGTGCAAATAAAAGGGGAGAACGTTTATGTTGTAATAAAATCAAAAATATCAATACAGAAGCTTACTGAACCCTAAAAGTTAATTGAGTTTGATAAAAGAATCACCCCAGATATTGTAATGTTCCATACTCAATTGAGCAGAAATAATTTCATTTATACAAAAATATTTAACGTTTAGAACATTTTCAAAATCTTTTCAGTTTGCTAAATCTAAATTATCACCAAGCGGTTTGTTCGTCGTGCGGCGTAGAAAAGTGTCTTTTTTTATTTGTCTAAATTCTTTGAAATATGCTAAACGTAATTTATTTATTTAAATATGTTAAACCCTAATAAATGCTAATTTATTAAAATTTACAACATTTATCCGTCAGATCAAAATTGAGTTAATAATTTTATAATTCGACTTGTATTTTTAGTCCAACATAAAATTTGTAAATATAACAAATTATTAGATAGGAAAATTTTTTGATAATAAAGCAAAAAATTTTGTAATACAGAAAAAAAACATTCCAGATAAATTTGAAAATGTAGATTAACGTGGAATCCAAACCACAACACAAATAATTCTATAGTAGCTAGGAAGTGAGCTCACGATTATTGAACTCGAAGTTCAACTTCCTTGCCCTACACCAAACTATGTATACTAGACAACTACATACAATGAATTTGTATGTCAAGGTCAAACGTAATCAAAACAAGGATTTTTTTGATTCAAAAAATTCAAAATTAGTTAATATTAAATTTTGACGAAAGAATATTTTCTCCGTGGAAAATAACACTCGAATGCATCGTCGTCAAAATAATACAAATTTTTATTTTATTCAAATCTATTTTTTTGCCAAATCATTAATTTTAGGATAAACCGGATAGTTCAGAATAAACCCGCATTAAATTATATTAGTGGCGTAGTGTGGTCTAAAGAGTGCGAAGAGACAGCCTGTTTCTTTTGATGTAAATTTAGTAACAATTGTATAGGAGGGGATACCAAAAGTCTATATGAGAGGTTAGGGCGAGCACCCCACTGGATAGCGTAATGTTATTCCACTGCAGTATTAAAAATTATGTGTAGATAATTCAATATTCCCAAAAACGTCGTAAGGCAAAAAATTGGAGAGAGACCTTGGCAGAAAATTTTGATAGTTTTGGAAGACAGACAAAACGTAGTAATCTTACTTCGAAGCCAGGTGAAGTAAGATATTTATTTCGATCTTCTCGTAGAGGGAACTTGGGAAGTACTTGATCAATTTTTTTTGTTTAGAACAAATTTTCTGGAAGATAAATTGCCCCCTCCCCCAAGCAAAATCCTGTATTCGCGCCTGGTCTTATGCATACGGAAGAAGGGAAAGAAACGGCAAAGACCACATTTTTACCGCACATTTCTCACTTGGAACTTCCAAATATTTCCTTACATTTTCTGCCTTCCCACATCTCCTTACTCATCGGTTTATTGATAAAAGAAAGAAAAAAAGAAAAATTGGCCGAAATAATTTTGATAATATGAACAGGATCGGGTCCAAGGGCACAGATAGCTTAAGCGGAATCAAATGCAATAAATGAGTTTTATATACTTGAATTAAATAATCAAAAACATTTAAACAATTTTAATTGACCTTATACTGATAGTAAAATTACAGTGAATGTAATTTAATCGAAGATAATATGTATATAAATAAATATGTTTCTATAACAGAAAGAGACATTCCAAAGAAACACCTAACGTTCAGGACCGCATTAAGTATTATGGAATAAACAAACTACCAAATAAAAATTACAAATTATAAATAAATAATAAAAACTATTCTTATTTTTGGGTACCAGTCCCGACCACCGGTCTTCGTCAGCACAATCCTATTAAAATTTTTTCAAATATTAATAGGTTTGTGTTGGGAAAAACTGGTGGTCAGTGGCGGAACTAGAAGCTATAGGGAGCCCAAATAGGCCCAAATGCATTCTCGAAACTGGATAATTTTTGGAGTGGCCAAAAAATTGAAGTTCAATGGTCGAAACTAGTTCACAAAATTATAAATACAATTAACTTAAGAAAAGTATTTTTATTATTTATTTATCATTGTAATATTCGTCTTAACGTATGGATGCGAAACATGGATACCAAGAGAAGAATCAAAAATACAAGTAGCCGAAATGACATTCATGAGAAGGTCTAAGGGCTGCACAAGAATGGATCGAATAAGAAATGAAGATAGTCGCGATGAATTGCAGATCTTCTCCGTTAATCAGAAAATTTCAGAGTACAGAGAAAACAGGCAAACACTGCCTATACCTTGAAAAGAAGAAGAAAAAAAGAATAATAATAAAAAAATCTTAATGAAATTACGTATACGAGGACGTATAATATGAAACATACGGTACTTAGATATGCTAATGATATGGAAATTCTAAAAGTTTTCGAGTTGTAGCTAATGAAAAATTTAATATTAATAAAAATTAAATTAATAATTTTGTTATCGGACTTATTGCAGTCATTGTATTGACTTTTAGAATAAAGTTTTAAACTAGAGGCTGGCAATCCTGAAACAATATTTCCAGTAGTTGGTAGAATGCACATAATACAATTGTTTTGTCATCTCCAACTTTTCAAGTTTGATTGTTAGACAAATAAATTTAAGGTTAAAAGTAGTAAATTTGCCAGATATAGCACATTCCTATCTAATAAAGTCGGAAAAGTGGACTATCGGAGCTAAAAGTAAGAAAATTCTAAGTTTGATTCCCAATGGGCTAAAAACTATTAGTTATTTTCTTGTCGTTTACTTCAGGATGTGTTTCGTCAAATTTAAATTTTATAAGGTGGAAATTTAATAAAACGAAATTAAAATAAGTTTGTGAAATTTTCCCTTTAAAGATGCATAATACTCGTTGATAAAACATTTGGTGTCATCGTGGATTCTGTTTAATCCTAACAATAAAAAACCAATTGGCGCGAAAACTGTGTAATACGCGTTTTATATGGGTTGACTGATGCAAATTTAGTTAATAATCGTTATCTAAGCGATTTTTAGGACTAAATTAGAGCAATAAAATTGTTATGCGGTTGACGTGAATAGAAATTAGAATTAAAAGATATTATATTCATTTAAAAATTGATTCATGCAAATTTTGTATATGCAAATGTAAAAAACGAATTAGCCGATATTTTATGACGTGTATTTAACGTCATTAAAAGTTATAAAATTGACGTTTGACACATTGTCAATGCTGTCAAATTGTCAAGTTTATTTAACCAAAAAATTTAAGTATCTACTTAATTTAAAAATTTATCAGTTTTTCCATTACTTGATGATCGTTTTTTAACAAGAAATGTAATTGGTCTTAGCAAATGACGGTATCAAAAGAACAAAAATGTGACCGGAATATTGAATTTAGTCAGAAAATCAGTACCTCATGTGAATTTCTTTATCTCACTCTTTCAGCACGTGTTACACAAAACGAGGGCTATACTATAAAGCTAGCTTTTCGCCACCCACAGGAATATATTTGAAGAGTATCTTGCTTGGATTGTGACAGGATGTTTTTGGTATAATATGATGACTTTTATTACAATTTTCTTGTACGAAGCTTACTCTATCGTATACTTTTTATTTCCTTATTTATTCAACATAAAATAATAAAAATAATTATTTTCTTTCTCCTATTCACACAATACTGTTTTCTATAATCTATTTAAATAAGGTACAAAGGTACACGAAATTTTTATCGATCCTACCAAATGTATAATGGAAGTTGCCCGAATACAATCATGACCAGTTGCACCTTAAATCATCTGTCACACATCACCCTCTACAAATGCATCCCTGTTTAATTATAATTAACCATAGTAAATTATAATTATATTAAACATTTATTTCATATGTTAATTTCTACAAACATCATTTTTCAGAAGGTTTTATAATCGTTAAACGACAGACGGTGTTCATAACCTTAAAGTTCATAAATTAAAGTTATAGCCAATTTTACTTGAAAGAATTTTCTTGCCTTTGTTCGTTTTTCAAAATACGGCGCAGATACAGAAAACCTACAACCAAGTCCATCCATACCATCGGGCTAAAGAACTCTAGGCGAAAAACGTTCGCAAACATTGCAGTTTGGACAGTATTCCGTACACAAATAGCAAATTGGTAAGTTTTCGGGCAAAATCCTGTCCAAATTCGAACGTTGCTGCAACGTTTGCTCGGATCGGCGCGATAGTCTGGTTGCTCCTTAAGTTGTTCAACTTCAGAGTACCCAAAGCACCGCCTCGCAGTTTCAAATTTTGGCTAAAATTTTTGAAATACGCTTTTTAGTTCAGTTAACAAAAGTATTATTTAAAATTATTAAAAAATCTGTGAAAAAGAATTTGTCGTCCTATCCAGGTTTTAGTGGCTATTGCCTCAACCGAGTTTTTGCTGCTACAACAAATAACAAATTTTTTTCTGTTCTGTTTGTTGTAGCAGCAAATAAATTCTGCTGAGGCTATAACTGCAAAGCTTTATTTTTCCCAGTCCGGCCAAATGACTAAACACTTACTTGAAATATTTAAAAAAATTTAATTCAATTGTACCGACGTTACACGACGTTAGCAACTAAAATACTTTAGATAGCGCTATTTTTTCATGTAATTGTAGAGTTTTCAACAATAATTAGAGAACAAAATATCAAACATTAGGTATCTTTAACAGCGGACAAAAAATTAAAAGGAATTAAGAAATATATATTTGTTTCCCTATGATCGGGTGTAAGATCGGTTACTCGGAGAAAAATTTATGTATGATTTTCCAACATGGGTTACTATCGGTGACGTCACATTACAGAAATTCCCACTTGGTTAGGTCAAAAAATGAGAGAACATTAACATCTACTCTTCGGTGACAGAACTCTGCCCTACTCAAAAGTAGTAAAATAAAAATTTTCCAGATTTTAAGAACGAGTGCACTACTGATCAGATATTGAGAGACAACAGATATAAGAAATACATGATAGTGTTGAGTTGAAAACTCTATGCTAAATGCCTATCTGTTGGCCCCAGGTGACATTGTAAATGACTGAAATATTTACCCTCCTGTTAGAGGCTGGGAGTTTCACTTTTAAATATTTACTAAAGCAAAGTTTTTAAAATTAGTTTTTCCGATGAATTGTCAAATATTTAACTCTAATATTAATCGTTCCTATCTGTATTTTCCTCAACATTTTTCAAAGCAAGTTCCGGTTTACGATTTTGTCAAAATTAATATTTTAGAGGTTGGTGAGGTAGTATTGGTAGAATTGAACCCACAGCGTGGATTTGCTATATTCCTTGAAGTCAAACCCAAACATTTATCCCTGTTTTGAAATAATATTATTTTAGTTATCTTCATATTTGTTCAAATTAAGCATTTTTACAATTTGAAAAATTGAAGGAATAAATAATAAGAAGTAGATTTTTCTGAGCGTATTTTGAGGTATTAAATTGCTATCTTCTCAGGCGCGATTCAACCTCACGTTAGACTTGAGATGCCCTGCGCCTAATAATAAACAACTTTGTTTTCTCTTATCAAGTGTATCAAGTCTCGCATAAGTGGGAGGTGCGATACAAGATATAATAGGTTCGACACTAAAAAATTATTGATTTCGTTTATTCAATTTTGTGTTATCTGTTATTTACTGATTTATTTATTTTTGTGTGTATCATCCCTCCCTGCTTATTATGTATCAAACTTCCTAGTTTGTAATTTTGTTTGTAATAAATGTAATTTTGCTGTGTTCTTAATATAAGTTCCTTTCTAATCCCTTTAAATTTTTAAGTCAAATTAGCCAAGTTGGATAGGTTGGTAATTTTAATGAGAAGATGTGTAATAAATTAATTGTAAATTATAATACCTATAACATAATTTTAAAACAATAAACGCGAAATTTGAATAGAACATTTTTAAATGTTCTCCCATTGAAAGTATATCTTGAAATCTAAATTATATTGTCTATATTATTGCGTTATTCTCAGTTTCCATATAAAGCGTTTATTAAATTTTCGTAATATTCAAATTGAAAATCAATATACCTTACTAGTATATATAGCTTTATGATATAAAGACATACCCACTATAGGTTTATACCATTAACGAGTTATTCAAATTGCAAAATAGAATAATTAAGAAGTATGTAATAGAAAAGATGTGAAAATGTTGAAACTAAATAAAAACGTTAAAAAAATGTGGAGGTCTGTAAGGTATAGAGAATATTTTTTTACAACATTCCTATTTTTATATCGCAAAGATTTTACAAGGAACAGGCCAGATGTCTATATAATAATCTATATATGCTGACAACGCAAGATGTAGCGGAAGATGGGGCCTTTGGGACATATAAGCTCAGAACAAATTCAATAATGCATCTATAGCCCCGATCCAAGCATCTTATGGTGCTGATATTCACGATAGAAGCGTGTTCTACAATGCGAGAACAGTGAACACTTCTTCTTAAATCATAAACGATCGATGTTCTTTTCTACAAATTGTTATTTCTGAATAATATAATTGTCTCACTTTTCGTGAAAATAAAATCAAGAAATTATTCATGCGTTTTGTTACAAACATGTACCAAAATGAAAGCTATAACGAGTAGTATAAGTGTGTGCAAGCATTTAGATAACAAAGATGGGGCGATGCTAAAGTGGATAATCTCTTGATCCTGTTATCTAGAGATATAATTATTCTAACAGGGTGTCTTGTTTAAAACAGCTTGCTCGATCGCCGCGGCGGCTGCGCCCCCGCGATTCTGACACGCGTTGCTAGGTAACCACCTCGGAAAACCACAGAAATACTGCTACAATGTAGATACTTGTACTACACGACACGCACAACACTTCTCCAGTAAACAGAAGATGGATCATCATGATAGCAATCTCCCATTTCAACATTCTAGTTTGCATAACAAATTTATTTCATGTCTGATTGATGAAAATGATTCTTGCAGCTATCTCTAATTATGTACTGACAATGAGCTGTTTACATTCACTAATAAATCTTTATTCAATTACATTCAACAATTTTTTTTTTTTTCAAAATAATTAAAAACAACAACAAAAATGTTCCTCCAAACTTTATTAGTTAATAATACATTCGAGAAGTTTTAAAAGCTATTAAACGTATATATGTATATATTCACGGATTTCATGCCAAAATTTTGTTACTACATAAACAAATGTTTAGCAACTTATCAATTTATTACTTAGACGTGAAATAATGCGGTTGTGGTAGATATTGTGGTCGAAACTGCAACTGCATACAAAAAGTTCTAGTTTTGTTTTATACGGATTAAGTTTAAACTGAATTACATATTATCGATGTTTTTGAATGAAAAACCTAGTGACTAGGGTGCAAAATGGCTTTTTGTTTCTATTGATAGAGCGATTGATACATAAGTAACAGCATTTCAAAAAATAATGTTGTTTTACACTTTGGCGTAGGGAAAGTGGATTGCGATAATAAGCATAAGTGTAATGTCTACATGTAATGCTTCGCAGGAGCCATCTTTAAATTATAGGTTACAATGACTACGATGACTAATGGCTGGCAAGGGGTAATTTTCCCCTTGAAAACCGCCCTTGAAATTGCCGTTCTAAATAAATTTTTAATATAGAAATTTTTGTAGACAAAAACTCTACCATTGGTAATATGTTTACTATTGCAAATATATTAATATGCATTAATACAATATAATAAAAAAATTTTGATTATACACGTTGGTACGTAATAATAAACCACTGCGTTATAACTATTAATCGAAGTGGTAACTGAATGGATAATATATTAGCAATAACTATACTTCCTGTATGTTTAACTACTACTATACGTAGTATATTATATATGTACAAATACAGTATTATATAAAAAATACATAAGTAAAGCATTATATCATTCATTCATCTACTATAGTGATAATATATTTATTGGTATTTTACATACATATGTAGGTATATTCAACATACATTAGTATATATAATATAGTATCTATAATAGCATATTATATTATTTTAGTATAATGAGTTATTTTGAGAAGGATTATAATATTTATATAATTAGGATGATTTACTATGTAGGTAAATAAAATTTCATGATATAATATGTTTGCTATTGCAATATATTATAAATTTTAATATAGATCACATAATAGAATACTATAATAGTATATAGAGACAATAGCAATACTATATCTATGAACTGCATATATTTAAAAATATAATTTGAAATTGTTACATGGTGTCAGGTGAGACAAATTTTGTTATAATTAAATAAAAAATGACAGTAGGTATATGTAACGGTTAAATGTGTTTGGCAATAGACTTAAAAATTAAAAATTAAAAATTAATATTTGTAGATGTTGCAATGGAAAATGTTTTAATCTCGTTTAAATCGGACAACTAATTAAACATTTAATACTAGTGGTACTCAGATTTGGGATTATTGTTTGACGCATAAACTCATAAACACGTTTGAGTATTAACTGATTAAATTGCAACACCTTATTGAAGTGCGGTCATAATATTGTGTAGAGTGGTAAAACAAGTAATTCGAAATAATGTTTTCTGGGGTTTATACTGATTTAATATTTGTTAATAAAATAAGAAAAGTTTGTAAGGTAGTAATACTTTTAGTGGGCAAATAACTGCAAATGTACAATGTAGGGATACAAAATATACAAAGAAAACTAAAACAACCCCTAAAACATCGGCGGCTGCGGAAAGCCGTAAAAGCGGGACCCACAAAAGCCTGACAGACCGTTAAATGTAGTAGCTATGAACAACTAATTCACTACTACAGTCTTCAATTAGCAAAGTTGGCTGTTATTATGCCCTAGCTTTCATAAGGGCTATCATGATGACGACTTATGGTGTAGCACTTGTACTATATGCATTATTTTAAATGTCTTGCTACTTCCAGATGTCTTCATTAACCACACATAATAAAAATAAACTTTTTATTTTATTTTACTTATTTACAACTTTCTGTATTCCAACTTTAACCAACATTAATTAACTAAAAATTTAAACACCCACTCCTGACACCAATTCTCACTTTATTGGTTATGAGTACATACAAAACTTTATTGCAAAATTTTGGGCTTGCATTCCATGTAAATGTTTCGTTGTATTTATGCAATTTCATCAGTTTAATGTTATATATGTGACGGTAATTCATAACTTGAAACTTTTTTGGCAATGATATATCTTTTGAGTTAGGAAAAGCTATTTTTTGTTTGTATATCACAGTTTATTTTGTAAGTAATCAATTGTGGATGTTATTATAGACACGACAATAAATAACTTGGGGCAAAATCGGTACAAACAAAATGTTTGTATAAGAAATTGTACGGTTCGTTAGTTACAAGTGAGCCTGATTATACTTTGTCGAAGCCAATGGCCATATTATTTCGATATCTTTGTTTATTTGTGACAAAGATGTTGTTGGCAAAAGAAATTGAGGTCTAGGTAAAATTGGATCGATGCAATTAAACGGCAAATTATATTTATTACATACATACACACGTCCGTCGTCCGTCCTGTGTATAATTCAACATTATTTGGTGTTTTTTATTACTATAAAGCGGATTAGGATAAACATGAAAATATAGGGTTAAAGTTAGACGGGAGCGATCGGATCTTGGTAATTAATGTCGGGGTTTGTTTGATTTGCCAAGTTAATAACGCCATGACCAGATGGCGCCAAACAAATAACACATACGTCACCGGCCATTACGTATCCGCTGCTATGGAATCAACATTTGGTACAAGCAGCTAGTTTCAAACTATATTCCTGATTGCCCGCAATCACCTAGTCTTGTACATAACGTATATTGTGATATATGATGTAATAATGCTTCAAACATATGTGACTATTGCGATAACAAAATTAGTATTGATATCAAGTAATCAACTCATGCTAGACAAAAGTAATGAAGAAACCCATATGTATAATGTTGTACCGATGATTAATTCTGTTTAAAGCAAACATAATAATAATAACATATGATCAATCACTAATTCTTTCAAAGCCTCTCGGTCGTTTATCTAGACATTTAATTTAATTATCATGAACAGCATATGCATATTATTTATATCAACATGCGGTTGAACCTCAGACTTCCGAGTCGAAGAAAAATTGAAAAGTTTGGTTATGTTTACAATTCACCATCTTTTGTTTATTCTAAATAATAATTAACTTGAAAATTTAATTCTTTATTCTATTTAGTAAACATAGATAGATAGCTTAGATTAAATCACTTAAAAATATAATAATATAATAGTCATACGAGTATATACTTGAACGTCTATCTATTAGCAGATGCTATTTACATGTGTAATACCCAACAAATTAATTTTATAACCTATGTAATAAAGCACGGCTTTGATAAGACTAATAATACCGATATCTATTAGTTACTATAGGTAATAATATTATTAAATCAAATAAATAGCCAATATCGAAATTATCTGCAATTATAACAAATTGCAATAGCTTCAATAACCGGCTTAAGGAATTACCTACTATCTCATAGTTAATAATATCGATATTAATATTAATTGTAATAATGTAACTACTTCATGACTTTAATAAACTTCCAAATAAATTTTCTTGTTTTCAAAGAATTTTTTAAAATGTTTTCTCTAACTTTCGAATTTAAACATTCTGAATTGTTTCACTCTTTCACGTGTTTAATTTAATGTCTTCGATATTACCAATTAAGTAATAAAATTAACACCGTTAAAATTACAGAGACGAAAAAAAATTATATTGTGGCAATGACTATTAAAATTTTGTAGTTAAACACAACAATTGTGTTGTAAACATCTGTTTGCTCGTTTTACTAGAACCAAATCGTTCGTTCTTAATTCGAAAATGTTTACATGGGATAGGATAAACAGGAGAACAAATATCGGTTTGCCTCAAGGTAAGACACTAACATTTTGCGGCATTATTATTTGATCTGCACCCTATCATAATACCATTACGCCCTCAATGCAAATGCATAACTACAAAGCAAAAAAAAATTGTAATGCTAAATCAACTCACCGGAATTAATACTAAATCGTTCTCTCCAAGCCAGTGGGTTTGCAACGAGTCCTTGAATACCCGGCCAATATATTCCTGGTGTATTTCTCCCGAGTTCCACCGGTTTATTAACAGAGTTTGTTGCATGATGGTGAAAAAAAGCAGCGGCGGCAATATTAAATCTTTGTAGACCCGAGTTAGACGCCGATTGTGAACTGTTTGATGCCATACTTAAGGGATTTTGTGAAAAACTTAAATTATGAGGAAAATGAAAATTTCCTGTTGTAACTTGCGACGGTCTAGACAAAATGTGATCTATTCCGTGAGGATTAGCTCCTTGTGAATTCGCGTTTGACGTTGCTCCTAAAGGACTACGCGACGTTAAGCCGGAGCGTTCTACATGAACACTTGTACGCTCCAGCAATACGTCTACGTCGTGTTTATCCTGAGCAAGCATTAGATGATTGGGACTATGGTGAGGTTGCTGATGCTGATGATGAACTTTCATCTCTGTCATAGAATGAAGTGCTGCTAACGGTGCCGCTAACATATTACGATGCTCCAAATTAAGGAAATTTAGGTTTTGTTGACTAGCAAATTCCAACATTTTGGATACTGGAGGAGGTGGCGTGACGGACACTTCTGAACGATCGCTAGACGCGTCACTATGCTGTGTCATGGCTACGGGAGACGCCGTGGTGTCGAATTAAGACGCGAACAAGCCGCGTCGACCGTTTTACGGAATATCACAACACGTGACCGGCACTGCACATCACAATCACTCACCACGTGGAATACTGTCAAGGGTTGTTGTAAGAATGAACGTTAACCAAGTATCTCATGAAACTCCGGTGAAATGGAAGGCGGTAGCGTGGTGCTGAAGTGGGGATGGTGCTGTCTATGAACTCAAGTGCATGTTAAATAAGTGCTACTGTTAAAGCTCATTATTGTGGCCTCTATGGCAAAGGACATTGAGTATTTCTATGCGTGTTACAGATAGATGCTTGACTACACTACGTTTTATTTTTAAGTGAGATTAATGTTTTTTTCATTGGTCCGAAGGAGGATCGCCACTTTAAGCTAGTAACACTGATTGGTGACGGAGTTTTGCATCGGAACCGCCCGCCATTGGCTCAGGGTACGCCCCATCCCTACCGAAGTCGCATTATCGCAGTATACATGAGACTCAATCTGTACGAAGGTATTTTAGCAGCATAAATACTTACGTTAGTGGGTAGAAACAAGGTTTGAGTTTCTTTTGAAATTTGTAACGCTAGATAAATTGACTATGCGATTTTTCGCATTAACTTCACTTAACGATACGAAAAACTTTTATACCGCCAAGTGTGCACATAGCTTTAGAAAATGAGATTCTCTTAATAAAAATATAATTACCGCAAGGGATTATTTTTATTTTAATTTCTGGGTTATAATTTCCTATTACCTATTCATAATTTTTTTATAAAAATGTCCTGCGATATCGTATAGAGTGCTAGTAACTTTAATATTACTTGGAGAGGGGATCTAGTGGGTACTTGCTAACTGAAGATAGAGCTACTTTGCATATCATTAATCTTAATTAAAGCCGCATTTAGATATTTTCTATGAACGTCGGTGTCTATTTGAACCATGTTTCTTGAAAAGACGCATTATTTAATAGTTCCTCCTAAAAACATCGTAATTGACTGTGTTTTTAATTTACACCCAAACTAAAGCTTAATTTAAATTCTCCTGCTTTTTATTCTTATAAAAATTATAATTAATTATAATTTATTGTCAAGGCAAATTTTACCATTTCAGTTTACTCTAACTAATATTATACAATGTAGGTATACCCATAGCAAATTAGGTTTTTCAAAATATAGGTAAGTAGGTAAGAGGAATTACAAAAGAAACTGGAAGCACACTGGGTATTGTACGGTATAATATCTATCAATTTGTAGGTAAATTGTATACTATAGATTCTCGTACAAAGATCCCCTATCCTGAGAATACAACAATAATATTTTAAGCAATCAAATTCATTTTACGATATAACTAAATACTGAAAAAATGGCTAAGTACGTAATTATTATTGACGCAACAATGTTTTTTCTGGGTGTAAGAAAAATTATTCTAAAAGATGGTAGGTACCTACTAACTTCATCATTTAAGTAACATATTATTTATAAACTTGAAAAAGTATTTTCGTCCATCACTTATAATTAAGGCCCGGATTTCTAGGCACTGAAAACTTTCAAAATAAGCAGGCAAATAGGCATACAAAAATTAGATTATAGGCACTAATAGGCAGTCCAAAATAAAAAATTAAATTATTAAAATAAAAAAAATACGTCACAAAAAGTAACAGGAGCATATTTAAAATCTGGAGCCATCTAAGCTTCCAATTTTATTTGGGAGACTATTGGAATCTCCAGATAATACTTTGCTAATTTGCATTAAATCCGAGTAGCCCAGATTTTTCACCAAAAGAACATCCAATCGTGCAGAAATAAGTTTTACAATCTTACCCGGAGCTTCTTTCAATTGTTGTTGCAAATTTTCAAATTTGCTAATATTGGTATGCAATGCTTCTCTCTTAGTTTCTTAGCTCTTAGGAAGATAATCTTTACTAAATTTTTCTCTGAATTAGAAGCCTGAAACGCCTCTTGTGCTTTCTCTATGCAGTCTGCAGTATTAAAATCAATAAAACTATCCATGACTTTTCTTACATTTTCGAAATTTTTATGGTAAAACACTGCAGCCCAGATCCATGTGGCTCATCTCGTCAGCACAAGCTTTGGAGGTAATGGAATACAGTGAGTAACGAACATATCCGGACACTCCTATGTTGACAATGTAAATTGCACATTTAGAAACCGTATTTTGACCTATAAAAATTGCCTTTACAGCAAAACCTTCTGGACATTTTTTGTTAAAAATTTCATAGTCTTC
This sequence comes from Cantharis nigra, assembly GCA_958510845.1. Taxonomy (NCBI): domain Eukaryota; kingdom Metazoa; phylum Arthropoda; class Insecta; order Coleoptera; family Cantharidae; genus Cantharis; species Cantharis nigra. The sequence continues at coordinate 5,030,149 of OY294034.1, read as the reverse complement.
AATTTTGTACCTATACATTTTTTTATTTTGTCACCCCGTTCTTAACTGACAGCGACTTAAGCAAGACTGTAAAATACAAAATATATTTCCATTTCTGAATTATATTCCATGGTTAAAATTAAAAAATAATTGAAATAAATATTCATTTAAGCATGTTATAGGATAAAATCAATTGAGAAAAGCCATTTAGGTGCAATTTACGAAAAAAGGCACTAAATGTAGAAAATAGGCATTTTAGGCATTTTAAAGAGCGGTTTAAAATGATCGCAAAGTCGCAAAATACATTTTGATGCAAAAAGAATTTTAAAGCCTGTACTGAATCAAAAAAGGCAAATGCCTAGAAATCCGGGCTTTACTTATAATAATTATGTAACCTTTTCGGGGTTTTGGATCAGGATAATATTAAATCAATGTTATATATTAACTTGTCGACGTTTCGCCCAGCTTTTTGTGGGCTTCTTCAGGAATAAAATGTTTCTATTAGCAAACAATACAATTAATGCAATAAAATCTGGGGAAACGTCAATAATATACATTGTTTTAATTATCCTGGTCCAGATCCCGAAAAATTTACATAATTATTATATTATTTATATTATTATACGAATTGTGTAGTAATGGCTTAAGAACTTGATATTTCTTAACAGCACATTCTGAAAACTATTTTTGTAAACAGGTCTAAACAGTGGTGGATCTACGCTGAAGCTAATTCAGCGGAAATTTCTGGCCCCTTATCTGGATAACTCACTTGAGTTAGTTTGAAAAAAACAGCTGTTGGTTGGGTTTTGGCAGTTTTTGCTTACGTGTATTTGACGTGTATGAAGATAGACCTACGGCCAACCGTGAAATCGGAACCACGGTGAAATAATCTGGAAAAGCCTTTGGGGCTGATGGGACATAAAAATTATATATCAAATTCCTATGTTCTAATTTCGAAGAAAATAACTTTGACTCTGTTTTTAAAAACATATTTTATAATTAATATTTTTTATTCTTTTCTATTTCTTTATTAATTATTTCTTTATATTGTTCTTTCGTTTACATTAATGAATGCAATAATTTCTATTATAGTCCATTTGTCCATTTAGAGATCTAATCCTGCTACAGAAAACGTAAAAAATTTACTATTCTTTGAATTTTACTAGAAGGAATGTCACTTAATATTGATCCAAAAGTCCATTTTTTAAATTATCAATTGAGACATTACAAGCAATAAAATTAGTTAATTAATCTTGTCTAACGTTTCACCGTCTTTTGCGACTTCTTCAGGAAGTCAAGAACTAAAAAAAGTTTTTATTTAACCGAAAATCTTAGAATACAAATTTATTTCACTTTTAATTTAGCAAATTAACAAATAAAGCACCAAGAAGTAGAACTTTTAAGGGATGAATAGATACCGCATAAGAAGGATAGAGATGTTAACCGCAATCAATCTACATAAGAAAAGAATATAGCCCGAAATACCTTGAAACTGTAAGCAAAACTTTAAAATTAAATTAATTTGATATTTATTTTGCTTTGCGATCGATTATTCACAATTTAAACTGATTATAGCCTGGTGCTGAAGTACGTCGACTGCTAAACCGAGATCTCCAGTTTATCCCTGGCGGAGTACGCGAACTTTATTGTGATCGTTTTTTCTCTTAAAGCCTTAAGGTAATAACACTTCTATGAAGAGAAGATATGCTACTAAGAAATAGAGAGAAATTATAATTTACTTAATTAAATTAATTAAATTACCCCAATTTTGTAATTTCATGTTTTTCTCTAAAAACATGTGAAATTACCTTGAAAATAGAAGTATTAAGTATTACCATAAGGTAAATTTTCCCTATAATTGGTAGCCGGAAGGTTGGGAGGGGAAAATTACCCCGTAATTTTTACAGTGCAAGTAAATATTACAAGGGGTAAATATCTCAAAATAATTTTGTACCCAGGATTCTGAATTCCAATGATTTCCATGGAATTCCAAAGATTCTCAAAGAATTTTAATGATTTCCAACAAGGGAAAAAAACAAGCAAAGGAAAATTTGAGGAAGTCCCAGGAAGTCTTAACAAACAGAAAATCCAAGGGAATCTTAAGAATACTATAGTGCTTTTTTGAGATTTCTTAAAATATCTTAGAATTTTCTACATTTTCTCGGATTTCTCATTTCTTAGAATTTCTTATTAACCCGAAATTTACTAGAAGTTTCTGAAATTTCTTTGGATTTTAAAGATTTCCTAGAATTGGATTTTCTTGAATGTTTCTTTTTTCTAGATTTCTTGAGAAAATTTCGTTTCCTTAAATTGTCTTCTTCCTCAAGATTTTCTTAAATTTCGTAACATTTTCATGGATTTCTTGAAATTTTCTAAGATTCTAAAACTCTTTGAGATTTTGTGGTATTTCCCAGAATATCTTCAGACTTTTCTTCACTAGTACACCGGAGTTTTCTAACGATTTCTCCCTAGGTTGTTGCTGGGAAACCGAGGGGAAATCGTGATAAGATGAGCTTCATTTTTTTAGCTTTTTAAATTTTCTGAGATTTCTTTGACCTTCCTAAAATATTCTGAGTAATGAATATTCTAAATTTCCTCGTATTTCCAATTTTCAAAATTTGCCTGATAAGGGCGGCTGGACGAAGGGAGGATAACGGTGTATCTAACCCCCTGCAGATGACAAAAACTAACAAAATCATCTAAATTTTTTTTTAATTCCAAAAATATATTCATTTACCCTTTTCTCGCCAGCCTCATTTACCCCCTACATGAACTTTGCCTTGATCCGCCCTTGATTTTCAAACCAGTTTCAATCTAAAGAATTTCTATGATTTCCAAGGAAAAACTTCCAACGGAATTCCAAATAAGTGTTTTTGCCATTCGCATTTAACGTCGATTCTGAACAGCAGAAACAGCAAGAATGATGTTGCCAGCACCTTGTGAGGTAAATATGATCATCCAATGATCTGACGCTCTAACTACCAGCCTACGACAATACCATTCTTATGGTCTCATCATAAATATATGTAGATATATTTTCAATTCATAAGTTTCACTACGATTTTTGCTGATTATAGTTTTTAAATTATTGTAATAGTTAAAAATCATTAATGTTCCAATGTTCCCAATCCTACAAAAATACGTACTATATCGGAGCCAATGCGAACACAATTAATTATTTTAGGTTGGCGTAACATCACTCCAGAATGTAAACAGTACATGTTTGTTATTTGTCAATTCATGTAAGTCAAAATAAAGTTCTATATACTCATCAACACGTAAAATTGTAGTTGGAAAAAAGCTCTTCTATAAGCTGACAAGATCAGTATGTGCCAAATTGTAAATGCATTTGCATTGTCTCGTTTCTCTGCTCTGCGTATTTCTTCAAATTGTTTTTTAACGATTTACGATATTTTCAAATTATTTATTTCTCCCTTCCAAACGGTGGTCACCCTTCTGCCACACATTTTAGGAGAAATTTACCTTTATGTGTACTTATCGGGATAATTTTACATTTTTTTAGGGAAAAACGCGAAATTACACAATTTTTAGTGTAAATTTACCCTTATAATCCTGGTAATTTTCACAAATATGTTGAATTTTACAGAAATATAAGGTAGTAATAACTGTACAACTTTGTAGAACATTTCACCACTGATAAGTTTCCCTCTTCCATCGGTGACCACTTTTCTGTCGCTAATTTTAAGGGTGATTTACCCTAAGGTCTACTTAATACTTATATTTTCGGGGTAATTTTGCATTTTTTAAAAATTAAACATTTTTAAATTACAAGTAAAATTACACCAATTTTTTACAGTGTATAATTGGTAAATTACAACCGGAACACAGCTGAGCATTCGGCGTGACCGCAGAGTAGCAGCAGAGCGGTTACGGCCGGCATCAGCGACAAGTGCACCTAAAGGGCAATGCTGTACTTCAATTGCATGGTCTATCAAACCACATAACAGATATTGGGCTAGTTTACACTGAGAGATGAAGTAGTGACCTGACCTATCTTTTCACCTAAGCCTTATCCTATCTACTACTACTACATCGTCGGTTTAGTCGACAAATAGCTAGCATAACGCCGTCTATTGTACAAATACAAAACAAAATTACCTACCTAATACTACAGTGACTTTATAGGGACAGTGACGACACGAGCCCCTAAATCGGCCCAGGATGTTGCAAAATCCCCTTATTCGGCCCAGGATGTTGCAAATTCAATCAAAAAATATATGTTCTGGATTGGCATATTCTTTACATTAAAAGAAATTCCATTTCTTATGTTAATAAAATGCACTAATGAACTTAAAAACGTTATTTTTATTCTGTCGTAAGCCAGATATTAACAAAAACATTATAGCCAATCAAAAATGGGACATCACTTGTCGTCACTGTCTCTATAAAGTCACTGTACCTAATACCTCACCTGACCTAAAAATATGGTCAGTTAGGTCGGGTAGCAAGAGTTTACACCATGCGGCCTAAATTATTTAAGTCGAATTTAAATAATTGGGTTTGGGTCTTGACTGAAGTTATCGGTGTAAACTAACCCTTTGCCTATGATTAGATTAGATAAGATTACCGTTTGAGGTCAAAACAGGTTACCCAAAGTATAAATAAATTCTAAGTATAAAATACCGCAAAATCATCTCTACTCGGTGAGTTATCAACTTTTTCTTTTGGTTTGCCATTACCTTCCGAGGAGTTAAATCACGTATTCAAGATTAAGTCACACCACATCTATCCTCCAAAATCAACTCCCAAATTAAATTGTACAAATGGGATCATAGGCCAAGCCATTTAAGAAATGCCCAAGCTTCGGATTTGATTTTGAAATTAAATCTTGGTATGATCACTGTTTGAATTACAATTAACGGAAATACCGGATGTAAATTATGGAATTTTTTTATCGAAAATACTGGCAAAATGAGCGTAAACTTACGTTTGCTTCCTACATCCATTTATGTTTGTAATAAAATGGAAAGGTTGGATCGATGGGCTACGAAGCGGTAAACCGCGGATCAAAGCCTGGTTGGGCCGACTATACTACACTGCTGTGATCTAGAAGTCTAGAACCTATGTATTTGGAAGGTAACGGGAAAGGACCCCCATAAATAAAATTTTCTAGTACGTCATCTCGACTTAAATAAGCCAAAATGATACTCATACTTGAAGAAGAAGAAGAAGAAAAAGAAGCGAAAAAGAAGCTAATAGTTGTGTATTGCGAATTAAAACATTAATTAAACGAAGTTTTGGTGAGCGGTAGGGCAGATCCAATATAGTCCCACTACTGTGTGTTTTTAGATTTTTACTAAAATAATAAATATGTACTTTTAATTTAGTGTAATAATATATAAACACATATTTGAATTAGAGAAAATATAAATTATTCAGTGGATAACATAAACAAAAAGGAAATATATTATTGTGTTACAAAATTATAAAATAAAGTGTGGAAAGTTAACAGTCGATAATTTACAGTAAGTTTAAAACATTTTTGTACCTCGTTGTATTTGGAAAACGTTAATATATTAGAAACGTGCTCAGAAATTATTTTATCGCCGATTTTATTGTCATCCACTGGCAAACTTATAAAATATGTAATAGGACGTGAACGGCACTCGATACAAACTCGGACTGCTTAGGGCAAAAATCAAATTACATAAATGAAACACATTGTGAAGTTCTAATTTATAGCGTCACTTGGAATAGCTCAGTGGTGCATTGTGGTGAAATGCCTATAAGTTGCATAAACTCTTCGATTTGGCCGATCGTTTCTAAACGAATGTAAAAATTTATTACGATTTATACATGTTGGGGCGTAAGACTTGGAAAGTTAACAGTCAAAAATTAATGCTGCAAACTGAACACAAATTAAAAACTTGGGGAAAATCAAACAGTTTTTATTTCATTCTGTAAAATGTTTCTCGCTTCGACTACTTCAGAATCAAACCTATCGTTTAAGAGTGCGACCGCTTATTTATACAAGTGAGATAGGAAAATATAATGGCAACCTAGTTAGAGTGCAAATATCATTGTATGAGAGGGTCCAGCTGAGATCTCTGTTTGCAAGTTAATTAAACATTTCATTACGCGACAGATACCCTACTCGCGAGTAGACCGTTAGCCGGAGACGCAGGCACAAATCGAATTACTTATCCCCATTTTAGCATGTAATATCCAAAAGGCTTTTAGCATTGGGGTGGCTGATGACTTTACAAAGACTAAAGTACAGGATCGGACTGTTTAATACAAAGTAATCAAAAACCAAACCAAATTTTATAGACAATCATGTTTCAATCTTTGTTTTTAATTAATATCATTTAATTATATTTCATTTATTTGTCATATATATTAATCATCCGACACATGTTTCTAAACTGTTATTGTATCAACAATAATATACTTAAATATAAAAACTATAGAATGAAAGAAATACAAAAAGGTTATCTGTTATTTAAATACATATACTATGCAGACAGCGGCTGAAAATACAGTGGGACTCAAAAAACGACACAATAACAAGAAATGGTTTGATGAAGAGTGCGAGGAAAAATCGGAAAGTAAGCGAGAGGCAAGATTGTTATGGATGAAAACAAAGAGCGTAGAAGACAAGAACATGTATAAAGAAAAAAGAAAAGAAGCATGCAAGAAATACAAAGAAAAAAAAGACAAATGGATGAACGATATGATGAATGAAATAGAAGAAGATTGTAACAGAAACAACATCAGGAGATTCTACCTTGGAATCCAGCAGCAAAAAAGAAAATGCAGCGTAAAGAATAGAACCATGAAAGATGAAGGCGGAATGCAGGCTAACAGCGAAGAAGAAATAAAAGAGATTTGGAAGAGACATTTTCAAAAGCTGCTGAATCAAGATGACGAAGATAATACTGTTGAAGAAGTGTATCATAGAACGGATGAAGATGCAACGATAGAACCAACATTTTCCGAGGTAGAGGCATTATTAAAAACAGTGAAAAATGGAAAGGCTGCGGGAAGAGATGGGATCTATGGAGAAATGTTGAAGAACGCAGGTAAAAAAATGCACCAAAGAATATTCGGATTAATTCTGGAAATATGGAGAAAGGAGGAAATGCCGAGCGAGTGGAAGACAGGCAAAATAGTACCAATTCACAAGAAAGGAGATATTGAGGAATGCCGGAATTATAGAGGAATAACGCTGCTGCAAGTAACTTATAAGATTCTGTCGACACTAATATATAAAAGAATAAGAGCAATGATTGATGACAGAACTGGAGAATACCAGCATGGCTTTAGGGAGGAACGATCGACGGTGGATGCACTCCACGTAATGAAACAAATTACAGAAAAAGCATACGAACACAACATAGAGCTGCATCTCCTGTTTGTCGACTTTCAGCAGGCGTTCGATTCTGTTAAACGTGAAAAGCTGAACGAAGCGATGGTCCAGCTAAACATACCCCAAAAAATGAGAAGACTGATACAAGTGACGATGAGAGGTTCGAGCGCGACAGTAAAGGTTGGAATAAGCGAAACAGACGAGTTTGCAATTAATAGCGGTGTAAGACAAGGTGATGCACTGTCAGCGGTTTTGTTCATCTTGATGATCGAGACTGTAGTAAGAAGATTAGGTCCTAGAGCAACAATAGCAACGAAGGAGTGGCAATTAATGGCTTATGCAGACGATATAGTAATTATAGCAAGATCAAAGCAAAAAATGATACATATATTTCAAGAACTAGAAAGCCACGCGAGGGAAATGGGGCTGAGAATTAACGAAGCTAAGACAAAATATATGGATTTTGGAAAAAAAGATACACGACACCAAGAACTAAAAATTGTGAACTACTCGTTTGAAGAGGTGGATAAATTTAAATACTTAGGGGTGCAATTAAACAGAAACAATGAAAGATCACCAGAAATAAATGAAAAGATACAAGCTGGATGGAAAGCATTTCACGCAAACAAAAAGATATTGAAGAGCAAGAATATATCAATTCGAACGAAAATACGTGTATACAAGACGTTTGTGAGAACGGTGGTCACTTATGCTGCAGAGGTATTAAACTTGACTAAAGGTGAGGAAGAGAAACTAAGAGTGTTTGAGAGAAAAATATTTAGAACCATGGCAGGACCAAAAAAGATTGGTGAAGAGGAATACCGTATCAGAACAAATGCCGAGATAGCCGAAATACAAGAAAACGAAGACATTGTGAAATACGTAAAATCATAGCGAGTTAGATGGCTTGGCCACGTAACAAGAAAAGAGCCAAACAGCGTTTTAAGACAGATCATGAACTGGAGACCGGGGGAAACAAGAAGTCCAGGAAGAACAAGATCTAGATGGCTGGATGAAGTACTAAAGGACCTCAAAGATATGGACGTGACAGAATGGAGAAAAAAGTGCGAAGACAGAGTGCTATGGAGACAGATAGCGAATGCGACTAAAACACACGCTAAAATTTAGATCAAGGAAGAAGAGAAAATGAGGAGTGATTCACCTCGAAAGATGAATCGTAAAGACTTCATTAAATTGAAGTAGGCATATTCCCCAGGGAATGAATACCTTGTTATTATTATTATACTATATCTACCCATATACCATAATATGGTGTATTATTGTGTATTATTAATATGGTGTATTAAAATGTATACAGTATATATGAAACATTATAATATATAATATATTGCTGTGTTATCTTCATCCAATTTAATTAATTACATTCGATCACTTATTCAATTTTATTCAAATAAAAAAATATTTGAGACTTTGAAAAATCACGTCCAACCTCTTACAAATTCCGAGGTGGACCCCTCTCAAAATTTTAACTGGTGGGGAACCGCCTGCGCAACCAAAACATTCAAAAATATTATAAATAAGTAAATCAAAATAAAGGTTGCTCTACAAAACACAGCATTTCCCCCCATGAACATCTTGAAATTGTAACAAAAACAATCTCAAAACCACGTTCAGTTTCAAGATTTTCATTTCAAAAGCAAAATTACAAAATTTATACCAAATACCGAAATCAGCTATTTACAAACCCCCCATTCGCCATTTATCAATTAAAATTTCAAACAATAATCAAGTTTTAAATATTTATCTATAACACGTAATAATCATTCTCAATAATAAAAGCCAAATCCACAAAATGTCCGATATTGTTTTTCCAAACCATTATGGAAATGTCCACGGTTTAGTCATTTCCATTTTTTAAATTTCCACAGAAAAATCTTTGCTGCTGGGGTCAATAATTCGGGAAGTAACTCATTCGTCCCCCCTATTTTTTTCCATATCACCAAATCTTCGATTACAACATAATTTAACACATCTTTTATAAAATCATCCAACTTTCTAGCATGGAAATGCATATCATGGAACTTCGTTTCCCCAAACATTGAATTACTTTTTTTAACCATTGCTTGACCTAATTCTAAGTTTCTACAACAATCTACAGTATGGTTCATCGTTTTACATTCAAATTCAATTTTTAGAATATTACGATTAAATTCATTTTTGTTATTATTAACAAGTCCAAATTTTATTATTTTCCAGCAAAATTGTTTTATTTTCACGTTTTTCTTGAAACCCATTCTTTTAAATAACTTCCATTTCTTTCTTATTTTTTTTACTTTAAATTTTCCATATTTCAAATCTTTTGTCATAAAACCATTTTTATCTTTCAATTTTGGAATTTTCCTTGTTCTCCAGAAACCATCCTGTGAATTTATTGTAACATTATTGTTATTTTTTTCTTCACAATATTCTAAATTTTCCAGTTTAACTTTTAACTCTTGATCACACTTCTCTTCAGATGTTAGGTTTCTTGTGCATTCCTTTAAGTTTTCAGTTATTTCTATAATCAATTTAATTTTATGTATTTCACCATCTACTTCCTGATTATTATCAATTATTATATCCAACTGTTTATTTTCTTCACTTCCAACTGAATGTTCATCAATGTTTTCTATTTGCAGTTTTTTACAATTTTCTGTTTTTTTCAACTCTTCTTGAATTTCAAACAATTCCCTTTGATCTTTCTGCTGCTTTTCATAAGATTTTTCAACCTGTATAGTTTTGCGAATTCATAATTTTCTTTCGCCTCGGTTAATTCTTGCTCATACTTCAGATCATGTTCTCGTCAGTATTTCGTAATATTGTCTTTCTCAACATTTATGCTTCTCCAATTTTCTATAAGTTTTTGATAGAGTCGCTCTTGATGCAGTTGTAATTGTTCTTGCTTTCTTTCACTATCATGCAAGTCGCTTCTGACGTCATATTTAAAGTCTCTTAATATCATTAACATGTAATTGTTATTTTCCATTTCTTGCTCAACTTTTTCAATTTCTTCACGACATTCCCGGTTTTTTCTGTCATATTTTATTCCAGCTTCTTCTAATCTTCTACCAAGCTCTTCATAATTTCTCTTTTGTGCACTCAGAATTCCCTCTATTTTATTTTTCGTATCGAGATCCAGTTCCATTAACTTCTTGTTCAAATCGTCATAAATTTTATTTTTGTATTCCATTTCGAATATTTTTACTTCTCTTTTTTTTCGATTTGTCGTTTAAAATTTATCAATTAATAACATTCATTGCAATTTATCGAGGCCATTTTTATACAGCATTCTTTCCTTCGATAAAATGCTTACCTGCCACGCACGTTGATCGCCAAATTAATGCTGTGTTATTTTCATCCAATTTAATTAATTACATTCGATCACTTATTCAATTTTATTCAAATAAAAAAATATTTAAGACTTTGAAAAATCACGTCCAACCTCTTACAAATTCCGAGGTGGACCCCTCTCAAAAATTTAACTGGTGGGGAACCGCCTGCGCAACCAAAACATTCAAAAATATTATAAATAAGTAAATCAAAATAAAGGTTGCTCTACAAAACACAGCAATATAGTATACTATACTATATCTATAGTATCTAGATAGTATTTACTATATCTTTATAGATAAAATATATAGCATAATATACTATATTATACATTAACATATGCTATTCTATATGCTATATAATATAGCAGGGGTGGCCAACTTTATTATATATACAATCGACTATGTTTCTTAAAAATTCTTCGCGATCTACTTTAATATTAATATTATATTGACCATTGACATATAAATAATACTCGAATAGTATTTATTCAGGTAAAAGTAGACAAAAAAGAAAAAAACATATTTTCTTAGCTTATTACAAGAAACGAGAAGGAAACCACAGATCAAATTTTTGTACACCAGATTTCCTTTCAGGACATTTTCTTGGATTTCTATAGATTTTTCCAGATTTCCTAAAATTTTCATGGGTTTTCTTTTGGATTGCCTCATGATTTCCTTTCGAAAAAGTTGAAAATGCAAGTTTATCTGTAATTTCTAAGATATCCTTAGATTTCCTAAGATTTCCTTAGCTTTTCTCAAATTTCCCTTCACTTGTACATCAAATTTTCTAAAATTTCTTTGGGGTTTACTTTGGATTGTCTCATGATTACCTTTCGAAAAAACTGAAAAAGCAAGATTATCTGTAATTTCTAAGATATCCTTGGATTTCTGTATAAATCAGAATTCTGGCCAAAAGGAGTTGGAATAAAAAGATTTGATTTTCAAAAACATCGAGACTTCTTAAATAACATAAATTTTTTGTAAGGCACTCACATGATACAAAATGCAAAACACAAGAACAGACAAAAAACTTTAGTATAATTCATCAAAATGTGCAATCCATTGGAAACTCGGTGATGGGACTTGAAGTTATGTTGCAAGAACATCAAGATTGCAAAATTCTTTGTATAACGGAGCACTGGAAAACAACGGAACAACTAAAAAACTACGGTTTAAGCGGATATAATCTGGTCTCTACCTACTGCAGAGAAGAAGGTCAACATGGTGGTGCCGCGATTTTTGTTAATAATAATATTTCGTGCAAAGAGAGAAAAGACATTTCGAGTCGATCAAAAATGGGCGAATTTGAGTGTGCAGGTGTTGAATGTTACATAAACAAGATTAAAGTAGTGTGTGTGGCAGTATACAGAACAGGTAGAGTAAATGTGTTTTTGAATGAAATTACCGAAATTTTAAATGCTCTAATACAAGAAGATTCTATAATTGTTATGGCAGGTGACTTTAATATTAATTTGAATGACTGTAATAAAGATGTGGAAGATATGATGTCAATATTAAATTCGTACAACATGCATCAAACAATATTTGAAAATACGCGAGAAACGGCAACTTCGTCAACGTGCATAGATAATATATTTACAAACTTTGAAGGTCACTATGATGCAGCTATTTTAAACGCGCACATATCTGATCATTATGCTCAAAAATTATCTTTACAAATTAAGTATAATCAAAGTGAGCCGGAAAGTAAAAGGATATTGTCGATCGAAAACAAGAAGAATTTTGTTGAAATGCTGAGAGAAGAATCATGGGAAGCCATTTACTTCATTAATGACGAAGAGGTAAATAATCAATTTGAGAAATTTATGGCAATATTTTCACAATGTTTTAGAGAAAGTTTCCCAATAAGAAAATTTGTGCATAATAATAAAAAAAGATCGAAAGCAAAAATAAATAATTTACAAGTAATGGAATGTAAGAAGAAATTGGATGCTGTGCTGGTTGTAAGTCGGTTTGACAATAGGTACCAAAAGCTTTATAATGACACCAAAAAAGAATACAATAAACTGCTAACAAATTGTAAGAAGCAAATATTTGATGATACAATAAGTAAATCAGATAACAAGACCAAAGCATTATGGAATGTGGTGCACTCGATCAAAAACTGCAACAAAAACAAAGACATTGCAATAGAAGGAAATCCTTTACAAATAGCAAATGATATGAATAAACATATGATAGCAGCAACAAGTAATCTAGTCAAGGACGGGAACCATGATATCCATAACCAAATGGGTACAATGATAGAAAACGCAATCACATTGACTATAAACCCAATTACTAAAGAAGAAATAATTGAAATTGTGAAAAAATTTAAAAACAAACACAGCAGTGGCATTGACGAAATCCCTACCAGCATAATTAAATACTCCATAAACGAAATACTGGATCCGATCTGGCATATAGTGAATAACTCGATGAAGTATGGAATTTTCCCAAACATGTTAAAAGTAGCGTTAATAAAGCCAATTTACAAAAAGGGGGACCCAACTAATTATGATAACTACAGACCAATCAGCTTACTACCGGCAATATCCAAAATATTTGAAACAGCAATGTGCAATCAAATTATGCAATTTTTTATAAGTAACAATCTTCTCACAGATAGACAACATGGTTATATAAAGGGAAAATCCACTCAAACAGCGATTTTTCAATTTGTAAATGAAATTCTTCAGGCCTATGAGAAAGGACAGCTGGCGTTGGGGGTGTTCCTTGACTTATCGAAAGCATACGATTGCCTAAATTATGAAACCTTTTTTTATAAGTTGGAAAAATATGGAATAAAGGGAAAACCATTACAATGGATTAAATCTTATCTAACGGATAGAAATCAAGTTGTAACAATATCCAAAAATAAAGCTGAGTATCGTTCGCGAAAAGAACTTATTCAAACAGGAGTACCACAAGGCAGTATAGCAGGTCCTTTATTTTTTATAATTTATGTAAATGAGCTACCTAAAATTGTAAGTGACGAAGAACAGGAATGCACGAATTATGTTGACGATTCAAATATGTTAATATGTGGGAATAATTGGCCCGAAGTGGTAAGATCACTAAATTTAGTTTTTACGAAGGTTGAAGATTGGTTTCACCTTAACAGTTTGAAACTAAACAAACAAAAGACTAACGTGGTTTTGTTTAAACCATCCAAAGCTCGTATCGATACTCCTGAAATTGTAATAATTGATCATGTTAAGTATGACATTGTAAATGCAACAACCTTTTTAGGTTTAAAAGTGGATAGTAATCTGTCATGGGCAGAGCATATACAGGAGTTAGGAACTAATCTGAACTCAATTGTTTACGGCATGAAAGTGATAATGAACTACGTTAGTTTTCATGTGTTAAAAACTGTTTACCAGGCAAGTTTTGAATCGAAAATAAGATATGGAATTATTTTTTACGGAACTGGAGAAATAAATAAATTATTTGTTATACAAAAGGCTGCAATAAGAACGCTGCTGAAATTGAGCTATAGGGAAACATGTAGAAGCAAATTTAAACAGCACAAGTTACTCACAATCTACGGAATTTATATACAAGAATGTATTTTATTCATTTACAAAAATAAAAACTTATTTGCATGTCACCACAATTGTAAACAATATCACAATACAAGAAGTCTGAACTACACTACACCTAAACATAGACTTTCAACAACCGAGAAGAATTGCTACTACACCTGTATAAAATTTTATAATAGATTACCTGATCAAATAAAAACTATAAGTACACTAAAAGAATTTAAAATCGCTATTCATGAATATTTATTACAAAATGAACCTTACAGTGTGAGTGAATACTTGCAAGAATGATTTGTTGTTTCTTTTTAATTATTTGTTATTATATTTTTGTTTTTTTGCAATGACGCTATTTTCTTTTTTAATTTTACATTTATGTTAATGTACAATTTTTCTTAGAAATAAAGTTTAGTTATTATTATTATTATTATTATTTCCTTAGACTTCCTAGATTTCCTAAGATTTCCTTAGATTTTCTCAAATTTCCCTTCACTTGTACATCAAATTTCCTAAAATTTCCTTGGGTTTTCTTTTGGATTGTCTCATGATTATTTATTTCGAAATAGTTGAAAAAGCAAGATAATCTGTAATTTCTAAGATATCCTTGGATTTCCTTATTTTCTGAGATTTCCTTAGGTTTTGTCAAGTTTCCCTTCACTTGTACATCAAATATCACCAGCGGTTTCCTCCTCGGCTTTTTATAAATCACGCTAGTATCGGCGGCTATAATCGACTAAAAATTGCTTCGCGATCGACCTGTTGGCCACCCCTGCAACATAGCATATAGGGTATATATGGGTTTTATGCCCCTGTAGGATAGAAGACTCTTTACGAAAAAGTGCAGGTAGGTATGCACTAATTGCATTTTACAATTAGTGTTTGATGTGGGACATAAGTCCAAGTTAATATAATTCAATTACAGGCACTTTTTTGCGATAATCTTGAGTTAAATAATTATTAAAGGTAATTGCACTATTTTGCTTATAATTCCTAAATTTTCACAAATCAACTTAAGGTATTTATGATACAGTATGATACAGATCAGTAAGATACATAACCTTGCATTCTAGACGTTAAAATACGTGATAAATTATATGTGCTAATAATTATACGGTGGGGCGTATATCCTACAGCAACGAAGATTTATGGCCATATATCCCACATAAGGGATATATGGCCCGTAATACTTGAAGGGGCTGAAGTTAAAGTACATTGATTGTTATGGATGGTTGCATGAAACCTACACAATGTACGCTTGTCGCTGTAATACCTGTTAAAAGAAGAATATCTTAACCCATTCAGATCCAGTGTCTACAATTGTACACATTTAATTAATTTGGTATTATAGGAGGTTTGATGAACTTAATATAACTCTAGCAATTACTTCTTAATGAAAGAACCCCGAGGAATTCAAAAAAAATATTAAAAATGTTCTATGAGAAACATTTCTTCAGCCAAAAAAAGTCGGGTCTGAAAGGGTTAAGTGATTTGTAATGATTATTAGTATTTTGTTGTACTGTGACCTTTTCAATCTTAATAAATCCCAGAAAATTTTAGAAAATCCATACAAATGTCACAAATTTTATAACTAGGAAATGTAGAAAATTAGAGGAAATAGAAAATCTTAGAAAAATATTCAAAAACTAAGACCTGGTCCAAGCAAGTCGTTGAAGTGGTCGGCTTCAAAGAAAGCCAAAGCCAACCACGTAGTGATTAATAAAGTAAACATTTCGAAACAACAAACAATAAATTCAATTTGGAAAAAACCGAACGAGGTGAAATTTTGGGAGAAAAGTATTTTGGACACGTGGCGTAGAAAATTATTAGGAACCGATTGGACGCAGTTCCTTTTCATGTGATTGGAAGGTGAAGAATCACGACAAGTTTAATCTTGGACCTTCGGGTCGAAGAAGGAGAGAATACGGACAGGTTTGCATAAACTGCTCTATTAAAGTTTTATTACGGGTCTTGCGGCAAATTAACCGGCACGGGAAAAGCGCATCGCTATCCGACAATTTATGTCCTGCGAATTTAAATTGTGTAATTCAATTGTTTATTTAATTTTGAAAAATAAATTTAAACATTCATTAAACCTTTTTGAAAATTTTTTGAAATCTCAAAAAAATTGCTAATAAAATGTATTCGTTCCACAATTATTTGGATGCAGAGGTTCGTTAAGTTTTGCATTCATTGCAATTTAAAAAGTAAGTATGGACTCTTAAGGTAGGCGTTCACTTATACGCACCGTCGTCACCGTCCGCATCGTACGAATCTTCGTATATGCATGAGCCCGTGTAGAACGATACGATGTAATGAACGCTGGCTTATTTAAAATAATGCAAAGCAACTGAAAATGCGATGACGGCGTTGCTGGCGATGAGGTCGATGCGGACAAGTGAACGCTTACCTTTAATGGTCTTCCACCGTTAACAGTGCAATATATTTTTTTAAATATTTAATAGAATTAAGTAGAGGGGGGTAGTTACTCATTTCTATATCCGCTCTTGTTTGAAAGGAATCCTTTGGAAATCACTGGAATTGCATGAAAATCATCGGAATTTCGAGTCCTGTATACAAATTTTTTTGTCTTTTATAAAAGCAGGGCCCCCGTTAACAACTTCGCACACAGGTCCCTCCCCTGCTTGTTACGCCACTGAAATTAATATACCTATTCATTTCCTATTGATTCAAGCCAGGTTGAAATTCTATGCCATAAATACCTTATGGAATTAAAAAGTAGGCTTATACACTCTTATGCTGGGGCATAAAACCTACTAGTTGGGGTTATATGGCCATTTGCTCTTCTTTTTTTAAACAAGGATTACTAACGCAAAACTTTATAAACACGTATCTGAAATTATATTTATTTAGAACAAAAAAAATTATATTGATACTTGAAACAACATCTAGGTGACTCTTTTTCCTTAGGTATGCCATATATCCCACATTTACCCAGGGCCGGATTATTAATGTATGCGCCCCTAGGCAAAAGTTTTTAAGCGCCCCCCCCCCCCCCAAATAAATGTTTCTAGAAAATTTCGAGATTAGACTCAATGTTCCTATAATTTTGAAATTTATTAAACTTAAAATTATCGTCCTACGTACAAATACAATTATATTTATCTTAAAATCAGTTCTCGCGGAGGCACCAATTTTTTGTAAAATTATTTACTTATTTTGTGATAGTTTTATACCCCTGAGTTGATTCGTATCTGATAAAAAATATAAAAAGAACGTTGTATTCGATAATTATTATGACAAAATACATAATTACAAAAATTAAATTCTTCTTCTGGATTTCGTGGTTTCAAAATCAGCAGTGTTGCTTAGCTCACTATTTATAGAAAAACAAAACAGCTAAATTCGTCAAGTCCTTCTTGAGAAATTGAATTTCTTATAAGGTGGAGATTCACTTGTAACTGAAGGCGAGCATTACATTACAAAGCTCGTTTCTTTGGCACTGCGAATGCTCATTTCGAATGCTTGGCTCAACCTGTGCTCCAGTTTATGAACACGTCGCGATGGGTACTGACCTGTATTGTAACAATCAAAGGGATTCGCAAAAAAACCTACAGTCGAGTGGAGCACGTATGCTTCGTTCGCCGCTCGCTGTTCGTGCTCGCATCGTGCTCGTTTCGCGCTCGTTTATCGGTACTGACTATCGAATGCTCGTGTTACATTACATTACATTACAACGTTCAGTTACAAGTGAATCTCCGGCTTTAAATATGTTTTTGTTCTTTTTAAAGTTGAAAATGACCTTTCCCCACTTGTATTGGTTAAAAATATTCTTGTTACAATTTCTAAATTGGGAAATATTGAAATCAATTTTTTCTCTAGAATAAAAGTTAAAATTTCCTTCATATTGCTAACAACATCTTCAATATTTTCAATAAATTATTTGAATTAAATGCACTCTTCAGAAAATTTTAATTTCAAGTCTTTACAGCATATGATTTGAAAATTTTTTGAATGCTTGCATAAATTGCCATCATCAAAGTTTTTCAGATTATTTAAAAATCTAAAATTATTTTCAATTTTGACCTAGACAGTTACCCTTTTTTAAATTCTTCTTTTAATCTGTCTATAATACCAGATAAGTGTTAACTTTCATTTCAGCTTTCCCATCAAACCCGACTTCCCCATACTTAAATACTTTTGCCATACTGTCTTTTACGATATCACGTCATTACGCCTAAAACAACTACGCCAAAAACACTTATGATTAAGTCAGTACGCCTAAGTCTTTACGCCTAAAGAATTTTACGACTAAGGTATTTTACGCCTAACATCATGTACGCCTAAACTTTTACACCTAACTAACTTAAGCTGCATTCACATAGGGGATTGTATTTGGATGGTAGAATCGGTAAGAGCTAAAAAGCACTAACTCAAGTAGAAGCGTTCAAATAGACTTACGGTGTAAGAACTCGGGGAACGAGCTGTGGAAGTTAGAAGTTTGTTAATACTAATACACCGTGCTAGAAATTAAGTCTATCTGAACGCTTCTACTTGAATTAGTGCTTTTTAGCTCTTACCGATTCTACCATCCAAATACAATCACCTATGTGAATGCTGCTTTACGATTTTTTTATTTTATTTTGTATAAATTTTATATTTAATTTTATTTTTTTGCTAGTAAATATGTTGTAATCTTTTGAAATAAACAGAAATATACTATATATAATATCTATTTTAGGCATATATGCATTAAGCGATGATGTCTTAAGCGTAAGTTAGTTAGGTGTAAAAGTTTTAGGCGTACATGATGTTAGGCGTAAAATACCTTAGTCGTAAAATTCTTTAGGCGTAATTACCCAAGGGCCACGAGGGCCATGACCCTTGTCACATTTATTCAAAATTTAAATTCCAGTTTCCAATAATCCAAAATTTTGTAGTAACCTATTTGTTCAGTTCAGGCTTTTATAAGGTTTTTCAGTTTTATTATGAGCTAAAATAATTTGAGCGCCCCTTTGCTGATCGGCGCCCTTAGGCAGTTGCCTAGTTTGCCTATTGGATAATCCGGCCCTGCATTTACCTTATCTAAAATGCAACTAATTACACTTAACCTTTTTAAATTTTGCAAATCAAAATTTCTTTTGTTATAATAAAAAGAATAATTTTCTCAAATTTTGATTTCTGGTAGTTCAACAGAACTTATTCGTACGGCCGATGTGTGTATTTATTAGAAATAAATTGGTTCTTGGGAGGTACATGTGGCTGGCCCCCCCCAAATCGAATTTTTGATTAAAATTGGTGTCAAACGTTTGAGCTTCGTTTGAGCCTCAATGAGCTTCCATTCCCGTCGTTTGAGCTTCAACGGTCGCAGAGTTATTCGCGAAAACTTTGGGGGGGGGGGGGGCTGTGGGCATGATTGCCCCCCCCCAGTCGAATTTTTGACTAAAATTGTTGTCAAACGTTTGAGCTTCGTTTGAGCCTCAATGAGCTTCTATTTTCATCGTTTGAGCCTCAACCGTCGCGGAGTTATTCGCGAAATCTTTGGGGGGGGGGCTGTAGACATGTTTTTCAATTTTTTGTCTTTTTTAAATTTTTTGCGTAATTTTGGTGTCAATCGATAGAGCTTCGTTTGAGCTTCAATGAGCTTCCATATTCATAATTGTAATTTAATTTTTTTCATAGCTATAGTTTTTTAAATTTTGTGCACCTCCGAGCAAGTTGCGCTGGAAACTTTTAATTTTAATTTCGTAAACAACTTTTTATTGAATTTGTAAACTAATGAATTAAACTCCAAAAGTAAATTTTTAAAAAATTATGTTTTATTAGTTAATAAATTTTAGAAGTTACAGGGCCCTGTTTTATAATGAAAATTTACTAATATTACAAGTTACAAGTAACTTTAAATACTCTTCAAATCGTTAATCTGAACATCTAGCTGCGTGGTTTCAGGTACTTATTCATGAAATAACATATTCTACAAGCATAGCAGAAAGTTATTCTTCATTATTTTTCAATTATTTTTATATAGAGTTAGTCGTAGACAGTTCTGTAAAAAAATTGGTTTTACACACAATTCTCTTTACAAAGTCGAATTGTTAGCTGAAATTGATAAATTTATGTTTATGCATGAATTATGTTTGATTACCGTCGTGCGAGCTTCCGCTGCCCGAAGAAATGTCCAAAATTGCTAAAGGGGGGGGGGGGTGAGTATGAAATGGGATTTAGATTTTGTACTACTTTCCTTTCAAATCAACAAATTTCTTTCTGAAATCGAGATCTTTATTGAATGTTTATTGAAGATTCAATGAGTTTTTTGTCTCATTTTTTGAGTTGCCAAGACTAAGATTTTTCTATGATAATTTTATTATCATAATCACCCCCCCCCTCTAATTTTAATATACACAGTAAACTAAAAAACTATTTTATTCGAATAAATTTATTTAAATCAAAAAAAAAATTTAACTGAAGAAATCTAAATTCTTGGTTAACTACAATAAAATATAAAAAATTTTATTTTGATCTAAACAAATTTTTGTTTAAATTTTGTTTGCTTCAAAACAAATTATTCAAACAAAATAGTTTTTTTTGATTCAAAGAAATCGTTTTTACCATGTAGTGTCAGGGACGTTTTACCCTATAGGCTAAACAGGCTAAAGCCTAAGGCGCCAAATTCTAAAAGGCGCCAAAAAAGCCTGAATCCCGTATTTTAAAATTTCCAAAATGTTCAAAAATTAATTAAACATGTCTCTTTTAGTAAATAAACATTGGTACTCGATACATACAGCCGGGGAAAGGGGGGCACCGAAAAATAGTTTTTTAGTTTACTGTGTATATTAAAATTGGAGGGGGCGAGTGTATCATAGAAAAATCTTAAAGTCTTGGCAACTCAAAAAATGAAACTAAAATCTCATTGAATCTTAAATATACCTTAAATAAAGATCTCGATTTCAGAAAGAAATTTGATGATTTGAAAGGAAAGTAGTACAAAATCTACATCTCATTTCATACTCCCCCCCCCCCTTTAACAATTTTGGACATTTCTTCGGGCAGCTGACGCTCGCAGGACGGTAATCAAACATAATTCATGCTTAAACATAAATTTATAAATTTCAGATAACAATTCGACTTTGTAAAGAGAATTTTGTGTAAAACCAATTTTTGTACAGAACTGTCTACGACTAACTCTATATAAATCTACTGTAGAGCGATAATAAAATAATAAAACTAGCTCTCAACCCAATCCATTCGCAATAATCAGGTAAAATGAAAATAATGAAGCAAAGGGGTATTGCACTACTATAATAGTGGTAGTAAATTTAAAATCGCAATGGAAAATTCAATAATCTGTAGTGATCCGATAATTGATAATCCTATAAACCGGTTTAGTATTCTATAAAGGAGAAATTCTTATTAGAATGAATAACAAATATTTTATTAATAAAAACAACACGAAAAGAATCCTTTCGAAAGGAAATGTAGTAACAATTAATAATAGGGATAACTATCCCTAAATTGGTGACCCCGACGAAAAAAAAAATGAACACAAAACAATAACAGCAACAACAACAGCAACAACAACAGCAACAACAACAGCAACAACAACAACAACAACAACAACAACAACAACAACAACAACAACAACAACAACAGCAACAACAACAACAGCAACAACAACAGCAACAACTACAGCAACAACAACAGCAGCAACAACAACAACAACAGCAAACGTTAACCTGAATTCATTTAACATGAAGCAACCGTTAACCCGACCGCAACCGTTAACCCGACCGCAAACGTTAACCAAAATTCATTTTAACAAAACGCAACCGTTAACCCGACCGCAACCGTTAACTCGATCGCAAACGTTAACTCAACCGATCCCGAAATCCATCTCGAACCGCTCTCAACACATCATTCGATCCCGCGATCTCACTAGGAAGGGGGTAATGTAGTGATCCGATAATTGATAATCCGATAAACCGGTTTAGTATTCTATAAAGGAGAAATTCTTATTAGAATGAATAACAAATATTTTATTAATAAAAACAACACGAAAAGAATCCTTTCGAAAGGAAATGTAGTAACAATTAATAATAGGGATAACTATCCCTAAAAATCTAATAATTGTATAATCATTTAAGTTATAAATAATAAGATCTCACTAATAAGTACACACTAAAAAATTTGTTGTCAATTTAACAACAGTTGTTGGATTATACGGGCCACTATATCTCGAAATTAAAACTAGTACAGCTTTTGTTAGATAAACAATAATAGTTAATGAAATTTGATCTTAAGTGCAGGTGTTTCATAATATTGACTATATGACTTTGTTAAATTAAATTAAATTCAGTTAAATGTTACTAAAATGCCCACCATTTTAACTACTAGATGTAGTGGCCCGTATAATCCAACAATTTGACTAAATCGAGAACAAATTTTTTACTGTGTACCTACTATAAGTTCTAAAATTTATTAACTAATAAAACATATTTTTCTAAAAATTTACTTTTGGAGTTTAATTCATTAGTTTACAAATTCAATAAAAAGTTGTTTACGAAATTAAAATTAAAGGTTTCCAGCGCAACTTGCTCGGAGGTGCACAAAATTTAAAAAACTATAGCTTTGAAAAAAATTAAATTACAATTATGAATATGGAAGCTCATTGAAGCTCAAACGAAGCTCTATCGATTGACACCAAAATTACGCAAAAAATTTAAAAAAGACAAAAAATTGAAAAACATGTCCCCAAAGATTTCGCGAATAACTCCGCGACGGTTGAGGCTCAAACGATGAAAATAGAAGCTCATTGAGGCTCAAACGAAGCTCAAACGTTTGACAACAATTTTAGTCAAAAATTCGACTTGGGGGGGCTATCATGTCCACAGCCCCCCCAAAAGTTTTCGCGAATAACTCCGCGACCGTTGAAGCTCAAACGACGGGAATGGAAGCTCATTGAGGCTCAAACGAAGCTCAAACGTTTGACTTCAATTTTAATCAAAAATGTGATTTGGGGGGGAGCAGCGACATTTACCTGTTCTTGGGGTAATAAGATCAGATGAACGTTGATTAAACGTGTTAATGTATTTGTGATTATTCTGAAATAAAATAGAACTTAATTTTAATTATTACGTTAATATCTTTTTGCAAACATTATCAGAGGAAGTTATTAGCTTTGGAAACAGATTAATTATGGAACGTCATGGTTGAGAATTAAGTGACACTTGAAAATAAGTGAAGCAAGAATAATAATAATATTGTTAAAGTATTTATTCTCTTATTCGAAATCGTTTATATGATTATTTAGCACTTATGGGGAAAATTAGATTAGAAGCACTTGATAATATTAATCTCTGCATGTAACTAATATACAAGGGGGACTTATTAAATTAGGGATATTAATGAATAACACACACATGTTCCTTTCTTCAGAAAGTACTTGCGCACTTTTATTCCATTCATTCAAATCAAGGACCCTCTTTTGCAAACTGTCACTACAAACTTTTTAAACTTCATGAGAGAAATAAATTTAATCATTTATTTTCTAGATATTTTTTCACTTCGCGCCTTGTGATTCAATTAGGTTGGCCATTAATCAATTGGTATATTTTTATGAGAGCATTTCGTAATGAAATTGCTGAGAGGGAGTGTTTTCTCAGCATTCATCAATATCTCGCTTTCCAAAGATTTCTTTTTTGTTATTCGTGTTATCAGGTACGTAACAATTTAGCTACTTCATATTTCTAATTATTTTAAATTTCGAAATTAATATTTTTGGAATTTTTTCAGAATTGTTAATTATCTCGTCAAATTTAACGTTGAGCTAATAAATTTTTTGTGATAATATTTTTCACTTTTAAAGTAACAGTGGACTTGTGTTATCCCTTTAAAATTGTAATATAAAAGCACCCTTGTATACTGCAACTTTTGAGTGAATGAAGTGAATTGTGTCGCTTATGTCCCACATATGGTCACTTTATTCTAATATTGTGCTTCATTTTCTATGTACATATACACTAGTGAACCGACCCTCATAATATTTTCCGAGCACATTTTGTTGGAATATTATGAACTCAGAATATTAAACGGTAGCATTTTTAATTGATGATGTATAAATAACAATTTAAATAATTAAAATGGAAATTTTTTGAAATTTTAATTACCATTATGTAAATTTTGTAATCTATTGTATTAAATATCTTTTTATCTCAATCGCGATTGATATTGTGCATAATTTATTATTATTGTTATATCTACCAAATTCATTAATTTAATCATATTGTATCCTTTCACTTATAAAGTTTCAATAATTATAGCTTTTATAATACAATTAATTAAGGTAAATTTTTCATTAGTAATATTCAACCCAAAAGCATATCAAAGTTACATATTGTTTGTAAAACAAGCCAGAAGCTTTTAGTTTGGACATTACTAGAGTGTTAAATCATCATTAAACAGTATTTACAGTAACCCAACAAGGGATGATACTTGAAGGTGTATAACATGTGTGAGTGGTAGCCTCAGATTCAGTGCCCCATAGAGCGCAGGCGGTTGAAACGCACAACCAGTAAGATATCGTTAGGAACCGCTAGATAAAATGAAAAAGTAATTTTCTTGGAAGAAAATTCATGGCAACTCGGAACTATTGTTTCCCCATTAGCATCGAGTTAACGCTTGTCGTCACATGACTGGCCGCCCCACATGCGCCGCTCATCAGACGCTGCTTTTCCATACTGAACACGACTATAATCGTAAATCAAACAGAATTAAATATTAAAAACGTTCGAAGTTTTTCTCCCTTATTTTAAATTTAAAATGAATGTAAAGTAGATAATTCAAATTTCAGAAATTCGAACTGTTCTTTTCGCATAGGAAAAGAAGTTTAATTTAATAGTACCGACACATGTGTCTGTCATTTTAAGATTCCAGCATTTTATATTCACTTCTAATCAGCACAATATACACAATTCTTTAAATTCGTTTCATTAAATACCTTACTTTCGGTAACAGCAAATTTCTAACCCTACTTATTTTCCCTCATTATTAATTACATAACCTTTCATCGCCAAAATTTTCTGTTTTAATCAGAAGATAAACATTTTTTCTCTCTTTAAATCAATAAACCGAAGGATTAGATTTTTTCTCCTATTAATAAAATAAGGTACCTACCTATTTTAATATTCTTTTGCTCTACCATATTCAGTTAGATTTAAGAGCAACTTAAAACCAACATTTCCAAATGCTTATCTTGGCATACCGCCCCAGCTGATACTCATATTGTAACTCAGAGAACACATTTAATATCTGAGTGCAGGAAATGTGTCCACATATCTGTATTTTCATAAAATAAAAGTCCGCACATCAATTTATAGCCTTATACGGATAGCGCCGCAGAGAGATGATATGTGATCGAATATCGCGACCGATATAAAGATTACACTCTGATATATGGTCCGTGGGGCTTTGAAAGTTGTTTCACATTTTGTCTGAAGACGCTGCACTTCATATATTTCTAACCTAACAGATTACATTTATGTATTCTTATACCTACTTATATTCCATGTAAGGTTATAAATTTTACATATTTTTCTCTTTTCAAAAATTAATTAGCAAAAAGATCTGCTATTTTATTTTTATTCCAAATAAGTACAGCTTATAGAGTGGTCGCTTAAATCTTAAACATAAGTAAACCATTTTTCACATTCCGATACTCTCCAACTACCATGTAGATCTGTAAATCATTTGAAAAAAAAACTTTATTGCAATAAAGTCAATATCCATGTGATTCGGAAAATGTGATGAAATTGAAATGAAAACTTTTGAAATTTTACAGTTACCGAATTGTGCATATATTTCTAAAATTACTATCGTAAAATGGTAAAATCTACGTTAACTAATAAGAAAATAACAAAATTAATAATTAATATCAAACTTAGAACAAAACAAAATTTTTAACGAATAACACAATTATTTAATTGCTCTTTAGGTACTTTCAGAATATGCAATAAATTTCATTCGCCCTGCGGTGGGAGAGACATGTGAGTTTAAATCTCGTTAATCCGTTCATGGCGTCACTAATTTCTCCCCGAATGACATAGATAAATGGCCACAGAATTTTAAACGTAGGGGTCATCGGGGCTAGGTCTTATACCTTAAATATGTTCTTGTTTGAGTTTATATAAAATTCAAAATTTACACAAACTTTAATTGACAAATTTCATTTTGTTAGATACTAGGCGAAATTCGGTTTTATTTCTCAACATACTCTCTTTGTAGGTCGATACAACGAGTTCGACGATTTTCTGACTTTTTTATCTCGTTCAAATAGTAGTCGATTGGAAGTAGCTCAAAATAAGTCTCAGTTTCAGCTATCAGCTCTTCATTTCAGTAAATACGCTTACCGGCGATCTATCTCTTCAAGTTTGGAAACAGGTTGCAGTCGCTGGAGGCCAGGTCTAGCGAATACGGTGGTTGAGGAATCAGTTCAAACCCGATTTCGTGCAATTTTGCATGTCAAACTAACGATGAACGAGCAGGCGCACGCGCAGTGCTTCTTCATGCTTAAAAATGCATGTATGATTTTGCCCACACGTTCCATAGACATGCCTACAGCCTTAGCTAGCTCCCTTAATTTTGCTTTGGGATTATTCAACATCATATCATGGAGTTTTTCGATGTTTTCTGGCGTAGTGACCTAATTCGAGCTTCCAGAACGTTCAGCATCATCGGTCCAAAAGTCCAAAACGAAAATAGTAAACCACTTATGAATCGTTCCAATCGACGGTGCAGAGTCCGGGTAATACTTATCCAGTTTGGCTATATGGTCTCGATTATCGTTTTCCTGAGAAAATAATTGAGTTTAATCAAAACTCAAAACTCACTTTTTTCCATATTAAAAAATACTCATTGGTTGGTCGCTTCTCAGTGCTGTAACTTGCAAATGGGTAATCTTCAATGGCTATAATTTTAAGACGCGTCATTTAAAGGATGAATCTTGTAAAAAATGGTTCACATTAGTGCATACCAACATCATTTCTTAGAATTTTCAGGGACTTATCAGACTGCCAGGTACTTTAGTGTCCCACTCCATGTTTGCACAACTATTCCCCTCGTTAGAGAAAGAAGATTTTAACATCAACAGTGCGAAATTTAAAAACATCTTGGCTTAGGTTTTGATTCAGTTTAAATTCAAAAATTGTAAGCTAATCAACCTAAATGATGAGTATCTCGATCGAGAGATCACAAAACAAATTCTGGTCGCGACGCATACAGTGCTGTGATCTGCTAAGTCCCAGCTAAGTCATCTTGGCTTAGTTTTTACCTAAAGCCTGTTTTTAATGAATCCCATGAAATTTCAGTATTAAAATTATTACAGTTGACGAAATTAGCCGAACACTGTTGACTTTAAGGTACTCATTTAAACAAAGCTCATGTGCCAATCTCAGTGCTTCGGAGGGCATGTAAAGCTGGTGTTCTCTCTAAGTTAATGATTGCCTCCATCAACTATTAAAATCAGGTTTACAGAAATTTTCCGTTCCGGTTTAAGTAGCTATGGAGCTATTTAATGCTGAAGCTCTTCTCAAAAGAGAAAGAGGTATATGTTCCAAGTTGGACGACAAACGACTAAGAAGCCGAGGAAAAACATAAATAGATTAAACTTATTTTAGAATATTCAAGAAATTTGGGTGACCTGTCGAATATTTGTGCTGATATTTGTGTGTCCTCTGACTTGACACTACAACATTTAATCCCAAAAGTTACAAGTATAACAAATTCTCTTTTGTTGGGCTAAAACTGAGAAAAAACTTCCGAAAAAAATAAATAATTCAATTTTCTCCATCTCCATCGTAAATTGGCAAAGGAAACTGAGTACACTGAGTACTCAAGATACCTGAAGATGGACAAAATATAATCCTCCGAAACGTCGGCTGACAAGTTGTAAATTTGTAAAACCCGAGACTCTCTTTCCCATTTCATCATTTCGCTTTCAATAAATAATTCAATAATGAAATGAAGTCTTGGGACGGAAAAAAATCTGTATGAAGTTTTTGTAAAGCCTTGAGCAATTTTTCTTAAATTCCACGAATGAAATCTTGTCAAATCTTCATGAAGTCTTGTAAAACCTGGCATTTTTAATTTACATTCAATTTAAAGTGAAACTCCCTTGGCTTTTGACCTTTATCGTAATTATAGCTCTTATACCTTTGGCTCTTGCTTCAGCTTCATTGTCTTTATATTCTCTTCCACAGCCACTAGCCATCTCCTTCTTGGTTTTTCTTAATTTTTATACCTCTCACCCCTAGCATTCTCTTCATCATTACTTCTGTTCTCTCTTAATTGTTCAATATTTGTCATTTGGGAAATCTTTCATCGTTCTAGTTTTTACTGTCAATATTATTTATCATCAGTCCTTTAGACCACTTCTGGACCATCAACCCCATTCTTTTTCCAGAAAGGTTTCAGCATTCAAAACTCATGGCTGCTTAAGCCGGATTGAGAAATGCCTGCAAACTTGTTTTAACAGTTGATCACCAATTAATCATCAATTTAGAGTGACCGCAGGCTTTACTTGCCTTCCAAAGCACGAAGACGGTCAAACCAGGTAAAATTATATTACCAACATTCTTCTTCAAGTGCCATACACTGTGCAGTGCATAGACGATTACTTGGCTGAAGCCAAGGTGATATACTTATACTAGGGAATTGGAATAAATTGGGTAGTTTCCCGTTGCCTTCACCATAACCCACAGATCTATCTTCGACTTTAGATCACAGTAGTACCAACCTACAAAATATAATTTTCCGATAATCCGACATTTTAATGCGGACTTTATTTAGAATTTTTCTGTATCTATAATCTAATCTATGTTTTTAAAGTTTAACCAGAAAGATAGCAGTGTAGAAGCCTAAGAACTGCGATCATCCGAGTTTTTGATTGGATGTTAACCAAATTTATTATTAACTGTTGGGTAAAACCCAATTGTTATTTTAATGGATTTGGTAAATCCGAGGAAGAAATCGCTGGGAAAATTTAGAGTACAAGTGAAGGGACATCTAAGAAATTTTAGGAAAACTAGGAAATCTTGTAAAAGAAAATCTGGACTATCGGGTAAATTCTATTGTACTGCGGTGAGTCTAGCTAACGGCGCCTGATGGGATTAACAAGTAAAAATTTGGGTATTCGGCTTTAAAATTGCCGTTGTGTTTATCTTATAATTCACCTTAAAATTGAATTTATTTAATCAATATGAATTTAACTCGAGTCACGATTAAAGCAGTGGCGGCTCGTGGTTTTTCTACTTTCTCTGATATTTAATCAGATTCTCTTATTGGTTCCAGCCCAACTTTTTTTTGAATAAAAAAATTGACGATTTTATTTTTGGGATAGCCTCATTTTACTTTTTTGTGGAGAAAGTATCTATCTTTTGATAGTTCTCACAATCGAAAATCTACTTTTTAATTCTTAATAGTTTTATTTATAATAGTCCTGAATTTTAGGAAGACTAAGCCTCTGACAAGCGCTACTGAACGAAATATTAGTAAAGTAGTTCAGTCTTTGGTCTATGGTCAATAATAACAACTAATTATTGTCCGACGTTTTGGATACTTTATCGACCCATTATCAAGACTATAAGAAAATTCTGTTAATCTCAAACTTAATATTTTTTCGAAAAGGGACAATAATTAGTTGACTATAGACTCAACTATTCTACTACTATTTTATAGGTGATGATGATGATATTAGAGATATTATAATATAGAGAAACTATATAATTATATGTATAGATGCAGTGGCGTAACAATCGGTTGAGGGATCCGTGTGCGAAGTTGTGAACGGGGGCCCTGTTTTTATAAAAAACAAAAATTAAGATATTTTTTCCTTTTTATACTTTCTGATTTATCAAAATGTCATGGAACATTTTTATTCTTTGTCAGGGAAAACCTGGAAATTTGGAAAATTTAGTGGAAACACTGAATTATTATTGGTAATAATGGTAATTCTATAGGTCTAACGTTATACTAGGTTTATCCGGCTAATATTACCATTTTAAATAATTTATGAGTTAAAGTTTTTTAAAAGGATTGAGGACAGTCACAGTAGAACTGGCGGACCTTTTAGCCGGGGGCCCACGTGCGTCGCACCCACAGTGGCGTAGCTATCGTAGGGCAAACCGGGGGAGTGCCCCGGGGCCCTCGAGCTCAGGGGCCCCCCGGGATCCTCGGTCAATTCTAACTATTTTCATGAGAAAATTGAATAATTTTGATTTAATTATGATAATTTTGATGTAACTATAATCCATTATAATAATAATAATACTGAATGTTAGTAAGAGTAAAAGAGTAAAAGTAATAGATAAATTTGTAATATTAAAGCATGTAAAAGACACGTTCAAACAAGAGTTTGAACATACAACTATACACAAAATGCTAGCAATGAAAATTGTGCCTTTTGAAGACATGTTTTCTCATATAAAAATCGCTTCTATAGCAAAATTTATTAAACATTTTTTGTTGAAAATTTTATTCTATTCATTTTTATTCATATACATTTTTCTATTTTGTCGCTCCGTTTCCGAGATACAGTGACTTAAAAAAATCTCTGTAAAAATTTTTTAAGTCACTGTATCTCGAAAACGCTGATTCGAAATAGAAAAATGTATATAAACAAAAATTGAAAGAATGAGATCTTTAACAAAAAATGTTTAATAAGTTTT
Source organism: Cantharis nigra (assembly GCA_958510845.1). Taxonomy (NCBI): domain Eukaryota; kingdom Metazoa; phylum Arthropoda; class Insecta; order Coleoptera; family Cantharidae; genus Cantharis; species Cantharis nigra. Next base: position 4,999,290 of record OY294034.1, on the reverse strand, counting down.
GCTGTAGAAGCGATTTTTATATGAGAAAACATGTCTTCAAAAGGGTGACCCATCAAAATAACCCGGACAAAATAGCCCCGACCAAATATCCCCGACATAATAGCCTAAGACATAATAGCCATTGGGCTATTCTGTTGTCATCCGACTATTTTGTCGAAGCTGTTTTGTTATTGGGCTATTTTGCCGGAGCTGTTTTGACGGGGCTGTTTTGACCGGGGCTGTTTTGACGGGGTATGTAAAGCGTAATTAATTACTTACTTTTCTTAAATATGTATTTGAAAAATAATTAAAATAATTTTTATAAGGTTGTATTTGTACAATGGTTAGGAGCCCTAGTGTATTCTCTGCCCCGGGGCCCTCTTCTATCTAGCTACGGCACTGCGCACCCACCGCACCCCGGTAGTTCCGCCACTGTATAGATGATAGTATTAAATTATACTAATTATTTATAGTAGTAATTAAATTCCTTATGGAAGAAATAAGTAAAATAAAAATAGTTTTTATAAAATAATCTAAATAAATTGGTTAAACCTAAACCTCGATTGATTGCCATATTTGTTTAGGTTGGTAAAAATGAATCGACCAATCAGAAGTGTGCGTATACAGGTGTATGTGTATTATAGACAGATAGAGGGATAGATGGATAGATAAATAAGCTAAGGCTATTATGTAAGTTAATTTAATTGATATTAGGAGTAACTTAACATAATATGTAGTTGGTTGATATTCATAATATATAATTTATGTTGAACTTAAACATATGAAAACTGTAATAATTACAATTAATGATTTCTTTTATAGTTTATTGTGATATAATAGTAGATAATGTAAATAATAGAAATGATTGTTAAAAAAGAGAAGAATTTTTTAAAATTATAAGTGAAATATTTTTATAGGAAAAAATTTAAATTTGTATAGTAATTTAAAGTTTTCGAAGTATTTGGTTTGTGTTGTATTGGATTTTTATGTATAGAAAGTGTTAATATTTGCGTCAGAGTGGTCGGCCGCAGGTGTGGCTATCGGCTGTGATTTCAGAATATCTAAATCGAGCTTCTACGTTTTATTTCCATACACCCCAAGCGGCTAGTCTTGCTGCCCTTGCTCTATCTTGAGCCGAATCTATCTCGCGAGAATAAGAATTGAATTCGAAATACCGCTGACCAATAGCAACTGTGGATTACGGCTGCGAAAATTGAATTCAAAAACTTGAATGGAATCTATAATGCGACCTTTTCGAAATATATATCTTATTTGGTTTTTACTGTCAAGTCGGGGATTGGCCGTCGATCGACTTTTAGAGAGAGGGTTGTAAAAACGGTCACAGTGATATATTTTCTGGCTGTTTGCGGTTGCTTTGCTAAGTGGCCGTTTGTTTAGGTTAGCGCCGCACTTGCAAGCCTTTTAACACGTCCAGACTTGTTACTATCTCCGTAGATTTAGAACAATTAAGTATTGAGTTTTTTGTTCCCCACTTTTACACAGATGAAGTTGAGATTTCGGTGAGTCAGACTAGTTGATTGTGGGTGAGAAACACGTGGCGAACGCGTGCGAACCTACACCAAATCACACTCTAATGCGAATGTAATGACTTGTGTCTGTATTGCACATGTGTTGACATGTATAGCTTCAATTGACCGCACGCACCCCACGTTTGATAAGGCGGAAAGAAGAATTTGCAGCATACGCGCTTACCACGTTGTTTCGAATAATACATCGATGTGGTTTCACACTATGTGGCCTATGTAAATAATCTTTTCACCCTTTCATTCTTTAGTCACACTTTCTAATTTGAATTTATAAATTTAAAGATTGCACCAAGCCAATAGCTTATCATTTCCAACTTGATCTCTTTAATCCTTTTTCAAACAACCCTATTAGATCTGCTAGTACGTTTTAAAATAAAATTACTTTTTTTAAATAGCTATCTACAAATCCTCCACTCTATTCTCTCAAGCACTTACAATATTTTATTCAACGAACAATATCTCGATTTTACAATCTCGTGCAGAAACCCACCTACTACCAAATTTTCACATTAATTAACTCCAATAACGGAAGACGGAATTCCAATTGGTAAATAATACTTTCTCAAGTTAGACTTTTTTATTTCTTACCAAATAATCCTAATTTCGATATTGGCCAAAAACTCCTTCCGGTTTTCCAAAACATTTTTCCAAACCGATGCATTTCGATGCATTTAATGGAATAAAAATTGCATTCCCCCGAAACAATTGAATCATAAAACCGAATGCAAAAATATACAAAAAGTATACAATATAAAAATTTATTTAGTTTAATAAAAGAAAAATAATGATTTTATTTTAGTTATAGAATACCCCGAAAAGCAATGAAGTTAAAAAGTATAAGATGTAACTGAAAGAAATCAAATTTTATCCTATAATAAAAGTTTAGAGGAAATAAAATGCTCCCATGATTTCCGACAATAAATTTTCAAAATATCTTTATAGAGAGACATTCAACATCGGGTGCGTTGGAAAGGTAGCATCAGGTACGGTCACGGCTGCAACAGCGATAAAACCAACCACCATATTTAAATATAAAGAACGCTTGGCTAACAAAGGTTGTGTTTTATTCTTATCATATATCCTCGTATCAATTTTAAATCAAAGAAGTGTTATCTGCTACCACAATAATATTTGCATTTTATTTCCTATACCTATAATACCTCAAGCTACCCTTATATTTCAAAAATTTTGGTAAACCTACCAATCGCTTTCTAACATTTAACTAATTTACTTTCTCAATTTTTAATTTCCCAATTATAGTTAATTTGGCAATAATACACCTGGTATATTATTTCAATTAAAATAATATGTTAATTTTCTAATTTTCAAAATCATTTTTCTGAACTTTTTTGCATTAAATTCCAATTGCTAAATCTGCTAATTTTGCTATTGCTAATAACTCAGCCCCACGTGTTTTGTCAAATGGAAATAACTCAAACTTTAGGAACTTCGCCTGAAAACTATATCTAGAATAGAGATCTAGATTCTAGACCATTCATTCACCTAATTGTCCACATATAAAACACATATAAATGTGTTTATGATAAAGGCAAACGACGAAGTGCAAAGGGCGTAGTGCGAAGGGCGAAGTACGTAGTGCTAAGGGCAAAATGCGTAGTGGGAAGGACGTAATGCAAAAGGCAAAGGGCGGAGGGTAAAGGGCCTAAAACACTTCGTTTCAAAACTATAGCTGGAAAAAAGATCTAGACCAGGGGTCTCCAAACAATGTTAACAATTAAGGCTGGGAATCGTTGTCATTTTTGTATTCGAATATTCGTTGATCAAATTATTCGAATATTCGAATATATACATCATGGGACTAAGGTACTACTTTTCATCCCGCGTGTAAAGGTTTTTGCACTAGGTGATAGCCGAGTACAAAAATCGCAAACGGGATGAAAAGAGCATTAGTCCCATGATGTATATATTCGAATAATTTGCTGAATGAGTTAGCCGAACATAGGAAATTAACATGTACAATCTACAAATGATAAGAGCATTGGGTTCATCTACATTTTACTTAAAAAATCAAAAAATGATTTTGAAATTGTTAAAATTTTCATTTATCGTACTAGCCATGTAATAAAAAATTCAATTTAATTTCTATTTTCAAAAATACTTACCTTGGAAACTTACATGGCCAGTCTGATAAATGAAACTTTTAGCAATTTCAAAAGCATTTTTTGACTTTTTAAGTAAAAGTTTGATGAAATCTAATGCTCATTCGTATGAGCATTACATCTCATTAATAGTTTGTATTTCTTCATTATTTTTGTGTTTTAAATTTTTTCTCTAAAATAATTAGTAAAGCAGATATTTGTAAATAATAATAAATAAATTTCTTATATTCGGCTAACTCATTCGGCACCCTATATACTATTTTTCACAATTTCTCTGCAAATGATAAATTATACATTGGTTAATAGCTAAATTTGAGATTTTGAATTTACAATAATTTAAAAACGGCACTAGATATCGAAAAACCGAGAAAAAAAATTTCTCCTCGTGCCCCACCTCGTTTACCTTAAACGTCTAGTAATTTGTCGTAGGAATCAATGTATATAAGCAAAATTTTAGATAAAAAAAATAGTACTTTACTGACGGAAATGTGAAAAATATATAAGTTTCTTTAAATGCAAAATTACAGAAAATAATTACTTTTTAATTTTTGTCATATTGTTGCACCACTTCAAAAAAATCAAAAAAATTCATGAGTATAAGGGAGTATAAAAAACATCTGACAAAATTTGGTGAGTGACACTTTTCAGAAAGGTGTTAACAAATAAGATTTAAATTTTATTTCTTTCGCCGAAAATCGGCTTTTTGTTTAATAATCATGACCAAAGTATTTTTTCATGTCTTTTACTCCTAAGAATTAGCAAAAAAATAACCATCCATTAATTTTGAATTTTACTATTTAAAAAAAAATAAAATTAAAAAAAGAGGTTTTCTTGAAAAACTCGGGAACCGTTTAAGATAAAGAGCTGAAAATTTGGCTGAATTATTTTTATTTGATACCAAAACGATCCCCCAAGTATGAGTCGAAAAGTCCGCAAGGGCAGATTTCCCATATAAACCCGGCTATACCCTTTTTCGAATATTCAGAATTCTGATTAGATTACATTCAAACATAGAGCCGGAATCTTTTAGATTTTCGGTGTGGTGCTCACATAATCTTAAATATTATACATAATGTAGCTTTGCTAAATTTATTTTGAATATTATTAGAATTTGTAGTGTGTTGCCGGCCCTGTTCAAATATTTAAATTTGCTAAATAATCGAATAATTTAAAATTAAAATAATATGTCAATGTTCGAATAATCTGAATATTCGAATATTTTGAATGTTTTCCACCACCAATTGCACCACCTATCCTTAAAACTTAAGTTTTACTTAAATATTATTCCGACCAATGGGCAATCAGTGTACAATGAAATGGGGAGGGGCTTAGCGAGTTTAGGGAAGTTATTCGAATAAATATTCGAATAATTCGATTAGTCAAATTATACGTCGCGATATTATTCGTATTCAAATATTCAAATATTAGAATATTCGAATTATTCGAATTTGATTCCCAGCCTTATTAACAATGTAAATTGCACATTTTGAAACCGCTTTTTGACATATAAAAATCACTTTTACAGCAAAACTTTTTAGACATTTTTTGTTAAAAATTTTATTGTCTTCAATTTTGTACCTATACATTTTTCTCATTTTGTTGTCCCGTTTTTAACTGGCAGCGACTTAAACAAGACTCTGTATAACACAAAAAATATTGTCATCTATGTATGTACTATAACTCAGAAACGGTGCGACAAAATAGAAAAATGCTTATGAACAAAAATGTAGAGAATCGCGTTGTCAAGAAAAAATTTTTATTCATTTTTTCATTTCGTCGCACCGTTTCCGAGATATAGCCGACTATGTTTTTTGTGTTTTACAGTCTTGTTTAAGTCGCTGTTAGTCAAAAACGGGGCGACAAAATTGAAAAATGTATAGATACAAAATGGAAAACAATGAAATTTTTAATCAAAAATGTCTAAAAAGTTTTACTGTAAATGCGATTTTTGTATGTCAAAAAACAGTTTCAAAATGTGCAATTTACATTGTTAACATAGGAGGGTTCGAATATTTTCGTTAGTCACAGTAGCTCATCAGATTAATTGCTTTTTGACGATTTGCTGTTGTGTTTTGACAACTTGGTTTAGACTGTAAATAAAATATCTGACTATTATTTTATATGATTATTTTGTTTGATTTGATTTATCAAAATAAATTTGCCATGCAATGTCAACTTGATGAAAAAACAAAATATTTGTAAATGCAAAAATACAATTATAAAAAAAAAGAAAATTTTACAAATCAAACATAAAATTAATAATAAAAATAATAAGCGAACGCCACCACGCGGAAAAATAGTAGATTAATCTAATACGTATAGTTGGCATAGAAAATATTGCTTATAAATAAAATTTTGCAATCTTTTGGTGTTTTTGTGAATTATTATCATTTTGCCGAGGTTTTACGATAAAATAATTCAGAATATCAAGTGTACGTAATAGATCCGCCATGTTCATGAAATTTGGTAGCGTCATGAGCGCCATCAACCAACCAAATCCAAAATTAATTTTAAATATTTATTTCGTGGTTAAATTGCAAATGAAGATATGGATTTTTTTAATTACTTTCTTATTTTTGATTTTGTGATTTTGCCAACGGTATATGGGAAATCGAGGCTTATGGCTGATGATGACCGCTGTACGCAGTTGAGGAGAGAGTCGCTTCCCGTATTTTAGTTTTGCGATTTTGTATTTGGCTAATAAACTTATTATTCTGACCGTCTTTTCTCGGCAGGTAATGGCACACTACCAAGGAATCTGCCTAGAGAACCCTTCTAAAGAAAAAGAAGTGGTCACTATGCTCTTACGTAGGGCGAAAGAAAATGAGAGAGAGAGATATCCTCTTTATATTCTTTTTGTTTCTGTATTCCTCAAAAGCTGTAATAATATCGTTTTTTTTTTCACTTTTGGCTTGATATTCCGTCAATTTGCCATTCCTAAATCCACAATAGGTCGATGCGCACCGATCAGCTGAGCTAAGAAATTCTGCAGTGTTGAGATTGGAACTCAGAATTGCCGCTCTATAACTCAAACAGGCATCACACAAATCCACTGTTGTGATTATATTGTTATCGTTAATGGATGGAATTTGTGTCAAATTTCGAATCTATCTATTATCTTGGTATGCATTTTGCCGAGTAGTTTTCAGTAGACTTATGACAAAGTTGCCTCTTTCAAAGGTAAATATGCAGAGAAAAATATGTGTTACTAATCCACACAACTGTGCAAAAAAAGTATGCAATTGAGTAATTTTTCTGCACAATTATGTGGATTAGTAACATTTATAACAAAATTTGGGTTTCCATTGTTTCCCTTTCCGTCCTTTCGGGCAGTATTCCATGGCACGTTTTGGCAACCGCTGGTCTTCCATCCATTCCAAGTGCTCCTTCCATTGGCATTTATAGTCTATCACTCTCTTTTCTATAGAGAAGATCTGCAATTCTTCTCTTTTCTTCTCAAAATTTGTGTGTCTTATAATATAAAATTACAGAATATTAATAAATGTTATATACAATATTAATAACCGTTATATGGGAAATTATTAAATGCTATTATACAAGAATTTTGTAATTTTGTATACATAAACGTCATCTACTTATTGATGTATCATCAATTGTCCTTATTGTGGATCAGACTTGATCATCAATTCATAAATTGTTATTAATATATAGATCAAAAGACGTTTTTAATTATCATAGAAGGAAATTTACACATATAATAATATGAAATTGAAATTTTATTAATTGGCATGGAGTTCGATGAACGTGTGAGCCGAAACACGTCACTCAAGATAATAAAAATGCGGGAAGAGTATCAATTTGTTTTATTTATTTAATTAGATAACTTGCAAAATATTCCTAAATTATATTGAATTAGAATGTTAAAAAAGCTATGCAATTAATAAATTCGTTATCTACAAATCATTGATTTGTTTTATTATGATAGCTGATGTATTTATAATATTTTTTGCTATATACCATGTGGTGTTTTTGTGGATTGCATAACTTGAACAAGCTAATTAATTTTTGATCGCTTGATTATTGAGCGACCTCCGGGGGACACCCGAAGTAATTTTATTTGCTATGTTTCTGCAGCAATTTGAAACAGTCTCGAAACTGTCAGAAGCATGCGCAGGTAAATTTTATAATTTCAAAACCTTCAAGCCATCCAAAATTTTAGAAAATAATGGCCAAAGAACCAAAAATAAAAGTGAATGATCTATTGACTGTTTCCCTAAAGTTGAGACTAATTGGTCTCTGTACCAATTTTCATGGTAGCTAAAAACGTTCCTGAAAGCCGCCCGAACTCAAAAATCGCGGATTTAGAATGACAGGAATCTAATTTAAAGTTAAATTTAGCTAAAATTAGCTTTCCCTGGTATCACCTAAGCGAGATATCTCGGTGTGACCGTGCAGCTTGTATAATTTTGTTTTGGGCGTTCAGTGCACAGGAGATTTTCCTAAACGTGGACACCGTATTAAAAAGTTACGGTTTTGCTGGAGAGCTTGGGCGGCTAAACTTGCAGCCGATAGCTTTTCGAAGTGAAGAAAGAGGATTGAGAGTGAAGAGATACTGTAGTAGAGTTCACACTTTTAAACAAAAACATTAGTCAGCAATATACCTCTTTGCAGACAAAGTAGTCTATAGCCAAAATGATCTCTAAAGTATAGCAGTCTAACATCTTCTTTTGGACCTCCTCCAGTCTTCACCATATCATACACCATACTACAGAACAAAAGTCCAGAATGGGTCTTACTAAGGCCAAATTTGAAAAACTACAGATCCCAGCGTTTCATTTGACTTAGAAGTGATAGCATCCAAATGCAGGTTATACGACAACAAGGGATCAAGAATTACTCCCAAGTCTTTAAATTCATAAACCATCTTATGCATCCGGCCGTTAATGCTGTATTATGTTAACTATAGTCGAATTTTTACGTAAAAACGGATTCCAACCATTTTAGATCCATAATTTTTGAGTTTGGGCGACTTCAGAGATGTTTTAATGAGTGCGTGGGTCCCAGAAATCCCATTTTTTTATAATCGTACATTTCCAGTTTTGGCGACTTTCCGAATATGTTTTCAATGGGTATTTGGGCTTAGGGATCCATGTTTTCAAATGCTAGCGGTCTTCAGAAATATTTTTTTAGATTGTTTAGACGCTTCCCAAGAGAGAATTAAAATTTTCCATATAGATAGGAACTAATAAATCTGAAATTTTGAGGAAAAGTATAAGGAGATGTACCAGGTATGAGAGGGCTCCAGATGTGCGATGGAAATAGTAGAATAGGGCGAAAAAATGAGAAAGCAGGTGGAAAATGATATTATCTACTTATGAAGCGCCATAAAAAGTTGTCACTCAGATCACCCGAGCAAACGTCAATTTACCAGGTCGAAGCTTTCTGCAAATCTAATGTAGATAAGTTTTTCCAAAATTTGGGTTGCTTAATGGATGAGCATCACTACAACAGCCAACACATCTGCAATATGGATGAGACCGGCTTCTCAACGGTGCCAAGCAAGATCGGCAAGGTAATCGCCTTAAAAGGATTGAAAAAGAGGAAGCTGGAAGCAGTTGAAAGTGGTACCATGGTTACAATGACTCTTACAGTGGGCGCGAATGGGAATTCCATTCCGCCTTTTTTTTGTTCCTACGACAATGTTTCAGATGGCACTGTTGGTTTGGCTAACGATTCTGGGTGAATGCAGCAGCCGGAATTCGTGCACTTTATTCGTCAATTCATTAACTTCGTGAAGCCATCTGCTGACTCGCCAGTTTTACTCTTGCTGGACAATCACTCATCGCATTTGTCTCTGGAAGCATTAGATATTGCACACTGCACACTGCAGTCACAAATTGCAGCCATTAGATGTTTCAGTTTACACCCCCGTCAAGGGTTATTACAAAAGTCAATGCAGTTCACAGACGGATTAGGGGAGGCACGGGGGCACGTGCCCCCCCCCCCCCCCCGACGCTTAAAATTAACAATGAAACAAGGAGACAATCCCAAATCTGAGAACACTTTTTGCCCGTCTGGATCCGCCCCTGATGCAGTACATCGCAATATCGCCGGACTTGTTTGTAAGACACTGGATATGGCTTTGACACCAAAAACTATTAAGGCTGGTTTTTCTGCTACAGGAATCAGTCCTTACAATTCCGATATCTTTAGTGATTCCGATTTTGTGCGAGCTCTCGAGCGAAATTCAATTGAAACTATACAGTTGATGACGATTTACACGAGGAAGAGCAGCGGAGGATTGTTTTGGTTTTTGGTTTTTGGCGACTTATGTCGCTCGCGAAGAAGAGGTCAGCACATCAATACGATCAACATCGGGACAAAGGACGCCTAGATTTGGCACTACAATTTCTGAGATCACAAGCTGGCCGCCACGCCAAAAACACCATCAAATAGGGAGCGGAAACCAATGTGCTGACTTCTCCAGAAAGCAAAGCTACTCTAAAGGAGAAGATGCTGATATTTGCATCATTTCCTGCAGATGCTACCGCGGAAATTGACAACCGCCAATTCCATCAATTGCATTAAAGTTGTGGCTCAAAAACAAAAAAAAATATAAAGTCAAAATTGTATATTGTGTAGAACACTCTCCAGTACATATCGCAGAATTTGGAGAAAATAGGGAATTTATAATTTTACAAGTTTCGCCAGGAAAAACCGGGAAATTTGGATTTTTAATCAAAAGTGAGGGAATTTTAAACCTTAACTTAAAAAAACTTTTATATAAGTGCCTTACACCCCCCAGACCCCCCGGTTTACTTTTATTTTATTTATAATAATTTTTAATTAATTTGATCTATAACAATTATAAAAATAATATTAAAATATGAAGTCAAAATTTTAAACCGAGGGGTCTGGGGGGTGTGGAACACCCTCCAGTACATATCGCAAAAGTTGGAGAAGCTAAAGAATTTATAATTTTACAAATTTCGGTAGGAAAAACCGGAAAATTTGAATTTTTAAAGCGAAAGTGAGAGAAATTTAAACATTTGGCTAGAGAATATTAATGCTTGGAAAAACATTTATTTAAGAGCCTTATTGCTCAGAGTTTAGCAGCAACTTTTGCGTTACTTTGAAAGTTAACTGTCAAAAGTGTAAACCGGGGGGTCTGGGGGTGAACACCCTCCAGTACATATAATAAAATTCCTACTCTTCTAGAATACCTACAGAAGACAAAATAATTATATCAATTTCGTCAGAAAATGCTGGAAAATTTTTTGTTTTTGAGCAAAAGTGAGGGAAATTAAAACGTGCGACTAAAAAAAATTAGAATTTCAGAAAATTATTTACCTAATTTTAAATTATTTAAAAAAAATTGTAATTGCCCGTCGGCACATCACGTTTAGCAGCAATATAGAAAAACGGAGAATCACCCAGTAGCGGAAAATTAAATTAAATGTTTAATATTATACCACTAAAAAGGAGATCCACCGTCTAGCTGCCCGTACGCGGACGGACTTTACAGCTAGTAAATTAATAATGGCGGCTTCAATATGATTATTGTATCAGCTGATGATTTTTTAATACTTTTCAGCCAAAATATTTACAAATGGCTGTTATTGAAATCTTCTTCATCAGCCTGTTTTTTTATCCACTCCTGGACGTAGGCCTCTTCTATTAAGACCCCACGGTTGCTTAATCCGGATTGGGGAATGCCTGTAACCCTGTTTTTTATTAGTTGATGGCGGCAATCATCAACTCAGGGGGACCGCCTGCTTTACATGCCCTCCGAAGCACGGAGACGGTCATGTGAAAGTTTTAGGCTCTCCCCAAATTCGAACCGAGTACCTTATAGTCAGCAGTTGTTCGGCTAACCTACTAAGCTAATGGCCGTCTCTTGAAATAGTTCGAAAATTTAGCAAACTCTAGCAAACAAGAGAATATTTCGATTGTTTTATAGTTGCCTACAGCCCAGGCAACACAAACCTATCTTTTGGATATTCACTAGATGTCTTGATAGATCATCTGATATCCAGAGGATATCTATGTTAGACTGCTAAATACAGTGGATATCCAATGGTTAGTGACGTTCATAAAATAGATGTCTACTAAATGTCGGCTACATACATTCACTAGATGTTGTGCAAAGTATATCTAATAGATATCCAGATAAAGTCCTGGATATACATACATTATCTGGACTAGAACTGGATATCCAGTAGATATTGAGTGTTATCTGGGAAGAAAAGCCGGGTACGTAATAATATAAAAGGATTTCAAAAAAGCGCAGGATTTAGTTTTTTACTATGAATTTGATATCAATTATCAAAGTTAGTAACCTAAGTACCTAGAATTCCATCAATTCATTTATGTAAATTAGCCCTATCGCTTTATTCCAGTATGGTGCTAACCTTGTATGTTTCTACATCATAATTTCGATGCCAAATTTTTGTTTAGGAAATGTTAGTTAGCAGAAGCTCCGTTTAGGTAAGGATACCAGTCAGTAAGTTTTACTTTACATACAATCGAGAAACCTAGTAAGTCGAGTAAAAATTGAATTGACTAATGATTATGATTGCACATTCGGAATATTTAAGTTTATATTGGTAGTTTAAATTTACATTTATTAATTGCATTAAAAATATGAAAACTGCAAATTCAAAATTTAAAATATTTAATTATGATTTGATTAACAATTGAAAGTTTAAAGGTGTACAAGATTAATTGGCTATTAATTTGTCCAATAAATCTATTAAATTTTTATAAATTTAACGAATTACTTGATTAAACTGATTTTTCTAAAATACATCAACATCAGCAAAATTATTATCACTCTCCATTACTTTGGACTTCTTGCTGCGAAGGTTCATGATGAGATTTTCGTTTCGATTTACTGTTAACTCTTCAATTTCGTGTAGCTTATTTGTCACTTGATCAGATAATAACACCGCGTTTAATGCTGATTGTATTTCTTGATTTTCCTTTTCCACTTCTTCGATTTGTTCTTCGATCCCGTGTATTAGTTTATATAAAGAATTTCCTGATAATTCAGTCTGAAATTAAAAACAAATATTATTTTACGGAATCGAAGTTTAAAATTTAAATCCGGTCGACTTTATTCTCACTCGAAAAGTCACAACCTAACAACTACAATAATTTATCCTATACAAAATTTAAATATGTCTACGTAAGCTAACGTCTTTTAAATTACATTAAACTCACGTTTATATCGGCTTGTCGACGTTCGGCTTCCGAAACTGCAGCATTGGTAGTGGAAAGTGTGTATCTCATAGTTTGGCATTGATCAGCAGCCATTTCAATCTTAGAAATTAACTCCTCTTTACTTTTAGTGGGGTTCTTTAATGAAAGCATTTCGATTTGAAGTGAAGCACGTTTTTCTTTCAACCCCTTTAATTCACTCTGATACTTTTCTTTAAATGAAGCCAACTGAAAAATAAAATTTTAGAAATTAACAAATATTTTAAATTCACTTCGAAAATTCTACCCTTTGAAGCCGTGAAGTAAGAAATGAAAATTGAGTAGACAGACCTTCCAGCGAAGTTTGATTTAAATTAGATTGCACATTATCTAATTCTTCAAAATTTAAATAAGCCACTGAATTTGTTATGTGGTCTAATGCTCTTAAGATTTTTTCTTGAACATCGTAAATTTTCTCACGTATACTGAACGATTTTTCTCCAAAACTGGTAATGAATTTGCTCATATGTTCATCACGATCCCGCAACTCTTTATGTTTCTTCAATCGAACAGTATTTTTCTCATTTAATTCATCTTGAAGTTCTATCAGTTTTTCATTCTTTAAATTCACTTCTTGTTCCAAAGATTCTTTTACTTTTGTTAAAGCTTCCGTGTCAGTTTTATCGTTCTTGACCTTTTAACATAAAAGTTACTTAACTATTTTTTTGGTAGAACAATAGATTTTTTAACAAAATAAACAATTAAAATGCAATTACTTGTTGAACAAGAATTTCTCTCTCTTGGGTGGGTGTTAGGGTTTCCTTTAATTGTCCTACCAAGACATCTTTCTGACCTTTAGCACGTTCCAGACTCTCCAATAAAACCAATTGTTTCTGTTTGACCTAAAATAATCTCTTTTAAAAAATATTAAACAATAATGTTTGTATTATGTCCGCTGTTTTGTACAAATACGGATTGAATTTCTTTAAAAAAAATTCTATTTTGGGGGCTGTAGAACTGGGATGCGAGCGGTTTTGAAATATTTAGTTAAATTTAATTGCTGTTTTGCATAAATAATGATGTGATCTTGATTGTAAGTTGCATTTAAATAAAATTTAGTGTTAGATTAACCAAAAATACAAAAGAAAAACTAATCAATAAGTACGGATGTGCTTGTAACATCTATCTTAGCATAGAGGTAGCATTGCTTCTTTGAATGCATAAGCAATTTCTTTGTGTAGAAACTTTTGATCCAATAAATCAATAATTGTTATATTGCTAATCATTACAGTGCAATAATGAATTGTTCGTCACAACTCCATGTTTGGGTTGAGATTGTTCTTTAAACAATTCTAGATTTGTGTTTTTCAAATAATTTTTTCAAAAAATAAAATACCAAAATAGTTTGTATTTTTATTTATTTTACATAGCATCCTAAATGAACTCACGATTTTTTCACACCGTCGGTCGGACCGAGGCATATCTCCTGAGACTAAATAGATAATCATTTAAACATGGCAAAATAAATTAAAACATAGAAAATTAACTGGAACAAGACTTCAAGATTGGTACAAAAGTTGAAGACGATGTCTTGACAGAATGAAGGAAAAGGTAGAAAAAAGTAAAGGACGATTAACTGTTTAATTTAGTTATCAGCAAATTAACAATTCCGAAAGAATAGCAGCTGTATACCCAACTCGAACTCACATTAACAGAGCCAGTGGCGTAACAAGCAGGTGAGGGACCCGTGTGCAAAGTCGTTAACGGGGGCCCTGCTTTTATAAAAGACAAAAAACAATTTTGTATACAGGACTCGGAATTCCGACGATTATCTTGCAAGTCCGGCGATTTCCAAAAAATTTCTTCCAAACAAGGGCGGATATAGAGATGAATAACTACCCTCCAGCCTCCTCTATTTATAGTTTTATTAAAATTTTAACTTATGAGCTTTTTTATTTTTCAATTTTCTGAGATTTCCCTGATTTTTCTAAGATTGTCTAGATTTCCTAAAATATCCTAGAATTTTCTATTTCCTCCGATTTCCTCTAATTTTCTATGTTTCCTAATTGTAAAAATTAACGCGATTATCTTGGATTTCCTAAAATTTTCTGGGATTTCTTAAAATTTTTACGGATCTTTCAAATATCTCGCACGTTTTATACTAAGTGGAAAAATGATGGAGAAATTGTCAAATACAAAACTAAAGGGAAATTTGAGGAAATCTAGAATATTATAAACTATCTTTTTCTTGCTTTTTCCATTTTCTGAGATTTCATTGGCTTTGAAATTTTCTGGATTTTTCGAGATATCTTAATTTCTTAAGATTTTCTCGAGGTTTCTGCATTTCTTTCGTCTTGAAATTTCTATGGATTTCTTGAGATTTTCCAGAATATCTTCAGATTTCCCTTCATCAGGACACACAATCTTTCCGGTGATTTCCCCTTAGTTTTATAGGTACTAACTGGAAAACCGAAGGGAAAATCGTGATATACAAAAGTGAATAGAAATTCAAGCAAATTTTAGGATATCTTAGGAAATTTTAGTAAAACTTAAGAATGCTATTTGCTTTAGGAAATTTTAGGAAAATTTAGGAAATCTTTAGAATATCATAAATTAATTTTTTTACTTCCTTGGCTATTGGCTATCCTAAGATTTTCTAGAATATTCTAAATTTTCCCTTTTCTAAGATTGCCTGGCAAAGGCGGATACAACGGGATATCACCCCCCCCCCCCCAGAGTCATTCTTATCAAAATACATAATATATTTATTTCCCCATCCATGAACTTTGACTAGATCCGCCCTTGGTTTTAGATTTCAAGGCTGAATTAGACTACAATGATTTCATTTTTGAGATTTTCTTTAAAGTTTCAATGTCACGCGCTTTAATGGAAATTTAAAATATGAAATTCTAAAATAAATTTTCCAAAAAATTGTTTTGTTCCCGTAAATACGATTATTCCCAATATAACAATTACAGGGTTCCCACTTCTTTGGAAAATCTGGAAAAGTCATGGAAAATTTAAGAATTCCCTAATTTTGTTAAGAAATTTCTCATTTTCAGTGCCAAGTCAAGAAAATTAAATTTTCAGTTGGGGTAACCAATTTAATTTAAAATTTTATTAAAATTTTGTTTTTAAGTTTTAAAATTAAATTTATTTTATTTAAAAATTAATTTTTTTCGTTCGCTTGGCACTAAAAATGAGAAATTCCCTTGACAAAATTAAGGAAATCTTAAATTTTCCATGACTTATTCAGATTTTCCAAAGAAGTGGAAACCCTGTAATTGTTATATCGGGAATAATTTTTTAATTAAATTAATAAATTTAAAAAAAATTAGAAATTAAATCATTAAAAAAAAATCATCATGGAATGACGTCATAATGTCATAGAAAAGTTTTATTCTATGTCAAGGAAACCCTGGAAATGTCAGGATTTGATTTTGAAAATGTAGTGGGAACATTGAATTATTGATGATAAATGATGCCCACTTTCTTTACCTCAATATCAGATTGAATCACTATTGGTACTATTGGTGATCGAAATCTTGTGATAGTTTTAGTGTAGAGGCATATCGTTATTAAGCAATTTTCAGGAAAATTTTTGATGTGAGGATACCGGAAGCAAGTCTACGCTTCCATAAGATCAATTGGAAGATCTACAATTTGGCTTAATACCAAACAGAAGCACACAAATCCGATAATTATTCTCTTAGGACTCTGGTGTTGCCTGCGGGAAAAACTAAACAGGACTTACAAGGCAACTCCTCAGTCCTGGTGTCGCTTTTTAAGTACTGCTATGTTTTCCAAGGGCAACACCAGGACTGGATAAGGACACCAAGACAGATAATAGCAAAAATAGTTTACTCGTGAGCTTCATTGACTTCTAGAAAAAGCATTTCATAAATTCAAAAGAACAAAACAACAAAATGTTTTGGGAAAAATAACATAGAAAAAGATTTGATAAACTCCACTAAGAAGAATCCAAAGAATTTGAGTTTGTTGCCCTCTTTTCTTTACCTTCTTAATAGACAAAGCAATAAGAAAACTGGTAGGTTACTGGGATTGATCTTGTAGTGGGCGTAAAAGGAGGGGAGGCGATGACTAAGCACATAGATGACCCGGATGACACTTTCTTTGGTGTTTGAAAAAAGCTGTCCTTCGTTTGTCGGTTAATTTTCAATTTTCACAATTGATTCTGAACAAGTGCAGGGCTCCTATCTGGCTAGTCAAAAATATGACTCAGGAAAGCCCAAATGTAGTTTAGCAACTACTGCAAAAATTGAATGTATTTGTAGGATTTGGAAACCTTGGGTATTTTTCCACACAAAGCGAAGCCCAAAATTTGGTTCTGTTTTCCAGATTTTGGAATTTTCTACTTATTAGGTTCTGCTTGCAATTTGAATTAGATGCAAATAATATCGAATTTTTCAGACAAATCGAATTATGTATTTTGATTATTGTATGAACTTTACCCATGTATGTGATTTGACCCACCACGTGATAAGCAATAAACAAGATAACCTAAATTTTACATTATAGATTACAAATAACAAATTTGTTATAAAATATAAATATAAACTTTTTGCTTTTCTTTGAATTTGGAAAAAATAACCTTTAGTCGTTCGCTACGTAACAATTAGATTAAAAAGAATTCGAATAACCGGGTTGCATTGAATATGTAAAAGATCAACAGATTTAAAGGCTTAACACGTGTTTCAAACTTATTGTGTTCTCATCATAAGTATATGCATATTGTTTGTTTTTTACTTGGATTCAAAATTTATTGACACCGATTAAATTCAAAACACATGAAGCAATCCGCCGGCAATCGCGAAATTGAAAATGTACTTCATGTAGACGTAACGAGTAGATGCCCAAAAGAACTCACAATTCGTCTTCTGTTGGCTTGTCTTTGCTTTAGGCCAATTAATAAATTTTTCTATAAGCATGCAGATACTATGTAATTTAGTTAAATTGCCCAACATAATTTAATGAGAGTTGGACGAAGGGCAAAAAAATATTTTGTTTTTTACCAAAAAGTTTAAATGCTTTCAATCTTATTTAAATCATAACAAAAAGTAAATGCGCAATATTTCGTGTTTAATCCCAACTTTCATAATATAATAAATGTATAAAAACCACCCTACCAGTTTATTTCATCGAGTCCGATATTATTATTATCGATAAGTTTATATATAAACGCATTTACTCCATCTAGTGCCCAATATACAAAGCATTATGCTATGCCGCCTTAACATAATAATATGGAATCTATTCTTTTTAAAGAAATCTTGAAAACAGAATTTTCTCAAGCAACATTTTTATTTTTTATGAAAATATTAAATATAAGCGCACTTACTGCATTATGGCTCAGCATTTTTTGGGAATGATTTATGCTTTCCTTATATTGATTTACTTCAGTTTGCATTTCCTTTATATGTTCTATACATTTTTGATTATTATCAACTGCTTGTATGTACACCTCTCGATCTTGGTGCGATAATCCATCAATTACATTTTGTACAATCTGATCTTCCTAAAAAAATTAATAAAAAATAAAATAAAAAAATAAATAAAATCCTAAGCTTTTACCTTAGCAGTTTCATTTTTCAGCTGTTCCTTTTTCTCTTCGCGGCGGACTTTGTTATTAACATTAGCGTCTAACTCATTTAATATAGTTTTATTTCTTTGTTTTAATAAATTAGTTTCGTATGCTAACTTATCAATTTTTTCCTGTGATACTTGAACTTCTAAAGCTACATTGTAAATGCTTAAAATTTCTTGACTTTCTGCAAAGCTTCTAGCTGACGATTCTGCATCTTTTCGTGCCTGCACCCGATTAAATGCGATTGTTTTAGAGTCCATTGTGTTCTTAAGAAGAGTTGATATTTCCTCTCGGATGGTATTCATATGTGATTGCATTAGAGAAATGTAATATCTTTTATCTTTATACATCCGACTATTTAAATTGCTTCCAGTGTAAATTGGACGAGCACCAATTAACCCTTGCTGGGTGATTGGCCGAGAAGCCTAAAATTTAAAAAAATAAATTGGGTTTCATACCAGCAAGAACATTTTTTTAACATTTTTATACATACGGTTGCTGTTCGAGATGACATTGTCGAAGGTGGTCTTTCGGAATTCATCCTGAAATCTCCAGAATTCATTTGAAGTCAAATTAACACTGTTTCTCAACACTCAATAAATAAATATAATTGTGTTAATCGCAATATCACCATAACAACAGCAACCTAAATACCTTGTTGCTATCCGGTAACCATAGCAACCCATACTTTTCACAAACCAGTAACTGTAAAAATGTTCAAAATACCCCAGAAATTCAAAAAAATACTTGACCAAAAATCTTTACCAAATCACTTCGTCATTTGCAAGAGCAATTATAAAATTAATTTTAAACAATTAAATATTATTTTTTATTTATTATAGCCTAATATGTTAGCTGAATAACTGCTGATACCAAGGTTCCTGGTTCGAATCCGGAAAGAGTCTTCACATGTAGCACATAATGTTGGCGCAATATTGGGGCAATATTGGGCCAATATTGAATATTGGGGCAATAATGTCTGCCAATCTGCAGGGAATATTGGTCAAATATTGCTTTTCTATATTGCGCCCATTTAGGAAACCAATACTGGACCAATATTAACTATAGCTTTGGTGCAATATTGGGCCAATATTAATAACCAATATTGCTTTCCGATCTTCGGCTAAATATTCGGTTAAATATTAAAATTTATGTATTCATGTTTTTTAAAACATAAATATTATTTAATTTTATGCCCGTGGTCGGGGCACAGTTTCTTACGTATTTTGATCAGAAAATTTGAATGACGCAGTCAGATTTCTCGTTAGTATGATATTTTTTATTTTATTTGGCTTTAAACTTAACACATTCGGGGTCAATTTGACCAAAATTTGTTTCGCGATTTTACAAAGTTTTGATTGATTCCCTGAGGTTCTGAGGATTGTATCCAGCAGTAGGCATCTAAGTACGTCGATTTAAGTAATAAAAAGGCCACCGTGATCTTTTAAGATTTAAAAAAAAAACGTAAGGTTTAAAAACACCCTTTGGTGTTTTTTGACCCCAAAAAATAAAAAGTAAAATTCGGCAGCTTCTTTCACTGTTTCTTATGTATTTTGATCAGAAAATTCGAATGGCGCAGTCATATTTCTCGTAAGTATGATATTATTTATTTTATTTGGCTTTGAACTTAACACATTCGGGGTCAATTTGACCTACATTTTTTTCGCGTTTTATACACTTTTGATTGATTCCGCGAGGTTCTGACGGCTGAATCCAGCAGTAGGCATCGAAGTACGTCGATTTAAGTAATAAAATAGTCACCTAAATTTTTTAAGATTTTTGAAAGAAACATAAGGTTAACCCCTTTGGTGTTTTTTGACCCCAAAAGATGAAAAGTGGAATTCGGCAGTTTCTTGCACTGTTTCTTACGTATTTTGATCAGAAAATTCGAATGGTGCAGTCAGATTTCTTGTAAGTATGATATTTTTCATTTTATTTGGCTTTAAACTTAACACATTCGGGGTCAATTTGACCAAAATTTGTTTCGCGATTTTACAAAGTTTTGATTGATTCCCTGAGGTTCTGAGGATTGTATCCAGCAGTAGGCATCTAAGTACGTCAATTTAAGTTATAAAAAGGCCACCTAAATATTTTAAGATTTTTGAAAAAAACGTAAGGTTAACCCCTTTGGTGTTTTTTGACCCCAAAAAATGAAAAGTGGAATTCGGCAGCTTCTTTCACTGTTTCTTACGTATTTTGATCAGAAAATTCGAATGGCGCAGTCAGATTTCTCGTAAGTATAATATTTTTTATTTTATTTGGCTTTAAACTTAACACATTCGGGGTCAATTTGACCTACATTTTTTTCGCGTTTTATACACTTTTGATTGATTCCGCGAGGTTCTGAAGGCAGTGTCCAGCAGTACAAATTTAAGTACGTCGATTTAAGTTATAAAAAGGCCACCTAAATATTTTAAGATTTTTGAAAAAACCTTTTGACCCCAAAAGATGAAAAGTGGAATTCGGCAGCTTCTTTCACTGTTTCTTACGTATTTTGATCAGAAAATTCGAATGGCGCGCTGGCTGGGAGAAGGTAAATACTTTGTTTTTTAATAAGAATTTAGGTATTATATTTTTCAAATTTTAACAAAATTTAGTAATTTTATTGGTTTTGATTGGTTATGGGGAGGGACAGTTAGCCCGTTACCTCCCCTTTGTTGAAAATCATTAGAATTCTTTGAGAATCTTTGGTGGAAATCATTGGAATTCCGAGTCCTGCGTACAAAATTATTTTGAGATATTTGCCCCTTGGTGCTGACACATATTTTTTTACTTTTGTAACAAAACTGTTTCTGGGGGTCCCATCATGCTACTGTCTAATTTTAGGGGACCGTAATTTCGAGACATTTGGGAAACACTGAATAAAGCCTTTCAATTGATCTTCGAGTGAAAGAAGAAAAGAAAATATCCCAAATTAAAAGCAAAATTTTTTTCCAAACTCATAAAACAGTTTAAATTTAAATTTAAAAGAATGTATTAAACGACATGTTTCCGTCTAATTTACGATTTTATTTGTACATAATCTTATTAGATTCTTACTAGCAAACTAAAAATATATAAATTAAACTGATTATTTTCCAAACAACCCTGAAACTTCAAATCTAAACCTACTGCCAAATGTCTATATGTTGCAATGATGTATTAGAAGGTTGTAAGCATCCTTAATATAGAATATCTAAACTTACAAGTTGTTATACATAATAGCAATGTAATTCGAAATTTAAATGTATTTTCCAAGAGAAAAAAATAATAAAATTCTGTATACTATGTCCAGAGTTGAGCGTGGTGCTTTTAACGTAAAAAGTTCTTCCTGGATTCCGGAGGTATTATAGGCATTTCAAAAACGTTGATTTTCGAATGGGGACGAACCAAATTAGCGGCGGTCGTGAATAGATTAACGAGATTTTGAAAGAAAACGCTTTAAATTTGTAAAAAGGTGTGAGGAAAGGATTATGTATCGAAATAAAATAAATAATGTATTTAAATAAACTCTCTGATTTAATCTTATTAAGTAATTTTATACATTCGTTTTGTTTAAGCTTTCTACAATAATTAATAACCAATACTACTATCGTGTAGCACGTATAACAATTGAGTTAACAATATCATGGCACTGGTTATAATATCACCCGAATCTATAAGTATGTGTTAATTAACCAATATTGTTATTTATATACAGTATAGTAATAGTATAGCTCAATGGGGGATGATGCAGAGTGTCCCAACGAAGCACATAGTTGGTTGTCGAAACGGAGGGAATAAATACATCAGTCAGGGCCACTCCGCTTAATGTGTGACTAGAAGTAAGGTGTAACAAAGTATCGGAAAAGTGTGACCTGTAAAAGAACAACGATGACCTGTTCGTTGTTATTTTTTGCACTTGTCCAATACTGCTTTAAAGGTACTCGATCACAGTGTATGTTATCAAATTATTACCAAAATTTTATGAAACAACCTTCTGGCAATAAAAATGAAGGTATTGTTTTATAAATAGTTAGTAACATGTACCTAGATGTAGGTATATAATATAAATAATATATATTATGTACATACTATACAATGCCATTTGGTGCATATGGCAATTGTTATAAATATAGTAGGTATACTGATGAGCTGGCGTTGCGCTGTGAGCAAGCTCAAATACATAATCTCTAATAACTAATCTACAGTATCAATATTATTGTAATACTAAGGCACAGACCCAGCTCACTGCTTGTGCATGCACAGCCAAAAATCGGCCAGCGCACTAACACTCTTGTGGAAGACAAGCACCACTGGATGTTCTACCCAACTTAGGAACAAAAGTAGATCTAACATCACTAACTCATGAGTATTTTGGAAGTGTGTCGCTTGCAAAATACTCGAGGCTGCAATGCTTACACAGCCTAATTTGGCATAAGATGTCTAACCTATTTTAAGTACATGTTCCTAGTAAATTACAGCTTTACAAACTAATCTAATTAAAAGATTTCTAATGTGCATTTATATGTTGAAATCATATAATTCAACATAATCTTCACACATAAATTGGCAAATAAAAAGCTGCGAATTATAAGGCAGTTTCTCGTTGTAAAGGCTTATGGCGACTTCGAAACTGAAAGTCCGTCAGTTTCTCGTGAAGCAGAATTTTCTAATCCATCCCCTGATACACCAGACTGAAAAAATCTATCGGCTTCGCACATTAAATTTGAACTTGTACAGCATTGATTTGCATGATCCGAAGCCGACCCTGTCGTAGTTACATCATCCATCAGGATTACGGTATTTCCTTCGGGATTTGATCCCGATACGGGATGCGTAACCATAGAAAAATCTTCTTGATCAAGAGTAAATAATGGAGTACTCCATCGTGGTATAGAATTAGAACGTGGTGTACCTCTCGCCGTATTCACATTGGGTGAATACATGCTGAGGTTGGTAGGACTGATAACACCAGACATTCCGCTGATACTTGGATAACTGAAGAGCTGTAACAAAACTATAATTAGCTTCTGTTCTATGTATCACACCGCATATACTACCAACATGTCCTGGTTGTGGATGAAAGTGGTTGAAAGAATAATCACGGTTTGGAGAATACGGACTACTCGTTGGCACAGAATTCCTTTGCGATGGAGATTTTCGTCGGTCACCGCCCGGACTTAACGGCGGAGATGAACCCAGTTCTGGCACATCATTAGCTGGAGATGATTCGCTACCAGGTGGCGTTATACTAGTCGGAGGAGAATTTGTACCACTCATTGTCACTTCGCCCGTTGATCGAATTATTGCAACTGGTCTCGCCATAGGAGGTAACGGTGGTGGTGGAAGCATCGTGGAAGGAAAATATTGCGATTTCGGACTTCTTGACATACTCGGTTGCATCTAACAAATATCATATTTAGCTTTTCACTTTAAACCTATTTCACGCAATAAAACCTGTGCGTTCTGCTGACTATTTTCTGTTTCTTGACATACAAATGTTACAAAATCTGATAATGTGTCGTGTCCATTTTCTGGATATTTTACTTGATTTTGATGTTGGTGATGAGATTCGGGACTGTGTTGATAAAAAAGTGCACTGGGACTGACCGCTTGTGAACTTGAAGACACCAATGTTGTATTTTGAGGCATCGCTGAAAAGTTATTTTATATTAAACAAATACTTCGAAACATTTTCTTAAGATTTAAATTTTACAGATTCATCAACTGTTTTCATTGTTCAAAGTGATACACTGGTGTTGAAAGTAATTAACTGATGATGAGAGTAATTTACTTTTGTATCAAAAGTGACTTATTGTAACACCAGTCTAGAAAAGTAGTACCTATATGTCAAATTAAAATCTGACAAGTTAACAAAAGAGTTACTCAAGTAACAAACACAGTAACAAGTACTTTGAAAAATAAGGGAAAAAGAAAAAATATTAAAAAATTGAACAGCTTAGAATTTTTGTAAATTTATCAAGTTTGGACCTAATTCGAGAAAAAAAATTAGGAAAGTGAAAGAGAAAAATTAATAAAACCCATCTACCTTAATTTTGTATACTCAATTATCTCATAATTGTTTTAAATGGCAACCGATTTGGCAAAGACCACATTTTTCGGAATACTAATATGTAAAAAAAATAGCTTGGAGGAAAATGATCGATAGGCAGACCCATTGTCGATCAAAAAAATATAAATAATTAAATGGGTTTGTTTTTACAAGGTTGAATTTATCTTTAGGATTAATTAATGTCCATTAATTACGTAAGGACGATTTTTGTCATTTTTGACCTCCTCCCCCCCTCACATAAGGACACGTAAGATTTTGGCAAGATTTGAGCCCCCCAGCCGTCACATCTTGCGTAAGAATTATTAAACAAAAATAATGTGAAGTCCCCTTTTCCTCCACTTATATTTATAAAATATGAATAACAATAATATTGTTATTATACAAAAAATACAAAAATTAAAATTAAATTTAAGTAAATAAAAGTTAATACAAAAAATTGGTAATCCCTTAATATCCAGGTGAAAAAACTGATTTTATTTAAAAAAAAGTATTTTACGAAACTTACGTAAGGAATACGTCGGACCCTCCCCTCTCCCACGTAAGGGTCCGTAAGATTTCCGATACCTCCCCCCATCCCTCCAAACCCTTACGTAATTAATGGACAGCCCCTAACGGGATAACTACCCTCTCCATGACCCAATAAAAACCAACAATTCTATAACATTTTGTTAAAATTTGGAAAATATACCAATTACCCCCTCCATGAGCTTTGCCGGATCCGCTCTTGATCTTTAGAGTAGTATGCCAAAATACTCCGACAAATTTGAAAATATTATAATGAAATTAGCAACATCATAAACATCAAATTTAGTGAATTGTTTTGTTTTTCTATTTTTGAGTTTTGTACGTAAATATTTTGAATTTATATTTTTACCGCAATTATATGAGAGCGCCGACTGGCGGAATAAACAAAGCTTTTTTTGCCGATAATAGCCGCCATGAGCGGTTGAGAAGCAGTTTTGTATCTTAAATTTTAATTATGATTTTTTAAAAACTTTTATATTTAAAAATAAAGTGAAGTTGATTTGGATTTGGGAGTTGTCTCAATTGAGACGAATTTGGATGCTTTTGAACAATACATTTTTGAGAATAAGTTTTGAATTATTTGAAGGATAAGTAAGAATGTTGGAAGATCATAATTCGTTTTTGGAAAATTTGGAAACAACGGAACGTCAAGTTGATAGTGGCGCACCGGGGTCTGCTTATCAATTTATTAAAATTTCCCTTTGAGTATTGAAAATTTATTTAAAATTAAAATTTGATTTTTGGAAAAATTTATAATTTAAAATAGTATCACTTCAATATGTATGTTATGATGTTAACTGTTGCACTCCTAGAAGGCAACTGCGACCGGCTCCGTCCATTAAAACAAGTTCTACAGCTGTTTACGACTCTTCGTGAACTCTTATGTGAAAAATCGTTATTTCAAATTCGATTATTCAAAAATTTAAAAGTAAGATTGTTGTTGATCCTCGGTTCAGTCTACACCCATAATCTAAAAATGTATTTTTGAATCTTTAAGCCTGATTATCTCGAATATTTTCCTCTTCGAAGTCATTTTATTCAGAAAAATGTGGTCTATCCAAATCCGCGAAGAAAAATAAAGGTTGCCATTTAAAAAAATATTTGATATGGGGCCATTTTTGATATGTAATATTGGCTGAAACTATTGTTGGACTATGGACTTCCGGTTGAATACAAAAAACATTTTTAGAAATATTAACATCATATAAATCTAACAATTTAACAGTTTCGAATTAATTACATCTATACATGATGTTCAATGATGTCCATCTTGAGAAAAACTTCTCACTTCCGAAATTTTTATAACTACATTTGATTCAATTTAAAAACATTCCTGTATATCAAAAAAAATTTTTTAATTAAATATTTTTTATTAAATATATTCCGAAAGAAATTTATTTAAATATTCTGATTTATTGTTTTAAAATAAATTTGCAAAAATAAACGAGGTACAAGTCCCCTGTACAAAATTCTCAACTAAAATTTTAATTGAGTTAGTGTAATGTTTACTATAATTAATGTTGGAATATTCTATTTTAGATCTAGTAAAATTTTGTTCAAATAAAACCGTAATAATTCTAAATAATTATAGGCATTCGGAAAAATTTGTAGTACTTTTTTTTCAAAAGTTTCCGCTGGTCGACATCTGTCGCAAATTTAGCAAATAATTTCTCTACGTGAGTCTTGTATACTGCTGCACCAACTTTAATTTGAAAATTGCATATTTGTAATTTTTTTGGCCGGAGTTATCATTTCGCAATTTGTGTGTCTTTCGCTTTTACCGTTATTTGTATAATAAAAGTGATTATAAATGATTGCAAAATAATATAAATAACCCAAACATATTTTTAGTTTATAATTACTTTTATTTTTTCCACGTGGAAGCTTTGCTATAAATACAAATGACAAAATGTAAATCCGTCTCTTGTAATTACCGAGAAATTTTGTAAAAGCGTCACACTGTCTAAAACAAAATGGAAGACCGCTGCTAAAATGTGGTTTCATTCAGACTTCGTCAAAAAATGTTCTAATATTATATTTCATTAACCCTCCAGTCCACCGATGGACAAATTTTTGGTGCAGTTGATATTTGGAAGGCAATTCAGTTTTGAGCTTCGGGCGCCGATTAGGCCAGACGCTAGATCGGTCGTTGCTCTATGGAAATTGCAGAAGATTTTTCAAGTTTTAGTTGTGGAATTCCAGTAGAGCGTTGCAGTTGAATAGTAAGAAGACTTCGTGCAAATGTAATTTTCTTATGCTTTGTGCATATATTTGCTTGGAAGTCGCACTTTGCATTTGTCTCAATTGAATATGTTGTTATGGTGTATTTGGTACAAGCCAGGGCTGGGAAAATACATTTTTTTTGTATTTGAAATACAAATTCAAAATACTCGAAAGTATTTGAAATACAAATACAAAATACATTTGAAAAAATGTATTTAAGGCGAGATTTTAGCAGCTGAAAATATGTTGAAATCGATGCTATTATTAAACCAAATTTTAAAGTTATTGCTGAAATTATAAGTTTCATTTTTTTACTTGACATTGAAAAGATGTTATTGTAAAGTACTACGAAGAGATATTTGCATTTTTTTTGTTAGAAAATAGTTAAAAATATTCACAAAGTCCATGAAAATAAGCAATTTTTAAAATATTACTGCGCAAGCATAAGTAAAAATTTGAAAAATCTGACTTCGTAGTGCTCTCAAGACAACCTTTAACTGACCGGAAAAAATTTTTCATTATTATCCCTGCCTTAATAATTGCGTATTTTATGTTAGAAAATGTCTTGTTTTAAAAATTATTTGCGTTATTCTTAATATTTCTCCGTAGCAGGGCTGGGCAAACTACATTTTTTTTGTATTTGAAATACAAATACAAAATACTCGAAAGTCAAGTATTTGAAATACAAATACAAAATACATTTGAAAAAATGTATTAAAATACATTTGTATTTGAAATACATTTGTATTTGAAATACATTTGTATTTGAAATACATTTGTATTTGAAATACATTTTTTGTTTGAAATACATTATTTAACATAATTGTTGTTCCCGTTTAAAAAAACCAATCTCTCGAATTGTAAATCGGAAAGCGAGCCTTTTGTTGGAACTTGGAAACCAAAAACGTGCAGATTCGGCGGTAAATTTAAAAAATTTTATTTTATAATTTAAAAAAATTGATTAAATTAAGGGTGCGATTTTTAGAACTGTTTCAAAACTTCAGTTACAGCTCAAAATTGGTTATAGCTACAACTATATGATTTTTTTTATCGGAAAGAGGAAAATTTTCCGAACACTATGATATATTTTTTAATCTGTTTTGATAACGGATTAAAATTTTGATTAATTTAATTTGCTATTTTATATAAAAAAAAATACATTTATTACAATTTAAAATATATCATAGTGTAGTTAACAGAGTAACCTTTAATATTCTGCATTGAAATCGTTTTAATATCAAGTATTATAAGTGCTGTAACTGAAGTTTTGTTTAGACTATAATTTGAATGATTTTAAAAAAACCGCCTTTTAAAACCAATCAAATTTTTATTTCATTTTTTCCAACCAATGAAAGGCATCCAATTTTAAATCTAGCTAATAGCGCCACCTGTTGAAACATTTTTCGTTCAAATGAAAAATCGCAGCCTTAATGGCGACAAAACGTAATTGAGTAATGTATTTCAAAAATACAAAATACATTTTTATTGTATTTCAAATACAATTACAAAAATACATTTAGAAAATCATTGAAAATACATGTAACGAAAATCATTTGTATTTCAAATACATGTAATTGAACTACTGCCCAGCCCTGCTCCGTAGTGGTTTACAACAGGCCTGGTTTACAATAACAAATTTTTGATGTCTAATAAACAAATAAAAATGATAATTTCAGAAATAACTTTAAAATTTGGTATCATAATAGCATCCAGCCTTAAATACATTTGTATTTGAAATACATTTTTTCAAATGTATTTTTCATGTATCTAAAATACATGTTTTCAAATGTATTTTTCAAAATACAAATATATTTCAAATACAAATGTATTTCAAATACAAATGTATTTCAAATACAAATGTATTTCAAATACATTTTGCGTTTGAAATACATTATTTAACATAATTGTTGTTCCCGTTTAAAAAAGCCAATCTCTCGAATTGTAAATCGGAAAGGGAACCTTTTGTTGGATACCAAAAACGTGCAGATTCGGCGGTAAATTTAAAAAATTTTATTTTATAATTTAAAAAAATTAATAATATAATGGCGACAAAATGTAATTGAGCAAAGTATTTCAAAAATACAAAATACATTTTTATTGTATTTCAAATACATTTGGAAAATGATCGAAAATACATGTAACAAAATACATTTGTATTTCAATTACATGTATTTCAAATACGGTTCAAATAACACTGGATACAACAACGTATGTTGTATGTAATTGAGATAAATAAATAGTTTTTTGGGTGAGGAGTAGAAGAAATAAAATAAAAATGACTTACAGTAAGCGGAAGAAACAACCATAGCATCAACGGAAGAACCTCGATCTCCAACAACCGTTTGATCTGTGTAGCTGTTGCAGTAGTAGGCAGGATGTTCAACCTTAACGTTGTTGATAGTTGGTTGTGGTTCGGACATTTCTTGAAGGATGGAAGCTGCAAATATTACGTATAAATATTTAAGCCGCATTAGCTGTTATTTTTAAAATCTTAAAACGAAGTATCTTACACTTAGACAATCTCCACAGCTCCTTTGACGAAAATACGCCAGTTGCCATAATAATGTCGTTACATACGACGCCGTTGTACGGATTATGTGCATACCCTAAGATATTTAAGTTTTCAAAAATAAAATTGCATTTATCCATCACTACCTAATTTATTCAAAATATATTCACCTTTACTTTTTCGATCGTCTTCTTTTTTGGTGTTGTTGTTATTGTTGTTATTATTGTTATAACTAATTCCGCTTAATATATCTGTAAATAATATTCGAATATATTAAATTCGTATGGATGGAAAACATATAAGTACCGTGACTGTTGATGAAATTGGCCAAATAGAGATCTAACTCCCTTACAGAAACATTAATGTGATAGGGATTAACACAGAGTCCCGGTTGGGAGCAATCGGGATTTTTTTCTAAACGTTCGCCGTCTGTACTTTCGAGAGGGATGGCTTTAAATAAAATAACCATAACAAGATCGAGTCTCCACACTTTATCTGCTTGACGTAAACAGTCTATTCGGCGCATTTTGCCTTTTTGGTCTGGATTCGATAACACACACACTGCAGGTCTTTTGCCTGTGATACTGAGCACAAAGTCCTCGCGACACTCTTGTGTAATATCTTTTCGTAGTTTACCCAAAAGACGAGATGCCCACTTCTGTTTGACTTCTGCTTTTTCATTCTGCAAGAAGGGGTGGGCATTAAAGGAAGGCAAGGAAAAAAATAAAATAGAAATTTGGTCTACCTGCAACGCTTCTTTACACTGGCGCTCTTCCTCGAGAGACATTCGCTTTTCATGCTTTTTGTAATATTTTCTTTTGGCAGCTTGCAAGTTGAACCATGTGTATGAAAAGGATTTAACGAACGGTAGCAGCGCCTCGATGAAGGGGTGGAACTCGTCCTGGCGACATACACATGCACTCATCAACACTCTACTTATAGAGAAAATTGTTTTGTTTTTTAAGAATTAAATGAAGCAAACCTAACACACATGAAGTACAAACAACATTAATTAAATACTTAATATAAAGTTATATTTGAGTTAATTGAAGGTAATTTTAAAATACGATAGTTTTGCAAAGAAGGAAGACTAATGGAATGGACAATGAACGGTCTGCAATGCGGGCTTTACAATTCGCGCTGCTGGAACCATCGCTCAACTTGGTCACGTACAACTTTGCATGCATACTACAACAACTGCATGACATAAACAACAACCGACGACAGTGCATTGCATTGCATTGATGACACGACCAATATCAATTATTCTTGTCATTTCATAATATCAACAATAAATATAATATAACTACGCTAACAGCTCAAAAAGGATAAAAATCGTTTTTTGGGCCAACCCGGATTGTGAGAATACCACACAACATATCTTTCTAGTCATGCTGTGGCAGACTCACAAATTGGATTGGACATAAGTAATATATTATGAATGTATGTGTGTGTGTGCGCGCGTTAGAATAGTTAAATATTTCTCTTTAAATGCTAATTTATTTTTATCAGCTTATTTTTAGACGCTAGCAATGAGAAAATGAGCCGAGCAGCAACAAACAGCAACAATACAACAGAACAGGTATGACTGCAAGAACAGAACACCATCAGTCAACATCGAGGGCCAGCGGGGTAGATGCGGCTCAGCCGCGACTGCATCCACCCGAGCCGCCAAAACAGAACATTGATGTTAATCATGTTAATTACATATCACGCCGAGGGGGGAGTAGGAAGGGTAGCAGCGGGTAGGCACCTGTCCCGAGGACGGCGTCTGCAGGTACGAGGACACATCGGGCTCCACCATGCAGCTACGCAGCGAATCGGGGATGAACATTCCTCAGGGTCACCGGCCGGCGCCGTTATACGCGCCCTGTCCCATCACCAGCAGTTCTTCACCACGCCACCGCAGAAAATCAACGTATTTTTCATTGATTTCACACTGCGCACTGCGGTTTTATTGATAGTTCAATATTCGCGTTACATGCCAACCTTAACGAGCACACTCTACAACCGCACGATATCCGACTGCTTACACTAACTATTAATAAAGACGCCAGCTCTTGGTGTATTTATATTTTGCTACGCTGGTGATGACGGCTGGGCTCGCTTTAGATATACATAGCATGGTGGTATGAGCTGCTTCAAACGAATGACTGACGCTCGTGCACATGCTCTGCGGCGACGCAGACGGCGGCGGATCGCGACGCCACCGTTATCGTCCTTTCGACGCTTTGCTCATCTGAGTAACGATCGCTACTGCATGTGCACTATCGCAGATTTACGACAATTTCCCAAGTCATGCTTTGCATCCTAGATCCCAATAATAGTATACGTACGGCGCTGAGACGCTGGGACGCTGCACCTGCCCGCCACTATATTTATTTTCCTTTCCGTCATTACCATTTCAATATTTAAAACTTCCGTTCTCTACATATAATTAATACTACGCCATCATTTTATTTCATTAAATACCCAAAGATTCCTATCCTACCACCGCAGAACCTATACTTTTTAAAATAGAAATAGCATTCTAAATATAAGCTCTTTCTAAATTTAGAAACAAAAATAAAATTTACCAACTAAAAACGGTGCTTAAAACATTTTGTAATTTCTTTCAAAAAAATTACAAAGCTTTTATTTTTAGCTATTTTTATGCTAAACTCTTCCACAAACTTCCTAAATCACTTATTGCGCATCATCTAATGGACCTATATATAAATCCAAATTTATTTTTTTTTTACCTAATTTTATAACAATCCTCCACACACGCCCTTGGAGGTCACCCCAGATTTTTCCCATAAAATTAGAAATTTTAATTTCCAAATTTTCATTTATTCCTTTTATTTCTACGATTTATTGCTGATACAATTAAATTTAATTTAAACATTCGCAAAAGTACTTCAGCATATCAACTTTTGAAGTTAAATCGATTTTGTTGTCTGGTATATTTTTTAGTTTGACTAGACAACCAACCCTCTAAAGATCAAGTATAACTCCCTCCACTACATTTCGTTTTTTAGCATTGTTGAAATTTTCTTTTCAAATTTCATTTCTATTGATTGAATTATTTTATTTAATTTCAAATTATTGAAATTGAAGATTGAAATCTGACTAAATTACGCTAAATTTAAAAATTAACAATAATTAAAAATCAAAATTTTGTTTTCAACAATGGAATCAGAAAATAATAAGCTACCTAAACCAATTATTGTGATAGTCGGAGCCATAAAATGCATATGGACATTCCAAATCATTCCAAGTTAATCTCATTTTCATGACAACTTTCAATTGTTTTTTTTTTTTTTTTGAAAGAATTTTCATATTTTTTTGGATTTAAATTTTTGAAAAAATTGTCATACAATTTCAAATTTTCATAATTCAGCTAAAAAAATATAATAAAAAGAAAATTTTATAGGATTTTCTACCGGGAAATATCACGAAACCAAACGCCAAATGAAAAATGTTTCGGAAAATGGCGAAAAAGAAAACATATGATGTATTTCGTTTTACAATTAATAGACCTTTTCAAGGTCTAATTTGTTTTTTTAAATGCTATCTCACTTTTTTTAGTAGATTCAGATTCTGATTTTTTTTTATCCCAGCTAGATTTGACGAGTAAGATCTACTGTAGGATCTCTGTGAGTTAGACCAGAAGTGGGCGAAGTTGGCCCTCGAAGGGTTATAATCGGCCCGCCTACAAAAAGTTAAATTAGTTTCTTTTTAAGTAAGTTTCTAACTTAAACATTAATAATACTGATCGGCATGACAATCGGTCCTGACACCATTCTTGCTGCTTCTCATGTAAAATGCCCTCCTGAATCCTAATAAAACCCCTGTTTTCCCCCATCACCCACCGTTTTCGGGGATGCCTTCCAATTTATTTTTTATTTTTTTGATAATTAGGATGAATGAAAACGATTACTTTAGCCTTTACATTTCTTCTGAGGGGCTAGAAAGTTGAAAAGTTATAATATTTGTAGCAAGAAAGTTGATTTGGGAGAGGATCTGCCCCCTTAAATTGTAAAAAATCATTTAAAATGATCGATTTTTCCATTTTTCGTGCAATTTTTCACTTATTTTTTTACATTATCCAACTTCCACTCTCCCTCAGCCATCTTCAAATACTCCCAAATCATAAAATATATAGCAACAATTCGAAAGATTCTTCATATTATTTATTATTTTACTTTTTACATTTATTACTCTACTTTTTATTTATTACTCTTTACAGCGAAAATAATCTTTTTCGCCCCTCCAAATCAAATTCAAATAAAACTATTATCAAAAAATGAAAGAAACAGGAAGCCCCCTTCCGAACTATTGCTTGAAATTTTTATTATTTGGGGGTATTTTCGGGAGGATGAAGGGGGCTGGTGCTGGAAGCCGGAATATGTAGAACATAAGTGAAAAAATTGCGGAAAAATCGATAATTGTTAATGATTTTTTCACAATTTAAGGGGGAAACTGTGGGTGATGGAGGAAAACAGGCTATATTCGGATTAGGGAGGTTATTTTACATAAGAATCAGCAGGAATGGTATCACAGCTCGAAAAAAATTTTTAATTGCAAACCAGTGTAATTAAATTAATATTTTGACAGTCTGCGAGTAATATAATATTGTGGAAAATTTCGGGAAAAAGTATACACTTATGAAAAAATTATTTATTTTAGGGCTATTTATTTATTTTGTATTTTTAGCCCTCAAATAAATTTATGCAAGAATATAGGTATATTTCTTTCCGAAATTTTCCATAATAATCATTAATAATTAAAATTAGAAGATAAAAAACTTTATTTTTAGTTGGAATTCTTACCCCTCTTGAAATTTCTTACGTTTTTCTGACCCCTAATAAAAAAAAGTGGACTAGCCCCTCGGTTAGACTACAGTTCTCTTTAGCCTTTTCTATCTACTGCAGGCCAGTCAGCCTCTTTCTCTGAGAAAAAGGTTTAAGCATTTAGACTCCATGGTTGTTTAATCCGGATTGGGGAATGCCTGTAACCTTGTTTTTAATAGGTGATAGTAGCAATCATGAACCCAGACGGACCGCCGGCTTTAGGGGACGTCTATTAATTACGTGAAGTGATTTTGGCCATTTTTTGACCCCTCCCTCTCCCCCTGGTAAGATGTCGTAAGATTTGGCTCGATCCCTCCCTCTATAATCTTACGTGAGATTGTTTGTTTTACTTTCACAATTTTACAGTTTCTGTAAAATGTGAGATTTTACATCTGTGAGATCGGGTGAGATTCTGCTCGACCCCCTTCTCCCCTAAACCCCTCACGTAATTGATGGACGTCCCCTTACGTGCTCTCAGTTACCAATCTTAAAATAATGTGAATTTTGGAAATTAATTCCGAAAAAAATATAAATACGATTTTATTCATTTTTGAATATACCTTCGTAAATACTGCAAAGTAATTACATTTTTATCAAAAAAGAATTATTTTTATAGCAGGGATGTACCTTCGTGCACCAAGTAGTTCTTCGCGTGCGGTTAGGTATGTTATGTAGTACATGATTTAGCCGATTTGGTTCGAGTGATTCTGGAAAATATTTTTAATTAATTACGAGATACTGGCTATCGTGTCACGAAAAATTTTTTTTTCACGAAAATTTGCAATATTTTTTATGATATTTCGTAAATTAAAAATTTAATAAAATAGAATTTCAACAAAAACCTGCGTAACAAGAAAATTGTTAATTTTCTGAACATATTGTTGTTCTGGAAAATTTTTGATAGTTTATAATTTTGAATTTATCATGTGGAACATTTTTTTGAAATTAAATTATTGTGTAAAATAATTGTTGGTTTGAATTTGAGTTTGCAGATTTTGAATTTTGTAAATATTATGAGATTCTAATTGTTTTTCTATTTAATTTTTATTGTAAATGATTTATTGTAATTTCTGTAAGTAAATTTGTAAAGTTTTGAATCTTGACCAGTGATTAGGACTTCCAAATGTGTCCGCTGAGGCGAACGGACGTATTTCTGCGGGAAGGTCCTAGTACTTTCTTGATTTGAGTCTCAAGTTTGAAATTTTTGATTCGATTTTGAGAATATTTCTTTTGATTTTTATAAAATAAAATAAATAAATTTTGATTTTGAGTAAATTTGTATTTACGGCGAGCACCTGCGTCGATAAGGGATATCTGATATTGAATACAAAATTTATTTTAAAAGTTCGATTTTAAATTTTATTGGAAATTATTTTTATGGATTATTTTGGATTTACGAAGAGTAAAAACGTTGAGAATTTAAATTCATCAACACAGCAACCCACTCCTGAGAGGTATTCGCTCCCGACTGGAAAAGCTAGCTGGAAAATCCAAGGGTAGAAAAGGAAGTCAGGGAAGAAATTTTCTGGCGTTCCACTACAATATATTTCAAATTTCAAGTCAATTTGTTTCATCGCATCTTACTCCAAAAAGGGTATTTTTCACTTGGTACTGGACTATGTCGGATAAGAAAAATATTTCCAACAGAAGTTGTTTCTTTTTGATGTTGAAGGATGCAGCGTTGATTCTAGTGGCTCTGCGCTCTGCCAAATATTGATCTCGTGGCAGAAGAAATAAATGCCAACTAACTCAAAAACGGTAATAAAGAAGACAAGAAAACGCATAAGAAAGAACTGGAAAAGGCGAAGAACACCACCCAGGGAGAAGTTTTTTTCGTGAATATAACTCCAGAGGATCTGTACTCAAACTCATTCGACTTGATTCCCACACGGATTATTACGTTTTGACCCATTTGTATTCGAAAATTACGTATTTGCGAAAGCATTTGTATCTCCGAAAGTAATAATAAATGAATATTAAAGTTTGGAGATCTCCAAAAAAATGATAAATATCTGCTTTTGGAGATCTCTTTCACATCTCATAAATTTTGTCTTCTTCTCATCTACACTTTCGCTGAAGGTGATTAGAATCTTCTGAAGACTTTCATCAGAGTTCTCTTTGATTTTGTTATAATTGCCACATCATCTACACATATGCCAGTATTTGACCTACGAGGGTAACCGCTCAAGTGCAACTCTAGGATCGGGAAAAGCTTAGGCAAGGAGAAAGAGCACTAAAATTAAGCATACACCTGTATTTCAAGTGCTATTGGCAACTTTTTCTGAAAAAAATGCGATTAAAAGTTTGAGTTCAAACTTCAATTAGTTTATGCAACAGAAATCCAAAAGTCTTCTAGTTGAAATGGTAGCGCATCTGCAAGTGTCTGAAACATGTTGGTAGACTCTGTTTTTCAGTTACTTTCTCGAGTCTTCTTTGTATCATGTCTTTGTCGGTAATATCATCTATATGTATTGCTAACAGAGATATCTATTTGTTATAATTTGTGCAGTTTTCTTTATCTCTTTTCTTATGCAATGATTTGTCCCATCTTCCATCTCTTCTGTATCCCATATTTTTTTATTTATGAGTCTATACAATCTCAATTCCATTTTTCGCTATACATTTATTATTAGTTCACCTGTGATTTCATCTCTACCTGCTGTTTTTCCATCTTTTTTTAGTTTATATTCTATATTTTTAAACTCAGTATACCTAGTATGTCGACTCCTCTATACTTTCTGAGTTGTTTTATGTATAGGAGCTTTTTCTGCTGAGACCCCGTGGTTTCTAATTTTTTCTGTGCTATTTTCTAATTTTTCTTTCGTATTTCTAAATAACGTTACTTTTGTTTTTGCCTTCTTCCTTGTTCTTTCTTTAGCTTTGTTTGCTCTATTATTTCTCTCCAGTTTGTTCATCTATTGATTTTTCTTTCTTCGATATATTTTAAAAACCTTCATTTTCGATATTCAATTATATCTTTTTAATTATCCAGTGGTGTAACCACACTTGGGGAGGTCCGGGCGATAGTAACCTTAAGGGGGGGGGGGGCTTCTTACCTAATATAATGTTATTTTTTTATTAATAAAATTTAAATTCTAAATAATTTCTTTACTTTACTTACATAATTTCAATGATGATAGAGAACATTTTTCTACGAAAAATATTTAACAAATTTTTATTTTAATTTCCAACTTCACTTGAAAAATATTGATTTTTCAGTAAAAATGCTAAAGTGCATTTTTAAAGAGCGTGAAATAATCTACAAACTAGATTTAAACCCTTTATTGTCTAAAATCAACGGCTTTCGAGTTATGAATTAAAGTATGTACAAAATGTTGATAAATTCAAACTTTTTTTTCTTGGTTTTTTTAAAATCCCTATATCTTTTAAACGAAACATTTTACAAAAATTTTGACGACCCAATCCGGATAGAAAATTTAACGGACTATAACTTTTCTCTAGCAAAAATTAATCCATTTCACAGAAAATCAGAAAATAATAAAAAAAAGCAGCCACAAAACAAAAAATTAAATTCACAAAATTTTTATTTATTAATTATGTTTAAATTATTACATTATTTAAGTAGATGTCCATCTTCATTTATTAATAATTTTTCAATAAAAATAAAAATTTTGTGAATATGATTTTATATTTTGTAGCTGCCTTGTTTATTATTTTCTGCAAAATAGATTAGTTTTTCAAAAATGTTTATAAGACAAAAGTTATAGTCCGTTAAATTACCTATCCGGAATGGGACGACAGATTTTTTATAAAATGTTTCGTTTAAAAGATATAAGGATTTGAAAAAACAGAAAAAAGAGTTTGAAATTTTCAACATTTTTTTACTTTAATTCATAACTCGGAAACCGTCGATATTAGACAATAAAAGGATTAAAGCTAGTTTGTAGATTATTTCAAGCTGTTTAAAAAAGCACTTAACCATTTTTATTGAAAAATCAATATTTTCTGAGCTATGGCCATGTGAAGGTGGAAATTAAAAAAATGCTTTAAAAAGGGCCAACTCTCGAGCGTTTGAAAGAGAAAATTGTCTGCCAATAAGACGACCCAACAATGTAAATTGGCATCAACATTGGTCACAGTTACACCTTGTATAATCAAGAACCAAAATTTGGTTTCAGCTGGAATCATTTTCAGTCGGATAGCCACTCACCACCACTGTCCAATCCAATGAACTGCAAGAGTCAGAACACCTCAGATCGCCGACACCTTATTCTATCTTAAATATATAACTAAAAACTACGTACAAGTTTTTTATTCACTTTTTATTAAAATGTACCAGTTTCAATACATTACAATTTATTTACCATCTCTTTTGATTTAAAATAAAATTTGTAAATATAATTAATTTATATATTTGTATTTATTTTTAAAATAAATACATAAAAAAAAATTTAAATAAGTCAATTAGACTAACATCAACTTTTTAACAATATTATGTTAATAATCTAAAAATAACTACTCAATCTCTTTATATTTGTATAATATATTATGTGATTCATCAGTTTTGACTAATACAAAATGATCATAACAACCACGTTATCAAAATCATCAAAATTATTTTATTAAAAATTTTGGTTTGTCGAACAAATATTTAATACTGTTGAACCGGTGTAAAACAAAATTTTTAACATTTAATAATTATTATTATTGTGATATTATGAACACCCTGTACAAACTAGTTATAAGCAGAAAAATATAATTATACAATAAACTGTATAAGAACAAAATGTCTTTTAATATGCAACAATAAACAAAATATAAAATAATAATTTTTTAAAATGCAATATTTATTCAAGTACTTGGCCATAATATTTAATGAGTCAATTTTATTAATGTTTGCTAAAACAGAATCAAAGGTGCTTCCTAAATTTTAAATTAACATTGCACTAGTATTATCGTAAAATATTTTAACTTTGATCGATAAAAAAACTAAATGAAGCTTTAGTTTTTGGAAA
The DNA here is from genome assembly GCA_958510845.1 of Cantharis nigra. Taxonomy (NCBI): domain Eukaryota; kingdom Metazoa; phylum Arthropoda; class Insecta; order Coleoptera; family Cantharidae; genus Cantharis; species Cantharis nigra. The sequence goes on along the minus strand of OY294034.1, from coordinate 4,959,778 downwards.
GTTTAACTCGAAAATGTGATAATGTACCTTCGCCAATTAATTAAAAACAACTCACAAATAATGTTTGATTTCCAAACGAAATTTAATAACTAAACCATTAAATAGCTAATTTCGTTAATACTAATTAATTTATAATTATTTCTAAATTAGAAGAGACAAACATTAAAACACCACATTCTAAGTAGTCAAAGAGCACAGAATTTCTTTAAAATACATCTATTACAGAAGACGTTAGATGAAAAGCTAAATTTTACCAAATCAAATTTCAAAAGTTTGGCCAAAAATCACTCAAAACTATTATGTCACAACAAATATACAACTATTACACTACACTTCACTCATGAATTAAAGAAGTATGTGCCGATACTTACATCACTGCGATAATAATACAATACAACAAGAGGTTTCAGATAGTTAGAACTTGAAATGTTAGGGACTAAATTCTCTTTTAATTTAAAAATAATTAAAAATAAGGCAATCTTAAAAAGCACTCTTAAGTATTCGATTAATTTATTATTCTTTTAGTGGCATCGTCGATGGTACTGTGCGTTTCCGACGTTTATTTAACAGTGGATTGTTTGAACTTTCAAGCGTTTTTATGTGCACTTGATCGTAATCTACACGCATTGTTGCTAAAGATCTCGTCATTTCTTCCTGAACTTCCGGCCAAACTTCTTCGGACTCACGTAACATTCTATTAGTATGCAGAGGGGTTTGGGGAACGGCAGTATATTGCTAAAAAAATATTTTATAAAACAAAACATTTAAATTACTAAATAAATTATTTACAGCTATCCAGTTGTTGCGCATAACTTGATCAATACTAAATCGTTGTGCAGGATCAATGTTGAGCATTCCATTAATTAACTCCTTGGCATCTTGACTAACATTTTGCCATTCTGGATTTGGAAAATTGTACTGTCCAGTTCGAATCCTTTTTTTCATACCAGGAGAAATAGCAAGACCGTGATTACTATAAAACGGAGGAAATCCACAAAGTCTAAAAATCGAGTTTCGTAACAAACAGTTTGACTTCAGAACGCATTACTCACAAAATATACATAATAACTCCTAACGACCAAATATCACAACTTTTATCATATTTTTCGGGTCCCAGCACTTCGGGTGCTAGAAAATACGCATGAATATGCAAACCACATCAATATGAAATTTTACAACTTACCGACATAGTACGGAGTATAACATGGGGTTTGTAGCGTATCTTTCGTCAAAGTTTCCTTTGCAAACCCAAAATCTGTCAATTTTAGAATTCCGAGAGGGCCTTCTTTCGTATACAACAAATTTTCAGGTTTCAAATCTCTATGCGCAATATTAGTATCGTGTAAAAATTTTACAGCAATACAAATCTCGTGCATAATTTGTGCAGCCTCTGTTTAAAGAAAAGGGGTTAATCTAATGTTACATAAAATGATGAAACAGTACCTCTTTCGGTAAATGCACCATCTTGTCGACCTTGAATCCTCTGAAAGAGTTCGCCACCTTCCATGCTAAAACAAAGTAGAAGGTAATTCTCGGTACTCGAATTCGTTAATCACATACCATTCCATAATTACAAGTAAACACTTATTATTATTATAGGAATTTTCATAGACATCGATAATATTGACAATATGTCGACAACCGCTAGCCCTCCAATGCAAATCAACTTCCCTTCGAGCTTTAACCGAGTCATGCAGGACCTAAAATAAACCATAACTCTCCAAAATAATCAACACTAGGTCACAAGTTTACCTTTAATGCAAATTTTTCACGGTTATTTTTTGAAAAACATTCCACTACTTTTCCATTGATCCCAAGTCCAAGTACAGTGTTAGTAATTTCGTAATCATTTGTAATAGGCGTAATTTTAGGGGTACGCGCACTCGATTTCATGCAATTCATTGTAACTTTTTGTATTAAACAACAAATTGCTCTTAGGCCATAAGTTAGGTTAAAAACGAACAGATTTAATTCGTCAAGAAACCTACCAAAATGGTTTGTTTCCAACTTACTGTTTACTTTCCGAGAAGGGTCACGTTTATTTGTTTATGTCACATTAAACGTCACGAGAATAATAATATAAAAAGGAAATTTTTTAATACAAATTTCATAAACATGTTATTGCAAATTACTTTTCGTCATTGCTTTATTTGGAAAATTTACTAGCCTATCCGGTTATTTAAATTCAGGTTTTCTTTTTTTTCAAAAACAAACGTTCACGCACTGTTCTTGCAAAATCTTTGTAATTATATAAGGTTCAAAAGGCCTAAATCCATAATTGCACGAAGTACAACATCTATAAAAATAATTCTTGTAAGAAATGCCAGTGGCGTAACTAGAAGGGTTCCAAAGTTTGGGCGAACACCTCCGGAAGCGATGAGGAAGTCACAAGACTAATTTTTTGAATTAAACTCATAGGGGCAAAAAGAATGAATTTTTTCTAAAAAAAACAATTTTTTTTCAGTGTAGATTCTTGAAAGAAGAAAATATTTAAAAAAATAAAAAATTACAAAAATATGCTACATTGTAAATTGTAATTAACCTTTAGTTTTGTTAAATTTTTCAATAAAATGGATATTATGTGAAAGGTCAGATTAAAATGTGTGAAGTAATAATAAACGATGACTAATTCAATTTGACGTTTGTGACAGCAAACGTGGTGGCGCGTGCGTGAGAGTTCGCATCAATCGCATTTTGTAATAACCAAAAAGAATGTCCCGTTACATACACAAATGACTGAATTGAAACAAATTTTATTATTAAGTAAATTTATGTTGTTATAGAATGGTGAAATGTTCTTTTACGGTGGTGTTGCGATGTTTAATGAATTTAATTCCAAATTAGCAATTCCCTCTTTAAATTTAGATAATCAAGATTACTTATCTAAGATAGTATTATCCGTATTGATAGCTTACTCCAACAACAGATGATTAAAAAATTTATGCTATAGTTTATTTTGCAATGGAAGAACAAAATCGTGATAGTAGTAATAAGAATTTAGATTGGTCTCGGTTTGGTTTGGGAAACGAAACTGCTCCACGAAGTCGTAGTTATACAGGTGGATTTGTAGATTTGGGTAATGAGTATGAGTATGCAGCTGGCGGTCATCAAGCTTCTGGTGCTAATGAATTATTTGCCGAAGAACAAGTAAGTCTCCGTTTATAAATGTTTGTTAGTTTAATGTTGATGTTTACAGGGTGACGTACCTTGGTGGAAGTCAAATTTTTTTATTTCACAACCTATACTGTTTGGAACGTGGGATGGTGTGTTTACTTCCTGTCTTATAAATATTTTTGGAGTAATTGTGTTTTTAAGATCTGGTTGGATCGTCGGACAAGCTGGAGTGTTAGGGGGTGTTTTAATCGTGGTAGCAACAGGTAATATACAACATTCTAGTAACTCAACTTTACATTTACATTTTTTAGTATTTACTGCATTGGTGTCGGTATTGGCAGCTGTAGGAATTTGTGAAAGATGTCGCATGGAAAGCGGTGGAGTTTATTTTCTTCTTTCCCAGGTTTTAGGATCACGGTTTGGTGGTTCGTTGGGACTTTTATATTGTTTCGGACAAGTAAATTTTCTTCTTTTTTTTCATTATTAACACATTAATAATTACCAATTTAAGGCAGTTGGTTGTGCTCTTAATGTGTTAGGATTCGGAGAATCCATGGCCGGAATGATTGGAATGACCAATTCTACTTGGACTCTTAGAGGAATTGCAAGCGCAGCTGTATTATTTTTGGCTGTTATCAATCTGGCAGGTGTTAAATGGGTTATTAAATTGCAATTTATTTTGTTGCTGATTTTGCTTCTGGCAGGACTCGATTTTATGGTTGGCAGTTTCATTAACGAGAATCCAGGTAAACTACAATTTGATGAAAGGCTCTAGGTTTGCTTTGTGAATTTATAAAAATTATTATTTTAGAATTTGGAGTTGATGGGTGGCTTAGTGGGAATTTAGTTAACAATACGTGGTCTAGTTACCAAGAAAATTATAATTGGTTTACTGTATTTGGAGTATTTTTCCCCACCGTCACAGGAGTTTTGTCTGGTATTAACATGAGTGGGGATTTACGAGCGCCTTCCGTAAACATCCCTAATGGAACATTGGCTGCTCTAGGAACGGGAACATTTTTATACCTGGTCTTTATTTTATTTTTGGGAGCAACTGTTCGTCGTGATATTCTCCTCACAGATTTTATGATTGCATCCAAAATTTCAGCCCTAAGAGTTTTATTGTTGGCTGGTTTATACGTATCTTCTATGTCTAGCTGCTTAGGTGCAATGTATGGTACACCTCGTGTTCTACAATCTATTGCGATGGAAAATGTAATACCCGGTATTGGTATTTTAAGTAAAGGAGTAAGTGAAATATTTTTTTTATTAAACTCTGCTATAACATTGTTTTACAGCGTGGACCAAATAAAGTGCCTTTATATGCTCTCGTTGTTGTTGTTAGTGTAGTGTTAATCTTTATCTTGTGTGGAGAAATCAACACCTTAGCACCAATCGTCACCATGCCGTTTTTAATTACTTACGCTTGTATAGATTACGCATATTTTGCCTTAGCACAAAGTTTTGATATCCAACATCAAAAGGAACAGCGCTACCACAAAACAAAGAATTCCACAGTTGTAGATTATGCTGAATCTTCTCCTAGTCAGGATATAAGTGATTTGGATAATTTATTTCCTGAACGTACCCAGTACAATGCTATAAAGGTTAAAAAAAAATAATGCAGAAACAAGATTATGTTAAACTTATTTTCAATTTTAGAAACAAAATATTTCTACAAATACATTAGACAGCACAAACGAAACAACACCCATATCACGGAAAACTTACATACACTCGAAACCAAAAAATTGGTATTCTTGTTTGTGTAATCGTTGGTTATCACTCTTTGGAGTAAGTTTTGTGTGCTAATCGTTTTAGTACTGTAAAATTACTTTTAGGCTCTGCTGAAAATTTTAATTATGCTGCTAGTTAATTGGTTGTATGCTATAATGGGTTTTACAGTCGTGTTTCTCGTTTGGTTGTATATTGGAACGGCTAATCCAGCGGTCAAACCTGGTTTGGCAGTCGATTTTAATATTTTTGTTTGGATTAAGGGTATTTTGCTCCGATGCTGTGGGTAAGTATGGAATTATTTTAAAGAAGTTCTGGATTTTGGAATCTATTTTATAGAAAACGATCCCAAGAATATGAGCAAATAGTAGTTACACATTCTTATCCATCTATGAATTTAACTTCTGCACAATTAAATGAAGATAATGAAGACTTTGCATCTCGTCGCCGGTATCATCAATCGGCTACGGTGCACGGACACACAGTACAAGTGGACGATTAAATTAAACTACATTTTTTTATAGATAAGATGCAACCTGTTAATACACTAAAAAGCCTGTAACAGGAACTCAAAATATTTATTTTTAAATCAATGTGATTACTGTAAAAAATGCATTTAATGTATGTTAGTGTAACATTTTCACCAATAATGTTGTTTTTAAGTTAAAATTTGCTAATTTAATTGAACTTAACTTTTGTGATTATTTATTTATCAACCATTTTTAATGGGTATTTTGTTATTATACATTTAAAATTAGTTTATTTTAAAATAATATATACCTACTAATGTGACTTCTTTACATTTAATAAATTTTCTATACAACTAAGCTGTACATTTTAAAAATCCCAATCTGCATAAGATGAAGTTTGTTTATCGGAGATCCGGATCAGAAGGAAATTAGAAAAAAATATAAATAAGCTTATAAAAAGTCAGTTCTGATTTACATGGCATTTATTTGGACGTATCAGTACACTTTCAAGTTTTTGCTTGCATGGTTTTGTAAATAAATTACATAAATCTGTTTAAGTCACTGGTTAATAACATTGTTTTATCTTGTTTCACAATCTTCACAAGATTTTTTACAGGAAGAGGACTCCAGGACTAAAAAGTTATCCCTGGATAAGATAGTTTTGTAAAATACAGGAAAATTTATACTAATTTTGCAATTCCTAAATTATAATGTACAATTTTGATTAATTTAAAAAAGAATCGAACAAGACTCCTTAAGGGTGCGATATACGCAAGTGAGATGAAAGTATCGGAGGTATGGTTTTTCAGTGTTTTACTGCAGTCACTGGCATGGCTAGGATTAGTAATTAAATAATAAAAAAAGAACATTGTAATTCCTAAGTATAAAAGACGATAAAAGGTAATATTTTCCTAAAAAGCTTTTTCTTTGCATGTCAGTGACTCCAGTTTTACTTTGCAATAAACAAGCAGGATTATCGCCACCTTAGGATGCTTTATATTTAATTACATTTTTAGTAATTATGATATAAACGTATAAAAAATTATTTTATGGACTAACAATGTAATAAATATTGTTTCTTTGGTATTTGTAATTAATTTTACATCTTTAACATGTGAATAAGAATATTGTAAAAGCCTTATTAAGATTCTAAATCGTAGAAAAAATATAATAATCGTATAAACACCTAACTTCTTGCCTAAATATTTCTAATTAAGAACAAAATATCTTAATTTTTAATAAATAATTAAAAGTAGGGTTTTACAATGCTTCAGAAAATATGGACTTGACGAATCAACTTAAAATTTGTCGTTCAGACTTCTTTAGACCTTCTTAATTTTCCGCACAACTGCAGAGCTGGCCCGATATTCTCAGACTTAATAGTTTTCATGTTACACAATTTATATAATAATTTCTCAAAATAATAAGTTAAATATTTTCTTGTAAAACATTACAAAACCCAAACTTCATCCTGAAAATCTTGGTTTAAAGGGGAAAATCGCTACTTCGTCAAACCAAGAAATGCAATTATTTAAAAAAAAAATTATTCATTTACAAACATAATACAAATAGAATTAAATAAAACATCAATGACGTCTTGCTTCAGCATTACCTATATAAATTTAAAAAAGAAATGAAATGTGATACTTTGCTGGAAGCCCTATTACAATAACTTGATGGTTGCCTCAATTAATTTAAAAATAAACTAAACAAGTTTTTAAAAATATTATCACAATGAATAGAAATAATTTCAGTCAAACATCTACGGTTATCTCTTCATCTTCATTATCTGATCTCTCGTCGTTATTAACTAATATTGCATGTGGTAATGAAGGTGGTAATTCTGTACAGGAATCTAACACTAAAAGGTGTTCGTTAAACATTTTAAGGCTAGTCACCTCCCTTGGCCTACCAACTCAATAAATAAAAAAAACTCATTTGGGTTTTTTCCGTAAAGAATACGAAAAGCAATTATTTATATAATTTTATAAAAATTCTAGAATAAATTTGAAATTAAAAAATCAACTGCCGATTATTAGAAAGTTAGTAGACCAAGTTTAAAATAGAAAATACGTAACACTTACTTTTAATGTTTGCTATCATTACATGATTGTTTAATTGTTCTACGGTGAGATTTTGATCCAAGTCTAGATTTGAGTTATGCATTATTTGTTGCCTTTGCACTTGTCCACCCACTGGCACAGATGGGATTGTTCCTGTTTGGGAGGTATGCGGTCGTACCTAAAGCACATAATTAATTTTATTCTATTTTAAAAATGTAAACAAATTTTGTACCTTATTGCCATCGGCCATATGTGGATTCCTGCATCCTCTACATTTACATTCTAAACATGGTTTACTGTCAACATAACATGGACATCGTTGACCACAGCAAGTTAATTTACCTGGTGTGGCTGTAGCATTTCCACACCGACAGCCTCGACGAGATTTTAAAATAGTGCACGTTTTGTTAACAGGTTTTTTAAATACAGTCTGAAAAGGTTTTACATAATTAAATAAAAATATACATTAATAGTAGCAAAACATATGTACCTTTGTAGTGTTATCCTTTTTTATCGTAGGAGCTCTATTTGCTTTTGGATCAGCTGTTACCTCTTTTTGTTTACGCTTAATTGTTATTTTGTTACCCGTACCTGCATACATAACAGAATATAATGCATTTCCATTGGTAGAAAAGTTTTGTATATTTGAATTTAATATCACTCCTCTGTTGGTATTTTCTGTTGGTGTTAATTGTAAGGTTTGTGTAGAAGAATTTGTATATATGCACGGTAATATACTGTACACAGATTTTGATAGACCGCCGTTTATTTGATAATCATCTTGAAAAGCGGCACCTTCTCTAATTAACATAATGAGGTTACCGGCTCCTCTTTCAACACCGGCAGCCACATTACTATTCGAAGCTTGCATTATTAAATGTCTAAATATACCAGAATTAATTAACATCATACACATTTTTTTATAACATTGTAATAGAATCCGTAAGGTTTTATTCTCCGTATATGCTGTACAGTCTTTACACAATGCACACGTCGGTTTAATTTTCTTTCGACCCCCTTTACACTTTTTACACAAGTGGTGTTGACACTTTCCAAGGGCAGGAGTCTGTGGATCGACTAAAAGATTTCCACATACAACACAACATAACGAATTCCTAAGATATGGGGCTAAACGATACAAATCTTGCCAGGTGCTTGGATCCTTCGGATCTGCTTTCAAAATAATTTGATTTGTGGTTATGTACAAATTGGTAGAGTTCATCTTAGCCATGGTAAAAGATTTTAAAATGAAATATTGAAATTTGAAATCAATTTAGTCTTAAATACATTTAACTACTTCCGTTTTATGAATAATTAAGGTAACACTAGTGATATTAAAATATAATCGATACATAAAACAGTAAATTCTCTAGCTCAACACAAACTTCAATATTTACATTCAAAAATTAGTTTTTTTCAAGTTCGTCAGTGTAAAAACAAATTCCCCAGGAACCGCTATTTTTGTTTTTGTTTCTTTTATTTATAATTAAACAAATTTGAGCAGCTTTTGTTTTTGTACAAATAAAATGAAGAGAACACAAATTTTGTGCTCTGCAGGTTTATAGTTTGCCGTATTTAAAATAGCTTTTAATATTTTAAAATAGTTTATGCGCAGAGACGTACTTAAGAAAGTCCAAAATTGGAAAATTTCCCAATTATGATCAGATGATGTGGTTTTACAAACTGCTTTTTAAAATATCTTTTGAATTTTAAACAGGCGCGGATATAGAATTTTAATTAGAGGAGGGGGGCAATGTCTGTTCGATTTTACCTGTCTTCTAAAATAGTTTTAGTTTTTCAACTTTTTCGAAAGGAAATCTTGAGGCAATCCAGGAAAGTTTTGTAAAAGGAAATGTACAAAAATTTACTTTGACTTACCCCTAGATTGAAATATACTCAAATACGCCTCTGTAGTTGCAAGTTTCTATCAAAACATCTTTTCGTAAAATAAAGATGGAAGCTAGTATGGGTGAATGTACGATGGATGTATAACCATTGTTTATTATTGCCAAAAAAATAATGTTTATAAATGAACAGTTCCATAAAATTACCAATTTTTACGAAAGTGCAACAAAATTAGCTCTTGCAAATATTCTTATGCAGGATACAGCTCCAACTGCCTATCGAAATTTAAAGGAATATGAAAATTATCTCGCCTGCACAATCTTATGATGGCTTTATCTTTGATTGTATTTTGGCAAATATTGTTAATAGTTATACCTTTGTGTGTATGTTTGGATCAAGGTTTGTTGGTATTTATTTTCTTTGTTCTATAAATACATCTAAACCTACTTATATTTTAGCTTCGTTTTATGGTAATAGTTTTATTTCGATTCCATTGAAAGAAGCTAAAGGATATACCGATATTCGGTTTAAATTTCGCACTTACTTATCGGAAGCTTTAATTTTATTGGTGGCAGGCTCCACCGATTATTGTATCCTGAAACTTGACGATGGAAAGTTGAAGCTCAACATTAATTTAGGTTCAGGCGAATTTGAAGTTTCCTCACCTCAGGGTATTAAATTAAATGATTTGGAGTGGCATGAAGTTTTAGTTACTCGGAAGGAAGCTAATTTGTCTGTACTTATTGATAATGTTCATTCAATTAGGTAAGCGAAGTTTGTTTAAACAAATTGTAATTCTTCACAATTTTATTGTTACAGAAAACGTCTCCCTGGTAAATTTTTTGAACTGAACATTCATTATGGTTTATTCGTTGGCGGACATGGTAACTTTTCTGATATATTTTTTGGACATCAAGAAAACTTTCGAGGTTGTCTGGCAGATTTAGTGTACAACGGAATTTCAGTGTTAGATAAAGCTAGACATAGACAAACTCAAACGACTGTGGTCCATGGAGTAACTTGGAACTGTGCTGCAGAATTTAGTGCCGATTTTAGTCAACCAATTAGTTTTGTAAATGATGGCTCTTTTTTAATAATCTCAACATCTCCAAGTGATGTACTGACGTTACAACTGGAATTGAAGACTTTGTCTGAGAAGAATGCAATTGTATTGTACAATACTGGATTGCCTACTAGATTGGACAGTTTTTCACTTGAAATTTGGAAGGGAAGACTTAAATTGATGTTAAGTGTTGGTGACAGTAAAAGTGTAGAATTGGATAGTGACGTTTTTATTGCTGATGGACATTGGCATCGTGTTGTAATACGAATTTCGTCTTCTATAGAATTAAGTGTTGATTCTTTAAATCCTGCCAAAGTATCTCGGCATTCCGTTCCTTATTGGGAGGCTAGTGATGTACTATACATCGGAGGTGTGGATACTGTTAAACGTTCAAGAATAATATCAAAAGGATTGAAAATAGCCGAAGGAAGTTTTAAAGGATGCATGAGGTATTTGAAAGTTTGGGAAAGAAATATAGGTTTACGAGATGCTCATATAAGTGAAGGGCTTTTAAACGGATGTATTTGGCAGTTTCCTTGTTTAAATGGGAATCCTTGTAGCAATGATGGTTTGTGTATTCAGCAAAGTTTGGATTCTTATCAATGCGTATGCGAGTCTGATTCTTGTACCAACAGTAGCTACACCAAAGATAACAGAGTGATATCTAGAGGAAATTTGGCTACAGATTTAGAACTTTTAATATTGAAAACTTTGCATTTAATCGAGGGTCAAAGTGTGCTGATAACTGTTACAAATTTACATGTTGTTTTGGATTATCCAAAATATGGTATCAGCGAGTCCGGAGTTATCTTTCACATAGTTAAAGCACCAGAACATGGTAATGTTGTAATAGATGTCTGGATACACGAAAAAGATTCCTTTACCTTGTCTGACATATCGAGTGATAAAGTTTATTATGTCCACGATGGTTCTGAATATTTCGAAGATTCGATTGTTATGGAAGTTGAGTTTTCTGCTGCTAATACGTTTATTTTACCTGTTTACCTACAAGGAAGGTTTAGATTGATGCTGAACGTTAATATTACACCCATAAATGATCCTCCTAATTTAAAAATAGCTTCAACTGTCGTACTACGTTTAGCAAGGGTAAGTTGAAGTTTGTTAGTTTGCATGGTTTTATTTAAAAAGTGAATTGCTCAGTGTAATTTATAATATTTGCTGTTTACTAAGAATGCAATTGCATCTTGCTGCATAAACCATTGGAAGAATTTTATAATACATAATATTTGAATGGTAATTTTTCTTTTAGTTAACTAATTTGTATTTTATTAATAGTTTTGTTTATTTAAGATTAATGTGCTGTCTCTAACGATCAATGTGGCATGTGTAGTAGCAGTTTTGCTCAGGTAGGTAATGCCACTTTTTATTTATTCATTAATGTGTTTTTATTTACCTGTCGTGGTAGTTCTACAAAAATGCTCCCCAGTAGCATATACAAATGTGACTTTTTCAATTATTAAATTAATCTCCCCTACTTCACCGATTTTTGCCAAAATTGCTTTCAATTTGAGGAATATGGATCTCGTACAAGGTAAACATAATAACCTTATGTTATCTGTTATTCCTACATTCCTGTTATTCCTAGAATATTTCTGGAAGAAATACCACAATTGTTTGTTAATTCAAAAATTTATAATTTTTTGTCTACTTCATTTCTGTAAACAAACTAAAAATTAAATTTTGTCAGCTAAATCCCTGGGATATGTCCGACTCCAACTCACATAAAATATCAAGGGGTAATTTTTTTTGTAATTTACACCATAAACTACCATAATTCCATCAGAATATTTGTAAATTGAAGGTTCACTTTGCTTACTACTCCCGAGTCTGTTACTGTTTGATAGCTAATTTTGGTTTAAATCCAATTGAAAATATTCAATCTTACTGGTTTTCATTTTGCCTATGCTACTGGTTCATCACAATTCCAATAGTTTGATTATTATGTTTTAATTAGGGTATGAAAAAGACATTAGGTAAAGAATACCTGTATGCAAAGGATCCTGACAGTGAACCGAATCAGTTGGTGTACAATGTAGTTGATCCAGGATCAGGTCATTTGGAGATGATACATAAATCTGGAGTGCCAATTTTATCTTTTACGCAAGAAGACGTGAATAACAATAAAATTTTGTATGCTCATAATTCTAATTCCTCTGATGATTCGTATTTGGCTCTGAGAGTATCAGATGGAATCGAAACCAGCAAAATATCAAAGTTACGTATTTCTGCTTTCCCACATTTCTGGAGAATTTATAACAATACTGGATTAATTTTGATGCACGAAACCTCAGCTGTGATAACTAGTTTTAATTTGAGCTTTATTTCAAATGTGCCTGATGCAATTGACGACACACAATATTACATTGTACAAGAACCACAATTTGGTGTAATTGAAATAGAAACAAATGTTGCCGTATGGAAGAAAACTAATACTTTCACCAGCGAAAATTTAAGGAAACATCAAATTAGGTACAGACATGCAATATCTCAACCTACTTACGACGAATTTCAGGTTAGCACATTTTATTTTTAATTTTAATTTCAAGTAACAAAACTGTTAAATATTTTAGTTTCGTACAAATTTAAATGGTTCTGCTGTCTACACCTTTAGAATTACCCTGCGAAAATGCATTCTTGTCAGAAGTGGTTCTGATGTTTTAAATTTGAAAGATTCTCAACAAGGTACAATTACACAAAAGCAATTAGAATACAAAACGGAACCGATAACTGCCTCTACCATGTCAGTTTTGTATATATTAAAAGAAACCCCCCGTTATGGTTACTTGCTTCTAACTAATTCTAAATATAGGATGACCACAAGTGACACGTTCACCCAGGAAGACATTGCAGCTAAGAGCATCAAGTACCATTTACACCACAAATCGTATTCATACATCTCCGACTCTTTCAAATTTGTCGTAACAAGTCGTGGCTGTAAAAATATAAGCGGAAATGTAACCATAGAATATTTTCCATCAAAAACCACCTCGTCAAAAGTTCAAATCGTACTAAATACTCTTCAAGTTGAAGAAGGTGCAACTGTTAACATCGATACAGCCAATTTAAACATAATAAGCAATATCGTAACCGATTTACAATTCAATATAACAAAACTTCCTTCACATGGATTTTTACACATAAAAGATACCAATGTAATTCGTAACAACACTAATTATTTTTCTTTGAACGAATTAGTTTCCAAGTATTTGTTTTATATGCACGACGATTCCGAATCAAAAAATGATTCATTTCAATTCATTGCTGTCTCAAAATTCGAAAATGAAGACTTTCAATACGTCGGAGAGTTAAAAATCCTTATTCTGCTTAAAAACGACAATGGCCCCGTGCGATTAGTGGATAAAATTTTTAACGTAGTTGTAAACGGAGAAAAATTGTTAACCGGTGAAGATTTGAGATATACAGATGCAGATTTGGATACAACAGCTTATGATATTATTTACACTTGTCACGAATTACCAAATGGTCAATTATATAATTCCAAAAATACTTCAATTAAAGTTACTGAGTTTACCCAGAAAGATTTAGACGATGGTTTGTTGCTTTTTAAACATACTGGTCCAAAAAGTGGAAATGTTAAGTTATGGGTTACGGATGGTCAGTTTTACGTCGATGGGGTGTTACGTGTTCAAGCATCTGCTCCTTTTATACGAATATACAACAATAAAAAGTTAATAACGCAACATGGTAAATGGACTTATATATCAAGCGAGTATATCAGTGTCGATACGAATATTTTTGCAACCGAGAAAGATATTAAGTTTGAAATAATTACAAAGCCAGTGTACGGGAGAATTGTTTTTGCAAAATCCTTACAGGTAAGAAAAAGTGTCGAATTTGGTGAAAAAATGTAATTTTTGAATTTTAGGAAGTCACCACGTTTACTCAAGCTCAAATAAATAATAATGAAATTTTTTATATGCACGAAGATCACAGCAGTTCCGTTACTGCTGATCACATTTATTTACGAATTCGTTGCAAAGATGCAATCAACATGACCCAAATTGATATTTGGATTTTACCAGCGTCATATTGGGATCCTTTGGTGGTTAAAAATTTGAGGACTTTAATTGTGGAAGAGTCAACAAGTGCGGTGATTGATCGAACTATTTTGGAAGTATCCCAATCTGACGAGATACCAGCAGCTAACATAATGTATTCCATATCTGAGTATCCCCAAAATGGTTACCTTAACATAGCTCCAATTTCGGAAACAAACAATAACGAATCAACCATGATTAGCAGTTTCTCACAAGCTTTAATTAACGAAAACAAACTTGTCTATGTACAATTGAAAGCGAACAAAACCACTGATCATATTGTTTTAAATGTTACAAACAGTATGGTTTGGCTGCACAACATACTCCTAGAGATTAAAATAATTCCTGAGCATCTTTACTTAGGAAGTAGCACTTTAAATGTAAAGGAAGGAGGATCAGCCACTATCACCGAGTTGCAAATTTTTGTCAAAACTGAATATTACAAATCGCAAATATTGGAGTACATTATTGTTCAGCAACCAATTTACGGGTGGTTAGAAAGTAAAGAAAAGAACAACAAGCTAAACAGCTTCAGTCACAAAGAGTTAATGTATGGCAATTTAAAGTACATTCATGATGATTCAGAAAATTTATATGACGAAATTGTTGTGGTTGCTGTAACGAACACGAAAAGAAGCACACCAGTCATAGTTCCTATTCATGTTACACCAGTAAACGATCAAATGCCAAAACTCATAAATAATACAGGACTCAAGATGTGGGAAGGAGGAACATCAATCATTACTACTGACATGCTAGGTAGATTTATACATTTTAATTCTTCATAAATGTAATTGTTCTTTTAGCTGCTGTGGATTCTGATCAACCTCCCGAAACCATTCGTTATCAACTGTTAGGATGCTGGTGGGGGAATCTTTCTTTAATATCCGAACCCAACAATTCCTTACGTTTCTTCACTCAGGAGTTGATAGATAAAGGAGTGGTCGTGTTTCGTCATCAAAGTAAGTAAAAATTAAAATTAAGGGGTAAATATCTCAAAAATTTACCCCTTGATTAAATTCATTATAATGTTAACAGGTTTAGCGAATTTAATTGAGGCAAAATTGCGCTTTAAGTGTAATTTTTTTATTTAAAAGTATGGTAAGTAAAGTAGTAATGAAATTAGAAATATCTAAAGGGTAAATGCTAAACCAGCAGTATGGCGTAAAGCCTACACTGGCCGACTGGGTAGCGGGCATCGCGGTTCAAATCCTGGTCGCGTCTGTGATCTAAAGCCCAAAATATATCTGTGGGCTATGAGGAAGGCAGCGGGAAACCACCTCATTAATTAAATTTCCTAGTAAGTCATCTTGGCTTCAGCCAAGATGATCGCTAACATCCGGTAACGGATAAGCACGTGAAGAAGAAGAAATGCTACAAAAACCAAGGGTTTCTACTTCTGCTGATGCATACACAGTTTTTGCTACATATTTTAATACTTGGCATACTCAGATATTTATTATGATTAATTAATCATTAATCTTGAATATAATTTTCAGATGGAACAGAAGCTAAATTTACCTTTAATATAAGTGATGGTGTACATAGTACCAAGGTTTACTCGTTTTATATTAAAACAAGACCGGTCGAGGTACAGTTACTGGAGAACTCACCTTTACACGTTTTTCCATTGCAAAAGAAACAATTAACAGTAAAAAATTTGTTTGCTTCTGCATCCGATCCCGATCGAATGATTTATTTCAAAATTATCAAGGCGCCTTTATTAGGCCACATTCTTATAAAATCGAAAGACAAAATTTTCCAAGCCACTACTTCCTTCTCACAGTTAGAAGTAAACGAGGGTCGAATATATTACGAGCATACTCATCCTTTTGAGGATTTGTATGTGGAAGATTCGTTTATTTTTAATGTGGAATCTCACCTTGCAGAATCTCTCATTAATCAGGTAGTAACAAATTTTGACTTCAAAATCAAAAGTTTTATTGATTTATTTCTAGAAATTCAAGATCGACACTTCGGTGTCTTCGGGTGGTTTAGACGCCTACATTAAAATTCCCAAAGTTAAAGTTGACGAAGGAGGAATGACAAATATTAAGTTGAATCTATCTGGAATCATTTTATTTTTGGAAAATCATGCTGGTTTGAAATCTCCAATTATTCATGCAACGATTACAGCACCGTCAATGTACGGGCAAGTTTTCTTGCAAAGTTCTTCAAATGTGACGACAGTTACACAACAGCAACTTGAAAGTGGTCAATTGCACTACCAGCACGATCATTCAGACTCATTGGAAGATCACATCTATCTGACTCTTTACCTAATTCCTGGCTACATATTTCTATGTAACGTTACAATTCAAATTGAAATTAATCCGATTAATGATCAATTATTTAAATTACTTACACCTGCTCCACATTTTAGTGTAGTACAGGGTGAGAACCACACAATTACTTCAGATGAGTTATGTACCGAAGATCCAGATACGGTGGCATCGGATGTTTTGTATGACATAGTGTCTGGTCCAGCAGAAGGGGGATTACTTCTTCTGCCAGATGCTATTTCTATTAGTCACTTTTCGCAAGAAGATATAAATTTAGGTAGATTAGTTTATAAACATAATGGACAATCCTTAACTGATTCTATTAACTTACGGGTGTGGGATGGGAAATTTAAGCATGAGTACACGTTACTCACAATACAAATAATACCAGTTGGTGTAAACGCTTCCATGGGTTTTCCATTATTCCTTCAACAGGGTTCAAACGTAGTCCTCCTTTCTGATAACCAGTTTGTTATTGAAACAAATGCTGATTTGGAAAAAGTTAATTATTTTATAAGGGAAAATCCGAAGCATGGATTGTTGTATGTAAAAGATAATCCAGCTGTGAGTTTCGATCAAACTGATTTGGATAACGAAGAAGTTATGTACATGCAAACCGATATGACAACTGCAAACGATAGTTTGAAAATATTTGTTTCAATTAAGATTGGGAATAATTCGATTGGTGAAGAGATTGCGATAGAAATTAAAGTGCAGCCTTTGATGCAAATCAGAAACTTTACAGCTGTTAGTGGATTTAAAAACCGTTTGAGCGTCGGAATTTTAGATGCCACGCCGTTGGCAAAACTGACAAATAGTAATCCACGTTACACGATTTTAAGTTTTCCTAAATATGGCGAAATAAGAAAAATTATTCGTAGATCTGGTGAAACAAGAAATGTTTTAGATGTTTTTGTTAATAGCTTTACTCACGAAGAAATACAAAGTGGCCTTATTTATTTAGTAACCAAAAATGTAGATGTCGGATTAGATGATCTTCATGATGAGTTACAATTTATGTTGGCGGCTACCATATTTCAGCCTGCCATTGGAAAATTAAAGATTATCATTAAGTCTCATTTGCATAACGATATATTTTCAACGTTGGCCAGTCCTAGCAATCCCGAGGGTCGTGAAGGTGGAATGCATATGACCAGTCCGAATATGTCACGAGGTAGACGTGATTATTTTTTAATCGGTAAGATTTTGTAAAATTCACTTTTCTTTTTAAATAAAAGTATATTGTTTTGTAGTAAGCATGGTGGTAGGAGTAATTATATTGGGAGTCACCGTAATTGTAATCATAAAATGTCGATCGATTGATACAGATTTAAATAAAGAGGAGCAGTCTCTTCAAACAATTCCGTTACCTCGACCTCCAGATACCTTGATGCCTACTCCGTCTCCTATAAAACAACACGTACATGATGGATTTACAACACCAATTAATGCAAGGCTGCCACAATGTAAAGTCACACCCCTAAATGATAAGTATTCTGGTTATCCGTATGGTACGGAAGAACATTTGGATGATTGGAGTAGTTGTGATGCATCGGATCCATCTTGTCCAGCTAGAAATAATATTATGTTACGCAGAAATCAGTATTGGGTTTGATTATTGTAAATATTAAAGTTTTCTGATTATATTGATGTAGCAATGGTTTGCTTTTATATTGTTGCTTAATTTATTGTGTTCTAAAAAATGTGTGACTATTATTATTTATATATAGTTTATATAATTAATGTTTGTAGTTACCATCTTAATATAAAAGTAGTAAACTGTTTGTGTATGAAAATTGCTTCAACTTGGTTTGCAAAATACACTAACCGGCAAAATGAAATATTTTAAGCATTTTTTTATCATGTAACTATGGGTTTTGCCGATTAGTTTAAACTAATTATTTGATTTTTATATTATAATATACACAAATTATTATTTATTTAAGGATGGGATTTTATTTATAGCCGAGTATCCAATCATTTAAATAGGGTTTAGGGTTAATCATGTGCAATTAGTTGAGTTTATTAATTTTAGTATCGATTGGAACAGATTGGTATTGAGAAAACCCATCTCGGAGTTTTAATTGTTAAAAATTGATAATTGTAAACAAATACTCTATCCGACACTGACTTGCTGAAACAAGTCATGGCTGGATGATTTTTGTTGAACTTTTTTAACATGAATTTCAATTCCACAATGTGCCATCAATTATTAACGATAAAGATTACATTTCTATGGTTTTTATATTTAATTAAAGATGTTTGAAAATTAATTTTTGGTTTTTTTCAGACTACTTATCCCAACCCAACAAAAAGTAGAAAAATAGGTAATTAAAAAATAATTATTTATTCATTAACTTAAATCTAATAATCACAAGAACTTAACAAAAAAATACGACTTAGGCACTTAATCTTAATTGGATCTCATTGGCCGTTGGTCTGGTTACTGGGTCAATAGACAACATAGAATTTAACAAATCATACTAAAAAAAAAATAAATAGATCAAGTAGTTTTAACGAATTATTGAAAGACTTACGTGTTTGTTATAGAATTGAGAAAATTCTACAGGGTAAATGTTTTTTCTGAGATCAGTTAAAATTTTAAAACGCTCCATTTCGGTTTGGAATGGCACAAGTAATTCAAAAAATATTATTCCTAGTGAATAAATATCGACTTTATGATTATACTGTTGGCCAGACATTTGTTCTGGACTCATGTAAATATGAGTACCAACATTATTAGTGTAATTCTTCCTACTTCCACCATCTACATCGTCGCAGTCGCTATCAACATAATCTCTAATGCTCGTCACTAAACCAAAGTCACCAACTTTTATTTGACCTTCTAACGAAAATAAAATGTTGCTAGGCTACAAAAATTATTTAGTTATAATTTAAAATTAAAGAAATTTAAATTACCTTTAAGTCTCTGTGAATTAGTCCTTTCAGGTGTACGTATTCAACAGCTTCTATAATTTGCTGAAAAATATCCAAAATCAGAACCTCGTCGTCCCTACTTCGATTATTATTCAACCAGTCTTTTAAACTTTCTCTACAGCACAGCTGCATTTGTATGTACAAATAAATCGGTGCAACGGCACCGTCGGTTTTGTTTCTACTAATTGAATTATTGACAAAAGAGGAACTATCCTTAGCATTTGAACATTCTTGTGATGAATTATTTTGAAAAACAATTGACAAAGAATCTTGACGACTTCTTTCTTCTCGAAAAATAATTGAAGAAGAATCTTCCCGAGAAGCAAAACTGAAAGATCTTTGAGAAAAATTGTTTCTAAAAACAATCGATGATCCTTGGGAAGATTCAGAATCTAATTTTATCGCAACAGATGCGTCTTTTGATTCTAAAGATTCACTTGAATTGTCCAAACATGAAATGCTACAATCCCTATAAATTCCAAAATTAAATGAAATAAAGAAGTTAAATTGATTTTTAATACTTCATCCAGTGTTCATCATTCAAACTCTGCCATCCGTGAGGTGGATGTTCTAACCAAGCATTGTAATATCGTACAATGTTACGGTGGTCTAATTTAGCCAAAACTTTAACCTCTCGCATCATCCGCTGCTTAGCATCAGAACTAAAAGAAAAAGTGAGAAAAAAAAGAAACCCAGGTATGAAATTTTACTTGTTAGGTAATCGAATCCTTTTCACAGCGTAGTCACATTCATCAAACTTTTTTCTTGCTTGAAAAACGACGCCAAAACCACCTTTACCTAAACAATTTAAATGTTCAAATTCGGAAGTGTATTTTGATTCAAAAACTGTGTCACTCGATTCGGAAGCCGAACGTTCAATTGTGGCGTGATTAATTTTCGCTTCTCCGATAGGAACAACAGGTTGTGACTCGGGTGGATTTTTAGTCGATGCAAAAAATTTCAATTTGTAAATAAAGTTGCTGATTACCAACGTTGCAATTATAATTAACAATATTTCTTTCCACCAGACCCAAACTTTTGAAGTTTTAAGTTTGGTAATACTAACAATCCTAGAAACGTTGGTTTTACAAACCGTTGGTTCCTCTTGCATGTACAAATAGTAACCATTACCTTCAAGTTTGTATATTAGCTATGTATAACTACGTTAAATTTGAGCTTATCTACCATCTATGTAATCTGTTCCATATAGAACAGAAAGCGCTGTTGAATCGTCCATTTCCTCTACCATACCACTGGCAGGCATGGGATTCCATGGTATTTGAGTTACACTTTTACTTTCAATCACTAAAACACCCATATCGAAATTTAAACCAGCAACAAGAAAAAAACCTTTTACCTGAATGTACATCTTTCGATTGCAGTCTTAAATCAAGCATATTTTGCATTTTCGTAGACTCATAAACATACAACTGTTTATTATGCATTGCAACATAAAGAGAAGGATCATTGTTAGTTTCAACATTTGATACAACAGGTTTAAATAAATTGAGTGACAATAACTCACGTCCATTCCATCTCCACACAGAAACTATCGGAGACTCAAACTTATGTTGCCAGAGAATTTCAGCTGACACTCCAATTTTATTTGCTGTTAATAATCCAAGCGGTAACGTAGCAGATATATTAAAACTTTCAATTTTTGAGTTCACATCAATACAACTAACAAATGGAACCTTTACATTATGTAACCCAACACTAAAATTCCATCTGCAACACAAAAATTGAATTGAATTTTTAAGATTGTGTTGTTTGTGTTGAATACCTTTCCGTTCCCGAACGTGGTTCAACTGCACGAACAATGTGTGTCTTACGTTCCACTATAATCACATCATTTAAGTCACTTTCATTATCAGTCGTGTTTCTGCAGCCATCCAGTGAACATTCATATATTGGCACACCAGTATGCAGATGAATACCGTATGTTCTTACTTCTTGACCACCTGATGACGAAATATAAACAAATGCAATAAGTTAAATTATTTAAACTTACCAGCAATTAGTAAATCATCCGAGTATCGAAATGAGGACGTCAAGAGGCTTTCGGCAGAAATAGGAATAGCATCAATTGTCACCCCATCAAATTTGTATAAACTTCCCGATAAGGATGGAATTATTCTCACCCATTGTCCTTTGTTTGTCAACTATGAGAGGAAAAATTAAAGAACTTAGAAGCAAGGAAGATTTATTTACACTCACTTCTAATTTATGGAAATTTGAGCTTAGTAAAGGTCCTGGTCCAGTTTCAATTTGCCAAAACACTAACCCTTCAGAATCTATCGCTGTCAATAAACCATCGAGAGTGCTAACTAGAACAAGCCTAAAAAGAGTAACCCGTTACTTGCAAAGTAAATAAATCGAGTAATCATCTTACTCCTTATGATGAATGTTTTGGTTGCAATAAGGTAACGTAGCTGTATGCTGACCACTTGTGAATAAATAACCGCAACATAAGAATACGTATATGTAAAATAAGTAAATAAACCTGAACATTTTTAAAATTTAAGGTTATAAACCAACATATCTTAAATTAAAATAACCGAAATGTGTTAAATATCCTATTTTATTGTAATATGTTTACAATAACTAAAACCGACACCAATTTTATAAAACTTGAAAAAACTTATGAGTAAATTTATGTTTATCTGCCATGTCAACTTCACGTCGTACGTCCCTGTTTGGGGACTTTGGTGCTTTGGTGCGCGTTCACAAGTCTCAAGGATGTAGTTTGTCAAAATAACATAATAAAATACAAGACATTTTTAACCAGTACTCCTTTTATGTAGTTATTAACTTTAAAACCATGTCCAATTTAAGACAAAATTTATTGGGACGTGGCGGAAAGAGGTTTTAACAAATAGTAAAAAAATTGGCTTTTTTTATTATGGTTTTAATTTTAGATTTTCGCACGGCCTGTGCAAAGATTGCACTCCAGTTAAATGGTCCAAATATTTTAAGAAACAACAGAAAGTTACTATCGATAATGATGTTTTCAATGTGTATTCGATATCGGGAACAGGACCACTTTTGGTTTTAATTCATGGTGGAGGATATTCTTCTCTCACCTGGTCGTTATTCGCAGTAAATGAATTCGTCATGTTAAGAGACTTTTAGTTTTATGTATGTTTTGCAGGAAGAAATTATAAGCAAACTCGAGTGCCAAGTTTTAGCCGTCGATCTTCGTGGTCATGGAAATACAAAAACTAGTGATGACGAAAATCTTTCTTTAAATGTTTTAGCAGAGTAATCATTTTACTTAAAAGTTATTTTTTTTAAATTTAATTAATGTGTTGGTAGGGATATCTCGAATATTATTGAAACTCTTTACGAAGATTCTGAAGTGCCACCACTTGTGTTAATTGGCCATAGTTTAGGAGGCGCAGTAGCAGTTGCGCTTGCTTCTTTTATGTCGTCTGTAGTAGGATTGTGTGTGATTGATGTCGTAGAAGGAACTGCGCTGGAATCTTTAGCATCTATGCAAAGCATTTTACGTGGTAGACCATCTAGTTTTAATAACATAGAATCAGCAATACAATGGAGGTCAGTAGTTTTGTTGGAAATAAAATTAATACAAACCCTGCTTACAGTTTCAGAGGAGGTCAAACACACAATTTAGAGGCAGCTCGTGTATCCATGCCTGGACAAATAACAAAGTAAGTTATAAAATGAAATATTTAGTAAAATTGGTATACATCTCCAAAAAATTTCTAGTATACTTACAGGTGAATTGGCAGCCAATGAATGTGAAGAGTTTATTGGGGATAAAAAATTAGTAACAGCACCCGAAGTAAAACCAATTGGTAGACTTGTTCACCAACGTTCTGCGGATGCCATTGAAGAAGAAAACGAAGGAGATTTTGAAAATAAACCTTGCGGCATTGAAAATGGGTCAGATTCACTGCCGACAGATAATAGATTACCTCCAATAAATAATCATTTAAGTACAGCATTTAAATTGCCAAATGCTTCAAATTATAATAAATATGTTTGGAGAATTGACTTGAGTAAAACGGAACCATTTTGGAATGGTTGGTTTAAGGGATTATCACAAAAATTTCTCGATGTTCAGGTTCCAAAAGTTTTATTATTAGCCAATATACATGGACTTGATACTTCTTTGACAGTAGGCCAAATGCAAGGTAAATTTCAGTTACAAGTTTTACCTAAATCTGGTCATGCCATTCATGAAGATCAACCCCATCGGGTAGCCGATATTGTTGCAGGATTTTTAGTAAAACAAAAGTTGGCCATTGGAAAAGTGGATATTTTAGTAATGCCTGCTTGTTAAACAGTTTTAAACATTAATTTATTTACTTAATGTACATAATTTTACAATTTCTGTTCAACACAATAGTATATTACCAATAATATACGTAAGACTAGATTAGTAGAACAACCCGTAATAATAAAAAATTAATGTACATTAAATTGTATGAAATATTCAAAAAAGCAAATATGCTGCAATAATTCAATGTAATTAATTAATTTACAATAAATATTTTTGTTTCGATTTTACAGTTTAAATTAACACAACCACAAAAGTATCACAAAGCAACAAAATACTTGGTTAGTATTTCAATAGAATATACATATTTTGCTAAATTTAGGTTGGAGTTTTCATTTCTTGTTTAATGCAGTTCTTGAAAGCATCCCAACCTTCGTTCTTCGGAGAAGACTGAAAAAATATACATAAATAAAAAATTTTTACATCATATTTAATGAAAATTAGTTTGACCAATCGGAAAAACGTTCAAAGATGTGCTAATGGGATTTCTTTCTCCCAAGTGATCTACAACCAGCAGTATGGCATACAGCATATAACGGCCAACTGGGATATTTCTGTGATCTAAATGAAGACTGAAAGACAACAAAGTAACAGGCCCAGACAAGGTATACGGGGAACTCTTAAAATTACTAGAAGAAGATCAGACAGACTTTCTAATAAGGTTTTTTATTAGAATATACGACACGGGAGATATTCTTCAGGATTGGCCGACTTCAGTATTTATACCAATAAAGAAGAAACCTGATGCGAGGAGTATAGAACCATCAGTCCCATGAGTCACATACTCAAGATCTTTCTAAACGTGAAACATGAGAGATTCTTTCGAAAGATTGAAGAATATCTAAGTGAAGCTCAGTTTGGTTTCAGGAATGGAATGGGTACGAGAGAAGCTCTATTCTGTAGGCAGGTATTGGTGCAGATGGCGAGAGACGTCGACTGTGATGTCTATGCTTGCTTTATTGATTTTGAGAAGGCCTTTGATATGGTGCAGCACGAACACCTAGTTGAATGCCTACTGGGATCATGCCCGAGAGATTAGAATCAGAATAGAGAGAAACTTACATCTCAGGGTTAGAGTGCTATGATGCTATATATTCTTTGTACTATTAAGAATAGGAACCTGATGGAGGACTCAACCAAACGGCTAGAGCCGTTTAAGTTCGGGTGCTACAGGCGCATATGCTACGAACATCATGGACACATAGGGTTACTATAAAAACAAGGAAATACTGAAGACAGTAAGAGAAAGAAAACTCCGGTACTTTGGTCATGTGATGAGAAACGATAAATAATAAAAACCTGATTTTGCAAGGAAAATTTGAAATTGAAAACGGTTGAAAGAAAACGACTGACAAGGTGAAATTGGCTATGATGACCGCCAATGTCCACAGTGGATAAGGCACTAGAAGAAGAAAGCTCAAGGATGATCTGTGGGCTATAGGGAATGCAACGGGAAACTACCTCATTAATTAAAATTTCCTAGTACATCATCCTACAAAAACTTCTTCGAATTTCTCTTAAAAAAAGAAAAATTTTGGCGCTGGAACCCAAGTTATCTTGTCCAATTGTTAGGAAATTTACATTAGAAGATTACTGTTTTCTTCGCCATCTCTGAATTCCACTCTAGCTTATGAATTTTCAACCTACAGTTTCCGAGTTATAAGCAAAAAATGATCCGTATTGCGTATTGTGTATCTTTTGATTTTAGAACTCCATATCCATCATAAGCAAAGGAAATGGACATGGAAAATGGGTACGTGGAATGTTCAAAGCATATCTAATAAAGAACAAGAAATTTTATATCACCTGACCAACCTAGATATGGACATGGTATGCTTAACAGAAACCAAAAGGAAGGATCATGGGAAAAAACTACCTAAGTTCCCAAAGAAGAGAGAGCCAGAGCGGGAGTTATTACGGTGAGATGCATTATATTAACTTTGAAGGTCAGGAATCACAGAAGATTCGAGACTTGAGATTAGGATGAATTCTACCAAACTATTACGGAACAACTAGATCAGATAAATGGCAAACAACAACTGATAATAGCGGGCGATATCAACGCCAGGATATGAACTAAGTGTGGAAATTGTGTTTGGTTTTTTGGTGAAGCAGTTAGGAACGAAAATGGAGGCAGAATTATAGACATACGCACACAGTATAACTTAAAGATATGGAACACTTTCTTCGACCATAAACCTATCTACCAGTATACATGGGAAAACCATCGCTCAATCAAAAGTCTATGCTACCAAGCAGACACAGAATATCACATTTACGGATGTGTGAGTCAAGAGGGGATTCTGGATTCTAGATCCACTGTGTTATGGCAGTGAAGCAAGGGTTATAAGGGAAGATATGAGAAAGAGACTGCATTCCGTAGAGATGGATTATCTGAGACGAAGCTCTAAAGTATCAAGGCTAGAACATATGTATCATAAATGAAGAAATTAGACGAAGAATGGGGGCTCAGGATGGAAAACCCCTGATAAACGTAAAAGAGGAAGACCATGAAGATCATGGAATGAAGGCATAAGAAAGGGGATGGAAACCTACCAGGTAGAGGAAAATGATGCTCTTGACAGAAAGAACAGGCGTAACAAGTAACAGGAGTCAGCTTACCTTAAAACCTCTGTGCAAGCGGTCTTTCATAATTGCTATAAATTCACGGTAACTTAATAAACCATCCCCATCTTCATCAAAAATTGAAAAAACTGTATGGACAAGATGTTTGCTCAGACTGGTACCGGTACATATTTTCACAGCTCGGTGAAATTCGTCTGAAAATTAAATTTTGGGCCATTATGGTTTTGAAATTTTGGAAAAATATTTTCGTACCTTTCGATATTGGATGATCAGCTAAAGTGTACATCCTCATTGCAATGCTAAAATCCTCCAAATTATTTAGAAATTGGCAGAAAATGTAAAACTCTTCAAAAGTAATGCCTTTACTGTCCTTAATTCGATCCAGCAATCTGTCCAAATACATATCATACTGATCTGTATCAAGATACGTGTACCTCAATAAAATTTTGGCAAAATCAATTTCGGATATCGTTGGAAGACCCTTCGAAAATTCGCTAAATTCCAGTTCTAATACTTCCGTTTGTAAATCCAGCATAAACGTTCTGAACCCTTCAAACTTTAGCTCGTCTCTTCCTTTAGGCCCAAAAAAATGGATAATTAAAGTCGTGTCCACTACATGCCGTCTTTGCAAGCCTTGTTCATCATCTACGTAGTCTTCGTTGGGAAATTTGAGATTGGTGTTTTCTTCGATAGCCATACCACGTTTTCCTTTCCAAGCATGACTGAATATTTTTTCCATCTACGTATAGTAAAGTTAATAGGAAAAAGATAGAAAAAGAAATTAGTTAGAAACATTTCAACACTTGTCAATCAACAAAACACAAGAACCCATTAGACGTAAATGTTAAGTACCAAGTTCACAAAATATAATTGACCCTTACTTATGTTGAACATATCACAACATTCTAACCGAGCACGTACACGCCGTTCCAGTTCCCGATAAAAATTGAGAAAGTATCGGGTGTAAATGTTCACATAAGCGAGAGTTGTCAACACAAACAGTTCTGTTTAATTTAACAACACCGAAGACCAAAAATAACATTACAAATAATGCATGTTAGGCTTAAAGAACGCGCGCTGGCAAATTTAGCAAACTCACTGTTTCAGTATCGTCTTTGTGCTTTCCTGCCAATAATTTACGCACCTGCTCAATATTTCTACAGATTAATAAAGAGAAATTTAAAAAAATTGATTAACTTACAACAAGAAACTCATTTTTATCCACTCGTTGATTACCATCCGTATCAAACATGTTGAAGGCTATTCTGAAACCAGACTGAGGCTCTAAAAGAGATTCAAGATATATTCAAGTTTATCACAAAGGAGATTGGCTTTACTTACTCGTGAGTACCGACAGCAAAAACAAATACTCGGTATAAGAAATTATCCCTAAAGAAACCAAGAGAATGAATCCATCTTACAATATAAACTAAATGCATAGTTCAAAGTTAAAAGTATTTTATTCGAACATGAATCGAAGGGCTACCTTTATTCCTCAGATTCCTAAACAATCTGGGCGAACCCTGAGTGAGCGTAGGGGTATTTTCCTTCATCAACTTCATATCTTCTAAGGTCAGCTGCTTCCTCTTCAGGCGAGCTAAAATGGAAAAATCAGTGAAACCATAAAACATTTGAATTAAAACTTACGTCTGGGTTCTGCTTCAACTACCGACTCTAAAAAGTCTTCTGGTGTCATGTATAGCTGCCCGTCATATTGTACAGAAGCAAATCTAATGAACCTTCGTTCCCGACCCGTTAATTTAATTACTTTTGGACTATCTTCTGCCTGTAACAAACGTTGATTTTATTTTTCCAAAAACAAAGTTTTTTCCTTTCAAATTAAAAAAATTAATTATTAACCCTGCACGTGAACGATGTGTGTTAAAAGAACCAGTGGCGTTACCAAGGGGGTGGCCTGGGGGGGCCCGGCCCCCTCCCGAAATTATTAATTTCGGTTAATAAACCCTTTGTCCGGCTTTAAAAAATTTTTTTTTAATGGTTTGGGGGGCTGCCCCCCCCCCCCCCGAACTACATTTCTGGCTACGCCACTGAAAAGAACCACAATTCACATGCAAAATTCACTACAATTTTTTCCACAAAAATAATCTGAAATTTTAAATTAAAATGTAAATTATTTTTTTCAAAGCTAATGTTAGGTTTGGGATAATTTTATTACTTTCAATTTGCAATAATAACTTAATACATTGGTATTTTTTTAGTGCTGTAGGCAAATTTAAAATTAAGTACCATAAAATAATTTTTATTGATTCCTGTCGATTAAATTATAATCAAACTGTTTTGTCCAATTTTCCCGGAAGCCTGGTTTGAAGTTTTGTTTAATTTATTGGCAAAATTATCTATTCAAATTTAAGCACAATTAATATGCTGTGTTATTAACTAAAAGATTAATTTATATTTTTTATGAAAAATTTAATCATTGGATGACGTCATAATTATTATCTAACTGATGCGTTCCATTTTGCTAAGCAAATCGAAATTAAAAAAAGTTGATTTTAAATAAGTAAACCCTAACCATGAGTCTGCAAATAATAGGGTAGCCAGATGTAAATGGACCGAAAACTTTTTCGTGGTTAATGAAGCAAAGGATTGCCAAGTTTACCTGAAATAATTTTGACAAATTATCTAATCACGGAAAAACTAACAATGCATTGTGTGTCACCCCAGTTAGTAAATTGGGCCACACAGGAATACAATGAGAAGTTACTTATCAGATAACGAAATCGAGATGGGTTTACTTGCCCATGCATCTATCATTCTAACTTATTTATGGGGTTAATTTGATACTTGGAGAATTTATGGCTGATGGCTTTTTGGAAGATCTTGCAAATCTGAAGTACATGGTGCAGCAAGTTACCCATTTACTTTTCTGGACGATTTGAAGGGATGCAGTGCGAGTAACTCAGGTGAAGTAATCGGCAATAAAACCATCACAGCCAGAATTCATTTCCATTTGTAAGAAACTAAATCTAAAATATAGTTAGGCAATCGGTACATGAACAAAATAACATAACATCCATTCTTTATGGGGGTTTTTGATAAAAACGCCAAACATTTTACGACCATCCACAATCCACAGCCACCGAAGAATGCGTTAAGATGCCGACCTCGATAAAGAAGCTTAAAGTAGAATTCCATCCAAAGGTGTAAAGTTTATCATTTTCAATGACACACGGAATGCATTAGGCGCTATGTTTGTCAACATCTACATATACAACTTTTTGGAAATTTCCACCCCAATTAATTTAAACTTGTCAGATACAAAGTTACATTGTCCCTTGAAATTAACAGGGTTTCTTCTTCTTTTATTAATTTGCGACTGGCACGAATGCGATGGGCCATTTCAAAAAAAATTCTAATTAACCTGTTTGATGCCTGAACAAAATTTATTTTCATTGTTATTCGGGTGGACATAAACTTGTCCTTATCATAAGATCAAAGGGTAATCATAAATTAATTTTAAATTTTACCTGTTTTATTTTATTTTTAAAAAAAATTTAATTTGCATGTAAAGCAAATATTTCACCAATCAATAAATTTGCTAATGTAAATATTCAAATTTTATGATTCTATAATACTGTTTTTATCTTATCTTGTAGCCTTCGGTTCAGAAAGAACCACCTTATGATGCACAATATTTAAATAAATTCATGATATCACAAAATTGTAAATAACTTCAATTGTTGAAAAATATTCTCTCGTGGTTTTTGTGATAAAAATAAAACATCAGTCCGAAAATACAGCTTAAGAGCAATTAGACCCATGTACCGGCGGCTTATAATTTTAAAATTTTAATTTATGAATTCAAAATTTAAATATTTTCAATTCTCTCACACAAATAAGATCCAAAAAAAAGAAAGTCATAACAGATATTTGTTTAAACAAATGAAAGTTTAAAATTTCACGTGTGAAATAAAATTTGGAAAATTATGCTAAAGATTTATCTAAAAATAACTTACATTTTTACTGTATGCCAAAACAGCAGGAATTTTCAATGTACGATAAGTTGTGTATAAAGCGAAACCGCCTCCGGCCAGGAACAGCGTTGAAAGTAATTGATTATTTGCTTTATTGGCGCGTAATTTTGTAATTTTTTTGAAAGGATTAGAATATTTTGTAATGAAAACGCGAAATATCGAGCGATACATTTTCGCCATTTTAGCGCTCTGCGACTTAGGTACACGTACGAACGTTTCTCTACTAGCCAGTAGATTGTATTATCGAACCTCACTATAAATAAAATTTTAATATACAGAACCGTAATGCAAAATTTTTAATCATCACAAATTTTGAATAAAAATGAATAAATATTTATTATATTAAATTAATAGTTGTTTAAACAAAATTTTCACTTATTTTCTTATCGGTAGATTAGTTTTTAAATTAAACATATAACTAAATTCTTAAATTTTTAATTTTTGAAAACACATTTTTAATAATAATAATAACATACATATATACTAACATATTATTACTTCGAAGTTCAAACCAATACATAGTAGGTATACTATATACCACTATGTATGGTAAATACTATATTAGTACACATACTATATTGTAGTAGTATATACTATACTACTTTTTATTTATTTTTTAATTTAATTATTTTATTATTAGTAGAAGTAATACTATATAGTATATACCAGGGGTGGGCAACTTCATTATATATAGTATATACTATATACCATGGGTGGCCAACTTCATTATATATGCGATCGTATGGTATAGTTATTAACTGTTATTAACATGTGAAAATATTTTACTAAATACAATTATTTGTATTTAATAAAATATAATATTAATATAATAAATATGAATATCAATTACGAGCTAAAGGGTACTAATAATAAGGTTTGCCTGATGAGAATCCGAAATTCGAAACACCTTTGCATACGTGTCGCAAACTAATTCACTTAATTTGCATATTTTTCGGATTAATGAACAGTAAACATTTTCAATCATTAATAATTTTTTTACAATATTTAATTGTATAGGATTGCGAAATCCATATAATAAGATTTATTAGTACCCTTTAGCTCGTAATTGATATTCATATTTATTGTATTTTCAAGAGCTAATAATTATAATTAATTATAATATTAATATTATATTGACATGTACATAATACTCAAATAGTATGTATTGTATCAAAAAGTACACCTTTCGCAGCTGTAACGTCAGATGTACAGAAAACGTCAATTGTAATTCAGATTTGGCAACTGATATTCAGAAATCGTTAATTAAATCTGAATTACAGTTGACGATTTCTGAGTGAAGAAAAACATCTTAGCTTATTACGAAAAGCAGTGGAGTATTATCGCAAAAGCCCATGAAACCCAAGCTTGTGACGCAAAATTTCAAGGGCGAAAAATTTCAGAAGACGCAAAATTTAGTTTTGGGAGTTGTAATTACCTAATCATTAATCATCTTAATTATTATTATTAAAAATAAGTTTCACTTTCTTTTTAAATTTTTCTAATTTAAGAAAAAGGTCAATCGGAAAACCGAGGATAAGGGCGCAAAATATTACAGGCCTGTGGCGTCAAACTTGCGTAATATGCCTCAGACAAGGAGGAAACCACAGACCCAATTTTTTTACACCAGATTTTCTTTTAGAATATTTTCTTGGATTTCTCTCTAGATTTGGCGGTTTTCTTAAAATTTTCTTGGATTTTCTTTTGGGTAGTCTCATGATTTTCTTTCGAAAAAGTTAAAAAAGCAAGATTATCTGTAATTTCTAAGATATCCATGGATTTCCTAAGATTTCCTAAGATTTTCTTAGATTTTTTCAGATTTTCCTTCACTCGTACATCAATTGTTCCCAGCGGTGTGGAACAACCCTCAGTGCATCTTTTTGTTTCTATTTTTAGTAACAAATATTAAAAAGTACCGACTCCATACTAATGAAATAAATATCCTCAATGCTAGAAGGCCGCCATACAAACATACAGGGTTTCCACTAAATTTTTCAAACCAAATTCCCTGACTATGTAGGGTTATTTCAAAAAAATAACCAAAATAATAAAAAATATGCAAGACTTTAGATTCTAAACAGCAAACTGTGCACTGGGAGGTAAGAACCCCGAATGTGTTACGTTTAAAGCCAAATAAAATAAAAAATATTATACTTACAAGAAATCTGATTGCGCCATTCGAATTTTCTGATCAAAATTCGTAAGAAACAGTGAAAGAAGCTGCCGAATTCCACTTTTCATTTTTAGGTGTCAAAAAACACCAAAGGGGTTAACCTTACGTTTTTTTCAAAAATCTTAAAAAACTTAGGTGTCCTTTTTATTAATTAAATCGACGTCCTTAGATGCCTACTGCTAGATACAGCCTTCAGAACTTCGCGGAATCAATTAAAACTGTGTAAAATCGCAAAACAAGTTTAGGTAAAATTGACCCCGAATGTGTTAGGTTTAAAGCCAAATAAAATAAAAAATATCATACTTACGAGAAATCTGACTGGGCCATTCGAATTTTCTGATCAAAATACGTAAGAAACAGTGAAAGAAGCTGTCGAATTCCACTTTTCATTTTTTGGTGTCAAAAAACACCAAAGGGGTTAACCTTACGTTTTTACTCAAAAATCTTAAAAAACTTAGGTGTCCTTTTTATTAATTAAATCGACGTCCTTAGATGCTTACTGCTAGATACAGCCTTCAGAATCTCGCGGAATCAATTAAAACTGTGTAAAATCGCAAAACAAGTTTAGGTAAAATTGACCCCGAATGTGTTAGGTTTAAAGCCAAATTAAATAAAAAATATCATACTTACGAGAAATCTGACTGGGCCATTCGAATTTTCTGATCAAAATACGTAAGAAACAGTGAATGAAGCTGCCGTATTCCACTTTTCATTTTTTGGGGTCAAAGAACACCAAGGGGTTAACCTTACGTTTTTTTCAAAAATCTTAAAAGCTTAGGTGTCCTTTTTATTAATTAAATCGACGTTCTTAGATGCCTACTGCTGGATACAACCTTCAGAATCTCGCGGAATCAATTAAAACTGTGTAAAATCGCAAATCAATTCTAGGTCAAATTGACCCCGAATGTGTTAGGTTTAAAGCCAAATAAAATAAAAAATATCATACTTACGAGAAATCTGACAGGGCCATTCGAATTTTCTGATCAAAATTCGTAAGAAACAGTGAAAGAAGCTGCCGAATTCCACTTTTCATTTTTAGGTGTCAAAAAACACCAAAGGGGTTAACCTTACGTTTTTTTCAAAAATCTTAAAAAACTTAGGTGTCCTTGTTATTAATTAAATCGACGTCCTTAGATGCCTACTGCTGGATACAGCCTTCAGAACTTCGCGGAATCAATTAAAACTGTGTAAAATCGCAAAACAAGTTTAGTTCAAATTGACCCCGAATGTGTTAGGTTTAAAGCCAAATAAAATAAAAAATATCATACTTACGAGAAATCTGACTAGGCCATTCGAATTTTCTGATCAAAATACGTAAGAAACAGTGAAAGAAGCTGCCGAATTCCACTTTTCAGTTTTTTGGGGTCAAAAAACACCAAAGGGGTTAACCTTACGTTTTTTTCAAAAATCTTAAAAAACTTAGGTGTCCTTTTTATTAATTAAATCGACGGCCTTAGATGCCTACTGCTGGATACAGCCTTCAGAACTTCGCGGAATCAATTAAAACTGTGTAAAATCGCAAAACAAGTTTAGGTAAAATTGACCCCGAATGTGTTAAGTTTAAAGCCAAATTAAATAAAAAATATCATACTTACGAGAAATCTGACTAGGCCATTCGAATTTTCTGATCAAAATACGTAAGAAACAGTGAAAGAAGCTGCCGAATTCCACTTTTCGTTTTTACGTTTTTTTCAAAAATCTTAAAAAAGTTAGGTGGCCTTTTTATTAATTAAATCGACGTACTGTCGTAGTAGTATGCCTACTGCTGAATACAGCCTTCAGAACTTCGCGGAATCAATTAAAACTGTGTAAAATCGCAAAACAAGTTTAGGTCAAATTGACCCCGAGTGTGTTAGGTTGAAAGCCAAATAAAATAAAAAATATCATACTTACGAGAAATCTGACTAGACCCTTCGAATTTTCTGATCAAAATACGTAAGAAACAGTGAAAGAAGCTGCCGAATTCCACTTTTCATTTTTTGGGGTCAAAAAACACCAAAGGGGTTAACCCTACGTTTTTTTCAAAAATCCTAAAAAACTTAGGTGTCTTTTTTATTAATTAAAGCGACGTCCTTAGATGCCTACTGCTGGATGCAGCCTTCAGAATCTCGCGGAATCAATTAAAACTGTGTAAAATCGCAAAACAAGTTTAGGTCAAATTGACCCCGAATGTGTTAGGGTTAAAGCCAAATAAAATAAAAAATATCATACTTACGAGAAATCTGACTGTGCCATTCGAATTTTCTGATCGAAATACGTAAGAAACAGTGAAAGAAGCTGCCGAATTCCACTTTTCAGTTTTTGGGGTCAAAAATTTTTTTCAAAAATCTTAAAAAAGTTAGGTGGCCTTTTTATTGCTTAAATCGACATGCTTAGATGCCTACTGCTGGATACAGCCTTCAGAACTGCGCGGAATCAATATAGAGAATTGAACGCTCTACAAAAAAGATCTTTTGTAATTTTTTGATAAATTCTTTCCTCCCTAAGTTATTCAAGATTAAAGTGGTATTCATGGTGGATATTATAGTTTTCTTGATTAACTTTCGGAGGAGTGAATTTATCGAAAAATCTTAAGAGATCTTTTTTGTAGAGCGTTCAATTCTCTATACAAATATCTATTGTTCATTGCTGTAACCTTAACCTTTTTTTGGGGCAAAACCTAATAATTCATGTGGCGGCAGCAAAAGAAAAACAATTGGGAAATAACGGACACCCTAATGTACATGTAAATTAAGAGCATAATTGCCAACATTTTAAAATAAAAACATATCAAGTCTCCTCTCTTCATCTGTCAGTTCCGCTTAAACTCAATTAACAAATGTAAAAAAGTAGTAAAAAATAAAAATACAGAATAGAAACTACTATACCAAAGCTATTCTGCAAAAAACAATTCTATGGAATTTCTTTAGGCAGTAAGTGTTGTACAAAACTTGAATGAAGTCGATTTGTCTAGGCGAAATTGCGTCAATGATCTGGTTTTCCACATATGTAATTATAAAACCACTAAACTAATTAGACATAATAGAAAAATGATTTATCATTTACCAGACAAGCTTGTTGGCTATTTTTAACTGCCGAAATAAGAAGCTCATTAGTGTCGATTAATTTTTCTAACTGTCGCTAAACTTCCAGTCTCCCGGCTTTCAGTATCTTTTTAAAAAATCAAATCAATATTGTTTCAAAATGCTTTGGCTAAAGAAAAAACCCCAATTTGAAAAGTTGGGCAAAAAAAACTAAAAAAATGAGAGAAACAAATCATCGCGAAATTGGGTTTTACCTGCGGAGATGAAGGTTAACCTTTAATGCGTTCACCTATTGCAACTTTAATAATATTGTTAGTTATGAAATTGAAAATTGATGAAATAGCTTTTTGCTGTAGTATTGGTTGCGTATCCTCTTCATTCACGGAGCCACACATTTGAAATAATTCATTACTTTTCTTACAATCAATTTCTGTTTGATTTTAAATCTCCCAAAAATATTTATTTTTCAAAATCCTTAAAATTTCCATGGACGTTTTTTTATCAATGATGAGGAAGGAAGCTAGGCAATAAGTTACAGTGCAAAGCAATCCATCATTTCCACGTCTACATCACTTAAATCCCATTTAACCAATAGGTTAGTTTTGGGAAAACTTTTCCCATGCCTTGGAAATGCTTTTCACATCAGTTATTAAATTGAATTCAGGTATGTGTCTGATAACGGCTGTTCTTGCTAGAAGATTAAAAATCGCAAATTGTTATTTACAATGACTGAAGATGCTGATGATAAAAGATCCGAGTAAACGAGATCTTATCAAGCAAGTTTGTCAAGTCCCAAGTATCTCATGACGAGGTTTACGTGGATGCAGTCATGTATCACATGAAAAAAATTATCGTACATTGAGTTCGCAGAAAAGCATTTAAATTTTAGATTTATTTTAATTACATGTAAATAATTATTATTGAATCTACGTCACCGTTACCATCTCACTGATACTGGAAATAATTTTTTTATTTCCTGATAATAAAATCGCAAACATAATTGGATATTTATTGAAATAAACACGTTTTTATCCACTCAAATGACTTCTGAGTTCCTGAATTTTTTCTTCGGGAAAAACCGGAGAAA
This sequence comes from Cantharis nigra, assembly GCA_958510845.1. Lineage (NCBI taxonomy): Eukaryota > Metazoa > Arthropoda > Insecta > Coleoptera > Cantharidae > Cantharis > Cantharis nigra. The sequence goes on along the minus strand of OY294034.1, from coordinate 4,923,027 downwards.
ATGCAAATAATATAGTATACTCAGTTACTATAAATATTTATTTAAATTAATAATAAAAAAATAAAAAATAAAATTATTTTAGTATCATAACTTACATATTAGATTATAACTATGTAATTGAATGGTATAGTTTGCTGCACGGTGAGTGATCATGTGTTAAATATAATATTTTTAATTCGGAAGAGGCTTATTCTTCTCAATATGGAAAGAAGCAATTGTTTAATAATAAATGTGTCAATTGAATACTTATAAATAAATCATTACCTACATTTAAATGTTTACGACTTACTTAATAATCCGATTTTTATATTACTCAATAAAAATTTGAGAAAAAAGGAATAATTATACATGTCTAATTGTTTTATTAATGCTATTACTAAAGGTGTCTATTTTTATAGCCGTTGGAACGCACCCAGTATCTTCGTCTATCCACTCACATATTTGTAATACAATTAGTGGCGTCATCTTCAAGTTATTTAACACTAAATATATCAATTTGTAGACAACTTGGTTTAATTTGATTGTCACACGATAATCGTTACATTCGGTCGTAAGCCAATTCAATTTAGGTTGGGTAGAATCGGTACCAAATACGTAGATGTATCATCAGCCGAGAAATAGTTTCAATGCCAATTTTTCCTAATAATTAAATTACATTGAAACTAACGAGTAAGCTAAAGCATACTTTAAAAAAAATTGCAGACCTTCAGTTCCAGAGTCCACCACTTCAAAAAAGAAACATTCCGAGTTTCTGGCTTAAGTCAATAAACAGTAATCTAGACTTCTAGTCGGCGATTGAGGTGGTTGTCCGACTTTTGGCAGAACTTACAATTAGACTAAACAATGAATTTACAAGTTTTGGGACAATTTGCCCCCGGTTTGTGTAGCAAACTCTTCGCTAGCGAAATGTCCTAGTAGCGGAATATCTGGAAGCAAAATGTCCAAGGACGAAATGGTAGGTCATCCGAATTTATACTTGGGTTTTGTGTCAGAAGTTTTTAACTTTTAACTTAAAGCACGTAGGAAAGCGATTAATCGATTACCCAAATTTTTTATTTCAATTTTTATCATACTCCTGACGTGGGCTCGTAACACTCTCCTGCTTTGTCCCTTTTTGTGTCTTTGCTCTGCTAAAAAGTATACCTATTCCTTACAACTTGGACGTGAATATTAAGCTTCGTCTAAAGACTTCACAATATCTGGATGCATCACTAACTGGAGTGGGGTGACTAGGGTGATCGTTCCTGGTGTAAGACCAAGATAGCATAAAGTCGTGGAAAGCGTAAGCCCATATAGTCCAGTCAGTGGGGGTATTTTCCCTACGAAAGCTAAGGTAGAAACGATTTTGATACATGTTATTCTATGGGAGGGATCGGTGCGATCCGCCACCTTGGATAAAAGGTACAAAAAATTGGATTTTTTAAAATGATTCTTGAACAGTTAATCATACCATGAAAACTTGAAGAAAACAAAATTCCCTACATTTCTGGTATATACAATTTTTTTTCTAAATCTGATATGTAATGAGTTACAGCGGCGGCAATGTGAACATTTTTCATAATACTTATACTGGATATTTTACTGGATACTGGAAAACAAAAACACCAAAAACAAAATCACCAAAAAACAAAAACTCCGAAACCAAAAATACCGAAAACAAAAACACCGAAAAACACTGACCTAGTGTTTGAGTGACGTGGAAACTCCCTTTTATAGTGGCCTTGAAGTTTGAAGTTGTAAGCGATGCCAGTTAGATAATCCTTCAGATTACGCTCACCATACGACTGCACCTAAACACTAGGTCACTTTTGGTGTTTTTGATTTCGGTGTTTTGGTTTTTCGGTATTTCTGTTTTACGGTGTTTTTGTTTTCGGTGTTTTTGACTTTCGATGTTTTTGTTTTCGGCGATTTTAACTTTCAGTATTTCGACTAAGGCGTTTTTGTTTTAGGTGTTTTGACGTGAAATACTTGATTGTCGCAACATTTATCATTTAACACTGTTTTTTTCGTTGGCGAAAACGTCGATTTTATAGTTCTGCTGACAGCATTAGCATCATACAAAAACATCTACATGCAAACCGAGATAAGCAAAACTGCTTAAAGACTGTATTCCATAAATTGTTCACCATCGTCTCTCTTCAACCTAGAAAAACCAAATTTTGTTTTTCAAATTTCTTTTTTGAAAAGGAATCTTGAGAAGAAATCCACTAGCAACCTATTTGGAAAATCAACAATAAAAAGCAACTTCAATTTTGCTTCTTTGCTACCAATAAAGGAAACAAACAAACAAATGCGTTTAGGACCTACCACCCAAGTTCAAAAATTATATGAATTCCAAAAAACTCCATGCTATTGGGGCTGGAAACTTGGCAGCAGTGGGCTTACTCCGTATCACTGATGACAGAAAATCCAGCATCTTATTGAATTTCATTTCATGCAATTGCAAAAAATTGCATTCAATCTTTTCTTTTCTCTTTTCCGAAAATTTAATTTTAATTTTATTTTTATTTTCCTTTTTCATCAGAAGTGAACTCCTCCGTTATGGATATAGTTTTTGTTGCTTCTAAGTGATTTTTAGAATTGCTTAGTTTGTACTTGTTTTAGTTTAGTATTATTTAATCTAATCTAACTTCTTTTTCTTGGTTTTGCGCAGGAAGAACAAAATATTATACCAATAAAACTTGCTATCTAGAGTCTATACCTTTTCCAGTATGATTTGGAACAAATGAAAACAGATTTGGAGCAAACGAAAATAGATTCGGAGCAAACGAAAACAGACTTGGAGAAAACGAAAACAGACCTGAACCAAACGAAAACAGATTCGGAGCAAACGAAAACAGACTTGGAGCAAATGAAAACAGATTTGGAGTAAATAAAAGCTGATTTTGATTATCTACTTAACTTGTCTATAAAGGTAAAACTTTGTCAATCAAAATATTGTAATTAATTTTCATATCATTGTTCTAACATGGCTCGTGGTAAATATAATAAAATTTTGCTTAACGACAGAGGCAGGATTTTTAAAGCATATCAGGAAGGCCAAGATTGGAGAGCAACAGCGAAAGCTGTTGAAATGAAAATTAATTACAATATTTTGATTGACAAAGTTTTACCTTTATAGGCAAGTTAAGTAGATAATCCAAATCAGCTTTCATTTACTCCAAATCTGTTTTCATGTTTTCAAATCTGTTTTTCTTTTGTTCCAAATTAATGTTCTTCACTTGTTGCAGATCTGGTTTTATTTGCTCGAAGTCTGTTTTCATTCGTTCCAGATCTGTTTTCGTTTGCTCCAAGACTGTTTTCGTAGGTAACATACCTGCGAGGAGGGAAAAGTCCCTTGGGACTTTTCCCGAGTAATCGCAGGTATGTTTACACGAGAACAACACTCCTGTTAAGTCACTCGAATGCGCGCGAGTCTCGAGCCGGCAAACCGGGGGGCGTCGTGATGTTCTCCGTTAAACACACCCGTCGTCCGAGCGTCCGGCTCTTTGACTTTCCCTCGTTCGCTACGCTCACTCGGGAAAGTCTCGCGAGACCGGCCACTCGGCGCCGGGTATGTTACCTACGAGAACATCACGACACCCCCCGGTTTGCCGGCTCGAGACTCGCGCGCATTAGAGTGACTTATCAGGAGTGTTGTTCTCGTTTGCATCGAGTGTGTTTTCATTTCCACAAAATCTGTTTTCATTTTGTTCCAAATTTCTTTTCACTTGTTTCAGATTTGTTTTCATTTGATCCAAGTCTGTTTTCACTGGTTCCAGGTCTGTTTTCGTTTGCTTCAAGTCTGTTTTCGTTTGCTCCGAATCTGTTTTCGTTTGCTCCGAATTTGTTTTCGTTTGCTCCAAATCTGTTTTCATTTGTTCCAAATCATACTGGAAAAGGTATAGACGAATCTGGTGCCGTCTTTAGGCAAAACAATCATCACCACACTGCATAAAAAGTAATTAAATTTGTTAATGATGCCAGTATTTGTCTATTTGGAAGTTTGCACGATCGATATTTGGTATCCGCTTGGTAAGCACTGCCACCAACAATCCTGATATGTTCCGGAAAGCTTATGACTTTATCAGTAAATCCATCGAGATATTCAACAGTTTTATTGGTTGGATGGGATTTTATTCCATTCCGAAGGTAATGTTTTATTTTTTGCCGATTAACAGAACACCCACCAAGACCAAGTAGACTAAACAGTTTCACTTGTCTCTCCCTGTGATAACCTGTACTAGTGGCAAGTGAAGTAGGTTACTACGACCACCAGCACTATAATTCACCCCAAAATAGCTATTTTTTACAGGAGAACAAGCGAAAGATATCTTAGTTACTTTTCTTTTTCTTCTGGGCAGGATCTTTCCAAAATGAAAAAAAATGAAGTATAACCTGAATAAAGATAAACAGAGGAGTATCATTTTCGGTCTAATAAATTTTACAGAATTTGTTCTGACAAATTGGCCCTGGCAACGATTGGCCCTACGACTATTGGCATTGAGGCAATTGATATTTGAGTTGGATTTAGGACAACTGACCCCAGCGACAATTGATCTCAGCGACTGTTTGCTTTACGACAATTGGCTTCTATGACAATTAACCTGTGTGTCTTTTGACCTCACGGATGAGGTCTCGCAAGAGAAAGTTTTAGTGAACAGGTTTTTGAAATGCTTCCTATCCTTTCTGCAATTTTTAAATTAATATTTTCATTTTTTATGTTTTCTCATTGGTGAAAATGCTTGAAAATACATTAAAAGTGAAAATATAGAATTAAAAATTGCAGGAAGGGCAGGGAGCATTCCAAAAACCTGCCAAATTGTCATGGAGGCTAATTGCCGTAGGACCAACTGTTACGGAAATCAATTGTCGCGAGGCGAATAATCGCATAGACCAATTGTCATCAGGGCCAATTGTTCTGTAATCCTTTACTTCATGTACTAACTGTGCATCATTCATCTTTTCCAGTCTGTTCTGCCCAGTAAAACCCCATTACTCCAGAAATCGGTTGGGAAATTTGCCTTTGACTCTTTTTAATGGTTACAGGTGGCAATTATAAATCTAGAAGGACTAACGGCTTTAAGTGCTCTCAAAAGTATGGAGGCGGCCAAAATAGGAAAGCTAGGCTTTCCTTGGATTCGAACCGAGTCTTACATCATTAGTAGGTCAATAGCCTACTGCTACTTAAGTGAAACACTGTAATTACTAATTAAAACACTTTTATAACACAAATTAATTTCAATTCCAACAAAAAGTTAGTGGAAATGAAAAAATGTTAAAAATGTTATTTTGGTTTGTTAACTTTTCTATAAGATTGATTGAGAGTTAGTCGATGTGCAATATACTTTAAAAGGAAAGTAATTAGGAAATGGTACATTTGCGGTAAAACCTGTCAGTGTAACTTGGAAACTTTTAATTTGTTTCGTTAATAGCTAATAATTAAAAAACCAGAGAGCAAACTTTTTTGATTTAGTGCAGACACAAAATTTGTTATCATTTAATAAAATTTTCAAGTTTCCGTAATCACATTTTCTCGCTAGACCTTTAGTTATCGCGATGCAAATAAATTGTACGAAAAGTCCTTTCGAAACTCGAATTTGAAATGCTTCCGAGATTTAATCTAAAAACAGTATGATTTATTATTTAAAAATAAAAAAATCATCTTATAATTAAAAAAAATAGATTATGCAAGTATCCATAGAAAAGAATAAATTAAATTGTATGTCAGAGCAAAGAAAATATTTGTATTTTTTTGCACAACCACAACTACAATTTCTATAACTTTCTCTCTTTTTTCAATTTGAATTAGACTCTGTAACATTGGGAGTTGTAAAAAAATAAAATTTTGGGGAAAAAAAAATTCCACTGTCAGAAATCCGAAAACAAAAATATTTGAGGTTAATTATTAACCTCAAATATTTTTTTTCACATAATTTGAATCTACATTGTACAAACAACCGAAATGATCAGCTTATTTACGTTAGAGCTTGTAAATAAATAAATAAATCAAGTTGTCAGTAGTCTTGCTGGCTTTTGAGGTTAAACGGCAATTTATGAGCTTCTGCATAGTAGGGTGCACTGTAAAACTGCAATTTATTGTTTTACACGACACATTCTATTACTTAATTTTATATTAGAGAACTTTTGGACCTATTGGTTAGATTTGTCAAACAAATGTTATTTATATATTAAAAATAACCGACACAATTTCTTCTTTCCGTCTTTCTTCATTTGCATTTTCTACATTTTTAAAATTCAAATTGAAAAACCAATTTTATAAAACCGAATAGTTTTATAAACACCTAAAGCATAACGTAGGCGCTTAAATTATTATTGTAGAAAAAAGCTGATTATGGTCCTTAATGCATCAAATTTTACAAGCCAATTAAAAGATTAAGGTTAGATTATAAAAAAAGCTAAACGTTTTGCCTTTGGCACGAGAAGATACTAAGTCACGCAATAAATACAACTTAATTCTTCTTTCACACATAATACATAATGTGAAAAAACAGATCAATGTTTCTTGTCTTCCGCTCAACTTTGAGATAGAGAAAAAATTCTCTTCGCAGAAAATAATCAAATGGATGAAATATTAGTTCAATTTTAGCATAAAATTGTATTGAATGAATAGAACCACATGCATGGTTCTATCGCTTATTACTTGTATTTTTTTAACATCTTTTTTATCTTCTTCTCCTTCTTCTTAATTTGGAACTACGTTATGTACCAAATTTACACTCGCATCCGGATCCTTTCAGCCCTTGAATATATTCTAGTAAGGTGCTAACCTTGCTTCGGTATCGGTATCGGATCTAATCATCGGGAGACGCAGCCCCTTGGAAATAAACGCCAATATTCGATTATATAGATACAAAGCCATCATCAAGAGTTTGATCGGGACTCCCAAGTGACGGGCAAGACTACATATAATTTCCAATCATAAAGGACCCCGCACCATTCTTATGGGAAAATGTCTTTATGTAGAATTGGCTGACTTTTGGGTATGTTGTATGTAACACCATCCAGTACATACATTGCAGGATTTCACTCTTTTGGAATACTTGGCGAAGATAGGGAACATAAAATTTGAAGCTTCAAGCAAAAGTGAAGGAAATCATAGTGTTTTTTTTTCAAAAAATGACACGCTGTAGCAGGAGCAGCAGTAGCGTGCTGGGATTTTATATATCAGGATGATTGAACATGTGAAAACATTTAAACTTTTCCCAGCTTTTTCTAACAAAATTTGTATAATTCTTCTATCTTCTGTAGGTATTTTAGAAAAGTAGAAAAGTGGGAATTTTATTTACCCCCAGACCCCTCGGTTTACAATTTTGACTTTATATTTTTATATTATTTTTATAATTAACTTTAAAAGTAACACAGAAAATTGCTGCTAAACTCCATGAGTAGCAAGGTAATTCAGTAAATAATATGCTTTCCTAGTTTTAATTTTTTCTAGCCGAAGGTTAAATTTCCTTCATTTTTGCTTAAAAAATTAAATTTTTAACTTGAAAACTTGTAAACCGGGGGGTCTGGGGGGTGTGGAACACCCTCCAGTACATATTGAAGGATTACCACTCTTGGAGCTTTTTGTAAAATCATAAATTCCCCATCTTCTCCAAGTACCTATTCTAAAAGAATGGAAATCCTGCGATATGTACTGGAGGGTGTTCCACACCCCCCAGACCCCCCGGTTTACAATTTTGATTTTATATTTTTATAATTAACTTTCAAAGTAACACAGAAAGTTGTTGCTAAACTCCATGAGGAGTTTCTAGATCTCACAGCCGCGTACGACACGGTCTGGCGACATGGCCTCATGTACAAACTGCTAAAGATCATCAAATGTAAAAAATTAACCAGGCAAATTGAAAACATGCTGACAGGCCACTCCTTCCGAGTACATGTGAACGATAAAATAAGTAGGAAGCGCACTCTGAACAACGGCATCCCCCAAGGTTCCGTGCTTGCCCCTCTGCTCTTCAACCTGTATGTGGCTGATCTTCCTGAAACAAGTTCGAAGAAGTTCTGTTATGCAGACGACATGGGCCTGGCAGTTGCCCACAGCGACCTCTCGATAACGGAAAATTTACTAAACAAAAACTTAGTAATACGCCTACTTCGCAAAATGGGGAGCCAAACGCATCAAAAACCGAAGCAGCATGCTTCCATCTAAACAACAAAATGGCCAACGTAGAACTAAATGTCCAATTCAATGGCACCCGCTTAAAACACAACAAGTTTCCCAAATATCTTGGCGTCACATTGGACAGAACACTATCGTGTAAGAAACATCTTACCAACGTAGCCGCAAAGCTCAAAACCAGAAATAACATCATCTCAAAACTTAGCGGTACTTCCTGGGGAGCTACGGCCGATACACTGAGGTGCTCTACCATGGGCCTGGTTTACTCGACGGCAGAATACTGCTCGCCAGTATGGCTAAACAGCCCACACACAAAACTAGTGGACGTCCAATTAAATAATTCGATGCGAATCATCAGTGGAACCATTAAACCCACTCCTGTTCACTGGCTACCTACTCTAAGCAACATCTCCCCCCCTCATCTCCGACGATCAAGCGCCCTGGTCAGAGATCCAAGGAAACCCGCTACTGAAAATCCACGAAGACATATCACATCTGGGCCACAGACTGCGCTCCAGAAGACCACCCATTCAAACCGCCGAGCAATTACTCGCGAGCGATTTCAACCTTGAACACGAATGGAAACGAGAATGGCAGGCCAAAGCGCCTCATGCGGTCCACGATGTTCTCCATATCGGACAGACTCCACCTGGTTTCGCCCTGCCACGAAAAACATGGTGCGGACTGGACAGAGTTCGGATGGGCTGTGGGGTATGTGCTGATTCCCTACATAAATGGGGCAAATCTGAAACTGCCGCATGCAACTGCGGCGAAGAAAGGCAAACAATGTATCACCGGGCATATAACTGTAAAAACAGACTGAGTCACTGTACGACCGAAGACTTCCTGAGAGCCACTCCACAGCTGTCACTTGGATTGAAAGTCTGAATATTAATATTTGACTGTTATGCATTGACATGTAGTTGCTTTCTTTTTTTTTTGTATTTGCCTTACGCTAAATAATTCCATGAGGAGAAAGGTAATTAAATACATAATTTTTCCTAACCGAAAGTTAAATTTCCCTCATTTTTACTTAAAAATTCAAATATCCCGGTTAGTCCTAATCTTAGTTTGTGTAATATATTTTTCGATTGGTAAAATTGTAAACCGGGGGGTCTGGGGGGTGTGGAACACCCTCCAGTACATATCGAAGGATTTCCACTCTTGGAAACATTTGTAAAATTATAAATTCCTCATCTTCTCCAAGTATTCTAAAAGAATAGAAATCCTGTGATATGTACTGGAGGGTGTTCCACACCCCCCCAGACCCCCCGGTTTACAATTTTGACTTTATATTTTAATAATTAACTTTTAAAGTAACACAGAAAGTTATTGCTAAACTCCATGAGGAAAAAGGTAATTAAATAAATATGTTTTCCAACTTGAGCGGAAATTCTGGGTTCAAATCCCGGACTCTGGTGAACATCAAACTGTGGATCAAAATACTAATAACTTTCCTTAATATCGCAATGGAAAACGGGGTGCAATAAATATAGAGCTTCAGTACAAAGTGGGCATTGAACCACTACCCGTGCAGCTAATTTGGAATTTTTACTTAAAAATTCAAATATCCCGATTAGTCCTAATCTTAGTTTGTGTAATATATTTTTCGGTTAGTAAAATTGTAAACCGGGGGGTCTGGGGGGTGTGGAACACCCTCCAGTACATATTGCAGGATTTCGCTCTTTTAGAATACTTGGCGAAGATAGGGAACATATAATTTTTCAAATTTCGCCAAGAAAAATCGGGAATTTTGAATTTTCAAGCAAAAGTGAGGGAAATCATAATGTTTTTTTTCAGAAATGACACGCTGTAGCAGGAGCAGCAGTAGCGTACTGGGATTTTATATATCAGGATGATTGAACATGTAAAAAAATTTAAAATTTTACTGTATAATAATAATAATAAAGTAAATTCGCTATAATTACAAATAATTATTATACATTCTGACTTTTCATGTTAAATCTAGAGCTTTTAAAACTTATAACTCGGAAACTGCTCATAACATCAATTTGTGCCCATTGAGATATTTGTTCAGAATGATGAGAAGTACCACATATCCAAAAATCATCCAAATCTACAGAAAGACATTTTCCCATAAGTATGGTGCGGGGTCCTTTAATTAAGCAGTTTATTACAATAGTTGTGATAAAAGCCACCATAAATTAATAAATTACGATACAAAAACCACATAATTAACCATTTGATGATACCAGTTTATGGCATCTTTGATTTTAGTTCGTTAATCTAAAACTTAATGCGTCAAGAAGATTGATATATTTATAATTATAAATTTAGTGTTTGACAAGAGACAAAAGCGTCATTTATATTTAATTATTCGGAATTTATTTTAATGCTAAATATATTTTGTTATCTGGTCTTTTGATTAAATTAAATTACAATTTCAACAATAAATATTGTTTATGCAATTCAAAATTACTTTGAATGCCTTCCAGCTTTTGTACAAGCATTTGTTGATCACAAAACGCTTGGAGAACCAAGTCAAGGGTAATGGCACTCTGAGATTTAAAAATATTCAAAAAAATCTTTTGGCTTAATGATATCTTCTCTAAACTGCCCAGCTTTAAGTCAAAACGGCTAACGAGGAATCTAAATTGGGGAATTTTAACAAGGTTTTTCTTCCACATCCGACCTGGAAGTCAAAAGTCATGACAAAAATTACAAAAATTAAATTCAAACATTTTCCAACTATCAAAAAGTTGAATCTTGCCTAAAACGTAAATTTTAATTTAAAAAACGCGCCTTGCAAATTACGTGCCGCGCCACCTACATCCGCCCAAATAAAACAAAACTGACTTAAAAGTGAAAAAGCGTCCTAAACTTTTGCTGGTAAGTAATTAAGTTATTTCTTAGTTATTAATGATAATTAAACATTTAATTGTTATTAACAATTTTCACTGCAACAATATAACAATAATTATAACTTTTTAACCTGAATTTTGTTAAAAATTATATGAAATCTAAATTTTACGCGGGATATTTTTTCCATGGCGTTAGTTTGGTTACTGCGAGCAGCCGCCCAATTTGATGAAAACTTTTACAAGTTTACCTTATCAATAACAGTTGTGAATAGATTAACGAGCTTAAGATTATAATGTTTTTATAGTTAACTCTATAACATTTTATAATTAGAAAGCATTCTTTGAGCAAATTTAACCTCTAATGCCGAAAATGGCGGGAACTTGCAGAAAACATTAGTTTGGGCAAAATTGAAGATTTTGCGATTGTTTTGTTCAGGTTTTGGGCAAATTTTTGTTATCCAAATAATTAGTAACATAAAAACTCAATTAATTTGGCGATGTTACAGTATTGATGTGATTTTTAGTTAAAAGAGTAAGCCGAATAAAAGAATCGCAGATTTAGCTTTTCGGCAACTCCTAAAGTCGAGGCATAGGAAGTTTTTTTATAACCCAAAAACATATAATTTCCAAAAAATTCCATGTAGATTCCGATTAAAGTCCAAATACTTATACAACTAATTACTTTTATTGCAGTGCCAGAATTAATAATATTGCAGCTATGGATTCACAAGTGATGGAACTTTCCGGCGAAGATGATATCAACTTCTTGACAGTTAGTCAATCCTTTGAGGAAAGATCAGATTTAAGTAATGGCGTCAATTTGCTTCCCGAAGAACTGATCACTATTATTTTTGACTATGTCGAACCATATGAGTTGATAAAATTAACTGAAGTCTGCCAAAAATGGAATGGGATTATTAAACAACCATACTTATGGCGAAAAAAGTACCAACGTAAATACAAAGAACCGCCAAAACGATACCAATGGTTTGTGCTGTACTCCATGGTGACTACTGATTATTATGATATTAAGCCTGTACGCCGTGGAAATGTCTACAAAAGGTTCCAAAATTGGAAAGATAATGCCTTCAAGATAATACCTCCTGTGGAAGGATTTGAAGTGAGATTGGTAAATGATCGTATTATAAAAAACTTCGGTACAATTTCGAGGTGTGTTAGTACATCGAAGGTTTACATAAATAAACCTGAATTAATCCATTTTGGAAACAACAGATTGGTAACATCGATCGTGGATGCGTTCAAACCTATCGTTTATGCTGTGGAATGGTCGAAGTTTTCTGTAATCTCCCATTATTCTAACCAACAAAAGTTGTACGACATTATGGACAACGGGAAGTTAGCTCAGTATTGCATGGATCAAGCAATTGAAAGCGCAATAAATAAAAAGCTAATATCGACTTGGAAAAACGTAATAATTTAAATTTTAAATGAATTTTTATTTTAAAAACTGTTGATTTCAGAAGCCAATTGAGATCACGGAGTATGCTTTGTTGAACGGCATGTCGATTGTACATGTAATCTCAATCAATCCTCCCATAATTCCAGTTCAGAATGTGTTTGAGGTGATCGAAAGAGAACCGAAAATTTTGGCGTGTTCCCTACCAGTAGAGGACTTTTGATATTTATTTATTAAGAAAGTTAAATTATAATATTATAATATAATATATAATAATAAAAACTACTTATAAAACTGACTCTGTTATTTTCTAAAAAAAAAAATAGAAAAAATTGAGAAAACTATTTTTATCTGGTCGCTACAGCGCTACAGTGACATTACCCCTTAAGATCTGCAAATCCGAAGTAATTAGTAATTGGTCTGTAAGTATAATTCAACAGCTATCACACTGCGCTACCACTGCCGGCTTCTTTTGAGCTTCTAAAAATTTGTAAAATTGATTTAAGTACTCAATTAATAATAATTAATTAAAGAACAGGGTGGGCTAGTATTGCTGTATTTGAAAGCTAGAGAAAATATTAATAATAGAAAGAGTAATAAACATGTTATCGTTTTGGTTATCTAAGTTGGGCTACATATTTAATTTATTGCTAATTTATTTTATAATTTTTTTCCTTTTTGTTTTTTTCCCACCCCGTTTTCGCACTCCCGAAAATCCAAAAGTAAAACAAACATTTTTTGGAATAATTTTGGGTTTATGAAATCTCAAAACTAGTAAATTAATCAAAATTCCAACATTTTTAATTGCTATTTTAATCTAAGAAGTTTTTTGTTTAAACTATTGAATTACTGCGACAATTTCACAAATAAATATTCCCGCAGAATTTTATATTCAAGTATAATAGGTAAAATAATTAACTGGTAAATTTATAACTAATAACTGGTTAATTAATAAATAATAACTACTTAATTATTGAACTCAGACTTATGTCTAGACTACTAGACGTCTTAGACCTCAGACTAAGGGCGTTTATGCATTAACTAGAGTATTTTCTTCTTATTAAGTAATGCTGCAACTTGTTCTTTTGATTTTGACCCCGTCAAAATTAATTCTAAAATCACTTATGTCCAAATCTTAATTTAGATAGGAATTTCCCAAATTTTACACATCGTAGAGTGCGCAACTTTCATAAATTTTTGATAATAATAATATTTTGGAATAAAATAAAAATCCTAATCTATAAAATCCCAACACGCTGCTCCTGCTACAGCGTGTCATTTTTTGGAGAAAGAAACACTCTGATTGGTCGATTCTTTTACCAACCGAAAAATATATTCCAAGCCGGGAAATTTGAATTTTTAAGCAAAATTTAATTAGCTTACTGCTCACGGAGTTTAGCAGCAACTCTCTGTGTTACTTTGAAAGTTAATTAAAAAATTATTATAAAAATATGGCCGGATAATAATGTCAATGCCCAGTTTAGTTGGGTATTAACGTCATTGACGTCAATGACCATGCATTTTGGGCGATGTTTAAAATTTCATATGTAGTATTGCTACGTCATTGTCCGGGCAGTGACGATAATACCCATTACAGGGTGGGCTATGATGAAACTACTATTCTATAGATTCCATATTCTATTACTCTTAGTGATAGCCGTCACACACAGCCGAGAGGTGGATTGATTTCGGAGATGCTTTAGGTGAGTACGAGAGCTTTTTAGAGAGCTCCAAGCGCTCCGTGCCGTTTTGGCTGGCGCAACGGTAGCACGTCAAAACGTCGAAAATAAAAACATCAAAAACAAAAACGTCGAAGTCAAAACGTCAAAAACAAAAACGTCGAAAGTCAAAAACGACTAAAACAATGACGTCGAAAAGCAATATAATTTATAAATAAATATAATTAATAATTAATTATAATCATACAATTTAAGAGAAAACTAGATATATTTAATTGTACTTCAGAAGTTTTCATTTTCGACGTTTTTGTTTTCGACCTTTTTGATTTCGACGTTTTTGTTTTTCGACGTTATTGCTTTTCGACGTTATTGTTTTCGTCGTTTTTGACTTTCGACATTATTGTTTTCGACGTTTTGTTTTCGACGTTTTTGTTTTCGACGTATTGACATGGAATCGGCGCAACAACGGCAAATCACAGATCCACCGTAAAATAAATTAATTAAATTAAATTAATTTTTCCTCCGGGCCGTATTGACTGATGCAACCACGACGAATCACGGATCCACCCTAAAATGAGTTTGCGTTTGTCTGAATTAAATAAAAATCCCTATGCACTTATGAAGCCGTGAAAACGGCTGAGTTGCTGTCATTTATACGGAAAATGCGTAAACAAGAAATAAAAAAATAAAGTGCATCGCCATATTGCTGATGATTATAAATAAACAGAAAATAAACAAAATTATAAATTCTTCTCCTTATGTACTGGAGTGTGTTCCACACCCCCCAGATCCCCCGGTTTACAATTTTGATCTCATAGCTTATTTACGCTGGCCATTAACGTCATTGACCGGCCAAAGACGTAAATATTACAATCATATAAAAATATTAAATCATTGCCCACCGTTAACGGGTATTAACGTCATTGGACGGTCAATGACGTTAATGGCCAACGTAAATGAGCTATGACGTCAAAATTGTAAACCGGGGGGTCTGAAACACCCTCCAAAACATATTGTAGAATTTTCATTTTTTTAGAATTCTTGGAGATTGGATTCTTGGATAGGGAATTTATAATTTTTCAAATTTCGTCAGGAAAAACCGGGAAATTTAAATTTTTAAGCGAAAATAAGGAAAATTTAACCTTTGGCTAGACCCTAGAGAATATTAAAGTTTAAAAAAGATTTATTTAACATTTTGCGTTACTTTGAAAATGTTGAAAAAGGGGGAATCCCCTACTAACAGGAAATGAAATAATGCCGCTAAAAAAGAGATCCGATCCACCGTCTAGCTGACCGTCCGCGGACCGGCTTTCCAGCTAGTTGTAATACATAAAATCCCAGCACGCTGCTTCTGCTGTTCCAGCGTCTCATTTTTTTGTGAAAAAAGAAACACTTTGATTGGTCGATTTTTTACCAACCGAAAAATATATTAAAGTAAAGTAGTGATGATACATCGCCAGTCAAAGATATAAGATAAAGATGAATAAAAAATTTATGAGAAGAGAAACGACGAAGAGAAATATAAAAAGCGAAAGAAGAAGTAACAGCAATTAGTGAAGAGGCACCGCCAGTCGAAGATATAAGATGAAGACATGATAAATGAGAAGAAAAACGAGGAGAACAATTGGAAAAAGAAAAAGTAAGAAGAAGTAACAGATATTAGGGTGCTACACATCAATCGAGATCCCAGCTAATCGAGTTACACATCAATGAAGTTCCACAGTATTACTCCATCGGTCAAGCTATATATAAAAATTAAAAAGCCGGAAAGCTGAATTGAAGATGTATCGACGCCTTAATGGATAACCGGATAATCGGATAAGTGTATAAGCGGATAATCGGATATTTTTTGTTAAATTATAATAGATTTAGTTTCCAATTAAACCTGTCTTTTTCATAAAGATCAACAAGGCTCATGGGCAGACGTTTGAACCGGTGTTTAGCCACGGTCATCTCTATGTAGCAATGTCAAGTGTACGGAGATCTGAAGATAAAAATAGTTGATAGAAAATAACAATGGAAATTGATTCAAGTAATGTACACGAAGGAAGTAAAGAAGAGATCCACCATCTAGCTGCCCGTCCGAATTTTCCCAGTGTTCTGCAATCCACTTAGAAATGAGAAAATCTTTAAATTACCTTTATAAACTTAGTGAGTGTTTTGGTGTTTTTTTAAAGATTTTTTTAAGTTTTTATTGATGCAATTTGTTAAAAATATATAAAATAATTAAATATAAAAAAAAGGTTTCACCCGGACTTGGGGTTCATAGACTTCACAAAATATGAACTAGAATATTAATAAAAAAATCCCTAATCCAATTTTGAAATATTTATGAGTCAAACATTACATAAATATAATTTTTATTGTATAATGGAACCACAATAAACAAGCAAAATTCTTCTGAATGAAGCCGAAAACAGAACAACTACAACCTACACGTATGGTCGCGATCCCCCTGAGCGAAGCAGGAAGCCAAAGATCTATGGCTTTCGCCTATAGTGCAAACAGACCAAAGGCCGAACTAATATGGCCTTCACTTTTGATGAACAATCTTGCCGAGTGTAGCCGGAAGCCAGACAACCAAAAACTGTGGTTTTCTCGTCGCAATTCCTCTACGCCGATGGCCAAAAAAATATGATCTTAATTTCCCTGAGTGCTAGTTTGTGCCAGCAATGTATAGGTTTTTGTCAGAGAAAAAAATACACTGTAAGTAGAAATTTCGCAAACGTTTCTACCAGACCAATGCATCATCAGGTGATAAATTAGAAATTTAATTGATTGAAAATGGAGTATGTACATTATTATAGTTAAAATTCCTTATCTGCTTTTTGGTTAGAGTAATAACCATAGCTATTAAGAGTTTTATTTAAGTAGCATAGAAAAGCAATCAATTTTATATTGACATTTATTAATAGTAATTATTTTACGCTACATTATTTGTCAAACCAATAATTTATTAATTTGTTTTATAGTAGTACTATAGTAATACCTACCTATATGTATACTTGATTCGGTGTACCAGGAAGGAACCATCAAAATATATGGTTTTCAGATTTTCCTAATCTGGTACCAGCCAGGTAAACTCCAATGTATTTCAATATTTCGACAAATTGACACTTACTTACCTTTTAGGTTATGAAATATTATCGTTAATCCAATCACAATCCAAACTTTAAGGGTTTGTGGATTTGTTTAAATAAAATACATATTATAATGAAAAAAAAGCATAGATTTGATGGCGAGGTATATTTACTTATATAGACAAATATGTACAACTTGTGTAGTATAATAAATAGTAGAAATAAATAATGGATTAGGGTGTATTGCGCCGGAAGGCGCAAAAATGAGTCAGTCAGGGCGCGCCGTAGACGAATCTTCGTGCATTGTGGTTGAATCTTCCCAATCCCAAGCCGTTGTGGTATCTACGGTATAATCTTCGTCGGAGGGGGTATCATCAACCACTATATTTTCGGTAGTCGTTATCACACGCGCTTTTTTACTTCGCATACCTTTTTGGTGTTTTTTCCGCTTTCTTACACCACTTAATTTATCGTTATCACTGAGCTTACTCTTATGTCTTTTTTTCTCTACCACTTCTACTCTTTGGCACTCGTCACTTTCTTCAGTTTCACATTTTTTAGTAAAACTAGTATTATTATTGCTATTATTCCTATTACTATTTAATAAAGTTTGAGTTCGTTTATTAACTGCAAAAGTTTGATTTTTATTACACAATTCGCTATCAATGTTCTCGTCAACACATTTTCGTTTTTTCTTCTTCTTCTTTTTTCGCTTTCTACATCTTGGAGTATCCGTCGGTAAATCGGTAAGTAAAGGTGAACGAGTAACTGGCGCTGCTGCAGTAGCAGTGCAGAAATGCATATGTCTCACTGGATGTAGTTCTTCTGATCTTTCTGGTGCCACCGTTCGCGTTAACACTCGTGTATATGACGAAAGTCTTCCTAACTGCTGATTCGCTTTTAACATAACTTTACGCGGTTGCCCTCGTCTATTTAACGCTAAATATAAAGTTCTTTTATTATTCGAATATTTGGTAGATGAGTACGTGTTGTAGTGGTGCTGCTCGATCATCTCGTTGAACACACATTCTTCGTTGAATTCTCTCTGCAACAAAAAATAACCATTACTCTTCAGAATTTCTAAAAACTCAAAGCTAAACTTCATGAGTATAAATATTGTAAACCTGGGGGTCTGGTGGGTGTGGAACACCTTCCAGTACATATTGCAAGATTTCCACTCATTTAGAATACTCGGAGAAGATAAGGAATTTATATTTTTACAAATTTCGCCAGGAAAAATCGGAAAATTTGAATTTTTAAGCAAAAGTGAGGGAAATCAGAGTGTTTTTTTTCACCAAAAAATGACACGCTGTAGCAGGAGCAGCAGCAGCGTGCTGGGATTTTATATATCAGGATTCGGTTACCACTGACGCGCACGAATGGATTAACAAGATTCTAAACAATATTTTTGATCTGCTCTCCCTCAAAGCATTTTCTAAATACGCCACTGATATGGAATATAGACTGGGAAACTGTGACGTCAAAATATGGCCAACCTAACAGCTGATGGATACAAACATTGCCGGCTGCATGCGTTATTTTAAAGTTTTTCGTGATTTTACAATGTTTTTATCCAAAATTATGCCTTATTGTATTTGTCCATGTCGCCCACATAATTCTAGACGTGAATAGTGCAGTTTTTCCTGAAGTGACGGAAACAAAGTTTAAGAAGTTATCACCATGTTTGTATCCATCAGCTGATTGATCGTGACGACACGACTTTCTGAGTCTATTCTGCAGTAATGATTACTGTAACAGTAGGCAAACCGGGGGGTCTGCGTCCCCCAGTGCACGCTTTATTTAATTTTTAAATGTTTAAAATAATTTTTTATGTTAAATACAGTGACTCGAATAGGAACTCGGTGACACTCTTATGTTACCAATGTAAATTGCATATTTTGTGGCTGCTTTCTTTCCAGCAAAACTTTATAGACCTTGTTTGTTGCAAATTTCATTGTCTTCAATTTTGTTTATGTACATTTTTCTATTTTCATACCGTTTCCGAGATATAGATGACAATATTTTTTTAATTTTGCAGAGTTTTGCTTGAGTCGCAGTCAGTCAAACACGAAGCGACAAAATCAAAAAATGTATATTAGTCCAGTAACCACGTCGAAAAAAGGGGGTCTAGCTTGCAAATTTCTGTGGCAGAGGATTGAAAACTGATTCCTATGTAATTTTAGTCGTAGAATCCGAATTTGAGATTCGCGAACAAAATTTCCTTATGCCAAAGCCGCCATATTGAAAAAACGTTGCAAAATCACGCTTTTTTTGCAAAAAAAACTCAAAATTTTAAGCTACCTATTGATTTTTCGAAAAAACGAAATGTCTCATCAAAAAAAGTAAATAAAATTTCCTACAAAATGATTTTTTGGTTGATTTCCTAGGACAAAAATTAAAGCCGCAGGCGCCATTTGCGTTTCTGCTGGCGTTTTTGCTGGTTTTTCGAAAAATTCAAATTTTATGATTTCTCGAGTGAAATAAAGGTTTCCATGCTGACGGTAACGGGTAAAAATATAGCCTCTGGTCAGCATGGAGTTTGAATTTTTCAAAAAAATGAATCGAATGAATCAAAAAGAAGATAAAAGTTCTTACAAAGTGACTTTTTGGTTCATTTCCTAGGACGAAAATTAACGCCGCAGGCGCCATTTGCGTTTTTACCGGTTTTTCGAAAAATTCAAACTCCATGCTGACCACAGGCTATATTTTTACCTTTTACCGTGGGAATGGAAACCTTTAGTTTACACAATAAATCATAAAATTTGAATTTTTCGTAAAACCAGCAAAAACGCGAATGGCGTCTGCGGCTTTAATTTTTGTCCTAGCAAATCAACCAAAAAATCATTTTGTAGGAAATTCATTTTTTCGAAAAAAAAAGTTTGCGTAAAATTTTGAGTTTTTTGCAAAAAAACGTGAATTGGCAACGTTTTTTCAATATGGCGGCGTTGGCACAAGGAAATTTTGTTCGCAAACCTCAAATTCGGATTCTACGACCAAAATTACATAGGAATCAGTTTTCAATCCTTTGCCACAGAAATTTGTCAGGTAAAACTACCTGGTTACTGGACTAAAATTGAAGATTATGAAATTTTGAACAAAAAATCTTTGTTGTAAAATCGATTTTTATATGAAAAAAAGCCTCATAAGCCAAATCTACTCGTATGTGTAATATAATTTTAATTTTTGCTCTTAATCTTAAACGAAACTTTGAGGTTAGCGCGTCAGGGTTGAAGTTAGCCTCATTTATTTTACCGGATAATTTTTTAATGCCAAACTGAAAACTTTCCATAAAATAATCGTTTGCATTTAACCCTACAGTGCATACGTCAACAAAAATCACACCAGTGCATACGTAGTGCCTGTCAGGCCCGTAGCTTTAAATCGACGAATGTTGGAATATTTCAAGAAAATAAGATAATTTTTGTATATATTAAACTTTATAATAATAAAATATTAAAGAAAAAACAGAATTGTTGAAATAAATCAAGGAAATTATTACGAAATATTATAAAATTCAAAGTCACCTGAATCTTGCAATTAGCTGAAGTCATTGAAGTTGCATATACGGCATATACGGAATTGTAAAGATACTTTTGATAAACATAGTTGAATTACATGGACATTATGGCAGTTTTGTTATTATTTTGCGAATAATGATTACAGAAATTGCTATACAAAGCTTATAATTTGATTGGAAACCGATTACCATTTTTAATATTAAATAGTAACGCTAGTGCATACGTCGGGCCTACTAGGCCCGAAGCCCTTTTATTGGCAATCCATTCAACTTTTTCAAGTATTTTAAACCCATGTCGATGTCTTTTCATATTTTAGACAGCTACTAATGATATGGTGAAGTTTATTTAAACGGTTCATTTTTTATATTCATTTTAATGTTCACTCGGGCCTGCTAGGCCCTACGTATTCACTGGAGGGTTAAGGAAGGTAGAAATGGTGAGCAAAGTCAATGGAGTCACGCAACTCCATTGACGGACGAGGTTATGTAAAAAAGTGTTAACTAGTAGATACATTACTATTAAACACTTCTAAACAGGTTTGCAGCCGAAAAAAATCAATGCTTTGTATTTAGTGAAATTATAGAAACGTGTTCTATAAATTCCGTCCGGCTAATACATATAAATCTTTACAATAAATTAGATCACCAAAAATTTTTATTTTATTATGTCAGGCAAACACTTAATTATGCCAACTACAACTTAAATATTGTTGGGATTTTAACGAACCAGACAGTAAATAAGTGGTTGGGTTGGTTTACTCTCATTCGTCTACCTTATTGGAATGATCTATAGATAAATTGGTATTGTATGGTATTGTCTTGCTAGAAATAATGGAAAAATTTGGATAAAATCAGTCCACGCCTTCTGAATTTTAATGAAAAAAAAATCTGAAAATATCAATCGATCAGAAACAAAACTTGTTTGCTACAGCAAATGGGTTTACCAATAGTCAACCCATTTCAATCAAAAATTTTCGGATCCTTTACACAAAACGGTTACTTGATTAACTTCTTGTTAAAGTAAAGATGAAAGGAAAGATTTGTATTAATTAAAATGAGATTTACAGAATATTTAAGCGTAATATAGATCGATTATTAATTAATATTGGTGATTAAATTAAAAATAAATTAATATTAAACGAGTTTATTAATCCTTCTTGCCTGCTCGACATACCTGTGGGGACTTGTCCGGAAAAATTGAAAATTGGAATAAAATATTCAAATTTTATAAATTCATCATCAAACCTTTTAAATCTTCACTTAGCAACTTGTTATTCTGCGAAATATTTTTTGCAAAAGTTACAGCACCTTGACCAGTCAAACCATAATTCGAATTAAATGGTAACAGACAAAAATAAAACAAATCGCTCGCTACGATATCGACTACTATCTGACGAAATCAGATATCGTGAAGAAAAAGCACCAGTGCGTTGCGATGGGTTTATGAAGCAGTTGAACTGTTCAGAAATCGACAAATCAATTGTTTTATCGGTGTGCATTATATTGCGCGTGTGATGTTTCCTGGATTTAGAATAAATAATTAATATTAGTTTAATATATTTTATTTTATAATATGTGACGAATGCATTATGTCATGGGAACAAGAATGTGACCAAATGCATTCGGACGACTAGAAATAATATAAGTTTACACGCCCCATTAAATTTTAGGATTTGGGGTATAAGTTTAAGATTTAATATTAAGTATAAAAATGTAAAAATGTAGAAACTAAGTTAGTTATAATTGTGCTCTAGAATCGACACGTTGTGACTAATAAATTAGTATTTTAACTTTTAAATTGTTCTATATTTCATTAAAACCCATTTCGGAATCATAACTGGCGCAGTCGGTAGGATGGTTAGAGCCCTTAGGTAAAATCCCTAAGGCCGTTCGTTTTAACGATTTACTAACCGAACAAGTGAAAACTTAATTGTTATAAATTTTTCAAAAAAAATATCGCGAAAAGAAACTGACCGAACAAGTGAAAACATAAGTGTTATTAAAATTTTCATAAAAGAAATCGCGACACGAGAAAAACATAAAGTTACTTAAAATAAAGTGAACCAAAGGGGTAGTCTACAAAAAACGAAGTTACAACTACAATTAAATTAATCAAGATTATGAAGAGATTTGCAACGCTCTCAACAGTCTTGGCAATTCTAGCGTAAGTAATAGCTCATTGTTTTCCCATTATTATTTCTGAATGTCCGAAATAGAAATTAGCGATTTATTCAGCGGCTTGAGTATTGCAATTAATCCCGAAAATCCAATAAATCCTGTCATATTAAACGAATCAATAAATCCTAGCATATCGAATAATTATAATAATCAAACTGCAAGTAATATAACTGAAATGGCTCAACTCGATAAATTCCAAGTCAACTTGATACCCACCTACGATGGCAATCCGACAACGCTATCAATTTTTACCACAGCTTGTGAACGTTTATTACGTAAATATACAACAAATGATCCGGGAAGAAACATAGATGATTTACTTGTCCAAGTAATCATAAGCAAATTAGAAGGTCGGGCTTTAACCCTTATCGCAAGTCGCGAAACCGCAACAAACTGGGACAACATTAAGGAACTGTTAATCCAACATTTCGGCGATCAACGTGACGAAAATTGTCTGTTACGCGATTTGATGAGTTTAAAACCCCACAAATCACAATCGCCGTTCGAATTTGGTATGCATTGCCAAGATGTGCGCAGTTTGTTATTAACGAACTTACAATTACGAGAAAATGACGCTAACGTTAGATTAGTCAAAACAAAAATTTATGACGACTTATCTTTACAAACGTTTTTACAAGGGTTAAATGGACAATTAGGTTTAGTTGTTAGATTAAAAAATCCAAAAAATTTAGAAGAAGCGATGAAATACGTAACGGAAGAAGAAAATTTCATGTATTCCCAAAACAAAACAAGTACACTAAATTTTCAACGCAATTACCATCCAATTGACAGGAAAACTCCAATTCAACCAACGAGACCAATAATAGTGCACCCAGCTACAAATTCAAATTTTCACCAACAAAAACAAACTTTTCCACGTCAGCAACCGATAATACGACAACCAAATTTTAATCCACCAAAACAATTTTTTAATAAATTTTCACCACACCAACCTAGTACCTCGGGTTTTAATGCAACTAGGTTTCCGCAACAAAAATTTAATTCACCATCAGGTAGATTCCAACAAATGGGTCAACGACCCCAATATTTTAATAATGGACCTAGATTTGAGAATAAACTTCCTCAATCTTTCCAACCTGAGCCTATGGACACATCATCAGGCAATACCCGTAGATCAAAATATCCATCAACACCCAGATGGACATCGCAAGAATTGTTCTATCAAGATGTTGAAGAAAATCAAGAAGAATTTTACGAAAACACCGAACACGATCAATACTTTGAAGAAGCTACCGAAAACGACTTAACTTACCAATCAACAGAAGAACCAAACTCGGAAATAAACGTAAATTTTCGAGAGGATATGATCGACAAATACCCAAAATAGTAGAAACAATAAACCTAAACACAACATCCCGCACAAAATTGCCTTATATTAAAATTCCAGAACTAAATTTAAAAATAATGTTGGACACCGGGTCAACCAGATCACTAATTAATCAAGAAGTCGCTTATAAATATTTTTTGAATCAAATTGTACAAGAACCTTTTAAAATTCAAACTGCTCATCAAGTCAGCCATCATAATGAAGTAGCCAACATCAATTTACCCAATGTAACCGATCCTAACTTTACACATAAATTTTATATTTTTAATTTTAACAATAAATACCAGGGACTCCTTGGTTTCGACCTATTAAAAATCTTGGAAGCCGAAATAGATCTTAAAAATAAACTTCTAAAAACAAAAAATAGAATAATTCCAATTTATTTTGAAGAAGAGAACAACAAAAATCAATTCCAAAGTTATCACATCACTATAGAGCCAAGAGTACAGAAAATTGTGCAGGTACCCGTAAACAAAAATATTCAAGAAGGAGTAATTAATTATAAAAAAATAGCACAAGGAGTAGAAATACCTGAGTGTGTAGTTAAATGCAGGAATAACTATGCCATTACGACATTAATTAATTCAAACGAAAAACCCGTTACAATTAAATTTGAAACACCCATGAACATCGAACCATTAGGCGAAGACATCTTGGTTAATCATATGGAGCCAATGGATATTGACAACCTACAAAATTATGAAGAAATACTGAAAAGGAATGTTCAAAATATCCAAATGGACCACATGAATATCGAAGAACAACAGGCAATTCGAAAACTATGTACAGAATATAAAGACATTTTCCATCATGACGATGTACCCTTAAGCTTCACCAATCAAGTAAAGCATCAAATACATCTCAACGACGAAGTACCGGTTTTTACGAAGGCGTATCGACAACCGCCTCTACAAGCAGAAGAAATACGACGACAGGTTGACGAAATGCTAGAACAAGACATCATCCAAGAATCAAGTTCACCGTACAGTTCACCCGTACACTTGGTACCAAAAAAACCGGACTCTTCAGGAAAACAAAGATGGCGTCTAGTTATTGACTTCCGGAAGCTGAACGACAAGACCATTGGGGATAAGTACCCCCTGCCTAATATAAATGATATATTAGACAAGTTGGGTAGGTGCCAGTACTTCACCACTCTGGATTTAGCCTCAGGGTACCACCAAGTCGAGATGCATCCTAATGATATTCATAAAACAGCATTCAGTACACCCAGAGGACACTATGAATGTAAACGTATGGCATTTGGGCTTAAAAATGCCCCGGGTACATTCCAACGTGTTATGGACAATATTATGAGGGGGATTCAAAATGAGATATGTTTGGTCTACCTTGACGACATAATTGTATTCTCAACATCACTGCAAGAACATTTAGAAAAATTGAAAATAGTCTTTGACCGACTCAGAAAATCGAACTTGAAGGTAAAATTAGATAAATGTCAATTTTTGCAAAAGGAAGTGGCATATTTGGGTCATGTTATTACACCAGACGGGGTTAAACCAAATCCAGATAAGGTTGATGCCATTAAAAGGTTCCCCATTCCAAAAAACCAAAAGGAAATCAAAAGCTATTTGGGACTTTTGGGTTATTATAGAAAATTTATCCAGGACTTTGCAAAACTGACTAAACCACTGACAAAATGTTTAAAAAAGGGAGCTAAAGTAGAACATAATCAGGAATTTATGAATGCCTTTGAGAGCAGCAAACAAATTCTTATGAATGACCCAATTTTACAATATCCGGACTTTGATAAAGAATTTATTCTTACTACAGACGCGTCCAATGTTGCACTTGGAGCAGTATTATCCCAAGGTAGTGTAGGCAACGACCGACCGGTAGCTTATGCATCAAGAACGCTGAGTGAAACCGAACAAAAATATTCTACTATAGAGAAGGAACTGTTAGGTATTGTTTGGGGAACTAAATATTTTAGGCCTTACATCTTTGGAAGGCCTTTTACAATCTACACTGATCATAGGCCTCTAGTTTACCTTTTTAATTTAAAGGAACCAAGCGGGAAGCTGATGAGGTGGAAATTAAAACTAGAGGAATACGATTACAAAATTATATACAAAAAAGGAAAATATAATACCAACGCAGATGCGTTATCCCGTATTCAGATTTATGCTATGAATGATGACGATAATTTATCTGTAATTGCCAATCTTGATGAATCTGAAAGAGATAATCCAGATGAACCACCTAATTTAATCACCGTAGATGAACAAGAAGAGACGATCCATTCCTATACCGATGACGAACCCAAAACGGCAATACCCATATTAAACGAAGCGATCGATAATAAACAACAACAGATTATAATTAAAACTAGTCATCAAGGAAAAATCAAAACGACAACAAAAATCGAAGACACAAAGACCATAAAACAAGTAGTTGTGCCATCGACAGATAACGAAAATTCGATTATGGAATTTCTACAACATAATACCGCAGAGAAGAAAACTTATTATTTGTGGTTTGATAAAGAAAGTACATATAAACAATTTTGTAACGTTTACACGAAATATTTTAATAATAATGGTCCCAAATTAATACGATGCACTGAGAGATTAATGGTATTGACGAAAAAGGATGAACGAATAGAAATAATAAAACTATACCACCAGGGTAAAAACAACCACAGAGGAATTACTGAATCAATTAAGGCCATTGGTAGAAAATATTATTGGCCAACGATGAAATCAGATATCCAAAATTATATTAATGAATGCGAAATTTGTAAAATAACAAAATACGAAAGAAATCCTGCCCACTTACCTATAATGACCACAGAAACACCTCAAAAACCGTTCCAAAAAATACACATTGACACATTCTCAATTGAAAGCGAAAATTTCCTTACACTCATCGATGCATTTTCAAAGGTAGGACAAGCAATTCAAATAAGTAGTAAAAATGCAACAGAAATTGTTGCAGCGTTAATAAAATATTTTGGATATTATGGAGTACCGGAAAATATCACCACTGATAATGGAACCGAAATAAAAAATGCAACAGTTCAAGAATTACTAAAGGCACACAAAATTCAAGTACATTTTATTACGCCTCGTAACCCACCTTCCAATGGTTTAATAGAAAGATTGCATTCTACACTTATTGAACACCTAAGAATAATGCGAACACAAGATAAAAAAACATCAATAAAAACATTAATGCAGTACGCCATTATAGCCTATAATAATTCGATTCATTCATCAACTGGTTTCACACCCCTTGAATTAATTCTGGGACATACACATTCTAGAGATCCCTACGACCTTTACCTAAACGACCGATTTTACAAAGATTACGTCACCAATCATATTAATAAGCTAAATTTGACTTACGAAGAAGTTCGAGAAAAACTACATGCAAATAAAGTAACCGTAGCACAGCAACGAAACCCTGAAAACCAAAACCATTTTAAGGTCAACCAAATTGTTTATACCAGGAAGACTAGTAATATAAGAGGTAAAACTAAAGACAAATTCGAAGGTCCTTTTAAGATACGCGAAATATTTGAAGACAACACAGCTGAAATTGAAAAGGATAACAGAGTCCAAAGAGTACATTTAAGATTGTTGAGAAAACCTAATGTTACAAGTTATGCACAAGAAGAAACACCGACTACATCGACGTCCACGAGCAACTTAGAAGACAATGCAGGGTTGCTTCCTGTATGATTGGGAACAGCGATGAAACAACATTTCCAGTACATTGGAAATGAAAATTATCTTGAATTGCAAAAATTAAGTAAAATTAAAACTTCCATCCAACTCCATCAAATTCACCTTACCTTAGAAATTCCAGCTACCAAAATACCTAAATGTAACTATAATAATAATCCCTCAAGCTGAATTTCTTTTCAATGAGCTCAACTTCGCTATGAATAGCCAAAGATGCGTTGAATTATCTACAAATAAAATTTGAAAATAATCAAATTGATGAAAATTCTCCATGTAAACCCATTCAATTCAATTTCCGAAGAGCGTTATGACAAGTGTAAGGAAGAATATTTGGACATGAAATCTACCAAGATTTCGTATTCGACAAATAACTCATGGTACTGCAATCAATTAACCCGGACGACTCAAAATCAACCAATCTTAAATTACATAAAATTAAGACAAAATTAGAAGAAACCTCAATCGAAACAGACTTCAACAAAACAAGCTCATGGACCATATGTGACCACTTGTTAATAATTAGTATTATAATATATTATGTTTCAGCTGAATGACGTTGCCAATCCAACAGGAAATCAACCAAATCGGCCTACAAAATATACGAATACCGTAATTTTGGTCCTGGTGGGGAGATGTGATGTTTCCTGGATTTAGAATAAATAATTAATATTAGTTTAATATATTTTATTTTATAATATGTGACGAATGCATTATGTCATGGGAACAAGAATGTGACCAAATGCATTCGGACGACTAGAAATAATATAAGTTTACACGCCCCATTAAATTTTAGGATTTGGGGTATAAGTTTAAGATTTAATATTAAGTATAAAAATGTAAAAATGTAGAAACTAAGTTAGTTATAATTGTGCTCTAGAATCGACACGTTGTGACTAATAAATTAGTATTTTAACTTTTAAATTGTTCTATATTTCATTAAAACCCATTTCGGAATCATAACTCGCGGTTAGCTCCTATACCATTTTACCATAAGTTACCAGAACTCTCTAGCTAGTGTATTTCTTGCATCAGGAAAGAAGAATTATCATAAAAACCAAAATATATAAATATCATCGAGGTATTTTAACGACTGATTAATTTTCGATTTTTTTATTTACTGCGGTAACGAACCTGCAGTGCGCAAAAACTGCAATCAATTTACAAGTAAATAAAATTTAATAAAAAATTTTGAATTTATTATCATCATTTTGCAGAACGATTAAAACTTTAACCGTTTATTTTTCAAAAAATGTATCAAACGTAAAAACATTAAAAATAACATTTTTATGCGAAGTCTCAAGAAACAAATTTATCCTGATGATGGCTGTAAATAAATAAATAATGCGACCCCCAGGGTAGTCTAGCGGTTAGATCTTTTACTGCAAATTTTCAGCGAAAATTACGTTATAATTTTTTGACATATAAATTTTATAATAATTAAGTCCTATATCAATGATTAAGTAACAGGATGACATCTTCATCGAGGCGATATTTATTTGGTGGTTTCATACACAAAGGCATTACCGAAGGGTCGTAAAAAGATAATCTTGACGGGGTACATTATAAATATGTTGTTGTGGGCACGATTTTGTGGAACAAATGAACGATCCAGCGATTATTTTATTCAGGTATTTTAAACCTAACATAAATAAATGTTAATGTGTTGTAATACAACTGTAAGGAAGCGCATAAAATTGATTTTATAAGTTACCACTCCATGATATGGAATTTTAATCCTAGAACAAACAACCCCCTGCTTCTAAATTATTATTAAATTTATGACTCCTTTAGTTTCGTAATTATTTCATTCCTTTCCAAGAAAGTAATTCCATATCGTCATAATGTCAAGCAGGACGAAAGGGTTGGACGCGCGGGTTGGCCAATCAGAATCTCTATAATTTTATCAAGTGTATGTAATAATAGCTAAGAAATTTGGGGGTATGCAATGGAATCCAACCAGTGCCGTAGCCAGACTGAAAGATTAGGGCAGGCTCAAAGTAGGCTGAAATTGTCTAAAGCAATTTTACTTAATCGGACGTATTTTAATGCATAGATATTAGAGAAACAGCGTGGAAGTGGCGGAAGCCCTCGAAAGTAAACTTAAATGCAAATAAAAAATTTAAACTTTATAGCTACATACGAGGGAGGGATGATAAGTACCCGTGTTTGACAAGAGTTGGTGCATTATTATAGATATCCTTATACTAGTCCAGTCAATTTAGATCAATTTTTCGGCAAATAAAAACATTAATCGACAAAGATCTGAATTTTGGTACACATGTTTATTACGACTTCCTGCTAAACATACTAAAAGTCCCCATCGAAATCTGTTGAGCTCGAGCCGCCATCTCGGAAGGAAGGTATACTTTTTCAGTTTTTTGTCCATGTCTCGGCAACTTGTACTGATACAAAAAAAACTTTAGGTAAATATTGTAGTTTATTAAATTTTCTTCAAAAAAGTTTCTATACATTTTTGTGTATCTCCAATACTTTAACTGTAATCTGACGTTGCATACAGAAGGTCCTTTTGCAGTTTTGTCGTTTCAATGCAGTCAATTTATTTTTTCAAGGTGGTAAATCCCTTACCTTTAGCACTGACGATTTTTCCACTACAGAGAGGTATAAGAAAGATATATGTCGCATAAAGTTTCGTCACTAGTAAGCATGAACATCATCCCTTCTAAAGTGTTTAAACTAATCTAAAGCTAAAGTATTGGAGATACAAAAAAATGTATAGAAACTTTTTGGAAAAAAATTTAATAAACTACAATATTTACCTAAACTTTTTTTTTGTATCAGTACAAATTGCCGAGATATAGACAAAAAACTGAAAGAGTGTACCTTCTTTCTAAGATGGCGGCTCGAGCGCAACAGATTTCGACGGGGACTTTTAGTATGTTTAACAGGAAGTCGTAATAAACGTGTGTACCAAAATTCAGATCTTTACCGATTAATGTTTTATATTTATCTAATTTTACTGGACTATACCAGTTTGAACCGAACAACAAATTCAATATCAATCAGCTTTTCTAACTCGTTTTTCGATAGGAAAACTTACGAATAAATCAAAGAAAAATTAGATGCTTAGAATTAGAATTAGAAAAACGTATGAGCAATATTTGACATGATCACCTATATATGAAAAAATTATCCGCGCGATGGGTGCCGCATTTGTACAATCAATCAAAAACATGCACGTGGAACCACTTCAAAGCAACGTTTAGATATGTTAAGCGTAAAACAAAAAATTTTATGCGTCGTTTCGTGTCTGTGGGTTAAACACGAAACACCTGATATTAAAATACAGTCAAAAAAATTGATGGAAGCTGGATCTAGCGCTCCAAAGACGACAAAAGTGGTTTCTTGGTAAAAAAAAGTGGTAAAAATGGAAAGACAATGAAAAGGGCAACATTATACAAAATTATTGAATTTTTGGCCCACATTTATCATAGAAAAAATGTGCATTCTCATCAAGACAATGCACCTTCATTTACATTCATAATTGCAATGGCCAAAAGCAAAGAATTTGGTTGTCAATTGGTTTCTCATCAGCCCTATTCTCCAGATTTACTCTCTTGTGACTCTTATAATATGTTACTTAACCTAAAGGAATGGCTCCGTGATAAAATATTTGTATCAAATTTTGGTTGTAGTTCGATGTAAAATGGCTATTTTAGAGAGTTTACCAAATTTTATTATTCAAAAAAGATAAAGAAATTGGAAATGCGAAAATGGAATGGAAAAAAAATTTTGCTTTCTTATCGAACACGGTTATTTATCAGCCCGCCTCGTAAAACAAAAAATATCATACTTGAGGGAATTCTGACTAGGCCATACTAATTTTCCCATCAATCTACATTGAAAACAGCAAAAATTGTTACTAATTTGCAACTTTAATTTTTTGGGGTTAACAGACACCATAGGTTTTTTTTCAAAAATCTTAAAAAATTTAGATGGCATTTTTATTTATTAGTTAATCCGACGTATTAAGAAAAACAGTCTGGGACTGGCGGAACGCTGAAAGTAAACTTAAATGCAAATAAAAAGTTTGAACTTAAAAAATACCTAAAACGAAAAAATCATACTTGAGAGAATTTACTCTGACTGCGTCATTCTAATTTTCTCGTTAATCTGCATAGAAAACCGGAAAAATTTTAAATTTACATTTTCTTACAGGGCCTATTTTACCATTAGGCGCGTGCCTAGGGCCCAATGGCCAGAGGGGCTCGAAGAGGGAGAACATAAAGTCGTAAAATAAAAATCAAATACTGATGAAATAACCCAAAAATTGGGCCTTAGATGCTATTAGTTACACTTGAAATTTGCTCGAGCCTAGGGCCCATCTCAGTTTTCCTAAAAAATGTATTTAATAGATTCACTGAAAAAGGGGGGAGGTAGCATAACCCGAAAACAGGTTCTGAAAATGGAAAACGTTTTTAGCTAATAAAATTTAAATGAAGTTTTATACTTCATAAAACTTTCGACTTTGAAACCGGGGGGTCTGGGGGGCATGGAATGCCATTCAGTACACCACAAATTGTGTTAAGTTATATTCCATAATCCATACCACTAGAGGGTATGCTATATCTCCGGTGTAAGTGTATTAGGTTCTTTTTTAATAAAATTAATCCAAAAATATGCAAACAAACTTTCCATTTCTGAAACCTGGGGGTCTGGGCGGCAGTAATTGAGTTAAAATTGTATTCTATTATCAAGTTATTGAGTCAATAAATAACTGATGTACTGGAGGGCATTCCATGCCCCCCAGACCCCCCGGTTTCAATAACAAAAAGTTTATGGCCATATTTTTTGATTAATTTGATTAAATTAAGAACTCTCACTCTTTCATGACCAAATTGTTCAGGGGATATCTATAAAAGTATTTTGTTGTAAAAAAGTAAAAGGTTCATTAAACATCGATCATTTTTTTGGTACCAAACACCAAACATTTCACCGCTATAATTGTCTTTAGTTCTCTTTTGATTTTTGTCCAAACAGTGTTACCAACCTTAGTTTTTATTTCAAATAACAAACATTCTAAGCGCCTCTCCAAACTGTACTGGAATAGTTATTAAATTTAAAACATTCAGACGGACGGACACGGGACCAGAACATAAGGCTTCTTAAGAACATAAGAACATAAGTTTCCGTAATTTATCGCGTATGGGGCAAAAGCTTAACTGAAGACATTCTAAGGCAAACACGTGCGTCCGATCCAAATCAGGAGCATTCGGACAATCTCTGATCTATGACAAAACCGCTTGGTTTAGTGCTGATTTTGGATGTCGGTTTTTGGGGTCAGTTTTACTTGTCGACTTTTTATTTTAAATTAAATATTTTAGTTTTAAATCAAAACAGAAAAAAAGCCGCGACACGACTCGCCGCGAACTATTCGCCGTGAGATATTTTTTTTTTTTTTTTTTTTTAAATTTTAACAGTGGTTCTTTATATTTTCGTTTATTTTTAATTTTATTGAGATTAAGCCTCCAACATTTTGAAATTGTGGGTCAAACCACGAAGGTTTTGACTAATGTCAAGATTGCCTACCATTGCCTCTACGATTTCTTTCGCCCATGTAGTTCCTTTCGAACCAATTGGCTAAGGAATAAAATACAGAAAACAACGATAAAAATACACCATCTTACCTATTGAAGTACGAGAATGAATAAATTAGGAAGTGACGGTTGGACATTTAAAATTGTTTGGATTTTTCTTCTTCGAAAACCGTTACCATTCAGAAATTGAAAATTTATATAGGTAAATTTTAATCCTAACTTACAAAAACATGGAAGGTAAAGAGGTATGAAAGATAAAATTTGAACTATATTAATTGACCTGTGTATTCATGTAAATACAAAAGATCAACACATCGAATAATTTTCTTCTTGTTTAATTCCGAAGATTATTGATATGTGGCGCTAGAAGCTCTCGGCGAATCGTGTCACGGCGAATCGTGCCACGGCGAATCGTGCCGGTGGCGAATCGTGCCGCGGCGAATCGTGCGCGGCGAATCGTGCGCGGCGAGTTGTACCCAACCCGCCTACCCCTGGCTACGGGGCTGTTTCCAACCGCCTTTGAGCCTAAAAGATTCCCGTCCTAACGTCTGGTGTCGAGATCGACATGTTTCCCAATATCCTGAGATGTACAGTTTGACGAAATTCTAATTAAGAAACGAAATTGATATAAATTAATAAATCAGCTTTTTTCAATTTTTCACAACGCTGCTTTCTCCTTACACCGCTCTCTACGATTGGTGATTTCCATTCATTCATCCAAGACCACTGACAATCCATTTTTTGTGAGCATGAGACTCTTTTATAAAATAAATTTTAAACAATCCAAATCCAAATTAAAGTAAAACTTTGCTTCATATCCAATGAATTTACCAATGTAAATTGAACGGTAAAATGTGCGCGACAATCCAAAAAAACCCTACAATGCCTCCAAATTTTGCAGTTTTATATTTTTAATTCCACCACTTTTTATCAATTGTAATATTTTTTTATTATCATCCAATTAATTATCTTATCTAATTTAATTTCATCCAAATCTCATCCAACTATGTCCAAACTTTGGGACAATAAAATCCAATATAAAAAAAATTTATTGAAATTCCTAATCCAAAATCTAAATGTTTTGCTAAATTTTCAATTGATACTGATTGATAATATTTAAATTATTACCATTAGTTATTGAAAGCTATGCCGAGTCTCAGGATTAGCCCAACCGGTATTAATTTATTTATATTGTAAGCAGTTTTTAATATAAAGGATAAAGGCCGTATAAAGATTGTAAAATCAATACAACATAGTGAAAATGCTAATCTGTTTAACATTATTACTTTTAGGTTGGAGTAACTATATATGCCATTTTGTAATTATTATTTATGACTTATACTAGATAAATGTGTGCTTAGCAATTGTCATTTTCTAACAAAGTAGTACTTACAGGTTTATGATTCTTAAAAACAAACCCACATTGCTTAACATTACAATAAATCTTTATGCATTACCATTGCAGGTGTTTGCTTGCAAGCCAAGTATCATACATAACATACAGTAGGTTAATTTTACGTAAAAAAAAACAATTAAAATAATTCACTAAAACCTGCAGAAAATATCTGATTGTTTGGTAGTTAAAAGATACCAAACTAATAACATTCAAAATGAAGATTATCATGCAGTTATTTCTTCATTCTTTGATGGCTATCGATGACGAGTAACTTGAGTGTAAGCTGAATACGGTTTCCAAATAATCCACTCAGTGGCTTCATTTACTGATGACGTTCGACAATTGTTAAGAAACTTAATTAAGCAACCGTGGGGTCTAAATGCTAAAACTTTTCTCTCTGGGAAAGAGGCTGATTGTTCAGAAGAGGCTGACGAGAAAGAAAAGTAAACAATACAAGCAGGAATTACTAAGAACCAAAAAGCTTCATTTGGAATTAAAAAATACTAGGAGTAAAAGTCTAACTATTTTTGTCAAATACCAAGAAGAAATGTCATCTTCTAGAATTCAGAATTGCTTTAATCAATATTGCACCAATTTTAAAAACGTTCTTTTTTGGATATTGGTGCAATATTGATTTTCAATATTGCTCTAATGTTGCAAAACAATATTGCGGTAATGTTTGCGCTTTAAGCTAAAATCGTTAATGTTTTGATCGAAGTTTCTTGATAATTTCAATAAATATTAAACTAAATCCGAAAATTGTATTTGATTTCTAACGAATCTTGAAAACTTAGGAATTGAAGCTACTGCTCCTTTGTAAAATGCCTTCTGAGGTGTCAACCGCAAGTTTTCTCCAAAATAAAATGTGTGTTAGACAATGGTCTTTGGAACAACAGAAATATGTTACGTAAACTGTAATTAATGAAAATAGAGAATAAACACAGGAAGCAGTTGCGAATGACCTAATATATTTGCATTGAATAAACATAACTTTTTAAAACAGGCGTTGTAAATTTCTTGATACCTTATAGTGGAGACTGATTCTGCAAGACAAGAAGTTAAAACAACAAAATTGAAGTATCAAGTTTCCATAATTATTTAATTAATTCTGTCTGGTAAAATCTATCAATAAATAAAAATCAATTTATTATAATGTTATATAGATATTATAATATTTAAATAATTAATCAATCAAATTAAATTAGGTTAGGACGGTAAGTTATTCTTAAAATAAATTATGTAAATGTACCCAATTAAAAAATCACAAATTCTATCTAATCCATAAATAATTTATTGCTATAGTCGCAATTTCAAATGTATTATATTCCAAGCCGCAACTTGCAAAACCACAATCGTTTGTAGTTCAATTAGCCTTAGTTATCTATTTTCCTTCGGGCGTGCTAATGATTGAAATTTTAATAGTCTTTAAAATTAAATGCGTAAATAATTGAAACAGTTATGAAGCTTTTTTAATTTGCTAATACGACCTTTTCAAAGCTGATCCCTTCTAATTTGAAGAATTTATAATTTAAATTAAAATTAGGCAATCTCTAATTTCCCTAAAAAAAATTAATCAGTTTTAAATTTAGTTACTAAATTTAAAAATTATTTTTTCTCAACTTCTTAGCATAGGTAACTTAATTCTATAATTGTTAATTGCAAGTTAGTTAATGGAACACAATGAAAAATTAATAATAATGATGATGCTGTTTACGACTGAACAGGAGGACTCCTCTTGTAGTCCAGTAACCAGGTAGTTTTACCTGACAAATTTCTATGGCAAAGGATTGAAAACTGATTCCTATGTAATTTTCGTCGTAAAGTTTACGAAAAAAAATTGAAAAAACGTTGCCAAATCACGTTTTTTTGCAAAAAACTCAAAATTTTAGGCAACCTATTGATTTTTCGAAAAAATCAAATGTATCATCAAAAAACGTAGATAAATTTTCCTGCAAAATGACTTTTTGGTTGATTTCCTAGGACAAAAATTAAAGCCGCAGGCGCCATTCGCGTTTCTGCTGGCAGTTTTGCTGGTTTTTTGAAAAATTCAAATTTTATGATTTCTCGAGTGAAATAAAGGTTTCCATGCCAACGGCACCGAGTAAAAATATAGCAGTTGGTCAGCATGGAGTTCGAATTTTTTCAAATTTTCAAAAAAAAATTTGAATTTTTCGAAAAACCGGCCAAAACGCGAATGGCGCCTGCGGCGTTAATTTTTGTCCTAAAAAATAAAGCAAAAAATCATTTTGTAGGAAATTTTATCTGGTTTTTGATTCATTTGATTTATTTTTTCGAAAAATCAATAGGGTGCCCATGTTTTGCAAAAACATGAGATTTCGTGTGTTTTTGGAATAAATCAAAATTTTGGGCACCCTATTGATATTTCGAAAAAATGAATCAAGAACCAGATAAAATTTCCTACAAAATGACTTTTTGGTTCATTTCCTAGAACGAAAATTAACGCCGCAGTCGCCATTCGCGTTTTGGCCGGCTTTTCGAAAAATTCAATTTTTTTTTGAAAATTTTCAAAAATTCAAACTCCATGCTGACCAGAGGCTACATTCTTACCCATTACCGTCGACATGGAAACCTTTATTTCACTCGAGAAATCATAAAATTTGAATTTTTCGAAAAACCGGCAGAAAGGCGAATGGCGCCTGTGGCTTTAATTTTTGTCCTAGGAACAAACTTTTTTTGATGATACATTTCATTTTTTAGAAAAATCATTAGGTTGCCTAAAATTTTGAGTTTTTTTGCAAAAAAACGTGATTTGGCAAAGTTTTTTCAATATGGCGGCTTTGGCACACGGAAATTTTGTTCGCAAACCTCAAATTCGGATTCTACCACCAAAATTACATAGGAATCAGTTTTCAATCCTTTGCCACAGAAATTTGCAGCTAGACCCTTTTTTTCGACGTGGTTATTGGGCTATTGGTTCGTCACAAGCTTGGGTAGGTTGAACGACTACACAGCTCGTCGGCCAGGAATTATACTGATCTATATCCTATTTAATTGTGTAGAACATTAAACAGTATAATTCCTATAAATAAAGTCTAATATCCTATACAACTAAATTGGATATAGAACAGTATAATTCCTGGCCGACGAGCTGGCTATATACCTTTGGCTTTACGTTGCATGAACTAGCTGAAGTATTGCATTAACAAAATATAAATTCTATTTTCTTAGAAAAACAGATCTTTGTTTAATTTCAGTACTCTTTCAACCTACCAAAGCTTGTCCCGGTCCTAGAGGTTCTTCTCCTGAGAGCTTGGAAGAGTTCAGTTATCAAAAAATGTAAGCAAATATTTACATATGGGGTCATTCCATGTCAAACCAACAAGTCACTCAAATTGACTATCACAGATTTCTTTGAAACTTTGGTTAATTATACTCTTTAACGTCCTGAAATCATTGAGTTATTTAATTCTAAAAATCGCAAAAACGCGATTATTAACCTTAACCACTTTCTAATAAAAATGACTATTTTGAAAACCTCAAAAAATGTTTTTGAAAAAAATTTTGAGCTAGTGTTTTTTGAAAATTATAAAAATAAGATATATTTATAATGGTGACTTTCTAAATTCAAACCTTCGGGAGTTTTTATAGCAGTTCTTTTAATTTTCCCTTTCACATGACCATAGCTCCGAAAATATTGTTTTTTCAGTTAAAATGGTTTCGTGGTTTTTTCAAAAGCGCGAAATAATCTACAAATTAGATTTAATCTTTCATTGTCTAAAATCAACGGCTTTCGAGTTATGAATTAAAGTAAGTAAAAAATGTTGAAAAATTCAAGCTTTCTTTTTTTTGTTTTTTTGAAACCCTACCATGAACATTCAATAAATATAAAAATTTTGTGATTTTAATTTTTTGTTTTGTAGCTGCCTTGTTTATTATATTCTGATTTTCTGGGAAATGAATTGGTTTTTCAAAAACTTTTACTGCACAAAAATTGTAGTCCGTTAAATTTCCTATTCGGAATGGGACATCAAATTTTTTGTAAAATGTTTAGTTTATAAGATACAGAGGTTTGAAAAAAACAAAATAAAAAAAAGTTAAAAGTTTTCAACATTTTTGTACTTACTTTAATTCATAACTTGAAAGCCATTGATTTTAGACAATAAAAGGTATAAATCTTCTTTGTAGATTATTTCATTCTCTTTAAAAAAGAACTAAACCATTTTTACTAAAAAATCAATATTGTCGGAGCTATGGTAATGTGAAACTCCCAATAGTTTGAATTTAGAAAAAAAATTGTTATTAAATATTTTCCTTAAAAAGTGTCCTCTACAGTCTACACCACAGAAATTGTGTAAAATCTATCCGGGGACACCCTGTAGGTATATTCTTAGTAATTAAAGTACTAGAGCTAAAACATAGAGTTGACTTTTTTATCATAACTACTGATCCCCTCAAGGTCCCATTCTGAAATTTTGTTAAAATATTCACAAAGTAACTATTACAAATATATAAAATTTTCAAAAAACATTTTTTGAGGTTTTCAAAATAATTCATTTTTATTAAAAAGTGGTCAAGATTAGTATCAAATTAAAGCCCTTTAAATCCTCTTTAAAATGAGCTAGCATAGAACTCTGTAGGACTTACCGAACTGAAGTTATAACAGTTTGTATGATTGAGCGTGAACCAAAAAAGTGTCGTTTTTGCGATTTTTAGAATTAAATAACTCAAAAACTATAAGTTAGAATTTAAAAAAAAATTATATTTGACTTCAGGATGTTAAAGAGTAGAATTAACCAAAGTTTCAAAGAAATCTGTGATGGTCAATTTGAAAACTATTTATTTTTGGTTGATTTCATATGGAATGACCCTATGTTCCAATATTTAAAAATGTGATTAAGAGGGAAAATAATATGGACTCACAGCGAAATCCTTGAGGAACACCTCAGAATATTTTTAATGTCCACAGAAAGATATCTCGTGCCTCTCAAATGACTGTTGAGCCACTTAAATATTTTAAAATCAAGTGTACACCAAGGATACCATTATCTACAAAGAGTAATAATATTACAATATTAACAGAGTATTATTTACTTTAAGATGTAATTTTTTAAATCCCATTCGATCCTTTTTACCCCCATTTGCAACAATAATTTGCTAATACTTTCAAGTATGAACTTTGTAATAATAAATTATTATATCTTCTAGTCTTGAATAATAATAATCTGTTTGTTAGATCTTAATGAAATAATAAAGCCGGCTATTAGGTTTCAGATAATTAATACATTAGTTTATATGGTATAAACCATTATTGACCTTTTATCACTACAATTCACAATCAGCATGTGTTTGTTAATACTAATAGTTTACATCAATATGTATGCAAATTACGAATTAATTAATAAGAAATTGTAATTCATTTCAGCACTAATTTAACCAGAACCACAGGTTACTTTTACCATTAAATATTTTTTTCTCTATGCACAACGGATTTTGGTGTTGTCGCGCAAGAGTAGATTGACGAGAATTAAATCAGTTTACAAGAAACTAATTTTCATTTAGTCTATTTCTAATCATCACCTTACATATTTTCATGCAGATTTATGAAAACAATTCGTGATGATTTTTTACGCTTTGTTTACGTATAGTAGTTTAACGGATAATATACGTATGGGTTAAATACGTACATTATACGTAAAAAATACGTCCACATATTATTATGTGGACATATATGTACGAATTACTTTTACAGCTAATATACGTGAGTCAAATACGTACCTTGTACGTAAAAAATAAACGTTTAGATATTAGTCTACCAACGCGACCTCTACGTTTTATGTACGTAAATAACGTGTGGCATATTATCTTTGCTAAAATCTTAGGAATAACTAAAATCAAGAAATTTACGGTCATTTATCCATACATTTATGTTTATCCGTAAATTTATATATTTTATTTATTAAGAGAAATTTATTGCTCCTGCATATTTGTTGCTTTAATTGAATAAAATTTTAACAAAATCATTAATGAACCATATTTTAGATGTTTATAAATGGCTTTTCGCCAAGAATATCATCTCGTAAACTATGCATTTGCAAATAGAAGTAATAAAAGTACTCTCACTGAAATATATTATGAAACTCTACATTGAGAATCCAAGCGTCGCGTCGTGAAACTCACTGAAAACATAATATTTTATATAAATCATAATTTAATTCCGTTTAATTTATATCATCAGATTTTTGCCAATTCAAATTATTTCAATATTAGATAGCTTTGCAGTATTCATAAGTTGGATGTTGTATATGTCCATATGGCTTTCTAGCCTTTCGTTGAGATGCCTGCCAAAATATTTTGCATCGTCGGAATGAGATAGGAACCAGTGTGAACCAAAAAACCAAAATGATTTTCCATTTTTGTACCTGGTCGTAGATTTATGGGAGTAGTCCTTCCTAATAGACTACTTTGTTTCTACATCTTCAGCTGCATACCCGATCCGTTCCGGATGTTGGCTAAATCCTTACTACTTTACTATGTTTAAAAAATTTTCTTCTTCTTTCCGGCTACTTTGCCTTGCAGAATGCTTTGCAGTAGTCGGTATCTTCCCTCGTTTCGCCTTATATGGCTAAGATATTCCAGCTTTCTACTCTCAATAATGTTGACTATTTCCGGTTCTGTCCCTATCCTTTTGAGTATGTCAAATTTTCATATGTTCTACCCATGAAATCCTGAGTGTTCTGCGATACAATGACATCTCGAATGTTTGGAGTTTCTTTATCTTCGCTCCTGTCAGCGCCCACGCCTCTCCAGCATCTCATATCAATCTCTTAATTGATAGTTTTGAATATACTTTTTATATTGATGATCATCAACATATCGGATGTTCATCGTTCAATATTATTCTCACGTCTACATTGGTAAGAGTTTCTGTAAAAAATGAGTTTAGAGTAGAAGTTGAGCAAGAAGAGCGACAAGACGCAACCCAGACCCAGTCCTCTCATAATCCGCAAAACCTTTATTGTTTGTTTGTCTTCCGCGCGGATCACTGCTTCTTGATTCCAATAGAGGTTTGTTGTTGTCCTAGCTAGGTTCTTCCCCTTCTTATGTCGAACTCTATCAAATGCCTTCCGATAAGCAATGAATCAGACGTACATATCTGCATTTTTGGGTCAATTCTTGGATACTAAACAGAATTTAAATCGTAAAAGCGATATTTGTTCTCACCAGAGCTTGTATATTCTCCTGTGTGTGATTGTTGCGAACGTTTCGAGCTTTTCGTTTTCCTGCAATTTTTTTTGTGCTTACTACTATCAAAGTTTGTGACAGAGCCGTATTAAGGGGGGGGGGGCTAAAGGGGCTGCAGCCCCGGGCCTCCAAATTTCTAGGGGCCTCAAATAATTTTTTTTTTTTTATTATTTCAATTAATATTTACAATCTGTTTTTACAAACAATAAGTAAATTATTTGACTTAAATTATTGACACGTTGAGAACATTCCAGTGAATGTACTCATTTTAAGTTCTCAAAGTTTGTTAACATAAGATGCAAACACACTAGTTAATCAAATCGAGAAGCCAGGTCCGAGGGCTTAAAGCATTTTAGTCTTCGAATAAATTGAAGCAAGAAAATTTAAATCACTAAAGTTGTGTATCTGTCCTTTATAGAAAAAAAAACTATAATAAACTATGGAAAATAACTATTATTCCTTTAAAAATTTTACATTTGATCTAAGCGCTGTTGACCTTCAAAAATCAAAAAATTTCGCCTGCGGCGTATTTTGTTAACATATACAAAGCCAAAGGGCCTTCAAAAACAGTTAGCCCGGGGCTTCACGTATCCTTAATCCGGCTCTGGTTTGTGACTGTATGTGTTTTATTATAGCAGAAAATGGCAAAGCAAGCGGCAGGCTAGATAGTTAATATAATGTAGTACTACAGGCTTTGTAGACCCATGGCTTAATATTTCGATATTTAATACCTCAAAGATGTTGCCAACATCTTGTGAGAGCGACACGGTCGAAATAGCCAGTTATGGGGATCGAACCCACGTATTCCAACTGCCAAAGTTGTCTGTTATTCATGGGCCTACAAGGTCTGAAGTGCTTAAATATATATATTCCTGCAATTAATACATTTTTATTCCTAATCTAAAATACTTGGGGGGTTATGATTGCCTCAGTGCGGCCTTCAGGCCGCACAAGCTAGGCAATCGAATTCCACTGTATCTTTTGGGTTGGATGCAAAATACAATGATGATTCCATTCTGTTGCTTCAAGTGTAT
The DNA here is from genome assembly GCA_958510845.1 of Cantharis nigra. Classification (NCBI taxonomy): domain Eukaryota; kingdom Metazoa; phylum Arthropoda; class Insecta; order Coleoptera; family Cantharidae; genus Cantharis; species Cantharis nigra. The sequence continues at coordinate 4,879,963 of OY294034.1, read as the reverse complement.
GCCTATTGTTGCGCAAAGATTAATCAGATTTGGTATTTTATTTCTTTTAAATTGGTTGTACTACTGATAGGTAATTAATTCAGCCATTAATTTATTTTGCCAACTAAGTTTTTGCTTCATGTTTTTTTAATTTTGGTTATGAGTTCTTCTGTTACATTTTTAACTGTGGATATTGTATATTGTGTTGTAAGCTTGCAAGAACAAATCAAAATGTTTCCTTACTTTGTTCTGTTTTCTTTGGCAAGCGTAACTCTGGCTTGATCTTGATGAAAGTGTGAAAAAAGTATATTTATTTTGGAAGAAGATTTTATAACTTTGAATTGCTATTTTTGCAGAAAATGTTTAAAAGTTGACAGTTGTTTTATTTGAATTCTCGTGTGGAAATGAAAATATCAGCTTAATTATGAAAATTTAGTAATTTTTGTAAATTAAAAGGTAATAGTTTACATCAAATTTGAAATAGAACCTCTGATTTTTTAGGTTGGCACTGCAAAATTTATTTAATAATAATAAGTGCAAGTGCTGCAAATTACAAAACAAAAGTTGGGTCAAGGTCATTTACAGAATCTTGCATTTGTTTGAGAATATGTCCCCAAAGCTTTTTCAAAATTATGCACAAATAATCCACATTAAAAGTCACGGTTTAGGCTCTCGGCGAAACCTACTAACCTTGCAGTTACAGATTTTGCATTTCAATGATTCATCCTATAGGAAGATATTATCTTAGAAATGTGCGACTAAAATAAGATTTAAAAATGTTCAGTAAAGCGGTGTATTGTATAATAAAATTACGTTGGATGACAAATACGCATTGTTGGCAAAACGCAGAGTACTTTTAAAATAAAATTTAATTTAATATGAAAATTGTAGTCGGTTGGGTTTTAAATAATAATTTTTGTATAAACAATTGGGTCCTTAATTGACAGAATAATTAAAAATATTTTTTTTCGAGTTAATTTCAGGATCTAAAATATCAAAATGCTTAAGAATGTTAATGGCTTTCTTTTTAGGTGGCATACTTTAGTATTTGTTTTTTCAAATCTAATGCAACTGTTGTTATATTGAATATAAAAATTTACATAGTAATAGTTTACACAAATCAACTATTTAATTAGCCCTAATCAGGTCTATTTCGGTGCCGTATTATATCTGCTTTAAAAGTCACCTAAATTACAATCAATATTTAAAAAATACAAGGGGGAACAAATATGTTTTAAAATTGTTATTTGTTTATCTGAGTTTATTTATGTGAAATATTTAGTTTTTAGATAATCTAAATGAAAACTATAAATTGTGACCCTCTGAACCATTACTTCAGGCTAGCGTAGTATTTATACACACAAATCTTAGCCTATCCGCTACCCTACATACTAGGATGCCACAATATAAAATAAATCTCTCGCACTATAGAGAACACCCACATTAAACGTATATGTTCGGTTTGCTCTATTCAATTTAATTACCCAAATAAATAAAATTTTGACTTTTTTACGAAATCATTGTTACCACAACATAAATTTTTCTTTGCTCTGATTTATCATTTTGTATGTTTAATTTTGACATAAACCGCACTAAAATAAAATATATTCAAATTTCAAACTGCTGATGGCGCAAAAATTTCAACACACGATTTCCGTGCTCGAGAAATTCTCTTCTAAATTGAGTAAAAAAAATTTCCCGAAAGCTTTAATCAACTCACTTGATATGCAAATTTCTCTTCAGCTTTTGTCGTTAAAACCTGCATTTCGCGCTTCGCCACTTTACAACTACCAACCCAATTGACAATTATTTTCAATTTTGCTTTCATTTACAGTTTCAGAAATTTATCATAATGCGAGAAATAAATTGAATAAAAAAAGTGTAATTTGGAAATATGAAATTAAATGGGAATAACATTAGTCCAGTAACCAGGTAGTTTTACCTGACAAATTTCTGTGGCAAAAGATTGAAAACTGATTCCTATGTAATTTTGATCGTAGAATCCGAATTTGAGGTGTGCGAACAAAATTTCCTTGTGCCAAAGCCGCCATATTGAAAAAACGTTGACAAATCACGTTTTTTTGCAAAAAACTCAAAATTGTAAGCAACCTATTGATTTTTCGAAAAAATGAAATGTATCATCAAAAAAAGTAGATAAAATTTCCTACAAAATGACTTTTTGGTTGATTTCCTAGGACAAAAATTAAAGCCGCAGGCGCCATTCGCGTTTCTACTGGTTTTTCAAAAATTTCAAATTTTATGATTTCTCGAGTGAAATAAAGGTTTCCATGCCGAAGGTAATGGGTAAAAACATAGCCTTTGGTCAGCATGGAGTTTGAATTTTTTCAAATTTTCGAAAAAAATTTGAATTTTTCGAAAAACTGGCAAAAACGCGAATGGCGCCTGCGGCGTTAATTTTCGTCCTGGGAAATGAACCAAAAAGTCATTTTGTAGGAAATTTTATCTGCTTTTTGATTCATTTGATTCATTTTTTCGAAATATTAATAGGGTTCCCAAAATTTTGATTTTTTCCAAAAACAAACGAAATCTCAATTTTTTGAAAAACATGGGCACTCTATTGATTTTTCAAAAAAGTGAATCAAATGAATCAAAAGGCTGATAAAATTTCCTACAAAAAGACTTTTTGGTTCATTTCCTAGGACGAAAATTAACGCCGCAAGCGCCATTCGCGTTTTTGCCGGTTTTTCGAAAAATTCAAAATTTCAAATTCCATACCGACCAGAGGCTATATTTTTACTCGTTGGCGTCGGCATGAAAACCTATATTTCACTTGAGAAATCATAAAATTTAAATTTTTCGAAAAACATACTATAAACCAGCAAAAACTCAAATGGCGCCTGCGGCTTTAATTTTTGTCCTACGAAATCAACCAAAAAGTCATTTTGTAGGAAATTTTATCTACATTTTTTGATGATACATTTTATTTTTTCGAAAAATCAATAGGTTGCCTAAAATTTTGAGTTTTTTTGCAAAAAAACGTGATTTGGCAACGTTTTTTCAATATGGCGGAATTGGCACACGGAAATTTTGTTCGCAAACCTCAAATTCGGATTCTACGACCAAAATTACATAGGAATCAGTTTTCAATCCTTTGAAACAGAAATTTGTCAGCTAACGCTATCTGGAGCAATGCTCTGTATTGAAAATCAAGTTACCTCAAATTTAGATACAGTAGAAGCCCTCGTATCCGAATCCCTCGTATCCGACAATTCTTAGAATTTATCGCGTCAACCGAAAGATGCTTGCGAGGTCAACGCGTAGGTAGACTTCCGCTTCATGTTGTAGTATTTATATTTCAACCAACCATTTATCCGAAACATTCGCTATCCGAACAGAAATGTGTCCCGTACATTTCGGATACGAGGGCTTTTACTGTATTGGCAAAATAATAATTAATGTGTGTATTTGCCGATGCACAAAAAAGACTTTAACTCATAATTTTTCTAAAATGGTAATTACCTATACTGTATTTTTTATTCTATAAAGGCCGGTTTTACGATAGACGTATAAACCTGGTATAACGCTAGACTTATACTCCAGTCAACGAAGACCAAAAACAGTCGAAATAGGGGAAATAATTCGTGTAGTCACAAATTTTTGTACATTGGTAGAGGGGAGTGTCCTGAACAACATACTAAAAGTCCTGACCGGTCCTGGGGAGGGGGTTAAACGTCACATTTTCTCGTTTCTTTTGAATAACTCGAAAATCCACTCATTTAGAATATTGGACAAATATTTTTAGTCCTAACTTTACTTACTTTAATATATTTTTCAGTTGGTAAAAAAATCGACCAATCAGAGTGTTTCTTTTTCACCAAAAAATGACACGCTGGAGCAGGAGCAGCGTGCTGGTATTTTATGTATTAGGATAATTATAAAAATAATATAAAAATATAAAGTCAAAATTGTAAACCGGTGTGTCTGGTCGGTGTGGAACACCCTCCAGTACATGTCGCAGGATTTCCACTTTTAGAATACTTGGAGAAGATTTTCGCTTTTGTATATTTTAAAAATAACGCAAGAAGTTTAAAAGGCAATTAAAAATTTTTTTATAATATAAACATAAATAAGTTTCTCAAATTCTAATTTTCTATAGCCGACCAAATTTCCGTCACTGTTGCTCAAAAACAAAAAATTTCCCAGCTTTTCCTGACTAAATTTTTATAATTCTTCTGTGTTCTGTAGGTATTCTAGAAAAGTGAGAATTTTATCATCTGCACTGGAGGGTGTTCAGCCCCACACCCCCCGGTTTACATTTTTGACTATAATTTTGACAGTTAACTTTAAAAGTAACGCAAAAGTTGCTGCACTTTTGCTTAAAAATTCAAATTTACCAGTTTCCCCGGGCAAAATTTGTAAAGCTATGAATTCCCTATCTTCCCTAAGTATTCTAAGAGTGGAAATCCTGTGATATGTACTGGAGGGTGTTCCACACCCCCCAGACCCCTCGGTTTAAAATTTTGGCATTATATTTTTATATTATTGTTATAATAAACTTTCAAAGTAACACAAAAAGTTGCTGCAAAACTCCACGAGTAGTAAGGTAATTAAATAAATATGTTTTCCCCCATTTTTTTTTAATTCAAATTTTTCGGTTAGTCCTACTCTTAGTTAGTTTAATATATTTTTCGGTTGGTAAAATTGTAAACCGGGAGGTCTGGGGGGGTGTGGAACACCCTCCAGTACATATCGTAAGATTTCCACTCTTTTGGAATACTTGGAGAAGATAGGGAATTTATAATTTTACAAAATTTGCCAGGGAAATCCGGTAAATTTGAATTTATAAGCAAAATTGAAGAAAATGAATACCTTTGGCTAGAAAATATTAAAGCTTAGAAAACATTTATTTTAATGCCTTACTGCTCAGAGTTTAGCAGCAACTTTTGCATTACTTTGAAAGTTAACTGTCGAAATTATAGTCAAAAGTATAAATCGGGGGAGGGGGGGGGGTTTGGGGGTGAACACCCTCCAGTACATATAATAAAATTCTCACTCTTCTAGAATACCTACAGAAGACAAAATAATTATACAAATTTCGTCAGAAAAAGCTGGAAAATTTTTTGTTTTGGAGCAAAAGTGAGAAAAATTAAAACGTTCGGGGAAAGAAAATTAGAATTCGAGAAACTTATTTGTTTTTATATTATTATCACAAAAAATTTTAATTGCCCGACGGCACATCAAGTTTAGCAGCAACTTTTTGAGTTACTTTGAAAATAGAGTAAACGGGGAATACCCCAGTAGCGGAAAACAAAATGAAATGTTTAAATATTATACCGATAAAAAAGAGATCTACCGTCTAGCTGCCAGTCCGCGGACAGGCTTTCCAGCTAGTAGTAAATATGAAATTAATGTTTAATGTAAAATGAAGCACAGTCAGCGCTGGATCTTCTTCCACCCTCTGTGCCTCGCAAACTATTTAACTTAAAGAAAAATTGATGAACACCTTTTTTGTAGGAAATTTTATGTAGTTTAATTTTATATATAGACACTTTTTTGCTAAAAGCCGCGGTTTTCGAGTTATTCAAGAAAAACGTGAAAAGGTGACGTTTGACCCCCTCCCCGCCCCAATTTGTACAAAATACAGTATTTCAAATACAAAATATTGCATTTAAAATACAAAATACATCATTTCAAATACTGAATACGGCCCTGTCTATTTGATGTTATCAATTTTAAAGTATTTTGTATTTTGTAAAGTATTTTGTAGTTTGTATTTGAAATACAAAATACATTTGTTTTTGGGTATTTGAAATACAAAATACAAATACATTGAAAATATGTGTTGAAATACAAAATGCATTTCAAATACTGTCCAGCCCTGCCTGTAACCCTGTAATTGTTATGCGTTATTTATGCGATTATTCTAAAATTGGCCCTTTTTTTACATGGCAGCTCTGATACGCGGGTATTTTTTACGCTTGCGAAATCGTCCGCTTCCCGCAGTCGCTCGTTCGCGTATCCAGTAGTTTCCCGCAACTACGCGCTATTTATATAAGCGAATATTTACGTTTCCCACCGGTTAGCGGTTGCAGATATCATTTGCCGTGCATTAATTTTGTTCTATTCAGCTGTTTACCCTTACAAAATATCAGAGGTGTAAAATAAACAAATATATTTTGAAAAAAAATACAAAAATACAAATACAAACAAAATGCAAAAAATTCATTTTTGAAAAAAAAAACAAAAAAAAACAGCATTTGACAACAGCGATAACGTGCATTTCCCACAGGTAGTGCATCCTCTACGTCGTTGAAATATTCCGTTTCCTGCGCATATGTGATAGCACAAATTTGCGGACGCATCCGCTTCCCGCAGTTTAAAGGTTATTGTAGTTTTGTTATTTGTTTAACTTAAAATTATGGTTATATCGCGGAGCCGGACATTTGAACGCGGCCGGTTGAACGCAGCCGGTTGAACGCGGCCGTTTGAACGCAGAGCCGGTTGAGCGCAGGGACGTTTGAACGCAGGGACATTTGAACGCAAGAACGTTTGAACGCAGGAACGTTTGAACGCGAGGACGTTTGAACGCGAGTACGTTTGAATGCAGGGACGTTTGAACCCGAGAAATTATATCCAATTGCATCCACCCCCCTTATTATATTGAAATATTATTATTCTCTCTCAGATTCCTTCGCTCTACGTAAGAGCATAATGACCACTTTTTTTTCTTTAGAAGGGTTCTCTAGGCAGATATCTCGGTGGTTTGCCATTTCCTGCCGAGGGAAGACGGTCAGAATAAAATTTGTACTCCGCCCGGGATCGAACCAGTGATTTCGGCTTAGCAATCGACGCATACAAGCGCCAGGCAATGACAGTCTTCTTCTTATTATTATTTTAATATTATTATATTTTTATAATTCATTTTTATTTTATTTATTAAAATTATATTTAAATATAATAAGGGCGTTTGAACCCTCCCCGACTTATGACCGATGCACATTATTATGACCAAATTAGGGGCCGTCCATTAATTACACAAAAGTTTTGAGAAAGAGGGTCTATTGATTATTATTTAAAATAATAGTATTTTTTAATAGTATAATTAATTACAAAGGCACGAATATCAGAGCGTCAAGTATGCACATCGCGAGAGGTCACCCTCTTCCTAGTAACACACTTTGCCGAGTAGAACCGGGCTAGGGGGTTATTTTTAGTGAGTACAGCGTTTGATAAAACGGTCCAGAGCGTATGGGAGAGGAGCGGAAGATCGGTTTTAATAAACGCAACTACGGAAAATCAGATGATTCAGAATCATCTAATCGTGGTAAGGATTGATTGACAGCTCCTGGTTAATTAATAGAATGAACCAATAACAGATACTTTTGAAGGCAATTTTACTTGGGCAGTTTACCATCAAGCCAAATCTTATAACATCTCACCAGGGGGGAGGGAGTCAAAAAAATGCCAAAATCGCCTCACGTAATTAATAGACGGGGACCTTACCTTAGTTACCTAAGGTAACTAACATGCTAATGGACTAGAGATTGGTCTTGATTTTTTTCTTTGGAGGGCAGTTTACATTTTTTTCAGCTATCCCTGGTCGTTCATGCAGAATACCATCCCATATTTAAATATAACAAGGGGTGTGCAATTGCATCTAATTTCTCGCGTTCAAATGTCCCTGCGCTCGAACGTCCCTGCGTTCAAACGTCCTCGCGTTCAAAAGTTCCTGCTTTCAAACGTCCTTGCGTTCAAATGTCCCTGCGTTCAAACATCCTCGCGTTCAAACGTTCCTGCGTTCAACCGGCTTTGCGTTCAAACGGTCGCGTTCAACCGGCTGCGTTCAACCGGCCGCGTTAAAACGTCCTAGACCGTTATATCGTATGAGTTAATTTAAAAATTTTTTTTTATAAAAACAGGGCCCTCGTTAACTTTGCACACGGGTCACTCAAGTGCTTGTTACGCCACTGATGGGAATAACATAGATAAAAACTGCTAGATCGTTCCAATCAATATTTTTACGATCTAGATTATTTAGATAAGGCTAATTGGTTGAAGATGAAAATTTAAAGTGTGTAAGTTTGTAAGATATGTACGTAAACCAGAGCTACTGAAAAATTAAACAATAAATGAATTATTGAATTTTTTCACACGATTTAAATAGCCCAGACTGGTAATAAATTAAGTATTAGATAAACGTAAAATGAATAAAAAATAGCAGACCTACCGATCCATACAGCAATCCACAACCATCCATACATAAATACTGACAGGTGGCTACTCCTTGAATTTTCAACTGTCCAATACCGACAGTGGTCCTTTGCAAAATTGCTATAACAAAAAAAAAGATGAAGACTTAATGTATGCAAAAAGACGATCGTCAGTTGGAGTCGGGCAAAAAAGTTGCCCATCACTGAGAGTGTCCAAGCAACAAAAGCTCAGCCGAGGATCTTTTTTATGAGTGAAAATATGATTTATTTTAAATGGTAAGTAAAACTATCTTAAACAAGGTGCATATTGTTTAAGTTAGTCTTTGGCAGTTTACCAGCCCAGTTAATAACCTATGCAAGTGTCATTTAGTTTTTAAAAATAGCACCACGTAATGCAAATTTAGAACGGTTACATTATTTGCACAGCCGTATTTTTCCGATGTTTAATTAATTATTGCTCAAATATAAACCTTTCAATAATTATTTAACCAACACATAAATTTTGTTATTCCAATTAATCATTCTAAGGTATACTGTAAAATAATCAACGCGTTAAGTTTGCATTAAGTATATTTTTGTACTTGAAAGAAACTGGAAGATTGAAACTAAAATTGTTTCATTTTAATGAGTTCATTGCTTAATTACAAGTGCAAATTTGTCACGCTATACCATTAAACTAAAAAACCAACGACACCAAAATTGTTCTCCAGAAAACACGTGTTTTTTCATTAAAAAATGGAAATGCACTTCCATAAACCAAACCGTTAAGACTAGCGTGCCAAAAATGCTAAACTTGTTTGGGAAGATCACTTAGTATGATTTTAATTTACTAATCCAGTCAGTCGTCCTCTCGACAGTCGACGTCCACGCCGCAATGGAGCAAAACAATGCCAAGATGACTCCGTTCCGTTTGGATCAAAACCACATAAAATGGTTTAACTTTAATGAGTTTACTAATTAGAATTATTAATTTGTCACACATTATGGTCCAAGAGATAAAACTATACAAGCTCAATTCCATTTCCCTTACAATCATTCTAACACTTGATATGGTAAATAACTCCAAAAATAATCTAATGTGGAAAACTAGCTCAGCAATGGTATGGCCGAACCTGTCTCATGAGCGTTAAATTGAATTCGACTACCGGTTGGCAAGTTTAATTATTTTTGCAATTTAACTTATAAAAAGTAACGAACACACCCCGAAGCAATTTTTTGAATTTGCAGATTGCGCGCCCGATTTGTTGTATCACTTTTTGTTATCGCATTGGGCGCCGTTGCTAAATTTAATGTTTTTTGCAATTCTGGAAGAGGAGTTTTTATCGTAACACATTATTAATACCATAAATAACTAGTCATGGTACAAAAAACAGTGAGCTGCATTTATAACTTTTTATTTAATTTGATTTTATTATTAATATTGATTGAATTTCCACACCCTGTTTTCTTGGGCAAAAATATTCGACCTTCTCTTTTCCAACATTTTTTAGCGTAATTATTTCAAAATAAAGTTAATACAAAGTTACAAACAAAAAATTCGAAATTAAACTCAAAATAATTTTTTGGTTTGAAGAACAAGACATTTTCCAAAGTTACATTTCTAAAACTGAAGAATCCATCAAGAATAATCCTCAAATATTTTGGCAACGTCAATGTTTCATGGTAGACTAGAGAACCCACTACCATTGTCAATAAACTGAGAAGCACCAACCACAAGAAAAAGCAAAAGACGATCAAGCAAAAACAAAAATAAACAAAATAAACAAAACAAAAAGCGATTGGAGTTAAATGAGTGATGAAGTAAAAGAGAACAGAATGAATATTGTGGCGTTGCAAAATGTTATGGATTTGGGGAATATGTTGTATCACAGCGACAGAGTAACCAGAAAATTTGGAACAAAATTCTTAGTAAGAAAGAAATGGATATATGGATGGATAAATTTCGACCCAAAACGGGTAGATTGAGCAGGATACTTCGAAACTTTAGTTTTTCCAAAAATTCCAAGCTATATCGAAAAAATGGAAACTAATGCAAATGTAAGAAAAGAGGAAGAATATGAATCGATAATAGGAAAACATAAACAAAGGAACCTGGACATCACCAGATGGATAATTGGTGAACCAAAAGGATCACGTAATAATGGAAGAGAGGCATATGAAAATGATAATTAAGGGCAAAAGTTTTTCTGGAAAAATCATTAGTTAAACACACAGTTTCAATTTAATATTGAAAAACTTTAGAAAGAAGACAACAAAAATCCTAATCTGTAAAATCCCAGCACGCTGCTCCTGCTACAACGTGTCATCTTTTAGTGAAAAAAAAACACTCGGATTGGTCGATTTTTTTTTACTAACCGAAAAATATATTAAACTAAGATTAGGATTAAAAATATTTGTCCAATATTCTAAATGAGTGGATATCCTGCGATATGTAGTGGAGCGTGTTCCACTCCCCCCAGACCCCCGATTTACTTTTAATTTATTTATAATAATTTATAATTAATTTAATTTATCATAATTATCAAAATATAAAGTCAAAATTGAAAACCGGGGACTCTGGGTGGTGTGGAACACCCTCCAGTACTTCGCAAAATTTGGAGAAAATAGGGGATTTATAATTTTACAAATTTTGCCAGGAAAAACCGGGAAATTTGAATTTTTAAGTAACAGTGAGGGAAGTCTAAACCTTAGCTTAAAAAAACATTCATTTAAGTGCCTTACTGCTCAGAGTTTAGCAACAACTTTTGCGCTACTTTGAAAATTAACTGTCAAAAATGTAAACCGGGGGTTCTGGGGGTGAACATATCCTGCGATATGTACTGGAGGGTGTATTCTAAAAGAGTGGAAATCCTGCAATATGTACTGGAGGGTGTTCCACACCCCCCAGACCCCCCGGTTTACATTCAATTTAATTATAATAAATTGTAATATTTATAAAAATATAAACTCAAAACTGTAAACCGGGGGGTCTGGGGGGTGTGGAACACCCTCCGGTACATATTGCAGGATTTCCACTCTTTTAGAATACTTGGAGAGGCTAAAGAATTTATAATTTACAAATTTCGCCAGGAAAAACCGGGAAATTTAAATTTTTAAGCAAAAGTGAGGGAGAGTTAGCTTAAAAAAACATTTATTTAAGTAACTGCTCAGAGTTTAGCAGCAAATTTTGCGTTACTTTAAAAATTAACTTTCAAAAATGTAAACCGGGGGTTCTGAGGGTGAACATATCCTGTGATATGTACTGGAGGGTGGTCCACACCCCCCAGACCCCCCGGTTTACATTCAATTTAATTATAATAATTTGTAATATTTATAAAAATATAAACTCAAAACTGTAAACCGGGGGGTCTGGGGGGTGTGGAACACCCTCCAGTACATATTGCAGGATTTCCACTCTTTTAGAATACTTGGAGAGGCTAAAGAATTTATAATTTACAAATTTCGCCAGGAAAAACCGGGAAATTTAAATTTTTAAGCAAAAGTAACAGAAATTGAAACCTTTGGCTAGAGAATATTAAAGTGAGGGAAATTAAAACGTTCGGCTAAAGAAAATTAGAATTTCAGAAACTTATTTATTTTTAAATTATTAAAAAAAAATTTTATTTGCCCGTCGGCACATCAAGTTTAGCAACAACTTTTTGCGTTACTTTGAAAATATAGAAAAACGGGAAATCACCCAGCAGCGGGAAACAAAATTAGCCCGCGGACGGGCTTTCCAGCTAGTAAATACATAAAAGAACAAGAATAACATCTACAAACAAAGCAAAAATGAAGAAAAATGAGAAATAATAAAAAAATACTATAAAGAAAGGAAAAAAAGCGGGGTATAGATTAGCGGTAGAAGAAAGAAACCGAGCAAGAATAGAAATGATAAATAATCAAACAGAAGTAGCAAAAGAAGAATTCAGAAACTAAGCATACTACATACATGTACAATAAAGAAAAGAAAATAGAACAGACGAAGAAAAAGGATTTTGCCAATAAATAAGAATGGAAAAACAACATGGTTAAATAAATAAGGTGTAGATAGATGTGTAGAAAAAGAAATAACGACGAAAACTTATGTATGGATAAAAGGGGAGGTCTGGAAAGATGAGTAGAATATTTGGAAAATATACTGAACGATGAGGAAGACACAGTTGTAATAAAGAACGAAGACACAAGAATAACAAATAAAATAAATATGGAATCCTGAAAAGAAGCCAGAAAGTGATCGCAATCACGCAATCGGTGGTAGACCAGAAATGTGTTCCTAGTCAAGTGCAAGTGGTTGATTTCAAATAGGTTTACAATTCGATTACTAGCGAAAAATTATATAAAATAATAGAAGAATTGGAAAAACCCAGGAAAACAGTATAGCAGTAATCGCGAAACTATTCAATAAGTTAAAGAAAATGCGTATTAAGACTTTCGGTCTTTTGAAATTCGGGTAATCCCCACAAGGATCTCATTGTGGCTTTATTTTATTTTTTGGATTTGCATTAGTAACATTAGTGCTTTTTCTTATTATAACACATTAAAATAAAGAATTTTAAGAACTGAAGTAGTTAGTTTGAAGGTATAAGCTTCAAATTGCCGCTTTAAAAAATTATATGTTTTTATTGGATTTCATGAACAGATCGACCGAATCCAACTGCGAGGCTGGCAACTTTTTGCGTAAATTACAGAAAGCTAAAATTGTAATTTGTGTTGGATAACATTAATTGTATTGTCGAGGATTTGTTTAAATTAATTTTGTTGGTTACTATATATTCACTTTTATACAAAAGTTTTAAATTTACTGCCACAAAAAAAAGTAATAAAAAAGTTAAGGAAAACATTGTAGGCTTTCAAAGCTTTATGGTAATGGGCTAGGATAATAAATTCGGGAAACTTCTGAGAGTTTATTTTGTACAAGTGGCACATGAATCGGTTCAAAAGGCAAATGTGAGATGTTTGAAAACATTTTAGTTATTTGGTAGTAAAATGCCAAAAACTTTTTTTCCGAATATTTGGAAAAATGTTAGTTATCTCTCCATTTAGGAAGCATTTTATGGCTAGACTTTTCCGTAAGCTTCGAGAGACGTTTAACTATGAATCAATACGTTAATCGGTATATGTCAGTGACCACTGTGTGACTTGATCAAGTGTTAACACGAATTACGTCTGGATAGTAGAGCTAAAAAAATTAGCACTAATGCAATTGGATCGATTTCCTTTATTTTAATCGTGGCACTTGAGTATGAATCTACGCGGGTGCAGTGTCCCATCAATTGACATACCTATGACGAACAGGAAGCTTGTCGTGTATGTTCCTGTCCTCAAATGTAATGATGCAAAATTTGAGCAACAAAATTTGCATATTTGTTTTAGCTATACGGTAGTTTGAGATGAACTGCAATGGGTCATTAGCAAGTATCGAAAATTGGTATGTTCCAATGGAAGAAGGGTCGGCTCGTTTAATGTAGTAAAAAAATTTCGGCTCTTTGATTTTACTTTTACAATTTATACGTGCAGGTGAACGTGTCGTAAGCTCATAAATATGTCGACTTTCCGGGTTGGCTTCTCTTCAAACTAAAACTCTATTATAATACTTGTATGTCAATCGGCGCACATATACCAGTGTGCTTATAGAGTATTAAGGCTCGCCTATACAGTTAGGTGGAAATTCTTAATGAAATTGATGAATTGGTAATCTCAAAGATTTAAGTTGAGAATGCGTTTCTAAAAGCTTAAGCGTTAGAATAACCGTGCGATGACGACCAAAATAAAGAATTATCTATCTAAAGTAGCAATATATCTATCTACACTGACACCCGTACTTACGCAGAGAAACACACATACACGAGCGGTAACATTAAACCGATTTGTTTCACCGTTAATAGAAATATAACGCTTGTAGCTTTATTCACATTTCTTCTTTATTTTTAACGTTACACTTTAAAACTAAACAAATCATTAGAAAACCCAAATGTAAGGATAATCTTGTAGGAACAAAGGTTGTTACCCTTACGACGTTTTGCAAAATAGGTTAACTACGTAGGCAGAGCAAAAAATAAATCTAGTCGAGTTTGGCAATTTTTCACATCAATACAAATATTTAAAAACAAATTTTGTTATCTTTCCTACTATTAGCTTAAACACACAGCAGGTGGTTTACTTCAAATTTTATGTAAAACTGAAAACCGTAATAATAATTTTTAGTCCAAACCAAAATTCTCAACCGAATTCAGAAAAAGAGAACTTTAGGGTTTTTGTTATTGTGAATTTGTGTTCTATTAGAACATTGGGCCAAAGAGTCACAATACAGCTAAAATATTTTTTGTAGATTAAAATCTCAAAATTCCCATTTAAATAACATGGGATTTTTGGACTTTTTGCATTTAATTTTTTTTCTCTGAAACAATAAATTACGGTTACAGCAATGACCAATATATATTTGTATAGAGAATTGAACTCTCTACAAATAAGATCTCTTATAATTTTGCGATAAATTCACTCCTCCGAAAGTTATTCAAGATTAAAGTGGTAATAAATTCCCATATAAATAACATGGGATATTTGTACTTTTTGCATTTATTTTTTTTCTCTGAAACAAATAAGGTTACAGCAATGAACAATATATATTTTTATAGAGAATTGAATCCTCTACAAAAAAGATCTCTTATGATTTTTCGATAAATTCACTACTCCGAAAGTTATTCAAGAAAACTATAATATCCACCATGAATACCACTTGAATCTCGAATATAACTTTCGGAGAAGTAAATTTATCAAAAAATCATAAGAGGTCTTTTTTGTAGAGAGTTCAATTCCCTATCAAAATATATGTTGTTCATTGTTGTAACCTTATTTGTTTCAGATAAAAAAAATTAAATGCAAAAAGTACAAAAACCCATGTTATTTAATATATGGGAATTTAATACCACTTTAATCTTGAATAACTAGCGGAGGAGTGAATTTATCGAGAAATTATAAGAGATCTTTTTTGTAGAGCGTTCAATTCTCTTTATAAATATATATTGGTCATTGCTGTAACTTTATTAATTTCAGAGAGAAAAAATTAAATACAAAAAGTCCAAAAATCCCATATTATTTAAATGGGAATTGTAACAAGATTTCAGTACGGTTTAATTACAAAATTAAGAGTTTTTTTGGGTTGGATATTTTTTTTGGGGCAAAAACTAAAAATTCGTGGGGCGGCAGCAACAAAAAAACCAACTTGGGAAATAACGGACACCCTAATGTATATATCAATAGTAGAATCCTAAGCTATAAAATGCCACCACACTGCTCCTGCTGCATTTTTTGGTGAAAAAAGCACTCTGATTGGTCCATTTTTTTACCCACCGATAAATATATTAAACTAAGATTAGGACTAAAAATATTTGTTCGCAATCCAAACCGGGAAATTTGAATTTTTAAACAAAAGTGAGGGAAATTTAACCTTCGGCTAGAAAAACTTAAGACTTTACTGCTCACGGAGTTTAGCAGTAACTTTCTGTGATACTTTGAAAATTAATTATAAAAATATAAAGTCAAAATTGTAAACTGGGGGGTCTGGGGGGTGTGGAACACCCTTCAGTACATATCGCAGAATTTGGAGAAGATAAGGAATTTATAATTTTACAAATTTCGCTAGGAAAAACTGGAAAATTTGAATTTTTAAGCTAAAGTGAGGGAAGTTTAAACCTTAAAGCCGCGTTGACATGGATAGTGAATCACGACAGTGAGTCACACTTTTGTAGAATACGCGCCGTGTAAACTACTGATTCGTAAAATATAAATCGTGATTTTTCGCCGAGTTAATGTTCACAACAGCAATATAAACATCCGTGTAACCTTCGCCACGAATATAACAATTATCATATCTTAAAAATTAAAATTTGTAAATTCACAAATGTGGAACACGATCGTTATTCACTACCCATGCAACGGGGCTTTACTTAAAAAATCATTTATTTAAGTGCCTTACTGCTCGGAGTTTAGCAGCAACTTTTGTGTTACTCTGAAAATTTACTGTCAAAATTATAGTCAAAAATGTAAACCGAAGGTTCTGAGGGTAAACATATCCTGCGATATGTACTGGAGGGTGTTCCACACCCCCCAGACCCCGCCGGTTTACTTTTGTTTTATTTATAATAATTTATAATTAATTTAATCTATAATAATTATAAAAATTATATAAAAATGTAAAGTGAAAATTGTAAACCGGGGGGTTTGGGGGGTGTGAAACACCCTCCAGTACATATCGCAGAATTTGGAAAAGATAGGGGCCGCCCATTAATTACGTAAGACGAGTGGAGCTATTAGTTAACGCTACCATCGCCGACATTGCTGTGTGGATGGCTGCCAGGGGTTTGCAACTGGTCCCCGAAAAGACGGAGGCGGTCGTCGTCATTGGGAGGATGTGGATCAGGCCGGTCCGGTTTTCGTTGGGAAAACAACGTGCTGGGCGTTGACATCGACCGGTGCCTTTCGTTAAGCCCCCTATTACAAGGGTTGCAACCAGGGCAGCAAAAACAACCGAAGCATTGAACAAGATTATGCCGAATTTGAGTGGTCCAAGTCAAGAAAAGAGAAGATTACTGTGCGCCGTGGCGGAATCCATCATGCTGTACGCCGCTCCGATATGGATCTCGGCCCTTGGAAGGGTAACTTACAGGCGCCTGCTTGAGTCCACCCAGAGGAGGAGCGCCCTGAAGATATGCAGAGCTTACAGAACGGTATCCACAGAGGCGGTTCTTGTCTTGGTGTCCCTTCTGCCAATCCACCTCAAGACGGAGATGCGAGACGCCAAATACAGATCCGAAAACAAGACTCTCTTCAAAGGCAAGTGTATGGATATCCAAAAGCGGTGGCAGTTGTCCTGGACAGAGTCAGACAAGGGTCGGTGGACTCACCGCCTAATTCCAGAATTAGAGCCCTGGATAAATAAGAAGCACGGCGAGTTCACCTACAAAGCCATGCAGGCTCTTAGCGGGCATGGATGCTTTAGGAGCCACCTTCATCGCTTCAAGAGGTCCGATACCCCCAGTTGACTCTTCTTTGGAGAGATCGATGATGCAGAACATACCATCTTCTTCTGCAATAAATGGATGGACCACAGATTAGCCCCCCAAACGCAGCTGGGACAGAACTTGACTCCAACTAGCATCGTGAAGCTGATGCTGGATAGCGAAGAGCACTGGACGGTTATAGAGAAGATGCTGGTGGACATCAACTCCGCCAAGGCCAAACTCCAAGACAAATCTCCAACTTGAAGAACAAAGTCCCGAAAGGGCGAAGCATGGAGGCAGGAGTGTGTTCGGAAGAAATGCCTAACGATTCCCGGGGGTTCTGATGGTGAACGTATCCTGCGATATGTACACTCCCAGACCCCCCGGTGTACTTTTAATTTATAATAATTATAAAAATATAAAGTCAAAATTGTAAACCGGGGGGTCTGGGGGGTGTGGAACACCCTCCAGAGCATATCGCAGGATTTTCACTCTTTTAGAATACTTGGAGAAGGTAAGGAATTTATAATTTTTTAAATTTCGACAGGAAAAACCGGGAAATTTGAATTTTTAAGCGAAAGTGAGGGAAATTTAAACCTTTGGCTAGAGAATATTAAAGTTTGGAAAAACATTTATTTAAGTGCTTTACTGCTCACAGTTTAGCAGCAACTTCTTGCGTTAGTTGAAAATATAGAAAAACGGGAAATCCCCCCAGTAGTGGAAAACGAAATTAAATGTTCACAAATGATCTACTGTCTAGCTGCCCGTCCGCGGACGGGCTTACCAACTAGTAGTATATAAGATAATATAGTACTTAAACTATATAATATATTGCATTGTGGTTCTTGTAAATGGTAATATATTATATTACCTATTTATGTATGATATATTATAATAGTATATAGCGTATATACTATAGCATATAGCATATAGCATATACCATATACCATATACCATATCCTATATTATAGTATAATATATTATGTATAATATACTATTCTTTTAGTATTAATAATGAATAATATATTAGTAGTGTATTGTATAATTTACAATAATTATACGCAGTAAATTTTAAAATTGTTTTTAATTTTAAACAATTATGATGATTTAAACGTCTATGTAATAAGGTAATTACTAGAATTATACCAATAGCAAACTATGTAAGTTTAAAAAATTAGAAAAATTAATTTGAAACAATTTAAAGATAAACCAAAGTCAATATTATTAATTAAACGTTAATTAGTAGTCATTCATATAATTAACGGCACCTTTCTAATTAGTTACGTGCGTTACAGTTAGAGGAAAACATCGATCGTTACCCGAATAAAATTGTTAAACTTAATTTCTTTCTTTTAATCCAAAATACTTTTTTCGTTATGGTAGAAGTAATATATATTTTCACTTTCTCTTGACATTCGACATAAATAAAAGAAAACTACGTGTACATTAAGCGAAGCACTTCAAGTATTTGCTCGAGTTGCGGCGACATTCCGCAAGAATTTGACTTATTTAAATAAAATTTTACAATTTACAATTAATATTTTCATATAGAAAAAAACGGATTTTCCTTCGGACCTTCAAAATTTTCATTGGTTCAACCCCCGATAAATTGTCCAGCCCGATTTTATTCTATTGAATTTTTCTTTCTCAATATTGGTAAATGTACTTCTGCAACAGCTGTAACTGTAATTGACACAATAAATAACTTAACTGGTTGGTTTTTTTATATTAAATACTTCCTATAATAACATCCAAGCGCTATAATTATGTGGCAAAAATTCTCCCAGAGCAGTTTTTCCGGATGAGCTATCAACTTGAAATTTCAATTTCTTACTTTGAAGTTTAGCAAAATACTAATAATAATAATAATTAATAGGTTGTTTGCAAATAACTTCCCGGTTTTTATATAATTTTGAATGCTTTATTTAATATACATAGAATTAACAAAATTAGGTCAAATTTGCGCCGTTTTGATCAACGATTTGTTGCCATTTAGAAGGCAATTTCATTATGCCTCTTTGGAATCCCTTGTCTTTACCGGTAAAAACCTGGGACAAGTGGTTTTTAGCCTTCTCTTGCGTTGAATTTAATACCACCAAGAAGGTCTTGCAGTGCCGAAAAGAGATGATAATCTCTTAGAGCGACTGTCACTTGTAAACAAAATGTTAAAACTAAACAATTGATTCTTTGTTTTTGTAGTTAATGCCATCATCATTTGATTTTATTTGCTTATATAGGCTAAACCTCAAAATATGAAAAGTATTGTTTGTCCAAATTATTGTTTTTGTTTATCCTCAAATCATTAACGGGTTTTTGAAAAATAACGTAAAAACATATGATTGCAGCTATTATCAACTGGTAAATTTAAAGCAAATTTCAGCAGTGAGAACTATACTTAAACCAAACAGTACTTGGCAAGGTCACAATCTTAAATCCTTTCTTGTGTATCATTCATTGTTAAGAAAAACCAAGATAAATTTAGCACTGCAATTTGAATGATGCAAAGAATAGTAATTGCCGGCCATACAAAATGGAACAAAACACATAATCGGGAAAGTTACGTGAACAATTTGTCTACAGTAAAATAAATCACATTTTTTTAAATCAGTTGTGTGTTTGTGTTAAGTATATAGTAGGTAACTACACGTTTTATTCAAACAGGTTAAACTGAATGCCTGTATTAATTCTTTTCAATACCCAAAATTTTGAAGAAAAAACATCAAATAAAAACTAACAACAAATACCACGATTGATTGTCTTTTTTTCCCTTTTTTTCCCAAAACTGATGGGCCATAGGAAAAACTATAAAATAACGAAGTATTGTATGATGTATCAATTTGTAACTTTTCATGAGGTATTCATGAGTCAAACTCATGAAGCTTTTGGCACGAGAAGTTAAATCTTTCAGCGCTCGACCAATCACCACACAACACAGAATATTATGAATATAATATTATAGAGATATAGGCAGTGCTATTTTTGTAAAAAGAGCGGTGGTGGAACGCTAATAAAAAAATTCTTTTTTTGCAATCCTTATACATATATAATATCCCAGCACGCTGCTCCTGCTACAGCGTGTCATTTTTTGGTAGAAAAAAAACTTTGATTTCCCTCACTTTTGATTAAAATATCAAATTTCTCGATTTTTCCTGGCGATAATTGAAAAATTAGAAATTCCAAGTATTCTAAAAGAGTGGAAATCCTGCGATATGTACTGGAGGGTGTTCCACACCCCCCAGACCCCCCGGTTTACAATTTTACCAACCGAAAAAAAGATTAGGACTAACCGGGAAATTTTGTGCATTTAAATCAATATTTTTTGTTTAATTCGAATATTTTTCGTTATATGTGACTGATGATTGGAAATAACCATGAAATAACGTTATATCACATTATGAAATTTTCATAATTTCAAATATCCCTAATCCAAACCTGTTATGTGATAATTATGTTTTTTTTTATTTTTTGGAATTTTTGATTTTCTACGTATTGTATTATTCTTATTTTTTTAAATTTATAAATAAAAATATAAAGCCTAAATTTTAAACCGGGGGGTCAATCAGAGTGTTTCTTTTTTAACCAAAAAATGACACGCTGGAGCAGGAGCAGCGTGCTGGGATTTCATGTATTAGGATAATTATAAAAATAATATAAAAATATAAAGTCAAAATTGTAAACCGGGGGGGTGTGGAACACCCTCCAGTACATATCACAGGATTTCCACTCTTAGACTACTTGGAGAAACCGGGATATTTGAATTTTTAAGCAAAAGTGCAACAACTTTTGCGTTACTTTGAAAGTTAACTGTCAAAATTATAGTCCAAAATGTAAACCGGGGGGGTCTGGGGGTAAACACCCTCCAGTACATATGATAAAATTCTCACTTTTCTAGAATACCCACAGAACACAGAAGAATTATACAAATTTCGTTAGGAAAGGCTGGGAAATTTTTTTGTTTTGAGGGAAATTAAAACGGTCGGCTAAAGAAAATTAGAATTTGAAAAACTTATTTATTTTTATATTATGAAAAAATTTTGAATTGCCTTTTAAACTCTTTCCGTTACTTTGAAAATATAGAAAAACGGGGAATCCCCCAGTAGCGGGATTTCCAGCTAGTCTTATATAATATTCATATTTGTATTAAAATTGAAAATTGAAAAAACGTCCTATTAAAAATGTGTAAAAACCATAAAAATTAATATTTTTTTTAATTTTCACTCCTCTTAATAAAAAATTGAAAATAGCGTAAATATTATGAATTCTCCTACATTAAAAATTAATTTAGTATACTTGTAAATTTCATTGATATAAATATCCTTTATTCAAATTCGCGTAAAAAAAGCAAAACGTTAAACATCATTTATCAATTAATTTTTTGAAACTGTAAGTGTCACGCAAAAACTGTCATGATTTAAGTTTTCCAGATGTCGGATCTTAATTACCAGTTTAACCATCTAAGGTAAAAAATATAAATAATTAATGAACGTGAATTTAAACTTATTTATTACACAATGTACTATAATCAGGGCAACACTTGTGCAATAAATTTAAAAATGAAATAAAAACAAATAGCAAAGAAAAATACACCATATTATATATATATATATACCATTAATATAAAAAAACTGTAATTACTGAAAGAGTAATTGAAAACATTACATCATTAGTTCTGCCTTAAAAGACAAAACAATTGTATTAACCCTTACTTGCCACACTTCTGTGGAATAACGTACTTGACAGAATGGGGTGTATTGTACCCTAGCGATAAACGTGTTATTTCAAACAATCTATTAAATATTTTAAGTTGCCAATTTTTTTGTTGCTTCTCAAGAGCTACTTTTTTGTAGTGACATGGGTTATATGGCAAAAAAATAAAATTAAATACTATTAAAAAATTGAAATATCGAGAAAGTAGTCAAGTGACAACTTTTTACAAAAAATAACAAAAATAACAGTTGATGCCATAAACCCGCTTTTCTCTGGTATACATACTTAAAATTAACGAAAACTGGGCTTGGGGTATTTTACACCCCAGTGTGGCAAGTAAGGGTTAATAGTAAAACAATACAAATAGCAGTATATGCTAATAAATAAACAAATCACTTGCTACCAACTTGACCAATTGAAGAAAATTAGAAAAAATCTGTTTCTTTTTCTTTCTCGGTTGGTTTTGAAAATGTTTTGATTTTCATATTCCACTATGCAATTTGTTAAGCATGATTGCTAATTTAAAACTAATAAAGATAAGTGAAGGTTTTTTGGTCATTGGTCAGGACTGATAATCCTTAACTCAAATTAAATTGTTTCTTTATTGGCACTATTATATTATCAAAGACAATCTAACCAAGGGGCTGTCTAAATTATATGTCTAAATATATATTTTGAAATATTTTACAGTTATAATAAAATAATAGAAACTAATTGGAGAATTTCTAAAAAATGCGCCTAATTATTTCCAGAAAAACAATTGCTTTTGGTAATAAGTTGTGAAAACTGAAAAGACTCTTCAATCTCAATTGGATGTTGAGCCTGGTCAGTTCGTACCGAGACATTCGGCCTAATTCCAAGGTCAGTACGTGACTGACGCTCCACGTAGCAATCATGTCAGTCGTGATAACTGAGCAGAAATCAAACTCAGAATAAATAATTTTGTAACGAAAAATAAGAAAAATACACATTTAATACACTTAATTTTTAATTTTAATAACTTTAAAGTTAAAATTACTTTTCCAAGCTTTTAATTGCAATATAAACTTTGTTTTCTTGTTAATCCCTTCGACACTAACGGGAATTGACCAGCACCAATTTTTTTTAATTTTTATTTATCACAGTGGGAATCACCTGGATCAACCTCTGCAACAGATTTGAAAATTGTTTGTGTTAAACAACGGCATAGGCGAAAAAGCCAAAGAGAAAAGAAAAATATGTTGTTAGCAGGCCTATCCTGGCATAAACACAACCATGGAAGATAATTCCAAACCCCTTTCCGACAAAACCATTTTGACATTCTAGCTGTCAGATCAACCACAATAATTACAAGACAATCCCCTTCTGCACCCGGCCCTGCCAACACAATGGAATCACTCGGATCTCCCCATAATGCTCGTTGAACAAAAAAGATGGCAACACCATTGATTAATCTTCAAAAGGTTTCTTTCTCCAAGGCTAAAAATACGCAGGAAAGACTTGCGATGACCTCCAGTCATTGACGCAACTAGCGAGGGCTTTTGAGGGGGCTAAAACGAGAACTTACGTCGATTATGCTTTCTGTATCAATAGAAATATCCATTTTTTTACCGTAGTCAATTTATTTTGGGGGCTAATTTTAATTTTAAGGGGGCTAAGCCCCCCTTTAGCTCCTCCTAGTTGCGCCTATGCCTTCAATACCGTGGAGGACTACAGGGATAGCGCGAGAATTATGACTGATCATAATTTAAAGTAGCTACATTTCAAACTACCAGAAGAAAAGTAGTTCTGCAAAGGTCTCTCCATAGAGTTTAATCCAAAAATCCATCTTGGAAGACATATTATAGACAACAGAACTCCCAGCCATCTCAGTGTTGAATTCAGGCTATATTTCAATATTTTATATTAATTTTGTAACCTTTTAAGGGCAGGTAATTTACAGTCAAATTGACAATTTTTTATGAACAAAATTTGTGCATGGATCAATTTATTTCTCACGTAGCATATGCACCAATTCATGCTGGGACATAAATGTGATGCACTGAAGACGAAAAAAATAGAAAAAATATTTGGAAGCGCAGATGACCTTGAGAATTGCATTTGAAAGTCAAATTTATTGTTATTTATATTATTTGTAAATTTGAAGAGTTTCACCCCACGAGAAACATTACCATAAAGTAATATTCCTATGTGAGAGCAAAAGGAAGTAGAAAAATATAAATAACAATGAATTTTACTTTCAAATGCAATTCTCAAGGTCATCTGCGCTTCCAAAAATGTTTTCACTATTTTGTTCTTCTTTTGCGCATCAAATTACATTGAAAAACATCAGTAATTGATTTTTGTCCCAGTCCGTCGTTAAAGGGTTAATCTTAGTATATAAAATCCCAGCACGCTGCTCTTGCTACAGCATATCATTTTTTGGTGAAAATAAAACACTGCTCGGTTATTTGTCCAATATTAGTCTTCCAACCTGGAAATTAAAATTTTTAAGCAAAAATGAGAAAAATTAACCTTTTCAAATTATATAAAAATATAAAGTCAAAATTGTAAACCGGGGGGTCTGGGGGGTGTGGAACACCCTCCAGTGCATATTGCAGGATTTCCACTCACTTTGAATACTTGGAGAAATCGGGAATTTATAATTTTTCAAATTTCGTCAAGATAAGTCGGGAAATTTGAATTTTTAAGCAAAAGTGAGGGAAATTTAAACTTTTGGCTAGAGAATATTAAATCTTGAAGAAACATTTATTTAAGTGCCTATCTGCTCAGAGTTTAGGAGCAACTTTTTGCGTTACTTTCAAAATATAGAAAAACGGGGAATCTCCCAGTAGCGGGAAAAAGTTTAAATATTATACCGCTAAAAAAGAGATCCGATCCACCGTCTAGCTGCCCCGTCTGCGGACGAGCTTTCCAGCTAGTGTAAACATATCCTTATTGATGAAAAATGAAAAAAAAAAACAAAATTCATCATATTGTACTCATTTCGGTAAACCTTTCTTGCTCATGGTTTTTAGTGGTTTTCGGTTTACTTAATTTTTCTTTTTATTTATTTATGCATTTAAATGCAATTTTAGCCAATATTTGTTTTAATTTTTATTGTACAAATATTTTCCTAACAAATTCATTGTACCAACTGCAAGGGAGCCTCGCGAGGTTTTTTTTTTGGTAAATCCGGTACGAACTGAAAAACTTGATTTTAGATTCGATTCTTCTGCATTACAGGAGTTTTTATTCACTTAAATATTCAATAATCTATCTAATTTTCAGTAAACATAAGTATTAAGAAAAAATGAAAATCCACATAATGATTTTTCATAATTTCTAAAAAATTGTGCTGAAAGTCGAACAAAAATTGATTGTTGAATGATTTTTCAATAGTTTTATTTTGTGTTGATGTAAATATTTCTAAATTTTGGATTCCGACACCCAAATCCATACAAAGGTTTGGTGTTGTTAAAATGATAATGAACAGCATAGAAATTTAAAGCCCAGACTGACCAAGTTTTCATTGTGCTGTCGTTTCACGCTGCGAATGAACAACAACCAAGTAGCATTGATGAATTCTGGTCTATTTCAGTAGAAGAACAAACAAAAACTATCTATCTGAAGAACAAGGAAACAAAAAAAAAAACAAATATACTAGAACTATTTTTAATAAAAAAAAATTTAAGAATTTTTCTTTCAATACATTAATCATTACGTCATGATTTGGCGAAAAATAGTTTTAGAACTTTATTTTTGTTTGGCAGATTTATTTTCAACTAAACGATTGAATGAAAAACGTTATGGAAGCGTGGGTTCACATATTTAGTCAAATCATGACAAATTGCTTTACCACACAGTAGTACTCGCAAACAAGAATTCTTGATTTAATAAAGCTGCTGTTTGCTATCTAGCGAATAAATTTGCGTAAATCAACTTGTTAACATAGCAAAATTATCAGATTGTTCCTATTCAAAAACTATATTCTTACGGATTATCTCATGATCTACTTTGTATTCAGGATAGCTCTTTCGTAGTTCCCAACTATAAATTATTATAGTTAAAAAAATAGGTAAACGAAACAATGGTCCATTAAAAGAGGCTGGGGTGATTTATGAAACGGTTTCGTTAGAAATCTTAAAATTCAACTAAACAACAAAAATTTCAAAATCTGATTACAAAACTTTTGTTTCAATATTTAGATAGTTAAGTATTTGAATTATGTTTTCGTTTAAATTATGAAAAATTTACTTAGCATTGATAAAGTTCATAATCAAAACGTCTGAATATTTCAAATATTTGCATCTGTCGTTTTATTTCATCATTGCCGGCTAAAATATAGGACGTGGAAGATTTTCCGTATGAGAAATTCCTTAAAAGATAAATTGCAATAATTAAAATCAGGAAAATTGCAAAACGGAATGAAGGTATTCCAAGATAGCCAAGAGTGGCTAACTTTTGTGCAGGAAGTTATAAATTTGGAATTCATTAAAATTATCCTTAGGCTTTGCGATTTGATACTATCCCTTAATTGCAAAAAAAAACTGATGGCCCACAGTATTCTGCGATGCAAGATTATCCACGTATAGCTGATAACTTGTAGCTTGGTTTGCAATTTACTTTATACCACTCAATGCCAAAGGCATAAAAGTACTTAAAATTATATTTAGTTGAATAATCAAACTCATCGCCAAAATTTTATGCTTTGTAATTATCAGGTTATGCACTGAAAAATGGTACAAGATCGCATCTTGTACTCTTCAAATTCAAACTTCAAAGTTTAATAGATCAGAAAATTTTTATTTTTTTTTTGATTTTTTTTTCTGCAGTACGGCGTTATTACGAGTCTATATAATATTTTATTGATTCACATCAAGGAATTTAAATTTTGCTATTGATACTAAGTTACGTAACATCCTATATAAAATATTTAAAAATATAATTGATATTACATTATGAATAAAATTGAAAGTGACATTTTGTAGGACATTTTTCTACAGATTAAAATTGCAGTTTATTGAAGCGAATTAAGTTTTGTTAAACATTTTCTGCACGACATCAATTTTCTTTTATGTTTTATTACAGTTCACACTTGATTTCCCGCATTATAACAAACAAAATATAATTTTAAATATTTTATGACTTATTTTAAGTTAGATAACCAAATAAATTTAAACTATTGGCTTTTTAGTAGTCATTACAGTTTAGATCTTCTAACCGAGTCGGAAACTACTCAAATTTACATTAGTTTAGCTGCTAGGCTAACCATGCAATTATAAAGTTAAAAATAAATCCTATTGGTTCGACTTACATAAGATATATACAGGGTGTCCCCGGATACACTTTACATAATTTCAGGGCTCCGTCAAGTTGGCCCCTCCATTTTGGAAGTGCTCGCGAAGTGCTGGCGAGTGCTGTAAATTTTTTTGAAAGTGCTGTGTCCGTTAAAATTTTATTAAGAAATCAAAATTTAAAAACTTGGAGGGGCCAACTTGACGCACCCCCTCCACTTTAGAATTTTTAATTTTTTTTTGTATAATTTAAAAGTGCTCGCGAAGTGCTGGCGAGTGCTGTAAATTTTATTGAAAGTGCTGGGTTCGTTAGATTTTATTAAGGATTGAAAAATCGGTAATTGACAAAAACGTCAAGTTAACCCCTCTTTTTTTCAATTTTATTAAATATTTAATTTTTCTTCATATTATTTAAAACTACTCTTGAAGTGCTGGCGAGTGCTGTAAATTTTTTGAAGAAATCTATTTTATTAAAAAATTTAAAAAATAAGCTCCGAGCAAGACACATTGAATTCAGAAAAATTTAGGAAAAAGGAGTTTTTAATTATTTTATTAAAGTTTTGGAATTTATTTATTTTTATTACAAAAAGCGTAACCAATTTATGTTTATTTATTTATTTCTTTTTATAGCATATAAATTTAAATTTACCAAAAAATTTTAAGATGCCAAAAAAAATAAAAGTGTAAGTACATACAATTGATTTTTCGGAATTGCAATATTTATCAACTTTTTCTTTTAAATCGTTGTAGAGTTCCCATTTTCCATGCAATCGTTTAGCATAAGCCACAAAATAACCTACTTTTGCATGAATGCAAATGACCTACTTGAGATATCTATGGGATAAGTTTAACTATATAACCAATCAAAACGGTTGTCTGTATGGTCACTTGATTAATTTGATTGGTTATAGGGTTATACGTATACTTATACTTATCCGATAGATATCTCTAAGTGAAGAAATCGGACATAAATGGATCACTTCAAATTTTGAATTAATAATTTCAGGGGGGGGGGGAGTCTGGCTACGCCACTGTATTTTCTTATTTCATCTCTTATTCTACACTACTTAGCCGTCACCATTTTTCCTATATACTATATCTGATTATAATTAATCGGATAATACACTATCCGTTCGCCCCCCTTAAACCTATGATACCTATTCAATTTTTTAAAAGTTCTAGACAGAAGTTTTATGTTCATTTATTGTATTGTTCCGTTGATTTGTTAATTGGTTTTTCTATTAGTGAGTTGAGCACTGTAAGGGGGTTGGTGTGTGTAATGGGTTCTGAATTGATTTCGGTGTTTTAATGTTCTAATTATTTAAGATTTAAATTAAAATCGAAACTAGTCAGTTAAGAGAAGGGTAGTTGATTTCTTTATATTGACTTAGAACCCAAGAAAAACATCGATTTGTTGAAAGCTCCTTTTTCCTAAGTTTTTCTGAATTCAATGTGTCTTGCTCGGAGCTTATTTTTTAAATTTTTTAACAAAATAGATATCTTCAAAAAAATACAGCACTCGCCAGCACTTCAAGAGTAGTTTTAAATAATATGAAGAAAAATTAAATATTTAATAAAATTGAAAAAAGAGGGGCCAACTTGACGTTTTTGTCAATTGCCGATTTTTCAATTCATAATAAAAATCTAACGGACCCAGCACTTTCAATAAAATTTACAGCACTCGCCGGCACTTTGCGAGCACTTCCAAATTATACAAAAAAAAAATTAAAAATTCCAAAGTGGAGGGGGTGCGTCAAGTTGGCCCCTTTCGACCCGAAAATCGTATTTCGCTAATAAAACATTAACGAACCCAGCACTTTCAAAAAAATTTACAACACTCGCCAGCACTTCGCGAGCACTTCCAAATTATGCAAAAAAAATTTCAAATTCCAAAATGGAGGGGCCAACTTGACGGAGCCTAATTTCAGTGGTGATAGAAGACACTATTCTAAGAAGAATATTTAACAAAAGTTTTTATCTAAATTTAAACCTTCGAGAGTTAGGCCTCCTTAAAGCATTTTTTTAAATATCCATCTTCACGTGGCTATAGCTCAGAAAATATTGATTTTTCAGTAAAAATTATTAAGTGCTTTTTTAAAGATCGTGAAATAATCTACAAACTAGGTTTTAACCTTTTATTGTCTAAATTCAACGGCTTTCGAGTTATGAAAAAAAGTAAGTTAACAAATGTAGAAAATTTAGAAATTTTTTTATTTTGTTTTTTTTTCAAATCGCTGTATCTTCTAAACGAAAGATTTTACAAAACATCTGACGCCCCATTCCAGATAGGAAATTTAACGGACTACAACTTTTGTCTAGTAAAAATTTTTGAAAAACTAATCTATATTTCACAGAAAATCAGAAAATAACAAAAAAAGTAACTACTAAACAAAAAATTAAATTAACAAAATTTAATTTTTTATTGAAAAATTATATTATTAATTAAGTTCAAACTATTACATTATTTAAGTAAATGTTCAAAACGACTACTCTTATTTCTAATTCGCTCATTTTGGGTTTCGATTAAAAATTGTTTTTAAATTAAACAATCCGGAAATATTGATCGGAGAGGTGGAACTATTAATTGGTCAGCAAGATCTCCAGATCTAACTCCTCTTGATATATTTTTTTGGTGAGCTGTGAAGGCGTTAGTGTACAGCAACAGATGAAAGCCCGATACCAGATAGGAATTAATGAACAGAGTAACGAATGCTATAGTAGCTCTTAACGAAAGAGGTAATGTTATAAATAAAAATACCAAGGGGCAACAACATCTTTTAAAACGATCCCGACTGTGTAATAAAAATGAGGGTAGTCATTTTGGACATTTACTTAAATAATGTAATGGTTAACCTTTATTAATAAACAAATTTTTCAATAAAAATTTAAATTTTGTAAATTTAATTTTTTGTTTTGTGGCTGCTTTTTTATTATTTTCTGATTTTTTGTAAAATGGGTTCGTTTTTCAAAAATTTTTACTAAAGAAAAGTTGTAGTCCGTTAAATTTCCTATCTGGAATGAAGCGTCAGATTTTTTTGTAAAATGTTTCGATTAGAAGATACAGCGATTTGAAAAAAACTAAGATAAAAAAAAGTTCAACATTTTCTACATTTTTTTACTTACTCCTTTTCATAACTCGAAAGCCGTTAAATTTAGACAATAAAAGGTAAAAACCTGTTTTGTAGATTATTTCACGCTCTTTAAAAAAGTACTTAATGATTTTTACTGAAAAATCAATATTTTCTGAGCTATGGCCATGTGAAAGTGGAAATTAAAAAGAATGCTTTAAGGAAGCCTAACTCTCGAAGGTTTGAATTTAGAAAAAAATTTTTTATTATATATATTTTTAAAAATATTTTTAAAAAACGCCATTTTTTCATTTTTTATTCAAAAAATATAATAACTTTGAATTCATTATTCTATATTTATATAATGCGAAGCCAAACTCGTATATAGTACAACACAAAGAGAGTTCAAGTAAGACTTAACCTAGAAAAATATTAAAAATATTTAAATCAAAACATTGTCGTCTTATTACTCTGAATAGTTTCGGTGTTGACAAAATTTTTGATATTTTTCACCATTTTTGAGATTTACAGGAAAGAAAGAGACGGCCATAGGCCTAGAAATTAGGGCGATCAATTGCTTACATGGTACGATCGTCTTTGTGGCTTCACATTGTGAAAAAATATTTGTTGAAAACAAAGTTTATTGCTACAACGGAAGAAACTTGATTATAGCAGCATAGAATTTGTTGTGGCAACAAACAAGCGACAAATCAATTTTTACAGTGCACAGTCGTCACAGGCTTCTGTTTTGAGAAGAGTTTGCAAGGACGAGAAAGTATGGTAAGTAACAACTATTATTTAGTTTAACTTAACATGAAACTAGTTAATTCAGCAAAAAATACTTTGTTGTAGCAGCAAAAAACTCGCAATTGCAACTAAAATTTTTGTTGCTATAACAAAATATGGAAATTGATTAAATAACTCAAGAATTTTTTGAGTTACATAATATATTGCTTGGAGATTCTTATTTGTTCCTCAAGAAAACTGTGTGATTGTTAATATATGCAAATTTCCATTTGTACAATCCAGTTATGTTATGTAGTCTAGATAAGATTCAATTATTACAAATTAAATGTAATTTAGGTAAAGTGAGTGACTGGAAACTGAAATTCTGAAAAATGATGTAATACATAAACATTAACAACCTGTCAACCACACTCTGAAAAAAAATTTGTCGTCGTAACAAAATCATTAGTAGCTATAGCCTCAACATAGTTTTTTGCTGCTACAAAAAATTTTATGCTGCCACATCAAAGTTTTTTGAGTTTAGAAATTAATTCATAAAATTTGTTGTAACAGCAAAAAATTCTGTTGAGGCTATAGCTACCAATGATTTTGTTACGACGACAAATCTTTTTTCAGAGTGCATAGAAGATGCTTAAGATCTGCAGCTATCATAGTTAATATTTTTCTTCTTAATTGGACATGATGCTGTTATTATTATTATTATTGTTCCAAGTATCATGGTGTACTCATCCTAATCTATAAAATCCCAGAACGCTGCTTCTGCTCCTGCTACAGCGTGTAATTTTTTGGCGAAAAAAGAAACACTCTGGTTGGTCGATCTTTTTACCAACCGAAAAATATATTAAACAAAGATTAAGACTAAAAATATGTGTCCAATATTAATACAAACCGGGAAATTTGAATTTTTAAGCAAAAATGACGGAAATTTATCCTTCGGTTAGAAAAAATTAAAACTTAAAAAAATAAAATATTTATTTAATTATCTTACTGCTCACGCAGTTTAGTAGCAACTTTCTGTGTTACTTTGAAAGTTAATTATAAAAATATAAAGTCAAAATTGTAAACCGGGGGGTCTGGGGGGTGTTCCTCCAGTACATATCGCAAGATTTCCATTTTTTTAGAATACTTGGGGAATTTATAATTTTACAAATTTCGCCCGGAAAAATCGGGAAATTTGAATTTTTAAGCAAAAGTGAGGGAAATTAAAGCGTTCGGCTAAAGAAAATTAGAATTTGAGAAACTTATTTATTTTTATATTATTATAAATAAAAATGT
This sequence comes from Cantharis nigra, assembly GCA_958510845.1. Lineage (NCBI taxonomy): Eukaryota > Metazoa > Arthropoda > Insecta > Coleoptera > Cantharidae > Cantharis > Cantharis nigra. Next base: position 4,847,783 of record OY294034.1, on the reverse strand, counting down.
AATTGCCCGACGCGACGTCGTTATTTTGGAAATATAGAAAAAGGGGGAATAACCCAGTAGCGGCAAACGAAAACGGGCTTTCCAGCTAGTGGTGTATAATATTACAGTAGTATGTATGCCTTTTTTAGTTCTCATTTAGATTTCATTTTTACAACCTGTTGGAAGTTCTGGCTTCTAACACAATTCTTATCCAAAACTCTGTATTTTGCATTCTCTTATCCAGTTGTTAACATTTATCCTCTTCAGATCATCCCTCACCTGGTCATACTATCTCAGGCTTGTCTTGCCTCTTTCCTCTTTATCGCATGTCCAAGCCACCCTATTATGCTTGATTTAATCACTTTTACTATGTTTTCATTAGCATCATCATTTACTGGTCCAAACATATTTCTCATTATTTTCTTTTAGAACACTCTCATCTCTTCCTCTTCTTCCCCCTTGCTGACCAACATCGTTTCTGCCAAATAAGTGATCGCCGGTCTTATGAATATCTTCTGGATTCTTATCTAAATTCTTATCGATAATTTTTCATCCTCGATCTTTCAGTAAATGTCTGTTTCCTTGTTGCAGTATCCTTTTTATCTCCTGGTATACCATCGTCTGGTCATTTTCATCCACTGCTGAACTTGACCTCCTTCAAGAAGGTTTTTTTATCAGCTGCAGCTCTCCAGGGAGGCAAGACCAGGAGGGTAAACCATTAAAATTGGATTTTTGATTTTGAGATCTACCAAAAGATAAACATTCCTTCCACAATACATGTTCAAAAAGTAAGATGCAGCTACCGCAGCCTACAATATACATCATGCAGATGGTTTTTCTAGCTCCGTGACTTTAGAGGTCGACCGTCCATTTGGGATAATTATGATTATAATAAATAAATTTCCAAAATTAAATTTTTTCAGAGTTAACAGATAGTTTTGAGGGCAATCTGCTTGGGACAGTTTATATATGGGATTACTGTTGACCTTCTTTAGTGGTCTTCTGGGGTCCACGCACACAAACTCAAAAATTACGAATCTAGAAAGATGAGATCCGTGTTTATGTAAAAATTCGGCTATAATTCACGTAATGCAATTTAAAACACATTTTTTACAAATTGTTGCAGTTGCACGGTTAGAAGACAACTGCGGCCGGATCCTCCCACTAAAACACATTGCAGTACCGTCAACGGAATGGGCTAAGTATCGACTTTCATGTAAAAAATCTAATATTTCCGACATTAAAGGAAAGACTGATGTTCATCCACAGTTTACATTCTACAACAATTTTGACTAAAGAACCCTGTAAACTGGGGTTACGTGCTACACTCCAAAAGTAGCTATATCATGCAGAGGCGGATCCAGAATTTTTTTGTGGGGGGCACAAAGGGTCGAGACGGGCAAAAAGGGTTCTCAGATTTGGGATCGTCTCCTTGTTTCCTTGTTAATTTCAAGCTTCTGGGGGGAGAGGGGCACGTGCCCCAGTGCCCTATGCCCTAAATCCGCCTATGATATCATGAATTAAAAGAAGTAATGCTGAACATTTATTTACTGGTTTATAATATGTACAAGATGTGCTGGAACCGCCGACGTCGATTAGACCGCTACAATAGGAAATAAAATTTAGAGATTCAGTAGACTGGAAGACTGATATAAAAAAAAAAGAAGATTGAGAAAAAACTGTGGAAAAGCCTTGAAACTATTAAGAATTTTGGGAAACTTCGATAGTTTGGACTTGAAAGATATTCAAAGTTGCGGATATTCTGAGATAGAATGTGGGACTTGGAATGCTTCCTGCGTTTAAACATTTGAAGATGAATGTATGTATATGCTGTCACGGACTCGTTTGTCTAAATGTGTTTTTCTTATTTTCGCTTTATAATTTCCAATGTAAAATGTTCCCTTTACCGCAACGACTTTGCTCTGGTTAAAAGTAATTCACGTTTTTCTCTTGCTTGGCAAAAAGAGTACTAGTAATGAAAATGTATATTTTGTTTTAGTGGTAAATTTAGTGAAATACACGGCTTTGCACTTAACCTACCCAAAATTTTATAGTTAAATATTTAATATGGTCATTACAAAAAATCCAATTACCAGAAAAATAATTATGTACCTGATTTTCATTATGCGTCCGCCGAAGAGCTATTAAAATGTGTAGATCTGCATACCAACAATGCAATTACGGGTTTTCTTAGCTTGAGAATAAATTAGTGAGCATCAGAAATAGGCAACTTGAACAAATCTAATTAACAATGGATTTAATAGGTTAATTCATAGATGATGATGTATTTGTTATCAGTTGGATGCGATGGTGTTAAAATAATACCCAGTAAACACGTTTGTTCGGAATGCATTTTTAGATAACTTACGGTGGTCATAAAAGTGTAGTGTGCGTGTGCCAGATTACCTATCTGATTATAGGTTTTACCTGTTTAATAAGGAGGTAACCACGCGTATTGCCACCGATAGATTTTTCTCATTAATCCTTATAGCGCCGACTTAGTAATTAGTCGCACTCGAATACCAATCAATATGATAATTGCTGTTGTTTATTAACGATAAAACGCCAATTAACTTTGACATTAAATGTTATAGTGGCTTCTTACCTTAAATTAATGAAAGTTACAACGAATATTTCAAGTTCATCAGATATTTTACTGATAAAATTCAAAATTCAAAATAAAAAAAACTAATTCAAAATATTTCAAGTATTCGATTACATAGGTTCGAACATCGGTAGTTTTTCAATAATTATGTAATATAGTAACATCAACAGATAAATACTTAAGGAACATAATTTCTAGAAGATTATTTTAAATAATATAAGCTCGATTAATAAAAGAAACATTAAAAACTAATATTTTATCACTGCTTTCAAGTTCAGTGACAATTAACTGATATAATAAATTTAATTTATTTTTATTCCCAATGAATGCATTTTTTTCCGATAGTCCAACTCTTAGTTACGAAGGCGTCCTAACCCCTCATATTAAAAAAAAATCATTGTCAGTTGTAAGTGTCAATTACGTTATAATTGGCAATTGTCAGTGACAACTCAGAAAATTGACAATTGTAAATGCAATTGACGATTGTAAGTGTCAATAAACAAAATTGCCAAATGTAAATGACAATTATGTTTTAATTGACAATTGTAAGTGACAATTGTAAGAGTTAACTAAACTTATTGACAATTGTAAGTATCAGTTGGGTTATAATTGCCAATTGTAAGTGTTACAGACAATTAAAATTTGTTTTAAATATTCTGGCCTCAGGACACATTTGTATTTAGTTTATAGTTTTATAAACTTAATATGCAGAAGAAACCGGTAATTACACACTCCGCAAATTTTATGGCCGTAAAATTTTTTGTAATTAAAAACTTGAAATGTTCTCTTTGTGACCAGTGGAGTACTTGCATCAATTTTTACTAAGTACACAAAAAAACGTTATTAACGGCTTCGGCGTGATGTATCTTCGGGCATGACATTATAATTATATTATTAATATCAAAAAAAAAAAAATCAAGCAATTTATTAATTTTTGCTGAAAGTAGGGTCAAAAAAATCTGATCATGTAAAAAATCTGATTCAATAGAATTTTATTGCAGAGATATCCGTTAGTCTACATTTATTTGTTACAATCCCGCGACAACGATGTACTATGTAGTTAGTTTTTTTTAAATAAATTCTAGTTTCTCAACAACTTGATTACTACTAAATAAATTAATTAAAAATTGCTCCATTCTTTGCGGTAATAAAAAGTAAAAACGTAGGAAAAATTGATTAAACCGCTGCGGCTGGTTAATAGTATTCAACATAGAAATGCAAATGAATATAAAATGTAATAGGTATCTCCGAGTCTCAGAGTGAGATTTTTACCTCATAGGTTAATAAAAAACCTGAAAGCTACGTGCAAATAGTCGCGTACTTAGTAGATTTTGCATGATCAAATGACGACTACGTGAGATTGCATTATTGGTATAATCGTGCATTTCCTAATCTGACCCACCAATTTACTTTAGAGACACTTTCGGAATAAAATCAATTTAACTCTATTAACCGATTAATTTATTCTCTTTACGTTCTTTTAACTTCTTCACTATAATTAGTTTACTACTTCCTTACTATCGTTTTTAAATTCAAAGACTTTTAATTGCCATTCAGTAATATATACTTACTTTAAATACTTTTAAATTTTATAAAGCGGTTAACTTTTTCCAAGTACAAAGTCAAAAAAATAAACATTTTTACTGTTTATTTCATTTTTTCACCCATTCGTGCGCGTCATCGAGGCTGTTCTCAAAAAGAATCTCGTTCACCCAGTCATGCGCAGCCATATCGAGTGCAGTACTCGTAGGTAACAGCCCCGGGCTATTCTCGGCGGGGGCTGTTATCTCCAAAAATAGGAGCAAAAAAATGGTTCGCGCGTTTTCGTTCTGGAAATTCTAGAAATTGTGGAACAAAACCGTCATGTAAGCACTGTAGACATCGCCAAGAGTCTAAACATCAATCGCCACAGTTGCAAACCAATGGAAAAAATCTGAATTCTAAAAAAAGCTCGATATTTAAGAATATTTAAGTTATTTAATCTCGATTAAAGAAGCTCCCCAGACGATGGCAAAACCCGGGCTCACCAATCGAAAGGTGATGCTGTCTGTTTGGTGGGATTGGAAAGGTATTCTCTATTATGAGCTGTTACTAGCTGGTCAAACAATTGATTCTGTACGCTACTATCAACAATTAACTAGATTACAGCAACAGATTCAAAACAAGCGGCCAGAATTGATCAATAGGAAGGGTGTTGTGTTCCACCATGACAACGCCAGACCTCGCGTATCTTTGGTTACCCGAGAAAAACTGGAAGAGCTTGGCTGGGAAGGTTTGATGCATCCACCGTATAGCCCGGACCTTGCACCATCAGATTATCATTTTTTTGTTTCGACCTTTTCGGAATTCCCTTAATTGTGTAAAGTGGGCTTCAAAAGAAGCCTGTGAAAACTACTTGTTTAACTTTTTTACCGATAAACCACCGAAGTTTTACAGTGACGGAATAACGGTTTTGCCCGAAAAGTGGCAAAAGGTTTCCGAACAAAATGGAGCATATTGGGTTTAAATAAAGAATTTCGAATACCTGGTAATTGCCCGTCAGTGAAAACTCAGCTAGGACCTGTTCCTGTGGCAAGGATGCGGAAAGTCTGCCACCTATGCTGTCTAAGCAAATGGCGCATGAATTTGCCTGTGACAACGCAAGCAGGTGCTGGCCCAAACCTACACCAAACCCTTCGCAAGCCTGTGTTTCGGAGTCCTGTCCCCAAATTTAGCGTAGTTCCCAAAGTTACCTACTTCACACGTAACCAATTTGGGCACGTGTTTTGAAAATTTTTGATAAGCTGCAGCTAACTGTTAGCCAGGCCAAACGCAGCAACACACGCAGGAAATGCTCAGGTACGGCAAGATAACCTGCATTTGGCTTGGGACACGCCAAGCGCAGGCTGTCAGCCAGGACTGCCAAAGGCTTAGCAGGTAAATTTTGATTTTACAGGCAATTACCAGGGTTGAAATGTTACAAATTCGTCCATGTTTATTTTTTTGGCAAATATTAAGTCTCGGCTAGAGACCTCACAGTATGTTAAGTTTTATGCACCGAAAAGAAAATTTCCAACAGCTTCTAGCTCTCATATTTCATAAAATAAATTAAATAGTTCCATGTGTATTTAATTATATTATTTTAAAATTATAATTACTAATTGTATTAGAATCGAAGGGTCTTCAAGGCAGATTACCTCGGTGGTTTGCCATTGCCCGCCGACGCACTTAAGCATCAGACCGTAAGCGTCCTCGAGAGATTTATTACATTATGAATGAAATAATGAATATCGGCTTCTATGCCTGTTGGTATATAACCACTCCTCCTGGGAGTTTTCACAATCCATTTCTCGAGGTGGTTCACTCCTCCATTGTTGCCGTTCTGTATAACTTTTTGTGTTTCTTCGCCTGATCACATATCATTCTCTACGATTTTCTCTCTGCACACTTCTGTCGCCAGTTTTCAATCTCCATATCACTCAAGTCCTCATCACCACTCTTGTTGGGTCCTTCTCTTCTCTTCGCATAACATGACCCAGCCATCGTATCCTCTGCGATTTGATGAACCTCACAATATCTTCGTTTTCCAGTTCTTCCTTTATCTCATTATTCTTTCTAGTTCTCCATCTGTTATCTTCAGTTCCTTTTGGACCCATAGTCGATCGCACTATCTTCCTCTCAAACACCCTCAAACGTTCTTCTTCCCTGCATGTTATCGTTGGTCTTATTAAGCTTTTATAAATTCTCATTTTCGTCTTCTTCTTATGTTTGTGCTTTGCAATGTCTTCTCATTCGCATAAAATGCTCTGTTTCCCGCATGCAACCTCTCTCTTATTTTTTCCTGTCTACCACATCTATTGTTTACTCTCACACCGAGGTACTTAAAGGTGTCCACTTCTTCATTCTCCTGTCCATCGCGTCAAAAATACTAATAGTCCAGTAACCAGGTAGTTTTAGCTGACAAATTTCTGTGGCAAAGGATTGAAAACTGATTCCTATGTAATTTTAGTCGTAGAATCCAAATTTGAGGTTTGCAAACAAAATTTTCTTGTGCCAAAGCCGCCATATTAAAAAACGTTGCTAAATCACGGTTTTTTGCAAAGAAACTCAAAATTCCGAGTACTTTATTATATTAGTGTATCTAAATTCACTCCAAAACCTAAGACCGCAGAAAAAAGTTTTTGTTTTCACATGAAAATGTTAAAATCAACTTAAATAATAATTAAAAACAATAAAAAAGTAAAGAACAAACGTTTTGTGTTCAAAAATTGAGCAGGACTGCTTATGCTTACGGACTGCATCTGCATCCATCAGACTGCATCTTTTCGTTTTCTTTTCAAATTCTAACTCTACCTAAACGAGAACCCTTTTAGATTTTATTCAAATATAAAATTCTTCTTAGTTACCAGACGAGTTTGTTCGTTTATCATGAATTCAATGCAAATAGTTAGTGCCAAAACAGAATATCTTCTGGGTTCATCGTAATATTTGTATATTAAAATCACGCGATCCGAGTGAATTTTCGCGTTTCTCGGTGTAAATTTGATTTATACTAACATAAAATTTTTGTTGTTTATTTACGATTACAAGATTTTTTTTATAAAAATTTTTGAAAGAATCGTAAATTTTTCCATGGCATTAAATGTTTCATGAATTTTGGGTACCAAATAAAAAATTGAAAATTTTAATATTGAATACTAAAGTGGATTCTGCGATTAGTTCATTAATTATATATTTAGTCTGCCGTCTACCCGCATGACTTTGCTGACTAGTAGATATTTGCTGTATCTCATCAAAAATCTATACAAGATCTCTAAAGCAATTTCAATAATTTTAAAAGTCCTTACAAGAATGGAAACATGTAATACACCTTTGTATGGCACAATAAATTCTTTGTGATTCGTAAATTTTCAGATCGATAAAAGCTTCTTTGTTTTTAACTGTTTTTGGTTATGTGACATCCCTTAAATTTCAAAAACACTTTATTTTAATATCTTAATACATTAAAGGGTACAAATTTAGATAAAGTTGTTTGTCAGATTAACGACTTTGGGATCGCATAAAACCTCTGAGAAATTCAAAAAGAAATAAAGTAGTCTTAACTTGTTTTATTTAATATAATGTATTAAGGGTTTAAGTTGAGATAGCTTAAACATAATTCCTTCGGCCACATTATGCCCATATTTATTTCAATCGCATAACGGGATTGCTGGTAATTTTATATTTTAAAGATTTCTATCGTACAATTAAAAGGCAACGGCGGGGGATTCCCGCAGTTAAATCAAAATACTCGGCCGGTATATATCAAATTTGGCAAGTCGAAGATAAAATTGTTCTTCGTTTACTCAAAGTTACATTGTTAAAATTTTTTGAATTACAGGATTTTTTTAGAAATAGAATTCGAAGTAGATAAAGCATTGATTTACCAGGTTTAAGTAACATTTAAGTAATGATTGATATAAAACTGCAAGCGATAAGTTAATTATTTATAATGCTTGTGCAACTTGTTTAAGTTAATTTTTAAGACTATTTATATACAGATATAAACCGTAGTTATAAACTTTAAAAAATCGTATAACTGAATTTTTTTTAATTTCAGTTCAATGACTGATTTATTTCCTTATAAAGTTTATTAGAAATTTTAAATCAATACTCACTCCCACATTAAATATTTAATTTTTAAATCCATGTTAGGAATTCTTTATCTTGCGATTTAGTTAAATGATAATAAGAACAATATGGTTTTATCTTATGAAATCGTGCGTGTGCGTTATGATTGAATATAACTTACGATTAGTTGTACCTTACTTAATGTAATGCAGATGAGAAATTAGATAAACTTTAACTTACAACTTAAAATTTGTAAATGATCTAGGTAATGTGATTAAATTATAATGAGATTTTAACTTAAATTACGTTCAATCTCGGCTATTTAAATCGAGTTTTGCATCATTAGGAACCATAATTTACCGTCATTAACTTGCAGCTTTCCGTAGTTCAAATTTATATACCTGATTTTAGTCCAGTAACCAGGTAGTTTTACCTGACAAATTTCTCTGGCAAAGGATTGAAAACTGATTCCTATGCAATTTTGGTCGTAGAATCCGAATTTGAGGTTTGCGAACAAAATTTTCTTGTGCCAAAGCGGCCATATTGAAAAAACGTTGCCAAATCACGTTTTTTTGCAAAAAACTCAAAATTTTAGGCAACCTATTGATTTTTCGAAAAAATGCAATGTATCATCAAAAAAAGTAGATAAAATTTCCTAGAAAATGACTTTTTGGTTGATTTCCTAGGACAAACATTAAAGCCGCAGGCGCCATTCGCGTTTCTGATGGCGTTTTTGCTGATTTTTCGAAAATTCAAATTTTATGATTTCTCGAGTGAAATAAAGGTTTCCATGCCGACGGCAACGGGTAAAAATATAGCCTCTGGTCAGCATGGAGTTTGAATTTTTTCAAATTTTCAATAAAAATTTGATTTTTTCGAAAAACCGGCCAAAACCCGAAAAGCGCCTGCGGCTTTAATTTTCGTCCTAGGAAATAAACCAAAAAGTCATTTTGTAGGAAATTTTATCTGCTTTTTGATTCATTTGATTCATTGTTTCGAAAAATCAATGTTTTACAAAAACATGAGATTTCGTGTTTTTTTTTTCAAAAAACTCAAAATTTTGGGCAACCTATTGATTTTTCGAAAAAATGAATCAAACGAATGAAAAAGTAGATCAAATTTCCTACAAAATGACTTCTTGGTCGATTTCCTAAGACGAAAATTAAAGCCGCAGGCGGCATTCGCGCTTTTACTGGTTTTTCGAAACCCCAGAACCCCCGGTTAGCACTTTTGACTATAATTTTGACAGTTAACTTTCAAAGTAACGCAAAAGTTGCTGCTCAACTCCGAGCAGTAAGGCACTTAAATAAATGTTTTTGTAAGCTTTAATAATCTCTAGCCAAAGGTTTAAATTTTCCCTTACTATTTTTCCTGGCGAAATTTGTAAAATTATAACTTCCCTATCTTCTCCGAGTATTCTCAAAGAGTGGCAATCTGCGATATGTACTGGAGGGTGTTCCACACCCCCCAGACCCCCCGGTTTATAATTTTAACTTTATATTTACCATAGCGCAAGACCACAGTGGTGGCTTGGTGTGATCGCTAGTTGAGTTATGAGCGGAAATTCTGGGTTCAAATCTCGGACTCGGCAGAATTTCTTAGCTCAGCCCTCTGGTGAACATCAAACTGTGGATCGAAATACTAATAAGATTCCTTAACATCTTAATGGAAAACGGGGTACAATAAGCCTAGAGCTTCAGTACAAAGTGAGCCTTGAACCACTACCCGTGCAGCTAATACGAATACCATAGCGCAGGATTTCCACTCCTTTAGAATACTTGGAGAAGATGGGGAATTATAATTTTACAAATTTCGCCAGGAAAAATCGGGAAATTTGAATTTTTAAGCAAAAGTGAGAGAAATTTAAATCTTTGGCTATAGAATATTAAAGCTTAGAAAAACATTTATTTAAGGGCTTTACGACTCAGAGTTTAGCAGCAACATTTGCGTTAAGTGTAAACCGGGGGTCTGGGGTTCACCTTCCAGAACATATACTAAAATTCCCACTCTTCTAGAATACCTACAGAAGACAGAATAATTATATCAATTTCGTCAGATAATGCTGAAAACTTAATTGTTTTTGAGCAAAAGTGAGGGAAATTAAAACGTTCGGCTAAAGAAAATTAGAATTTCGCGATAAATCGCGAATAATCAAAGAAAACCAAAGTTTTTATTATTTGGGGGTGAAATATGTAGAAAACATTAAGCAAAAAAACGCAAAATTCGATCATTTTTAATGATTTTTTTATAATTTCAGTGGACAAATCTTCTCCCAAATCAACTTTCTTCCTACAAATTATTTAACCTTTTACCTCGGTAAAAAAATAATAAAATAGTGGGGAGGGGGTGAGTGATGGGTGAAAACGGAGGTTATATTCGGATTCAGGAAGTTAATTTACAAAAGAATCAGGAGGAATGGTATCAGGGATCGAAAAAAATTTTTATTTGCATTATCATTAATTTTTATTTTTTTATTTGTATATTTTTATGCATTATCGTTATCATTAGGGGACGTTCATTAATTACGTGAGAGAACTCTCAATTGCGAGAGAACTGGGTTAAATTAAGTAAAATAAACAATTTCACGTAAAATTAGAAGGGGGGAGAGGGGGTGAAACCAAATCTTACAATATCTCACCAGGGGGAGAGGGGGTTGATACTTTTGATCATTTGCTAGGAAATCATTTGCCGTGGAACCAATTTTAATTTCACATTTATTTATTTGATATTTTGAAAGTATTTTGAATTTTCTGGGTTTTCCGCCAACTGATTGAGGTGGCAACAATTCGGTGGGAAAACCGGGTATCTTGCCGCCGAGATTTTGTGTTCTGCATTCATGATTTCGATTTTTTGAATTTGAGTTATGATTTTTGTAAATAAAGTCCCACTTGCCGATGAAAAATTCGAAAAAATGCCATCAGGGACATCCTCATGCTATTATCATTCGCGGTGCTGTTAGTTATAAGGATCAACCTCAGATCAGAGTTAACTGATGGAATTCCTAGGGGTTAACTCTGGCTTTGGCCATCCTGATTGGTTCAACAAATGAATTCACCCTGATGGGTTAACTTTCACCTGGAGTTTGTACTACTGGCTCCTACTAACCATTGCATGGTATGAAATTTGATCAGGTCTAAAATATGGTAAAAAAATTTAAAATTTGCTCATTGCATCGCATATTGGCTCAGAATTTGCTAAAACTGATCAAATATTTTAAATTTTCAAGAGGTAATTCGTCTAGAGTGCACGTCTCTCGGAAGAAGACGCTCTCGGATGACAAATACAGATACCTTGCTGAAAGAGAAGACGTATGTGTATAGTAATCTACAACTGGGGGCTCTTTAAGGACAATCTAGCGCAGGTACCGGCAGACAGTCCACTCAAGCCGAAAACTCCAGTGAAATTAAAACCGAAGAATGACATGGTCACATCAGTTGTATTAAAAGCATACAGCCCTCATAACTCAAAACGCCGTATTTACATGGGCAGATACGGCGTTTTCCGTTATGAAGATAGCATATCTGACCCCAAAAGGGACTATAAAGGAACTACTAAGTAAACAACATCCGGAGGGATCTTCCGGGACTAAGGCAATCGTGGATGTTCATTGGTGGGCCTTCTAACGACAAAAGAAAATACGAAATCCTCAAGCTGAGTAGACGGCAAGACTACTTACAGGACACTGGGGTCTGAATACACACCTCAATATTATTGAGGTTGTAGAGGATCCCACATGTAAGACGCGTGAGAAGAAAGAAGAAACTTAACACCGCATACTATGTGTATGTCTACAATAGAACTTCAGTGCAAGTGATTAGAACTGCAGTTTCCAGCTTTCTAATCTACTGACGTGCCGATTCATTTAATTTTTTATTCGGGAAATGTTTGCATAATTCCATTACCGAACATAAAATATTTCCAAAGGAAACATTGCATGGTTTACGGTAAAGTAAAAATACAATGGCTCATAAATAAAAAGATAACTTGATTAAATATTTTTATATTGAATTATTATATTAATTATAATAATAAAAAAAATACATTTTTTAAACTAATCCTTGAATCTAACAAAATGAGGACTTGAAAATCTGCTTGAGGCTGCAAGTATAGGCCTCCTCCGCAAAATTTTGCTTATCATAATCAAAATCTATTAACCATTAATTTTCGAATAGAAAAACAATTAACTAATTTAAAAAAAAATTCATTTCATTCAATTAAGTGTTACACATGTTTCGTAACACTTCAAAATGATTCTTTGTGGGTGTTTCATTAAAATAATGTGATTGTGAAATAATTTTTGGAAATGTAAATTAATTTAGGCACAGAAAATATAAAATATTGTTTAATTACAAAAATGATGCTGTACAATAAAATTGTTTTATTTAAAAGATTTAAAATTATTTTATTTTCGAGTTAAAGTAATAAATTATTTCCAAAAAACGCTCACATTCTAATAACTCAACACGTAGCTAAACTGCATCTTTAACACGAATATCAGATTATTCATCAAATGAATTGAATAAATAAACCACATGATATTTTTTTATGGTAGATATAATATATATTTTAAATATTTAGATAGAATTACTTTACGGCTCTAAAATATTATACCGTATGGATTTATAACTGGAAAATCTTAATTTTGGGGAACATAAACCAAGACTGAAAAATAGTTCAATATATTTATCCTAAGTTATTCTTACTTTTTAATAATTCATCAATTTATTACATTTACATAATTTGTGAGACCAACTAAAATAATAACCTTTACCTTATATGGACCATGAAGTATCTGATAAAATGAATAAGATAGCCTTAGATCATTTATTAGTTGAAAATTAAATTCTAATTAGTTTTTTGTTTAAATCAATTTACCATTCAAATTAGAAAGAATAATTGTATATGTGTAATACATACGGAAACAGTAATAAAATTGTCAGTAAATTTACGGTGCATCCCCGAAAATCCCAAATCAATTTTTTCCTGAATCCTAGTTGAAGTTTTAAATAGGTACTGAATTATTTTTAATAAAAATTTTGATAAAAAAACTTTTGACCATTGAATATCTGAAAACCTTATTAGTACTGGAGTTTGAATTATCGAAAGTTGTTCATGACGTGTTTTAAGTGTATAATAAACCTATATTGATTAAATTACCAAAGTAGTTAAAAATTATATAAACGTAATTCACCAACCCTCGAAAAAAAGTTCCTTATCAGTAAATTAAATGTTCTGATTAACAAATAATCGAATTTGTACTATGCGATAATTTTAAATTATTATTATATTTCTGTAAAACAAAACCAAAATTTAAAGTATTTATGGTAGATCCATAGATCACACGCTCGGATACCTGTTCAAATTCAAAACTTTTGGAATTTTACCAATTTTTTCTTGACCGATATTATAAACTTTTTTTTTTAAATATTAATAAATCACGAATTATTAATAATACAACACAATCAAATTTAAGATTTTGATATTTACAACATTTCCAAAGAATTTCCAAGTGCGTAGAATATTTTTTATTCACATTCAGATCTATCGATCGGAAAGTAATCACTTTCCAACCTGCTGGAAAAAATTTCTTTTTAATAAAATTATTAATTATTTACTTTTAATGTGTTATTTACTAATTGATTGAGAATAAAATACCTGTGTCCAGCGCTACGCACCTCAAATTTAGCGCAATTAGCGATAGGGTGTAATGAAGCACTTTCCACCTCTGTACGTAATATGCTATTATTTCTATTACGTTAAGTAATTCCAAAACACATTTAACCTTGAGAGATACATACATAAATATTAATTCTTTGAACCTAGAACTTTCGACAAAACTTTATCGATGTTATAATTTACTATAATTTTTAATTGAATTTGGAGGTATATAATGGGTAATTTTCCAATTACTATATGCAAATAATACTCCTGTATATTGAACGCCTTATTACCACAAATGAGAATACAAAATTACATTTTCTTATCGCATATCGGTCGTTTACCTTAGCTTGTGAAGGTTAATAATTATCTATGTAGCGTTAGTGCAATTGGTAAAATTAATTATCAACTTTAAATCAGTTAAGCACACTAAAGCATTATTTACAAATTTTCCGAATTGTTTTTCTCGACAATGTTAATATACAATTATTTCAGAACAAATTACGTAAATTTTTTGCATTTCTTTTCTTTTTCCAAATACGCAATTAATGTTTTGTATTCATATCTTTAGTTATTTGTTTATTTATTTAATTGCTCATTTATCTCAGTGCAATGCCAACATTATAATTTATCTAAAAAAATTAATTAAATCCAAATTAAATTTTTAATAATAAAAATGTTTTATTATTTTTAATTCGAAAGCCCCCCTCCCCAGGCAATATTCAATTTTTCTTATGAAAAATTTAATTTTAAAGCCTAAAGCCTAAATCTGGACAAAATAGATCAAAATATATTTTTGGGCCAAAATGTTTTATTAGGTTTTTCATCCTTTTTTGATCTCCGACGTTCTTTAAGTAGCCAGAAGGCCACTAGTTAGATGCTGTTCAAACCCTGCTTTGAATAGCTGGAAAAAACACAGAAAGAAATTTGTGTTACTAATCTACACAATTGTGTAGAAAAATTACACAATTGTGTAGATTACTAACTCACATTTCTCTCTCTCTTTTAATTTTTCCTTCGTTTACTTTAGATGCATTACAGCTAGTGAATGCAGACATTGAATACTCTCCTTAGGTCAATCCGACAAAGACACAGCTTGTTCTGTTTATCAATTAAAGGAAGCCACAGTGCATGTCAATGCCTAATTTAATGGGAACTACTCTGAAACTAGCGGATAAAGCAGGGCCTATTTTCAATTGGGTTGGGCGCTAGGCTCTAGCAAATTTTCGGGCCCCCGATATTCGAGAGTAACTAATAGCATTGAAGCTCCAATTTTTGGGTTATTTTATCAGAATTTAATTTTTATTTTTTGTTTTTATGTTCTCTTTTCGGGCCCCTCCGGCCATGGGCCCTAGGCACGTGCCGAATGCATCTAATAGTAAAATAGCCCCTGGTCGCAGACGACTATAAGGAAATACTTCCATAAGAAAGCATGAAAGATATGATTCCTTAGGTGGGGATGGAACTCTGCGACTGAAGTCGCAGTACTGCTCTCCATGCTTTCTTTTGCGGGTGTTATCTTAAATCGCTTGCAACGATCGCACATAAGAAATCATGGAGAGCAACCACTGCGACTTCAGTCGCAGAGTCCCAGTTGCAGCTAAGGATTCATATTTTTATCTGGGCGAAAGTATTTGCACCAACACTAAGAACTAGTTAAACTTTAGATAAAAGTTAATCCAGGATCAACTGATGTGAATCCAATCAGAATGGCCAAAGCTAGAGTTAACCTTTGGTATTCCATGGATTTTCAAATTGATTCGATACCACGAAACAGCACAGATGACTTGCTTAAGGTGTGATTCCTTAGCTGCGATTAGGGCTCTACACTTCAGTCGCAGTGACAGCTATTCATGCTTTCTTATAAGACTATTACCTTAGAGTAGCCTACACAGATCGCATTCTAAGGAAACACACTCCCATAAGAAAGAATGAACATCAGCCACTGCGACTTCAGTCGCAGAACCCCAGCCGCAGCTAAGGAGTCATATCTTTAGCTGGGCAAAAATATCTGCACCACAAAAAACGACTAGTTAAACTTTACATAAAAGTTAATCCAAGGTCAACTGATGTAAATCCAATCAGAGTGGCCAAAGCTAGAGTTAACCTTTGGTATTCCAGGGGTATTCGATTCGATACAACGAAAAAGCACAGATGACTATCTTAAGATGTGATTTCTTAGCTTCGGCTGGGGCTCTGCGGCTGCAGTCGCAGTGGTTGTTCTCCATGATTGATATAAAAGCAAGTAAGATGTGACTCCTTAGCTGCAGTTGGGGCTCTGCGACTGCAGTCGCAGTGACTGCGCTCCATGCTTTCTTATAAGGGTACGGTTATGTTGGAGCTGTGATAACTGATAAAGCAAAGAAATTGTTTAGCTCTAATCGCTGTTCTACGAATTAACATTGACTTTCGCGCTGCTTCAACATAAACGGTCCTATAAGAATCAATGCATTACAAAGCACTGCTTCGCGAGAATCACTGCAACCATCTCTGCTTACAGCTCCAACATAAACGTACCCTAAGACTGTTACCTTAGAGTCGCCTGCAAAGATCTCATTCTAAGGAAACACATCCATAATAAAGCATGGAGATCAGCTTCTACGACTTCAGTCGCAGAGCCCCAACCGCAGCTAAGTAAACGTATCTTTAGCTGGGCGAAATTATCTGCACCAACACTACTTTCAAAGCAATCAGAGTGGCCAAAGCTGGAGTTAACTTTGGGAATTTCATCGGTTAACTCTGACCTGAGATTGATCTGTAATACAACTCGCCCCAATGCCAATGGCATACTAATAGCATCAAAGGTTCAATTTTTGGATTATGTTATCAGTATTTGATTTTTATTTTACGATTTTATATTTTTCTTTTCGGGCCTCTCTGTCCATTGGGCCCTAGGCACGTGCCTAATGCGCCTAATGGTAAAATAGGCCTTGGGATAAAGTCAAGTATACTTGACAAAGAGCTAAACCAGAAAGAACACTTGAAAACCAAAATCAGCAATACAGAGATAGCTTCCTGGCCTTAAGATCATATTTTGGTTCTACACTGCAGTTGTCAAGCCTACACTTTGGTACGGTTCATTTGTCCAAAACCAAATAAATAACAAGGAATCAGAGACTAATCTATCTGACTGTACACTGCGGCATTGGAAACTCTTCTCTGCTACCCTTAGGCTGCGCAGCTGGGAGCTGTAGAACCACGGGCGAGGAACTGTAGGTCATATGCAGATTTTAGAGAATTAGGAAAGTCCTAACTGAAAATTTTTAGTTAGTAACATTTCCATGGTATGTCCAATGTCCATGCCCATATGCATCTAATGTGCATATTAAGCAGTCTTAATTTTCCCATATGCGTCGTGAATTCGCTAGCAAAAGTTGTCCTATGTTCTAAAAGTCCTTTTCCTTCAAAGTACTGAAATATCAGTTATAGGACTTTTAGCTAGCTGCGACAGAGTACTTCTATTGCATCTTGAGCCTCACAAAATTTCATCTAAATACATATTTAACAGGAAATGCAATATCCTGTAGATTCCAATTATGACATATGTCAGCTCAGGAACAGGAAAACATGATGATACAGCTGGTCAAGTACAAATGGGTTTTCCGAACGGAGCTTACGGGCATACTGCACTGCGCAAAACAGTCCAGGATAAATGTATCTGTGACAAAAACATTCAGATATTTACCAATAGTAGAGTGGCATTTGTGGCACTCAAAGTCACAAGGTCACATCTGGTAAATGTCATTTTCCTTTCGAGGGTGAAAGAGCACCAAGGCAATGAAAGCAAGAAACGATTCCTACAGCCTTCCCTGCGGTCAGGAGCCGATGATTGCACCAGCTGTCAAAACGATTCACATTCTTCTAAAATAACACGTACCCTGCTGCACTGCTGCATTCCAGCAGATGGGAAAAAGAAACTGAATGCAGACAAGCAAGGGCAGCGATAGAAACACCTTCTGGTCAACATTCCAAATATTACTTGAAGCTGTCCAAATATCTTAACATACTGGGACTTTTGGACAGAACTTGGTATCGTGGTTGCCAGCGATTGACTAAGGAGACACATCTCATTTTAAAGTAATGTCAAAACTCAAGTCTTGATCTTGTTTTTATCAAACTACTTGTTTAGCGTCAATGAAAGCTTTGGATGCGCCTTCGCCATAGGATTAGAAGTGGGACCAGGAATAGTGGGTCTACGTTGTAGACCAGGCAATTTGGAAGAGTATCGAAGAAATGGATTAGAAGAGTGCTTTGTGAAATGAATGCTGTATAAATAACGATTGAAATGAAAAACTGCTATTTTGAGCAACTACTAGTACTTCAAGACCTGGCCAAGATTTTTATGGGCAGTTATATAAAGTTGAAGTGTTTTTTGTTTGTAGCGTAAAAAGTATCGAATTTGCATTGCAAATGGAGAGTTAGGCGCCCAAAATAGTTCTTCCAAAATTAAAAAGTTACTAATTATTCCAATGTCGGAACATTTTTGAACGATGAATATGAGTAGCTCTAAAAGTGTTGATTTAGTTATCGGAAACTTGCATTTAAATAATTCTTCACCTCACTGCCAATATTATTATGGTAACGCGTGTTGTGTCACCGAATTTATGTCCTTGTGCCAAGAATTTATTTTGTATCTTTACTTAGTTTCCTTAGAATTTTCGAGGTGAAAAAGAAATTAAATGTTCTATTTGAAATTACTTCAGCTTAGTTTTAGCCTAATTATCTCTATGCTTTTCTATAATTGGCCTATTACGGAAGTAACTTAAATATTCATGGATTCATGGATTTGTTTGGTCATAACTCATAAGTTTACTTAATTTTTATCTCAGGCTTATGAAAACTAATTCTATCAATAAGTTCCGTTAAAACAAGATTGCACTTCTCACAAAGTCAAATATTTGTTTGTTTCCAGTTTTTGCTACCATTTCAATTCTGAGAATCTCAATGCTTTTCGTCTACACGAACGGGGCAGGCACCACCATTTTTGTCTTTGTTCGATTGATCATCTGATTATTCTAACCACGATCTGGTTAACTGTATTATTATAGATGCGATAAATGGTGATGCAAAAGCTATAAATTATCTGCTTCACTTTGGTAAACCCGAACGCTACCGCAGACTCCCAAATTTTCTTCAACTCCGTTTCCAATTTTATCCGAAACTCCAAATGATTTGGAGTCTTTCCGATTCATTAATTATTATTTTAAATTTTCTTGTAAACTAATTTTTTTGCTGAGTGTTATCTTACAGATATTGTGTTGTTTCAATGAAAACATTCAATTTTGTAGAAAAATTTGATTCAGATAACACAGGATATCAATTTAGAACATAAACAATTTCTCGTTTCTTATTTTAATAAAACAAATAAGTTTATTGCTTCTTTACAATGTTGTAGAATTACATTTATTACTGCAATGATTTTAATTAATTAAAAAAAAATTAAAATTTCAAGTAAAATAAGTTACTTGTAGGGTATAGATGTTACGTATTTTAATTCATCATTCAAAGACCCGTAACGTAATTATAAAAATTGCTACGTAGCGTAAACTTGTTCTGGCTGAATTTTAGCGATGTCATAGAATGATTAAAATGTTCGCTTAGTTAGTGTCTGTCTGGTTTTTTAATGCGAGTTTTATGTTTTTGTTAACGAACTTTGGAAATTATCAAAGTGTTAATTTGTACATCACCTAATCAAATCACGTATCTTGGTGAAACTAGCAGTTAGCGAAAGAAACGATTCAATCTGTCCAACTATGAAATTAACTTAATCAATCACCACCTAAATCATTTCCTTATTAAAACGCTCCGAGTGCGAATATAATTTTTACATAATTAAAATAGCGCATCAGTTAATAGTGTCATCGGTGCCACAGTGCCTTAGTAGAAATCAAATCAAATTGGAAAGCGGTCCGGCCAGTCGATGATCAAGATTACCACCCACGTATCAATTGAAAGTCCCAATGAAGTTTGTGTTCGTGATTTTAACACGATTAGACGGTTTATCAATGGTCGATCTCCCAATGGAGCTTAATTCGATACTCCCAAAATTTTCACATTTCACACAATTTTCCAAACTTATAATATTATTAAAACGCCGGAAGCTATTAACACAAAAACTGTTAAAATAAATATGTGTTAACATAAAAAAGAAACTAATGATGATCTCACAGCTACTACAACAAATTACGGCGGAAATAATTCTTAACATATTATATTATCAAAATGTGGGCAATCAAAAAAATTTCGGCGAACTAACCAATTAAATTATTTTTGAATTTTTTATTCCACCTTGTATAAATGCAATGAGTTATGTTTTAACAGTGGCGGCTCAGTCTGTTATAATAGGAGGGCGAAGATTATAAATCTGGGATTAAAATCTACAATAAAAAATTATTATTAAGGCCCTGATTTATCATTTAAACGAGGAATTATCTTGGTAGGTGGCGTTACAAGCAGGTGAGTGACTCGTGAGCAAAGCTGTTAACGGGGACCCTGCTTTTATAAAAGACAAAAAAAATGTATACAGGACTCGAAATTCCGACGATTTCCATGCAATTCCAGTGATTTCCAAAGAATTCCTTCCAAACAAGAGCGAATATAGAGGCGAGTAACCAGTGACGGCGCCAGGATTTTTGAAATGGGTGGGCACAAATCGGGCCCAATATATTTGCCGTGGGCAGAAGCACAGAAAATTTATAATTAAACTCAAAAAAATACATTATTGAAATAAGCACATACAAAATTTGGGTCAGCTCTTGAGTGGGCACTCCAATGAATAGGGTGGAAACTGCCTACCCTGGCCTACCTTTGGCGCCGCAGATTACTGCGAGTAACTACCCCCTCCCTATTTAATTTTATTAAATATTTTTTTAAATATATAGAAGAATTTTTTTATTTTTCAATTTTCTGAGATTGTCTAGATTTCCTAAATTATTCTAGAATTTTCTATGATTCCCCACTTCACAAGATTTTTCGGATATTTTTCTAAGATTTTCTAGAATTTTCTATTTCCTCTAATTTTTCCATTCGTTTTTTACTATTAAGTGGAAAAATGATGGAAAAATGTCATATGCAAAACTGAAGGGAAAGAGGGAAGGGAAATATTATAGACTATCTTTTTTTGCTTTTCCAGTTTTTGAGATTTCATTGGCTTTAAAATTTTCTCGAGTTTCCTAAGATTTTCTTGAAGTTCCTATGGATTTCTTGTGATTTTCTATGGATTTCTTGAGATTTTCTATGGATTTCTTGAGATTTTCTATATTTCTACAAATTTTCTAAGAATCTGTTTCTTGAGATGTCTTGGAATTTTCCAGAATTTCTTCAGATTTCCATTCACTAGTACACACAATCTTTCCGGCGATTTCCCCTTAGTTTTGTACTAACTGGAAAACCGAAGGGAAAATCGTGATATACAAAAGTGAAATGAAATCCAAGCAAATTTTAGTGAAATTCTATGAAATCTTAGTAAACTTAAGAATGCTATTTTCTTCTCAAGGAAATCTTGGGAAATTTAGGAAATCTTTAGAATACCATCATAGATTAATTCTTTTATTTTCTTTTTTAATTTTCTGAGATTTCCTTGGCCATTGGCTCTCCTAAGATTTTCTAGAATATTGAAATTTCCCCTTTTCTAAGATTGCCTGGCAAAGGCAGATACAACAGCATATCAACCCCCACCCATGAGCGTTAAAAAAATAACAAACTTTACTACGATTTGTTTTGTTGAAATTTAAAATATACCCATTAAACTATTAATATTAAAATATTAGAAATATAAATATTAAAATAAAATATTTTTATTAAAATACATAATAATATATTTATTCCCCCATACAATGACTTCATAATTTTGAGAATTTTGCACAAAATTGTGTGCGAAAATGTCTATCCCTGGTGCGCATGAAGGGATTAACGAGATAGTCATCCCAAAGAACTTTGGGAAAGAAAAGTAAAATAACAAACAAAATAACATTTAAAATGTAAATGTAAAATATGAAATGCAAAAATAACTTTTCCTAAAAATAGTTTTCGTTCATTTTTTTGTTAATTTAATTAATAATTAATTTTTTGACCTAAATTACAATTTATTAAATAAATCAGAATTTAAAATTCGCTCAAGACTTAAATATTTAAATAACAAAATATTAATTGTATGTTATTTAATATATTGATTAGTTACAAATGGGATCCGGGCGCCCTAGGCCCCCCCACGCAAATACACCACTGATTATTCCCTATATAACAATTACAGAATTCCCACTTTTTTGGAAAATCTGGAAAAGTCATGTAAAATTTAAGATTTCTCTAATTTTGTCAGGGAATTTCTCATTTTTAGTGCCAAGTCAAGGAAATTAAATTTTCAGTAGAGGTAAACAATTTAATTTAAAAGTTTTTTTAAATTTTAAAATGAATTTGTTCTTAAATTTTAATGTTAAATTTATTATTACTTCCTTGTAAAAAGTATATAAGCTTGGAATCGAAAAGTAAAATCAAAAATTTGATTTTGACAAAAAAAATAAAAAACTGGGGGGTATTCTATACTCCCCCAGACACCCCGGTTTGAACACCCAAAGGTGTGTGTGTGTACGTTGTGTGATTTACCTTCAATAAAAAATTTTTTATTCTCTTAGAACGAATATATCTACACATCGTTTGTAATACAAACAAAAAGTTTTAGTGCATGTTTATATATCATATGTTTATGCGTCGTGAAAATTATCACCGGGGGGTCTGGGGGGTGTGGAACACCCCACAGAATATATTAAAATTCCTGGTACGGAAGTCACAATTACTGGTGACCGACACACACACAGAAATTTTTTTTGTGTTTTGAAGTAAATTTTACTAAATTTGAAGTAAAATTTACTAAATTTGTAGTAAAATTTACTAAATTTGAAGTAAAATTTACTAAATTTGATATAAAATTTACTCTAATTGATGTAATATTTACTTCAAAATTATTGGGAGGATTGTTTTTTTTGAGATTTTTATTAAGGTTGAAAAGGTCACAGTACAACTAGGGACCCTTTTAGCCAAGCGCCGGCGTGCGTTGTACCCACCGCATCCCGGTAGTTCCGCCCCTGCGTAACTATACATTTCCGAATTGATTCGATTTCATTGGCTGCTGTAAAACAAAGCAATGTTTGCACAGGGCGCGAGTTTTGAAACTATTCAAGTTATTTTGAAACAAAACGTCACTTACATAATTTTATATTTGAAGAATTGTTGAAATAATAAACAATCGTTTATTTTAAAAATGTTATCGTTTGTGATAATTTTTGTTTAAAAAATCTTCTCTAAAATGTATGGCAACTACTGATTTATTAAAAGTCGCCGGTTGGCCGCATCCGATATTTTCCTCTCTGATAATTTTATCTATAACAATAATTTATAAAAAGAATTGCATTCATTTTCCACATTTATCAACTTTTGACCTAAATAAGCATGAGAACGGAGGCGATCGTTTCGTATTCAGGAACTTGAAATATTTCAGATCAAACGTACCGTAGAATTGTTACATGATTTCTATACTAAATAACAATTTACTTTTACATATTTAAGGTGACTAATGATTAAACATAAAAATACCTACACATGTAATTATAAAATTAATTAGATAATTTTAATTATACTTTTCAATAAAAATATTTAATTAAACGCACATAAGTTTGGTTTTTTCAAAACTTTTTGTTTAATTAATTATATAAAAAAGTAATACCAATAATAAATAAACAATTACCTAATCGTTTGTTGCCAAAATCCTCGGACAGGATAATCTTATTTTTATTTTATTTTGATTATATCATTATATTATATTATTCTCAGCGCAGGTAGCGTGAGAGGCTACTATATTCTCTTGAACTGAATATGAATTCAGCCAATGTTGAACTTGAACTTGATGAATGTCGTGCACTTGTACGAAAACAAATATTTTATTTAAACAAACATTATGAAAGTACTTCTTCATATTATGAAGTTTTTTGAACATAAACAATAACACTTACTTAATAGCAATTTGCGATTAATTACCTTTAAATATTAAAAATATCCAGAGGCGGCTCTACCATCAGGTAAACTAGTGCTTAGGGGTAGTGGTGTTGCAAAATAAAATAATTATTTTTGGCTCGCTAAAACTGACCATTTTAAAATTGCCAAATACATTAGTATTCAAGTATCACTGTTTTAGTCTTAATGCATCTAACCGAGAACAGCAGGCCCGATACATAATGATACCGCGTGAAACCTACGGAGACGCCTCTACACACGATGAGATGTGTCTCAAGAGACAGTATCACGATACTTTCCTTAGATAGTGGATCTCAGAGCGTGTAGCACGTTTTATCAAGATAAAAGCGGTTTTATTCAATATTCATTAAAATGAAATCGCAGGTATTTGCGGAAATTAAAGAAATATGGATCAACATCAATCAAAAATAAAATTTTATGCTGTTTGTTTATACACAGAAATCACCAAAAATACTCGGAGGATTATTTATCGTTCGTTATCAAAAGCGTCACAACTCAAAAAATGTTTATAAATACGTTTAAATTAATTTTTTCTAGATCAAATGATGCTGACTTGCCACTAAAGAAAAAATTGCAAAAATTTTCTCCAGGGGAGGGGATTTCCAAAAATGACAGGCTCAATCTCAAAATTTTTATAGTTAAAAAAAAATATAGGTAACCACTTGAAAAAAAAGTAGACTATTGCCTGACAATAAAGCTGATGTTGATAAAAATAAAAATTAAGGCTCTTTTGTAATATTGGTACAATTATTTATGTAATTTTATAGAAGTAGTTTGGATTCAGTGCCACTTTTACCATAACTGAGAGTAATATACAGCTTGGCACTGCTACAATACCACATTTATTTGTGACTTTTGTAAAGACGAAATAAGTAAACTTAAAATAGATACTTTTTTGCGTTTTAAATGTAAATTTAAAGTTTTGTATCTCACTTGTTTTTTTTTTCACTGATGTGTTTGTTTTAGTTTAGTTTATTAGTTTGAATGAATACTTTATTCAAGTTGGTTAGTTGATAAACTGGCCAATTTCAAGTGGCTAACATAGCAAATGTTCTTCTGGTAATAAAAAATAATAGCCAATAACTTAGCTACTTTATAAGCTACTGAAATTCCTGACTGATTACTGAAATAACCAAAATTCAATCTTATTAGTTGATTAGCCTTATAAAAATTTCAGAAAGGTTTCCTGTTCTACTAACCTAATAATAAACAAAAGTCAGTAAGAATTTCTTATTCCTATAAATTATGATAGTTTTTAACCAAAATTGATTAATTTACAATTTAATAATTTTTATTATTGGGTTACCGTGAATTTTTTCGAATTTAACCACAAATTTACATAGTTACTAGCCAACAGAGGCCCAACTAAATGTAATATTTTGGAGAGCTAAAACAACTGCTACTACTGTTTTTTGCTCCTCCTCTTCTTTATAAAAGGTTTTCCCGCAAACCTGGGGTCAATTCAAATTAATTTTGGGAGAGCTAATTTTGATTTTGGGAGAGCTAAACCCTCTCTCCCCTAGTTGCGTCTATAGTCTATTGTTTAGCTTATTTTAGCCAAGCGCTTGACTAGTTCATAAACTAACCAAATAGCAGTAGACTCTGTTCCTGGAAACAGGAAATTCCTAAAATTTCCTAATTTTATGTTTCCTTATTTCTGGTTGTTTTGTCATTCTACTAGGTATCTCGTTGTTTGTCGGATGTTCCATCCGTGATACTTTCAATATTCTCCGATAAAGCCACATTTCGAAACCCGAAACTTCTTGGTCCAGGACTTGATCTCCAAGAAAACGTCAGCAACATTCAGTCGACCTCAAGATATCAATAGCTGATGACTAGATCTACGATATGGCAGTTTACCATCAGTGATAATTGGAGAATTTCCAATAACTACAAACTTAGTTTTCTTTGGATTTAGGTCTAATCCATATTGTAATTTGGGACTTGATTCTGTTATTACCATTAATGTTTAACCGTTGACACTCATTCTAGTAGGGTGCTAACCTTGCTAGCTGCAAAGCTAGCATAGCTCTTAATAAAACTTAAACTTGAAATGACAGTAGTGTAGTCGGCGCAACCAGACATTGAACCACGGTTTACCGTTTTGTAGCCTGTCCGCACTAATTTCTGTTATGCTCCTGCATATTCCCACTGCGTCATATGACGCTCCTCTCTTTTAGCAATTTTAAAAGTTGCCCACCGTGCCGCCCGTTTGAGCTTATAATAAACAGAAAAATGTGAAAATAATAAAATATACTTTGGCTTTGAGATTATAGTTGCATTTAACAGGGCCTATTTTTAACTGAGTTGGGCCCTAGGCTCTAGCAAATTTTCGGGCCCCTTATATTGGAATGTAACTAATAGCATCGAAGGCCCAAGTTTTGGGTTATTTTATCAGTATTTGATTTTTATTTTACCATTTTATGTTCTCTCTTTTCGGGTCCCTCCGGCTATTGAGCCCTAGGCACGTGGTTAATACGCCTAATGGTAAAATAGGCCCTAGCATTTAATGGTCTTAGCCCTCCTGTTATATCTGCCCATGAAGAACAACCAGTCATGACTTTATGATTTTAAGGATATTCTCGAAGAGCAAATAATCCAAAATATTTGTGTGCGCATGGCTTGAATTTCTTTGGAAATTATCCAAAAGTCGTTGGAAGGAAAAAGCTCTTCTGTATCTAAAAGAATTTGATGAAGTTTTTTTGAACTTTTGAAACTTTGATTTTGGAAAATCAAAGTCAATGAAATTTATTAAATAATTATTGGTATTTTTTGGAATTCCTAGTCTGGATGACCGGAAAATTGGCCTTCGGGACTATTGGCTTTCGGAATTATTTGCCATCGGGACTATTAGCCTCGCAACAATTGGCCTTGCGACATTTGGCCTTTGGAACCATTGGCCTGACGGCAATTGGTCTTCAGGACAGTTGATCTTTGCGATTACTGACTTCACGACGGAGGTTTCAGAATGCAAGTTTTTGGAACATTTGAAAATGTTTGGAATGCCTCCCGAGATTAATTCTGTATTTTTACTTTTCAAGTATTTTCACCAAATAAAAAGTGAAAATATAAAATAAATAGTTACAGCAAGGGCGGGAGCATTTCAATTCCAAAAGCCAATTCACTGAAACTAGCTTTCCGAAACGTCAGTGGTGAGGTAAAGATCATTAGCCTCACACAAGGCCAACAGTCCCGAAGGCAAATAGTCCAAAAGGCCAATAGTCCCGAAAGGGACCGAAGCCAATAGCCCCGAAGGCCAATTGCCGCGACGCCAATAGTCTCGAAGGTGAATAATCACGAAGGTCAATAGTCCTAAAGGCCAATTGTTGCTAGGGCCAGTTGTCGGGGGCCAACTGTTCTACAATCCGAGTCTGGCGTACAGTGATTTTTAAGAATATTTAGCCTTTTTTCAGCTCGAATCTGATGTAGCGAACTGAAAAGCAGTTTACCCAATCCCTAGATTAATCCCCAGAGTGAGTATTTATATGTTCGGAATATGGAATATCACCGGTACACAAAAATCGTATTCAAAAGAGAAACTCTTGCTGTCAGTATTTCAAGTCAATAAGAAGATTTTCTTAGCGTTTCGGTCCATCCAAAATCAAGTTCATACAATTGATAAATTTAATAGTACCCACACCTCCGCTGCGTACTGCAACGATCTACAAATGCATTTAGTTTTAAAAGAGTGAAAAGTTTTTAATTAATAAAATCGAGTACATACATGGGTGAAAAATTACCTTTTGTGAATCCGGGGGGTCTGGGGGGTATGGGGGAATACCCCCCAGTTCATCAGAAATTGTACGGATTTGATTTTGCATGAAGCAAAAGACAAACTATTAAAGTGAAGATGCTGATTTTATGTAAAAACCACTTGAAAAAAATTAGTTTGCTACTTAGTGGCAGGAGAGGACTAAAAATATTTGAACAAGATAATAATATAGTAAATATTCTTGAAAAATTCTTATCTTATATTAGCTCAAGTTTCAAACTTGCCATTGACACAGTAGCTACTGATCTTCACATTGAAAAAATCATCACAATAGTCAGTTTTGCAGATCACCCAGAATTTTGGCTTAGGCCCAAGGTCGATACTGCACCTTTACTTGAAATTCTAATGATAACCAAGGTGATCTTTAGAAACGAGGAAATTTTCTATTGAGGATTTTCAAAACAAAAAAGGAACAGCAAAGATAAAAATCGGTTTCCGCACATACATACTTTGTGCAGCATACACAACAGCATTAGAATGAGGAACCATGAAATTTTAGAGGTTGGATTGAAAAAATCAGAAGTCAAACAAGTTTATTCTGAGAATAATTGCGTGAACTTTAAAACATCATTTGCAGATGTTGATGTAGTAACTAAATTGGTTGTCAGTTAATGGGAAAAAAAATATACAAACGACTTGAAGTTGTCTCTGTGAAGTAGTAGCAAAAATTTTAAAATGCATTAATGAAAGTGAAACAAATGATTGCATGAGCTACAATTGGTTTACCAATATCAACTATAAATAATATAAAAGCAACAAACAGTAGCATAATCTTTTGATAATAGCACGTGCTAATAGTAACCAGCCACAATATTATACTCATACCCATACTATGAATGGCAAACTCTCACGCCTACTGCATACGTACACACTCATATATGTAGATGATATAATCATTAACGTCATTTATCTCGGTTCGTGAATTTCATTCACGGTTTATTTACATAATTATCTAGTAAACTGAAATGATAAAATCGCGACTAATTAATGTTACATATTTTATTTAATCTATTAAACAAACATAAACAAGAAACTTGATAATAACAAAAAATGCCAGGAGAGGGCGAAATTTTCAATTGAAAAAACCAATTTACACAAGTTTGGAATTTGACCACCTTTCCCGAAATCCGCGGCTTAACCATATGAAATGGAATGTACAAGATAATAAGAGCCGACACAAACGTATTATACTTTTCACAAAGCATAAAAATTTATCATTTTATTACCTAATTAGCATTAATTAATATCGCGACTACTATTATTTAAATGATAACGACAATTTCATCGTACATTGACGCTGTTATTATAACAGAAATAAATTGTAATTTACAAGAGTTTATGTAATATTCAAAAAAACACAGAAAACAAAGGTCAAAAATTACCAGCTCATTATAAAAATAAGCATGTCACAACCCCCGATAAAATATTATATAAACATCAAAATATAATATAAAGTTTTAAGCTGCCAATCCTTCTTCTGGACACACTCACACCGTAAACTGGATCTCTTGATCAGAAGGAATTAGCTCCCCGACTAAATATTCCAGTTTTAGCGAAGATACTATAACGGAATATTTAATTTATTGGCATTCTTCACTTTATAGCTCTAATTTTCAGTTTTATTATTATTGTTCATTAAAGCAATGTGCAGCATTTTTAATACTTGGATGAATGACCCTCCAGAAACATGCTATCTGAATCTGTTCTAGTTATTGTAAACTCTTACTAAAAAAGAATAACTCTCCACCAATAGTGGAGGTTTTAGATTAAGCTCCACCCCCTGAGAAAACGGTGTGTTTGCGGGAGTTAAAGGCACCAAGGTAATTAGGGCAAGGGAGAAGAAGGGTGAGCTCGGGTAATCCATCTTGCGGTTCTAACCCTTTCAGAAAGAGACTTTATTATTGCTTGGTTTCTCACGAAACATTGCAAGCCAAATAAACATACACAATGGGACTGGCTGACGAAGCAGACGAAACGATGGATCATGTAATCTGCAACTACCCCCCCCCCCCCCCCCGCTAGCGCCAAGATCAGGATCCATGTTGGAAAACATCTGGCCTTCTAAAATACTAGAATTGTTTCCTAAGTTTGGGATAGCTCGGGGAATAGAAGAGAACTTGGGCTGCTACCAAATTGTGGCCTGAGTGCATGCGAACTTTGGTTTGCTTTTCACATCCAATCTAGAATCCGGTGCCTTTCAGTTCCCCTCATCAAATTCGAGCCGAAAAGCGCTAAACATTCCTGAAAATTAGAGAAAACAAGACTCAAAATTCCAAAGAATACCAACAGATTTTTAAGGAATTCCAATGTCTTCCCAATCTGAAAGTTTGAAAAATGTTTTCTTCTGATCATCGAATTATTTTATATATAAAAGATTTTTCTTTACTATTCCCATTTTTTAAAGAAATTCTAGAATTTCAAAAAGAATTCCAAACTCTTTTGGAATATTTACCCTTCGGGAATATCCTTAAATCACAAAGTCCTGAAGTAAGAGAAGGGCTAAGACTACAAAATGCACATCCCCCCAAAACCAACGAACCTTTTATCATTTTCCTATTTCAATTTATTCTCCGCGTAAACCGGCGGCGACGCAATGAGCAACATTTTCATTGGTTGTACAGGGTGACTTGCGGCAGACGCATGGATTTGATATTGGAATAAAGCGCAGACTATTACAAAATCACCAAATTTTTTATTTTTTTCTGTTTCATTAACATGGGAAATTTAATTTTCCCATGGCGCCCCTCACACTCCAAACACCGAATAAAACTTTTTCTGAAGTTTTCGCGCACTCTTTGAAGCATTGCGACAGGTTGGACTCAAATGGTATGTTTGAGGGCTTCCAGAATCCCGGAACGATCGTTTTAAATCAAGGATTTTAGGTATCCCCACAGGAAAAAATCACAAGGGGCCAAATCAGGAGAGAGCGCAGGCCAGTTCAAATCGTCTTTTAGGAAGATGAGGTGCCCAGGGAATATGTCTCCCAAAAGTCCTGTCTTGCTGAAACCAGACGTCTTCCAGCTCCAATCCTTCCAATTGAGGCAAGAAAAAATCTTGGATTATGGTTAGGCAACGTACAGAAGTGACTGTAACCGTTCAATCATTTTCCCATTATCCCAATTCTTGAAATTGCACACCATACTGTCCTGTTGGAGTGCAGGAGTCTCCGGTAGAGCCCGGTAGGATTCATAGGCTATATTGAAGCTTAAACTTGCTGATCGACAAATTGATCTGCACACAAAAAACACGTTGTTCAACAGACCCCTCCATTATGGCGACTAATACCGCAGGGAACATAAACTTCCATTCTCCTTTTTTCGAACCAACTAGGACCATTAGGAAGGAAG
The DNA here is from genome assembly GCA_958510845.1 of Cantharis nigra. Lineage (NCBI taxonomy): Eukaryota > Metazoa > Arthropoda > Insecta > Coleoptera > Cantharidae > Cantharis > Cantharis nigra. Next base: position 4,816,807 of record OY294034.1, on the reverse strand, counting down.
CAAGGCCCTCTTCAAATCCATGCGTCTGCCGCATAAACTTGCAACTTTAGTCTGTAATCAAATCCATAAATTTCTTCTTTTTTACTTCGCGTGCCTATTCGTTACCGGATGTTAGGGATCATAACTGCAGCTCTGAAAAGTCCTGTTGTTGTTGTTGCAAACCACGTTCTTAGGATTTTCAGCCATGAAATCCGTCTTCCCATAGACTTTACCCTAGAGTATCAGTTGAAGCAACTCATACCGTTGGCTATTCCTCATGATGTGGCCTAAGTATTCGAGTTTCCTTCTGTTGACTTGATTCATGATTTCCACTTCTTTTCCCATTCGTTCTAGCACCTCTTTGTTCGTGATATGTGCCGTCCATGATATTCCATACACTTACCAGCATACAATTCAAAATGGAGACTGAAATACAAGCCCAGGCCGTAATAGTTTTCTTTTTGGACTCAATTAGTTGTGCACTGGGGAGCATTTCAAACCCCCCGTGCGTACTGTCACGACGTATAAATGTCTTTTGTTCGGAAGAAGAGGTTCTTATTTAATAAAACCAATCACATAACATGCGGATAAACTTTCAGTCTGCAGCAGGGGGTCTGAAATACCCCCCAGTACACCAGTCTCGGTTTAAACCCTAGATTAGCTAAACGAAGTTGGAACTCCCGTTTTAAAGAGTGTCGAACAAATCAAAATTTTTACCTAATGGTCCGAGGTCACCAAAAGGTTGAGAAACACTGGCTTTAAACTGATACTGAAATGCCGGTCTTTAAAGTAAGCGATCGTGATTGACTTGTCATTCTCCCTTCAAAACTCGGATTGGGCCGACAAGTCACCTAGTCCAATTCGGTTGGGCAGCTCCAAGCTGCAAAATAATATTTTTTTAAATATTATTCAAATTTTTAAATAATAGGGCGGACGCCGAGTTATGCCATCAAACAAATTTTATAATGGTCCGCTACGCTTATCCATCAATCCTTTATACTCGCCATGTTCTTTCAATAAAACGACGTATCTGCTAGTTTTATCAAAAATAAAAAGTTATGCCTGGTTAGCTTTTAACAAACCGCTAAAATTAACAAATGATTTCTCTTGGCTTGTTAGTACTAAGAGGTCATTTCCATTGGGCCGTTAAATTTAACGGCTCGTTAAAAGTTTTATGAAACCGGGCATTAATGTCTTTCAATTTTTAATAATTAAAAAACAGAATTAAAAAATTATGTAAAAATATGAAGTCAAAATTGTAAACCGGGGGGTCTGGGGGGTGTGGAACACCCTCCAGTACATATCGCAAGATTTCCACTCTTTTAGAATACTTGCGGAAGATAGGGAATTTATAATTTTTCAAATTTGATTTTTAAGTAAAAGTGAGGGAAATTGAAACCTTTACCTAGGGAATATTAAAGCTTGGAAGAACATTTATATTTAAGTGCCTTACTACTCAGAGTTTAACGGGGAATCCCCCAGTAGCGGGAAATGAAATTAAATGTTTATATATTACACCGCTAAAAAAGAGATCCGATCTTCAGTGGCTCCCGTCGCCGGCAGTAAAAGTAATACAATATTTTGAGATTGTTAGAAATAATATTTCCGAAAGCGTCAATTGTAATAATTTAGATTAGGAAATGGATTAGCATCTCTTTATATATATTTTTATAATCTTTCTTTTGAACGTTCTAAACCTTTACAATCCGAAAAATTCCTTCTTTTTAATAAAAATCAACCGAACATAAGAATATTCTGTAATTTGTTATTTCAAGAAGTAGCAATTTTTTCTATATTAACTCGAGACGATCTCAAAATAAGTTACTGTTAATTATGTTTTAATATTGACGTACACATTCCAATTATCCACAATAAAAAGCTGCACGAAAATATTTTAACAAACTGGTTTTTACTAAATGGCCAAGTTGGTACTTAAAAAATTTTAAAAATATTAATTGCAATAAATAACTTGATTAATGTTAAAACAAAAATCAAATGCAAAGTAACAACTCTTGTGAAGAAAATGGTAAAGATAATAAATATATGTAAATTGATAATAAAAAATGTGTCTAACAAAATAAATAAAAAAAAAAAACTAAAATAAAAAAGTTACATGACTTAATATGGCTAAATTAAAATATTTCAAACGAAGAATGGTAAAATTGTTCGATGATAGAGAAAATTTATAGTGCACCATTTTTTAAAGCCACTAAAACTTTATTATTATTTTTAAGTGTATTCTCAAACAGTTGTAGCTTTTAAAACGCCGTAGTAAAAATAAAACATTGATTTTATCAGGCAGTACATTATTAGATAATTAAAAACCCGGTTTTGTTGTAAATAATTTTTGAACATCACTTTTTTTCCCTCGAGTAAATACAGAAGCTTTGGAAAAAATGTACGTTGGAAATACACCCTGTATATTCTCTCTAGACTTTCCAGTGAGCAATGCAGCTCAGTGGACGAAAAGAATTAGTTCAAGACTATTACTTCTTAGTTTTTCAACTAATTTGCAATAGTTGAAATAAGCTCAAATTATATTTTTCATAATATTATTAAATATATAATTTGAAGAGTTTACAAATTATATACTACGTCAAGTACTCATTAAATGATTATGTTTTCTCGTTTAAAGGGAAAACTACAGTTGAACATATTAACAACGTTGTCCGGCCAATGTACTACTACATTATTTATATATTTGTCTGATGTACTGATTTTAAAAGTCCAAAAGTCCGTCTCTAGTATATCCTTTGGAATTTGATTATGAAAAAAGAAAAGAAAATATTGCTAATTGCAAATCGGAAACATCAGAAAAACATTGACTTTTGTTAAATGTTACATTTACATTTGAAGATAACCTAACCTAAAATTAGATTAGCTTAAAGTTAGCCGCAAAAGTGAAAACTTGGAAACTTCGGCCCTTACAGCAAAATACATTTTTAATTACGCTCGATTTTAACTAGGTTATCACAATTTAATTAAAGTGTGGTAGAGTTAATTAGGGAATAAAGCCCCCTAAAAATATAAAACATAACTAAATTTCCTGACTTTGGTTTGTATCTAACTTCTTTCATGTCCACTTTACAGCCTGAAGATCGTAAATCGTAGTTGTAATTGAGTATAATAGTTATAAACTTAATTTAACTTTTCTAATCTGCATATCTATAGCGGTACTTTTGGGACAATTTATTTTTAAAAAAGAAATTTCACAAAACTGCAATTATAAAAATATATTATACACTTATTTATATATTCACACGCAACAGTTTCTTATTTACAACTTTCATTTAACTTCTGAAAACACTAAAAATGCAAATAAAAATCTGGAAAAGATTTTGATTGTTGCTATTGGTAGACCAATACGGAATATCTGGCCAATCGCTTATCAAATAGAGGTCTTAGTTTCGTACTTTCCCCAAGCATATTAACGTATAAATTATATATTATAATTTACGAATTAAAAATTATATCAATTAAATTTAATTGTTTAATTTCACAAATTTAATTCAATCATTAGTGTTACAATTTTGAATACAATGTATGTTAAAAGCAATAGTCAAGAAATTAAAAAGTGGGGTTATGAATTGGAGCAGGTATTTTCAATTGTTTGTACCTGCTACCTGCAAAATTTATTTAAAGTGCAATAATTTTGATGAATTTGAAATATGAAATATTATAAATGCAAATTTGCATTTGCATTTTAACGCAAACGTAACGAAGCAAACACCTTATGTATTTATTCACAACCAAATTTAGGTTATTCAAATATGAGATGCTAATAATATGTCAACTAATCGAGTTTTCAATGTTGCACGAAAAGTAAACTTATAATTACTTACATTGTATGCAACAAAGTTATCAACAATGAAAACATCTACCCCAAAACTATAGTTTTGGTGCTTCTTTTGGTATCCAGCTTTTTAACAAGTATATGTAACAAGTTGCAACAACAACGGTTTTTTGATCATGGTATGCACTATGCAAGTAAGTGTTTCGAGTTTTGCTTATAGCACTTCTCCAAGTTATTTAATTAAGTGCCCAGCCATAAGTTGTTGTCACTGGGCGTTTACATGCAATCTTAAAATCCAGTTAAGAAAACGTAATTGTAAATTGTTACTATACTGTGTAAATACAAAAAGTAGCAGCATCAGGAACATCACTTGTAAAGGCGCTTCCACACGACCCAAATGTTCTCGTGTTATCCATCGGCGATTGTAGATGTTTGGGGAAGAGGCAACGGGTGTACATTGTGCTGGTTTGGTCATCAAACATCAAACTATCAAATGTTTAAATTTGGCAGCGTGGATTTTGGCAAACATCCTGATTTGTCTATATTTTAAAAGACTTTTCACGGTAAATTACCTAGATGTTTTGGCATTACCTTCTTGCTCCCCGCAGTCCTCATATTTGACTATGACCAAACGATTAAAACAAAAAAGTGTAAAACATTAACCTATTTCAACATTTTGGTTTATGGTGGTTCATAATTTGGAAGATTACTAATCTTGAGTATGGGGACACGCGTAAACAACCGAGATTCCCCTCCTAGACTCCAAGAAAGTTCTTCAGTATCAGAATTATTCACTATGAAAAATATTTCGCATTTCCTTTTTAACGTTTAGTTTCTTCTTTTTATCAATGGAAAAAATTGACCAACAAATAATGAACATTTGATATTTTACGTCAATAAAACTATAAACGTAGAATTTATAGGTGAGGGGGTGTCCCCATACGTAGTCACCTGTTAATATGCAATATTGTGCGATAGAACTTTAATATTTGGAAGTCATAAAGAAATCACAGTAAATCTAACGTAAATATATTACGTATTAATTACGTATTAATTACGAAAAAATTAAGAAAAATATTCAATTACTGTTTTACGTAATTTACTTCTAGAATCCTAAAATATCTCTTTATGCAAACAAAAGACAATAAATAAATTTGCTGATAAAATATATACTAAGTTTTGGAATGCTAGTGATTATTTAAATTTTTGTGGAATTCTGAAAATAAATAAAGTAAAGCAAAAATTATTCAATGAATACTGGATATTGCTCTTAAAAAAGAACTACACAATTTTATATATGATTATATATGATTTCAAAATTAAACGCTGTAAAATCCAGTTTGCACTTACCCCACTTTACCTTATCTATTTTACACTTTTGTATTTCCGTAAAAAATAATATTCAAATGCTACAATGATTTAATTTGAAATTAGACTTCTATATACAGTCCAGCTAAAAATTTTATGATTTCTCTGTGTCCGTCCGTCCGTCCGTTCGCATAATATAATTCAAGGGGTAAATATCTCGAAAATTTTTGGAATTTTATTCTAAATTATTTGGAATTCATTGGAAATCATAGAAATTCTTTAGATTGGAACTTGTTTGGAAATTAAAGAAGGAAATTAAAGTTCATAGAAAGGGCAAACGAGGAGGGGGTAAATAAATTTATTTTGGAAATTACAAAAAAAATTTGTAGATTTTGTTGGTTTTTGATGAATTCATGAGGAGGGGTTTAGATAGCGCTATTACCTTCTCCCCCTTCCAAATATTCTTGGCGGGTAAACTCAGAATATGGGAGATTCTAGAAAATTTAGAAAATTCCATTATTTTATGAAATCGAGAAAATCTTAGGAAAGCCAAGGAAATCTCATAAAATTGAAAAATATAAAAAATATAACTTATCTCGATCATTCCTCGATTTCCCCTCGGTTTCCCAGCAACAAACTAAGGAAAAATCATCAAAAAACTCTGGTGGTACTAGTGAAGAGAAATCTGAAGAGAATCTCAAAGAGTTGTAGAATCTAAAAAAATTTCAAAAAATTCATGGAAATTTTAAGAATTTTAAGATAATCTCAGGAAATTCAAGGACATTTTAGTAAATAGAAAATCCAAAGAAAAGTAAAAAATCCTAGGAAATTTTAAGAAATTCAAGAAAATCTCGAGAGAGGAATATCAAAGGAAATAACATTTTTGTTTCAAATTTTCCATTAGTTTCGTATATGACCATTTCCAGTTGGTTTTCCACTTGATTACAATTGAGGGGAAATCTGGAGTACAAGTGAAAGGAAATCTACAGAAAACCGGAAAAATGTTAGGAAATCTCTGGAAATCCTAGGATATCTTAGGAACTCTAGTAAATTCACAGATATCTCAGAAAAATCTAAAAAGTTTCAGGATCTTAGAATTAGGACACCTTGTGAAATGGAAAATCCCAGAAAATTGAAAAAATAAAAAAAATCATCTATAGTATTCTTAAGATTTTCTAATTTCTTTGTACTATTTTCTATTTTCATCAAATTCAGGAGAAATTCATTAGGCTGGGGACGGTAAATCCATATTTTTTTGTAAGAATTTAGGTATAATTTTTAAGTTTTAACGAAATTTAGTAATTTTTTTGGTTTTGATGGGTCCTCCTATATTATAAATATGCCTCAAAATGCTGTATTGCAATTAGTGCAAATAATGAATTAACTACTTTTCTTGAAAGTTTAGTTGGTGTTGAACTGTTGTTACAGTGAGAGTACAGAAATAAAATAATAATAAACTATTGTTTTATTTTTTATTCTTTTGATTTTTGAAATTTGCACCCAAACTTTCTTTAGCTTTGGGCATTTGTAAAAGTAAAATAAAATTCAATAGACATTTAGAAATACGATATCTCAAGGAATATTTTTGAAATAAAAGTTTTTGAGGATGAGGCTCATTTTCAGTTTTTCAATATTTTATTTATTTATTTTCTATTATTCCGGACCGGTCAAGTTGAAAATGTTTCTTAAAACTTTTAAAAACTCCAATAATACAGGCAGGGCTGGGCAAAATACATTTTATTTTGTATTTGAAATACAAATACAAATACTCGAAAGTCAAGTATTTGAAATACAAATACAAAATACATTTGAAAAATGTATTAAAATACATTTATATTTGAAATACATTTGTATTTGAAATACATTTGTATTTGAAATACATTTTTTGTATTTGAAATACATTTTTGTATTTGAAATTCATTTGTATTTAAAATATTTTATTAAAATACATTATAGTATACATTATTTAACATAATGGTTGTTCCCTTTAAAAAAACAATCTCTCGAATTGTAAATCGGAAAGCGAACCTCTTGCTGGAGAACAAAAACGTGCAGATTCGTCGGTAAATTTAAAAAATTTTATTTTATAATTTAAAAAAAGTAATTAAATTAACCCTTTCGGTTACCTTGTAGTCAATTGACTACATTAAAATTAATATTTTTTTGCAAGAGAACTAGACGCTAGAATCAGTTGGTTCAAACTTTAATCAATTGTTTACACATCTGTCTTATAAGATTAGTGATAATAGTAGCATTTGGTGTTTAAAGGCTGAAGCTGCAGAATATTTTCCAAAAATAAATGTACATCACACTATGCATTTATTAATTATACTGCTATACTGCATTACAGCAGCGTTGTAAAAACATTTATAAAAACTGCTACTATTGCGATATCAGTTTGGAAACTTCAAAAATATAAAGATAAATGTTTAATTGTTCGAATGTAGTAATAAAAAAATATATTTTTGTAAGTTTATTAGTTTTTTTTTAATTTTCAAAAAAAAGTGTAGTTATTTGATCAGATACCATAACTCCCCCGGGAAGGTAGCTAGGGCATTGCAATTTTCATCAAAAATTTTCTAAATATTCAATTAAGCAATGGTGCAAATAACAAAATTTTTCAATCGGTAGAATTAAAGAGTGACTGAAAGGGTTAAGGCGACAAAATGTAATTGAGTAAAGTATTTCAAAAATACAAAATACATTTTTATTTTATTTCAAATACAATTACAAAAATACATTTAGAAAATCATCAAAAATACATGTAACGAAATACATTTGTATTTCAAATACGTATTTGAAATACATGTAATTGAAAAACTGCCTAGCCCTGAATACAGGGCGTAACAAATATTGATGTAACGGTTTAAAGGTGTCAGACGTATGCACAAGTTGATCGAATGTTGCAATTTTTTGAACAGTTATTTCAAAACTAAAAACCACTTAAATCGTTTCAAACCGTTGCAAAAACAACATTTTTACTATTTAATTTGCTAAATATGCAAAATATATGCCAATAATAAGCAAATATGCATTTATAGGCAAAATAAAAACTGCATGAAACGACTCAGAAAGGAGTAAAACAGGTTCCCCTTTTAAAAATTTTCACGTGCCTGTACGCACTTATAACTCGGAAACTGCACAGAACATCAAGTTGTACTCGTAGGAAACAGCCCCGGCCCGAGGGCGGTAGCCCGAGAACAGGCCGGGGCTGTTTCCACGGGTACGGCACGAGAAAAAAGGTGACGCTTAAGGAAGTAGAGGGGCACGCGTAGACGAAATTTCGTTTGGAAAAATTTCTTTCGTTTTCGAAATAATACAATCTTTAATTTTTCGTTGCACCGGATACAGGTACGTCGGTACCTGTTTCCACTATTTGCACTTTTTTTACACTTTTGTTTTATTTTCGTCGCCCGTTGCGAAAAATTGTTTTTTTTTGTTTTTCGAGTTGTCGTAATTTTTTGGGAATTTCGTTAATCCATTCGAGTTACGACTTTTTTTTGGAATTTCGACTCAAAATTTTTTGTGCACCTGGCCGAACGAAGTCGGTGTGAGTTTACTTGGTGGCAGGGGGAATTTTTTCGCTCGGTTTTTCGTCATCTCGCACCGTTTTCGAGTTATCGCAATTTTTAGAGAATCACGTTAATCCATTCATGCGCGTCTGGAGGGCTGTACCCATTGAAACAATTGTTCAGAATGATGAGAAGTACAACATACCCAAAAATCAGCCAATTCTACAGAAAACCATTTTCCCATAACATTTGGACAGACAGACGGACGGTCTTACTATACTTTGTATAGAAGCTTGAAATAAAAAAAAAACGAAAAACTCAAAAATTACAGTAGTGTCAAGAATGTAAATATTATTGATATAATAAATAAGAAAAAAGAAGAGCGGTTAAGTGCATATTGATTATGATCGATATTTAAAGCTTGTAATTTGTTAATAAAATATAAATGATAGGAATCGAAAGATAAATTATATACCCATGGCTAAGAACAACATAAGCGTAAAGTCTTAAGTATGAAGTCTTGTTCGGAAGGTCTGTTCATTTTTTAAATTGACAGTAGCTATCACAAATCAGAAACTTGCCGAGTGAGCGAAAGGATTTCGATAACGGAGAGAGCAGTTTAAATAATTTAATAATTGGAAAAATACAACCTATTAACATAAATAATAAAAAATGTGTAATTTTATTATTATTATAAATCTGAACAAACAGTTTCGTGTGTTAGGACGATGATTTATTTAATAAAAATAATGAAAATAGTAAACTGATATATAAGCAACTGAAAGTTAACACTTGACAATTGATCAAATATTGACATAAACATTTACAAGTTAAAAATTCCATTAAGTGGTCTTATGGCAAAAAGAAACTTTTGTTTGGTTGAAAGCTATAAAAATAATTTTGTCTTGATCGGACATTGATTTTGCAATAAAAGAAACCGATTTGCAACTTTATTGTCGGCTTGGTGAAGTTACCTGTAAACATTCAGACATACGAATTAATTTTGATGACATGTGAGTGGTCGTTTTCTTTGTTCTACTCAGCAGTGTAGTCAGTGGGCGATCTTTAGATGTACCTACCATTACCATCAAATCTAATGCCGACTTTCAATCAAAATTTTTTGTATTTCAATGCCAGTTACATCATTTTATATAACACCACAAATCGAGTGATTTATTGCCAATTTCAATCATAATGATACGTACATCTTCAAATTACGTTAGAAAGTTATTTGATTGATGGATGAGCTTTCCTAATTCTTCCAATTTGGGCTCCTAAACCACCGGACGTTTCAGCCAGAAATTAATAGTTCTTACCGATTTGTTGTTGACAACTTACCTAGTGAAAAATAACACCATGTGTTAGAGCCTCCTTTTAATGATACCCATTAATAATCAGCTCATTCAAGATTTAGCCATATACGAAAAAAATATTTTTCGTTCAAGCCGTGAGAAAAGATTTTATATTTAGTCTTCAAATATTTGAAGCGAGGACAAGCAAGGAACAGTCCGATTGCTGTAATTGATGGCCAACATCGGTTTGGCCCACAATGTACCTACTACTTTATTGCAGATAACTCGTGGTTAGACCGACCGCGACCGTACAGAATAATTTTTTACGCTACATTTTTGCATCAATAAGAGAAAATGGAAAACATGTAAGTGGTGACAAGTAATTTTAAATTGGATCTACCCATTTATAACAACACTTCTTTCAATCAGAGCTTAATTGTGCTTAACAATGCAAGTGATCCTTTCAAATTTATTTTTTGAAATTATAATTTATGTGATTAAATAATATAGGATATTTGAATCGGAATAGGTGTCCTTTGACCGTAAAGCTCTCCCTATGTGACGAGACCCTCTATAGTTTCAAATTCCGCTCGTAATGGGGGACCAAATAAAGCTGTAGAAAATCACTTACAGTTGCTTCCCAATATACCATGAAGTAACATAAATATCAAATAATATGGTGGTGAAGTGCCAATTTAAAATATGAAGGTGCAAAACCTTTTGCCAATTGTTGGACTTACATTCGTATATTTGCCAAAGATTTACTTGAATATTTTTGCAAAAATGAAAAATGTAGTTTTCTCACATTAAATTCCAAACTTTAAATCGGTTCAATAAGCATAATTAGCCTGACGTCAAAGCATATCAAAATAACTCCCATATTCAAATTTAATTGGCTGGATTTTGGAGAATTTAAAAAATTAAAAATTATTTATTAAAAAACTTTAAAAAATTAAATAAAAAAAATAAGTGCCTGCAGGCATCCTTTGACGTTGAGATAGAAAGTTAATTTTTCGAATTAATTGGAGCCGAATTGAGGGGCAACAAGTCCACCCCCTTAAAAATAAACATCTCAATAGATAATATACATATCTAATAAAACAAAACTAATTTGCATTAAAATTCTCTTACGTTTTTTGCTGTAAACGCAGATGTACGTACACGCAATCAAAAAATGTTTAATTATCACCTTTTACTTTATTTAAAAATAAAATGAATTACAGGTTTCAGCCTCTCACATTTATATTTCTTTAAAGCGTTTATCCTATAAATGCCAGATTTTAGAACCAATTTCTTAAATTTATGTGAAACTTGTTTGCCAACTAATCGAAAGTAAAAATTAAATCAGTAGGTATGCCGGTCATGTTATGCGTAAATTAAAGTATCATGAAAAAACCCACGTTTTACGTCAATCAAACTAAAAATTGATTTATCCTAATTTTCGCTTACCTGTTGCATTTTTTTGGGAATTTTTTGCGACGGTTTTCTATAGTGTATATTTAGAGTAATGTCCTTTTAAAATTAGAAAAACGTTTTTCCGCTACATTTTCACATGCAGTACAATATTTTTCTCTTCCGGCATTTAAGAAAGCATCCTGGATGCTGTTTAAAATAGCTATATAACATACCTTACGGTATTTACTAGAAAACTTTTCTTTTCTTACATTATAAATATAATTCACAATAAAATGTTACTAGAAGTTCAGGAAGCTTCATGTTTTATATATACTCGACCTTCGGTCTCACAGAGTTGAGTAACACTACACCCCGGAAAAGCAGTAAATTATGCACTAGTCCGGTAAATTACTTACTTACTCGAAATGGATTTTAAGCTAAAGAAATGTCTTGTAAAAGATATGTCGAATTAAAGTCTGACAAGATTTCCAGTAAAGAATAGTTACTCAAATAAATTTACTTCGGTTATGAATTCCTCATAATAAGTAATTAACCTTTACAAAAAACATTTGTGGGCCCCTAGGCAGGGGTGGGCAAAATACATGAAAATATGTATTTGAAATACAAAATACAAAATTCATTTGTTTTGGGTATTTGAAATACAAAATACAAATACATTTTGTTCCGAGTATTTAAAATACAAAATACAGTATTTCAAATACAAAATACAGTATTTAAAATACAAAATACAGTATTTCAAATACAAAATATTGCATTTAAAATACAAAATACAGTATTTCAAACACTGAATACGGCCCTGTCTATTTGATGTTATCAATTTTAAAGTATTTTGTATTTAGTACAGTATTTTGTAATTTGTATTTGAAATACAAAATACAAAAACATTGAAAATATGTGTTGAAATACAAAATACAAAATGTATTTCAAATACGTATTTCAAATACAAGTATTTCAAATACTGCCCAGCCCTGCCTGTAGGCACTTAAATTTTCGGGGCCCTCTAAAAAATTATTACTTGTATTTTGCATAATATGTCTTTAAATTTAAGATTTAGTTAAATTTTCATTATTCTCAATCTAGTGTTTTTCCTAGCTTGGAAACAGATTATTCGGTTAGATGGAATAAATCACTTTATTTTTGGAAAATACGTGAATAATACACAAACGCTAGTTTCGGCCGAGGCGAAGTTTCAACCAATTTTGGGCAAAACCAGCCGTTTTGGCCGAAAATGGCCGAAATCAAAACCAAACCTTCGGTTGATTTTTAAAAATAATAAAAAATGTTATTGTAATATATTCCTAGACATAATAGCTTCGGTAGTGACGTAGAAATTAGCAATACGCGTAGCTGTGTGGAATGTTGGCAAAGATATTCTTTAGAATTACGCTGGCGTGGTTTTCCACGTGCAATATATGCAAAAAAAAATTTTTTTATAACATCAAGACACCATGGGCGGGGCTAACTTTGTGGAAACAGCCAATGTAATAAACGCATTTTATTTCTACCGTTTTGGGAGCTTTTTTACTAAAATTTGCGAAGGATCCGTAAAATTTTATGTTTAAATTTATAATTCACGCCCTCAAATATCATAATTTAATTTCATCATAACTCACTTTATTGACTTGTATGCCTGAATGAACTTTGGGGTTAAAATATAGAAGTTCCGAGCAGAAAACGAAATTTAAAGGAAAAAAAATTCGATTCAGTCGACTTGCGTTTCCGACTTCCGTAGGAAAAAGCAATGGAACTCATTAAAAAGTAAAAGCTGAAAAGGAATTGTTATTATCAATTTTTTTCTCGAATGCATAAATATTACAGTTTGAAAGCACTGCGGTGTAATGGAACAAATTCGACTCAGAAAAAGTTCTGTATTCTGTGTAAACTGCGGCTGCACTTTCCGCCTTCTTTGATAGTATAACTTCCGATTAATCGAAATAATAATATTTATTTTGTTGGTTAAACTGTGAAATTTGTTTTTACGAGGTAAATTTCTGTTGGCAGCCTTGCAGCTTTACAAACGATTTTTTATTAATAAAACAGAAAATTGTGAAAATTTTGCCATAAAATGATAAAGAGAGAAAATTTGTTTAATTAATGCTAATTGAAAGAATGGTAGTTTTTATGAAAAGCAAAGTTTAATTAAACATAAGCGGCTGCGTTAAATTTTATTGCAAAAAAATTTAATTGGTTTTAAAAGTTGGAATTTTGTGTCTACCCCAATTTATAAAGATAGAATAGCAATTAATATATAATAATAAAGCTACAATCGTTGGCCGACTGAATTATCAAGCTTATCAGAAGCTTTGACCACTCAAATTTTGCATTTTCCGCTTTTGCCAAATTAAAGATTTGGTATTTTGACAAAAATAACGACGCCGCTTCTTTGTGAAAATTAAAGCCGAATATGCGATCTGATCTGATCTTTACGATTTTAAGTATATTTTGCAAGTTTTTTTGGAAATAATCAAAAAATACTAAATTAGATAATTTTATAAAAAGTAATTTAGTTTAAGTTATCAATTTTATAAGATCAAGTCTAGAAGCTTCTTATGCCACCAAGTATTGGCGGTTTAATTTGCCTTTTATATTATATAATATTGCTGTCGTTCAACCTTAATAAACTCCTATATAATTTACGGTCGCTACTATATAATTTTATAAGCAAATAAAGAGGTCTTCTGAATACATAAACCTATGATTCAAATAGAAAAAAAATTATGTTTGGTAATAGAGATCAGCTAATTCATCGAAGAAAAAATAATAACTGTTTGTATTTTCTCCACAAATTAAAAATGCTATTTTTGGAAAATGGACGTTTTAGTGGTAGTAAAATGTTTACGATGGCGGTCAATTTTGTTTTCTTGTAGTTGAGAGAATAAATTCAAAGATAGTACGAAAGTTGTTTTCTGTTTTTCTCGATGGTAATCTAGGAAAATCGTCGGCGGGCAGGGAAATTTAATTTATTTTAGGCGCAAACAACAGAATATTATTTTATTTTAATTTAAATATTAAAATAGAGCCGCTAGAAAAAAGCAATAATAACATTTTTATGTTTAAAGCTGGAACCAATAAATTTTTAGATGAAAAATCCTAAAATGGTTGTTTACAACCCCTTAATTTTTATTACTGGAAAAAATGTAATTGAAAAGTGTTATTTGAGCAGTTTTAGAAATTTATTTAACAGCTTTTTTAGAACCATCATTTACATGGTTGAGACCACCCGGAGGTTACATATTTATAATTTTGCAACTTTCAAGCCGGCATATCAGTCAGTAGGTTTTTTGAAATTCCAATATATAATTATCGTTAAGTACCGCAATATTAAAAATAAAAGTTCGAACCATTTTTTGGATTCGATAGTTTTCCTTTCGAGTGTTTGTTTTAAAAATAGGAAAAACATACATCCAAGCGTGCAAGTGCCAAAGTTATTACTTACTAGTTTTAATAATTTTCTATGGAAATTTGGGGTTTAAGGAGCCGTGAGGACGATTGGATGATGCAGGAGGAAAACTCGAAGAGGGTTGGATGGAGGACTTGGGATGTTTGGATTCGATGGAAACCTGAATATTGGAAATGCTACCTGTATGGCCTGGACAAATACCACATGCTGTCAGCATAGGTCAATCTTATTTTAGCACCTGCTGCTAATAGCCGCAAGTACGCTGACGCGACGTCTCGCGACTAATTCGAGCGCGGTTTCGTGGGTGCCGTGCTGGTGAACTCGCTTATAATGAATCCCCCAGGTCGGTCAATCAACCATTGTCAATAGTCGATTAAAAAAAAAGTTTCCAAATAAAAATATGGATTTTTGGGCGAATGAGCTTCCTGTAAATTGCGGCGGAAGTGGAGGCGCCCTAAGATAAATTTAGGAAGAAAGAAGTAGCATCAATACAATAAAGTTATTAGATAATCAGGAAATATTAAAAAGTTATTATGATTAATAAGCTTCCGACTCAAGATAGTAACAAGTGAGGTAGGTCAGTGTAATGCATACTAATCAGGTTATACAATAATCGCAGCAACGATAAGGAAAAACTCACTGTAAATGCTATGGTCATCCAATGTTCCATTGACTGTTCCATCAGGTAGTAACTGAAGATGTCGATTCTTAATGTACATTTGAATTTTTCTAGCGGTGCCAGTAATATGAGATAAATTAGTACTGCGTTCACTGCGCACCGAGGGGTCCTCTATTTGAAGAGGTTGCGACGACGGCGACGCCAGCGATGGTGACTCTGGATGGTTGGACCGGGATTTTTTGGACACGGAAACGGCACTGACGAAACCACACATTGTAAAAGCTAGTAATCCCAGCAACAACACCTTCACCATGACTGGGACATACTGCTCCACACTCACTGTCACTCACTGCCGGAACCAATGCCGCCACGGCAGTCGCGAGCCGCGGAACACTACTGTCATGATAACACACTCTCGTGCGTACTACTTGTTCGGCGGCCGCCAGTACACTGTCGATGTCGCTCCTCCGTTAAGATAGCTATACTGCTTCACGTGGACGCTTCCTCGCCGACGTCCTCGTAGACGCCACTACCAGATAGATAAACACGTACTTCACTTTTCGAAGGTTTAATACCCAACATGTGGATGCAAATCACTTTATATGCACCACCCCCCGCTAATTTCCACCAATCGTCTTACCCCGTGAATAATAAACAAGCGAAATAATCCAAAACTTCCCCTAAAATACAATTTCGTTTAACAAAAAACCTGATTATCTTTAAATTTATTTCCAAGATAAGCTACTTAAAGTAACTAGATTTTTTTGTATTTATCGCAAGTGTTTCAAATACAAATAGCTTTGAGGCTTAAAACAAATTATTCAAGTGTTACAACCCCAATCTCACAATTTAAATTGATTTTTTATTCCTTTTCAAATGCGACCATCCATTCAAATGAAACCATCAGAAAGGCTAACTTGTTTCCGTTGAATTTTTTCAATTTTACAATAAACATTTCTGAATGAAAAACTGAAACTGCTCGATTGGTAATTAACGTTGGCAGTAAATTGCGTAATACCAATCTTATTGCCGTACTGTAAATCACGTACCACAATAAAATCAATCCACTTCTTGTTCGGTTCATGAAGAAATGTCTTAATAGCAAAATCCGTTCGAAAATTCCTATTTTCAGGATATCTAACGTTAATTTTTCCACGTGAAAATTTCTAATTAACATAATTCGGACGTATCGATACGCACGTATACCAATCGAATTGCGGTTTTTCGATAGTCTGAGTAACGAGAATTATTTGCAAGCTCAAAATTATTGGTAAAACCAATACTAAGCATGTTTGTATTAGCATTACATATTAAACATGTCTGTCGTCACGTACAATTAGAATCATGTGCATATTTAATTAAATCTCTGCAAATGCCATTGTTAATTGATTCAATACAATACATAATTGCATATTTAAAACTTACGATAAGAAGTTCAGCATTGTTGCAATTAATTTAATTAACCATTACGGGTTCAATATACACGATTACAATAAAATGTGAACTTACATCCGAAATCTAAAAAATCCGTGAAAGCTGGAAGCGGGAATTATCATTTCCGATAGAAACATTCCATCAGGTAGGTATCGCTTTTTGGTTTAATTTATCAAAATCATCTACCTATAAACAATTATGCACCGCAAAACAAGAAATAAAAGCGAGAAAAACAAGAAAAACCAAATCTGAAACCCAATCCTCTACAAATAGCCCAGTCATCCTATCTCAATTCCGGACCTTAGATCATAATCAAACCAATAATGACGAAAATATTTTGTTTCAGGACACAAAGGAAACGCCGTCATCTTATTGTTTTTCCTACATGGAAATTGTCGTGACAAAAATCTTCAGGTGATTCTTCTTAGTTCTTATAGAGCAAGATCCCAGGGCCGCCAGACATTACTTATTTTCTCATAAGTAAAATATACAGGATAAAGTAGTGTTAGTATGTACTTCGAGTGTAGGCATACTTGCTACCTTGGGCCGACGGCCAATCTACAGGTACCAGGTGCTAAAGGTACCTGAAACCATTACTAACTTTTCTTAAATTCTCATGGCTGATTTTTATGTATCTTTTAGAGAATATTGTTAGAAATTAGTAATTAATACTGCCAGACACTTCCCGTCGGCGGTAACTTTTGCCAGACGCTTTAAAGCTCTTTGCTTCCTGTAGGCAGCCAGACCAATCCTAGGGGCCAAACATCTTCTAGAGTCAATCAAAGTCGCAATGAGTATGAGGCGCGAGGTCATTATTCGTACGCTTGAGCGTGAGCGATATATCTACTATACCGGGTGCTGAATGAATTAGCCGAACATAGGAAATTAACATGTAGAAACTTATTTATGCAAATTCTTGGTTCCCTAATTATTTTAGAGAAAAAATAAAAGACACAAAAATAATGCAGAAATATAAATTACGAATGATTAGACGATTAGATTTCATCTAGCTTTTACTTTGAAAGGTCAAAAAATGCTTTCAAAATTGTTAAAATTGTCATTTATCGCACTGGACATGTAATAAATACAATTTATTAAATTTATATTTTCAAAAATAATTACCATGGAAACTTACATGGCAAGTGCGATAAATGAAAATTTTAACAATTTTGAAAGCATTTAAGTAAAGGCTAGATGAAATCTAATAATCTTATCATTCGTAATTTATATTTCTGCATTATTTTTGGGTCTTTCATTTTTTCTCTAAAATAATTAGGGAAGCAGGAATTTGCATAAATAAATTTTACATGTTAATTTCCTATGTTCCTATGCTTCCTATGTTCTAAGAGCTTTAAAGCGTCTGGCATAAGTTACCGCCGACGGGAAGTGTCTGGCAGTATTAATTACTAATTTCTAAGAATATTCTCTAAAAGATACATAAAAATCAGCCATGAGAATTTATGACAAGTGAGTAGTGTTTTCAGGTACCTTTAGCACCTGGTACCTGTAGATTGGCTGTCGGCCCAAGGTAGCAAGTATGCCCACACTCAAAGTACATACTAGCACTCCTTTATCCCGTAAATTTTACTTATGAGAAAATAAGTAATGTCTGGCGGCCCTGGGATGTTGGACTATTAAGGATTCTTAAGGAAGATATCTTTTGATTGATAATATTTTTATACTCATAAAAAAAATTTTAAATATAAAAATTTCTGTGATATGCGAGAAGCTAGAAACGCATCATATCTTCAGACCGCTACAAAACAGTATTAGTGGAACCCATTTGTAAGTATCAAAATCAAAGGGTAAACTACGCTCAAAAATTGAGTACACCAGACTTCCTCCTACTTCGGACTTCTCCAGACTTCCTCAGATTCCCGGACTTCCTCAAACTTCTAAGACTTCCCCAGACCTCCCCGGATTTTCCGGAACTTAATCAAAATACATAGATTTTGTAAATATTATGCCTCAAAGGGTTAGGAAGCTATGGAAAATTTTTAACATATAATCTGAAAACTAAGAGAGAGTAAAAAATAACAGGATTCTAAATAGAATGAAACAAAACAGCAAACACAAAAAATTGTCTAGGCGGACATAGAGTGAGTTTTAACTACTGTAGTGGATAACATAATTCTAAACACAAATTTTGATATATAGTCCAGTAACCAGGTAATTTTAGCTGACAAATTTCTGTGGCAAAGGATTGAAAACTGATTCCTATGTAATTTTGGTTGTAGAATCCGAATTTGAGGTTTGCGAACAAAATTTCCCTGTGCAAAAGCCGCCATATTGAAAAAACGTTGCCAAATCACGTTTTTTGCAAAAAATTTAAAATTTTAGGCAACCTTTTGATTTTTCGAAAAAATGAAATGTATTATCAGAAGAAGTAGATAAAATTCCCTACAAAATGACTTCTTGGTTGATTTCCTAGGACAAAAATTAAAGCCGCAGGTGCCATTCGCGTTTTTGCTGGTTAATAGTATGTTTTTCGAAAAATTCAAATTTTATGATTTCTCGAGTGAAATAAAGGTTTCCATGCCTCGGCAACAGGTAAAAATATAGCCTCTGGTCGGTATGAAATTTGAATTTTTTCAAATTTAAAAAAAAAATTTGAATTTTTTGAAAAACCGGCAAAAACGCGAATGACGCTTGCGGCGTTAATTTTCGTCCTAGGAAATGTACTAAAAAGTCATTTTGTAGGAAATTTTATCTGCTCTTTTATTTATTTGATTCATTTTTTCGAAAAATCAATAGGGTGTCCATGTTTTGCAAAAACATGATATTTTGTGTGCTTTTGGAAAAAATCAAAATTTTGGCCACCCTATTGATATCTCGAAAAAATGAATCAAATAAATCAAAAAGCAAATAAAATTTCCTATAAAATGACTTTTTGGTTCATTTCCTAGGACAAAATTAACGCCGCAGGCGCCATTCGCGTTTTTGCCATTTTTCAAAAAATTCAAATTTTTTTTGCAATTTTGAAAAAATTCAAACTCCATGCTGACCAAAGGCTATATTTTTACCTATTACCGTCGGCATGGAATTCCTTATTTCAGTCAAGAAATAATAAAATTTGAATATTTCAAAAAACCAGCAGAAACGCAAATGGCGCCTGCGGCTTTAATTTTTGTCCTAGGAAATCAACCAAAAAGTCATTTTGTAGGGAATTTTATCCATTTTTTTTGATGATACATTTCATTTTTTCGAAAAATCAAAAGGTTGCCTAAAATTTTGCGCTTTTTGCAAAAAAACGGTATTTGGCAACGTTTTTTCAATATGGCGGCTTTGGCACAAGGAAATTTTGTTCGCAAACCTCAAATTCGAATTCTACGATCAAAATTACATAGGAATCAGTTTTCAATCCTTTGCCACAGAAATTTGTCAACTAGACCCCTTTTTTTCGACGTGGTTACTGAACTGATACCAGACTCCTAACATTTTTTTGAATTTTCTTAAATTTGCCTTCCCTTGCAAATGAAGAAGAACATTAAGCCCAAAACAGCAACTAAATCTTTATCAACTAAAATTTAAAAAAATTTGTAATCAAACCACCAATTGAAATAAACAACCTCGGCGAAAATGAAGCAGATGCTTTAATTAAAACACTGCAAAGTCGAAAAAAGAGAAAATTAGGAATCCTGAAAAAAAGCATTCCGATGACCAAAACCCAATGGAGACAACCACCGGAGGAATTCGAGGAGGTGGCATCAAAAAGTTCAAAAAAGAAAGACAAAAAACCCAAGGACCAAGAAAAGTGGAGGAAGAACCTACCACTGAAACCCAAGAAAATCATGTGGCTAAAGTCCAAGAGTCTGAAAAACCTGGACCAAACAAAAAATAAGCAAACAAATCAATAAGCTCACAGTACAACTACATGAGATGGTAAAGAAACCAAAATTCTGTTTAGAAATAGTAGAGAAGACCTAGCGTGTGATTATTGAAGAACTGGCTATGCCACACAATGTCCAAGAAATGGTCCAGAATCAAAATATCACGGTTTTATCTCAGAATCCACCCAGAAAGTACCTTGTGGCCGGTGGTCAAACGATAGAGAATAATTCCAACTCAGTAATCCCGCAAAAAACGGTTTAAAATTATGGTGTTCCATGGAGAGAGCAATGAAGCAATGACTTCTGAAAAATTACTACGTCAGGAATAACTGTGAATAACAATTTTGATTCCGTTCAAAAGTTAATTGGTCATTTTTTGGCGTCTATGGTGAACCGCCATTTTCGAGAACCGAACTTTTTGTCGGAAAGTCCGCTATGTTTTCCGAGGTGTGCTTGGAGTCTAACTAGCAGCATCTTCTCATAGAGTTTGCCCATGCCGTCCATGAGACAGATCGGCCTGTATGAGCTAGGATTTTCCAGTGGTTTGTCTCCTGTTCTCAACAGCACCAATCTCGCCCTTTTCCATTGCCGGTTGTTAGCTCTTTGCCGCCTTGACCAGCTCTTCCATGGTAAAGGTGGGGATGTCATGTGAGTCATTCATCTTGAAGTTGTTGCCGTCGTCCACGGGGAATAGCTTGGAAACTATTTGCCTCAGTCGTTGTGGTGTGAGACCGGGTATGTTGCTTCTTGCTATCTTCCTTGTGACAATTTGTTAAATCTCCGTCGCTAAAGATGGATCTTGAGATGAGAAGGTTGGCGCGTTGGTTCTTGGAATGGAATTTTGGAAGAAAAAAATCTGCATTTTATAGTTAGGATGATGAGTTTTTGGAATTGGATTTGACTGAGTTTTTCTCGTGTCGGTATTTTATTTTATTATTGTTGGGATTTTATTCTTAGCAAAACTTTTGCATTTGGATTTCTTCTGGGTTTTTGCTAGCTTTTGGACTGGACATAAGGCTGATATGCGTAAGAGATCAACTTTGGCTGAAATCAATATAATATAGGATATTCATTGGATTTTGATTGCATGTCCAGTCCAGATTTAAAGAATAATCACTTCGCTGATGCAAACTATAATAATATGTTGTGGTTATTTAAATTATGTTTAATTATTGTTATTTGGATCACAGTAGAAAGCTCCACCTTCTTCATAGTCAATGATTGGTCATAATAACTGTAACGATGTATAGTAAATGTCTAACTTTTACAACAGTTACGAGTTACACAACATAATTTAAATTCGATATTCTGTGGTTTACCGTTGCCTTCCCCATAACCCACAAATCAATATCAGACTTTAGATCATTAGAATTTGAGCAGTGGTTTTTTTCTTGTTAGTGGTGGCCCGGTTCATCTAGATAACAGTTCGGGGCAAGCAATTTGGGCAGTTGTTTTAGTTTGTGCCTGTTCGGCGCAGGACATATTCGGTGCAAACCGTTTTATTACCAAAGTAAGTAAAAAATTGTTTTTTTGCAGGATAAATTCAAATAAATACTTATTTTATCCTGTAAGGATCTTTCAAAAATAGTACAGTTTAAGATTGAGTTACAGATTAATAAATCATTAGTAGAGATTAACAAATTATAAAATATAAATAATAATTTATAGTAGGTTTTCGATGCTTGAGGGTACCTACTCTCAGAATGCAGTATATACAGTGGTGAAGTTATTAATAGTATCTGAAAAATATATTCAAATTAAAAATTTTAACAGGTGAATCTTTGTATTTACAAATCATAAAATTTTACAAAAATAACTCAAGTGATATATTCAAGTTTAAATATATGCAAATTTAAGCAAAATACAATTACCTATAAACATTCCAAAAAACAAAAATGAAAATTAAAATTTTTACTTTAATATTCATTTTTGCAAATGTATGCTAAAATTCAGCTACAGTAGAATTCGCTTAATGTGATCACTTTGGGCTAAGGACATTTTAATAATATTAACTGATAACTGATAACAATTAGCGAAATTTAGATGAAGGCGAATTTTAGAAGACTTGGATTAGAACAAAATAAAAAAAAATAAAGAAAAGGTGGCCGATTTCCAAAAAAAATTATCACTATAACCGACTGATAACATTATCCGTGATCACATTAAGCGGATTCTACTGTATATTCAAATTTAAAATTTGTACTATCCCCTGGGATGGGTGATAAATGTGCCACGACCCGCTGCTTATGAAAACCTTCAGGAAACCTGAGAAACACGCGAATAATTTGAGATTAGAATAACAATTTGTTAACAACCTTTAGGAAACTTCTTCGGTCGGCCGCCTACACCTTTCATCTCTTCAGTCGCGGCGATTGCATATAGTTGGTCCTTGGGTCAAAGACAAACACATGACTACGACTTCATTCCGTCTGGAAGTCTAACTGAAAAATAAATTAACTGGAATTAGGGGACAAAATTCTTTTTTTCTAAATTGTTATTTCAGGTTCTCTGATTACGAATGCTAGCATCTCTGATTTAGTAGATTTATTTCTTGAACTTTTGGAAGATTAAAATAGATTTTAAAGTCTAAATACATTGATTAAAAATTTAGAGTTTAACAAAGAGCAATAGAAAAACAAATATAACTCTAAAATACCATAAGAGAAATGAGTGGATGAAACAACATATGAGCTAACGGGCAGCCCAGTTGAAATGGAGTTGAGCAGGACATATAGCAAGAATGAAAGATGATAAGGTGGACAAGGAAACAACTGCAAAGAAGACCAAGAGCTGGAAGAAACAGCACCAGATGCCCAAAAATAAGATGAATGATTGGGAAGGCCTTTATCTACCAATTGAAAAAAATAGCAAAAGTAATTCTATGTTGGGTGCACAGCGCATAAATTTATAATAGTCAGTCGACTGTCGAAGACATAAATAGAATCGTGGGATACAGCATCCACCCAAACTTTCTAAGTGGATTCACCCCATCATCCCCCCCCCCCCAAAATAATTCGGTTCCCTATGTCAATCCTTTGATTCTCAAATCATAGGAACAGCAACAGAAATCAAATCCAACAAAACAGATTCCCTGGCCCAAAGCTAATGTAGAAATATCGGAGTTCATATTATTATCATCCTCTCTCTCTCTCTCTCTCTACAGTTCGTAACCCTTCGTCAGGGTGTGGGTGTGGTGGTATCAATGATGAGTTTGTTTAACTATTTGTTTTGTGCCGTTGTAATTGATTCGTGTACTCCGCATCCTATTAGGGTTCTTGTACGGTCAATCCAGCGTGTTGGTGATCTACCTCTTAGTCGACGTCCTTCAATTTTGCCTTTCACAATTATCTTCTCCATGGCGTCGGTTCTTCTTGCAATATGTCCAAGATATGTCAGATACTGCTGGTTTATAATTTGGGATAGCCTACTTGTGATCTCCAACTCTTCTATTATGGATGCATTGGTGCGGCGCCCTGTCCAATGTATGTGGAGCTTTTCATTTCTTAGTTTGTCCATGGCCTTCTTTACTTCGCTCCTTAGGATTGTTGGTTCGAGTTCGTAGTGTCTTCTCTCATCTTCTCCATCATTCGATGATGCACCCTCATCGTTATAGAGCTTTGAACAGTATTCTTGCCAGACTTCGGCTATTTCTTTTATGTTTGTTGTTGTTTTTCCATTTTTATCTTTTTTGTTTTCAGTTTTTATATAAGAACTTTATATAAGTTCTGTTCTACTTCTGCACATATTCGATTTATGTGTTGGTTCTTATCTCTTCGTAAATCTCTTTGAATATTCATACTAATTTGTCGAATTTTTATTGCTTTAACTGTTGGATCCATATCGGTTGCCCGAATCGTTCTACTTTCTTCCACCATTTGCAGCGGCTGATCTGTCATCCAATGTTTCTTCTTCTCTCTGACTATCGATTTCGATTAGTCTCAGGCTGCCTCATTTATCTATTTTTCTGTACTGCTCCAGAGTCTGTTACAGTTGTCTGTCCCTTCAGGTTGTTTTTTGATAGACAGATTATGTCTTCTTCTTGTTTTTCTTTCTATTTTTATCTTGCATAGTTTTATTGCAAAATCACCGGTCAGCAAGCGATGGTCGGATCCACATTCCGCGCTTGGTTTGGTTTTCACGTGTTTAAAGGAAGTTCTCCATCTTCTGTTAATTAGGATGTAGTCAATCTGGTTTTTGGTGTTTCCATCAGGAGAAGTCCATGTGGAGAGTCATGGTATACCATGTATACCATATTCATACCATGGTATGGTGTTTCAAGACAGTATTCCTTATTGTTAGATTATTTTCAGCTGCAAACTGTATGAGTCTCTAGCCCCTTTCATTCCTTTTCATTTGATGTTTAGTTTAAATTTCGATTCAGTCGCCAATTTTTTATGGGCGCCCGGTATTCCACTGTCGCATGGCCGATATCCAATTTCACACCAGTTGGTCCGGAAACATTCTGGCGCTGGACGCTAACCGGATCGCATGGCAAAACACTATCCTTATAATTTATTCATCATCATCATCATCATCATTGATACGTTCATGGGAGGATAATCAGGTGGTTTCCCCTTGCCTACCTGATCCTATGCCATTGACCTTAAATTATAGTCATATCTGGTTACGCTCACTTAGTTTAGCCTGCTGTCAATGCAGTTTCCAGGGTGTAGCAAGAGGAGCCATAAGTGAGCGCTGGGAAACCCTGTGAGGACCAGTCATCAATATCCACCTCCTATATGAGACACTTGGCTTAACTAACACGATAACACGATAAAACCCCATACACCTATACATCATACACCATAATATTATCATTATTACCAACCGATACTGATTTAAGCTCAAGATACACAGAGCAAAAAGCAATCCTCGCAATAATTTTGAAGTAAATATTACATCAATTATAGTAAATTTAGTAAAATTTACTTCAAATTTAGTAAAATTTACTTCAAAATCGGTGTGAGGCTGATTTGAACTTCAATTATAGTAAAAATTACTTCAAAATACCAAAATTTTTTCTCAGTGTAGATCTTTGTGCTGTGGGGAAGGCAACGGGAAACCACCTCATTTATTAAATTCCCTAGCACGTCATCTTGGCTTTAACCAAGTGAAAAGGACTTTTGCCGCTGTTACGGAAAGGAACAGTGCTGTATTAAGATGGTTCTTGGTTATTGTAGTCCACGCAAAGAAAATTTTTTGGAGTTTTGAAGTAATTTTTACTATAATTGAAGTTCAAATTAGCCTCACACTAATTTTGAAGTAAATTTTACTAAATTTGATGTAAAATTTACTCTAATTGATGTAATATTTACTTCAAAGTTATTGCGAGGATTGTTTTTTTCTTCATAAGATTGCTTTAGCCAGAGAATTTATAGTAAATCATTTTATGCATAGCTCAAATTTAATACCTGATCAAGTAGGACACTAATTACTAACTTTTTTCAAAAAAAAATTGCCTAAGTTGCGTTCCTTTTGAATTTTGAAAAAATATTACGATTTTTGTTAACTAAAATTACAGAAAAAATTATCAAAATAAAAAAATGTGAAAAATGTTGGTGCAACTTGAGAAAAATGTATAGTATCTTCTTTCTAATATTCGTTGAGAAGATATAGACGATCATTCAGGATTCTTGTTTTCTATAAATTAGCTATGATGCTCAACATTAAAAGAAAATTTTAATTTGATTTAAAAAATAATTTAAAAAAAACCTTTATAGTTTTGTTTACAAAAATATTCATGCTATTGTCATTCTATAAGCGAAAATATATGCAATCAAGGATCGAGTTTTTTCATAACTTATAAATACTAAGCTGCGATAAAACTCACATAAATGTGTATTATCCAACGCGATTTAAGGTGATGTGTGATGTTGGTGGTGATATTATATCACTTTTATTGGTGTAATATGACAATTTAATTTGTAAAATGTAATTAAAAGGTTTAAAGTTTTTTGCTTAAATTTATACTCAAATTTCTATCTGCATAATATATGGGCAGACATATTCCAGGCTCTAATTTAGAAAAGTTAATGTAAATTCTTACACAATATAATATACTATGTATTTCTCTCGCTGCTACTAGATCTAGTTGTTAAAACGAGATCAACGCGCAATGCTTTGCTCTATGTAAACCAGATCAGTCAAAACATTGCATCCCTCATATACAACAAATTCTGTGTTTGCGAATATATACTTACAGTGTATTTTACATGTGATAACTTAAAAACATTTTAGTTCTGAAAAGTGTTCAGTACATTGGAAGAAATAGAGAAAAGTAGTAATAATAAGAATAAATCGAGAATGTTCTATCCAATGATGAGAAACCAGAAGAAGAAAGCTCTCTCAAAGCGAGAGGCATGAAAAATGATCAAGGAGTGGTGGAATACGACACAAAAAATATCGAGCAGATATGGACGAGACATTTTCAAAAATTTCCAAAAAATGCCCGAAGAATGGAACGAAGGGGAAATAGTTATAATTTCGATTTTGAACGATTTTGGGCCTCAGGAAAGAAACAACCGAAGATTTAAGACGGCTGATAAACCACGAAATTTTGGAAGCAATGAGTGGAGAAGATATAGTCAAATATGTGAAATTTCAAAGAATTAGATGGCTGGGGCATGTAATTAGAGCCAGTAACACAACGGCCATAAAGGCAATTACGGCATGGAAGCCCAGCGAGAATCGACCAAGAGATAGACTGAGAATAAGGTGGTGGGATCAAGTGGTGCAAGATCTATGGATCGTGAACATCAAAGAATGGAATGAGAAATTCCCTGACTGAAGATTGTGGAAGATGCCAAAGCCACCCAAGGCTATGATGAAAAGAAACTGAGCAAGAAAAGGAAAACTTGTCAATGTTAAAAATTATGTATTGTAAAATGGGGATTAATCCACCCCAACAAATACATTTGTAAATCTCATCGGTAAGAGATAGTAATTTCACAATTAATTTAGAAAAAATATTCAAATTTACAATTTATATGTAAAATAGTTCTTCCAGCGGGATGGAAGACGGAAGCGTGCTGGTTATGCCAGCAGCGTTTCCTCTTTGAATAGCTAAAGAAATTCTTTGAATAAGGTAATTTTTAAATTGTTTTTTTTTACTTTTTTTATTTTTTTTTACATTTTAATTTTTAGATTTTTAGATTTTAGATAGCCGAGATCCTATGTTGTCAATTTAGGTATGGGCCCCAGGAGACCAGGGACCCATTGTCTCGACGGAAAAAGGGGCAAAATAATAATTTTGATTTATATCCACATATCTTGCGGTGCTTTCTTGAGCTAGCAAGCTCGGCTGCGGAAGCAGCTAATGTGTCCGAACATGTAGCATTGTAGCATCCCAAACCAGGCACTTTCCTTTTCCCATGGAATCAAAGTGTAACACCATCAGGGCGCTTCCCGCCATTCTTCACTAGTCCTGTAGGCTCAAGTGTAGAAGGTAATACGTCCAGAACTCTTTGAGCAGCTTGGTCCATGTCTTCCATCTTCAATAACAGTTTCTCCGCATTTGCATTGCCGTGGTTGGCAAATGGATCATCCTAGTCGCAAATCTATACAAATTCGAATTGAATTATAGTTCATGAATGTCCCAATATTGGGAGATGGAATTGCGTGAAGCCATGCTCCTGATTCTTGGGTTTGTAAAGCTTTAAAGCGCGCCACTTCGATAGGGGGATTAAATTGAAGATTTTTTTCTATAATTCGGCGAGTATTTATTGAATCCCAGTTCTTCCAAGCATTTAAAACCTCGTCGCAATGATATATTTTGAGCTCCTCAACAGGTTTAAATATTAAAAGGGAGACGAGCTCTTCTGTACCATGACAGGGAGGCAAATGTCTTCTATTCTTCGAATTTCAAGACCTCCATTACTAATAAGTAAAGTAGCCTGAATCCACTCTTGGTCCCGAAGTTTCACATTTGACAATTTCACAATGTCGTAACTTGCATCCACTCCAGAAGGATTTAGAGTCGATTGTATTGGTTGATGATCAGGGTGCTTTCGTGATTGATGTAGTTTCAAACCTGTAGGTATCGGGATTCTCTGGATTTTAGGTAGGAGGGTAGGGAGGTATCCCCACGCGCTCTTAGGCCAATAAATCGGGCTCATTTTACTGCCTCCAATACAGCGGCCCTCCGTCCTGTCATTCCTCAAGCCACCCTGTCTTCAGGATGAATTCGAGTATTTTGGCAGGCGGAGTGTCGCTGATTCTGGCCAAGTTAGGCCAGTGTAGGTATCTTATAGAGTATATCTGAAGCACCGGTTCCCTTATTGCAGTTGGATTGCGTGCTTGAGATATGGAGACATTTTTTTCAAAACCATTTTTGGCCAGGACCAGACAAATAAGCGATGCCCAAGAAGCATGGAACCACATATCACATCCATCGCATTCGATCAACTCCTCGTGATCCAACTGAACGATTCCACAAGAGCCAACAACTAATATGTGTTATGTGATACATGACATATCCGTCATATTTCTAAATTAATTCGTCTTACCATGAGTAATCGATTTTTTGTGAGTATGAGACTCATTTTAAATAATTTAATGATCCAAATTTGGAAGTGTTTTTGATGTTCGAATAACAGCTGAAATGTTAAAATTTAGGAAGAAAAGTTTTAGTCTTTAAGTAGCTCAATTTCAACAGAGTAGCTTTTGTTGCTAATAGAAAAAATTTTTTTTTAGTTTTTTCAGTTTAGGAAAGAAAAATTAATTCATTTAAAGATTTTTTTTTTTAAAAAAGCTTTGTTAGCAGCATAAAATTTGCTGTAAAAGCAAACGGCTATAAGTACTGAGCTTTGTTAAGGAAACAAATCCTTTTTTGGATATTAGTGAATATTGCCTAGCCTAGCCTGGTAGTATTTAATTGCATTTTTAGGATTTTCTGCACTTATTGAAATCTGCGGTTCAAGTTTTTCAAATTGTATTTTGATATGTATATTTTGTGCTGCATTTACAGATTTGCAGAATTATAGAAGAGAAAATTTATTTATTAAGGAGAAAAAATGGAAATAAATTTTTACACAACAGTGGCTGAAAGTTATCTCAAGACAAAAGAAAATTGATGACTGGAATAAAGTATTCTTGTTTATCACTTTATATGCAGATTGGAATCTTATATAAATTTGAAAACTGATCTCTATCCAAATGAAGTGAAAAACAATATACATTTTCGATGATTTTCATCTCAATTATTAATATTTCTATTTTTGGCTGTCTGCAAAATTCAAATTGCGTTCTACTGCACTCACAGTTTGGAAAATCTTAATTTTAATAAATTTTTTTAAAAATTGATGTCTCTTCCTGGAATTTCAAAAACAAAAAAATTGAAAATTGACTAGTTTTTTTAAGATAATACGCAATTATAAAAAAAGAAAAAAATGTATATATTATGATATTCGGCCTTCTAATAAATACAACAAACTCCAACGATCATTGACAAGGTTAGCACTATTAAAGTTTATTTAAATTAGAATCTTGGTTTTTTTATTACTATTAAGATTCTATTTCTATAGTGGTGGGTAATAAACACCATGTATATAAATAACGGGCGTGGTTTGAGAACAACCACTAACAATTGCAATAATCAGTGGGGGTGGATAATGGTCTTAGAATAATCTTTTGAAAGAGTAGATCCAAAGATTTTATTGTCCTCAGGGGTCATAACTTTAAATGCCTTATTATTAATGGTACGCCTAAAAGTATTTTGAAATTCAAATTTTAAAAAGTACAAAACCCAATTTGTTGGATGTAGGTAGAAAATTTAGGTATCTCTATTTACCAAAATCAGCTGATAAACACCATTGGAGTTGAAGCAAATTAATCAGCTATTGTTCACAAAAAGTTTCTTACCCAGGAAATTTACGGTTTCTCGATTGGTTTCACATAACTGCAACTTTCAGCCATCCGCACCATAAAATGCAGCAATGACAAATTTTTTTTTATTTATTTAGTTTAAGCTGATTGCTCAAAAAAATGCATTAATAATTTGATAATAATCAAATTATTTTTAGTTATTCATGATAATATTTGGGTTATCAATCTCAGCAAGTATTTAATTATCTATTTATCATTACTTGGTCAGTGCACTTTGTTAATTATTCATGATAAATAATTTATATCAACATTAAAATTTTAGTACTTGACATTAGAAAGTGAAAATTTACTATATTATATAAAAAGTACATTATTTCTTTCACAGATCAGGTGAATTACAGTTTTCAAATTTTATGTCATGGAAATTTAATTAATTAAGGTAGTAGTCTGGTAACTCACACCTTTTTTTACGTTTTTATTGGGAATTTTTTTCTGAGTGAAAATAAAATTCAATGGTTTTGAATTTTTAGTATGTTATTATTGACATCTAAAGGATACAAAAAAAATTTTTTTTACTTAATTTTACAATGTTTTATTATTATTACTATTGGTTAAAGTAGGCGTTTCAAAAAAAGTACGTAACTGGCCCGGATAGTTTCGGGTCTTGAGGACATCGGAAATAAAAAAATAAATCGGAATAAAAAAAATACTAGGATTATTAAATTTTATCAGAAAATAACAAAATGGCCGACTTATAAAATAAAATTGATTATTTTCAAGCCCAAATCGGGCTGTAAACTGCAAAGTTAAGGATGAAAAAAGAAAGATCCTAGTTCCAAGTCTATAGATTAAACCTTTTTCTAATTTTTTTACTTCCGATGTCTTCAAGAGCCGAAATCGCCCGGGCCAGATACGTACCTTCTTTTTACTTTGACCAATAATAATAATAAAATATTGTAAAATTAAGTAAAAAAATTTTTTTTGTATCCTTTAGATGTCAATAATATACTCAAAAAACAAAGCTATTGAATTTTATTTTCATAGAGAAAAAAATTCCCAATAAAAACGTAAAAAAGGTGCAAGTTACCAGACTACTACCTTAAGTTTGATCGCAACTTCTGGAAAATTGCGGGCGGATTTATATTTTGACCACGGACACTAGAAATTCAGTGATGTTCACACCTGGAATTTCCACTTCTGTAACCGTTTATTTATAGTAGTTAACAATTATTATTTATGCACCATTAATTATATGTAAAAGACTAAAGGTTTGAATTGAAAGTTAATTATTGAAAGTTTATATTCTTTTAATTGTTTGCTCTATCTGTAAATGTCAAGAAATTCTTTCAGAAAAATTCATAATAAATATTTATTATTTCATAAGTATTTTTTCAAAAAATAAAATACATCAGGGAGATCCAGATTTCTCTACAGATTAGAACAATATATCTATTTTATCTGAAAATATTATTTTTTATAAAAATAATAAATTTATTATTGCTGAAGGTTAATTGGAGCAGTAAAATAAGAAAAAATATAGCAAAGAAATGTACACAATATTAGTTGGTTCATTAAGTTTTTAAAATTTTATTTTACTTTGATTTTTATTTTTTATTTTTCTTTTACGGATTTGGATAACCACGGGGTTTCTTGGTCCGATATCGAAAACCTATGATTCCAAAACCAACTGCAAAGTTTCTAAACCAACGTTTTTCTTTTTTCTGAGAGTAATAGTTCAGTTTCATCCAGAGTCATCTTTGTTAATCTAATGAGTTTAATCGAAATATTAAATTCTTCCACAGCTAGCAGTCTTTGAAAATGTTCTACCCATGTTTGTTTTACTTTCTCTATGTCGTCTTCTAATTTTCATTCACTGTTTTTCATTCCTCTTGTTTTTATTTTATGTCCTGTTTTTTGTCGCCTTAACTTTTCACAGAATTGACGATTGTTGTTCCGTTTGTTATTTTTTTCTATTTCTTCCATAATTTCTTTTATCCATAGGTTTTTTTTCTTTTATACGTTTTACTTTTTCATTCTTTTTTGTTGCTAACCATTTCATTCTTGTTTTTCTCTACACTCATCAAACCATTCTCTTTCTCTTCTCTGTCTGTATAGCTTACTTTTTGTTTTCCACTCTTTCTTAAAATGCCTGTTATGTTTTCATACTCTTGTTTCATATCATCGCTTCTTGCTTTAGTTGTTATTAGTTTTTTTACCGCATCCTCATAACTCTTTCTTACTTTGTCAATACAAAATTGTTTACTGCTAAATTTCTCTTCACCGTACTATATGTCTTCTTTTGTTTAACTTCTGCCACTACATAGATAATGGTCAGTATCTGCATTAGCGCCCCTGTAAGTTCTTACATGATGTGATCACCTCCTCCGTCTGGCAACAGCATTTGTTGACTACGAAAATGCCTTGGATTCGGTGGAGTTATGGGCAATAATGAGATCTCTGAAAAAAATACACCAACGAATAGTATAGAGATCAAGAGAGGAATAAGACAAGGAGATACAATCAAGGACCTAGATTGGCAGAATAAAGGAATATGTATTGACGGGGATTACCTTAATCACCTAAGATTTGTAGATGACATTATCTTGATAAGTGGAAGCGAAGAAGAACACTCCAGATAATGCTAGACGATCTTCAAAGGGCTTCTAAACTGGTAGCATTACTAATAAAGAAAAGATCCCCATTATGATGAGATAACCAGAAGAACCAAGTTGGGATAGAGAGCTTTTGGAGGAAGTTTCTTCACTGCGAAGAAACTTAGAGTGGTACAAAGATCGATGGAAAGACAAATGTTGAATAATAAGGGACAAAGGAAATGACTGGATAAGACAACAAACAGGGATACAGGATGTAGTTGAACAGGCATCTCAATTAAAATCGAAAGTGAGAGATGATAGATGGACACGGAAGATGCTGCAATGGAGACCGAGAGCAGGAAAATGAAGCACAGGATGCCCAAAACCACGGTTGAAAGTGGCAGAAGATAGAGAGATGGAAAATTTTGGGAGAAATTTGGGGAAAACTAAGGGGAAATCGCCGAATAAATTGTGTATACTAGTGAAAGGAAATCTGAAAAAACTCTGGAAAATTTAAAGGCATCTCAAGAAACAGATTCTTAGAAAATTTGTAGAAATATAGAAAAATCTCAATAAATTCATAGAAATTCATAGAAATTCATAGAAAACGAGCGATAAATTTGAAGAAATCCGGAAAAATTTTAAAAAATCCCAGAAAATGTTAGGAAATCCAAGAAAATCTTAAAAAAATATCGAAAAATCTTGTGAAGTGGGGAATTACAAAAAATTCTAGGATATTTTAGGAAATCTAGACAATCTTAGAAAACTCAAAGAAATCTCAGAAAATTGAAAAATAGGAAAACTCATTAATATATTTTTGATAAGAATTAAAGTGTAATTTTCAAATTTTAATAAAATTCAAAAGGGGGTGTAGTTACTCGTCTCTATATTCGTTCTTCTTTGGAAGGAATTCTTTGGAAATTATTCGAATTGC
Organism: Cantharis nigra; assembly: GCA_958510845.1. Lineage (NCBI taxonomy): Eukaryota > Metazoa > Arthropoda > Insecta > Coleoptera > Cantharidae > Cantharis > Cantharis nigra. Next base: position 4,782,874 of record OY294034.1, on the reverse strand, counting down.
AAAATTATTTTTTTTGTCTTTTATAAAAGTCCCTCACCTGCTTGTTACACCACTGGAAGGACGCCTTAACAACCATGGCACAACACAGGAAACACAGGAAGATAGAACACGTTTATAAATCACTGGAGGTGGTAGAAATAGGGACAGACCGCGTATGGGTTAGGGGGACGATATAAAGCGAGTGGCCGGATTCGGATGGAATAGAGTGGCTAGAAATAGAGATAAATGGAAAGAGTTAGAAGAAGCCTATGTTCTAAACTGGACGACAAGTGGCTAGAAAGAAAAGAATTTTGGACCCTTAGGTACGCCAACTAGATTAAAAATACGAAATTATTGCACTGTTAAAGACTGATGATCTTTAAAAGTCCATACTTACTTTGATTATACAATGAATGCACAGCTTATCGAACCTCAGCTTCCAACTTTTGGTGGATCGAATTAATGTAATTATAGAATCTTTTATTTTTCAAAGAATCTTATAGAAATTTTAGTGAATTATTGAAAATCAAATAAACAATTGAATTACAAATTTTGAATTTTTCCATTCCCCAATTGCGCTTTATATTTAACTATCGGTTTATTCGCCGCAAGCAACACATTTAACACTTATAATGGTGATTATGCAAACCTGTCTTTATCTTCTTCTTTATTTGACCTCGAGGTCCACATTAAATTGGTTGCGAATCTCTTTGCGTTAAATGGATCAGCTACCAGCTAATTTCAGAATAATTTCCTTCCAGTTCTTCCAAATACTTTCTCCACAATCACGTCGTTCTCGTTCCAAATTGAATTTATTGAATTTAGTCTAAATATTTTGTTTTTATTATCACTTTGTGGATTTCCTCACTTTTCTAAGAACCACACGTAACGATCTTCCTCTCTGGGGTTCTGTCGTCAACTGATTTTTTTTTTTATTATTCTTCATCAGCCCGTTGTCTTTTTTTTACATTCAATTTTTCAAATCAATGCTTGTTAAATGATAATGCGATTTGTTATCTTTATTTCGTTCGCCTGTACACGCACTTTTCCCAATTACATTAAAACGGGTGCCGGAAAATTGCTCGAAAACAATTGCTCGAAGAAAAATTGCTCGAAAACAATTGCTAAAAAAAAAATTTCTCGAATGAACAATTCCTCGAAAGCCAATAGCTCGAATAGCAATTGCTCGAAAACCAGTTCTTCGAATAAACAATCGCTCGAATAGGAATTGCTCGAATTTATTAATCTTTTTGATTAATCGCTTTCCTTTAAGTTTGTGGAATTGTTACCAAGGTATTCTTGAAGGTGAACCAAAAACCAACAACAGCGTTGAAGGTTGGCATAGAGGCTGCCAGGAGTTACTTTCTGCGGATCACCCTAGCATTTGGAAATTTGTAGATACTATTAAACGGCAACAAAGCCATACAGAATTAAATATGAAACAATTTTTGTCTGACGTTGAACCTCCAGTAGGTAGCCTTAAATATCGCAATTGTACGGCAAGAATTCTTCGCATAGTGCAAAATTTCGAATACAATGTAGATGTTACAGGATATATTCGCAGTCTTGCTCACAACATTGGATATTAAATGTATAAATGTATTTTTTGTAAATAAACTAACTTTCTTTTTTAAATTCGAGCAATTTTCCTTTGAGCAATTGTTATTCGAACAATTGTTATTCGAGCAATTGCTATTCGAGCAATTAATTTTTCGAGGAATTGTTCATTCAAGGAACTTTTTTTCGAGCAATTGCTTTCGAGCAATTTTCCTTCGAGCAATTGTTTTCGAGCAATTTTCACCAAGCCCATTAAAACACCAGAAGTTCTTTAACTTTCAATTGTTTATTTTAACCAATTATTTCTTTCAAGATTAATTTTTTTATATATTTAAATGTTGTTTCTTTGAATTTGTATTTTTTTGATTTTTGACATAATTCTTTGAATTAATGAAATTAACAACTGCCTATTCGATTTCTAAAATAGTGGGCAGAGAAAATATTCTCTTAATACATCTCTGTCTATTTAATTCTTGAATCTATTTTTACAGAATACTTTAAATTGGCTTTTAAGTTTACAGATTTCTGTATATTGAACTAAATAAGTTCAATAAGTTATTGTCAATATATACAGTGGTGTATCGAAGGTTTTCGTATAGATTAGAATAAATTAACAATTTAATTTAATTTAAAATAATTAATAAATAATTTTACAGATTTGAATTTGAACTTGTTGCTTAATGTAGCCTAATTTTTAATTTATTGAAATAAAAAAAAATTAATTTTTTTTTATTTTGCACTGAGTTGGGCGCTAGGCTCTAGCAAATTTTCGGGTCCCTTATATTCGAGTGTAACTAATGGCAGACCCAATTTTTGGCTTACTTTATTAGTACCTATTTGATTTTTATTTTATTATTTTATGTTCTCTCTCTTCGGGCCCCCCTGGGCATTGGGCCATACGCACGTGCCTAATGGCGCCGACTGAAAGACAAATAAAACCAAAAAATTAGTAAAAATTTGTTTATTTTTAATAAATAAATATATTATACTTTTGAATCTTGAGCAATAAGAGTGGGTGTTTACAATTGATACGTTATCTGGCGTGCAAAATCTGCATTTGTAAAAAATATTGTAATTTATCTTGATACTCAGATTCAATATTATACAGTTTATAAAATATTTTATTTGTCAATAATTTGTTATCAATTATATTACAATTGAAGAATAAAAAAATAATTACACAACTTCAATTAAACTAAGAGAATAGTTGCCAAGATCAAATATTACAAACATTTAGATATGTACAATAAATTTAAATTGATATCTGTATAAAAATCAATATTTCTATAAAGTTATGGAACATAACTTTAACACAATTATCAAAAATAAACAGAGTTCTGTTTGTATATTTCATAATAAATTACTTTTGTAATATGCCAGGGCCAATATAAAAATCAGTATTGTTGTTTGATTAAAAAAATCTCCACTGAATATATAGTTAATAATAAAGGCACCATATAAAATTTAATTTTTTAAAATAAATAAAAATAAAAAAGCAAATTTAAACATTATAAAAATATTTACAACTTGAGATTTTCGATATAAAAATTACGTAAATGTAAATGCCGTTTTACTGCTCAATATTTAAAAATACAAAAACTTATAAAACTTAAAAAATATAAAATATATAAAAGAAAGATAACATAAATAGTTGATACTTTTGAACTAGGTATAAAAATGTAGGTCTCTTTTTGAGCAACATTATTAACATTTTTAAAACATCTCACGCGTACATACCTACATTAAAAATAAAATTAAAAATTTTAATATTTTCCCCCATAAAATTTTATATTTTATAATACTTCCCCATTAAGCTATTTTGCATCTCACTAAAATTTAAAAATGCGCTAGGAACATAAATTGGTACTTATTAATTTACGCCAAAAAAATAATTCAACCATAAAGTCAAGCAAAACCTAACATTACTATCACACAATTTACAAAAATGCAGTTATCACTCGCACATTTAAATATTCAGATATGCCACACATAGTTGAATTTTTTTAATAAAATAAATTTTCCACAAAAATTATCAACATCAAATATTCCATAAAAGGAGATGGTTTGTTGAATCTTCACGTCCCGCCACTTCTGATATATTTGCACTTCGAAAATCTTCATAACCATCTCCCCCGGATATCACTAGTAATTTCGAATTATTTCTTTGTTCTGGTTTCCCTTTATACGAATATCTGTTGTGTGTATTATCACCGTTCGTAGTTTGGTATTCCATATTTGTTAAAAATCTAACGTGGCCGGTATGGCCGTAAGGTACTCCAATAACACAAGGAGTATTGCTCATTTTCGTAGTCGTTGGTGTTATATGCGGTAACAACATTGTAAGTAGAACACCTGCGGACGTTCCAATCCAAAGTAAATCTTTACTTGCTAACAGTGAAGTCACTCGCAAGCAAGCTGCTTTATGTTGTCTGATTATATCGTCGCAGCCTGTAAATTATTTTATAATTAAAATATCAGTTTAATATAATAATCCAATCAATTACTTTAGGGCCCATTTATACCGACGACGCAATTCTTATAATTAAGATAAATTAAGTAAGGTTAGATTAGGTTTAAATTTTTTAGGTTAGTAGCAATTATTACTAAAAGCACTTTCTTTCTGAGCTTTTAAATTGCCGGGATTCAAATTATCTCCTCTGTTTTTCCCTCTGTTTTGGAATCCCGAAATTTGGATTTGGTTTGCGCCATTTTTCTGGTTTATTATCAAACATGGCTTGCTGTAACCATCTAAACCTGGAATCACCTGATTTGCGAATTGAAAACTTTTTTCCCTAACAAATTTTAGTGCCCCTGTCTTCTAACTAATGATCCCGATGTTTGAAAAAATTTAAAAAACTAATTTAACTAATTTAAAATGAGACGGTCATTAGCTAACTGCTGATACTAAGGTACCTGGTTCGAATCCGGAAAGAGTCTAAAATTTCTTATGATCGTCTTCGCGCTGGGTTGATGATTTGCCCTCATCAACAAAAAACAGGATTACAGGCACATCTGAGACGAGCCCAGCTAGCTACCTCAGATGTAAAAAAAATAATATGCTCATAGTGACTTCGGCTCCTCTTCGATAGAAGGCAGCCAGAGGTTAAGGCAAAAAGAAGAAGAAGAAGAATTTTCTACTCTTGACAACTAGGGAAATATTTTTAAGGCGTACGTGGGTCCAGAGGTCTTGTGAATTTGGAGTTCTCACGTCAAAAAGTCATTGCGTCGAAATGACCCATTCCGAAATTGAGGTATTCTAAACCTATTAACGAATAAGGATAAAAATATTCATAGTATTTTGATTTGCTGAAGGATCAAAAACACATTTCTTTGTCAATATTTTTCTATTAGAGAAAATTGCAGATGAAGAAGGAAAGAACGTTGGAATGGAATTCCTATGGAATGAAATATTATTTTGTTGTTCAGATCAGACATCTAAACTCGTATGGTATACTCATCATCTTGACTACACTTTTTAATATTTTCCTGGCTAATCCAGGCTAAAAGCCTTTTAATTCTGTTATTAATTTGTTTATAATCTCGGGACGATTGACGCTCTAAGGGATTTAGCGGCTATTAAAAGAAAAATACCTAGTAAATCTGAAACAAGCACTTGGCCCGGTCACAAGAACTTTGTGTAGCGATGTTGATATTCAATATTCGGTTTTATTATTTTTCCAATAAATTTGCCCTCTTTATTATCTCAATTTAGATTTAATCGCGTTTCTTGTTATTGCAGTTTTAGCAGTATCAAACAAAATATTCTATAGGTATAACAGATTTTGGAGTATTTAGTTTTTCAAAAAAGCCCAGCTCATTTGAAAACACGACAGAAAAAGTCTAGTGTACTTGATTGAGGATCAAACCGACTACCAAGGCAGAGCAAGTCAGCACTCTAACCGCCAGCCTACGATCGGGCCCAAAAAACCCATTGTGTCATTGCATCCCTACATTATGGATTCAATTGAGGCAAAACCTCTAAAGGTAAACCATTTTAAAAAACATAAATGAGGTCATCGTTTCTATACCAAAAAATTGTTTTTTGTTTTTTATTGTTATTGTTTATGTTTTTCTTGAACCGTAAACTAATAAACAAAAACTAATACTTACTTGTTAACATTTTTGTAACGGCAGGGGCAACATTAACTTCACAGAGCAATTCAAAAGAAATGGTATGAAAGCATTTAACAATTGCAGAATTTTGCAAAGACAGCCAAACTGCATTTCCGGATAATACAATGGATGTAATGGGTTTGTTTGCATCATTATTGACGGTAAGACTATTTTCTATGACTAAGGTTTCGGTATTAAAAACTTTGATAGTATTTCCACAACCGCACCAAAGCTTCCCCAAATCAAGAATCATTCTTGATACTGGTATCGCTGTTGATCCAACAGAAACAGTGATAGGAGAATTTGTATTCCAACCACCAGCTAAAAATAAATTAATAAATAAAATTTAAGTAAAATGTGATTTGGACTTACAACTTTCTCTTTCATATATAATTATATCACCATTTGCTAAAGCTACATATACTTTATCTTCATAATATCTAAATAGATATAAAAAAAAACTAATAATGAAATATTCCAAATAATACAGAAAACTTACATAATAGATAAAATAGAAAAACCATGTTGGAGTTTTATTTTACTTTTCTTAATACGAATATTATCTATCGAATTGTATACATAAATGCATCCATCTTCAGTTCCCAACCACATTGTTGATTGTTGATGATCAGTCTCTTCTGCATCAGTGCTTGTAGTTTCAATAAATCGAATCGCAGTTGAACTTCTGCTGTTCGATTCTGTATTTTCCTCAATATCACTTTTTTCCTCATCCTCGCTTGATGAACTACTGTCAAAATGAATAGCGCTATTGTGGTCTTCTTTAATTTCTGCTTTAATACTGTCTTTGTAGTTTTGTACTAATTCACTATTTGATCCAGGAATCGATGCAATACAAATAATTCTTGCATTACACACTCCATTGCAAGATGTAACGTTAGGTTCTGGTTGCAAACTAAGAACACAAACTTGTCCAACATATCCATCACTGTTACATACCCATACATCTTTTCTGTTATCACCAATTGTAGGGGCTGCACAAGTAAATTGTAAACCTGCTCTAGTTTTCCGAATCGGAACAGCAGCTATTAGTTCTGGAGTTGGTCTTCTATCTCCGGATACAGCTAAAGACAAAATACAATTTAAACTACATAAGCAAAAGCCACTATCTATGATTATTTTTAGTCGTCGTCAGTTGCTAAACTAATTTTGATCATCAAAAATCAAAACTATGGAAAACATATTGCCCAACGTTAATTCAACGTGTTTTTAACGTTTAAAAACCCAGTTTCTCACGTGATTAAATCGATTAGAATCAAAAATTTTCCAAAAAATCAAAAATAAGGTTTAATTAATTACTTAACAATGAAATTAGTTTATAAGCCTGATGCCTAATATAGCAGTTATTCCGTTTGTTATCCTAAAGTGGAAAGTGGAACAGTTTAACGTGGAATTTAAATCACGATACAGGATATCCAAATCCAATAAAATTGGATTAGACCCATCAGTAATTGAAGTAATATCACCAGTTGAATTAATTATTATTTAAGGGGGTATTCTAGTCTAGAAGCCAAAAACACTTAATATTCTAACTATGCATTTTTTTATCATTTATTTATTTATATTTTAAGAATTCGCAAAAAAATTTTCAAAGAAAAACATATATTTCACAAAGTTACACGCTGTTGAAAAGGAGGGGAAAAAAATTGTGTTTGTCACAAAATCTCACGTTCTAATTGACCGATTTTCTTGAAATTTGGCACGCATTTTCTTTATATGTCCCTTTATGGTAGGAACCAACAAAAAATCAAAATTTTCGATTTTTACTATTTTTTTAAAATTCGGAAAAGTTAAAAAATAACTGAAAAATATGAAATTCTTTTTTGAGTAGCCGCCATTTTGCGAGAAAAGTTTTTTTTGTCATTTTTATTGGTTCCTACCGTAATGACATTTGTACTGATAAAGTACAAATGTTTTTTGTATTTATTTTGTTGTTATTTTTGAGATAACCAGAAGGGTGGGAATCGTGACAAGATGGGCACGCTGTTTTTTATTTCCCCCTTTTTTTTTCTTTGAAAATTTTTTTTGTGAATTCTTAAAATATAAATAAATAAACTGTAAAAAACTGTATAGTTAAAATATAAGTCATATCAATATTTTAGAAAACCCAAAAATGCACTAAACACTTTTCAGAACTAAAATCTTTTTAAGTTATCACATGTAAAATACACTGTAAGTATTCGCAAAAGGTTTCACCATACTATGGTATTGTTCGGGATGGTAAGGGCAGGTACTTTTAAGAAAGGAAAGGATATTTTGAAAGTCATTACAAAAAAAGGGGTTGGTGTATAAAAATATGCGCTCTAATAGGTTCAAATAAGGGGGGGGGTAATTACTTATTAAAAATGTTTAATAAAGGTGAATTGTTTAAATCTGATTGACTATTTAATAACAATGATAAATATTTTAATTTATTTATTTCTGAAGCTTCTAGAAATTCTAATTTTTTACTTTTGGGCTCTACAAGCTCCCCTTGTTTATGGTTGGTGTCTAATAAATGCGAGTGTTCTGTGTTCTAAAAGCGATATTGAAATTATGATGATTCAAATATTTGACAATTTTTTTCTGACTTTCTTCCGAGAAAGGTAACTACGTTAATATTTACGTTACATTTATTATGAGTAATGGGGTATATTGAATTGACTAGCTGTTTATGTTTAATCTGACTAAGTAAATTATCAATTAATTAAAAAAATTCTATCTAATTTTTTTTTTAATTTTATTTACTGACAAGGGCTACTTCTCAGGTGTGAAATTTTGTTTTGCTTTATACTTATACTACATAAAGATTACACCTCCGACATTACGTGAATGAAATAGTAGCGCGCCATATTCAGCCAATTTTGAAAAAATCGATTTTGAAAATTTTAGAACTAGGGATAACATTTAACTAGCCGTGTGAGATCACTACAGCAAGTAAAAGTTTGTAACATATTTTTTTTATTAATTAGGAAGTTTCTTTTATTCATATGTATTATTTACGTGTAAAAGCAATTTAAATAAATAATATAATATATTATATCTATTTTATTTTATTTTAAAATTACTATTTTCTATAGAGCACATAAATTTTCAATCGTCTCAAATAATTATTAAATTACTGATAATTGACATAAATTTAATTGCTTTTACGCGTAAATAATACAAATGAATAAAAAAAAGTACGCCTAAATAATAAAAAAAAAGTAGTGCGGTTCGGATTCGAACCCATACTGGTTTGTATTGTTCATTGCTAGTCCAACTCCTTATACAACTAGGCCACGAACGTTCCCTTGGTGTAGGGATTTCACACGGTCAGTTAAACTTAGCTTTAAAATTTTCAAAATTGGCTGAATATGGCGCGCTACTATTTCATTCACGTAATGTCGGAAGTGTAATCTTTATGTAGTATAAGTATAAAGCAAAACAAAATTTCACACTTGGGAAGTAGCCCTTGTGAGTGGAATTTTGGTTAAACGATTCTGAAAAGCACGAAAAAAGGGAATTTTATGTGAAAAGGGGTGCTCAGAGCTGCTATGAATTACCGATCCAGCTTCTGTTGGTTTATGAAAAATATCAAATGAATGAATGAATCTCATTAACTTTATTAATAAAATTGAAAAGTTTATTTAATTGTCTAAGAGAGCCATCGGAACAAATAATAATATCGTCAACATATCTATATCAATAAATTATGAACTTTTTAAAATCAGAATTGAGAATTTTAGTTTCGAGATAATCCATAAAAATATCAGCTAATAAACAGGACAGGGGTGTATAAGTGCTCGGCCACACTAAAGAGCGGGCGGGCGATGAGCGGGCGAGCGATTTTGTGGACATACGGAAGGCGATAAATTGCGAAATTGTTTAGTTTCTCTTGTTTACTTGTAACTGTCGATATTGCAAAGAAATATTTTGTTGAATGGTAGTTCCTATATCCAATGGAATTTCTTTTTGAAAAAATATCCAAAATATAGAACGCATCCTATCAATCGAAGAAGACAGATATTTGGAGAATTTCATCACCTGCATTTTGAATTGAGACATTTTCCCGACGGGTTCTTTGAATATCTACGCATGTCAATAAATACATTCGATTTTTTACTAAGTAAAATTAAAAATCGCACGCTCTAAATTCAAGCAGATTTGGTTTTTAATCTATCGCTCGCTGCACGCTTCAAAATCGCTCGCCCGCTGAAGTTTAGTGTGGCCACTTGTATCGTAGTCGGATGTTTAAAATAATCGCCCACTCGCTCGTCGCCCGCCCGCTCTTCAGCCTGTCCGAGCACAAACAGATTTGGTTTTTAATATATCGCTCGCTGCACGCTTCAAAATCGCCCGCCCGCTGAAGTTTGGTGTGGCCACTTGTATAGTAGTCGGGTATTTAAAATAATCGCCCGCTCGCTTTTCAGTCTGGCCGAGCACTAAGTGCGGGCGGGCGACGGGCAAACGGGCGATTATTATAAACATCCGGCTACGATACAAGTGGCCACACTAAACTTCAAGCGTGCAGCGAGCGATTTATTAAAAACCAAATCTGTTTGAATTTTACTAAAAAATCGAATGTACTTATTATTGACATGCGTAGATATTCAAAGAACCTGTCGGGAAAATGTCTTTTTCGATGGATGCGTTCCATATTTTGGAGATTAACTGGATATAGGAACTACCATTCAACAAAATATTTCTTTTGACTTTGGATAATGACATAATATTATGTATTTGCACTATCGACAGTTACAAGTAAACGCCTTCACAAAATCGCTCGCCCGCTCATCGCCCGCCCGCCCTTCAGTGTGGCCGAACACTTAGTGTTTTTGTTTTATCGACCTTCAAAAAAACGCCCGATATTCGGGCTTCTAGACTAGAATACCCCCTTAATTTTAAATAAATAGAAATTGAACACCAAAATCGTTTACGAGTGAAATTATTAAGTCTTCGTATGTGCATAATTTATAAATTAATTAAAATTTTTTATTAATGAGTAATGACAATGGACAATAGAGATCGAGATGCAGAAAAGGAAAACGTCGTGTGATGTAAGAACTGCATTTACTTATATTAATTAGTAATTACATTTATTTTTATATTATAATTAAAAATAAATTTTTGTAATAGTATTGGTTTTTATATGGTACAGCTACAGTTGCAATTAATTTGTAATAATATTTGTTATACGCAGATATGTATCTATTTTTAGTTTAAAATAATTATTTTATATATACTTAGATCGTAATATTACTCTCACAACTGCCGATCATAACAATAATAATAATATTTTGAATTGATTGTTCGTTTCGTCGATTTAGCCAATTTCAATCCTTAAAATAATAAAATATTGATTATTTTTGAAGAATTGGGTTATTAGTCATTCACATACTGTATTGATTTATACTACGAACTAATGTTTAAATAAGTTATCGTGGATAAACACAATTACTGTATGTGCAGTTTAAAATAAAATACAATTCCTAATGTAATCGCAAAAAATTACAGTAGCAGCATGCTGCGATTTTGCGGTTGACATGCATCTATTTATAAATCTATCATCAATATTTTTTATCGTAGAATATTTTCAATACAAAAATTTTGAATCATAGTTACATAAACGCAATTGTTGACATTCTAATTAATTTGAAATTGATACCGAGGTATAACCTGTCTCACTTAACGATTTTGACCCATATCTAACATAAAAATCAATTTTGCCAAGTTTTTCCCAATTTTTCCCAAAGTAAGTAAATTCAGCAAAACTTACCTAATTTATGTTTGGCTTCGTTAAAAGATTCTTCCCACGACACTCTCTTCTCCGGTTTTGAGAATGCTATCGAAATATTTTCCAATCCATTCCTGAAAAACCCAAACTTAGCAGGAAATCTGCATAAATAGAAAAGAAAGCAAAACTTACGTTGTATTCAGAGTCATTTCTAAACAGGCAAGTTGTGAATCGCTGTTTTGTTGCTCGGTAAGCTGTTTTCCTATCTTCTCCATCATATCTTTGACGATTTCATCTAAACTGGCGTGGTGACAGTGTAAAGAATAGGTGAGATCGTTAATTTGATTTAATATTGAAACATCCTCGGTTAAATTCTCGATTTCTACCATCATCTGCTTTAAACTTTCATCTTTCGCCTTAACAATTTCTAAATCATCCAAAGATATTTTCATCAGTAATTTGTATTTGTTAGCTTCCAGTGTACTGGTAACGCTACCCTGTCCAGACACCGGCTTCCGTATAGTACCACTTTTCCTTTTGATGCTCGTGACGAGGAGCAAATCCGAAAAGAGAAATAACGCTCTCTCTTTGCGGGTTCCTCCACTTGCTGCCATGCTGACCAAATCATGTCGCAAATACTGGCGATCTGCCGCTACCAATTCTATCAATCCTTCTATCAAACTTTCAATTTCTCTAAGTTGCTCTAATTCAAGCGCTTCTCGTTCAGTACAATTTATTTTGAGAAGCAAATCGTGGATTTCCTTTTGGGCCGATATCAGTAAACTATGGTCGGGGTGATTCAAATCCGTATGCTTGATTAATCGTTGAATTAAAAGTTCGTATTTCGGAAATTTTTGTATCGGTTTGATTAGTAAAGAATCTAAAGCTAATTTTCCCTTATGCTCCCTAGCAGTATTCTGTAAAAAAATGTAATTTATTTAAAATTCACTCAAAATCGCGGTAGATCTTGCCTCTAAAAATTTGGCAAATGTTGGCTTGGACTGTTGGGCATTCTTTATAATATTTCTAGCTCGCTTCCAATTATTCACGTAGTTTGTGTAACTATCGATCACTGTGGGCTTGGAAAACTGAAAAATTGTATGGTAAAAAAAAATATATAAATATTTTAAGAAAAACCATACTGTTTCCAAAAATATATCGCCAACTTTTTGTTTATTGTCCCAATGATCTAGCCGTTTTTTCAATTCTTCTAAAAACACTTGGTGGTAATTTAACAACGAAGGAATCTGAAGTTAATTTATATGTAACAACGCAATGGAAAATATCTCATAAAAGTTACCTGAAAAAAAATTTCATCTACAAGTGTAGCATCAAGGAGACCAGCGTTTTCCGAGCTTTTCAATGGTTCTAAGTATTTCTAAAAAATCGTGCAGGTTGGAAATATAAAATAAAAGTAAATAGCACTCACCAAAACTAAAATTTGAAGGGACTCCACGTACGATCGTTCGGTATCAAACAGCTCAACAACCACGTGGGTTCGTGTATCCTAAAACGTAAACACCTGGTACAATTATTTAAACACACAAAAAATAGTGGCGCTAGAAAAGATTACCGATATTGACAATAATTCCGAAAAAAGTACGGAATAACCCTGGGGTTCATCTTCGCTGTCTTCGCCAGGTGTGCACCCCTCTAAGCGTAACCTTAATTCACGTTTTGAACTAGGCCCGCTCATTTTTAGCAACATCACATTTCGATCATGCCACACCTTACGATCATGTCGTATGAACTAAAATACAAGTGTCGATGCGCCGACGCCGAGCGTTGCGACGCTACATACGCAATTACGATCCGGGTGCAAAATTAAAGAAAATTAACTTTAATTACATAATTATTTACTCAAAATTTGAATCGAGTTAAATTTAATCTTCCCTAAATATAAGATTGCAAATTGCGATATTGTCCAAATTGAAAAATCGCTCTTTCCACATTTCAAAATTTTTAAATAAAATTACTTACGTTATATCGTTGAAGGTTCTCATTTGTGGCCAATTGTTCAGAACTTCCTCGTAGCAGGTGTTCCAAAAGTTCGTTAGAAACATCAACCGATGAATTGATGCCTTCCAATTTGGAAGGACTCGAAGTCGTTCGCTGATGACTTACTACCAATTGTTGCTCGGGTTGTTCTTGTCGAACCCCGCGGAGGGCATCCAAATCTATGCTAACTTTTCGTTTAATCGGCGACTGCATGTATTTCTCACTATTAGCTAAATAATTTAAACAATTTTTAAACTGAGTATCGTCTAAAGAGTGATTGGAAGAACCTCTCATTCTATTTATGCACTTAGGCTTAGGATCTCCAGCTCCTACTGAATTGCTACACGAGAGCGACGTTCCAGAGGATCCGGTTATGTCTTCCAAAAATTTCAAATCGTTTTTGAATTGGTTCTTCCGACACATTTCCGGCTTCTTCATTTCTGCTTCCAACATTTGCCCGTAAGGACCTCGCAAAGGACGTTTCGAATATCGTTGCGGTATACACTGAGGATTTTGTTCTATTATTTCACTAGACGACCGTATCTCACAGTCGGAAACGTCAGAATTATAAACTGGATTTTCCGATTTATTCTTTTCGGATTCCCCTTCGGATAGCGAATCCGTACGCAATAGCTGATTAGATTTGACTGAACAATCGGTTTCTTCAAAACTACGAGAAGGTTTATTAAACCATTCGGTATTTAATAAATTATCTTCTGGACTTGGCAGTTTTGCGTCTGCACTGTCGTCATTTAAATTATCACAATTGACTTGCACGTGAGGTAAGTTAGGCGTTAAATTGTCTCCTAATGCTAACACGTTTTCCCGAACCAAGTGCGAAATTAAATTTTCCGAAGATTGATACGAGTTTGGCCATTGGGAAATGTACATTCCTTTTCTTCGTCTGGATTTGTCCCTCTTTTTCTCTTGGGCAATTTGGTCAACTTTTAACTTATTGCTATTTTCAACTTGGTTGGTAGTTTTGTCGCATTCGCTTTTGACGGGATAAATATTTGGGTTTTGGAAAGTAACTAGTTCGGTTAGGGTACCCGATGGGTTTACAACAGTTTTCTCGTTATTATCACATTCCGATCGTATCATTTCAGATGTATCGCGAACATTTTCCTCCACGCACTTATCTAGTTCTCCCGTGATGGTGGGAATTGTATAGGAGGGTGGTTGTTTGTCCGCATTGAAACTGGAAAGGCGAATTAGACAGTTTTTGGATCTAGGAAGAGTAATTTCTTCGTTGCAGGTAGTTTGTTGAGAACAAATTTCCTGAGGAGAATATTTTCTTCGGACATACTTTTTATCATTGGAAGAGTAGTCTCCCTGTGAAAATGACGCACTGCGTAACGGTAACGAATGAAATCTATCGTCTTCAATATTTTCTGCATCTGTTGAAGGCGTAGTATAAAACTTTCGGGGGGTATGTTTTCGTGTTGTTGATATTGGAGCTTTTTTTAACCTATCTGTTAATTCTCTCAATCGATGTTCGCCAACATTTTTATCGCGTTCTCGTTCTTTAGTAATATTGTTATTGCGGTTGCCGCCGAAGCGGAATCTTGGGAGACGATCCAGATTGTTAAAAATATCCCTTCTTTCGCCGTGTCCGCACTCGCACAAACGTGTATATACTTCAGGTCGAATTACGGCACGTCGTCTCAGCTGGTTCTTTAATAACGACTTTGTCGAGTACAGCACTTGGCCACGCACTAATGTTTGGTCGGGCAATTCTGACGTAGCATCCTCTACCATCCTCATTCTATTCACGCAGCTAAAAATATCACCGCTATTAATAGTTTGTGTGGCGAGCAGCGGGATCTGGGAGACGAAGTCAGGGCCAGAGGTGGAAGTCCAGCAACATTTGGAACGGTAGCGTGGTCCTGCTCCTGGTGGCGGCGGCGAGACAGCTCCCAAACGCACCCCGTAACGTACGGAGCCCACCGTCACAAATCTGTCAACAAATTCAAATTTAAAACAAAAAAGTTACGATTTATATTTAATGAAGTGCAAATTTTTTTATGAAGTTATCCTGATGACATTTAAAAAATGTATCCGATTATTTTTAAATTTTTTAATTTTTTTGAATTTTAAAACTCGCGCGTGTTGGAATTTCGAATACATATATTGAGAATTATTTATTTTTTACCTTTTGGATACAACGTTATTTGGTCTTCCATTTACGCTATTGTCCAACTGTAAACAAGATACACAATGTCCACAGCGACTAAAGCACCTTTCGTGCCACCTGGAATCATCGTAGCCAGTCATTCTTATAGTTTCTTCCACCTTCACCTGTCATCCTTTTGTCTTTACTTTGTCTAGTGGCAAGACGCCACAGCTCGATCTTCCGCATTCAACAAGTTGCACTATTGCAATACATGAAATAGTTTGGAATGCGGCTAGCGATATATAACAACATACATTAATGAGTTCACAACACCACCTACAAAGTTGATTTAACTTAAGTCTCGGAGACACTCTAAGTACGTCCAACTAACGCGATTCGCTTGTGACAATATAACATCGAATCGGTGGGGGATAAAACAGTTATTCGATATTTAATAATTTCAAAAAATAATATTAACTAAAAACACATACATAAACCGGACATAAAATGGGTACAACAGCCATGGACGCTTTCCCAGACAACAGTTAGCAATTTAAAAACTACCTGTTTTTACCTTTGCTAACACAGGTAGACCATTTATAAAAAGTGCAACCTGGCACACCAATATGTATCTACGGTTGCTAGCAATTTTTACATAAATTTTAATTAATTTCTCGTTTTCCAACTTCATCCCTATCATTATTCAACTTTTCCTCTAGCGAGATTTCAAATCAACCCCAACCCACCACAACAGGGTTTTTCTTGTTATTTTTATTTATTACCAAAGTATTCAAAACAACTTCAACAATAGAATAAAAATTAAAGCAGATTTGGAAAAAAGAAAAAGAAAGTATAAAGAATTAAAACAATAAAATTAATTATAAATAAATTAAGAAGTAAGCATTCGTTCTACATAAATTAGTGATAATTACTTATTTGCAGTTTAAAATTCAAATAAAAAGCGAAATTTTATAGTTCATCAAATATTAATCAAAATTAATGTTAAATATAATTAAATATTAGTTGAGATTGCGATCAGTGGATAATATCTATAATCCAGCTACGATTATCATCACAAAAAAAGCTAATAATCGCTCAGGTCCGTATCTAGAAATTCTAGTAGTAAATATTACGTTCTGGTTACTTAATTTTCAATAATAGTCATTTTATTTTTTTTTTTCGTTAATAGTTTTTTAAATACATTTTCGAATAACCAATTACCGAAATGCTTTGAAATTACTCTTAGTATTTAACAAATTTATAATTTAACCCTAGAGCAGTACCCTGGTTTTCGACCGCACCTAAAGTATCAAAGCTGTATCGCCCAGGGGCGCCGACTACGGGCGTGCCCGGAAGCCAGAACACCCCTCGAAATCTGACCTAAACTTGTTTCGCGATTTTACACAGTTTTGATTGATTCCGCGAGGTTCTGAGGGCTGTATCCAGCAGTAGCCATCTAAGTACGTCGATTTAAGTAATAAAAAGGCCACCTAAACTTTTAAGATTGTTGAAAAAAACGTAAGGTTAACCTCTTTGGTGTTTTTTGACCCCAAAAAATAAAAAGTGGAATTCGGCAGCTTCTTGCACTGTTTCTTACGTATTTTGATCAAAGAATTCGAATGGCGCAATCAGATTTCTCATAAGTATGATATTTTTTATTTTATTTGGCTTTAAACCTGACACATTCGGGGTCAATTTGATCTAAACTTGTTTCGCGATTTTACACAGTTTTGATTGATTCCGCGAGGTTCTGAAGGCTGTATGCAGCAGTAGATATCTAAGTACGTCGATTCAAGTAATAAAAAGGCCACCTAAATTTTTTAAGATTTTTGAAAAAAACGTAAGGTTAACCCCTTTGGTGTTTTTTGACCCCTAAAAATGAAAAGTGGAATTCGGCAGCTTCTTGCACTGTTTCTTGCGTATTTTGATCAGAGAATTCGAATGGCGCAATCAGATTTCTCATAAGTATGATATTTTTTATTTTAATTGGCTTTAAACTTAACACATTCGGGGTCAATTTGACCTAAACTTATTTCACGATTTTGCACAGTTTTGATGGATTCCGCGAGGTTCTGAAGGCTGTATCCAGCAGTAGGCATCTAAGTACGTCGATTTAACTAATAAAAACGCCATCTAAATTTTTTAAGATTTTTGAAAAAAACGTAAGGTTAACCCCTTTGGTGTTTTTTGACCCCAAAATATGAAAAGTAGAATTCGGCAGCTTCTTTTACTGCTTCTTACGTATTTTGATCAGAAAATTCGAATGGCGCAGTCAGATTTCTCGTATGTATAATATTTTTTATTTTATTTGGCTTTAAATCTAACACATTCTGGGTCAATTTGACCTAAACGTATTTCGCGATTTTGCACAGTTTTGATTGATTCCGCGAGGTTCTGAAGGCTGTATCCAGCAGTAAGCATCTAAGTACATTGCTGTAAGTAATAAAAAGGCCACCTAAATTTTTTAAGATTTTTGAAAAAAACGTAAGGTTTGGTGTTTTTCGACCCCAAAAAGTAAAAAGTGCAATTCGCAGCTTCTCTCACTGTTTCTTACGTATTTTGATCAGAAAATTCGAATGGCGCAGTTAGATTTCTCGTAAGTATGATATTTTTTATTTTATTCGGCTTTAAACGTAACACATTCGGGGTCAATTTACCCTCCATTTGTTTTTGGAGATTTTAAAAAAATCGAGTTTGGGGGGGGGGGGGGTTAAAAATATCTCAATTTTTTCTCATTTATTTATTTCGCATTTATTAATTTTTTAATTTATATTTACTTTGCTTTCGAGCAGCAGCTAATATCCACGTTTTTTACCACAAAAGATGATTTACTAACAAACTGCACAAAATTTGTAAAAAAGTTTTTACAAATTAGACAAATTGGTCGGGTTGAATTTCAGTTTCGGACAAGGTTGCCAGACATTTTAGAAAAACCTGAGTAATTTTTGCATCCCGGGAAGCCGGGAGGTTAAGCATTATTACCGGAGTCTCCCGGAAAATTCGGGAGGGTTGGCAAACCCAACTGTGCCTAATGGGAAATAAACAACTGGGTATTTCATTCTTTTGTTTTGACTAAATTCCACGAAAGCATTCTTTGTTTATTATTGTTTTGATTAAATTCCACGAAAGCATTCTTTGTTTGTTATTGTTTTGAATAAATTCCACGAAAGCATTGTTTATTTTACTTTTTTATTTCTTCTTAGAAGCAATAAAACGATTCTCGGAACTGTCAGGTATTTAATTCTTATTTTTGTTATTATTTTGATTAAATTCCACGAACGCATTCTTTGTTTGTTATTGTTTTGAATAAATTCCACGAAAGCATTCTTTATTTGTTATTGTTTTGATTAAATTCGACGAAAGAATTCTTTATTTTACTTTTTTTATTTCTTCTTAGAAGCAATAAAACGATTCTCGGAACTGTCAGGTATTTAATTCTTATTTTTATTATTATTTTGATCAAATTCCACGAAAGCATTCTATATTTGTTATTGTTTTGAAAAAATTCCACGTAACCATTCCTTTACTTTTTTATTTTTTTTTATTTACAGAGGCGGATTTATATTTTTGCCGCCTATGAGGTACTGACGTTTTCGCCCCTATTTACAGAAAAATAAAGGTTGCTTAACTGCTTAACAGTAGGATTTTTCGAGAGGAGTCAAAAAATTGTCATCTTTTTTTTTCTTTTATTTAACTATATTTATTAATACAATTAATTAATATACAATAATCAATAAGGCAAAACGCCTGTATTTCTTTTGATGACAATAGTTTTTGCATTTTACAGAGTCTTGTTTAAGTCGCTGCCAGTCAAAAACGGTGCTACAAAATAAAAAAATACATATAAATAAACTTAAAGGCAATGAAATTTGCAACAAAAAATCTCTAAAAAGTTTTGCTGTAACATCGATTTTCATATGAAAAAAAACAGCTTCAAAAGGTTTAATTTACATTGGTAACATAAGAGTGCCCGAATTCTGTACATACTGCTATCAGCAGGCCTACGCGCTTTTTTTTTGCGAAAAAATAGTTTATGTTACTCTGTGAATAATTGAATGTTATTTCCACAACTTGAGAAACAGGCGACGCTAAATAATCGGGCAAGTCGGTGGGCAAATCACTATCTACTTACAAGACCACAGTGGTGGCTTGATGTGATCACTAGTTGAGTTATGAGCGGAAATTCTGGGTTCAAATCCCGGACACGGCAGAATTTCTTAGCTCAGCCCTCTGGTGAACATCAAGCTGTGGATCGAAATACTAATAACTTTCCTTAACATCTTAATGGAAAACGGGGTACAATAAGCCAAGAGCTTTAGTACAAAGTGGGCATTGAACCACTACCCGTGCAGCTAATACGAATACGAATCTACTTACAAGTCAAAAGAAAACTTGCCCGTACGAAAGTCGGGATCGTCAGTATACGGGAGTAAGTCATGCCCATGTGCAGTTCGGGCAAAACTATCAAGTGGTTAATATAAAGTAGGTATAAATACCAGCAGTATGTGGCATAAAGCCTTCACCGGCCGACTGGAAAACGGGTACCCGCGCTTCAAATTCAGATCAGTGGGCTGTGGGGAAGGAGAAGACAACGGGAAACCACTTCACTAAGAACGCCATCCTGGCTTCAGCCAAGTTCGACCACGACTCCTCTGCAAAGGCGAAGAAGATGAAAAAGAAGAAGAAGAAAAAGAAGAAGAAAAAGAAGAGATGAACAATGGTAATTTGATTTTTAACATTTTCGTGTTTATTATATTAAAACCGTTACAAAATTTTAATTTAAACACTTACGTTGGGTGTACACTGGGGTATAAGCGCACCCTTAATCTCTAAACCTTTTAAGTCCGTCCTGCTCAAGGCCTAAGCGACAAGTGATCGTGGCACTATCCTAGCATTCCAGTTATGTAACATCCCCACCAACCTTTCCAGTCTTAAAATTCGACATGCTTTTTCTGAAAATCAATTTTCCCTGTGTTTGGGGTGCGTAAACTCCCCATGTACTCTTCTAGGGTTAAATATATTATAATTTTTACAAACTAATAGTTTTAAGTGTTAAATTAGAAATTAATTAATTTTGTAATTTACACCTCACACCTTCATTTACACCTAAGATGATTTTTATCGAAAGTTTATTAAAATTTCATTTGTTCTCTTTATTTATTATAATTTTATTCTACTTATTTGAATTGAATCAACGGTTCAGCCGGTTTGTCCATTTTTACTATTAAATAATTTTTCAAAATTCAAAAATTTAATAGCTGTTGGGCGGTGTAATAAAAAAAACTAATAAATTTTAAAATTGGAAAATTAAAAAAAATATTATATTACAGGATAAACGGCATACAGATCGTCATCAGTACCGTATACACATGAAAACACTTAATTTCACAACCAATGTATTTGTTGTTAGTATTTGAAATTTTATGAGACCAAAATTGATAATTGAACCAAACTTACCTCTATCCATAGTGCTTCGTATGGGCGCTAAAAAAATAAATATTTAATGTTACTACATAGATTGCACTAGAATGTGTTTACAAAGTTTATTTTATCTTCTTTATATAATTTTGTAGATATTTATATAATATTTATGTAACATTATAATGAATATTTGAAAAATTTTAACTTAAACATATTCCGATATATTTAATGTAAATAAAATCGAAATATCAAATTTGCTACCGAAAATTTCGAATGGGTTTCCGTAGTATCAGGACAATAGAAAGGCAGGGTGCACTAGAATGGCCAATATTCTGCAGTTTCTGTATTTTTTATTTGTGTTATCCGTGAAAGAGCTTTTCTTGCTTCTGAGCTCTTAATATTTAATATTCTGACCAAAGTTGCAGCATGGTCAAGGTTTTCCAACTTGGATAACTGTAATACAAAGATCTGATAATCGTCTAGCGGTCTGAATGACATCTACGTTTCAATTACTTTATACATAACAATGTATATTGCCATGAAAACTTCGACAGAAGGCGGCCGAAAAACAAAATGTTTAAAGTAATGATTTTTCTGTAGGTAATACTTTAGTTATTTTTAAAGAAATTAAATCTTGTTGAATGGTTTATTATCAATATTATTATTTTTATGAGTGGGTTTCAGTCAGTAACCTCATGCGTGTTCGCCGTAAACACATCAATAATTATACAAGAATATCTAGACGATAATACCAAGCGCTATCTCGGAGACTTTTCTGAAAAGCTCAAACTAAAATCTGCTATGCGGATTCAAAATAGTTGCCTACTCATAATGAGCAATTCATTCTAGGTGATTCTAGGCAATTCATATCTTTTTAAAGATTTTTAATTTATTAGTTCATTTTTAATACTAATTCAGAGAGAAAATATCAAATATTCGATATCTTCAGAAGTAGGAGAAATAGGGAGAAGTAGGCATAGCCAAACTTAATTTTTTATTTATAAAACTAATACAAAAACACAAAAATATTTGACTGCATATTTCAATAGTTTTCCTTTGCAACCAATATAAATTCTTTTGTATATGAAACCAAGAATTCCTGTGAAAGAGGAATTCGAAAAACATATTTTCATGAATTTTTATAGTTGTTTTGCCTAAGGTACTGAGTATTGAAAACGTAAACGTCGTTCAGACCGCTACAGTTGAAAATAAAATAATCCAAGAAAATATACCGGATGAATAGTATTTTCTGAAGTCAATTAAAATGTATACATTGTAATTTTCTGAGAGCAATGAAGATACATTTTTAGAAATGTAAAATAACTTTGAAAATTATTTTCGCTGGCTGACGTTATTTCGACGACATTTTCACGTCAAATTAACGTTCAAATTATGTATTTTTTGGATTTGTTTATTTCTGGAACTTCTCTCTCAAATTTGCTTTTAATTTGGTGTAGACAACTTAGATGGAGATTTCCGACCAGATTTTCTTTGAAATACGTATTATTATTAACAGTTTTGTGTGTGCAAAATTCCAATTATATTGACACAAAGCACCAATCATCTAGATTTATTTACTCTCAGTCTATGCGAGACTGTTCAGTTCTAACTTATAGCAACTTTAAAAACATGGCTACAACAAGAGCGATAGAAGAGAAGAAATTGAACAAAGACAACCGATACTCAAGCCTGGAAAAACCCAGGTTTTGATAACAAACAAGAATATTTTCTTCAATCAAACCACTGGCACTGTTACAAAGCATATAAAACATTTACATCCAAAAAGCTTATTTTCTTAGGTTGTGGCAAAATGAAGTTTTCAGGATAGTCCTGAAAAGCACATATTCTGCTATCAGGGTTTGGGTAGATTTTAGAGAAGGTCATCAAAATTATTAATTGTTGTAAGTGTCTTTTCTTCTTTCTAGTAAACAAAACATAGCTACGGCACTGAACTATCTATTCCCACAGTTATTGTCGACTAATTGACTGTCGGTTAAATGTTCGTCGAGCAAAAACCAGTCGGCTAAATGATTTGTTTAATGTAACTGATGAACATTTCGCACATTTTAGCATCTTGAATTCCTATTAATTGTACAATCCTTTGATCCTATAATATATGTATATTTTATGAATTAGAAGCATTAGGAGTCCTTATTGGGAAAACTTTACACTAACATTGTACTACAATCGATACACAAGGTGTAAACGAAGTTAAGCACTTGTGGGAGAAGCTTTCTGCTTCTGAGGAGTTCAGGGAATAGCTGATTATGATTATGGAAAGAGATAATTACTTTTATTTTTTATTAATGAGTAATCTACAACCAAAACTTTTAACTTCTAACTTGCTTGACAGTAAATCAAGAAGCTTTATCCGATTGGCATGATTAAAAACGAATTTTGTTCACAAAATTTGTCTTGGTTCTTGTTGGCTTCCACCTCCAATAAAAGAACTTAAAAATGCCAAATTTAAAATTTTTTTTAGAGATCTGCCATTTGTTTTTCTTTAGATATCAATTTTATTAAAATATTTTAAAAAATTTAAAATTTTATATTTTTATTTATTATTTATTTTTGTATTTTAGTTTATTTATTTAATTTTATTTTTAAATGTATTGTCAATTATATGTTTGTATATAATACATATATATTTATTAAACAACTTCTATTTATTTAAAATATTGAGCAAATGTGTTCTAGACACCCGGTATATGGTCTCCAAATGAGCGAAACTTTATATTTCTATTATATTATATAATCAATAAAATCTCTATTTTTCAAGCTGTTACACTGTTGTACCCCCTTAACTACCCCAGATTCTTGCTTTTATTTTCATTCTTATATTATTAAAAATTACAAATTTTCGAGGTCCAGGAATATTAAATTATATACGGCTGGATTTTCTTGTGACAACTGCAGCCCTCCTTGATGACTATATCTGAACCCTTGGTTTTCTGTAGGGGCGAGGGCTTTGACTCCGAACGTGACAGACGTTAGTTTAACTTTCAGTTAAACTTCATAATTACGACTAATTATGTACACGTAATACGGATCAATAAGCTAAATCTGATAAGGTTCAAACATTTTACTTGCAAAGAAAAAACAATGAGGAACTTTATCGCACAAATGATAATCAGGATAATGAAAAGTACTAACTTCCTGACAGCTTTTTTACAGTAAAAAATATAAAAAAAGGAATTTAATTAAAAGTTAGCTGAGCTAAAATATAAAATATTAAGCGATCTTAATTAAATAATTCAACTGAAATGTAAAAACATATTATGAAAATCGTAATAGATAATCAAGGAAAGTCATTCATAATTTTTTTTCTTATGAAAGTGGGAAATTTTTTGAAAATTGCATTTATGTAAATTAAACTTAATGAATATATCAAAGAAATTTAATGTCATTATTATTTATGTAACAGAATACAGTGTTTTTTCATTTAAAAGAAAATTAGATTACATTATGTTCTAAACAATAGCACTTGGTATAGTTAAATAATTTCAGGTTATGCACTTCAAGCAGATAGAAACTTATTATATTATATAAATTTCGTAATATTGATTTATTCTGTAAGTTTGTGTTATGGCATATTTACATTTTGTCTCTAGACGTTGAAAACAATTTTTGATAATAGAAAATGATAACCCAAATATGTTCACGCAGTTTCCCTGGGGTAAAAAATTGGCTCGGGACATGTTTAATATTTTTTTCCACTCGAGATATTGATTTTTCAAAAAATCGCCTACGTCTGTTTTTGAGTTATACTTACTGGTTGGAATTCGCCTGGGACTTTTTTAATGTTTAAACAGAAAATTGCTTTAAAGTATCCTATTTGATGGGCAATAAGAAATATCCATCATAGGTGATTATTTTTGAAATAAATTAAGTTTTTAACATTGGAAATGGATATTGATGATTTAGATAGCGTGTATCAACAACAAATTGTACTTACTGCATGACGAATTAGCCCACACGCGCACTGTACTCCGCACTTTAATAATTTACATGAAATAATTTATAGGTTTTTTTATTGTTTGTATGTAGTGTAGGTCTGAAAATAAATTACTAGCACTGAAAGTAATAACAGCAGCACTGCATATAACACACGCAAATTGATCAATTAAAAATTTAAACAATGTAGTCAGAGCCAATTAAAAGTTGTTAATCGGTGATTTAAAAGCCAATAGAAATTGTTTTAAATTGCCTGTATTTATACATAATAATTTTCATGAAATTTAAAAGCCGACATAGTAATTAAAAAAAGTTACAGATTTATTTGCATTTTATTTAGAATTTTAGTGTTGTTAAATTATGTTACAGTTTCAAAAATCATTTATCTAAGCAGAGGTAGCAATGCATAAATACTTTTAAAACTTTTGTTTGTTATTGAAATATTAAGTAGTGACTAGTAATTTCGATTTATTGAACGTTTTATAATAGGTAATTGATAATTGATTTTAAAATCTTTTCAAAATGTAACAGATGAGGCACTTAAAAAATTCAAAGTACAATCAAAAACACCTTTAAAGTAATTCATCTATTATAACTCTATAGAACAATCAATATTTAAAATTACTAATGTAAGTAAACAACTCATGAAATCCTTATTGAAAATTACATTCACTCATTCCATGTATGAAAAGCATTATAATAGTATGCTTAATTATTAATTTATCACATATGCCTCGTGTTTTGATTTGTCCGTCTCTAGAGAACAAATAAAAATATTTATGGTAAAAATTTATAAAACTTAACGAAGCACAAACACATTTTAATTTTTTGTATATTATATTATGTAGGTATTTATTATTTTTTTTTCTATTGCAAGTGAGTATTCTTTTATATTACTTATTAAACAAACGTTAGTTAGCTGGTATAATATGTCCTACTTGAAAACTACATAACCAAAAATTTTATATAAAGGCATAAAGACCATATTAAGGCATCTCATTTTTTGAATTTTCTATAACGACGAAGTATCACTAGATGTAGCTCACTATTCGCTAGTGCTATAAATCAAAAATGCGGCGAATATTATTATTAGTTTGTAAAATTAAAAAAAAACATTGTGACTGAAAGTACATCGGATGTAATTACATTATTCGACTCGTCTGTCCAAGAAGTACGTCCGATGAACTTCTGGTCACAACGTAAAAACAAATATTCATTTTTGAGTAGCGACTGAAAGGCTGCGAGTAAACCAAAATTTTGACATTCTGACTAAATTAACTTGTCGCCTTTGAGCAAACCGTTACTTTTAATTGAGTCACGTTTAACAGTAATTCAGAATTAATATATTAAAAAGTGTAAACAATGCACAATCAAATGTGTAACAATTTGTTTTTAATAATTTCGTAACATATACTATAGGTAGTATTTACAGTATGGTGCTCTTACTTAATGGTTAATGTATGCTGGTACATCTGAAACAGAAATATAAAAATATGTATGTGCACCCGCGCCTAAATCAAACCATGAGAAACTATAAAATTCAGGTGAGGAATAAAATATTATAGTGGACGGGTAAAACTATTTATAGTCCTAGTTATTACGTTTTATACAACAAATCGATATCTAAATAAGAATTTAATTTATTGGAAATATCTAACTTTGGTGCAGTTAAAAAATTATGTCTGAATTACATCTATCTATATTTTTTTCACACCAAATCGGTCTAAGTATTCAGACCCAGTCGCTATGTACATCATTTTCTAATTGCACTCATTCGATTCCAGATAAAATTCAGATTTTCGGGAATTTCCCATTGTCACGCTAGCCGTCATTTTGAATTTAAAAGGGAATTTCGTTTTACGACCTGAAAAATGTAAAAATTATATTTAATTTCGTCGCATTTGGTTGGGAAATTCCCCTTGAATTCAAAATGGCCGCTGAGCCATGAGAAAATTCGCCAAAATCAACATCGGTGAAATAGAATGAATGCAATTTGAGTAAAAATTGTGAGCATAGCGACTGAGATAATTTTGAAAAGATGAGCGAATTAAATGATAGTAATAATAATGAATGGACGTTCCTACATTTATAATTTGGTTATGACATATAAATATAGTTTTGCAAACAACTTTTCACTTGCGTGTATTGAGTTAAGCAATTCACTAGGAGGTTCGCTTGCCTGAATTTATTCTAATCAATTTACAGGCGACAATAATTCGATAATAATTAATACCTTTAAGCAGAAACACGTAGGTAATAAACGGTATAAAGTTAAAATAGATTTAGCATTCATTTTCATCTCGACATCCTTTTAAATAGTTAAATATGTTCCATAAATATTAAGCAACAATAGTTTACAAAGAAATTGAAAAATACGATTTTAAAGTCTGAATTTAAACTTTTATTATATATCTGCTATAGGACCTCCTGATGTAGAAATACTGGTGGTCAGTGTTTTTCCCAAATTTCTAGAATCAAACAAATATTAATAATAAAAGAGAGACATAGGGATAGGGACTAAAATCATACCCAGGAATGGAGTTAGAATTTATAACGTCGTCTCCAAAACTTTCCCTACTCATTTCGTCCGCCATTGCTACCTTGAATTGATGACCAAAACTAGCCAGATCTTCCCTAAAGGCCTCGCTGGCAGGCGTGAGTGCTCCACTAGCTGGGGGCAAGGAGGTTATCTCTTGGACACTGTCACCTTCACCATCAATATCTTCGGCATTCTTTTCTAACGGCTCCTTTTCTTCGTCATCATTATAAATTTTAAAGTAAGCAAATGTCAGGTATATCACTGATATTATAAAGGACGGGATAGGAATGGCTATAGCGTACACTAAATTCATGTGAACCTGCCACATATCCAAGTGATTTATAACTATGCCCGGATCTACACGGCTGTAATAACAGGAATAATTGGTACCTATTTCCTTATATTGCTTGAGGAACGTGGAGCAGTTGAGCATTGGTGGATAACCGCAACCTTTAACATTGGGCATCAGTTTAGCACCGACGTAATACCATTCGGAATCGTTGCCCATAAGACCTGTAGGTTGAGCTTCCAACAAGTAATCGTCTTGTTCGATTTGTCGATCAAATAGTTGCAGGTAGTCATAATCGTCTCGCAAAGAACGCTCTCTTTTAATAGAAGTTGGTTCTGTGGTAACAGTGATGTTTCCCTTTAGAACAGTCCTTCTATAATTAACGCGGATTTGCGTGCAATTATATATTTCTCTCGTACAACCTTCACGACATGAAGACCACGTACAATTGTTTGTCCCCCGATGTCTCTCTACGTTTACCGTCACGCAAAGTGCGGGAGTTTCATCAAATTCCATAAAGATTGTTGTAAAAGCTGGGTCAATGACGAAAGGCACGAGGAATAAAAACGAAAATACGCTAAAAATCGCAAGCAAAACAAAGAATGCTGTGGTGTAAAAAAGCATCTTTTGCTTGCATGTGCGCTTAACCTCCTTTTTCTCCTCCATAGTCGCGCTGTGGAGACGGCTCCTGGGCCGAACATTTGCGGACTCACTCAAGAAGCGCGAGCGGCTGCGGCTGGCTCACTGGGCATACCGCGAGGCCGCCCTGTGCGTTCACATTCAATTAAATTATTTCGATCCTAATTAATTTTTTATAACTTCCGTAATTTTAAGTACATATTTACCTACATATTTTGGAAAATTAGTTAAGCATAAATAGAAACTGTTGTACAGTCCAAAAATACTCGCATGCACTCACGTACAAAATTATTGGTCACTTGCAGCACATCCATAGTTTGCTATCGGTGGACATAGTATTCAGGGCACTGCAGTCTATATTTTCCGTATCGATTTTGGCGCCGGCAGCCGTCAGATGACACGAAGCGCGTTTGGAAGCAGGGCCCCATGTGACACGAACTCTGCTAGTAGTTAATGTTTATGTTCACTTTAGGCTAAACATACTAAGTAATCACTAGCAGTAACCAAAAAAATCTTAGCAGTCGTCTATATAGAAAATTTGTAAGTATAAACTAGTTTGTAATGTATCTAACCAGTTAATTCGTTGCGCGCGTTATATCGATTAAGCGACGCCGCAGTGTGTTATTGATTAAGGGAGGTGCGCACGAACGCAACAGTACAACATTATCTTCATAGTAGTAAGTTGTAGATATGTAGTGTAATTATTATTCAAAATGCCGAAAAAAAAGCCAACTCCTGTCGAAGATCTCGTCATACCACCTCAGGACAATCGCATATGTGGTACCATATGTCTTTGCCAATTGACATTTATATTGAGCAGTGTTGCGATTGTTTATCTGACCGTTGCTGTTTATGTACCCTTCACCAGGGCTTTTCAATCTGGAATATCCGAACACCCCGTAATGTGTACCACAACACGTAACGTTTCGGTAGAAAATTGTGATTGGGGTTCTTGTGGAGAGTGGTGCCTCAGTAAAACCTCTGGTTCGTGTGCTCAAATTTACGTCAATCTTAGACAAAATGGTTCCACAATTTTTTTAGGAGATTGCATTAGTATGTTGAATAGAACCTGTTCAGGTATTGATCACGACAGGGCGACAAGATTTCGTTGTATAGCCGACGAGTGCAAAAACTTAACGGGAACCTTCAATTGTACCAGAGGTACATGCATAGACATAACTAAAGTTTTCGAGTGCATTTTCAAAGAAACAGATCCGTCTCTCAAGTGTTCGGGAAGACGAGGCAAGATCACCTGCATCGATTTGGATGGATTGTACAATTGCAATAGGGGAACTTGCGAAAGAATTCGGGTTCCCTATAACTGTGATCGACATTGTAAAGACATACCTACACGTAACAAAAACGTAATTATTCTCACCGGTGATCACGCACACCTCCTGCAATGCAATCGTGCTTTGGAGGTCGACTCCGGCGAAGAGATATGGAACGAAACCCAAAACCAGATCATGATGGCTTCGTGTTACAACGTTTACAATGCCAGCCAAGGACTTTTAGCAACCGATTGCATTAATGGATCGTTAATGGCAAATAACATTTTAAGTGATATTACAAATTTTTCGTATTTAAATTATCTCAGTATTTATAATACCAAACCGTTGCACAAAGAACGTCGGGTTGCACCTCCGGAGGCTGATCTACTCATAGCCAACGACAGCAAGCTACTTATCAATTTGGAAGGCTGCGTTAATACTCTGCAAGATGAGTGTAAAGAATTTTTGAAAGTTTACGGAAAAGATGGTACTGACCATAACGCTCGTGCACGCTTCCCTTGTTTCTTCGCGACCGAAAATGTTGGTGTAACCGTGGCGAGATTTGATTTGGCTTCGACCACGCGACAATTTATAATTGCTTTCATTTTACCATCGGTTTTGTTTATTATATCGTGCCTTACTTTAATATTTTGTCAGCGTACCGTGGTAGTAGGTGATGATGCTAAAATGCGATTTCAGGGCTGCAGTAGTCCAGAAACAATTGTGGAAAAAAGTACCTCTAACAATAACATGGCGGATAGAGGAGGTGCGGATTCCATTATGGCTCTTTAAAAATACAACGTTAGTGTGACGACGTAAATAACTTTGATTACTTTGTAAAGTATATGCTTTTAGGAAGTACGCTTCTCGATACTCATTAAAAGGTGCTATTGTTATCATCTTTCTCATGAAGAAAGCTTTTGTGATTTAAAGTGCACACCAAACGGCGACACACAATTTTTTGTAATGTCTAATTTATCGTCAACAACCGCATTGAAACAACCGGTGCTCATATCTGTTGCAGAAACTGCAAAATTTTATGCTTCCTTATGTTTAGGCACAGTTGCGTTTATATCGGTTTTTGCATTCTTGTTTTTAATCCCATTTGTGGTGGATCCAGCTATTAATAGTATACTATCGGATTATGAGCCGGAACCGGTAACGTGTGTAGCGACCGAGCATGTTTATACCGAAGGAATGAAGAATTGTTCTTGGTCTTCTTGTCGAGAAGGTTGCACCAAGGAAGCGACTCGCTGCCACCAGATTTTGGTCAATTATTCTCGTTTACCGTTTCGAGAGTACAGAACGTCCGCTTACGTGACATGGGACGTAATGCATACCCGCTTTATGATTAACACGGAAGGTTGTGGATATCCACCTTACGTTAACTGTTCAGAATTTGCACGTCAGTATGGCTACAACACAGCTGGAACACCATTTCCCTGCTACTACAGTCGTGCTTATCCAGAAATAGTTGTTGCTAGATACTCATGGGACGACACACTCCGTCACCTAGTTCTTTCCATTGCAATACCAAACTTACTCTTCGCTGCATCAATCAGCGTGCTGAGCTATTGGTATTGCCCTGGTTGTGGCAGAACCTGTCACAAATATGTTCACGATTTTCCGGAGGAGTGAGTACCTGGGTTATGATACCAGGAAGTATTTTAAAAATTTTGTTTTTGTTTTAGGGATGAAGATTTTGATGACGATCCTTACTAAAGTTTGCCTTGCCTTCTTGCTCTTATAACGTTAAAGATTTAAATATTTTTGCGAAACCTTTGATTTATGAATGCCTCTCATTTACTATACGACCAACAATTGCAAAACTAACATGGACATTTAAGGTTTTTCGAATCACTCGTTTACTCTTGTAACTTGAAGCTTCTACAATTTTATCAATATTATTGTAGCAAATTAGTATCTTTACCTAGTTTTTAATTAATAAAATTTTTAATAAAAGTATTACCAAAATAAGCAATTTAAATATAATAACTCAATAAATTTGTTACTATTAAGAATTGTTTTATTACGAGAAATAAGGTTACCAACAAAACTATTGATTTGAAGTAAACGCTTGCGCTTATCATCCATCAACACTACAAGTTGGCTAGTGATAGTTGGGCCGTGACATGATTTTTTAAGAGAATATGTAGTGGCATTAATACTATAAAGAGTGCATTCATCACTTAGTGCCTTTTGTATTATAAAAAATGGGACGACGTAATAAATGCAAACCTCGACTGATTCCTCAACAAGATAAACGAATATGTGGTAGTATATGTCTCTGTCAGTTAATGGTAGTAGCCAGTTGTGTGTGTCTTATTTATTTAACTGTAGTTGTTTACATACCTGCCTATCGAACATTTAATTCTGGATTCGAGTTAACTCCCGTTATGTGCCAAACTACAAACACCAGTATTGTTAATAACTGCAGTTGGGCATCTTGTGGTGAATGGTGTCTTACCAAAACATCTGGATATTGCCCACAGATTCATGTTACAACACGCCATAACGGAACTACTTTACAATTGCAAAATTGCGCTAACATTTCCTGGGTATCCTGTCCAGAAGTAGAAGAATCTGCACTTGTTCGTTATAACTGCAATCAAGGTAGAGAATGCAGGACACTCACGGGCTTTTTTAATTGTTCCAAAGGACACTGCAATCTTATGTCCTCGAAGTACCTATGCCATTATAAAGCGGAAGGAATAACAATAGACAGCGAAAAGGATAACATGAAACTAAACGGATTTTTTGAATGCAAAGATTCCAGATGCGTCAAGGTGAAAAAGGCCTTCACCTGCGACAGATACTGCGATTTAATAAACACCACAGACATCAACATGTACGTTTACGTAGGAGAAGCTTTGTATATGGGAATTTGCGAAAGCGCCTTTGCCTTTACAGCATCAAACGGGAAAAAGGATGGTTATCCAATTAACGAAACCTTAGTGTGGTCCAATTCATCTAAAGACGACGTGATTATGTTATCGTGTAATAGTATCGTCCACGACGAGAGTGTAATAAAGTATGTATCTATTTACTTTCTTATTGCACCAATAACCTAACTAATCCAAATACTTTTCCAGTATGGTTGATTGCATCAATGGAACAATATATAATTATTCCACCATTCCAAAACCAAGCGTTAACTTTACAACATTTTGGAGTCTTTACGACAAATATAGAGAATTAATTGATCCTACACAAAGATTTTTACCCATGCAATCCAACATTACTATATACAATTCTTCCAATCTTTTCATTAATTTAGATGGTTGTGTTAATACGCTGAAAGGTGAATGTAAGGAATTTGCGATTACTCACGGAAGAGATGGCCGCAATCAAACTACCATTTCGAGATTTCCCTGCTACTATAAAAAGGTGAGGTTAGAAACCACTTTTGAGTCATTCCATAGGTTCACACCATTTTGGATTTTGCTTAAATTTTGTGGAAATATTTTTTAGGGTTCCAAAAACCAAAATCCAGGAGAATTTAATTTTTGTACTCGCCACTTCCGATCCACACCAAATCAAACAATTGAATAGTCATATTTTTATGCTTTGCGGTTTTAGCTGTAGAAATTTTTCTATTAGAGATATCTACTCGACCAAGGTGGCATTTTCAAGCTGAAAGATGGTAGTTTCTTGAAAAAAATATAAACATTTACATAATTCATATAACTAAAAAATAACATGGTGCTGAAAATACGTGTATTTTACTGATTTTTTGTGATTTTCAATTGACTCCAGTGTCTGAACTGTTGAATATAAAAGTCAAATCAAAAAAAGTCAAAAAAATTTAAATCGACTCGTTCAGTCAACTAGTTATGAAAAAATCTTTACTTGAAATATTGAAATTTTAAGAATTTGCGTATTTCAGGCTACAATTTGGGCTTGTTTGATAAGAGATAAAAATTTGAAATTTACAGGATACTTGGTTCTTACCCTTAACTTAAAAAATCTTTTAGGCCAATTTTGTTATTTTCATCTCAAGCGGATGTACAGGCGTTGGAACAGAAGTAATTTGTTTCTTACAGCTCCAGCTATAATAATCAGTGTAATAACAGAAAAACTTTGAGGTTTTTAAAAGTTAAAGGTAGGAGCTAAGTATCCTGTAAATTTCAAATTTTATTCTCTTATCAAACACTTCCAAATTGCGGCATGCGCGTGCCAGGGGGTATAAGTCCAAAATTGGCATTTTAAGATATCGCAGTTTTAATGTTTTTACCCTCATTTAATCAATTATTGTAAATCGGCCAAACAACAATTACAATTTTTCAAAATTAAAATTTTTATTTTAAAATTAGTTAAAAAGTACAATTTTTAAAAAAACGGCTGACTTATACCTTTGGACACAAAATATTTTTCCACTTATACCATTTTGCATAAAAAATTTCACTTAATTTTCATTAATTTTTTGAAATAAAGGAATCAAATCGGTTTATAATAGTTTATTTATTAATAAATAATATTACAAAAAGTTTTAAATAAGTAAAAAAAAAATTAAACGTGCAAAATGGTATAAGTATTTTGTATTTGCACAACGAAAAGTGTTACATAATACCTATGTCAAAAGGTATAAGTCAACTTAAACCCCTTTGCACAAAATATTTGTTTAAATATTGAACTTATACCGAATTTCACAAACAAATTTTGACCGTTAATAATCCGATTAGACTAATATCGTTTTACACACATGTGTAGAATCATAAAAGCAACCTACTTATTATGCACTTAACTCAATTTGCCCAAAAATGGACTTATACCTCTTTGCACACTCATGCGTGCTACAATATTATTGTAGCCTGAAACATGCAAATTTTTAAAAGTTTGAAATTTTAAAAATTTGCATATTTCTGGCTACAATTTGGACATGTTTGATAAGAGCTAAAAATTTGAAATTTAGAGGATACTTAGTTCTTACCGTTATCTTCTAGGCCAATTTTGTTATTTTCATCTCAAGCGGATGTTCAGGCGTTTGAAGAGAAGGGATTTGTTTCTTCCAGCACTAGCGTAAGTTTTAAGTGTATTGATAATAGAATGCACTACACAGTGGCGTATTTAGAAAATGCCTTTGGGAGGGTCAGATTAAAGATTTTTTAGAATCTCGTTAATCCATTCATGCGCGTCATTTGTAACTAATCCTAATACATAAAATTCCAGTACACGCTTCTGCTGCTCTTACTACCACTTGTCATTTTTTGGTGGAAAAAGCACTCTGGTTGGTCGATTTTTTTTTCTAGCCAAAAAATATATTAAATTAATATTATGACTGAAATATTTGTCCAATATAATCCAAACCGGGAAATTAAACCTTAAAAAAATTAAAAAATTAAAACTTGGAAGGCATATTTATTTAATTACCTTATTGCTCACAGTGTTTAGCAGCAACTTTCTGTGTTACTTTAAAAGTTAATTATAAAAATAATATAAAAATATAAAGTCAAAATTGTAAACCGGGGGGTCTGGGGGGTGTGGAACACCCTCCAGTACATATCGCAGGATTTCCATGCTTTTAGAATACTCGGAGAAGATAGGGGATTTACAATTTTACAAATTTCGCCTAGAATAACCGGGAAATTTTTAGAGTATAGTAGCAACTTTTACATTACTTTGAAAGTTAACTGTCAAAATTATAGTCAAAAGTGTAAACCGGATGGTCTGGGGGTGAACGCCCTTCAGTGCATATAATAAAATTCCCACTCTTCTAGAATACTTATACAGAAGACAGAATAATAATTAAGTATACAAATTTCGTCGGAAAAAATTGGGAAATTTTTTGTTTTTGATCAAAAGTGAGGGAAATTAAAACGTTCGGCTAAAGAAAATTAGAATTTGAGAAACTTATTTATTTTTATATTATAAAAAGAAATTTTAATTGCCCCACGGCATATCAAGTTTAGCTGTTTAGCAGCAACTTTTTGCGTTACTTTGAAAATATAGAAAAAGGGAATCACCCAGTAGCGGAAAAAGAAATTAAATATTATACCGCTAAAAGACAGATCAACCGTCTAGCTACCCGTCCGCGGACGGGCTTTCCAGCTAGTAAATAAATAAACAAATACATAGAAATAATTTAAAGTTATTTAAATTTTAAAACTTCGTGGTAAACATTATTTTTATCAGGGGGGCTTTAGGGGTACAATCCGAGTCATCCTTGGGGGGGGAGCACTTGCCCCTTTGCCCCCCTCTAAATACGCCACTGGCACTACATACATATTTAATAACAAAAAGAAGATTTTTTAAAAGATAAAGGTAAGAGCCAAGTATCCTGTAAATTTCAAATTTTTTTCTCTTATCAAACACTTTCAAATTGTAGCCTGAATTTATTATTAAATAGCATTACATTCATTAATTGAATTGAGCTGACCCTTTCGGGTTTTACAAATCTTTTTTGGGAGGGGATTAGTCCTCATCAGATTACATTCAAAAATTATTCATTTTGATATATGATTATTCACGTCCATATTCTAGAATATTTAAAGGTAATAGGTTATTGGACTTGGACATTTTAATGCGTTGAATGTTGTATTATTGGTTTTATATTTTGATTTTTTGATACAAGGTGTTGATGGATGATTGGAGGGGTAGATGCTTCTGTTCTTGTTTTTGTGTTCATTTTGTAATCTAGAGTCTTGAGGAAGCCGCGAGATACAGCGTAACGTCGACAATAGATTAATTTTGTCCAATAACCCACTATCTTTAAATATTATTCCTCTTATTTTATTCACACATCGGGGATGTCTCTTCATTTCCTTTATCAAATTTCTCTCAGTTTTTCAACCTTCTGCATGGTACTCACATTTCGTGTTCCATTCCTCGCTATTTTATGCTTTGACTTTCCCCTTCTTGCCTGCTCGTATTTCCTTATTTAAATCTCTTTGTGTTCGCCAGTGACTACCAAATTAACAAGCTTTTAATTTTTTGGAGACGAGGCATGAGCATCTAGCTTCCTCTCTACCAGTTTACCTTTAATTGGGTCCCAGACCAGGGTGCACCCAGGCGTGAAAAACTTCAGATGCCCTGTCTTCACCTTCTTCCCTTTCTCTCTCTCGGTTTTTGCTCTTACTCTTATCTCTTTCATAATTCTTCTTTCCTATGGAGTGAGGTCATTGTCAATGTATATTTCTGAACCCATCAACTTCAATTTATTTCTCAGTACTTGCATCTTATCTTCGAAACTGTACATCACAATCTTTTTTTGTTTAACTTGTACGCGTCCTTGATTTCCACTTCTGCTCCCATCTTTTCATTAAAGATGTTTTTTATTGCTGCCTTTAATTTGCTTGTATCTGCTTCATCTATGGTTATTCCACTCAGTATCAAATTATTTCTTATTTTTTCTCTTTCAGTGTTCTCCATTCTAATTTGCAATTCCATGTCTCTTCATTTCCTCTTTCATCCGGATTGTACTCTGTATATTTTTGCTTTTCATGACTTGCAGATCGCTATTGGTCTGTATTGTCCCTTTTTTGACCTCGTCTATGTTCTATGTCTCTTCTTAGGGTTCCTATTTCTCTTTTTAACGCGTTGATTGCTTCTTCTGGTAGGTCTTTCAGTATCACGGCTCTCTAAATATGTTTCTTCCACTTTGTGGAAGTTCATAAGTGGCTGTTCTCTTCTTGCTACTTTCATCTGTTGATTTCCTGTTTAGTAAATGGTTTTTCGCTCGCGTGAGGCTTAGATACGGGTCGACCCCTTAGAAATCGTCAACAAATGTCACTCTTATCTTTTCTATTACTTTGCGTTACCGTTTTCCTACCTTATTCCGGTTTTCTGTTTTGTTACAGTATTATCCGTGTAAGACGATACCACTGGCTCTTCACAGGACTCCTTCTCCTCCAAATTTTCTTCCTTTAAATTCCACAATCAGTCGCTTAATTATTGGCTCCCCAACTTTTCACGTTACCAACCTATGCGCTCAATTGTAGCCTGAAATATGCAAATTCTTAAAATTTCAAACTTTTAAGAATTAACATATTTCAGACTACAACTTGAAAGTGTTTGATATGAGAAAAACATATAAAATTTACAGGTTACTTAGTTCCTATCTTTAACTTCAAAAAACTTCATGGCTATTTTCGTTATTGTTATAAAAATTGTTATAATTAAATTCTACAATAAATCGCTATATTTTGAAAATAACAAAACTGGCCTAGAAGATTTTTTAAGTTAAGGGTAAGAACTAAGTATCCTGTAAATTTCAAATTTTTATCTCTTATCAGACATGTCCAAATTGTTCCAAACTTTTAAGCATTTGCATATTTCAGACTACAATTTGGAAGTGTTTAATACTTAGCTCCTACCTTTAACTTTTAAAAACTACAAAGTTCTTTTTATTATTATATAGCGGCATGCGCGTGCAAAGGGGTATAAGTCCATTTTTGGGGAAATTGAGTTAATTGCATAAGTAGGTTGCTTTTATGATTCTGCACATGTGTGTAAAACGATATTAGTCTAATCGGATTTTTAACGGTCAAAATTTGTTTGTGAAATTCGGTATAAGTTCAATATTTAAACAAATATTTTGTGCAAAGGGGTATAAGTTGACTTATACCTTTTGACATAGGTATTATATAACAGTTTTGTTGTGCAAATACAAAATACTTATACCATTTTGCACGTTAATTTTTTTTACTTAATTAAAACTTTTTTTTATATTATTTATTAATAAATAAACTATTAAAAACCGATTTGATTTCTTTCTTACAAAAAATTAATGAAATTTGTTGTGCAAAGTGGTATAAGTGGAAAAATATTTTGTGTCCAAAGGTATAAGTCGGCCTTTTTTTTATAACTTGTACTTTTTAACTAATTTTAAAATAAAAATTTTAATTTTGAAACATTGTAATCGGTTCAGCATAAAATTGTCTACCAATATGTGTTAATAGCTTTGCAAGTTGTTGTTTGGCCGATTTACAATAATTGATTTAATGAGGGTAAAAACCTTAAAACTGCGATATCGCAAAATTCCTATTTTGGACTTATACCCCTTTGCACGCGCATGCCGCTAATACAAACATAATTATTATATATGTAGTACATATTATCACTACACTTAAAACTTACGCTGGCCACCTTGGTCGAGTAGATAATATCTCTAATAGAAAAATTTCGACAGCTAAAATCGCAAAACATAAAAATATGACTTTTCGATTTTTTGATTTGGTGTGGATCGGAAGTGGCGAGTACAAAAATGAAATCCTTTTGGATTTTGGATTTTGAAACCCTAAAGAAAATTTCCACAAAGTTTAAGCAAAATCTAAAATGGTGCAGCAACAAGGATTTGATGATTTCATATGGAATGACTCTTTTCTAAAATGTTCCTTACTGAAACTTTCTTTTAGAATGATTCATCCATGGTGGTTGCCCGTCATAATTTGGACAAAACCTGGCACGAATTTGTCATAGCCCTTAGTGTACCGTCGGTTGTATTTGTCGTCTCGTTTATTAGTTTATGCACAATTATGCAAATGGTTAAAGTTGGTGATGATACCAAAATGAGATGTAAGTACTGTATAGTTAATCAAGAACATCAGGATCAATGCGAATCCGATATGTACGAAAATTCTAATCATAAATACGAAATATCTTCGCCGTCCGATGAACCTATAAAAAAAGACGAAACTCCATTAATTAGTTCGTAACTTTATAAATGCTCCAAAATATCTATTTTAAAAAATCAAGATATCAACTTATTTTGATACCAAAATTATAAATCTATATGTATATGAATGTTGTTTTAAGTAGTTAACTCACAATGTTATCATGTTACCATATAGTTTATGGGCCAGTCGTTTTGAACTGGCAAACATTTTTCCAAGGTGAAAAGCCTTCCATCAGAGAAAATCTCTAGTACTAAACAATGTAATTTTGAGTGTTCCATGTTTTTTATTATTAGTTATTTAAAATTGCACTAAAATTGTAACGAAAGCATAGCAAAAGATATTTTTTGCGGTGAAAATCAATTGGTAGATTTTAAATGACTAACTTGAATGTTGTGCCTTCACTTATATTTTAGAAATTGTGGATATACACGCAAAATATTAAAATCAATTAAGTGTACTTTTAATATTAAGGATAGTAAGTGTACTACTCAAAATCAAAAACAATTGAATGTTAATTATAATTTAATTAATAATTACGTTATATAGAGTGCCTTATTTTAAGAAACAGGATTTAACTAAAAATTATATGTATTTGATTAAGTTGGAAATACTGGGAAAATGTCATCCTAACCTTACAAACAGCTTTTTTTCTAACGGTTGGTATTTCCTGTAATTTAAATATTTCCTAACCTCAATCAATATACATATAATCTTTCAAGCTCTTCAACCAGATCGAATCATTTTGATATATGTTTGCCTGATTAAATCAAAGCACTCTGTATTACATAGGAAGCACTTTAGTGTGTGCAACAGGTGAATTCGTCACAAATTGCATGACTATTTTAATCATTGTGACGAGTTCTACTCTAGCACTTACTATACCAACAAATTATTATTATTATTGTATACCCGTAACGTCCTTGTCTTGGTTATACTTAATTACTTTAAATAGTTTGCAACAGTGTTGATAAAAATGTAGTCCCAGCCTTTTCGAAAATACAGAACTAAACATAAGACTGGCTTAACCGGAGCAGTACGTTTCAACGTCCAAGAAGTTTTATTTTATTAGGTTGTTGAATAGTTGAATAGTTCAGGATTAGGTTAGAAGATGTTAGGTTTTTTATAAGAAAGGTGCCACTCTAATAGATATTTCTGGTGTCCAAAAGGTTTTTATCAAGTCAAAATGCCCTAAACTTTGGTTTGATAACTTTTGATGATTGCCAAACTCCAAATTCTCAAAACAGGTTGAACAGTTTGGGCAACACTGCTAAGACAATTGAGATTGGGAAAATTTGGGCAATGAGCTATACCTGTAATTTTTAAAATTATTTTTATAAAAATTTATAGGATATTTTCATCAATCGTAAGTCAAAAAAAAAACCAAAAGATTCAAAACCAAGAATTTGGTTTTAATCATTCTTTTTATCTGTTAGTCCAATCTTCAGATTATTAGATTCCATGAATTTTTTCATGCAAATTCTGGTTTTCCCATTTAAATATTAGGTAAATTGAAAACTAAGATTCTGGGATTCTCAAGTTTTAATTTTTTTTTTTGAATAATTCAATTTTATAATTTTTGTAAAAGACAGTTTTACACTAGAAAAGTATAATCAAGACAGACCAACATGTTTCCAGTTGCAATTTTGGATATTATCTAGCTGATATTTTCAGTGTGCCTTTATATATACAACATAATTCTAAAAAAACAAATCAACGATGAAATTAACGAAAAAAAAATTAAAATTTAAAATTACGGTTAATTGAAGAAGAGAAATAGTAGAAAAATTTAATTCACCGTGATTTTATTTAGTTTTTTTTTTATTTAATTTTATTTAGTTTATCTAAAGTAAAAAATCTAAATTTTTGTAAACGAAATTGCTATTGCTTTGTTGACGTATGCTATAGCGCTGTGGTGTATAAAATTTTATATTATAATGTTACTGCATGTTAAATCGACCAAGTGAGGTATCATTTTCAATATAATCCTTTTGAAAATCCTTACAACTTAAAGTTAGTGTTCGACGTGGAATTTAAACCACGTCATACACAAAACTGAACTGGCCTTGATATTCTCATCTTGTATACAACACACCAAGTTCCTTATAATTTTGCTTTATTCATAACATTGAATTAACAGCCATTATTACATCAGTCTCCTAAAATGACATACTTAAAATAAGCACAATTCATCATAGAATAGTTGTAAGTACGTAAGTTGCAAATGAATAATTAGATTTTCAAGTTAAATCGGTGCATTCCAGCCTATGTAGCATTGGTCATATTTAGGTTGAATCCATTTTCGATTTGAGGTTTTTATATAAATCACTGCAATCATCCAATCAAATTAAGTTGCCTTAAATATGAGCTATGTCGTTTTAAAATCTATATTAATTAAAATGTTATTTTTGCAAAATTTTTAAAATAACTGTTGAAACTTATCTATTTTAACTACTTATTCACTATTATTCACCAAATAACAAATCAGCTGTATGTCATTTTAGGACACTTGACCCTACCAAAAATTTCTTTCATGATAAATATGAATATTTTTAAATAAAAGATTAGGTATCTGCTTAATACGCACAATTTTTGAAATTTACCTATACAAACAGCTATCGATTCAGCAGTTTGTTTATAGAACACCCTATACAATGCTGATGCATTTAATTTTCCATCTGCTTCTCTATACTTTTAAACTTCCTATTATGGTAAAATTCCTAATTATAGGGACTTACTTTTTAAATTTAGATATTAAAATAAAAAATAAAATAAATATAAAAAAAAATGCTGTTGATGCTCAATACAAAATATGATTATGATTTTGAGATACAGCTTAACATGGAATCTTAATCGTCGCAAAAATCAAATTTTTGACTTCAAAATCTCCTGTGCATTACAACGCGTTGCTCAATTGTTTTTCTCTATTCACAATCATAATCCTAGATCACAAACTAGTGATCAAGTGATTGAAAAATTAGTGCCAAAAATTACTCAAAAACTATCACGTTTAGGTATGGAGTAGGAGAACATTGCGAAGCTAAGAAATAGTATATGCTCAAAAAATACAGGGTGTAAAAAAATTTTCAATTTTTTCCTCGAAATGTAACAGACCCCCCTGTACAACAAACGAGCAGGGCATGTCGATTATGATAATAACGTCAAAAACGGAATATAGGGTGGTCTATTAAACAAAAATTAAATTGTAATTTGTTATACAAAAGTGGAACACCTATGGTTAAAAACATAATGTCAAGCGGATACTTAACCTTTAATTTAAAAATTTTTTTTAAAAAAGTTCTCTTAATATATTTATTTTATAATCTCTCATAATTTGCACTATTAACTCACTATATTATAAGTAATTTCAAATTTTGTAAAAATTACTAGTTATAAAAATTCCGGGATTCCCACATTTTCTTTTTTTTTTTGGCTTTACAGAAAATCCAAAACGGAATTTAGGGAGATTTTATTTTCACTCAACTACGTATTTGATTCACTCATAATGTTTATTTTTTCTAATAGGAAGTTGACTTGACCAGAATGAAAAAACTTTTTCATTGTCAGCTGTAATCTATTTGCTACCTATCCTTGACCAATTTATCAAATGGAGATTGCGTACACTTTCCATTAAAATTTTGCCTTTGAAATTAGCAGAATCTATATTCCATGCAAGCCCACAGCTCTGAGCTGCACAACACAATAAATATATTAATTGCCTAAATTAGTGTTGATGGAGACTAAGCGTTTTTTCCCTTCCGATGCATAACCCATCCATATCCACAAATGTTCTTGTAATAGAAGTAGTTACTCAAATATATTTTAGATGTTCTTTGTATAAACTATTACGCCCGCCACGACCAAATTTCATAATATGAGCTGCTTCAAATGACGTCATGCATTTCATCCAATTATAATTAAGTTTATATATTTAATTTTTACGAACATTCATGTTATTCCTGTATTTCATGTAATAAAAACTGATTACTTTTTTGAAGTATTTTCTGTTTCTTATCGAGTAACTGCAAGTTGAAGAGATTTGGAAGAAAAGGAAAGTATCCCAGGATAATCCGGTGCCGAACAGCCCAAAATTGGGCTCTCTGATTTGTTTATTTTTAAGATGCTGTTTCCACAAGTACGGCACGAGAAAAAAATGTGGCATCTCGTTAATCCATTCATGCGCGTCCCTGTATTCGCAAAAATTCGCAACCAGCCGAATATTGAGTAGTGCTGAGCGATATTGAAATTCCAATATCGAATATCGATATCAAAAAAGTATCGATATATCGATATTTTT
Source organism: Cantharis nigra (assembly GCA_958510845.1). NCBI lineage: Eukaryota > Metazoa > Arthropoda > Insecta > Coleoptera > Cantharidae > Cantharis > Cantharis nigra. The sequence continues at coordinate 4,739,380 of OY294034.1, read as the reverse complement.
CTCAGGACTACTGAAGACTTTACCTTCATAATATCATATCATAACGAATAATTTTTTGCAACTGTATATTCAACTGATATTATTACTGATCAGATCATGTTACCAAGACTGCAGTCTGTCCGGATTTCAAATTGTCGCAAATATGTAAATGCAATTACAGCTATTAATAATTTGTTTCATAGTGAATTTATTATGGTTTTTTGTTCAAATTTCTTTTGATCGTTATTATTGTTAGTTAAAGTTGAACAAATTATATTGAAATTCTAATATCGAATATCGATATCAAGAAAGTATCGAAATATCGATATATCAAAATATCGATATATCGAAATATTGATATATCAAAATATCGAAATATCGATATATCGAAATATCAAAATATCTACATATCGAAATATCGATATATCAAATTATCGATATATCTATATCAAAAAGTTTCAATATCGTTTATCGATATATCGATATTTTCCCCAGGACTAATATTGAGTGCTGTACTCAAGGTATTATGAGAAAGGGTAAGTAATAAGCAACTCTTCTAGGTATTTTTTGTATTTTTTAATTCAGCTTTAATTAACTTACTTCGATATACATAATATAATAAATTTTATTAGAGTAAAAATATAAATTATTACCTATCTATGAATTAAATATCCTTTGGTTAAATTTTCTTGCGTGGTATAATCAATCGTTACAAATTTTCTATAATTTTTGTCAAAATTACTTTAAAAATCGACGTGTTTGGTTTCAAAATTAATAAAAATAATACATTATAAGGGCTAAATCTCCGAAAAGGTTAATCGAACTGATACTGTTTTTAAAAATACCCTGTATATGCGTTATTTAAATTACGGTTTAGGACATTTCGCTACGAACAATTCGCTATCAGACATTTCGCTCCCGGACATTTCGCTTCCGGACATTTCGCTACTACAGAATTGTGCTACCACTTTTGGTTAATTACTAACTGCAGAAAAAAAATTTCAAAACATAACAATAATTGAAGAGTGGGAGCGAAATGTTCGTGTGCGAATTGTCCGGCAGCGAAATGTCCCGCGACCGTAGTGTCCGCTCACTACGCTACGCATCTGCTCAAATTTACGATTCCGTCTAACTACAAAATTTTTTGAAAGCTCAATCCTAATTCTAAAGACATTTATTTAATCCGAACCAATACGCTTCGGCAATTACAAATTGTGATTCAAACTATCTTGGATAGTTTTGTCCGTGCTTAATATATTGTAGAAATCTTCACCAATTATACCAGGACCATCATAATTATGATTTGAAGATTTTCTATTTTCTTGCTGTGTTGTTGAATTTGTGGTACGTACTTTTAATTTCTTTTTTAGATGCTTTCGTTCGTTTGAATTCGACGGACTTTGTTTAGCTTGGTCAATTGTTGTATAATTTACTGCCACCGAACTGCCTGCAGCGTAGCTATCTCCAGTGATGGGTGAAACCTTATCGTTTTTATTTTGGCTGTTGTGATTGTCCGTATTTTTGTTATTTGAGTTTACAGGAGTGCCGTATGAAGTTACAGCTCCAGGAGTTCCATAACTAGCTGACGGTGTATCGTAATTTAGAGGTGGCGTTCCAAAACTTGGTGAAGGCACTTCATAACCTGGTGATGAATGTATTGTACTGTAGCTGGATTGCTGTATAGTGGGCTGCGAGTACGAGGAAGATGGAACTTGGTACGTAGATTGAGGTACATTAGGAACATAAACTGCTGAATTATAATTGTTTGAAGATGATGAACCGTAGCCTGACGTTGGGGCGTTGTAGCTTGGAGCTGGCGGTGCTGAAGCATAATTATTTTGGGGAGCTTCATAGTTTGGTGTTCCATAATTTTGATTGGGCGATGTTATGGAAGGTAAACCATAATTGGCAGTCGGAGTTTGAGCATTTGCGAAACTTACCACTACTGTTGGAGTTCCGTAATTTGTAGAAGGTATGCCGAAATTGGATGAGGGTGCATTATAATTTGTTGCAGGTGCACTTGAACCGTGATTATAATTGTTTAGCACAGGAGTGGCGTAACTTATAATTGGAAGACCAGATGACGAGGAACCGTAACTCGAAGGTGGTGGATTATAATTAGTGGACGGAGGATTGTAACTTGGAGAAGGTACACCATAACTGGAAGATGGTGGGCCATAATTGGAAGACGGGGGTCCATAACTTGATGCGGGTGGACCGTAATTTGTAGGCGGTGGACCATAGCTGGAGGATGGAGAACCATAACTTGATGATGGCGGACTGTAACTGGAAGAGGGAGGCCCGTACTTAAACTTTGGAGGTGACGATTGTTTCGGCTTGTGGTATCTAAATAGAGGTTTCACTTTATACTTCTTCACGCGAATAATTTTTGTTACTTTGAGTGTTGGAGGTTCTCTCTTTATCCGAACTATCCTATGTACTCGATGCGAGAAATCAGGCTCACAACAGGTTACGTTGATCCATATTATTAAGAATACCTAAAAAATATGTATATATAAATTAGTTCAGGGTGGAATGCCAATATAATATTTTTAATTTAAAAAAAATTAGTACAAAAGATAACCGTAAACAAAGTGTTGCAATTAAACGCAACGTTACTCATGCTAATGAGCTCGCATACATTTTAATTAAGTTAAATAAATTTAAATCGCAATTTTTCGAATGAAAATTTACAGAGCAATTGTTCTCTTTTTTGAAGCTTCTGGTAAATCCCCGGTCTCGAAAATCTTACAAACCCCCTATCGACTGTAAAATTTTTGCAATTAAAAAAAAAAATTTGAATATATTTTTAAAATAGAGAAGAAATAAAAATCACCATTATTTTTGACTTGCAAATTCAAATGATATTTTCTTTTTTATAAATTGAAAAAATTTCTAAGTAATTTAAAAATGAAACTTGAAAACAATTTTTTGATTTCTATTGTTGAATAAAATCTCACCATTAAGTTTAAAGTTTTTTAATATAAACAAGAATTTAATTAACTTCTTTCACCAATTATATTTAATGTAAGATAGGAATCTTAAAATTATATTTTTTGTGTAAAACTTACCAACGTATAGGTTTTCGTATATATTTTCATAATTGTATACTTTCTTCACTATTTATGTCACTCACACAGCTCATGCTCTCGAGAATCACTGAAGAAGTGAAATGGCTACTAGAATCTTTATACCTGGAGGTGTAAAACGGTGTACGATGCCCCACATAAATATTTTTCTCGTTTATCCTAATAACAACTAAACAAAATTTATGTTAAACACGCATTGTTCACGAATAAATGAAAGTAAAACTTAAATTACAAAATAGAAAAAAAATTTTTTTGGCAAAAATCTACCTGCAAAATAATTTTTTATTTACTGCACCTCGTACGCACTGATTACCATACGTCGATGCTTAACGTGAAACAGGAATTTGATAATTAAATTAATACGAATTAATTGACTTTGGAATGATGTACAATTAGGTACAGATAATAATTAGTTGCTTATAGGAATAATAATAATAAAATTATTTTTAAATTATATGGCATAATTCTTTTTGCGGTCACTAAGCTAAAATTTAACTAAAATTTATTTAAATCAATCGATTTATAAACCAAATCTGTGACTTAATTTAAATAAATAACTTTTACTTTATTGGTCTACCAAATCAACATTACAAATCTGTACTAAACAGCCACAGGAATGTTTAGGGCCACAAATTAATTATAATAAATTACAATTCACCGACTCTAATTTTAAAGTGAAATGTTTTAATTAAACAACATGAACCAATTGAACAATTTAGTTTAAATTACAATAATTATTGCTTCAGTTAGCGTCAATACCTTTAAATTTTGCACGATCACAGCAAAAATCTTTTTTATTTCAGCTAAAAACTCTACAATTAGAAAATTCTAAAATTTTAAATATTTTAAAGCCAATCTTTGTTGGCCATAATTATTAGATTATGTTGTTTTATTGCAAAATTCAGACAGAATAAAACTATTTAAAATTATTTACTCAAAAACTATCAGGCCGATTTTATTTTAATTTTTAACTGCAATTTTAAAGATTGCCGTTTCTTGGGGATTTTTTGAAATCCAAATTAATTTTCAAATAAATTCTTGTGATGGTCAGATCATTTCCGTATTTTCATGATGATATGAAAAAATAATTCATTCAATAAGTGCAGTCTATACTACGAAAAATGCTTTTTGCTCTCGTGGCTTTCCCTAAAGTTTAATTTCAGTTAATTCTAAAGTTTTCTCTTTTCTGCGTTAGAACCCACCCAAGTCGAGTAAGCAGCTGTAAGGTGCTTTCGCTAAAGCTGGGCATTCACATAAGATATGGTGAGGGGTTTCATCCTCTTCACCACACATCCGACAAGTAGGATCTTCAGTCTGTCCCATTATTTTAAAAAGTCTCTTAAGGCAACAGTGTCCTGTAAAACGTCCTACTATCCTTCTCAACTGTTTCCTACTCAGTTGGATAATACTTTTGCTCTTAGACTCATTGGAGGGGCCCCAATGAACATCCGCGATTTCCTCAGTCCAAAAAGACTCTCCCAGTGAGCAAAGTGTTGTCTCCATAACCTGTCCCTGCAATCCCACAGGTGAGCTCAGGGCCTATCATGGTTGTATTGGCAGCCAATCTAGCCAGGCGATCTGCCTCCCGATTCACCAGTGCATCAAGGTATTGTTTAATGAGCTTGGAATGTATTTCTGTTCCTTCCAAAGCCTTCACAGAGATAAAAACAATCTTCGCAATAATTTTGAAGTAAATATTACATCAATTAGAGTAAATTTTATATCAAATTTAGTAAAATTTACTTCAAAATTGGTATGAGCCTGATTTGATTTTCTGTGTTTAAAGTTGCTTGCGCTTGGCTGTCTGCACCGAGAAAAATTTTTGGTCATTTGAAGTAATTTTTACTATAATTGAAGTTCAAATCAGCCTCACACCAATTTTGAAGTAAATTTTACTAAATTTGAAGTAAATTTTACTAAATTTGAAGTAAATTTTACTAAATTTGATATAAAATTTACTCTAATTGATGTAATATTTACTTCAAAATTATTGCGAGGATTCTATGTGTGTCATGATGCAGATTCGCCTACCATTGTAGTTCCTCCGCACCATTTTTGATGTACAGGTCGAAATTGCAGTTACTTCTGCCTGGAATAGGACTTTCGGAAGTCCCTTGCTGTGCTAGTTCTATCTGATTGTATGCTAGGCATGTTGTTACTCTTGATTGAGTTAAAGATTATGGTATGGTACCCTTTATTGGGGTATTTTTACCAAAGCCGTTGATTATTACCCCGTAGGCCGATAGTAGGGTCTCTGCCTCCACCACTATGTGTAGTGGGTTGCGGTGGACGTTGATCTTATTTCCCCCGTGATTCCTAGGCATGCAAGTCACTTCAGTTTGCCAAGCCTTACTATACTTTCCCTTCTCTTGGTTGCGTGCCACCAGATCAGGGCCGAATATGTCACTAAGGGTATCACTACTCTGATGTATAGCCGCAGTACCATCTTCGGTTTCAGTCCCCAGGTTTTACCAATCATGCATCTACAGGCCCATAGGACCAATGTCGCCTTGTTGGTTACATTACGTATTTGAGAGGTAAAGGTCAGTCTGTGGCCGATCACAATTACTGTCTGTTCCAGCTCGCACAAAAGGCTGTTTACCACTAGGCACCACAGTAATAGGGGTTCCATTCCCACCTGCAAACCGTAGCACCAGCCGCCACTGATTTATGTATTATAAAGTCAGGATTTTTTACGCTCGGAGTTTACAGGATTAAAGAATTATAATTACAGTCGAACCAGAAAAGCACATTAGCTCCGAATAAAATATGTTATTTTTCTGAAAACTTAAAATTATGATAATTAACTGGATTTAACATAACCTTTACTTTAGCGCCGCCCGCCATTTTTTGGCTTGAACTCTTTGACATAAAATGAATTTTTTTAAATAACTAAATTATTAGCAATTCGGATCTGTAGAAAAATAAACATTAAACTCTGTCTGTCTTTGTCTTCTAAGACAGAAGACGTTCTGACTCTGCTTCTGTAGCCACTCTCTTATTGGTCCACTATTTTACCAACCTAAAAATATATGGCAGGTAATCGGGCTCCATTATTTGGATACGAAACTACTGCCTGCCCGTAAAAGTCGTTAGACACATTTGTACTAGATATGACAGCGAATTATTAAGGATGAGTACTGAGTAGACCTTCTAAAATAGCGTTTAATGTGGATTATTAATTAGTGAACACGCAAATAAATGCAACTAATTGCATATATTTTTTAATTATATTTCACTAAATAATTAGCCATTATCTTGTCACAGAAATGAAAGCTGTTCAATTCACTGTTAGACTATTTTGTCTACTGATCTACACCCTGTTTGTTTACTAGTACATATTTTTTACATTTCTCTCTGTTTCATAATAATATGTGCATCGAAGTACTTTTACTTTCACCCATTGCAAGGATAGATAGTTAAATGTGATTATATAACTCTTTTCAGTAAATGAACGAGAGTACAAAACTCAGGTTTCATCCATTGGATTCGAGGACCCAGTAATGGGACAGGAATACACAAACTCCAAAAAAGTGTTTCTTGCTTATTCTCATATTTTAGATAACCTAATGCTGCATCCTTCTGCATCCTCAGTTCGTCCTTATTGCATTTGAGATCACTTACTTGAAGAAGCTGCCATAGCTTTAGAAGATTTACCAATTTTATGGCGTAAAGCCTACATCGGCCGACTTTTGGTTTGGACGAATGGGAATTAGATAGATAGATAGTCACATTTTGGCTGGATTTGGCCATCATAGTCTATCGTGCGTGGGAAGAGAAGGACAATATAGAGTTGAAGCAGCTGTATAAAAACGTGACCCAAGCAAAAAACGTGAAAAAACCCAACACCAAGTGATAGGGAATCAAAGTTTATTACCATGATTGGCATTTTTCGATACCAACATCAGATGTTCACACCAATAAAATTGAGAAAAAATTTTGTGATTTAATTTTATTGACAATAATATATGTAGAAAACATTAACAATTCTTAAAAAATTATAAATACAAAACTAAAACTATAAGGCAGTTTTATTCACAATATTCTTCGTAATTACAGGATGTAGACATTTTACATGGTTAGACATAATATCAAATTAGTAATACGGTTTTAAAAAATTTATTAAAAGTTACCCCTAACGGCATATTTATTTGCCGTCTTCCGAAATTTGATAATACATAAACGTAAACTTCCGCTCAACTTCTTTTTGAAAACTGTAGGTATTTAATTAACCTGGGATAACCTTTTAAATTTAACTACCGTTTAATGGTGAGCGATATAGGTACTCCTTCTGGCAATTTCTTTAGAACAGACCATGCTTGAAATCTTGACATGCTAGAAACGTCGATGTCGTTTATTATTGACAATTGATCCCCAACTTTCAAATTTTCACATTTTTCAGCTACACCACCTAAAACATTTTCAAATCAGCACAAATAATTATGGTTAATAAAATTTAATTGTTTTATTCCTAGGGACTTCCAAATCTCCTTAATCCGATCACGCGCTCTTAAATTTGAACTTTAAAATTTTAAACTTTGAACTAATATAAATAGTTATGGTTAATAAAATTTAATTATTTTATTACTAGGGAATTCCAAATCTCCTTAATCCGATCATGCGCTCTGCTAATTATTTTGTTGGAATTTAATTTCAGCTTAGACAAAAATCATATTTAGATTTTTAAACTTTGAAACAAAACATACATTTTGTTGGAACAATTTGTTGAACTATTAGTTCAGCTGAGCTCAGCTCACTCTCTTATTATAAAACCGATTCTTACCCTACTGCGCTAAGACTGGTTTTGTGAGCATTACTGATTTAAGGAGGCTAGCTTAGCTAGCCCAAAAGTTAAAAACTGCAAATTACAATCAAATATTTAAATTTATTTAAAGCAGGAAGTTTTTAACGTTAAAATTACGAGATGACGTGAAAATCAACATAAAACCACAGAGGTCAAATATGATATAGGGTTTTGTTGCGCTACTGCAATTGGTTAACTAGAGCAGAGATAAATAACGACATCGTAATGATGCTAATAAATTAAATGAATAATTTAAAAAGTTTTAATAGAACACATTAGCGACTTGCACTAACCACTGGTTAAGTTAAACAGCAAAAATTCTGGATTATACTTTCACTCTTTCACAGTTGACAGGATTTGTTACCTCAACCTAAACAATAAACGCAACTGTACGAAATTGAAAGAAGTTTATCTTTTTTGCTGTAGTTTATTTCAAAAAACGAAAAAAAATTGTTTTTGTTTTGCAGCGGTGCAAGGGGAAGCAGATAATCTATTTCATGTTGCACCAAATATGATCTGATCTAAAGTCTTCAAAGTCTTCAAGTGCGTGGACTCAAAGACCTCGTCTTTATAGATCCCTGACTTTCAAGCCCAAAGATCAAATCGCTTCAACTTTTGTTTTTTTTATATCAGAAAAACACTTGAGCATGAGGGAGGGTTGTGACAACTGTCGCGTGCGATGAATTATCTTACGCGATGATGTTTGTCGCGACGATTTTTTGGTCGCAATAAAATTCGTGGCTACATTCTGGCAAGATGCATCTAAATTTGTTCCGTCTTTCGTGGCTGCACCATTTAGCTGCCACCAGCAGGTTAACGACGCCAAGTGAATTGTCGCATGTTCGCGACGAATTGTCGTGCGATGAATTCACGGTAAAACTTGTCGTATTCATTGTATTGATTTTATTTTTTATAAGATTTTACCTTTAAATAATTTTTTTATTTGTAGTGGTTTGTTTCCTAATGGGGAATCTTGTCCACCTTCTAAACTCAAACCTAATCCTGTGGAATCCTTCACCAGAGACACTACAAATGTTTTTTCAGTGGCAGGTAGTTTTGATGGTTCTAGAAAAATAAATTTTATATTTTATGGAAATTAATAAAAAATTCAAAAATTACCTTTCTCTGGTTTTGAGGTTAAATCAACGCAAGATTTAGTTTTCCGTATGGAAGCTGCTGGTTTTAAATCACATTTATTTTTATTTCTACAAACTTCTAATGTGACTTGTGGTAAAGGTTCCTAAAAATTTTATTATTATTATTTTTCTCTATTTTTTTACTTTTTATTTTTTCTCGTACCCACCTTTAATAGAGCAACCAGTTCTTTGTGCGTAAGTCCTTCCACAGGTTTGCTGTTGATCGAAAGAATTTGATCGCTTTTCTTCAACCGCCCATCGCGATGGGCTGAGCTTTCGTTTCTAATTCTGTAGACCTGATAAAAATCCAAAAGTTAAGTTAGAAATTAAAACTTGATAAAATAGCACTTACTGTAACTTCTTTAATTTCGTAATCTGATCCTCCAGCAAGTGTTATCCCAACACTTCCACCAGGTATTTGAGGTGTTAATATAATGAACTCGGAAATTTCTTTGCCGTTGCTTATTTTGTTTTCTAACTTGATATCATTGCTTAGCTTTAAATCCTGCACACAAAAATGTTTTGTTTAGTTAACGTGCGGCGGGCGGGAAATTTGAATGTATACGTGCAATATTACTTATGTACTTACCCCAACTACAACAGGTAATGGCTTATAATCGACTTCTTTTTTCTTAATGGCACTAGAATTTGTTTCAATTGTTTTTGTGTTTGTATTTACAGGTGCTAATTTTTCGAAAGTCCTTCGTAAGTCAGTTACACTTGCAGAAGAATGTCGCAACAACGGTTTCGAAAACGAATTTTTCTGAAGATAACTTTTGTTAAGTAAATCAGAAATCTTCAAATCTTTTGTTTTCTGTGGTTCCTTATTTTGTTTTAACGGTGGCGATTTATTGTTTTCTTGTTCATCTGTTTCTACTTTGGTTGCATTTAATCTATTTTCTTTTTCTATCGTAGGTGCTTGTACAGGTTTCACAACCTGGATTATTTCGGGCTTCGAATTGTTAGTTTTGGTTTCAATTTCCAATAGTTCCGTTTCATCAACACTGCAAGAATCGTTCATTTCGATTGTCATATCGAATTCCTCTTGATCAAATTTTTTTTTGATAAGTGGCGATCCACTTATTAAATCTTTACCACTGCGTCGTTTAGCTGATGCCAATATATTTTTACGATTAATAGCTTCAACACTTTGCGGTTTTAACAGACGATGATTTTGGTTATCCGTTAATTGAGAATGTGGTTGAAAACCAGTTAAATCGCATTTAAGTTGCGTCAGTACTTCTTGTTCGCTATTGCAGGTTTCTAAATTAAAAATGTGTGGTTTTGGAGACATAGGTGGAGATGTTCTTGAAATGTAACTGGATTGACTTGAACTTACAGCTGAATCATTGTCACTTTCATCTTCTGACTTTTTAAAATTACCCAGTCTTATTTTTGTATCCATTTGGTTATTTTTTTGAGTTTTACTAAATTTAAATTCAAAACTGCAATCTGACCGCGTGGGAGACGTTAAACTTTCCAAGGATTTTGGTGCATCTGGCGAAATTGTTTCGATACTCAGGATGGTGTCGTGGGTATCATTCAAGTCTAAATTAGCGGTTTTCTTAAAATTTTCCACAAACCCATTTTCTTTAATTTTGTCTTGTTGCAGTGGAAGACCGTTAGTGAGGTTTTTTTGTTTAAACGTGGGCGAATATGTTGAAATGCTATTCGATTTATTGTTGGTCAAACCAGATGTGCTATTAATTCCGTTACTTTGCAAATTTTTTCTAGGAACTTCGTTTGGCAAATTTAAGGTTAAAACCAAAGAAATGTCTTTGTTTTTTATTTCGGGTAGGTCGATGGTATCGCAAGAATCGATTTCGACAACGCGTTCTGGTATAACCAAACCTTTTAATTTGGACAAACTTTTTTGGCGTTGTTCCGTTAGTAAATTCCATCTATCTTTTTTGACAAATTTATCAGTGCTGCTAATATCCAAAAGACTTTTGGAACGAGTATGTAACCGTGCTGAAGGTTCGCCGGAGCAAGGTGCAGTCGGATCATTATCGGATGAAAATTGAGCACAATCGGTTTGCAAATGCAAATCTAAAGAGCTCTTTGCTCTGCTCATTGAAGATGTATTGCTTAATTTTTCCTTTGTATTCCCATATTTTGACTTCGTATCAATGCATGAGTTACTTCTACCGATGTTATCTTTTTCTATGGTGTTGAGGATATCGTCAGAACTTTTTGAGGTTATTTGATTGAGCAAATCGTTGGAAGGTGTATTGAAGAATGCTATTTTATCACGAAAACTACATGCACTTTGTTGGTCTCTGAACAACAAACAGCTGGTACTAGTTTTCCATAATCCACTGTTTGTTGGCAAAACTGCGTTCTTAAAATTGTCAATTTTAGGTGCATTTCTATTGCAACTCCAAAATTCATTATTTTCAGATAAACGATTAGAAGAAGACTTGGAAGGGAAGTCCATAGTTTCGATCGAATCTAAAACAAAAACCCGAAAGATAAGTTTCATCCTTTAAAATTGCGGAAATCATTAAATGAATTTATTTTTAAAGTTGCTGCGTTGGTAAGTGCAATGTGCTTACCAGCGAATACTGATTGAGTTCTGGATATGCAAACCAGTTTTACTTTTGTTATTTGGAATTTTGTTTAAGAAATTTAAAGTAATTCTCACTTTTATTTTTTTTATTAGGATGATCATCATAAATTTCACTTTACCGCATAATATCCGCCTTTGTTGGGATTTCTTTAAATATTTTTGGGTTTTTTGCGTTAAAACAAACATTTATTCGTTCTCGAAAATTCAGGTTAATGGTTGCAATACTTTCACATTTGCAGTTGTAAATTTTTTTATAATTTTTATCAAGATATCAAGGATAACTACACCTCTTCAAACTATAATAACGGTCACCTTAGTTTTAATTAACACAAATTCTGTACCAACCTAGTGATTCCTAAAAATTTCAAATTAAATTGACAATAATTACGTTTGCCACTATGCTTCTTTACTAAACAAGTAAAAGTATCTCATTTTTTAATCCCATACATTAATTGTCTTTTGTTTAATCTGATCAAGCGTAACTGTACCATAATGCAGATAGCAGAAGACAAACTACAATCAATAGATAACGAAGATCTATCAAGAGATCCAGTTTTATTCTCATAGTTTACAAAACTTTCGTAGGAAATTTCTGATTTTTTTCAAAAATTGATATTAAGTGAAATTACTTTTACTTTTATTTGTAATTCTATTTTTTTAACTTATTCTTTGAGTTAGAACTGCTGTAGGTTGGCAACTCGCGATTTACATTAAGCAAACGCCACCACGTGGAAAAATATTAAGTTAATCAAAGACGTATAGTTGGTATAGAAAGTTTCGTTTATAAATCAAATGTTTGCATTCTTTTAGTAATATTCTATTTTGAATTCTAACTAAAATTCCCACGTAATATGTATAAAAAAAATTTTTTATTTTAAAATAATAACCTACCACTGGTAGCATCTGCTTGCATCTGCTTCTTCATGTCTTTGATTTGGTCGACATCTGAAACAACAAAAAATAAATAAATAACGGAAACATGTGCATTTTAGATAGATTATAAATATAAAATAAACTTGATTGTCCAGGATGTGCGGTTTAAAGGTGACACTGACCCATCGAAACCTCTCAATTTTTTTGGATTGGCAATAAAAATGTGCAATCTAATGTTGTTTGTTTTTAAATATATAATTCGCATTTATTGAGAATTATAACAAACATAATTTTTTTAGTTTACCTAAAATGGCAGTGGCAATGGCAAACCACCGAGGTAATCTGCCTTGAAAAATTTTTATAAAAACGAGGTTGTAGCGCTACTGTGTAATAATATTTATTATTATTATTATTATTCAAAAATTTAAGTTAAAAATATAGATTTTCTGTCGTGTGATCTATCATTACAGCTAGATACTTCATCCACAATACACACCCGAAGTTACTGCAAAAGCAGTTCTTTCAGATCGGAAACATAGGCTGTTTTAGATTGCCAGGCACACATTAGCCTGCAGTATTTCATGTCCCGACTGAAATATCCACATCAAAATATGTTTTTTGTATTTTGACATTTATTGACAATTGACAATAATAGCAAACCACCGAGGTGTCTGCCAAGAATAATAGGAGTGGGAGGTTCTCAGGATACTTAATTAACGAATTCGGCAAATAATAGAACGGCGTTTTGTGAATTTTCCAAACAAAGTTTTAGACAACAAAGCAAATAATTTTTTTTCTGAAGCAGTTGCCCCTTGCTTCATTTTTAGATCTGGCCCTGCCTTGAATTATAAGGTTTAAAACAAAAATGTAACTATGTCGGCAATGAGTCCTGGTCAAGGTTTCCTTATATGCAACTTGATGAATTTTTGTATTAATGCATGTTGTTTTAAAGAGGGCAAAGTAAAGTGCAATTGTAAATACCATGATTCACTAACATGAAAAAATAAATAATGGGTACCATAGTTGCTATATTATGCAATCATATTGAGTAAATTAACATTTTTTATTAAATAAATAACTTAAAAAAATACCTTGTAGGTATTTCAACAAAAGATCACACCGTGATAAACTTTATGTTGTCAATTCACTCACAACGCCATCTCAGCGCGTTGCAAAATCCATAATGCGCTGGGAGTCCATCTGTCCCTGATAGTCACAAAGCTGTCATCTTTGTCGGAAAAACAGTTTTTAACAAAAGAATATTTTTGTAATTCCAAAAAGCATCCTGTTTCCGACTGGATTTTTCATAATCTTGTCGTTTCAAATAATATCCTGGCCAAAATAAAACAAAACCTTAAAGTCCAAAATATTGAACTACGACAAATACTTTTTTTCTGGGACTGAAGTTCTCTGTACAAACAAAAGGAAATCTTAGAAATAAATTCCTATAAATGGTTTTTTTATAGGTGCATTGGTAATAATTGGTAATAATATGCACCGTGAAAAAGGATTTGTCGTCCTAACGAAGGTTTAGCCTCAACAGAATTATTTTGCTGCCATAACAAAGTTTTTCTATTCAGAAAAAATTTTTGTTGATTTAGCTAAAAACTTTGTTATGGCAGCATCAAATTTGTTATAGCAGCAAAAATAGCTCTGCTATAGCTACTAAAATTTTGTTAGGACAACAAAGCCTTTTTTACAGTGCGATGATGGCCATTAAAGAGGTTAAAACCGGTAGACGTTACCGTAGTTACCGGTAAACGGTAATTAATTTTCAAGAAAACGAATAACTCTCAGTATTTTTACTTTTTTAGTTTAGTTTTACAAACTTTTCCTCATTAGTAAAAAATATTCGGTCGTCAATGACTTGGTTCAAGTTTTCAACGATCCGAACGCAGAATCTGATATGATAGCAGAAGTAGGAAAACATTTTCTTATTGCCTTGTATGGGAAAACTAATTGCTGGACTTCTCAAACAAAAGAAGCTGCAAGACAGCATACATATTGAGGACTTAGGACTTATCGTCAAGTCCAAAGGACGTATGGCATTCAAACTGCTCTTCTTTACATCTTCTCAATTATCATTTATCATACAAAAAAAACTTTTTGGACCTGGACCATCCAAATGCAAAAAAAACAAAATATTTGAAACATTTAAGTATCTGGGGTATAAAATTTTTCAAAATAATCGTTTTTTTTATTTACTGTACTGGAAAACTACTCATCTGGCCAAAATAATGTTAATGGGAAAAGTTGGAGAAGAGGAGCTAAGCCCAAAAGTAAAACTGTTCGACTCAAAGGTTTTTTGAAATTGACACAAATGCAGAATTTCAAAACCAAACGTAATAAAATAAAAATATGGATTACTCCAGGTGCAAATTTAAATATACCCGAAAGTAATGTAATACTTATAGTATAGTACAATTAGATGTGAACCCCGAAATCCAAAAAATAAGAGGTTGGATTCTCACAAAATGTTTATTATCAGTTGCTCTATAAGTACTAAAAAGTCTGCCGTTCTAGAGCGACGGGTTTGGGTGGGGCGAGGGGGGGAAGGAGTTAAAACCATACATTTCCACAGTTTTTGTCAAATATCTCGAAAATGACGTTAGATACAGCAAATCTTGCCCTGTACAAAATTAAAGGCCGTTAAATTTTCTAGAAAAATTGTCTTAAACATGTTTTTGGTAAACCCCACAGATTAGAAGATATGGAGGAGGAAAGTTGTAATGAATTTTTGCCTTTCTTGAATACTTTTTTTGCAGGATTAATATATTTATATGAAAAAAATTTTTTGTAAGTTACAGACTGGCATTTGTAAAAAGCATTTTAATACATTTAATTAAAATTACATATGGACATACAAATCTAGATACCTATATAAAAATGAAACGTAAAATATGTATGTACGCTCATCACTTGAGAACGACCCTACCGATTTAGCTGATAGTTTTGCTGTTGTGTTTGTAATTGTCAGAAGAAGGTTTCTATGTAATAATATTTACGAAAATCTTATTCGAAACAGATTTTGGTCATAGTTTGTGACGCGCATGAATAGGTTAACGAGATTCCGTTTAAAATGTGCATTACGGGGTTAATATCACTTCTCTTCTCCATCACTTCCATCGGTAATTACAAAATTCTAAAATTAATTAAAAATTACAGTAAAATCAAAAAGTAAGTAAGAAAATTATCGAAACTGTCCTCCCCCCATATCTCCTAATCTATAGAGTTAACCATAAAAATGTATAGAACCATTTTTGTAGAAAATTTCACGGCCTTTAAGTTTGTATACAATGGTATTTTTGGTATCTTCCATCATTTTTGAGATATTTGACAAAAACTGTAGAAACGTATGGTTTTGACTCCTTACCCCCCTCGCTCCACCCAAACCCGTCGCTCTAGAACGGGAAACTTTTTAGTACTTATAGAGGAACGAGTAATGAACGGCAATTAAACCCTATATCTTTTGGATTTCCCGGTTTGGGTGTATTTTAGTCTAAGTATACTGTACTATTAGAAGCAAATTGTTTGAAAACTTTGGTATTTGAATTTTTAGCTGAGTTCAGAAGGTATTACCACTTAAAAGTTCTTGAACTTTTGCGATAGTTGAACTAGGAAAGGTGCGCACTGTCTTACATAAATCAAAATTATCATTTAATTGCCTAAAAAATTTGATAATTAAGATAATTAAGATGGCACGAAAATGTTTTAGTTTAAAATATTGACGCGTCAGATGTGCAGTTTTGTTATTGATTTCCCCATTGCTCCGGCATGGAAAGAATTGCCTGCGGAATTTTCTTTTTTCGTTATTTTTTGTATCTGTTAATGTCATTTAATTATTGGTTCAGTGCCAATAATAACTGTAATCAAAAAATTAAAATGTAATAAAACATTTCAGGTGTCTTTTCGGTGAAAAATCAATAATTTTGATCGAAAATTGGTATTGGATTGGAAAAATAATTGAAAAACCCGAATTTTAATAATTAAGTAATTGAAAATGCGGTTAATTTGAAAGTAATTAACTATTTCTGTTAATGTCTGTGAGTTTTTTCATGGGTTATACCGGTTTTACGTTATGGGTCAAATTTCTTAAAATTTTGGTTGATTCCCTTTGGTTTTTTGTTGGTGAATATTTAAAATTTGTAGGTAATTGTAATCGGACTACTTAAATTTTGAAGCATGAAAATTACATACCGTAAAATTGGTTGCATTTTCACATTTAATTTACACTGGCACAAACAATAAAAATAATTATTTTATCACATTTTAAAACTTAAGCTTTCTTATGCATAATTCCTTTGTCGTTCACAAAAAACGTGGTAAAACTTGGAAGCGGATCGAGCGTATTTTCATTATTTTCAGTTAATGTGTTTCTATTTCGTATAGTTTGAACCACTTGCAAAATGAAACTGGCAAGATCTTGTAAGTCGTGCTAAGGTGGATAACAAGTAGCGGTAGTCTGCAGTCGGCAAACCAATCAAACTAGCTGTTTCGCAATACTCAAAAGTAATTCCTCGTCATTCTTATAAAACTTGAGCTTTAATTTTATGACATAATGTTACTTACTTATTGCCTTTATTACACAGCAATGTTTACAATACATTCCAATCCAGCTCTTCTCATCTTTCTCGTTTTTACAAAATATGGGCTTTCCACCGAGGAAGCTTCATTCTATCGACACTTACTTTGCCCATTACTAGAATAAGACTCGTTCTTTATGATCGGCCAAATAAAAGAAATACCTCGATAAAACTATGCTTAACGATTCTTTGTTACTTCTGCTTCAGCCAATGAGCTTATGGCGAAAAATTTCCACCTTGATGCACCCAAAATTACATAACAAAGTATAAATTTAAGTTTATCCAGTTGTGGGCTAAACCTGACTCTCCATCTTCAAAATATGTCGAATTATGCAATGATCCAACCGCAAGATTTCGATTTTGGGAAAAAAATGTTCATGTATCCACCGAAGAAAACAAGTAATTTTTATTTAAACCAGCCATATGCTCTTGTTGACTCTCGAGTTACCTCAACATATTACCTATACAGTCCTTGTTTACTTTTTTTACTAATTTTCCGTTTAAGTAGTCAATTTCTGGCGAAGAGAAATTAAAAAACGCAAAACCCATAGGTGCAAAAAAATTTAGCAAATTCAGCGGTTCGTTGCATAGCCATGCATGAGTAACCCCCTAAGTGTTAACCTACTATTAAATAAAGATTTCATTGTTCTTCTTAAAAAGCAACGAAAAATATTATTTATTGAATAAGCCGATACAATTTAATTTAATTTAAATTTAATTAATCGGCAATTACAAGAATAATTTGAATAGGAGTAGTCAATTTGTTTAAAAATAGATTGATATTGATTACGTCACAATAAATTATAAATATATATTTTACTGCACATTATTGAAGCAAATGGGATATTGGCAAAGTTAGGGTCACTAAACTTAAAGTCAAGGGCACCTACCGCTGATCGAGAGATGGTCATTTGTATTTTAAAACTTGTTGGTTTGCTATGGATTACAGACTCCAATATACAAGCAATATATTATAAGTAAACAGAACTAATTTCAATAATTGAAAGAGAAAAAATCAAGTTATAACGAGAAAGCACTTCCTATTCCACTTGAAAGCACGGAAAGTGCTCGGATTTGCAAAGAATGTAGGAGGGCCTGTTTTAACAGTATTCATTGGATTTAGCCCAATGGGTAAACTCTTTGGATAATAGGGGGCAACATTATGCGCAATTGAAACTGTAAACTTGCCCAACGTAACTTTTGTCTACTATGGACAAGAAAAAATTGTAAATCAATTATCCGATTATTATTGGAATTGGAATGTTGGAAACTACGCCGACCAAAGCTTATTTAAAAATTTTTCGGTGTAATAGACATAAATATATTTTGAGAAAACCATCAACCCTGAATTGTGCATCCCCCCACAACTTTCGCCAATTATTCTAATGGACAATCAGTTGGATCAAAAAAAGTTCGCAATTCTGCATCAGAGGCGAGTGTTCTGTGATTGCGGTTATTGCACGAATATAGAGCACTACTAATTATAATGCTGCATGGGTTTTGTATGAATAAAATTGCATGCAGATCGCATTCCTTTTACATGTCTTACATGTAATTATTCGAGTTTTTTACAAGGTGATCCGCTAAACTAATCCGTTAACAGTTCAATATGTACCTATACATATGATTTTTTGGAAACCTTTTTCAGACTAAATCCACTCCTTTCCCTTTTTTTAAACTAAATAAAATTATTTTAATTATTTTAACTTCCGCTTATACCAGAAGCGAGTACGAAGTACTTTATCAATCAATTAATATATCCTAATGGAACTAATGGAATTATATAACAAGAGCGTGAAATAGCCGTCCGATTTAATTCGAAAATAATTTATATTATCTTATTAAAACAATTTATTTCAAAAATTGAATATACATTGATTTTTGCCAATCCAAGGGCGTTTCCAAAATATTTGTCGCTTGATGCCTTTGCGATCAAAACTTTTGTACTCCTCATCTTTTACGTTTATTTTATTTTTTGCGAAATTAAAAAACTAATTAATTTGAGCAAAACATAAAAATAATATTTTAAATGACAAAGAGATATTTTCAAACTGTTTTCAAAAATCACTCTTATCTCCATTTTCTACGCCAACAGTAGATAAGAACAATAGATGTTAGATGACACTAAAAGATAAGATTTATGTTTTCTGTAGTTGACTAATGAATTTTGAATATTGAATTATTATAAGTATTATTAATTTTTTACTATACCTATATACAGGATGTCCCCGTGACCGTGGAGAACCTTTGAGGTGGTGATAAAAGACACTTTCCTAAGTCCAAACCCTTGGGGGCACCTCCATCTAAAGCAATTTTTTGAATTTCTGATTTCAAACGGCCATAGCTCCAATATTATTGATTTTTTAAGCTTAATGGATTAGAACTTTTTTAAAGACCATTCGCTTATCTACAAATTAGCTTTTAACCCCTTATCGTCTAGAGTCAACGAATTTAGAGTTATAATTTAAATTAATGAAAAAAATGTTAAAAAAATTCAGGTTTTGATTTTTTTACTTTTCTTGCAAACCCCGTATCTCTTGTACCAAACGCTTTAGAAAAAAACTGATAGCCCAAACCGGATATGGAATTTAACGGGCTACAACTTTGGTCAAATAACTTTTTTGGGAAAACTAACCGTTTTCACAGAAATTCTGATAATAATAAATAAGGTGTCGGTAAAAAAAATTTATAAAATTGCTAAAAATTTGATTCGTAACAAGCAGGTGAGGGACCCGTGTGCGAAGTTGTTAAGGGGGGCCCTACTTTTATAAAAGACATAAAAAAATTTGTATACAGGATTCAAAATTCCGATGATTTCCATGCAATTCCAGTGATTTTGAAAGACTTCCTCCCAAAAAAACGAAAATAGAGAGACGAGTAACTATCTCCCTCCCCCCTATTTAATTTTATTAGGTATTTAAAAAAATATATAGATGAGTTTTTTTATTTTTCAATTTTCTGATATTGTTTAAATTTCCTAAAATATCTTAGAATTTTCTATGATTCCCCACTTCACAACATCTTTTGGATATTTTTCTAAGATTTTTTAGAATTATCTATTTCCTCTCATTTCCTACATTTCCTAATTGTAAAATTAGTAACCTTTTAAAATTTTCTTGTTTCTCAAGATTTTCTTGAAATTTAGTGAAAAGAAATCCAAGCAAATTTTAGGGAAATTCTATGAAATCTAAGTAAAACTTAAAAATGCTATTTTCTTCCCAAGGAAATCTTAGGAAATTTAGGAAATCTTTAGAATACCATAGTAATTCTTTTATTTCCTTTTTTAATTTTCTGAGATTTCCTTGGCTATTGGCTTTCCTAAGATTTTCTAGAATATTCTAATTTACCCCATTTATAAGATTACCTGGTAAAGGCAGATACAACAGGATATCAACCCCCCCACTCATGAGCGTTAAAAAAACAAAATTTTTAATTCCTTAAAATTCCTTAAAATAAAATCAAAAATTTGATTTTGACAAAAAAAATAAAAAACTGGGAGTTTTAATTTTAATTTGTTTTTTCAACAAATATAATTGCTGGTGCACTGAATGGTATTCCATACCCCCCAGACCCCCCGGTTTAAAAGCTCAAAAGTGTATGTATACCGTAAAACTTGGCGCCGGGGGTCTGGGGGTGTGGAACACCCCACAGAATATTTTAATAAAATTCCTGGTACGGATGTAACAAGTTGAATAGCAAATAGCAATCATTTGAACATAATTGCTGGTGACCTGGGGGTATTCTATACCTGCTCAGATTTCAAATAGCATCTAGCACCTCCTATTTTTGAGAATTTTTTTTAAATTGAAAAGGTTACAGTACAACTAGGAACTGGGGACCCTTTTAGCAGGGGGCCCGCGTGCGTCGCACCCACCGCACCCCGGTAGTTCCGCTCCTGTCAAAACGTATTGTAACGTTTGACGTTTGAGTGACATTGTTATAAAGCGCATTACTTTATCGTTAATTACTTTATCAATTTATGATAATAATTTATGAAAAAGGCCATTTGGAAAATTTATTTTTCTTTACCTACACGTTGTTCATTATTTTCAGAATTTCTGTGAAAACGGTTGGTTTACCAAAAAAATGTATTTAACCAAAGTTGTAGCCCGTTAAATTCCCCATTTGGCTTAGGCCATTAGTTTTTTTTTAATATGTTTCGTTCAAGCGATACGGGGTTTGCAAGAAAATTAAAAAAATTAAAACCTGAATTTTTGTAACATTTTTTCACTTAACTTAATTTATAACTCGAAATCCGGTGATTCTAGATGATAAGGGGTTATAACCTAATTTGTAGATAAGCGAATTATCTCTAAAACAGTTCTAATCCATTAAGCCTAAAAAATCAATAATATCGGTGCTATGGCCGATTGAAATCAGAAATTCAAAAAATTTCTTTAAAGGGAGGTACCCCCCAAGAGTTTAGACTAGGATAAAAATTTTATTTGAAAATTTGTCTTGGAAAAGTGTCCTTTATCACCACCTCAAAGGTTCTCTACGGTCACGGGGACACCCTGTATAAGGTGTTTTAAAAATAATTTGCATGGTTTGGATAAATTTATATTACATGTTCTAAATATCGTCTTTTTGGAAATTTTTGGAAATTTTCTGATTTGTTCATAGACCAATCTTAAGTTTTATTTCAAAAAATAAATGTTTCTGTAAGAAATTAATTACTAAATTAAAATAAATACAATGACGCATGCGTCAGACGCACAGGGCCTATTTTTAACTGAGTTGGGCCCTAGGCTTTAGAAAATTTTCGGGCCCCTTATATTCGAGTGTAACTAATAGCATCGAAAGCGCAATTTTTGGATTATTTTATCAGTATTTGATTTTTATTTTACGATTTTTTGTTGTCTCTTTTCGGGCCCCTCTAGCCATTGGGCCCTAGGCACGTGCCTACTACGCCTAGTGGTAAAATAGGCCCTGCAGACGCAGGTAGATATGTACTATAAAATAATATATTATAAGAGATGGTATTTGCCCCCTCCCTGGACTGATCAATGACACAAAGATAATAAATTAAGCTTCCATCCTTGCACCTTTTATATATTCATTTGTAAATCTAAAATTGACAACTAAAATTAAAAATTTAATCAATATTTGATCGGTATCCTATCGATATCTTTGTCAACCTGCTTTTACGTGACTTGAATCGAGTTTTCTGTGCCGAAGGCAATGACAGAAGGCGTTCCTAGACGTTAACTTTAAGGTAGGGTGAAATTGGGGTTGGTAAAAATAACAATAAGTATTGTAGTGGGTAGAAGCAAGGGGATGTATTCGCTGAGCAATAATACTCTAAACTGGGGCGGTCATATTTCTAATTTCTGAGAGGAGAGCATTCTTGAGAATTATATAAATATTTAGTAAGAGCATTGGTTTAAATTAATTATTAATTTTAATTTTTTTTATTTATTTTTAATTTAGTTTTAATTATTAAATAAATAAACAAATAAACTAACATTTCGTTAGTTTAGCCCCCCTTCTTATAACCTTGGAGTTTTGATTGGACAAAATCTAAGCATTTTAGTTTCGAGATAGGACGTTTCGGCACAACCGATTCGACATGAGACAGTTTCGACGCGCAACCGTTTCGGCCGGTTCGGAAAACTAAGTGATGATTCATATATTTTTATACATTGGATTTTTATTTAAAAGATTTTCTTCGTTTCCTTTCCCAAAAAAGATACATGTCGACTTCTGAAATAAATCAAAAGCATTCTTCTGGATTTACCGAGAATTTCTCAGATTTCCTTTCATTTCCCCGCCATTGGATCTATGCAGCGCCTAGTTTTAACTAAGTTGGGCCCTAGGCTCTAGCAAATTTTTGGACCCCTAATATTCGAACGTAACTAATAGCATCGAAGGCAATTTTTGGTTATTTTATCAGAATTTGATGTTAGGCCCTGTTCATAGATTGAGTAGATGATGTAGTCTAGTTAGTTTGGGCGTAGCAATTTGGGAATAAAATAAAAGCGTGCATCCGGCACGCATAAAAAAAGCATAAACCCCAGTTTATCCTCATTGTTTTATGTCTCTTAAACTTAATATAGTTCAAATTTTGGGCATCGAAAGAGTTAGAGCCACTGCTGGGCGCATATTATGTAAGTAATTTTATTTTTGCATACCCGGGAGTTAGCAAAAACCATAATAAAATGGGCCCGAGGTTAAGCGTATTTATTTCTTATTTTAACTTCAAATATTCATTGATATTTAATGTAGCTATTGGCAAACCGGGGGGTCTGGGGGGTATGGAATACCCCCTAGTTCACGGTTTACTCTTTATTCATGAACCAATAGTATTAGCTCTTAGTAGCCAATGCTGGGATTCTTGATTGTGAGCGCCGCATTTGGAAGTCACAGTTTTGAGAGGAAGAGGAAAGGAAAAAATTGAGAGGTAGGGCCTATTTTTAATTGGGTTGGGCGATAGGCTCTATCAAATTTTCGGGCCCCTAATATTCGAGTGAAACTAATAACTACGAAGGTCCAATTTTTGGGTTATTTGATCAGAATTTGATTTTTATTTTACGATTTTATGTTCTCTATTTTCGGGCCCCTAGGCATTTTTTTACACTTTAACGTAAAATTTACTCTACCTTAATTTTAATATAAACTATTTTGACAATAGGATGTACAGGAAACGGCTACTTTAAGATTTTGTTATTTTTGGGACAGCATTTTTTGACAAATTTTCCCCTGTTCCACTTTGAATCTGTTATAGAAAACTTAAAAATTTTTATTTCCGGCTTATTTTTACGTAGCCGCCTTTCTTACTACGCAAGTCTGGACTATAAGGCATACGAATTTAAGGATTTAAGAATTCCTAAATTTTGGGCAAATTATTCATTGGTGGTTTGCCATTGTCTTCCAAGGGAAAACGGTCAGAAATAAAGATCTTATTACTTCGTTCGGAATCGAACCGAATTCACATAATTAGCGCTTACTGCCAAGCCTCTGGCCGTCTTTCCTTTTAATATAATTTTCTGAGCGAATTCTGTGACAATTTTCGTAAAATCTAAAAGTAATTAATTTTTTTTGTACAATTACTCATGAATAATTAAACAATGAAATCTCGAAAACGACAAAAAGTTAGTCATATTTTTGTCTCTTCCGGTTTTACTGGAAATTGCAATCGAACGACTAAATTTATAGAAATTGTTTACTTATATGAATGTTTTAATAAGAATAACAAGTTTGAAAATTTCTCAAAATTCATATTTAATATTTATGTGACAACTTTTTACATTTTTAGCTAAATCGAAACATTTCTCTCGATAAAAATGGAAAAAGTTGTCACATAAATATTAAATTTAAATTTTGAGATAAAATGGAAGTTTTAGAGATAATTCCATATTAATTTATTTAAGCTGTTTTATATTAACAATAAAACCCATAGAATTGTTTGCATTTATCAATGCCCCGGGGTCAGGTGATAAATAAGGCTGTTCATCTGAATAAGTTTGGGTCATTGGAAAAATTGATAAATTTTGCTAAATAAGTCTAACGGATTAATTAAGCAAAAAACTGTTGAAAAAAACAAAAATTTTTGGATTCAGGTTTTTGAATTTTTCATAATTTTAATGATTTTGTAAAGTAATATTGGAAATATAATAAAATAAACCGGTAAGTGTATAACAGTTATTCGTTCGGATGTATAATGTGTTGCCTACTCAATAATTTTCAATATTTGCATACAATTATTTTAATATTACAAAGCTTTTAAAATAATTTATTATAATAAATGCATTTTTAATATAATGACCTCTCCAAATTACTTTTACTTATTAACACATTTTATTTATTATGTTTAGAAAATTATTTGGTTCAAGATTACCATAAAGGATTAATTTTTATGTATTTTTTGATAAATTTTGATATTTATATTAGAATAATTTTTTAAAAATTAAGTAACTTAAAATTTTATAAACAAGTAAATATTGAGTTTAAAGTATAGAAAAGTGAATTTATTGTTAAGTGAAAATATTTTGCATTTCGTAATTAAAAAGCAATTTTAACGTAATAATCACCTTAAGTTATATCTGGTTTAAGCGAAAGTTACTTATTGTTTTTAATAACTTAGAAAATACAATAGAAATTATGCAGTGCTTTAAACCAAAAAGCATGACAAAACCTCAATTTCGTTTATTATTTAAAAAAATCAAAACCAATGATTAGAATAATGAAGTTATGGTAATTAGTTTTCTAAAGCTGGGGTCCCCATTTGGGTCCCCGTGAAGTCCCAGACTCCCAAGTCTTGCCAATCCGTCAAATTCGTGTCAGATGGAATTATTCTCTTATTGCATATATACTATGTGGTTATAGGCTGCATAAATTAAGTAAATAGGTAATTAAGAAATTAATATTTATTTGAACAATGATGAGAAAAATAAAACCTCGGTCAAAATATGGGCTATATTTTTCTCTTTCATTAATGTTACGTTCATACAAACATGACCTGTACAACGTCTATACGTAAATAGCACAATGAACTTCAATTAATTTGTAAATTGCTTGGATTATTTGTGATTTTTAAGCACGCGCTACCCTAATTTTTTAATTAAAATTAATTAGTGTAATAGGAACTTTTGATTTATTAATTATTAAGAGCGCATTCCAATTAATTAGAACTAATATCCTAATTACTTAAAGAAATTCCTTACGCATCATAGCAATATTATTAATGCAAGTATACTTATTCGAACTTCATTCATATTGTGTAGTATGTACATAGTATTTATTAAGCTGTGTCGATTTAATTACGATAATTATTATAACAAGGTGGAACTCGGATGACCCCACTTCTAGGAGTATACAGATAATCTAGTTTATATTTGAATTATGCGGACAGACTGTCTGTGCTGCGTATGGAAGCCTGAAAGCAAGTTGATAATAAGTGTAATTTGTAATAAAATGGAAAAATTTCAACCTACATTGAATTACAGTCTTTATTATTACTTATATAAAATTTTGATAATATAATACACGTATACTTGTGTGAGACGTGTTTAAATTATCCTGACAACAATTTTAAAAAACTTCACGTAATATCAAACAATGTAATCTTTAAACTACGGAGATTAAAATAAGAAAATGCCTTTTAACATTACGTAATTTAAAACCGTTTACAAATAATTAATATTTAATTTTTGTGTGGAGGAAATAAATAACCTACTTTTTTGAAAATAAAGTGAAGAATGCAATTGAACGGTTAGGTACCCTAGATTTAACAAAAATGCCGATTGATCCAAGATGATTCTTACAAATGTTTGTTTCAAAATTCATTATTAAGAAAATGGAAAAATTGAAATCTTTTCATAAAAATTCATATGTAATTAGAAAGTAGGTAAGTTATATTAATCAAGAAGAAAGTATAAAAACATTCTAACACAAATATCTTCTGAATTGATGGTAAAATCAATTTACGTTTACAGTAAAATAAAGCTAATATATTTAGTATGTACTTCTTAATTTAGTAATAATACACATTTGGTGTAAAAATGGGTTAAGTACCTTGTAATGCATGAGCTACAGCATGGCAAGTTATTCATACACTCAATCAATTTCTACATTTATTTTCCATTAAACTGAAAAGACTATCAAATTTATTTAAAATAATTCTTATTCAATATATTATACATTCCATTATTAAATACACAGAAAAAAATTATTTACTTAGATTAAATTTATGACAAAACCCAAATTAAAAGTAATTTTTAGAAAACCGATTTTTCTAAATATTTCGACACATTTTCCGCAATTTTATTACTTCATTTAGAATAAACTAAAATAATTTACAATAGTAGGTACCAATTGTTTGGTTTCACTTACACGGCATTCACCTTTCAATTACATTTAATATTTCTATAGTTTATATTATTTCTATTTAGAATTTTTGAATACCGCGTCAAGCTAAACAAGCTTTAGAAAAGGGGGAACTACAGAAAACACGACTTACTTATCACTGGATATTGCTATTCATCTTTACTTTAAAAATTGTTGATTTTCATTCCTTCAATTAGTTCCCACCTCTTAAAAATTACTTATTTTGAAAACCACTTTTTTAATTTTGAAAATTTTTACTCCGAAATTACAAAAATCAAACAATAAATTACCGGTCTCTTCAAAGTTTAAATTAAATAAAATTAGGTGGGCCACTAGGGGTCCTTGTCACTTATTTTCTTCTCAGTTCAACAGTAAATTACACGTATACTTTGAATTAACACCGAAATGCTGCTAGAGTTAACAAGTTTGCAAAATTTTATTCGGTTAATATAACGTTAAATAAACGTGAAAAATTACCAATTTCTACAATTTATATTTCAAAAATGCACAACGATTGCGAGAATAACAGATTGTTTAATCTCGACGCTGACACAACGCTCGCACCCTGAATACGCCTTAAGGGGGTATTCCAGTCTAGCAGCCCGAATCTCGGGCGTTTCTTTGACGGTCGATAAAACAAAAACACTTAATATTTTAACTACACATTTTTTATCATTTATTTATATTTTTAGAATTCACAAAAAAATTTTAAAAAAACAAAATACATATTTCACAAAGTTACACGCTGTTGAAGAAGAGAGGAAAAAAATTGTGTTTGTCACAAAATCTCAAGTTCTAATTGACCGATTTTCTTGAAATTTGGCATGAATTATGGTAGGAGCCAACAAAACATCAAAAATTTTAATTTTTACTATTTTTTAAAAATTCGGAGAAGTTAAAAAAGTAAGTAGCCGCCATTTAGCAAGAAAAACTTTTTTGTTATTTTTCTTGGTTCCTAACATAATGACATTTGTACTGATAAAGAATCTACCTTCTTTTTATTTTCGAGATGACCAGAAGGGTGGGAATCGTGACAAGATGGGCACGTTCTCTTTTATTTTCCCCTCTACTTCAATAGCATGTAATTTTGTAAAATATATATTTTTTTCTTTGAAAATTTTTTTGTGAATTCTTAAAATATAAATAAATAAACTATTAAAAAATGTATAGTAAAAATATTAAGTGTTTTTGTTTTATCGACCATCAAAAAAACGCCCGAAATTCGGGCTTCTAAACTAGAATACCCCTTTAAGGAAGTATTCCTATTAAGGCGGTATTCTAGTCTAAAGAAGTAAATTTCAGGCATTTTTAAGGATGTCTGTATTTTAACAGACTTATTTTTTTTTTTTAATTTTTAAATTCCCTTTTTATAAAAATTTTATAAAAGTACCTTATATTCCAAAAAAATTCCCGAGAATTCCTCCGAAATTCCGTATTTTTTAATTTATTAAGTAAAAGTAGAATTCCACTGTTTTTCCCACTTTTCACTATCTCAAAATTGAACAAGATTTTTGGATTTTTCTCTCCCACAAGAAGGAAATCTGAATTTTAGCTAAATGATACAACACAAATATGTATCAACTAATAGGTATTCCAAAAAAATTCCTATACTTTTTAATGAATTACTCAAAAATACCCAATAAATCCCTTCAAGTTCCTTCCAGAAAGACAAGAAATTTCTCAGTTAATTATTAATAAAATAATTCCTAAAATTAAAGTTTTTTCATTTTATTTTATTTTATATATACCTAACCATTTGTACGACGGAAAGTTATGCGCAATAACTAGAGAAATTGATTTTTTTTCAAATTTCTGCTTCCCATTTAAGGAAATCAAGTTAAAGAGATTTTCTTCGGCATCTTGAATCTTTCCCCACACTTGATATTTTGCTTTTTAATTATTGTTAAAAATTAATTAATGAAATTAAAAAATAGTGAATAAAAATAAAAGTAGAAAACTAAAATTAATCAACATTTTCTTTAAAATGCAATTTTTTCATTTTATTATTGAAATTTTAACAGTAATAAAAGAACAAAATATTAAGTTTTGATTAGTTTTTAATGCAAAAAATCTCCTTAAATATTTTTATTTATTTTTAACCGGTTTCGCTTTTATAGCATCATCATCTTATATCTTGCAGACTTAATGATGCTATAAAAGCGAAATCGGTTGAAAATAAATAAAAATATACAAGCAAATTTGTCTATTAATTAAAAAATAAATTAAAATCGCTTGTAAAATAAACTTGCAAAATAATTATTATAATATTATTATTATTATTAAGAGCACCCATTTTGCATTTAATTAATAGCCCCACCCTTTAAGTCATTTTGATGTTTTCAAAAAGACAAATAAAAACTTTTTTGGAAATTTTTTTAGGTTTAATATCCGAATTTAAGAATGCAGCTTTTATTTTTGCTGTAAGTTTGCTTTTGCATCTTTTAATCAATTAAGGGGTTACGCCACCTTGAAATTTAAAAAAAATTGATTATTTTTTTTGGCTAATTAAATCGTTTATGCTTTTTCCCAAAATCGCGGATTAAAGGTACCTACCTAATTAAAAGTAAATCTTCAATTTTTTTGAAACTGCTTTTTCTAAACGGCGTACACGATATCTCCCGATCTACTCAACCGATTTGGTTGAAATTTACTACAGTTATTATTCATAATATTATTTAACTTGTGACGTAGAATTTCTTTAATTGGGTGTCATGTTCAAAAGTTATAAATATTTAAAACTCAAAATTTCAAAGCAAATTTGAGTTATTTTTTTCAAATAGCTGTCATTTCTTCAAAAAAAATTTTAAAAATTATTCCTTACGTCACAAGATAACTATTACACATGTAAACATGTACACCACCAGCGAGGATTTTCAAAACGGGTCGCTGCTGGTCGGCTCATATCTCCACCATTTTGGAATTAATCGCTTTAAAAAAAATTATCGTATACAGGCACTGATGTGTATGATATACACCCTTTTTTGTAATCTCAACTTTTTTTCTTAAAAAAAATCTCTAAAAAAGCCTATTTTTTTCCGTCTCTAGGGTGGCCAAACTCCTTAACTGCTATAAAAGTTATCAAAAAAAATATTTAGATAGATGTACACTGTAAAAACTTGATGAATTGATGAAAGGTAAAAAATTATTTTATAAAAAAAATTTTGAAATTATGTTTTTTCACTGAAAATAAAATAAAAAATTATATTTCAAGTCAATTTGCCCTATTTTGTAAGGTAAAAATTATGCTGTTATCTTGTAAAACTAGACAAATTATTTATGTTTTTATTATGAATTATTTGTCTAACCCTATTTCCAAAGTGAATGTAAATTTAATTTTATAAGATAAAATGGTAATAATTTTTATCAACTAAAATAAAACAATTCAAGATGATTGTTCAAAGTAAATCGCAAAATCTTAAATTGATCGATTTCTGCACGTCCTATACCCAAACTAGTTTATTTTTTTGTAATTTTAATTTCATTTTTATGAAATTTAATTTAAAAAAAAATAAAAAAAAACATTACTTTTTAAAGTAAATTTAGATAAAAATACAAAAGAACTCGAAAACAGCAGAAAACTACCTTTTTTGGTCAAAACTTGATAAAATTTTTTTATATTTGGGACCTTTTTAACAAATTTGTTTTTGATTTGAATTTGTTTCCTTTTAATCAACGAAAATGTTATTTCCGAGTTATTTTCGCGCACTAGTACGTAATGACTAGATTAAATTTAAAAGCTGTTTATTTAAAAATTGAATGATTATTAAAGATGTAAAAAAAAAATACTTAACATTTTTAGATTTTACCTGGCTAAAGTTATTTATCTTATAATTACCACTATGATATTGAGCTGGAAAGCTCAAGTTCGAATTTTTAATTAAACTCAAATTTCTCAGCCTCGATTCGTGCGGAAATCGCTTTTTCGGTGAATTTAGGTAGAATAAAATAGGAAGTAAAGGATTTCTGGCCTCAACATTTTTCTGGGTGTAACATTTTGGACCTTCGTAATTTAATTAATAATTTTTATAAATTTAAACTTTAATCGCTCGGAAGTTCGCTGCTGCTTAACCTGACATAGGTATTATTAAAAATTTTAAAATTAATTTTTTTAAATAAATTAATAATAATTAATTTTATAAAAGTTTTTAATATTCCAAAATTAAAAAATTTTATCGAAAAAATGCCTTTTTAGTAGATAATCAATTACCATCTGTTGGATTTTTTTACAAAATAATTTAAACGTAATTTAAAATTTTTAACGTCCGAACTGTAAAATAAATTTAATAATAGCATATACAGTTGAATTTTTTTTTAAATTAACAGTTTTATGATTATTATAATTAGCAAGAGAGAAAGATGACGTGCATAATTTATAATGAAAATAATTTAGTAACTTTGAAATTAATAATGCGCTTTTTAATTAAGATTATTTAATATGTTTAACTACTTAATTTTGTATTTATTTTACTTATTCCATTATCTATCAAAACATATTTTTGTGAAAATTTTAGAAATTCGCAAAGAAAGTGCAAAATACGACAAAAAAATTTATAACCTGCATAATTAAGCAAATTTGTATAAAACATTGGCATAAGCAGATTAAAGTGCTTTGATCGCTCATCCGGATCTTCCGGTTCTGTTCATATTTTAAAATAAATAGTAAATTCACATACCATGCATAATATCAGTTCCTGTAGAGTTAGGAGTGTCAACGAGTTCACTAACTTTGGATTTATCAAGTTCACATTTTTCAGCATCTGCATTTTCAATTATGACAAGTGGCGTTGAAGCTCTAATCGATCTATCGTAAAAATAATAAACACCTTTGCAATACCAAAAAGACACAGACTTACTTTTGATGAAAATATGAATCCTGAGATCCTTCCTCGTCGACTTCTCCAATGGTCGCCAGCTGGGAATGCAAATTCCAGGTGTGATTATATATATCAGAATTGTTGTATATTTCCTCCATTTGAGTAGCACTTTCGTCGTCGTACAATTCATTTTTTGGCATCGTGAGCAACTCTTCCGAAAAACGCGTTTCATTGTCCAAAAAGAACTTCAAGGAACTTACGGTATCTGCCAGATCTTCGTCGCTTACAGATAGACTCGCAGATTTTGGAACCAAGTGAACCAATCGTGGCAATTCCACCCCGTTTTGCAGGTTTTCCTTCTTCTCGAACTTCTTCTCAATATCGTTCGTTTCGTTAATAATCTGATTGGAGGAAAACTGTTTTTCGTTCGACTGTATGATCAGCTCCTTTAAACAGTTTCCATTTTCGTCCTCCATTTCTAGCAAATTTTTTTTGTTCTTTTTTATAATGGAACTGTTAATTTTGGCATCCACCACGCTTACTTTTTCAGTGCCATAACTCAACGGAGCATCTTGGAAACTGGTCGGTGGTTGGAGTGGTGTTTCGTCTTCATTTAAATCCCGATTATTTTTGTTCCTCTTTGAACCGAACGTTTCATCGTAGTTTCTTATGAAGCAGTCGGTTTCGTCTATGTCTTCCTGCGACAGGGAAAACTTTTTAAATAAGTAATTATCATTTGATATGGCATCTAGGTCGTCATTATTTAACGAATTTAAAATGTACGACCTATCAATTAGTTGCTTTTGTATGGAGGTTGGTGTCGAAGGCAAGCTACCAGCTAAACTAGAATTGGTTGTAGTAGGATAAGAACTAAAGCGATCAATGATTGTCGAAATGGAACTACCCGTATCGTCAGATTCGCTTAAGTTACAACCAGATTCTTGAGAAAACAGATCAAGGTAAACTTCAGCGTCTGGAGGTCCTACACTGCCATCGGATAGCCGTCTGTCTTTGTAAATATGTTTTGAAATTTCTGGCGATTGCCGTACGGATCCAAATTTACCGCTATTTCTCGGTGATTGAAAACGGGATAACCTAATTCCATTGGTCTCCGAGACGTGATTGGGTGCCGGAACGTCATTGTCTACTGGGTTTGTATTCGCGGAGACAGGAATATTTTCTTTTAGTAGCTTCCTTGGGATTTTCCTGGGCGGAACTGGGGGTGGCGGAGGAGGTGTTCGTTTCTTCTCTGCACTTATTACGTGTGGTAAATCCTCACTTAACCGAGCACTAATATCGTTATTCGCACAATCATCACCAACTTTTTGGTTTATCAAATGTTTAACCAATAA
This sequence comes from Cantharis nigra, assembly GCA_958510845.1. Classification (NCBI taxonomy): domain Eukaryota; kingdom Metazoa; phylum Arthropoda; class Insecta; order Coleoptera; family Cantharidae; genus Cantharis; species Cantharis nigra. The sequence goes on along the minus strand of OY294034.1, from coordinate 4,706,356 downwards.
TTTAATAACAACGTTAGAATCCTTTAAACACCGAACACAATCGATTCTTGTCATACGGGTAACGGGTAAGGAATCGATATTCAATACCTCATCACCTTCCGTTAGCTTTCCCCATGAACAATGTACCATCGAGGCAGGACTATCGGGCGCACATGATTGTATAAACAATCGTTTAACATTTTCGGCAGCTTTGGTCCCACCTTCAAATTTTAAGCCAAAACCCAAACGCTCGCCAGGAAGCCGATACACAAGAACTTCTTCTACGATTTCGTTGGATGAAGGTTTGGTATCTCCAATTTGAAGAACTGTCACGTATCCAGAATCTTCAGATTTTGACGTGTCATCTTCAGGATTGGAGCTTTCGTTCACTTCATTTTCTGCAGTTTCTTCGGTTCCGACAGTTACCACGGTGATGTATTCGGTTGTTTCTTCTTCAATTACCGATGGTGCTAAGTATGGCACACGACGTTCTTCTGACATTATTACAGATGAAGAGAATTTCTTATTGATGGAAACACTGTTATCTGAAATGAAATTTAGTTCAAACCTGGTTCGTCCTTTATGGCAGTGCACAATCGAAATAAATACATGTTATTTTGTGGTATTCTAGGCCGCAAAGTATAACGGTACCGAATTAATATATACACATCCGAAGAAGTAACAGCAAACAGCAATGCCCCAGTCAATAATATCACGCTGTCGCCGTCGAAATAATTTTTGAAATTTTTTCGAAAAATCATGCTTACCCTTAATGATCGTAGATGCAAAAGCATCCTGATTTCCATATGAAAAACTGAAAACTTATCAGTTGCAGATTTTCTAAACAACTGCTGGTGCCGCTTTCACGGAGCCCCACTTGGTGGTACACATGACCTCGCGAGGATCCGCAAACCGTCGGTAACAACGACCAAGAGCTGGCTTAGAACGTATTCGTAGCCTGATATTAATAAATGGTAGGTCAACTTGTTGTTTGGACTGGTTGGGGAATGTTGATAACTAGAGAACCGCGACCCGTTGTTTGCGGTTCTTTAGGGTACGCTGTTATTGGTGAAAGCCTCTTTACGTAGAAGACTTTGGTGCATACGGAAGCACACTCTTCTACCTTGATGACCTCAAACACACCTACTAATTTTTGCTGACATACACAAATACTTCTTGGTTCACGCATACTTCGCGAATACCTTCAAGCCGACCTCAAAATACATCGTCGCTCTTAAGAGCACTCAACTTTTCTTCATTTAAAATTTTAGTTTTGTGCTTTTTCAAAGCCCAGACTTTAAAAAATAACTGCATTCTCTACGATTTCAATCATTTCGAAAAAATTTGGAATGTAGTTACACTTGCCATTCTCACTCGTTCCATTTACAATACTAATCCATTTGTAAACTCTAATTTGAATAAAATTAAGATTTATTTACAGCAAAGCTGTTTCATTTCCAATCTCACATCATTAATTACCCGCAATTGAAAATTTTAATTTTATTAATTTTTATTCAACTCAGCTTTAGATTTCTATAATATACATAATAAATCAATTTCATTCGTCAAATCATTTTTCAATTCCAATCCAACGTTGGGGTTGCAATATCTGGAACCTTATTCTTTATTTAAACATTTATTATTTAATGACTTCAACAATAATTTTTATAATGAAATGTAATGCACTTGTGTCGAAGTAATATTAAATATTTAAATTTTAACAATAGCAATCTCAAGTGTGAAAGTTGTTACTGAAGGTTGTTTTGAAAATACAACTTGCCGAGAAACACTTTATTAAAATTGACAAACCAATTGCTTTACATTCGTTTATAAATATTAAATACCACATATTTTATGTTATAATAATTCATTATTAAAAATTCCAATTGTTTGTCATTTTTATTTTTGTTACATTTATACTTCAATTAATTTAATTTGGTATTTAATGTAATATTCTACATATGGAACTCTTTTTTTAATTAAAAAAAACTGTTCCTTTTGCTAAATTTTAGTTAAATGCCGGGAGGCCGAGATAAAAAATTCTGCCAAGTTCGAGATTCGAACCCAGAATTTTCGCTCTATGACTGTAATTCACCACCAAGTACAGCACCCAATATGGCGGCTGGTCGCGAATTTTTGCGAATACAGGGACGCGCATGAATGGATTAACGAGATTCGGACCAAGAATTCCAAACAAAACACAATTAAATTTTCTGAATTTAATTTTCGGGTTCTCCCGCCCGGGGCTGTTACCTACAAAAACACCAATTCACTGCTGTGCGCTGTGGTGAGGTAGAAATTAATTTTAAGATTCTGACTGTAATTTTTACGATAAATTGAATGCAACACAAAATATCATAAATTTAATTATTTTATCAAGGAGCCTGCCCAAAAATTCATTTATTCATTTTTTGTTCATTTTGCGAAATTTTAATAAATAAATTCTGGGCAAACCCACCCCTAATCTTAACTTCGATCTAACTACAGCAGTGGATTTATGTGATCGCTGATTTTTTTTATAAAGAAAATAAAAATAAAATAGGTATCAATTTGGACAAAAATATTTTTCCGCGTCTTAAGGGGGTATTCTAGTCTAGAAGCGGGAATTTCGGGTGGTTTTTGAAACTCATCTGTACAAACGAAACAAAAAATATTTTTACTATCCATTTTTTTATCATTTATTTATAGATATTTTAAGATTGTATAAAAAATTAACCGAAAAAAAACCTCAAAATTCACAAAGAGGCCCAAAAAAAGGTGTCCTGGCTTGCACGATATCTCAAGTTCTAATGAACCGATTTATTTGAAATTTGGTGTGAATGTTCTATATATATGCCGCTATAGCATGAATCTTGAAAAAGTAAAATAAAAATTTTTCACAAAATGGCAGCCGTTTAAAAAAATTTTTTTTAGTTTTTAAAAATAGTAAAATTAAAATTTTTGATCTGAGCGTGGTTCAGGCGATAGAGGAATATATAAAGAACATTCACACCAAATTTCAAATAAATCAGTTCATTAGAACTTGGGATATCGTGCACGCCAGTTTTTTTGGGACCTCCCACTTTGCCAGGTCATAATTTTGTGAATTTGTGAGTTTTGTTTGTTTAATTTTTTATGTAATCTTAAAATATCAATAAACAAATGATAGTAAAAATTTTTTTTTTTCGCTTGTACAGACTTTCAAAATCCGCCCGAAAATTCATGCCTCTAGACTAGAATACCTCCTTAAGATACTCAGCACTTGAGATTTGTCTTTTAGTTATTATTAAAAATTCAATAATAAAATGAAAAATAGGGTTTCTTAAAAAATATTAGTCGCATTGTTTGAGTTTCATTGTCATTGTTTTTGTTTAAAAATCAATTACAATAGAACTCCAACTATCCGAATCGCCGATATCCGAATCTCTTTCAGAAGTTCAGAAAAAAACACTAAGACCGAAACGTACTATGATTCGCAGAATAATTATTCGAGAACATTATTGGGATGATGTTCTAATTATACGGTTCCATTGCTTTTTAATTGTTTTTTATTTTCAATTAATTCCATTAATTAAAAGCTTTTTTCTTTAAAAATAGTTTATTTCTCCCATTTTCAACATAAGTACACTGAGAAAAATTTTTGGTGTTTTGAAGTAAATTTTACTAAATTTGAAGTAAATTTTACTAAACTTAATATAAAATTTACTATAATTGATGTAATACTTACTTCAAAATTATTGCGAGGATTGCGTTTTTCTCCGTCTGCATACAGTAATTAGTAATTAAAATAGACCCAAAAAATAATCTATTTAAATTGATACGTTTTTCGATTTCATCCGTTGTAATATGGGAAATAGGTTTAAAGGAAGAATAAGTACGGATGCGCAAGTACGATGAGCAGTGTATTGCAAAGAAGTAATGAAACGAGAAAAGTTAAGAGAATTAATGCTAAGAAAAGATACAGAACAAAACAAATGTAACTACCAGCACCAGAGAAAAAGATGTAAGAAGATAATTAGAGAAAAGAAACGAGAACACAACGCTCGAAAACTGGAAGAGATTGAAGATAAGTATGCAAATAGGGAAATAGGAATTTCTACCAAGGAGTAACAAAGATGAGAAGAGGAAGAGGGCAATGCTGAAAAGGAGATGATTGAAAGATGGATGGAATACTTTTAAGAACTGCTAAACGAAAACCAAATTAATGCCAAAAAAGAAAATAAAAAGGAAGACATATTGGAAGTAAACTGAAAAACAATAGAAGGGGGGAGATGATGGAATTCAGTCAGAGATGATTAAATGCGGCGGTACTAAGCTGCACAAGATGATAGTGGTACTGATACGGAGAGTTTGGACCTTCAATGTAATGCCGAAAACATGGAAAATGGCTATCATTGCTCGATACATAGGAAAGGAGCGAAAACTGAATGTGGTAACTATCGCGGATAGGTTAGGAACATATACCGAAGGGTCCTTAGGAGAATACCAGTATAGATTTAGCAAGGATAAATCGGTGACCAACCAGATTTTTGTGTTGAGGAGATCCAAGCAACAAACCACGAATTTGGACTGAATACTCACGCATTGCTGTTGGATTTCAAACAAGCATATGACAGTATATTAAGAGAAGAACTATACGAGGCAATGTACGCACTAGGGATACCAACATAACTGATTAGGCTGACAAAAATGACGCTGAAAGACACTCAAAGTAAAGTAAGAATAAATGGTAAAAGTGGGAGAGCTGGATAATAAAAAAGCGAGAGCAGTTAACTTTAGAAGTGTGGGAGAGAAAAATATTGAGAAAAATATACGGTGGAAAACGGGTTGAAGGAAGGTGGAAAGGAAGGAAAAGACCTAGAGAGTAAAATGGATAGGTCATTTGGTAAGAATGAGCGAAACAAAATCTCCCAAGATGATATGGAAATCGGAACGAGGGGGTACTAGGAGAAGACGAAGGCCAATGAGTAGATGGAGTAACGAGATGCAAAAAGATTTGGCTGAAATTGGTGTGAGAGACTTCGAACAGAGTGCAAAAAGTAGAAGTCTTTGCAATAAAGTGATAAATCAAGCCATGGAATTACTAGGCCCGTAGTGCTATTTCATATTATAATGGGAAAAAGGAATTTAATAGAAATCAACATCCAGATATATAATCAAAAAGGTATTATGTCAGAACACCGAAACAAAAACACCAAAAACAAAAACGCCAAAGTCAAAACACCGAAAACATAAATACCGAAAATCAAAAACACCGAAATCAAAACACCGAAAATCACTAACCTAGTGTTTGAGTGACGTGTAAACTCCTTTTTGTTCGAGGTCATTGATTGCTTAAGTCGCAATTAAACTCGATTGTTTAGTTAAGTTAATTAACTAACTAACTAATTCTTATTTAAAAGTTTAATTGTAATTTTGATTAAATTAGATGCAGCAGACGTCCTCCAGGTTATGCTCACCATACGACTGTACTATGGACTTGATGTTGGCAACAACGTCGAGGTAGTTTTTCTTTTCTTGAGTTGGTTGTCAACCGCCAATGTACTGTTCTACTATGAATTCATTCATGCCTTGTTCTTTCTTCAGAACGTCAATAAAACAGTTTCCACGTCATATAAACACTAGGTCACTTTTGGTGTTTATGTTTTCGGTATTTTTGTTTTCGATGTTTTTGTTTTCGGTGTTGTGACGTGGATCCCTCAAAAGTGTGGAACAACTTTTTTGATTAATCCGATTTTTGTTCTTATCTGTTACAACTGTAAAAAACTGATTTTCTATAAAATCAATCAAAGAATTTGTTCCACACTTTTGAGGGATCCACGTCACAACACCGAAAACAAAAACATCGAAAACAAAAATACCGAAAACAAAAGTACCGAAAAACAAAAATACCGAAAAGCAAAAATACCGAAAACAAAAACACCAAAAGTGACCTAGTATTTGAATGATGTGGAAACTGTTTTATTGATGTTCTGAAGAAGGATATATGATAATATATGACTATATGACTAATATAGATTAGTACTTCATGTATTTCTTAATGCGGTTGTAAAGTTCCATCGGTCAGTTTTGGATCACTATTTCCCCACTTGTAAGTTCCACCAGTCGGTCAATTAAGTCGAGGTGGTCAAGGCTATTATTTATCTTTTAAGCCTTTTCTCATTCAGGTTATACAAAAATCTTGAAGTTTATGGCCCAACTTAACTCGTTTTAGACAAACTATTCGCGATTTACTTTAAGCAAACGCCATCGTGCGGAAAAATATTAAGTTAATGTAATACGTATAGTTGGTATAGAAAGTTTTGCTTATAAACCAAACTTTTGCATTCTTTTTGTGTTTTATTTTGTAAATCATCATTTCTCAGCGGTTTTATGATAAAATAATTCGGAATCAAATTCAAAACAACACCAAGTGTACGTAATAGAGCCGCCATATTGTTGATATTTGGTATCGTCACGAGCAAGGTAAATCTATAGTCGGGCGATTGTAAGTTCCACCGACAGTCAATTAAGTCGAGACGGCAAGTTATACAAAAATCGCAATTTTGACTCAGCTGTAGACAAGTTGAAATTTTACATAGCTGTGCATTTCACAGTAGGGAGGTGGGGAGGTTATAAAATTAATCAAAAAATATATTGCATCAAAAGCGGCGTGAAAAGATGGAAAACTAAAAGTCGAAATACAACCAACTTGATTCATGCATTGATAGGAAAATTCGGACATTGCCAAAATTATATTTGCAATTTTAGCAAAATTACTCAACTCACCTGGTGCCACAGTCAAAATTTTTGAATTTATAGATTAGTAATTTTGTTTTGATGCTTTTCTATCAATACTTGATAATCGCAGAGAAATCTAAATAGAGCTCTTTTGGAGCTCTAATTTGAGCTGGGGGGAAAAAGGGGGCCCAGCACAAAAACCATTTTGAAACATCTGCTTGAGTAGTCTATTTAATTAGTTTTTTGATTAAAACTGAAACAAAAATTTTGTTAACAATGTTTGGTCAAAGCCACTCGTTGCTCGCAACCATTGAAATATCATATAATTGCTAAACTGGAACATGCCACTCTACATATGTCACTAAATATTAAGTAACTGGTATGTCTATTTTTATTTTACTCACAAAAACAGTCATAACTCAAAAAAATTTTATAATTTTTATGCAGTCATGAACAAACCACCTTGCATGTTCGTTGAGTGATGGGTTTGAATAGCAGCCTTGCGTTTCGGGAAGCTTCTTCTGCTAGTTTCCAGCAGTTATCTGTTCCTTCAAAACAATTTTTGCTTTCTTTTTACTTGATATTCATGTTCTTCTTCTTTTGCATTTCTTTGGTACCCAAACATCTCTTCTTCCTCCGGTTTACGAATGGAAATCTTTGCGTTGGAATTAGATCTGCTCTTCTGAAAAAATTTATTTTTCCGCCTCAAATTTTGCAATTATCTTTTTATTACTTACGATCAGTTTCCATACAATAGGGTCCGTATAAACCAGATGCTTTATAAAACTTAAGTTTTGCTTCTGTAGGAAACAGCCCCGGCCCGAGGGCGTTAGCCCGAGAACAGGCCGGGGCTGTTTCTACTGGTACGGCACGAGAAAAAAGGTGACGCTTAAGAAAGTAGAGGGGAACGCGTAGACAAAATTTCGTTTGGAAAATTTTCTTTCGTTTTCGAAATAATACGATCTTTAATTTTTCGTTGCACCGGATACAGGTACGTCGGTACCTGTTTCCACTTTTTGCACTTTTTTTACACTTTTCTTTTATTTTCGTCGCCCGTTGCGAAAAATTGTTTTTTTTTTGTTTTTCGAGTCGTCGCAATTTTTCGGGAATCTCGTTAATCCATTCCAGTTACAATTTTTTTTTGAAATTTCGACTCAAAATTTTTTGTGCACCTGGCCGAACGAAATCGGTGGGGGTTTACTTGGTGGCAATTTTTTCGCTCGGTTTTTCGTCATCTCACACCGTTTTCGAGTTATCGCAATTTTTAGAGAATCACGTTAATCCATTCATGCGCGTCTGGAGTGCTGTACCCCTTCTAGCAGGGATGCATGGAACTGGACACCATGGCGGGTTCGATACAGTTAAATATTTGATGAAAGTTTTCATTGAATCAATAAAATTTCAACAAAATAAACAAAAATTTATTGTATTAATGAATGTGTTCATTCAAACAAAATTAATTTGCAATTCGTAATTTTTTTTCCCAACATGGTAGTGTTACTTTTATATAACTTACTATGTATGACTTAATTTATATTTATTATTATAAATTTTACGTTCCAATACAATTTACAAAATTATTTGCATTTGGATGTACAAGTGAAATAAAAATTTCTCACTAAATTTTTTGGCAGGTTTTAAATGAGGTTAGGTTACGTTATATTTTTCCTGTTCTTACTGCTAATTTCTTTGCTTCCCAAGTAACACCAAATCGTATATTAGACGAATAATAGTCGATTATTCGAAACGTAGATAACACGCGTCGATGTCGCGACTGTAGACCAATATCTAGACGTATATTTTTTACGTATAATGTACGTATTTGATCCACGTATATTATCCGTTGTACGGTAAAGTAGTACGTAAATACGACGTGTAATAAAAACGTATAGTATACGTGCTAATGTCGCGATGATAGACTAATATCTAGACGTATAATTTTTACGTATAATATACGTATTTAACCCACGTATATTATATGTAAAAGTAGTACGTAAGTAAAACGTATAATAAAAACGTATAGTATACGTGCTAATGTCGCGATGATAGACTAATATTTAGACGTATGTATATTTCGTATAATATTCGTATTTGACCCACGTGTATTATACGTAAAATTAGTACGTAAATTAAACATATAACAAAAACGTGGAATATACGTGCTAATTTTGCGGCGATAAACCAATATGTAAACGTATAAATATTTGTCGTATAGTATATGTATTTGCTTTATGTATAATATCCGTAAAAATAATACGTAAATAAAGCGTATAATAACAACGTATATTGTACGTGAAAATGTGGTGGTAGTAAACTAATTTATAGACATATAATTTTTTACGTATAACTTACGTATTTCATACACATATCTTTATCGTAAAAATGGAACGTAAATAAATCGTACAATAAAAACGTTGACTATACGTGATAATGTGCTAGTTGTAGACGAATAATTATACATATACTTTTCACATATATTATGCGTATACTGCATACATCTATTTAACGTGTTTCCAAGATCAAAATTCTATCGTTCAAATATAAGTTGTTTTTTAGTTTATGAGCATCGTATTTTAAGGATAGTATATAAATGGTATACTATAAACGTATATTAAATACACCAATATTAGACGTATACCAGAAATACCCGAAATTTTCCAAAAATATACGTTTAATATACGAACGGGTGCTACCTGGGTTCTGTTGTACATTTCAATATGCTGTTAAACTAAATCAGGTTTTGGAATATTTTCTGACTTTGATCTGATTTGGGAACAAATCATTTCCCTGCAGTTCATCTACAGTCTACCCTTCGGTTGATCAAAATATCCACCCTTTTATAGCACAGATAAGAAAATAATCCGAGGGGGCCAGATCTGTAGTAAAATATGGTTGGATTCTTCCAATTCCAATTTTTAGGATTTGCAAGACATATTTCTACTGCAAAAATACTTCAAGTCTCGGGCGTTTGCATGAATTGGACAAGTTGCAATACCTGGATTATATTGAAGATGCATATTCTCACTTGGATTTTCTTGCTTTTGCCCAATGCCCATCAAATTATCCAGTTTTTCCAGCCCACCCTAGAAAATTTAATATGTACCTTCAGTGGTTTTTACAATTTTTGACTTACTCAGTTATTTTTTAATTTTCAGATTGAGATATTTCTCCATGGAGTTCCAAGTAATTCTTTAAAACACTTTCTATGATATCTAAACAAAATATATTAATGTAGTTGTTTGTTGAAGTTTTAAATTTACCACCTTTAACGACATCTTCACAACATACCATGTTTTGTAACTTGAGAGTTACTTCGTTGGTTAACCAAGACGTTAAATTTTTATTTATATCTGCAATAAAAGTGTAAGTTACTGTAACACCAAGGTTTCCATTTGCCGTTTACCTAAATTTTCACAACTACTGCAACCTTCTTCCTCTATATTTCTTAATATTTCAGGAATCAGTTCTGTTACAAATTTGTTGATTTGCAGATTCGAACCTTTGATGTCTGTTAGATCCTCACCATCAGTTTTTGTTGATGCGTTGTCAACATTTTCTGTTTCCATACTTTCCAGAAATTTTTGTTTTTGTATTCGGCGATTGAATATTTCATCTTCTTCTAAAACTTCCACTAATGATTGTTCGATCGTTTTATTAACTAAGTCTTCTAAAACAGGTTGAACTTCTAAATCGAAATCGAAAAGCTGTAAGATTGGGAAAACCTTTTAGTAACTTTTCTTACCTTCTCTAAAAACTCTACAAAGCAAATGGAATAAGCCATGCTTTTGGGCGTTGGGCATTGCATTTTAAACTATTTCGTAAAGCCTTACTTACATCTCCTGGATAAATTTGAGTTTCAATATCAATTCCACTGTTGGTCATGACATAAAACGGTGAAGCAGGTCTATCACAAAATAAATCAGTTTGTATGTAAACATCCACTACGGGTGGATTACACCAAATTTCTTCCAAGTATAAATCGGTTTGAACAGGTTCATGTTTTCTGCCTGGAACTGGAGGTGGTGATTTTAGCCGTAAATTATGGCCTCTAATTTGCTTCTTCTGGGCTTTTCTACGAACAAGTGCTCTTCTTCGAGCTTCCATGGTTCTTGCTAATGCCGATTCGTTTTCACTCTGATTTAAATTTAAAACTAAGTAATTTTCTCAGGGTTGTCTATACAACAGCAGAGTACAATCGAAGAACCTAGTAAATCGAATTACTCAAATTACGTTTATGGAGGAATCTAATTGCACATTCAAACTATTACTAGCTTATTCGATTGTGTATTGCAGGTTGAAACTAATATAATTACCGTTTGAAATGTTTGAGCATAATTGCTTCCTCTATATATTCTTTTTTCAAACATGAGGTTGGAATATATTTGCTGGGAAACTCTGAAATGCAAAATAATTTCAGGATTAAAATGATTTCTCCGTTTCTATTCTGGGTTTTGGTATATGAAGTTTGGTCAGGGTCAGTTTTGGTCAAAAATCCGCGATCTGTTTAGCGAAAACCGTTAAGTCTAGTCGATTCGTACCTTCCATCAACGATCACCAAAAAGAACAAGTGCAATTGTTGGTACAGCTTTCCAACCTTTTGATGTGAGATATCGGAAACCTGAGCAGAACGATTATTGCTTCCATACTTTGAGTTATTAACTTTGAACATTGAAAACAGGGAAAATTTGGATTATTAATTTTTGAATTAATATTTATGAAACTAATACACAAAATTTTAAAATTTCTAATGCGTATAAGAGACGACATTGGAAAATGTGTCACACCCTAACAATTTATTGTTACTCTGAACATCCGATATGGAAGTGATGATAAAAATAAAACCTTGATATTTAAAAAACCAAATAAATTAAAATTTTATTATACTACTTAGTTAAAAATATACTCAAAATTTTGAACCAATAAAAATTCAAAAAGTAATTATATTTAAACGGAATCGTCTTCAAAATCAGTGTCAAATTTAAAAACAGCAAAATAGTCTTATTTGGATATTATTTAGGATTTTACCCGTGAAACTTATCTTATCCTAATCAGAACATAATTATTTCATCCAAATATCAAAAATGTATTCTTGTAGAGACAAAGAAATTTTTCCAAACTGGTTGTTTTTAAAATTTTGGAATTATTTCCAAAAATTCACAATTTGTTTTTCAACTGCTTGAATTTTAACCCAAGTTGAGAGTATGTAATACCTCCCAGACCCCCCGGTCTGGAGAATTAAAACAGTACTATGAGGTAAAGTCAGAGGCGGAACTACCGGAGTGCGGTGGGTGCAACGCACGCGGGCTCCCGCTAAAGGGCCCCCAGTTGTACTGTGACCTTTTCAATTTTAAAAAAATTCTCAAAAGTAGGAGGTGCACAACTAGATGCTATTTGAAGTCTGGGGAAGTATGGAATAGCCCCAGGTCACCATGATTGCCATGCTATTAAACTTGTGACTTCCATACCAGGAATTTTACTATAATATTCTGTGGGGTGTTCCACATCCCCCAGACCCCCCGGTGAGAAATATAATATGCTGTATAAATATGCACTAAAACATTTTGTTTGTATACAAAAGATGTATGTAAATTTATTTGTTTTAAGAGAATATAAAGTTTTCATATAAAGGTAAATCACACAATGTATACACACACACCTTTAGGTTTTCCAACCGGGGGTCTGGGAGGTATGGAATACCCTCCAATGCACCAGGAATTATAGTTAAAGGATTTTCCGTTCCAGGAATTTAACTTTCTAAAAGGTCTTACAATTACAATGTTCTGAGGGGTGTTCCACACCCCCCAGACCCCCCGGTGCAAATTTTAAATTTGAATATTCACTAAGACCTTTTGTTTATAAAACTGGGGAATGAATTGTATACAAATGACGTATAAATATATTTGTTCTGGCAGAGTGTAAACTTTTTATTACAAAAATAGATCACAAAACGTATAATCACTCTTTTGGGCTTTCAAACCGGGGGGTCTGGGGGGTATGGAATACCCTCCAGTGCACCAGCAATTATATTTGTTGAAAAAGCAAATTAAAGTTAAAACTCCCCAGGTTTTTATTCTGTTTTATTGATTTATTTTGTTTGTTATTTTACTTTTCTCCCCCAAAGTTCTTTGGAATGATAATCTCCCACACAATTTTATGCAAAAATCTCAAATTTGAGAAGTAATTGCAGTCTAATACAGCCTTGAAATCTAAAACCAAGGGCGAATCTAGGCAAAGTTCATGGATGAGGGAATAAATATATTATGTATTTTATTAAGAATATTTTATTTTAATATTTTTAAAATTTCAACAAAACAAAACGCAGTCAATTTTGTTGTTTTTTTAGGACTCATGAGTGGGGGTTGATATTCTGTTGTATCTGCCTTTGCCAGGCAATCTTAGAAAATTAAAAAAGAAAATAAAAGAATTAATCTTAAAGATTTCCTAAATTTCCCAAGAGATCCTTGGGAAGAATATAGCATTTTTATGTTTTACTAAGATTTCTTAGAATTTCTCTAAAATTTGCTTGGATTACTTTTCACTTTTGTATGTCACGACTTTTCTTTCGGTTTTAGTACAAAAGTAAGGGGAAATCGACGGAAAAATTGTGTTTACTAGTGGAATGGAAATCTGAAAACTTCCAAGACATCTCAAGAAACAGATTCTTAGAAAATTTATAGAAATATAGAAAATCTCAAGAAATCCATAGAAATTTCAAGAAAAACTCGAGAAAATTTTAAAATCTCAGAAAATGGAAAAAGCAAAAAAAAGATAGTCTATAATATTCCAGATTTTCTCAAATTTCCCTTTAGTTTTGCATATTATGATCATTTCTCTATCATTTTTCCACTTATTAGTAAAAAACGAGCGAGAAATTTTAAGATATCCCAAAATTTTTAGAAAATCTTAGGAAAAATATCCAAAACATATTGTGAAGCGGAGAATCACAGAAAATTCTAGGATACTTTAGGAAATTTAGACAATCTGAGAAAATTGAAAAATAAAAAACTCATCTATATATTTTTTTTAATATTTAATAAAATTAAATAGGGGGGGGGTAGTTACTCGTCTTTATATCCGCTCTTGTTTGGAAGGAATCCACTGGAATTGCATGGAAATCGTCCTGTATACAAATTTTTTTTTTCTTTTATAACAGCAGGGCCCCCGTTAACAACTTCGCACACGGGTCCTTCACCTGCTTGTTACGCCACTGGGTAAAGTATGAACGTGCAGACTAAGGAGCGGGTAACCGAAGTTCTATTCCTGGTCACGCCGATTCCACTGCTGTAATTTAGTTGTAATCAGATGTATTCAGACATTGAATGAGGTATCGAACTTAAACATTATTTTCCTCTCGTGGGTGAAAGGCAGTGGCAGCTAGTCAGAAGATGCACGGGAGGGTTAACCTTCCTTAAAACTCTGGACTATACTATTAATTTAAATAAAATACAAATCGGATTTTTGATCGTTGATCTATCAAACTATAGATACTTCTTTCGAAATACATATCGAAAAAGCAACGTGAGAGTAAGCAGCAACTTCAGCCTAGATTTAGTCATCATTGTTTCGATTTTGAGATTACTCTGAAGAGATTTCATATTATCAGGCACACTTTAACCCACAGTGACTATGCATCAACTGAAACCTCCGCATAAATATATGCGGCTATCAATTTAACGCAGTATTGCATTGTCTAGCGCACAAGGAGAACTTTTTTCCATATTGTGCGAAGGGAATTGCTAAGGAAATCTGGTGCACAAGTAAAGGAAAATCTGGAGAAGTCCAAGGAATCTTAGGAAATCCGACAAAATCTTAAAAAATAGAAAATCCGAGGAAATGTAGGAATTCCAAAGAAATTAAGATATCTTAGAAATGTTATAAATGAGCTTCTTCTTTTTCTTTCTTTTCAACATTTTTAAAAAGAAATTTTAATGCAATGCAGGATGAAATCTGAGAAATTTTTCAAACATCTCATAAAAGGAAATTTAGTGTAAAAAATTTGCAATCTGACAAGCTCTTCGTTATTATATCAATATTCATACTATTCAAATATTCAAATTATTCAAATATTCCAATTATTTGCATGCAAATTATTGGAATATTGAAGTTATTCGAAAAATTATTCGAATACTGAACTTATTCCAATATGCAAATTATTGGTATATTTAGATTATTTTAATAATCAAAATACATATTCGAATACTGAATACTGAATATATTCGAATATGCAAATTATTGGAATATTTAGATTATTCGAATATTCAAAGTATATTCGAATACTGAACTTATTCGAATATGCAAATTGGAATATTAAATTACTCGAATATTCAAAATATCCGAATATTGAAGTTATTCAAAAAATTATTCGAATATTCAAAATATTCCAATATTGAAGTTATCCGAAAAATTATCCGAATATTCAAATAGTTGAATTATTCGAATTTTCTTTGTACTCACTAAATGATCTAAATGATACATACCTACCTGTTGAAATAGTTTGGCTTGTGTATAAAGCCCTAGGTTGACTGGAAAACGTAAATGGAATATTGGATTCTGAATTACCATTTTCTTGTGAATCAATATTTAACATTTTCCCTCCAGATCGACGAATACGTTCTTTTTCACATTCAACCGCAGAATTATTTAACATTGTCATTATGAAAAAGTAATCTGGATAAATAAATTTGTGTTAATTTCAATGGAAATGAAAACAGATTTAGTTGTACGATAGTTATGCAGTGAATTTTCTATTGCGTACATATTACATACCAAAAAATTAGTAGAGTACATCAATTGATAAGAAATCAACAAATTAATACAAACATTTCAGTATTGAATAATTTTGTTGATAAAGCAACACTTGGCCACAACTTGAGAAACTTCAGTAAACAAAAAATCCATTTTTGAATTTATACTAAAAAATGTATCCACCAGTTCACAAACAAATCCATTTTCGTGATAAACAAATCCATGGCAACGAACGTACATCAATCAAGGTTCTTTATGATTTCATTGTTTACCTTTGTATTGTGTAGTGGCTAATAATTAAGTTTTAATATAAAATATTAAAGAGTTAACACCAAAAGTAAAAATTATTGAAGAATAGAGCGAATTGAGTTGAAACTGAATTTTCCAAAAAAACGTAATTTGCTTCATCCAAACAATACTTAGACTAATTTATCACATGGGATTATCGATATAATAAATTGATTAAGAAATTATTTTAAAATTTTTTTCAAATACTGCATTACAGAGGCGGCTCATGTTTTTTTTCAGTAAGAGGGCCAAAAAAAATATAAATTATTTTACTTTATTCTCAAAATCAACAATTTTCTGAACAAAATTTAAATTTCAAAATAAATTAGGTAATTTTTTAATCATTTTATTGATCCGGTTTTTTATTCGACTTTGTTGCGTTAATTGGGTGCAATTACTAGTTATTTATCGTTTTATCGTCTTGTTTGCTTTATGGGTAGCTTAAATTTTTAATTAACAGTCTTTCACTGAACTTAATTTTCAGTATTTCAAAATGGTTAGTTAAAATTCAAAGGATTCCCCTGATTTATCTATGATATATAAAATAATTACGCGACTTTTTGAACCTGTATCTAAATTTTGATTTTATAATTCGCAAGGAAAATAAAATGCAGATTAGTACCATAAAAATCGAAATTATTTTCATAATAAACAATTTATCGTGAAATTATAAATGCAATTTTTGGGTAATTGAGTAATTACTTAAGAACTTCCATTTAATTGCTAAATACCATTCAATCGCCGACATTTTTAAGATAATTGCGTTTATTAATTTTTTTTTTAACTTTTTCCACCAACTCATGTTACATTACATTTTCTTAATTAATAATTTAAAAAATAATTGGTTCAATAAAAATGAAATTTTTAAATAAAATCATTTTGTCGTAAAAATTACACAAGTGACATTTTCAAATAAATGCAATAACCCAACGGTTTTTCTTTTTGATCTTTTAATTTTAATTTTTTTAATTAAATAAAAAATTAAAAGTTAATAAATTTTATTGAATTTTTTTTAAACTATTTTTATTTAAGCTAATAATAAATGACGAATTGACAAAACAGGAATGTTTGGGAGTATAGTATATGCAAAGTGCCCCCCCGAATTTAGAAATATCCTAATGAAATTATTAGTCAATCGAATAATCACATTTTATTTTTGACCTTTTTTGACCGAATTAAGTCTACAACTACAAAAGTATTGAATTGTAACATCAGTTTTCGATGTGATCGATTTCTGAATTACATAAAGGTAATTATAAAAATAAAAGTTTAAAATATAATAAACATTACCGTTTTATATTACTTAATTAATTAATTATCATTTCAATAAAAATACAAAGTGTTAAGAAGACTCATAAATAAAACCGTTAATTTTTTGTATCTTTAGCTGGCCCAGTAATTGACTTGATACATAGTAATATTATTTATAAAATTCACAGACCCAAAGGATACCCAGTTATTGGAAATATGGCTGCATTTTAGGGTGCGAAAGGTATGTAACTTTATAGCATCATCGTCAACCTGTAAAACTAATTCGAATCCCCTGAACTGGGGAGGAATGATACACTTCGCATAAAAACTTTATAAATTCAATCAAACCCTATTTGGAAAGTCGAGCAATTTATGATGTAATAGCTCAAAATTTGGTTAATTATCTTAATAATTTTTGATTTTCGTTATACAAAAAAGTTAAATTTTTACTTTTATCGATGTATCATGTCTCCCATTTTAGGAGAAGTTTGAATATTTCGAGGTGAATTAGTCCACATATTTTTTGTGTTAAATACAAATCAAAAATTCGAACTTTAAAGCCAAATAAAACGAAAAATATCATAATTGAGGGAATTCTGACTAGGCCATTCTAATTTTCCCATCAATCTACATAGGAAACCGCAAAAATTGTAGCTAATTTGCAACTTTCATTTTTTGGGGTCAAAAATCTTTGATTTCATAATTTTCTAAGATTTTCCCAGCAATAAACTAGAGAGAAATCGTTGGAACACTCCGGTTTACTAGTGAAGAGAAATCTGAAGATATTCGGGAAAATTCCAGAAAATCTGATGGAGTTTTAGAGTCTTAGAAAATTTCAAGAAATCCATGGAAATTACGAAATTCAAGAAAATCTTGAGGAAGAGAAAAATTTAAGGAAACAGCAATTCTAGGATATATCTTAAGAAATCTAGAAAAAAGAAAAATTCAAGAAAATCCAACGAAATATCATAAAATTCTAGAAATGCTGGGATATTAAGAAATTCTAAGAAATGAGAAAACAAAGCCAAAAAAATCTCAAAAAATTGAAAAAATAAAAAACCATCTATAGGATTCTTAAGATTTCTTTGTATTTCCTATTTCTTAAGACTTCCTGGGATTTCCTCAAATTTCCCTTCACTTGTACGCAAGAGCGGATTCAGGAAAATTTCATGGTTTATTTTTCAAATGTTAACAAAATTTTGTAATTTTATTAGTTTTGATGAGTCAGGGAATAATGCACTGGAATATTTCTTGGAAAATGCTATTTTTATCCCACTGAGATGTAGAAATGCCATAAAAGGGTTTTATAAAACATCCACTGTGCAAAGAAAAAAATTAAATCAAAAAACTTTTTGATTTTTATTGCATAAACTAGCTGAAGTACTGCATTCAATCTTTTAAAGGTAATTTTCTCTGAAACGCTTGCTCATAGCACTTGAACAAAAACAAACGTTTGCTTAATATTAGTGCTCTTTCAAACTTGAGGGGTTCTCCTCGTAAGCCAATCCATATAACATGGCAATATTTATAATAAGTTTGAATTCCAAAAATGTGTTCATCATCTTTTAGCCTTCTCCGCTCACTGAAGTACTATTAGTCTCTTTCCCTGAGGTGTCAGCATTTAAACGGGGGATACCCACGACTCAGGAGGACAGGCAACTTTATGAATCAAAATCTAAAATTTCAAAACGTAAGAAATTATTAAATAAAACTTTCTTTCTTATCAATGTAGTATCAACAGTTACTCGGTTAACTTACCAAGCTAATCTCTAAAATTTGCTCAATCAAAGAAAAACGGAGGCTATCACACTAACACAACTTTGTAAATCCTTGAAATGACTGCACAATGGTAAAATCTAAAAATTAAATGTATTTTTACAGCTGTAGGTTATTGTAAAAACAGTAAATTATAATATCATTGAAACAGCTTATGGAAAGTTAAAAAAACTTTATAATTTTATCAATCAGAATTTTAAAAGTAATTTATATCTGTTAAATGTTTTTGTTCAGTAAATCATACTAGAGCTAGACGATGTATCGATATTTGCTTTTATGATGTTATCGGAAAGCAAAGTGAAGTAAAACTTGAGGAAATGAGAAGCCCTAATTTAAACTAATGGGCAATAACATCAATGTGACGAAAACATTGATGTCCAGGTTCGACAGCGATGTAGTTCTATCGATGTCTCAGCACTAAATCATGCAGATACAAAAAAATTTAATCCGCATCATTAACATAAAAATTGTAAGTTTGCGAAGGTACAGCTAACTTTATTAAGCAATTATTATTACTATTTATAGTACATGGTCAACGAAGTTTCAAAATTACGATACAATACCTACAATTAAAATATTTTAATAAACATACTATAGGAATACGAAAAACAGTATCAT
Source organism: Cantharis nigra (assembly GCA_958510845.1). Taxonomy (NCBI): domain Eukaryota; kingdom Metazoa; phylum Arthropoda; class Insecta; order Coleoptera; family Cantharidae; genus Cantharis; species Cantharis nigra. Next base: position 4,687,000 of record OY294034.1, on the reverse strand, counting down.
ATTTGCGTATGTGTATCAGCAATCATAAATTAAAATAATTTTATAAAAATGGAAAATTTGCAAATATTACTCAAGCCGTTTCGATTATAACAAACAAAATAAACAAATGACGAGTATTTACAATACAAAATTTTACCTATAACACACATAAATTATTATCAACCAAACATCTTCATAAACATTTTTAATAGATAACATTGATTTTTAATTATCCAAATAAATTCTTTACATATTTTACATTAATAAAAATGCTTCAAATAACAAAGAAAGATTGCACTACAATTATTCTTTTTCGGACGAATTAACTGAAACTGTAGCAGAAACAACATCAAATGCTGTATTTCCATTATAATTCTCCCCAGTATCGCTAATTTTCAAAATCTTAGACGAAGGACCATAATCAATATATTCATCAATATCAGGTTCAATAAATTTTCTTTTTACTGGAACTTTTTCATCGACCTTTAAGAAATCCAACTCTTCGCTGCAAAATTTTTTCACCTTGATGAATGTGTTACGAATATCGTCATCCAATTCCAAATTTAACAAACCCTGGACATTATTCTTATTATCCACAAAGTGCTTTGCAAGACCCTTCAAATTTTGTTCTACATTGCCATGTCCAAATTTTGCAAAACTTGAAATTTTTTCATCTTCATACAACATATTTTGTAATTCTGATTCATCTTCGTTATTGAAAGTTAAAAATTCTTCCAAATTTTGCACTTCCTCACAATGAGCTAAAAAGATTCAAATTAATATGAAACCATTCGGTTTGAATTAAAAAACCACCTTTACATGACAAGAGTGCCCTCCGAGCTGCAACTTGCTGTTGATCCTTCCATTCGGTGTCTTGGGGAGTTCGTAAATTAGGAAGAGTTACAAGAAGTACCGAAAGTAACACAATTAATAAACTTGCAGTTGGAGTAGCTTTAGTAGCACTTGTATTACAAACAAGTGCTTGCAGTTTACCCATCTGCACCATTATACGATTGTTAAGTTTTTGTAATTGGTTTATACGACTCATCAAAATTTTTCTTTCTTCTACCCCTTGTCGAACACTAATAAAAGCGTTTTGTTATTTATGCAAACTTAAAACATAGTTGCAACATTGTTACCTCTCTTCGAGCCCATCAACGTATTCCTTCTTGCGCTTTCTTGAATCTTGTGCAGAAATTTTATTTCTTATTTTTCTTCGTATACGCTTCAGTTCTCGTTCCTCCTGCTTTGTAAGTGGATAGTGTGTAGGTAAGCAGATGCCTTCTTTCGATAGCAGTCGCTTTTCTTCATCTGTTAGGCTTAACATAGGATATTGGTGTTCATGATCTGACGATCGCGCATCGATGGAATCGGAATCTTCATCAAACGTGTCGGGAGATGTGGTTAAATCGTAACTGTCTAAATAAGACTTCTGCGATACTGCCGTATCGTTTATATTTGTGAATGTTACATCTTCTGCTTTCATTGAATTACCGTTCACAATTTTAATGTTTTTCATTTTTGTTACGTTAAATGGTAACAATAAAGATCTAAAAATTAAGATTTAGAAAAATTTATTGCTAGGTGAAAACTTTCTTACTTCTTACTACCGGGTATGGATTGTACTCGAATTACTTGCTTAGGACTTGGAGTGAATTTTTTGACAGCTGCAATTTTGTTAAATTAAATTTTTCTTTCATGCGGTAAAAATTACCACTTACGTTTGGTTATGTAAGGTTTTGTGACGATCACTTTCCTGGCGTTTGGTTTGTTTATAAATATTTTGGGTTTTTGCGGAATAGGTGTAGGGCTTTTATTTCTAGTAATTTCTCCAGTGACTAAATTTACAGTTTCACCTATCTGGTTGTCGTTAACAAGAATAAAATCATTTAGTTCGAATCCTGTACTTGAACCAGCACTGTCGGGGGAACAACTGTTAGTTAATCTCATATCATCTGCATCACTGCTGATTCCCACATCACTGTCCAAGTCTATGGTACGATTCATATTTAAATCTTCGTCAAAACATCCAGGACCCAGTGGAAATACAGAATCAAAGAAATCAGACGTCTGAAAGAATGGACATGAATCATTATTCGCTTCTGTGTAATGCAAACATGACGTTATGACGTTGAAAAACAATTGCAATTGTTAATATATGACTACGCTTGAACATTCCAAAGTGGTAGGTAAACAAAGATTATCGTTAACTAAATATTTTTTGAATGTTAATTAAAACAGTGAAATTTTAAGTGAAAAATTCAAGATAAAAAATGTGCTCGATTAAAGATTGCATGTTGTTTTATAATTAAAGTGGTCCAACCCACCTCAATTATAAATGTTTTTGTAAACCCTGTACATGAAACAATTACTATTAGTCAGGCAAATTTAACTGAAAATCCCAAGCACAAGGATAAATATTTTGTTACATCAGGTATATTATGAAAATTAATTATAAAAATCAGCGTTTAATTAATTACGTGTACTTTGCTACTTGGTTATCTTATAAAAAAAATGATAAAAATACACAATTAGCATTTCTATAATGTAAATGTGTGCCAATTTTCTAAGAAATTAAGTAATACTGACCATCATTAATGAATTATCCATCTCGGAAGGAATATCGATATCGTCCAAATCTTTTCGTAACATATTAAAAGGATTGTCCATGTCGGCACGGTTAACACTTTCGCCAAAATCGAAATCTGACATTTTCTATTTTGACAAGAAATTATTAAACGAGGAATTATTTAAAGTAATGTAATCATGTTAATATAAATTTGTTTATTTCCATAATACACAAGAGCACTAACATGCATACCGAGCCAACGTGGAAATAATGACGTAGAACAAAATGTTAAATTAAATACTGTCAAGTTTTGGCTCCATCTCGCAGAAAAACAAATAAGTTCAACTTTCTAAATCTGTAAGTCGATAACGCAATAATAACTAATATTTCAAATAATTTAAAACTTTTATAATTATTGTTGTTGATACGAAGATAATTACTTTTTTATATTATTGTTTAACAATTAAAACTTATTTTTTGTTTGTTAAGGTTGCGACCTTAAGTAAAAACTTGATTGGTTTTAATAAAAATTAAATTTTAATAAATTAAATTATCGCGCAAAAGGAATATTTAGAAAATATTTGTTACATTGATACATTTACGAACTATGAACTGGCCTCACAATTTAATCTCAGTAAGTGACCCTTATAAGTTTATGAACTACTAAATGACTTATCAGTGTTAATCTTGAAATGTTAAAGGACAATCTTAACCAATTTACGAACTCATAACCGTATCAATTTACTTTTAAATATATTTTAATGTAAATTTAAAACTGTGCCTAAAAGAACTAACTTTCAGTTATGAGAGAACTTTATAGTTTTATGTGTTTGCTTATAATACTTTTAGGTAAGTCAACAAACTTGTAGCTATTTAAATTAATAATTCAATTAGGTGCAATCAAAATTTAAATAAAAACATCTGCTTATTAGCTTCTTCCTATTTTATTTTTGTAAAACTTGCGCACATCAGTTTCTGATTTTACAATCGAGATAAACCCACAGGAACTCAATATTCACCAAACGTAAACAAACACCTTAGGCTTAACGTGGAATCCAAATCAAGGCATAACTTGACAGCATCCGGGTATCAAACCTATGACCCTACGATCAGAAATCCAACTCAATTTTGCTTATTTAGCAAATTTGTATTGGAAAATTTAATAAATTTAAACTAATTATTTCGTCTGGGGTAAAACCCCAGTGTTTTACCATTTGGTATATCGGGATGGGTCGGTTATTCGCGGGCCTGTTACGCATCAACGCTCTAATCTTTAGTTTAATTATACAAATTTACAGAAACAAAAACAAAACAAAAACAAAATAAAATACAGCAAAGAAAATATGTATAATACACTGACCATACATAGTCTGCATGGTCATCCTCGACCTTCATATTCGAGAAGGTTCTTGCGGCTATCCGAATCTCTCAGAAGAGGATCCCAAGCTGTTGCGAACCAGGGCAATCGCAATGTTTTGAGTGGAAACCCTATAGGTACTGTCGGATTGGTCGGTTCATTTTTGGTTCAGCAGTGGATCAAGTGCGACCATCGCACTTCTTACCTTTCGGTTTGTGTTTTTGATGTGGAGGTTCCACCTGAGACCCTTGTCCCGGATAACTCCCAAGTATTTTGACGTATCTATCCATGAAATCTTCGTTCCAAACAGTTTTGGTCTCTCGCTCGAGTGGAAGCCCTCCATTTTAAGCCTGAATTTGTGGTCTGACAGATTTGTGCTGGGTCGATTCCACCCTTTATCATTTTCTATAAACAGATTGTAGTTCCATGCCCACTAGCACTGAAGCTAGAAGCTTATTAATTAAGTACTATACAGCTGATGGGTGATTGAGTTATTTGGCCAACCGAGGTGTCGTAGCCTCACCGGGGCTAGGGCTAAACACACACATAGTAATTTGTGTGGAGACTCTTCCTCTTCACCGCACTTTCTGCATGTGGGGTCTTCTACAACCCCAATTACATTGAGGTGCTTATTCAGACAGCAGTGTCCTACTGTCTTCCTCGGCTGTGATCTACTCAGTTTGAGGATTTCAAGTTTTCTTTTGTTATTGGAGGGTCAATCCCACAAGTTGGTTCTGGTCCTACTAGATATCGTTTTGCTACAGCCCTAGCAAGGGCATCTGCTTTTTCGTTGCCTTTTATTCCTGAGTGTCCCGGCATTCACCTCAGCGTTAAGCTGTTCTATTGTGCAAGTGCTACTAGCACATCAAGGCAGGGACTTACAACCCTCGATTGTGTTTCCGCTCTCTCCAAATCATTTATAGCTGCTTGGTTGTCGGTCATGACACAGATCCGCTTATTTGCATAAGCCCTCCATGTCATCTCCTCTGCACAGACTGTTACAGTAGTTATTTCTGCCTGGAACACAGTAGCGTGGCAGCTAATTTCTGTTTTGGATCCATCTGTGTACCAGATAGTATTATATCGAACTCCCAGCTCCTGCTTAGTGCCTTCCGCTCCCCTATCAGGTATGAGTACCTTGAAAGGTTTTTGTAAGTTCCTTACAGTGCTGTTTCTATCAGATTATATACATGAGATCGAGTTGAAGATCATGGTATGATGGCCTTCTCTGGGGATCACCCTTCCACCATCGTTGATGGTTAGCCTGTATGCTGCCAGATAAAGCCTCTGTTTCCACCACCAAGTGTAGTAGAAGAAGCCTTAAGAGCGTCTCTACGGCTGCGGTTGGCGTTGTTGCCATTGCCATCGTAATCTTTTAGGATGTAGGTGATACTACCCGTTTTCTTGGCTTGATGCCAAGATAAGGGATGAATATGTTGCAGTGGGTATCACAACTTTGCTGTATAGCCAAAGAACCATTTTCGGTTTTAGTCCTCATGTATCATTTTGTAAATTAGGTTCTGGTGCCATTCTGTCAAATGCTTTTGCGACATCAAGAAATACGGCTCCTGTTGTCACGACACTCGTGGCTCCAGAGTGGCTCCAATCACCGTGATGAAAACCAAACCGTTCTTTAGGAAAAATTGGTTTTCTTCCAGAATTCATTACAAACACATTTGCTCCGAACAAGGAAAATTCCTTTAACATAAAAAAAATTATTAAATTTAATTAAATTTACTTTTATTGCCGGTAATGAACGACATCGAGAGATAAATAAGATATTTAACTGTAGAAATTGTCTAGGTGGATCTAGCAAAGTTAGCACCTTACTAGAATATATTCAAGCACTCATTGAACAAAAAATTCCAAGTGTAGACTTAATACAATCGGATTCCGGGTTTATGGTCTTAGATGATCATAGATAACCATTACCCTAGATGGTCCTAGGTCTCAAATAACCTGCAATATGGCGTAAAGTGGTAGACCACGGTTCAAATCGTCAAATAAACTGCAGTGATCTGAAGTCCAACATCAATCTGTGGGTTATTCGAAAACCACCTCATTAATCATATTTTCTAGTCAGTCATCTTGGATTTCAAAGAATTAATAATGTTCTACATCTAGAGACAGATAAGCAGTGAAAATTATATCGGGAAAAGTTATCTGAAATTGCTAATTGAAGCCTTTGTATCAGTTCATTTTTACTTTTAAGTTACCAACCTAAAGAAATTAAAAATTATAAGAGAGTAAATCAATTTATGTTCTTTTATGTTTTACATAATTTTGAGAATATTTAATATTAGAAGGAATTTTGCAGTTAGGTGTATTTATTATATTCTGATATCTTAACAAATAGAAAATTTTTTAGCTGCGGGATCATCTGCGTACATGGCATTTGCTTTGTTTGTGTCTTTGTTGGAATTCCCCCCATCTAGCACACAATGTTGCCGCAATATTGGGCCAATATTAAATGTTGGTGCAATATTGAAGATTCAGCCAATAGCGGCTCAATATTGTTTTTCAATATTGCGCCAATATAGTAGATCAATATTGGACCAATATTGGCTGTAGCTTGGCACAATATTTGACCTATTATTCCTGCCGATCTGCAGCCAATATCGGTCCAATATTGCTTTTCAGTATTGCGCACATGTAGGAAATCAATATTGGACCAATATTAGCTATAGCTTAGTGCAATATTGAGCCAATATTGATAACTAATATTGTGTGCCAATCTTCAGCCAATATCGGTTCAAGATTGTTTTTCAATATTCCGCCCATATAGGAAATCAATATTGGATCAATATTGGCTATGCTATAGCCAATATTAGACCAATATTTATAATATTTTTCTATATATATTTTTAGTTTTTCAATATTGTGCCGATACAGAAAATCAATATACTGCACCAATATTGACTGCACCTTGGTGCAATATCGGGCAAATATTGATAACTAATATTGCCTTCCGATCTTCAGCCAATATCGGTTAAAAAAGCAATATTTAAAAACATTTGCTTTTCAATATTGTTTTGAACATTCACAAATTAAATCATCCCTTGCAAGATCTCCTACTTACCATATACAGTAGCGGTCATGGAAATTGCATCTGGAATTATTTTTAATTAATAATTATTTCAAAAAATATTGATTGAAAGCTTGAATTTCCTATTTTTTCTCCTTTATTGTTAACATATTTTTTGTATTTTTAATTTTATTTTAGTTTTAGAAAATGCTGACTCTAATTCATTTCACTGTTCCAGTTACTGCAAAGGTATATCTACTTACTTAATTTAATTTTTTTTATTAATATTTAAACATTTTTTGAAATAGAAAGTTGGAACAAATTTGGTTACAAAAATGAATTCACATATTTGTACAAATACGAGGGTGAAATAAAAACGACAATAAGCGAAGCTGATGCTTACATCAAAGTATTTATAAAATCAGATGTACATATTAGTGTAATTTCACCTTGCGATTATGCTATGCGATTATCGAACATACAGTATAAGAAAATTTATACTAACAAAAGTGAAGAAGTAGTTTATCAATTGAATCACAAAAAAATTGAAGATGATTTATCCAAAGATTATTTATATTTTTCATTTCAAAATGGAAAAATTGAAACAATTTGTCCTACCAATGAAGACGGCAATATTCTACAAGTCAAAAAAGGAATATTATCGACTTTCCAAAATAGTATGACTAATTTTAAAACTGATGGGATTGCGTACGAGGTAAATTCAAAAATAAACAGGAAAAACTTTGCTAACTAACTAAAAATATTTTAGACCGACGTAACCGGCATTTGTGAGACTCGGTATAGTGTGAAAGAATTAAATAGTAATTTGATAATAAAAAAAATCAAAAACTTGGATGCCTGTACACACAGGAAATCGCAACATACATCTTGGTCTGCTACACCGTACTCAAAAGGTTCCCCTAAATCTGATTATCTGTTGAGGTAAAATTTTTGGATTTATTTTCAAAATTTAATTTTATTTATTTTTAGGAGTAAGCAGAATTGCACCCAAATTATAAATCAAGATTTAATTTTAAAATCTACGGAATGTTTCGAAACGCATTTATTCAAACCATTCTCCAATGGAGATAACGGAGCAATCACGGATCTATCACAAAAATTGGAATTGGTAGCAACTATAGATAAAATTCCGACAATAAAACGTCAGTTAGTTTTTTCTTCTACTTTTTTGCTTGAATGAAATAAAATTTATTTTAGTTGCAAATAATTATCGATACGAATCTTTGTTGAGCAACTTCAAAAATACTGCAAAACATGCAGATTACGACTTGGCTATGGTAACAGCTACGTTATCAGATTTGGAAAAAAATACCATAGAGGGAATTGAATCAGATGTTCCAAAATTATTTTCCCGTTTGATAAAAGAACTGAAATTTTTGAATGAAAATGAAATTATTGATTTATTTGGGGCAGTTCGGGAATCGCCCAGACGAAAGTAATATTACTTACAAATCTGATTTTACTATACAATGTGCAATTTAGTTATTTTGATTTTTAGAAACTTTTTATTGGATGCAATTCCTCTGGTAACGACACCGGAGAGCATAAGAGCGATGATAATTTTATATGAAAACAAGATCATAACGGAATCGCACGTCAATGCTTGGATCAGTTCGCTTTTGCTAACTACTGAAGTTTCGCTACCAATTCTAACAGCAATTACTGTAAGCAACTTTTTTCTTGGCATCACATTTTTTTATAAATACTAATTTTTAGCCATTGATGAAGTTGAATAATTCCATAAAACAAAAAGCAATTTTGTCAGGATCAACTTTACTGTATATGTATTGCAAAAAAGATTCAGACTGCTTTGATAAGAAAGAGGTTCAAGAGATAACTAAAATAATCCAAGAACCTTTAAGTAAAGGCTGCCTTCCAAACAGTTTTAGAAACCACCAAGAAATCCTTTTAGCACTGAAGGGACTAGGAAATATTGGTTTCCCAAAATCCATAAATTTGCTAAGGAGATGTTTTATGGTAAAGACTTTTCATTTACTATTAACAACAGAGCTTTGGAGCAGCAACGCAAATTTTCCATTACACCAAGCTAGCTGCTTCATAGCTCTTTTGAAATATTTAGTAAATTAATGATTTTTAAAATTTTTTCCACAATTTTGAATTTCTTTATGATTCCATTCGATATTGTCACAGTTTTTGTATTTTTTTTATTGAAGAATAATGATTCTCCACTAGAAATACGTTTAGCTGCCATTGCAGCACACAGAAGAATAAATTGTGCAGAAAACGATAATTTGGAGCAACTGCTTAATTATTTTGGGCAAATTAATCAAAACGTAGAAATTCGAATTGCTTCTTATTTAGCTGTTATGCAATGTTCTTCGTATTCCACTATAGCGCAGGTCAAAGATGTGCTACGACATGAAGAAACAAATCAAGGTAATAGTTAACCTGGAAGCTAACCTAGCTAACCACTTTTTTTGCAGTTGGTTCGTTCGTTTGGACGCATCTAACAAATTTGCAAGAATCTTCCTCGAGATGGAAACAGAACATAAAGAGTTTGGTGGAAAACGAATTTCTTCGTAATAAATTCAGCACGGACGTCAGAAAATATTCTAGAAATTACGAAATGTCAACATTCCTCGATTCCATAAATGCAGGGGCTACGGTCGAGAGTAACGTAATTTTTACTTCCGAATCGTATTTGCCCAAATCATTAATGCTAAATTTTACGTTGGATCTTTTTGGGGAAACGGTTAATATTCTTGAAGTTGGTGTTCGAATGGAAGGTTTTGAACAAGTGATCGAAAATTTATTTGGACCAGAAGGTTATTTTCCCGAAGAATCCATTAAGAATATATTGGAAAGTATAAAAGACAAAGAAAATCAGACGAACAGTTATATGAAGCAATTCCAAAATACATTTGCTTCCCGAACGATTCCCAGAGAACCATCTGCCTTACTATACACAAAAATATTTGGAAACGAAAACTTCTACTCTCACTTTAAGGACATCGAAGGTTTTGTTAACGAAACTATTAACGAACGAAATATTTTGGAAAAGTTAATCAAACTTCTAAGTCAGCAAAGTGTTGAATACACCAAGTCATTTGTTTTTATGGATTCTAATTTTAAAATACCCACACTTCTGGGTTTTCCACTAGAGTTATCCGTGAATGGAACTACCATTTTTGGTCTAACGCTGAATGAAAAGATTAATTTGAAAGACTTCAGTATCCATAAATTCAGTGTGGAGGGCAGAATCTATCCAAGTGTTGCGATAGAAATCGTGGGATCTATAACAATTGATTGTTTCGATAACAAATTCGGTTTAACTTCAGTCAATACGCTGAATTCCAATACTTACATAGATGGTCATATTTTCATAAACAAAGGCAAGTTGGTCGATGTAAGACTGAATGTTCCAAAACAGGAAATGGACATAATTAGAGTTAAGTCGCAAGTTTACTTTATTAATGGAGATGATGCATCTCCACTGAATAGAATAACAGATAACGTTGAAAACTGGGAAGGATGTACTGGAAAAACCTTCAGTAACGTTACCGGTTTGGAAGTTTGCTATAATATGAGATATGTCAACGCATCCGCAGTCAAAACTGCACCATTTTTTCCTTTAACAGGAGCATTTGAATATTCCATGGGAATTAAAAAAACCGACGTTTTTGAAAACTACCAGTTCACCTTAAATACGTTTGCTGATAATGGCAACTTCCGGCCAAAATATAAAATTTCATTAAACTTCGATACCCCCAATTCAAGAATAGACAGGAAAATAAAAACCTACTATTGGTTGGATTGCGAAAAGTTGTCATTCGACGCTTCTTTAGTATCTCCATTTTTAAATTACGATATCCATACCAAAATTGGAGATGATTATGATAATTTGGCCTTTCTTCTGCAAACTAAATTAAACAAGAAGGAAATTATTTTAGCGCAGGTTAATTTGAAGTCTTCCAAAAACGGTGACACCTGGACTTACGAACCTTTGGCAATGTTCAAATACAAAAATTTAAATATGGCGGCACTCTCTGGAAAGGTCAATTACACAGAGGATGTGAGATACAGTGCCGATTTAAAATTGAAAAGTATTTTAAATGATCCCATTAAAATAATTGGTAATTTGCAATTGGGTTCAAAAACGATGGATTTAGTTGGAAGGATTGAGTCCAATAATTTAAATGGAGATGTTTTTGCTGTAATTACCAAAGACCAAGAAGTTATTTCTGTGGTAGCCAACGCAACATACAATTTTAAAGATCTAAAACAGGAAGTACTTGGTGTGGAATTTAAACAGTTTGCTCTAAGGAAGCCAACTCTAAATACGGATGGGTTGTACATAAGTGTGAATTCTACTCAAAAACCTTCCTACGATATCTTATTTTCTGTTCAGACCCACAGAAGTAAGCTGTATTTCGAAAATAAAATTTTGCTAACTCTGTTTGAGGATTTTTGGGAAACTCACCAACTGTTTAAGTTTTTTAGAAACAATGGAAACACAGACATTGCATTAAGGTGCACATTAAAGGGAATTAAGAAAAATATTGATTATATTTTTAATTTTCTTTATTTAAATTTAAGCCATCAATTTAAGTTCCACATTTTGACCCAGCGAAATGCAATCCAAAGATTGGAAACCTTAATTGATTACGTGATAATACCTGAGGAAAAACGAATTTTTGATTTGCTCCTGTACTATCCCCAAAATACTTTGGCATTTAATGGACTCTTTAACCAAATAAATGAGCAACTTTATAATTTCACTGTCCAAGGCCACTATGAGTACAAACAAGATAAGATGCCCCTTGTGATTTTCAAAGGAGAATACATGAATTCCACGATATTTCAGTTTGAAAATCACACCATTGCAGGTACGATACAAATTTACGAAAGTAAAACTAGTTTATGTACACCATGGATATTTTCCTCTTCTGTTCAGATATCTCCAGATTTGTATCTCAGTATTTCGCAATTGAAAATAAATAATAAATTTTACTTGTTGCACACTACATGGTCCAGCAAGAGTATTTCTGCATTATTGCAAAACAACGAAAAACAAATTTTTGCTTTGAGCTATGTCAAAAATGCAAACGAGTTCAGCCTCCTGGTTGGATTGAATATCTATCAACATTTTGAAGTAAATTTAAAGCTGACGACACCTTACAAAAAATTTGACTTCCTCCTGTATTGGGACAAAAGCCGGGATCCAAATCAAAAAGTTTCGTTAGCCATAAATACTCAAGTTAGCAAAGGCCTTTACATGATCAAGATAGAATATCCAAATCAGCTGATAACGGCTTCCTTCATTATACTGTAAGTATTTAGACAGTTTTTTAGCCAATGATAAAAATAAGTTTGTAGTCCTGTGCAAGTAACGATGAACGTGACATGGGGTTTGGATTCTTCCAAACGCATCTATTTGAAGGCTGGAAATAAGATTTACGACATTGGTGGACTTTGGTTTGCAAAATTGGAAACACCATTCAAGTACTTGGAATCTCAAGAATTTAAATTGAGTTACTATATTATTCCATACAATGCAGAGCTAAAGGTAAATTCTACTCTGTTTTGGGAAAAATCATGTAAAATTTATTTTTAGCTGGATATGAATTGGAGCGGCACAAAAGTCAACCTCATTCTTTCTGGAATGAAGACAAATGAAAACTTATCTGGTTATCTGGATGTTAACACCACAATTCCGGAGATATCAAAAGTTAGCATAGCATTGAGCCATTTAACCAATAATATCGGGGGTTATACGACAATAAAAAATGATGCCACCTTTGTGTTAAATAATCATCAAATATTGAGTCAATCGTTTTGGGAATCTAACGGAGCAAATATTACTGCAAATTTTGAAATAATTTCTCCTTCCAATATAATTTCCCCAATTACCGGTTTGCTGATATTGAGCAACAATCAATCGACCAAATACTTGGAGAGTTATATAAATTGGAACAACAAAATTGTTTCAGTTGATTATAAATTTGAAAATTCGGAGTCGTATGTCAAAATCAAAACCCCGATTGAAGGTTTTGAGGTTACGGAAGCTGTTTATACTTTGATAGGAGAAGACAAGAATATTAAACTCCAAGTGAAACTTAACATACTGAGTCAGCTGAATTACGCCTTATTGTCGTGGGATAGCAAAGACCAAGTTAATGTGCTCCTGTTTGAAATTATTTGCCCAATGATTGGGGTCTACAAAATGGAACTGCAGCATAGCACTGTTTTTGGCCACTTTGATGAGCTTTTCATAATAACTCAAGGAATTCATAACGAAATACTGCACTTGGTTTTGCAAGGAGAATTAACGCCTCTCCTCTTTTTGAATATTAACGCCGGGGTCAAGTTTTTGGAACACAAAGCGTCTGCTTTTATCAAAAACTCAGAGAATCCATTAAGTTCCACCGTTCAATTAATTTGGAATGAAAGCTACGTCACTAACACTTTAAAATTGGTCCAAAACGGGAACTCTGTAGAAAATTTGAATTGGAACCTGAATTCGTCGTTCTTGGAAGAAAATGTAACTTTTATATACACCCTAAAGGAAAATTTATTTTTAATGTCGGGAAATTTGCACAAAAACTTAAAATTCAACAGTAGCGTCAAATTTGAAAATTATTATAAGCTGATGGAAGTGATTTTTAATTTTAATTCGGATCCGGAAACTATCGCCTTGGGGTACCATCACGATTTGAAAGAAAATTATTTTGAAAATCAGCTTTTATTGCATTTTAACAGGAACATAACTAAGTTTGTTTTCAATTACAACATAAACAAAACTAATAATTTGATGGATCAAGTTTCACTTGTAATTTTATCCCCTTGGAATCATGAACTAGCTATCAATTACTCGATGCCTTGCAAAAATCTCAGTACGGTCTACCCCAAAGTTTTGATAAAATACATGAACAGTACGGTTCTGAGTATAAAATCAAAATTACAGTTTGAGCATCCTAATAATAATTTAAAATTTTTGGTTAACTCCAAATATATCGTTCCGACTGTTATCAACTTCAAATCGAATTTGTTCAATAATAGAAAATCGTACAATTTGGTTGTAAAAGAAAATAGCGAAAAAAATGAAAATTTAGGCCCCCCCGGGAAAGAGTACAGTACGTTTTTGGAGAGCTCTCTGAATTACAATTTTGTTGATTTTTTGAAACTGCTAAGTTTAAATGTTAATTTTCCTAAATTATATCAAAAAGTTCAATTCGACGCAAGTTTGAATACCATCAGCCAAAGCGGAAATTTCGCGTTTGATTCCACAATTTTGAATTTTGAAAAAATTTTTGCCAATTATTCCGTTAAGCTAACCCAAAACATGAATTATGTAAATTTAGTGAAAAATGATAAAATCTTAACTATAAATTTACTGAAGGAAAATTTAATTCGGAACAAAAATGGCTATGGTGCAAAATTAATAGTAGCTTCCAATTTTGAATTTATAAAAAATTCTTCCGTGGAATATATTTACAAATCTGGGAAAAAATTTAGAGAGGTAAAGATTGCTGCTTCGTATGACCAATATTATGGATTACTTCACGGTAACTATAAATTTATAAATAACAGTGAAAGTAATGACTTTTTCTCATTGGAAAGTAAAATTACGAGCCAACTCCAACACAAAAATATGACACTTGTGGATGTAAAAGGCGACCTAAAAGGAATTTTAAAATTCGAAAGTTCGAACGGTGAAATAAATATTATACTAAACAGCAATCTTGAAAATTTTGAAAAACTGCATAGCAAATTGAATTATGAAATTTCCAAAAAAGATAATTCTGCTAGGAATCTCTTTTTGGAACCATTTTCTAATAAATTCAATTTTTTGATTGACTTTCAAGCTTCCACTTTACATGACCGAATAAACGGAAAAATTGATTTGGCAAAAAGTGAAAATACACTGAACACAAAAATTTTTTTGATAAAAAATTTTGCAGTTTACAACATAACAATGCTAACCGCATATGATTCATTGCTCTGTACGACAACTTCGATTAAATTAGCTACCCCAAATAAAACGTATACAGGGGAAATCGTAAGTAATTTTACTTTACTTAACATGAAACTAATTTTGCATGGTAAATTTGATAATAACAATTTAAACACTTTCGAGCTTGAAATAAAATCCCCTTCTTATAACAAAATGGAATTGCTTTTTTTGGTTAATTTCGTAAATTTGGATTTCACCCCCTGGCAAATCAACGCGAAGTACGATATCGCAGCCAAAGAAAAATTTATATTTTTCGAAGGGATAAATCAAAATGGTGTCATTGTTGAAGCCGCAGTTGACATGGCCAAATTGAATTTAAAAATTAATTACCCAAACCGAGTAAACTTGATTGCCGTTTCTGGAACCCACAACTTCAATAATTTAAATAATATTTCTGTTAATTATAATTTCGGTATTAATCAGAAATTTGAAAATTATTATTATCCCACAAAAGTTTTCTATATTTTAAAAATTAAACAGTTCAACTCCTCTTTTGGTTTGGACACAATGTCAAATTCAAATGATACAGTTCTGAATTTAAATTACCATCAACAAAATACCTACTCAAACTGGAAACTTTTGAAAAACTTATTAAACGACATTAATTTTTCGTTGGATTTACAAAATGTAATTTTGAAAAAATTAAATTTTTATCTGCGTTTTTCACAAGAAACCAATCATAATGCCGTTCGTATCATTCAAAATTCAAAACCTGTGCTGGATTTCAATTTAAATAGAAATAATAAAGAAATGTTCTTAAAAGTTGATAACAGTTGGAAACCATTTTTACTTGAATATAATTTTGAAAATTTTTTCAACCTTAAGGGAAAATTGTGCTGGGATCTCAACCATAAAAATGTTTCCCAATTGGGGGGGCACATTAAGATTAGAGAAAATGTATCGGTAGAAGTAATTTTACCTACAAGAATTTTGTCCCTGGAATCCGATTACGTACGGAATAATTTTACTACTTATTATTTTGGGCAATTTTCCTGGCAAGAAAATAAAAAAGTGGTTATATTGTTGTCAAAACTTAACAGTACGATAAACAATACAACTGCGTTAAATTACGAAGCCAAAATCGACACCCCAATAAGATTAATCCAAGCTTTTTACGAAACACAAGAAGATTTCCAAATTTCCACGAGCAAAAAATGGCGAGCGGCATTCAAATGGAATCGGGATGACAACTCAAAAATTTATTTTCAAAATTATTTTATCCATGGCAATTTGGAATCGAAATTATTCTTGCCCATCCTGAAAAGAGATTTAATTTTGAAGATTAACGTCAACAATCAAACTGTTAATTTTTCAAATTTAAAGGCCGAATTGGAATATTCCGACGACGCCGAAAAGTTAATAACTTTTGAAATGTACTACGATAAAGAGTTGTCCGACATCTTTAGATCAGAACGTAAATATATTTTGAAACATCCGGCATCAAAAATTGATTACCACTTGAATTTAAAAACACTTGGATCTCCAGAATTCACCACAGGAAACATAACTTTTCGTTACAAAAATTACCTGCTGAACAGATCGGAAGAGATAAAAAGCTCGTTGACAATTGGCCATAAGAAATTTTTGATAAGTGGATATATACAGACCAATAAAAACTTGGTCCAATTTTCAAGTTATACAAAATCGGGGAAAAACTTCCAAAAAGTGTTTTTCTTAACCCAATTAGACAGAAAGCAGCCTTTGACTCTGGAAGGCAACTACATTTTTAAGAAAACAGGATCGTCGTTAAGCTTTTCGACCAATTGCGGACACAGCCGAAATTATCAATTTTATGTTGGATATCCGTCCAAACGAGAAATTGCTGCTCACATTATCCACAACATATTTGGAAAAGAAGGCGTCGACGGCAAGTTTACTCTAAAATTAAACAGTACCCAAATTATTTGGTTAAAAATTAACTGGAAAAATAACTGGATTGCCCAATTTAAGGATACAATATTGGAGGATTACTACGATCTAAGATACGTCGTCAAAGAAATTGGACAACAGCTAATTGATGTAGTTGATGATCATGTTTGCCAAACAATCGCAAAAGATCTTTCTGATTTGCACAACAACGTGACGGATCAAATAGTCAGAGAACTGGATTTACTCGATCAAGATTACAAACATTTTACAAATTATATCAAAAAGGGATATCAAGGCAATGCTTTTTACTGCCAGAATGTCATCAATGCAACAAAAATAATCATGTAAGTTTTATCGAAAAATCCAAAGTAAGAATTTTAATTTACACCGTTTCAGGCCAAACAAAGGATTTGACGATTTTAGTGTGATGCAAGAATTTCTTGATTTTATCGGCCTTCTTCACAAGAAATTGGAAGATATCAAAAATAATATTTTTTCAAGTTTCAAAAAATTTTATGAAAACCTTTATTCGGAAGTTGAGAATTCGATAAGGAAATTGCAAAATGTTGGAGAGTTAAAACAGCGGGGCAAACAGATTTTGAAAAATGGAATAGATGAAGCTAGGCAATCCCTAAAAGATATGGATGAGTTGATCGATAAAATAGAAGACAGCGTGAATAGATATATTGACAACATCAAAAACGAATGTCAGGAATTTCTGGAGCCTTATCTGAAATTGTTAGACGATTTCGTAATTTACGTGGAACAGCGATTGGCAATTTTGCAAATGTTAGTATTGGGTATGTAAACAATTCCATTTATTTGCGCTTTTTCTCATTCCGCTTTTCAGATATTCTTGATAATGTGCAGCACTACATCCTCAATCTGCGAGAAAGTCGTGAGCTTCTCAAGTTTTATATAACCTACGTAAATTGGTTGGAAGAATTTCACATCAGCGATGTTTTGGAACCCATAGCTGACATAATTGAATCCGTATTGGATGTATTAATAAAGGACGCCAAAAACGTCCTGAAAGATTTTCTTCCGTACATTGTTTCCATCTCGGAAGCGTTATTTGGAAACTATGAAGAAATTAATAAATTGTTTGAAGTGGAACGATGCAGAGCAATTTTGAACAAAATTTACTCAAAAACATTATGGATTTGGAACTACAACAACTTATCGGAAACGATTAAAAATTCTCTGCACAAAATAATAGCTGGATTTGATGATTATTTGACGTCTTTACTAACGTTGGATTATGACCGAAATAATTTTGAAAATATTTTGGACCAATCGGAATATGTGGTTAGATCCGATATTGGGCTGATTGAAATAACGCAGCCCATACCTTTCGAATGGGAAGCATTGGACGAAATGCCTCGCTTCAATCAAGTGCCGTTATACGATAAACTTAAAAATCGTTTTGAAAATTTGGTCAAACTTGAAAGGTAAATGATGAAATTGATGATTTGAATTTCAAATAAACAAAATTTATATTTTTAGACATCATTTTACAGATTTAATAAATACAATTAAAAAATATATTGGGGAATCATCGAATACTTTCTTATCGCCGGCTACAAACAACATTGGAATGATGGTTGGAAAATCCCATTACATAACTTTTGACAAAAAGTATTACAACTTCGTTGGAGGATGTAGTTACTTATTAGCCGGGGATTTACAAACCAAATCATTCTCAGTTGTTATAAATTATAAAACTGCGATTAACAAATCATTGAGTGTGATCACCGATGACCATAATTTGGAAATATCTTCTGATTTTATATCCTTAAACAGCAACAACATTGATCTGCCCTTGGTCACGGAATCTTTAATTGTAACTCGGGAAAATTTAAAAATTGTAGTAAATCACAGCAAAGGATTAAAAATCATTTGCAATTTGGAATACGATTTCTGCATGATTGAATTATCTGGTTGGTTATTTGGAAAAACTGGTGGTCTGCTTGGAACATTGGACAATGAGAAAATTACCGATATGAGACTACCAGGTGGAGACCACACGACTGATATACTTAAATTTGTTAACAGTTGGCATGTGGATAACTGCACGGATTTCAATCACGTTAACACTTCAATCAGAAAAAACATTTCTCCCTTAACGGTGACTTTGTTTGAAACCCTGTGTGCAGTTTTCTTTTCCAATATAAATTCACCAAGTGCAAATTGCTTCAATATGGTTGATCCAAAACCGTTTTACGAGATGTGCGTCAATAATATGAAACAATCAGTAAATTCCACTATGTGCTCAACGGTGGCGGCTTACAAATTACAATGTGATAGGTCAAACATTTATTTTCCAATGCCAGAATTATGTGGTAAGTTTTGCCCAATAAGTCCACTTAGAAGATAGAATAACATTCAAATTCATTTTAATGTCATGTTGTAGTGTTTTGCAAATATGGAATTGGTTTCAACGAGATTATATTTGATCGTAACAGCCCCACATCTGTAGATGTGGTATTCATAAAGGGAAGCGAATATTTTGGGAGTGATGATGGATTATTTACTTTGCCGAAAAAAATAAATGAAAACCTAGAAAAACGTGGTTTTGTAAATAACCGATTTGCCGTTGTGGGCTATGATGATAAAATTGGAAGACCATACGTTCAGACGTCTGGAGGACAAATTTGGAATTATGCCAATCAAACGATTAAATTGTAAAACAAAAAATTCCAAATTTGCCCAAGTGATAAGAATATTTGCTTTTAGGGAACTAAAGAGCCAACCAAAACAGAAGGTTTCTGCAATTGATGCAATCAAGTATGCTGTTAATTTGGAATTTATACCTGGAGTGTCCAAATTATTTATTTTGCTCCAATGCGATTTAAGTTCAGATGATGAAAGCTTAAACAGTTTACACAATACATTTGGGGGAAAAGATATAATTTTACACATTTTGTGCATTAACAGTTTCAATCCACCAAGTGAGAACTTGTTGGAATTAGATAACAAAGGTCACGTTTTAAATATTCAAAATGGTTTCGACATTCAAGATTCTTATATTAGTTCAATAAATGTTACCATTAACGTGGGAGTAAGTCTTCTTGTATTTTAATGTTTTTTTGTTTACATTTTCATTGCAGATATCTGATCAAATTACCGACATTTATACTTTATTGGCCTTAAGCACCAACGGAACTGTCCTAACCTTAAATACTGAGTTGGAAAATGGAATAGATGAAATTCTTTCTTCGTGGAGTCAAATTATTAGCAAAACATCCTATCGTAGTCCATGCCAGAAATGCAAATGTGTAACGAATTCAGATGGTATTGGCGTAATTGAATGCAGGAGATGTATGTCACCTATAGTTAAACAATTGCTCAACGTAAGTAGCCTTTATATAATATCAAAAACCGTAGAAAAATTAATTTATTTTCAGGAATATGAGTCGAATATTATGGAATTTTATTCAGACCAAGACAGTGATGATTATGTATAATAGTTTTACAATTAAATTAATTGCTAGTTATAGTGAAACAAAGTGTAAAATTAAATTTTTATAAAAAAATGTGAATTACAAGATATTTCTTCTATTTTGGATATTTCTTTCCTTCTTTTCTTCTTGTTTTTGATAGTTTTGTAGATTTTCTCCTCCCAACATCTCTAGGAATGCAGCTCAGGGTCTGACCAGGTCGATCAGCAGTGGTCGGACCAGGGCAAAATGGCAAACGAAGGCAAGAGTAAGCACAAAAAACGAGAAAAACAAATAACAACACAACCAAGACAATATCCCAAGAAACGGATACGACAGAAAACCAGAAGCGGTGATAATTAGAGTAGATGAAAATACGAAGTCAATATAGACCTAACATGCAAAATTAAAAGAAAAAGAAGATGAAGAAATTTAAGACTTCGGAAAAAGTAAATGAAGCCATAAGTACCTATGAGTCTTGCGGGTAGTTACTTCCTAATTTGGATGCACCCAGCATACGGAAGAACGCGAAAGACAGTGGTCTCAGTGGATCTGGACACCACAAAGAGATTCGGAAATAAAGGCTTAGCTTAGAAATTTCGCATATTGTGCTGGAGATGTTGAAGAGACGGCCAAAGAGCCGATAAATACGCGAGCTCACAAAGATGTCCATCTCCAGAGGTTCATAGCAGTTCGGCTCCAAATGCCCCAGTCTCTAACCTTAATCTACTAAAGTTAAACGTTAACGGCGCCAGGGTAGCTGAAGAATTTCTTCCTTCTTCTAAATCTCCACCAAAAACAGGGGTGTCAGGAACAGCTATGTATGGCTAAACCTTGGCGCGATAGTTTTGTGTTCATGTTACTTTCGAGGTTATCAGGAACAGGAAAGGACCTGCGGTGATAGAGAGAAACTTCAATGCGAAGACGTAAAGTGAAGATCTTTCTTGGAAAACAAGATGAGCCAATGGCTAGCGGAGATTCTGATGATTGCGGAGATAGTGGTGCCTAACTAGTTGGGTATGCACACCGATAATAGACCTGCTATGACTCGTCCACTCAATCCCGAAGAACACCAGAAAAGCAGCAGTGATTACTGAACCAACAGAGGCAACAGCTTGAAAACGATTCTAGTGTGGACAAGATTTTTTCGCAACTATACGAGTTATTACGTCCTAAGAGTTACCATCGGACCATCCAGGATTGACGGAGTGCCGCCGATAGTCGTGCGTGAGCTGGCAGAAACTCGACCAGAGGTCCTCCTGGAAATCTACAACGGTTGCCTGGAGGAGGGTACATGCCCGGAAGACTGGAAGAAAGCCAGGCTGTTGCTAATCCGGAAAGGTAATCAGCCACTACACCACTTCCCAAGCTTATATAGACCGATCTGCCTGCTGGAGCACGTAGACAAATTCTTCGAGCGCATATCCTGCACCGACTACAGCGAGAGATAGGCAGGACTGGGAGTCTATCTTACAGGCAGTTTGGCTTCCATAGAGGGAGGTCTATTGTGGATGCAGTGGACGCCATGGTCCGACAAATCGCAGCTGTAGAACGTGATGTATCGTCATATCGCCTGGGGTAACTATAACAGGGTTTGCCGATGATATCACGGTAGTAGCCGACGCCAGCACGGAAGACGAACTTGAGGTGCTCGTTAATGATACCATAGCGGTCATCTTTCACTGGATGACTACAAAAGGCTTGGAGATCGTCCCTGAAAAAACGGAAGCGGTGAGGTGTCGGGAAAGAGAAGGATGCGATCAGTGTGCTTCCTGGAGAACGGACAGACCATCGAGTCAAGCGACCAGATTAAGTGTTATTTATAACAAGGTTAGATTAGTTTCAAAATTTGGGCAGGGTTGCCTTTTGCTTTTGATTCTTCCGATTGGTAGTGGTTTTCGGCGTTCCGTTTTTGTTTCCGGTTGGGTGTTTGGTTTCTGTTTGACATTTTGATTTTGGTTAGTCATTCTGATTTCGGTTATTATTAGTACATGTTGGGTTTCTCTTAGCCTGCTTCCCACGTTTTCACCAAATTTCGCGCCTTGATTACTATTGTAGGAAAGG
Source organism: Cantharis nigra (assembly GCA_958510845.1). Taxonomy (NCBI): domain Eukaryota; kingdom Metazoa; phylum Arthropoda; class Insecta; order Coleoptera; family Cantharidae; genus Cantharis; species Cantharis nigra. The sequence continues at coordinate 4,664,701 of OY294034.1, read as the reverse complement.
GTTTAAGTTTTTTGCCTGGGTGGGAAGGCATGTTTGAGATGCCCTCAAACAAAGAGAGTATAGAAAGAAGATACAAAAAATACAGACAGGGAAAAATCTTGGAGATAGAGGGAGTCAGTTTGGTGCCCCTGTATCCTTACTATCCCGAATGATGGGTGTTCAGAAATACAGGGTTGTTAGGAAATAAGAAAACAGAGAGAGAGAAGAGTTAGCAGAAAAAAAGAGAGTGCAGTTAGCAAGAAAGAATATACAGAAAAGAAAATAAAATACAGAGAAGAAAAGAAATACAGAAAAGAAAATATAGAGACGGAAGAAGGTCGCGTTTAAGCGGGGATTTCTTGGGTGCGTTTGCGAAAGTTTAGGAGGATCTTCAATTATTTTGTCAAAATCGGCTTTGTGGGCCAGGAAGGGATACCACAGGTCCGGTGGTGTGTTCCTGAACAATTCATCTAAGCTCGGGGGTCGGTTTCCACCATGAAAGGTATCTATCGCGGCCCGCTCGTCCTTGTAAAGATCGCACTCCGTGATCCTGTCGATCGGTTTGTTCAAAAGCCCACATGCAGGGCACATTCCGTCTGCTACTTTGCCTAGGCGTTTGAGATGCCTGCCAAAATCTTCGTGCCCTGTAAGAAATTGTGCCATTTTGAAGGTCTCGTTGGTAGGTGGAGGTTGGTCAACCCTGGGCATGAAGGAATGAGTGATTCTTCCATACACTCCGTTGTTCCATCTTATCTGCCAAGTGTTTGTTATTCTTGGGTCGAAAAGTTGACCCAGGAAATGCGTTTGTTGCCCTTTTTTGAATTTCCCCCATGCAATCCTTCTTTGAATTTCTAAGTCCAACGGGTGAAGCCCGGACAGTACTCCTGCCGCCTCAGAGGAGACTGTTCTGTAGCTTTTGCAGATCAGTCGACTGCAAGCGAAAAGCGACCAGGTTACGGTGTTGGGCGTGGATGTGGACGGGGACCTGTCTTTCAAACCCCACATCACAAGATTGGCTAAGAAAGCAACGGCGTTAACAACGGCCCTTCAGAGAATTATGCCCAATATGATCAAGAGGAGGCTCCTGAGCTCGGTGGCGGATTCCATTACACTTTATGCGGCGCCAGTATGGGTTACTGTACTAGAAAGAATCTGTAGATAATCTGTAGACAGTACAGGACAGTCTCCACCGTCGCAGCACTGGTAATCGTGTCTCTTTTGCCAATCCACCTTAAGGCGGAAATAAGTTGCTCTACGAAAACAGATACAGGAAAAGTGGCAGGCATCGTGGAGGGATTCGAGTAAAGGCAGGTGAACAGACAGGCTGATCCCGGATATCGGCCATGGGTGGGCAGAAAGCACGGAGAGCTCACATATGAAACCACACAAGTCTTGAGCAGACATGGATGCTTCCGCAGCTACCTACATCGATTCAAGAGAGCAGATACCCCAAACTGTCAGTTTGGTGGTGAGTTGGATGACGCGAAGCACACCATCTTCCACTGCGCCAAATGGTCGGAATTGAGGAATTGAGCTGCTTAAACGCAGTTGGGGACAGAACTAAGTCCAGATAACGTCGTGAATCTGATGCTGGGAAGGGATGTTAGTGGAAATAATGTCCACCAAAGCCAAAGCTCACGATGAGTTAAGAAGGCAAGAAGAACTAAGTCCCGAAAAGGCGGAAGTATGACAAGCAGGATGCGTGCGGAAGAAATCACCTGTATGATGATTCCTCTAGAATGGAAAAGGGTAATTGCGGCTCTTAGAAAAGGGTACACCCAAGCCGAAAGAGTTTGTGTGGATGGAAAGATGGAAACTATGGAAAAAAAAGGCAGTGCTACTGTGAGGGAGGCTCACCTGACAGATCCAGGGTACTACCATCGCCCTCTCAGATGAGATCAAAGTTCTGAGAATAATCATGGATAGGAATATATCTTTGATTCCACACTTAGGACAGGTGGACAACTTTGTTGCAGCAAACACAGCAAGATTACTGTCAAAAAAAGAGAAGAATGGTTGATATTAGTGGCGGAGTCTATACCAGAAATTTTTTATTTACTACAAAAATATTTTATTTGGCATTGATATGACATTTTCAATTAATATTTCTTTTTTAATGAATGGACATTTTTAATGTACTGATCAAAATTTGGAATAAATGGAATAAACCTTATAGCTGCTCTTCATCTTCTATCTCCATATTATCAACATCATCCAACTCAACAACTTCACCTTTCTTCTTTACAGGAACTCTGAATTTTGCAAAAACATCATCATTCAAACGAATTTCTCCTTGTTCAAATATATGCAAATTAATTCCAAACACTGGTAGTAAATCTGATGAAGTCGATAAATAAGGATGCACCTTTTGTAATGATCGACTTCTACCCTCAAAAATTAAAATAAGTTAATATACTTGCAATAGATTACTGCCAAATTATTACTTTTTGATTTCGTTCAAGATTTCTGTTTGTCTTACTTGACTGAGAAGATTTTCATTTATTTCTTCAAAAAGATGGGTACAAGGAACAACATTGGAAAAAAACGCTTTTTCTCCAATTCTTAAAGCCTCAATGTGATCTTCACAATATGGCTCACTAGCTTCAATTGTTAAATTGGGAGAAAACTGTTCGGGGTATACCATTCTACTGCTTCTAGTTTCTTGATGCAATAAATCGAAACTTGTAGAGTTTATTAATGTATAAGGATACAAATTGGGAAGATAGATCTAAAATAGGATTATTATAACTTATTATACCAGAATTTGAGAAAATTCTTCAAAATGCTATTACTACTTACGGTATCCCTTAAGTTTTCAAAATGAGATGATCTATACCGAGTAAGAAATGGTTTTCTGTCTTCTGGTGGAATATAACCAAGTTCGGCAACTTTTTCTCCTACAGGGTCATGCACATTGCAATTGACTTCATATAGCTTTACCATACTCCCTAAATACTCACTAAATAAATATTAACATTTTACTTCCTACCAGTTTTTACAATCAAATGATTAACTTACATCTTTGAACGGTAACCTCTACCAATTCTACTAGCTATTTTTTGAGATTTATAAAATGCTCTTCTATCGCCATACGCAGCCACTGCATTCTTATACAATCTTGTATAACCATCCTCTGTTGCTTGATAGGGTACCAAAGTTCTAAAACAATTTTTAATCTATAGTATTCCTAAGATTTTCTAATTTCCTCAAATTTTCCAAGATTTTCTTCAGTTCACGAAATTTCCCTAGCGATTCCCCTTTGGGTCCCGTTGTATAAAGCTCGATTCAAGGTTAATCCAGGGGTTAACTCAGCGTTTAGACGGTTAACGGTGAGTTAACCCTAGTTAGCTGTTGCCTGAGGTTTATACAGCTGACTCCAAAAAAGCATAAAATAATATTTATTTACTTATCGGAATATCGGAATTCTGGATCGGTTCTGAAAAGATGAAAATATGCAAATTATTTTATCATAAAAATCAAAAATAAAACTTACGTCGGATCTCTTTTAGTTAAACTAAAGGTTTGCAGGCCATTCTTCGTACATACGGCATTGCTCACCTTAAACCCAAGCCCGTTCTCTACAGGATACACACAAATCTGTTTTAAAATTCCTATCCTTATCCAACTATTACGAGAGAAATATCCTACTTCACTGTCGGCAATATCATAATCATCAATCTCATATTCATCTTCATCATATTCAGAATCAGGATTCAATTGTTTATTATCAGTCATCTTGGCAACACACAAAATGATTAATAACCAATTTTAACTAGAAATCAAATTACTTTTTTGATTCAACGTTCAATTTCGAGTTCGAATGATAACAGAAATTAAAATGTGTGGAACGTACACCGATAAGAACTAACACAATATTGAATGTAGTATATAGGATAAAACAAATAATTTCGTACAAATTTCTTCAGTCTTCCTCCTTGTGTCTGCTTATATTTTCATTTTCCAAATGCTAGTCGACTTTTTCTTTTTTGGCATCTAAACGTCGGACATTGCAACAAATTTTAAGGATATAGAACGAGAAGCTCCCAAAGCAGGATTGACTGTGAATGAAGAAATGAAATCAATGAAAGAGGAGAAATGGTGAAGGATAGAGTGATGTTGGGCAAAAGAGCTTTCTATAGCAACCAAAAAATAAAAATGTAATGAAGAGCACCAAGAACATACGGAATACAGTCAATCAGTTTAACAAAAGCAGAAGAAGAAAAACTTAGGATATTTGAGAGAAGAGTGATGAAAAGGATACTGGGACCTGTAAAGGTGAACGAGGAACAAGAACTAACAAAGAGATAGCAAGTGAACTGCAGGAAGCTGGCATAGTCAGGCACGTAGGTTCTGAGATTGGGATGTGGAAAGAGTAGAAGAGAAAAGAGCCATCTCAAAAATAATGAAATGGAATCCTGATGTAGACAGACCAAGGGGAAGACCAAGAAAGAGATTGAAGGAGGATGTGATCGAAGACCTAGAGAGAGGTTGTGGAAAAAGGTCGTGGAAAACGCAGAAACCCATGAAAGGCTTTGAGATGTGAACTAGAAGCAGAAAGTGAAAACACCCAACAAACTGGATTTGAAACATTGAAAAATGTGGCTATATTCCACTAGGAATGAAAAGTCAAAAGAAGAAGAAGAAATGCCAGTCGATTTTTTCTCTTTTGGCATCTAAACGTCGGAGATTGCAACACTTTTAATGTAATTCAATTATCTGATTGGTTCCTCGTATATGCCAACCTAACAGGGTAAATTTAAGTACCTAAACTAAAATTCGCCCGTTTTCGACCGGAATGTCCATTTACAGGTCGATTCGATGCTACTTTTCGGTTACACTTAATAAGATTTAAATAATATTTATGATCGAAGTGCAAACTTTTGAACACAAGATTTCCTTCTACGAGATATATGAAAGATTTCCTCGGATTTCTTTGAAAATAAATTAGTTGCAAATCCAAAAAAAGCTTATGTACAGTAATCCATTCTTAAAATTTCTGAATTTTCTAAGATTTTCCTTCATTTCTACACCAGATTTATGTACACTAGATTTTTGAAAACTTTCCCCTCATTTCCTCCTGGATTTCCATAGATCTAAGATAAATTTTCCCGGATTTCCTTAGATTTCTCTTTACTTGGACTTCAGATTTCCCCAGCAGTACAGTTATTTGCGCCCTCTGTACTTCCCCTTTAGTCTGAACGTCATGGTTTTGAAAAAAAAACAAAAAAAAAAAAACTCGAATTTTTTAACATTTTTTTACTTACTTTAACTCATAACTCGCAAACTGTTGATTTTAGGCAACTAAAGATTTGAACCAAATTTGTAGATTTTTTCACGATCTTTAAAAAAGTATTAAACTATTTTTACTGAAAAATCAATATTTTCACGGCTATGGCCTTGTGAAGGTGGAAATTTAAAAAAATGCTTTTAAGCGGCCTAACTCTCGAGGGTTTGAATATAGAAAAAAAGAATTTTTAATATTATTTTGGAAAAGTGTCCTCTACCACCACCACTACATTGGGCGTCAAATTGTTTGAAAAGTGTATCCGGGGACACCCTGTATATAAAACGTTTGGCGTTTTTACGAAAGTTAAATATGGGAAAACCAAAAGTGGCATTCATTTACAATCCCATGTACACTAAATCAACCATCTGCAGAAATAATCTCACTGCCAGATATCAGACTGGGATCTCAGCAGTGGTGAAAAGTCAAAAAGGCACCTGGTACCACCAGCGTGACTCGTTTGTTGGTTTAAGGCTTCTAAAATAACATCGTAGGAAGATGTTAACTGTGCAATCCTCTTTGGTAAGTGTTTGTAATTTATCCACCGCAATGGAAATTCAAGTAAAATTTTGCAATTTTCGTAATTTCTGGTAAATTTTGGAAAAGTGATCGATCGGTTTCATTAGTTTTGTTGTATAATTTTGTTTAGTTTTCAAATGTCAATTTTAGACATTTAATTTTTTTTAATTTGCCGTTTTGCCACCTGACGTCACAAATAAATAAGCCTACTACTCGTTTGTTTTCTGACAGGTTTCGACAAGTCGAATTAGCGTTGCTTCTTTGGGGAATAATAATGAAACTAACTATCGTGTTTTAATGGTAAATTGTGGAAAATATCAAAGAGAAGATCAACAAGGACAGTTCAGTTCTAGAATATTCAATAAAAACGTAAGTTCTTACATTTCTTGTTGGTGTAAAACCTTCAAATTCAATTTTTGTTTTCCAGTTGATGGATGACGTGGCAGGACGTTTTTATGAAATAATACGCAGTTTTAGTGTGACCACATCCAAGCTCCTTGTTTCAGCCGATCAGGAAACTTTCAGAGTTTTCAACAATTAAAACGTAAGTCTTTTTACCTGCACACAAAAGAAAATTTCAAAATAAAGCATCCACGGGGAAATTTTATTCTCACGACTTTTGCTTTGTGCTTTAGTTTGAATTTATATTTTCCCATGCAATTACTACAAAAAGGTGTTGTGTTTAGATGATTTTATTAATAATTCAATGTAAAACAAATCAGATCTTATTTTGGATCCCAAAATGTTATGACTCATGAGTCATGACGAATATTGCACAATATTTTACAATCTCTAAAGTTTTGGAAAATTTTGAAATTGCTTACTTTTTTGAATAATTAAATAAATAATCATATATTTTTTAAATTTTATTTCATTTATTTATGGGTAAACCAATTTAAATACATACAGTGGCTGCAAAAAGTCTTTGTCCACTCCTATGTTGCCAATGTAAATTGTACATTTTGAAACCGGTTTTTGACTTACAAATATCGCTTTCACAACTAAACCTTTTAGACATATTTTGTTAAAAATTTCATTGTCTTCGATTTTGTACCTATTCATTTTTCCATTTTGTCGTCTCGTTATTGACTGACAGCAACTTAAACAAGACTATAAAATACAACAAATATTATTACCTGTATCTCAAAATCGGTGCAACGAAATAGAAAAATGTATAAGTAGTTTTTGTTGTAAATTTTATTCTCTATATTTTTGTTTATATACATTTTTCTATTTTGTCGCACCATTTTTGAGATACAAATAATAATATTTTTTGTATTTTACAGTCTTGTTTAAGTCGCTGTCAGTCAAAAACGGATCGACAAAATAGAAAAATGTATATCTGCAAAATTGAAGAAAATGAAATTTTTGACAAAAAATGTCTAAAAGGTTTTGCTCAAAAAGCAATTTTTATATGCCAAAAAACGGTTTCAATCTGTATTCAAATATCGAAAACTTCCGGAGATGCAAAATTTAATACTACAAACATCGACCTACTGTACTCGACCTCGAGTACAAAATATACAATCTCAATAGGAATTAACAAATTTTTTTCATTTCCAGTGAAAATCGACATTGGTGCGTGAACGCGAAATTTGTACCTATTTCGCGAACGGGAGTGTAATGTGTCGAGTGCGAATCTTTGTGGAAAAGCTTGATGCTAGCTTATCTATATATATAAAAATGGATGTATGTATGTATGTATGTATGTATGTTCCTTATAGACTCCTAGACCACTTGACCAATCTTTATGAAATTTGGTGTATAAGCTAATTACGATGCTGCGAAGAAGATAGGCTACTTTAGAACGGCTTTCAACAAACTTTAATAAAATATGTGGCAAATAGTGCCTATTCATCGTGTTATAGATAATTTAGAGATAATCTGATAATCCGATATCTTTATAATTATCTATATAAGTAAAATAATACTTAGGGTTTAGCAACCTAGAACCTCGAACCTTATAGAGTATACCAGAACAGGACCAACCTAAAGACTTGGATAACCTAATGGAATATACCTAAATGGAACCAACGTAAAGACTTGGATAACATAATAAACTATAACATAATAAACATAACACATCGGATCAACAGATCGACGGATCAACGGATCGACGGATCAACGGATAATTGGATTAATTTCCCTATTTAGGACATTACCCAAATGTAAAAGTTTCTGTGAACATAGAGACTACTTTGTTAGATTGTTAAACTCATCTTAGATAAAATACATTCAATGCCACCAAAAAAAGCAGCTGTTGGAAATAAATCATCAAAGGCTAAGAAACTCAGGGAAAAAAGAGCTGCTGAAACGGAGGAAGAACGTGAAGCTCGGCTTTCACAAAACCGCAATAGAGCTTCAACGTCTAGAGCTGCTGAAAGGGAGGAAGAACGTGAAGCTCGGCTTTCACAAAACCGCAATAGGGCTTCAACGTCTAGAGCTGCTGAAACGGAGGAAGAACGTGAAGCTCGGCTTTCACAAAACCGCAATAGAGCTTCAACGTCTAGAGCTGCTGAAACGGAGGAAGAACGTGAAGCTCGGCTTTCACAAAACCGCAATAGAGCTTCAACATCTAGAGCTGCTGAAACGGAGGGAGAACGTGAAGCTCGGCTTGAACAAAACCGCGACAGAGCTTCTGCGTCTAGAGCTGCTGAAATGCCCCAACAACGTATCGGACGACTTGATGCCAACCGCTTACGGTTGGCTCGATTAAGACAAACATTGGATTTAACCTTGCAAGCATTTCATTACGACAAAGATTACGATTACAGAAATCACAGGGATGTAGTAATAGGACCAATGAATATAGTTTGCTTGCATTGTCGTGCTTTGAAGTTCGCTAAGGAATCACCAGGAATGTGTTGTTCGAACGGCAAAGTTGTTTTGCCACCGCTGATTGATCCACCAGAGCCACTTCTGAGTTACCTTGCTGGCACCACTCCAATTTCAAAACACAAAACAAACAAAAGAAAAACCAAAATTACTGTTTTGTTGTGTGTACGCATTGCTGAAGTCCGTTCGTATGAAACAAACGAGTAACGGAAAGCAAGATTGGAAAACGTTCGAGTACGTAGACTAATGCAAAGTATTTTATTTTTAAAGAGACCCCGGGCGAAGCCGGGTATCCAGCTATAATTTATATGGCAGAACGTTCGCCGAGTCACTTGGTATATTAATTCTGAGGCGGTACGATGTTCTAGAATTTTACAAATAATTTATATGGTTCAAGTTCTGAGGCGATACGAAGTTCGCCGGTTCAGCTAGTTAATTAATAATCGCGAATCATTTTTTTAATACTTGAGTGAAAAATTTGTGCTTTCAAGTGTGGTTTTATAAAAATTTTCATTCGAAATCGTTTAAAAAATGTGCAAGTGTCCGGGTTGGGGAGTTATGGACGATGGAGAAGCTGTTATGGTCAATAGGAATAAAGCGAAAGGACTACAGTGTAAAAGGTAATTTGACTAAAACAATTCTCATCTGAAATGATAACTAACAAAGAATTTTCTTTATTATTGCAGGTAGGGTCCACGTCGTGGGTTTAGCAGCAATTCAGGTTAGTAAACTTTTCTCTCTAGTGATGTAGCCAGTGATTTGTTTAAAATTGTGAGAAAATTCATTTTTCTTTAAATGTTTGGTAAGAAAAGTTTTTTTACGTAGTACCAAAGAGTATGTATATATAGAGGGACAGCCATTAACAAATATTTGTCACAAGTTTTTGTTAATGGCTCTGCTACGCCATCTAGTAGACGGTGTGATCTCTACGTTTTAATTTTTAATTTATGGCTGATCCTTTGTATACAGGGGGGTATTTTTACAAAAATAAGTTTTTACATGTTAATTTCCTATGTTCAGCTAACTCATTCAGCACCCTGTATATAGAGGACCAAAAATAAAGACGTAGAGATAACCCCCTCCACTAGATGGCGTAGCAGAGCCATCAAGAAATACTTGTGACAAGTATTCCCATAAGAGCTGTCCCTCTATATATACATACTCTTTGGTAGTACTGAAGTATCTAATAAATTACAGATAACAAATTTTTTTCTTCGTAGATTTTCATTGCTCAACAATTAGTTAATTCGCCAAGCTTTTAATAAACGACATGAAGTTATCAATCAAGGCTAGATTTAAATAAATCCCAAAATAAAAATTAACAAAATATTTTGTAAATTTGAACCTATAAACGCCAAGCAGACGAATAGTGAAATAAAAAACTCACATTCATTTGGGAAGCGATCGTCGACAGGAACAAGAACTGAGGAGTGCAGAATTTTATTTTTTATCTATTTTTTTTATTAGTTTCTATAATTAGCTATTAGTTTCGATAATAGCTATCTTGGGCGAACGGTTTTCCAGTCAGAGAAAATGTAGCCAGTCAATCGTTTGGTGAAAATTTAATAAAAGGTTTTTTTTTAAATGGACGAAGCTTTGGCTTATAAAATGAATTCATATTTTTTTGTAGATGCTGGTTAAAAATCTAACAAGATTTCAAGATGATCGTACAGTAGTGATAGCTCGGAGTTTGCAATAATGGTGAGACTATGACTAGAAATGCATTTTCTATTTTAATATTCACTCGAAAAAATATTTCATACAATTATTAGAGTACTGGGGGGGAGGGGGGGTGTTTGACACCCCCAGACCCCTCGGTGTGAGCTAACGCGACATATATAGATAATTAATGTATTTATTCTGAAAAGAATTTTTTACTTTTTAGTGCATTTATTTTCATCTTGAATTTTCTTAATTTATTGTAAGATGTTTAGTTAAATAAAATACCAATGAATTCTCAAAAAAGGAAACCAGTGGGGCCGCACCATAGATTCAGCCTAGGGGTCTACAGATTTTAAATACGGACCTGCTCATACCTTCTAGCGTTGCCACGCCTTCTCGTTAGATAATGCGGTTGCCGGAATTTTTAATTTCGGTGTGTTTTCGTTTAACCCTACAGTGCATACGTCAATAAAAATCACACCAGAGCATACGTAGGGCCTGTCAGGCCCATAGGTTTAAATCGACGGATGTTTCAGAAAAATAAGATAATTTTTGAATTGATTAAACTTTACAAAAATAAAATATTTAAAAAAAAACAAAATTGTTGAAATAAATCAAGGACATTTTTATGAAATATTCAAAATATCAACATCACCTGAATATTGCACTTTTGCTGATGTCATTGAAGTTGGATAATATATTGCATTACGGTTATTTATGCATTTTATTATTATTTTGCGAGTAACGATTACCAGCAATTGTGAATTCGATTGGAAACCAACTACTATTTTACAACACAAGGAGATGTTTTTTCATATTTTAGACAGCTACTAATGATGTGAAATTTTTTTAAACTATTTTTTTATATTCATTTAAATGTTCACTACGTATGCACCGGAGGGTTAAAGGCCTTGTAATAGTAAAATAAAAGGTCTGGAGACCTTTGATTTATTTTTATACAGTGAAACTTCCCAAACTCGAATTATTCTATAAATCAAATTTTTTTTAAAAAGCCGTTTTGATTTTCAATGTTATTTTGACGTGGAATCAAATTTAAGTCTCAATGAACTTACACTCCCATCGTTTGAGCTACAACCACTAACATATTTTCTCTCTTATGCAGCACTGATGAGATCTAATTGTATCAAAACGATGAGTATAAATCATTAGAATTGCTGTTGATGACGTTACAAGAGAGGTTTAATTGAAATTATAATACAAACTGAAAATACAAAAATTTTATTTTTATTTTACAAAATTCAGTCTTTCGGTAGATACAAATTTATTATTGCATATTATGATCCTCGGCCTTGGGTCCTTAAGCAGGATATCACACATAACTCTTCATTATGTTCATAAAAGTTTTTCAAATTTTACAAACATTTAGTAACAATCTTAAACATTAAATATAAAAAAAAAGAATCCCAAATTGCATTAAATACAAATGGTAAATAAGTAAATAATATCTTCTTGACTAGACATTTTATATAATAAGGTATTTGCAGGCAACGTTCTGTACAAAAAACTCATCTATTATTGAAACAAAAAAAGTATTAAAGAGAGTTAGCATTTCCATATTGGCTGCAAATACCTTTTAGTTTACCATATCATTAAATTATTGGCAAAATCTACAACAAACATTATCAATGTGTTGTTGTCACATGAATCAGATCCTAACGTAAAGCAATATGTCAAGATATTTAAAAATCTAAATTCAGTTTGATAAAACAACCAATTATCGCACAAAATATGATGAACAAAAATCACATATTATTACTAAGAAATGTAAATAGGTATAAGTAAAATATGGCTAATATAAAAACTAAAAGAAAATATAAATAAAAAAATATAACTACATAGAAACTTCTTTTTTGATAAGTTCGTCTTCATCAGATGAAATGTCATCCGTAGCGAAATCTTGATCAGTGGTTGAAGATGAATCCTGGTTCATAGAAAAATCTTTATCTTCTATATTCGTTACCATATTATTATTAGGTTCATTACTGAACAAATCTTCATCCTATATAGATACAGAATAAAATTTAATTAATATACTATGAATTATCATGCATTGAAGTAACTACTATCAAATTAAATATGAATATATACAAACTTTTTCGCCGAAATCTTCCATTTCAGAAAATGAATCATCCATATTGGTATCTTGGGTGGTGTCTGAATGTGAATCCTCATCCATTGCAGAATCTTCTTCTTCGGTATTAGACTCATATAAGGTATTACATATATCTTCATACTATATAGGATTACATTTAATTAGCATATAAATTATCAATATACTTATATGTAACTACCATTAAAAATCAAGTTACTGGTTAAATCAAGTCCAGAAAACTTTATTTGAATGTAAAGATAGGCACACATTGCGGTTTTGTTCGACGAATAAGTCTGTTCGAACAAGAACGCCAACTGTGAGTTGGACACAGACTGCAGTCTTTATGAAACCCTTAATTTGTGTGCAGTGCAGCATAAAACCGTGGTTTTTAAAAAAACGTTTACCCTGCACCCTTCGGACTTATTGCAATTTACAAGTTCGTCAAATAAATAATCAGACATTTGATTTTCTCCGTCAGATTTGTTGTCGAGCAAGAACGACAGACTTCCTGCCACACACTTCAGTTTTGCTCGAACAGACTTGTTCATCGAAGAAAACCGCAATGTGTGCCTACCTTTAAACCTCGTTAAGTAGGACTTGAAGGACCAAAATAGAAAAAACCACAAGTGAACTTGATTCGGCCTGTTCTGACCACCCTAATTCTGTAAAATCTGGGAAATTTGAGAAATCTCTGGAAATTCCAGGAAATATTAGGAATACTATAGATGAGCTTTTCAAAGGTAATCCGTGGAAATTTTTCAAAAATTCAAATTCATTTTATTTTAGATGTAGTGATTAGTTTTCTATAAACAGTAACCTCGATGGCCTAAAGCTACTAATATTTCCTGAGATTTCCTCGAAATTCCTAAGATTTTCTAAAATTTCAACTTCCCGTCACTTGTACATCCGATTTTCTCCTTTCGTAATCGTACTTATTAGGCAGGGAGGACCCTCAATGCCTCAACCTCAACAATTGCACATCAGATCCCCCCTCCTCTGAAATCATATTTATTAGACAAGAGCCCCCCCCCCCCCCAATTAATCCTCTAAAGTATTCCTAACATTTTCTAGAATTCCTTAAGATTTCCCTTCACTTGTACATCAGATATCCCCAGCGATGCCCCCCTCGGTAATCGTAATTGTACAAACATAATATTGAAAAATATGTAGGTATAGTTTCGTAAGAACATTGCATTAAAACCCTATAATATATTGGCTTGGAGGGAACCATGACCCCCCATGCCCTCCCCCCTTATACCATGGAATCATCGACTTCAAAGATGTGCTCGGAACATCTGTAGATGGTTCAAAAGCATTGTGAAGAAATGAATTAACTAATTTGTAACAACTTGAAAGTTATTCGTTTTCTATCCCACCCGCCATATTAATCCAAAAATATTAGTATTGAATACATAACTTACATCAGTAATTAAATCTGCGTGATTGATATTGAACTGCTGGGTTGATTCAGTAACTATATTTTGCCAAAGTAACTCCCACCCCATAAAATATTCCAGAAATTCTGAAACAAGCTCTTCGCACTCCAGCACTTGATTACCATCTTCCATTTTCTGTAAATACATAAAAATTACCTTAAAAACTGCTTGTGGAAAATTTTTAAGTATTCATTTAGAATAATTGGTAAAATGTGAAATGATAGCATTTCAGAAACTACTGGATTAATAAAAATAATACTTACATTCAGTAATATTTTTAACTTGATTTAAAATGACTAGAACCGCACCTAACGAACGCTGGATTTGAAAGAACGAGAAAACCGTTGAACAATAGCGACGGTAGCGCCAAGCAATAAAAACACAAGATCTAACTTCACGCAATGAAAATCAGTGGGGTGTACAATTTTTTTTATATAAAAAAGGGTAAAATATAAATTTCGTCATATCTATTTAAATAATTTACAAATTAAAATTATTGATTTTAGTAAAATTACATCTTCAAGTTTACATGAAAATTCGGTGGGCCCATTTTGCCCTGTGTACGAAATAAACTTAATACAAACCTGCATGCGTTCTTGAAAGGAAGCTGTTTACCATATCATAAAATATGATATCTTTGCAATAAATATTAATAAAAAACATGAATTAAAGCATAAAAGGTAAAAATTTTTGAAGGTCATGTAGTTTTCCAAGGTTTTAAATTTTTTCTGGTTGTGAACGAACCCTTAATCAGATCGAATTTTGATTGGCTAAATCTGACAAGTGCGCTTCCTAAAATAAAATGGTCTTTCAAGTTTAAAGTTTTTATCAAGTTCATTTAAATAATTAATCATTTATCTACAAGCTAGATCAAGTTGGTGATAGTTTTAATTATTGTGGAAGATTTAAAACTTAAAGCGACAAATTTGTATTATTCATTATCAACAAAAAAATGCCTGGCACCGTTCATCATATGATGCAGTGTTTACCACCAACATAACTCAATTATTGCAGTATATCCAGTTTATTTGAACGTGGTAATTAGTTGTTCATATCTAACTTGACTATGTTAATGGGCATTGGTTGAACTAAATGTTCTAAACGTTACATAATTTATCAATGCGTGAAATTATGCCAACAATTTATTTGAATAGGTACTAAATTTTTAATTGTAGTTAGTGCTGCGTAAATTATCAACAGTATGAGTACCTTGACTTGGTTACATAGAAAATTGTTATCCTGTCAAGTGGTTGGAACCACCGCAGTTGCATTTCAGTGCAGTATTTTTCAAAATAGTATTTTACGAGAGTTTAGTGCCAGTTCCAAGTATTTTCATCGAGCAACTATGCCGACGATGTCTGCGGTCAAATCGTTACCTAAAAGTTTAATGCAACAAGGTAATCGTGTTAAACTTACCGATTACGATTGCTTAGGATTTGATTTAGATAATACGATATGTCGGTACAAAATTGGAGCGATGGTGAAATTGGAGTACGAAACATTATGTAAGTTTCTAGTAAACAAAAAGGGCTATTCCTCGAAACACTTATACAAACCTATCGAAGACAATTTAGATTTTATGTTAAAAGGATTGTTTCTTGATGTCGAAAATGGTAACGTATTGCGTATCGGTCCAGATGGTCATATTTTGCATGGTACTCATGGAACCAAGGAATTGACTCACGAGGACAAGGTTAAATATTACGGGGAGGAGTGTCGTTGGCAAGTAACAGATGCTTTTTCTAAAAATCCTTTACAAACCTGGAATGGACCTTTCTCGGAAAAAATGCGAACACTTCTAGATTATTTCGATATGCCCGCAGGATTAACCTTCGCTCGTGTTGTCGATACGTTAGATGAAGAAAATGGGGGACCTTTAAATTCCTATGCCATTTGGCCTGACTTACTAGAAGCAATCCAAAATATGTTCCAGAAGGAACACTTCCAGCTCAATAAAGGTGGATACTTTAAGCATATGAAAGCTGACCCTCAAAATTATATTCACAAGTGCAGCGAAGAACTATTGAACTGGTTTAAGCTCATGAAAAGCCACAACAAGTTGCTGTTTTTGGTGACCGGTTCAAATGTTGATTTTGCTTCTCACACTGCCTCTAACTCGTTAGGCAAAGATTGGCTGGAATTATTCGATATTGTGGTTTGTTTTGCTAAAAAACCTGGTTTTTTCACCTCCAATCGACCGTTTGTAGCTTTGAATGGATTTGAAGAAATCGGACCAGTCGAAGACCAGCAGTTAGTTCGTGGTTCTATTTATACCTATGGTAACTGGTCAGGACTTCACGAGTTTTTAAAGAAACATTCAAATTTAAAAGATCCAAAAATTGTCTATTTCGGGGATAATTTGGTTCAAGATGTTTATACTCCAAACGTACATACAGCATGCGATACTGTTGCTGTTTGTGAGGAATTGCAAGCAGAAGGAGCTTTTGGACATTTTCGTGGCCATAAAGATCAAAACTTTTTAGTTTCGTCAACTTGGGGTTCTTATTTTAGCCATAACAACCACGATAATCATACAATTTGGTTCGATATTATAACTAAGCACTCCAAAATATGCATTCCAAGTTTAGAATATGTGGCAGAGAAACCACTTGATTATGAATATGTACATATTAATAAACGATAGTTTTTGTAAATCTGTAAACATACTAATTAAGTATATTTGTTCATGTTTGTCATATTTAATAGTTATTATTACTATGTTTTAATTTAAAAAATTATATTTATCGTTGCCTCTTAGTTCAAAGTGAGAAAATTTTAAATAATCTATTTGTTTATTAAAAAATGTTTGATTAAATGTTTTTAAAATCAACCAGAGATATTTCTGTTATTCTAACTCCAATTTGTAAGATTACTAATAATAACCAGTCATTTGTTTATCCTAACAAACTTGGCCTGATCAGAATTTTGTTTTTGTAATCAAAGGTTACTATTGTGACAAACATTGACAAAAATTCCTCATTTGTTACTCCATACCACCTGAAAAATTTAGATCAACATTGAAGCATTTGATAAAACAATGATAATTTTACTTAATTTCAATATTTTCCATCAAATAATCTAAATTAATTGATTGGATTTCAGGGCTTAAATATCGGAACATCAGATAAACATTTAAAATTTATTTTTTACAAAATTGCATTAGCTGACATGTTTAACCACTTTCCGTGCAGCATCATCAAAATAAACAGCCATTTCAATAGGAAGATTGGATTTTTCTATTATACTTCTAGCTTTATCGACGTTGGTTCCTTCCAATCTTACGACTAACGGAATGTTGAGTTTCGTGGATTTAAAAGCATTTACAATTCCTTCGGCTATAATAGCACAGTTTACAATCCCACCGAAAACATTCACAAGCAAAGCTTTAACATTTTCATCAGCGGTTAATATTTGAAACGCCTTTTGTACTTGATTTTCGTTTACGCTTCCACCAAGATCCAAGAAATTGGCTGGTTCACCTCCATGCAGCTTAATGATGTCCATGGTTGCCATTGCCAATCCAGCACCATTCACCAAACAGCCAATATTACCAGTCATACCGATATAACTTAAATTATATTTAGCAGCTTCTACTTCTCGGGGATCATCTTCAGAATTATCTTCCAGAGAAAACACTTGACTTTGTCTGAATTTTGCATTATCATCAAAATTTAATTTGGCATCCACCGATATAACCTGCCCATCATCAGTTTCCACCAAGGGATTAATTTCGATTTGAGTGGCATCGACATTAAGAAATAATTTCCACAATTTTTTTATTTCTGCCACGGCTTTCTGTTTCAATTCCCCTTTAAACTCGAGAAATTCTGCCAACTCTTCAGTGTCCTTATCCGAAATACCTTCATATATATCAACAGGAAGTGTTTTTATTAAATGAGGAGTCTCTTTGGCAACATTTTCAATATCGACTCCTCCTGAAGGTGAAGCTATTATAACAGGCCCATTCCTTTGACGATCCATAAGAATGGAGAAGTATGTTTCACGTTGAATGTTAACACTATTTGCAATCATGACTTTTTTAACAGGAATCCCTTCTTTTGGGGTTTGTTTGGTTATCAGTTTATGACCCAGCATATTATCAACAATGGTTTGTATTTCATTTCGACTGAAAAATGTAATTTAAAAAATGCATATGAGCAAGTTTATAAGTTACTTTTTAGTGATGTGAACTCCACCCTTAAATCCATTATCAAAGTGACCCTTTCCTCTACCACCAGCAAGAATTTGAGCTTTAATTACATATTCGTTGGCATCTAAAAGTGATATATTAAATTTGGTACGAGTGAACAACGTAACTTACTAAATTGATCCAATTGATTATTTCCACTATCATCGATCATACAGAATTCTTGAATAGTAACCCCATTTTCTTTGAGAAGGTGTTTGCTCTGATATTCAAGAAGATTTAAGTGTCGTACTGAAGTCTAAATATAAAAATTTGTAAAATAAAATAGAATGCATTAAATGAACCATAAAGACCTTAATGTTATTTAAATTAGCAGGCACTTTATTTATAATTGCTCGTAGGAACATAATTATAGTTGTATATAATCTACTTTTAAAAATCAACAAAAAAAAAGTAAGGTTCAAGTTCTACTTTATTTGGTGACAGTTGACAGACTTTTAAAAGTTGGTAATTTTTATGTTTTGGTATTATAGGCAACTATCAATACACACACTCAGAGAAAAATATTGGTTTTCATTTGAAAAATTTTTTATTGTAACATTTTTGAAACTTAAATTATAACTTACAGTTTAGTAAACTCAACAATTCAAAAAGTCAACAAATTGGTAACTTTTAAATTAAAACAAATAGATTATGAAATTATTAATGATAATAGATATATTGTCAAGTTAGAAATCAAGCTGATTATTCTTGTTAATAATTTGTATAAGCTGCGATTATGCTGTTAATATACCATTTGAAACTGTCGTTCTCTTTCCTTGGTTCGTTTCTTTATTAATATTGTACACACCACCAGCAAAGCTAATAACGCAATGACTAAACCCAGCAATGTGTACATTGCATGTCTGTATCCTGACTCAGGAGAAACTACAATACAGGGATTACTTATTAAATTCCAAAATAATGTAAAATTACCGTATGTGTTTTGGAGTTCTTTGAAAATATTATTCGAGTTATCATTGGAATATTCTGAAATTGTTGGCAAGAGCTTATTCCAAAAATTAATCCTGCGGGTTCTACCAACCACTTCTCTTTTTATCTCGTCAAGTTCCATTCCAACATATTCTACGTAAGTATCCTGGGTGTTATATTTATTCCAAGATTTACCTTGATTATTAGGAGTTGGATTCCTAAAACAAAAAATTTGAAATTGCTTCCTTGTTTGGAACTTTCCTTACCCGTAAATAATGAAATTTTTCCACATTTGCTTTATATATTGGCTAAACCTTAATTCTCTATTATTAAATCGTCTTCTTGCTAACTGATTCAATAATAATGGACCAAAAACCAATAGCATGTCGACAGACAAACAGGAATCTAAAAAAATACTTCTCAATTTTTTAGGTTTTTTCAAACAATCAAAAAATTACTTAATTTATTGGTTGAATTCAATACAAAACCAGGGTTTTGTAGGTAGTAAACATAAATGGGCTGGGCATAAGCTGCCTTGAGTAAATACGAAATTTGAAGATAGTGAGAAGCCTCTATTTTGGCTTCAAAATCCAAATTTTTTAGCTCACTCAATAATATTTGCACGTTTTCATTGCTGGGCTCAACATATCTCCATTTAATAATATCGATCAGTGGATTCATATTTCCGGTGTTAAAATTATACTGATGTATGAGTTCGGGAATTTTTACAGTTTCTATATAATTTTCCAATTTATTATATCCTTGATTAGCAATATTTGCCCATTTCACTAAAAAAAATTAATTAGTTTTAAATATACAAGTAATTTAATGTAATATAATGCAGCAGAAGTAGAGCTCCAGATGCAAATGGAATGGATTTGTTATCCTAAGAAAGCTTTTAGTAGCTATAACCTCAACAGAGTTTTTTTTTGTTCAGAAAAGAAAAAACTGTTAATTCAACAAATTTTTTTCCTGAAAAATAAAAATTTGTTAAAAGCTTTATTGCTTAGTTGATTCAACAAATTTTTTTTTTACAAAAGAAAACTTTGTTATAACAGAATAAAAATTCTGCAAAAACACTTTCTCATCCAAAATTGCTATTAATTAAAAAAGGAATATCGGGCTGATTTTTTGGTGAACTAAAATATAGAAAACAAAAAGTAAGTCCAGTATTAGTCCTGAAGATCTAGTAAGTATGTTCTGCGAAACGTCGGCTTAATAAGTAATATTTGTTTGATTTGTATCAAATCAGTCCGATATTCTCTTTTAAATTAAGAATTTAATTTGTTGTAGCAGCAAAAAAACTTTGTTGAATAATTAATTAAAAAAAAAATTTTGTTGGAGAAAAAATGTATTTGATTTTTTCCAATTAGATTGATTTTTAGTTGATTTTTCTAGAAAAAAATTTGTTGTAGCAGTAAAAAAACTTATTAATTAGTTGATTCAACAATTTTATTTTTCTGAAGAAAAAAACTTTGTTATGGCAGCATAAAATTACTTATAGCAGCAAATAAACTTTGCTGATTAGTTGATTCAACAATTTGTTTTTGTTTTTGAGGGGAAAAAATAATAAATATGTCAGTTCTTTTCTTGTCTTTTAAACTTTTTCAAAAGGAAATTTTAAGGCAATCCGAGAGGAAATTTGGGAAATCTTTCAAAAATCCTGTAACAGGAAATCTAGTTTCCAAAAATATGTCTTGTGACTCACTGCCCCTCCAGTAATCATTAATCAACAAAAATTGGGCAAAAGTGATTAAAAATTGATGAAGTCTAGAAACATAGAAAATGGACCGACAGACAGACTTTCTTTCTTCTTTTCCAGACAGGCAAGTCTTTTGCCCTACTCTCTAAATTTCTAGCAAGCCACCACCCCTGTCACACTGGTCAGTTATAAGTTATATCAGTTTGCTTACCATATTCAGGACAGCTTATAGGTTTTGATAGCCCAGTTAGCATGGGTACTTGTAAAGATAACCCGCTTCTGAAAGACTTTTCTGGAGTTGTGGGTAAATATTGATGATTATAACTCAAAAACGAATCCACTACAGGTAGAAACTGACTCGTCGAATTGTTGATCTAAAATAAAATAAGTAACATTAAGCAGTGTTCCCCCATTTCATCCCCTCCATCCCCCAATTTTTTGCTTATTTTACAACTTACAAAAAAAGTAAGGGAAAAAGTAGTATACCCTACTCTTAAATGTTATCTGATACCTTTGAAAAGTTTTCGTAAGCTCTCAAAATATTTGGAGTACTTTTAGAGCGAAGACAGCGTATCTGTTTTGAAAAGGACTTTTCTGAACATCCTAAATTTTCTGCAATCGTTAACGATGCTGACTTCGCGTCGGTAGTCATGTGCCAAGGAGAAATGACAGATCCAGATGATAAAATAACTTTTTGGAAATAACCTGAAAAAAATTGTTACGACAATTTTTGTGTTATTGTTAGTTTCACCTGCAGTTCGAGGAGAAGTCATATGAATGGCGATACTGGCGGCGCCTGCGGAGTGTCCATATAATGTAACTTTATCGGGGTCTCCGCCAAAAAATCTGATGTTTTCGCGAACCCACACCAAAGCTAAATATTGATCCAAAATTCCCATGTTTCCTCTAACTTCTAGAGTTTCAAAGCAAAGAAATCCAAAAACGTTAAGTCTATAGTTAAGGCTAATTACAATAATTTCTTCCATTGCTAAATCCTGACCAGATATTGGATGTCGATTTCCTGTTGCAAAATCATCTCCGTCCAGAAATATAACTACAGGTAACGGATACCTTAGAGCAGTCTAAGGGGCAAAACTTTTAAGTAATATTTTTATGACAGAACAATAATCTTACTTCGGGTGTCCAAATATTGAGAAATAAGCAGTTTTCACTTTCGTTGATTTTTTCTTTTATCGGCAATTGGGGACAGGAGGGACCATAATCGGACGCGTAAAGTGTTCCATTCCATCCTTCGTGTCTTTGGGGTGGCGCAAAACGTAAATTACCTACTGGAGCAGCCGCATAAGGTACTCCCAAATAAGCATCCAATATTTTTCCCGAATCTTGATAAACTTTGACCTAGGGGGGATTTGCTTAGAACTTAAGATTTGAATTAACATAAAAAAAACTTACGCCGACCATTAATCCTTGAGCAATTTTAATTGTTGGTCTCTGATCTCTGGTTGAAACTTGACACATAACTGTGGTTATAATACTTAAATATAAACAACTGCACACCCACATAATATTAAATGTTTAAAAAAAAATTGCGGTTATTGGAAACATTTTAGACTTCGGTTTTGGAATCAGACGCATTAAATTCAAAATGTTTAACATTATTGATGTAAAATGCGACTAAATATACGGTGGTTAAATATATTTAGATCGGAGGTATATGTCCATATCGTGTTTCCGGTTAACTCTTTGTTTTTATATCCGGTTCGTGTGTAATAAAATTACCTTTATTTGCCAAATTGTATATCAACAAGTGGAAAGAATTTGCATATTATTTTTCAGTACTAGCTATGTAGTACAACAGTATGAGTACAAAACAAGTGAAAGGGGTGGAATTTTGAATTGTAAAACAAAAGAGAGTCAATATTTTTGGTGGGATTTTTAAACGAAAGTAATAATTTCTTTTAAATTATTTTTGCAATGAAGGAATTAATGAAGTAGGGTAGTAGAAACAATTTTGAAATCGTGTAACAGAAAGTTGCTTCTTTTCTTTAGAGTGCACACATACATATAAGAGTAAATTCAGGTTAATTCAACCATATATAGATGTAAAATGTGGTTATGTAATAATTCTTCAATTATCTGTGCCGGATTAAACCATAAAAGGCAAGGTTATAATAGAGAGACAAATTTAGTTTACGTTCCAATTCTAATCAGTACTTTTTATTTTTTTTTATTTTGAAGGTACATAAGTACACATGTTGATTATATATATCTTATTTACATTTTTAAATAAGTACAGTTTAAATTTTGGTTTACATTTTAAATATTTCGCATTGCAATTTTACTGGCACAGCAATTAAATTACATAAGTAATTAAATGCTATTTAAAAAAATGTCATCTGCCCACGGTTTTTGATTTTGCAGACTTTTTTTTATCAATTTTTTTGGCATCATTTGGGACGGCCATATTTTTGGGAAAAATAATCCCAAAGTTACGCAACCAGTACAGGAGCAGGAAAAATTTTTTTTCCAAATAGCTTCATCAGGATTTTGGTGATTGCACCGCTGCAACATCCATATAAGACAAATATAACACAATTATATTGGTTTAATGCCAAATGATTACAAGTATTGTAAGTGCTTAATTGCCAATAAACTTTTTATTGGACCTTAAATAATATATTTAAAAAAAGTTACAAAATTTCAATCAGTGAGAATGCAGTGAGTCACGGTTTATTATCTGAAGTAAGTAGTTCTAAAATCAAACAAAATTTATTATCGTCATATAAGGTAAAAGTACAGTCAAGCATACCAAATGTATTACTTAATATTTTATTAACGTGAGTATTCTTGAATGCAAATGAATCAACGTCTGAATTTCAAAAATTAATTTTTATGCAACCACAGCGGTAGTA
Organism: Cantharis nigra; assembly: GCA_958510845.1. NCBI lineage: Eukaryota > Metazoa > Arthropoda > Insecta > Coleoptera > Cantharidae > Cantharis > Cantharis nigra. The sequence goes on along the minus strand of OY294034.1, from coordinate 4,641,179 downwards.
TTACTTTTGCTTAATCACAATTTTATCCATTGACCTTAGATTTTGAAGGTCTTGGCCAATCTATTCTACTTTATAATATTTGAGTTCATAATGGTTTAGAATTTATAAATATTTATGAATACCTAACATTCAAATTTGTTTGCAATTTTTATAAACAAAAAGTTCATTTGGATAAAATATTTTTTTTTAATTAATACATTAACATAAATTACATCAAAACATCTTCTGGTTAATATACTGTTTATGTTTCACTTATAGAAGTAGTAATCCACGAGCTATTGTGTGCGGTTAAGACGTAGACTCCATACAAACGGCACGATTAAAGTTTCGTATCCTAAATCTTCAGAAATATATTCTTTAAATACAATTTATTACCGAGGTACTACTGAATGCCCCCCCCCCCAATCATTACCTTTTCCGACCTTAAGTGGGAATAAAGAACGTTCTGTTTTGAAAATGCGACACTCGTCGCCCTTCCCGTGCCAACCGCCACTAAAAAAATTGAAATAAAATAGTAAATCTTATTGTGGAATCAGCAAATATAATTATTAGTTTCATATTTATCATTTGTTTCAAGCACTAATCCAAAATGGATAAAAAGGCATCCTTACTCAAGGAAAAATTAGTCAAAATAAAGCAAAATAACCAAAGCTTTTCAATAGATAATTTTCAAGAAAAATCAGCAGAATTTTATAAAATTAAAAGATTTTTATGGCAAAAAGAACTTAAGCTGAGACGATGGAACATTTGGAAATTCTTAGGATGGCTACTTCGGGAACAGTATTTCATTGACAATTCAGCAAATTTTAAAAACTTCAGATATTTAGATATAAACTTTTTTTGAAATTTTGAAATTTTTTTTATTGCTAAAAATGACTGAATGAATAGAGCTCATATTTTAGATTTTTTTGCTGAAATATGTTGTTTATACAAAGTGAGAAACAGTAACTTTTTTACTCCAAAAAAAGTCCTGACGCCCGATAGCGGCATTTTAAAATTTCGAAATAAGTGTTCGAAGTACCTATAACATAAGAAAAATCACTGCCAATTCAATAATTTTGTAGCTTTTCAATTGATTTACTTTTCCTCTTTTTTGATATTTAAATACATAAAAATCTAAAAAATTTCCAAAAACACCAAAAATATTGAAATTTTTTGGAAAAATTTAAAATATTTTTTTTCTCAAAAAATCAACTTTTTCTAAAAATTTAATAAGTTTTGGGGGATTCTTACTTTATATGCCCTTCAAATTTCAATTTCGATTTATTTATACTTTCAAAGTTATCAATTTTTGAAATTTTATAAGTATGCAGCTGACTGAATCCATATCAAGGCATACAAACTGGCAGAGCTAATATTCCAGAATTCATTTTCATTGAAATGTAGAGACCCGCATTTTTCATTAACCGATTAACCCCAAAAGAGTCCTGACGGATTTTAAGGTTTCGAAATAAATAATATTATTCTCAAAAATTCAATTTATAATTTTGCAGCTTTTGGATTGATTTTTTCTGTTCTTACCTGGATTTTTGAAAACAGAAATCCAAAATATTTCGGAAGAACCCAAAAATACTGCAATATTCTGATAAAAATTAAAGTTGTTTTTCTCAGCCCAAGTAACAATTTTCCCTGATGAAATTAATATTTCTCTGCTAGAGCCCTGACTTATATCTGCCAGGTTCAGGTCTTTATAGCAGAGTCTCTTTTGACAGACCTCTTACAGATACCTAGCAGGTTTTTTATATTGGATTATTTGCAGGGCTCTGAAAAATTATCTGTGATAGATCCCTGTTATTTTAAATTCGATGTTTTAGGGGAATACTTACTTTTCTTATATGCTTTCCAAATTTAGAGGCAAATTTATAAAATCTGGAATTTTTTCGTAAAAATTCAATATTTTCGCTTTTTTGAATATTTTGAAATTTTTATATTTTTAAAAATCTAGTACGACGTCCCACGTAAGAAAAGAAAGTTTTCCCAAAAATACACCGAATTTTTGAAAATAACATTATTTATTTCGAAAACTTAAAATGCTGCTATCGGGCGTCAGAACTTTTTTTGGAGTATATAAAAACCTATTTCAAAGTAAACGAATTCCGCACCATGAACTCCACCCAGCCTGATGATTTGAAATGGAATTAGTTTAATGTTTCTCTTCCGTTATTTCTTACTGAGGTTAATTAGAAATTTAACTTACGAGCCGACTAGTATTTTGCTGGGATAGAAATACAATCTGCGTAATTGTGTGATGATCCAGACTTCGCAAATTCTTGTTTTCTGAGTTCTCCAGGAGTGTCCGAGTTTTCCAGGAGTAGAGCCACACAACATTCGAAAGGTTGCACTTGAAGATTTATGCTCATAGTCTGGAGGGGATTTTGCTGTGAGGTGATTTTTGATCTGCTAAACTATTTGGAAAGCATCACTTTATTGATTATTCTTCTCGTGCCTCTTGATTATTCCAGAACTTTGGAATTCTTGGTTGACTGTTTGGGAAAATCTGGTTTTGATCATCAGCTCTTCTGTTATTTTGTTTGATATAGCTTCACATTTCAAAAGCGGTTATCCATTTTTCGTCTGTAGCCTTGATTATCTGTTGCTATGGGAAAAATCAAGGCTAGAACCAATTGGAGTTTAGTGTTTGCTGTTATGGATCGATCTGTCCATATTCTATTGAGTTTCATCAAGGATGTTCTGGCTATGGCCAGTCGTTCACGTCGACCCATGCTGTCTCTCTTTGATCCTAGATATTGGAAGCTATTGGCTACTTCGAAATTTGCCACTCTTTGTATAGACCAAATAATCCGCTCTCGTATGTAATTCGTGTCATGATTGTCCCCATTTTCCCTTCTTCAAGGATTTCTGTATCACCTGCGTATCTCCAGTTGGTAAACCTTTTTCCCCGAGACACCTGTATCCCAGACATCCAAAACCCTTTTTGTCCTTATTTTAAGAAGTTTCTTCAAAGTCATTTGCCTTGTATAGTTCTTGGATCAATCTCATAAGGTGCACAGGTTTTCCCATTTCCCTCATTACTCTCCAGGGTTTGGTCTACTTACCTCATCAAAAACTATGCGTTAACGAAACATAGGAATACTCTTACTTTGAATTCTCTTGACTTCTCAATTATCTGTTCTCGTGTGCCCTTTCCCGGCCCAAAACCGTACTGCTGTTCAGCTATCCGGGGAAGAAGGAAGGTTTTTACTTTGCTGGCCAGTATATGCAGTAGTAGTCCATATACATCTGCATATTTTTCTCATTGCCTCTCACCTGAGAGTATAAATGTAGGCTTCATCTCTGGTGTAATTGGAGTTTTACCTAGAATTTGGAAAAGCAGCCAGCCAATTTATCTCCTCAGCATGATTAGGTATCATTCTGTGCCCTGCATGATTTGGGAAGAACTATTTTCCGTATTTGGGTAGTCTTTCTGAGATAAAGATCTGTTGTACAATCAGCACCGGATCTAGGAGGGATAAATCGGGTTGTCTGCCCCGGGCGGCAATACAAAGGGGCGCCAAATTCATGTTTTAAATTTTTTAAAATCTTTCAACTTCAATTCTTAAAAAAAAGTATGTATTATTGAATTACCACTGCAATTAAGACGCTCAAAATGTGTTAGAAAATTGTTTTTCAAAAATTTTTGAAAAAAAAAATTCAAAAATTTAAAATTTTTTTGTTAAATGGTGATTGGATCTCAATGCAAAATTGCGGTTTTTGTTTTGAAAGTATGTTATATGTGGACAGAAAATGTGAAAGTGTAGAATTTTGCAATCGAAGTGCTGATGAGACTATTTTTGGATAAATGGATTAAAGCAAGTGCTGCAGGTAAATTAAAACCTTGATGAATGAGCGCTTACTTTTAACATTTGCATTGTTTTTGGTTATCTTACTGTATAAAATTCACCTTGATGCAGTTGTAAGTAAGTAATTTTTGATTTTAAATATTGCAAACATGCGCAAAGAAGATAATAAAGTAAATTTTGAGTACGCAATGTGCAATGGAGGTGTTTGTTTACATTTGTTGCAATTATTTAAATAATTTTTAAATAATTTTGAAAACATGAAAAAAGTGGAAGGAGTACCTTAAAAAGTGGGGTTTAAAAATTAAGACAATCTATATCTATCTACACATCCGAACTCATGGACAGGAAAGTGCTATTATTAGGTATGGTACATGCCTTGTGAGACGCGTTTACTAGAGCTTTCTACATAATTTCCAAGTGCAATGTATTTATTTATTGTGTTCGCATTATCCTAGTGTATGTTTTACAAAAAGAAAACAAAGAACATTTTAATCGGTAAGTTTTGCGCTAATCGGCCGAAACTCAATAAAACCAAATTTGAATATTTGCTCAGTGAAAAAAACAAAGTGATCGCTCTTGCTTCTCACAAGTCAAAAAATAAAATCCAATCTGTCGGTAAATCTTTTTGGCTTACTCCTTATCATGTGCAGGTTAAATAAACAAAATTTTATTTCTGAAGGTTAAACATCCAAATATTAATTAATTTCAAAAATTAAAAACTTCACTTTTAAAACAAAAATATATTTTTTGTAAAACCGCAACCTAACCACTCGTTTCCGTTTATTTTTCTGATAAACTCAATTTTCCTTTATTATCAATATTTTATATACCCAGGTATTTTTTTATTTATATTATAAATATTACTTCTTATAAATTTTTAATCCAATAGTTGTTTATAAACAAAATAAACAAACAACAGAGAATTTGGTTAAAAATAATTTAAACTTCGTACCTCTTGCAATTTAAAGCTGCATCAAATTTTTCTTTATTTGTGTTAGTCGGAAATTTATTTTTAAGTTTTCGATTTTATTATTAACTTGCTAGGGGATTAACTTTTGTAGGAAATAATACCTACCTTCTAATCGTTTTCTCAAATGCGGTTAAAATTTTGTAAAAAGGATTAACTTTTGAATAAGTGAAAGCTTTTGCATTTTAATGTTTCTTCTCATAAAAAAATTTTGTCTGTCAGACAAAGAAGGTAAATCCCCCAGACGTCCGGATTTTAAATTTGGAGAAATTGGGTCAGTGAGGGTTATTTTATTAAATTTAGCTACGAATTTTTGTAAATAAAAATTACCGATTCGAACCCGGAACTTTCGGTTGATAATCAGACCACCGATGTGGTCAGGGGGTTTTCTCCAATACAAAATTGCGCTCTTTCATCCGCAGTGGGCAACATCAATTAATTCTACAAACAAAAAAATAATAACATTGTTAACCTTTCATGTGATGTGAAAACAATAATTTGTTTAATATTGCATTTTATCATGTACACAACTCGGATAGTTTTAATTAACGACTCATATTCAATATCAAGTGGCGAAATTAATATAAATAATTTTGTGACGTGCTTATTTTCATAACAATTATTATTACATTTAATTTAGTTTAAACAATAATTTAATCATATATTTGTAGTTTATTGTTAGCCGTTAAAGCTTTGTATTGCTTTCAAGTTGTAAACGAGTGAGTAAATTAAATGAACTATTAATTGGTGTGATTTATGTTTTTTAAATTACGTGAATTATTACGGTAATTATTATTTTTAGTATTTGATTCATAATTTTTCAATATTAACTAAGAAAACAAGTTGTACTTTGCGACTTTTAACCCGGTACCTGGCAAGGTGAGAAATAGTAAAAAAAAAATTTTTTTAACCCTGCCAGATGTAGGGTTAACTTAATAAAAATATCATAGTTGTCATTACTTTCGTAAAGGCTTTTCAATGCTTGCCCAATGTCATGGGGTAACTAGGTATATACAGGGTGTCCCGTGACCATGAAGAACCTTTGAAGTGGTGATAAAGGTCACTTTTCTAAGACAAAATTTCAAATAAAATTTTTGTCCAAGTCCAAACCCTTGAGGGGTACCTCCCTTTAAAGCAATTTTTTGAATTTCTGATTTCAAACGGCCATAGCTCCGATATTATTGATTTTTTAAGCTTAATGAATTAGAACTTTTTTAAAGATCAGTCGCTAATCTACAAATTAGCTTATAACCCTTTATCGTCTAGAATCAACGAATTTAGAGTTATAAATTAAATTAAGGGAAAAAATGTTTAAAAAAGGCAGGCTTTATTTTTTTTACTTCTCTTGCGAACCCCATATCTCTTAAACAAAACGTTTAAAAAATACTGATGGACCAAACCGGATAGGGAATTTAACGCGCTACAACTTTGGTCAAATAAATTTTTTTGGGAAACCAACCGTTTTCACAGAAATTCTGAAAATATTGAACACCGTGTAGGTAAAAATAAATAAATTTACAAAATTGCTAAAAATCTCAATTTGATTTAGGCATAGCATTTGTTTTAATGTCAAAACGTATTGTAGCGTTTGACGTTTAAACGACATTGTTATAATTAATTACTTTGTCAATTTATGATAATAATTTATGAGGGAGACCATTTTGAAAATTTATTAAAATAAATTTTGTAAATTTATTTCCTATTTACCTACACCTTGTTCATTACTTTCAGAATTTCTGAGAAAACGGTTGCTTTTCAAAAAAAAATTTATTTAACCAAAGTTGTAGCCCGTTAAATTCCCTATCCGATTTATGACGTTAGTTTTTTTCTAAGACGTTTCGTTTAAGAGATGCGGGGTTTGTAAGAAAAGTTAACAAAACAAAACCTGAATTTTTTATACATTTTTTCACTTAATTTAATTTATAACTCGAAATCCGTTGATTCTGGACAATAAAGGGTTATTACCTAATTTGTAGATAAGTGATTGGGGTTTATAAAAGTTCTAATCCATTAAGCCTAAAAAATCATTAATATCTGAGCTATGGCCGTTTGAAATCAGGATTTAAAAAACTTGCTTTAAAGAGAAGTACCCCTTGGGTACCCTTGGGTTTGGACTTGGGCAAAAATTTTATTTGAAAATTTGTCTTAGAAAAGTGCCCTTTATCATTACCTCGAAGGTTCTCCACGGTTACGGGGTCACTCTGTATGTAGGTTGTAAGCAACCATACAATTAAAGAACCTAGTAACGTAAGTTACTAACACTGCTTAATGTTTAAGAAATTTTCCGGTGTGAATTGAAGATATATAGTTTTTCAAGTGGGAATAACATAATATAGTTTTTCACTTTTTGTTTCTATTTGTCTTACAGTCATGTTTTAGATATCCTCTTCAACCACTTGGTATGTTTCTATCCCCGTCCTTATGCCATTATTCCATGATCTTCTTCCATGATGGTCTTTTTTGCCTGCTGGGGTGCTTCCTTTCCCAGATCCGTTTGGTCCGTTTATCCATCCTGCGATATCTATTATTCTATCTCAAACCCCCATTCTCCATCCATATTCTAGAGCTTCGTCTCAAGTAGTCCATGTCGCCCGCTTGAGCTATTATTACCTGATCATCGATCTCCGATGGGCAAACCCATGCCCTTGGCACTTCTTTTCCGTTAAACCAGTACTATCTCCAGATAAGCATTACAAATCAGTGGGGAAAGACTACGAGCTTTACTGTCCCGAATTATATCAATCAGCTGAAGTTTCATGCGCAGCTTCTTCAGTGCCTTCGATGGTCCTTTCCTAGGACCTCCTGCAGGTCTATAAAAGATAAATGAATTTCTTGTCCTACCAATATTTTTTAATTATTGGATCCCAAAGATATTATCCATGCAAGATTTACCTCGCGTGAAACCACTCTGCTCCTCACTGATCTTATTGTCCAGCTCTTCCGTTAGCAGGGCTGCTAAGATTTTATTGGAATGCTGAGGCCACGATAGTTGCTCGGGTCCTTTCTCGATCTTCTTTTGTAAATAGAAATTATATGGGATTCCTTCCAGTGTTTCGGTATTTTATTCTGTCTCAGAAAATTATTAAAATGTGTTAGCAGTCTAGATTTTGGCGTTGCGAAGTCCCGTGCATTGTTATTCCGACGTTATTAAACACCACGGATTTCTTCCTTGTAAGTTTGGTGTACAAACTTTACCTCGTTCGCAAATCTGAGACAACAGTTTATTTAGATCTGCAATTTATTTCGTTCTCGTATTCTGTTCTTTAGAAGGAAAATCCAGCACAAATGATTTCAATCCAGTGCTGTTTTTTGGAACCAATGTTTTTTGTTTTTTTGACAATTTTGTTAATTATTAAGATGATTAGTCATATGAATATGGGAAATGGGTGATACTAATGTGGTAGTTGGACCCAGGATGCTCAATGGTTGCTTGTGGGTGGGGAAGTCCTCGGTGTTGTAGTTGTCCGTGTCGTGACATCAATCGTAAAGTTTTTTCGTCAGCTTTTTGATGAATTCACTGACGTTTTCGATTTGGAATTCCTTGTAGATGAATCTGTTGGGGTCCAGACGGTTGGAGTGCGTGTTATTAACGGTAGCATGGCTAGAAGTGGACTGCGAGTAGTTCTGCCCACCAAAACGCACCATTTCCTCTATTTATGTCAAACACACGTACTGTCAACAGAATGAACTATTTACCGATGATATTTATGTGAAAAATCGTAACTTTAAAATAGATTATTTATAATAATCTCCGTAGATTGGATTGATATAAATATAGTTTATAATATTATCCAACAGTCTACTGTACAGCGTTTTGGGGACACCCTGTATATTACGAGTAGCCGTACCATATCAATTGTTTGACCTTTATTGTATCTGTGATATCTATGTCTACCTCGACTTGTTTTCTAATTTGGTTGTTTGTGATCCTATCTAACCTCGTCAAGCCGGTTACTCCATCTCGACTACTTTTTCTTGATTCTGTTCTAAATTGTTTTTCCTTTTAGACCTCTGCAATGGTACTCTACGGTCTGTTTCCAGATTATTGGATATAAACTTTGATAGCTGGAGAACTCGGGTTTTTTTGTTTTTATCTGTGGGTATGATATGTGAGATTTTGCTCTTCGAAGTGAAGTGTTTACCTTTTTTTAAATAAAGCAGGTTATTTAAATTAAGAAAATTCAAAATTTTAATCGTATGATTGATTGCAATAACTATGAATGAAAAGCAATATCGGTCACGATGTCACCCTTTCTGTCTAAAGTTTTAATGGCCCTCAGGAAGTAGACGTTGGATGTTGTCTTTCTCATAGATAGCTTTTTTGGATGTTGGTGGGACAATTGACATTACCAGCCAAGCATTTGGCTTTTAGCCCATAAACCGCACTAAACGGTGACTCTTGGATTTGGAACGCTTCATTCTTCCATCAAAACCATAAGCAAATAAGCCCGAACTACTATGAATAGAAGAAACTGCAGTTTCAGACTTGGGTTCAAATACCTCATTAGTCTTTTACTTTCTCTTGTTGGAAAAATCTTCAAAATTTGATTGAAGTTGGAAATTTTGGATGTGAGATTTTCAAAAAGATGTACGTGGTAGGGCAAAATAAATGTTTTTTAGTTTTTGGTTTAAAAAGCAAAATTGATGTAAATTTTATTTGGAGTGATTGAACGAAAATATACCTGAGTGTCATTAAAATTTCCAGTCATATTTTGAGCTGATAAGAATGTTAAAAGGAAAGTGTATGTAATTGTCGATAAGATATATATGTATATGTATTTATGCATCAAATAGGTATATTACAATAGTTATTTTTGTTCATGCTGTGATAAAGAAGGCGAGGTATTTTACTGGTTTTGTCTGAACACGTAAGACAGACGATCACAGAAGACCTTCGGGCTGACGAGTTGAAAAGTGCACATTTGCAGTCTGTCTTGCAGTCGAAGCGGTCACGGTTTTAGTTTTAACATAAACAAATTAGTTTTTGTAATAATTGGAATATAATTTTACAATTTCAGATAGTCAAAGGTGATTTACATTGGTCAATAGTAGTTTACTAACCGGCAATATGAGCGCGGAGCAGGGATATGCCGGGTTGGGTTCTCCGGTTGTCCGCGAACTCCACGAGTATATCGAAGTTGACGAAGAGGACGAGATGGTAGCTGCGGAACGCGATTTAGCCGAAGACGCGCAATGGAAAAAGATTCAGCAAAATACGTTTACGAGATGGGCTAACGAACATTTGAAAACTGTTCAAAAACACATAGGAAATCTGGAAACGGATTTAAGTGATGGATTACGATTAATCACCTTAATTGAAGTACTCTCGAACAAAAAACTGCCAAAACATACCAAGAGACCATCATTTCGATCTCAAAAACTCGAAAATGTTTCGGTGGCGCTTAAATTTTTACAAGATGATGAAGGAATAAGAATCGTTAATATAGGTGAGTTTTTTAATTTTTTAAACCTCACTATTATAAAATTATTCCATACCTGTCGTGTTTATGTGGTAACTTTTTTGATTAATTAAAAAAACTTCAAATACCGGAAACTCAAGGATTATTCAAATATGTGTAACATTTTGATTATTTTACCTGATTATATTAACTAAATGAATTAATTTTTATTGCTCTTTATCGAGATTATTAAACAACACGTGTGTAATTTGTATTGTTTTTGACATGCTACGGTAACTGGACCGGACCTACTTTACCAAACTCAAAACTAATTTCAAACTTTTTTATTTGCTTCCAACCGGTGTATCAATCTTTTAAATAAATACCCACTATGTTCAAATAAACTAACCAATTATTTCATGCATAATTTATATTTTCAACCTGTAAATTCTAAAATAATAATATACAGTGTGTTCGTCGTTTATTTGGCTAAATCGTTTTCGATTCTAAGGGGTCACCATTTTTTAAAATTTTTCATTCTCAAATGGTTTAGACAGTTTAGGAGATATCGAAAAAAAATATAAAATTGATGATAAATATATTTACAATATTGATTCCTAGATGATAGATTCGCTATTGCCCATATAGACAGACTATATGTACCCATATATCATATATTCTAAAATATATATACTAACTATAAGTAATTTTCAAAAGTTTCTGCCCTTATCTTCTGTTTATATTTAAATTGTTGATTTTAGATCGCTATTATGTACATACATGGAAGATTAGAATATGTTTACAAATATTTATTATGTAAAGGTAGATTTATCGAATTCGTCACGAAAATTTCGTTGAAAATGAGATTTTCTCAATATTAATTAAATAATCAAATGGGGGCAATTAAACCCCAATGAGGGTTTCAAAATTTTTCATATTTGTCTTTCCAGTATAATTTTTATAAATCACACCGTAAGTCATGTTAAATTCAATGGATGAGGTCATATTTTAATGAATTGTTATTAAGTTATGTCATCTTAAAGTTTACTCATTACAAACACCGTTATTACAAATTTTATGGTATACACCTATACAATTGATTCAGTGGCGTCACTACCTATAAGGGTCCACGACTTCAGAGGGCCCCCCAAAAACCCGTGTGCGTTACGGTCCTAAATTTCTAGTTACGCTAGTGATTTGTTTTATTTGCTTATCTAAAGGAAGCTGATAAACGTATTAACTTCCTTTTATATTGCAAACAAGCAATATATATTTTTACCGTGTTACAGCTTTCCGATAGCCATAAAATTTTATTGATTTACTACCAATTTTAGATTTTTATTTTTCTTAAAATAAAAGTAGTGATTTTCATTGACTAAATATCTCACCTTCAATAATTTTCATAAAATTTTAATAAGACATACCTATTTTTGTAACACAGTTCCCATACAAAACTTTCTGCAAAATCCTCTAGCTCATAATTTAGAAATTTTATTTTTTAGCCAATTTTTTTTAGAGATAAACTAAAAAATTGCAAGTTTGTACTTACAATTACAAATCTTTAAGTATAAATACAATCTACAGCTTATCTTGGAATCCAAATCACTGCAAATATATTTTAATTTTATCTATTAGGTCCCCAGTTGTCCCTAATTTCATTTAAAATCATTTTTTTAATTTTTATAGTAAAAGTAATCGAATGTTTTTGTCCTGCAATTAAAGAACCTAGTAAATACAAAGAATTTTTATATTTTTAAAGAAAAATTACAACGAAGTAGTAACCCTACTTACTAGGTTTTAAACAAGTTATTCTTATCATGTGCGATTTTTGAAGAAAAATGATGTAGTTAAGACTGTATTGCCAAAACAAAATTAAATGAAGTCGGTTAAAAATAGGCGAACAGATAGATCACGAAGGAAAATCAAAGAAAATGTTCAATTTAAAAAACTTTTCGAGCAAATATTAATGATTCTGGTATGGAACCAGACTGAAACCACTGGGGTAATTTGGTGTATAAGTGAAGGGATTAAATAAATAGTATTAGACTACGTAATTTCGAATACAATTTCCTACACAATTTTACGCAGAACAAAAGAACCGCAAGGCGGAGATACTCTTCGCAAAATTGGAGAGGAAATCGTATGCGACAGCCGTTATATCCTAATATGTCATCTTCATCAAGAAGACGGTCACGGCCTGGCGCTTGTGTGCGTCGACTGCTAAGCCGAAATCACCGGTTCGCTCCCGGCTGGAGTAAAAACTTTATTCTGACCGTCTTCCCCCGGCAGGCAGTGGCAAACCACCGAGGTATCTGTCTAGAGAACCCTTCTAAAGAAAAAGAAGTGGTCACTATGCTCTTACGTAGAGCGAAGGAATCTGAGAGAAGATGTAGAAGCCTACCATTAACACTGTAACATATATAATTTTATTTTAAATTAAATTTCGTTAATTATAACCGAATTTTACCTAAAAGCAGAAATTTATAGAGGCCTATTGATTTTAAGTTCTATTCTTTGGTTTGATCCTTCCTTCATTGGGACATTTTTATTTAATTTTTTAATTTTATTTTTGATTTTTTATATTTAAAACTTTTGTGAATCTGGGTTTATAAATCAAGTGTCTTTTTGATAAATCAAAAAGTAGTGTAAGTGGCATCAGTCACGTGATCTATCTTCTAGATAGATACTGCTTTTCTAGACATGCTGCTACTGTTTGTTGCCAAGGAAACTTTTGATGGAAGTATCTATCTGAAAGATAGATCCTGCAACTGTTGTCACTTGCATTTTTTGGTTTGTTTGTTTGGTTTAAGCTGTTTTGTCTAAACAGTTGCGTTTTTCTTTTTGTGCGTTGGGGAGGGGGAAATCCTCGTGGACACCATCCCAAGGGGTGGTAGTGTTGGACTCTTACCGACTGAAAACCCCTCCCTTATAGCTAACTGCAGGAGCGTGGTATCCGTCGTGAGACATTACTTCGCCGCTCCTGTAGATTTAACGCGTAGGAGATGTTCCATTTTGGTGCACTTCACCCTTTCGGGTCTTTGCTATTTTTTTCGTATTATGTTGCTCCCACACTCTCCGTGTTTTGATCTCGCCTCTCATCTTCTTCTTTTTCCTTAATTACTTGCCGTATGAAACTTCCGATGAGGTTCCACTCTTCCTCCGATCTAAGCATTTCTTGTACCATATTTGTACCAATTCTCACACTCGAAAAGCGTGTGGTGTGGAGTATCTACCATCTCACAGTACCGGCACGTTGGTGAGGTTCTTAGCTTCATTCTGTGTAAGAAGTTATTGAAGCATCCGTGGCCCGTTAAACACTGTGTAATATGGAAGTCAACCTCTCCATGCTTCCTCTCGATCCACGTTTTTACGTCCGGGATCAGGGTGTAGGTCCATCTTTCTTGTGCGTCATTGTTCCATCTCGCTTGCCATGTTTCGAGTGCCTCCTCGCTGACCTTTTGCTTATTGTCTGGGTTTCTGTAGCACTTGGCCCTAATCTGTGCCTGTAGATCTATGGGCATGAGTCCATAGACTCATTACACTTTAGAGTGTCAGGTGAGCAGAAGTTTAAGGAGTAATTATAATCTGTTTTACTTTATGTATTCCTAATACTTAAATGCAATAAAATTTGTAATTTCTTATTTGAAATATACACTTTCGAGTGTCAGGAGAGCAGAATTTTAAGGAGTCATTATAATCTCTTTTACTTTATGTATTCCTAATACTTATGTGCAATAAAATTTGTAATTTTTTGAATGAAATTTACACTTTCGAGTGCCAGGAGAGCAGAACATCAAGGAGTAATTATAATTTCTTTTACTTTATGTATTCCTAATACTTAAATGCAATAAAATTTGTAATTTCTTAAATAAAATTTACACTTTCGAGGGTCCGTAGAGCAGAAGTTGAAGGAGTAATTATAATTTCTTTTACTTTATGTATTCCTAATACTTAAATGCAATAAAATTTGTAATTTCTTAAATAAAATTTACACTTTCGAGGCTCCGTAGAGCAGAAGTTGAGGGAGTAATTATATTCTCTTTTACTTTATGTATTCCTAATACTTAAGTGCCATAAAATTTGTAATTTCTTAAATGAAATTTACACTTTCGAGTGTCAGGAGAGCAGAAAGTTAAGGAGTAATTATAGTCTCTTTTACTTTATGTATTCCTAATGCTTAAATCCAATAAAATTTGTAATTTCTTAAATGAAATTTACACTTTCGAGTGTCAGGAGAGCAGCACTTTAGAGAGTAATAATAATCTCTTTTACTTTATGTATTCCTAATACTTAAATGCAAAAATTATGTAATTTCTTAAATGAAATTTACACTTTCGAGTGTCAGGAGAGCAGAAAGTTACGGAGTAATTATAGTCTCTTTTACTTTATGTATTCCTAATGCTTAAATCCAATAAAATTTGTAATTTCTTAAATGAAATTTACCCTTTCGAGTGTCAGGAGAGCAGCACTTTAGAGAGTAATAATAATCTCTTTGACTTGTATGTATTCCTAATACTTAAATGCAATAAAATTTGTAATTTCTTAAATAAAATTTACACTTTCGAGGGTCCGTAGAGCAGAAGTTGAAGGAGTAATTATATTCTCTTTTACTTTATGTATTCCTAATACTTAAGTGCCATAAAATTTGTAATTTCTTAAATGAAATTTACACTTTCGAGTGTCAGGAGAGCAGAAGTTTAAGGAGTAATTATAATTTCTTTTACTTTATGTATTCCTAATACTTATGTGCAATAAAATTTGTAATTTTTTGAATGAAATTTACACTTTCGAGTGTCAGGAGAGCAGAAAGTTAAGGAGTAATTATAGTCTCTTTTACTTTATGTATTCCTAATGCTTAAATCCAATAAAATTTGTAATTTCTTAAATGAAATTTACACTTTCGAGTGTCAGGAGAGCAGCACTTTAGAGAGTAATAATAATCTCTTTTACTTGTATGTATTCCTAATACTTAAATGCAATAAAATTTAGAAATTCTTAAATGAAATTTACACTTTCGAGTGTCAGGAGAGCAGAACTTTAAAGAGTAATTATAATTTCTTTTACTTTATGTATTCCTAATACTTAAATGCAATAAAATTTGTAATTTCTTAAATAAAATTTACACTTTCGAGGGTCCGTAGAGCAGAAGTTGAAGGAGTAATTATATTCTCTTTTACTTTATGTATTCCTAATACTTAAGTGCCATAAAATTTGTAATTTCTTAAATGAAATTTACACTTTTGAGTGTCAGGAGAGCAGAAGTTTAAGGAGTAATTATAATTTCTTTTACTTTATGTATTCCTAATACTTATGTGCAATAAAATTTGTAATTTTTTGAATGAAATTTACACTTTCGAGTGTCAGGAGAGCAGAAAGTTAAGGAGTAATTATAGTCTCTTTTACTTTATGTATTCCTAATGCTTAAATCCAATAAAATTTGTAATTTCTTAAATGAAATTTACACTTTCGAGTGTCAGGAGAGCAGCACTTTAGAGAGTAATAATAATCTCTTTTACTTGTATGTATTCCTAATACTTAAATGCAATAAAATTTAGAAATTCTTAAATGAAATTTACACTTTCGAGTGTCAGGAGAGCAGAACTTTAAAGAGTAATTATATTCTCTTTTACTTTATGTATTCCTAATACTTAAATGCAATAAAATTTGTAATTTCTTATATGAAATTTACACTTTCGAGTGCAGTGCGGTTTTACGTTGGACTCTTGCTATTTCATTACGGTAGGCCTGGACTTGCATAGCCTTGTATACACTGGTACCCCGTACAAAATCACCGAGTGTACCACCGCTCCCAGCAGTCTCCTTTTGCTGCACTTGGGTCCTTTTAAATTAGGCATCAGTTTTGACAACGCCGTTAAACGGTTGTGTTTAAACAGCCGCAACCGAACGTCCTAGACTGTTTATCTCGGTATGATCTAGCAGAGGGAGAGGTGACAGTTTTCTGAGCTTAATTGGTTTTATAAAACTACAATTTGAAAAATGGTCAAATTCAGTTGAAATACGAAGAGTTGAGAGGGCGGTACAAGCCTCTCAAATTTTGCTTCAACATATTTGAAAGTTCCAACTGACTCGATAATTGGATCGTTCACGTCCGCAGAGTGAATTCAGTAATTTCGATTTCGATGAAGCATATTTTCACTTAAATGGAGCTAGCATATCTGCTAGCCTAAAACCCCACATTATACAAGAACCATCTGATACTTGAGAAAATTTCTGAAAATCAAATTAATAAAACTTTCCAGCAAAAAATACAGAATCACAGTTTTAATCGCCTGTTTTTACCATAAGAAAAAATCAGTAAGCAAAAAATCAGGTTGTGGACCTCAATAGTATTTAAGGCAAAAATATAAAGCTTTTGGACATGTCACACAATGAGGTTGCTCATTTTTTGGCTCAATATAATATTTTTTCCTTGTATTCTATGATGATGAATGATAAAGAAAAATGCTTATTAGCAATTTACATCAATTCATCAGGATCAGGGCCAACGTGTTTTCTTCAACCAGAAATGCGAATGAATTATTTTAGGCGTAGGTGGCATATTGAACATTTTCATTCGACAAACACACATGAATAAACTCTCAATAGGAAGTCCCACCAAAGTGGCATTTTTCAGTAGGTTTTGAAAAACAAATGAAGGAGATACTCTTTCCTTTCTCTACTCAGCCATTGCTAAAATATGAAAAAATTTAAAGAAAATTTTAAAAAAATGAATTTTCAAAACAGTTTGAAAACTACTTTTTATAAAAAAAAATACTTTTTAAAAATAAAAAAATAAAAAATTACAAAAATGAGTTTATTAATTTTTAATAAACAATTTCAAAACGATTATTATGATTTCGAAATTTCAAGTGAGTTTAAGCCTTATGATTTGTGAATTAATCAACCTATTAGGATACATTTAATTTTATATCGGAGATAACCTCACATTAAATGACTTGGGGTCAAATTTGTGAATGGGGTGATTACTCTGATACCTACACAGTAAAAATTTATATTTCGTCACACAGTTCTGGAGTAAAACAAACTTCTATTATTTATTTATATTGGTATAGCCAAAAATTTGACTAATAAATTTTTCAAACGACTCATCATTGCAAATAAAAAACTTTGTTTTTAGTCACAGTAAATTTATATAAAACAATAAAAGTAGTGTTTTTGGCAAAATTACGTCATAACCGTAACAATTATGTATTATTAGCACCTAAATTTGACATCCTTTTTAATTTAAATTATATGTATTTTCTTTTCTGCATCTCATGTTTGAATGAAATTTTTCCATAAGCCATTCAAGCGTTGTCCAAAAAACTGCTTAATTTTTATAATATAGAACATAAATAAGCTCTTGTCTAAATTCAATGCACTTATTATTTCTGTTGATAAAACTTATTTATAAATAAACAATCATTCTATTTGACTCGTTATAATTTAATTACGCTTAATTACAAAATATAATAATTTACTATTTATAGAAAAATTTATATGTATAATTCGTTACTCACTCTACAGTCCATTCCATACTCTATAGTGTGATTTAAAGCTAAATTGTACTTTTTCCCAAAACAAAAATGATACCAACTGTATCATGTTAATTAATTGTTATATTTCTGGAGATTGCCAATTTAGTTTTTTCATCAAAATTTAAAAACAAATTTCCGGTTTTATCGTAGCGCTGGAATTTTCGATTTGGGCACAACCGGTTTTGTTTCTCAAGAGGTTACAGAATCGAACTGCACTAATGAAATGAAAATTATCAATTTTCATAAATTTTTTAATTCTTTAACCTCGAAAACAATGCTGTAAAGTTACACTTTTGTACTTATTTCACTGTCAGTTTCATGACCTTGACCCAGTTCTATTTGCAAATACCTACCCACACAGGTAATTAACTTGTTTAATGTTTTCGCGAAAAATAAGCTTCTTACACGTTTGGGAGGGCAAAATTAATTAGAATTTAAAAATGGCGGAAAGTCTTTTCTCATAATCCTAAAGGAAATACGCGTCGGAAGACCCGTTATCAAAGAGATGTTCCATCGGCCTACTGAGGTGCAGCCTTTGTTATATTTTTTGTTTTCAAAAAATACATAGATCCTTAAAAAATTATCGCTTTATTGGAAACTTGGTGGTTTATCAAAATAGACAATCTTAATTTAACTAATATAAATTTAACTTTTTGTGTGTATTTTTGTATTTTCTTTTTATTTTTGTGAACTTATTTTTACCACAAGTTGCATCTGACTATTGAGTGGTAAGGACCAAACATGAAACATGTTTTAGTTTAAAGGTAAATTGTCTATTTTTATGATATGTTCCAATTTGACTAACAATAACGAAGGTCGTACATTTTTGCCGAACCCGTGTAATGGATGAGCAATGACCAATGAGTAACGTTTACAAAAATCTGTTTTTTATTAATTAGTATTGGGTGTTTCATGTTAATTTCGTGTTTCCAAGAATATTCTTACGTAATCGAATCGTCGAGATGTTCTCGTTTGACCTGTATCCGTCTGCGACTGCATTTCTTGACTGTAACTGGTTCACTATATATGGAAATAAACGACCAGTCCACATTGTCTTCGTGTTCTTTTTTATGATTTCGCCTTGGGGATTCTATTATTTTATTTAGGCAAAAAATATCTTTTCCACTGGGTGATGGCCTACAAGTAATTGCATATAGTGACTAAACGTCCTTTAACCCTCCAGTCCACGGGTGAGCCTCAGGTTTCACTTATATGGTATAATATATTATATGGTTCACTGGAGGGTTAAGACGGTTTTGCTAATTTTATTTTGCATTTTTAATTATAAATAACAAAATCAAACCTCTCTTAATGACCCCCCAGGCCCCCAATTTAGCCAATCATGTCGCGTGTAGTGAGTATTACAATAATTATTTGAGATTATGTAAAACAGGCACGTGCTTTTACATATTATGTGTAATAAATTAAAATGTTGTAATTTGATTTACAGAGTACTTATTCTTTTTAAATTTAGAACTAAATTGCAAAAAAAAATTATTTTCTAACCTGAAGGTAAAATTCTATTTTTAATTTTACCGTTTTTCAAGTTGGCTCGTTTTTACAAAAGCATACTTTACCTGTAATTGAATTTATATTTTTTTATTTATTTATTTTTTGTCAACTCTCTGTTTTTCATCTCACGTGATGGAAGCCGTTTTCAAAAAATTAAGGTGGTACTATTTAATAAGTTAGCAGCAAACAACATACGAAACTAAAATAATCTTGTCGGACTTACGATTAAATTTTGGGAGATGTCAAGCGTGGACTCCAGTCATCATCCATCCAACTTTTTAAACGGACCCCGAATAAAACTAATTGGGGATCCCTGCTTTAGACCATGTTTTCTTAACTTTTTTCACGTTTTGAAAGGTTGCTTTAAATTAGCAATTTTGGAGGATTGGCCACCACAAATTATCAAAAGCACCTAAGATGTCATAAAAAATTACGACAGCAAACGTCGTTGTGGGTTTGCCTCTTAGTCCAGTACCACGTCGAAAAAGGGGGTCTAGCTTGCAAATTTCTGTGGCAAAAGATTGAAAACTGATTCCTATGTAATGTTGGTCATAGAATCCGAATTTGAGGTTTGCGAATAAAATTTCCTTGTGCCAGAGCCACCATATTGAAAAAACGTTGCAAAATCACGTTTTTTTGCAAAAAAACTCAAAATTTTGGGCAACTTATTGATTTTTCGAACATATGAATAAAATGAATCAAAAAGTAGGCAAAATTCCCTACAAAACGACTTTTTGGTTGATTTCCTAGGACGAAAATTAAAGCCGCAGGCGCCGTTCGCGTTTTTACTGGTTTTTCGAAAAATTCAAATTTTATTATTTCTTGAGTGAAATAAAGGTTTCCATGACGACGGCAACAGGTAAAAATACCTCTGGTCAGCATGGAGTTTGAATTTTTTCAAATTTTCAAAAAAAACGCGAATAGAGCCCGCGGCACTAATTTTGGGAACGGTACGATTCGCCCCGGCACGATTCGCCGCAGCACGATTCGCCGCGGTACGATTCGCTGAGAGTTTTTATTTTTATCTGTTCAGTAACCCCATCTCTAGATAATCTTTGATAGATTTTTAACCCATAAAAATTAATTAAGTAAATTAAACAAATTAAATAAATTTTTCAAAAATTAGAAAAACCAACAGTAGTTCTTTATATTTTCGTTTGTTTTCAAATTTTGAATTTTATTTAGATTAAGCCTAGAACATTTCGAAATTGTGGGCCAAACCACGAAGGTATTCTAATATATCCCGATTCTCAAAATTATTGACTAATGTCAAGATTTTTTGATCTGCAAGGATAAACTTTTTATGTATTTTGCAGTATGGTTCCCGGCAAGCCGGCAACTAGGCTTTCATAAAACACGTCTCTATTTTTTTGAATTTTTTTTAATTCGTTTATGAAACGCCAAAAATTATTTTCTTCTTGTTTAATTCCGAAGATTATTGATATATGGCGCTAGAACGGCGGCGAATCGTGCGCGGCGAGTTGTACCCAACCCTTAATTTTCGTCCTAGGAAATGAACCAAAAAGTCATTTTGCAGGAAATTTTATCTACTTTTTGATTCATTTGATTCATTTTTTCGAAAAATCAATAGTGCCCATTGTTTTGCAAAAACATGAGATTTCGTGTGTTTTTGCAAAAAAATCAAAAAATCAAAAGGTTGTCCAAAATTTTGAGTTTTTTTGCAAAAAAGCGTGATTTGGCAACGTTTTTTCAATATGGCGGCTTTGACACAAGGAAATTTTGTTCGCAAACCTCAAATTCGGATTCTACGACCAAAATTACATAGGTTTTCAATCCTTTGCCACAGAAATTTGTCAGGTAAAACTACCTGGTTACTGGACTATCTGAATATCTATTCCATATCAAAATCCCAAAAGTGAAGCTGTGCCGCCTGAGAGAATGGAACAGAGATTAACTACTGATCATCCTTACTTCTATAAGCCTATCAAGAATCTTTCCGAATACAAAAAGAAACGTGATTGGCCTATAATTTTTTACGCTTCCTTTATTCATCTGTGGATTCAAGGAGAACTCCGAAGACTTCTTGGTGCGATTTCTGTCTTGTTGAATCTTGTTGATCTTGCGATCTTGTTGAATGAGAATTTGGCAACCAAAGTCCAATCATATACTTTGATGATCCACTAATGAGTCGGTACTAAGATCGTTGTACGGAAGGAGCTTCTTCATAATGAAACTGAGAGTCTGTGCTAGCTTTCAAGTATCTAGGCAAGCTCTCTCTTGCGCTGGCTTCCGCAATTTGAGCAAAAAGTGGTTCCTTATGGTTACCATTTTAACATAGGTGGTCTGTCGTTGGTCTTCAAACCTGTTTCTGTACAGTGCGTTGTTGTGTTTATGATATCTCACTAGCGCTTTTTTTTCTTAGATTTATCTGTCCTATCCGAGCATCGCCGGAGTGGTTAACCTGGTCGATGCAGGTTCGACTTCGGTTGTCCAAGATTCGAGTATTTCTTCCAGTTCCTTCTTCGTAAGGTCCTGATTTTAGTTGCTTTCTCACTGAACTCGTAGATTATGATCTTCTGGTCAATGATGATCACTCGGTTTGAGACTTCCGAATTCATTGTGGATTCAATGAGGTCCAGGGTGCGCAGTGTCAAATTTATGGTTTCGACTGGTTTCGAACGTGAATCTGACATGAAGGGGTTGAAGTCACCTTTTGGACCTTACCCCGAACACGTTGAAATATTTAAATTTTACTTCCTACGAAAAAGAAATAAAAATATAAGTTACTCTTAAAAGAACTCAGACACTCCTAAATTGTACATTTTGAAACCGTTTTTGTCATATAAAAATCGTTTTTACTGCAAAACTTTTCAGATATTTTTTGTTGAAAATTTCATTCCCTTCTTATTGTTTATATACATTTTTCTATTTTGTCGCTCCGTTTCTGAGTTACAGCGGCTTAAAGAAGACTGTAAAACAAAAAACATATTGTCAGCTGTATCTCAGAAACGGTGCGTCAAAATAGAAAAATGTATAGAAATAAAAATGTAGAGAATGAAATTTACAAGAAAAACTTCCTATTCATCGTTTTATTTCGTTGCACCGGTTTTGAGATATATGTAGGTGACAATATTTTTTGTATTTTACAATCTTGTTTAAGTTGTTGTCAGTCAGAAACGGTGCGATAAAATGGAAAAATGTATAGGTACAAAATTGAAGGCAATGAAATTTGCAACAAAAAAGGTCTAAAAAGTTTTGCTGTAATATCGATTTTTATATGACAAAAATCGACTTGTACAGTTTACATTGCTAACATAGGAGTCTGAGTCCGAGAAATTTTTATAAACTGAAATAGGTATTCTAATAATTCTACTATAATTAAATTACTTTATTGCACCTGTTGAAATAATTTTAAGCTGCTATAGGTATAAAGACCTTCAATTTTTTTGTAGAAAAATTAGTTAATATTCTGATACGGTCAAACTTCACTAATTCGAATTTTTCCCTGGTCTGGTTTTTTGAGTTTGAAAAATAAATGTTTTAATTTTTTTTTTTTTATTGGTATTACTGAAATTACAATTTATGATAAATTTGCAAAAATGTATACTACGATATGTAATGGGTAATGGTTGAATTAGATCGATAATCCTAGGTGTATACAAAAATAATGTTACACCTACTGGTACCATAATTTTTAATTGCTTAATTGTCATTATAGAGTTTAACCTTGTAAAACAATGCACATGTTTTGCAATTGTTTATTTTTTCTAAAACAAACTAATTTTTATCGAAACCATTCATATTTTCAAATATCGTCACTCAACAATACATGTTATGGTGTTAGTACATAATACATAATAATATGATCAAGATAAATGAGCAAAACTGCACGTAGACCATGATTTGATTATTCAAATTATTAAAAAATGTTATTGAAACTTGAAACAAAACTCGAACTATATCGATGTTTTAAAGAATTTAACCATTTGACCCTGCATGTGCCTGTGGTATAAAAATCAAGTTAAGAAAATAATTTCTGTCGCTTAACCCAATTGCATACGAGAAAGTTGTTATCAAAACGTGACAACATCCAATTGTACACATTTTATAGCCTTTTATTATTATCTTTATATTATATTTTATTATAGTAATGCAACGGTTGGTATTAATGTTTCTTTTATTGTTCGGGGTTACCAACCTCTTCGGGTTTATAAAAACATCCCCTATTTTTGTGCTGGTTCGAAAGAAAATTCCAGTAAAAAATGTTTAAAATAAAAATTAGCTAAGTGTTAATTTGCAATAGGCGATGATGTCATTTGCAGAATCTAAAACTGGTTTTTAAATAATTTTAATTTATGAATAATATTTTTAAGATGAATATTTACGGTGCAGTTCATCTTCAAGTACATATGCATTGTTTTATTTTTTATTTTTCAATTATAAAATAACAATGATATTTTAACAAGTTTTTCGTAAATTGAAAATGTTGTTTTAAATTAATAACGGCCTTTTGGAAAGTATTACAAGGACGATAACGTCAGCCAATCCGCGGTTAAAAATAACCATATACAGAATTAATGCTAAGTATCAAGGTAGAAAGTACCTGAAAAATTAAACAAAGTTGGCTTAAAGGAATAAATTTTCCGACCAGTCGACTAGTAAGGGATTTTTCCAAAACTCCAGTGTTGCTCCAATCAGCGGCTTTTGAACCGTATATTTTTCTGTGCATTTTGATGCAAATTTATACTAGACTAGAAAGCCCCAAAAGTTAATTTAGTTTCCCGGTACTGGGGGATTCCCCGTTTTTATATATTTTCAAAGTAACGCAAGAACTTTTTTCCTCGCGAAATTTGAAAAATTATAAATTCCCTATCTTCCCCAAGTATTCTAAAAGAGTGGAAATTCTGGGATATGTACTGGAGGATGTTCCACAACCCCCAAACCCCCCGGTTTAAAATTTTTGCTTTATATTTTCATATTATTTTTATAATTAACTTTCAAAGTTACACAGAAAATTGCTACTAAACTCCATGAGTATAAATATGCTTTCCAAGTTTTAATTCAAATTTCCCGGTTAGTCCTAATCTTAGTTAGTTTAATATATTTCTCGGTTGGTAAAATTGTAAACCGGAGGTTTGGTGGGTGTGGAACACCCTCCAGTACATATTGCAGGATTTTCACTCTTTTAGAATACTTGGAGAAGATAATGAAACTTATAATTTTACAAATTTCGCCAGGAAAATCCGAGAAATTTGAATTTTCAAGCTAAAGTGAGGGAAATCAGAGTGTTTTCTTGCACCAAAATGTGACACGCTGTAGCAGGAGCAGCACCAGCGTTCTGAGATTTTATATATTAGGATTTCCTTTTACGATAATTTAAGTTTTCTATGGATTTCCTGGATTTCTATGAATTTTCTCAGATTTCTCTTCACTTGTAAACCACATTTTCTTCAGTATTACTACGTCATGAATTATTAATAATTGTGAGATTATTTGTAATTAGATTAGATTTTCCATAATTATACGAAATTATTTATGATTATTTGTGATTACTTGGGATTTTTGACCCTGCACCAAAAATAGTTTTGAAATCAGGGGTAAATAATTGAGGGGACCAGACATCCCGTTTTCAACGGAGTTGTTTCTTTTTTAATTCTTATAAAACTTTAATTATCCTGTTTTTTCGATTTTATAAATTTTTCAAATGTAATAAATGCAAAATTTGAATTTTTGAATTGAATGAAAATTTCTGCAGTGGCGGCTGATACGGGGAGGGCGATGGGATACTGCCACGCTTACAAGACAGGATATTAAATCAATCCATATTAAATACATTATTATCAACTTGAAATAATATATTTTATACTCTCCTGGCAGGATATGTTCATTCAAAAGATACTGAAAAGTTATTCCTTAACTTCCAACCTCCGGTCTCACAGACCGAAAGTTTCACTCTTTCAGAACAAATACATCTATCTGTCGCGGCAGTACACATCAGGGTCTGCAGTAAAAAAGTGAAAAGAAAAATGCAAGTTAAAAAATTAACTCCCCCTTCCCCCGTTTTTCCAAATGTTTTCTGTAGTTTTTTTTGCAAATCTGCAAATTTACAAGAAAAATCTATTTGATTGATTATCCTTGTTATTGGGAAATAAATGTCGCGAAAATGCTGTTTTTTTTTATTATAACAACGGGAAACATGAATATATTTTTATAATGACCAGGGAGGTTGGGAATCCCTTT
This sequence comes from Cantharis nigra, assembly GCA_958510845.1. Classification (NCBI taxonomy): domain Eukaryota; kingdom Metazoa; phylum Arthropoda; class Insecta; order Coleoptera; family Cantharidae; genus Cantharis; species Cantharis nigra. The sequence goes on along the minus strand of OY294034.1, from coordinate 4,615,762 downwards.
AATTCATATTTTATTTATTCATAATTTACTAAAAGCCCCTACCGAAAACAGCTTCAATTTATTTGATACTTAAAAAAAAGTTTGGAAATGTCGAGTGTTTTCTTTTCTGTTTTTTCAAAATCTGATATGCTCGATCATTTATCTATGATTTATCGGAAACAGCCGGAGGTTTCATATTATATAGCACAAATAAAATTGTGATGAATATAAATAGGAAAAATTGTTGAGAAAGCGGTCAATAAAACAAATAAAATTGTCCGACGTTTCGAGATTTATTAATATCCCATTATCAAGGCTACCAAAACAAAAAATTCAAATTAAAAATATCTACAAATTGAAAAAGAAAATACAAAAAAAAGAAAATACAAATAAAACAATGAAAGAAAGAAAATATTGAAAAAACTTTAAAAGGAAGACTAGCCTAAAAGGAAAAAAATGGAGGTTAGAAAGCAACCATTTTCCAGGACTTATCCGTCCTTCAACAACCTCCAAACAAAAGACCACGTGGCGCCTTCTTTTTCAATAATATGTATAATAAACTACCAGAATATTTTTAATTTTTAATTTGAATTTTTTGTTTTTTGGTAGCCTTGATAATGGGATATTAATAAATCTCGAAACGTCGGACAATTCTATTTGTTTTATTGACCGCTTTCTCAACAATTTTTCCAATTTATATAGCACAAAAATTTATTAATGAATAATTTGAAAATTTGGTCGAAAAGTAAGTATTTTCCGCGATCTTAGTTGTCTTGGCAAAAATGCGGAAAATTAAGAAAATTTGGAAAAAAGTAGAAAAACCCGAAAATCGCCTATGGGTGAATCTAGTAGATTACAATTATGGGGCTACCCAAAAGATGCCACGATGCCAAGAATTTTCTTAAGATGGAATTTTTAAAAAAATTTGTTTATTGTAGGATCTTAAGTGTTAAACAAGAATTCCATCATAAATTATTGGCTGCTGTTATTATTGTAATTATCACCTAACATAATGCAATAAGAAGCGGTGTGAAATACAAATAATTGATTATAATTTACATAACAAAAAATGGCAGATGCTAAAGCTGTTTATTCGTACTTATCTGTTCTTACTGTAAACGTAAATGGAATAACAAACGGCAATTTTTTTCTTTAATTATTAAAATTAATTCAATTTTGTAAATCTCGATATTTTCAAAAAAGTTGAACATAGCAAAATATAAATCATAAGTTTTTGATTGATTGCAGTAGTACAGGAAATCGAATTATGGCTCTAACGGTCTTGAAATCAAATCTAGTTCTAGGTAGATTTATTCTGTATAATGTAGATTCCATCCAGTTAATTACCTTTACTTAAACTAAATATAGCTTTCATCTCAAGACGGTATCATAAATGAGTTAAACCAAATGAGGAACTGCTATTTACTGAACAGCCAAGTATACAAACATGAGCATATCGCACTGCCAGTTAGAGACTAGTAACTCGAAAAACTTGTTTTTTTCAAGATTACACTGAAGTTTGCTTTATTATAAAATCAGAGATTTTACTAAAAGAGTTATTACAGTATCTCCAGTTTATTTATATTATTTCTAGAAGGAGGCAAAAAGAGGATGCTCCATCTTGCCCAAAAATTTGCAAAATATTTTTGGTTTGGGAAAAAAATTAATTCTTTTTTTTTCTTTTCAGACTCGTCACATATAGTTGATTGTAAATTAAAATTAATATTAGGATTAATATGGACCCTAATTTTACATTATTCAATATCTTTGCCTATGTGGGAGGGTGAAGATGAAGTTAGTAACGGACATGGGCCGACCCCAAAACAAAGGTTTCTAAATTTCATTTTAAAATTCCATTTTTAAAACGCCCGAATGTTTCAGACTTTTAAATTGGATACAAAACAAAGTGCCAGACTTGCCTATTACGAATTTCACTAACGATTGGTCAAGTGGTAAAGCCGTCGGTGCTTTAGTTGACGCCGTAGCTCCAGGACTGTGCCCAGATTGGCCTGTAAATTTTGCACCCAATATTGTATAATTCAGCAATTACCCCGTTTTTTATTTTTAAGGATTGGGATTCAAAAGATTCGATTCAAAACGCATCAGAAGCCATGGGATTAGCTGACGATTGGCTAAATATTCCACAACTTATTAAGCCTGAAGAAATGGTTAACCCTAAAATTGACGAACAGTCTATGATGACTTACTTGTCGCAATATCCTAACGCTAAAATTAAACAAGGTGCTCCACTGAGACCCAGAACCAACCCCAACAGGTAATTTGATTTTTTTTGCCCAAAATCGTCAAAACAAAACTTCACCTCTTAGACCACAAAATTGCAGAATAAAAATTTATTAATTTATTTCTTTTTTGTATCAGTATTCCCCCACCTCGGTAAGTCAAAAATGTTTTAAATCTAAATCTACAATAACAATTAATTGGTTTTCCCCTATTTTGACTAACCAATAGTGTGTGTTACATGTGACAAATTGTTGTTGATATTTTTGTGAATTTCACTTTAAATTGTTTCACAAAACTGCGCTTCTTTGGCTTTTAAGTTTTAGATTGCCGTTATCACACTCATATTGTGAAATATAGAGGCACATGCTTTAATGATTCACTGTTTTTTTTTTAAATATCATAATCAGTCGGCCAAAACATTTTTGTATTTATTTTGACGGAATATTTTAGAGTAAGAGTTTATGGTCCAGGAATAGAGCCCGTAGGACCCGTGGTTGGCGCTCCTGCTAATTTTACTGTTGAAACCTTTTCGGCTGGTAAAGGCCAAGTAGATGTTTCCGTAGAAAATCCAAAAGGTCAAAGTGAGCCTGTAGATATTAAATTTAACAACGACAGAAACTTAACGTACTCTGTTGCTTATACTCCAAAACATGAAGGGGTCCACAAGGTTACAGTAAAATTTTGTGGAAGAGAGGTTCCAAAGAGTCCGTATGGTGTTACTGTTGAAGGACATGCGGGAGATCCAACTAAAGTAACTGCATCAGGTCCCGGTTTACAACCTGATGGTGTTAGTATTAATAGATCCACTTACTTCGATATTTTAACTAAAGGTAATTTAAGAAATAATTGTATTTCGATATTTCTAATCAACATGCATTAGATGCCGGTAGGGGAGTTCCCGAAGTTATAATATTAGATCCATCGGGTAACAAAAATACTGTTCCTGTAAAAGTACGCCAAACTAACCCAGATTTGTGGAGATGCGAGTATGTTTCTCCGACAGTTGGTTTACATTCCGTTAATATTTTCTTCGCTGGACAATCCATTCCAAACAGTCCATACGGAGTACGAGTCTCACCAGGTAACTTTAAATTAAAAATAAAATATTTTTTTAATTTATTTAATCAAAATCATACAATTTTAGTTTCGGATGCTAAGAAGGTTAGAGCTAGTGGTAGAGGACTTCAATCGCAAGGAGTTCGAGTTAAGGATAATGCAGATTTTAAAATTTACACCGAAGGAGCTGGCGAGGGAATCCCCGAGATCCAAATAATCGGGGCTGGAGGTGCAAAAGTTCCTTGTAAACTGGAAAAGGTACTCGATTTGTTTTGGTTTTTCCAATTATGATAATAATGTTGTTGTAGATTGATGGAACAACTTATAGCGGTGTATATCATCCGACTAAGGAAGGAAGATATGTTATTATGATTACATTTGCCGGACAAGAAATATATAAATCTCCATTTGAAGTAAACGTGGGACCATACAAAGAAACCCAAATAAAAGCTTATGGTCCTGGATTAGTAGGAGGTGTTGTTGGATATCCAGCGTTGTTCACCGTCGAAACGCACGGAGAAACTGGAGCGTTGGGTAACAATTTTTGAGCTAATCGAGAAAAAATAGTTACTCATGATGTTAACTAGGTTTCAGTATACAAGGTCCATCGCAAGCAAAGATTGATTGTAATGACAATGGCGATGGATCGGCAGATATCAAATATTATCCAACTGCACAAGGAGAATATTCCGTTCATATTTTATGTGACAATGAAGACATTCCAAATAGCCCGTATATTGCTCAAGTTTTACCCAATACTGATTATTATCCGGATAAAGTAGAAGTCTATGGACCTGGTATCGAACCAACTGGTGTTCAAAAAAATGTCCCCACTAAATTTTTCATTGATTCTAAATTGGCTGGATCAGCTCCAGTTGACGTTAAGGTAATATTTACCCATGTTTCCGTACATTTTTAATCCAAATTAATTTATAAAGGTGATGGATTCTAATTGCAATAATGTAGATGTAAAATTAACTCAAAAGCCAGATGGTATTATTGAAGGTATTTATGCTCCCAACAGTGGAAACAAACATACAGTGCAAGTCAATTATGGAGGAGTTGCTACGAAAAATTCTCCTTACAGGATTTTTGTTTCTGAACCTCTTGACGTTTCTAAAGTTTATTGCTTTGGACCAGGAGTACAAAATGGCGTTAAAGTTAACACGCCGACTCATTTCAACATCGACACTAGGTAATTTATTGCCTTAACTTCGGTTATGGTTTTATAACTTTAATTGCTTTTTTAGAGAAGCCGGTCAAGGTGAACTGAATGTTGTTTTAAGAAATGAAGATACCAGGCAAGAAATTCCAGTACATTTAACAGATAATGAAGATAACACCTACACTGTTGATTATACAGCTCCACTTTCGGGGCTTCACACAGTCACTTTGGAATATGGAAGCCTCAAAGTTCCAAGTACTCCAATAAAGTTCAAAGTGGAACCATTTGTGGACGTGTCCAAAATAAAAGTAGATGGGTTAGAACCAAGTAAGTAGGATTTTCAATTTTTTCTTAACTTAAGTTAAATGAAAGAAACAAATTTTAAACGCGTTTTGTGAATTACGATTAGCTGCACCTGTAAACAGTTTGCAACAATTTCGAGTTATAACTCAAGACGCTGGGAAAGCAGAATTTACTATTTCGATCACAAGTCCATCGGGAAGTAAAGTGAAAGCGCATGTTATACCAACCCACGAAGGTTTCTTGGTTAATTTTACGCCCACTCAATTGGGAGAGTATCTTTTGGGTATTTCATTTGGTGGAGAACCAATTTCTCGTAAGCCATATCGTTTAAAATGTCTTACGGGAAGTGATCCCCATAAAGTAAAAGCGTCTGGCCCCGGATTACATAGGGGAGTGGTTAATAAACCAGCCGAGTTTATGATTGATACCCGTGGTGCTGGACAAGGTGGACTTGGGGTTACTGTAGAAGGGCCTTGCGAAGCCGCCATTAACTGCAGAGATAATGGAGATGGTACTTGTTCTGTTGCTTATCTTCCAATTGAAATTGGTGATTACGGAATTAATATTACCTTCAATGAAGATCACATACCGGGAAGTCCTTTCCAAGCCATAATATTACCAGACGTTGATATGAAAAAAATTAAAGTATCGGGAAATGGCATTCAGTTTCATGGTAAAACTGTGTGCGTTAATTTTTACAAGTGTGCATTTTCATTAACGTTTTTGTCAAGCATGCCAAGTTTTTTTCGCTGTGTGCATTAACAATCTGTAAAGTGTAGTTTTTTCCAGAGCAAGTTAGAAGCACTAACAGTAAATACTTTGGGCTGATTGTGCTTGCCTTGAAATTTGAATTTAACTATTTTAGACCAAATGTGTTCGGCATATTTTCAGTTCTTCTGAAATGCCAAAAAGGATTTCCACAATTGATTATTTGTTTTTGCCCAAATGTTGTAATTATTGAAATTTGTTGTCATAAAACTATTAACTGCATGAAAGTTGTGTGCAAAAATACATGAATATTTTTAAATAAAAATTCAGTTTTCTTATTGTTATACATAACTCAAAGTTGTTTTTTCCCCCCCAGAGAAGCTTATGGTTATTTTCTTGTTCAGATGTTTTTATCATTCTCTCCTATGTATGTGATGTGCGTTTAAAATGTTTTCACATACATAGAAGACCTGCTATTTACCATGGTCTCATTTTGGGAAAAACGGTTCCAATAAAGTTCTTCTTCCTCCCAGGTTCAATCGGGAATTTCGGCTTAGCAGTCGACGCATTTAACCGTCTTCAGATGTTTTAGTTTTTTAATTTGCGTTTAAATTTTTATTTAAAAAGACTATTGTGCTCTCCACTGCTGCAATTTTGGAATATATCAAATAATTTGTGTATGGCATTTTAGGCGTGTATGTGGATTCGCCTACCGATTTCCTAGTGGATACACGAGGAATTCCAAAAACAAGCGACGATGGTAAAATAACCTGTACAATAACGAATCCATCGGGAGCTCAAACGGAAAAATTGGTAACTCCATTGCTTGATGGTACATACAAAGTAAGTTACACGCCATTTGAAGAAGGACGCCACACAATCGATATATTTTACGATAACGTCCCCGTACCTGGTTCTCCATTTATTGTTAACGTCCGACGAGGATGCGATGCCAAAAAGTGCAGAGCGTTTGGGCCAGGATTAGAACAAGGATTTGTTAATAAATCTAACGTTTTTACTGTTGAAACCAAAGGTTTATAATTAAGATAATTATTGTTTTCCTTTTAAAGTTCCCATTTTCAGGTGCCGGAACTGGCGGATTAGGTTTAGCTATCGAAGGACCTTCCGAAGCTAAAATGACGTGTAAAGATAATCGGGATGGATCTTGCTCGGTAGAATATATTCCAACCGAACCTGGCGAATATGATGTAACTATCAAATTTGCTGAACAGCACATATCTGGATCACCGTTTAAAGTCAACGTCAACTACGATGTAGATACAAACTTAGTGAAAGCATATGGCCCAGGATTGGAAGCTTCAAAATGTAGAGCAGGAGTTCCAACTAAATTCACCATTGATGCTAGCAAATCAGGAAGAGCTCCTTTGGCAGTCAATATTAAATCCGACCAAGAGCCTTTACCTAAGAAACCCGAAGTTGCTGACAACGGAGATGGAACTTACACGGTTACATATGTGCCGCCCAATGAGGGTTCCAATCTTCAAACTCAAATTTTATACAATGGCAAAGATATACCTCAAAGGTAAATCAAGCGAAAATTTATGATTTCAATAATTGTCAATTTCAAATTTCAGTCCATTCCCAATAAAAGTAAGACCGTATGCAGAGCCTGATAAAGTGAAACTTAGTGGACCAAGTATGTCAGATAAAGGTGTTCCCGCTTCAATTCCAACCACCATTCAAATTGATACAAACGATGCAGGCTATGGAGATTTAGAAGTCCGAATTCTTGTATGCATTGTAACTACATAACCTTAGATAATTTTACAGTGTGATTTTTATAGGGACCCGACGGGAATCCCCGAGCGGTGAAAATTATCGATAATGGTGATGGAACTTTTGGTGCTACTTTTGTTCCTGATGATTGTGGGCGATACAAAGTGCATGTCAAATATGCAGGAAAAGATATTCCCAAATCTCCAATTCCTGTTCAGGCGTATGCGACTGGCAATGTAATTGTTTGAAATGCTGTTTAAATTTAAACTGATTAATTCAATTGTAGGCTGATAAATGTCAAATTACGGAAGGTATACAGAAAAATGTGGTAAACGGCGAAGAGTGCTGTATTACAGTCAACACTGAAAACGGTGGATGTGGCGCTGTTACGTGCAGAATTCGTTCAACTTCTGGAAGGTGAGAATATTTTTCCCAATTTAAATAAAATTGTATGCTGAATTTTTGTTGTTTCTAACAGTGATTTGGATATCGACATAGTTGACAATGGAGACGGGACGTTCAGTATTTATTACAATGTGAAAGATGCGGGAGATTACACAGTTAGCATCAAGTTTGGAGGTCAGCCAATATCCGGAGGATTCTATACATTTACTGTAAGTTGAACTCTATTGTTTATTTTGGTGGTGGTAAATTAAAAATTACCAATAGGAATTTTTGTACTCGTAGTTCTCATTTATACAATGCAAAGTTCCTGTTTATAAAGAAAACCGCGATTTCTTATCCGTTATTCAGGGTGTTCTGCAATAGGGGAAAGTATTCTATAATGACATGGTCGATAAAACGACAACGTTATCTTGGTAAATTTAACGCCTGATTAATAGATAAGTTTAGTAAGTTAAAAAATTGCAGATTTCCACATGACATTTAAAATGGCATACAACTACAGTTGATAAAACGACATACTATGTTATTATAAATAACATTTATTTAAGTTTATTTAATGGAAATATGAGTGTATGTCATTATAGGATACTTTCATCTATAATCTTAATGTTTCTGGAGTTTTTTTTTATTGTTGCGCGAAGGGGAAGTACATGATTCAACCGATTCAACATTTTCCGTTCTTGCTGTAAAAATATTGAAACTAAAAAATAGCTTTAGTAAAAACTTTGAGAACTACTGATTTCTAGAAATCTAGATTTTATAAATCATAATCTCAATCTCCATAAATTAAGTAACTTTTTGATGTAGTTTTTGGCAATTTTTCAGTCAGAATTTTCTCAATTTGGCTCAGTCAAATTATGCATTTTTATATAAGTTAAGTAGAGGACGCAATTTATAAACTTAAAATATTTTGCAATATCATTTTTGGTCCTTCAAATGATTTATGTCCCGATATTACAAAGTTTGATATTCTATCTGTGGAATATTCTGGATAATGTTCAACGAAGACTTTTTTAAAAATGATAAAATATGGAATTTTGCATATTTATTGTAGGTAAATTATTATTAATTATATTAATCCAAAAATAATAGTTGGATTATTTGTAAATTATTTAATCCCTTTTGTTGAAAATTAAAAATTTGGAAATTGAAAAGAATGTACGGTCCTAGATTATAATAAATTATTGTGTAGTATAAAAGATGACATTTTGTTTAATTATGTGTGTGTTACCATCAATAATAAATACTCTAATTAGTAACTTCCTTAAGTAATGTTTTTATGCTTTAGAACCATAATAACATTTTTTATACATTTCTGTTAATTTTTTCTTTTATTCTCTATTACTTTTTTTATAAACTATCGGTCAATGAATTGACTATTATTTATTTTCATATTTTATAAATAATTTTAGTCATATTTTTAAGCGTGTGTTTCTAATCGTGTGTATTTACATTATTACATTTAATATATTCATCGTTCTTGGTCATTAGTGGTATATTTTACTTACACATACACTTTTATCCTTTTCCTATCACATTTTCTTCTACTACACTTTAAATCTTGCTACTCATATACTTACTAAATATATTGCTATTCAGAAATGCTAAAATATTGTCAAGTTACGGTATATACCGGTATAATATTATACCCACACAATTGTGCAGAAATATTGCACAATTGGGTACCTTTTCTGCACAATTGTGTGGATTAGTAACACATATTTCTCTGTGCTCAACTAATATATTATTCACTTCGCCATTACACTGAAAAATATGGTTCATCATATTGATGAACAAAATTCATCAATATAATAATTTTTTCATCAACACTGAATTTTTCATCAATATGATGAATTTTGTTAATCTATTATGTTATAACTAGCTGGAAAGTCCGTCCGCAAACGGGCAGCTAGACGGTCGATCGGATCTCTATTTTAGCGGTATATTTCGTTTCCCGTTAGTGGGGAATTCTCCGTTCTTCTATATTTTCAAAGTAACGCAAAAAGTTGCTGCTAACTTTGAGCAGTAAGGCACTTAAATAAATGTTTTCCAAGCTTTAATATTCTCTAGCCGACGGTTAAATTTGATTCCCTATCTTCTCCAAGTATATTCTAAAAGAGTGGAAATTCTGCAATATGTACTGGAGGGTGTTCCACACCCCCCAGACCCCCCGGTTTGCAATTTTGACGTCATAGTCCATTTACGCTGGCCATTAACGTCATTGATCGGCCATTGACGTCAACGGTGGGCAATGATGTAAATATTTTCATATTATTGTAATATTTACGTCTTTGGCCGGTCAATGACGTTAATGGCCAAAATGCATTCTTAAGTGTATAGGGATTTTTATTTAATTCAGACAAACGCAAACTCATTTTAGGGTGGATCCGTGATTCGTCGTGGTTGCATCAGTCAAAACGGCCCGGAGGAAAAATTAATTTAATTTAATTAATTTATTTTACGCTCATGGCCCGGACAATGATGTAAAATCCACATATTAAATTTTAAATGTCAACATCGCCCAAAATGCATGGTCATTGTCAATGACCGGTCAATGATGTAAATAGCCGAATTGTCATCATTGACCATAACATATTTTTATAATATAGGAAGGATTTCGGGCTGATTGGATAGTCACAAACAAACAATGACTTGCTGTGTCGACGTTTCGAAGCCTTTATTGCTTCATCATCAGGACTAAAATAGAAAAAACAGGCTTCGAAACGTCGACACAGCAAGTCGTTGTTTGTTTTTGACTATCCAATCAGCCCGAAATTCTTCCTATATTTTAGTAATTGTTGGATGAGAATTGTTTTTTTTATTTTTATAATAATTTTTTAATTAACTTTCAAAGTAACACAGAAAATTGCTGCTAACTCCGTAAGCATTAAGCTACTTAAATAAATATGCTTTCCAAGTTTTAATTTTTTCCCTTACATTTGCTTAAAAATTCAAATTTCCCGGTTATTGAACTTATTGGTTCATAAATTTTTAGGTTCAAAATTGAGAGTTCTTTGGCGTTGGCTAACAACATCTTTATGATATTGTTAAGCCTTAGTCAGTTTTTTGTTTCTGGGTTTTTGCATAGACTAAGTCAAAACAAATTTTCTTTCAATTTATAACATTTGATTTCTTTGGTACAGTTTGGTTCAACGTTCATTTCGTGGTTTTCCGCAAAATTATCATTTCTCGGGAACTGAAATTTTCCCGCCGGTCATAATATCAAGGACTAGATCCCGCAAGCCAAAATTCCACAAAGCCAAAATTCTGCAAAGCTAAAATCCCGCAAAAACCGTACATACTGCGACTATTTTGGTTATCCTGCGTTATTTGGTGATTTTTTCTTCTGGTTGTATCAAATAATATTTTGTTAACCTTTTCGCTCCGGGAGTGGTCCATATATTGACCAGCACTCCGAGTGGCGACTTGTCATAAGAAGTTCATTCATTTAAGTCATGAAATTCAGCTAAATTGTGAGGTCAATTTTAAAGGAAAAATCCCCGGAGCGAAAAGGTTAATCAATTTACGAATAAGAATAAAAATATTCGCGGTATCTTGTCTGGTGGATTTTAGCGCACGGGATTTCATCCATGCGGTTTTTTGGCTTACAGGATTTTGTCCCGCGGTATTTTGGCCGCGAGCAATTGTCCTAACCCGATCGTTTCTAAATGAAGATGTTATTATCCAACGCCAAAAGTTATTTGTTCATAATTTCAAAGATCGGATTACTATCATTGTCATCAGGTTATTTGGTTTATAACATTTGTGATATTATTGATCCTGCTACCATACAATTACAGAACCTAGTAACTTGAGTTAAAAACTGCTTTGAGGTCGTTTTCGCCGTTTCGACGGCGGAACGTTTTAATGCCACACATTTCTACGCAGAAGATCTTTACCTGCAGAAGAGATTTTATATCTGGATTCTGGATTTTGGGTAGGAGGACGGCTCTCCGTCTTGTCACTCCTCAAGCCATCCTGTCTCGAAGATGAATTCGAGTATCTTGGAAAGCGAATATCGCTGATTCTGGTCATGTCAGGTCAGAAATTCTCTAGAATGGCATAGGGACGACCAGTGACCTGTGTTGTGAATATCCTAGCAAGGAAATGTGGCTTTGATCCGCATAGAAATCCCTTTTGGTGAGGGATGACGGGGATTTCATTATAACATAACCGAAAGAGAGTTTGGCAGAACTTACGAAACAGGTATCATTGTTTACATAAAAAAATGGAACATAAAACGCAAGGAATTTCCACTATTTCCTTAAAACAACCTGTATAATATTGGTCGATTGCCATGCACTTTGCATACTACAAAAAACAAACTTTTGTATTTCATGTACCTATTATTAATGTTGAACGAAATTGCATTTTGCCAAAATTTAAGCTTTTTTGAAATAAATATTATTATTTTAAAAACTCGATTCACAAAATTTATCAGATATTTTAACGGGGGAAAAATAGAAAAATGACATTGATTTTATAAAGGTTGGACAGACGGACGGTTGGAAATAGCGGTTTATCTCTTGAATTTTACCATAGCCTACTTGCACTGTAACTTTACATAAAAGCATTTTTGAATAACAACATTGGGAAATAAATTTCCCATCATTATAAGCTTCACGGAAACATTTTATTTTTTTTCAAAAAGAATTTATTCAAAAAGTCTCCTCCGGTAAAAAATCTACTCTTGAGAAATAATATTCACCAGGACAGTTGGAAAAGTCTAAACTCTCATCAATTTTTAAAATAAACTTTCCAATAAAATAGTTGGAACACCAAAAATTCCAAATTCTGATTTGTTTCAATAACTTCTCAATACAAAATGGAAAATCAAAACAGAAACATCACTCGACCATACTTCTATCTATGCCTTCCAAATTCTAATTTTTTATCTCCTAAATTAACTTTGATCCTTCCAATTTCCAATTCAAATTATCGCATCCAAAAATATCCAATCCTCCTTCAAAATTGGATCGAATTTCAAAATTAAACAATACAAAATCACTTACGCAAAAATCAAACTCTTTCGCAAAACCAAAACTCAAATACAAAGCGCAAGTCAAAATCATTTCAAAAACCATCTCGTGGTTATCATTGCTGAAAGCTCACGAAATAATATGTTTCTTTTTGTTTAATTATGTTGTTAATTTTTAAATTTTTATTCGGAATAGAATAGAAATCGTGTTAAGAGTGAAACACCACAAGAAACTCATGCTTGACCATGAAAAATCAGTAAATTCCTAAGATTTTCATATTAAGATAAGAAAAAATGGCTGAGGTGTAATCTATCATAGATAGTAGATACATCTGGTAAAGCATAGATGATGACGGCTTTATTCCATGTTATTTATTAATTTTGGATGAAATTGAATGGATGACTTTTTGGGAATTAAATATTTTGAAATCAAATGAATTCCAAAAATTCTTGCCAAAATTATTTTGATTTTTTTTACTGCCTCAAAATAGCGTCAAGAAATTTTGTCGGGAAATTTCACTTGGTAAGATAATTTAAGAATGTACCCAAAAGTCAACGTCTGTTACAATTTATATTTTTATTTATCATAATATGAAATTATTTTTAATTTTTAAAATATTTTTGGCTAAAGTAAGTTATTTTCAATTGAGCAAGAAGTTATTAATACTTTTAGCTAGCTGCCCTTCCCTTTGACCACCAGTTTGTACATTGGAGAGTTTTTATTTTCAAAAAGTTACCTTTTTTCTTCTTCTCTTGGGTTTTTTATATCCAATTTAATTTGTTCATTTTTTTGTAAATTTTCCCAATCCCCACAATTTCATTTAGGAGTTTGGATCCATACATTGTCAGGGGATCAATTCACTAAAGAAACCCAACAGTAAAAAGTGTAATTTGCAAGAATGAGGATTTCGGGCAAGCAGAATACTACACCTTTTCCAGCAATAATTCAAGAAATCATCAATTGTAATTCAGATTTGTCAATTGAAAAGTGCACAGTGAACCAGTCACCATGAATTCGAAAACATGCTGAGTATGTTTATAGTTTGAATAACTACATACAACAAGAGAAGCAAATTGTTTGGATGGAAGAGTTGGTGAGAGAGCAGTTCAACTACTTCCAGCTTCAAGAGATCTTAACGTTCATTTAATTTGAGCAATTTCTGGGGCTGGCGTGCAGAAGAGGTTCATTTCACTGACGACAGCAGCTCTGTTGTGGCTAGGACCTTACTCTACAGCGTTAAATCCTATTGAATATATTTGCACAATACATCAAGCAGCTTTAACAATGAAAGATATGCCAGTCTTCCTCTAAGATATTTGTTGTAAAATAATTTATGGTGTATTTCTTATAATATAAATAAATAAATTAAAATATTGTATTTTTTCGTTTTTTTAAATCTGAATAACAGCGTTGATGTTTTCTGAATTACTGGTGGACAAGGTGTAGAATTAGGCGGAGCCGGACATTTGAACGCAGCCGGTTGAACGCAGCCGTTTGAACGCCAGGCCGGTTGAACGCAGGGACGTTTGAACGCGAGGACGTTTGAACGCAGGGACATTTGAACGCAAGGACGTTTGAACGTAGGACCGTTTGAACGTAGGGGCGTTTGAACGCAGGGACATTTGAACGCGAGAAATTATATCCAATTGCACCCACCCCCTTTATTATATTTAAATATTATTTTTCTCTCTCAAATTCCTTCGCTCTACGTAAGAGCATAGTGACCACTTATTTTTATTTAGAAGGGTTCTTTAGGCAGATACCTCGGTGGTTTGCCATTGCCTGCCGAGGGAAGACGGTCAGAATAAAGTTTTTACTCCGCCCGGGATCGAACCGGTGATTTCGGCTTAGCAATCGACGCATACAAGTGCCAGGCCTGACAGTCTTCTTTTTATTATTATTTTAATATTATTATATTTTTATAATTAATTTTTATTTTATTTATAAACCCCTTAGCCATATATGGCTTCGTATGCGGTAGCCATATTTTTGTGTGATATAAATTTTATTTTATAAAACCAACTTCTAATCATAATTTTGGTGTAACGGACATATTTTAATTCATGCAATAAGGGGTTAAAATTATATTTAGGTAAATATAATAAGGAGGGGTCTATTAATTATTATTTAAAATAATAGTATAATAATCGTTTAGAATTATTGCGTGTAATTAATTACAAAGGCACGAATATCAAAGCGTCAAGTGCACATCGCGGGAGGTCACCCTCTTCCAAATAGCACACTTTGCCGAGTAGGACCGGACTAGGGGGATATCACGTAATTTTTTTTTATACGCAAGAAACTGTAAAATTGCGAGAAAACTGTGTTAATTATAAGTAAAACAAACCATCTCACGTGAGATTAGGGTGGGGAGGGATTCAAGCCAAATCTCACAGCATCTCACCAGGTGGGGAGGCGGAGTCGAAAAATTTCCAAAATCGCCTCACTTAATTAATAAACATCCCCTTGCCTTAGTCACCTAAGGTAACTAACCTGCTAATGGACTAGAGATTGGTTTTGCTTTTTTTCTTTGGAGGGCAGTTTACATTTTTTTCAGCTATCCGTAGTCGTTCATGCAGAATACCATCCCACATTTAAATATAACAAGGGGGGTGCAATTGCATCTAATTTCTTGCGTTCAAATGTCCCTGCGATCAAATGTCCCTGCGTTCAAACGTCCCTGCGTTCAAACGTCCTCGCGTTCAAATGTCCCTGCGTTCCAACGTCCCTGCGTTCAACCGGTTCTGCGTTCAACCGGTTCTGCGTTCAAACGGCCGCGTTCAACCGGCTGCGTTCAACCGGCCTCGTTCAAACGTCCTAGACCGAGAATTAGGGGATTCCCAAACCTTAATCTTTATTTTTCGCTATATTAGAGCAAAACTCTTGCTTCTGACTTTTGTAACCGAATTTTTGAAAATTGAAATTTTGTCTGGCGAAGATTCGATGAACTCGGATAAAAATGTAAATAGTATACGCAATCTAAATAAATGCGAAAACAAGAAATAATGTAAAGTTAAATCCCCTAAAACTGAAATACATTAGTTATAGCTTGCAAGAGTAATAAAACTGCAATAATAATTTAGAGAAGTAAACAATTTATTTTAAATCTTAGATGTGATTTAGATAATTTTAGTTTTAAAATAATTTATGGGAAATTATTTTAAAAAACGCTCAGTCGACTTGCATAATTCTATATTTGAATTTGTTTGACGCAAACTTTGAGTACAACTTCATAGTGGTATTTATGTGTCATCAAACAAAATTGAGCGTTATTTTTTGGGATCAATGCACCACATTCATTTGCCAAAAACATTAATTTTCAAGTTCATGTTTTTTTAATAAACTTGCATTAAAACATATATTTTAATTTTTTTATTTTTTGTCTTTTAATTAAGTTCTGCTAAATTTAGAAAATCATTTGAAACTGTAGCGGGGTGGGGCTCCCACCTAGGCAATATTTTGTATTAATTAACTTTAGTCAAATAGGTTGCTATTTTAAACATTTAGATTAAATTTAACTTGTGGTAAAATATTTTACAAATTCATTCCGGAGTCGAACACTTTCATAATTTTTTAAGTGTTTATTTTTATTTAAGCTTTTTGTTAAAGCTTGAGCGATGAATTATATATTGTCGAAAGAAATTCTTATTTTTAGCTAAAAAAAATAACCGCATTCGTTGTAAATCTGTTTATCTGTTTTTGAAAAATTTATTGTGGGATTTTTTGAGTTCAGATTGTTATAAGACAATATAATTTTGTATCACTACATTAATTTCGATATAAATTTGTGCATACGACAAAAGCTATATCCAAGGCTATTATATTCTATAATTATTTTGGCATTTCAGTGAACGTGATTTTAATCACAATATAAATGTTCCAGGGGGAATTTTTCATTATTTTAAAAATTAAAACGGAAATCCATAAGTTTTACGAGGAAACTCCCGATGTTAAAAATAGCGGGAAAAAATTGATTGACGGCGGTTAAATCCGTGACTTTTCGTTTGTTGTACAATTTAGGTAATTCCCCACTTAATTTGAGAATTGATAGAATATTTGAGAAAGCGACTCTTTTGTTTTCAAATTAATTACAATTTTAATTTTATGTTACGAAAACAATCGAATCCCCACGAAGAAAACTATGTATTTTAAAGCACCCAATCGCCCGCAAGGCGGACCCAGCAAAAATTTTTGAAAGAGAGACCACAACTTTAATATGTTATTGTCTTATAGTTAGTTTCAGTTTAGTGCCTGCTTTTGTTACTATCAGTTTTATATACGTGCCCTAAAAAGGTACGTCATCTTTGAAATAGAAACTTATAAATTATTAACTTTTTCTCTTTTTTGGGTTTTTCGTTAACATTTTTAAGCTTTCTAACATTTTCCCGCACTTTATTTTAAAATAAATTTATTGCGTTAATAAATTAATAAATGATATTATCTTTACACCGAGATCAAATTTATGTTGAGTGGAAATTTATGAGTTCTTTCAGAAAAATAACTTTAAAATATTTCTTTTTTGTATTTTTACACAATTAATATCTAAAAATTATGTAGTTGTGCCATCGTTGCAAATTAATGATCTCTGATGATGATCTAAATTGCGAAACTTTTCCGAAGACTTGGCGACTGCCGGTTAATTTTAATAAATCGTAACATAATTTGAGTGAAAGCATGAATTTTCTTTTTTTTAAATTGTGTGTTAAAATGTTACTACGGTCGATTTAAAAATAAACGTTAGCTACATCTGTTCTTAAATTTTTTTACAAAAATTCTTTAAGTATTGCCAGAATTTGGATGGAGCTAACAAACGGTTTTCAAATTTAAAAATAATTTTCTCGATTTTATCACTGAGATTTAGGCATTCGTCATTGTCATTCAGTTTACGAAATTGTTATGGCATAATACCAAAATGACAACTATTTAATTCTGCATACCAAATAACAAATTATTTTAAGTATCAATTTTTTTTAAGTAACAGTCTAGTGATCATAATTATCTTGCGGGTGCACCGTATTTATGCAAGACCGACGTCCACCTGTTAACTATCCATTACAACTCGGGATGCTTGGCGTTGGCGTCGTATAAAACTATTTTAGTGATAATTCTTCTAATAACTAATTTATAATTTTGAAAGATTTATTTATAGTTTACTTTCATTTTTAAAATACCCAGCTATACGTGAATTTTTATGATTAATTAAATTTCGCTTGGATAAAATTAAAATTTAAAAATTCACAAGCTGAAACGCCTAGTATCCAAAAGCTTTCGGCAATAGGTTATTGCCTTCCTCGGATCTTATAATTCAGTTAGTAGTAACTATATAATAGAAACAAGAGCATATAATCTCGGCTTAATCTGGTTCGAATAGTTAACTAACCAACTACGTTCTTTTAATCTACCTGTAAAATTTATTATTTTTTTTTTTTACTTAAAATAGTTTTGTTTCTTCAACTCTTTTGTATAATTTGAGGTATGTATCGTTTAAATATGCGACTGTTTTTTATTATTAACGTTGACCAGTAGGTAGAGCATAAAGTGTGTTGGAATTAATATTAAAAATCGAATGTCAAGTTAACTTGAGCTACAATTTAATGGCGCAGTATAGCAATTTCGGGTATTCCCGGAACTCTTATGATTTTATAAGTTAATTTGATATAAAAACTGTTTTATTAATTAAAAATTAAAAACATTTAAATATTGTTTTATTAGTGTAAAAATGCTTTAATACAAAATGTGCTTAAAATTTTGAAAAAAAAACAATAAAAAGGGAGTCATCTGAGATTATTGAATAGTGACCGTTGACTTCTTAAATGGCCATATTTGAAAAATTTGCAATAAATTTCGAAAATTTGTAACGCTTTTAACACACACTTAAAAAATAGCCATTTTACATTTTTTCTCTTGAAAAAATTTATTACTTTTTAAACACATGTTGTATTTTTATTTTATGAATGGTTTTAGAATGAGCGATAATTATACTCTGTAAATAAAAATAAATCAACGTTTGAGAGTAACTAACAAGGAGTTTTGGCACTAACTTCTCATTGATTAGCTGGCTTATAATCGATAGGTATTGAATGAAAACACTTGTTTCGATACATGTAATTTGTAGATCACTGACTTTAAGATTTATTTATTTTAAAACCTAATAAATATTTTTGTTTAATTAATTAAATGTTATCAAGGACTAATTTATTTAATTTGGAATGTTTGATTAATAAGTCAAAATTTGGCATCAAATTTAGAATAGTTAGTTTAAAGTAGTAGCACATAATTTTGGTACTTGCTAGCAGTTACATTTCTATTTATATTCGCATATACCCACCCAAAATAATTTATAGTAGAAATTAATAGACATTTTTTGTCAACAATCTAAGTGTTTTATAAATCAACTTTCTTATGCAATTATTAAATATAATAATTAAAAAATAACGTTTTTAGGCAAAACATTTTTTTTTCGGCAGCCATTTTTCTTTTGGATACCCTAACCTTTGCCTAAAACCGTTAGGTTTTAATTGGCAGTATTTTGCCATTTTCTACACAGCTTTCATTTTACAGGCCGAGGAAGAGATCACCAAAACCGAAACCACCAGCGTTTCGAAAAGCCATCAGACAGAATCGTCCAAAAAAACTGGCAGTTCACAAACACAAAAGCAGCAGTCTTATCGGGGTGTAGCTCTCGATAATATTCCATTACCGACCACAGGAGGACACGTCACAGGTATAAATATTTACTTTAATCCATTAATCTCTCAACGGCTTACACGACTCCCAAAACTTCCGTCTAGAGTACATAAACATTTTTCGCTAATAAATGTTTGGTGTTGAAATTTTCTATTAGGTACTTTACATTTTAAATATTTTCATCATATTTTCTTTTTTTGCAATTTTTTTCCCATCCGTAATTTTTTTTCATTTTTTGATTTGTTGAAAATATTCCATATTCCCAAAAAAAATTGATGTTGGAATTTTCTGTGTGTATAGTTACACTTATTTTTAATTGGTCATTACTATTTACTACTGCCTATTAATTAAAACAAATTTCCGTTATCCGGCGTTGGTTAAAAAATTCATATCTTTCTTGTTCGTAAGAAGTTTTCAAAACAATTTGGCGACATTCCAAACGTAAATATAAGCGATCTTTTCGTGTTAATGATGAACGCTTGTACTGGGTGTATATTATTGTATGGCAAAATCTCAAAATTAAAAAATAAAATTTTTTAATGTCATGAAAGTGGCGAAAATGATAAACAAAATAAGAAATATGCAAATATTTTTGAACCGCCATTTTGTATTACTTTATTCCATTTGGTTTACGCCAATTAAACATTCAGTTGGTAGTCTGGATTAAAGAAAGACAATGTGAGTTAATATTTGGTCAAAAAATTGAAATTATTTGGGGATTTCCAAAATCCATTTTTTTAATTTCCAACAAAAACTTGTTTTTATTTGTTTTCGTAGAATTTTGAAAATAAATTGGATAGAACATAAATTATTTAGAAAAATATCAAGTTTAAATTTTCAAATTAGTTTGAAAGTTCCAAGTCCCAATAATAATTTTCGAAAATTGTGAAAATGAAAATAATTGCGAAAATGATAAACAAAATAAGTAATATTCAAAATATTTTTGAACCGCCATTTTGTATTACTTTATTCCATTTGTTTTACGCCAATTAAACATTCAGTTGGTAGTCTGGATTAAAGAAAGACAATGTGAGTTAATATTTGGTCACAAAATTGTAATTACTTGGGGATTTCCAAAATCCATTTTTTTAATTTCCAAAAAAAACTTATTTTTATTTGTTTTCGTAGAATTTTGAAAATAAATTGGATAGAACATAAATTATTTAGAAAAATATCAAGTTTAAATTTTCAAATTTTTTTAGAAGTTCCAAGTCCCAATAATAATTTTCGAAAATTGTGAAAATGAAAATAATTGCGAAAATGATAAACAAAATAAGAAATATGCAAATATTTTTGAACCGCCATTTTGTATTACTTTATTCCATTTGGTTTACGCCAATTAAACATTCAGTTGGTAGTCTGGATTAAAGAAAGACAATGTGAGTTAATATTTGGTCAAAAAATTGTAATTATTTGGGAATTTCCAAATTCAATTTTTTTTTAATTTCCAAAAAAAATTGTTTTTATTTATGTTTTTGTAGAATTTTGAAAATGAATTGGATAGAACATAAATTATTTAGAAAAATATCAGGTTTAAATTTTCAAATTTCCAAGTTCCAATTCCCAATAATAAAATATTTAAATACGAAATTTCAGTTTGAAATTTATATTTGATTGAAATTTTTTAAATAATGAAAATCATGATTTACGGCTTTTACACAATAAAACTGTTTTTATTTGAATCAAAACAACCATTTTGTTTGATTTTTGTTTGATTAAAAATATTTTATTTAAATTAAACAAAATTTGGTTGTTTAATTTGTTTTTGTGATTCAAACAAAAGGTTTTTACTCTGTAGGACTCTAAAACGTCTAGATTGACCAAAATCTCAACTTTTTTCTTCAGGATTACAATACTTTTTTATGCTATTTATGATAAAGTAATAAATAAAATATCAACAAATATGGAATTTCAAAGACGCGCTCGAGTAGATTAAATTTAAATGAGGTTTATTTAAAGTCAAAAAAAACAAAAATACGGGAGATATCAAATTTCTAACGTACGTTTTAAATGAAATATAGCGGAAAATAATAAAAATGGATTTCCCAATGTGAGATTATCCCTTCCGTTCTACCGATTTTAGAAAATAAAATAATAAGTTAAAAGTAATTAAAATTTGAGAAATAAAAAATTCTGTCTGTGAATCACCTACTATAAGTTATAATTTTTACTATATTTTCCAAGAACATCAATCATCGATTTCGGATATACAACAATTTTGATTGACTTCCAACTATTAAATTGGTTTTTAAACTCATCCTCTGTCAATCAAGTATTTTACTTAAAATACATTTGCCAATTTTTTAAATGATCTCTTGAGCGTTCAAGAACGTTGATGGGAAAAATGAGTTTTTGCAGTTATTTTATTAGAAAACTGTTCATGCGTAATTAACTTTTTATAAATTCCGTTCCCGCCAAAATGAATTACTGCAAAATTTTTAGTTTTTAAAATTATAACCGTGAGTGGCTCAACGTTTATCAAAATATATCTGGATATTTTTAGATAAATATTACTTAGTTTACATATTTCTAACCAGCAGCTGCTTACTAAGCTTTTTGACGTTGATATTACTACCCCAAAAAAGTATAGTGGGAACGTTAGTTTTGCCGGGTTTTCCTCGAGTGTCGGTTCTAAGTTGACTTTTTATTATAAAAAAATCTTCGATAATTTTATTTTCTTTGGTAATTATCGTATTTTTGTTCTGTCTTTTTTTGAAAATGTTCTCTTGGTTAAGAACTAAAGAACCCAAACAAGCGACATGGTCGGAAGAGACCAAACTTTTTTTAGACTTTTCTAAGTGCATTACCTATTCCATTATTGATCACGAAGAAAACGCAGTCATTTATTTAAACGTTCCCTCTGTACCTATTGGAGGAAAAGGATTTGGTATTGATTTTACACCAATCACATTTTTATCTAGTTTTTACATAAACAGTCACAAAGGTATTACTCTAATAAATCAATTATTTTTATTAGCTTAATCAAGATAAACATATCTTTATATTCCTAATGCTTTCAACAATTTATAATTTTTAAAGCTAAAAAAATAGCAGAGTGATTTAGTGGGCTGGAGTGTGCTATGATTCACATAAAATTGAATTATAGCAGGATGACGTTCGTTGCCCTGTTTTGCACATTTTTTCGCAAATAGTTTTCAAAAATAATAATTTTTATTTGGATCCATTGAGAGTACCATTGTACCGTCTCCACGTGCCTGAACAACACGGTCCTGCACTTAGGGCTATTCAATTCATTGGGACTCAAAATCAGAACCAGAACGAAAATATTTTTATAATCTTAATTAATTTTTGCAGCCGATATCAAAATGCCAAGCGGAAATATTGATAAGCCTGTAATTGAAGATAACCGAGATGGTACCGTTAGTATTAAATACGACCCAAAGGAAGAAGGTCTTCATGAATTAGCGGTTAAATATAATGGAGAGCACGTGCAAGGCTCTCCATTTAAATTCCACGTGGATTCAATCAGTTCCGGTTATGTTACTGCTTATGGGCCTGGTCTAACCCATGGAGTAAGTGGAGAACCTGGAAATTTCACAATTTCAACCAAAGGTGCTGGAGCTGGTGGATTATCCATGGCCGTTGAAGGTCCCAGCAAAGCCGAAATTAGTTGTCATGACAATAAAGATGGTACGGTTTCGGTTTCTTATTTACCAACTGCTCCGGGCGAGTACAAGATTTCTGTGAGATTTGGCGATAAACACATCAAAGGATCGCCATTCAATGCAAAAATCACTGGAGAAGGTCGAAAACGTAATCAAATATCTGTCGGATCGTGTAGCGAAGTTTCTCTTCCGGGAAAAATTTCGGACAATGATATTCGTTCTCTTAACGCTTCGATCCAAGCCCCCAGTGGTTTAGAAGAACCATGTTTCTTGAAAAGATTACCAACCGGCAATATTGGAATATCGTTCACACCTAGAGAAATTGGTGAACATGTGGTTTCTGTTAAGAAATTGGGCAAACACATCACCAATTCTCCTTTCAAAATAAACGTTTCCTACACTGAAGTTGGCGATGCCAAAAAGGTGAAAGTGTCTGGAACTGCGTTAAAAGATGGCAAAACTCAAGTGGAAAATACTTTTACGGTCGATACAAGAAATGCAGGTAAGTTTCGTTTATTTGGCCACAACGCAGCCTAATAGCGGTTTTTTTAAGGATTTGGTGGTCTTTCGTTATCTATCGAAGGTCCTAGTAAAGCAGAAATTCAATGTAATGACCAAGAAGATGGTACCTTAAATATTTCATACAAACCCACCGAGCCTGGTTATTACATCGTAAATCTTAAATTTGCTGATCATCACGTCGAAGGTTCTCCGTTTACGGTTAAAGTGGCAGGCGAAGGTTCTAACAGACAACGCGAAAAAATTCAACGACAACGTGAAGCTGTTCCAATAACTGAAGTTGGAAGTCAATGCAAGTTGACGTTCAAAATGCCTGGTAATGCACAACCACACATTTTTCATTAGGAAAAGTGACATTTTGGTTTTAGGAATCACTTCATTTGATCTATCTGCAAGTGTCACATCACCTGGTGGAGTAACAGATGACGCCGAAATTAACGAAGTACATGATGGACTTTACGCCGTTCATTTTGTTCCAAAAGAGTTGGGCATTCATACCGTGTCCGTTAAATACAAGGATATTCATATTCCTGGTATGGCAAATGCAATTTGGTATTGAAATTTTACTAAAATCATTTTTCTTCTATTTAGGATCTCCATTCCAATTTACCGTGGGTCCTCTACGCGATCATGGTGCTCATTTAGTTAAAGCTGGAGGTGCAGGTTTGGAAAGAGGCGAACAAGGAGAGAAGAACGAATTTAACGTTTGGACAAGAGAAGCTGGTAGCGGACAATTGGCCATCTCAGTTGAAGGTCCAAGTAAAGCAGAAATTCAATTTACCGACCGTAAAGATGGATCTTGCGATGTTGCCTATAAAGTTTCGGAGCCAGGTAAATAATTACTTATTTGGTGAAAAGAATCTATATAAATATGTTTTGTTTGGCAAAAATCCAAATCAAAATTTTGTTTAAATGTTTTTCTATCAAGTTAAGCCACCACAAAAAAATAATTTCAAGGTAATTTTCACAGCTAAATATAGAAAACTAAATCGTTTACATTTAAAATTGTTTTTGCAAAATTTTTTTCGCACCAAAAAGTGAGTGAACCACAGCGGGTCCCCCACTTTCCGAAATTGTAAGCAATTTTATTGCTCAGATGATGTACAACTGGACACAAATCTTATTTTATTGTTACATTTCATCGGCATCCTTATATTTAAACTTCAATTTAAAACAAATCAAACTGGTGGAAATAGCTTCAACAGTTGTTCTACTGCCAAATAGCTGCTAAAACTTATTTTAAATTTAGAGAGTTAGTTTTGTTACTTCATATTAGATTTTTTATTCGGCTGGCTTTGTTTATAGAGCCAATTAGTAAAATAAAGTTTATTGCTAATAAAATCCTGTCGAAATTTGTTTTGGTACGCGCCTACGTTTCCTCTCTTCTAGGAATATTAAACTGAGGATTAAGCTATTTCAATTTTTTTTAGGTGAATACCGTATTGGACTTAAATTCAACGACGAGCATGTACCCGATTCTCCATTCAAAGTCTACATATCTCCTGCTGTAGGCGATGCTCATCTATTGGAAGTTGTTCAATTTCCACAGGGCTGTGTCCAAGCCGATACTCCTTCACATTTCATTGTCAAAACAAACGGAGCAGGCAAGGGAGATGTTGATGGAAAGGTAGGAAGTATTCCGTTATGGAATAACATAATAAATTGGCGAATTTCAGATTATTGGCCCATCGGGTCACGAAGACGATTGTTTCATTCAACGTATCGACATGGAAGAATATTCCGTAAGGTTTATGCCTAGAGAAAATGGCGTCCATAAAATTCATTGCAAATATAACGGCGTCCATATTCCTGGTTCGCCATTCCAAATCAAGGTAGGCAAGGATACTGCAGATCCCGCTGCGGTTCATGCATCAGGAAACGGTCTGAAAGATATCAAAACTGGCGTGAAAACTGACTTCATTATTGACACCCTAAATGCTGGTGCTGGTACTTTGGCCGTTACCATTGATGGTCCCAGCAAAGTATCTATGGATTGTACCGAAGTGGAAGAAGGGTATAAAGTTCGTTACACACCATTGGCTCCTGGCGATTATTACGTTAGCATAAAGTACAACAACAATCATATTGTTGGATCACCTTTCAAAGTTCACAGCAAAGGTAATTTGGATTAAATTTATTAGTTCGAAATTATTAACTTTTTGCAACTAGGCGAATCCACCGTCGTTGATATTGGGGCCCAAGAAACGTCATCCGTCATTGTCGAAACTGTAGCGAAGGTTAGCAAAGAAAATAATGTGCGGGGTCCAGTACTTCCCCAATTTAAAAGCGATTCTTCTAAAGTGTCATCTAAAGGAATGGGATTGAAGAAGGCGTATATTGGAAAACAAAATCAATTTACCGTAGCTGCCAATAATGCTGGTATGTTTACCAACTTGTTTGTTAAAACTTGACATTCCTATGTTTTTTTTCAATTTTTAGGAACAAACATTTTGTTTGTCGGAGTTCATGGCCCGAAAGGACCTTGCGAAGAAGTGTTTATCAAACATCAAGGTCACAATCAATACCAAGTTAACTACGTTGTTAGAGAAAGGGGAGATTATCTCATTATTATTAAATGGGGTGATGATCATATTCCAGGATCTCCCTTCAAAGTGGACGTTTAATTATATTTAGTTATTTGTATGCTCTACATTTCATTTTATTGTTATACTTCTCATTAGCCATACAATTAAAGTTAATATTTTCTAAAGTATTTATAAAATTTTTCAGGTTTATTTTTGTTAATTTCATTGTTTTTCTTATTTAGGATTGTAAATATGTATGTATTAAGTGGATTAATAAAATAAATTTGAATCTATATCTATGTAAATTGCTGAAAAATTTTATGAATTTTTAATGCTTAATTGTTAATAATAACGAAATTTACTTAATTTTCTGCTAGAACTTTGATTGATTTACCTAACTTAATAAAGCGAAACGCTCAATTTTATATTTTGTAAAAGAATTCTTATAATTACTTTTGAACACTTCTTTTCCACTCCTTCGATACGTTTCCTTCTGATTCTAGGAATTTTCTTCGGCCAACTGTTATTCGACTCGCATAAACAAAAGCAGTCGAATAACTGTTAGTCGAACATAATTCCGGATGCGTTTTCTTCTATTGCCATCGGTTTGTTCACAAGTCCTAATCCATAAATCTTGTTACCACATTCCGTTATCTTATAGTTTTTAAATATTCATAGACTTCTTTTTGTAATAATTTAGATTTAATTTTGAAACTACTAGGTGTTACAAGATGATTCGATGTGACTGGCAATACTGTTAGTGAATTGGATTGTTGTAATATATGTATTTATTTGGAATTGTTTCAAAAATCCATCAGTTTTTTGGAATTGTCTAATAACAGTAAAAATAAAACACCAAGTGTTTTGTATGCCCTAGTTTTTTCACCATTTGTGCCTTAATAGAACTCATTGTTATGCTGATATCTAATTTTTATCGGTGCTATTTAAACATACAAATTTTATAATAAACTTTAACTAGTTGAATTTTTTGCTACCTCAATTTTTTTCATCACTGTCCTTGTTCCAAGTTTATCTCATTAGCCAGAATCCAAACAGGAAAATAAAGTTAGAAAGATTATCGGAAGAGTGCAAGATAAATGCGAACGAAGAGTGGAGGGAAGATAAGTGACTATTAAAGAGGTAGGAGAAGAAACGTAATTTGGTTCAGCACTTAATGTACGATTTTCTTCGCTAGATTGGAAAAACTACCGTACAGCCGGAGAAACAGGTTTTGAGAGATACACTCAAGGCAAAAATGACCCCGGAGAGATAAGGTTACCAGATGTCCCGATTTTACACTGCTGTCTCGTTTTTTTCTCATGTAAGTCGGGACGAATAAATGTCACGATTTTCAACTAAGTAGGCAAACCGGGGGGTCTGGGGGGTATGGAATACCCCCCAGTGCGCGATTTATTTTATGTTTCATACCTCCCAGACACAATAGATTTTTTTTAATTTCAAAATAATGTTTTATGTTAAATACAGTGACTCGAATAAGAGCTCTGACACTCCTAAGTTATCAATGTAAGTTGAACATTTTGAAGCGGCTTTTTTTCATACAAAATTCAATTTTACAGCAAAACTTTTTAGAGATTTTCTGTTGCAAATTTTATGACCTTTAATTTTGTTTATATGCATTTTTATATTTTGTCACGCCGTTTTTGACTGACAGCGACTTAAACAAAACTCTGTAAAATTAAAAAGATATAAATCATCTATATCTCGGAAACGGCACGGCAAAATAAAAAAATGTATATGAACAAAATTGAAGACAATGAAATTTGCAACAAAAAATGTCTAGAAAGTTTTGCTGTAAATTTGATTTTTGTATGAAAAAAAGGGTTTCAAAATATTCAATTTACACTGGTAACATAGGAGTGTCCGAGTTCTTATTCGAGTCACTGTACTTACCTGCTTACAAATTTGTATTAAAACAGTGGAGTGAAACGTCAAAATGTGGGAACATAGGAAACATTTAAACATAAAAAAGAGAAGAGGAAAATACAATAATTAATTGCGACGAATTGTCTCATGCGACGAATTTGCCGCTTGCGACGAATTGTCCGCGACCAATTGTCTGCGACGAATTGACGGTATACCCCATTTGAAACCTGAAAATTCTACGCCTGTGAGAATTTTCATAATTTATGATTTACGTTTGATTGAAACGCTGATGACCTTAACACATCAAAAATTTCGCCTGCGGCACTTTTTCATTTTTATACCCCCCCCCCCTTAAGCCAAATCCACTCATATGTGTGTCCATGCTCTCTTGGAATGATGATGCGATAGCCAGTTTTCTCTTATAAAATTTATTAAAATGTGCTGGTCTTAATTAATAATAATCTTAATAGGCCTTTAGACCTATTCCGACTTCTTATTGCCATCGCTTTCGCGGTCTTTCCTGGTCTCTTTTTCCTCTAGGGCAATATTGATGCGGAAGCTTTAGCCTTCGCTGATCATCCATCAATTCTAAGTGGGCTCTCCAATTATTTATTATTACAATTATGAAGTTTAACTGACTGTATACTCTCTGACTTCGTGGTCAAAAAAGGTATAATCCCTTGGATTATGGTCCAAAGTAGCTAATAAAAAAATCATTGAAACAACAATGCAAGCAAAAAATATAGAAAAACCCCCTAAAACCATACTTCTCTACGGCACTCAACATGGTGGTTCCTAATGCTTGGCTGGCCAAAATTCAAGGGAATTCTTTAAGAATTAAAGTTTAACAATTATTTGCGCGTAAAAGTCCTTTAACCGAATGTCCTTGCACCAAATCGTTCACGCCGAAACAACCGCGTCCAATCGGTTTCGCCGAAATGGCTTCGTCCTAGTATTGAACTTGGCACTTATTCTTAGTTTTACGTAGTTCATAGATCGAACTGCAGTTTAAGTTAAGTTAAGGGGTGTAGGAGATGCGCTACAGAGGTAGTCCCTTTTGCCACAACGGTCACATCAAGTGTTATAAGCAGGAGATGGTTGATGTTAACTGGTCCTCGTAGGGCACTCAACTCTCACTTATGGCTCCAAGTGCCACACCCAGCTAAACTGCATCAGTGGCGGCTCGTGAGGAATGCACTTGGTGAAGCACGTTTGCAAAACCGGGGGGTTTGAGGGGTACGGAGTACCCCCCAATTTGAAGGGGTCCGGGGGCCCCCAATGAACATCCGCGATTGCCTCAGTCCAGGGAGGCCCTCCCAGTGCTCAAGGTGTTGCTTCCATAACATGTCCCTGATCCCCTTCTTCGCGATCGCATATGCAATCCCGCAGGTGGGCTCAGGACCTATCATGGTTGTATTGGCAGCCACTTTGGCCAGGCGATCAGCCTCTTCATTTCCCCTGATGAATCCACATAAGCAAAACACTGTTGCAGACCGCCAGTTTCACCAGTTCATCACGGCATTGTTTAACGACCTTGGAGTGAATTTCTATTTCCTCCAAAGCCTTCAGGGCTGCTTGGCTATCTGTCATGATGCAGATTCGTCTACCATTGTAGTTCATCCGCACCATTTCAGCCACACAAGCCAAAATTGCAATTACTTCTGCCTGGAACACTGTAGCATGACGGCCCAGGTTAATGCCAAAGGCATCTCCCGTTATGCTCCAGTGCTTATCTTTGTTTTAGATCCCTCTGTGTACCAGATGGTATCATATCGGTTGCTCAGCTCTTGCATGGTTTTTTCCTTGCCCCTCTCAGGTATTATAACCCTGAATGGTTTTCGGAAGTCCCTTACAGTGCTAGTTCTATCCGATTGCATGCTAAGCATGTTATTGCTCTTGATTGAGTTGAAGATCATGGTATGGTGCCCCTTTATTGGGGTACTTCTGCCATATCCGTTTATTGTTAGGCTGTAGGCCGCTAGTAGGGCTTCCTCCTCTACTACTATATGCAGTGGGTGCACTTTTGCTCAGATCATTCTGCTTTTCAAAAAGGAACATAAACACAACAGCACAAATTGTTTTACCAACCACCAGAGCAGGCTGGATTTAGATCGGGCTACAGTACGACAGAACACTTTAGCATGGGCGGCGTTCGGCAAATTGGCCCACATTCTGAAGGCAGATATTCCAAATTGCCTAAAACTGGAGGTGTTTGATAAGTGCGTATTACTAGTCTTGACCTATGGGTTGGAATCTACAACTATTAGAATCAAAAGTGCAAATAAATTTAGAACCACTCAAGGCGCTATGGAACGTCTGAGACAAAGAAATGTTGACATTAGAAACCGAACCAGGGTTAAAGACATTATGGAAACGGTGGCGGACTTGAAGTGAGCTTGGGCGGGACATGTTGCCAGACATGATAGATGGGCAAAGAGGGTCCCATCATTGAGACCACGAACAACCAAAAGATCCGTCGGTCGTCCACCTAAACGCTGGACCGAAGATATTGTTGGGATAGCAGAGAAAAATTGGCGAAATCGAACCGAAGACCATGATGCGTGGAAGAAAATGAAGGTCTACATCCAAGAGTAGATAGAAAAAGGCTGAAAAGAAGAAGAAGTTTTTAAGTTAAGAAAATAGTTCAAAATATTGCATGCACTTTGTATATTGCATATGAATATTTGAATATTTAAAATTTTTGAATTATTTATTTGAATATTCGAATAAGTACATTAGGGTAAATGATGAGTAACATCGTTAACATAAGTAATATCCGTTACATGTGTAAATTTTATATTAAAAACTTATCTTTTAGCAAAAAACAAAAGAGGTGATAATATGAATTATGACACACCGCGCCGTTCGAACTCATTTGTTTGTTTAACGCCTCTGAAGTAACATCGTATAAAGAAAAGTTGGAAAAATTTTTACTGTGAAATCCTGTTTAAGTAAGTATTTTTAATTTATTTATCTTAGTGGAAATTTGAGTAGGATTTTTGTGCAGATAAAATTTTCCAACTGTGGAAATTTTCTATCTTGTTTGCAAATTTTCGCAATTTTTAGGGAAAGTGCTCGATCGGTGATGTGATTTCGATTAGTTTTCAAATGCCATTTTTAAATATATTTAATTTTTCAGCTTGCCGTTTTGCCACTTCTGACGTCGTTTGTTTTCTGTCAGGTTTCGACAAGTCGAATAACCGTTGCTTCTTTGAAGAATAATAATGAAACTATAGTGTTTTAATGGTAAATTATGAAAAATATCAAAGAGAAGATCAACAATTAAATAACAATTGGAAACAACGGACAGTTTGGTTCTAGAATATTCAATAAAAACGTAAGTTCCTTAGTTTCTTATTGACGCAAAACCTTCAAATCCAATTTTTGTTTTTCAGTCGGTGGATAACGTGGAATGACGTTTTTGCGAAGTAATACGCAGTTCCTTATTTGAGCTAATCAGGAAATTTCCAAAGTTTTCCACAATTGAAACGTAAGTCTTTTAATTTTTACCTGCACACAAAAGAAAATTCATGAAAAGCATCCAATAGGAAATTTCTTTCTCGCGAGTTTTACTTAGAGTTTTAGTTTGATTTCATATTTTTCCATTCAAATACTACAAGAAATGTAATAATTTTTACATGTCAACCAATCATATATTTTTTAAATGTAATTTTAATTATTTATGAGTAAACCAATTTACATATAGGGTGTCGCCGTGGCCGTGGAGAACCTTTAAGGTGGTGATAAAAGACACTATTCTAAGACAAAATTTCAAATAAAATTTTTGTCCAAGTCCAAACCCTTGCGGGGTACCTCCCTTAAAGCAATTTTTTGAATTTCTGATTTAAAACGACCATACCTCCGATATTATTGATTTTTTAGGCTTAATGCATTAGAACCTTTTTAAAGATAATTCGCTTATCAACAAATTAGGTTATAACTTCTTATCGTCTAGACTCGACGGATTTCAAGTTAGAAATTAAATTAAGTGAAAATATGTTAAAGAAATTCAGGTTTTATGTTTTTTACTTTTCTTGCGAACCCTGTATCTCTTAACGGAAACGTCTTAGAAAAAAACTGATGATTCAAACCGGATAGAGAATTTAACGGGCTACAACTTTGGTTAAATAAATTTTTTTGGGAAACCAACCGTTTTCACAGAAATTCTGAAAATAATGAACAAGGTGTAGATAAAAAAAAAAAATTTACAAAATTGCTAAAAATCTCAATTTTAAAGATTATAAAGCGCATTAGTTTATCGTTAATTACTTTGTCCATTTATGATAATAATTTATGAGGGAGGCCATTTTGAAAATTTATTAAAACAAATTTTGCAAATTTATTTGTTTTACCTACACCTTGTTCATTACTTTCAGAATTTCTGTGAAAACGGTTGGTTTTCCAAAAAAAATTATTTGACCAAAGTTGTAGCTCGTTAAATTCCCTATCCAGTTTAGGTTATTAGTTTTCATCTAAGACGTTTTGTTTAAGAGATACGGGGTTCGCAAGAAAAGTAAAAAAGATAAAACCTGAATTTCTTTAACATTTTTTCACTTAATTTAATTTATAACTCGAAATCCGTTGATTCTAGATGATTAGAGGTTATAACCTAATTTGTAGATAAGCAAATCATCTTTAAAAAAGTTTTCATCCATTAAGCCTAAAAAATCAATAATATCGAAGCTATGGTCGTTTGAAATCAGAAATTCAAAAATTTACTTTAAAGGGAGGTACCTACTCCTCAAGGGTTTGGACTTGGACAAAAATTTTATTTGAAAACTTGTCTTAGAAAAGTGTCCTTTATCACCACCTCAAAAGTTCTCTACGGTAACGGGACACCTGTATAAGTAATTCCATATTAAATCACAAAAAACAACGAAAATTGTTGCTGCACCATTTTAAATTTTGCTTAAACTTTGTGGAAATGTTCTTTCATTCACACAAAATCAAGCAATTGAAAAGTCTTGTTATATTGTGCTTTGCGATTTTAGCTGTAAAAATTTTTTTATTAGACTTATCTACTCGACCAAGGCGGCATTTTGTAGCTGAAAGAAGATATTTTTTAGAAAAAAATATAAACATTTACGTAATTCATATATGTACCTGAAAAATAACATGGTATTGAAAATACGCACGGGGTAAATATCTCAAAATAATTTTGTACACAGGACTCGGAATTCTAATGATTTCCATGGAATTCTACAAATTCTCAAAGAATTCCATTGATTTTCAACAAGGCGAGGTAACGGAGTAACTTTCACTCCCCCCCCCCTTCATGACCCATCAAAACCAATAAAATTACTAAATTTTGTTAAAATTTGAATAATATAGGTACCTAAATTCTTATCAAAATATATTTATTTACCCTCTTCTCACCAGCCTCACATGCCCCCTAGTTTCAATCTAAAGAATGCCGATGATTTCCAAGGGAATTCCAAATAAGTGTACAAAATATACAGTCATAATACAAATTAACAAATTTTTTTTTTTCAGTTAAGATCGACCTTGGTGCGTGAACGCGAAATTCGTATTTCGCGAACGGGAGTGTGATGTGTCGAGTACGAATCTTTGTGAATAAGCTTGATAGTAGCTTATTAATTAATAATCGCGAATCATTTTTTTTAATACTTGAGTGAAAAATTTGTGGTTCCAAGTGTTCTTTTATAAAAATTTTCATTCGAAATCGTTAAAAAAATGTGTAAGTGTCCGGGTTGGTGGATTATGGCCGATGGAGAAGCTGTTATGGTCAATAGGAATAAAGCGAAAGGACATCAGTGTTAAAGGTAATTTGACAAAAATCATTCTCATCTGAAATGATAACTAACAAAGAATTTTCTTTATTATTACAGGTAGGGTCCACGTCGTGGGTTTAGCAGCAATTCAGGTTAGTAAACTTTTCTCTCCAGTGATGTAGCCAGTGAATTGTTTAAAATTGTGAGAAAATGCATTTTTCTTTAAATGTACGAACTGTAGCTTGGTAAGAAAAGTTTTTTTACGTACTAAAGTATCTAATAAATTACAGATAAGTGACTTTTTGTCCGTAGGATTTCATTGCTCAACAATTGGTTAATTCATCAAGCTTTTAATAAAGCAATACATTTTATAATGTTTATTTTATATTATTTTGAATTTTAACAAACACCACCAAAGTACCAAAGAATAAACCAACCATTATAATGTTAATATTAATTACCATCATCTTCGGTTTCACTCTCGGATGAAGTGCTTTCATTCATAATAGCAAAAGATTTTGACTTAGAAGAAAATTTTATGTTACAAAACTTCATAAAATCCAATACATAAACATTATTTTTATTTTTATTTGGTATTTTCTCAAATAAGAAAGAAACTCTAAAATATTTAATTTAATGGCATAATAATAATTAGAAAATCTGCATACTTACATTTGCAGTTTATCCTTCTGCAATAACCTCTTTGAAAATTGTTTATTGTAGGAAAGGAGTTGATAACGATCTTCAGAACGGGAAATATATGTTATTGTAAATTTCAATATCTGTATAGCTTCTTTTCTGTTACGTCCAACAAATTTCCGAAATTGTTCTAATAAATTCTGAAATTTTAATATTGGTAAATTTTTTCTAATTTTATGGAAAAACGTCTTTTCGGGGTTCAATTGAGAACAAACAGAAAACAATCGTGAAAAAACAAAATTTTTTTTTATTAATCTTAAATCTGGAGGGGTAAAATGCTATTTTTTTTTTACCTGAAAAGGAATTAATTTGCTATTTTCTAGCACACCTGCGCCTATATTACCAAAATAAGCATATGCTAGAGTACCCACAATCATTGCAGAAATATGATTTGTTCCAGCCTTGCGAAGAGCTTTTAAATATTCATCAAAAATAGTTCCATAGACATCATAAAACTGAAACATAATTTTGCATCATTTTGGCAAAAGTTAATATGTAAAATTTTACTTCATAATAAAACAAATACAGCTTCCTGAGTTCCAAAACATCAATCATCTTGAAGTGAATCAAAGTCAAAATCCTCAGCAATATTTGTTTCTTTTGTACCAGTGTGGCACCTAAAAGTTCGAAAAGACGTTTTCACATAATAGAAAATTAGGTATCAAACTTGTAAATCTTTGTAATTTGTCTTGCCGTAATCACGTTTCGGCGCAAGGACGTTTCGGTGCAAATAATTATAAATATTTAATTCTTAAAAAATTAACTTCAATTTTGAACAGGCAGATATTGTTGATTCTACATTAACTTATTAAATTACTTCATCATCAACTCTTCAGTCCACCTCTGGAACATTGGCCTCTTTCTCTTTCAAGAAAGGTTTCGGCGTTAAGGAAATGCCTGTGGCTTTGAGTGCCTCCGAAACTGAAGCCAAATCGGTTTGCACCGAATCAGCTGCGTCAAACGTCCTGAACCAAGTTTACACGATCAAAAAGCTTTTCTCGAGACAATCTTCTGTGGTCATCATTCATGATGCTGCTGTTCATCATATCCCAACCTCCACCACATTTTTTGAAAAATTATTACTTACCAGACAGATCTTCAAAGAGAATTTCTAAGGCAACTTTCATAAATTCTAGATTTTGATTCTTGTCGAATACGATTGATATATTTTTATCTTTTGTCATATTTTTTGAAGCCAAAATAACTTCTTTAAATCTTAACAAAAACTCGACAAAACCTGCTAAAATCTAAAATCAGTAGGTATTAATTTTAAAAATCAAATTCTGTTTAATTGCTGTTATACTTTACCTCATGACAAATCGAAGTATTATCTTTGTCTGTCAAAAAGATAAAGCAATGCGAAACAAAATCTTTCGTATGAGGATGCAATTCCTCTTCTGGAAAATTATTAAGCTCTGCTAATTTTAATTTCCATATCAAATAAAAAGAGCAAATTTTTAGAATATACGTTTTTTTCTTATTTGCTATGAGTTTTTCCAATTTAAAAATATTTTTGAAAAAAAATGAAGAATTGATTGATTGGATTAAATAGTGGTATTGGATTAACACCGAGACATGCAGTAAATTACATTCAACTGCAAAATTATCTTCATTTGTGATTAAACTCTAAAAAAAAAATATTTTTGGTAATTCTTTTTTAGATATGTTTAATCTAGTTAATCTATTCAAGCGCGTCAGTGTTAACGGATAAGATCTGCGGTACTACCTGGTCCACTCTTTCAAGGATTTGTATGAATATTGTAATAACTCTTTGTTTAAGAGTCAATATTTCATCGGAAAGAATATCGTCGTTGAACTTAAAATTTTTTACCAATGCCAAAAATTGACTAATATTCTGTAAGGATTCCTCGTTATTATTAGTTCCATTAAAATTTTGTATTAAGTATTTGCTTATTTCAACAATATGCTAAATTACAAAAAAGTTGTTTTAATATCTTTCGCTCAATAGGGGCAAAAACTTACATCATTTAATTGATTGTCTAGATTTTCGTAATCAATAAGCACTAAACTTTTAAGCAATTGTGTTTCAATGTGTTTTTGGGTGCAAAATTTGTTGTACAGCGGTAAAAATTTGGTTATAAAATAAAATATTGCTCTCTGTACTTCCCCTTCATCGATTTTATCTATACAAACAAACTAATTGTAATAAAATTTAAGCAATGTAAGTTGATACTTACCCATCGACCATTCGACCCGAACAAATTTGCATTCGTTGGTAATCATTTGTTCCATCGAACTGGTTAATATTTCGATTAGAACAATTTGATCTTTCTGTTCCGTGGAATTATCACGTAAAAGCATTTCGACCATAAGCTCCACATTTTTAATTTCATCAAGCCATGGTAACAACGAATCCACCAATAACCCTACTTGCGCATCTTCATTCTAAACATTTATTGCTTTTTTAAATGAGAATAATTTCGGTAAGAAGGTTCAAAGGCTCCCATTGGACCCCAATCAAGGGAAGCACAGAGAAAGACCAAGGTCAAGATATAAACTATCAGAAAGAGAAAACTTGATAGAGAAGACTTTCCAAATGAAGTGACTATATATTCCGAATGCAACGAGCGCCACTATAGAAGAAGAAGAAGAATCATCAAAAATAAAATACTGTATTCTTTATTTGAAATTGTTGATATTAAGGTCTTTTTAACAATTAAATTGTCTGACGTTTCGTGTCGTTTATTGGCACATTTTCAAAGCTACAAGTTAATAAATTAAAAAATTTTTAAAAATTAAAAGATTTTATAAAGGTTTTAAAAACTTACTTTGACAGATTGTCAATATGATGTTTTTGTTTTAATATAACATTAAAACATTTGACTAAAAATGATGAATTATATAAAAACTTTTTAAAATCTCTTAAATCTTATAAAATTGAACATAATAAATTAAATTAAACTAAAATTTGACCATAAGTTATGGCATCGTTTTCATGATATCTAGGATGTGTTTGTATCCACCATGAAAATATTGAACATCCCTTTTATCATTCATCGCTTTATTGTTCATATGAATGTTGATTGCTTCTTTTATTTTACGTTTTTTGTCTATCTTTTCCCTAGCCAGTACTGTAATATCTTTACGGTTTATGGAATGAGAGTTGTTAGTCATGTGTTTGCATAAAGCGGTGTAAGCGTTCTCATCTTCTTTATTAAAGAAAACGTGTGCTTTATTCACATCTCTAATATGTTCCTTTATGCGAACACCTAACTTTCTAGAACTCTCACCTACGTAAACAGAATCACAATCCTGACAAGGGACAAGATAGACCAAACCACTCTCGTCCTCTATGGGAGTAAGATCTTTCGTTTTAGAAAAGAATTTGAAAGTTTTATTAGGGCATTTTAGACCAAACTTTATGTTAGGTATTGGTTTGAAGATTGACATTATTTTATCAGATAGGCCTTTAATGTATGTTAAACTGTAGAAATTTTGAAAAATGGGGGGTTCTGGTATAGACGTAGTAGGTTTTATATTTTTTGAAGAATTGGTTTCTTTGTTTTTAAAGAATGAGTTTATGATAGAATTTGGAAAATTGTTAGCTGAAAGAATAAGATTTATATTTTTATAATTTTCAGCTAACAATTTTCCAAATTCTATCATAAACTCATTCTTTAAAAACAAAGAAACCAATTCTTCAAAAAATATAAAACCTACTACGTCTATACCAGAACCCCCCATTTTTCAAAATTTCTACAGTTTAACATACATTAAAGGCCTATCTGATAAAATAATGTCAATCTTCAAACCAATACCTAACATAAAGTTTGGTCTAAAATGCCCTAATAAAACTTTCAAATTCTTTTCTAAAACGAAAGATCTTACTCCCATAGAGGACGAGAGTGGTTTGGTCTATCTTGTCCCTTGTCAGGATTGTGATTCTGTTTACGTAGGTGAGAGTTCTAGAAAGTTAGGTGTTCGCATAAAGGAACATATTAGAGATGTGAATAAAGCACACGTTTTCTTTAATAAAGAAGATGAGAACGCTTACACCGCTTTATGCAAACACATGACTAACAACTCTCATTCCATAAACCGTAAAGATATTACAGTACTGGCTAGGGAAAAGATAGACAAAAAACGTAAAATAAAAGAAGCAATCAACATTCATATGAACAATAAAGCGATGAATGATAAAAGGGATGTTCAATATTTTCATGGTGGATACAAACACATCCTAGATATCATGAAAACGATGCCATAACTTATGGTCAAATTTTAGTTTAATTTAATTTATTATGTTCAATTTTATAAGATTTAAGAGATTTTAAAAAGTTTTTATATAATTCATCATTTTTAGTCAAATGTTTTAATGTTATATTAAAACAAAAACATCATATTGACAATCTGTCAAAGTAAGTTTTTAAAACCTTTATAAAATCTTTTAATTTTTAAAAATTTTTTAATTTATTAACTTGTAGCTTTGAAAATGTGCCAATAAACGACACGAAACGTCAGACAATTTAATTGTTAAAAAGACCTTAATATCAACAATTTCAAATAAAGAATAAAATAAAAGGTCAACAATATTTAAAAATTATAAAATACTGTAAGTTACTTCAATTGTTTGGTGAAATTGAACCAAATATGTCATTAGTTGAAATGAAGATATATTCGGAATCAAGTTCAAAACTTGAGAAAGGAATTTGCCTGAACTTCTTGCTAGAGGACAAAATTTACAATACACCAAACGGTTAATTGTGCATCCATTTTCGGTAGGAATCAATATAGTTGGATCTCTACAAGAATAAAAATTAATTGTGAATTTTAAAAAATATTCCACAATTTCCACCTTCTCATCAATATTTCAGTTAGAAGTTCTACTGCCCTTGTTGCAACATTGTAATCGATGTCCATAATTCTGCCAGCAATACCAGCAATAATATCTGGCATTAAAGAACCAACGCAATTTTTAAAATTTTCCATTTTTATTAAATGTTCAAATGTGTTTAGTGCTCTTAAACGGATTTCGGGCCACTGAAAATAGAGAAATAATTCTACAGACTCAATATTTTTTAGCATTTACCCTACAAAGAACAGAAACCATTAAAATATTCAATAAATTTTTAATATAATTTTTTATAATAAATAAATTTTTCTTAAACCATTTGCTTATTTCGTTGAGAACCGCAAGTTTCATCTCTACCAAAAGTGGATCGTTGATCCTATGTAAAATAAATAAAATCATATTTTATTAAAAATTTTATAATAAATAATTTACCAAGTTTTTCTAATAATTTTGAGAAAGAATTTAATGTAGTTTTTAACGCAGACTTGGTTATTCGCAAGTTCTGGTAGAATTGATGAATCCAAATTCTCCAGTTCTTCTTCAATATTTAAACACACCGAACATAATTTGCTGACTAAAAATTAATTCCAAGTCAATTATTGAATTATTTACTGAATGAACGAACAAATTTGAAAAATCTAAGACATTTCGCCGTCGCCACTGTGCCGTTTCACGGTTTCACAAAGAAATTTCCACAAGTTGGGTAGTATACGGCTGCACCGTGGTATACCTACTATGTTCACTTTTCAAAAAATTAAATTCTAAACTTCTTTTAGTCTTTTTACACAGATAAAATAATATTTATGCTCACCAATGATAGACCCAGTGTAAAATAAAGCTCTAAGGTTAGTAAGAATAAAATTCTTAAAAATACTAAATAAATGCTGTGTAACTCTATCATAATCGGTAAATAACAAATTTTCGTTATATAAACCTTCCATTAATTTTGTAAAGAATTTACAAACGGCAGTTCGTGTTTGAGTGGACCATCGAGAAGTTCCTTTGAATAGAAATTTTGAAGCCTAAAAATATTAAAGAAAGTTTCATATTTTGGACGCCATAACAAGTATCACACCTGAACATGGTAAATCGGTTATATTAACTTCCACCCCCCCGTATCCGTCAACTGGAATTAAATGGAAAATAACCGAAACAATTTATTTTTCCGTAAAGCTAGCCACTCACGTTCCTTCACTGCAGTACGATTCTGCAGGATGCAACAATCGTTGCGATCAAATTGCAGACAAGCAGACTGATCGGCTTGTCGGCAATCCGATCCTACCAAGTCGCATCCTGCAGAACCGTACTACGGCGCAGGAACGTGAGTGCCTAGCTTAAGAGTAAGCTATTTTCTACTAAAATTAAAGTTCCCTTGATTCTTATCCTTTCAATGGATACAGGAATAAAAAGAAAATGAATTTTCGTATTTCCCAATGCTCAGGTGTATCAGTATATCAAATAAAAACCATAAAATTACGTAATGTGCTTCTGTTAAGTTTTCTTCCAAAGCTAGATTTATATCAGCAAAGTTTTCTTCTAACGAAAATTCTTTTTTGATGTTTAATTTTTGATATCCACATATATCAATTATAAATTGGAGAAATTGATAAACAGCTTTTTGGTAATCCATTTTATACACATATATCCAATCACTAACTTCATCTTCTATATTTTCTGAATTATATATAATTTTGTAATATAATGAATTTGTCTTGGTAGGTTTAAACATTTTCCATTCTCTGCCTTTCCAAACATACTTCTTTTTCTTTTTGACTGGAATTTCAGTAGATACTGAAAATATAACAAAACAACTCAGCTGCAAACAAATTTTACTCAATATCTACCTACCATTTGAACTATCGGATTCAATTGACGATGACAAAGTTTTCTTTCTTTTTGATATATTTTTTTCTACAAAAACAAGAATCCAGCATCAAAAATTTTCAAACATAATCTTTTCATAATATTTTATTTGATATACCTTGTGTTTCATCAGTTTCAATTGTATTCTCGTTCAAATCCATAAATGCACTTGACATTTTCGAGGTTTCGCAAGCTGCTTACATTTTACATTAAATCTACACTGCTTTATTAAAATAAACACAAAATGCACATGTATAAATTTAAAACTGATAATAGTATTCACAGATGGTTACTCCATGCAATTCGCGATTAAAATAATCAAAACTATTAAACTGATTTAAGAAAAAAAAACATCAATTGTAATTCAGATTAGTCAAAATGCTGTAAGATTTCCACATCAAAATTTAGAGCCAGGACGTCCAAAAAAAAACATTATATGCAATATTATTTATTTAATAAACAATACAATTAAAGTTCTGTATTGAACTAATAAAATAACATCAAAATAGAAAATAAATTAGTCAATATAAATCTATAACGATTTATCTTTTTAGGTGCCCACTAAATACTAAACTACAATACTAATATTATAAATTCTAGCACTCGTATTGAATTCAGTTTAGTGTAATTTGTTTAATATAATTTAATTTAAAGCTTGTAGCAAATAAATTTTCAAAAAACTTCCAACTTGTAACGATTTATAATATATATAAATACTCTTGTCATCTTGTGATCAATACTGCAATTTCCAAAAATTAATATATAATTTTAGAGTTGAGCAAAAATCATCATATTAATTAATATTTTTCTTACAAATATATTGCAAATTAAAATTTAACATTATAATAGTAGATTTCTTTGCACTATTTGATTTTTTACAGTGTAACCCAACTCAATTAAAACTGTAACAGTAACATTTTGTACTAGCTATAATATTGCACCAAACTTTACAATTAAAAACAAAGTATTTTAAATTGGTACAATTTTTACATGAACAAAAAAACAAAAACTTGAAATGAAGAATTCATCGTCTCCGGAATTTTGTTCAACTGACCATTTGTTTGACTTTTTGGAAATTCCATTTTTAAGTAAACAAATTAGGTTCGGGTAGCAAAATATTGCAAAAAGGCCTAGCGTGAGATTATTTTTTTGGTATAAAAATGTAATAAATAAGTAATTTTTAAAGAAATAATTAAAAATATTGTTGAACAAATGTCAGTTGTATAAAAATCGAAGTCGAACAAAAGTCAAACAAATGCAGTCGAATAACTGTTAGTCGAACAAAATTCCTAGAATCATAAATTATGTTAATAATATTCATAAAAGTTTTTGAATCAGGTAACTGTAATTAGAATAAAAATTGAACAAAATTTAGAATATTGAAATTTTATAAAACAACAATTTTAAAATCTAAAATAAAATCTATATACAATTAAAACCTCAAACACACTCACAGAATTGTTGCAAAACAATTACAACAATTATTTTTTTACATTGAGCACTAAAACCATTTTAACCACCCAACATTCAATTGTATATTAAAAAATTAATTTTCGTAGATTAACCATTATAAAGCGCTCGCTCTACAAAATAATTACAAAAATAAAATTATATTAACCAAATCAAACATTATTTTTAAAAATTGATAAAATTCATGTGCACATGATTGACCAACAATTATTATACAGAAGGAAAAGAACCATACTTTTGATTCAAAATAAACACCCCAGTTATTTTTGTTACAATAAATAAGAACCAATGTTATTTTTAGTTATTTTTCCACCTGTATACATACACGGGGTGATCTATGAAACTCGTTAGTTCATTTTTGATTTAATAAATGCTTTAATTTTCCTACTTTCCTACCATCTTGAAACATCTCTTTATACAAACACAAAAAAAATAATTGATTTACTCATTCGAGTATTGAATAAAATAAAAGTCAAAATTTGGGTATCCCCAGATTCACTGAATTATACTGAACTGTGGATATACTATATATTATTTTTAAAAAATTCAAATTCCAAAAAGTTTGCTACAAGTAATTGAAAAAATTTGTATTAAAAAAAATCATTTGAACCCAGGGTTGTCAGACTTTCAAAACTGCATCAGGATTTACATTAGAAATTTTTTCTATTTTTGAATAATAATATTTTTTTAAATTTTTTTAATCTTTTATTGCTTTGCAAACATATTATGATTTTTAAAGAAGTTTTCCTAAACCACCCTGTGTATTTGAGTTTTATCAAATTGAATAGAACGTACTTACTAATTACGTAAAAAATAAATTTATAACTATCTAGTGGTTATTACTGGATGCTTAGTCTTCATTAAATAGTTATTGCTTTTTGAGAAAGCAGTAGAACTGTATTTATTTATATTAAAGAAATACTTAAATACTTACATCTACAATAACACTATTTCAGTCGTTGTCATCATGAGAAAAAAATGATATTTTACTTAAATATTTTATAGTTTGAAAAAATTTGCATTAAATTAATTATTTCTATTTCTACATAAATATTGAAAGTAAAATTGAGATCAATGTTTGTATTTTGTATAATTGATCAAAATATTCCACTAGTAAAAATTAATCAATTAAATTTAATAAAACATAAATACAATCCTACTGTCTTATTGTTATATGTACAAACGTCACAGTTAAATTTTAAGCTTCAATAATCAAAATTACTGCAGTGACTATGTCACAGTAAAATTTAAAAAATGTTATCACACATTAAAAGTACTTAAAATAAGGCCATTGTACTATATAAGGAGCATTCCATGCCAATCAATCTTCGATATATTTTACATTTATTTATTTGGCTGATTACTTTTTAAATAAAATTTTTACTCATAAGGCTCTTACAGCCCATATCTATATTCCTTTTCTACAGAACAGTGTTTCAAAAAAAATAATCAGCCAAATCAAAAACCACAAAATATTTCGATGGTTGATTTGGCATGGAATGCCCCATAAATAAAAAAGTTAATATTGCCGATAATTAATTGGTCCACCGTTTTTCAATTCGACCAAAGCAATAGCAGTTTGAATATCTGCCCTGGATACTTCTTTAGAAGCACCCCGATCTTGAATGCGCATTAAAACAGTTGGACGCCTTTGATTTTCATATTCAACAATATTAACTTCGTCCCAATTGATAGGACGTGCTAGTTCTTGAGACGAATCCCACCTTTGTTGATCCTGCACCGCCTCTCTTAACCAACGCTTTTTTGGTAATTCAACGTGTTCTGAAATTGATGTACAACGTTTCTGACGATTTAT
Source organism: Cantharis nigra (assembly GCA_958510845.1). NCBI lineage: Eukaryota > Metazoa > Arthropoda > Insecta > Coleoptera > Cantharidae > Cantharis > Cantharis nigra. Next base: position 4,571,555 of record OY294034.1, on the reverse strand, counting down.
TAAATTACTAGTAGAATCGGCTTTAGAATTTTCGTTATATAACTGACGTGAACCGGTCGCCAAATTATTACTATACCCCTCAAAATAGTTTACATTTTCGTCACCTAAAAAACTAGGTGACGATGTCTTACTACTACTGTGAGAACTTTCTGAATCCATCGCAGGTAACTTTCGTGAAAAATCTTTTGCAAAAATATTTATATTTTCAGTGTCTTCGTTACTTTCAAGTGATCTTAAAAACTTCATTGATTTTCTAGGTGTCGAAGGAACATCGTTTGTAGGAGATGAACTAAAGAAAAAAAAATTCAATTAAAATTATTATTATAATTTACCCACAAAAGCTTTTTATTATTATAATGATGTCAGGCTATAACGGACTTGGTTATACTGTGATTTCGCTTAACTAATTTAAACGTCCCGTGAAATTTTTCTTTCACATGGCGCTTAAGACTTTTTGCCTTTCCACCGTCGATATGGTGAAGGTAAATATTTACCGAATTTAACATACTTTGGTTACCCTTGCCTCCTCTGAAAAACTCCTCTACTGAAAACGCAATTTTATTCCTGATCACACGGAATCCACTTCTGTGAACTTAAATTCTTACATTAGGTTGGTTCCAGTTCCAAACCATAAAGTTTACAACAGGGTTATAGCATTTTAAGAAGTATCACATAGAGTAATGAAGTTGGTTTATTTTTTTTTAGAAATAACAACCAACAAGTTTAACTTGACTATTTCGAAATTATTAAATTATATGCCAGTTTTTGAAAAATAGTTGTAATTATGTATAAATTAATTTTTGTCACCTATACAAGAAATATTTTATATTACCTTAATGGGAATTCGATTTAGAGAGTTTTGATTGTACAACAAAATTCTGTTTAATTGCACGAGTAATTATGTGAAATGTAACACAACGTAGAACATCTGGAGTTGCACAGTAGTCCTGACTCGCAAAAATATTTTTTTAACGAAAACTCCAGCTGTACAGGTTCCACAAGATGGCTTGGCTCTTAAGGGGTTATATGGGTTTTGAAGACAAAAAAAAGCATATTTTTTCGAATTTTTTTCTAATATAATAAATGAAATATTTTATTCAAACTTCTCAACATATCGCCTCCCGAATGCAAGACTACTATATATCTGCTAAAAATACAAAAATGAAGTTTTGCAAATAATAATAATAATAAGAAATCGCGAAACAAAAAAACCTCATTTTCTCTAAACTTATGATCATCGTAGATATACAGTAGAACCCCTCTATAACGAGTCCAGGTTATAACGAAAAATCGGCTATAACGAGTAAAAGTTTGGTCGTTTGATTTTTGTTTACATGCTAAACAGACTGTTTATAGAGAAAATCTGTTATAACCTCCACTTACTCCAGTTTCGGTTACCACAATGCCGGCCGGTAGCTCTGCTGTATATTTGGAGAGCGAGTCGTAGGTCCCCCAAGAATTGAAGTAAGGTATAATTAAAAGTTGTCTATAAATTTATAAGGCGCCACTGACTTACTAGACAAGAAAAAAAAACGAGTGATTACTGAAAACAAATAAAATCCTCAAGTCAGACAGGATTTAATAATGTAATTAACAAACAAAGAAAATAGTATTAATTGGCAACAGAGGAAAATATTAACATGTGAGTAGTATTAATACCTAACGCGCATATAGCTATATACCTATTGGTTTTCATGAATATATACAAAAAATATTAATTTACTGCATAAAAACATAATTAGTATTCGCAAATCTTCTCTGCTACGATGAATTAAAATTGACTTTGGATGGAAAAAAAATTCTCGAGGTCAAAAATTAAAGCGGTGAATCTTCACTTGGGTGTTTTGACAAATCCTTATACGTACATACACGCGGGAACCAATTTCCTTGTTAATAGCGCAAATTAAAATTAAATATACGACCTTCTTTGAGTTCTTTTGAGTCGGTAACAATTGATCTCTATGAACACTTCAATAAGGGCGTTTGTGGTTTTTAAGAACAATCCTCTACATAGACCAATCAGACTTTCCAACAAGTTTCCAACAAATAATACTGGTTCTAGTAAACGGATAGAAGAACACTTTCACCAATTATCGAACCATCCATAACCTGGATTAACCTCGATTCAGATAGCAACAAAAACAAACTCTACTGAGAACCTAAAATGGAAAGTAGATAACTATCAAGACTAAGCAATGTTTAAAAGTTACCTGATGGTCGGTTCTCTGGAAATAAAGAAATGAAGTCAACTAAGGATTTCCAAAATATTGTAAGTTAACTCAACAAAAGTTTGACATAAAGTGTAGTCTACTACTTCCTCGCAATCGCTAAGTCGCGCGCCTGCTCAATCGAAATATTGGAAAAACGAATAAATAAAATATATACCGGAGGGTGTAAAAATAATTGTTACACTGTGGTAACAAGGTCCCTTGAGTTCTCGTTATAGAGGGGTTCTACTGTAGTAGTCTTGCACTCGGGAGGCGATATCAAAGATAAACATTTGTGAAATTTTCATTTAAAAATTTTGAAAATTCAGCCATTGGAACCTTATTTCCTGTGACCCCTCAGAATAAAGTTCCCTTGGGGTTGTCAGAATAACTATTCTGATTCATAGAAATGGATAGATTCATCAGAAATTGAAAAATCAATTCTTTTCTAGATATACAGTGGCTCACAGAATTGATGGCACAGACCTATGCTAGCAATGTAATTTGTACCTTTTCAAGACTATTTTTGACACAACAATCGATTTTATAGCAAAACTTTTTAGATAATTTTTGTTGCAAATTTCAATGCCTTCAATTTTGATTATATACATTTTTCCTTTTTGTCGCACCATTTCTAACTGACAGCGACTTAAACAAGATTATGTACAATACAAAAAATAATGTCTGCTGTATCTCAAAACTAGTGCAACAAAATAAAAAAATTAATAAGAATTTTTTCTTGTAAATTTCATTCCCTACATTTTTATTCATATACATTTTTCTATTTTATCGCACCACTTCTGAAATAGAGATGACAATAGTTTTTAAATCAGTGTAACTCAGAAATGGTGCGACAAAATGGGAAAATGTATATAGACAAAATTGAAGGCAATGAAATTTGCAACAAAACTGTCGAAAAAGTTTTGCTGTAAAATCGATTTTTGTACCAAAAATTGTCTTGAAAAGGTACAAATTACATTGCTAATATAGTACTGTGCCATTAATTCTGTGAGCCACTGTATATATCTCGTGCTTAAACAAAAGAAAATAAAAAAAAAATAAAATTTAAGGTTGTTGCAGAGTTGTATACAAAAAGGTACTTTTTTTGGTACAATTTGCACTACATATTGCCTTGTAAAATGAGTTGTGATTAACAAAAAAGAAATTCCTTCATTCAAGCACTAGTCAATATTATCTTGAAGAAGTGTGCAAAATTTGAACAAGATCGGTTCATTAATTTTTGAGAAATCGTGTCAACCGATTTCAAAATTTTAGTTTTGAGAAAAATACGATGAAAGCTTTCAATTTACGTAGAAACGTCGATTCCACCTCCAAAAACCGGCTGGAACTGCAATATCCAGGGCATCCCTTTCAAACCCATGTAACCCCTTAAGATTTGCAAAAAAATATGATATGACCAAGTGTACAACCAGCTGCTAGTTTACTGTACATCGTAATTTCATAAGCCAAGTTATCGTGTTTTATTCTAGAACAAGAGTCTCAAGATCACAGAAGTAAATGTAGATCAACAACCTGCATAACTTGTAAACAATTCAAATTCTTCATTTGTCAACAATTCTTTATATCCATGGCACACACACACACACACACAATCGAGCACAGCTTCTTAATCGTGTAAGTCATTTCAATAATGAACCCAACCAACCCAAAAATTAGTAGCAAGATTAGGAGAATTTCCTAGCTTAGATTCCTAAAAACTATTTTGCTAACTTACAAGCGAGCACCACTTCATCTTTCACTAATCTAAATAAACTTTGAAAAATATTCACGGTAAACAGAACAGCATTAGTTATATTACGTTGCTTCTACCTCGTGTTAAAGTAGAATGAGCTACCGGAAAAGAAACTCACGGTACGTACTTGTTCATTTGCCTCACACGATATGGCTTTTTTAAAAAATTTCAAGGTCGTTTTACCAACTCCCGTCAAAGCTCAAATAAACCTCAACACGTTTCAATTTATTTCAAGTCTGTGATGAAGATGTATATGCCGTTTCAAAATTCATAATAAAAACTTTTATTTTATCACTTCCATCTGATGGATCACCAATAACACTCGAGAGCCATCTCTCAGAATACTGCAACAAGACAGTCAGAGAAACGATTGCTTTAGATCAAAAATATCAACTTTTTGCTGCTATGAAAACTTTAGCTGTCTTTCTGATGCGGACTTGTAGTATTCCAAAAGATGAGCTTTAAGCAACATAAAAAAGAATTAAAGTTACCTTTTGTTATTTTTTAACCAATTTTGAATAGCCGAAGAATGATCATCATCGTTCAACTTTTCGCCTGAAGGAGAGGTAATTGTGAAACGTTTCAGTTGAGCATCTGGATGTTCTGGACAATGGCGATTAGCATGAGTAAATCTACGCCCACAGTTTTCTGCTGTACATATAAAGGGCTTTTCACCTGTATGTAACCTTTGATGTGTTTTTAATTGTCCGGACTGAGTAAACCGTCGAGTACAACGAGGATAATCACATACGTAAGGTCTTTCACCTAAAAGTTTAAACAAAGTTTTAATATGTTTTCTATAATACTAGCAGGTAATTAGCAGATTTATAAAACTTATAAACTTGTAATTTTAGTTTATTTGTAAATACCTGTGTGAGTTCGCAGGTGAGCTTGTAGGGACTTTTCCCTTGGAAAAACTCGTCCACAATAAGTACATTTAATTGAACTAGGAGAACTTGATCCTTCTAATATAAGGGTATTTAAAAGTTCAGCACGGGGTCTACCCCTTCGCGATTCACCAGGAGAAACACCAGCGTATTCATTGTGATTACCGTTAACCGGTGTTTTTTCAACGGAATTTGGAGTTTTCACTAATAAAACTCGATTAGGGGATGTCGAATTACCCAACACATTTCTTTCTGAATCGATTTTTGCCCGTTTAGGTGTTTTATTCATTATTTTTTCCATAAAATTTATGTGTTTTCGACATTTAATCACTAATGAGCTACCATTTTTAAGAAAGGTGGCGCTCACAAATGGAGGGAAATTATACAACTGTCAACAAGGTCATCAATGGGAATTTAAAATTTAAAAGGCAACGTAAATATGTTATCTTATAAAAGTGATAATTCAATTGTATTTATAATCACTCAACTAAGGCAGTCAATTTCACTTTTAATATATTTCCATTACTACAATCTTCTTAAAAACGTTTACATTGCAACAATTTATGTTTATGAATGTAATTTCACTTTTTAATATTTTACTCTGCCATTAAATTTTGTGAAATCTTTAAAAAATTATTTCTTTTATTAAGGAAAGCTACGTAAAGAAAAACTTCCAAAATTATTATGTTTTTTCGCTTTCCGCAGGTGTACAAAATACGTTGGGTAAATATTTATAGTACCAGTGGCGGCGCCAATCCAAAGACTCTTTGAGGTAACTCAGTCAGTGGCGCCTCGTGGATTTTTCATTCGAGGAGGCTAATCATAAAGTATAGCCAAAGAGTATGTATATATAGAGGGACAGCCATTAACAAATATTTGACACAAGCAAAGAGTATGTATATATAGAGGGACAGCCATTAACAAATATTTGACACAAGTTTTTGTTAATGGCTCTGCTACGCCATCTAGTGGACGGTGTGATCTCTACGTTTTAATTTTTAATTTATGGCTGATCCTTTATATACAGGGGGGTATTTTTACAAAAATAAGTTTTTACATGTTAATTTCCTATGTTCAGCTAACTCATTCAGCACCCTGTATATAGAGGACCAAAAATAAAGACGTAGAGATAACCCCCTCCACTAGATGGCGTAGCAGAGCCATCAAGAAATACTTGTGACAAGTATTCCCATAAGAGCTGTCCCTCTATATATACATACTCTTTGACACAAGTTTTTGTTAATGGCTCTGCTACGCCATCTAGTGGACGGTGTGATCTCTACGTTTTAATTTTTAATTTATGGCTGATCCTTTATATACAGGGGGGTATTTTTACAAAAATAAGTTTTTACATGTTAATTTCCTATGTTCAGCTAACTCATTCAGCACCCTGTATATAGAGGACCAAAAATAAAGACGTAGAGATAACCCCCTCCACTAGATGGCGTAGCAGAGCCATCAAGAAATACTTGTGACAAGTATTCCCATAAGAGCTGTCCCTCTATATATACATACTCTTTGGTATAGCGTAACCCCACCTACACTTTTTTTTAATTAAAAAGTTGCCTATGTTAGCAATGTAAATCGTATATTTTCAAGAGTAATTTTGACACATAACAATCGATTTTACAGCAAAACTTTTCAGACATTTTCTGTTGCAAATTTCATTACCTTCAATTTTGTTTATATACATTTTTCCATTTTGTCGCACCGTTTTTGAGATACAGCTGAAATTATTTTTTGCATTTTACAGAGTATTGTTTAAGTCGTTGTCAGTTAGAAATGGTGCGACAAAATAGAAAAATGTATATAAACAAAATTGAAGGCAATGAAATTTGAAACAAAAAATGTCTGAAAAGTTTTGCCGTAAAATTGATTATCGAGTCAAAAATAGTCTTGAAAAGGTACGAACATATACGGGTTAATCTGTGCCTGATGATGAAAAATCTCTTAGAAGAAATCTTTGCGGTCCATGTGTTGGTTAAACATCCGAATATTTGTCCAAGGTTGAGGGTTCTGCTTTTGCGGTAGCCCTAGGTAGAAGTATTATCTATCTTTTGATATATCTCAGCATCATAAAACCACTTCTTCCTTTTTTGAAAATTTTAATAATATATTAATAGTCTAGAATTTCAGGGGAGGCTCAGTCTATCTGAACTTGGTCCTTTTTTTAAAGTCTTACAGACACTTTCTGTAAAAGTGATCCAAACCTCAGTTCTTGGAGGGCAATTGATTTGCCAAAAAGTATTTTTTGGTTTTTTCACGATTATTTAATTTTAGAGTAACTCCTCAGTTTTAGAAGTGAATAAATTGCTTACGCTTCGGGAAAGCTTTTACCAAGTGCGTAAGATCAGAGACCTATTCACTTCGGAGTTTTTCTAACTGAAGTCCTGTGAGGTTTTTAGTTAATACATTCATGCACGTCAATGCTAGACGCTCTTAGCTGTCAGGAACACGAGAGTTAAATTCTACCCAAGTTGTCTTAAGCACATTTTGGTGAAAACATTTATAAAAGGGATCAGTCTTAGACGAAAGTATTTTTTCTACTATTTCAAAAGGAAATCTTAAGGTAATTCAGGAGAAATGAAATCTAGTGTACAAAAATTTGATTTCCTTTTGAAAAAGTTGAAAAAGCAAAATAAAACTCCTGCATTTCTTCAGATATCCCTGAATTCCTTTGACTTGTACACCAGATTTTCAATTGCATGAAGTGCAAAGAAAAGAAATTTTTTGAGCATGAAAAATTTTTTGTTTAAGGGATATTAAACAACAAACATTTTTGGTTGAAAAATTTTATTAAATGCTTACACTATTTTTCAGTTTTGCAGTTTTATTGTAACAATTCACATGAAATTAAATGTTGAAATTACATTTAACTAAAATAACATTACCAATCTCATATTTTCTCTTTAAAATTACTAGAAAATCGAATACACAGGGTGTATAAGTTCATACGACCATCAGCCTGCTGCAGATTTTCTCTTGAAATCTGTTACATCTTAAATCACAACTTCTACAAAATTATGGTTTCTTGGTTTGGCCAAGAACAATTTTTAATTAAATTTAATTTCGTTGTTCTGATTTAAATTTTGATGTTCTTTGCTAGGGTTCTAAATTTTTACTGCATAAACTAGCAGAAGTATCGCATTCTTTACTCTATTTTTTCATAAACGGTTGTTCATAGCACTTTAAGAAAATATTGGTGTTTGCTTAATTTTAGTACTCTTTCAGCCTATGAAAGCTTGTTAATAATAATCAAGTTAAGTTCCAGTATGCCGTAGATAAAAAATTGACGATATTACAGTAAATTAAAAAAATTCTTTCTGGCGTTTGAATGATTCAAGAAGCAACGATTTCAAAATAAAATGTTTTAAAACTAAGACTAGGTTAACTAGGAGGGCCTGTAATAAATTAGAAGAATAGTGAGTGTTTGAGTTATAAAATGCTAAAACTTAGAAAATATGGTTCAACAATAATTAATAAAACTTGTGTCTGTTCGAAATTTGTGTTTGATAAATTTACAAATTTTCTACAGTATACAATCAAAATATAAAATGAAACCAATGAAATTTGATTTCATTTATACACATTGTAAGCATTTATTTCGATTAATATTTTGGCAATTTTATAAAATGTATCTTTTTCAATTTTGCAATTTTTCTAAACATATTGGTCCTTCTAAACCTACAATTATTTTTTAAAATTGCCAACACGTTTATATAATATTTATATATAGGCCTAGACGTTATGATATCGAAATAAAATCACAAATAAAAATTTTAACTTTTGATTTTTTTATTCAGGCAAACTAAACAAATTGACATCACATAGGTTTCAACCGAGATTACAAATTGTAAGGCTCTAAAAGAATAAATAAACATCAAACAAACAATAAAATATTCATTAAACATTAAAACCCTTAGAAATCTGTCTAGTGTTGTAAATTTAAAGCTATGCAATTTCAAACTGGGTGATGATTATGTGATTGACTAGCAATTAAAAGTTGACTATCGTTGCAAACAAAAACTTACAATTAAATTAAGTCAAAATTTTAAGTAATAACTATAATAATGAACACAATGGTAAACAAAACAAATTTGTGACCAAAATCATAAATTGCACTACAAATTGGGAAACCATCGTACTAATGCTCCAAGGGACGGAATAGTTAAAATTTCCTAAATGTTTCCCAATAAATATTTTCTGAGCTCACAACACTAGGCTTTCCAGATTAAAACTAAATACACAGTGCAACACCACAATTGCTTAGTTTAAATATTTGGTACATACACACCAAATAGGTCAGCTTTTGGTAATCTAAAGATAATTTATCACATTTTAATGAATGTAACTGCTAAATTTTAAATAACAATAACAAAAATATAAAAAAACATCTATAAAAAATAATACAAAATGGCGTTACACCCTGCAAAAATTATCTACATATATCCAAGTTTCTTCTTAACCGAATCTCCTTATTTTAAAATACTGATAATGTTTAAAGAAACTAAATCATAAACTATGTTCTAATTTATGCAAGAAATGCAAATTAAGACACACAGCCAATAGTTAAATAAAAAAATAATGCAATGGAAAAAAGCAGATAAATACCTGTTAGTCGCTACCATCAAATGCGAGGTTATTATGGCCATACAACAAATTCATCTTAGAAATATGCTATAAATTATATTTAATCTTAACTTTTTTTAATAAAACGTGCATGCAAAACTTTAAAAACCTTCACTTACAATAAATTTTACTTTCCAAGTATTAAATTTATCCGTAAATGTATTTTGTTGTGCCTGGTAAAACAGCAAACTTTATCAAATATAAAAACATTAAATTTCTAATTTCGCTGACCAAATTGCGTGTACTATTTCTATAATTAAATTAAAATATAACTTTTTTTTCCCTATGTGATGTCCAATAATATTAACTATCTTGCACTAACTAGTTTGAAATATAACACCAACAACCAGATTTGCTGCAATTCCACCACCTCCAATGCAATGTAATTATGCTCCCGTTAATATCTGAAACACAACCAATTTGATTTGAAATTTTAACTAAATAATAAAACCAATACCTGTAGTAGTTAGGTTTAAAAGGTCCTGCTTTGTTAAGACCCATATATCTTGCCTGATCATCAGTCAATTCCGTTAAGTGAGCATCAAAAGTGGGAAGGTGTAGACTAGCAACATACTCATCTAAAAAAACAGTTTTGATAAGAAAACGAAAATTGTTAATTTTTAATTTTCCACAAAAATGGTTTCTATCATTTTTCAACAGCCCACTTAGTTTGGTCACAAAAAATTATTTAACTTTAATTAGATAAAACAGTAGAGAACTTAATTTACTAATTTTAGGAATTTAAGAAAAGTAGAAGGCCCCTGCCTGTTGCTGTGTGGTGTTGGTTTCAAACACATGGGTTTGCCAAGTTGGTATACCATTGTAGTCAATTTCATAGTAAAAATCTCTCGGATATGGCATAACTGCATCCGGGTTCCATTTGTCCCATGTTTAGGTTTCCCGAACCAATTGAGTCAGTTGGAGCGTACGGAAAGATGCGTCCTGTTCAGCTCGTTGCTTTCCACATTTCACAAGTAGGTCTGCATAGTCAGTTATTTGAAACATAACTTGGCTATATTTTGACACAAATACAGATAAGCGTGCCATACCTTGCATATTTACAATAGCCAAGTGAGTTGCATGTATATCTTTCAAGATTGCTTGTTGTAATGATGCAGTAAGATTTTTACCTACAATAGGATATTTTCATCCAATTGGATTATTTGGTGTAACATAAAATGGTCAAAATTATCATTCTTCTGTTTCTTTCTAACTTTCATAAGGTTGTTGATCTCATCAGCACAGTTTGTTAATGGTATGCCGGAACCGTAAGTATCATTGATTGCAGCTTATACATAATGGTCAATTCTCATATAACTTGTTCCGATGCTGTCCCCATTTATTTTTCTGAAAACTTATTCCAGCTCAAGTTTTGTTTTTCGTGTGATGATACAGTACCATTGTATGGTATTGTAGCATTGGGAACTTCAATTGTGAAAACCTAAATCTATCAATTTTTTCCTAAAATGCAGGTTTTATGTCACTTAAGTTACCGTTTAAGTGACCGGTAACTTATGTGACATTTGCCATATAAAAACTGCATTTTAGGAAGAAATTGATAGATTTATGTTTTCATAATTGAAGTTCCCATTACCCAGCAATGTACTGTATCGTCATACGAAAAACAAAACTTGAGCGGGAATAACTTTTCAGAAAATAGGTGGGTAAAGCATCGGAATAAGTTATATGAGAATTAACCTAATATTGGTAATAATTTCTTTGAGTCAGATTTATAATCTGGGATGAGTGTGCAGTGATGAGGGTATAAGTAATGAAACGATTTTTGTGTGGTTCAAACCACCTACTCCTTTTTTGCTGGCATCAATGACTTAATTTGGGATGTTGGCAGCTCCATAAACTGCAAGTGTTGGTCAAACTAGTTCGTGACAGGATTCTTCACTAAGGGTAATGCGTCATGTAAAGCATTTCTTTGTGACCTTGGTTTTTCACTCCCTGCCTGTTATTTTTAGCTTCCTCATCTTAAAAAGAACAACCACGGCGTTAACTGCTTCGTGCCGCTATTTTACCCAGGTTACCCCATCCTAGTTACGGCACTGCCCACCTTAATATACTACCATTCCTTTTTTGAACCTCCTTTCACAATTTTGCGCGCCAATTTCAAATAAGGCTTCTACTATATTTCGTGTAAACCGCTCGCATGACACAATATTAAATCAGTTACTTTTATATTACCAACAAAACATAACAAAACAAGGGGTAAATATGTCGAAAATTTTGTATTCACTTGTTTAAAATTCTCTTGAAAATCACTGTAATTTTCTTGGATATCTCTGGAAATCATTGAAATTCCGTGGAAATCTTTAAAAATTCCATGAAAATTGTTGGAATTCCGACTCCTGTGTACAAATGGTACACAGCATAACAGCAGTTCTGCTGATTTGTCCTAAATTATTAATTCAAGTCCACTTACCCATTTTCTTAGGTAACAAATATACATCAGATTTGTACCGTCCGGAGGGAGCATTGAAGAGTTCGATTAAAGCCAATGCTTGAGTAGCTGATGTGATGGAAACAACAAAAGAAGGCAAACTTGAACAACTTAGATTTACTAAACGACCCTCCGCTAACAATATGATTCTTTTACCATCAGGCCATATAACATGATCCACTTGAGAACGCACTTTCTCCCATGTTAAATCAGGAGTTCTCAAGCTGTTCTAAATTTCAAAATTTGAATAGAAAGGAAATGATAGAAAATTTATTTGTTAACTTACAACATCAATTTCTGTATTTGAATGACCCATATTACAAACTATACATCCATTTTTCATCTTATCCATATGTTCCCTTGAAACAACGTTTTTGTTACCCGTAGCTGTTATAACAATATCAACATTACGGATTACTTCGTTTAACTTAACAACTCTGAAGCCATCCATACTAGAATAAAACATAACGGTATATTGTAAATTAAAATACCTTTAAAAAGTAAATTACCTTGCTTGAAGTGCACAAATAGGATCAATTTCTGTGATATATACAACACAACCAAGACCTTTAAGAGCCTGCGAACAACCTTTACCAACTTCACCGTAACCACAAATAACAACTTGTTTACCCCCAAACATGGTATCAGTTGAACGTTTTAGACTGAAAAACTTTTTATAAGAAACTTGAAAACCAAAAAGCATATATACTGTACCTATCAATAATTGACTCACGACAACTGTAAAGATTGTCGAATTTAGTTTTAGTAACAGAATCGTTAACGTTCATTGCTGGAACAGTTAATTTACCAGCTTTTGATAACTGATATAAACGGTGAACTCCAGTTACACTTTCCTCAACAATACCTAATAAAAATAAAAATTTAGATTACTAAAACAGTCAAAATTTCAACTTCACCTTTTATCAGTTTAAACATGGCTGGGTACTTTTTAAGCATGAGATGCGTAGCATCCCCTCCATCATCTAAAATCATATTTGGCTGCCAATTTTCACCATTTACACATTTATCGATGCACCACCAAAAATCTTCTTCCGTTTCTCCGCGCCAAGCAAAAATTGGAAAACCTGCTTCGGCAAGAGCTGCTGCTACTTCGTTCTAATAAAATCTTGAAATTATTACCTTAAAGAAATTGTATTTCAATAAAATATACCTGAGTTGAATAAATATTACAAGCAGCCCAACGGACACTAGCACCAAGTGCAGCTAAAGTTTCAATTAAAACCGCAGTTTGAGCGTTTATGTGAGTGCAGCCAACAACTTTAGCATTTCTAAGGGGTTTGTCATCACTTGCTCTTTTACGTAAGGCCATAATTCCAGGCATTTCTAAAAGTTTTGATTTATAAATTCACATCCACCGTTAAAAACCCAAACTACCTTGTTCAGCAATTTCAATTTCACGCCTTCCAAACGCCTGTTGATCGATATTACGAACACAAAAGTCAGAACTGCCTGACGAATTAGTCTGAATTTTTTCACGAGGTGACACATCGTCTCCATCTGAACTACTACCAGTACAAGAAGCTAAAATAAAAAAGTGATTAGACTATAAAGAGATAAAAATGTGTATAAAATACTCGAACTGTATGAGTCTGTAGATGAAGCTGATAAAGATCTACTACGATATCGACTAGATTTTTTTAGAGCACCAGAAGATTTCGCATCCTAAAACACAACGAGTGTTAGAACTCATTCTTACTTTAAAATGTTTGCTGCTGAATTATCATGCATAAATTAAAAAAAATACCAAATAAGCGGTAATCATGCTAGCCAAAAATAAATGAACAAGATGAAACTGGACCGTGATAGTCGTAATTACACTACTGTATGCAAAAGATACATTTTCACCTTATCAAAATATTTTCAACAATAAAAAAATAGCCCAAAAAAATATTGAGCAAAAAAAAAAACGAAAATGAATTTAAATTACTGTTTACTGAAGACCAAAACTGGTAAAGCATACACTTTCACATGTATCTTACCAACTTAGATCTTTGACCAACAAATGCATTTGAACCATCCAGCCCCTAAAAACAAATTAGGTATACAAATAACAATATATAGTCCAAAAAAGTATTTTTTAATTCATGTATTATAAATTTTTTTAATTTTAAAATTTTTTTATTACCTTATTCATTTTAAAACCTTAATAAAACACCGAAAATTGTTTCAATGCTTTGTGTCGTAACAAAAATTTGATACATAAAGATAATCTTGTTTACATAACTGAGGAAATTAATATTATCTTGCTTATACGTAAAACTAGCTGTATTTATATAATTTTGTATATTAAAGTGTCATACAGTGATTTAAATTACAAAACCCAAACCTTGATAAAAAGCTTAGAAAAATTTTAATGTGACGGCCTACTAACGTGATTATATGGGCAAAAAGCTTGTTTTTAAATAATAATAATAATATAATAAACAAGCAAAAAAATAGTGAATTGTACAAATTAGCCACTAGTGCATATCTATTACAGGATGTCAAATTTAATAATAATTACGTATGGAACAAATAATGAAAATGAAAGTTAACTAAGGTAAGAAAACTACAACTTTCAATCGATAGTGTTCTCGTAACTACTTATAATCAGGTTGTAGTACTCCTATGAATGAACAACAATTTTATAAGACAAGATGTATAAAAAAATTATCTTTATGCTTAATTACAATTACTACTACCCATTCGCAGTTTAAAAAAAACACAAAATATAGATTAAAACGTTCTTAGTATGATCAGAAGCAACGGTTAATATTAAATATAAAAATTTTTACTTTCAATCACATCAAAATTTTTCTACCCTTACCTGCTGGGCTAGAAAAAACTCGATGCGACCAACATACGATTATATTTATCATATATTTAGTCTGCTTTGGGCCGATGAGGTAGAATTGTTTAATCATATTAATAATAATTATATATGAGTGGGCCTATTTTTATGTATTACGCAAGAGCCCAACAAGAGTAGTATTCAAAATGTATGCAGTGAATTCAACCTTAACTTAGGTTAATATTTATTTTTTCGTGTTTTTATACCCAAGTAAATTTTATGTACCGAAACAAAGGACCCCGCACCAATCTTATGGGATAATGCTTTCTGTAGATTTGGCTGATTTTTGGATATGTTGTACTTCTCATCATTCTGAACAAATGTCTCAATGGACACAACTTGATGTTATGGGCAGTTTCCGAGTTATAAGTTCTAAAAAGTCCAGATTTAATATGAAAACAATTAATTTTCGACTCGATATGTGTGAACATGTAAAAAAATTTAAACTTTTACTGTAATAATAATAAAATAATAAATTCGCTATAATCACAAATAATTATTACATTCTTACGTTTACTTGCAATTTCTACCAGCGGTTACCTATTAAATCTAGACCTTTTAGGACTTATAACTCGGAAACTGCCCATAACATCAAGTTGTGCCCATCGGGACATTTGTTCAGAATGACGAGAAGTACAACATATCCAAAAATCAGCCAAATCTACAGAAAGACATTTTCCCATAAGAATCGTGCGGGGTCCTTTAAGATTACAAGATGACCAGACAGATGATGGATAATACAGAAAATACTACAGAGTACTTTTTAATTAATCCTTGAAGTGGTAAAAAAACACTGGCGAAAAACCATTTGCATTTTAAATAATTAAAAAATTATTGATTGCCAGAAAACTGCCAGCCATAAATTTAAAAAGACATGTTCGTGTAGAACTCCAATGCAGTAAAAATTATTCACAATAATTTTAGATTTTTTCTTGCTTAATTTTTTACCGGATTGGAGTTCCTAGTTTCAGTTTCTTCCATTTTTAATAAAAAGCAAATTCGTGTGAGTTCCCGGCTATGCCCGCACATAATTTACCAGATGTATATGTTGATCATTACAATATAAACATGAAGCAGCTACCTCATCATTCGACTTTCTCCTTCATTTACTTTTCAGTTTAATCAATTGTTTTACGTTCTTATGGACAACATATGTTTCTGCTGTGTCTTAAAAGAACCACAGTTGTGTACATATTTGCATCTTTGGCTTTTCTAGCCAAGTTAGCACCCCACTAAAAAATATCATTAGTGATCACAAAAGCAGGAGTAGGTACATAGAAATAATAGGATGTAGTCGTAGCCAGTGTCCATGACTTTGTCCATTGAAATTATATTTTAAAACTATTTAGCTTAAAATGCTAATTTCAAGTTAATTCTCACTTTATTTTAATGTCATTGCTGGCTCTAAGAGTCTAAAACCTGCATATGACCGTCTTTGAGCTTTGAAGGGCAGGTAAAGCCGGCGGTCCCCCTGCGTTGATGATTTTCGCCATGAACTATTAAAAACAGGGTTACGGGCATTCCCCAATCTGGTTCGAGATTGTATGGGCTTAATGCCGAAACCTTTCTTAAAAGAGAAAGAGGCCAATGATCCAGAAGTGTACTGAAGAGCTGATGATGATCAAATGCTACAAAAGCTTTTCATATATTTATAAAAACCTATGGGGACACCTTAAGTTCTACACGCCACCTAAACATAAGAAAAGAACATCGTGAATAAGCTTTTTCAAGAACTGAAAATGACATTAGTCAAAAGAGACTTTATTCCATGCTGACATGCTGTAACTGTGACAAACTTATTTCATTACTTCTTACAGCATTGCCACTTCCTGAATTTGGACGTGTTGACGTTACAGAGTCTTTAAAAATTGAAATTTTAAAAAAATTAAAAAATAAAAAAAAAAAATTTAAACAGCAACAATTATTTCTTAAAAGAAAATAATAGTTTACTGAACAGCAGATAAGTTTTAACAACAAGTTACGTAGAACGTTTTATTGGATAACGAAAGCAAAATTGTTCAAGACAATCAAAATTTGACTGATGGCAAATAAAATATAAAATTATGTTGTAAAGTAGAAATTTATGGAGCAATATTGTGGTACGGATGAGATAGGTATTATGTAATCAGATATTTGTATGACTTTTTATCTCTTATCTATAATTCAGTTATTTTTGCCTCAAGTAAATGCCTCAAATATGTAAAAATTGACCCTTGAAAAATATCTCTTGTATCCAAGCGTTTGTATATTAAAATCTAAGTAACTTGAATGCCAAATTTTTCCATAAATGTTTAGATCAAATTTAGAGAGACTAGAGCAGTAATGTTCCCTTTTTAATTTAATTTAATCTTTCAGTTTAACAAAATCCAATTAATTTGAAGAAATTATAATTAACTAAAAATGCAAATTACTTGAGGAATAATAACTTAAGTAAACCTTACAATTTGTGTAACTATAAATAAATACCTTACGCAATTTTTATTGCTCTACATAATTTATGCTATGCACAATTAACTATCAGTATTACTGCTTTTTAAATATACCCAATCATTGCAAAATAATCTATTATGCAAAGCTCGATAAATAAATAATAAACACAAGTTTGAACAATATTATGCTTTCAATATTGTAATCATAATAAAGTCACGAGAACGTGAAAAATGTTCATTACTTATTAGCTTATTACTTATTTATAAAAAAAAAGTACAAGGTTGATTTTTACAATTTCAATGTACAGGATGATTTAATAATGAAAACATGAAATTTAATCAAATACATAAAATTTACCCTTCGAATAAGTAATAGAAGAAATTATAGCTTCAATTTAACTGCTTGTATTATGAAATAAACCAGCATACTTTTAATCTAGACATCTTAATTGGACGCTTAGAAAACCTAATTAATAATAATAATAGTAACATAAACAAACCGTTTAATAATAGAATGCAATTGGAATGCTTTTATAATTTTAATTGCCCATGAACAAATGACATATTTTAGTTTTTTTTTAATTAAAATAATAATAATTAATTAAATTCAGAGAAACACTTTAAACCAGCAGATTTTGTAATGAAATTTTGCAAGTCTACTAACGTGATGAAGCAGCTGATGTGGGTGCTAAAAAAATAAGCTTTCGCAAACAATTCCTCAAGGAACAATACTAATAATATGAAGACAGTTTATTCAAAATTTTCTTTTCGCAGATCGAAATCAGTAATTTGTAATTAGATATTCTTGTTTTAGGTAAATTCTTTTGTGATTCACTACAGTAAGATCTGTTTTTTATTTATCAGACAAAACGTTTTCGCATAAATCAATATTAACATCGATTGCATGTTTTCGACCAACAAACATGCAAAAAAAGAACTCAAACCTTCTCGATTGACACATCTTAAAGTAGTAAACAAAATCAAGATGTTTTTAATATTGATGGAGTCAACCGATAAATATACTTTGTTAGTTGCGAATTTCAAAATTCAAGACTGGAGTTTAATTTATTACAATGAATAATTTCACAAACTAAAAAATAAGATGAATTATTTACGTTTGTATTTATTATAATTAAGTCAAAATTCCTTGAAGAACTGGTCGTAACCAGTGAAAAACTATTTTTAAATTGAAGGATATTTAAGAAATTTTGATAAAATCACTTTTACATAAAATTTAATTTTGAAAGTTTTGTAAAAATAGGTCAAATTTGAATTTAGCGGTATATCTGTCACAAAAGGCGTTATTAATAAAAATAATATTAAAACAAACCTTTGCTGAAGCTGGATCGGTGATAGGGGTGTCAGTTATCCGTGTTAAATCAGATTTGGTTCCGTGGTTTGCATGATTTTCTGACATTTCAGACATTTTTGATTAAACTAAACGCAAAATTATTGGAAACCTTTTTCGAAGCACTTGCACACATCCCTCCAATTATGAAAGCTATACTGTACCAACCGCATAAATTCATTGTATTAGGGATTTTCCCTGCTACAACCGATTAAAGTTGGTGTTAGTAAACAATAGAAACAGTATTACGTTAGCAACGTTAAAATAAAATCATAACCTATATTTATTATACATATATTGTACAATTTTTGACCGACCGAAAAAAGTTCGTCTCGAGATGTTTAAAAAGAATATTAAGGTTAAATCCTACAACCAATTACGCAATTGCGACAGGTGAGAAACATAGTTAGTACTAATTTAAAATAATTAAATGTTAATTTTTGTTTCATAGAAAAACCCTTCGAGCTCTAGTGAAGCAAAACTACCCCATGTTGACAGATAATGATCTTTTTGAAATTATACCAAAACGCGACGATATAGCACTGGTAAAAGTTGAAACTTTATATAACGGCGTCGTTCACGTTTATACCATTAACAGACTTCCCACACTTTTCCTGTGTGGATTTAAACCATTTCCCACAGTCTATTTATTATGGCGATTTCCCCAGTTATTACCGTCGTTCACAACTTACGTGCCCGTCTTAGCGAAACTTACAGATGGAGCTGATCTTATGTTACCTGGAGTTGTATATCCAAACTTTAAAACCATGAAAAAGGAAGTTGATTTTCCTCTTGGTACTGGAGTTTTTGTTAACTTAACCACCAATAAAGCAGCTGTAGCAGTTGGAATTACTATAATGACAACTGATGAAATGTATAAATCTCGTACCGGACGTTGTGTAAATATACTACATGTGCATGGCGATTTATTATGCACATTAAATAACATTACCTGTGCTCCATTACCCGAGTTAGGAATGCTCGAAATAAAAGAAATAGAACCATCCACTTCCGCTGTCGTTGATGACGGTTCGTTTTTGATTACCGATTGTAGCGAACTGACCGACGATGAAGATCCTCTTGACTCATACGAAGAAGCAGAACCGGAACCAGAACCAGAAGTTGATGAGGAAGATCCTGAATTAGAATATAGCGACGATGATGATGAAGAAATAGATTTTGATAATATACCTGCTAAGTCAACGGAATTTTCTAAAGCAGATGATCTCCTAATGCACTGCTTTTTTGCATGTTTGAAATTTAAAAAGGCCAAAATTGAACTTCCTATATTAATTTCTAAGTTTTATAAAAATCACATTTTGGAAAAGTGTCCAGCCGATCAACCTTTGGACATCAAAAAGACTTCGTACAAAAAGCTCTTAAATTTCTTAGAATACATGGAGGATGTGAGTAGATGATTGGTTTTGTTTGTTCTTTTCTTAAAAGTAAATTTTGTGTTGTAGCTTGGAGTGATAACTATTCAAAAAGTCAAAACCGGAGTATATCACATTAACGAAATTAGATATGAACATCCTTGTTTGATAGACTTTACTGTAAATCAAGCTTACGGACCACCCAAAGAAAAACCACAAGAAGTTAATAAACCTCAATTCTCGATTGCTGAATCCCACTCCGTAACTGCGGCTGTGGTACAAATATTCACACAGTTTGGATATTCGTGAGTACTTTATTCTTCTTATTTCTTTCTTTTACTTTGGTGATTTTTTTAGTAAAGGAGACGCCATTGATAATTCTGAAATAAGATATCTCGTGACCGAATATGTAAAACAAAATAATTTACAAAACGTGAAAGATAAAAAGTAAGCTTTTAAATATTCCTGAATTTATCTAATTGTATTAATCTGTTATAGCCTTGTTAATGTTACCCCTGGTTTAAAAGCCGTTTTTGGTTTAAATCCCTTTATGTCGTGGAAAAATTTGTTTTCTAAAGTGTACGAATGTATGACCCCATGTTATAAGATAACATATGGAGAAAAAGTATTTATTCGTCGAGGAAAACTACCCACCATTGATATTTCAGTTGCCAAACGTTCTGGAAACAAAAAAGTTACTTTGGTGGATAACATTGAAGTATATGGAATAGATTTAGAAGAAATGTCAACGTATTGCCAACGTAGCGTTGCTGCAAGTTCCACAATTAACAAGTCACAAACTGCCAAAAAAGGTGACCAACTGCAAATTCAAGGGAATCAAGTTTTATTTGTACACAATGTACTCACGGGTATGTTAGATAATTTGAAAATATCAAGTTACTTATTATTTCTTTACAGATGTTTACGGTATACCAAAACGCTACATTAAGGGACTTGAATTTGCCCCTAAACAAAAGAAATAAACCTAATTCTCGCCAATCGTACTCTACTTTTCGTTAAGACTGTTTTGTTTGTTATAAATTTTACTATAGAGAATCTGTACAAAATTTTGGTTAACAGTAATACAATATTTTTTTAAGCGTTTACTTTGTATCTCTTGCTTGATCAAATCCCTCCTTCATCTTTAATTTATTCTTCATAAAGTTTGGAGCTTCAGGCAGTCATTTATTCGAGACCGATAAACTGAATTCACATATATACAGTTTTAACAGAATAGATTACCTTTCCTCATTTAGTAGAAAATGATACAGTAGGAGGTAGTATATAAGAGTGCGTTGAGCTCGTAACTTAATCTTGGTCTTTAAATATCTACGCCAGTGTTTCCCAAATAGAGGTCCTCAAACCCACAACATAAAAAAAAAAAATAGGCAAATAGACAAAATTACCTTAACAATGAAATTTTTCTGAAATTTTAAGAATTAACGTTTAATCTGGCAACGGTACTAACACATTAGACACATATGTCATGGCTTTATTTTAGTAACAAAACTGTTTTTTGGGGGTCCACAATGTCGATACCTTTGGGAAACACTGATCTAGGCTATCCCTTCTGTGGTTTGATAGGGTCCACTTCCCCCCAGTGGGAAGGCTTAGGTACGAATGGACTACAATCTATGGATAAATCAGGGATACGGGACTCTTTATGTTATCCGATGAGATGACCTGGCTGCGACTTGTGGTAGTCTTGTTTCATTAGTGATTCCAACACAACTTATATTGGTTGAGAAATCGAGAAAAACTGGTATGAAAATACTCTAGGCCAGCAAATAGAATAGGTCTGTTCGTTTGCTTGCACTAACTTGAACCGAGCAAGTTAGTGCAAACAAAGGCGTTCGTTGATTAGTTCTTTGCCTGCTCGGTTCAAGTTAGTGCAAGCAAAGGAACAGACCTAATGTAATTGAAAACGCGGCTCATAGATGGATTCTCCTTTTCACCTTTGGGAAAACTAAACAATTTTGCATATTTCTCGTACGTTGTAATATGATTTCAAAATTTATCTTAAAATGTGACCACGATGACTACTCAAAAGCTTGCTGTTGCATTGCAAAGATGTGCGGTATGGTAGACACTGCCACCGATTTCCGGCCAACTTGAATTTGTGAAAACCACTAGCTGACATTACGTGTTGTTGACAGGTGAATTCGCAAACAAAATTTTGTTTCTTGTTAAATAAAGCATATTTGACGTGGCATTGTGATAATTAGTGAGCGTTTTTCATTAATTTTTTGGAAAAGTAAATTACTAGAATCGTTCTGAATAATGGGTTTGACAATCTCTAGCGTTTTAACTCGCCTCTTTGGTAAAAAGCAAATGCGGATTCTTATGGGTGAGGTTATGACATGTAAAAGTTTGAACTACTTTTGTTATTGAATTTACGTTTTAGTCGGACTCGATGCTGCCGGAAAAACCACAATACTCTATAAACTGAAGCTTGGAGAAATTGTTACCACTATTCCAACCATTGGATTCAACGTCGAAACTGTCGAGTACAAAAATATTTGCTTCACTGTATGGGATGTTGGCGGTCAAGATAAAATTCGACCATTGTGGCGTCACTATTTCCAAAATACCCAAGGTTTAATTTTCGTTGTCGATTCTAATGACCGTGAACGTATCGGCGAAGCCGAACGCGAATTGAAAAACATGGTAAGTTTATAAAATGTAATCACGATCACAATTTGCCTATATCAATCCACCTCTGTCTATCCCCCACTTCTGTCATCCAACACACTCCAGCCTTTCTCCGGATGTCATTTCAACTAAGAAACACGTTCGATGTCATCTGTGAGCTTTGCTTGCCGTCTTATCCAGATATTTGTCTTACGGTCTTTCAATTTTATATTCAGCATTATTCGTTCATGAGCTCGTTCTGTTCTTGCGATTCAATTTATATGTATTTTAGTGAAGCACCAAGTCTGGAGGATACACTAATTGTAGAGTTTACTCTTCAGGATGTTGGGAGTTTCTGATTTAAAAACATAGTTGAGCTTTCCAAAAGGCGCTCCATGTCAATGATATTCTCCGGGTGATTTCGGCTGTCATGTTGTCTTTGTCCATTGTAATTTTTTCAAAAGTTTCTCTATTGCTCATAAATTTTGTTTTGGAATATTTACTTCCAACATTTTTTTGCGAGAGCATATTCAGCTCTGACGATTTCTTGCAGCTCCTGAGAACTGGTGCTAAACATTACTATGTTGTCGGCAAATCAAAGGTGGCTGAGATGTTCTCCGTCTACTTTTATGTCTTTTTCGGACCAGTCTAATCCTCTGATTAGTTTCTGCAGAGCTGCTATAAACAGTTTATAATGGTATTGAGTTGGTCTTATCATGAAGCTGCATACGTATTTTTGCAATCTCATAGATCAATGCGGCATCTCCCTAAAGAGTTTAGTACTGCCCACATCTCTATTGTGTTGAATGCGTTCTGGTAGTCGATAAAGGTATTCTAGGTTGTAGTCGTTGCACTTTTCTATGAGTGTTTTTTTCAACAGCAACTCCGCTTGCTCGGGTGGCTGTTGGGAGTCTATCTTGCTTGTCAACCTGTTCGTAATTATTCTGGTGAATAATATGTCTCCTTTTTATTGTATAAGAATAACATCCGCTTCTTGCCAAGATTTAGGGACTATTTTTTCCCCCAGACATCTATTGTATAGGTCTGCAAATTCCTTTAGTAATACGCTTCCTCCTTTCAGCATTTTGGGCAGTATCTCGTCCGTTCAATTATTCAATGCTTCTATTATTTCCATGATTTTGATCATATTATTTCTTCGCATGTCGCTTCTTAGTAGCTTTCTTATGAGTTTATTGAGAATCTACTTTTGAATTTCTTCGTTTTTCTAATAGTGTCCTGGTATAAATGTAATAGGTTTTCTAAATTTTGGAACACCAAAGACACTGTAGACACACTTAAACGCTGCTCGTTTGCACCACTATAGTTAAGAATTGATGGTTATCACTAGCCCAATTAAGAGTTTTCTATGTTTATATGATACTGATGATTGATTATGCAAAATTTTGCATTTTAATGATTATTTTCCTGTTCTAATTTTAATAGCTTCAAGAAGATGAATTAAGGGATGCCGTTCTGTTGGTGTTTGCTAATAAACAAGATTTGCCTAATGCCATGACAGCTGCCGAACTTACCGATAAGCTGCAATTGAATGAGCTACGTAATCGCCGTGTAAGTTATACTTTAACCCGCAAAGTAATTGTATATTAAAAAATGTTTCCGTTTAGTGGTACATTCAAGCTACCTGCGCAACCCAAGGTGATGGACTGTATGAAGGTTTAGATTGGTTGTCCAACGAATTAGCTAAATGAACTTGATTATACTTCTTTAATAAATATTATATTGCTTAAGTTTTTTTCTATAAGGTAAGTTAATGTTTTGAAAACGTTAAAATAGGATACAACATTTTTTAAGATATTTCCTGTTTGTGATTTATATAAGTGACTGATTAACATGAAATAAAAAATTTATTATAAATGACTGTTTATTCTTATTTTTATATCATTTGTGAATAAAATACACTTAATATTTTAATTATATTTAGTTAGTACGTAATTGATAATCTCCATTTTGTGTGATATATCGCACCCATGGTAAGGCTTGGTACCCACTTTTCTCGATTATCTTCAGATATCTCACCTGCAAATAAAAATTATTAGTAAATAGAAATATTTCAAACAACTTTCTTTCATTATTCATTCAAATCATATATAAAAAAATGCCCTTTTTGGGCTAACGGGACAATAAATCTGATAAAATTTATCTTTTAATGTCAAAATGATTTCAATTTAATCTTTTTAACAAAAATATTTTAAGCCTTTAGGAATCAGTGTTAAGTGCCCTTCACACTATGCGATTTATCCTAGGATTTCTCTTACGAGTTGTCGTAAGCAGATATTTTTCAGTTCATATTGTATGATTTGTCATACGGAAAGACTCTAATCTGAATTCGTAAGCAACTCATAACAAAATCTTAACCGAATCGTACCATTAGGGCGGTGTCTATTTTCATACGAGTTTGCATAGGATTGCCGTTAACTTCTAAAACCTTCTTTATCGATATTGTTAAAATTGACATTTTAAATTTAAGGTTACATGTGTTGATAAATAAAAAAGTGTGGCGAACCCTGAAATTATATTTTTTTAAATTTTAAATATTAAAAAATATTAATCACCCATGCAATAACATAAAGTTGCCCAATTTGGTGACTTGCGATTTATGCTAAAAACTGTTCGCAAAATTTGGGCAAAAGCATAGATAAAAAATATAATAGTACTACTATATATTCCTTTATCTATGGGCAAAAGTAACCCAAATTGCGACAAATCGGCCAATCGTGCCCACCCGTATTCGTTCGTGTTCATCCGTAATCGTAAGCAAACATATGTGAACTGAAAACTAGCATAACCCCTAAGGGTAAAACTCATGAGAGAAATCGTACGAGCAATCCTAGAATAAATTGCATAGTGTGAAGGGCGCTTTACTCATAAACAATTCGGTAAACCTATACTTACATGCAGGAGTTATCAAGAAATAATTTAATTTGTTTATTTCTAACGTGTTAGGTATTAAGAGTATAAGTCACTAACAGGTTATGATTTAACAGTGCAATTCAAGTATTTTATTAGCCAAATAATTTTTATTGTTATCATTATATTATAATACAAGAATTGCATGTTTTAAGCTAAAAATATTTAGCACTTAAGAGAAAATACATTTAAAAGTGGATATATGAGCTTTTTAAATCTTTTGGGTGCTCTCCTGAAAAGTACCTCATTTTGACTTATACTCTTAATACCTAACACGTTACATTTATAAGTAAACATTGAGATATCAAAATTAATTGCATGCTTACTTGAATGCCGGATGTAGTGAAGTATGGAATTTCAAATTTAACTTGTATTGGTGGTTTCCCTTCGCTGTCTTCACATTCGACACTAGGTAATCCAAAATGAGCCCTCATTAAATATTCTTTTCCGCCAGGAAATGATTTAATTGTCCATGTTATGGCGTTTTGTTCTGGTGCATATTTTACACTACCAATAGTGGTTTTAAATTTAGGTGAATCGGCATCTCCTGGAACGGGTATAACGATTTCAACATTATTTGCAGTAGACCTCCTTTTAAACTGGGACTTTGCTTTAATCATGTATTCAACTCGACTATGTGCATGACGTTCGATAACGGATTCAATCCATATTAAAGGTTTTACCTAAATAACAGCAAGATATAAAAATAGTGGTTACAACAACTTTAACTTACGTGAGTGTTTAAACGATAAGACATCAATTCGAATTCACCATCTGGCGGAATAAAAGAAATAGTTCTATCGTTTTCAAAACGACTTAATCGTACACACTGATGGAACTTGACATCTTCTAATTCAACAGATTTTGATTTCCCACGTCCTGTACTTTCAAATAATACTTTATCGTTTAATCCTAACCGAAGTTCGGGCATGCCAGATAAATACACCCTCATTTTTATTGCACCCACAATTTCACTACGCAAAACATTTCCGTTTGCATTTGCTAACAAATTAACGGACTCAATAACATCTAAGAATACTTCATTTTTTCTATATTTAATTCCTTCCGATCGCCACGAAACTGCATTTGTTACAGCCATAGGTATCCTAGGCTGAATTTCTAGTTTATGTCCCTCCTGTGTTATATACTCTTGTAAAATTTTACTATCTGTCGTTTGTGGGTACCCGAAATCAATTAATTCGTCTAAAAGTTCATAAATTACGACAAAATTGTCTCGTATACTTTCTTCTTCTAATTCTTTAAAATATTCCGCCATAACTTGTACAATTTTATGAAGAAATACAAATACAAGCGCTATATTAGCATTTTTCTTAGTGGTACTCACTATGTATAAATTATTTGTTTTTATATATGAAAATGTGCATTCTGCTATTTGTAACAACGGCGTTAGTAAACCTTCTTCTTCTTTTTCCATCAACAAAGGCATGAACTTTTCTATCACTCCCATGTCGATATCGCCTCTGTAATTCCTCGATATCAACACCTGTTCAATTCAAATTAAAATTACTTTTAGCTGAATGATAAATAAATTTATTCAATACCTTTCCCTTCACGTCTAAAATGTATATTGCCGAAGAAGACATTATTTACGTGAAATGAAAAATCTTCGATTTACCAGATTAAAGGACGTCACACCTGTACACTTGGCAGAAGGTCTCCAGGTAATTTTTTAAATTCGAAAAGAGTTATGAAATGTAAAATTAACAACGGCCCTTAATGTTATAAAATGTTATTTTGTAAAATAAGTGTAAAATATTAAAAATGTGATAATATACAACTTCCTAATGACTCAATTTATCAGGATTATTGTCTACGTATTTTTCACATGATCAGTGTTACCACACCGCACCATACCTACAGCATTATTTAGGCAACATTGCCCTAAAAAAATTGTTATCTATTAATTAAACAAACTTTTTGCTCATATTTGTATTTATTAGTAATAACCCAATGTTTACCGTATAAAACTGATACGAAATACTCCTCGAATCTTTCTAAATATTCAATATAACTTTGAAAGTTGACTATCGCGCTAATTCATAAAAGGACGAAAAATAACTATTATTGTGACATAAACAGGGAATCTTCATCAGTGGTTCTCAAAATTTTAAATTTCTTATTGATTTTAAATATGGAATGTAAATATTTTTTTCAATAAAAAAAAATTTTTATTTAAAATTATATAATAGAATAAATTTTGTGTTTTTATTGCAATATTAGAAGTTATTTTGATTAGGTTATGAATTTAGTTTCTTTTTTCGCCACCAGAACAATGCTGCTGAAGTAACCATGGCAACCGCTTGAGCCGTTGAATATTTTTTCTGCATGCAGCGTGTCGGTTGCCTTTGTGTTACAGTTTTTGTAAATATAATTTTTAATCGTATCGGTTTTGTAATTTGTAAAATTTTAACTACAAGCTAGCGTTTGTATTTGCAAAATGCAGGAATTGTAAATTTTTATTGTTTGTGAGTTGGCCTTGCGTTTACTTTTTGTTTTCACCACCAGTAGTGGTAGCGGTAGCCGCATGGTAGCCGTTTTTATCCGTTGGCTGCTTTGCATGCATCGCGTGCATTCTCTCCGACTGCTGCTTATGTATTATGTAAGTATTCTTTTTATTAATTGTAAAATCAACAAATATTTAGTCTTGATTTACAATAATTAATTATTTTGTTACAGCAATTATACCGTAGTCGCTAGTCGGGGTACTGTAAAATAGCCCCCTTGTTTCTGGACTCCCTAGTACCATCATTTTTCCAACATTATGGCTGCTGTTTGTAGATTTTGTAAGTAAATCTTTTAATAATCAATCTAATCATCAAATAAAAAATATCAAATCATATTTGAGTTGGCCATGCATTTTATTCTCGCCGCCACTGTCGGCGTCAGTATGTTTGGCGCCATTTGTTTCCGATAACCTCACTATTGTCGTTTTAATATAATTTAAAATAATTCAATGTAGTCTTTTTCTGGAGTATCCAACAGGTTGGTTTAACCATTGGATTTTAATTTAGTATAATTTTTTTGGTTAACATTTAATCGTCGTTTTCAGATTAACTACAAGATCCAGATCATGTCTCATCATAATTCCTGCTTCTTGTTATCTAATTCTTGCCATGGCGTATCCTGATTATTTGGTGAGTAATTTAAAAAATCATTTACATCGAAAAATACATAGATTAGATTTTCAATGTTGGTGATCGATACTACTCCACAAAGTAGAGCTCATAAACAACCAAATGTAAACAAAATCTTTTGGAGCGAAAGCTATTGTTGTGATACCATTGATATTATTGCAATTACTTGGCAACGAAGTGAAGAACCTCACACTTCATAACTTATCAGCAAACGCCAATTTCCTGTCTGTAAAAATGCCAGTTATGGATAGTTCGCATAGCATTGCCTGCTTTACGACTATGATCCCGAATTAATTTTTGCACTATGCCAAAATCTACTGCTAAACTACTAAACTAGGCCTGGTTGATTTGCAAACCTTAGTACGTTCGCAGAAAACTTATTTCTTTATGACGGAGGGAGGATTATGATTTTTATTACAGTACTTAGTATTTGCTGAAGCTAGGTACGTTATTATTGGACCTGACTGTATAAGATTACAAAGGTGAACAGCATAAATTATGCTGTATTATTTTTAAACGTGGCATTTCCCAGGGTAGCTCACGGTGAGAGCGTAGACTTCCTGAGCGGCCAATTTGAGTTCGAGTCTCACTCGAGAATGTTTGTCGTGAAAACAATATTGTTACTTAATAAGAATAATTTCTTATAATAATATAATCTTTCCTGTTATTGGGTATAAACCTGTTGGAAATGTATGATATTATTATTATTATTTCCACAACGGACATGCCAAGTTGCATTCAAACCAACCTGGAATTTCTTTCTATTTTTCTCGATACCTTATTTTACACTAACAGTTTATTGATCTAATAGACTACAACAAATATCGAAAGAAGTTTATTATCATTAATTGTTATATTTTTTTCAGATCTAATCCACTTTCTTGGTCCTCCCAAGATTCTCCACTATACCTGCTCGTACAATCGAATTTCGTAGAAATTATAATGGGAAATGCTGTAGTAGGTTGTGATGAAATTATACAGATAAACCGGCTACATTATTAGTTCTACGTTGGGGAATTCTGTATTTTGTTTTCATTTCATATGAAAATAGCCTGATGGTTATTCTTCTAACCAAAATTGCATCAACTTGTGCAAGTATCTAAAGAAATTTGGATATATTCTAGAAACGAGCAAATTTCGAGTTTCAAAAAGGTAAGCTCAATTTTTTACAGTTATTTAATTTTAAGAAATTAAACTTCCACCAGTTCCATAGGTTATGTGATCGTTCCATTTCATGGGGTATATGTAACATTCTCTACTAAGATTTTGAAATTTGTTTAAATTTAAAATAAAAGTAATTGTCTAGTTTCTCTGCAGTCATTTTTTTGAGCCCTTACTGTTGGTACGATTTCGGATTGTACTGGAAATCTGTGGTCTTGTGGTGTCGGAGACACCACAGGGTCATTTATATTGAGTATAATTTGACTTAATGCCAGTAGCTAGTATTTCAAAATTACTGCAAAAAAATTTTATAGTTTTACATTTATTTAAACTTTAACAAAATATTGAAGATTTTAGTAATTAATGCTCCATGTGACCTGTGAAATTGGATGACCCTTTAATTCATGGACTTGTAGAATTTAATTTTTTAAAATTAGATAATTGTAAAAACAGGCTTACATTTCAGATACTTTATATTTGTTTGTTTCAAGAATACGACCAACTTTCTTTTTCGCTACATGTAGTAGTAAATCCAATTTTGATAATAAGTTGAAATGGTTGTCTTGCGCTTTCCATACCAAATGAAAACTAAATATGGATTACTAAAGCTAAAGTTTATAATGAAGTTTGTATAAGAGTATAACTGGATTATTATTTATCATAGAGTTTCTAATTATAGTTTGTTACGAATGTGATTTAAACACTAAAAGTGAAGTTTTGCTTTGCAACATTTCTTCTTCTGTTCAATATATTAGAATTAATAACTTTGAAATTGTTGTGAAGCAAACATCAATATGTGATAATACTAAACTTGATTAAATTATTTCCATGAACCACTTTACGGATTGGTTGGTGAATCAAGCATTTTTTGTAATAAGTTTTCTACTTGATATAAAATTGAATAGGTTTAAAATGCATTGTTACCTGTTTTAGTTTTACCAAATGAATTTTTATATATAAGGAAGATTGTTGATATTAGGTATAAACTCGACCCTATAATTTGTTATTATATAAATATTTTAAAATTTAAATAACTTAATAAATATTATGTCCAGGTTTAAAAGTATTTTGTTTAAATGAAAAATCAAGTATAATTATTCCCTAAGAGGATTTTAAGACGTTTTTTATTTAGACTGATATTCATATTTTACAAATATACTTGAAATTTCTTATTTTAAGTTCATTTTATTAAGCTAGGTATGCTATATAAATATAATACAGTGCAGTCTCGGTAATCCGAACAAAACGCTAGTCCGATTATCCAGTAATCCAAACACAAGAAAAATAAACGTAGTAGTTTGCACAAATTGTTATAATCACAACTTAGTTGAGTTTGGATTATAACTATTTGTGCAGAGTACTGAGTTTTTCTTCTTTTGTTCGGATTACTGGAGATAGGGTTAGCGCGTGTGTTCGGATTACCGAGACTGTACTGTATATTAATAGTTTATGTTTTCTAATAATTAGATAGTAATTCTGTGTTGCATGACAAGTGATTTTGCAAGGTTGAAAACCAGCCGAAAATACTTCTTTGTATGCCTAAATGAGTGTTCCTATGTATATTGGCGACTCGATACCATGAACTTCGTTATGTACAGTTATACAAATACAGTCTTATATTAGTAATGTAAATTATACTTTTTGAAGACTTTTTTTGACACATAAAAATCGCTTTTACAGCAATACTTATTAAACAATTTTTGTTGCCAATTTCATTAACTTCATTTTTGTTCATATACATTTTTTTATTTTGTCCCACTGTTTCCGAGTTTCAGTGATTTAAATAAGACTATAAAATACAAAAACTGTTGTCATCTGTATCTCAGAAACGGTGCAATAAAATAGAAAAATGTAGGGAATGAAATTTACAAGAAAAAATGTTAATTTATTTTTCTATTTGATGATAATATTTTTTGTATTTTACAGACTTTTTTAAATTACTGTAACTCGGAAACAGTGCGACGAGATAGAAAAATGAAGGAAATGAAATTTACAACAAAAAATGGTTAATAAGTATTGCTGCAAAAGCTATTTTTATGTGTCAAAAAAAGTCTTCAAAAGATATGATTTACATATATTATATGACTGTATGGAGACTTTCTTGTACAACTGTATATAGCTCGGTTCCCAATCAACTAGTCATCTGATTGGAAAAACATTGACTCAACCGTAATTAATTCTTACCTGAACCACCTGAACTAGGGAGCCAGGGGTGGGCAGTATTTCAAATACATGTATTTGAAATACGTATTTAAAATACATTTTGTATCTTGTATTTTATATTTAAAATACAAATTTTAATGTATTTTGTATCTGGTATTTTAAATACAAATATTTTGTGTATTTTGTATTTTGTATTTTGTATTTTATTTCAAATTTTGTATTTCAAATACAAATTGTGTCGGTTTTTGAATTTGAATTTAAATTTAGCGTTTTTTTAAATTTGAATTTAAGTTTTGCCAACTACAAGTGAAATTTGTGGTTGGCAATTCAGTACCAGATGATTTTTAGTATAAATACGAGTAGTGTAGCAATAAGAAACAAACTGAATTGGAAACTTGAAGGAATCTAACCTCAAACGACACGCTGGTAAGAATTGTAAGTATAGGTTTAATATTTAATTGTAGATTATTTTATTTGATTTGTAGATTTGTTGAGTGAAGTAAGCAAGTAACTATAAATAATTCGCATTAATTATGGATTCGACGAGTAACATAGTAGAACTTCAAAATGACTCTGCTAAAACTTCTGTTTTACCTGCAATTTTAAACGGAAAATATTTTAAAATATTAAGTGAACACGAAGATGGCAACGTAAAAGCTGTTTGTCAATTATGTTTGACCAGCAAAAATAAAACGACGACAATTAGTGGAACGGTGAAAAGTACTACAAATTTTAAAACTCATTTAAAGGTAAGTAAAGCATTTTTTGATAATTTAATAATTTAATATTAACCCATTAAGTACCAGCGTCCTCATTTGAGGACAGTAACTTATTGTAGCATTGTAGGTTGTAGGCCTTAACAAAATATATAAGATTTATTCTTAAATCAAAATTTTATGTCTACATTCAGAGTCATATTAATCAAGTATGACGCCACAATGTTGATGTAAAACGGTTATATTTGATTCCTGTAAAATTTTAATTCTATAACTTATCACAAATCACATCATGTCTATCGCTCAACCTTAATTATGCAAATTTACGAAGTTTTAAAATTATTATTAATTATTTTAATAATCTACAAATAAGAGTTATCAATATTTTTATTTTTTAGAGATTACATCCTGAAATATTGGAAGAATTTGAGAATTTTAAAATAGATAACAAAGTTTCTGGCAAAAGAAATAAACGAAAATGTGAGGTTGATCTGGATGGTAAAAAATTAAAGCAGGTCAAAATTGAAAATTACACCAGTAAATTTTCAAAGCAGGACACTTTCAATCAAAATGTTATCGATTACATTGTAAATAGCATGAAACCATTATCGACGGTTGAAGACGAAAATTTTAGAAAACTAATTCTAGATCTTCAACCAGAAATACAAATAATGTCACGACGTCAAATGTCAAATACCCCAATATTAAAAACGCATTTATTAAGTATAACACAAGCTTGTGTTCTTCTGCTCCTGTAGAAAGATTATTTTCTTTTGCAGGTATGATTCATTCTCCAACTAGAGGAGCATTAAGTGATCAAACATTTGAAACGCTTGTTTTTCTAAAAGGCAATTCATTATTTAAAAATTAAAATATGTTTGTACTTCGGGCCAATTTCATAATAAAAGTTAACAGGGCATTAAAATTTAAAAGGCGACTATATGTATTTTGTATTTTAAATACTGTAATATTTTGTATTTTAAATACTGTATTTTGTATTTTGTATTTTAAATACATATTTCAAATGTATTTTGTATTTTGTATTTTAAATACACGTTTTCAATGTATCTTGTATTTTGTATTTTAAATACTCATTTGGATGTATTTTGCCCACCCCTGTAGGGAGCTTCTAATCATCTGAGCTTACAACCACAGTACATAATATAGTAAGCTAATCCAGCGCTGCACTCTTTACGTGCATTAGAAATGAAACCATAATGTACAACGAGAGAGATGCATAATGCGTGCACATTTTAGATCATCTTACTACGACAAGCATTGCAATTAGTCAGCTCTCTGTCTATACAACGCTGGCTTATAGGTACCTTATGCTCTATCCTTGTGGACGAAATTGTTTCACGTTAACGTTGCTTGTCGAATTACCTTACTATATTATGTACCGTGCTTACAACCTATGAAATGAAACCTCATAAATTTAGTTAATGAATGATGTTGGTTGCATACTCAAAATGTAACATCAATAGGTCTACATTGTGGTCTTTCCTAATTTTCTGACACAACGATGCGCCGTTTGAAGGTTTTGGTTCTGATCATCTTGAGTATAACAATCGTGAGTATCAGCGAGCAAGAAATTTTCTGTCGAACCATCGTTGCCGACGTGATTCTTAACACATTACCGTCCAGAAGCCTAAAAAATAGACTTTTCGCAAATCACAGGTAATTAAATTATATCAATCTGATCTTAAAATAAAATATTTTAAGATTACTGGTAGTTAATTTAAAAGTAGGAACTCTTTAGTAAGGAAAGTATTGATTTTTTTATCAAATTTTTATGTTTTGAGGTTCCCTTAAACCATTTCTATTATTTTTGAAAAATGTCTGTATGTATGCGTGTGCGTTTGAATGTCTCTGAATACGATAGCAACTAAACGAAATTGCACGAAGCCTATTGAAGATAAATGAAATCGTATGAGGGCAACGGTGGGGTTTACTTGAAGCGATAAAACATAATCCATCATAACTTCGAAACGCAATTAAATGGGTAAAAGTTTATTATGACAAAAAATTATCAGTAACAAATTACCTTCAAATTTTTTCGAAAATAAAAAGAATATTTTTTGTACATAGAATTTTAGTTTTTTGTGATATAATATTTTTATTATTTGCATTTTTCGTTTTTGCTTATTATTTTATTATTTCTCTTGGTAGCTTGCCGGGCCTGGTTTACTTATTCGAAGATACAAACTTCAATAATGCTTGGTGTAATTTGAAAATACAGGGTTTTCACTCAAATAAATGAGAACTGAGTGGTTAGATTATTTACGTAATCTTATTTGAGTGAATAAATATTTTTTGCTAAAACCAATATAGCTGTTTAGATGTCCCAGCCCCCGTTGTGACTACGCTTATGGAAATTTTCAGTAATTTAAAAAAAATACCTGTTATGCGTTTGAATTAAAAAACGGAAATACCTAATTTTAAAGATAAGATAAGAAGGAAAAAAGATATATAAAATATTGGTATTTGTGCAGCACTTGTAAGCAAGAATGTAAAGGTGGGTAAATTTAGTAAATGTAGCAACATTGTATTTTCACCTGTTCAAGGTTGCAGAGTTTTAATTTGAAAAAAAATGTATTCGTTGATAAAAACTAAGTAAAACTGGACGTAAATTTAATATAAGCGAATAGAAATTTGAAATAATTTGGTGTTTTTAAATTAAGAAGTAGGTAGTATTTTTGGTTAAAGGTGTAAGTTGAAAATGAAAAAGAAATTGTCAGGTAGTATATGTATTTCGATCCGTGCAGTGCAGTTTTCCCAGCATGCAACATGAGTGGGAGTGATGTCTGGATGGTTGATCCCGTAGCAAAGTTACATGTCTGATAAGATTTACTCTAAAAACACATTCTATTATAATTTTAAAACTTGTTTAGTCGAAATTACGTTTGTTTATTAGTGCATTCAGTCATGTAAATAAATTTATAAGTTAAAATTGTTTAAAACATCAGTGATAACAGTGGCGGCTCATATTGATGACGTAGGTCTCCATTATACCTAATCAGTTCTTTTTCAGTTGGGATACTTTTATAAAAATATAGGTGAGTTAAGTTTAAAATAAAGTAGGGTTTAACTGTTTAAATGTGTGCTTGGAAAGGTGCGATAAAAGTTGTTTGGTCAAAATATTAAATGGGCACGTACGGGTCACTATGCTGATCTACAGCATGTAAACACGTTTAGCCCCGCCCCACCACTTATTATTTTTTTAATGTAATGTTATATTTTTTATTGCAATTTTTATCCTGGATGATTTAAACAGAATTTTTTTAATTTGGAACAAAACTTTAAAATTCTCGATACCATCTCTGAGCTTGTACTACGATTCAAAAATTATCTTTCAGTGATTCACTTAATACTTTGTAAAATTTTTTTTTTTCATTTCAGAATGCAACCTAATGGCTAGGAAAATAATGTATCCTAGTGTAAGGTTACAAAAGCTGTGATCAAATGTTCCAAATCGAAATTAAGGTATACCTATCATGACATTAGATTTTTAACGTGATTAAACTTTATAAAGCCAACGTTTCACTTATAACTAGATAACGACTAGATAACTCATTCAAAAATTAAAACCATCACCAAATCAAAACGTTGGCATTTTAATGCTTAATTATTTACATGGTGGGTGTTACTAAAATTCTGCTGTTAAATTTTTTAATTGCTCACTAACTTACTAAGTTTTGCACCACCATTTATTTTCGAGATTTTTATTATATGGTCAACGACAAACTTCAAAAAGTTAATTTTCACCTACCTCCACTTCATTTTTCATTCTATAATTTGCAACCAAACCATACACGTAAATTGAAATTAAATCTAGAAGAAATAATTAATGGTATATTTAATCTACTTTATTGTAGAAGCAAGGTCAGTAGTACAATAACTTCATATTAATGTTGATGTTGACACAAAAATGTAACTTTATAAGTACAAATTCTCTTTATTGTTATTGAAAAGATTTTTTTTCATGCAGTTGATTCATTTTTTTAACAGTCATAAATTGTGATTAATTAATTCATTTTGCAATGATAACATACTTGGCTTATCTAAATGAGTAAATCCAAATGAATAACAAATAATTTAATTATAAGTCATGAATGTTTGGGTGTAGTTTTGTGAACTTCTTTCATTATTTTGCTTCGGAATTCAAAGGATAACTTAGGCTATTGTGTAAAATTTGTCAAGTGTTATTAATGATTAGAAGTTTTGTTTCGACAATGTTTTGTGTTAATAAATTTGATGAATCTCTTACCGTGTATGTGTATCTATTTGATATAAGTTATAATAAATAAGAAAATCAATAATATTCATTAGAAGTAAGTATCGAACATGGGCATACTTAGCACTTGGTAGACGATTAATAATTCAGTACTAAAATTGATTGAGTACATTGAGAGAGTTACTTATTTTTAAAATACTAATAAAATTTTACAATTTTTATTTCAAGACCATATAATAATTATCTCTATTTTGTTACCAAAACAATAACATAAACACAAGTTTACACCTAATATCTTTTGCATGTAGCTTAAGGGATACAACACAAGCTTTCATCATGTCTGCTAATCAGCTTGTGGATTCTTGCCTGTAAGTAGTAGGTGTGTGTTTCATAATGTACATTCTTTTTCACATCTTTCTATCATAATCACAATTTTTTTCTTTAAATTAATGTTTTAGTGTCGTAAATAATATTTTGTTTCTCCTATTCTATGTTGCGTTGTTGAGTCACATTTCAATGGGCACTTACTATACCACTTCTACCGGACCCAGTTCGGTAGAATTATTGTAAATGCCTAGTAAGAAGCTGATTTTTTTTTCAATTCATGCACGAAATTTTCAATAAGAATTTCACAATATTATTCAGTAGCCGATTTAGTTACATTCGCATCTGGTGTACCTCGGGAACCTTTTTTTTTTACTTTAATTATACTGAAAAGTCAAATTAGCTGCTTGTAGTGGCTAACTTTATTATCATTAGATCTACAAAAACGGTTTAGCATTGTTAATCATAATTATGATGTTGTGAAAAGAAAAGCAATTGAACAAAGTGTTCTCATTAATGACTAAACTATAATTTGTTGAACATTATTACCCATGGGATACAAAAGCATTGTTTCTATCAATTCATAAAATATATTCATCCCAAACTTTCTCAAAAATATTGCTCTTTGCTTTGACACATTTTTAAGCTAATATATAAATAATTCCCTTATTTGGTTTTTTTTTTTTCGTATTAACGTTAACACATCGCCAGAGGCCCCTAATGTCTAAATTTGCTACTGAAATTTTATAACATCAAAACGAATTAGTTGTAAATCAGCATGCACCTAAAATGTACACCACGAATAATAAAAATTCGTTCGTTGTGTACATTTAAAAATAACAGCTTTGTTGCTTGCCTAAACGGATTGCTTTTATACTGACAGCCTCGTGAATCGGAGGGTGGAACAGAGGCAGGAGCACAGCATCACCCATACAGAAATTACGCAGAGGTAGGCACATTTGTGAAAGTTTTTATGTGCAAATTCATTCGATTTAAAATAACTGCATGTTATTTTTACTTGAAAATAATAAATTAATTGATGTGTCTTACTAATTTTTTTTTTTATTGGTACTACTAGTTTTTTGAGTAAAAATTTAGTGTGTATAGTTCATCATTCATCAAATTCATTGTTTGTTGTTTCTAGGAGAGTTTTACACGATAAGGGTCCAGACATGCAGCATTACAAGTAAGTTTATTTTTTTAAGTTGCAAATTTAAACAAAATTACTGAATATTTTATTTTTTCTTATTCTTTCAGAAGTCCAGAAACGACTTCTTCGTTACATGAAGGTGTCTATCACTCACACAGTAATGGCCATTCGGAACATTCTCCCAATTCCAGTCACATGTCTGTTCACAGTGACGAACCGTTAGTACGTACTCACAAGCAACAAACGACACAACAAGTGACGACGGTGACAAAAGTAGTTCGTGAAGTGCAACAATTAGGTGACGGGCAGCTAGGTGAATATATACCGGTATCTATTGGATCGTACCCCACACATCCTCGCCCCCAATACGTGGATTACATGGAACAACCTTCTCATCACATGTATTCCCAATATCATCAACACCCTCACTATCAAGATTACGATCATTATCCTCCTAACCCATATGGAGGTTACATGGGATATCCTGCCGGTGCGGAAAGACCACCCACGCCTCCTAGTCCTAGCGAACACAGTGGAGCTCCTTCACCTTTACCACTAGCAGCTCAACCGGGAGCACCATATTTAAGTTCTGGCTATGACGAATTACCAGAACACTATCGAATAACTCCATCACCAGGAGGGCCTGTTGGTCTAGACCAATATGTAGACGATCCTGGTGTGGTTTATGGCTACGTATCATCGTCGCCTTATGGTACAACTACCAACCATCCTGGCCCTACGTACGATTCTCGTTCATACGAAGATAGTTTAAACGGTCCGGTTCCTGTTTCGGCATCTATGCGAATGTATGATGACGACGAACTTCAAAAGCACATGAGTAAAATGTCCATGTCTCTTCATGGCCATAATATGGGTTTACCAAATAATCGAGGCCATACGATAGCTTCACCAGGAAGTGCAGGTGGAGATGACGATCAACGAGGAATGCGATGGCGTGATCCAAATCTTACAGAAGTGATTGGTTTTTTGAATAATCCTAATAACGTAATCAAAGCAAATGCGGCAGCCTATTTACAGCATTTGTGTTATATGGATGATCCAAATAAACAGAAAACGAGAGCTTTAGGTGGAATTCCACCGCTAGTGAAGTTATTAAGTCACGAGAGCATTGAAGTTTATCGAAATGCTTCGGGTGCACTTAGAAACTTATCTTATGGTCGACAAAATGACGAAAATAAAAGAGCAATAAAAAATGCTGGTGGTATACCTGCACTAATTAATTTATTAAAAAAGTCTAACGAAGCTGAAATTAAAGAATTAGTTACTGGAGTAATTTGGAATTTGTCTTCTTGTGAAGACTTAAAGCGTCCAATAATAGATGATGGGGTGTACACTATTGTTAAAGTAATTATAATTCAACATTCCGGTTGGGATCCGCAAGGAAATTCTGGCGAAACCTGTTGGTCTACGGTGTTTAGAAATGCATCAGGTGTGCTACGAAATGTTAGTTCGGCAGGCGAATATGCAAGAAAAAAGTTACGGGAATGTGAAGGATTAGTAGACTCTTTGTTGTTTGTTGTACGTTGTGCCATAGAGAAGAGTAATATAGGCAATAAGATTGTAGAAAATTGTGTATGCATTTTGCGCAACTTGTCGTATCGATGTCAAGAAGTAGAGGATCCTAATTATGATAAAAATCCTTTGCCTACACAAAGTCGCGTTGCAGCTAATTCGAAAGGTAACAATCTGATGCTTTGTTGTTGCGTAATTTTCATCAACTTTTTTTATTTTTAGGTGAAAATTTGGGATGTTTTGGTGGAAGTAAAAAGAAAAAGGATTCTCAGACTGGCGAAGTAAAGGAAAGTGCATCCGGTATGTCTGGTATTGGAAATCCTGGTAGTTCATCATCGAGAGGTGAACCTGTGAATGGATATGAACTTTTGTGGCAGCCAGAAGTGGTTCAGTCATATCTTGCACTGTTACAAAGTTGTTCTAATCCGGAGACATTGGAAGCCGCAGCTGGTGCTCTCCAAAATTTAGCAGCTTGTTACTGGCAGCCTAGTATAGAAATTCGCGCAGCAGTTAGAAAAGAGAAAGGATTACCAATATTGGTGGAGCTACTTCGGATGGAAGTAGATCGAGTTGTGTGTGCAGTAGCGACAGCTTTAAGAAATCTTGCCATAGACCAACGCAATAAAGAATTAATTGGTAAATACGCTATGAGGGATTTAGTTCAGAAGTTACCTTCGGGAAATGCACAACACGATCAAGGCACGTCGGACGATACAATTGCTGCCGTGCTTGCAACACTCAACGAAGTTATTAAAAAGAATGCCGAATTTTCTAGGTCTCTTTTAGAGGCTGGAGGAGTTGAAAGACTGATGACTATTACTCGACAGCGACAAAAATACACACCAAGAGTGCTCAAATTTGCCGGTCAAGTATTATTTACAATGTGGCAGCATCAAGATTTACGTGATGTATATAAAAAACATGGATGGAAGGAACAAGATTTTGTGACAAAGACAGTTGCAGCTCGTAATGCAGGTCCTAATTCGCCAAATAATGCTAATAGTACTTTAAATCGGCCAATGGCTTCTCAAAGTGGTACCCGCTATGAAGATCGCACTATAAAACGACAAAATCCGTCGTCTCGTGGAGTTGCCCCTATATATACGAGAGTAGGTTTTCTGTTAAGGAGTGAGGTGTTTTGTTTTTAAAAAAGTGTAATTTTAGAATGAAGATATACCTATGGCGGACATGGCGTATCCAGATCCACAACCACCTATCGGAGGCGTACGAGCATATCCTCCCGGATCGGGGCCAAACCCACCTCCAGTAAGTCACTAATAAAGCCACTTGCACAAGCTCTATACATCTGTGTCAATTTAATTCGTACATATATAAATATATATTTAAATATTTATAAAGAAGTGAAAGAACTTTTTATGAATACAGACTGGGCTCATAGGTAGCAATACAGGAGTAATGATGTTTATGTACTAATGTATTACGCAAACACCATGAACCTCATTTAGATTAGTTTTTATTTGAGTCAATTTAGATGAATTTGTAGTAAAAAAAACTATTCCATTATTCATTATTCTTGTGTATGTTAACAAGTATCCTCGACTGTAGATTTTTTTACATTTTTATGACTTGTTTATCAGGACATATTTAAGTCTTCCTTTGTATTGTTTACATAATTTAATTTCTAAGTACTCCAGTGTCTGTAATTATAGTTGTAGTAAATGATATTTAATAAACTTGATACTATACGAGCTGTATTGTGGTGGGGTGGGCAGTGAGCGGAAGGCCCTGGCAGCAGCAGCAGTGATTTGTGTTCCTTAATACAGGTAAGGTTGATGTTGTAGCTGCTCGGGGCCTTTGGTTTACTGCAAATGGGCTGCCCGGCAGCAAACGAGAGGCCCTGCCCAGCAGCATTTCACAGGCCTACTACACTCACATGGCCTCTGTTGCAGCCGGAACCTCTGTACGCGCAGGTCAACATGGAGAAAAAACGCAATCGTCAACCTAGCCTTGGAAACGCCAACCATTTAGAAGAACATCATCTTGCAGCTGGTAAAGATTCCTGGGTATAGTTTTCTATTATTTGTTATATATCAATGTTAATGCCTCATTATATAATATATAAATTAATATACATACATAATTAATATATACGTATGTTGCACTGATTTGCATTAAAATTTGTAAAGATATTTAGTTCTTGGTTTACTGTGATGAGCTTCGAGTGAATTTTCTTGTATATAATTATTGCTTTATATTTTATTGTATACAACTTTTTTTTTTATTATTTTTATTTTTAATTTTGATTTATTTTAAATAAATCTTACCATCTACATTCTACACCATACATGAATTATTATATTACATTTATTTTAGTTCACACTTTTAAATATTTCCATTTTAAATTACAAAAGTTGATAGTTAATTTTAAAATTATTTATAATAAATCAGTTAAGATTATTCTTTCTTAATTTATTATTTTTACACATCGTACCTACATTTTTCATTACAATACAGTGTTATATAATTTTCATTATTAATTCATTCCTTAATTTATTTTAACTACTTTTTAATACGGACCATTATACAACAAGAATTTTTAAATAAAAATTGTTCGTTACATTATTTCCTATAAATTTTTCCTAAAAGCTTTTTTTTAAGTATATTTGAATTTATACCCAACAATCTTTATATTTAACTAATAAGTTTTATTTAATTTTTAGTTATAATTACAAAAAAGAAAATAATTACGCAATTCCATTACAGAGTAAGTCGCAGACTGAATTCTTCATTATTAGTCCAGGGCTGGCTTTTTTTTAGTAAGATTTTTCAGTAAGTAGATCCAGTTGCCAGCCAGGATTGCTCTCCAATTTACTGTGGGTATACAAACTTCAGTTTACAAACAACGTAAGCTAAATGTGCAAATAAAAAAGTTGTTTTAGTTGCTTTAATGTCTTTACGACTAATAGTGAGAATTATTAAATAATGCTGTTCTTCGTTATATTACTCGTGAAGGATATTTGATATTTTCTGTGACTAGAATGCATAAGCCACTGCTAAATTATCAGGTAGGTATATTATAGGAGTTCAAATAAGTGTAAATTATTATCCTAATTCTGTTAACAATTATAATTTATTTTTTTTATTTTTAGAAAACTTACTTTATTATCAACATATTTTTTAACTTAGTAAAACATCATTAAATGATTGCATCAATCTATGCTAACGTTCGATTCAGAGTGAATATTTTTCCTATATTTAAAATCAGTGTAAAATATCACTTATTCCTGTTATTTGTCTATTACTGACGCACGTGAATGGATTAATGAGAAATAATTTAATATCAAAATTATTAGGCAAAACACCATGTGTCTTTAAAGCGAGTGGGTCTGAACTCGCTAGACTAATGTTATTTTTATATTAATTCTTATGAATTTAAAAGCCTCCTCTATTAAGGGGCGCCGACTACGGGCGTGCCCGGAAGCCAGGGCACCCCTCGAAATTGTTAAACATTTAGGTACCATCTGTTGACACTTTCGCTGCCTATGATCCGCTTGTACCACCGAAATCAATATCTTTCTCATTGTACATATTTGTAATTTAATATATTATAATATTATTTATTTTATTCTTTAGATAAAT
The DNA here is from genome assembly GCA_958510845.1 of Cantharis nigra. Taxonomy (NCBI): domain Eukaryota; kingdom Metazoa; phylum Arthropoda; class Insecta; order Coleoptera; family Cantharidae; genus Cantharis; species Cantharis nigra. The sequence goes on along the minus strand of OY294034.1, from coordinate 4,528,034 downwards.
CGACATGACAAACAATAATTTTTTCAAAATTTTCTGGTGTTAATCGGCATCTGTAAGAGATTATTTTCGAGGTATCGAGGTAATCCCATCTGGAATATACTGTACTTTGTACAGTATTCATCTTTTCCTAATTTTATTTGTTATAAAAACCATAAATATTATTACAATGGTAATTTAATACCCGCCTACCCGTACAACCTAAACAAGTATTTCATTTACAGATTGCACTTTCAAAGAAAGTAGTCTTTTTAATAAAAAGCAAAATAATTTTAATTTTTCACTGATTTGAAGATTTAATCGAATTTTAATCTATAAAAATAAAAGGTATGTTTATATTTATATGTTATTTTTACTATCCATTTTTTTATTCATAATTTAAAATAACATAAAAAATTAATCAAAGAAAAAAACTCTAAATTTACAAAGTTATGAGCTGGCAAAGTGAGATATCTCAAGTTCTAACGAACCGATTTATTTGAAATTTGGTGTGAATGTTTTTTATCGATGCCGCTATAACATGAACTATGGAAAAATAAACAAAAAAATTTTTTTTTTAAGAGAAAGATTTCAGGATTTAGACCCCGAGGGGGGAGTTGAAGACATCTTGAAACAAAATTGATTTAAAATTATGAGAACATCATTAGTAACTATTATTTTATATTTTTATTTAAAAAATTTAGTTTAATTAAAAAAAATAATTTTACCTTGCCACAAATAAAATGTACTAAATGATACTAATTAAAAATGATGGATACTTATAGTGGTAATTTATCGTACTTACACTGTAGTTTATTTGTGATAACTGCGATAATTATACTTACATGTTATCCATCGATTGTACTACATTTTTAATTACAAAATTCGTATTTTTTAAAATACAAAAACATGAAATAGTAGATATTGTGCGCTTATATGGTCTGTATATTTTGTAAAAATTTAAAGTGAATCCGTTGAGTCGATTTTAAATTGAGTTGTTTGTAGTGAAGCGCAGCGAAAACCCTAGCCTTAAGTTAAATAGAGCGTAATAAGTAAATATTGGTAATTATTAATTTCTCTTTGGTAATAAATGGAAAATAAATATAAGTTTCGAAATTAAGCGGTTAGTTAATTCGCACATTTTTGCCAACTGCAGATTTAGTCACCAGATGAAGGGTGTGTAAGCATGCGCATACGTATTTATTCCTTATCCTTCTTTAGCACTCTTTATCTCAATCAACCCTATTCTATGCCTATTCATCATCTCGTTTTTTATTGATATATCATGGATAGATGTAGGAGTGGGTGCTAAAGTAGTAAAATTCATGATTAACAAATTAAAATAATCGTTTAAAATGAATTTAGTTTACAAATTTTATTCTGTATGTTGTAGTGTAATTAAGTTATGTGCGATACATTTTCCACTTTTGAAATAGAATGGCGCCAATGATATACACACTTTATGGCTTTGCAATATTCTTTTTTGTATTTTGGTGTGGTATTTGGATTATTCATCTCATAGCAATATTCTATGGGTAAGTTTTGTTACAGATAAAACCCCTAAATGCACATTTAGAGATGATACTGCAATGTAACCTCACATCCGATTACAAGATATTTCGTCAAATATTTGATATTTCTTTTTTTAGAAAATACAGGTTACATTCTAAAGTCACCCCATTGATAGGTGATACACCTTATCCCGGTGTTTCAATTATTAAACCTTTGATGGGTGTGGATCCTCATTTATTTTCAAATTTGGAAACATTTTTTACTATGAGTTATCCGAAGGTAATAATGATTCTTTCGAAGCAATCAACTTATGTGTGTAACCTTTTTAATCTTTCAGTACGAATTATTATTTTGCATCGAAGATGACACTGATCCGGCCATCATGCTTGTGAAGAGTTTGATGGCAAAATATCCAAAGATTGATACCAGGCTTTTTATCGGTGGATCGATTGTTGGTGTAAATCCAAAAATTAATAATATGAATAATGCATACGAAGCCGCAATTTACGAATTTATTTTAATTTCCGATAGCGGAATCCGAAGTAAGAAATTTACCTTTATTACTAACTTAACAATTCTATTTTAATTTAATATATATCTGCTAAGGAATGTTCAAGCATGATTTGAAGGCCTTGGCTTTTAACCTCGAGATATTATTTAAAATTTATTCCCTGTGTGATTATCTGATTATTGTTGAGTAATTAGCTCCAAAATAAGAACTTTATAACGTAATAATGTAGTGACTAATCATGCTTATGACTAGAATAATTATTGCAATTTATTAATTAAACATTCTGATTTTTATATCATTGCTAACAATTTGTTTATAAATTAAAAATGATTGATAATATTGTCGCTTGCCATCTGTAGGCCCATACTTGCCAAGTGTATATGATTCATACGGCATTCATAAACACATAACCAGCACTCATTTGTCTACAGATACGTGTTGATAACATTCGTTAAAAATGTGAAACTTTTTGCTAGTCCAATTTATTTGGGACCAGAAGAAATACCTTAAAATAACAATAGAGTTATGTTACCAAGTTACGTTTTGTTATTATCCAGTTTTACGTGGGTTTCAATGTCAATAAAGTTCGATCTATCCATTAACACTTTCGCTGCTGACATCCATATCAGACACTTTGGCGCGATACTGAGAAATTTTATTTTATTTTTATTCATGCAAACAGCCTACTCTATCGAGAACAAGATAAGATAATATCATACAAACTCAGAAATACCTTTGTTATATTGAATGTCTTTGAGACAATCAATTTATATATAGAGAGGCCCAGGGCTGAGTAGTTAGGCATTTAATACCACTGAGATTTTTCCAGTATCTTATGAGAGAGAGACGGTGTCGAAATAGCCAGGTCAAACGTCACTTTTTCTCGTTTTTCTGGAAAAACTCAAAAACCGCGGCTTCTAGCGAAAAAGTGTCCATATACAAAATTAAATTACATACAATTTCCTACAAAAAAGGTCTTCATCAATTTTTCTCTAGGTTAAATAGTTAGCGAGACGCAGGGGGTCTCGTCTTGCAAACTCCGAGTATCGTTTGTGCGAGAGTTTTATCACATAAATTTTAGTTGGAAGTAGGCATTATTGCTAGTATTGAAAACTTATCTAATTCAAAATTAATTTTATTTAAAGAAAATATAAGCTTTCCGAGAATCTCGTTGATATGTGTCACTTACTAGACCATACTGGTGGCTTGATGTGAACGCTAGTTGAGTTATGAGCGGAAATTCTGGGTTCAAATCCCAGACTCGGCAGAATTACTTAGCCCAGTCCTCTGGTGAACATCAAACTGTGGATCGAAATACTAATAACTTTCCTTAACAACTTAATGAAAACACGGGGTACAATAAGCCTAGAGCTTCAGTACAAAGTGGGTATTGAACCACGCAGCAATTATTATGAATTACTATTCTCTTTCTCACTGCACTCACTCGCACTAGCAAGGGGTAAATATCTGAAAATAATTTTGTACACAGTACTCGGAATTCCAAAGGTTTCCAACAAGGGGGAGGTAACGGGGTAACTAACCAATAAAATTACTAAATTTTGTTCTTTTCTATGATATTCTAAACTTCTTAAAGTATCCTAGAATTTTCTGGGATTTTCCATTTCACAAGATGTCCTAAGATCCTGAAATTTCCTAGATTTTTCTGAGATTTCTTTGGATTTTCTAAAGTTCCTAAGATAGCCTAGGATTTTCTACATTTCCTTGAATTTTCAAAGATTTTATTGATTCTATATCTTCGATTTCCTGGGATTTCTCAACTTTTTTCCGGTTTTCTGTCGATTTCCTTTCACTGGTACTCCAGATTTCCCCCTCGATTTTTTAACTATTTACCAAATTGTCCTAGAATTTCCTGAGATTATTTTGAAGTTCCTAAAATTTTCATGAAATTTTTGAAATTTAGAGATGTTTTGGAATATCTTCAGATTTCTCTTCACTAGTAATTCTCCGTAATTTGTTGCTGGAAAACCGAGGGGAAATCGTGAAATACAAAAGTGAATGAAAATCTTACGATATTAGGAAATCTTAAGAATGATCGGGCTTTCCTAAGATTTTCTCGATTTTATGAGTAACCTCCTCATATTTCTCAAAGGAAGGAAATGGTGACTGCCAGTTCTCCTTGGACGAGTCGTTGAAACAAGTTTCGGGAAGAATACTTCATATAAAAACAATCAAGGGGAAACTAAGAGAAAAATATGGGGACCCCATTGTTTTTAGCACAGTTTGCACAAGAAAAACTGTTGTGTGGTTTCGTAGTGCAGGAGACAAAATTTTGAACTATATGTGGTATTTTTCGAGGTGCAAAGACAAATAAGCGGAACATGAGAGTAGTAAAATCAGCTGCCGCAATAATCTTGGAAGATATTAACCCTGTGACAAATTCTTTAGTGGGGCTGAGGAAATGGTTTCCCATATGCTCCGTGTCTTCATGGACTGCATTTCAGCAAGAAAAAGGGCTTAACAGAAATCTGACTTACATGCTCTTGCTCTGTTCACTCACAGAAAGTTTGAATCCAAAAACTTGGTCAATCTACTTGCTGGTTTGGGATTCAGTGGAACTTATCACGACACTCAACAGCTGGAGTTATCAATTGTTTACCACACCAAAGAGCCTGCCCCAAGTCAAAAATTCTGGGATGTATTCGACAATGCCGATTTCAATGTCTACTATCGATGGCTTGAATACTTTTCACAGCATGGGAGGCATCAAATGTATCACCCCAGCCTCAGCTCTTCCACCATCTGAAGAGGTCCAGAGGCTTAAAAAAAAATATAGTTTTTTTGTCAGTTCTAAGTTCATTTCACATTAAATCTGTGATTTTTCTACCCCCTGAATCGCACAAACTATTCACTCGAGAGAAAAATGAATAAAATCATTATTGTAGGAAATTTTATATACGAAAACTTTTTTTATTCTTTTATTCAAAAGAAACGAGAAAAGATGACGTTTGACACTTCTCACTGGTCAGGACTTTTAGTATGTTGTTCATGACACTCCCCCTCTAGCAATGTGCAAAAATTTGCGACTACACGAATTAATTCCCCTATTCGACCTTTGTTGGTCTTCGTTGACTGGACTATTATGTCTATTTTGAGATACTTAAAAGTCCACCCTGTATAGAAAATGTCTCTTTGACATAACATTGAATTATGATATATTTTATTTTAGTGAAAGAAGACACGTTGCAAGACATGATGCATTATATGACTGATAAAACTGCTTTAGTACATCAAATGCCATTTAGCGCTGATCGTAGTGGTTTTGCAGCTACATTAGAAAAGGTTAGTTTATCGATTTTACTAATTGTTTCTAAGCTGACTGATCGAGCTAAACTTTTCAGATATATTTTGGAACTGCTCAATCTCGTATTTATTTGGCAGCAGATTTTGTAAAAATTAATTGCCACACAGGAATGTCGGCACTGATTAGAAAGTGTGTACTCGATGAAGATGGTGGACTTAAAAAGTTTGGTTGTTACTTGGCTGAAGATTTTTTTATTGCCAAATCATTCACCGATCGAGGGTGGAAAATTTCTATTTGTAGTCAACCTGCTATTCAAAATTCTGGCTTATGCGATATTAATAATTTTCAAGCTCGTCTAACTAGGTAAGTTAGGTGTGCGGTAGAAATAGTTTTTTAACAAATTATTTTAGGTGGGCGAAACTGCGAGTTGCTATGTTGCCGCTAGTAATGTTTTTTGAACCTTTAACCGAGTGTATGGTAATTGGAGGTTGTGCAGCTTGGGCAGTAGGGGTGTTATTCCAGTGGGACTCTTTAGGCTTTTATCTCATACACATTTTAGTATGGTTTATGTGCGATTGGTTACTTTTATCGATAGTTCAGGTAGGTTTTTCTTATTTGTTTTTCCAGGAGATTATATATTTTGTTTTGTGAATTTTTAGAATGGTTCTTTGCCATTTAACAAATTTGACTTTGTGGTTGGATGGCTTTTTCGCGAATGCTCTGGCCCATATTTATTTCTTCATGCAGTTTTTGATCCAACAATTAGATGGCGAACTAGGGTATATAAATTAGCATGGGGAGGTATTGCACACGAAATAAAACCAAGGATAAAATTTTAATATTATTTTATAAAAAGATCTCATTCAGTATAACTTATTGATATTGTATATAATTATAATTTAAATTAATTACTTAATACCATAAGCTGTATTAATTTTTTAATACATTTTATACACATTTTTAACAAACAAAACTAAAAATTTATGATGGATGCAGATACATATCATTTAAGTTACATTTTTATATTTATTTATTAAGCAATTCCTTGGAATTATGTAAGTGGTTGTACTATTTATAACCTATGTGATTTTTATATCATTAATACAGCTCATTTGCAGTTGCGAGGGTGCACTTTAAACTATAGGCTCATGTTGGCTTTAAAATATAAGTAGCTGTACGGTTACACATGAGATTTAAAAATGAGACTGATGGTTTTAAAAACCAGATCATCATTTTTATTGTGATTTTATTTTCTTTCGCTATTTTATTTTGTAATAACATTTTGCAAAATATAATAGCTTCGTATACAGGATTCGCCAAAAAAACGTTTGTATATTTATGTTCCTCTGTTCTTACTGTGCAACATAAATGTTTTATAATTATATTTCATACAATAGCTTCAATTAAAAATTTTGACCAGTCCTGTATATATATATTTTTTGTTTTAAAATAACAAATTAACTGGGACCTTAAACTAAATAATGGAAGAGAATAAAAATTGCAAAGAAAATACTTTTTCTATGCTTTTCTATTATTGTTTTCTTAAATGATGAGCTTCAATTATACAACAATAAATTGTTACACGTTACATTTTTTATATTATTAAGGTTAGCTAAAATTTTATTTGTTTTATTTTGTTTTGTTAGATAATAATTATATTTTTATGCCGTTTTTTTCAAGATCTGCCTGTAATAATTACGAAAGTAATATTTAATGAAATTGTATTATATTCTCGATTATATGAATTCTTGTAATGGTGTATATTTGATTTTTTCAAACTGAATTAATAGAAACGTTTGTGTAGTAATTGAGTGGTTTTACTTACCAATTCTTCCTGAAAACTTTTTACTCTCAAATATAAAGCAAACGTAACAAATAACAAAAATATATAAATATTTATTAATACATTTAAAATACATAATTTTATTTTGAAATTTAACATAATGTGTTACATGCTCTTCTGAATAATTATTATACAACATAATTATAGTCACTGGACAAATCATGATATTTGTGTATTAACAAAAATTACTTAATCAATATTTATAAAATTTTATCGCTTATCAAGGATGGAATTCAGCACAACTTTTATTATTTGGCACATTTGATTTTTTTTATACCTTTGTACTACAAATTGTGTACAAAATTTTTGAGATTTAAAAAATTTATGTGAATATAAAAACAGTCATCACGTAACTTGTAAAATATTTTTTATATCTTCCGGTAGAGAGCCTAATATATCATCTAATCGTTGTCCTAGTTGTTCCCTGGTTGCATCAGTTATTGGTATGTCACGTTCCTTACAATTAATTATTTTGTTCTTGATTTTTAATACCATGTCCACGATTTCTACTTCTGCTTTTCCTTGAACCCACTCTTTTATATCCTAAAAGTTTCAAAACCATTTAAAACAAAATTTATTAATAATTAATTAATAATTACCGCATCAGATAGCGCTTGCAGTTGCAAAGCTTGTAACTTCAACGCTAACGCTGTGTATCTCATATCAAACCATTCGTTAAAGTTGGGAGACCGAAAAAACTTTTTGTATAAACCTACCCAGTCGCCTTTAATACCCGAAGTCAACTGAGGACCTGTGTTTTCCAAAGTTGCAAAAAAATTGTCAGGATTGAATGGTAACGGTGGAGGTGCAGCCTAAAAATAATATATTTTTATCGTGAGATACAATATCCTTATCATAATAATAATTACCTTAAACGGTGAAATATTTCGAAGCAAAGGCATGAGACTTGCAATATATCTTTCTAACGGAATCATAAAACTTTGAGTTAATTCTAGTAGATGTCGTTTTAATAAAGCAGATTGAACCTCGGGCGGCCTTTTCGAATTCATACCAATTAAAATATTCTTAATGACAGTCTTATCTTTCTGTAAAAATGTTTTGTAAGTTGTGTAAACGCCTGGACTGGCATCCAACATTTTCAAATTTCCATTTTTTTTGAGTTTATATTTTTGTGATGTATCTATAATGAAATCGTAATTATTTAGTTTACAAAAAGGTTACAGCTTACCAGATTGCTCAGCAAGTCGTATCGTATGAGGCCAGTGATGTAAACTTTTAGCAAAAAAGGGGTTTGTTACTCCTAATATAACCGGAGGTGGATTTCGCACTTTACTTGTAAACTGCTTAAATTCGCTATCGTGAATTGTGAAATAAGGACGATAATCTGCACAAAACTTTAACGGTGAAATAATTCTGAAAAAATGTAAAGTAATACAAATGTTGGTGACACTAAAATTGTCGTTTCAACCTCGTCAATGCTAAAACCATTGAAGAGCAATGTGTAGGAGACGAGGCCATAACAACAATCGGTTCGGAAGTTAAAACCAACTCCCAAAGAAGATGAATATGTGATAATACGGGACTCAAAATTTCAAATAAATTCAAGTCCTCGACAGAAGCTATTTGTACTTGGTTTTCCAAAGATATTGACGTTTCTTTATTTACAACTGTGGATTTTAACATGGAGCTGTTTAGATATGGAATTTGTACCTAAAATGGTGGATTTAAAAAATTAAACAAAGCTAGTTTTAGAACTTACCTGAAAAACTGAACCCATAATTGGTAGGCTGACAGTTTCTCCTGGTATAGGAGGTGGCCATTGATTAATATTATTACATGCTGCTTCTATGCTAAGTTCACCATTCTCAAAATATTCCGGTGAAACCAGGCAACTAATTTCACTAAATAATTTATTAAATGGTAGTTTCGAAACTATGACAACACTCTAAAATTATTTTGTTATCAGCACGGTTAATTTAATCGCACTAATAAGCTCACCTTTTGAAAATAGCCTCTAGGTAGTGTAATATCCTTAACTTGTCGAAAATATACGTAACCCCAATAAAATCCATCATTTATTTGTAAAGAAATGGGACAATTTGAATTATACTTCATATGTGTTCCATTTAAATTCGGTTTACTTGGGCTCCTTGCGAACCGGATCACAAAATGTGTGTCTCCCATACATCCTGAATTAGAATCAGGAAACGCTAAATAGCAAATATTTGAGATTTCTGCCTTCGTTAAGCTCACATGTTTAGGATAAATACTCTTCAAAAATAAATTGTAAATAAATATTAAAAATGACCTAGCTGTTTATTTACCTCTAGAGCTTGACCCAATTCTAAGTCAAAAGTCACAACACACATACAATGTATCCAAGTTGAAAATCCTTCCCAGGAAGCAATGTCCTTCTTTTCATAATCATAATCTTCGTTTCCGTTTGTGAATGGGAAACTATTTGTGTCTTCAAAATTTGTCATGGTTTTATTAAAAACTTTTTAATACCCATTGCGGTAGTAGACTGTCTAACAGGATCAAATATGAAAAGTAACCAACAGAAGACAGGGAGATGAAGCATAGGCGGCGCCTCTGGATCAAAAACTTTATTGCTGATTTGTCAATAAATTTAATTTGAAAAGTCAAAACCCGCTAAATGAGGTTTTGAAAATCTATTTCAGTTTTGAAAACTTCAACAAACGATAAAAGCCTGATACCCTGATACCGATTTTCAGAGGTCACAGTTTAAATCCCACTGATCACTTTTCGAGATATTGCGATCTTCGAGTTGGCAACACTAAATTTAACATTCACGTTAACCTTTTTTACAAAGTAGTTGAATTGTGTGGACGTATTTCTACTTGGCTAAGAAAAGTTCTAATATTGGTGAGTTACAAGATTTTTTCAAAAAAAGTTTTAGATCTGACAGGTAAAATGCCAGAGATAAATTTTCAATTTTTTTTTAATTTGAAACTGGTAGGATTTATACACGTGTTGGTGCTGGAAGTAGCCTTACTGGGATGAAAAATTAAAAAAACTTTTGTTTTTAGGTAATCATGGTCCAAAATTTATGTTCCGAGAATGTATGGCTTGACAAGTGCAAATACGATGAAGCAGAACGAGAATATTACGAAAGCAAAGCAAAGAAGGTAAGATTGTTTTGCATTCTTAATTTTTTAATAATATGGTTTGGATGCATGTAAGTGAAATGGAAAATTTTAACAATTCACTTTATTAACTTTCTCGACATGAAGATCTTATATTTTGGAATAATGGTTCTTTTTGATATAGGAAGTCCAAACTCCCTTGGCTGCGGAAGTAGGTAAAGCAAGAGAGTGGTTAACTAACATTAAAAAGTGTATTGAAGAAGTGAGTACTTTGTATTTGTTCAACGGATTTTTCATGCATATGTCAAGCTTGCACTTAACTTTGCTAATAAGTTAGTTACTGACATTAATGAAAGATCTTAACCACAAATATCGTATATGATAAAATATTTATTTTTTTTGTACACTCTCGATGTTTTTAGCAGCTTGACGGGTTTTAATTTTTTTTGCTTCATTTGCACCATTTACATTTAACCTAAGCCAAGGGAAACATAAGTTAAGTGTAAGTGATGCAAATGGATATTACCAAAATTTATTTTTGATGTCGTACAACCAAATCTGCAAATTTCACTTGTCTTTAATCCTTTCACTGTTGAGTTTATCTGTTGGCCACTAAACTACATTATTTTGCTTTCTAGTACTCTCCATATCATCTTTGCTTATGTATGGGCTAATTCAAAAGTGAAATGATTAATATTGTATGAATAGAATGTATGCATGTTAAGAACAGCTTTGCATGACAAATGTTCACAAATTCTGCATTTTTGAAAGGCACAAATTGAAAAATATTTAATTGGCTTTTTTTATTAACCGTTGGTTGCACAAACATTACTTGCACAATTCAAATTAAATTTTGAAATTAAACTGTCTTTGCATTTTTAATTTTCCAAATTTTCAGCCAACCCCACAGTCGTACAGTGCTGACCAAACAAATACTCTTGCAACACTAGAAACACAAGTAGCAAGCTTCTCAAAAGGTACAACAAATTTTATATTTTATTTTATAGTTTGTTTTATAATGTTTATTTTTTAGTGTTTTCTTCGTTCGAAACGAAATTAAATGATTTAATCGATAGAGTAAAAAACCTTGAATCGCGTGTCAATGTACAAACAGCTGGTGCTGTTAGTAACTCAAAACAGTCCATAAGCGAAGAGAAGAAGGGAGATGACGATGATGTAGATCTATTTGGTTCCGAATCGGAAGAAGATGAGGAAGCTGTAGAAATTCGTGAAAAACGTCTTGCCGCTTATGCTGCTAAGAAATCAAAAAGTAATTTAAGAAATTTGGGTTAAAGGGTTAGACCAGCGGTTGGAACCCATAACAAATAGTTTGTTTCTGGTGAAATCTTAACCCAATGGCAATAACATTGTTGTCAGCAGAAACAAAGTCATTTTTATGCTGAGGAAAATCTGTTCTGACCTTTTATCTGTACTTTCGAGATACATACCCCTTAAGCGCCCTTCACACTATGCGATTTATCCTAGGATTTCTCGTACGATTTTTCTTAGGATTTCTCCCATGAGTTTTACCCTTAGGGGTTATGCTGGTTTTCAGTTCACACTATATGTTTGCTTATGATTACTGATGAACACGAACGAACTTTTTTATTTATCAATTGCATATAACCACATATAACCTTAAGTCCTTAAATTAAAAATGTCAATTTTAACAATATCGATAAAGAAGGGTTTAGACGTTAACGGCAATCCTATGCAAACTCGTATGAAAATAGACACCGCCCTAATCGTAGGATTCTGTTAAGATTTTGTTATGAGTTGCTTACGAGTTCAGATTCGAGTCTTTCCGTATGACAAATCGTACAATGTGAACTGAAAAATATCTGCTTACGACAACTCATACGAGAAATCCTATGATAAATCGCATAGTGTGAAGGGCGCTTTACAATTAAATTTCACAGCAGTTTAACCTTTAAACATTTTTTTTTGCAGAACCAGTTTTAATCGCAAAATCTAACATCATTTTGGATGTTAAACCATGGGACGATGAGACTGACATGGCACAAATGGAAACGATGGTTCGTGCGATCACTATGGAAGGCCTAATTTGGGGCGCTTCGAAGTTGGTGCCATTAGCCTATGGCATTCATAAACTACAAATTTCTTGTGTTGTTGAAGACGATCTTGTTTCCGTCGATTCGTTGCAAGAGCAAATCGAAGCAATCGAAGATTTTGTAAGAATTATTATTATTATATTGTACTATGTTTTTTTAATATTCATGTTTCAGGTCCAAAGTGTTGACATCGCTGCTTTTAATAAGGTGTAAATTGTTCTTAGCTTGAGAAATTGTTTTAGTCCACACAAACTGCTGATGTTGAAATTGATTAATTACTTTTTTTGTTATAAAGTTATATAATTTCAATAAAATTTTCAAATTTATTTGTGATTATTTTTGTTTTATAATCAACAATATATTAGCTTTGTGGGTCCCCCTACTTGATCTTTCACTGTTGGCTGACTTTCTCTTTTTCTCCCACTTTTACTTAACGGGAGGAAAGGATAAAACTTAGATTTGCGAAATGTATTTTGTAGGTACACGTTTATTCAACCTCGAAAAGGATCGAAGCTTCTTTTTGGAAAATTTATTTGCTTTATTTATTTTTTTATTATATATTATTACCAAAAAGCGAATTTTGAAAATTTCCTTTAAATTATGTCGAGAAAATATTGTAGATTTTATTTCTTCATATTTTGAGAACTGCTGCTTTGTTGTACATAATATTTAATTTTGTTTCTTTCCTTTTCTAATCTATTATTGGTGTCATGCATCTCTGTTGGTTGCTACCATCGGCTATTCATAAGTAGTTTGATTAAATCAGTTTTAATTATATTTACGTACATAAATTTCTTGTTTTTCGATTTATGAACTTTATTACTTGTTATTACTTATTGAGTCCTTGAACGTTGATTCGTGAGCGTAACGAGTACGATAGATAACGCGTGACGTTGTAGAAAGTTTCTATAGAAATTATAAACTAATTACATTCCAGTCGTTGTAATTTAAGGTGTTTAATTTTGATATAAACAAAAATGGGTAAAGTTTATGTTATTGGGGTTGGAATGACCAAGGTAAAACTAAAGCAGTTTTTGAGGTAAATCTTTTCATGATTCGAATATATTTTAGTTCGAGAAACCTGGAGCCAGAGATATCGATTATCCTGAATATGCACAAGAAGCAATCGTGAAAGCCCTGGAGGATTGTAAGGTTAATTATTCTAAAGTTCAACAAGCTTTTGTTGGTTATGTTTATGGGGACTCAACTTGTGGACAACGAGCAATTTATAGTGTAGGAATGACAGGTATCCCGATTGTTAATGTCAATAACAATTGTTCTACGGGTGCATCTGCATTGTACTTGGCACACCAGTTTGTAGCAATGGGGAAAAATGAATGCGTTTTAGCATTAGGATTTGAAAAAATGGAACGAGGAAGTCTTCAAAGCAAGGTAACTGATTGTAAAAGTATAATAATTCATCTTGACACCGATATCATTGTAGTATACTGATAGGACAAATCCAATGGAGAAACATGTAGAACTAATGGCTGACTTGCAAGGCCTTGAAAGTGCACCTATAGCTGCTCAACTGTTTGGTAATGCTGGCATTGAACACATGAATAAGTACGGCACAAAATTGGAACATTTTGCTAAAATTGCTCATAAAAACCATAAACATTCGGTCAATAATCCGTAAGTACCTTTCTTAATCTTTCACTTTATTATCTTGTATTGAACTTGTACCCAACAAAAACTTCACAATTGATAAGTAGCTTATCGAGTTTACAATAAACAACATATTTCTCAAGCACTTAAGTCATCGCACTTAGAGATTTCCAACAAACATCATCTGCATGATCTTCTTTTTCTTTTTGATTTTGTCTAATTTTGTTTCCCACTTTCTGTCGAATTAAAATTACAAGATAAAAAGTATTTTCTTTATTTGCTTTTAGATATTCTCAATTTCGAGATGAGTACTCTTTAGACCAGATTTTAAAATCTCCAAAAGTATTTGGACCTTTAACAAAACTACAATGCTGTCCTACTAGTGATGGAGCGGCAGCTGCAATTTTAGCATCTGAAAGTTTCGTAAAAAAACATGGCTTAGAAGCAAGAGCTGTCGAAATTGTGGGAATAGAAATGGCAACCGATTTACGTACAACATTCGATGAACGTAGCTGCATAAAAATAGTAAATTACTTGTAAAAATCAGAAATAAATAGTTTAATTATTTATTTGTAGATTGGATACGATATGACGAAAACTGCTGCTGATAATTTGTATCGTAAAACTAATATTAGTCCACATAATGTACAGGTGGTAGAATTACATGATTGTTTCTCTACTAACGAATTATTAACATACGAAGCATTGGGATTGTGTCCCGTTGGTAAGGGTGGAGAGATGGTTGATCGTGGTGATAATACGTATGGTGGAAAATATGTTGTCAATCCTAGTGGAGGTCTTATTTCAAAAGGACATCCACTAGGAGCTACAGGTTTAGCACAGTGTGCTGAACTTACTTGGCAAGTTCGTGGTGAAGCAGACAAACGACAAGTGAATCGAGTCAAGTATGGATTGCAACACAACATTGGACTAGGAGGTGCAGTCGTTGTGGCTCTGTACACTTTAGGTTTTCCGTCACATCATAACCGTACAATTGGAACTAGGAGAGTGGCTGCATTGACGACTAGTGAGGATGGTTTTAAAGTTTCTCCCTACTTGAAAATTTTACAGCAACTGATGATATTAGACGAAGATAATTTAATCGAGAAATTCCGTGGTATTTATGGTTTCAAAGTTAAGAAAGCTAATGGCGAAGAAGGTTTTTGGCTTATTAATGCTAAAGTTGGAAAGGGAACTATTGAATTCAACAATACATCGAGTAAGTTCTAGGTTTTTAATTAAAAATTTTTTTAATTAATTTCTTTTTTTATAGTTAAACCAGATGTTACTCTTATTATTAACGATGAGAGTGTTGTAGAATTATTATCTGGAAAATTGAACCCACAAAAAGCTTTCTTCCAGGGTAAAGTGAAAATTCAAGGCAACATGGGACTGGCATTAAAACTCACCGAACTTCAAAGAGTCGCCTTAAAGAAGGTCGATGTACTACGTTCCAAATTATAAATATTGTTTATTACAAAATCTTACAAGTTTTGTGGTTGGGTTTGTGTTATATATTTTCTTATATTTTTATATGTATATTCTGGATATTACTTGAAATTCATAGATAATTGAAAACTTTTACATCAATAAAAACTTTTACATTTGTTAATTACACCTTTATTACTGTCCTGATTCAAACCAAAATGTTTTTTTAAATGGGTTAATTAATTTTTGTTACAGCAGCACATGTACCAGATCTTTAAAAGTCTGGGATATTAAAGATTTCCCAAGTTTTTTCTGGGAAAAGTATTCGAATTTCTCAGTTTTAGTGCCAAGTCAGGGAAAACAATTTAATTTAAATGTTTTTTATTCAAAAATTAAGATATTTTTTACCTTTTTATCTTCCGATTTATCGAAATGTCAGGGAATTTGATTTGGAAAATTCAGAGGGAACCCTGCATTAATTAAATTTATTTAATTTAAAAATGCTGTCTCATGCTTTGTATCAATATCAATTATTTAAATTACAAAATAACAATAACTGTCGACTAATTAATAAAATAATTATTCTTGTTGTTGAAATGGCTTCATAGAATTAAATAACTCCGTTATTTTATTATGTACAGTAGCTATTTAGATTATAGATAAATTCTAAACAAACTCAGTAATTATTCCCTTGAAAAATATATACCTAATTAACATTATTTCTATAAAAAATATTAATCTATTAATCAGCATTAAGCAAATCTACATTTTTTTTAATTTAGTATTAACCGACTGTTCACACAGAATTGAAGCTATGCGGACACTAATATTGCTTACGTTAATTTTAGTTGGTGATGTCCTAGCTGCAAGTTTTTGGGTTACAAAAATTACGTAAAAACACAATAAATTTATTAATTTAATTAATTGCAGAACCGAAAAATGGTAAAAATTGATGTGTTGCAAAACTGCGAAGAAAAGCAAAATACACCCGTTATGGTTCAAAACCAGCATTTTATAAAAACCCATAACTTTTATGCCGTTTCTGCTAGAATTATAGTAAATGAAGATCTTCCAAGCAATCAGGTAAGGATTGCACAATAAAAAGCGTTTAATTTTGAGGAAATTAAATATTTTTAGATGATGATTTTAAAATCCAATCGATGCAGTTCTAAGGAAGCGTTGGATTCTTGTGAAATATTGAATCCAGTCAGTTTTAAGAAAGTTTGCGTGCTTATGAGCCAAAAGAAACAATTCTGGTCTTCTTTGCTAGATAAAATAGAGCCTCGAATTGACTGCCCGGCAAAAAAGGTTTCATTTTCAGAACAGATCAAAGTTTTAAAATTTTACTCTAAGTCTTTTTAGGGAACTTACAAGATGAGTAATGGCACTTTGGATATAGGGCCTCTGTTAATGTTTCCCTTATTTGAAAAATATTATTGGAAAGTAAACGTGGAGTTGTACGATGAAGAAAAGAAAAAGTTACAATTATGCGTACGAATGGAAGGTAATGTGGTTGGCATTGTTTGAAATGTATCTTGAATTTATAAAATAAATATAAAGCAATTCATGAATTTTTCTATTTATTTATTTTTTATATTATTACGTTTTCCATATTCTTTTTCATTTTCCTATCTATTTGTAAATTTCGCAAAAAATAATTTGAGATATATTAAAAGTTGTATTTCAATGAAAACCTGGGGAGATAATTTAGTTATTTTGACATAGAGGGAATTTTGCCATAGATGTATGGGATATGCATGCAATACTTTGAAATAGAGGAAGTTGACTGTATTATATTATATATTATTATATCTTTTTTATCTTTTAATTGATTATTTGTTGATAATATTAATAATTAGAAGTTAGAAAAAACATTTATTGTATAAAAATATAATGTAATATATTATGATATTATCTATCTATACTATAGTACACTATAGATATATAAGATATATTAGCATAATATATAATATTTTTAATATTAGTATATTTTGAATAATATCTATTATTTATAACTTAAATATAAAGTTAAATATGCTATAAATATTATAATATGTGTAGTATATACTATATAATATAGTATAGTATACATATACGGTAGTATAATATATATAGTATAGATATACTATGGTATAGATTGTACCTATATATGTATCATAATAATCATTTGTATATTATTACAATCAATTTATTATATTTTATAAATAACTAGCTGGATACCCGGCTTCGCACGGGGTCTCACTAAAAATAAAAATTTTTTTCTCTCACATTTTTAAAGATATTCCTAAACAAAAATCTTCCTCAAGTCCTACTGAGTAAGTGTGCCAAGTTTGGTTGAAATCGGTCAAAGAGTCTATTAGTTATTAAAAGACGAACAAACAAACAAACAAACAAACTTTCGTTTTTATAATAGATAATCTATTAACATCAAATGCCATAACAGCAATAATAAATTATAATATTGATAATTTTGCAGTAAATTAGAAAGATTATTAAATTATATTATATATTATTACATCGAAATTTATGAGCAGCATCTATGAGCGAGTCACAAGGTAAATTTTTGTACGCTAGATTTCCGTTTACGGGATTTTTGAAAGATTTTTCCGGAATTCCTAATGGATTGCATCAAGGTTGTCTTATGAGAAACTTGAAATAGGTCGTTATAGTATTCTTAAGATTTCCTAGAATTTTCTGAAGTCTAGGGTTCGATCCGAAACCAAACAATTTTTTTCTCTTTTTTATTTTAATTAATTTTGAGGGGTTTAGCCCCGCTTCGTTCCGCTTATGAAACTAAAATAGTTATTAGTTATCTGATGAAAAATCTAGTTACCATTGAGATCTGTGATGTAAACGTATTGTAGTTATTTTGAAATTTTTAATGGCCTTATCTGAGAGGACGAATTTACCGTAATAAGTCCCAAAATTCGTATAATAAATTAAATAAAATTT
The DNA here is from genome assembly GCA_958510845.1 of Cantharis nigra. Classification (NCBI taxonomy): domain Eukaryota; kingdom Metazoa; phylum Arthropoda; class Insecta; order Coleoptera; family Cantharidae; genus Cantharis; species Cantharis nigra. Next base: position 4,509,802 of record OY294034.1, on the reverse strand, counting down.
TGAAAGTTTGCCTACATTCCGAAGTATTTCAACAAGCACTGCATTACGCATGTATTGGGAGTGACCAATCAAAAAGCTCCACGTGTCGAAAATATCAGCAGCCATTGGCTGCCTAGTTGGTAGGTGCGACATGCGCATTCTTCTCGCCATTATCGTGTAGAAGTGCAACGGTTTCATACAGTGCTTTGAAATTAAATAGTAATTGCTGTTCAAAATGAGTACAGTAAAATTATGGCGATCGTTCGTAGTATATGGATTGAAACCGGGCATTCCGGAATATGATTTGTTAACAACATTTGATTCATTCGGGCGTTTATCTCATTTGGAGATTTATGAAGATGGAGTTTTGCACGTTGGATATTATAATAGCCACGATGCCGAAACAGCATTTGGAATGTTGCACAATTCCCTTGTATTAGGAGATTTGGTGGAACTGAAGTGGACTGATGATGCTCCTCAGGACCCCATCAGGACTTTTATTATCAGTAATCTGAACGAAGAAATTACCGATCAAGGCTTGGTAGGTCTGTTTCAACCATATGGAATAATTCTGTGCTGCTTCATTGACCGTGATGATCAAGGAAATTCGCTCGGCACAGCTCAAGTACACTACAAGAAATGCAACATAAAGGATGTGTTGGATAATTTGAATGATATCGAAGTAAACGGTTTCAATATTCAAATCGACTTTCTCGAATCGCCAAATCAAGAAATGTATACCTTTAAAACTGGGCCCGAAGGAAAGACGGCATATAGTCATTTATTTATCAACAATATCAAAATGGATGTTTCCGAAGAACAAATTCGTAGCGAATTAAATAGTTTCGGAAAATTTGAACATATTCAAATTGAAAAACGTGAAGGGCAACAATGTGCTTACATTTTCTACGAGACTCCCACGGCGGTCCTAAATGTGGTACATGCAATGGCCGCACGTATGGAACTAGAGAGGCCTTTAATTATTACAATCACCAACCATTTCACGCAGCCTTCCCAGTTTAGGCAAATCACGGCCGTACCAATTATAGCTCACGGGGAATACGCTCCCGAAACTGGATTGTTCTGGAAATTAGCATGGCAAGTGTATGTTACTCCCAGTTTGGATACCACTACTAGATGGAATATTTACCAAATTACTTTTGAATAATTGTTCTTTTTGTACTTATTAATATTTTTCAATAAAAATTCATTTTGTGTTCCAAATTTTCTATTCATTCATTCAAAAGCGAATTGTATACTTAAAAAGAAATAAAATAAAAACCATGTAATAACAATTTCATAATAAACAAAAAACTGTAACAATTTTTTGTGATATACATGAGAAGCATTTGTGAACATTCAATTTGAGAAATACGACGATTATAGCGTTACATCTATGTTACATCATGATCGAATAAAATTTATGCTAAACCTCGACGACGCATTTCCTTCAACAATTCACTTCCCATTTGGGCAGGCGATTTCGTCACTATAACTCCGGCTTTCTGCAATGCATCAATTTTGTCTTGAGCACCACCTTTTCCACCAGAAATGATCGCACCAGCATGACCCATACGTCGACCAGGAGGAGCAGACAATCCAGCAATAAATGAAACCACCGGTTTTGCATTCGGACCCTATTAAAATACATTTAATACTACAGTTTCTATATGAAATTTTATCCGTACCGCATTATGTTGTGCCAAATAATCTGCAGCCTGTTCCTCAGCCACACCACCTATTTCACCAATTAAGATAATGCCCTTCGTTTCTGGATCGTGGATGAAAACTTCAAGACAATCTATAAAATCGGTTCCGTTAAAAGGGTCACCTCCTATACCGACACATAAAGTTTGGCCTAATCCAACTTGGGAAGTTTGGTGCACAGCTTCATAAGTCAAAGTACCAGACCTTGACACTACGCCAATTTTTCCTTTCTGGTGAATGTGACCGGGCATAATTCCAATTTTGCACTACAAGTAAACCAAATTTTAATTGAGTTTTTCAAAATTTGATATTTACCTCTTCTGGAGCAATTATTCCTGGACAGTTTGGACCTAAGAGACGACTTTTATCTTGACGCAATAATCTATGTTTAACTTTAACCATATCTTGTTGTGGAATACCTTCTGTAATACAAACTATTAAAGGAACTTCGGCATCTATAGCTTCCAAGATAGCAGCAGCCGCACCAGGTGGAGGTACATAAATTACGGTAGCATCAGCCCCAGTTGCACTGCGAGCCTTAAAAAACAATTATAAGAAACAACTTTCCACTTTTAAATATTTACGTACCTCTTTAACATTATTAAAAACGGGTTGGCCTAAATGTGTTTTTCCTCCTTTTCCAGGTGAAACTCCACCAACAATTTTCGTACCGTACTCAATGGCTTGTTTACTATGAAAGGTTCCTTGTTTTCCCGTAAAGCCTTGGCAAATTACTTTGGTATTTGAATTGATTTTTAAATTCGGTCTAGTGGCATTGTAGCTGTTGAAACGAACAAATTGGCACACTTTGAGTCCATCTAAAAGCAAAACCAAATTAAATTAAAAAAAAAAACCATTTTAAGAAATAACTCTTCACAAAAGCAGGAAACATTTTATCAGATTCTGGCGTGATTATAAGTAACAATCAATGAGAACAATTAAGTTCAAATTCTTCCAATAAAGAGATTGAACTTTGTACTAAAATTATAAAATAAATTAAGACCAAACTTTGGTTACAATTTGATAAAAATTTTGATTTTTGATTGATTTTATATAGTTTTGATCCGGCCCTACTTATTATTAACTTTAAAATAGATTATTAACCGGATAGTAATTCTATTTTGAATTTAAACCAATATGTATTATATAATACTCACCAAAGGCTTTAGTAAATATTCTAGCGGAAACGGCCATAATTAATAATTTTATTTAAATGTTTACAATGAGATACGACTTTTTAATTACTATTCATTTAAATATATCAATTGCTGTTAAGGTGCCCAACACAGAAACCAAATTGTGATAACCTTGACAGAATTATATCAGACCAAATGACTTGGAAAAGAACGGTTCACAATTGAGTATTTCTTAAATTTCGAAAGTTACCACAAAATTTTGAACCTTAACTACTACTGCAATAAGAAAGAACAAATCTATTTTAAGCTTAATGTGAACCTGACTTTCCACCTCGCCCAAATTTCATACTAAAGTTGCGTCTACATCTGATGTAGCGGCTACAAGAATTATTTAAATTTATAATTTTACAAAATACCGGGATAAGAACAAATTAGAAAACATTTTATAACGGATTTCAGCATAGGTAACTCTTCAAGAAGTTTTTAGTGCACCAGCAACGGATTTGCTCAAAATTAATTTTATTTTGTTTCCCGCTTTTAAGTTTAGTACTTACTCGAGCCACTTTTGGCGCGAGCCCATTGTAAAAAATTTACGGACGCCACTAATCCTACAATTTGTTTTGGTTAGGCGGCTCTGAATTTTACAAAGTTAAATTTTGTTTTTGTTGTGAGAAAACACAGCTGTACGCTTCAGCTAATAACAATAATTAATAATTGTAATTAAAGTTCATATTATTAATTGATAATTTGTTCAAAAGTGTGCTGTTGTGTTTTGCGTTCAATAAACAAATAAACAAGTAACTCTTCAAGAAGTTTTCAGTGCACCAGCAGCGGATTTGCAGGCAAAATTTAAATGAAAAAGTGATTTCGCGGTTAAGCTCGAAAATAATTTTATTTTATTTCCCGCTTCCAAAGCCGCTTCTAAGTTTAGTACGTACTCGAGCCAGTTTTGGCGCGAACTCATTGATAAAAAATTTACGGACGCCACTGATCCTACAATTTGTTTTAGTTAGGCGGCTCTGGATTTTACGAAGTAAAATTTTGTTTTTGTGCGAAAATACACGGCTGTAAGTTTTAGCTAATAACAATAATTAATAATTGTAACTATAGTTAATATTATTAATTGATAATTTGTTAAAAAGCGTGCTGTTGTGTTTTGTGTTCAATAAACAAATCAACCATGGCAGAGAAATTTTTAATTTCTCCACGGCCTCTTCTGGAAACTTTGTCGAATACTATGTCATCTAGCTTGGTAAGTTTGTAAAGTCAGGTATAACATAGAAGTAACTCCATTTTACTTTAATTTAGAATCACTATCCGACGCTGGCCATAAAAAGTGAGAAAATCGAAAACCTTTGCGATAGATTTCAAATGTTGTTTAACGGAGGGTTCAGACTAACTCGTTTTCAGACGGAGTTGCTACATAGCTGTATAATGCAGTATTGCAAATGTATTCTGATATTTGTGCAAGAAAATTCCGTTAGCATGAAATTGAATGAAGCCGATTATCTCGAACGATGGTTGAGTGTTTTAGATGTATGTATACATTTAGTAGAATATTTTACTTATGTTTATATAATTATATTTTTTTAATTTTAAAATGTGGATTCACTTACAAGTTAAATGTTTTAATCTTCTGCAAGTACTGAAATCTGTTGATAATAACTTGTTCCATTTTTAGTGGTACCAACACAGATGCTCATTTTTGTAAAAAGAAAAGGTAGGAATCAACATAGTAGGTGTTGGGTAGCAATTTATTGTGTTAATTACTTTTTATACCTTAATAACTTTTCCTGTATTGTTGTTAATTAAGTAATTTTAAATTTCCAATATTTCTAAAATTATTCCCAATTCCATATGTGTATTCCTTGCATGGTAAAGCATAGGATAGTTAAGTAGCTTTTCACGTAAACGAAGGGTAAACCACTGGCAAAATAGACATTTCGTCTAGTACAAACATTCGCCTAGTGATTTGCCACTCGTTAAGTATTGCACTTATTGATGACGCCAGCCGTAACTGCTTGCTGCTTTTGTTTCTAAAGGTACGTTTTGCTAGAAACGTTGTACTCCGGTCTTGCTATAGTAACTGCAGCAGCAGAGAGGTTATGGCCGGTGTCAACTGCAAGTGCAATACCTATTGGGAGGTGCAGCGCTTCAATTGTATTGTCTAGCAACACACGTAACAGATATTGCATAAGAGCAGTTAGTCAAGGTTATGCGGTGCTGCTTGTGCAGTTGTTAGCAAACCGTACCTTAACAAACTACAGTTTAACGCAAGGGATAAACCGCAGACCAAAATCTTGTAATTCCTGCAATAATTCCTCTGCAGTTTACCCCTCGACTAACATGCTGCAAAGGGGTTAACCCTTCTCCCAGCCTCCATTCATTCGATTGCTATTTTATTAATCAAATTTTATTCTTTCAGAATCTTGCAGGTATTGGCAGCATTAAGAACATAGTAATATATTTTTCGCCCATTCTACTAAACTTAAGCTATGAGGAACTACCACTATGGGTTCAGAAAGAATTTATGATACATTTAAATCGGATATTCAAGAAACCCAGGCAATTAATATTTAGTGAAACGGAGAAAGAAATCTTTTTCTGTACTGTGTAAGTAATAATTAATTTTGATTTCTTTACAATTTCAACATTTTTGTTATTTAGAGACAGCTGGTTAAAATTAATAATGACCTGTGGCGATTATGAGTTTCAAACTATTTTAGTTGAAGCCATTATAAGTACATGTGATTTGGGCCATATCCAAGAAGTTTTAGTACGTAACTTCGGCTACACACGTGACTTGATAAGAATGTTTCGTAAAATATACAGCAGACAAAACTATGTAAATGATGTGAAAACATTTTTGAATGCTGTCAATAGTAGTTTTGATCACGTACGTTCAGTACCTTGCGTAAAAGTGACTTTAGAGAAGACTGTTATTCCTCCATTAAAAGGCACAAATGGAGATGATACGTGGATGCACATCAATTATGGCTTTCGTACTCTTTCGTTCGATTGCCAACAGGATTCTTTAAAAAGCCCACTCGATTCACTTAATCACTCCAACGCTTATGAGTTTGTCACGATTAATTTCGAAGATATCGATAAAGTTTGTCTTTTGAAGTACGATCATTTTTCTTGCATTGTTACGAAATTTTTAATTATATTTTTTATTTAGAAATACCAATTCCAAAGCGGTTAACCCAGTTGATGGAAGAGTCTTACTAAATTTAAATGGAAAATGCTCGTGTCGATTAGATTCCTCAAAGGAAATTGTCTCTTTAATTAAGGAAATTACTTTGACTATACCCCACGGTTCACATCTGCAATATCTAAAAGAAGCATTCGTCAAACTCTTTGGGAGAAGATTTAAGGTAGTTACTAAATAATAGAGTAGTACCTACATTTTGCTTTTATTTTTATAGGACGCCAATATGACACCAAGTCAAAATAGAAACTTTTATGACAAGAGGAGTAAGTTGCTTGATTATTTATGTGATTTAAAATAATTTAATTTAAATTTTCAGATTCTTCGTGTAGCTTATCAACACCCAGTACGGTGAGCAATTTTTTTTATTATTAACACTAGAAAGACGGTAGGGGTCATTTGACCGTTACGTGCTCTTATTTTGGTTATAACTTTTAAACTAATTATTTTTAAATTATGCTGTTCTAAGACTTTTCTTAATTTATTGTCAAGTTTTATTTTACATAACTACCCATGCTGTATGTATTATTTTATAGCAGTAATCATACTCTATACCTAGAAAGACGGAGAACAGTCATTTGACCTCAACTTGATTCTTCTTAATCTTATTAATCTATTAATCAGTTCTAGAACTGATAAATTCGAAAAACGTCGACAGTGTTATAATAACAAATGCAAAAGCAAAACAAATCGAGTTTGTGATTTTTGTTATAAACCTCTTTGCGGAGTTTGCAATGAAATGCAAATTATAATATGTGCTACCTGCAAGTCAAAACAGGAGATATAGATTGTTTTTATAAAGTAAAAATTATTTTATTTTTATAGGTGTTGTTTAATTTTATATTATAACTTTTCATTAAATAATTTCATTTCATTTGAATCAAAAATCATTTCACGATTTTTCATATAGCGGTCAAATGATCGACCGTCGTCTTTCTAGGTAGAACAAATTCGCCGTCTTGCTAGTGTTAAATAAAATGTATTTTATGCGTAGACTAGAAAATAGTCAATCAATCAACTGCTGACAATTTTTGTATAAAATTTTAATTGAATTATTTTCTTTAGTCATATCAAGATGAAAGTAGAAGAAGTCAAGAAAGTGATTTTCGAAATGAAGAAAGAAGCACTAAAGATTCTACCGAGTCTTCTTTTAAGAAGCTTGATAATAAAAGAACTGCTAATTTACAACTAATAACCCCACGAATCACCAGACTTGCAGCTAAGAAAAACCAATTGTCTATAATAAAATATTTATCGGCAAAAGATAAAGATGAAAACAACACTAATACAGCAAAACCCGATTTATTGGTTTTAAGCACAATGGGAAGTTACAAAATTCGAAGTCCTACCTCCAAGGCAAAAAGAAGAATGCAGAAGGAAAGTATCGATAATAATGAAACTGTTGACCGTTGGTTACGTTCGTCTGTAAAGGGAGAGTCTACTAAAAGAAGTAATGAGATTCGTGAAACACCAGGTGACACTTATTTAAAAACCAAAGGAAACGAAAAGAAAGGGCGGAGAAGAAGTGCATCAAATAAGAAAATCTGCAATATCTCGAGTCCACATAAAAGTACCAACGAGAAAAATTCAGACGAAGAAGGAATAGAAAGTATTGATGATCATCAAACAATAATTGACGAAAATACAAATGAAGAAATGAGAAATATTATATCTATCTCATCAATGCAAGAAATTGACTTGGATGTGTCACCAGAAGTTGTGGTTGACTTGCAAACACATTCTCTCATAAACCAACAAATCGAAAATAGGCTCAACGTCCCAGAAAAACAAGTAGACACAGATGGCCATGAAGCGACAGGAATAAATTATCCTAATTATGTGAAAAATAAAACCGGTGTAAGGGAACATAATTATTGTTTAGCAGAAAAATCTGAGATGGCTGTGAAATATAACGAAGCAAATGTCGAGAAAATACAAGTTCTTGCAATCAACGACGTAATAGCAATTGATCACTGTTATTGTTCTAAGCAAACGTCAAAACATGAGATGGAAAATGGAACTAAAAGTGATGAAGATTTTATCAAATCTGCAAGCAATAAAAGTAATCGCAATCCTGGTTCTATTGACGTTCCAATTTCAAATGACTCACTTGATTTAAACGGAACAAATCAAGAAGTATTAATCAAATCAACAGTAAGCTCGGAACATATCAGCCCAAATATTTCTTGCGATGAACGCAATTCAGCGATTAAGATTAGATCACCATTTCAAAGTATAAGCAATCAGTCTCACCATCACCGCCAGTTACGCAGAAAAAAATGTTCTGCAAAATACAAATTACAGGAGAGTAGGAATGAAGTAACAAGATTACGAGCTGAATTAGCTCGTAAAACACAAGAAATAGAAGAGTTGGAACGAAGAAATAGAGAAATACTCCAGTTATCTAATAAAACCTGCTTGAAAACATCTGCCACATCAGAAACAGAACAGAGAAATGAACATTTTACAAACCAATTTGAAATATCCAACAGTGGCTTTCAACAGAGTTTTGAAGAATTTCTGATGGATAAGCAGGAAAACAATAATTGTAATGAAGAGTCAAATTACACAACTAACACAAATACGTCCATGGAAATCGATTTTGAAATGTTAATACCAACGAATGAATTACATTCTCAAGAACTTGCTTTAAGCCCTACAATGAGTTTTTTCGATATGATTACTGCAAGTGAAAAATGTGGCATCGTTAAATCGGGAAATACAGAAATCTCTGTTAAAAAAATCTGCTGTAAAAGTAAATGTCCAAAATGCAAAAATCAGTGATGGTGGAAAATTTTCCAAAAACCGGTTATCAGACGGAACGGCTACTAGTAACATTAAGAAAAAGATAAAATTGGCAGAAAATGTAGTATTGTTTCGTTTGTAAAATTTGAATTTTGTTTTTGAAGTTTCCTATAATGGAAACAGTTTATTTATTAGAGTCAAAAGATTATAATTTTTTAAATATAAGTTAAAGATTTTGTCTAGTTTTATTAATTTTGACTTATAATAATTCCTGTCGGCGTGCCAGCAATTTAAATTAAATAATGTAGGCGCTGCATCTAACGCCAAAATTTCAAGGGACAACATAGGAATCTACAATACCGACTGCTTTTTGAAACACAGAAACCTGTATTTAAGTTTTATAGGCTGTAGTTTAGTTTGGAAATTTAACGATAGATGGCACCACAACTTATATGTTTTGTTTACATTCTATTATGACATGCGAATTGAAATCACTTTGTGTCGTTTTGGGTGTTTATATTGAGGTTTATATGGTAAATATTTTATAACTTATGAGAATGTGTTGCTAATCTTAGATTTTTAATTATTTATAGTATTTATAACGAAGCAAAAATAGTGGATTGGAATGGAAAACAAACGGATATTAGAAAATTTATAGAAAAGTAAACTCAATAAGCTATGCATTTGAAATTCATTGGTGAGTCATCAAATAAGAATTTGTTGTTTTGGCTATCCAATATTAGTGTACTATTTACTAAATTTTATTAATCTTTTTGTAGGATAAAAGTGGTTATGTGGGAGCGACGTGCAAAACTTAGAAGTGTTAAAATCGGATTGTTCCATATTCCATGACGACCGTTAGATGGGCGTTGAATACGATAACGGTGGAGCAATGACTGGATATGATTTAAAAGGTATGCTTAATTAAATTTTTTGTACCGACAAATAGCAATTTGTTAATTTACAATTATATATTTGAAATATTCAATATTTCAATTGAAGTTGCATGTTGTGACGATACCGAACGAACAAATTTTAAACGTGATTTTCTTTTGCTACTCATTGGTTGACAGCATTTGCATAAAGACTTCTATATTGCAGTTTAATGTTTTAACAGGTCAGTCATTAACGGCTGCACCCAAATATGCATTTGGAAATTACATTTGAATTGTGAAAATGACAACATTGAACTTGTTTGTTAAAAACTAAAAAATGCATACAAATTAACAAGAGGGAATATAAGTCGAATGGCAAAACCTTGCAACTTATTTTAAACTTTAATTTGTTCTAGATTTCATAACATGTCGAATAGTGCAGTACAGAAAGTTAATCGGAGAAATGATCATTGGATCAAGCTGAAGTTCGGTCGATGGATTTGAAAGTAAAAGGTCGGTTTTATTTGTACAATATTATACTAGGTTGACATTAATTTGAGCACAAACTTCTTTAACTCAGTTATAAAGATGCCGGTATGCACGTACATAAGCAGGGAAATATTATTTCGTAGATGATTTTCGGAAAATAACTATTAATTAGTTTTTATTATTTTACTTACCGATAATAGGATAAGAACGACGCTTTACGGTTGAATTTGAATTGCTTGTGTTTGGCGCTGACGTCTAACATCAAGATTTCAATAGACAACACCGGAATCTGCAATAGGCTGTTTGCCTGTTAAGCCCGAAATAAACGTTCAACTTGGTTGACAACCTAAGTTGTCAACTTGCCATGTTGACAACCAAGTTGACCGTGTGTAGGCTAGTTAAAGGTTGAAAGGACAAGTTGATGCCCAGGCTGAAGAAAATCAAAGCTACACACTGGCAACTTGGTTGTCAACATGGCAAGTTGACAACTTAGGGTGTCAACCAAGTTGAACGTTTATTTCGTGCTTTAGAAGTTAGAATTGTTAGAAGAATACTTGGAATGCCCTATTTCATTTTTTTAATTTGTTAAATCTTTATTAAGCTTATACGTACTTGATAATTCATAATCGCTTTTTTAAATTTAATTTTACAAATTTTGTAGACAAATTATTGTATATTTTTTTATTTTACAGGGTTTAGAAGTCAAACCATATGAAAGTTGCGACAGATCTGGGAAAGATGAACTTACCTGTGTAGAGAAGTCAAGATATGGGGTTAATTATAGATGGTGAACTGCAAAATTTGATAGCAGCTGTTGGATTTGTTTGGACTTTTGCCAAGGGTTTACCGTACAACAGGTTTGTGATGTTTTATATTAGGCATGTACAAAGTAAAACGGCGGTCTCATCGAATTAACGTTACGTACTTTAAACGTCAATTAATAAAATAATTGAAAACCTTGATTTCCAATAAATAAACATCAAATGTAAATAAGTTAATAAAACAATTAACAATCAACTTGTAAAATACATCAAAGAAAAGAAAAAGAGGTTTTCAAGAGGAAATTTTTTTAATTAAATTTTAGTTTTGTAGGTAACGTTAATTGAATAAGAAGGACGCTTTAAGGTTGTTTTTGAATTGTATGTGTTCAAAGTTTTGTTCAGTTGTATTTATTTTGATTTATAATAATTTCCGTCATTAATTTCGTGCCAGCAATTTAAATTAATTATAATAGCGTTGACATCTAACGTCAAAATTTGAATGGATAACAGGTATCTACAATACCGACTGTTTGCCACAACGAAGAAATCTGCATTTAAGGTTTGTCGCTTGGCTACAGTTAAGTTTGAAAATTCGACGCTAGATGTCACCACTTATTGTGAATGTTTTCTGTTTTTTTTACATTCTTAAAAATGATATGTTAAATAACCTAACGATCAGAACTGAATTCATTTTATTTGGTTTTGGGTGTTTATATTATGGTTAATATTTTATGAACTTGTGAGAATATTTTGCTAATCTTAGTTTTTTAATTTCTTCTAGTATTAATAACGAAGCAGATAGTGGATTCTAGAATGGAAAACATAAGGATATTGGATTGTTCTTGGAGTTAAAAAATCAAACTGAAGTTCAGTCGATGGATTTGAAAGTAAAAGGTCGGTTTTATTTGTACAATATTTTGGTAGGTTGACATTAATTTGAGCACGAACTCCTTTAACTCAATTATACAGATGCCGATATGTGTTGTTTTACTGGTTTTCTTCTGTGAGTTAATTAATTATATTTTTGCGAGGTATTGTTATAAGGGCCAAGGTCACTTCTTGTACTTGTAAATTTTATTAGGAACCATAACAGACATGATGGTTATCGCTAGTAAACTTTTTAGCAATAACAAAAGCGTAAATTATGCATTACTCCCTACTTATTTTCACCTAAATACGATCCTAATGGGTGAAAGTTATCCCTAAATATTTACTTATTTTTTCTAGAAAAGCGTCATCTTGGTGGGGAAGTTTTTGAGGAAAGGAAAATAGTCTACAAGCTAATATATTTTTATAAGAAGATTTCACCTTGTTGAATTGGTATACCTAATATCAACTCTAAGATTTATACCGCTTTTTTTTTTTTCTAAAACTTGTTCAAGTTTGTAAATTTAACACAATGGCATTTTTTATTGTTGGTAGGGGACCTGAAATTTTATTGGCTAAAACTTTAGATTTGTATCTGATACTCCATCGGGCGCTATTTAGCGTTAAAAAATGCATTTTATTGAATTTACAAACCTCTTTGAGTTTTAGAAAAAAGTTATATAAATCTCAGAGATGAAATTTGGTATACCAGCCAGTACAACTAGGTACAATCTCGAAATAAAAAATATATTAACTTTCCCTACCTGCAAAAACTTTCACCCTTTAAGGTTGCATTTAGTTGAAAATGTGTAAAGAAAACTCTTGTAGCCCATTTCTTTTTAAACAAACTGATTTTAGTTTTGGTACCTGTAGGATTCACGTAAATTTTTACTGTGGCACCTTTAGGATAAGTAAATAATAAATTTAAAGTTTGTTTGACAGTTTTTTATGCAGGAAGTACTTTGCATACAGCAAAAGGGAAGCGTTATGGGCAGCAACGAGTGTGAGTGAGAGCATTTCAGCAGTTGCCGATAAACGCTCTTATTCACACTCTTGGCTGCTCCAAGTGCTTCTCATTTGTACAAAAATATGTTGGGCAAACTTTCGATTTGTGATTTACCTATCTTAAAAGTACCACTGTGAAAAATTTCTACGTGAATCAAACACGTACCTAAACGGGTGTCAGGAGCTCTTAGATTATAGGGGCTAAAATATTTATAAGTACATTTTCTGAAGATAGTGATAACCTTAGCTGAAAACTTAAAAATAAAATCAATTTTTATTAATGTTTAATTAAACTGTATATTTTATTATTTTTTTGCAACTTAATAATAATGTACCTAGTCATGGCATAAGTTCTGTCCCAATTAAAATACTGCTGGTTTTAAATTCCAAATATGGAATTTAGGGGTTGTTTCATTGGTAGATGAAGTAGTAAAACCTCTAAATAACACTAAATTCAGAAACAAGTCTTGAATTTTCCAAGAAAATTCGACACAAAGCGAAACCGACACATAAGTGGATTGAAGAAAATTTGCTAGCGAATAATCAAACGGGATTACCAATTGTGGTCTATACTCGAATATATGGTCGGAAGTAAGCACCATAAAAATTTCGAGCTGCTAAAACACGATTTAATGAAGATAGCAGCCTCAATGCCGATGAAAATGCTGCGTGCTCTCATAGATGAGTGGCCGCGGCGTTTAAAGGCCTGATGTGTGAAGGCAAAAGTTGGACATTTTGAATAAATTAAAATGTAAAAAATTCTTTGGAGTGTACTTAATAAAATGGCTTTTTAAAATGATGGTATTTTTATTTTTAAGTTGTTTAAATTTACCCGCAAACATTTCACAGAACAAATGGCACGACTAGGTATAATATATTTAAAATAAACATAGTTGGGGTTCACCCCGATAACTGCTTGTATTAGAATTTAACGGAAGACGTGTTCAAATAAATGTAAGCCTCCCCGTTATTGTGATTTCTTGTATTTGATAAAGTATTGAATGTTTGGATTTACAAGTTAGAAATTGATTAGGGAATCGAATAGAAAATATTTGCAAGTTAGACAAATAATTGGAACAAAATAATAGATTTTTTTTTAGGATTAGGTTTGTACTTCTTTGTTAAATTAGTGAAATAACTGTTCCAATGATCTCGATTTTGACGACTTGTTTTGTGTAAACTTTTACACATTTTCAAGTCTTTAAAATTAAATTGTAATTGGTTTAAATTTAGTACTATATTTCAATATTGTTTGAAAATTTTTGAAGTTTAATTTAAACTTTAAAAAATTTTACTTGAAATTTCTAAACATATGGAAATATCAAATTTAAACCAATTACAATTTAATTATAAAGACTTGAATATGTGTAAAAATTTACACCTAACATGTCGTTGAAATAAAAATCATTGAAACAGTAGTTTCACTAATTTAACGAAGAAGGTACATACCTTAATCCTAAAAATAAATTCAACTTCAAAGAACAAACTCATTTAATTGAAGTAATAGAATGTGAAATTCTTTTAATTTATTTTGTTGTGATCCTCCATTTTAATAGTGAAATGGTTTTGTTTTGACAATGGTTAATAAGAGCAACTATAAAGTGGTGTCATATATTTCTGGTTATTTATTATTAAGGCTTACAATGACAAACAATGTAAACAATTATCCTAATATGGAATAGTTATTAACATGTGAAAATATTTTACTAAATACAATTATTTTTTTACATGTTGGAAAAATTAATGATTGACAAATCTTACTGTTTTTTAACATGTAAATAAATAATTGTATTTAGTAAACCAATTATTCTTGGAAAAGTAATAATAATCTTTCGAGAGAATATTCATATCCTAATTTCAACAAGGAGTTTTCTCTTGACAGATTGGTAGTAGTTTTCTAGGGCTAGTCAACCTTATTGCTTGCGATAGCAATAACTCGGTATAACAGGCCACTAATTTAATCAAAGAACGGAAACATCAGACCCTATTTTTACAGTTGCTCTTCTCCATCTCAAGTCGCAAATACACCCTTTTTTTCAATTGACGTAAATCAAACACTACGTAATTTAAACATCAATTAATAAAAAAATGGCATTTCTTCATTAAAACTTGTATTTTATCGATGTATTTGACGTAAATTAGTTATCAAAATAAATAAAACTTCACTTAAAGTCAAATATATCAATGAAAATGAGGTTTTAAAGTAAAAATGTCATGTTTTTCTATTATTTTTTGTTATTTTACGGAGCGTTAATTAGAAGGGACTCAATTTGACTAATATCGTCAATTTTTTGCAAGTTAACTCGGACAAATTCTTTTATTCGATTCCCCAATTAGTTTTCAAAAAGTCAGCTCTCTTTCACTTTTTGTTGCGTAAAACTGGTACACATTCAGAATTACCGACTCAAACTTGGGAAATATGTTCAGACGTGGTAACTATTAATGCCCGTATTCACAAACGCCCGTAAAACATTTAACGAACCTACGAAAATTATTTCGTATGACACGCAAATAATTTCCATTGGTTTGTTTAATTAAATGGCTCGTTATAATTTTACTGACGTTTGTGAATACAGGCATAAAAGTTCCAAGTCATCCTGTATGGGATATCCTGCAGGATTTTTGGGGTTTCCTGTAAGCAAATAAGGTGACAAACTAGACGTCACCTGTTTTGTAGAGCAAAGCTTTACAGGAAACTCCCAAGAATCACGAGGGTTTTTTTCAGTTTTCTGGATGACTTGGAATTTTTAACATGTCCGTCATCGAGGGGAGGTGCATCTAAGTATTTTCTCAAATATTCATTTGATAATTCTAATTACTTTGCAAAGATTATTTGCTGCATTTTTCTGGTTCGTCTTTTATTTTTCGATCGATTTTCAATTTTTTGGTCTTCAATTTCGGATTATTATTTAGGTAACCACTCACGATCCTGCGGCGCAGTACGATTCTGCAGGATGAGACAAAATTGGACTTGGTCGGATCGGATCGCAGACAAGCTGGTCATACTGCAGAAGACTGACCGATCCCATCCGACCCAAGTTCAATCTTGCAAAATCGTACTGCGGTGCAGGATGAGACAAAATTGAACTTGGTCGGATTGGATTGCAGACAAGCCGGTCATTCTGCAGCAGACTGACCGATCCCATCCGACCAAGTTCAATCTTATAGAATCGTACTGCGGCGCGGGATCGTGAGTGGTTACCTTTACGTCCGTATAAAAATTGTCGATAATTTTAGCATATTTTCTTATTTTGAGGAAAGAATTTATTAAATCTTCTCTTCATTATAAGAATTTATGATGCAATTTTTCTATAATTGACACATTTTTGTATGTACAAAAATTGGAGAATTCTAAAGTAAAGGCTGGTGTCCACTTGAGACAAAAAAGTCTCGAGACAACGGATTTATGAATGCTATATTCATTTATGAATTAAATCTGTTGGTCTCCAGACTACTCTCGAGACTGTTTTGTTTCAAGTGGACACCAGCCATAAGACCATGAAATCGAAAATAGGCCCAGCAATAAAAACATGTATGGCAGTATATTCTGTTTGCAAAATTCGAGCAGATCAAAATCGTGAACTAGAAATAGAAAATAAACGATCGACAAAAAGTAAGGGAGACTAATTATTTAAACTTTGGTAAATCTTTCACTGCGTGACAATTTTGTGCAACTTTGTATTTTGATTTAGATATTTTTTAATGTTTTGTAAATTTCATGCAATATTTTAAATATTAAAATTCATTAACCAATACAATTTGCACTTATTTAATTTATGCAGTTTTTAAATTATAATAATGTAGGAATTAAGTTCAACGAAGAATTTGTTAATTGATAAATTTAAATATGTTTGTACTTGTTCGCAATTGTAATAAATCTATTCTTTTATTAGAAGTAAATATTTAAATTTATGTTATTAAACTATTCACCGCACACCACTGATTGTATCTTGTGCATCTCGAGATTGGTCTTGGGGGGGGATTGTAATTATAGGTATATTCATATTCGTCCGATGTGATGTGACACGTCAGAACGTATCATTTATTTGGAGGCATCACATCAGATAAATATCAATCTACGTTAAGACAGGTGTGTCTGACGTTACAATCTAACGCCTTATTTATAAGTTTTATTTGTTTAACATTATGCACATGTACATAGTATGTGGTTGGTTGGTATGTATCCAACAGTAGCGAGTAGGGTACTCATGTGTGATTGTACATATTATAACATGTATTTATTGTGAGACATACTCATTGCTCATTGGAAAACGACATACCTACCAAGTGACGCTCACATCATTTGTTGTAGTTGTTTGTTATATTGTATTACCAATGACTTTGTATTAGGTTAAGTATAAGAAATAAAAGTAAAACACAATGAACTGTACTCATGTGCGATTATACATATTACGTATTATAACATGTATTTATTATGAGACATACTCGTTGGACAACGACATACCTACCGAGTGACGCTCACATCAGGTGTTATACTTCTTTGTTATATTATATTATTATATTACCAATCACTTTGTAATAGGTCTTTAAGTATCATGAATAAAAGTAAAACACAATTAACTGTATTATTATTTATTTGTATGCATCAACATAAGTATAAGCCATGTGACATTCACATAATATATTACAAGTATAAGTATAAGTACAACAATGACAAATTTAATTTTTCAAAGTGCAAAATGTCAAATAAAAATTTAAAGTACAAGTTTTTCAATCGTGAGTTAACCCAAATAGACCACGTAAGTCCTGACGTCACAAGTCGCGCGCGCATTTCAAAAACCTTTCCATACAAAATCTTTTTGCATACAAATTCCCATAAGGGGACTTTTTTTTATACTGGAATTACTGAAATAAGGGTTTTAGTATATATAGTCATGAACAAGAGACATCAAAGAGTTAGTTTTTATAGATTATAGTAATTGTTAGCGTATCAAAACGTTTCAATTCAATAACAAATCCTCTTATGGGAATTTGTATGTGGAAAGGTTTTGTTTGGAAAGGTTTTCAAATGCGCGCGCGACTTGTGACGTCACACTTACGTAGTCTATTCAATGGTTAACTTTGAATTCTGACAAATCAGGGTAGTCATAAACGTAGGTTAACCCTTGAACTTGGGTTAACTCACAATTGAAAACCTTGACTTAAGTGAGACCCTTCGCCCCTATTTTTTTTGGAAATTAATAATATTCCTCACAATTTAAACAAACAACTTTCAAAAAATAGCAGGGGCATTTACAAATAACTTCAAAGATAACTTTTAAAGGAATATCTTCGCGGATGATTTTATTTTTTCTGGTAATTCCAAACTGCCCAAGATATCCTTTTGAAAATTATTTTTGTGGTTTGTGAAATCGGGCATTAACTCAATTATTGTTAAATGGTACATACCTTTTTTTATCGTATCTGGCTGTTCTTCATTAATCTTCTCTTCTTCCACATCGGCATTCTCCTCAAGTTCTGAAAATAAAAATATTTATAAGAATATGTCAACTAATTTTGCAATACAAATTTTAAACTTTGGTGGCAGAACAAAATAAAATATTCGAGGACTTATTAAGAGCAATTAAAAATCATGAGCGGAGACTTACAAGTTTTAAAGGACGCAGCGTGACTTCTCAACGGAAATCGTGATCTAAACTTAAATTGGGGATCAAAACCAACTATGCCCAAAGCCCTAACAAACACGATTAAAAAACATTACCAGGGACTTACAGATTTTATATGAAACAGCCTAGTTTTGGTCAGCTAAATCAGTAAGAATCCTCCCAAAAAATATTCGATTTATAGAAAATAAAAGTACATTTTTTGGATTATTTTGGAAATTCATTAGTTTTATAAATTTTAACTTATTTTTCAATTTTCACCTTTTTCAAAGCCTTTTCAAAAAGTCCACCTAAATTTTTTAAATTTTTGAAAAAAACGTAAGGTTTTTTTTGACCCCAAAAAATGAAAAGTGGAATTCGACAGCTTCTTTCACTGTTTCTTATGTATTTTGATCAGAAAATTCGATTGGCGCAGTCAGATTTCTCGTAAGTATGATATTTTTTATTTTATTTGGCTTTAAACGTAACACATTCGGGGTCAATTTGCCATCCATTTGTTTCGCGATTTTACACAGTTTTGTTCGATTCCGCGAGGTTCTGAGTGCTGAATCCAGCAGTAGGCATCTAAGTACGTCGATTTAAGTAATAAAAAGGCCACCTAAATTTTTTAAGATTTTTGAAAAAAACGTAAGGTTAACCCCTTTGGTGTTTTTTGACCCCAAAAAATGAAAAGTGGAATTCGGCAGCTTCTTTCACTGTTTCTTATGTATTTTGATCAGAAAATTCGAATGGCGCAGTCAGATTTCTCGTAAGTATGATATTTCTTATTTTATTTGGCTTTAAACGTAACACATTCGGGGTCAATTTGCCATCCATTTGTTTCGCGATTTTACACTGTTTTGTTTGATTCCGCGAGGTTCTGAGTGCTGAATCCAGCAGTAGGCATCTAAGTACGTCGATTTAAGTAATAAAAAGGCCACCTAAATTTTTTAAGATTTTTGAAAAAAACGTAAGGTTAACCCCTTTGGTGTTTTTTGACCCCAAAAAATGAAAAGTGGAATTCGGCAGCTTCTTTCACTGTTTCTTATGTATTTTGATCAGAAAATTCGAATGGCGCAGTCAGATTTCTCGTAAGTATGATATTTCTTATTTTATTTGGCTTTAAACGTAACACATTCGGGGTCAATTTGCCATCCATTTGTTTCGCGATTTTACACTGTTTTGTTTGATTCCGCGAGGTTCTGAGTGCTGAATCCAGCAGTAGGCATCTAAGTACGTCGATTTAAGTAATAAAATGGCCACCTAAATTTTTTATGATTTTTGAAAAAAACGTAAGGTTAACCCCTTTGGTGTTTTTTGACCCCAAAAAATGAAAAGTGGAATTCGGCAGCTTCTTTCACTGTTTCTTATGTATTTTGATCAGAAAATTCGAATGGCGCAGTCAGATTTCTCGTAAGTATGATATTTCTTATTTTATTTGGCTTTAAACGTAACACATTCGGGGTCAATTTGCCATCCATTTGTTTCGCGATTTTACACAGTTTTGTTTGATTCCGCGAGGTTCTGAGTGCTGAATCCAGCAGTAGGCATCTAAGTACGTCGATTTAAGTAATAAAAAGGCCACCTAAATTTTTTAAGATTTTTGAAAAAAACGTAAGGTTAACCCCTTTGGTGCTTTTTGACCCCAAAAAATGAAAAGTGGAATTCGGCAGCTTCTTTCACTGTTTCTTATGTATTTTGATCAGAAAATTCGAATGGCGCAGACAGATTTCTCGTAAGTATGATATTTCTTATTTTATTTGGCTTTAAACGTAACACAATCGGGGTCAATTTGCCATCCATTTGTTTCGCGATTTTACACAGTTTTGTTTGATTCCGCGAGGTTCTGAGTGCTGAATCCAGCAGTAGGCATCTAAGTACGTCGATTTAAGTAATAAAAAGACCACCTGAATTTTTTAAGATTTTTGAAAAAAACGTAAGGTTAACCCCTTTGGTGTTTTTTGACCCCAAAAAATGAAAAGTGGAATTCGGCAGCTTCTTTCACTGTTTCTTATGTATTTTGATCAGAAAATTCGAATGGCGCAGTCAGATTTCTCGTAAGTATGGTATTTCTTATTTTATTTGGCTTTAAACGTAACACATTCGGGGTCAATTTGCCATCCATTTGTTTCGCGATTTTACACAGTTTTGTTTGATTCCGCGAGGTTCTGAGTGCTGAATCCAGCAGTAGGCATCTAAGTACGTCGATTTAAGTAATAAAAAGGCCACCTAAATTTTTTAAGATTTTTGAAAAAAACGTAAGGTTAACCCCTTTGGTGTTTTTTGACCCCAAAAAATGAAAAGTGGAATTCGGCAGCTTCTTTCACTGTTTCTTATGTATTTTGATCAGAAAATTCGAATGGCGCAGTCAGATTTCTCGTAAGTATGATATTTCTTATTTTATTTGGCTTTAAACGTAACACATTCGGGGTCAATTTGCCCTCCATTTGTTTCGCGATTTTATACAGTTTTGATTGATTCCGCGAGGTTCTGAGGGCTGAATCCAGCAGTAGGCATCTAAGTACGTCGATTTAAGTAATAAAAAAGCCACCTAAATTTTTTAAGATTTTTGAAAAAAACGTAAGGTTAACCCCTTTGGTGTTTTTTGACCCCAAAAAATGAAAAGTGGAATTCGGCAGCTTCTTTCACTGTTTCTTATGTATTTTGATCAGAAAATTCGAATGGCGCAGTCAGATTTCTCGTAAGTATGATATTTCTTATTTTATTTGGCTTTAAACGTAACACATTCGGGGTCAATTTGCCATCCATTTGTTTCGCGATTTTACACAGTTTTGTTTGATTCCGCGAGGTTCTGAGTGCTGAATCCAGCAGTAGGCATCTAAGTACGTCGATTTAAGTAATAAAAAGACCACCTGAATTTTTTAAGATTTTTGAAAAAAACGTAAGGTTAACCCCTTTGGTGTTTTTTGACCCCAAAAAATGAAAAGTGGAATTCGGCAGCTTCTTTCACTGTTTCTTATGTATTTTGATCAGAAAATTCGAATGGCGCAGTCAGATTTCTCGTAAGTATGGTATTTCTTATTTTATTTGGCTTTAAACGTAACACATTCGGGGTCAATTTGCCATCCATTTGTTTCGCGATTTTACACAGTTTTGTTTGATTCCGCGAGGTTCTGAGTGCTGAATCCAGCAGTAGGCATCTAAGTACGTCGATTTAAGTAATAAAAAGGCCACCTAAATTTTTTAAGATTTTTGAAAAAAACGTAAGGTTAACCCCTTTGGTGTTTTTTGACCCCAAAAAATGAAAAGTGGAATTCGGCAGCTTCTTTCACTGTTTCTTATGTATTTTGATCAGAAAATTCGAATGGCGCAGTCAGATTTCTCGTAAGTATGATATTTCTTATTTTATTTGGCTTTAAACGTAACACATTCGGGGTCAATTTGCCCTCCATTTGTTTCGCGATTTTATACAGTTTTGATTGATTCCGCGAGGTTCTGAGGGCTGAATCCAGCAGTAGGCATCTAAGTACGTCGATTTAAGTAATAAAAAGGCCACCTAAATTTTTTAAGATTTTTGAAAAAAACGTAAGGTTAACCCCTTTGGTGTTTTTTGACCCCAAAAAATGAAAAGTGGAATTCGGCAGCTTCTTTCACTGTTTCTTATGTATTTTGATCAGAAAATTCGAATGGCGCAGTCAGATTTCTCGTAAGTATGATATTTTTTATTTTATTTGGCTTTAAACGTAACACATTCGGGGTCAATTTGCCATCCATTTGTTTCGCGATTTTACACAGTTTTGTTTGATTCCGCGAGGTTCTGAGTGCTGAATCCAGCAGTAGGCATCTAAGTACGTCGATTTAAGTAATAAAAAAGCCACCTAAATTTTTTAAGATTTTTGAAAAAAACGTAAGGTTAACCCCTTTGGTGTTTTTTGACCCCAAAAAATGAAAAGTGGAATTCGGCAGCTTCTTTCACTGTTTCTTATGTATTTTGATCAGAAAATTCGAATGGCGCAGTCAGATTTCTCGTAAGTATGATATTTCTTATTTTATTTGGCTTTAAACGTAACACATTCGGGGTCAATTTGCCATCCATTTGTTTCGCGATTTTACACAGTTTTGTTTGATTCCGCGAGGTTCTGAGTGCTGAATCCAGCAGTAGGCATCTAAGTACGTCGATTTAAGTAATAAAAAAGCCACCTAAATTTTTTAAGATTTTTGAAAAAAACGTAAGGTTAACCCCTTTGGTGTTTTTTGACCCCAAAAAATGAAAAGTGGAATTCGGCAGCTTCTTTCACTGTTTCTTATGTATTTTGATCAGAAAATTCGAATGGCGCAGTCAGATTTCTCGTAAGTATGATATTTTTTATTTTATTTGGCTTTAAACGTAACACATTCGGGGTCAATTTGCCATCCATTTGTTTCGCGATTTTACACAGTTTTGTTTGATTCCGCGAGGTTCTGAGTGCTGAATCCAGCAGTAGGCATCTAAGTACGTCGATTTAAGTAATAAAAAAGCCACCTAAATTTTTTAAGATTTTTGAAAAAAACGTAAGGTTAACCCCTTTGGTGTTTTTTGACCCCAAAAAATGAAAAGTGGAATTCGGCAGCTTCTTTCACTGTTTCTTATGTATTTTGATCAGAAAATTCGAATGGCGCAGTCAGATTTCTCGTAAGTATGATATTTCTTATTTTATTTGGCTTTAAACGTAACACATTCGGGGTCAATTTGCCATCCATTTGTTTCGCGATTTTACACAGTTTTGTTTGATTCCGCGAGGTTCTGAGTGCTGAATCCAGCAGTAGGCATCTAAGTACGTCGATTTAAGTAATAAAAAGACCACCTGAATTTTTTAAGATTTTTGAAAAAAACGTAAGGTTAACCCCTTTGGTGTTTTTTGACCCCAAAAAATGAAAAGTGGAATTCGGCAGCTTCTTTCACTGTTTCTTATGTATTTTGATCAGAAAATTCGAATGGCGCAGTCAGATTTCTCGTAAGTATGATATTTCTTATTTTATTTGGCTTTAAACGTAACACATTCGGGGTCAATTTGCCATCCATTTGTTTCGCGATTTTACACAGTTTTGTTTGATTCCGCGAGGTTCTGAGTGCTGAATCCAGCAGTAGGCATCTAAGTACGTCGATTTAAGTAATAAAAAAGCCACCTAAATTTTTTAAGATTTTTGAAAAAAACGTAAGGTTAACCCCTTTGGTGTTTTTTGACCCCAAAAAATGAAAAGTGGAATTCGGCAGCTTCTTTCACTGTTTCTTATGTATTTTGATCAGAAAATTCGAATGGCGCAGTCAGATTTCTCGTAAGTATGATATTTTTTATTTTATTTGGCTTTAAACGTAACACATTCGGGGTCAATTTGCCATCCATTTGTTTCGCGATTTTACACAGTTTTGTTTGATTCCGCGAGGTTCTGAGTGCTGAATCCAGCAGTAGGCATCTAAGTACGTCG
Source organism: Cantharis nigra (assembly GCA_958510845.1). Classification (NCBI taxonomy): domain Eukaryota; kingdom Metazoa; phylum Arthropoda; class Insecta; order Coleoptera; family Cantharidae; genus Cantharis; species Cantharis nigra. The sequence goes on along the minus strand of OY294034.1, from coordinate 4,485,997 downwards.
ATTTAAGTAATAAAAAAGCCACCTAAATTTTTTAAGATTTTTGAAAAAAACGTAAGGTTAACCCCTTTGGTGTTTTTTGACCCCAAAAAATGAAAAGTGGAATTCGGCAGCTTCTTTCACTGTTTCTTATGTATTTTGATCAGAAAATTCGAATGGCGCAGTCAGATTTCTCGTAAGTATGGTATTTCTTATTTTATTTGGCTTTAAACGTAACACATTCGGGGTCAATTTGCCATCCATTTGTTTCGCGATTTTACACAGTTTTGTTTGATTCCGCGAGGTTCTGAGTGCTGAATCCAGCAGTAGGCATCTAAGTACGTCGATTTAAGTAATAAAAAGACCACCTGAATTTTTTAAGATTTTTGAAAAAAACGTAAGGTTAACCCCTTTGGTGTTTTTTGACCCCAAAAAATGAAAAGTGGAATTCGGCAGCTTCTTTCACTGTTTCTTATGTATTTTGATCAGAAAATTCGAATGGCGCAGTCAGATTTCTCGTAAGTATGGTATTTCTTATTTTATTTGGCTTTAAACGTAACACATTCGGGGTCAATTTGCCATCCATTTGTTTCGCGATTTTACACAGTTTTGTTTGATTCCGCGAGGTTCTGAGTGCTGAATCCAGCAGTAGGCATCTAAGTACGTCGATTTAAGTAATAAAAAGACCACCTGAATTTTTTAAGATTTTTGAAAAAAACGTAAGGTTAACCCCTTTGGTGTTTTTTGACCCCAAAAAATGAAAAGTGGAATTCGGCAGCTTCTTTCACTGTTTCTTATGTATTTTGATCAGAAAATTCGAATGGCGCAGTCAGATTTCTCGTAAGTATGGTATTTCTTATTTTATTTGGCTTTAAACGTAACACATTCGGGGTCAATTTGCCATCCATTTGTTTCGCGATTTTACACAGTTTTGTTTGATTCCGCGAGGTTCTGAGTGCTGAATCCAGCAGTAGGCATCTAAGTACGTCGATTTAAGTAATAAAAAGGCCACCTAAATTTTTTAAGATTTTTGAAAAAAACGTAAGGTTAACCCCTTTGGTGTTTTTCGACCCCAAAAAATGAAAAGTGGAATTCGGCAGCTTCTTTCACTGTTTCTTATGTATTTTGATCAGAAAATTCGAATGGCGCAGTCAGATTTCTCGTAAGTATGATATTTCTTATTTTATTTGGCTTTAAACGTAACACATTCGGGGTCAATTTGCCATCCATTTGTTTCGCGATTTTACACAGTTTTGTTTGATTCCGCGAGGTTCTGAGTGCTGAATCCAGCAGTAGGCATCTAAGTACGTCGATTTAAGTAATAAAAAAGCCACCTAAATTTTTTAAGATTTTTGAAAAAAACGTAAGGTTAACCCCTTTGGTGTTTTTTGACCCCAAAAAATGAAAAGTGGAATTCGGCAGCTTCTTTCACTGTTTCTTATGTATTTTGATCAGAAAATTCGAATGGCGCAGTCAGATTTCTCGTAAGTATGATATTTCTTATTTTATTTGGCTTTAAACGTAACACATTCGGGGTCAATTTGCCATCCATTTGTTTCGCGATTTTACACAGTTTTGTTTGATTCCGCGAGGTTCTGAGTGCTGAATCCAGCAGTAGGCATCTAAGTACGTCGATTTAAGTAATAAAAAAGCCACCTAAATTTTTTAAGATTTTTGAAAAAAACGTAAGGTTAACCCCTTTGGTGTTTTTTGACCCCAAAAAATGAAAAGTGGAATTCGGCAGCTTCTTTCACTGTTTCTTATGTATTTTGATCAGAAAATTCGAATGGCGCAGTCAGATTTCTCGTAAGTATGATATTTCTTATTTTATTTGGCTTTAAACGTAACACATTCGGGGTCAATTTGCCATCCATTTGTTTCGCGATTTTACACAGTTTTGTTTGATTCCGCGAGGTTCTGAGTGCTGAATCCAGCAGTAGGCATCTAAGTACGTCGATTTAAGTAATAAAAAGACCACCTGAATTTTTTAAGATTTTTGAAAAAAACGTAAGGTTAACCCCTTTGGTGTTTTTTGACCCCAAAAAATGAAAAGTGGAATTCGGCAGCTTCTTTCACTGTTTCTTATGTATTTTGATCAGAAAATTCGAATGGCGCAGTCAGATTTCTCGTAAGTATGATATTTCTTATTTTATTTGGCTTTAAACGTAACACATTCGGGGTCAATTTGCCCTCCATTTGTTTCGCGATTTTATACAGTTTTGATTGATTCCGCGAGGTTCTGAGGGCTGAATCCAGCAGTAGGCATCTAAGTACGTCGATTTAAGTAATAAAAAGACCACCTGAATTTTTTAAGATTTTTGAAAAAAACGTAAGGTTAACCCCTTTGGTGTTTTTTGACCCCAAAAAATGAAAAGTGGAATTCGGCAGCTTCTTTCACTGTTTCTTATGTATTTTGATCAGAAAATTCGAATGGCGCAGTCAGATTTCTCGTAAGTATGGTATTTCTTATTTTATTTGGCTTTAAACGTAACACATTCGGGGTCAATTTGCCATCCATTTGTTTCGCGATTTTACACAGTTTTGTTTGATTCCGCGAGGTTCTGAGTGCTGAATCCAGCAGTAGGCATCTAAGTACGTCGATTTAAGTAATAAAAAGGCCACCTAAATTTTTTAAGATTTTTGAAAAAAACGTAAGGTTAACCCCTTTGGTGTTTTTTGACCCCAAAAAATGAAAAGTGGAATTCGGCAGCTTCTTTCACTGTTTCTTATGTATTTTGATCAGAAAATTCGAATGGCGCAGTCAGATTTCTCGTAAGTATGATATTTTTTATTTTATTTGGCTTTAAACGTAACACATTCGGGGTCAATTTGCCATCCATTTGTTTCGCGATTTTACACAGTTTTGTTTGATTCCGCGAGGTTCTGAGTGCTGAATCCAGCAGTAGGCATCTAAGTACGTCGATTTAAGTAATAAAAAAGCCACCTAAATTTTTTAAGATTTTTGAAAAAAACGTAAGGTTAACCCCTTTGGTGTTTTTTGACCCCAAAAAATGAAAAGTGGAATTCGGCAGCTTCTTTCACTGTTTCTTATGTATTTTGATCAGAAAATTCGAATGGCGCAGTCAGATTTCTCGTAAGTATGATATTTCTTATTTTATTTGGCTTTAAACGTAACACATTCGGGGTCAATTTGCCATCCATTTGTTTCGCGATTTTACAGAGTTTTGTTTGATTCCGCGAGGTTCTGAGTGCTGAATCCAGCAGTAGGCATCTAAGTACGTCGATTTAAGTAATAAAAAGGCCACCTAAATTTTTTAAGATTTTTGAAAAAAACGTAAGGTTAACCCCTTTGGTGTTTTTTGACCCCAAAAAATGAAAAGTGGAATTCGGCAGCTTCTTTCACTGTTTCTTATGTATTTTGATCAGAAAATTCGAATGGCGCAGTCAGATTTCTCGTAAGTATGATATTTCTTATTTTATTTGGCTTTAAACGTAACACATTCGGGGTCAATTTGCCATCCATTTGTTTCGCGATTTTACACAGTTTTGTTTGATTCCGCGAGGTTCTGAGTGCTGAATCCAGCAGTAGGCATCTAAGTACGTCGATTTAAGTAATAAAAAAGCCACCTAAATTTTTTAAGATTTTTGAAAAAAACGTAAGGTTAACCCCTTTGGTGTTTTTTGACCCCAAAAAATGAAAAGTGGAATTCGGCAGCTTCTTTCACTGTTTCTTATGTATTTTGATCAGAAAATTCGAATGGCGCAGTCAGATTTCTCGTAAGTATGATATTTTTTATTTTATTTGGCTTTAAACGTAACACATTCGGGGTCAATTTGCCATCCATTTGTTTCGCGATTTTACACAGTTTTGTTTGATTCCGCGAGGTTCTGAGTGCTGAATCCAGCAGTAGGCATCTAAGTACGTCGATTTAAGTAATAAAAAAGCCACCTAAATTTTTTAACATTTTTGAAAAAAACGTAAGGTTAACCCCTTTGGTGTTTTTTGACCCCAAAAAATGAAAAGTGGAATTCGGCAGCTTCTTTCACTGTTTCTTATGTATTTTGATCAGAAAATTCGAATGGCGCAGTCAGATTTCTCGTAAGTATGATATTTCTTATTTTATTTGGCTTTAAACGTAACACATTCGGGGTCAATTTGCCATCCATTTGTTTCGCGATTTTACACAGTTTTGTTTGATTCCGCGAGGTTCTGAGTGCTGAATCCAGCAGTAGGCATCTAAGTACGTCGATTTAAGTAATAAAAAGACCACCTGAATTTTTTAAGATTTTTGAAAAAAACGTAAGGTTAACCCCTTTGGTGTTTTTTGACCCCAAAAAATGAAAAGTGGAATTCGGCAGCTTCTTTCACTGTTTCTTATGTATTTTGATCAGAAAATTCGAATGGCGCAGTCAGATTTCTCGTAAGTATGGTATTTCTTATTTTATTTGGCTTTAAACGTAACACATTCGGGGTCAATTTGCCATCCATTTGTTTCGCGATTTTACACAGTTTTGTTTGATTCCGCGAGGTTCTGAGTGCTGAATCCAGCAGTAGGCATCTAAGTACGTCGATTTAAGTAATAAAAAGGCCACCTAAATTTTTTAAGATTTTTGAAAAAAACGTAAGGTTAACCCCTTTGGTGTTTTTTGACCCCAAAAAATGAAAAGTGGAATTCGGCAGCTTCTTTCACTGTTTCTTATGTATTTTGATCAGAAAATTCGAATGGCGCAGTCAGATTTCTCGTAAGTATGATATTTCTTATTTTATTTGGCTTTAAACGTAACACATTCGGGGTCAATATGCCATCCATTTGTTTCGCTATTTTACACAGTTTTGTTTGATTCCGCGAGGTTCTGAGTGCTGAATCCAGCAGTAGGCATCTAAGTACGTCGATTTAAGTAATAAAAAGGCCACCTAAATTTTTTAAGATTTTTGAAAAAAACGTAAGGTTAACCCCTTTGGTGTTTTTTGACCCCAAAAAATGAAAAGTGGAATTCGGCAGCTTCTTTCACTGTTTCTTATGTATTTTGATCAGAAAATTCGAATGGCGCAGTCAGATTTCTCGTAAGTATGATATTTCTTATTTTATTTGGCTTTAAACGTAACACATTCGGGGTCAATTTGCCCTCCATTTGTTTCGCGATTTTATACAGTTTTGATTGATTCCGCGAGGTTCTGAGGGCTGAATCCAGCAGTAGGCATCTAAGTACGTCGATTTAAGTAATAAAAAAGCCACCTAAATTTTTTAAGATTTTTGAAAAAAACGTAAGGTTAACCCCTTTGGTGTTTTTTGACCCCAAAAAATGAAAAGTGGAATTCGGCAGCTTCTTTCACTGTTTCTTATGTATTTTGATCAGAAAATTCGAATGGCGCAGTCAGATTTCTCGTAAGTATGATATTTCTTATTTTATTTGGCTTTAAACGTAACACATTCGGGGTCAATTTGCCATCCATTTGTTTCGCGATTTTACACAGTTTTGTTTGATTCCGCGAGGTTCTGAGTGCTGAATCCAGCAGTAGGCATCTAAGTACGTCGATTTAAGTAATAAAAAAGCCACCTAAATTTTTTAAGATTTTTGAAAAAAACGTAAGGTTAACCCCTTTGGTGTTTTTTGACCCCAAAAAATGAAAAGTGGAATTCGGCAGCTTCTTTCACTGTTTCTTATGTATTTTGATCAGAAAATTCGAATGGCGCAGTCAGATTTCTCGTAAGTATGATATTTCTTATTTTATTTGGCTTTAAACGTAACACATTCGGGGTCAATTTGCCATCCATTTGTTTCGCGATTTTACACAGTTTTGTTTGATTCCGCGAGGTTCTGAGTGCTGAATCCAGCAGTAGGCATCTAAGTACGTCGATTTAAGTAATAAAAAGACCACCTGAATTTTTTAAGATTTTTGAAAAAAACGTAAGGTTAACCCCTTTGGTGTTTTTTGACCCCAAAAAATGAAAAGTGGAATTCGGCAGCTTCTTTCACTGTTTCTTATGTATTTTGATCAGAAAATTCGAATGGCGCAGTCAGATTTCTCGTAAGTATGATATTTCTTATTTTATTTGGCTTTAAACGTAACACATTCGGGGTCAATTTGCCATCCATTTGTTTCGCGATTTTACACAGTTTTGTTTGATTCCGCGAGGTTCTGAGTGCTGAATCCAGCAGTAGGCATCTAAGTACGTCGATTTAAGTAATAAAAAGACCACCTGAATTTTTTAAGATTTTTGAAAAAAACGTAAGGTTAACCCCTTTGGTGTTTTTTGACCCCAAAAAATGAAAAGTGGAATTCGGCAGCTTCTTTCACTGTTTCTTATGTATTTTGATCAGAAAATTCGAATGGCGCAGTCAGATTTCTCGTAAGTATGATATTTCTTATTTTATTTGGCTTTAAACGTAACACATTCGGGGTCAATTTGCCCTCCATTTGTTTCGCGATTTTATACAGTTTTGATTGATTCCGCGAGGTTCTGAGGGCTGAATCCAGCAGTAGGCATCTAAGTACGTCGATTTAAGTAATAAAAAGACCACCTGAATTTTTTAAGATTTTTGAAAAAAACGTAAGGTTAACCCCTTTGGTGTTTTTTGACCCCAAAAAATGAAAAGTGGAATTCGGCAGCTTCTTTCACTGTTTCTTATGTATTTTGATCAGAAAATTCGAATGGCGCAGTCAGATTTCTCGTAAGTATGATATTTCTTATTTTATTTGGCTTTAAACGTAACACATTCGGGGTCAATTTGCCATCCATTTGTTTCGCTATTTTACACAGTTTTGTTTGATTCCGCGAGGTTCTGAGTGCTGAATCCAGCAGTAGGCATCTAAGTACGTCGATTTAAGTAATAAAAAGGCCACCTAAATTTTTTAAGATTTTTGAAAAAAACGTAAGGTTAACCCCTTTGGTGTTTTTTGACCCCAAAAAATGAAAAGTGGAATTCGGCAGCTTCTTTCACTGTTTCTTATGTATTTTGATCAGAAAATTCGAATGGCGCAGTCAGATTTCTCGTAAGTATGATATTTCTTATTTTATTTGGCTTTAAACGTAACACATTCGGGGTCAATTTGCCATCCATTTGTTTCGCGATTTTACACAGTTTTGTTTGATTCCGCGAGGTTCTGAGTGCTGAATCCAGCAGTAGGCATCTAAGTACGTCGATTTAAGTAATAAAAAGACCACCTGAATTTTTTAAGATTTTTGAAAAAAACGTAAGGTTAACCCCTTTGGTGTTTTTTGACCCCAAAAAATGAAAAGTGGAATTCGGCAGCTTCTTTCACTGTTTCTTATGTATTTTGATCAGAAAATTCGAATGGCGCAGTCAGATTTCTCGTAAGTATGATATTTCTTATTTTATTTGGCTTTAAACGTAACACATTCGGGGTCAATTTGCCATCCATTTGTTTCGCGATTTTACACAGTTTTGTTTGATTCCGCGAGGTTCTGAGTGCTGAATCCAGCAGTAGGCATCTAAGTACGTCGATTTAAGTAATAAAAAGACCACCTGAATTTTTTAAGATTTTTGAAAAAAACGTAAGGTTAACCCCTTTGGTGTTTTTTGACCCCAAAAAATGAAAAGTGGAATTCGGCAGCTTCTTTCACTGTTTCTTATGTATTTTGATCAGAAAATTCGAATGGCGCAGTCAGATTTCTCGTAAGTATGATATTTCTTATTTTATTTGGCTTTAAACGTAACACATTCGGGGTCAATTTGCCCTCCATTTGTTTCGCGATTTTATACAGTTTTGATTGATTCCGCGAGGTTCTGAGGGCTGAATCCAGCAGTAGGCATCTAAGTACGTCGATTTAAGTAATAAAAAGACCACCTGAATTTTTTAAGATTTTTGAAAAAAACGTAAGGTTAACCCCTTTGGTGTTTTTTGACCCCAAAAAATGAAAAGTGGAATTCGGCAGCTTCTTTCACTGTTTCTTATGTATTTTGATCAGAAAATTCGAATGGCGCAGTCAGATTTCTCGTAAGTATGATATTTCTTATTTTATTTGGCTTTAAACGTAACACATTCGGGGTCAATTTGCCATCCATTTGTTTCGCGATTTTACACAGTTTTGTTTGATTCCGCGAGGTTCTGAGTGCTGAATCCAGCAGTAGGCATCTAAGTACGTCGATTTAAGTAATAAAAAGACCACCTGAATTTTTTAAGATTTTTGAAAAAAACGTAAGGTTAACCCCTTTGGTGTTTTTTGACCCCAAAAAATGAAAAGTGGAATTCGGCAGCTTCTTTCACTGTTTCTTATGTATTTTGATCAGAAAATTCGAATGGCGCAGTCAGATTTCTCGTAAGTATGATATTTCTTATTTTATTTGGCTTTAAACGTAACACATTCGGGGTCAATTTGCCATCCATTTGTTTCGCTATTTTACACAGTTTTGTTTGATTCCGCGAGGTTCTGAGTGCTGAATCCAGCAGTAGGCATCTAAGTACGTCGATTTAAGTAATAAAAAGGCCACCTAAATTTTTTAAGATTTTTGAAAAAAACGTAAGGTTAACCCCTTTGGTGTTTTTTGACCCCAAAAAATGAAAAGTGGAATTCGGCAGCTTCTTTCACTGTTTCTTATGTATTTTGATCAGAAAATTCGAATGGCGCAGTCAGATTTCTCGTAAGTATGATATTTCTTATTTTATTTGGCTTTAAACGTAACACATTCGGGGTCAATTTGCCCTCCATTTGTTTCGCGATTTTATACAGTTTTGATTGATTCCGCGAGGTTCTGAGGGCTGAATCCAGCAGTAGGCATCTAAGTACGTCGATTTAAGTAATAAAAAGGCCACCTAAATTTTTTAAGATTTTTGAAAAAAACGTAAGGTTAACCCCTTTGGTGTTTTTTGACCCCAAAAAATGAAAAGTGGAATTCGGCAGCTTCTTTCACTGTTTCTTATGTATTTTGATCAGAAAATTCGAATGGCGCAGTCAGATTTCTCGTAAGTATGATATTTCTTATTTTATTTGGCTTTAAACGTAACACATTCGGGGTCAATTTGCCCTCCATTTGTTTCGCGATTTTATACAGTTTTGATTGATTCCGCGAGGTTCTGAGGGCTGAATCCAGCAGTAGGCATCTAAGTACGTCGATTTAAGTAATAAAAAGACCACCTAAATTTTTTAAGATTTTTGAAAAAAACGTAAGGTTAACCCCTTTGGTGTTTTTTGACCCCAAAAAATGAAAAGTGGAATTCGGCAGCTTCTTTCACTGTTTCTTATGTATTTCGATCAGAAAATTCGAATGGCGCAGTCAGATTTCTCGTAAGTATGATATTTTTTATTTTATTTGGCTTTAAACGTAACACATTCGGGGTCAATTTGCCATCCATTTGTTTCGCGATTTTACACAGTTTTGTTTGATTCCGCGAGGTTCTGAGTGCTGAATCCAGCAGTAGGCATCTAAGTACGTCGATTTAAGTAATAAAAAGACCACCTGAATTTTTTAAGATTTTTGAAAAAAACGTAAGGTTAACCCCTTTGGTGTTTTTTGACCCCAAAAAATGAAAAGTGGAATTCGGCAGCTTCTTTCACTGTTTCTTATGTATTTTGATCAGAAAATTCGAATGGCGCAGTCAGATTTCTCGTAAGTATGATATTTCTTATTTTATTTGGCTTTAAACGTAACACATTCGGGGTCAATTTGCCCTCCATTTGTTTCGCGATTTTATACAGTTTTGATTGATTCCGCGAGGTTCTGAGGGCTGAATCCAGCAGTAGGCATCTAAGTACGTCGATTTAAGTAATAAAAAGACCACCTGAATTTTTTAAGATTTTTGAAAAAAACGTAAGGTTAACCCCTTTGGTGTTTTTTGACCCCAAAAAATGAAAAGTGGAATTCGGCAGCTTCTTTCACTGTTTCTTATGTATTTTGATCAGAAAATTCGAATGGCGCAGTCAGATTTCTCGTAAGTATGGTATTTCTTATTTTATTTGGCTTTAAACGTAACACATTCGGGGTCAATTTGCCATCCATTTGTTTCGCGATTTTACACAGTTTTGTTTGATTCCGCGAGGTTCTGAGTGCTGAATCCAGCAGTAGGCATCTAAGTACGTCGATTTAAGTAATAAAAAGACCACCTGAATTTTTTAAGATTTTTGAAAAAAACGTAAGGTTAACCCCTTTGGTGTTTTTTGACCCCAAAAAATGAAAAGTGGAATTCGGCAGCTTCTTTCACTGTTTCTTATGTATTTTGATCAGAAAATTCGAATGGCGCAGTCAGATTTCTCGTAAGTATGGTATTTCTTATTTTATTTGGCTTTAAACGTAACACATTCGGGGTCAATTTGCCATCCATTTGTTTCGCGATTTTACACAGTTTTGTTTGATTCCGCGAGGTTCTGAGTGCTGAATCCAGCAGTAGGCATCTAAGTACGTCGATTTAAGTAATAAAAAGGCCACCTAAATTTTTTAAGATTTTTGAAAAAAACGTAAGGTTAACCCCTTTGGTGTTTTTTGACCCCAAAAAATGAAAAGTGGAATTCGGCAGCTTCTTTCACTGTTTCTTATGTATTTTGATCAGAAAATTCGAATGGCGCAGTCAGATTTCTCGTAAGTATGATATTTCTTATTTTATTTGGCTTTAAACGTAACACATTCGGGGTCAATTTGCCCTCCATTTGTTTCGCGATTTTATACAGTTTTGATTGATTCCGCGAGGTTCTGAGGGCTGAATCCAGCAGTAGGCATCTAAGTACGTCGATTTAAGTAATAAAAAAGCCACCTAAATTTTTTAAGATTTTTGAAAAAAACGTAAGGTTAACCCCTTTGGTGTTTTTTGACCCCAAAAAATGAAAAGTGGAATTCGGCAGCTTCTTTCACTGTTTCTTATGTATTTTGATCAGAAAATTCGAATGGCGCAGTCAGATTTCTCGTAAGTATGATATTTCTTATTTTATTTGGCTTTAAACGTAACACATTCGGGGTCAATTTGCCCTCCATTTGTTTCGCGATTTTATACAGTTTTGATTGATTCCGCGAGGTTCTGAGGGCTGAATCCAGCAGTAGGCATCTAAGTACGTCGATTTAAGTAATAAAAAAGCCACCTAAATTTTTTAAGATTTTTGAAAAAAACGTAAGGTTAACCCCTTTGGTGTTTTTTGACCCCAAAAAATGAAAAGTGGAATTCGGCAGCTTCTTTCACTGTTTCTTATGTATTTTGATCAGAAAATTCGAATGGCGCAGTCAGATTTCTCGTAAGTATGATATTTCTTATTTTATTTGGCTTTAAACGTAACACATTCGGGGTCAATTTGCCATCCATTTGTTTCGCGATTTTACACAGTTTTGTTTGATTCCGCGAGGTTCTGAGTGCTGAATCCAGCAGTAGGCATCTAAGTACGTCGATTTAAGTAATAAAAAAGCCACCTAAATTTTTTAAGATTTTTGAAAAAAACGTAAGGTTAACCCCTTTGGTGTTTTTTGACCCCAAAAAATGAAAAGTGGAATTCGGCAGCTTCTTTCACTGTTTCTTATGTATTTTGATCAGAAAATTCGAATGGCGCAGTCAGATTTCTCGTAAGTATGATATTTCTTATTTTATTTGGCTTTAAACGTAACACATTCGGGGTCAATTTGCCATCCATTTGTTTCGCGATTTTACACAGTTTTGTTTGATTCCGCGAGGTTCTGAGTGCTGAATCCAGCAGTAGGCATCTAAGTACGTCGATTTAAGTAATAAAAAGACCACCTGAATTTTTTAAGATTTTTGAAAAAAACGTAAGGTTAACCCCTTTGGTGTTTTTTGACCCCAAAAAATGAAAAGTGGAATTCGGCAGCTTCTTTCACTGTTTCTTATGTATTTTGATCAGAAAATTCGAATGGCGCAGTCAGATTTCTCGTAAGTATGATATTTCTTATTTTATTTGGCTTTAAACGTAACACATTCGGGGTCAATTTGCCATCCATTTGTTTCGCGATTTTACACAGTTTTGTTTGATTCCGCGAGGTTCTGAGTGCTGAATCCAGCAGTAGGCATCTAAGTACGTCGATTTAAGTAATAAAAAGACCACCTGAATTTTTTAAGATTTTTGAAAAAAACGTAAGGTTAACCCCTTTGGTGTTTTTTGACCCCAAAAAATGAAAAGTGGAATTCGGCAGCTTCTTTCACTGTTTCTTATGTATTTTGATCAGAAAATTCGAATGGCGCAGTCAGATTTCTCGTAAGTATGATATTTCTTATTTTATTTGGCTTTAAACGTAACACATTCGGGGTCAATTTGCCCTCCATTTGTTTCGCGATTTTATACAGTTTTGATTGATTCCGCGAGGTTCTGAGGGCTGAATCCAGCAGTAGGCATCTAAGTACGTCGATTTAAGTAATAAAAAGACCACCTGAATTTTTTAAGATTTTTGAAAAAAACGTAAGGTTAACCCCTTTGGTGTTTTTTGACCCCAAAAAATGAAAAGTGGAATTCGGCAGCTTCTTTCACTGTTTCTTATGTATTTTGATCAGAAAATTCGAATGGCGCAGTCAGATTTCTCGTAAGTATGATATTTCTTATTTTATTTGGCTTTAAACGTAACACATTCGGGGTCAATTTGCCCTCCATTTGTTTCGCGATTTCATACAGTTTTGATTGATTCCGCGAGGTTCTGAGGGCTGAATCCAGCAGTAGGCATCTAAGTACGTCGATTTAAGTAATAAAAAAGCCACCTAAATTTTTTAAGATTTTTGAAAAAAACGTAAGGTTAACCCCTTTGGTGTTTTTTGACCCCAAAAAATGAAAAGTGGAATTCGGCAGCTTCTTTCACTGTTTCTTATGTATTTTGATCAGAAAATTCGAATGGCGCAGTCAGATTTCTCGTAAGTATGATATTTCTTATTTTATTTGGCTTTAAACGTAACACATTCGGGGTCAATTTGCCCTCCATTTGTTTCGCGATTTTATACAGTTTTGATTGATTCCGCGAGGTTCTGAGGGCTGAATCCAGCAGTAGGCATCTAATTACGTCGATTTAAGTAATAAAAAAGCCACCTAAATTTTTTAAGATTTTTGAAAAAAACGTAAGGTTAACCCCTTTGGTGTTTTTTGACCCCAAAAAATGAAAAGTGGAATTCGGCAGCTTCTTTCACTGTTTCTTATGTATTTTGATCAGAAAATTCGAATGGCGCAGTCAGATTTCTCGTAAGTATGATATTTCTTATTTTATTTGGCTTTAAACGTAACACATTCGGGGTCAATTTGCCCTCCATTTGTTTCGCGATTTTATACAGTTTTGATTGATTCCGCGAGGTTCTGAGGGCTGAATCCAGCAGTAGGCATCTAAGTACGTCGATTTAAGTAATAAAAAAGCCACCTAAATTTTTTAAGATTTTTGAAAAAAACGTAAGGTTAACCCCTTTGGTGTTTTTTGACCCCAAAAAATGAAAAGTGGAATTCGGCAGCTTCTTTCACTGTTTCTTATGTATTTTGATCAGAAAATTCGAATGGCGCAGTCAGATTTCTCGTAAGTATGATATTTCTTATTTTATTTGGCTTTAAACGTAACACATTCGGGGTCAATTTGCCATCCATTTGTTTCGCGATTTTACACAGTTTTGTTTGATTCCGCGAGGTTCTGAGTGCTGAATCCAGCAGTAGGCATCTAAGTACGTCGATTTAAGTAATAAAAAAGCCACCTAAATTTTTTAAGATTTTTGAAAAAAACGTAAGGTTAACCCCTTTGGTGTTTTTTGACCCCAAAAAATGAAAAGTGGAATTCGGCAGCTTCTTTCACTGTTTCTTATGTATTTTGATCAGAAAATTCGAATGGCGCAGTCAGATTTCTCGTAAGTATGATATTTCTTATTTTATTTGGCTTTAAACGTAACACATTCGGGGTCAATTTGCCATCCATTTGTTTCGCGATTTTACACAGTTTTGTTTGATTCCGCGAGGTTCTGAGTGCTGAATCCAGCAGTAGGCATCTAAGTACGTCGATTTAAGTAATAAAAAGACCACCTGAATTTTTTAAGATTTTTGAAAAAAACGTAAGGTTAACCCCTTTGGTGTTTTTTGACCCCAAAAAATGAAAAGTGGAATTCGGCAGCTTCTTTCACTGTTTCTTATGTATTGTGATCAGAAAATTCGAATGGCGCAGTCAGATTTCTCGTAAGTATGATATTTCTTATTTTATTTGGCTTTAAACGTAACACATTCGGGGTCAATTTGCCATCCATTTGTTTCGCGATTTTACACAGTTTTGTTTGATTCCGCGAGGTTCTGAGTGCTGAATCCAGCAGTAGGCATCTAAGTACGTCGATTTAAGTAATAAAAAGACCACCTGAATTTTTTAAGATTTTTGAAAAAAACGTAAGGTTAACCCCTTTGGTGTTTTTTGACCCCAAAAAATGAAAAGTGGAATTCGGCAGCTTCTTTCACTGTTTCTTATGTATTTTGATCAGAAAATTCGAATGGCGCAGTCAGATTTCTCGTAAGTATGATATTTCTTATTTTATTTGGCTTTAAACGTAACACATTCGGGGTCAATTTGCCCTCCATTTGTTTCGCGATTTTATACAGTTTTGATTGATTCCGCGAGGTTCTGAGGGCTGAATCCAGCAGTAGGCATCTAAGTACGTCGATTTAAGTAATAAAAAGACCACCTGAATTTTTTAAGATTTTTGAAAAAAACGTAAGGTTAACCCCTTTGGTGTTTTTTGACCCCAAAAAATGAAAAGTGGAATTCGGCAGCTTCTTTCACTGTTTCTTATGTATTTTGATCAGAAAATTCGAATGGCGCAGTCAGATTTCTCGTAAGTATGGTATTTCTTATTTTATTTGGCTTTAAACGTAACACATTCGGGGTCAATTTGCCATCCATTTGTTTCGCGATTTTACACAGTTTTGTTTGATTCCGCGAGGTTCTGAGTGCTGAATCCAGCAGTAGGCATCTAAGTACGTCGATTTAAGTAATAAAAAGGCCACCTAAATTTTTTAAGATTTTTGAAAAAAACGTAAGGTTAACCCCTTTGGTGTTTTTTGACCCCAAAAAATGAAAAGTGGAATTCGGCAGCTTCTTTCACTGTTTCTTATGTATTTTGATCAGAAAATTCGAATGGCGCAGTCAGATTTCTCGTAAGTATGATATTTCTTATTTTATTTGGCTTTAAACGTAACACATTCGGGGTCAATTTGCCCTCCATTTGTTTCGCGATTTTATACAGTTTTGATTGATTCCGCGAGGTTCTGAGGGCTGAATCCAGCAGTAGGCATCTAAGTACGTCGATTTAAGTAATAAAAAAGCCACCTAAATTTTTTAAGATTTTTGAAAAAAACGTAAGGTTAACCCCTTTGGTGTTTTTTGACCCCAAAAAATGAAAAGTGGAATTCGGCAGCTTCTTTCACTGTTTCTTATGTATTTTGATCAGAAAATTCGAATGGCGCAGTCAGATTTCTCGTAAGTATGATATTTCTTATTTTATTTGGCTTTAAACGTAACACATTCGGGGTCAATTTGCCCTCCATTTGTTTCGCGATTTTATACAGTTTTGATTGATTCCGCGAGGTTCTGAGGGCTGAATCCAGCAGTAGGCATCTAAGTACGTCGATTTAAGTAATAAAAAAGCCACCTAAATTTTTTAAGATTTTTGAAAAAAACGTAAGGTTAACCCCTTTGGTGTTTTTTGACCCCAAAAAATGAAAAGTGGAATTCGGCAGCTTCTTTCACTGTTTCTTATGTATTTTGATCAGAAAATTCGAATGGCGCAGTCAGATTTCTCGTAAGTATGATATTTCTTATTTTATTTGGCTTTAAACGTAACACATTCGGGGTCAATTTGCCATCCATTTGTTTCGCGATTTTACACAGTTTTGTTTGATTCCGCGAGGTTCTGAGTGCTGAATCCAGCAGTAGGCATCTAAGTACGTCGATTTAAGTAATAAAAAAGCCACCTAAATTTTTTAAGATTTTTGAAAAAAACGTAAGGTTAACCCCTTTGGTGTTTTTTGACCCCAAAAAATGAAAAGTGGAATTCGGCAGCTTCTTTCACTGTTTCTTATGTATTTTGATCAGAAAATTCGAATGGCGCAGTCAGATTTCTCGTAAGTATGATATTTCTTATTTTATTTGGCTTTAAACGTAACACATTCGGGGTCAATTTGCCATCCATTTGTTTCGCGATTTTACACAGTTTTGTTTGATTCCGCGAGGTTCTGAGTGCTGAATCCAGCAGTAGGCATCTAAGTACGTCGATTTAAGTAATAAAAAGACCACCTGAATTTTTTAAGATTTTTGAAAAAAACGTAAGGTTAACCCCTTTGGTGTTTTTTGACCCCAAAAAATGAAAAGTGGAATTCGGCAGCTTCTTTCACTGTTTCTTATGTATTTTGATCAGAAAATTCGAATGGCGCAGTCAGATTTCTCGTAAGTATGATATTTCTTATTTTATTTGGCTTTAAACGTAACACATTCGGGGTCAATTTGCCATCCATTTGTTTCGCGATTTTACACAGTTTTGTTTGATTCCGCGAGGTTCTGAGTGCTGAATCCAGCAGTAGGCATCTAAGTACGTCGATTTAAGTAATAAAAAGACCACCTGAATTTTTTAAGATTTTTGAAAAAAACGTAAGGTTAACCCCTTTGGTGTTTTTTGACCCCAAAAAATGAAAAGTGGAATTCGGCAGCTTCTTTCACTGTTTCTTATGTATTTTGATCAGAAAATTCGAATGGCGCAGTCAGATTTCTCGTAAGTATGATATTTCTTATTTTATTTGGCTTTAAACGTAACACATTCGGGGTCAATTTGCCCTCCATTTGTTTCGCGATTTTATACAGTTTTGATTGATTCCGCGAGGTTCTGAGGGCTGAATCCAGCAGTAGGCATCTAAGTACGTCGATTTAAGTAATAAAAAGACCACCTGAATTTTTTAAGATTTTTGAAAAAAACGTAAGGTTAACCCCTTTGGTGTTTTTTGACCCCAAAAAATGAAAAGTGGAATTCGGCAGCTTCTTTCACTGTTTCTTATGTATTTTGATCAGAAAATTCGAATGGCGCAGTCAGATTTCTCGTAAGTATGATATTTCTTATTTTATTTGGCTTTAAACGTAACACATTCGGGGTCAATTTGCCCTCCATTTGTTTCGCGATTTTATACAGTTTTGATTGATTCCGCGAGGTTCTGAGGGCTGAATCCAGCAGTAGGCATCTAAGTACGTCGATTTAAGTAATAAAAAGACCACCTGAATTTTTTAAGATTTTTGAAAAAAACGTAAGGTTAACCCCTTTGGTGTTTTTTGACCCCAAAAAATGAAAAGTGGAATTCGGCAGCTTCTTTCACTGTTTCTTATGTATTTTGATCAGAAAATTCGAATGGCGCAGTCAGATTTCTCGTAAGTATGATATTTCTTATTTTATTTGGCTTTAAACGTAACACATTCGGGGTCAATTTGCCATCCATTTGTTTCGCTATTTTACACAGTTTTGTTTGATTCCGCGAGGTTCTGAGTGCTGAATCCAGCAGTAGGCATCTAAGTACGTCGATTTAAGTAATAAAAAGGCCACCTAAATTTTTTAAGATTTTTGAAAAAAACGTAAGGTTAACCCCTTTGGTGTTTTTTGACCCCAAAAAATGAAAAGTGGAATTCGGCAGCTTCTTTCACTGTTTCTTATGTATTTTGATCAGAAAATTCGAATGGCGCAGTCAGATTTCTCGTAAGTATGATATTTCTTATTTTATTTGGCTTTAAACGTAACACATTCGGGGTCAATTTGCCATCCATTTGTTTCGCGATTTTACACAGTTTTGTTTGATTCCGCGAGGTTCTGAGTGCTGAATCCAGCAGTAGGCATCTAAGTACGTCGATTTAAGTAATAAAAAGACCACCTGAATTTTTTAAGATTTTTGAAAAAAACGTAAGGTTAACCCCTTTGGTGTTTTTTGACCCCAAAAAATGAAAAGTGGAATTCGGCAGCTTCTTTCACTGTTTCTTATGTATTTTGATCAGAAAATTCGAATGGCGCAGTCAGATTTCTCGTAAGTATGATATTTCTTATTTTATTTGGCTTTAAACGTAACACATTCGGGGTCAATTTGCCATCCATTTGTTTCGCGATTTTACACAGTTTTGTTTGATTCCGCGAGGTTCTGAGTGCTGAATCCAGCAGTAGGCATCTAAGTACGTCGATTTAAGTAATAAAAAGACCACCTGAATTTTTTAAGATTTTTGAAAAAAACGTAAGGTTAACCCCTTTGGTGTTTTTTGACCCCAAAAAATGAAAAGTGGAATTCGGCAGCTTCTTTCACTGTTTCTTATGTATTTTGATCAGAAAATTCGAATGGCGCAGTCAGATTTCTCGTAAGTATGATATTTCTTATTTTATTTGGCTTTAAACGTAACACATTCGGGGTCAATTTGCCCTCCATTTGTTTCGCGATTTTATACAGTTTTGATTGATTCCGCGAGGTTCTGAGGGCTGAATCCAGCAGTAGGCATCTAAGTACGTCGATTTAAGTAATAAAAAGACCACCTGAATTTTTTAAGATTTTTGAAAAAAACGTAAGGTTAACCCCTTTGGTGTTTTTTGACCCCAAAAAATGAAAAGTGGAATTCGGCAGCTTCTTTCACTGTTTCTTATGTATTTTGATCAGAAAATTCGAATGGCGCAGTCAGATTTCTCGTAAGTATGATATTTCTTATTTTATTTGGCTTTAAACGTAACACATTCGGGGTCAATTTGCCATCCATTTGTTTCGCTATTTTACACAGTTTTGTTTGATTCCGCGAGGTTCTGAGTGCTGAATCCAGCAGTAGGCATCTAAGTACGTCGATTTAAGTAATAAAAAGGCCACCTAAATTTTTTAAGATTTTTGAAAAAAACGTAAGGTTAACCCCTTTGGTGTTTTTTGACCCCAAAAAATGAAAAGTGGAATTCGGCAGCTTCTTTCACTGTTTCTTATGTATTTTGATCAGAAAATTCGAATGGCGCAGTCAGATTTCTCGTAAGTATGATATTTCTTATTTTATTTGGCTTTAAACGTAACACATTCGGGGTCAATTTGCCCTCCATTTGTTTCGCGATTTTATACAGTTTTGATTGATTCCGCGAGGTTCTGAGGGCTGAATCCAGCAGTAGGCATCTAAGTACGTCGATTTAAGTAATAAAAAGGCCACCTAAATTTTTTAAGATTTTTGAAAAAAACGTAAGGTTAACCCCTTTGGTGTTTTTTGACCCCAAAAAATGAAAAGTGGAATTCGGCAGCTTCTTTCACTGTTTCTTATGTATTTTGATCAGAAAATTCGAATGGCGCAGTCAGATTTCTCGTAAGTATGATATTTCTTATTTTATTTGGCTTTAAACGTAACACATTCGGGGTCAATTTGCCCTCCATTTGTTTCGCGATTTTATACAGTTTTGATTGATTCCGCGAGGTTCTGAGGGCTGAATCCAGCAGTAGGCATCTAAGTACGTCGATTTAAGTAATAAAAAGACCACCTAAATTTTTTAAGATTTTTGAAAAAAACGTAAGGTTAACCCCTTTGGTGTTTTTTGACCCCAAAAAATGAAAAGTGGAATTCGGCAGCTTCTTTCACTGTTTCTTATGTATTTTGATCAGAAAATTCGAATGGCGCAGTCAGATTTCTCGTAAGTATGATATTTTTTATTTTATTTGGCTTTAAACGTAACACATTCGGGGTCAATTTGCCATCCATTTGTTTCGCGATTTTACACAGTTTTGTTTGATTCCGCGAGGTTCTGAGTGCTGAATCCAGCAGTAGGCATCTAAGTACGTCGATTTAAGTAATAAAAAGACCACCTGAATTTTTTAAGATTTTTGAAAAAAACGTAAGGTTAACCCCTTTGGTGTTTTTTGACCCCAAAAAATGAAAAGTGGAATTCGGCAGCTTCTTTCACTGTTTCTTATGTATTTTGATCAGAAAATTCGAATGGCGCAGTCAGATTTCTCGTAAGTATGATATTTCTTATTTTATTTGGCTTTAAACGTAACACATTCGGGGTCAATTTGCCCTCCATTTGTTTCGCGATTTTATACAGTTTTGATTGATTCCGCGAGGTTCTGAGGGCTGAATCCAGCAGTAGGCATCTAAGTACGTCGATTTAAGTAATAAAAAGACCACCTGAATTTTTTAAGATTTTTGAAAAAAACGTAAGGTTAACCCCTTTGGTGTTTTTTGACCCCAAAAAATGAAAAGTGGAATTCGGCAGCTTCTTTCACTGTTTCTTATGTATTTTGATCAGAAAATTCGAATGGCGCAGTCAGATTTCTCGTAAGTATGATATTTCTTATTTTATTTGGCTTTAAACGTAACACATTCGGGGTCAATTTGCCATCCATTTGTTTCGCGATTTTACACAGTTTTGTTTGATTCCGCGAGGTTCTGAGTGCTGAATCCAGCAGTAGGCATCTAAGTACGTCGATTTAAGTAATAAAAAGACCACCTGAATTTTTTAAGATTTTTGAAAAAAACGTAAGGTTAACCCCTTTGGTGTTTTTTGACCCCAAAAAATGAAAAGTGGAATTCGGCAGCTTCTTTCACTGTTTCTTATGTATTTTGATCAGAAAATTCGAATGGCGCAGTCAGATTTCTCGTAAGTATGATATTTCTTATTTTATTTGGCTTTAAACGTAACACATTCGGGGTCAATTTGCCATCCATTTGTTTCGCGATTTTACACAGTTTTGTTTGATTCCGCGAGGTTCTGAGTGCTGAATCCAGCAGTAGGCATCTAAGTACGTCGATTTAAGTAATAAAAAAGCCACCTAAATTTTTTAAGATTTTTGAAAAAAACGTAAGGTTAACCCCTTTGGTGTTTTTTGACCCCAAAAAATGAAAAGTGGAATTCGGCAGCTTCTTTCACTGTTTCTTATGTATTTTGATCAGAAAATTCGAATGGCGCAGTCAGATTTCTCGTAAGTATGATATTTCTTATTTTATTTGGCTTTAAACGTAACACATTCGGGGTCAATTTGCCATCCATTTGTTTCGCGATTTTACACAGTTTTGTTTGATTCCGCGAGGTTCTGAGTGCTGAATCCAGCAGTAGGCATCTAAGTACGTCGATTTAAGTAATAAAAAGACCACCTGAATTTTTTAAGATTTTTGAAAAAAACGTAAGGTTAACCCCTTTGGTGTTTTTTGACCCCAAAAAATGAAAAGTGGAATTCGGCAGCTTCTTTCACTGTTTCTTATGTATTTTGATCAGAAAATTCGAATGGCGCAGTCAGATTTCTCGTAAGTATGATATTTCTTATTTTATTTGGCTTTAAACGTAACACATTCGGGGTCAATTTGCCATCCATTTGTTTCGCGATTTTACACAGTTTTGTTTGATTCCGCGAGGTTCTGAGTGCTGAATCCAGCAGTAGGCATCTAAGTACGTCGATTTAAGTAATAAAAAGACCACCTGAATTTTTTAAGATTTTTGAAAAAAACGTAAGGTTAACCCCTTTGGTGTATTTTGACCCCAAAAAATGAAAAGTGGAATTCGGCAGCTTCTTTCACTGTTTCTTATGTATTTTGATCAGAAAATTCGAATGGCGCAGTCAGATTTCTCGTAAGTATGATATTTCTTATTTTATTTGGCTTTAAACGTAACACATTCGGGGTCAATTTGCCCTCCATTTGTTTCGCGATTTTATACAGTTTTGATTGATTCCGCGAGGTTCTGAGGGCTGAATCCAGCAGTAGGCATCTAAGTACGTCGATTTAAGTAATAAAAAGACCACCTGAATTTTTTAAGATTTTTGAAAAAAACGTAAGGTTAACCCCTTTGGTGTTTTTTGACCCCAAAAAATGAAAAGTGGAATTCGGCAGCTTCTTTCACTGTTTCTTATGTATTTTGATCAGAAAATTCGAATGGCGCAGTCAGATTTCTCGTAAGTATGATATTTCTTATTTTATTTGGCTTTAAACGTAACACATTCGGGGTCAATTTGCCCTCCATTTGTTTCGCGATTTTATACAGTTTTGATTGATTCCGCGAGGTTCTGAGGGCTGAATCCAGCAGTAGGCAACTAAGTACGTCGATTTAAGTAATAAAAAAGCCACCTAAATTTTTTAAGATTTTTGAAAAAAACGTAAGGTTAACCCCTTTGGTGTTTTTTGACCCCAAAAAATGAAAAGTGGAATTCGGCAGCTTCTTTCACTGTTTCTTATGTATTTTGATCAGAAAATTCGAATGGCGCAGTCAGATTTCTCGTAAGTATGATATTTCTTATTTTATTTGGCTTTAAACGTAACACATTCGGGGTCAATTTGCCCTCCATTTGTTTCGCGATTTTATACAGTTTTGATTGATTCCGCGAGGTTCTGAGGGCTGAATCCAGCAGTAGGCATCTAAGTACGTCGATTTAAGTAATAAAAAAGCCACCTAAATTTTTTAAGATTTTTGAAAAAAACGTAAGGTTAACCCCTTTGGTGTTTTTTGACCCCAAAAAATGAAAAGTGGAATTCGGCAGCTTCTTTCACTGTTTCTTATGTATTTTGATCAGAAAATTCGAATGGCGCAGTCAGATTTCTCGTAAGTATGATATTTCTTATTTTATTTGGCTTTAAACGTAACACATTCGGGGTCAATTTGCCATCCATTTGTTTCGCGATTTTACACAGTTTTGTTTGATTCCGCGAGGTTCTGAGTGCTGAATCCAGCAGTAGGCATCTAAGTACGTCGATTTAAGTAATAAAAAAGCCACCTAAATTTTTTAAGATTTTTGAAAAAAACGTAAGGTTAACCCCTTTGGTGTTTTTTGACCCCAAAAAATGAAAAGTGGAATTCGGCAGCTTCTTTCACTGTTTCTTATGTATTTTGATCAGAAAATTCGAATGGCGCAGTCAGATTTCTCGTAAGTATGATATTTCTTATTTTATTTGGCTTTAAACGTAACACATTCGGGGTCAATTTGCCATCCATTTGTTTCGCGATTTTACACAGTTTTGTTTGATTCCGCGAGGTTCTGAGTGCTGAATCCAGCAGTAGGCATCTAAGTACGTCGATTTAAGTAATAAAAAGACCACCTGAATTTTTTAAGATTTTTGAAAAAAACGTAAGGTTAACCCCTTTGGTGTTTTTTGACCCCAAAAAATGAAAAGTGGAATTCGGCAGCTTCTTTCACTGTTTCTTATGTATTTTGATCAGAAAATTCGAATGGCGCAGTCAGATTTCTCGTAAGTATGATATTTCTTATTTTATTTGGCTTTAAACGTAACACATTCGGGGTCAATTTGCCATCCATTTGTTTCGCGATTTTACACAGTTTTGTTTGATTCCGCGAGGTTCTGAGTGCTGAATCCAGCAGTAGGCATCTAAGTACGTCGATTTAAGTAATAAAAAGACCACCTGAATTTTTTAAGATTTTTGAAAAAAACGTAAGGTTAACCCCTTTGGTGTTTTTTGACCCCAAAAAATGAAAAGTGGAATTCGGCAGCTTCTTTCACTGTTTCTTATGTATTTTGATCAGAAAATTCGAATGGCGCAGTCAGATTTCTCGTAAGTATGATATTTCTTATTTTATTTGGCTTTAAACGTAACACATTCGGGGTCAATTTGCCCTCCATTTGTTTCGCGATTTTATACAGTTTTGATTGATTCCGCGAGGTTCTGAGGGCTGAATCCAGCAGTAGGCATCTAAGTACGTCGATTTAAGTAATAAAAAGACCACCTGAATTTTTTAAGATTTTTGAAAAAAACGTAAGGTTAACCCCTTTGGTGTTTTTTGACCCCAAAAAATGAAAAGTGGAATTCGGCAGCTTCTTTCACTGTTTCTTATGTATTTTGATCAGAAAATTCGAATGGCGCAGTCAGATTTCTCGTAAGTATGATATTTCTTATTTTATTTGGCTTTAAACGTAACACATTCGGGGTCAATTTGCCATCCATTTGTTTCGCGATTTTACACAGTTTTGTTTGATTCCGCGAGGTTCTGAGTGCTGAATCCAGCAGTAGGCATCTAAGTACGTCGATTTAAGTAATAAAAAGACCACCTGAATTTTTTAAGATTTTTGAAAAAAACGTAAGGTTAACCCCTTTGGTGTTTTTTGACCCCAAAAAATGAAAAGTGGAATTCGGCAGCTTCTTTCACTGTTTCTTATGTATTTTGATCAGAAAATTCGAATGGCGCAGTCAGATTTCTCGTAAGTATGATATTTCTTATTTTATTTGGCTTTAAACGTAACACATTCGGGGTCAATTTGCCATCCATTTGTTTCGCTATTTTACACAGTTTTGTTTGATTCCGCGAGGTTCTGAGTGCTGAATCCAGCAGTAGGCATCTAAGTACGTCGATTTAAGTAATAAAAAGGCCACCTAAATTTTTTAAGATTTTTGAAAAAAACGTAAGGTTAACCCCTTTGGTGTTTTTTGACCCCAAAAAATGAAAAGTGGAATTCGGCAGCTTCTTTCACTGTTTCTTATGTATTTTGATCAGAAAATTCGAATGGCGCAGTCAGATTTCTCGTAAGTATGATATTTCTTATTTTATTTGGCTTTAAACGTAACACATTCGGGGTCAATTTGCCCTCCATTTGTTTCGCGATTTTATACAGTTTTGATTGATTCCGCGAGGTTCTGAGGGCTGAATCCAGCAGTAGGCATCTAAGTACGTCGATTTAAGTAATAAAAAGGCCACCTAAATTTTTTAAGATTTTTGAAAAAAACGTAAGGTTAACCCCTTTGGTGTTTTTTGACCCCAAAAAATGAAAAGTGGAATTCGGCAGCTTCTTTCACTGTTTCTTATGTATTTTGATCAGAAAATTCGAATGGCGCAGTCAGATTTCTCGTAAGTATGATATTTCTTATTTTATTTGGCTTTAAACGTAACACATTCGGGGTCAATTTGCCCTCCATTTGTTTCGCGATTTTATACAGTTTTGATTGATTCCGCGAGGTTCTGAGGGCTGAATCCAGCAGTAGGCATCTAAGTACGTCGATTTAAGTAATAAAAAGACCACCTAAATTTTTTAAGATTTTTGAAAAAAACGTAAGGTTAACCCCTTTGGTGTTTTTTGACCCCAAAAAATGAAAAGTGGAATTCGGCAGCTTCTTTCACTGTTTCTTATGTATTTTGATCAGAAAATTCGAATGGCGCAGTCAGATTTCTCGTAAGTATGATATTTTTTATTTTATTTGGCTTTAAACGTAACACATTCGGGGTCAATTTGCCATCCATTTGTTTCGCGATTTTACACAGTTTTGTTTGATTCCGCGAGGTTCTGAGTGCTGAATCCAGCAGTAGGCATCTAAGTACGTCGATTTAAGTAATAAAAAAGCCACCTAAATTTTTTAAGATTTTTGAAAAAAACGTAAGGTTAACCCCTTTGGTGTTTTTTGACCCCAAAAAATGAAAAGTGGAATTCGGCAGCTTCTTTCACTGTTTCTTATGTATTTTGATCAGAAAATTCGAATGGCGCAGTCAGATTTCTCGTAAGTATGATATTTCTTATTTTATTTGGCTTTAAACGTAACACATTCGGGGTCAATTTGCCATCCATTTGTTTCGCGATTTTACACAGTTTTGTTTGATTCCGCGAGGTTCTGAGTGCTGAATCCAGCAGTAGGCATCTAAGTACGTCGATTTAAGTAATAAAAAGGCCACCTAAATTTTTTAAGATTTTTGAAAAAAACGTAAGGTTAACCCCTTTGGTGTTTTTTGACCCCAAAAAATGAAAAGTGGAATTCGGCAGCTTCTTTCACTGTTTCTTATGTATTTTGATCAGAAAATTCGAATGGCGCAGTCAGATTTCTCGTAAGTATGATATTTCTTATTTTATTTGGCTTTAAACGTAACACATTCGGGGTCAATTTGCCATCCATTTGTTTCGCGATTTTACACAGTTTTGTTTGATTCCGCGAGGTTCTGAGTGCTGAATCCAGCAGTAGGCATCTAAGTACGTCGATTTAAGTAATAAAAAGACCACCTGAATTTTTTAAGATTTTTGAAAAAAACGTAAGGTTAACCCCTTTGGTGTTTTTTGACCCCAAAAAATGAAAAGTGGAATTCGGCAGCTTCTTTCACTGTTTCTTATGTATTTTGATCAGAAAATTCGAATGGCGCAGTCAGATTTCTCGTAAGTATGATATTTCTTATTTTATTTGGCTTTAAACGTAACACATTCGGGGTCAATTTGCCCTCCATTTGTTTCGCGATTTTATACAGTTTTGATTGATTCCGCGAGGTTCTGAGGGCTGAATCCAGCAGTAGGCATCTAAGTACGTCGATTTAAGTAATAAAAAGACCACCTGAATTTTTTAAGATTTTTGAAAAAAACGTAAGGTTAACCCCTTTGGTGTTTTTTGACCCCAAAAAATGAAAAGTGGAATTCGGCAGCTTCTTTCACTGTTTCTTATGTATTTTGATCAGAAAATTCGAATGGCGCAGTCAGATTTCTCGTAAGTATGGTATTTCTTATTTTATTTGGCTTTAAACGTAACACATTCGGGGTCAATTTGCCATCCATTTGTTTCGCGATTTTACACAGTTTTGTTTGATTCCGCGAGGTTCTGAGGGCTGAATCCAGCAGTAGGCATCTAAGTACGTCGATTTAAGTAATAAAAAAGCCACCTAAATTTTTTAAGATTTTTGAAAAAAACGTAAGGTTAACCCCTTTGGTGTTTTTTGACCCCAAAAAATGAAAAGTGGAATTCGGCAGCTTCTTTCACTGTTTCTTATGTATTTTGATCAGAAAATTCGAATGGCGCAGTCAGATTTCTCGTAAGTATGATATTTCTTATTTTATTTGGCTTTAAACGTAACACATTCGGGGTCAATTTGCCATCCATTTGTTTCGCGATTTTACACAGTTTTGTTTGATTCCGCGAGGTTCTGAGTGCTGAATCCAGCAGTAGGCATCTAAGTACGTCGATTTAAGTAATAAAAAGACCACCTGAATTTTTTAAGATTTTTGAAAAAAACGTAAGGTTAACCCCTTTGGTGTTTTTTGACCCCAAAAAATGAAAAGTGGAATTCGGCAGCTTCTTTCACTGTTTCTTATGTATTTTGATCAGAAAATTCGAATGGCGCAGTCAGATTTCTCGTAAGTATGATATTTCTTATTTTATTTGGCTTTAAACGTAACACATTCGGGGTCAATTTGCCCTCCATTTGTTTCGCGATTTTATACAGTTTTGATTGATTCCGCGAGGTTCTGAGGGCTGAATCCAGCAGTAGGCATCTAAGTACGTCGATTTAAGTAATAAAAAGACCACCTGAATTTTTTAAGATTTTTGAAAAAAACGTAAGGTTAACCCCTTTGGTGTTTTTTGACCCCAAAAAATGAAAAGTGGAATTCGGCAGCTTCTTTCACTGTTTCTTATGTATTTTGATCAGAAAATTCGAATGGCGCAGTCAGATTTCTCGTAAGTATGATATTTTTTATTTTATTTGGCTTTAAACGTAACACATTCGGGGTCAATTTGCCATCCATTTGTTTCGCGATTTTACACAGTTTTGTTTGATTCCGCGAGGTTCTGAGTGCTGAATCCAGCAGTAGGCATCTAAGTACGTCGATTTAAGTAATAAAAAAGCCACCTAAATTTTTTAAGATTTTTGAAAAAAACGTAAGGTTAACCCCTTTGGTGTTTTTTGACCCCAAAAAATGAAAAGTGGAATTCGGCAGCTTCTTTCACTGTTTCTTATGTATTTTGATCAGAAAATTCGAATGGCGCAGTCAGATTTCTCGTAAGTATGATATTTCTTATTTTATTTGGCTTTAAACGTAACACATTCGGGGTCAATTTGCCATCCATTTGTTTCGCGATTTTACACAGTTTTGTTTGATTCCGCGAGGTTCTGAGTGCTGAATCCAGCAGTAGGCATCTAAGTACGTCGATTTAAGTAATAAAAAGGCCACCTAAATTTTTTAAGATTTTTGAAAAAAACGTAAGGTTAACCCCTTTGGTGTTTTTTGACCCCAAAAAATGAAAAGTGGAATTCGGCAGCTTCTTTCACTGTTTCTTATGTATTTTGATCAGAAAATTCGAATGGCGCAGTCAGATTTCTCGTAAGTATGATATTTCTTATTTTATTTGGCTTTAAACGTAACACATTCGGGGTCAATTTGCCATCCATTTGTTTCGCGATTTTACACTGTTTTGATTGATTCCGCGAGGTTCTGAGGGCTGAATCCAGCAGTAGGCATCTAAGTACGTCGATTTAAGTAATAAAAAGGCCACCTAAATTTTTTAAGATTTTTGAAAAAAACGTAAGGTTAACCCCTTTGGTGTTTTTTGACCCCAAAAAATGAAAAGTGGAATTCGGCAGCTTCTTTCACTGTTTCTTATGTATTTTGATCAGAAAATTCGAATGGCGCAGTCAGATTTCTCGTAAGTATGATATTTTTTATTTTATTTGGCTTTAAACGTAACACATTCGGGGTCAATTTGCCATCCATTTGTTTCGCGATTTTACACTGTTTTGATTGATTCCGCGAGGTTCTGAGGGCTGAATCCAGCAGTAGGCATCTAAGTACGTCGATTTAAGTAATAAAAAGGCCACCTAAATTTTTTAAGATTTTTGAAAAAAACGTAAGGTTAACCCCTTTGGTGTTTTTTGACCCCAAAAAATGAAAAGTGGAATTCGGCAGCTTCTTTCACTGTTTCTTATGTATTTTGATCAGAAAATTCGAATGGCGCAGTCAGATTTCTCGTAAGTATGATATTTTTTATTTTATTTGGCTTTAAACGTAACACATTCGGGGTCAATTTGCCATCCATTTGTTTCGCGATTTTACACTGTTTTGATTGATTCCGCGAGGTTCTGAGGGCTGAATCCAGCAGTAGGCATCTAAGTACGTCGATTTAAGTAATAAAAAGGCCACCTAAATTTTTTAAGATTTTTGAAAAAAACGTAAGGTTAACCCCTTTGGTGTTTTTTGACCCCAAAAAATGAAAAGTGGAATTCGGCAGCTTCTTTCACTGTTTCTTATGTATTTTGATCAGAAAATTCGAATGGCGCAGTCAGATTTCTCGTAAGTATGATATTTCTTATTTTATTTGGCTTTAAACGTAACACATTCGGGGTCAATTTGCCCTCCATTTGTTTCGCGATTTTATACAGTTTTGATTGATTCCGCGAGGTTCTGAGGGCTGAATCCAGCAGTAGGCATCTAAGTACGTCGATTTAAGTAATAAAAAGACCACCTGAATTTTTTAAGATTTTTGAAAAAAACGTAAGGTTAACCCCTTTGGTGTTTTTTGACCCCAAAAAATGAAAAGTGGAATTCGGCAGCTTCTTTCACTGTTTCTTATGTATTTTGATCAGAAAATTCGAATGGCGCAGTCAGATTTCTCGTAAGTATGATATTTTTTATTTTATTTGGCTTTAAACGTAACACATTCGGGGTCAATTTGCCATCCATTTGTTTCGCGATTTTACACTGTTTTGATTGATTCCGCGAGGTTCTGAGGGCTGAATCCAGCAGTAGGCATCTAAGTACGTCGATTTAAGTAATAAAAAGGCCACCTAAATTTTTTAAGATTTTTGAAAAAAACGTAAGGTTAACCCCTTTGGTGTTTTTTGACCCCAAAAAATGAAAAGTGGAATTCGGCAGCTTCTTTCACTGTTTCTTATGTATTTTGATCAGAAAATTCGAATGGCGCAGTCAGATTTCTCGTAAGTATGATATTTTTTATTTTATTTGGCTTTAAACGTAACACATTCGGGGTCAATTTGCCATCCATTTGTTTCGCGATTTTACACTGTTTTGATTGATTCCGCGAGGTTCTGAGGGCTGAATCCAGCAGTAGGCATCTAAGTACGTCGATTTAAGTAATAAAAAGGCCACCTAAATTTTTTAAGATTTTTGAAAAAAACGTAAGGTTAACCCCTTTGGTGTTTTTTGACCCCAAAAAATGAAAAGTGGAATTCGGCAGCTTCTTTCACTGTTTCTTATGTATTTTGATCAGAAAATTCGAATGGCGCAGTCAGATTTCTCGTAAGTATGATATTTTTTATTTTATTTGGCTTTAAACGTAACACATTCGGGGTCAATTTGCCATCCATTTGTTTCGCGATTTTACACTGTTTTGATTGATTCCGCGAGGTTCTGAGGGCTGAATCCAGCAGTAGGCATCTAAGTACGTCGATTTAAGTAATAAAAAGGCCACCTAAATTTTTTAAGATTTTTGAAAAAAACGTAAGGTTAACCCCTTTGGTGTTTTTTGACCCCAAAAAATGAAAAGTGGAATTCGGCAGCTTCTTTCACTGTTTCTTATGTATTTTGATCAGAAAATTCGAATGGCGCAGTCAGATTTCTCGTAAGTATGATATTTCTTATTTTATTTGGCTTTAAACGTAACACATTCGGGGTCAATTTGCCCTCCATTTGTTTCGCGATTTTATACAGTTTTGATTGATTCCGCGAGGTTCTGAGGGCTGAATCCAGCAGTAGGCATCTAAGTACGTCGATTTAAGTAATAAAAAGACCACCTAAATTTTTTAAGATTTTTGAAAAAAACGTAAGGTTAACCCCTTTGGTGTTTTTTGACCCCAAAAAATGAAAAGTGGAATTCGGCAGCTTCTTTCACTGTTTCTTATGTATTTTGATCAGAAAATTCGAATGGCGCAGTCAGATTTCTCGTAAGTATGATATTTTTTATTTTATTTGGCTTTAAACGTAACACATTCGGGGTCAATTTGCCATCCATTTGTTTCGCGATTTTACACTGTTTTGATTGATTCCGCGAGGTTCTGAGGGCTGAATCCAGCAGTAGGCATCTAAGTACGTCGATTTAAGTAATAAAAAGGCCACCTAAATTTTTTAAGATTTTTGAAAAAAACGTAAGGTTAACCCCTTTGGTGTTTTTTGACCCCAAAAAATGAAAAGTGGAATTCGGCAGCTTCTTTCACTGTTTCTTATGTATTTTGATCAGAAAATTCGAATGGCGCAGTCAGATTTCTCGTAAGTATGATATTTTTTATTTTATTTGGCTTTAAACGTAACACATTCGGGGTCAATTTGCCATCCATTTGTTTCGCGATTTTACACTGTTTTGATTGATTCCGCGAGGTTCTGAGGGCTGAATCCAGCAGTAGGCATCTAAGTACGTCGATTTAAGTAATAAAAAGGCCACCTAAATTTTTTAAGATTTTTGAAAAAAACGTAAGGTTAACCCCTTTGGTGTTTTTTGACCCCAAAAAATGAAAAGTGGAATTCGGCAGCTTCTTTCACTGTTTCTTATGTATTTTGATCAGAAAATTCGAATGGCGCAGTCAGATTTCTCGTAAGTATGATATTTTTTATTTTATTTGGCTTTAAACGTAACACATTCGGGGTCAATTTGCCATCCATTTGTTTCGCGATTTTACACTGTTTTGATTGATTCCGCGAGGTTCTGAGGGCTGAATCCAGCAGTAGGCATCTAAGTACGTCGATTTAAGTAATAAAAAGGCCACCTAAATTTTTTAAGATTTTTGAAAAAAACGTAAGGTTAACCCCTTTGGTGTTTTTTGACCCCAAAAAATGAAAAGTGGAATTCGGCAGCTTCTTTCACTGTTTCTTATGTATTTTGATCAGAAAATTCGAATGGCGCAGTCAGATTTCTCGTAAGTATGATATTTCTTATTTTATTTGGCTTTAAACGTAACACATTCGGGGTCAATTTGCCCTCCATTAGTTTCGCGATTTTATACAGTTTTGATTGATTCCGCGAGGTTCTGAGGGCTGAATCCAGCAGTAGGCATCTAAGTACGTCGATTTAAGTAATAAAAAGACCACCTAAATTTTTTAAGATTTTTGAAAAAAACGTAAGGTTAACCCCTTTGGTGTTTTTTGACCCCAAAAAATGAAAAGTGGAATTCGGCAGCTTCTTTCACTGTTTCTTATGTATTTTGATCAGAAAATTCGAATGGCGCAGTCAGATTTCTCGTAAGTATGATATTTTTTATTTTATTTGGCTTTAAACGTAACACATTCGGGGTCAATTTGCCATCCATTTGTTTCGCGATTTTACACAGTTTTGTTTGATTCCGCGAGGTTCTGAGTGCTGAATCCAGCAGTAGGCATCTAAGTACGTCGATTTAAGTAATAAAAAAGCCACCTAAATTTTTTAAGATTTTTGAAAAAAACGTAAGGTTAACCCCTTTGGTGTTTTTTGACCCCAAAAAATGAAAAGTGGAATTCGGCAGCTTCTTTCACTGTTTCTTATGTATTTTGATCAGAAAATTCGAATGGCGCAGTCAGATTTCTCGTAAGTATGATATTTCTTATTTTATTTGGCTTTAAACGTAACACATTCGGGGTCAATTTGCCATCCATTTGTTTCGCGATTTTACACAGTTTTGTTTGATTCCGCGAGGTTCTGAGTGCTGAATCCAGCAGTAGGCATCTAAGTACGTCGATTTAAGTAATAAAAAGGCCACCTAAATTTTTTAAGATTTTTGAAAAAAACGTAAGGTTAACCCCTTTGGTGTTTTTTGACCCCAAAAAATGAAAAGTGGAATTCGGCAGCTTCTTTCACTGTTTCTTATGTATTTTGATCAGAAAATTCGAATGGCGCAGTCAGATTTCTCGTAAGTATGATATTTCTTATTTTATTTGGCTTTAAACGTAACACATTCGGGGTCAATTTGCCATCCATTTGTTTCGCGATTTTACACAGTTTTGTTTGATTCCGCGAGGTTCTGAGTGCTGAATCCAGCAGTAGGCATCTAAGTACGTCGATTTAAGTAATAAAAAGACCACCTGAATTTTTTAAGATTTTTGAAAAAAACGTAAGGTTAACCCCTTTGGTGTTTTTTGACCCCAAAAAATGAAAAGTGGAATTCGGCAGCTTCTTTCACTGTTTCTTATGTATTTTGATCAGAAAATTCGAATGGCGCAGTCAGATTTCTCGTAAGTATGATATTTCTTATTTTATTTGGCTTTAAACGTAACACATTCGGGGTCAATTTGCCCTCCATTTGTTTCGCGATTTTATACAGTTTTGATTGATTCCGCGAGGTTCTGAGGGCTGAATCCAGCAGTAGGCATCTAAGTACGTCGATTTAAGTAATAAAAAGACCACCTGAATTTTTTAAGATTTTTGAAAAAAACGTAAGGTTAACCCCTTTGGTGTTTTTTGACCCCAAAAAATGAAAAGTGGAATTCGGCAGCTTCTTTCACTGTTTCTTATGTATTTTGATCAGAAAATTCGAATGGCGCAGTCAGATTTCTCGTAAGTATGGTATTTCTTATTTTATTTGGCTTTAAACGTAACACATTCGGGGTCAATTTGCCATCCATTTGTTTCGCGATTTTACACAGTTTTGTTTGATTCCGCGAGGTTCTGAGTGCTGAATCCAGCAGTAGGCATCTAAGTACGTCGATTTAAGTAATAAAAAGACCACCTGAATTTTTTAAGATTTTTGAAAAAAACGTAAGGTTAACCCCTTTGGTGTTTTTTGACCCCAAAAAATGAAAAGTGGAATTCGGCAGCTTCTTTCACTGTTTCTTATGTATTTTGATCAGAAAATTCGAATGGCGCAGTCAGATTTCTCGTAAGTATGGTATTTCTTATTTTATTTGGCTTTAAACGTAACACATTCGGGGTCAATTTGCCATCCATTTGTTTCGCGATTTTACACAGTTTTGTTTGATTCCGCGAGGTTCTGAGTGCTGAATCCAGCAGTAGGCATCTAAGTACGTCGATTTAAGTAATAAAAAGGCCACCTAAATTTTTTAAGATTTTTGAAAAAAACGTAAGGTTAACCCCTTTGGTGTTTTTTGACCCCAAAAAATGAAAAGTGGAATTCGGCAGCTTCTTTCACTGTTTCTTATGTATTTTGATCAGAAAATTCGAATGGCGCAGTCAGATTTCTCGTAAGTATGATATTTCTTATTTTATTTGGCTTTAAACGTAACACATTCGGGGTCAATTTGCCATCCATTTGTTTCGCGATTTTACACAGTTTTGTTTGATTCCGCGAGGTTCTGAGTGCTGAATCCAGCAGTAGGCATCTAAGTACGTCGATTTAAGTAATAAAAAGACCACCTGAATTTTTTAAGATTTTTGAAAAAAACGTAAGGTTAACCCCTTTGGTGTTTTTTGACCCCAAAAAATGAAAAGTGGAATTCGGCAGCTTCTTTCACTGTTTCTTATGTATTTTGATCAGAAAATTCGAATGGCGCAGTCAGATTTCTCGTAAGTATGATATTTCTTATTTTATTTGGCTTTAAACGTAACACATTCGGGGTCAATTTGCCCTCCATTTGTTTCGCGATTTTATACAGTTTTGATTGATTCCGCGAGGTTCTGAGGGCTGAATCCAGCAGTAGGCATCTAAGTACGTCGATTTAAGTAATAAAAAGACCACCTGAATTTTTTAAGATTTTTGAAAAAAACGTAAGGTTAACCCCTTTGGTGTTTTTTGACCCCAAAAAATGAAAAGTGGAATTCGGCAGCTTCTTTCACTGTTTCTTATGTATTTTGATCAGAAAATTCGAATGGCGCAGTCAGATTTCTCGTAAGTATGATATTTTTTATTTTATTTGGCTTTAAACGTAACACATTCGGGGTCAATTTGCCATCCATTTGTTTCGCGATTTTACACAGTTTTGTTTGATTCCGCGAGGTTCTGAGTGCTGAATCCAGCAGTAGGCATCTAAGTACGTCGATTTAAGTAATAAAAAAGCCACCTAAATTTTTTAAGATTTTTGAAAAAAACGTAAGGTTAACCCCTTTGGTGTTTTTTGACCCCAAAAAATGAAAAGTGGAATTCGGCAGCTTCTTTCACTGTTTCTTATGTATTTTGATCAGAAAATTCGAATGGCGCAGTCAGATTTCTCGTAAGTATGATATTTCTTATTTTATTTGGCTTTAAACGTAACACATTCGGGGTCAATTTGCCCTCCATTAGTTTCGCGATTTTATACAGTTTTGATTGATTCCGCGAGGTTCTGAGGGCTGAATCCAGCAGTAGGCATCTAAGTACGTCGATTTAAGTAATAAAAAGACCACCTAAATTTTTTAAGATTTTTGAAAAAAACGTAAGGTTAACCCCTTTGGTGTTTTTTGACCCCAAAAAATGAAAAGTGGAATTCGGCAGCTTCTTTCACTGTTTCTTATGTATTTTGATCAGAAAATTCGAATGGCGCAGTCAGATTTCTCGTAAGTATGATATTTTTTATTTTATTTGGCTTTAAACGTAACACATTCGGGGTCAATTTGCCATCCATTTGTTTCGCGATTTTACACAGTTTTGTTTGATTCCGCGAGGTTCTGAGTGCTGAATCCAGCAGTAGGCATCTAAGTACGTCGATTTAAGTAATAAAAAAGCCACCTAAATTTTTTAAGATTTTTGAAAAAAACGTAAGGTTAACCCCTTTGGTGTTTTTTGACCCCAAAAAATGAAAAGTGGAATTCGGCAGCTTCTTTCACTGTTTCTTATGTATTTTGATCAGAAAATTCGAATGGCGCAGTCAGATTTCTCGTAAGTATGATATTTCTTATTTTATTTGGCTTTAAACGTAACACATTCGGGGTCAATTTGCCATCCATTTGTTTCGCGATTTTACACAGTTTTGTTTGATTCCGCGAGGTTCTGAGTGCTGAATCCAGCAGTAGGCATCTAAGTACGTCGATTTAAGTAATAAAAAGGCCACCTAAATTTTTTAAGATTTTTGAAAAAAACGTAAGGTTAACCCCTTTGGTGTTTTTTGACCCCAAAAAATGAAAAGTGGAATTCGGCAGCTTCTTTCACTGTTTCTTATGTATTTTGATCAGAAAATTCGAATGGCGCAGTCAGATTTCTCGTAAGTATGATATTTCTTATTTTATTTGGCTTTAAACGTAACACATTCGGGGTCAATTTGCCATCCATTTGTTTCGCGATTTTACACAGTTTTGTTTGATTCCGCGAGGTTCTGAGTGCTGAATCCAGCAGTAGGCATCTAAGTACGTCGATTTAAGTAATAAAAAGACCACCTGAATTTTTTAAGATTTTTGAAAAAAACGTAAGGTTAACCCCTTTGGTGTTTTTTGACCCCAAAAAATGAAAAGTGGAATTCGGCAGCTTCTTTCACTGTTTCTTATGTATTTTGATCAGAAAATTCGAATGGCGCAGTCAGATTTCTCGTAAGTATGATATTTCTTATTTTATTTGGCTTTAAACGTAACACATTCGGGGTCAATTTGCCCTCCATTTGTTTCGCGATTTTATACAGTTTTGATTGATTCCGCGAGGTTCTGAGGGCTGAATCCAGCAGTAGGCATCTAAGTACGTCGATTTAAGTAATAAAAAGACCACCTGAATTTTTTAAGATTTTTGAAAAAAACGTAAGGTTAACCCCTTTGGTGTTTTTTGACCCCAAAAAATGAAAAGTGGAATTCGGCAGCTTCTTTCACTGTTTCTTATGTATTTTGATCAGAAAATTCGAATGGCGCAGTCAGATTTCTCGTAAGTATGGTATTTCTTATTTTATTTGGCTTTAAACGTAACACATTCGGGGTCAATTTGCCATCCATTTGTTTCGCGATTTTACACAGTTTTGTTTGATTCCGCGAGGTTCTGAGTGCTGAATCCAGCAGTAGGCATCTAAGTACGTCGATTTAAGTAATAAAAAGACCACCTGAATTTTTTAAGATTTTTGAAAAAAACGTAAGGTTAACCCCTTTGGTGTTTTTTGACCCCAAAAAATGAAAAGTGGAATTCGGCAGCTTCTTTCACTGTTTCTTATGTATTTTGATCAGAAAATTCGAATGGCGCAGTCAGATTTCTCGTAAGTATGGTATTTCTTATTTTATTTGGCTTTAAACGTAACACATTCGGGGTCAATTTGCCATCCATTTGTTTCGCGATTTTACACAGTTTTGTTTGATTCCGCGAGGTTCTGAGTGCTGAATCCAGCAGTAGGCATCTAAGTACGTCGATTTAAGTAATAAAAAGGCCACCTAAATTTTTTAAGATTTTTGAAAAAAACGTAAGGTTAACCCCTTTGGTGTTTTTTGACCCCAAAAAATGAAAAGTGGAATTCGGCAGCTTCTTTCACTGTTTCTTATGTATTTTGATCAGAAAATTCGAATGGCGCAGTCAGATTTCTCGTAAGTATGATATTTCTTATTTTATTTGGCTTTAAACGTAACACATTCGGGGTCAATTTGCCATCCATTTGTTTCGCGATTTTACACAGTTTTGTTTGATTCCGCGAGGTTCTGAGTGCTGAATCCAGCAGTAGGCATCTAAGTACGTCGATTTAAGTAATAAAAAGACCACCTGAATTTTTTAAGATTTTTGAAAAAAACGTAAGGTTAACCCCTTTGGTGTTTTTTGACCCCAAAAAATGAAAAGTGGAATTCGGCAGCTTCTTTCACTGTTTCTTATGTATTTTGATCAGAAAATTCGAATGGCGCAGTCAGATTTCTCGTAAGTATGATATTTCTTATTTTATTTGGCTTTAAACGTAACACATTCGGGGTCAATTTGCCCTCCATTTGTTTCGCGATTTTATACAGTTTTGATTGATTCCGCGAGGTTCTGAGGGCTGAATCCAGCAGTAGGCATCTAAGTACGTCGATTTAAGTAATAAAAAGACCACCTGAATTTTTTAAGATTTTTGAAAAAAACGTAAGGTTAACCCCTTTGGTGTTTTTTGACCCCAAAAAATGAAAAGTGGAATTCGGCAGCTTCTTTCACTGTTTCTTATGTATTTTGATCAGAAAATTCGAATGGCGCAGTCAGATTTCTCGTAAGTATGATATTTTTTATTTTATTTGGCTTTAAACGTAACACATTCGGGGTCAATTTGCCATCCATTTGTTTCGCGATTTTACACAGTTTTGTTTGATTCCGCGAGGTTCTGAGTGCTGAATCCAGCAGTAGGCATCTAAGTACGTCGATTTAAGTAATAAAAAAGCCACCTAAATTTTTTAAGATTTTTGAAAAAAACGTAAGGTTAACCCCTTTGGTGTTTTTTGACCCCAAAAAATGAAAAGTGGAATTCGGCAGCTTCTTTCACTGTTTCTTATGTATTTTGATCAGAAAATTCGAATGGCGCAGTCAGATTTCTCGTAAGTATGATATTTCTTATTTTATTTGGCTTTAAACGTAACACATTCGGGGTCAATTTGCCATCCATTTGTTTCGCGATTTTACACAGTTTTGTTTGATTCCGCGAGGTTCTGAGTGCTGAATCCAGCAGTAGGCATCTAAGTACGTCGATTTAAGTAATAAAAAGGCCACCTAAATTTTTTAAGATTTTTGAAAAAAACGTAAGGTTAACCCCTTTGGTGTTTTTTGACCCCAAAAAATGAAAAGTGGAATTCGGCAGCTTCTTTCACTGTTTCTTATGTATTTTGATCAGAAAATTCGAATGGCGCAGTCAGATTTCTCGTAAGTATGATATTTCTTATTTTATTTGGCTTTAAACGTAACACATTCGGGGTCAATTTGCCATCCATTTGTTTCGCGATTTTACACTGTTTTGATTGATTCCGCGAGGTTCTGAGGGCTGAATCCAGCAGTAGGCATCTAAGTACGTCGATTTAAGTAATAAAAAGGCCACCTAAATTTTTTAAGATTTTTGAAAAAAACGTAAGGTTAACCCCTTTGGTGTTTTTTGACCCCAAAAAATGAAAAGTGGAATTCGGCAGCTTCTTTCACTGTTTCTTATGTATTTTGATCAGAAAATTCGAATGGCGCAGTCAGATTTCTCGTAAGTATGATATTTTTTATTTTATTTGGCTTTAAACGTAACACATTCGGGGTCAATTTGCCATCCATTTGTTTCGCGATTTTACACTGTTTTGATTGATTCCGCGAGGTTCTGAGGGCTGAATCCAGCAGTAGGCATCTAAGTACGTCGATTTAAGTAATAAAAAGGCCACCTAAATTTTTTAAGATTTTTGAAAAAAACGTAAGGTTAACCCCTTTGGTGTTTTTTGACCCCAAAAAATGAAA
Source organism: Cantharis nigra (assembly GCA_958510845.1). Lineage (NCBI taxonomy): Eukaryota > Metazoa > Arthropoda > Insecta > Coleoptera > Cantharidae > Cantharis > Cantharis nigra. The sequence continues at coordinate 4,447,262 of OY294034.1, read as the reverse complement.
AGTGGAATTCGGCAGCTTCTTTCACTGTTTCTTATGTATTTTGATCAGAAAATTCGAATGGCGCAGTCAGATTTCTCGTAAGTATGATATTTCTTATTTTATTTGGCTTTAAACGTAACACATTCGGGGTCAATTTGCCCTCCATTTGTTTCGCGATTTTATACAGTTTTGATTGATTCCGCGAGGTTCTGAGGGCTGAATCCAGCAGTAGGCATCTAAGTACGTCGATTTAAGTAATAAAAAGACCACCTAAATTTTTTAAGATTTTTGAAAAAAACGTAAGGTTAACCCCTTTGGTGTTTTTTGACCCCAAAAAATGAAAAGTGGAATTCGGCAGCTTCTTTCACTGTTTCTTATGTATTTTGATCAGAAAATTCGAATGGCGCAGTCAGATTTCTCGTAAGTATGATATTTTTTATTTTATTTGGCTTTAAACGTAACACATTCGGGGTCAATTTGCCATCCATTTGTTTCGCGATTTTACACTGTTTTGATTGATTCCGCGAGGTTCTGAGGGCTGAATCCAGCAGTAGGCATCTAAGTACGTCGATTTAAGTAATAAAAAGGCCACCTAAATTTTTTAAGATTTTTGAAAAAAACGTAAGGTTAACCCCTTTGGTGTTTTTTGACCCCAAAAAATGAAAAGTGGAATTCGGCAGCTTCTTTCACTGTTTCTTATGTATTTTGATCAGAAAATTCGAATGGCGCAGTCAGATTTCTCGTAAGTATGATATTTTTTATTTTATTTGGCTTTAAACGTAACACATTCGGGGTCAATTTGCCATCCATTTGTTTCGCGATTTTACACTGTTTTGATTGATTCCGCGAGGTTCTGAGGGCTGAATCCAGCAGTAGGCATCTAAGTACGTCGATTTAAGTAATAAAAAGGCCACCTAAATTTTTTAAGATTTTTGAAAAAAACGTAAGGTTAACCCCTTTGGTGTTTTTTGACCCCAAAAAATGAAAAGTGGAATTCGGCAGCTTCTTTCACTGTTTCTTATGTATTTTGATCAGAAAATTCGAATGGCGCAGTCAGATTTCTCGTAAGTATGATATTTTTTATTTTATTTGGCTTTAAACGTAACACATTCGGGGTCAATTTGCCATCCATTTGTTTCGCGATTTTACACTGTTTTGATTGATTCCGCGAGGTTCTGAGGGCTGAATCCAGCAGTAGGCATCTAAGTACGTCGATTTAAGTAATAAAAAGGCCACCTAAATTTTTTAAGATTTTTGAAAAAAACGTAAGGTTAACCCCTTTGGTGTTTTTTGACCCCAAAAAATGAAAAGTGGAATTCGGCAGCTTCTTTCACTGTTTCTTATGTATTTTGATCAGAAAATTCGAATGGCGCAGTCAGATTTCTCGTAAGTATGATATTTCTTATTTTATTTGGCTTTAAACGTAACACATTCGGGGTCAATTTGCCCTCCATTAGTTTCGCGATTTTATACAGTTTTGATTGATTCCGCGAGGTTCTGAGGGCTGAATCCAGCAGTAGGCATCTAAGTACGTCGATTTAAGTAATAAAAAGACCACCTAAATTTTTTAAGATTTTTGAAAAAAACGTAAGGTTAACCCCTTTGGTGTTTTTTGACCCCAAAAAATGAAAAGTGGAATTCGGCAGCTTCTTTCACTGTTTCTTATGTATTTTGATCAGAAAATTCGAATGGCGCAGTCAGATTTCTCGTAAGTATGATATTTTTTATTTTATTTGGCTTTAAACGTAACACATTCGGGGTCAATTTGCCATCCATTTGTTTCGCGATTTTACACAGTTTTGTTTGATTCCGCGAGGTTCTGAGTGCTGAATCCAGCAGTAGGCATCTAAGTACGTCGATTTAAGTAATAAAAAAGCCACCTAAATTTTTTAAGATTTTTGAAAAAAACGTAAGGTTAACCCCTTTGGTGTTTTTTGACCCCAAAAAATGAAAAGTGGAATTCGGCAGCTTCTTTCACTGTTTCTTATGTATTTTGATCAGAAAATTCGAATGGCGCAGTCAGATTTCTCGTAAGTATGATATTTCTTATTTTATTTGGCTTTAAACGTAACACATTCGGGGTCAATTTGCCATCCATTTGTTTCGCGATTTTACACAGTTTTGTTTGATTCCGCGAGGTTCTGAGTGCTGAATCCAGCAGTAGGCATCTAAGTACGTCGATTTAAGTAATAAAAAGGCCACCTAAATTTTTTAAGATTTTTGAAAAAAACGTAAGGTTAACCCCTTTGGTGTTTTTTGACCCCAAAAAATGAAAAGTGGAATTCGGCAGCTTCTTTCACTGTTTCTTATGTATTTTGATCAGAAAATTCGAATGGCGCAGTCAGATTTCTCGTAAGTATGATATTTCTTATTTTATTTGGCTTTAAACGTAACACATTCGGGGTCAATTTGCCATCCATTTGTTTCGCGATTTTACACAGTTTTGTTTGATTCCGCGAGGTTCTGAGTGCTGAATCCAGCAGTAGGCATCTAAGTACGTCGATTTAAGTAATAAAAAGACCACCTGAATTTTTTAAGATTTTTGAAAAAAACGTAAGGTTAACCCCTTTGGTGTTTTTTGACCCCAAAAAATGAAAAGTGGAATTCGGCAGCTTCTTTCACTGTTTCTTATGTATTTTGATCAGAAAATTCGAATGGCGCAGTCAGATTTCTCGTAAGTATGATATTTCTTATTTTATTTGGCTTTAAACGTAACACATTCGGGGTCAATTTGCCCTCCATTTGTTTCGCGATTTTATACAGTTTTGATTGATTCCGCGAGGTTCTGAGGGCTGAATCCAGCAGTAGGCATCTAAGTACGTCGATTTAAGTAATAAAAAGACCACCTGAATTTTTTAAGATTTTTGAAAAAAACGTAAGGTTAACCCCTTTGGTGTTTTTTGACCCCAAAAAATGAAAAGTGGAATTCGGCAGCTTCTTTCACTGTTTCTTATGTATTTTGATCAGAAAATTCGAATGGCGCAGTCAGATTTCTCGTAAGTATGGTATTTCTTATTTTATTTGGCTTTAAACGTAACACATTCGGGGTCAATTTGCCATCCATTTGTTTCGCGATTTTACACAGTTTTGTTTGATTCCGCGAGGTTCTGAGTGCTGAATCCAGCAGTAGGCATCTAAGTACGTCGATTTAAGTAATAAAAAGACCACCTGAATTTTTTAAGATTTTTGAAAAAAACGTAAGGTTAACCCCTTTGGTGTTTTTTGACCCCAAAAAATGAAAAGTGGAATTCGGCAGCTTCTTTCACTGTTTCTTATGTATTTTGATCAGAAAATTCGAATGGCGCAGTCAGATTTCTCGTAAGTATGGTATTTCTTATTTTATTTGGCTTTAAACGTAACACATTCGGGGTCAATTTGCCATCCATTTGTTTCGCGATTTTACACAGTTTTGTTTGATTCCGCGAGGTTCTGAGTGCTGAATCCAGCAGTAGGCATCTAAGTACGTCGATTTAAGTAATAAAAAGGCCACCTAAATTTTTTAAGATTTTTGAAAAAAACGTAAGGTTAACCCCTTTGGTGTTTTTTGACCCCAAAAAATGAAAAGTGGAATTCGGCAGCTTCTTTCACTGTTTCTTATGTATTTTGATCAGAAAATTCGAATGGCGCAGTCAGATTTCTCGTAAGTATGATATTTCTTATTTTATTTGGCTTTAAACGTAACACATTCGGGGTCAATTTGCCATCCATTTGTTTCGCGATTTTACACAGTTTTGTTTGATTCCGCGAGGTTCTGAGTGCTGAATCCAGCAGTAGGCATCTAAGTACGTCGATTTAAGTAATAAAAAGACCACCTGAATTTTTTAAGATTTTTGAAAAAAACGTAAGGTTAACCCCTTTGGTGTTTTTTGACCCCAAAAAATGAAAAGTGGAATTCGGCAGCTTCTTTCACTGTTTCTTATGTATTTTGATCAGAAAATTCGAATGGCGCAGTCAGATTTCTCGTAAGTATGATATTTCTTATTTTATTTGGCTTTAAACGTAACACATTCGGGGTCAATTTGCCCTCCATTTGTTTCGCGATTTTATACAGTTTTGATTGATTCCGCGAGGTTCTGAGGGCTGAATCCAGCAGTAGGCATCTAAGTACGTCGATTTAAGTAATAAAAAGACCACCTGAATTTTTTAAGATTTTTGAAAAAAACGTAAGGTTAACCCCTTTGGTGTTTTTTGACCCCAAAAAATGAAAAGTGGAATTCGGCAGCTTCTTTCACTGTTTCTTATGTATTTTGATCAGAAAATTCGAATGGCGCAGTCAGATTTCTCGTAAGTATGGTATTTCTTATTTTATTTGGCTTTAAACGTAACACATTCGGGGTCAATTTGCCATCCATTTGTTTCGCGATTTTACACAGTTTTGTTTGATTCCGCGAGGTTCTGAGTGCTGAATCCAGCAGTAGGCATCTAAGTACGTCGATTTAAGTAATAAAAAGACCACCTGAATTTTTTAAGATTTTTGAAAAAAACGTAAGGTTAACCCCTTTGGTGTTTTTTGACCCCAAAAAATGAAAAGTGGAATTCGGCAGCTTCTTTCACTGTTTCTTATGTATTTTGATCAGAAAATTCGAATGGCGCAGTCAGATTTCTCGTAAGTATGGTATTTCTTATTTTATTTGGCTTTAAACGTAACACATTCGGGGTCAATTTGCCATCCATTTGTTTCGCGATTTTACACAGTTTTGTTTGATTCCGCGAGGTTCTGAGTGCTGAATCCAGCAGTAGGCATCTAAGTACGTCGATTTAAGTAATAAAAAGGCCACCTAAATTTTTTAAGATTTTTGAAAAAAACGTAAGGTTAACCCCTTTGGTGTTTTTTGACCCCAAAAAATGAAAAGTGGAATTCGGCAGCTTCTTTCACTGTTTCTTATGTATTTTGATCAGAAAATTCGAATGGCGCAGTCAGATTTCTCGTAAGTATGATATTTCTTATTTTATTTGGCTTTAAACGTAACACATTCGGGGTCAATTTGCCATCCATTTGTTTCGCGATTTTACACAGTTTTGTTTGATTCCGCGAGGTTCTGAGTGCTGAATCCAGCAGTAGGCATCTAAGTACGTCGATTTAAGTAATAAAAAGACCACCTGAATTTTTTAAGATTTTTGAAAAAAACGTAAGGTTAACCCCTTTGGTGTTTTTTGACCCCAAAAAATGAAAAGTGGAATTCGGCAGCTTCTTTCACTGTTTCTTATGTATTTTGATCAGAAAATTCGAATGGCGCAGTCAGATTTCTCGTAAGTATGATATTTCTTATTTTATTTGGCTTTAAACGTAACACATTCGGGGTCAATTTGCCCTCCATTTGTTTCGCGATTTTATACAGTTTTGATTGATTCCGCGAGGTTCTGAGGGCTGAATCCAGCAGTAGGCATCTAAGTACGTCGATTTAAGTAATAAAAAGACCACCTGAATTTTTTAAGATTTTTGAAAAAAACGTAAGGTTAACCCCTTTGGTGTTTTTTGACCCCAAAAAATGAAAAGTGGAATTCGGCAGCTTCTTTCACTGTTTCTTATGTATTTTGATCAGAAAATTCGAATGGCGCAGTCAGATTTCTCGTAAGTATGATATTTTTTATTTTATTTGGCTTTAAACGTAACACATTCGGGGTCAATTTGCCATCCATTTGTTTCGCGATTTTACACAGTTTTGTTTGATTCCGCGAGGTTCTGAGTGCTGAATCCAGCAGTAGGCATCTAAGTACGTCGATTTAAGTAATAAAAAAGCCACCTAAATTTTTTAAGATTTTTGAAAAAAACGTAAGGTTAACCCCTTTGGTGTTTTTTGACCCCAAAAAATGAAAAGTGGAATTCGGCAGCTTCTTTCACTGTTTCTTATGTATTTTGATCAGAAAATTCGAATGGCGCAGTCAGATTTCTCGTAAGTATGATATTTCTTATTTTATTTGGCTTTAAACGTAACACATTCGGGGTCAATTTGCCATCCATTTGTTTCGCGATTTTACACAGTTTTGTTTGATTCCGCGAGGTTCTGAGTGCTGAATCCAGCAGTAGGCATCTAAGTACGTCGATTTAAGTAATAAAAAGGCCACCTAAATTTTTTAAGATTTTTGAAAAAAACGTAAGGTTAACCCCTTTGGTGTTTTTTGACCCCAAAAAATGAAAAGTGGAATTCGGCAGCTTCTTTCACTGTTTCTTATGTATTTTGATCAGAAAATTCGAATGGCGCAGTCAGATTTCTCGTAAGTATGATATTTCTTATTTTATTTGGCTTTAAACGTAACACATTCGGGGTCAATTTGCCATCCATTTGTTTCGCGATTTTACACTGTTTTGATTGATTCCGCGAGGTTCTGAGGGCTGAATCCAGCAGTAGGCATCTAAGTACGTCGATTTAAGTAATAAAAAGGCCACCTAAATTTTTTAAGATTTTTGAAAAAAACGTAAGGTTAACCCCTTTGGTGTTTTTTGACCCCAAAAAATGAAAAGTGGAATTCGGCAGCTTCTTTCACTGTTTCTTATGTATTTTGATCAGAAAATTCGAATGGCGCAGTCAGATTTCTCGTAAGTATGATATTTTTTATTTTATTTGGCTTTAAACGTAACACATTCGGGGTCAATTTGCCATCCATTTGTTTCGCGATTTTACACTGTTTTGATTGATTCCGCGAGGTTCTGAGGGCTGAATCCAGCAGTAGGCATCTAAGTACGTCGATTTAAGTAATAAAAAGGCCACCTAAATTTTTTAAGATTTTTGAAAAAAACGTAAGGTTAACCCCTTTGGTGTTTTTTGACCCCAAAAAATGAAAAGTGGAATTCGGCAGCTTCTTTCACTGTTTCTTATGTATTTTGATCAGAAAATTCGAATGGCGCAGTCAGATTTCTCGTAAGTATGATATTTTTTATTTTATTTGGCTTTAAACGTAACACATTCGGGGTCAATTTGCCATCCATTTGTTTCGCGATTTTACACTGTTTTGATTGATTCCGCGAGGTTCTGAGGGCTGAATCCAGCAGTAGGCATCTAAGTACGTCGATTTAAGTAATAAAAAGGCCACCTAAATTTTTTAAGATTTTTGAAAAAAACGTAAGGTTAACCCCTTTGGTGTTTTTTGACCCCAAAAAATGAAAAGTGGAATTCGGCAGCTTCTTTCACTGTTTCTTATGTATTTTGATCAGAAAATTCGAATGGCGCAGTCAGATTTCTCGTAAGTATGATATTTTTTATTTTATTTGGCTTTAAACGTAACACATTCGGGGTCAATTTGCCATCCATTTGTTTCGCGATTTTACACTGTTTTGATTGATTCCGCGAGGTTCTGAGGGCTGAATCCAGCAGTAGGCATCTAAGTACGTCGATTTAAGTAATAAAAAGGCCACCTAAATTTTTTAAGATTTTTGAAAAAAACGTAAGGTTAACCCCTTTGGTGTTTTTTGACCCCAAAAAATGAAAAGTGGAATTCGGCAGCTTCTTTCACTGTTTCTTATGTATTTTGATCAGAAAATTCGAATGGCGCAGTCAGATTTCTCGTAAGTATGATATTTTTTATTTTATTTGGCTTTAAACGTAACACATTCGGGGTCAATTTGCCATCCATTTGTTTCGCGATTTTACACTGTTTTGATTGATTCCGCGAGGTTCTGAGGGCTGAATCCAGCAGTAGGCATCTAAGTACGTCGATTTAAGTAATAAAAAGGCCACCTAAATTTTTTAAGATTTTTGAAAAAAACGTAAGGTTAACCCCTTTGGTGTTTTTTGACCCCAAAAAATGAAAAGTGGAATTCGGCAGCTTCTTTCACTGTTTCTTATGTATTTTGATCAGAAAATTCGAATGGCGCAGTCAGATTTCTCGTAAGTATGATATTTTTTATTTTATTTGGCTTTAAACGTAACACATTCGGGGTCAATTTGCCATCCATTTGTTTCGCGATTTTACACTGTTTTGATTGATTCCGCGAGGTTCTGAGGGCTGAATCCAGCAGTAGGCATCTAAGTACGTCGATTTAAGTAATAAAAAGGCCACCTAAATTTTTTAAGATTTTTGAAAAAAACGTAAGGTTAACCCCTTTGGTGTTTTTTGACCCCAAAAAATGAAAAGTGGAATTCGGCAGCTTCTTTCACTGTTTCTTATGTATTTTGATCAGAAAATTCGAATGGCGCAGTCAGATTTCTCGTAAGTATGATATTTTTTATTTTATTTGGCTTTAAACGTAACACATTCGGGGTCAATTTGCCATCCATTTGTTTCGCGATTTTACACTGTTTTGATTGATTCCGCGAGGTTCTGAGGGCTGAATCCAGCAGTAGGCATCTAAGTACGTCGATTTAAGTAATAAAAAGGCCAACTAAATTTTTTAAGATTTTTGAAAAAAACGTAAGGTTAACCCCTTTGGTGTTTTTTGACCCCAAAAAATGAAAAGTGGAATTCGGCAGCTTCTTTCACTGTTTCTTATGTATTTTGATCAGAAAATTCGAATGGCGCAGTCAGATTTCTCGTAAGTATGATATTTTTTATTTTATTTGGCTTTAAACGTAACACATTCGGGGTCAATTTGCCATCCATTTGTTTCGCGATTTTACACTGTTTTGATTGATTCCGCGAGGTTCTGAGGGCTGAATCCAGCAGTAGGCATCTAAGTACGTCGATTTAAGTAATAAAAAGGCCACCTAAATTTTTTAAGATTTTTGAAAAAAACGTAAGGTCAACCCCTTTGGTGTTTTTTGACCCCAAAATATGAAAAGTGGAATTCGGCAGCTTCTTTCACTGTTTCTTATGTATTTTGATCAGAAAATTGGAATGGCGCAGTCAGATTTCTCGTAAGTATGATATTTTTTATTTTATTTGGCTTTAAACGTAACACATTCGGGGTCAATTTGCCATCCATTTGTTTCGCGATTTTACACTGTTTTGATTGATTCCGCGAGGTTCTGAGGGCTGAATCCAGCAGTAGGCATCTAAGTACGTCGATATAAGTAATAAAAAGGCCACCTAAATTTTTTAAGATTTTTGAAAAAAACGTAAGGTTAACCCCTTTGGTGTTTTTTGACCCCAAAAAATGAAAAGTGGAATTCGGCAGCTTCTTTCACTGTTTCTTATGTATTTTGATCAGAAAATTCGAATGGCGCAGTCAGATTTCTCGTAAGTATGATATTTTTTATTTTATTTGGCTTTAAACGTAACACATTCGGGGTCAATTTGCCATCCATTTGTTTCGCGATTTTACACAGTTTTGTTTGATTCCGCGAGGTTCTGAGTGCTGAATCCAGCAGTAGGCATCTAAGTACGTCGATTTAAGTAATAAAAAAGCCACCTAAATTTTTTAAGATTTTTGAAAAAAACGTAAGGTTAACCCCTTTGGTGTTTTTTGACCCCAAAAAATGAAAAGTGGAATTCGGCAGCTTCTTTCACTGTTTCTTATGTATTTTGATCAGAAAATTCGAATGGCGCAGTCAGATTTCTCGTAAGTATGATATTTCTTATTTTATTTGGCTTTAAACGTAACACATTCGGGGTCAATTTGCCATCCATTTGTTTCGCGATTTTACACAGTTTTGTTTGATTCCGCGAGGTTCTGAGTGCTGAATCCAGCAGTAGGCATCTAAGTACGTCGATTTAAGTAATAAAAAGGCCACCTAAATTTTTTAAGATTTTTGAAAAAAACGTAAGGTTAACCCCTTTGGTGTTTTTTGACCCCAAAAAATGAAAAGTGGAATTCGGCAGCTTCTTTCACTGTTTCTTATGTATTTTGATCAGAAAATTCGAATGGCGCAGTCAGATTTCTCGTAAGTATGATATTTCTTATTTTATTTGGCTTTAAACGTAACACATTCGGGGTCAATTTGCCATCCATTTGTTTCGCGATTTTACACAGTTTTGTTTGATTCCGCGAGGTTCTGAGTGCTGAATCCAGCAGTAGGCATCTAAGTACGTCGATTTAAGTAATAAAAAGACCACCTGAATTTTTTAAGATTTTTGAAAAAAACGTAAGGTTAACCCCTTTGGTGTTTTTTGACCCCAAAAAATGAAAAGTGGAATTCGGCAGCTTCTTTCACTGTTTCTTATGTATTTTGATCAGAAAATTCGAATGGCGCAGTCAGATTTCTCGTAAGTATGATATTTCTTATTTTATTTGGCTTTAAACGTAACACATTCGGGGTCAATTTGCCCTCCATTTGTTTCGCGATTTTATACAGTTTTGATTGATTCCGCGAGGTTCTGAGGGCTGAATCCAGCAGTAGGCATCTAAGTACGTCGATTTAAGTAATAAAAAGACCACCTGAATTTTTTAAGATTTTTGAAAAAAACGTAAGGTTAACCCCTTTGGTGTTTTTTGACCCCAAAAAATGAAAAGTGGAATTCGGCAGCTTCTTTCACTGTTTCTTATGTATTTTGATCAGAAAATTCGAATGGCGCAGTCAGATTTCTCGTAAGTATGGTATTTCTTATTTTATTTGGCTTTAAACGTAACACATTCGGGGTCAATTTGCCATCCATTTGTTTCGCGATTTTACACAGTTTTGTTTGATTCCGCGAGGTTCTGAGTGCTGAATCCAGCAGTAGGCATCTAAGTACGTCGATTTAAGTAATAAAAAGACCACCTGAATTTTTTAAGATTTTTGAAAAAAACGTAAGGTTAACCCCTTTGGTGTTTTTTGACCCCAAAAAATGAAAAGTGGAATTCGGCAGCTTCTTTCACTGTTTCTTATGTATTTTGATCAGAAAATTCGAATGGCGCAGTCAGATTTCTCGTAAGTATGGTATTTCTTATTTTATTTGGCTTTAAACGTAACACATTCGGGGTCAATTTGCCATCCATTTGTTTCGCGATTTTACACAGTTTTGTTTGATTCCGCGAGGTTCTGAGTGCTGAATCCAGCAGTAGGCATCTAAGTACGTCGATTTAAGTAATAAAAAGGCCACCTAAATTTTTTAAGATTTTTGAAAAAAACGTAAGGTTAACCCCTTTGGTGTTTTTTGACCCCAAAAAATGAAAAGTGGAATTCGGCAGCTTCTTTCACTGTTTCTTATGTATTTTGATCAGAAAATTCGAATGGCGCAGTCAGATTTCTCGTAAGTATGATATTTCTTATTTTATTTGGCTTTAAACGTAACACATTCGGGGTCAATTTGCCATCCATTTGTTTCGCGATTTTACACAGTTTTGTTTGATTCCGCGAGGTTCTGAGGGCTGAATCCAGCAGTAGGCATCTAAGTACGTCGATTTAAGTAATAAAAAAGCCACCTAAATTTTTTAAGATTTTTGAAAAAAACGTAAGGTTAACCCCTTTGGTGTTTTTTGACCCCAAAAAATGAAAAGTGGAATTCGGCAGCTTCTTTCACTGTTTCTTATGTATTTTGATCAGAAAATTCGAATGGCGCAGTCAGATTTCTCGTAAGTATGATATTTCTTATTTTATTTGGCTTTAAACGTAACACATTCGGGGTCAATTTGCCATCCATTTGTTTCGCGATTTTACACAGTTTTGTTTGATTCCGCGAGGTTCTGAGTGCTGAATCCAGCAGTAGGCATCTAAGTACGTCGATTTAAGTAATAAAAAGGCCACCTGAATTTTTTAAGATTTTTGAAAAAAACGTAAGGTTAACCCCTTTGGTGTTTTTTGACCCCAAAAAATGAAAAGTGGAATTCGGCAGCTTCTTTCACTGTTTCTTATGTATTTTGATCAGAAAATTCGAATGGCGCAGTCAGATTTCTCGTAAGTATGATATTTCTTATTTTATTTGGCTTTAAACGTAACACATTCGGGGTCAATTTGCCCTCCATTTGTTTCGCGATTTTATACAGTTTTGATTGATTCCGCGAGGTTCTGAGGGCTGAATCCAGCAGTAGGCATCTAAGTACGTCGATTTAAGTAATAAAAAGACCACCTGAATTTTTTAAGATTTTTGAAAAAAACGTAAGGTTAACCCCTTTGGTGTTTTTTGACCCCAAAAAATGAAAAGTGGAATTCGGCAGCTTCTTTCACTGTTTCTTATGTATTTTGATCAGAAAATTCGAATGGCGCAGTCAGATTTCTCGTAAGTATGGTATTTCTTATTTTATTTGGCTTTAAACGTAACACATTCGGGGTCAATTTGCCATCCATTTGTTTCGCGATTTTACACAGTTTTGTTTGATTCCGCGAGGTTCTGAGTGCTGAATCCAGCAGTAGGCATCTAAGTACGTCGATTTAAGTAATAAAAAGACCACCTGAATTTTTTAAGATTTTTGAAAAAAACGTAAGGTTAACCCCTTTGGTGTTTTTTGACCCCAAAAAATGAAAAGTGGAATTCGGCAGCTTCTTTCACTGTTTCTTATGTATTTTGATCAGAAAATTCGAATGGCGCAGTCAGATTTCTCGTAAGTATGGTATTTCTTATTTTATTTGGCTTTAAACGTAACACATTCGGGGTCAATTTGCCATCCATTTGTTTCGCGATTTTACACAGTTTTGTTTGATTCCGCGAGGTTCTGAGTGCTGAATCCAGCAGTAGGCATCTAAGTACGTCGATTTAAGTAATAAAAAGGCCACCTAAATTTTTTAAGATTTTTGAAAAAAACGTAAGGTTAACCCCTTTGGTGTTTTTTGACCCCAAAAAATGAAAAGTGGAATTCGGCAGCTTCTTTCACTGTTTCTTATGTATTTTGATCAGAAAATTCGAATGGCGCAGTCAGATTTCTCGTAAGTATGATATTTCTTATTTTATTTGGCTTTAAACGTAACACATTCGGGGTCAATTTGCCATCCATTTGTTTCGCGATTTTACACAGTTTTGTTTGATTCCGCGAGGTTCTGAGGGCTGAATCCAGCAGTAGGCATCTAAGTACGTCGATTTAAGTAATAAAAAAGCCACCTAAATTTTTTAAGATTTTTGAAAAAAACGTAAGGTTAACCCCTTTGGTGTTTTTTGACCCCAAAAAATGAAAAGTGGAATTCGGCAGCTTCTTTCACTGTTTCTTATGTATTTTGATCAGAAAATTCGAATGGCGCAGTCAGATTTCTCGTAAGTATGATATTTCTTATTTTATTTGGCTTTAAACGTAACACATTCGGGGTCAATTTGCCATCCATTTGTTTCGCGATTTTACACAGTTTTGTTTGATTCCGCGAGGTTCTGAGTGCTGAATCCAGCAGTAGGCATCTAAGTACGTCGATTTAAGTAATAAAAAAGCCACCTAAATTTTTTAAGATTTTTGAAAAAAACGTAAGGTTAACCCCTTTGGTGTTTTTTGACCCCAAAAAATGAAAAGTGGAATTCGGCAGCTTCTTTCACTGTTTCTTATGTATTTTGATCAGAAAATTCGAATGGCGCAGTCAGATTTCTCGTAAGTATGATATTTCTTATTTTATTTGGCTTTAAACGTAACACATTCGGGGTCAATTTGCCATCCATTTGTTTCGCGATTTTACACAGTTTTGTTTGATTCCGCGAGGTTCTGAGTGCTGAATCCAGCAGTAGGCATCTAAGTACGTCGATTTAAGTAATAAAAAGACCACCTGAATTTTTTAAGATTTTTGAAAAAAACGTAAGGTTAACCCCTTTGGTGTTTTTTGACCCCAAAAAATGAAAAGTGGAATTCGGCAGCTTCTTTCACTGTTTCTTATGTATTTTGATCAGAAAATTCGAATGGCGCAGTCAGATTTCTCGTAAGTATGATATTTCTTATTTTATTTGGCTTTAAACGTAACACATTCGGGGTCAATTTGCCATCCATTTGTTTCGCGATTTTACACAGTTTTGTTTGATTCCGCGAGGTTCTGAGTGCTGAATCCAGCAGTAGGCATCTAAGTACGTCGATTTAAGTAATAAAAAGACCACCTGAATTTTTTAAGATTTTTGAAAAAAACGTAAGGTTAACCCCTTTGGTGTTTTTTGACCCCAAAAAATGAAAAGTGGAATTCGGCAGCTTCTTTCACTGTTTCTTATGTATTTTGATCAGAAAATTCGAATGGCGCAGTCAGATTTCTCGTAAGTATGATATTTCTTATTTTATTTGGCTTTAAACGTAACACATTCGGGGTCAATTTGCCCTCCATTTGTTTCGCGATTTTATACAGTTTTGATTGATTCCGCGAGGTTCTGAGGGCTGAATCCAGCAGTAGGCATCTAAGTACGTCGATTTAAGTAATAAAAAGACCACCTGAATTTTTTAAGATTTTTGAAAAAAACGTAAGGTTAACCCCTTTGGTGTTTTTTGACCCCAAAAAATGAAAAGTGGAATTCGGCAGCTTCTTTCACTGTTTCTTATGTATTTTGATCAGAAAATTCGAATGGCGCAGTCAGATTTCTCGTAAGTATGATATTTCTTATTTTATTTGGCTTTAAACGTAACACATTCGGGGTCAATTTGCCATCCATTTGTTTCGCGATTTTACACAGTTTTGTTTGATTCCGCGAGGTTCTGAGTGCTGAATCCAGCAGTAGGCATCTAAGTACGTCGATTTAAGTAATAAAAAGACCACCTGAATTTTTTAAGATTTTTGAAAAAAACGTAAGGTTAACCCCTTTGGTGTTTTTTGACCCCAAAAAATGAAAAGTGGAATTCGGCAGCTTCTTTCACTGTTTCTTATGTATTTTGATCAGAAAATTCGAATGGCGCAGTCAGATTTCTCGTAAGTATGATATTTCTTATTTTATTTGGCTTTAAACGTAACACATTCGGGGTCAATTTGCCATCCATTTGTTTCGCTATTTTACACAGTTTTGTTTGATTCCGCGAGGTTCTGAGTGCTGAATCCAGCAGTAGGCATCTAAGTACGTCGATTTAAGTAATAAAAAGGCCACCTAAATTTTTTAAGATTTTTGAAAAAAACGTAAGGTTAACCCCTTTGGTGTTTTTTGACCCCAAAAAATGAAAAGTGGAATTCGGCAGCTTCTTTCACTGTTTCTTATGTATTTTGATCAGAAAATTCGAATGGCGCAGTCAGATTTCTCGTAAGTATGATATTTCTTATTTTATTTGGCTTTAAACGTAACACATTCGGGGTCAATTTGCCCTCCATTTGTTTCGCGATTTTATACAGTTTTGATTGATTCCGCGAGGTTCTGAGGGCTGAATCCAGCAGTAGGCATCTAAGTACGTCGATTTAAGTAATAAAAAGGCCACCTAAATTTTTTAAGATTTTTGAAAAAAACGTAAGGTTAACCCCTTTGGTGTTTTTTGACCCCAAAAAATGAAAAGTGGAATTCGGCAGCTTCTTTCACTGTTTCTTATGTATTTTGATCAGAAAATTCGAATGGCGCAGTCAGATTTCTCGTAAGTATGATATTTCTTATTTTATTTGGCTTTAAACGTAACACATTCGGGGTCAATTTGCCCTCCATTTGTTTCGCGATTTTATACAGTTTTGATTGATTCCGCGAGGTTCTGAGGGCTGAATCCAGCAGTAGGCATCTAAGTACGTCGATTTAAGTAATAAAAAGACCACCTAAATTTTTTAAGATTTTTGAAAAAAACGTAAGGTTAACCCCTTTGGTGTTTTTTGACCCCAAAAAATGAAAAGTGGAATTCGGCAGCTTCTTTCACTGTTTCTTATGTATTTTGATCAGAAAATTCGAATGGCGCAGTCAGATTTCTCGTAAGTATGATATTTTTTATTTTATTTGGCTTTAAACGTAACACATTCGGGGTCAATTTGCCATCCATTTGTTTCGCGATTTTACACAGTTTTGTTTGATTCCGCGAGGTTCTGAGTGCTGAATCCAGCAGTAGGCATCTAAGTACGTCGATTTAAGTAATAAAAAAGCCACCTAAATTTTTTAAGATTTTTGAAAAAAACGTAAGGTTAACCCCTTTGGTGTTTTTTGACCCCAAAAAATGAAAAGTGGAATTCGGCAGCTTCTTTCACTGTTTCTTATGTATTTTGATCAGAAAATTCGAATGGCGCAGTCAGATTTCTCGTAAGTATGATATTTCTTATTTTATTTGGCTTTAAACGTAACACATTCGGGGTCAATTTGCCATCCATTTGTTTCGCGATTTTACACAGTTTTGTTTGATTCCGCGAGGTTCTGAGTGCTGAATCCAGCAGTAGGCATCTAAGTACGTCGATTTAAGTAATAAAAAGGCCACCTAAATTTTTTAAGATTTTTGAAAAAAACGTAAGGTTAACCCCTTTGGTGTTTTTTGACCCCAAAAAATGAAAAGTGGAATTCGGCAGCTTCTTTCACTGTTTCTTATGTATTTTGATCAGAAAATTCGAATGGCGCAGTCAGATTTCTCGTAAGTATGATATTTCTTATTTTATTTGGCTTTAAACGTAACACATTCGGGGTCAATTTGCCATCCATTTGTTTCGCGATTTTACACAGTTTTGTTTGATTCCGCGAGGTTCTGAGTGCTGAATCCAGCAGTAGGCATCTAAGTACGTCGATTTAAGTAATAAAAAGACCACCTGAATTTTTTAAGATTTTTGAAAAAAACGTAAGGTTAACCCCTTTGGTGTTTTTTGACCCCAAAAAATGAAAAGTGGAATTCGGCAGCTTCTTTCACTGTTTCTTATGTATTTTGATCAGAAAATTCGAATGGCGCAGTCAGATTTCTCGTAAGTATGATATTTCTTATTTTATTTGGCTTTAAACGTAACACATTCGGGGTCAATTTGCCCTCCATTTGTTTCGCGATTTTATACAGTTTTGATTGATTCCGCGAGGTTCTGAGGGCTGAATCCAGCAGTAGGCATCTAAGTACGTCGATTTAAGTAATAAAAAGACCACCTGAATTTTTTAAGATTTTTGAAAAAAACGTAAGGTTAACCCCTTTGGTGTTTTTTGACCCCAAAAAATGAAAAGTGGAATTCGGCAGCTTCTTTCACTGTTTCTTATGTATTTTGATCAGAAAATTCGAATGGCGCAGTCAGATTTCTCGTAAGTATGGTATTTCTTATTTTATTTGGCTTTAAACGTAACACATTCGGGGTCAATTTGCCATCCATTTGTTTCGCGATTTTACACAGTTTTGTTTGATTCCGCGAGGTTCTGAGTGCTGAATCCAGCAGTAGGCATCTAAGTACGTCGATTTAAGTAATAAAAAGACCACCTGAATTTTTTAAGATTTTTGAAAAAAACGTAAGGTTAACCCCTTTGGTGTTTTTTGACCCCAAAAAATGAAAAGTGGAATTCGGCAGCTTCTTTCACTGTTTCTTATGTATTTTGATCAGAAAATTCGAATGGCGCAGTCAGATTTCTCGTAAGTATGGTATTTCTTATTTTATTTGGCTTTAAACGTAACACATTCGGGGTCAATTTGCCATCCATTTGTTTCGCGATTTTACACAGTTTTGTTTGATTCCGCGAGGTTCTGAGTGCTGAATCCAGCAGTAGGCATCTAAGTACGTCGATTTAAGTAATAAAAAGGCCACCTAAATTTTTTAAGATTTTTGAAAAAAACGTAAGGTTAACCCCTTTGGTGTTTTTTGACCCCAAAAAATGAAAAGTGGAATTCGGCAGCTTCTTTCACTGTTTCTTATGTATTTTGATCAGAAAATTCGAATGGCGCAGTCAGATTTCTCGTAAGTATGATATTTCTTATTTTATTTGGCTTTAAACGTAACACATTCGGGGTCAATTTGCCATCCATTTGTTTCGCTATTTTACACAGTTTTGTTTGATTCCGCGAGGTTCTGAGTGCTGAATCCAGCAGTAGGCATCTAAGTACGTCGATTTAAGTAATAAAAAGGCCACCTAAATTTTTTAAGATTTTTGAAAAAAACGTAAGGTTAACCCCTTTGGTGTTTTTTGACCCCAAAAAATGAAAAGTGGAATTCGGCAGCTTCTTTCACTGTTTCTTATGTATTTTGATCAGAAAATTCGAATGGCGCAGTCAGATTTCTCGTAAGTATGATATTTCTTATTTTATTTGGCTTTAAACGTAACACATTCGGGGTCAATTTGCCCTCCATTTGTTTCGCGATTTTATACAGTTTTGATTGATTCCGCGAGGTTCTGAGGGCTGAATCCAGCAGTAGGCATCTAAGTACGTCGATTTAAGTAATAAAAAGGCCACCTAAATTTTTTAAGATTTTTGAAAAAAACGTAAGGTTAACCCCTTTGGTGTTTTTTGACCCCAAAAAATGAAAAGTGGAATTCGGCAGCTTCTTTCACTGTTTCTTATGTATTTTGATCAGAAAATTCGAATGGCGCAGTCAGATTTCTCGTAAGTATGATATTTCTTATTTTATTTGGCTTTAAACGTAACACATTCGGGGTCAATTTGCCCTCCATTTGTTTCGCGATTTTATACAGTTTTGATTGATTCCGCGAGGTTCTGAGGGCTGAATCCAGCAGTAGGCATCTAAGTACGTCGATTTAAGTAATAAAAAGACCACCTAAATTTTTTAAGATTTTTGAAAAAAACGTAAGGTTAACCCCTTTGGTGTTTTTTGACCCCAAAAAATGAAAAGTGGAATTCGGCAGCTTCTTTCACTGTTTCTTATGTATTTTGATCAGAAAATTCGAATGGCGCAGTCAGATTTCTCGTAAGTATGATATTTTTTATTTTATTTGGCTTTAAACGTAACACATTCGGGGTCAATTTGCCATCCATTTGTTTCGCGATTTTACACAGTTTTGTTTGATTCCGCGAGGTTCTGAGTGCTGAATCCAGCAGTAGGCATCTAAGTACGTCGATTTAAGTAATAAAAAAGCCACCTAAATTTTTTAAGATTTTTGAAAAAAACGTAAGGTTAACCCCTTTGGTGTTTTTTGACCCCAAAAAATGAAAAGTGGAATTCGGCAGCTTCTTTCACTGTTTCTTATGTATTTTGATCAGAAAATTCGAATGGCGCAGTCAGATTTCTCGTAAGTATGATATTTCTTATTTTATTTGGCTTTAAACGTAACACATTCGGGGTCAATTTGCCATCCATTTGTTTCGCGATTTTACACAGTTTTGTTTGATTCCGCGAGGTTCTGAGTGCTGAATCCAGCAGTAGGCATCTAAGTACGTCGATTTAAGTAATAAAAAGGCCACCTAAATTTTTTAAGATTTTTGAAAAAAACGTAAGGTTAACCCCTTTGGTGTTTTTTGACCCCAAAAAATGAAAAGTGGAATTCGGCAGCTTCTTTCACTGTTTCTTATGTATTTTGATCAGAAAATTCGAATGGCGCAGTCAGATTTCTCGTAAGTATGATATTTCTTATTTTATTTGGCTTTAAACGTAACACATTCGGGGTCAATTTGCCATCCATTTGTTTCGCGATTTTACACAGTTTTGTTTGATTCCGCGAGGTTCTGAGTGCTGAATCCAGCAGTAGGCATCTAAGTACGTCGATTTAAGTAATAAAAAAGCCACCTAAATTTTTTAAGATTTTTGAAAAAAACGTAAGGTTAACCCCTTTGGTGTTTTTTGACCCCAAAAAATGAAAAGTGGAATTCGGCAGCTTCTTTCACTGTTTCTTATGTATTTTGATCAGAAAATTCGAATGGCGCAGTCAGATTTCTCGTAAGTATGATATTTTTTATTTTATTTGGCTTTAAACGTAACACATTCGGGGTCAATTTGCCATCCATTTGTTTCGCGATTTTACACAGTTTTGTTTGATTCCGCGAGGTTCTGAGTGCTGAATCCAGCAGTAGGCATCTAAGTACGTCGATTTAAGTAATAAAAAAGCCACCTAAATTTTTTAAGATTTTTGAAAAAAACGTAAGGTTAACCCCTTTGGTGTTTTTTGACCCCAAAAAATGAAAAGTGGAATTCGGCAGCTTCTTTCACTGTTTCTTATGTATTTTGATCAGAAAATTCGAATGGCGCAGTCAGATTTCTCGTAAGTATGATATTTCTTATTTTATTTGGCTTTAAACGTAACACATTCGGGGTCAATTTGCCATCCATTTGTTTCGCGATTTTACACAGTTTTGTTTGATTCCGCGAGGTTCTGAGTGCTGAATCCAGCAGTAGGCATCTAAGTACGTCGATTTAAGTAATAAAAAGACCACCTGAATTTTTTAAGATTTTTGAAAAAAACGTAAGGTTAACCCCTTTGGTGTTTTTTGACCCCAAAAAATGAAAAGTGGAATTCGGCAGCTTCTTTCACTGTTTCTTATGTATTTTGATCAGAAAATTCGAATGGCGCAGTCAGATTTCTCGTAAGTATGATATTTCTTATTTTATTTGGCTTTAAACGTAACACATTCGGGGTCAATTTGCCCTCCATTTGTTTCGCGATTTTATACAGTTTTGATTGATTCCGCGAGGTTCTGAGGGCTGAATCCAGCAGTAGGCATCTAAGTACGTCGATTTAAGTAATAAAAAGACCACCTGAATTTTTTAAGATTTTTGAAAAAAACGTAAGGTTAACCCCTTTGGTGTTTTTTGACCCCAAAAAATGAAAAGTGGAATTCGGCAGCTTCTTTCACTGTTTCTTATGTATTTTGATCAGAAAATTCGAATGGCGCAGTCAGATTTCTCGTAAGTATGGTATTTCTTATTTTATTTGGCTTTAAACGTAACACATTCGGGGTCAATTTGCCATCCATTTGTTTCGCGATTTTACACAGTTTTGTTTGATTCCGCGAGGTTCTGAGTGCTGAATCCAGCAGTAGGCATCTAAGTACGTCGATTTAAGTAATAAAAAGACCACCTGAATTTTTTAAGATTTTTGAAAAAAACGTAAGGTTAACCCCTTTGGTGTTTTTTGACCCCAAAAAATGAAAAGTGGAATTCGGCAGCTTCTTTCACTGTTTCTTATGTATTTTGATCAGAAAATTCGAATGGCGCAGTCAGATTTCTCGTAAGTATGGTATTTCTTATTTTATTTGGCTTTAAACGTAACACATTCGGGGTCAATTTGCCATCCATTTGTTTCGCGATTTTACACAGTTTTGTTTGATTCCGCGAGGTTCTGAGTGCTGAATCCAGCAGTAGGCATCTAAGTACGTCGATTTAAGTAATAAAAAGGCCACCTAAATTTTTTAAGATTTTTGAAAAAAACGTAAGGTTAACCCCTTTGGTGTTTTTTGACCCCAAAAAATGAAAAGTGGAATTCGGCAGCTTCTTTCACTGTTTCTTATGTATTTTGATCAGAAAATTCGAATGGCGCAGCCAGATTTCTCGTAAGTATGATATTTCTTATTTTATTTGGCTTTAAACGTAACACATTCGGGGTCAATTTGCCCTCCATTTGTTTCGCGATTTTATACAGTTTTGATTGATTCCGCGAGGTTCTGAGGGCTGAATCCAGCAGTAGGCATCTAAGTACGTCGATTTAAGTAATAAAAAGACCACCTAAATTTTTTAAGATTTTTGAAAAAAACGTAAGGTTAACCCCTTTGGTGTTTTTTGACCCCAAAAAATGAAAAGTGGAATTCGGCAGCTTCTTTCACTGTTTCTTATGTATTTTGATCAGAAAATTCGAATGGCGCAGTCAGATTTCTCGTAAGTATGATATTTTTTATTTTATTTGGCTTTAAACGTAACACATTCGGGGTCAATTTGCCATCCATTTGTTTCGCGATTTTACACAGTTTTGTTTGATTCCGCGAGGTTCTGAGTGCTGAATCCAGCAGTAGGCATCTAAGTACGTCGATTTAAGTAATAAAAAAGCCACCTAAATTTTTTAAGATTTTTGAAAAAAACGTAAGGTTAACCCCTTTGGTGTTTTTTGACCCCAAAAAATGAAAAGTGGAATTCGGCAGCTTCTTTCACTGTTTCTTATGTATTTTGATCAGAAAATTCGAATGGCGCAGTCAGATTTCTCGTAAGTATGATATTTCTTATTTTATTTGGCTTTAAACGTAACACATTCGGGGTCAATTTGCCATCCATTTGTTTCGCGATTTTACACAGTTTAGTTTGATTCCGCGAGGTTCTGAGTGCTGAATCCAGAAGTAGGCATCTAAGTACGTCGATTTAAGTAATAAAAAGGCCACCTAAATTTTTTAAGATTTTTGAAAAAAACGTAAGGTTAACCCCTTTGGTGTTTTTTGACCCCAAAAAATGAAAAGTGGAATTCGGCAGCTTCTTTCACTGTTTCTTATGTATTTTGATCAGAAAATTCGAATGGCGCAGTCAGATTTCTCGTAAGTATGATATTTTTTATTTTATTTGGCTTTAAACGTAACACATTCGGGGTCAATTTGCCATCCATTTGTTTCGCGATTTTACACAGTTTTGTTTGATTCCGCGAGGTTCTGAGTGCTGAATCCAGCAGTAGGCATCTAAGTACGTCGATTTAAGTAATAAAAAAGCCACCTAAATTTTTTAAGATTTTTGAAAAAAACGTAAGGTTAACCCCTTTGGTGTTTTTTGACCCCAAAAAATGAAAAGTGGAATTCGGCAGCTTCTTTCACTGTTTCTTATGTATTTTGATCAGAAAATTCGAATGGCGCAGTCAGATTTCTCGTAAGTATGATATTTCTTATTTTATTTGGCTTTAAACGTAACACATTCGGGGTCAATTTGCCATCCATTTGTTTCGCGATTTTACACAGTTTTGTTTGATTCCGCGAGGTTCTGAGTGCTGAATCCAGCAGTAGGCATCTAAGTACGTCGATTTAAGTAATAAAAAGGCCACCTAAATTTTTTAAGATTTTTGAAAAAAACGTAAGGTTAACCCCTTTGGTGTTTTTTGACCCCAAAAAATGAAAAGTGGAATTCGGCAGCTTCTTTCACTGTTTCTTATGTATTTTGATCAGAAAATTCGAATGGCGCAGTCAGATTTCTCGTAAGTATGATATTTTTTATTTTATTTGGCTTTAAACGTAACACATTCGGGGTCAATTTGCCATCCATTTGTTTCGCGATTTTACACAGTTTTGTTTGATTCCGCGAGGTTCTGAGTGCTGAATCCAGCAGTAGGCATCTAAGTACGTCGATTTAAGTAATAAAAAAGCCACCTAAATTTTTTAAGATTTTTGAAAAAAACGTAAGGTTAACCCCTTTGGTGTTTTTTGACCCCAAAAAATGAAAAGTGGAATTCGGCAGCTTCTTTCACTGTTTCTTATGTATTTTGATCAGAAAATTCGAATGGCGCAGTCAGATTTCTCGTAAGTATGATATTTCTTATTTTATTTGGCTTTAAACGTAACACATTCGGGGTCAATTTGCCATCCATTTGTTTCGCGATTTTACACAGTTTTGTTTGATTCCGCGAGGTTCTGAGTGCTGAATCCAGCAGTAGGCATCTAAGTACGTCGATTTAAGTAATAAAAAGACCACCTGAATTTTTTAAGATTTTTGAAAAAAACGTAAGGTTAACCCCTTTGGTGTTTTTTGACCCCAAAAAATGAAAAGTGGAATTCGGCAGCTTCTTTCACTGTTTCTTATGTATTTTGATCAGAAAATTCGAATGGCGCAGTCAGATTTCTCGTAAGTATGATATTTCTTATTTTATTTGGCTTTAAACGTAACACATTCGGGGTCAATTTGCCCTTCATTTGTTTCGCGATTTTATACAGTTTTGATTGATTCCGCGAGGTTCTGAGGGCTGAATCCAGCAGTAGGCATCTAAGTACGTCGATTTAAGTAATAAAAAGACCACCTGAATTTTTTAAGATTTTTGAAAAAAACGTAAGGTTAACCCCTTTGGTGTTTTTTGACCCCAAAAAATGAAAAGTGGAATTCGGCAGCTTCTTTCACTGTTTCTTATGTATTTTGATCAGAAAATTCGAATGGCGCAGTCAGATTTCTCGTAAGTATGGTATTTCTTATTTTATTTGGCTTTAAACGTAACACATTCGGGGTCAATTTGCCATCCATTTGTTTCGCGATTTTACACAGTTTTGTTTGATTCCGCGAGGTTCTGAGTGCTGAATCCAGCAGTAGGCATCTAAGTACGTCGATTTAAGTAATAAAAAGGCCACCTAAATTTTTTAAGATTTTTGAAAAAAACGTAAGGTTAACCCCTTTGGTGTTTTTTGACCCCAAAAAATGAAAAGTGGAATTCGGCAGCTTCTTTCACTGTTTCTTATGTATTTTGATCAGAAAATTCGAATGGCGCAGTCAGATTTCTCGTAAGTATGATATTTTTTATTTTATTTGGCTTTAAACGTAACACATTCGGGGTCAATTTGCCATCCATTTGTTTCGCGATTTTACACAGTTTTGTTTGATTCCGCGAGGTTCTGAGTGCTGAATCCAGCAGTAGGCATCTAAGTACGTCGATTTAAGTAATAAAAAGGCCACCTAAATTTTTTAAGATTTTTGAAAAAAACGTAAGGTTAACCCCTTTGGTGTTTTTTGACCCCAAAAAATGAAAAGTGGAATTCGGCAGCTTCTTTCACTGTTTCTTATGTATTTTGATCAGAAAATTCGAATGGCGCAGTCAGATTTCTCGTAAGTATGATATTTTTTATTTTATTTGGCTTTAGACGTAACACATTCGGGGTCAATTTGCCCTCCATTTGTTTCGCGATTTTACACTGTTTTGATTGATTCCGCGAGGTTCTGAGGGCTGAATCCAGCAGTAGGCATCTAAGTACGTCGATTTAAGTAATAAAAAGGCCACCTAAATTTTTTAAGATTTTTGAAAAAAACGTAAGGTTAACCCCTTTGGTGTTTTTTGACCCCAAAAAATGAAAAGTGGAATTCGGCAGCTTCTTTCACTGTTTCTTATGTATTTTGATCAGAAAATTCGAATGGCGCAGTCAGATTTCTCGTAAGTATGATATTTCTTATTTTATTTGGCTTTAAACGTAACACATTCGGGGTCAATTTGCCATCCATTTGTTTCGCGATTTTACACAGTTTTGTTTGATTCCGCGAGGTTCTGAGTGCTGAATCCAGCAGTAGGCATCTAAGTACGTCGATTTAAGTAATAAAAAGGCCACCTAAATTTTTTAAGATTTTTGAAAAAAACGTAAGGTTAACCCCTTTGGTGTTTTTTGACCCCAAAAAATGAAAAGTGGAATTCGGCAGCTTCTTTCACTGTTTCTTATGTATTTTGATCAGAAAATTCGAATGGGGCAGTCAGATTTCTCGTAAGTATGATATTTCTTATTTTATTTGGCTTTAAACGTAACACATTAAGGGTCAATTTGCCATCCATTTCTTTCGCGATTTTACACAGTTTTGTTTGATTCCGCGAGGTTCTGAGTGCTGAATCCAGCAGTAGGCATCTAAGTACGTCGATTTAAGTAATAAAAAGGCCACCTAAATTTTTTAAGATTTTTGAAAAAAACGTAAGGTTAACCCCTTTGGTGTTTTTTGACCCCAAAAAATGAAAAGTGGAATTCGGCAGCTTCTTTCACTGTTTCTTATGTATTTTGATCAGAAAATTCGAATGGCGCAGTCAGATTTCTCGTAAGTATGATATTTCTTATTTTATTTGGCTTTAATCGTAACACATTCGGGGTCAATTTGCCCTCCATTTGTTTCGCGATTTTATACAGTTTTGATTGATTCCGCGAGGTTCTGAAGGCTGAATCCAGCAGTAGGCATCTAAGTACGTCGATTTAAGTAATAAAAAGGCCACCTAAATTTTTTAAGATTTTTGAAAAAAACGTAAGGTTAACCCCTTTGGTGTCTTTTGACCCCAAAAAATGAAAAGTGGAATTCGGCAGCTTCTTTCACTTTTTCTTATGTATTTTGATCGGAAAATTCGAATGGCGCAGTCAGATTTCTCGTAAGTATGATATTTCTTATTTTATTTGGCTTTAAACGTAACACATTCGGGGTCAATTTGCCATCCATTTGTTTCGCGATTTTACACAGTTTTGTTTGATTCCGCGAGGTTCTGAGGGCTGAATCCAGCAGTAGGCATCTAAGTACGTCGATTTAAGTAATAAAAAGGCCACCTAAATTTTTTAAGATTTTTGAAAAAAACGTAAGGTTAACCCCTTTGGTGTTTTTTGACCCCAAAAAATGAAAAGTGGAATTCGGCAGCTTCTTTCACTTTTTCTTATGTATTTTGATCGGAAAATTCGAATGGCGCAGTCAGATTTCTCGTAAGTATGATATTTCTTATTTTATTTGGCTTTAAACGTAACACATTCGGGGTCAATTTGCCATCCATTTGTTTCGCGATTTTACACAGTTTTGTTTGATTCCGCGAGGTTCTGAGGGCCGAATCCAGCAGTAGGCATCTAAGTACGTCGATTTAAGTAATAAAAAGGCCACCTACATTTTTTAAGATTTTTGAAAAAAACGTAAGGTTAACCCCTTTGGTGTTTTTTGACCCCAAAAAATGAAAAGTGGAATTCGGCAGCTTCTTTCACTTTTTCTTATGTATTTTGATCGGAAAATTCGAATGGCGCAGTCAGATTTCTCGTAAGTATGATATTTCTTATTTTATTTGGCTTTAAACGTAACACATTCGGGGTCAATTTGCCATCCATTTGTTTCGCGATTTTACACAGTTTTGTTTGATTCCGCGAGGTTCTGAGGGCCGAATCCAGCAGTAGGCATCTAAGTACGTCGATTTAAGTAATAAAAAGGCCACCTACATTTTTTAAGATTTTTGAAAAAAACGTAAGGTTAACCCCTTTGGTGTTTTTTGACCCCAAAAAATGAAAAGTGGAATTCGGCAGTTTCTTTCACTTTTTCTTATGTATTTTGATCGGAAAATTCGAATGGCGCAGTCAGATTTCTCGTAAGTATGATATTTCTTATTTTATTTGGCTTTAAACGTAACACATTCGGGGTCAATTTGCCATCCATTTGTTTCGCGATTTTACACAGTTTTGTTTGATTCCGCGAGGTTCTGAGTGCTGAATCCAGCAGTAGGCATCTAAGTACGTCGATTTAAGTAATAAAAAGGCCACCTAAATTTTTTAAGATTTTTGAAAAAAACGTAAGGTTAACCCCTTTGGTGTTTTTTGACCCCAAAAAATGAAAAGTGGAATTCGGCAGCTTCTTTCACTGTTTCTTATGTATTTTGATCAGAAAATTCGAATGGCGCAGTCAGATTTCTCGTAAGTATGATATTTTTTATTTTATTTGGCTTTAGACGTAACACATTCGGGGTCAATTTGCCCTCCATTTGTTTCGCGATTTTACACTGTTTTGATTGATTCCGCGAGGTTCTGAGGGCTGAATCCAGCAGTAGGCATCTAAGTACGTCGATTTAAGTAATAAAAAGGCCACCTAAATTTTTTAAGATTTTTGAAAAAAACGTAAGGTTAACCCCTTTGGTGTTTTTTGACCCCAAAAAATGAAAAGTGGAATTCGGCAGCTTCTTTCACTGTTTCTTATGTATTTTGATCAGAAAATTCGAATGGCGCAGTCAGATTTCTCGTAAGTATGATATTTCTTATTTTATTTGGCTTTAAACGTAACACATTCGGGGTCAATTTGCCATCCATTTGTTTCGCGATTTTACACAGTTTTGTTTGATTCCGCGAGGTTCTGAGTGCTGAATCCAGCAGTAGGCATCTAAGTACGTCGATTTAAGTAATAAAAAGGCCACCTAAATTTTTTAAGATTTTTGAAAAAAACGTAAGGTTAACCCCTTTGGTGTCTTTTGACCCCAAAAAATGAAAAGTGGAATTCGGCAGCTTCTTTCACTTTTTCTTATGTATTTTGATCGGAAAATTCGAATGGCGCAGTCAGATTTCTCGTAAGTATGATATTTCTTATTTTATTTGGCTTTAAACGTAACACATTCGGGGTCAATTTGCCATCCATTTGTTTCGCGATTTTACACAGTTTTGTTTGATTCCGCGAGGTTCTGAGTGCTGAATCCAGCAGTAGGCATCTAAGTACGTCGATTTAAGTAATAAAAAGGCCACCTAAATTTTTTAAGATTTTTGAAAAAAACGTAAGGTTAACCCCTTTGGTGTTTTTTGACCCCAAAAAATGAAAAGTGGAATTCGGCAGCTTCTTTCACTGTTTCTTATGTATTTTGATCAGAAAATTCGAATGGCGCAGTCAGATTTCTCGTAAGTATGATATTTCTTATTTTATTTGGCTTTAAACGTAACACATTCGGGGTCAATTTGCCCTCCATTTGTTTCGCGATTTTATACAGTTTTGATTGATTCCGCGAGGTTCTGAAGGCTGAATCCAGCAGTAGGCATCTAAGTACGTCGATTTAAGTAATAAAAAGGCCACCTAAATTTTTTAAGATTTTTGAAAAAAACGTAAGGTTAACCCCTTTGGTGTCTTTTGACCCCAAAAATGAAAAGTGGAATTCGGCAGCTTCTTTCACTTTTTCTTATGTATTTTGATCGGAAAATTCGAATGGCGCAGTCAGATTTCTCGTAAGTATGATATTTCTTATTTTATTTGGCTTTAAACGTAACACATTCGGGGTCAATTTGCCATCCATTTGTTTCGCGATTTTACACAGTTTTGTTTGATTCCGCGAGGTTCTGAGGGCTGAATCCAGCAGTAGGCATCTAAGTACGTCGATTTAAGTAATAAAAAGGCCACCTAAATTTTTTAAGATTTTTGAAAAAAACGTAAGGTTAACCCCTTTGGTGTCTTTTGACCCCAAAAAATGAAAAGTGGAATTCGGCAGCTTCTTTCACTTTTTCTTATGTATTTTGATCGGAAAATTCGAATGGCGCAGTCAGATTTCTCGTAAGTATGATATTTCTTATTTTATTTGGCTTTAAACGTAACACATTCGGGGTCAATTTGCCATCCATTTGTTTCGCGATTTTACACAGTTTTGTTTGATTCCGCGAGGTTCTGAGGGCCGAATCCAGCAGTAGGCATCTAAGTACGTCGATTTAAGTAATAAAAAGGCCACCTACATTTTTTAAGATTTTTGAAAAAAACGTAAGGTTAACCCCTTTGGTGTTTTTTGACCCCAAAAAATGAAAAGTGGAATTCGGCAGCTTCTTTCACTTTTTCTTATGTATTTTGATCGGAAAATTCGAATGGCGCAGTCAGATTTCTCGTAAGTATGATATTTCTTATTTTATTTGGCTTTAAACGTAACACATTCGGGGTTAATTTGCCATCCATTTGTTTCGCGATTTTACACAGTTTTGTTTGATTCCGCGAGGTTCTGAGTGCTGAATCCAGCAGTAGGCATCTAAGTACGTCGATTTAAGTAATAAAAAGGCCACCTAAATTTTTTAAGATTTTTGAAAAAAACGTAAGGTTAACCCCTTTGGTGTTTTTTGACCCCAAAAAATGAAAAGTGGAATTCGGCAGCTTCTTTCACTGTTTCTTATGTATTTTGATCAGAAAATTCGAATGGCGCAGTCAGATTTCTCGTAAGTATGATATTTTTTATTTTATTTGGTTTTAAACGTAACACATACGGGGTCAATTTGCCATCCATTTGTTTCGCGATTTTACACTGTTTTGATTGATTCCGCGAGGTTCTGAGGGCTGAATCCAGCAGTAGGCATCTAAGTACGTCGATTTAAGTAATAAAAAGGCCACCTAAATATTTTAAGATTTTTGAAAAAAAACGTAAGGTTAACCCCTTTGGTGATTTTTGACCCCAAAAAATTAAAAGTGGAATTCGGCAGCTTCTTTCACTGTTTCTTATGTATTTTGATCAGAAAATTCGAATGGCGCAGTCAGATTTCTCGTAAGTATGATATTTCTTATTTTATTTGGCTTTAAACGTAACACATTCGGGGTCAATTTGCCCTCCATTTGTTTCGCAATTTTATACAGTTTTGATTGATTCCGCGAGGTTCTGAGGGCTGAATCCAGCAGTAGGCATCTAAGTACGTCGATTTAAGTAATAAAAAGGCCACCTAAATTTTTTAAGATTTTTGAAAAAAACCTAAGGTTTACCCCTTTGGTGTTTTTTGACCCCAAAAAATGAAAAGTGGAATTCGGCAGCTTCTTTCACTGTTTGTTATGTATTTTGATCAGAAAATTCGAATGGCGCAGTCAGATTTCTCGTAAGTATGATATTTTTT
Source organism: Cantharis nigra (assembly GCA_958510845.1). NCBI lineage: Eukaryota > Metazoa > Arthropoda > Insecta > Coleoptera > Cantharidae > Cantharis > Cantharis nigra. The sequence continues at coordinate 4,417,543 of OY294034.1, read as the reverse complement.
ATTTAATTTGGCTTTAAACGTAACACATTCGGGGTCAATTTGCCATCCATTTGTTTCGCGATTTTACACAGTTTTGTTTGATTCCGCGAGGTTCTGAGGGCTGAATCCAGCAGTAGGCATCTAAGTACGTCGATTTAAGTAATAAAAAGGCCACCTAAGTTTTTTAAGATTTTTGAAAAAAACCTAAGGGTAACCCCTTTGGTGTTTTTTGACCCCAAAAAATGAAAAGTGGAATTCGGCAGCTTCTTTCACTGTTTCTTATGTATTTTGATCAGAAAATTCGAATGGGGCAGTCAGATTTCTCGTAAGTATGATATTTCTTATTTTATTTGGCTTTAAACGTAACACATTCGGGGTCAATTTGCCATCCATTTGTTTCGCGATTTTACACAGTTTTGTTTGATTCCGCGAGGTTCTGAGTGCTGAATCCAGCAGTAGGCATCTAAGTACGTCGATTTAAGTAATAAAAAGGCCACCTAAATTTTTTTAGATTTTTGAAAAAAACGTAATGTTTTTGACCCCAAAAAATGAAAAGTGGAATTCGGCAGCTTCTTTCACTTTTTCTTATGTATTTTGATCGGAAAATTCGAATGGCGCAGTCAGATTTCTCGTAAGTATGATATTTCTTATTTTATTTGGCTTTAAACGTAACACATTCGGGGTCAATTTGCCATCCATTTGTTTCGCGATTTTACACAGTTTTGTTTGATTCCGCGAGGTTCTGAGTGCTGAATCCAGCAGTAGGCATCTAAGTACGTCGATTTAAGTAATAAAAAGGCCACCTAAATTTTTTAAGATTTTTGAAAAAAACGTAAGGTTAACCCCTTTGGTGTTTTTTGACCCCAAAAAATGAAAAGTGGAATTCGGCAGCTTCTTTCACTGTTTCTTATGTATTTTGATCAGAAAATTCGAATGGCGCAGTCAGATTTCTCGTAAGTATGATATTTCTTATTTTATTTGGCTTTAAGCGTAACACATTCGGAGTCAATTTGCCATCCATTTGTTTCGCGATTTTACACTGTTTTGATTGATTCCGCGAGGTTCTGAGGGCTGAATCCAGCAGTAGGCATCTAAGTACGTCGATTTAAGTAATAAAAAGGCCACCTAAATATTTTAAGGTTTTTGAAAAAAAACGTAAGGTTAACCCCTTTGGTGTTTTTTGACCCCAAAAAATGAAAAGTGGAATTCGGCAGCTTCTTTCACTTTTTCTTATGTATTTTGATCGGAAAATTCGAATGGCGCAGTCAGATTTCTCGTAAGTATGATATTTCTTATTTTATTTGGCTTTAAACGTAACACATTCGGGGTCAATTTGCCATCCATTTGTTTCGCGATTTTACACAGTTTTGTTTGATTCCGCGAGGTTCTGAGGGCTGAATCCAGCAGTAGGCATCTAAGTACGTCGATTTAAGTAATAAAAAGGCCACCTAAATTTTTTAAGATTTTTGAAAAAAACGTAAGGTTAACCCCTTTGGTGTTTTTTGACCCCAAAAAATGAAAAGTGGAATTCGGCAGCTTCTTTCACTTTTTCTTATGTATTTTGATCGGAAAATTCGAATGGCGCAGTCAGATTTCTCGTAAGTATGATATTTCTTATTTTATTTGGCTTTAAACGTAACACATTCGGGGTCAATTTGCCATCCATTTGTTTCGCGATTTTACACAGTTTTGTTTGATTCCGCGAGGTTCTGAGGGCCGAATCCAGCAGTAGGCATCTAAGTACGTCGATTTAAGTAATAAAAAGGCCACCTACATTTTTTAAGATTTTTGAAAAAAACGTAAGGTTAACCCCTTTGGTGTTTTTTGACCCCAAAAAATGAAAAGTGGAATTCGGCAGCTTCTTTCACTTTTTCTTATGTATTTTGATCGGAAAATTCGAATGGCGCAGTCAGATTTCTCGTAAGTATGATATTTCTTATTTTATTTGGCTTTAAACGTAACACATTCGGGGTCAATTTGCCATCCATTTGTTTCGCGATTTTACACAGTTTTGTTTGATTCCGCGAGGTTCTGAGTGCTGAATCCAGCAGTAGGCATCTAAGTACGTCGATTTAAGTAATAAAAAGGCCACCTAAATTTTTTAAGATTTTTGAAAAAAACGTAAGGTTAACCCCTTTGGTGTTTTTTGACCCCAAAAAATGAAAAGTGGAATTCGGCAGCTTCTTTCACTGTTTCTTATGTATTTTGATCAGAAAATTCGAATGGCGCAGTCAGATTTCTCGTAAGTATGATATTTTTTATTTTATTTGGCTTTAGACGTAACACATTCGGGGTCAATTTGCCCTCCATTTGTTTCGCGATTTTACACTGTTTTGATTGATTCCGCGAGGTTCTGAGGGCTGAATCCAGCAGTAGGCATCTAAGTACGTCGATTTAAGTAATAAAAAGGCCACCTAAATTTTTTAAGATTTTTGAAAAAAACGTAAGGTTAACCCCTTTGGTGTTTTTTGACCCCAAAAAATGAAAAGTGGAATTCGGCAGCTTCTTTCACTGTTTCTTATGTATTTTGATCAGAAAATTCGAATGGCGCAGTCAGATTTCTCGTAAGTATGATATTTTTTATTTTATTTGGTTTTAAACGTAACACATACGGGGTCAATTTGCCATCCATTTGTTTCGCGATTTTACACTGTTTTGATTGATTCCGCGAGGTTCTGAGGGCTGAATCCAGCAGTAGGCATCTAAGTACGTCGATTTAAGTAATAAAAAGGCCACCTAAATTTTTTAAGATTTTTGAAAAAAACGTAAGGTTAACCCCTTTGGTGTTTTTTGACCCCAAAAAATGAAAAGTGGAATTCGGCAGCTTCTTTCACTGTTTCTTATGTATTTTGATCAGAAAATTCGAATGGCGCAGTCAGATTTCTCGTAAGTATGATATTTCTTATTTTATTTGGCTTTAACGTAACACATTCGGGGTCAATTTGCCATCCATTTGTTTCGCGATTTCACACAGTTTTGTTTGATTCCGCGAGGTTCTGAGTGCTGAATTCAGCAGTAGGCATCTAAGTACGTCGATTTAAGTAATAAAAAGGCCACCTAAATTTTTTAAGATTTTTGAAAAAAACGTAAGGTTAACCCCTTTGGTGTTTTTTGACCCCAAAAAATGAAAAGTGGAATTCGGCAGCTTCTTTCACTGTTTCTTATGTATTTTGATCAGAAAATTCGAATGGCGCAGTCAGATTTCTCGTAAGTATGATATTTTTTATTTTATTTGGTTTTAAACGTAACACATACGGGGTCAATTTGCCATCCATTTGTTTCGCGATTTTACACTGTTTTGATTGATTCCGCGAGGTTCTGAGGGCTGAATCCAGCAGTAGGCATCTAAGTACGTCGATTTAAGTAATAAAAAGGCCACCTAAATTTTTTAAGATTTTTGAAAAAAACGTAAGGTTAACCCCTTTGGTGTTTTTTGACCCCAAAAAATGAAAAGTGGAATTCGGCAGCTTCTTTCACTGTTTCTTATGTATTTTGATCAGAAAATTCGAATGGCGCAGTCAGATTTCTCGTAAGTATGATATTTTTTATTTTATTTGGTTTTAAACGTAACACATACGGGGTCAATTTGCCATCCATTTGTTTCGCGATTTTACACTGTTTTGATTGATTCCGCGAGGTTCTGAGGGCTGAATCCAGCAGTAGGCATCTAAGTACGTCGATTTAAGTAATAAAAAGGCCACCTAAATTTTTTAAGATTTTTGAAAAAAACCTAAGGTTTACCCCTTTGGTGTTTTTTGACCCCAAAAAATGAAAAGTGGAATTCGGCAGCTTCTTTCACTGTTTGTTATGTATTTTGATCAGAAAATTCGAATGGCGCAGTCAGATTTCTCGTAAGTATGATATTTCTTATTTTATTTGGCTTTAAACGTAACACATTCGGGGTCAATTTGCCATCCATTTGTTTCGCGATTTTACACAGTTTTGTTTGATTCCGCGAGGTTCTGAGTGCTGAATCCAGCAGTAGGCATCTAAGTACGTCGATTTAAGTAATAAAAAGGCCACCTAAATTTTTTTAGATTTTTGAAAAAAACGTAATGTTTTTGACCCCAAAAAATGAAAAGTGGAATTCGGCAGCTTCTTTCACTTTTTCTTATGTATTTTGATCGGAAAATTCGAATGGCGCAGTCAGATTTCTCGTAAGTATGATATTTCTTATTTTATTTGGCTTTAAACGTAACACATTCGGGGTCAATTTGCCATCCATTTGTTTCGCGATTTTACACAGTTTTGTTTGATTCCGCGAGGTTCTGAGTGCTGAATCCAGCAGTAGGCATCTAAGTACGTCGATTTAAGTAATAAAAAGGCCACCTAAATTTTTTAAGATTTTTGAAAAAAACGTAAGGTTAACCCCTTTGGTGTTTTTTGACCCCAAAAAATGAAAAGTGGAATTCGGCAGCTTCTTTCACTGTTTCTTATGTATTTTGATCAGAAAATTCGAATGGCGCAGTCAGATTTCTCGTAAGTATGATATTTCTTATTTTATTTGGCTTTAAGCGTAACACATTCGGAGTCAATTTGCCATCCATTTGTTTCGCGATTTTACACTGTTTTGATTGATTCCGCGAGGTTCTGAGGGCTGAATCCAGCAGTAGGCATCTAAGTACGTCGATTTAAGTAATAAAAAGGCCACCTAAATTTTTTAAGATTTTTGAAAAAAACGTAAGGTTAACCCCTTTGGTGTCTTTTGACCCCAAAAAATGAAAAGTGGAATTCGGCAGCTTCTTTCACTTTTTCTTATGTATTTTGATCGGAAAATTCGAATGGCGCAGTCAGATTTCTCGTAAGTATGATATTTCTTATTTTATTTGGCTTTAAACGTAACACATTCGGGGTCAATTTGCCATCCATTTGTTTCGCGATTTTACACAGTTTTGTTTGATTCCGCGAGGTTCTGAGGGCTGAATCCAGCAGTAGGCATCTAAGTACGTCGATTTAAGTAATAAAAAGGCCACCTAAATTTTTTAAGATTTTTGAAAAAAACGTAAGGTTAACCCCTTTGGTGTTTTTTGACCCCAAAAAATGAAAAGTGGAATTCGGCAGCTTCTTTCACTTTTTCTTATGTATTTTGATCGGAAAATTCGAATGGCGCAGTCAGATTTCTCGTAAGTATGATATTTCTTATTTTATTTGGCTTTAAACGTAACACATTCGGGGTCAATTTGCCATCCATTTGTTTCGCGATTTTACACAGTTTTGTTTGATTCCGCGAGGTTCTGAGGGCCGAATCCAGCAGTAGGCATCTAAGTACGTCGATTTAAGTAATAAAAAGGCCACCTACATTTTTTAAGATTTTTGAAAAAAACGTAAGGTTAACCCCTTTGGTGTTTTTTGACCCCAAAAAATGAAAAGTGGAATTCGGCAGCTTCTTTCACTTTTTCTTATGTATTTTGATCGGAAAATTCGAATGGCGCAGTCAGATTTCTCGTAAGTATGATATTTCTTATTTTATTTGGCTTTAAACGTAACACATTCGGGGTCAATTTGCCATCCATTTGTTTCGCGATTTTACACAGTTTTGTTTGATTCCGCGAGGTTCTGAGTGCTGAATCCAGCAGTAGGCATCTAAGTACGTCGATTTAAGTAATAAAAAGGCCACCTAAATTTTTTAAGATTTTTGAAAAAAACGTAAGGTTAACCCCTTTGGTGTTTTTTGACCCCAAAAAATGAAAAGTGGAATTCGGCAGCTTCTTTCACTGTTTCTTATGTATTTTGATCAGAAAATTCGAATGGCGCAGTCAGATTTCTCGTAAGTATGATATTTTTTATTTTATTTGGCTTTAGACGTAACACATTCGGGGTCAATTTGCCCTCCATTTGTTTCGCGATTTTACACTGTTTTGATTGATTCCGCGAGGTTCTGAGGGCTGAATCCAGCAGTAGGCATCTAAGTACGTCGATTTAAGTAATAAAAAGGCCACCTAAATTTTTTAAGATTTTTGAAAAAAACGTAAGGTTAACCCCTTTGGTGTTTTTTGACCCCAAAAAATGAAAAGTGGAATTCGGCAGCTTCTTTCACTGTTTCTTATGTATTTTGATCAGAAAATTCGAATGGCGCAGTCAGATTTCTCGTAAGTATGATATTTCTTATTTTATTTGGCTTTAACGTAACACATTCGGGGTCAATTTGCCATCCATTTGTTTCGCGATTTCACACAGTTTTGTTTGATTCCGCGAGGTTCTGAGTGCTGAATTCAGCAGTAGGCATCTAAGTACGTCGATTTAAGTAATAAAAAGGCCACCTAAATTTTTTAAGATTTTTGAAAAAAACGTAAGGTTAACCCCTTTGGTGTTTTTTGACCCCAAAAAATGAAAAGTGGAATTCGGCAGCTTCTTTCACTGTTTCTTATGTATTTTGATCAGAAAATTCGAATGGCGCAGTCAGATTTCTCGTAAGTATGATATTTCTTATTTTATTTGGCTTTAAACGTAACACATTCGGGGTCAATTTGCCCTCCATTTGTTTCGCAATTTTATACAGTTTTGATTGATTCCGCGAGGTTCTGAGGGCTGAATCCAGCAGTAGGCATCTAAGTACGTCGATTTAAGTAATAAAAAGGCCACCTAAATTTTTTAAGATTTTTGAAAAAAACCTAAGGTTTACCCCTTTGGTGTTTTTTGACCCCAAAAAATGAAAAGTGGAATTCGGCAGCTTCTTTCACTGTTTCTTATGTATTTTGATCAGAAAATTCGAATGGCGCAGTCAGATTTCTCGTAAGTATGATATTTTTTATTTAATTTGGCTTTAAACGTAACACATTCGGGGTCAATTTGCCATCCATTTGTTTCGCGATTTTACACAGTTTTGTTTGATTCCGCGAGGTTCTGAGGGCTGAATCCAGCAGTAGGCATCTAAGTACGTCGATTTAAGTAATAAAAAGGCCACCTAAGTTTTTTAAGATTTTTGAAAAAAACCTAAGGGTAACCCCTTTGGTGTTTTTTGACCCCAAAAAATGAAAAGTGGAATTCGGCAGCTTCTTTCACTGTTTCTTATGTATTTTGATCAGAAAATTCGAATGGCGCAGTCAGATTTCTCGTAAGTATGATATTTCTTATTTTATTTGGCTTTAAACGTAACACATTCGGGGTCAATTTGCCCTCCATTTGTTTCGCAATTTTATACAGTTTTGATTGATTCCGCGAGGTTCTGAGGGCTGAATCCAGCAGTAGGCATCTAAGTACGTCGATTTAAGTAATAAAAAGGCCACCTAAATTTTTTAAGATTTTTGAAAAAAACCTAAGGTTTACCCCTTTGGTGTTTTTTGACCCCAAAAAATGAAAAGTGGAATTCGGCAGCTTCTTTCACTGTTTCTTATGTATTTTGATCAGAAAATTCGAATGGCGCAGTCAGATTTCTCGTAAGTATGATATTTTTTATTTAATTTGGCTTTAAACGTAACACATTCGGGGTCAATTTGCCATCCATTTGTTTCGCGATTTTACACAGTTTTGTTTGATTCCGCGAGGTTCTGAGGGCTGAATCCAGCAGTAGGCATCTAAGTACGTCGATTTAAGTAATAAAAAGGCCACCTAAGTTTTTTAAGATTTTTGAAAAAAACCTAAGGGTAACCCCTTTGGTGTTTTTTGACCCCAAAAAATGAAAAGTGGAATTCGGCAGCTTCTTTCACTGTTTCTTATGTATTTTGATCAGAAAATTCGAATGGCGCAGTCAGATTTCTCGTAAGTATGATATTTCTTATTTTATTTGGCTTTAAACGTAACACATTCGGGGTCAATTTGCCATCCATTTGTTTCGCGATTTTACACTGTTTTGATTGATTCCGCGAGGTTCTGAGGGCTGAATCCAGCAGTAGGCATCTAAGTACGTCGATTTAAGTAATAAAAAGGCCACCTAAATATTTTAAGATTTTTGAAAAAAAACGTAAGGTTAACCCCTTTGGTGTTTTTTGACCCCAAAAAATGTAAAGTGGAATTCGGCAGCTTCTTTCACTGTTTCTTATGTATTTTGATCAGAAAATTCGAATGGCGCAGTCAGATTTCTCGTAAGTATGATATTTCTTATTTTATTTGGCTTTAAACGTAACACATTCGGGGTCAATTTGCCATCCATTTGTTTCGCGATTTTACACAGTTTTGTTTGATTCCGCGAGGTTCTGAGGGCTGAATCCAGCAGTAGGCATCTAAGTACGTCGATTTAAGTAATAAAAAGGCCACCTAAATTTTTTAAGATTTTTGAAAAAAACGTAAGGTTAACCCCTTTGGTGTTTTTTGACCCCAAAAAATGAAAAGTGGAATTCGGCAGCTTCTTTCACTTTTTCTTATGTATTTTGATCGGAAAATTCGAATGGCGCAGTCAGATTTCTCGTAAGTATGATATTTCTTATTTTATTTGGCTTTAAACGTAACACATTCGGGGTCAATTTGCCATCCATTTGTTTCGCGATTTTACACAGTTTTGTTTGATTCCGCGAGGTTCTGAGGGCCGAATCCAGCAGTAGGCATCTAAGTACGTCGATTTAAGTAATAAAAAGGCCACCTACATTTTTTAAGATTTTTGAAAAAAACGTAAGGTTAACCCCTTTGGTGTTTTTTGACCCCAAAAAATGAAAAGTGGAATTCGGCAGCTTCTTTCACTTTTTCTTATGTATTTTGATCGGAAAATTCGAATGGCGCAGTCAGATTTCTCGTAAGTATGATATTTCTTATTTTATTTGGCTTTAAACGTAACACATTCGGGGTCAATTTGCCATCCATTTGTTTCGCGATTTTACACTGTTTTGATTGATTCCGCGAGGTTCTGAGGGCTGAATCCAGCAGTAGGCATCTAAGTACGTCGATTTAAGTAATAAAAAGGCCACCTAAATATTTTAAGATTTTTGAAAAAAAACGTAAGGTTAACCCCTTTGGTGTTTTTTGACCCCAAAAAATGTAAAGTGGAATTCGGCAGCTTCTTTCACTGTTTCTTATGTATTTTGATCAGAAAATTCGAATGGCGCAGTCAGATTTCTCGTAAGTATGATATTTTTTATTTAATTTGGCTTTAAACGTAACACATTCGGGGTCAATTTGCCCTCCATTTGTTTCGCGATTTTACACTGTTTTGATTGATTCCGCGAGGTTCTGAGGGCTGAATCCAGCAGTAGGCATCTAAGTACGTCGATTTAAGTAATAAAAAGGCCACCTAAATTTTGTAAGATTTTTGAAAAAAACGTAAGGTTAACCCCTTTGGTGTTTTTTGACCCCAAAAAATGAAAGGTGGAATTCGGCAGCTTCTTTCACTGTTTCTTATGTATTTTGATCAGAAAATTCGAATGGCGCAGTCAGATTTCTCGTAAGTATGATATTTTTTATTTTATTTGGCTTTAAACGTAACACATTCGGGGTCAATTTGCCATCCATTTGTTTCGCGATTTTACACTGTTTTGATTGATTCCGCGAGGTTCTGAGGGCTGAATCCAGCAGTAGGCATCTAAGTACGTCGATTTAAGTAATAAAAAGGCCACCTAAATATTTTAAGATTTTTGAAAAAAAACGTAAGGTTAACCCCTTTGGTGTTTTTTGACCCCAAAAAATGTAAAGTGGAATTCGGCAGCTTCTTTCACTGTTTCTTATGTATTTTGATCAGAAAATTCGAATGGCGCAGTCAGATTTCTCGTAAGTATGATATTTTTTATTTAATTTGGCTTTAAACGTAACACATTCGGGGTCAATTTGCCCTCCATTTGTTTCGCGATTTTACACTGTTTTGATTGATTCCGCGAGGTTCTGAGGGCTGAATCCAGCAGTAGGCATCTAAGTACGTCGATTTAAGTAATAAAAAGGCCACCTAAATATTTTAAGATTTTTGAAAAAAAACGTAAGGTTAACCCCTTTGGTGTTTTTTGACCCCAAAAAATGAAAAGTGGAATTCGGCAGCTTCTTTCACTGTTTCTTATGTATTTTGATCAGAAAATTCGAATGGCGCAGTCAGATTTCTCGTAAGTATAATATTTCTTATTTTATTTGGCTTTAAACGTAACACATTCGGAGTCAATTTGCCATCCATTTGTTTCGCGATTTTACACAGTTTTGTTTGATTCCGCGAGGTTCTGAGGGCTGAATCCAGCAGTAGGCATCTAAGTACGTCGATTTAAGTAATAAAAAGGCCACCTAAATTTTTTAAGATTTTTGAAAAAAACCTAAGGGTAACCCCTTTGGTGTTTTTTGACCCCAAAAAATGAAAAGTGGAATTCGGCAGCTTCTTTCACTGTTTCTTATGTATTTTGATCAGAAAATTCGAATGGCGCAGTCAGATTTCTCGTAAGTATGATATTTCTTATTTTATTTGGCTTTAAACGTAACACATTCGGGGTCAATTTGCCATCCATTTGTTTCGCGATTTTACACTGTTTTGATTGATTCCGCGAGGTTCTGAGGGCTGAATCCAGCAGTAGGCATCTAAGTACGTCGATTTAAGTAATAAAAAGGCCACCTAAATATTTTAAGATTTTTGAAAAAAAACGTAAGGTTAACCCCTTTGGTGTTTTTTGACCCCAAAAAATGAAAAGTGGAATTCGGCAGCTTCTTTCACTGTTTCTTATGTATTTTGATCAGAAAATTCGAATGGCGCAGTCAGATTTCTCGTAAGTATGATATTTCTTATTTTATTTGGCTTTAAACGTAACTCATTCGGGGTCAATTTGCCCTCCATTTGTTTCGCGATTTTATACAGTTTTGATTGATTCCGCGAGGTTCTGAGGGCTGAATCCAGCAGTAGGCATCTAAGTACGTCGATTTAAGTAATAAAAAGGCCACCTACATTTTTTAAGATTTTTGAAAAAAACGTAAGGTTAACCCCTTTGGTGTTTTTTGACCCCAAAAAATGAAAAGTGGAATTCGGCAGCTTCTTTCACTGTTTCTTATGTATTTTGATCAGAAAATTTGAATGGCGCAGTCAGATTTCTCGTAAGTATGATATTTCTTATTTTATTTGGCTTTAAACGTAACACATTCGGGGTCAATTTGCCATCCATTTGTTTCGCGATTTTACACAGTTTTGTTTGATTCCGCGAGGTTCTGAGGGCTGCATCCAGCAGCAGGCATCTAAGTACGTCGATTTAAGTAATAAAAAGGCCACCTAAATTTTTTAAGATTTTTGAAAAAAACGTAAGGTTAACCCCTTTGGTGTTTTTTGACCCCAAAAAATGAAAAGTGGAATTCGGCAGCTTCTTTCACTGTTTCTTATGTATTTTGATCAGAAAATTCGAATGGCGCAGTCATATTTCTCGTAAGTATGATATTTCTTATTTTATTTGGCTTTAAACGTAACACATTCGGGGTCAATTTGCCATCCATTTGTTTCGCGATTTTACACAGTTTTGTTTGATTCCGCGAGGTTCTGAGGGCTGAATCCAGCAGTAGGCATCTAAGTACGTCGATTTAAGTAATAAAAAGGCCACCTACATTTTTTAAGATTTTTGAAAAAAACGTAAGGTTAACCCCTTTGGTGACTTTTGACCCCAAAAAATGAAAGTTTGAATTTAGCCTAACTTTTTGCGTTTTCTTATGTAAGTTAACGAGAAAATTAGAATGGCGAAGTCAGATTTTCCCCAAGTATGATATTTTTCGTTTTATGCAGCTTTAAAGTTCCAATTTTTGATTTGCATTTTAGTTGACTTTCGAGCTCTTCTGCCAGCCCCAGGTAGTTTTTTTTATATGCTGGCATTAAAATACGTCGAATTAACTAATAAAAAGACAAAATAAATTTTTTAGGATTTTTGAAAAAAAACGAAAGGTTAACCCCTTTGGTGACTTTTGACCCCAAAAAATGAAAGTTTGAATTTAGCCTAACTTTTTGCGTTTTCTTATGTAAGTTAACGAGAAAATTAGAATGGCGAAGTCAGATTTTCCCCAAGTATGATATTTTTCGTTTTATGCAGCTTTAAAGTTCCAATTTTTGATTTGCATTTTAGTTGACTTTCGAGCTCTTCCGCCAGTCCCAGGCTGTTTTTTTTATACCTGGCATTAAAATACGTCGAATTAACTAATAAAAAGACAACATAAATTTTTTAACATTTTTGAAAAAAACGAAAGGTTAACCCCTTTGGTGACTTTTGACCCCAAAAAATGAAAGTTTGAATTTAGCCTAACTTTTTGCGTTTTCTTATGTAAGTTAACGAGAAAATTAGAATGGCGAAGTCAGATTTTCCCCAAGTATGATATTTTTCGTTTTATGCAGCTTTAAAGTTCCAATTTTTGATTTGCATTTTAGTTGACTTTCGAGCTCTTCCGCCAGTCCCAGGCTGTTTTTTTATACCTGGCATTAAAATACGTCGAATTAACTAATAAAAAGACAACATAAATTTTTTAACATTTTTGAAAAAAACGAAAGGTTAACCCCTTGGGTGACTTTTGACCCCAAAAAATGAAAGTTTGAATTTAGCTAAACTTTTTGCGGTTTCTTAACCCCTTAGGTTTTGGAACTAATTAGGGGACTTAAGTGGGGGGTCACGTGACTCCCCACCAACTTAAGCCATTTAATCAATACCTTTGTTACGTTTTATGGTTAACTTATAAGTACAAGTCTTTTTTTCTGTTTTGCAATATAAGTTACAATCTTAACGAACACTTCCCCAAGAAGCTTTGTCCACCAACGAAGACGTTGGCCAAGAAAACCATTTTTTTAGGGGGGTGGGGGCTCGCCGCTATTGGCGGCGATATTATGTCCCGAATTTAACACTTGACACTTTCTTCTTCTCCCCGAAATCTCCATCATCATCCACTCCGATGTCGATTACGAAATCTAGTATGCTCTTCGTTTATCTGAAATTAAAAATACAAATTACAATCAGTTTTATAAAATTTACACAGTATACACATCATCAATTACGGGGAATAATTGTGGGGGGCGCGGGGGGTCAAAATCCAGGGATAAAATTTACTACGCCACATTGGCTCCTATTTTCAACTACCCACCTTGCCTGATACTACCCTCAACTTTTCAAGACTATTCCCCTTTTCCCTAAACTACTTAACACTGTACAAGTACATGGTACAGCCATCTGCCAAGGTAATTTACCCTTGGTAAACCCAAATCAATTTTTGACTTAAACATTTTCATGACCCAAACCTAATTTTTTCATCGCTGCCCTCAGCAAACTAATCACATTCTACCCGTATCGGAACTAACAGATTTCACGCATTAAGCGACTAGAGTGTTGTAATAATTTATTAAGTAAATAATATTTATTATTTAAATATTGAAGTTAATAAAAAAAATTGTCGCTTATATTTGCTTTAAAATAAACTTAAAAAAATTGTCGCTGCAACTCGATTGCTATTAGTTGAATGTTTTGTTGTTTTTTCATTCCATTGGTCTAATGACAGCTGAGTGAAATAGTCAAAATTATTTCTTCCAGTACAATTTTTTATAATTCAGTTGGAAGTTTTACGTAATTAAAAGTAACTTGTAGGAAGGCTGCCAAAAATTGATTTCTAATTAACTAATGCATTTACTAATAAAATAAAGTATTAAAGATTTTTTCTTAAGGCTCGATAAAATTATCTAGGTCAAATTCGACTACTTTCGAGTTCATCAACGTGAGTTGATGCATTCCATTTATATATTATTATTTTAAAATATAAGTAAAAATTAAAACCTTTTGCCCACAAATTCCAATTCCTTACTCATTATCATTCGATAACTAGTAGTAGGTATAATTATTATTTAATATTATTTGAAGTAAAAGTTGAATAACAGGAAATGACGTTAAATTTGCGAACAAAGGATTAATATAATTTTAACTTTACATTAAAAATAAATTTAGAGGGAAATTCCTGAAACTACACGAATTTGTTTATACATTTTTCGAATGGGAAGATAAATAGATACAAAACCTTAAGAAAAACTATAAAATAATTTCTTGTTCAATGTATAGTATATTCGTGCCAAAGCAAACAAAAAAAATTATAAACATCTACAAACTTTAACCCCTTTAATGACCATCACCATATATTTAAAAAAGAATTTGGCTTTTTACATGGAGGTCCCCAAATGCAGAACTATTAGCCCGAATTCATCATAAATTAAACACCCAAAAGTCCAGGCAAAAGATTACAAAAATTTAATTAAACAGACATTTTGTCTTCCAAGTTCCTTGAAGAATATTTTAGCCACATAAAGTCCTCAGCATGATGCCCTTGTAAAACTTGCTCAATTGTAGGTATTCGATGTAGATCTTATTATTCAAAGTAGATAAGCGGTGCAATTTTCACGGCAAAATTGTTAATTATAACAACCGAATTTAGTTATTTTCAACAGTTGAACAGTTTTTCTTAAGTCTAGTTTTTAAATTGTGAGTTAAACCAAGTTCAAGAGGTTAACCTACGTTTATGACTACCCCGATTGGTCAGAAATCTAAGTTTCTTATGAATTTGGGTAACTCGCGATTGAAAAACTAGGCATTACAAAATTGTGCTCAATATCAAAATCACAATACACTAGGTAACACCTGAGACAAACAAATATTGTTGGAAAAAGTTAGTCAGTCTCAGTATGATTTCAAACCATCTTAATATTAATTTCAAATTTATTCAAAAGATTTACAAATTTGTATCTTAATTAACTGGAAACAAATAGCAAGCAAAAAGAAGCAATCGTAGGAATCGATGTTTTGGCAGAAGTCATCAATTCAAATTTAAGTATACCATTTTCAGAATTTTATACCTCTCGGGTTTAAACTAGTCGTTCTGTAGATTAATGTAAATCTAATAAAGTGAAGGTAATATTCAAATGTACCTACCACATAATTTTAAAGCAAAATATATACATGTATGTTTTGAAGACGTGCTCTTGTCATATAAAAATTGATTTTACAGCAATTATTAGAAATTTTTGTTGCAAATTTCATCCCCTTGATTTTTGTTTATATACACCATTTCAGAGTTACAGTAACTTAAAAAAAAACTCTGTAAAATACAAAAATTATTGTCGTCCGTCTGAATCTCAGAAACAATGTGACAACATAGAAAAATGTATATGAACAAACATGTAGAGAATTAAATTCACAAGAAAAACTACTTATACATTTTTCTATTTCGTTGCAGTCTTTTGTAAGTCAGTGTAACTCTGAAATGGTTGCGACAAAATAGAAAAATGTATTTAAACAAAATTCAAGGGGATTTCTAATAAGTATTGTTGTAAAACCAACTTTTATATGACAAAACATATCTTCAAAACGGACAGTTTACATATTGCTAAAATGAATAATGTTGTGAGCCGCTGTAAATTATCGACAAGTTTTGTACATTAAAAATCTTACAAATAAAGCAATAATTTTGAACTTGGTGGCTTCTGATAGAACAACAAATTATTATAGAAATATAACTAACCTTTCAATTCCAAATAAAATTGATTCCGCAACCCATTCCAATTTGTTAGTTGTAGATCCAAATTCACTACACCGGTACCGCTTCGTTTCAATTGCCATGAACACTAGAATAAGTTAAAAATCCAAAACTTAGCAAGAATTTATCAAAAGTTCATAATTTATTTAATTAAAACACTCGTAAACAAATAATCACGAAACCTCACTTTCAAACATTTTTGACATAAAAATATTAAAATTTAAACATGAAATGACATATGGCGACATCTAACGAAAAATATTGAAAATGAAACTTACTTCCTTTCTAGATTTCTTCTCGTTGTTGGTCATTTGAAAATTTGATGTTTACCAAAATATAATTAATGTCAACAGTTTTAAGACAAACTGGAAATGCATGCCAATTACAAACTATTTTCCTGACAAATCCTAAGCAAATCTCAAAACAGAGAGACACAGTTTATCAAACTCCCAAAACTGGTTAGCATCCACAGAGCAATAGATATAATCGAATGCCAACAAATCCGACCAAAAATTCGAAGCGGTTGGTGGTCTGCTACAATTTTCTCGTGTTTGTGCAATAAATTTCGATAAATCGCTTGATCAATTATCAATAATTATTACATCAAAAATGACAAAAATCTAAAAGCTACTTCTTAGTTAGTTTCTGGGTTTGATTTCATCGAGTTGGATTCGACATTTTTACGTAACATAATAACGTATAACCAGTCACTTAACTATAGCTGTTCCGAAAGTTAACAAATCAATTTTGGACAGAAGGGCAAAACAACAAATGTGGTTTCTTCGAGACGTTAGTATAAATGACGTCGACACGCTTGTAGTAAAAAGCGGGAGATTATAGTAGTTGTCGACCGGTTATTAAATAAACTATGCTGATTGTTTACTAGCATTCATGAGTAAGGATGCAACTAATTTATCCAGAATTTTTTACTCAAGACTCAAAACAAACATAATAGACATAATAAATGAGATAACTGAAAGTAAAAAATAATCCACTCCTAAACCCCTGAATTCAGTATAAGTCTGAAAATATTGACCCTAGTGTAAAAATGGCAAAGAGTAAAGTTGAAGGAAATAAAATTCCTTACCTAATTACTCAATACAATTTTGCGATAAACTTGATAGTAATAAACGAGATAATTGAGAAAAAACATTTTTCACCTCTATTTGCAGTCTAACTACAAGTATCGATCCTAGGGTAAAAGTTATATCGACCAAACTTGTGGGGAATTACATTTCCCACAACTTTGGGTATTATCATTTTCACTTGAAAGTTGAAAATAATCATTGATTATATAAAAACTCGACTGTTTTTACTGTAATATATTTTGGAATTTTAATATTAATTTTTAAGTTAAACGTTGTTGATCTTTTGTGGAAAACTGACGGTTTGAATAGTAAATTTTTTGCATGTCTCATTGTACTAATTAAACTTGCTTTTGTAGAATACGCTGATGAAGGCAATTAGCCGAAACTAGTACGTAGAATATAATAAATTACTTGAGGAAAGTGTAATTGCTTTTAATTTAAACAATCCAGTTATTTGATATGTTGTGAACACCAGGATAAATTAAAAATCCAAAAATTAGTAAGAATTTTCAAAAGTTAAATATTTTAATACAAAAACTAGCTAATATAACATACTTATCGTAATAAAAGTCAAAGTAATGTATAATTACTTATTATATAAATGCTTATTCGGAAATATGAGTATATGACATTCTTTCATGTTTGCATTTTAAAGCAGTCCATTTAGACTGATTTCCGCCTTGAAATGGAACAAATTCTATAGTCGATTAATCTTGAACCATTCAATACAAAAGAATTGAATACATTATTTAAATTTCGAACAAGATTTATTCACAAAGCAGAAAATCAATAATTCAAATTACATTAAGAAAATATGAGAGTATTATCACATTATCAGTATTATATTGTGTGTATTTCAAAAGCTTTCATCCCAAATTTATATCCTAAATTAAAAAAAATTTCCTACCCAATTTATGGGTAGGATTAGAAAACCTTGAACCGCGCTGGTGCAATTTATAAAATATATTTGTGCAAATTAGCATATTGGAATTTAATCTAATCAGCAAAAAATATTGTAGTGAACGTATCTACTTTGAATAAATTAGCTGATAATACATTAAAGAAACAATATTTTGTTTGTAGAAATTATAGTTATAGCCATACGAGGAAAAGAAAAGCAGTTTTGATAAAATTTGTTAAATTTCTAAACAGCGACAGTTAGATAGATTTCGATTAACAATGCTGCTCGGTTGAATAAAACCGTAATTAACCTTCTAGTAAATAAATTTTCGCTAAAACATAAAACAAAGCCGCCGCCACATTTAATACATCCTAACGCAGATTTGTAAATCTCCATAGAAGCAGTCAGAATTTATTAATATTTCTAATATTTTATTCTGTATGCTAGTCAATTCGAGCGGGTATAACTAACTAGCTGTGCGATAAACAAAAACCTATGTCAATTATACTTACAAACCCCCCCTTCCCCCAAGAGAGGACTGCAAAAATTACAAACATATTAGATAATAGCTGTGAAGAAAAGTTAACATTTTCTAATACAGGAAAAATTCATTCCACTGGAATTGTTATTTTATGGCGTGGAATGTATTTCAACCGAGCAAGACGTATCCGTGTACTAGCTCCTCATTTTCAATTGGTATTACTAAACATTTTTTATTTAGTAGCTAAACTATATTTCAATTATAACAATAAATTCCATCATCCATAAGTAAACGTTTAGTAAACTGGATGACCACAGTGGTGGCTTGATGTGACCGCTAGTTGAGTTATGAGAGGAAATTCTGGGTTCTCGGACTGGGCAGAATTTCTTAGCTCAGCCCTCTGGTTGACATCAAACTGTGGATCGAAATACTAATAACTTTTCTTAACATCTTAATGGAATACGGGGTACAATAAGCCTAGAGCTTCAGTACAAAGTGAGCATTGAACCACTACCAGTGCAGCTAATTTGGAAAAAAAAAACTGGGTGATGAAGTTTTCTCTTCAGGTCAAGAATGTGTGGATTTATTTGTAAAGCAGTTTTCTAATGTGTATTCTAGTAACGATGCTACTAACCACAGCTACAGTGCCAATGCGGTCTTCAACTGGAATTTGCTCAAAGTTTCGGTGGAGATGTCTTCAATGCAATTACGGAACTGCCTGACAGTTTGAATTATGGATTATGGGCCATATGTTAACAATGTTCCAGTTATCTTTGACCAGTGGTTTTTTTCCGGGTATTTGGCGAAAATGTTATATTACTCCCATACACAAGAAAGGCAATCGTAGTGATATTGTAAATCATGTATGTTTTGTTTACCACTTATTGAACGGGATGATTAGCTGTGATGCCCTACGTGATCGAATGAAGTTCCGAGTCACAATACTAGACTCCAAACAGTCCACTAACAAGAATGTGCCGAAATGTTAATAGGTTAAGCAAGTTCGACAGTTTTGACTTGAGTCATAGCTCCTATAGAATATTTAAGAACAATCTTATGTGGAATGTAAGCACCCGTGGATAATATGAAACACAGCAATCGGTGTCATTTGATTATTTGTTAAAATATTTCTAGTGTTTTTCAGGCTCTAGTGAGCCATATGTAAATTGGTTTAACCGTTAGATAAATAAATAAGTAAAACATATACATACATAAATATTAAACAAACATGAGTAATTCAAATGTTGCATTGGGAATTCCACAATATCTTCCGTATAATTTTGCACTCTTCGCCACTTCATCAGATATCTTTCAGATGAATCATCTTCGCATGATGATATGGCAATAATAATGGATTTACCATTTCTTCAGCCACTTCAATGTTGAAACCCATGGTATTATGTATTATCATTTAAAAGTTAGAAAGTAATAAACAATAAAGTTAGGTTAAGTAACCTCATCTGTCAATTTAAAATTTGGAAATCAGAAGCGGACATTAATAAGTTTTTTGAGGGGGCTACTTCTGGAAAATTTCCAAAATTCTGAAAAATATATTATAGCTTTTGGTAACGACATTGTTTAATAAGCTAATTTTAAGGAGACCGTGCGGTCTCCCCTCGACACATATTCTCCCTCTCGCAAAGAAGTTACGGCTTCAAAATTTATAACATCGAAGGAAGTCAGAACCCAATCAATCAATAGCAATGATAATTTAAAAAAAGTTGTATGATTTACAGAAGGTCAAGAAATGCTCGTCCATAAATTATACTTCATCATCAAAAATGTTATCTAATAAACTAATACCATAATGACCTACAGGTCAATACTAATAAAATTCAAAATCTGGTGATAATCCGACTGGTTTCATTGAAACGTGCACAGTAAATTAGGAGTCACCGTAACTTGTCAAAAAATATTAAAAACTGCACTAAAACAATCGCACTCACTTGCGTTTAGGCTGATTTATCCCATTTTCCATTGCTGGTTACACTTTGCCTTTTCTTAAGAATCACTGCTTATATGCTTTCTACACTGCACTGTTAATTATTCATGATTTAAAAAATAATTCAGTTACACAAGTAGGTTTTTAAATGAAATCAAAAATATAAATAAAAGTAACTTTATTCGAGTAAAGATTAACTAAGGCAATGGGGTGTTCTAACAAATCGGAGTGAATTAAACAAACAAACACATTGCTAATACAACACAAAATTAACTAAATACTCTAAATTAAACATAAGTGAAAGTAAATCTAGAGAAAACATAAATAAAATACAAAAGGAACAGATTCATTTAAATACTTAATTTTCAGATTTGAAGTAGTCTTGGCTGCCAGTAGGGTCAGGTTTCATTGTTTTTTTACCGGGAGTCCATCCAGCTGGACAAACTTCTCCAAACTCATCTGTATATTGGAATGCCTGCACCAAGCGTAAAACCTCTTCTACAGATCTACCAACGGGCAAATCGTTGATAGTTATTTGACGCAAAATTCCTTTCCCATCGATAATGAAAAGACCACGAAATGGGATACCGCTTTCCTCGTCTAATACTCCATAAGCTTTAGCAATTGCCATGGATTTGTCAGATAAAAGCGGAATTTTCATTTCACCAAGTCCTCCTTGTTTACGTGGGGTGTTAATCCATGCGAGATGGCTGAAATGGCTGTCGGTAGAAGCAGCAATCAATTCTACATCGATCTTCTTGAATTCTTCCGCACGATCAGAGAAAGCAATAATTTCGGTAGGACAAACAAAGGTACTGAAATTATAAAAACAAAATTAAATCATTTACAAAACATAATTTATCGAATGTCTCGTAAAGTTAATTACTTTTGACTTTAATTCCATAAATTGTGGGAAGGAAAATTAATGTTTTAGTGCATAAATAATAAATGTCCGATAATTAAAATAATCTATACGTATAGATTACAAAATAATTAATCATCGATTGTTAACAAGGAATGCAAGCAATTAAATATGGTAACATGTAATTACTTACAAATCCAAAGGATAGAAAAATAATATGACGTATTTTCCTTTGTAATCGGCCAGTTTTATTTCTTTAAATTGTCCATCCACTACGGCGGTGCCGCTAAATTCTGGTGCTGGTTTTTGAATAGCAAGCATGGTTTATTAATCTAAATTATAACAAAATAACATTCGATTAATTAAACTAATTCCAATTATACCATTTGAACTATAATTGTGCAATTTAATATTATTACAAGTACACTTACAGTTTTACTTGACAATTTAAAAAAAAATAGCTTCTGGAAAGCTGTAGAAAACGTTACCCAACGTTAACCACCACCAATAAATACACAGCGATTGCCGGTCAAATTAGAAATGACATTGAATAAAACTGACGTAATCGTTAACACAGCGGCTAACCTCAAGCTCTTTAATATCGGTTTGCATCTTGGATAAATATTTAAAATGTATTTTTAGTGATGGGGCCCCCTTGTATGCCCGCATTTTAGTTATAGAATAAATAACGAAATCCAAAAGTTCCAACCTGATTTATGGGCAAGTAAGATTCTTAAAAAACGGTAACATCTCAACTTCGACTTAATCGGCAGTTGGATTTTAAGGAAATAATTAAAAACGAATCACACTCAAGTACTTTATTAAACTTAAAAGTATGCTAATTTATTAAAGATGGGTGTTTAGAACACCTTTATGGTAATTTATCATTGGTAAATGGCACTTAGGTTTTCTCCCGAAGCCAATGAATAATACAATAAAATTAATACTAGTTGGTTCAAATTTAGGATTACAATAATAAAAATGTAACAATTGTAAATTTTGACTTAAAATAATAATTAATGAGAAACATTATTCTATAATAATTAAATCACGATTTAAATACTGAGCGATTCAATTATTATATGATACAATTTAAATAAGTATAAATTGCAAAATTGGATGTTCATTTTTTGAAGTCATAATCTTAAAGTTGAAGTATATTTACATATTAAATAACAAAAATTATTAGTTAATATTAATAATATTTTAAATCAAGTACAAAAATGGAATGAAGTGAATAATTTTATCACAAACGTTCCGCCATCGATAATTTTTAATTAAATAAAATTTGAAGAAAAACAAGTTTATAATTAATGATTTTGGTAAAAGTATCAATTTTTATTGCACAATATACAAAGTATCAAAATGGAATTAGACATAAGCCCGTTATAATAATAAGTAATTAATTAGTAGATAATTAAGAATTTTTTGAACCAACAGTCTTATTAAATATTTTTTTAATCAAATTAAAATTTATTTTAAAATAAAATAATCAAAGCACTATGTTATCACATAAAATATATAAAAAAAAAATAAAATAAAATGCACGATAAAATATGTATGTCTGTCTGTATAAGACCAAAAATTAAATTTTTCACTTACAATTTAAGCATGGTTTTACAATTAGGTATAATGACAATATTATATAAAAGTTATAAAATCCAAGGTATAAAAACCGTCCGGCCTTGCCTTACATGTTAGGTACTTTCTACGGTGATTATTACCTATATTTGAGCTTGAAATGCATCAACTCATCATTAAAACTTTTGCAAATATCTAATGATTTGGAATGTTCTTGTACACAGTAAATCACAGATTATAATAAATGCTTATGACAAAATTATTTTTTGTAAGAAAATTTATAAATACAAAAAGTTATCAGTTATTATTGTGAAGGGCTATCAATATTTGGAAGATAATCCAATGCCATAAGACATGCAAATACAGTCATCACCATTTTCGGTTTAACTTCTGTAATGTCTTCTGGTAAGGCGTACACGCGAGCTCCCGTTTTTCTAGCCATGGATATTGCATACTTTGCATTTGCCAAATTATCCTAAAAGAATAAGGTTTTACATGTTTTAAGGTTTTACAACCCAAATATACAAAAAATGTGTACTTACACTGCTTTTTCCAGATGTTTTAACCAAATCGTAATTTATTGCGCCAGGTTTTATAGCATCGATAAGATCTATAACAACTCGAGCATCTGAAATGCTGGATTCTTGAAAATTATGAATGGAAGACTTCTTTCCTGCGCTTTGCAATTTTGTATTAACCCACTGCACAATTTCTTTCTCAATTATAGGACTACCAGTTTGAGCAAGTTGAGACAAAATCGATAAAGTGTAAGCTCTCATTAATTGCCAAATTAAGGCCAGAGTAAGTGTAACGTTCCCTTCGTTTAAGTCTTGTCCGGCAATGCCTACCAGAGAAAATTTAACCTCTCTTCCTAATTCAATGGCATAATTGCAATTCTCCAATTTTTCCATAAATTTCCTAAGATTGCTGAATTTACGGTGTACTTTTGGCCAATTAACAATACCTGGTTTTATAATGTCATATAATTGGAAAATAACTAAACCATCGGCTAAATCTGAATACAACCAGTTAACTTGAGGACAGACGCCCATGGAATTTATCCAATTTCTGTATGTCTTTTCTTCTCTCGTTTCTTCCACGGTTACGTAGCCATCAAGGGCTCCATTAATTTGTTCCAAAGCAGGATGATTGTTAAAAAGATTAGCGACAAATGCCAAATTTAATTTATATATTCCGTTAACTACATCTTGAGGAGTGACGAATGATCTGCACTTTAATTTGGCTGCCTGTTGTAACATAATTTCTGCCCTAGATGTAAGATCCCTTTCCTAAAAATGCATTTTATAAAGTCAAATCAATGTACGTATGAATTACAATAAGTATTACCATAAGAGCGCTTTCATTAACGTCGACATCTTTAGGAGCAATTTGTTTTAATAGATGAGTGTAAACTTCCGAATCTGTAATATCGCTTTGGAAATTGTTAACACGACGATGAGTACCGGCCCGTTCTAAATGATAATTGACCCATCTAAGTAAAATAGCTTCAGGAGATAATTTTATAAGGTCTTCAATTTTCTCTTCGTCAGATAAAAGTGAAGTTAAACCAGGACAATGTTCTAAGGTAATTTGGTTAAACAAACCAATTCGAATTATCTGCCACAACAATCCCAACACCAAATGTGGAGTTCCCTTATCCAAGTTATGAGCGTCAATATTCACCACATTGCAACCGATAGCTTGTGCAGATGAAAGTGCCAATGTTAAGTTTTCTAATTTTCTGTATAAGGTAAGACTTTTTTTATTGATCGCTCTTTCATCAATGGTGTCAGGACAGGAATGATTTATTACTTTACTGAAAAAAAAATACACAAAAATGAATCATGGGAACTATCAAAATAAATAAATAATTGTCACAAATATAGAATTCAAAAAATGTTGCATTTGTTTCAAATGTTCAAAAATATTTTAAAGGTGGCTAAAGAATAAAATATAAAACATTTGAAGTTTGTTAAATAAATAAATAAAAACTTTTGTTTCTTAAAAAGTCAAATTTTACCATAAAAGTACAAATATAAATATGACTGACAATAAGTTTGTAGTTCCAGTGGATGAAAAAAAAAAGAACAATTTTCTGAGGCTCAACTTTTTACTCAATAAAAAGAGGCTTCGAAAGGGATGCAATTGTACATTAGATCAGGGATTGAAATACACAAATCCTTTTTACGGCAATGTGCATAATAAAATAAACTGGGGATCTAGAAAATTTTATCGTTTGTGTTACATAACGCAAAATGAAGCATTCAAAATGCATACATTGCATTTGAACTCGTTTGGTATATTTCAAAACGCCATTAATACTATAAAACCGCCGATTTATGCATCCGAGTGCGTTATTGCAACCAACAATGCTGTTGGTTGTGTCTACAGACTGATAGTTAAATTACAAAAAAAAGACAACATTTATGAATATATAAGAGAATATAACTTTTCCAAAGCCGAAAAAGTACAGGTAAGAAAACAATTTTGAATTTAAATTTTTACGAAAACAATTTTGTTGTAAGTAGGTACAGTGAAACTTACGTAAGCCGGACACTAGAAAACCAAAATTTTCATCTTATGTAGATTTATATTTCCCCTTAGATAGCAAAACTTGATTAAAACAGAATATTTTTCCAGTCGCTTATACACATGTGCTATTGTCAATAACTTAATTAGTCAATATCTAATTTTCTGAACCATTATTATTATTATTATAACGGAGCAGGTAGAGTGAAAATTGGGTTCCCTTCATTTAATCTTTTTAATATCAACTTTTTTTATAAACAAAACATGTAACAAATACTATGTTAAAGTAAGAAAATCAAACTTTAACATATCAACCGACCGTATTATAATAAATATAAAAGTAAAACTACAAAAGTAGCGATATAAGTTAATTTCAGCCGTGAAGATCTATCCAATGATAGATACTCCTTTCAGAATATGTTAACAATGAGTAACGTGGGGTTATTGCAAAATCAAAATCCCCAGTCAAAAAACATACATGCAGACAGTTTTACACCATCACATGGACCGCTAGGTTTTATCATACTACCGACGGTTTCGAGACTACTCTGTAGAGATTTCTCTTCATCAGGCACGAATTAACCCGCAGTGCCGATGCATGGTTGCAAACTTCCGCATAAAAGTATGTGAAAACCTTTCACATGAGTTCCAAAATAGGACGTGGTATGCTTTTTCACTTTCCAAAGTATTAATCACATACTTTTATGCGGAAGTTTGCAACCATGCATAGGCACTGCGGGTTAATTCGTGTCTGATGAAGAGAAATCTCTACAGAGTAATCTCGAAACCGTCGGTAGTATGATAAAACCTAGCGGTCCATGTGATGGTGTAAAACTGTCTACATGTATGTTTTTCGACTGGGGATTTTGATTTTGCAATAACCCCATGTTACTCATTGGTAACATATTGTGAAAGAAGTATCTATCATTGGATAGATCTTCACGGCAGAATTTCACTTATATAGCTACTTTTGTGGTTTTACTTTTATATTTATTTATAAACAAAACATTTTTATTATTTTTTAGATCGGGATGGAAATTAAAAATTATGAAGCATTCGATACACTTTCCTATTGCCACTACCTAACTGCCCCCGATAACTTATCATTTAAACGAGTGTATTCCATAAAAATTGGGAAGAGCATGTTAAAAATCGGAAAAGAAATTTTGGCAGACTTTGAACCAGAAGAAGCGACTGATGCAGAAGATGAATACAAGATAGCTATCGCCAATGAATAGAAACTAATTTATAGATAGATTCATCTTATTAATTTTTAAGAGGCCAAAATAAAGAGTGGAAATTTAGGTTGAATTGTTATTATGCCAATCTACTACCACTTGAACTAACGTAAATGTAACTTTAATTTAACGTAAAAATATAATAGTTCTTACCATAAAAGAATACCATCCTTGACTTTATCGTATAAAGATTTTCCATCAGGATCAATAGGTAATAAATGTTTAAGATCGGCATCATTTCTTAAATTTGAATTAATCCATTCGGAAAATGCTAACTGTTCTTCAACTCGTACGGAATGAGTTGTGCCTTCATTGGAAGCTTCCGAGGTTCCACCCAAGTGTTGTAAATTTTCTCGTTTTTGAACAACTTGTTTAAAAGTACTGGCTACCTCACTCGATTTTAAGTCTCCGCACAAAATTTCAAACTCTGTATAGGAGAGTTTACCATCTGCATTACTTCCCTTTGTATTATTAAATTCTTCTTCCATTTGGCGTATTTTCCATCCTGGTAGTTTGAAGCCGCATATATCCAGGGCCTCTTTAAGTTCTTTAAGATCGATGTATCCATCGTTATTTTTGTCGATCTGTAAAATATAAAATAATTACCTTAACTTAAATAATTCAAAGTGAATTTTGCAATGTTATACTAGACTAGAATTTACTCCATTCATGTGTTTTATAATTATAATCCGAAGCAACAGGCATTATCATTAAGTTGATGATAAAATCAACTGACATGACTTTGAAATATAATATGAAACTTTCACGGGAATTAGACTTGGTTAAAAAATATCATCTTTACGAAGATACCGAAGGACTATTGTATGGCCCTGCAATTGCAGATTAATCGGTAGTCACTAAATAATCTAAACAATTATTTACGTTCGATGCAAGTACACGGGTTAACACAATATCACGTGCATAAGATTAGTGGAATACCCGTTCAAGAGGCTACACAATAAGCCTCGCACGCTATCACAATTAATTTATAGTTATTTAATTCCAAATTTTATCAAGAATACTTAAAAAATATAAGCTGTAAAAAATGGAACCCGTACAAGACAGGTAAAAGTAATAACTAATAAATAAATTTTCTAGCAGTAAGTGGGAAACTCAGTACTTATAAACCCCCCCTTCCCAACAAAACTTTTTAAAGCATGTTACATCATACTCACATTGCTGAATTTGTAATAAAAATTTACCCAAAGTGACAATTATTTAAAAAAATATTAAATAGGTAGCATTTACTCACTTCTTTGTACTTGTCATGATTTTTCAATACAGCAAGAAATTCATCTTTCACGTCAGCTTTCTCATCAAGAGATATCAAATCCATTGCTATTAACTCTGACTGGATGGATAACTAACACAATGTGTATGATTGAATTACTTTCAATAAATTAAGATTGTTTTATCAAATATTATATCGATACATATCTAAAAACCAGATATCATATCTATTTGTATAACAAATATGTGGCAAGTGAAACGATAATTTCTAATTGCTAAAATTGAAAAAATACTAAAAATTTAAAAAATCAAGAGCTATAGATTATTATTAATTATCAACAAAATGAAATTCTTACAAATTGATTATCCTGAATGGGAAAAATTCTCAGAAATACAATACTTTCCAAACAAGAATTTGGTCCCAAGTTCGATCCCAGGATTGGTCAGTAAATCAAACGAATTTTTGTAGTTTTTAAAATAGTTTATCCGAAATACAAAAGATATTGAAAGAAAAACAATGAATAATACAGCTGGTAATTCATTTTCTCAGAATTTTGAGTAAGTTGAAAAAATAATCTACAGTTACTACAGAAAATATCCGGACACTCCTATGTTAACAATGTAAATTGCACATTTTCAAACCGTCCTTTGACATATAAAAATCGCTTTTAGAGCAAAACTTTTTGAACATTTTTTGTTAAAAATTTTTTTGTCTTCAATTTTGTACCTATACATTTTTCAATTTTTTAGTCCCGTTTTTGACTGACAGTGACTTAAACAAGACTCGGTAAAATACAAAAAATATTGTCACATGTATCTCAAAATCGGTGCAACGAAATAGAAAAATACATCAGTAGTTTTCGTTGCAAATTTCATTCCCTACATTTTTGTTTATATACATTTTTCTATTTTGTTCCACCGTTTCCGAGATACAGACGATAATATTTTTTGTATTTTACAGAGTGTAAATCGCTCTCAGTCAAAAACGGGGCGACAAAATAGAAAAATGTATAAGTACAAAATTGAAGACAATGAAATTTTTAACAAAAAATGTCTAAAAAGTTTTGCTGTAAAAGCGATTTTTATTTGTCAAAAAACAATTTGAAAATGTGCAATTAACATTGTTAACATTGTTTACTTTCTGTAGTAACTGTACATAAAAAATCATTTTCTCTACAAATTCCATAGCATTGCAAAATTGAGAGCACAAGCTTAAGAAAAAATAAATCGTCTCACAAGTGCCGCCAAATGCCAGACAGCCACCTCAATCGCTGATTAGTGAGTATAAGGTCAGAACAATCGGGGGCTTCCAGTTATTTATAAATTCCAAATTTTTAAGGAGGAAAGTTTTCCGTACATGATATAAATTTCAACACCTACGTTATAGTAACAGATATATATTTTAATTATGTTAACTTTTTTATATCGAAAACCCACGATTACTGAAAATTTCCTATCTAGCACTGAAGCAATATCCCTTATCAAAAAAAATTAATCAGTTAAAACAAATTTTCCTTTTTCCAGATGATATCTATAACCAATTTTGAGCTAAAAATTAATAAAACGCAGTTAACTCTTGGTGTACAAGTGATTCTAAGAAAGCACCACAAATAAAATAATTTTCTAATTAAATACATTTTTCTATAAAAAAATTTAGTCCTCTTCTCTGCCCAAGGAGAGAAGCCTTCCAAGACATTATAATCAGCAGTAAAAAATTTTTGGTACAAAATTTCCCGTATGAAATCCCTTTATAATCACCGATAATATTCAACAATAAAATGCTATTCTGAAAATAATGTACCAATAATAAAAATCATTGCTGTAAATCACAAACTACCGGTACGATAAAGTTTAAAAAGTTGGTATTTTTAAGACTGATAATAAAATTTTGATAGCTTTATTGTAGTAGTTAAAAAATATAGCTACCGCAATATGCTAGATAAGCATGATAATTATGATTGTTGTAACTCGATTAAACAAAATTATGGGAAATAACTTAAAAATCAAGTAGAGAAAAAACACCTTCTGATAGGGCTTTCAATCAGACACTCTTTATAAATTGAACTGACATGGAAAAATTTCGATAATTTTAAATTAGTTTAAAATAACAAAATTTAACTTGACTAATTCCAAACTCAAAATAATGACTTTCACAAGAGAATGATTCAGGAATCAACCACATGTACCGTTGATTTTACACAAATTGTTCAAATATTATTAATTCTGAAAATGGAATGTTAATTTAGTGTGACTGATAAATACCTATTTGACATGTTACCAATAAATGCTATACAAATATTTCTACAATGACAAATAAATACGATAAAATTATCTATAAAATGTTTTATGTACCTATTTGTAAAAATCATAGTTTATATGTACCATCTAACGTACATTTTTGATTACATAACGCGTAACTTAGTACTTGAAGTTCAAATTTGATAAGAGATATTTTAATATAGGTAAATAGAACGAGTTCCCGAGTGTTCCCTAATATTAAAATTCAAAACTTCAAACTATAAAAATACCCCCCTTTGTTATACATTTTAATAAAGAAAAAGTTAAATATTTAAGCTGCTTTTCAGATTCGAATGAAAATCCCCAATCGTATCGGATAGCCATTATCCTTATAAATTGTAAAATAAACTCCCAATAGCAGGCCACGGCCCCTAGTTTGAAGAGTACTGCGCTAAAAACATCCTTTCTATTTAAAAAATAACTTAATCCCGCCTAATCACCTAAGCTACTCACATGCTACATTAGCAGAAATTATAAAATTAAACTTGGGACCCTTACGAGTCAAATTATAACAGATTGTATGACCATAAGAGACCACAACATATTTATTTAACTCCCAGAATACAGCAATACATTTAACAGCAATTAGTTTTTTAATCCAAGCTGTTTTCGTTTGGTAAATATGATGTGCTTTTGACAGGTGACTCTGCTGTCGAATAGTATACTTGGATATTATACATCTGCGGTCGGTGGTAATTGGCAGTCGTTTAACTTTACGAGAAGGCAGTTTCCTCTTCTCGTGATTCTGCATTTCTTGAGTCAATCCTGTATCATATCGAGATTTATTTGCAGATTTTTTTATGCCAATACTGCAGTGTCATCAGCAAATATGGCTGTTGTTGTGGTCTCTACTAGAGAAGAATGCGGGACGAGAAAAATCCCGTCCAGTCTCGCCCCGCACGCGGGACGGGACCGAATATTTAGTCCCGCAGTCCCGCGCGGGACGGAATGCTAATTTAATCCCGCGCGGGTTGGGATGCCAATTTAGTCCCGCGCGGGAATACACGGCAGTTTCCTGGCGAGTGTCTGAATTACTGGCATTGTTTTATCAATTTTTAATAGTGCTATATTACAATATGATTCCAAATCCAAATCTGTACTATCAATTTTAGGTTCATTTTCGTTCGTAAAATGTTCTGCAATTTCGTTGGCTATTGGTTGAAAGAAAAGAACCAATCACGAACCCTAAAGCGTTGCGTGCGGGACCCGCGGGACCCGTGGGACTTGCGGGACCTACTGGAGAAGGCGTCACTGCGGGACGGGACGGGACAAGAAAAAGTAGTCCCGCATTCTTCTCTAGTCTCTACCATTGGTAGATCAGATGTCGATAGTAAGTATAAGATGGGCCCAAAAATGCTGATGTTTGACAAAAGATTTGAGAATCAGATAGTACTAATAGTATGGAAGATACATCTTCATTTTGTAGCACAAGCCAATGTGCCAAACCTTATCGAAGGCTTGACTGTTAGCGAGAAGAACTGCCAAGCAGTAATCTTTACCTTCAAAGTCCTGATTTATTCTACTCACTATTCGATCTACTTGCTCGATTGTGCGTTGAGAAACCTCTAAGATGCATCGAATACCTCCGAAGACTGGGTAACCACTAGGTCAACTTGTTGCAACCCCATTCTCACAAGACTACAATAAAGTTTGTTTTTCATTTTTTAGACCGGAGGACATAGACGGAAAAATTAGAAAATCAGACAAAATGCAGTCTTTATTAGCCAGAGCAAAGAGTGTAACTAGGGATTCCTCAGTACGCCCAACACAACAACAAACGTCTCGACAAACTAGACTACAACATCTTCTCAACCTCTTAATTCCCTCTTCTTTTCAAAACTGCGACCTTCCAAATACGGCGCTCACAATCAAGGATCCCAGCATTGGCTACTAAGTAACTCTTCAGTACTGAAGAACTAATACTATTGGTTCATGAATAAAGAGTAAACTGTACCCCCCGGTTTGCCAATGACTACATTAAAGCTCAATCAATATTGGAAGTTATATCGATCAACGATATTCAACTCCCGGGTACGCAAAAATAAAATTACTTACATATGCGCCCAGCAGTGGATCTATATCTTTCGATGCCCAAAGCTTTAAACATATTGTGGGACTTTTGAATTTAAGTTTAAGAGACACAAAACAATGATGATAGCCAGGGGGGTCTGGGGGGTATTCCATACCCCCCAGTGCACGCTTTTATTTTATTCCCAAATTACTCAGAATGCAGGAAATTAGAGATCGACTGGCTGTTTTTACAGCAATACTTATCCTACATTTCTTATAGAAAATGTTATTCTCTTCAATTTTGTTTATATATGTACATTTTTCTATTTCGTCACACCGTTCCTGAGATACAGAAGATGGTAATTTTTATTTGATGCTGTATCTGAGAAACGGCGACGAAATAGAAAAATTCATAGTAAAACAAAAATGAGGGGAATGAAATTTGCAACAAAAATGTCTGATAAGAATTGCTGTAAACGGGATTTTTATATGACAAAAAGGCTTCGAAAGATGCAATTGACATTCCCGACATAGGAGTGTACGAATACTTTCTAGAGCCACTGTATAGTTTTATTGCATAAATAACAAACTATACTAGTTGATTTTAAATTTTAATCTATTTACTGTAGACTAGAATAGCTTCCAGTGTAAAAAATATTTTCTTGTAATAAAACGCGATTAAAACAGAAACTATACATCCGGGATTCATCTCGTTAT
Source organism: Cantharis nigra (assembly GCA_958510845.1). NCBI lineage: Eukaryota > Metazoa > Arthropoda > Insecta > Coleoptera > Cantharidae > Cantharis > Cantharis nigra. The sequence continues at coordinate 4,385,324 of OY294034.1, read as the reverse complement.
CTTTACTGGTTTTCCTGTTGAAAATGCATATTTATTATAATATGAATTTTTAATTACATAATTAATAAAAATAAATATGCAAACATTTAATTATTTTGCAATTAGACAAAGTTGAACTAAGATGTATAATAAAAAAAATTATGTTCCGATCAATAATAAATTGTTGTTTATTTAACAATGTTTAAAATTTCAAAATTAATTATGCGTGTTTTAACAAGCATTAGTGTACTTAAAAAACAATGAGTCATATAAAATTGAAAACCAGTCACATTTAGTAATAATATGAATAAATGCATTTGGAATATAAATTATGAATCATAATAAAACTATCGAGCACATTTAAATGTAAATATAATTTGTTTTTTAAAAATTAATATCAAAATGATATCGGTGTTGTTTATGCTAGTAACGAGTGATGTGTTACAGTCACTAGGGCGTAACACATCCATGTGTCACATTTTATGTAAAAAAATTGTAAGTTACAAAAATTATTACTTACCGCTGTAAACTGTTCGTATATTTCTTTTCGTTCTTCTATTGTTAAATCTGTCATTGTGGAACTCATGTTTACAACTTTTTTGTGACTATTGCGAATACACACAAACTATGTTTAATGTTTTACAATACTAAAAACTTATGGCGTGCACCAGCCGAATACAAATCCGCGAACGCTCGGAACACTTCGGTACTGCCGCTCGTATTCACCTTTATTAATGAACGATGTATCCGCCCATACCAATAAATTAAACAATTTTCTCGATTAATCACACTCAATATTACTTCATGAGTAATTTGTAAATCATTGTAAGAATTTCAATTTCAAACATTTTAATTCAACAGTGGCGTTCCCACGCTATAGCATTTTTGTTTTCATTTTTATAAATTACAGTAACTTCAAACGCAATCTAATCTAAATGTCATTTTTTGAATTTAAAAAGATAACCAATCGATAAGCTTCATTTTTAGAAATTTTCAAAGTAAATTCCGGGAATTCAGGAGGAAATCCAGTGAAATTTTTCGAAAATATCGTAAAAGGAAATCTAATGTACCAAAATTTGCCTTGTGACTCGCCCTTGGTCCAAATTTCGTTGCTTTACTGGAATAACCTGAACCGCAACACTGGAAGTTTGATTGGGCCAGACCATGGACTTAGAAGCTTCTAAGTCAATGGTCCAGGCCCACCTTCAGCGACGCCGCTGGGCAGGTTCAAGATTTTAACCAGCGCAGCGGCGTTGCCTAGGGGTGGCAAGTGGGCGAACCCTACATTAATGAAATTGATTTATTTTCTTTATTTTGAAAATTTGAAATTTCCAAAAAGTATTTTTTTGAAATTGAAATAAAACATTCATGCCGCTATAATTATCTGGAAACCTTGTAATTACATCACCGGCCTCGCCTGACTACCACCTTGTGAGGAAGACTCGGTTAGAAAAAACTCGTGTATTTTGTCGATCGGGAGAGTGAACCCACGGCTATAGGCTATAGCTTAACAATTCCACGCTCCGATGATCCCCAAAAATAAGAAACGAGCTTCGTGATCCCAACATTTTAATAATCTGATGTTACCATAATAATTAAAAATTGGATTAACCCTCCGGTGAGGTCAAGGGGTAAATATCGCACAATAATTTTGTACACAGGACTCGGAATTCCAACGATTTCCATGTAATTCCAATAATTTCAAACAAGGGGTAGGTACCGGGGCCCGACCGTCTTCTCCATTGGGCACTCTGGGCAACTGCCCAGAGCTCCACGACCCATGGGACATCAAACTCAGTAAAAATTTCAGAAAATTTAACATTGCTCTTATGGTAGTTTTAATAAAATTTTTACAGAGACTACCCCTTTTCCCTGTTGTTAATAAAATAGTTGTCTATCATAGGGGCCCCATTATCCAAAAGTGCCCAGGGCCTCTAATAGGTTAAAGACGGTTCTGGTAACGGGGTAACTATCCAAGAAAACTAATAAAAATCTACTGAAAAAATATGTATTTAATTTTTCCTGAATCTGCTCTTGTGTACAAGTGAATGAAATTTTGAGGAAATCTTAAGAAATAGGAAACACATGGAAATGCGAAAATCTTAAGAATACTATTGTAGATGAGTATCTTTTTGAATTTTCTAAGATTTTCTATATTTTCAGGAATTTTCCATTTCATAAGCCGTCCTAAGATCCTGAAATTTTCAAAATTTTTTTGGATTTTCTTGAATTCCTAAGATATCTACATTTCCTAAGATTTTCTTGATATTTACATTTCCTATAATTCTCTGAATTTTTTATTTCTGGAGATTTTCTCGGATTTCTTAACATTATTACGGCTTTCTTTAGATTTCCCTCTTCCGCAAGATTTTCTTGAAATTCTTAAAATTTCTATGGATTACTGAGATTTTCTAAGATTCTAAAACTCCTTGTTGTTTCTTTTTCTGATTGTTTTTGAGATCTTTCGCTAGTTTGTTGCTGGAAAACCAGAGAGGAATCGCTGGGGAAATCGTGATATACAAAAGTGAAAGAAAATCTTATAAAATTAGGATATCTTAAGAATACTCGAGATGAGCTTAATTTTTTAGCTTTTTCAATTTTGTGAGATTTCTTCCAATTTTCTAAATTCCTAGAAAGGTAGTTGGAAGGGGAAGAGTAACGGGGGTAACCCCCCCTCTCCATGACTCATCAAAAACCAACAAAATCTACTAAATTTTTTTAAATCTCAAAAATATACCTAAATTTATCCCTCGTCTCCACCCTCATTTACTTCCCCCATTAACTTTGCCTGGATCCGTCCTTGATTTCCAAACTAGTTCCAATCTAAAGAATTTCTATGATTTTCAAGGATTCCAGAGATTTCCAAATGTTGTACACATTTTTGAGATATTTACCTCTTGGGTGAGGTCTTTACCCGAGTGGTTACAATATACAGGCATCACCCGTCCGAAGGAGGATTTAAAAACTTAGTTTTGAAGAAGACCAGCGCTTACTAGTGTACAGTACTAGAGAACTGCAGATGCTGTGGTTAATCCGCCTGATAAGCAGGGTCCAGATTTCGATGACCTTACAAACTCAAAAAATACAAAATTTAAGAAAAATTATAAAATACCTTAAACCAAAAAATTACCAAAATTTTACTTAGTTTATTTCAATCAAAATGTATGTCTGCAGAGTAAAGGAAATCTCACCCAAAGCTATTAGTAATGGAAAAAGGTATAATGGGTCGAATGGGCAGCAATCAAACAACTACAATTCTTGTGTCCACGTTTCGGATGCTACTATGCATCCATCCTCAGGACTATAATGGAGAAACCATTCTGTACAACAAAAATCTTACAAAAAACTCACCGAAACCGAATTAGAGTTAAACTGTTTGATTATTAGCTGGGATGTCTGCATCATCTGAGATTTGGGCTACAAAATCCAGGCCTAATGATAAGTGAATGCAAAGAACCCTCTGCCTCCCCCCAACCATGCAAGGATTGTTATAAAAACTCAATTTTGTGAACCCCCGCCTTTTACGTAATGATTAAGTCATTCCCTTGGATAGCAACATTTGTATTTGTCAAGATCCTGTGCAAAACAGCTCAACTAGCCATAAAAGAAATTCATAATTTGATCTAGTGATTTTATGAAGACAATAGTCACAAATCAACAACCAATTTATGAAAAACCACTAACTTTTAGGAAATTTGGTATACAAATGAAAGGAAATCTGAGGTAGTGGAGAAAATCTTAGGAATACTATAGACAACTTGTTTGAAAGAAAATCTAGTGTACAAAAATTTGCCTTGTTACTTCCCACTCGCTTTAAAATATTAGTTGTTGTTTTTTAGGATGTAGTAACGAAGTGGGTGAAATCGTATCTGGAGCTTAAATTTATACACGCAAGACAATAATAACACGAAACATATATTCAGGCAAAAGTACACCAGAAAGTTTTTATTGAGATTAAAAACAAAATGATCAAGTTTTGCACAACGAATAAGTTTTAAAAAGGTGTGGTAACTTGATAACTAACAAAAATATGAAGAGTTAAGCATTAGAAAGATGTAAAATTGATAATTTAAAGATTGAAAAATGGTGAAATGAACTTTTTAAAAGTTAATTATAAAGATGAAGAGAAACATTTCAATTGAGTATACACCATTTTAGTACTAAACCCTCATCAAAATTAGCATTTACATAAAAATACAAAACAGTATCACATTAACGGGCCTATTCTCTAAAAAATTTGTAAAATGCTGCCAATACTTTTAAGCCTGAGAAATTTTAAAGTTATAAAATTGGTATTCAGCACATTGCAAACGTTTAACAAATTTTTACAACAGAAGTCACCGCAGACGTCATAAGAATTATTACGAATTCCCAAAAAAAATAAAATAAAAATTTGTTAGAGAGAGAGTAGGCCTGTAAAGCATAGTATGTAAAAATAAAAGGTTGATCAATTATGCATTTATAAAACAAACACAAAATGTCTTTAAAAGAAAAGTCAGCATTGTAAAGTATGTAGCTGTTGCAGATTTTTTATGAAAGAGTTTTTAAATAAATAATATCGAAATCATACAGCAATGGACTTGTACCTTACAATCTCTAAATACTGCAAGTAACTTTGTGGTTTTGCAAAAACAATGTATTGGAAACATTTTATTGCTGCAATATAATAGAACAATTTTGAATATAAATTATCGGTAAAAGATTTACTTAGTAACAGTTTAAAAAAATAGATAAAATATAGACAAACCAATAGAGAAAAGTAACAAATCATTGTTTTCCCTATTAACCACCGAAATTGTAATTTATTACATATATTTTAACACGAAGTTGAATAACAATCAATATATTTCACATTTCTATATAAACTAAAAATATGTAAAATACACACTTAAAAATTATGTTTTACTGGTACTAAAGAAGATTTATATAATATGAACTATATTACTATCTAAGGTAACTGTTGCAGTCGAGGGTATTGATTCAATGGTTATATAAAACTAGCAGATATCAAGTTCCCCACTATTACTCCACTAATCAAAATAAACACTTAAAGCATTAGTTACTACAAATCCGATTTTATAAACATTAAAAACAGGCTGCTATCGTTTATCACTCGTGTTGCCTCAAATATGTATATGTAAAAATTCATACTTTATTGTATTTACAGAAACCTTAGAAATGTAACGAATTCATTATTACCGTATTAAATGCCTCAAAATATGATAAGATCACATTCTATTAACTTCACAGCAAGTACTATTAATTGTTTGTTACATAAAATAAAAAAGTAAAACTAAAGAGAAGTATCAAACATTAACAGATAATAATAGTGGTAACAATCAAATATTAATCTAACAGAAAATCATAATCAGACCATTCTGAATCATCTGAATCGGAAAAGAATTCTACGAATTCTTCAATATCATCAGCAACCGAGTACAAATAATGTGGAGTGTCATCCGTAAAATCCAACAGAAACAATTGCTAAAATCAATTTCAAAATTAAATTCTTTTCAAATACGAAACCAAAACAAAACTAACCTGAAGGGTATCGGTCAAATCTCGCTCTAACCGATAGCGATGAGGGTTGTTGTTACGTCTACGACGTGGTGGTGGTCCAACATCAGTCTTAGTTCCGTCAGCTAATGCATGCAAATAAAAGCATTTGTTACCAAACGGGCATCTTCCCTGGCCTTGTCTAAAATATTTGCACTCTTTCTCTGCAAGTGCATTTTTGTAATTCTCAATTAACTTATCCTTTTCTTCCTTGGTATCAACCCAATATAAGCTTGGACAAACGAAATCAGAGGTTACTCGGCACTCGGGACAAGCTCTAAAATAAATTTTATTAACAATAATTAAATGTAATTTGTACAAAAAAGTACAAGCTTTACCTAACAACTGTGTTTTCAAATTGACGAGCTTGTCTCCAGGTACGAATACATGTGAGACAAAAGCAATGATTACATTGGGGGAGTATTCCAAAGCGTCTTTCATGATGCTGTTTCTCTATCACAACTTCGAAACAAATTCCGCAGGATTTGTCTTTTGAGCGGTTTATAGCATTAGCTAATTCCATTTCCTTTTTATGATGTTCTAAACATTGATCGTGATGTAGTTTGCGTTGCTGACTATCTGTAGGATGAAGGGCAGGTTCGTGGCACACTTCGCATATGTCTCCGTGTATGTAAGGGCAATGGGGAGTCAATCGGCATAAGCTCGTGCGTCTTAAATATGGACATAAGGTCTGCTTCGAACTTTCTCCGTTGGATAATTCGTTTCGAGGATTTACCACTTCCGCATAACTTTTAGGTTTATTTGATCCTTTAGGAATAAATTCTGGTGCGTTTGCCCACTCCACTCCAGAAGTAACGGTATGAGATGGACCATTTGGATTTGTTTTTATAATTGGTCGAGGTAATCCTTCTGTACCATTATACTTCTTTGATCGAGGTAGAATATTATTTGGATTATGGAAACTCTCTCCTCTGTAAGAAACATTCGGTTGCGTATTCATGTTCCCGTATGGTTCAGAACAATGAGACTTAGAAGACGAGTCTTGATATTTCTTTTGATGAGATGATTGACATTGAAGTTCGCCTTCATTTGGTTTAAATAAGCTAAAAGTAAAACTATATTTTAATGAAACACAAAACTTGATGTAAAATTTTCGTATAATAATGTCAACAGTAATCATAATGTTATCGTAATATTTATGAAATTCTATTTGTGAATCATTATAAAAATTGCATTACGAAAACAAGCTCAATTTCACTGATAAAAACTGTATTTGTTATTGTACAACATTGTTTCAAAAACAGGGTGTACCCATTAAAAAACAGGTTAAAATTCGAATTTCTTTGTGGTAAAATTGAGACACAGCAAGTTCGATCAAACGAAATTAATGCAATACACCGAAAGCTGACCGTTGTTCTTTTAAATTATACTCTCCACAAAATTTGAGAAGCAAAGAGCGTTTCAATTGAAGCATCTTACTGTACATTGGGTAATGTTTTAGCCACTCAATCTTAATCAGCTGTTAAACCAAATTAACAATAAACTATATTAGTCATAGCATGGGAACGCCAAGTTTTACGCTAAAGATTTGCTTATCGACATTAAAAATAAATTCATAAATTCCTCACATATAGTAGTAGTTGTTACTCATAAAAATCCGTTAACCAAATGTATTATTTACACACAAACCCAGTTACATGGACACAGTTTTCAGAAAAAAATTTCACCCGAGGATTTTTTAAATGAAAATGTAGCCAGATTTCTTGCAAATTCAGTTTAAAACAAGAACATAGTATAACCATTTTATCAACTTACGATTTAGGTGGGCTCCAATTGTGATTGCCAGCCATTTTGAATGTAAAGCAAATCAAACTGTAAAACGATATTTAAAACTCACACATTAAACGTCTACTCGGAATTATTTCAACTATAACTAACTTATTTCGCAGCACATACATCAAATAGAGGTATGTACTCCAACAAAAAAATTACCAATAATAAACACAAATGACTGAACGTTTTACTATAGAAAATTTAACCGAATCAACTAACGGAACAGCGAATACACTAACCAACAGAACACTAATAACCAATCAGAATCGAGTAACAGGTAAATTGAAAATTTCTGTATTATCGACATCAGCGGCGGCGTCGCTTCAAAAACAAACTCACGATTATTTTAAATGTGATTATTTGCAATTAAACGTTTAAACCATACAAATTAATATTATTAAGTGCATTTGATATCAATTTTGAACCTAATTCTTGAAGTTTTTTAGTACTTAATCATGAGCGTCCGTAGAATTCTTTCAATGGGTTTGGGGGATAAACCAAAAGGTAACAGTAGACAATTTTATTAAATAAACTTTACAATCAACAATACAATGATTAACTCGCTTGATTAAAATCTCAATTATAAGACAATTCCACCGTTGTCTCCTAGTCATTTTTTATTTATTTATCAGTAGACGGTTAATCACTAATGCACTTTCAATTTTTTTATGTTAAATATAAATGCATAGGTTTTTCCTATCTTGACTGGATCGTCAGTATATTTTTGCTTATATTTATTTCATATTTGTTTATTCGACCTTTAAATATTTATTTATTTTTTGATTTGATTACAATGCGATAAATTTATTTATAATCACATATCCATCGATTATTATATATTATATTTCTAATTTATAAATAGTAAACGTTTATTTTTTAAAGAAAGAGGCACTGAAAATATTTTAAAAACTACGTTGAGGTTTCCAGCAAACATGGACCTGAGTTTTTGCCGTGTTATTCCAAGCCATCAGTCACAAATTGTAAATAGTACTAACTAAATTTGCACTTTTTATTGCTTGAGTTGGTTAACCTAAGCGAAGCTAACAAAACACTTTAATATTATTTATTAATAAAAATAATTTTGTACTTTGTAATTGTATTTACTTAAGTTATTGGTTATAAAATAGCATCATAGACTATATAGGCATGATAACATGAAAAATATTCATAAACAGTTTACATAAACACAATAAAATAAAAAAGCAAAAAAAAAATTGATATGCAAAAATGCTAGGATTCCATTTCTGTATTTGCAGGTAATGTAGGTGTTCCACTACTATATTTTGGATCACCATCGCATATATATTTTCCAGAAACAAAACGCCTCTTAACTAAAGATAGGCGATAGCCATTTCCTATTAATTGAAAATCAATTCCAGACAGTGTAGTTCCTTCACAATTAAATTGTGTCGAAATTGTTGTAGGTGTGGTAGGTCCGGATTCTAACTCCAAACGTGCCAACAGAGAACCAACCCCATTATTATCAGAATGTTGAGATAATTCCGTAAACTTCCATAAAATACGATTATTTTCAGGTGACCTAAAATTTATAATATTACAAAATATTGAGTATACAGGGCGTTTCAGTTAAGTTGCGCCAAATTTCAGCTTGGTTTGTTTGGTACAACACGAAACATCCTGCATAACTCAACCTTTAAATAAATAAAAATAATGCAGTGTTATTATATTTTAAAGCAGCAACTTTCAAACTGTGGGTCATGACTCCCTCATTTTAGAAATATCCAAAATTTCTTCTTCCTCAAATCAAAGTACATATTTTACTTAAAATTCAAATGAGGAAGATTTTGAAACTCAAAAGATTATTTCGACAGCCAGATATGGATACGAATGGGGAAATAGCATTTGCATTGATTTAGCTGATTTTATTTTCAGGAAGTCCTTCCTAAGGAACATTAAATCTCAGCAAATATGTATTAGTTTCGAAATATTGATATTTCCTGAGATTTATCGTTCTTAAATAAAAATCGGCCAAATTGATGTGAAGGTCATTCCCCCGCCTATAGCCTTTAGGCAGGAGGATCACAAGAGAGTAAATTCTTTTTTGTTTGTAATCATAAAAAAGTATTAAATACCATTGAGCATTCGGTTTCGACTGTATGCTTTTGACGTTACCATCTACAGGTATAACAACATTTACATTTAATAATGGAGAAGGTGAATTCATAGCATGAGAATTATATTTGTAATCTATTTTTAGATCTGTGTGAGATTTTTCACATTTCCAGTACGCTACTAGTTGAAATGGACAAGAATTTGCTCCTGGTTTTGGTTTAATCTAAAGAAACAAGTTAAATTATTATTTGTTAAAACAAAATATAAAACATACCCTGTATTTCAATATTTCTACATTGAAATAAGAAGCACTCGGATTTTGTTCAGACTGTCGTTTCAATAGGGCACTTAAAGCAGGCATGCTAAACTCTAATACTAAACTGTCCGATATGCATTGACTATTATCACTAAAATCAAACTTATTAACAGAAATTTAAAAAATATAAAATACACTAACATAGATACTAATTGTTTGTTTGGTAATATACTATTTAATCTCTGTGTATTATTAACACAAAAGGCTAACTTGGCAGGATTTGGATTATTAGCTAGAACGGCGACAATTCCAGCAGGAAATGATAGCATCATATCGCCAGACATTTTAATTTGACATCTAAAATGTTGTTTATGTAATTATATATTTACAATAATAATGCATTCTTACTTGGTTTCGTCGGTTCCCCTAAAAAACGAATGTACAATTTCATGAAAGGCAACCGCTAAAGGAATTGTATCGGCCATCCCAATTGTTAATGGAGATGGGCCCCTCGACACACCAACTGGAATGCAAGCAGTTCTAAATTCTAAACTTCCCACACTATCTGCTCTTGAAATCGACGATGGACTGATGTGTCCTCTAGGACCTGTTTCAGATCTCCTAGAGGGAGGTCTTGGAATGGACATATATCCAGATGTCGATGTTGGTGTAGGAGTTTGTCGAAACGATTTAGGCATACCTGTAGTGGGTGGTGATTGTATATCTCCAACTTCTTTAAACAAGTCTCCTAAATCTGAATTGTTATAATTGTCAAAAATGTTAAAAAATTATATTTATCCAAGTTACAAAAATTAACACACATGCACACAATGACTTTTTAAAAAGATTCAAAGAAATGATATAAATTCAAATATTGCTAACATTAAATTACCTGCATATTTAGAAGATGTCGAAAGTGTAGGAGAATTAAGTGTTGGTTGTGAAGGACTTTGTAATGGTGCATATGGGTGTGAAGTAGTTGGTGTAGAAGCATTAGAAGCAACAGGACTTTGAAATAGATTAAGTCCTAATAAATCACCACTAGGTTTACCAAGTTGCTGCGATACGGATTGAGAACGTTTCATTATCGAATCTTGACCTTCATTATTAGATCCACGTCGTCCACCTATACCACTATTTAATGGCGACAAATATAAATTTCCTACGGTAGCTCTTAACTCATCCACCGATGCAGACATGGGTGCTGTACCATTATTTAAAGGTTTAATCTCGACATGCAATTTTCGTTCTCGTTCATCATCTGCTTTAAAATCGTTTTAAAAATATATCAAAAATAAAATATATATATTAGTAAACCTGAATCAGAATCGGAACTGGAATAGAAGCTTCCTTTATCGTTGGTCCATGATTGTGTAGGATTTTGTCTTATAACATATCCGTCTTCATCTAGTTGAGGTGTATCTTGCTCATTTTCTTGAACAACCCGACCCTTATTAACCTCTTCCTTTTCTTCTCTAAAACAGCATAAAATAGCAACACAACAAAGAAGTTATAAAAAAAGAAGACAATTACAAATCTGATTTTTCTTCCTTATTACTTGTATTATCACAACTATCTTTTTTCTTTTTGGCTTTCTTTTGTTTAGCTTTATCTCTTCGGCTCTTCAAAAACCCTGTAAATATTCTCAATAATGACTGGAAGGTATCAACATAGAGTATTACAAAAATAGAGTGAAAGATACTTAGGCAGGATAAAAATAATAGGAAACAATAGATTTATTAATAATAGTAATATAAAGTACATAAATAAAATTAAATAAAAAAACTGGCTCAACATAAAGAGTGGCGTTTGCCAACACAGCCGAAAGGAAATACGGTGCAGGTGAGGAATTACAGAATAGAAGCACTACACCTAGCTAACCAACCAACCAATCAATCATCAATCAATCAAAAAAACGTGCCAGGAACCACCACCAAAATTGCTGATATCACTGCACATGCACGATACAGCTTAAAAAGAAAAATTTTACATTTTGATCCTCTATTGGATTGTCGTGTCATTTGTTGATCTTCATCTGGACTTGTGGGACTAGATGGAGCACTGCAAGGTCCAATTTTGCTTTCACGAGATCCTGTAAACACAGTCCCAAGCCCGGATTACAAGCAACTATGTCAAGCATATTAGTGTCACGTACCCTGGGAGTTAGACATGAAGAGATTAAGAAGGGAGGTTGTACGACGGGATGATTTGGCATGTGTTGGCATAGCCTGTGTTGTCGGTATGCCTGCAGTGTGATTACCTTCTCGCTTCGTTGGTTTAATTTGTTCTGATTCCTGTAAAGGTGATGTCAACGATTCTTCCACATCAACTAATCCTAAAAATAATTGGTTAAAAATGCATTGAGTATAAGTTTTTTATTGCTCAAATTTTTCATTCTTATACTATTGAATGGATATTACGAGTACACATACATACAGTGGTTCCCAAAGTTTTTGAACCAAGAACCCCTCAACTGTTTTTCATCTTTAATGTCTTAAGGGCTTAAGTTTAACAGGGAGGAAAGAAAAGGTGAGAATCCTTTTCTAGATACCACACAAATATAAACATCCACTGTGGTTCATTAATTAATATTCCCCACTAGATGAATGGAGTCACTTTCAATGAGTGACGAACAGTTTCCAAATTTAACGGTTTTGCCATTATAAAATAAAGACCATTTGAAATCGTCAACTTCAAAAGGCTATAGTTCAAAAATGATGAATTTTTTTTAAGTAAATAAATTGGGTTCAATCTGCTCAATATTGTCCTATGAATCTACAGCTAAGCATTAGTCGTCTTTTTATAGACATCCCATACATAAACATTAAAATTTGCCCATCCTGTACATTTTAGACAAAAACTTATTTATCAAAAATTGTAGGAAATTTGCTAGTGATAATTTCTTCTCATAACAAACTTTTACCTATTTTATTGCATTTCAAAGTTATGATGGATTATGTCTTATCGCTTCAGTAACCCTTTACGAATCGCTTGTTCGGGAACCACTGGTATATAAAATTAAATTTTATAATTTCCTGCTAGGAGAACTAACAAGGAGGGGACTCGTCCTGCGGGTCACGGATTTTAAAGCCCTTTTGGGGGAGAAAAGTACTTAGTAATAACAAACTCTAGGTCAAGGGGCAGCACCCACCTCTCGAAAAAAAACCAAGTTTTTGAAAAAATTTATTACGTTTATTTGTATAGCTAAACTGTACGACTATCACCCGGTAGGTCAATTTCAAAACGGAAAAAATTTACTGTTGGAGGAATTGAAACCTGGGACCGACCGGGTGATAGTCGTACAGTTTAACTCGCGACCATCGCGGTTATCTGTTAAATAATGCAACCAAGCAGCTACATATGTATATGAATAAACGTAATAAATTTTTTCAAAAACTTTGTTTTTTTTTAGAAGTGGGCGCTGCCGCTTGGCCTAGAGTTTGTTTTTTCATATTAGCTGCATGGGTAGTGGTTCAATGCCCACTTTGTACTGAAGCTCTTGGCTTATTGTACCCCGTTTTCCATTAAGATGTTAAGGAAAGTTTTTAGTATTTCGATCCACAGTTTGATGTTCACCAGAGGGCTGAGCTAAGAAATTCTGCTGAGTTCAAGAATTGAACCCAGAATTTCAGCTCATAACTCAACTAATGATCACATCAAGCCACCACTGTGGTCTAGAGTTTGTTACTAGGAAGTACTTTTCTTCCCCAAAAGGGCTTTAAAATCCGTGACCCGCAGGATGAGTCACCTCCTTGTAAGATAATATGATCAGGATTCTAAATAGTTTTTGAACCTTAGTCTATTAATGAATATTTAAGTAATATATTACCTACTTTAATTCTGATAACTAAGAGAGAACAATTATTATCACCCTTACCAGGTTTTTCTAATCCCGTGTACTTATTTAAAGCAAACTGCTCTAGTAATCGGTCTACTGTAAATTCCGCACTTTGCTTCTTAAATTCGGTATGCACTTGACCCATTTGATCGTGAGTCCATTGTACCACTTGAGAATAAGAATTTAAAAATTCTTTCATTTGAGTTAAATGTGATACTTCGAGTTCTTGAAAGTGTCTGCATGTTATTGACATTTTACGTTCAAAGTCTTCTTTAACGATGTTGTATTTTTCGACGAACGATCGATAATCTTCGTGAGCCTTTTTCAATTTAATCTCTGCCTTCTCTATTTCTTTTGGATTGTTATTTTCTTTTTTTAATTTATCCACTTCGAGAGACCTTTGAAGATAAGCATCTTTAGCTTTTTGAACTAACAAGGTTGTCGATTGTATCGTTTGAACTGCTTCTAAAGTTCCAGATTCATCTTCTTTTACCTATTGAGATTTTTATAAATTCAATAAACTTTTAAAAATAACTTGTAAAAAATAAAGAAACAAATATATCCAATTTTGATAGCATCACACCCAAATACATTTAGGATTTGCTCGGCAGACAGATCTGTCATTAGGTACACACAAAGCGACAAATACGTTGTTTTGCTACACACACGTGCAGTACAGTTGCTTCCTACTAGTTGCGAGTGGATATATAATTCAATACAACTTTCCCAAAATTGTTTATTGTCACGGAAAGCCACAAAATATGTATTAACTATGTACACAAATACGGCACATTAACAACGGGGTTGGCTTTTAACCCTAGAAATGTGTTGGACAAACCTGCCCTACACACTGATACACACATGCGGATTTGCTTGGATTATTTTCAAAGTATAACTTTGAAATTATAAGATTGTTTTGTAAAAAAAAAAAACAATGCATATTATGTAGAAAAGAGAGAGGTTACTTACCGATTTGTGCTTTTTATGTAAATCTTCTGCATATTTATTAATCTCCTTAACCAAATTTGCTACCTTTTGTACCATTTGCATATGAAGAGATGATAGACGTTCGGCAGAAACTTTCAAAACTTGCCATAATGGTGCAAAAGTACCATTCATGCAACCACTTCCGGCTTGTTTAGCAAGTTTAGTAAAAGCTTTTGAGCTGTTTTCTTCGGTATTCAACCTTACAATTAAATGCAAATGAATGAATGAATTGTTGACATTGGATTTAGTAAAATAATGAAATACCTTTCTCGGAAAAATTCTGCCAGTTCTTTACTCGATACCAATCCATATTTCATGTTATGGTACAGAACATCGAACCCATTGTTTTTCTCTCCCTGTAATATTAAAATATTAAAGCAATTGCAAAAGAAAATTAAATAACATGATGAAAAAAGCGAACAAGCGTTTTATTAAATCGAAATTCGTTAAGATAAATTAATTTAATTGCAAGATTAGATGTGTTGGTTGGTATTTTAAAAAACAAGTGAGTAATATTATACGCAATACTAAATGGTCGGTAATTGTTAAAAAAATCACTTGATTTATATAAATTGATAAAATACTCACCCAAAAGTAGTCATTAAAATCAACTGTCATGTTTATGGTTAAATCATACTCCACACAAGTATATTTATAATTGCACAGATTTCGTAACCACTTTTGAAGTATAATTGAAAAACCTGAAAATTTCTTTGAAAAATAAACGCCGAAAACAATAAAGCAGAATTATAAACACCTCATACAAACACACGACGTTAGATTACAATTTTATGGGGGGCGTATGGTTGATATTAACTAAATCTATTCGCTTCACTACAGATGACACTAGCAGTATGTCGTTAACTTCGTAGCATTGGTTGCATAGCGCTTAGAAATTTTGTTTTCACGCAAAATCAAAATTCAATTTTTTTTTTGATCGACGATCAGATGTTGTCTAATGGTGAGTTCTTGCAAGCATTTAAGTATTGGTGATTTTAAAGAAAAAGGAGGATACACGAATTATGACTGAGAATAGTTGGAACTCAATTATTTATTTAAGTTCTCTGAAATAAGATCGCATGAAGATTTTTGGAAAAACCGAAAAACGTTAACTGTGCAATCCTGTTTGGTAAGTACTTGTGATTTTTCCACCTAAATGGAAATTTGAGATAACATTTTCCAACAATGGAAGTTTTCAATTTTGTTTGCAAATTTTCGCAATTTTTCATTATTTTCGTTCTGCACCTCTGACGTCAGAAATATGCCTACTACTCGTTTGTTTTCTGCAGGTTTCAACAAGTCGAAGAAGCATGGCTGTTGCTGCTTTGGAGAATAATAATAAAACTATTGTGTTTAATGGTAAATTATGGAAAGTATTGGTGGACAGCTTAGTTCTAGAATATTCAATAACAACGTAAGTTCTTTATTAGTTTCTTGTTGGTGCAAATTTAAAAAGTAAATATAGGCCTTAGTTGATTTATTGATTTTATTAAATTGATCTTGTTGACCAAAATTCAAAATGAAAATTTATCGATTTTTTTCAAAATTAGTTTAATAAATATTATTATTATCGCTGAACGGGTTGTGGTTCCATGCCCACTTGCACTGAAGCTTATTGTACCCCGAGTTCCAAGTTTTACTCCATCAGCCTTGTTTTCTCAATAAAATTAAGTATAAGCTGATGGGTGCTTGAGTTATTTCCTCGATTGTCGGATATGGTCAACCAAGGTCCTGTAGCCTCAACACATAGTAAGTGGTGAGGAGTCTCTTCCTCCTAACCGCACTTTTAGCATGTGGGGTCTTCTACAACCTCAATTACATTGAATTGTCTATTCAGACAGCAGTTACCTGTAAGTAGTCCTACTGTCTTGCTCACCTGTGGTCTACTCAGCTTGAGGTTTTCAAGTTTTCTTTTGTTATTAGAGGGTCCTCCAATGAGCATCCGCGATTACCTCAGTCCCGGAAGATCCCTTCAGTACGCAAGATGTTGTTTTCTTAGCTGTTAGCAAGGGCATCTGCTTTTTCGTTGTCTTTTATTCCTGAGTGTCGTGCAAGTGCTACTAGCACATCAATCCTGGATTGTGTTTCCACTCTCTCCAGGGCTTTTATAGGTGCCTGGCTGTCGGTCACCATATAGATCCGCTTATTTGCATAAGCCCTCCATGTCATTTCCTCTGCACAGGCTGTTACAACAGTTATTTCTGCCGATTTTCTACGTCCACTGATCCCTGCTCCAGTACTAATTTCCGTTTTGGATCCATCTGTGTACCAGATGGTATCATATCAAACCCCCAGCTCCTGCTTGGTGCCTTCCGCTCCCCTATCAGGTATGAGAACCTTGAAAGGTTTTCGAAAGTTTTTGGAAGATTATGGTATGATGGGCCTCTCTGGGGATCACTCCTCCACGATTGTCGATGGTTAGCCTATATGCTGCCAGTAGATTCTTTTTAAAAAAAATTTTTAACCGAAAATGTCTAATAAGTTTTTCTATAAAAGTGATTTTTATGTGTCAAAAAAAGTTTTCAAAAAGGACAATTTACATTGTTAACATAGGAGTGTACGAATACTTTCTTGAGCCACTGTATATATTTCAAATTTTATTTAATTTATTTATGGGCAAAAGACCTGCGGTGTATGATGAGAGGAGGTGGACTTGAAATCCATTCAGTCCAAAATCCATAATTTACACAGGTTTGAATCCTGTTTGCAGTTCTTTTGTAGAAAGAATAAACTATTTTATTTATTACTACAAAAAATATACAATTACAATAAGTATTAACAATTTTTTTAAATTTTTTGTTAAGATCGACATTGGTGCGTGAACGCGAAATTTGTATTTCGCGGACGGGAGTGTGATGTGTCGAGTACGAATCTTTGTGGAAAAGCTTAATGGTAGCTTATTAATTTTTAATCGCGAATCATTTTTTTAAAATATATGAGTGAAAAATATGTGTTTTCCAGTGTTTTTTTATAAAAATTTTCATTCGAAATCGTTAAAAACATGTGCAAGTGTCCGGGTTATTGGTGAGTGATGGATGATGGAGAAGCTGTTATGGTCAACAGGAATAAGGCGAAAGGACTACAGTGAAAAAGGTAATTTGAAGCAAACCATTCTCATCCGAAATGATAACTAACAAAGAATTTTCTTTATTATTGCGGGTAGCGTCCACTTCGTGGGTTTAGCAGCAATTCAGGTTAGTGAACTTTTCTCTCCAGTGATGTAGCCAGTGAATTGTAAAAAAATGCATTTTTCTTTAAATGCAAAAACTGTAGATTGGTAAGAAATGTTGTTTTTACGTACTGAAGTAATAAATTAAAGATCACTAAGGATTTAGTGTTTTTGTAGGTGCTGGTTAAAACGCTAATAAGATGGTACAGTAGCGGTGTCTCCGAGTTTGCTATAATATAATAAAAATTCATTTTTTGTACTTTTTATTGTTATTTACATTTTAGAAAAAGCTTTATTTGAAATGTGTTTTTTATATTCTTTTTTATCTTTAATTTACCTATAATTTTTACTTAAAATAACAATAAATATAAATTCTCAAAAAAGAAAATCAGTGGGGCCCATACCATAGATTCACCCTAGGGGTCTACAGATTTTAAATATGGACCTGACACTATGTATGTATAATAATCAATTAGTTCAGTATCCAATGGCTAATTTGCAGTTGGCTTATTCCTTCCGGATTAGGGTTTTGGGTATCCTGGTCCGAATCCTAGTTGAGGTTATTCTTTCCGCCGCGGTTTGGATTTTGCGGTAACATAGATAGGTGGGTGTTTCTGCTGCGAAAACCATGGACTACAGATGCGTAACTAAGCCAACAATCAGAGTTTATTTTTAACTGAGTTGGGCCCTAGGCTCTAGCAGATTTTCAGGCCTCTTATATTCGAGTGTAACTATGGCATCGAAAGCCCAATTTTTGGGTTATTTTATCAGTATTTAATTTTTAATTTACGATTTTCTGTTCTCTTTTCTCTGGGCCCATATGGCCATTGGGCCTTAAGCCCGCGCCTAATTGTAAAATAAGCCCTGCTATTAGATAAGAAATCTACGACGGGGTCGATTTTTGGTGGGTCGCGACTAGGTTTATAATGTTTGAAAACCTATGATCCGAGGGGCGAGTCTCAAAACAGATTTATGTATACTAAATTTCTTTCTACGAAATTTTTCCAAGATTTTCCCAGATTTCCTTACACTTGTATACTAGATTTCCCCAACAGTTCCCCCTCGCTCTGATCTATGAAATATATTTTGTATAATTATTTTAAAAGTAATATAAACGTAAATTCAATGTTAAAAAATATTGTTGTACTGGAGAGTATTCTGTACCTCCCAGACCCTCCGGGTTAAAAAACAGAAAGTTTGTGTGTATGTTTTCCAATCGGTTTTATTTTTTTAGTAAGAACCTTTTACTTTTTTACAACAAAATATATTTATAGATCACGGCAGTGCTCTCCCCCCCCCCCTAATGCATCAGTACATGTGTACATGTATCTCCCAGACCGTTCCAGGTCTCTCCAACCTCACATACGAAAGTTTGTATTCATCTTCCGTGATTGGCTTCATTAGATACCGTTTCCCTCTTTCAAAAGACAATACATTTATAGTTCGCATCAGTACGCACTAAAGGTGAGGTACCCCCTCCCTTTCAAAGCACTAAATGGTGTTCTATATCACCTGAACAATTTGGTCCTGAAAGAGTGAGAGTTCTTAATTTAATCAAATTAATCAAAAAATATCGCCATAAACGTTTTGTTACTGAAACCGGAGGGTCTGGGGGGCATGGAATGCCCTCCAGTACATCAGTTATTTATTGACTCAATAACTTGATAATGTAATACAATTTTAACTCAATTACTGCCGCCCAGACCCCCAGGTTTCAGAAGCGGAAAGTTTGTTCGCATATTTTTGGATTAATTTTATTAAAAAAGAATGTCGAGAATGTCCTGTGCGAGTTGATGCAGGATGCTCTACGAATCCTAGAGAAATGGTGCACGGAGCAGTCTCTCTCGGTCAACCCGACCAAGACGGAGCTTGTTCTGTTCACTAGAAAAAGAAAGCTAAGAAACATGAAAATGCCTAGCCTAAAAGGAACCCCTCTTAAATTAGCATCCAAAGTCAAGTATCTGAGAATTATACTAGATAGGAAGCTAAATTGGGGCAAACATATCACCTCTAAAATAACCAAGGCTGGCATGGTTTTTTGGCAGTGTCGAAGGGCAATGGGAAGATCGTGGGGGTTTTCTCCGAAGATTGCCTTCTTGCTCTACACGGCCATAATAAGACCAATGCTATGCTGTGGTGCACTAGTCTGGTGGCCCAGGACCAGACTGGTACCTACAGCGTCCTCTCTATATCGGCTGCAGAGATCAGTCTGCCTGGCTGTAACGGGAGTGATGAGAACAACACCGACTGTAGCCTTGGAGACTCTTCTCTGTCTTCCTCCGCTGGATTTCTATGTGGAGGAGCAGGCGGTGAGAGCTGCTCTTAGGATGCGGGCATGGGGTCTTTGGACTCACAGACAGGGAGCTAGTGGGCACGCACGGATCCTTTTGGGTCTAGATGCAAACAGAATTTCTCCCAAATATGTGTTTGACAAGAAGTCAACATCTTGCCAGATGCAACAGGAGCCGACGGATCGGACATTTGTCTGTACACGGATGGCTCCAAAAGTAATACTGGCTCAGGGGCGGGGATTTTCTCCCCTGAACTTCAGCTGGATATAAGTTTAACGCTAGGTAGATATGCCTCCGTCTTCCAAACGGAGCTTATGGGCATACTACACTGTGCGGAAATAGTCCAGGAAAGAAATATCCAGGGCAAAACAATTCAAATATTCACAGACAGTAGAGCTGCTCTTATGGCACTTGGTCGTCATAAGATCATCTCGGGCCTGGTGCTGCAATGTATCCGGGCACTGAATGTAATATCAACACACAATGGTCTAACCCTTAGCTGGGTAAAAGGGCACAAAGGTAATGAGGGCAACGAGAGGGCTGACGAGTTGGCGAGGCTGGGCTCGGGTGATCCACCTTGTGGTCCCGAGCCTTTCATAACGCTGGCCGTTAGAACGTTAGATGCCATCATAAAGAAAGAAACACATAAGCGGCATGCGGAAAGATGGACAAATGTGATTGGATGTCGGCAGGCGCGGGCAACAATACGTTCTCCCTCTGAGAAACATGCAAAATACTACCTACAGCTGTCCCGGGACAGCCTGCGTACCATTGCTGGCTTTCTCACGGGACACTGTAAGCTAAATAAACACCTGCACACAATGGGGCTAGTTGATAGCCCAATCTGTCAAGGATGTAATGAAGCAGACGAAATAATGTAGCATGTGCTCTGTAACTGCCCAGCGTTAGCGTCAAAAAGAGGATCCATGTTGGGGGACTTCTGGCCTAGCATGGCCAGTATTAGCGGCACACCGCCCTCCAAAATACTCGAGTTTATCGTAAGTGTGGGATGGCTCGAGGAATAGAGGGGTAGGTGGGCTGCTACAAAACTCGGAGGTAGCATAATGGGCCCGCTTTGTGGCCTGAGTGCATGCGAACTTCGGTTTGCCCTCCACATCCTATCCAGAATCCAGAATTAAAAAAGAAGCTTTTACACTTTCAGAACCAAATACTTACATATATAACTTAACACAATTTATGATGAACTGGAGGGCATTCCATGCCCCCCAGACCCCCCGGTTTCAAAGCTGAAAGTTTTATGAAGAACAAAACTTCATTAAAATTTTATTAGCTAAAACCGTTTTCTATTTTCAGAACCTGTTTTTGGGATATGCTGCCTCCCCCTCTTTCAGTGAATCTATTAAATACATTTTTTAGGAAAAATTGCAATCAGGGCCTATTTTTAACTGAGTTGGGCCCTAGGCTCTAGCAAATTTCAAGTGTGACTAATAGCATCGAAGGCCCAATTTTTGGGTTATTTTATCAGTAAATGATTTTTATGTTCTCTCTTTTCGGGCCCTAGGCACGTGCCTAATGGTAAAATAGGCCCTGTCAACAATGAGTTTCTCCTGTAAACGTCAGGCAAAGAGAATAGTCCACTACTACGGATTATATATATAGTACAGTAGCTGTCCGCGCCTTATTGGGATTCCCATCGGATTAGGGGAAGTCCTCCTCTTACCAATGAATAAGATGGGGGTCTAAGGCAGTCTTAAGTCTGAAGACTTGAGGATTCTATGTAGCTACTTACCAGGTCGTACCGTGTTAGCTAAACCAGGCCAAGATTATAGATGTTAGTACCATACTGACTGGTCATACCAAGGCCTGTGCCTACTGATGCCGCTTATTCGTTAGACCTGAACTCAGTTGTGCAATTATCGTTGTTCGTTTGCTGTTGTAGCGCCACCTTTTGGCGACATTTCGACCTCTTGAAATAAATTCCCCCTTAACTAGGTATTTAGTTTTATTGTCTAGAAAATACTTATCTACTAACTTTGTCTTGTAGGTAATACAAATTTAAAAAGCAAAAAAGAAAAAATATTTATAATAAAACAATTTTTATTAGACGATTATTATAAATAAATCAATTGTAGCAACTACAAAATGATAGGAAAATAAAAATAATAATAATTTAAGTAATAGCTTCTCAATGCTACATACCACAGTAAGTTATTTTATGACAAAAGTCAGTACTGTACCAAGAGATCTATCAAAAACTAAACAATGGCAATCAAAACTTACATTTTACATAATTAACATAAAGTATAATAATCAATTTTAAATAACAAAAACAGTCTCATGTAACATTAACATAATAATGATGCAAAACATTAAGTAAGTATACCTACTATAATACAATATACAAGGACTGGCCTGGTGCATCATTAATTTGGCGCTTTATCACGTAAGTAGACACTATCGAGTTAGTTAGCTCATGTTTACTTGACTGTGCGCCAAAACCAGGATGTCCTTTTTTTCTTTTGGAAATCGCAATTCGCGTCCAGCAAGACGAGCCGATTCCAATTCACGTTCAGATTGACTCAATTCGCGACGTAAAGCTCCTTCGCATTCTTGTTCGCGTGCTATCCAATCTAAGGCCATCTGAGATCTCATGTCATCGTCTAGTGCGCGATTAGAGTAATGTGCAACCACTTCTTGTCGACTGCACTGACGCTCTCTCATAGCTTTCAAACTGCCGTTCCAATGTAAAAGTTGGAAAACAGTCATGAGCTCTTGAAATTCTAACATCGTTCGTCCTTTGTTGGACTCTAACATAAAACGAAATGCACCGATTCCCGTATTGGGATTGTCGGCTTCTTCTGGATCTCCCTTAAAGGACGATCGCGCCTCGTTCACCGCTTTTTCTATGAAATCGTCGGATATGCGGCGAGACGGATGTTCGTTAAAAACGGAATTCATTAAAGCTATTTTAGCTGCACTACGTCGCGCTTCGGCTTTGGTCGGACAATTCTGTCGAAAAAAGTTAATCAAAATAAACAACAAAATACTAACCAAATAAGGTAAAATAACCAGATTCGTCATAATTTCCATTTATTGGCTTCATATTGTTCAATTTAATCGTTTTACTCGTATCCGGAATTTTGTTCGACTAATAGTTATTCGACTGCATTTGTTCTGATTAACATTTATGCGACCGACTATTTGTTTAGGGCTAATTACTACTTCACAGCGCTGTAGCTCGGTAAATATTACATGTAGAGAAAAATGTTTCAGACAGAAGTTGTAGGAAATTTTATTATCTATATGACTTATGGATACAATTTTTGTGATAAAATTAACTGGTAAAGAGTTATTGCGGAAAAACCGGCGGAAAAAATGGCTAAACTTTCCGGTAGTCGCCAAGGTAGAAAATTAGGAATTTCTATATTTTTGGATGTATACTAAAACTACCCTACTACTGGACTACGAGGGCAACTATGACGAATGTTGGTGCTATGTATTGACGACCATTGGTATTCGAGTATTTTTGATTATGACGAACATTGGTGCTTTTACTTTAGGTATTTACGTGTGAACTTAGCTCATCACTATTCGTAAAAATAATTTTTTAAAGCTGTTCTGGGTTTGTTCCATATTGTTCTAGAAAATCATTTTCATTTTTCCAAAATGAAATTGTGAGAGGGAAAGCATCATTTCAGACCAACCCCGCTCTTTTAAAAAAATTAGTTTCTCTTTTTTTATATTCTAGATTGCTCTAGTTTTGCCAAAGGGTAAATATCTCAAAACATATTGTACAATGAATTCTAGGGGATTCCTGAGAATTCCAGGGATTCTCTAACTCATAAGACTTGATTCGCATACGCAAATACGTGACTTTTTCTGATTGCTCAAAATATGTTATGGTGATTCGTATGCGAATAAAGTCGAGTGAGTTCGAGAATAGGGCCCCAGAGATTTCCAAGGAATTCCATTGCTTTCCAGACAAGTTCCAATCTAAAGAATTTCGACGATTTCCTAGGAATACCAATAATTTCCAAGAGAATTCCAAACAAGTATACACAAAATGTTCGAGATGTTTACCCCTTGTGGTTTGCTCTATATTGCTCTAAATGCACTAAGTTTAACTATAGGATCGGAACAACCTTTGGAAAGTGGTTTTTTGAAGGACCATGAGCAACCGTTTCATGCAAATACTTCAGCTAGTATATGCAGCTATAATCCAACGGTTTTTAGATGGTACCTCATCCGCACGTTGATTGGAAAGTTTCAGGTTTGATTCTCTACAGACTGAAGACCTTTGAATTTTTATAGCATAAACTAGCTACTAGCCGGAGTATTTACTTAATTTGAGTGCTCTTTCAACCTATCCAAGCTTGCCAACTCTCGAGTAACATTTGAGGGGTTCTCATACCAAATTTGAATATCGTGTTGTTCAAAAAACTACCAACAGGTGGCGCTACTGTATTGGAAGTCCTAAAATTTTCAAGAAATTACTTTAGCAATATTAACTTCAATAGTAGGTAGTTTAGTTTTAATAACGAATCGGCTCTAATATTCTAAAATTCGCTGAACCAAAGTTTAATTGAAACTACTTAGTTCTTACAAGAGGCTCATAATAATGCAAGTACTACTGTGACTCAGGGTTGCCAACTCTCAAAAATTTATCTCCCTAAACTCAAATCGAAAACCCCTAAAACCCCCACAATTACAAAAATACATAAATATTCGAAATCAAAAATCCCATCCCACTTTTTATACCCTGGCAACCCTGCGTGACTTTAGGACTTCCAATACAGTAGCGCCATCTGTCGATCTATTAAAGCACAAAAATATTGCAAACTGTATTGTACTGAGCGTGGACTTTTTCAGTTGTTGAAAAATACTTTGGAACAATATAGAGCAAACCTAGAAGAATCTGGAAAAAAAATTTTTAATTTTTAAAAAATGCGGAGCTGACCTAAAATGGTGATGGAAAATGATTTTATGGAATAAACCTAGAACAACAAAAACTAGATACTTTTGCAAGTGGAAAAACAATATACAGGGTGTCCCCAGATACAGTTTACATATTTAACTTTAAATATTTAAATATTTAACAAAAATTAATTTCAAATTCGGTCTTTTTAATGCATTTTTATAAGAAATTGCTGACTTTTTAGTAAAAATGGTTTAGTACTTTTTTAAAGATCGTGAAATAATCTACCAACTAGATTCTAATCTTTTATTGTCTAAAATCGACAGCTTTCGAGTTATGAATTAAATTAAGTAAACAAATGTTGAAAAATTTGAAAAATTTTTATTTTCTGTGAAATGGATAGGTTTTTCAAAAATTTTTAGTAGACAAAAGTTGTAGTTCGTTAAATTTCCTATCTGGAAGAAGGGTAGATTTTGTGTAAAATGCTTCGTTTAGAAGATACAGGGTTTTGAAAATAAAACAAAAATAAGCTCGAATTTTTCAGCATTTTTTTACTTACTTTGATTCATAACTCGAAAGCCGTTGATTTTAGACAATAAAAGGTTTGAATATAGTTTGTAGATTATTTCAGGCTCTTTAAAAAAGGACTATACCATTTTTACTGAAAAATCAATATTTTGGGGGTTAGGGTCATTTGGAGGTGGAAATTAAAAAAAATATTTTTCTTAGGAAAGTGTCCTGTATGTAAGTATGTCCTGTAAAAGTGTATCCGGGGACACGCTGTATAGAACAATCTGGAACAAGTTTGAAAAATGGTTTTTAGAGAAAGTGCGGAGCTATAAGTTGACAGACGTTAGGTAGTATTTACTTATTAAATTTGAAAGTTAGTTAGACATACCTGAAAACTTCCAAAGCACGAACCACCTGGAAGAGTGACGTAACAAACGTAAGGTTGAGAATTGGAAGGAACGGATTCGTAGATAACGAGGGCTCCGTTACGAAGATCCGCACCTCGTGCTTGCTTCATTTGCCAAAACTCTTGGAGCGCCTCGACCACGTTAACTGGAACAATAATCTACAATTTTGAAGTGCATTCATTTACATAAGATTACGTTACCTGCTCGCATTGCCGAATCGGAAAACAAACAACGACTATATATCTATTTTATTATTTATTAATTATAATTTTATTTAACCTATTAGAGGTTCGAGTATTAGGGTTGGTGTGTATACCTACTTATCGGAACCGATATGCACCTATGCGTGGTGAAAAGCAAGCGAGGATGATTGAAAAAAAAAACTGAGTAAATTTAACTTTTAAGAGAGATAATTATTATTGGCGGTACATAGTAGGGAGGTACTGGTTATTTTTATAAGATCAAGCGTCGAAACAAAGTATTGACGATTTATAATAGGTAGTAGGTTCGGCGGTAACTTTTGAGTCTGCTCGAAGCCAGTTTTTAAACTTTTAATGGTCCAAGTTACAGTTCAAACTAAATTTATGCTGCATACACAACTTTTTGCCGTCTCGCTGTCATGTGAGATGCTTCGGAGGTCTACTCCCCGCACGATTCGCCCACTGTTACAGATCGCAAACATATTATAAGATACACTATGGGTGTCACTCCCACCCGCAGTTGGATGAGCCCGAGTTATTTTAATTTAATTACACGGTGTATATTGCAAAGTGCAGCGTTTTGTTTTAGTAGCAAGCAAGTTGGGTGTAGTCGTCGGGCAGGGGGCAGAAGTTTTTGTTGCACATTTGACGGGTTCCTATCGTACGCGGGTATTAAAGTCTCCGAGCTAGTCGTAGCCGATTGGATAGGGTATTACACGAACTTAATAATTTGCACTTCAAATTATTAACTTACCACGATAACCAATATCATCGTACAACTGCAACATCGTCGACGTGGGGCAGCTCCACTGCGGGTCCGGGTATACCATCATATCAAACAGGCTGGCGCTTGGCCGCCGGGTTCAAGGATGCGTCGCGTAATATGATCGCGACTAACACATGCACTTCTCGTCAATGAGCACTGCACTTCTGCTGGTGTTGCATGTTGTTGCTATGGTAGTAAGTAGCAGCACCACCAGCTTTTCCCCGGCTCGCTCCACTGCCTGTGCCGCACCAGCGATTTGCAACGATCGACTTCGTTCGCTTTTTCTTTACACACTGATATACACAATATTAATTTGTACAACAAAGACAGAACACCAACGGGACAAGAACCTTGTCGGATTGGCAGTCACAAGGGAGAGGTCAAAACGCTAGTCTTTTGTGCTAGAATGAGATTTCCGACTGTTCTTTTCTGTGATCAACATGTCCGGTACAATAATAATTATTCTCCAAAAGAGGTAGGTAGCTAGGTACACATTTCAATTGCATCCATTTCCTTCTCCATCTGCCAATCACCCCGGCATCTACATCTAATTAAAATCAAATCAAATCAAATAATTTAATAATACTGTATTTTCTTCTGACCTACATACAAATAGCGTACACACTATATATAACAAAGGTTTTATTATATTTTATATAATTTAACTATTATAGGTAACTTATAAGAAATGAGCAATTCTACATTATTTCATTACTATTATTAATTACGTCATACATCGAATACTGGATTGTTATAGACCTCTTCGCTCGGCGATTGTTGTTTCATTTTTCCATTACCAGATTTCAGTTTGAAAACAACAAATTTACGTAATAAATAAATGCCATACACCGAACAATGCAACACTATAATAAATATTATTATTACCACACACACCATTATCGTCATTCCTGGCTTGCTCCAGTTCAATATTGGATATATGTAATTCGTTCCATCCCTAAAAATTA
The DNA here is from genome assembly GCA_958510845.1 of Cantharis nigra. Classification (NCBI taxonomy): domain Eukaryota; kingdom Metazoa; phylum Arthropoda; class Insecta; order Coleoptera; family Cantharidae; genus Cantharis; species Cantharis nigra. The sequence continues at coordinate 4,357,657 of OY294034.1, read as the reverse complement.
ATACCTACATCTCAAAAATTAATTTACCTAATTTTATTTTTTTTACTATAAAATTTTTCACCCTCATCCAGTGACGTACAATAATCCTTTTTTTAATTTTTACAGTGAAAATTTATAATTTTTAACACGATTTCATAAAACTTTTAACGGGCCGTTAAATTTAACTAACCAATGGAAATTATTCTTTAGTGCTAACAAACCAATAGAAATCATCCGTTAACTTTAACCACGTTGAAAAAAGGGGATCTAGCTTGCAAATTTCTGTGGCAAAGGATTGAAAACTGATTCGTATGTAATTTTGGTCGTAAAATCCGAATTTTAGGTTTGCGAACAAAATTTCCTGGTGCCAAAGCCGCCATATTGAAAAAACGTTGCCAAATCACGTTTTTTGCTAGAGATGGGACTATCGAATAAAAACTATCGAATTATTCGATAATTGGTCTTCATTTGAACTATCGATAGTTACTAAAGCTATTCGAATAACTTTTTAGTTACTAAAACTATTCGAATAACTTCTTAGTTACTAAAACTATTCGAATAACTTTTTTAGTTACTAATGCCCGTTTTCATAAAACTTTTAACGAGCCGTTAAGCCAGTAACAAGCCGTTAAATCCAAATTTCGATTTCATAAAGGTTTGTTAGCACTAATCAGGCGTTAACTTTTAACGCACCAAATTTCTCCAGTTAAGTACTTAACGAGAGATTATAACGAGATTTCTAATCTCAAAACTAGGAATTGTTTTGTAAAACAACAAAAATTTAGATTTATAGTTTTTCTTTGATAAATGGCTTAATATTAATAAAAGTAGATAATTTTAATTTTTATTTATTCTAAATAAATTTAAATCCTATAATACAGACCCGTGCGCAAAGAGGGGGTTTGGAGGTTCAAATCTCTCTCATTACATATTTTTTTACCAATTCAAGTAAATACTTTTTATATATTTCAAAAATTGATATAAACATAATACATCAATCATGTATTTATTTTATTAATTAAAAATTATTAGTTCTTGAAAATAATATAAATTAGAATTATCAAATTGAGCTACAGGACATAATGAAACACATATTTAAAACGAGCTTTCGGAAAATGACATTTCCTTTTTCAAGTGTAATTCATACATAATAAATCATATTAAACTTGAAAAAGGAAATGTCATTTTCCGAAAGCTCGTTTTAAATATGTGTTTTATTATGTCCTGTAGCTCAATTTGATAATTCTAATGTACTTATTTTAGAAATTTTTTTTACAAACCCCCCCATGAGGAAATCCTGTGCACGGGCCTGCTATAATGATATATTTTTCCAATAAGAATATCTTTCACAAGCGAAACGTTCACGAAATAGAAGATATTAATAAAATACTTTACTTGAAAGTTTAAATTCTATTAAATTGTCTACTTATAAGAATATTGACAAGTAAAGGTGAAGTTTTAGTTCGAATACATCCGAAAAATAGTGCAACAATTACTAGAATATCTAGTGACATTTCGTTAGTTAATTTAACAAGAGATGTGCTTTATGAAATTGAACAAAATTTAACGGCTTGTTAAAGTTAACAAACCATTAGTTAACGAATGATTAGAGCAGTCTTTATGAAAACGGGCATAAAACTATTCGAATAGCTTGTTAGTTACTAATGCCCGTTTTCATAAAGACTGCTCTAATCATTCGTTAACTAATGGTTTGTTAACTTTAACAAGCCGTTAAATTTTGTTCAATTTCATAAAGCACATCTCTTGTTAAATTAACTAACGAAATGTCACTAGATTTCACCTTTACTTGTCAATATTCTTATAAGTAGACAATTTAATAGAATTTTAACTTTCAAGTAAAGTATTTTATTAATATCTTCTATTTCGTGAACGTTTCGCTTGTGAAAAATATTCTTCTTGAAAAAATATTATATTATTATAGCAGGCCCGTGCGCAGGATTTCCTCATGGGGGGGTTTGTACAAAAAATTTCTAAAATAAGTACATTAGAATTATCAAATTGAGCTACAGGACATAATAAAACACATATTTAAAACGAGCTTTCGGAAAATGACATTTCCTTTTTCAAGTTTAAATCGTACATAATAATTCATATTAAATTTGATAATTCTAATTTATATTATTTTCAAGAACTAATAATTTTTAATTAATAAAATATTTAAATACATGATTGATGTATTATGTTTATATCAATTTTTGAAATATATAAAAAGTGTTTACTTGAATTGGTAAAAAAATATGTAATGAGAGACCCCTCTTGCGCACGGGTCTGTATTATAGGATTTAAATTTATTTAGAATAAATAAAAATTAAAATTATCTACTTTTATTAATATTAAGCCATTTATCAAAGAAAAACTATAAATCCAAATTTTTGTTGTTTTACAAAACAATTCCTAGTTTTGAGATTAGAAATCTCGTTATAATCTCTCGTTAAGTACTTAACTGGAGAAATTTGGTGCATTAAAAGTTAACGCCTGATTAGTGTTAACAAGCCTTTATGAAATCGAAATTTGGATTTAACGGCTTGTTACTGGCTTAACGGCTCGTTAAAAGTTTTATGAAAACGGGCATTGGTGCATTAAAAGTTAACGCCTGATTAGTGTTAACAAGCCTTTATGAAATCGAAATTTGGATTTAACGGCTTGTTACTGGCTTAACGGCTCGTTAAAAGTTTTATGAAAACGGGCAATTCGTTAACTAATGGTTTGTTAACTTTAACAAGCCGTTAAATTTTGTTCAATTTCATAAAGCACATCTCTTGTTAATTTAACTAACGAAATGTCACTAGATATTCTAGTAATGGTTGCACTATTTTTCGGATGTATTCGAACTAAAACTTCACCTTTACTTGTCAATATTCTTATAAGTAGACAATTTAATAGAATTTAAACTTTCAAGTAAAGTATTTTATTAATATCTTCTATTTCGTGAACGTTTCGCTTGTGAAAAATATTCTTCTTGAAAAAATATATTATTATAGCAGGCCCGTCCGCAGGATTTTCTCATGGGGGGGTTTGTAAGAAAAATTTCTAAAATAAGTACATTAGAATTATCAAATTGAGCTACAGGACATAATAAAACACATATTTAAAACGAGCTTTCGGAAAATGACATTTCCTTTTTCAAGTTTAATATGAATTATTATGTATGAATTAAACTTGAAAAAGGAAATGTCATTTTCCGAAAGCTCGTTTTAAATATGTGTTTTATTATGTCCTGTAGCTCAATTTGATAATTCTAATTTATATTATTTTCAAGAACTAATAATTTTTAATTAATAAAATAAATACATGATTGATGTATTATGTTTATATCAATTTTTGAAATATATAAAAAGTATTTGCTTGAATTGGTAAAAAAATATGTAATGAGAAAGATTTGAACCTCCAAACCCCCTCTTGCGCACGGGCCTGTATTATAGGATTTAAATAAAACAATTCCTAGTTTTGAGATTAGAAATCTCGTTATAATCTCTCGTTAAGTACTTAACTGGAGAAATTTGGTGCGTTAAAAGTTAACGCCTGATTAGTGTTAACAAGCCTTTATGAAATCGAAATTTGGATTTAACGGCTTGTTACTGGCTTAACGGCTCGTTAAAAGTTTTATGAAAACGGGCATTGGTGCATTAAAAGTTAACGCCTGATTAGTGTTAACAAGCCTTTATGAAATCGAAATTTGGATTTAACGGCTTGTTACTGGCTTAACGGCTCGTTAAAAGTTTTATGAAAATGAAAGAATAATTTTTAGTAACTAAAAATAATTTTTAGTTACTAAAACAATTGTATAACTTTTTAGTTACTAAAAACTATCGAATGAAATTTTAGTTCCTAAACTTGTATAAATTTATAGTTACTCAAACTATGGAATGTATTTTTAGATAGTCATTTAGTAATACTAATTATTAAAAGTTAAGAGTACTACTGCCAATACCAACGGTTAGAATAAATTGTTACAAAGAATTAGTATTTAAAAATATTATTTTGTCTAAATTTTTTCCTGTCAATCTATTCCTTCGATCGTTAATAACTTGACCAGCTCTCGAGAAAAGTTGTTCTGACGGAACCGACGTTGCCGGAATACAAAGATACTTTGCACTTTTTGACTATCATGGCACTTCTCCATAAATTCCCACACTTTTGATGCCTTCGCTACTTGTCGCATGTTTCAATTTTGTCTTTATATCGTTTTACCAATTTATATTTTATAATTTATACATATCATTAATCACTAGTTTACTTATATACTGTTTTTTAATATTTTATATACCATTTTATCCGATTATTCCATTATCCTCAAAATACAGGGTGTTAACTACCAATTAGTACAAAACGAAGGAAGAAGGAACATTTTAGTTACTAAAACTATTCGAATAACTTTTTAGTCGATAGTTTTTATTCGGCTGTTTTCATTCGATAGTTTTTATTCGGTTTGGTTTTTAGTAACTAACTTTTTAGTTACTAACTATCGATAGTAAAAAAAGAATAGTAACTAACTATCGATAGTCCAAAATTTTTGAGAGTGCCCATCTCTAGCTTTTTTCGCAAAAAATCTCAAAATTTTGGGCAACCTATTGGGATCCGTCTACAGTCACTGTAGATCCGTCAAATGAGCATATGACATCTGGCGGTAAAAGGTTGAGGGAAAATAAATACATACTTCTATGTTAACAATGTAAATTCAAGCTTTTGAAGACCTTTTTTGACACATAAAAATTACTTTTACAGCAAAACTTATTAAAAACTTTTTATTGCAAATGTTATCCTCTTAATTTTTGTTTATATTCATTTTTTCGATTTGTTGCACCGTTTCCGTTTTGCAGTGACTTAAAAAGGACTCTGTAAAATTCAAAAAATATTTTCATCTGAATTTCAAAATTGGTTCAATGAAATAAAAAAAATGATTAAAATTTTATTATTGTAAATTTCATTTCCTATAATTTTGTTCATATACATTTTCCCATGTTGTAGCAGCGTTTCTAAGATTCAGATGAAAATATTTTTTAAGTCACTACAAAACGAAAACGGTGCGACAAATCGGAAAAATGTATATAAACAAAAATTAAGGGATTGAAATTTTCAACAAAAAGTGTCTGATAAGTTTTGCTGTAAAAGTAATTTTTATGTGTCAAAAACGGTCTTCAAAACCTTGAACTTACATTGTTAACATATAGGAGTGTACAAATACGACCGTGAGTGACTGTACGTTTCCACTACTTTCCGATGAAAACGAATCGTTTTGTGCGCTCAAAAAATTTATTTGACCATTTGGATAATTTCTTAGGGATTTTCTTTTAATTTTGATGTTTTTAAGCAATACGCCGTGAAATTAAACAAGTCTTGCCGCTCATTTTTATGTCTATTTTTACCACATTTTATGATATGATCGGCTTGCAGAATCCGTTCTGTTTCAACAAAATTCCTTTGTTTAGGATTCGTACCAGCCCAATCACATATTGCACTTATATTTATCATTATTGATCACTTTGAAAATCACACGATTACACGTAAAACTCTATCTCGTATTTGAAACTTTCCCTTAAGTCTACCATATTTTTAGGCTCCTCCCATTTGACGGATCCCAATTGATATTTCGAAAAAATGAACCAAATAAATCAAAAAGTAGATAAAATTTCCTAAAAAATGACTTTTTGGTTGATTTTCTAGGACGAAAATTAACGCCGCAGGCGCCATTCGCGTTTTGACCGGTTTTTCGAAAAATTCAAATTTTTTTTAAAAATTTGAAAAAATTCAAACTCTATGCTGAACAGAGGCTATATTTTTACCCGTTGCCGTCGGCATGGAAACTTTTATTTCACTCGAAAAATCATAAAATTTGAATTTTTCGAAAAACCAGTAAAAACGCGAATGGCGCCTGATGCTTTAATTTTCGTGGTTTTTCCTAATTTGGGTAGGTACTGTTTCGCAATAAAAATTTACTATTCGCAACCGGTTTCGCAATTTATTGCATCATCAGGCGATTAATAGTCCTTTAGTTACAGAGAACCACACAGTCGTCGTTTTTTTAAAATGCATAAGTTAATAATTATGATCTAGTTTTAAAATAATTTAAAATTATTTTAAATTTATTAAAATTATTTAAATTTTCGTCTTAGGAAATCAACCAAAAAGTCTTTTAGTTTTTGATTCATTTGATTCGTTTTTTCGAAAAATCAATAAGTTGCCCAAAATTTTGAGTTTTTTTTACAAGAAAACGTGATTTGGCAACGTTTTTTTAATATGGCGGCTTTAGCACAAGGAAATTTTGTTCGCAAACCTCAAATTCGGATTCTACGATCAAAATTACATAGGAGGGTCATTCCATGTCAAACCAACCAGTCACTCAAATTGACTATCACAGATTTCTTTGAAACTTTGTTTAAATATACTCTTTAACATCCTGAATTCAAATATGATTTTTAAAAAATTCTAACTTTTATAGTTTTTGAGTTATTTAATTATAAAAATAGCAAAAACAACACTTTCTTGGCTCACGCTCAATCACACAAATTGTTATAACTTCAGTTCTATAAGTGGTACGAAGTTGTATGATAACTCATTTTAAAGAAAATTTAATGGGCTTTAATTTGATACTAATCTTGACCATTTTGTAATAAAAATGAATTATTTTTGTAACTTCAAAAAATGTTTTTGAAAAAATTTTGAGTTAGTGTTCTTTGAAAATTGTAAAAATAATATATATTTATAATGGTGCTTTGGTGAATACTTCATAAAAATTTCAGAGTGGGACCATCATGGGATCAGCAGTTATGATAAAAAATTCAAATTATGCTTTAGCTCAAGTATTTTAATTACAGAACTAAGAATATACATACAGGGTGTTCCCGAATAAACTTTACACAATTTCGGTAGTGCTAGAGGACACTTTTATAAGAAAAATATTTAATCAAATTTTTTTTCTAAATTCAAACCCTTGCGAGTTAGGCTTCTTTAAAGTATTTCTTTTAATTTTCACTTTCAAATAGCCATAGCTCTGAAAATATTGATTTTTTAGTAAAAACGGTTTAGTGCTTTTATAAAGAGCGTGAAATAATCTACAAAAAAAATTCATACCTTTTATTGTCTAAAATCAACGGCTTTCGAGTTATGAATTAAAGTAAACAGAAAAATGTTGAATAATTCAAGCATTCTTTATTTTAGATTTTTTAAAACCCTGCCATTTTGAACACTTACTCAAATAATTGAATGGTTTAAGTTTAGTTTAATCAAATAAATTTTCAATAAATATAAAAATTTTGCGATTTTAATTTTTTATTTTATAAGCTACCTTAATTATTATTTTCTGATTATCTGTGAAATGGATTGGTTTATCAAAAAATTTTACTAGATAAAAGTTGTAGTCCGTTAAATTTCCTATCCGGAATGGGCAACAGATTTTTTGTAAAGGCTTTCATTTAAATGATACCGGATATTTTAAAAATACAAAATAAAAAAAGCTCAAATTTCTCAACATTTTTATATTTACTTTAATTCATAACTCGAAAGACATTGATTTTAGACAATAAAAGGTATAAATCTTTTTTGTAGATTATTTTACGCTCTTTAAAAAAGTACTAAACCATTTTTACTAAAAAATCAATGTTTTCGGAGCTATAGCCATGTGAAATTAAAAATTTAAAAAAATGCTTTTAAAAGGCCCATCTCTCGAGGGTTTGAATTTAGAAAAAAAATTTTTATTAAATATTTTTTTTTTTTAAAGTGTCCTCTACACCACGGAAACTTTGTAAAATCTATCCGGAGACACCCTGTATGACTATTCTTAATAGTACTGTAATTAAAGTACTTGAGCTAAAACATTGAGTTGCATTTTTTATCATAACTGCTGATCCCATCATGGTCCCACTCTGAAATTTTGGTGAAGTATTCACCAAGTCACTATTATAAACATATATTATTTTTATAATTTTCAAAAAACACTAACTCAAAAATTTTTTCAAAAACATTTTTTGAAGTTTTCAAAATAATTCATTTTTATTACAAAATGGTCAAGATTAGTATCAAATTAAATCCCATTAAATTATCTTTAAAATGAGTTATCATATAACTTCGTAGCACTTATAGAACTGAAGTTATAACAATTTGTATGATTGAGCGTGCGCCAAGAAAGTGTCGTTTTTGCGATTTTTGTAATTAAATAGCTCAAAAACTATAAGAGTTAAAATTTAAAAAAAATTGTATTTGAATTCAGGATATTAGAGAGTATAATTAACCAAAGTTTCAAAAAAATCTGTGATGGTCAATTTGAAAACTATATAATTTTGGTTGATTTCATATGGAATGACCCAGCACAAATTTGTCAGGTAAAACTACCTGGTTACTGGACTATCCGTCAAGCTGGCCCCTCCATTTTAGAATTCATATTCTTTTTTACGTCATTTTAAAGTCCTGGCGAATGCTGTAAATTATTTTGAAAATTTACTATAGGTTTGTTAATGTTTTATTAGCAAAAAACCGTTTTTGGGCCGAGAGACCCCCTCCACTTTTTTCATTTTTTAAAATTTTATTCAAAAGTGCCGGCGAATGCTGCTTTTTTTTGAAACTGATACATTAAAATTAAGAAAAAAGGTTATTTTAGGAAAAAACTTAATTGTAATATTTTTGGAATTTTTGGAAATTTGTAAAAATCAAGTATGCTATTGCCCGTAAAAGAAAAATACAATCAATCCGAAAGCTGCAAAATTACCGAATTTTCAGTGATTTTCCTTATGCTATAATCGAGTAAATCAATCTGGAATAAATAAATTTTTGAAATTTTGAAAATATACATTAAATAAAACTAAAAAATGATCGCCTAAACTTTTTACTAAAAAATAGTGAAAAATCCATCATTCAATACAAATTTTCAATCTATTGAAAAATTTACAACAAATACTTCTGTAATTTCATAAAATTTAATTCAAAATTGCAATGAATGATGGTCTAGTACAGTATTTCCCAACCTTTTTTATCATGCCCCATCTAAGTCTTTTTAAAATTCACAAGACTTAGGTATTTTAGGTGTTTAGATTTCCAAATTGCCTCCCCGAACAATCAAATTGCCCCCCATGTGGGGCGTGGAAGACTTTGATTTTTTGTCGGGGAAATTTATTGATTAGAAAATTCATTGGGAAATTCATTTTTAGTATACAAAATATTAAATTAACATCAACTCAAAAACGAAAAAAATTCACCGATCAGAATTACAAAAAAGACTGTTTTATGAAAACAGTATAACTTAACATGACCTTGAAAAATCTAAAATTTTTGACTGCGGTGCTTTTCCCCTGATACTCGAAAATTCGAAAAACGGCTTAGTTAGTGTATTTCTTTTTATTGATTTTGGTTCATTTTCAGTAAAATAATTCTTCAGTTTGAATTTTTATATTCGAAAAATATATTGAAGTTTCTCGCACATATCGCGCCAAGGCATGTAGTTACGCCACTGGTAATTTTTGGTTTTCAACCAAATTTTTTTTTTTAGTTGATGGAATTATTATTTAATGGAGTATTATTTAATAATTAAAAAAAGATATGAATGTTTGGTTTGGGGGGTTTATGTAATTTATTTCCAAAATTCTACATAAATTTATGTAATCACTAGCATTGCAATAGGTTTCAATGTCTTTATGCAAACATATAAAGCTCCCCCCTTTCCCCCTCGCCAAAGTTTATATTTTATGCAATATTCAAATGAATAACTCGATTTGTTATTTAGTGCTAGCGATTACTTGAATTTCTGTAGAATTCTACAGAAAAAAAATATTTTGTTTGTGCATACTTGCTTATTCCTCCAGCTAAATAATAAATTATGCTAAAAATGATATAGGATACTCCGTGTAAAACTGGCCAGTAAAAATGCAAAATCCGGATAGGATGTGCAACCATAAAAAGATCTATCGTCATCAATATCGAGTTCATTATATGCACTATAAAATTTAATGCATCGAATTCCATTTTACTTGCTAAAACACAATTTAATTAATTATTTATATTCCTATACAGTAGCGGTTCCCTAAGTGGGTTCCACAAAAATTCACAGAGGTTCCGCGAATCTTCAGTTCAGCGCGAGCGTTGTTCGGCGCAAGTCTTTTTCGGTGAAGGCTAGTTCGGTACCAAATTTATTCAGGGCGAGCATTTCGGCGGAAGCCCTGTTTTGTACACCAGTTACCCATAATTTATAATGTTACGGAAGTGACTGGGTAATAGCATTTTTCAAAATTTTTATATTTATGATAGTATAATATGAAGGTCGGTTAATTAGTAGATTAAAGTAAATATTTTTAAATCAGGCTTGCACCGAATAGAGTTTGCACCAAATAGAGCTCGCGCCCAACCGACTGCGCCGATATGACCTGGTTGTTAATTATATGCGGAAATACATGTTAACAGTGCGTAATACTGGTAAATACAGAGAAAAGGTAAGCATAAATGGACTAACGAAAGCTTTTTGAGTTATAGCTATATTGAGTTAAAAGTCGGGGATTCACCAGAAACAAACTATTTGTTATGGGTTCCTCAATCGTATAAGTTTGGGAATTGCTGCTGTAGAGTAGACCGTTTCATAAAAAACTGATCCCACCGTTATTTTTGAATACTTATACAGTCAATTCACTTTTGAAAATTTTTAAAATTTGACCCCCCCTATTTGACCATAAGTTCTCATTTTGAAAATAATGTAGGTATTCAAGTTTTTTATTTTTATTAATTAAGTTTATAATTATTAATTAAATAATTAAATAAAATTTAGTTTTTAAATGTTGTTATTATTTAAAAAATTGCATTCAATACAATTTGTGTTGGATAAATTTTCAAAAATAACACTTAATTTTTTCAAATTTCAAAATGGGGGTGTATTCAAAATTAACGGTGCTATAAGCTTTTTATAAATACTCCGTTGAATAATATACTATTGTATAACTCCAAAGCAAAAGTTTTCAAATATTTCACTGTTTGAAACGAAAATGAAACTGTTTATAATGGAAAAAATGTAAAATATAATAATACAAACCATTGTATATTAATGACCAGTATATAATAGTGATACCAAAAGCTGTGTCCGTAGCAATAACGTTAATGATCCAGTATATTTTATATAAGCCTAGAGCTTTACAATTCGTTATATTTTTGTTTTCTGCAATTGTTTTAATATAAGTTACATAAATATCAACTCTAATACAGTAAATTCCCGTTCAACCAGCACGGAAGGGACCGTAGACTGTTATTTTAAGTATAGAGCGAGACATTTCTACGTGCCGCTTGTGCGATTGATGCCGGTTAAACGGGAGTTGACTGTAGTGTTATATTATTCTTACCAGTCTTACGTTTGAACAAATAAAAAGCTACAATTATATAAACAGTCAATATAGATTGCAAAGTACATAATGTAAAACCCCAATTGGTAAGATATATTAACCATGTAGCACGACTAGCAGCAGATTTGTCTATATTTTTAGGATCAATAATAGAAATTATTAATGAAACTGTAAAGAATATCATAACCAAGCATCTGTATATAAAATATTGTAAACATAATCCTGGTTGATTCTGCCACTGGAAAAGAAAATTAAATAAATTTCTGCCTACATTTGTTCCTTACGCTACAATTATTCTACCTGAGATGAAATAAATAGTAAAGGAAAATCATGTTCAATTCCAAATTTTTTTATAGCAAATTGCTTTTTCCACACATCCAACATTTTTCTGAAATTAAAATCAATTATTAAAATAGACGGAAAAATAAACATCATACTATTTTATTTCAATAATTAAAAAAAAAATTAATAAGCATAGGGTGGGGTAACTGCTGTCGTTGCCGCACATGAGTGCAAAATACCAACACATTTACAAGTTTGTCTGCCAAAATTTCTCAATTTAAATTGATTTCGGTAATGCGTTTTTAATTTCGCGGTTAACTCGTAGGGAGTAGGTACATATTAGTTTTGAGGATGAAAAATAAAAAAAAACAAAAAAATTTGAAATATTTACTGCTTCGAATATTTGGATTTGCGAAGACAAAATTAGGAATGATTAACGAAAAATGATTTTTTAGAGAAAAAGGACATTCCAAAAAGTTGTCCAATGCTTCTTACCTAATTTAAATTAAATTCGAATCAATGCTTCGTTGAGTAGAAGTACATTCATTATACTAAGCTGCTTCCACTGTATTTTTGAGCTAGTTTATATTATTTGTTCTCGGACAATGCTTCAACAACAACAGAACAATTTAATAATAATGTATATTAAGTATGCGTAAAATTTAAAAAATAATCTCACCAGCCATTAGAATCTAAATACATAATAATGTACCTATTTAAAATATTTCATTAGTTACATAATTTTGAATGTATTAATAAACGAATAAATTGCACTATACGGTATGAAGCGTATGAGCTCGAAATTTTATAAATAATAAGTGCATGAAAAATTTTGATTTATTTTTTATTTACCTACGGTACCCCACACTCAATGATTTATTACTAAATCAAAAAAATTTAATATTCCGCAAACAAGTTTAATTAATAATTAAAATTTAATCACTGGCAGTTAATGATCATTAACCAATAAATTAACCACTTAAATACTCAAAAATTACTATCACAATGAACTATTGTATACTACGGATGCGCTAAAAAGAAGTTAGTAATTACCAAATAACCTAGGATCACTTAAATAAAATTGATTGAGTCAATTAGGTCAAATTTTGGCCATAATTAGTAAAAATTTAATCACGTTAAAGCATCGCAATATATTAAAGCAAAAATTTAATTTAAAATATTTAAATTCATAAATTAATTAATTAAAATTAAATACTGGATGGCGTGAAAAACCCGAGATCCAAAACTTAAACCAACTGGAGGCCTGACATCAGAGCGGACAGGGCTGGATTGGGATTTTTTGACCCGAGTTTGGTTTCGATCCAATCGACAAAATTAACTCAACAAAGTTTTTTTGCTGCTATAGCAAAACAATTATGTGCTAGAAACAAAAATAGTACTTGAAGTAGTTCTGCAAAATGGTTTTGTTTTTCTAACAAAAATGTACTCTCAGCAAAAAGTATTTTGTTGGCCCAACAGAAAATCAGTTAATTTAACTAATATTATCTCTGTTTCCAACATTAACATTTTTTGTTGTAACAACAAAAATTTTGTATAAAATATTATTTGGGGGCTAAATTGTTTTTTGCTTTCTGGCTGTTTTTTTTTAATTTTCAAGTTTCAAAATTATGTTCAGGTTGATAGCTTATTAACTTAACATAAAACTCGGCCAGCTATTACAAATTAGGTGCAAAGTAGGTGTTCAAATAGCCCCACTTTACGGTACTAATTCTTTTTGTGGTTTATAATGTTATTCAATCTATGCGTAAAATCTAAGCATAAAATACATTTAGAATATTATGCATTCGATGAAAAATAATCTGGGAATAATTGAACAAAAAGTTTATGTTTTGAGATTGAACGATATAGTCAAGAACAAACTATTGTCTTAATTATTGAATATGATGAGATTCAACGAACAAGCGTGAGAGAAATTTTGAATATATTATACATATTTGGAATAAGTTTGGCTAGAACCTCGGCATATCGGTGAAGATCTTCATATAATTAATTATATAATATGTATAAAGAAGCTGTAATTACATAAGAAATGATTATATCTGTGTTATTTAATTTTAATGTTTCGTACAGTTAGTTAATATTATAATAAAACCTGGAAAACAAACTGGAAAGTGAAAAATTGAATTTATTAAAATGCAGTTGTAAGGGGGGGACTCTGTTCAAATTTAATTTGATTGAAATAATAAGATTTGTTTTTATGAAAGGATTTTATCTTTTGTTTTATTTATAAAAAAGGAACCTTCAGAATTAAATTAAATGTGCTCAATTTAGCTACAAATAGAAATGACCTGTAATTTTAATACATTTTACGACTAATAATCGTTTATTAGCTAATAATTTATTTAAATTAACCTTAAATATTTTTAATTATTATATATTAAATAAATTTCTTCACTTGTACCTATTAAAAGGTAAGCACAAAAATTTTAAAAATAATTTGGGGAATATTTAAGAAATTCTTTAGTACAAAAATTATGTCAGGGATTTTTAATCCATATCAAGTAGATATCTTAAAAATTTTAAATTTGGAAGAGTACAGAACAGAGCCCTCAAATAGCAGCCAAAATTAGTGGCGTAACTATCGTCCAAGGGGTCCGGCGTTCAAGGGGTTCTATCGCAACAAAAAAATAAAATATTTTAAAACAAAGTAAAATTGCTGCATTGAACGGGTAATAAAAAAAATGATTAAACGACATGCGTGTAAGCTTTTTTAAAAAATAAAAAAAATATTTGTGTTTAAATTACTTCCTACCCGCTAATGACTCATGCGATTTTATAGTAATTTATTGGAAAGTTCATTTCATAATTAAATTATGAAATTTTATGGTGGTTATCTTTTTACTGCGTAGAAGTATTATCCAATGTCCACTTAAAGTCAATTTTTTTTAGAAATTCGCAGAAGTTTAAATATTATCTTGGTGAATTTTATTATTAACATTACTATTTATTAACAACTTCTGCGTTTGTTCTTTTCAGTATTCGCATACTTCCTTTGTTCTATTACTCTCTTCCAATTTCACCACTTCCTTCTTTTTAACTCTTCTTTTTTTAATTCTAGTTGCTTTAAATATTTTTTTTTCTAGCAGCAAATATATGTATCCATGATCTTCATTCAAATCCTTGATTTTAATTTCCCAAGAAATTTTTTACCTTTAAGTGGATCGATACAGGGCCTATTTTACCACTAGGCGTCTTAGGCACGTGCCTAGGGCCCAATGGCCAGAGGGGCCCGAAAAGAGAGAACATAAAATCGTAAAATAAAAATCAAATACTGATAAAATAACCCAAAAATTGGACACTCAAACATTTTCTAAAGCCTATGGCCAAATAGGCAAATTCAGTTAAAAATATGCCCTGGGAATAGATTAAAATTCTGACCCTGTTATGTACAACGCCTGGTATTTTTGATTGTGGCCAGCGCTAGGCACTAGGGAAACTAGGCGCAAACCAGATCAAGGTGCAAAAATTAAAAAAAACTTCTAGCAACTTTTACCGGAAAAAGGCCAGATTTACTGGCCTGAATTTACCTGAATTTTTTTGAGGCCTGGAAATCGTAGAATACCTTTAGCATTAAAAAAGATGCACTGGGGGGTATTCCGGTATTCCATACCCCCCAATCCCCCGATTTACCAATTGAACCTCAATTATTAATACTATAAGTTATAATAATAAATACGTTTAACTTCAAAAGTTCAATAACAGCTTTTTTTATTGCTTGAAATTAAACTTAAGTTTTAAAAACACAAAGCAATGTATACCGGAGGGTCTGGGGGTATGGAATACCCCCCAGTGCACTCTATTCTATTTATCTTATCATATAGTATTTAACCGACTATTGTAAAAGCGGACCTTAATAGTATGAATTTTACTGTGAGCTTGAAGAGAGCTGGCAACAGACTAATAGGTCAGTTTCTAGTTCCTTTTTAATTTTTTTCGATATATGGGAATCGTAGAATACCGCCAGCATTTATTTTGCTGCGCGAACAATAAGCTAAAGGTGCACTGGGGGGTATTCCATACCCACCAGACCCCCCGGATTGCCACAAAACAGTTTTATAGTAGCAGCTGAGCAGTTCAGCTACATGAACTACATCTTAACAAAGCTTTACAACCAAATTTAGAAGTTTTAACAATTAATTACCTAGTGTGCTATAGAAATTTCTAAAATCTGTTGTAAAAATTCGATAAGCTTCAGTTTAGCTGCTATTACAAAACTGGTTTAGACACAAATTGTAAGTGGCAATCCGGGGGGTCTGGGGGGTGTGGAACACCCCCCAGTGCATCTTTTGATTTTTATTCGCGCATCCGAATTAAGGTATTATTTTTAGTAACAAATATTAAAAAGTACCGACTCCATAGTAATGAAATAAATATCCGCAATGCTAGAAAAAATTTTTCGTAACAAATATTAAAAAGTACCGACTCCATAGTAATGAAATAAATATCCGCAATGCTAGAAAAAACCAAACTCGGGCCAAAAAAATTTCCGAATCCAGCTCTGGATCTGAAGTATTTTCTTTAAAATAATCAATGTCGAACATGTTCAGAGTTCTGTCCAAGTATTTTTTAAATAAGTGAGCTACTTTGAATTTTTCAGCAGCCCCTTTCTTTGGGCCTTTTTTTGTGATAAGTATAGGGTTTGAACCCCGTAGTTTTTTCGGCCGATTAAAATAAAAATCGAAGGCTGCAAAATAAAAATGAAAAAAAAGCGATAAAACGTTTATTGCGATATGACAGGTCCAAATAGTCCCCATGTGTTCAAGTAACCCCTATTTAAGATACCTAAATTATATGATAATCATTTAAATAAAATATAATATATTATAAAGCTAGAAATCTTTAGGAAGTGGGAATTTCAAGACCACTGGAAAACTATAAATACATGCAGTTTTTTACATTTTTTTTTATAATTGAGTCATTCCATATGAAATCATCTTATTGCTGCACTATTTTAAATTTTGATTAAAATTTGTGGAAATGTTCTTTGGGGTTTCAAAGAACAAAATCGAGAAGGATTTAATTTTCGCACCCCACACAAAAGAAAACAATTAAAAAGTCTTATTTTTGTGCTTGCGGTTTTAGCTGTAAAATTTTGTCTATTAGAGATATCTACTCGACCAAGTTGGCATTTTGAAACTGAGGAATGGTAGTTTCAGAATTCATATACCTGAAAATATAATATGGTTTTGAAAATACGTGCATTTTATTGATTTTTTGTGATTTTCAATTGACCCCTTATAAAGTCTGATCATTCTCTGATATCAAAGTGCACATATCGTAGGAGAATAAAAAATTAAGATCGACTCGTTCAGTCAACTAGTCATGAAAAAATCTTTGCTTGAA
Organism: Cantharis nigra; assembly: GCA_958510845.1. Classification (NCBI taxonomy): domain Eukaryota; kingdom Metazoa; phylum Arthropoda; class Insecta; order Coleoptera; family Cantharidae; genus Cantharis; species Cantharis nigra. The sequence goes on along the minus strand of OY294034.1, from coordinate 4,340,702 downwards.
ATTTCAAAATTTTAGGAATTTCATATTTCAGGCTACAACTCTTGGACATGATAAGAGAAAAAAATTTGAAATCTTCAGAATACTTGGTTTTTACCTTTAACTTCAAAATACTTCAGTTTTTTAAATCAATAAAATACACGTATTTTCAATGCCATGTTATTTTTCAAGTATATGAATTATGTAAATGTTTATATTTTTTTCTAGAAACTACCATCTTTCAGCTTCAAAATGCCACCTTGGTCGAGTATATATCTCTAATAGAAAAATTTTTACAGTTAAAACCGCAAAGCACAAAAATAAAACTTTTCAATTGCTTGATTTTGTGTAGACCGGAAATCGCGAGTGCGAAAATTAAATCCTTCTGGATTTTGGTCTTTGGAACCCTAAATGATTTTTGATGATTTCGGAATGACTCGATTAGTTTAAATATTAATTTTCGAATATTTCCAAATGTGACAATATTTTAGTTGCAAATTTTGATAAATTCAGAGTTTATAAATCAATATCTCCCCTAATATAACTAAACATAAAATTAATATCAACCGTGCACTATCTAAATCCACCATAAAATGATTTTATCACACATACAAATATTCAATACAAATAGGTACCTAGTATTCAAAAATCAATTTTTTGCAAAAATTTAGTTTTTTAAAAATTTTGTTATTTAAATAGAACAGCCTACATATTTTTTCATGGTTAGATGCTAAATTAAAATAATTTTTTATTTGCACCAGGTTTTTCTCTATTAAAATTAAAATTTTTACATAAAATATTTATAACAAAACTAATAAAATTATAATCAATGCCGGTTTTTAAATTGATTTTTTTTGTAATAAGAATTAATTATAATTTACCTTTTAGTGCTGTAATCGATTAAGCTGCTATCACCACAAGCATTAATTTACAATAAGTAACCTTACGATCGTCACTTTAGTTGTCTATATTTATAAATAAAATTAATAACAACATTAATTATTGAAAGTATAATAAGCAATACTGAAATTCTTCAAAGTAGGTAGCATTGCAAATAAATAGAGTAATTATTATGGATGGGTAAATAGTTTAATAATTCAATTAACCGGCAAGATAAAATCTCCCTCAGGGAAAACCAGATTTTCACATTAAAAACGTTTGGTTTTTCTATTATCGTCATTCATTAGCCACAATCATTTCATCTTAAAATGGTAATTTATAGGAACGAAAATTTCGGAGATTGCTGGAAAATATTTTCATAATTTTTTAAAATATAGTCAGATTAAATAGTAATTTTTAAATATAAAATTATATTGAGTATTTACAAAAATAAAATATATAAAAAAATACTTAATTATGAAAAAAATTATAATAATAAAATATGATCCCACAAGCCCAAATTAAGTACTTCTTACCTAGATTTATCCAGTGGTGTTCAGTAAATATTTTATCAACAGGCCCACAATTTTTGTTTAATTTTTTTTTTGAAAAAAATTTTTTTGAAAAAAATTTTAATATTTAAATGCGGTCAAACCCCTCAGTTGACGCGTAATGCGTCAACATTTTAATCTATATTTCCTAGTAGAGGTAAAATAATATATATATAAACAATAAATTCTGTGTTATTGGCTTAAAATTCTTTCAATACCTTATTATTGTTGTTGTTTGTTATCTTCGTGTCATATTAACAACCTTGCTATATTTATTTTTAATATAAATATAAGAATTATGTATTGATTAGCGCAGGCACAACTAGAGAGGAGGGGCGTCGGGATTTTTGCAAAAATACGAAAAATTCGCATTGATCATAAAATAATTGTTTTGGTAAAATGTTGCATTTGAAAGATTAAAAAATATTAATTAGCTATTATAGCTAACGAATTGCTATTAGTAACATAATATCAGACGTATATGTGACCTTGCAAATAAAAAAATGTTTAAAGAGCGATACAAGCACAGCAGTTGTGCAGGGGCGGTTTCAGTTCAGTATTTATTATTTTAGTTGGTTGGAATTGTGAGCACCCCCCTCAAGAACTCTTTCTATAATAATATTTCTAAAAGAGATGGGCGAGAGAATTTTTCATTTTTGGCCATCAAGGTAAACTAATATTTTAATAAAGCAAAAAGTGCAAAATAATAAGTACCTATTGAAATTAAAAAAAATTAAATTACATGTCTGTGTTTTATCTGTAATACTTTAATAAAGTGTCTAATTAATTTGTAAAGAAATTAGTTTCAAAAATGAATAAATTTTCAATTTAATGCTTCATTAAATATTTCATAATTAATAAAAAGTGTAATTACAATTAACAATGACTGTGTAGGTTCAATAAGTAAAACCACGAACAAACATAAAATAAAATATTAAAACGTGTTTGTAAGTCGTCAACCTCGAAGAGAGAACAATAAAATATGTTAGTTTGATGCCACTCAGTGTAATAACCACCCTGTATAACAATAAAATATGGCTTATTTAATTTAATTACATTTTTTTTAAATGTCCAATAATTGAATTTGTTTTTAATAAATTAGTCACCCATTTTCAACTTTTGATTAAATATGGTCATAACCAATCATGTAGGAAATTTGATTCTCTACAACTTTGGTTATCACCATTTTTTGTCTAGGATCGATATTTATGTAAAGAATATTTTTCCCTATAGCTTTTTTCCCCCGAATTAAATTAAATTTTGCCCCTTTATTCAGATTAAAGTCAAATATCAGTCAAAATGGCAATTACCAAAGTTGTAGAGAATTGAATTTCCTACAAATTTAATTACGTTATTTTTAGTCAAAAATTAAAAGTGGCTGAGTTATTTAACAAAAACAAATTCCCCTTAAATTCAAGATAACGGCTGACGCGACAGCAGTAATCCGGATTTAGGCTAACAATGACTCTGAATAATGATTAGAAGAAAAAAAAATTGTAGAATTAAATTTATGTAATTTGAATAGCTGAACCAAAATTTGCGCCCCCTTGACCTTATTTGTCTTTTTTATTTAACAGAAAATAAAATTTGTTGTAGCAGCAAAAAAACTCTGTTGATGCTATAGCTACTAACAAGTTTGTTAGAAAATTCTCTTTCACACTTTTCACCTTGACCTAGCCTTGTCCTATACCCTATAGCAGTGTTTCCCAAATGTCTCAAAATTGCGAACCCCCAAAATTAGACACTAGTATCATGGGAACCCCCAGAAACAGTTTCATTACAAAATTAAAAAATAAAGGAACTATTGCATTTTTTAAATATGTAATTATTGTAATTAATAATTATTGAAAGACTTATGAATAATGAAAAATAAAATACAATGAATACATTATCATTACATAATCAAAAAAAACAGCAAGAAAAACTTGATTGTTAACGAATTTTTTCCTATTCGCCTATGTTCTTTTCTTTTTATGTGGTGGGTTCGTGGACCCCCAAAAAACATGCCTCAGACCCCTGGGGGTCTGTAGACCACTATTTGGAAAACACTGCCCTATAGAATAACATTAATATTAATATTAATTAATTAACCACAATTTTGCTTTAAACAAATTTTTATTTAAAAATATTTTATTCAAACAAAGCGATTTTTTTTGTTTGTTTATTAAACGATCAATTACCTTTAGTTACTGCTATACAGTGTGTTGATAAAGCACAAAATAAATAAAAAATTTAGACAGGGTTTTTTAATTTTTGATTTTTTAAAATACTATTCCACGAGAAAAAATTAATTTAAGATAAAATTTTGTATTAAATTAAAATCAAATCAAATGTTTTGACCAGATCAAAGCAAAAATAAATTCTTTCAAAAAAATTAAATGCAGTTTGCCGCATTTTATATTTACCATGATAGTGGGGATTTATTTGTTTCAATACAAAATACGAAATTTTAATTTTGAATTAATTTTCACCTGTAAAAAATACAAATTTGCTTGATTATGTTCTCAGGCAAAATAATGATTTCACTGAATTTCCATTAACGTTACTAGCCCAGTCAGAGGTGGATTAATAGCAAACAAAACAGCTAGCACTTTGGGCGTCAAAATCAGAGGAGCGCAAAATTTATTTCAATTTTTTTTTATATTTTATGAAATAGTAAAAATCTCAAAAATTCCCCTGCAAGTCTCAAAAGTTAGATACGGTATTTTATCTCTCAAGTTTTCCGTTTTTGAGTCATGAAATGGAATAAAAATCTATTTAAAAACATAAAATATTATTTTTCTATAATTGTTTTATTTTTTATTTCGTATTCATGTGAAAAACAGACAAATAAGGTCAAGGGGGGTCCCAAATTTTGGTACAGTTTGGGGTGTAATATACACTTGAATCGCTTGTACAAAACGGCAATTACTGTAATTACATAAATTTAATTCTACAATTTTTTTTCTTCTAATTAACTCGCCCATTTTCAACTTTTGACTAAAACTAGCGTAACCAAACATGTAGGAAATTTAAGTGTCTACAACTTTGGTAATCACCATTTTTTGTCTACGATCGATATTATTTGACTTGAACCTGAAAAAAGGGACGAAATTTATTTAAATTAAATTATTATTAACAAATTTATAGGGAAAAAAATTCTCTACAACTTTTGTTTAAGCTTTTTTTGGCAATGATCGATAATAAACGAAATAATGCAATAAATTGATTTTGTTGCTTTTTTTTAGGTAAAAATCGAAAAATATCGATCCTAGACAAAAAATGGTAATAACCAAAGTTGTGGAGAATTAAATTTCCAACATGATTGATTATGACCATTTTTAGTCAAAAGTTGAAAATGGGTGAGTTATTTATTAAAAACAAATTCCCCTTAATGAAAGATGGCCGCAGGCGCGATTACAGTTCATTTCCTGAAGATTTGGAGCTGGCCCCCTTTGGACAATTTAAAAAAAAAATTTTAATCGAATTTATTCTTGTTAAATTATAGGTAAGTCAACACTCTATTTCCAGTAGAGGTATCTACTTACACAGACTGTCTGCACATTTAATTAGAGTACAGACCGATTGGATTAATATAATTATCTCACTCTATAGTCTATATTATATTAAAAGTTATCGCATTATTTACGGAAATATTATATTATAATAATAATACTATTACTATTATCTAATGAAAGAGTACCTGCCATTTTTTCTTATCGCGAATTTGTATAAATAAATACTTAAATAACTTAGTAATACTATGGAATGCTATATTATTTATAAAATATAATTCAAAATTTATTTATAAATATTATAATAATATATTATAAATGTACTAGGGCATAAGGGTCATATAGTGAAAATTAACTCTCACCTGAATTAGAGGAATTTTAAATTTAAATGATACTACACTCACGAATGATATCCTCAAAAATAACTAATACAGTAGTAGCACAAAAATCGTTTTAACTAAATATATAAATTGAGGTTTTTTAATAACAAAAGACAGATACTAAAGTAAAATACGAAACGTGCGATTATAAAAATAATTTGAAACTTACCACTCAAAAGCGAAGAATGCGCATGCACAAACTCACGAAAAAACCGTTGATGTCCAGTTAGCGAAATAATGTTAGGTAATTGTATTTAAAAAATAATAATTATTATAAAATTGTTCAATTGTCGTAAAGAAGTTGAGGGTCATGAGACTATTGCCTCTTCTTACCTATACACAAATTATATACTTAACCCAGGCTAATTAGATAGAGCTAGAGTATATTATACGCGCATGCAGGCGATCAGATATTGACGTATAAATACTGTGGGAAAACACGTTCATTATTTTATTAACCCACGGAATTATTTTACCCTATCGTGGTCTTTAAATCAATTCTTTTATTAAACTAAATTTAATACAAAAAAATAGTTAAAAAATCCACCGAAATAAAGAAAGTTTTTACTTAAATATTATGTTAATGGCATTCGTTTGATATTAATTAACCGGTGAAAGTAACAAACACAAGTTACATAATACATTTTATCGTTTTCCTTCGCATATCTTGTAGATTGGTACATTACGCCAGTTCCAAAATAAAATTTTTTTAAATTTCAAGCGCGAACCTTCCCTTTAAGGCCCATCCAGAATCGTCCTCGCTCATTGGCGCTGATAGGGATGCAATACTACCAACATTTTAAAATAAGGAAATAAAATTAATCTGATTCGGAATCAAAAAATTACGTTTATAATTTTTATAATTCCTCAAATAGAAATTCGCTTGATAACTTATACGGTTTAAGTGTTATTCTGAATCATCCGGTAGGGTGATGGTAATGGTACATACATATATGGTACGTATCAGGTTTGGAAAGTGGTTAATCCTTGACTCGATCAAGAATTATTATACTGTTAAATCAATGCATAAACTTGGACTTTCCGTAATCAAGCTATTTGGAAAGCCAAAAACCAAAATATTTTGAGAGAAAATCATCAGAAGAGTATAAAGCGACAAATATAAATTTACCTATTTTATATGAAAAAGCTAAAAACACCATAATAAAATATAACAGGGGATTACCAGCGGAAGTAACCACGCGGGCAGCTTAGATGTCCGTTATTTTAACCCTCGACTGTTTCATTCTTTGAACTAGTTGTATTATTTCAAAAGTTTCCACTCTTAATCATTTCGGCTCCGATTTGGTTATAGCAGTCTAACCTTGGAATAACTATTGGAGAAATAAAATACCTACCGAGCATCCTAATTCAATTTACAGAGCGAACACGTATTTATTTATCAAAAGTTTGATGACTCCCCTTTTCACCCTAACGCATATTTTAAATTATCAATTTATGGAAACATCAGACCTCTGTTAATTACTACAAAATTGTTTTTATTTGTCCCACATTCCAAGATTGAAAAACTAAAATTGAGGAAATCCCAGTAATCAATCGCCGTTATCGTAGTAGCGAATTCAGATGAAAATGAAAATTTATTAAATATGAAAAATAAAAAGTATTAGGAATATTAAAAATAAATTTATTTTTTGTTTTTTAATAAATTAAAATATTTTTGGTGTAAAAACTTTATTAGGCTTTTTGAGCTCTAAGGGAGAGGAGCAATCGCCCCCCTCCCTGGATCCGCCACTGCATTATCATGTAAAGCTGAAAATATTATTTTAGAAATAAAAATGTAAATTAAAATAATTTCCTACTTAACGAAATCAATATTCACACAATTACACTGCACCTGTGCAATGTATGAATGGACGATGGACGACCTTAAGCTATTATTTATCTTGAAGTAAATGCGGTCACTTGGATGCAAAGCTATTCACTAGAAAAACAAAATTATCTATCCCATCGATAAATTTTCTTGGATTAGAGCACTCTACCTTGAGTGCACCGTGTGATCTATTATGTATTGTATGCAATTATTTCAATGACGTGTGTAAAACTCTGTTATTAGCCCGAATTAATATTATTATTATTATCAAAATTATCAAAAACTTAAGTGATATGGGTACACCACAAGGAATCCGAGATGCCTAAAATATACTAAACTCCATTTCACTTTAGAATTCCCCCGAAAGAAAACAAACAACCAGATAAAATTTGTAAGCCCACCTATCGGCCCACAAATCCTAGAAAAAATTGCCATCGGACCACTTATCCATTATAACAATAATCCATTCATTATCTACTTAGTAGTCAACTGAAACACATCAGCCTACACTTAGCAATAACTATTAAAGAGCAATTCGAAACACCAAAAAATCTAATAAAAAACGTAAAAGAGGAATTCCCACTGATCATTCGATTAAAATTAAGGAAAAGTACAAATAATCGGGAAAAGGTGATGTTCTTCTTGGGGAAGAAGTAAAAGATTTTGGGCAAAGACCCAAGTACTTAAGCGTGCCCACTGTTGAAGAAAGATGGTGCCCTACTCAAGTGGTTACAGACTCAAGAAGACTTACTCAGAGCGATCATGGACTAACGATGCATACAACACCAGACGAGGTGAACGATACCCTGAGCAATGAAGTGAAGCCTACAGGGGAATACGCTTTCATCGGACTATACCCGAATGAAAGCTCAAAACAGCAAACAAAATAACCGACTAGAGACTAACCATCGGCCCGATCGCCCGATAACAGAATACATGGCAAAAAAGAAAGACACGTTTCGTAAGTTCTGCAAGAAATACTGGAAGGACTTCGAAAAAGCTTCGAAAACAGGTACGTCAGATGCGAGGAGGAAGACCACAAAGCTGCGACTTGGCTCTCATCAGTACGGCTGCAGATGCCCTCAGTGGAGAAGCCACCTTAGAATGATTGCGACTCATCTAGTGCTCATCATGAACCTAATAAACACATACAAAAAAATTGGATCCAAAGCTTTGAAGGAAAACCTGCTACCATACACAGGGTGGAGCGCGGCAGACGCATGGATTTGAAAATGGAATAAAACACAGACTATTACAAAATTTCATTAAGATGGTAAATTTAAGTTTACACGGTTTTGAACAAGGTATTGTCCAAATGGCGCTCCTGGTACTCCAAACACTGAGTAAGCCTTTTTCTGAAGTTTTCGTGCACTTTACCACAGAAATTTTGGCAATTTGGGATCAAATGTTGTGTTTTTAGAGCTTCCAGAGTCCTGAGACGATCGTTGACACAAGGGGTCAAATCAGGAGAGCGCGCTGGCTAGTGCAAATCGCCTCTTGGGAGATGAAGCGCCCGGGGAATTTGTCTCGCAAAAAGTCTATGCAAACTCTTGCTGTGTGGGCTGTAGCGCAGTTCTGATGAAACCAGACGTCTTCCAACTGAGGCCAGAAAAAATTCTTGATCATGGTCAGGTAACCTGCAGGAGTGACGGTAACCGCTCGATCATTTTCTTCAAAAAAGTAAGGGTCAATGATCCCAATTCTTGAAATTCCACACCATACTGTCACTCTGTCGAAGTGCAGGGATCTCTGGTGGAGGCTCCCTGGAATACCGCATATTCTGTTTATTGACACATCCACTGAAGAATGCACGAAAGCTTTAGAAAAATACTTATTCAGTATTTGGAGTGTGAGGGGTGCCATTTGGATGATACCCTGTTCAAAATCATGTAAACTTAAATTTCCCATGAAACAGGAAAAATAAAAAATTTGGTCATTTTGTAACAGTCTGTATTTTATTCCATTATGTGTGTATAGAAAATGTAATACAAACTTATGGATTTATGCTGAACCGGGAAAGATGAAATTCGTATTTAATGGTTTGGAGTTGCATAACTGCAAATAAAGTTTGGTAATTATAATTTAATGATATCGAAAATAATGAAAAATTTGGATATCTGAACATATAATTATTACAGAATAATTGATAATCTTAGATTGAATCTGCAAAACAATGGTGTCTGGTACGGGGTTTCCAAAATAAAATTCTAAATTATTATTAAATTTCAAGTACATAACATAATTATTACTTTGTACAACTTGACAAAATGACCTTTATATTGAAGCAGATCTAGGGGGGCAAAACATCAATTTTTACACCAAAAAATTTAAATTTATTAAGGAACAACAAATAAATTTATTTTTGATATTACTACTATTTTTATTTTTCACATTCAATAAATTTTTATTTGGTAAATGCAGGTACGGTAGCTTCTGTTGAGTAATTTGGTATATTGAACTTATCTCAAGATGCGCTACGCTACGCTATCTTATAAAAAACTTTAGTCGAGCATTTTTTTAAATCCAACCAAATAGGAGTTTCTCTTCTCTTTTATCTAGGCGATCTTGAAATTTTAAATTAAAACCATAGTATTATACTGATTCAAAAATTTAAATTTCCAAATCTAAATATTTTAACTTTTTGATTAAAATTAAAGCTTCCTTTAAACATTAGGAATTATCTCCAAGGTAAGCCAAAGGGTAGGCCAGAGAAATTTTGGATAACCCAGGCTCACCCTCTGGCGACGCCGCCGAGTAATCAAAAGATGCCTCGGCCGGCGTCGCCGTCGCAACGGTTCTTATAAACTCAAAATAAAAACTAAAAATATGTAAATAAATTTACTAATAACTAAAAATAAAATAAATATAATGATAATAGTAAATGAATAAAATGAATAATAATTTAGTACCTTTTCGTTGAATATTCACGATGATTAAATTTTTGTTCGTTTTTCTTCAAAATGAATTTCCTTTGGCACTTTTCTTCCGGCGTTTCTTCTAAAGCTGATTTATTTTTAAAATTGCTCATGGTTTTCTTTCGATTTTATTTAATTTATAAAAAGGCACAATTTTCGTAATTATTAATTTTCAATAATCAACATTATTGTAAATAATAGAATACAGTCAACCGGCTACTTTCAAAATAACACAAAAATGTGAAAAAGTAATTCTGTTATATAATTTTAATGGCAAACGTAGCGGAAAGCACTACCGCTTGCTGTTAATCAATGTATCATAATTACAAAGTATGTACATCTAAGGATGTGAATTTTAAAAACCTTTTAAATTAATATGTTATAAAACAATATAATCATTAGATGTTGTTCTTTGCTAAAAAAACAATTGAAGTAAAATAATTTGTCTAAAAGACGTCAAACACTTACGAATTCTAGGAGAAATATGGGGAGTCGCGACCTCCGGCGCGAATTAAGCTCTATCGAATTTAACTAAAATTATTTTGTTACCACAATCTAATCGAACATCTACGTAAAGTACAGTTTGTAAAAGATTGTTTAGTATTCAGTAAAATAAATTAAATACATCCTAATTTAATTTGAAGACGGTCACGGCCTGGCGCTCATGTGCGTCAACTGCTTGGCCGAAATCCCCGATTCAACCCAACGATCCCCCTGGCTCCAACGGGAGATTTCGGGAAACCTAGGAACAAAGTAAAACATTCTGACCATCTTTCATCGGCAGGCAATGGCAAACCACCGAGGTATTTCCCACCCTCGAAAGATAAAGAAGCGGTCACCAGCTCTTACCGTTTAGTGGTAATTGCGGACACCTATTATGGGGTATTAGTGACCGACTGCAATCACTGCAATTAAAACTATAATATTACCTCTGTATCTACTACATTAAATAAATTAATGTATTTTTATTGTAATTAGATTCTGGATTACTTTTATTCCTTATAAAAACAATTATAATTTTTTAAACATTATCGTTTTGTTGATTCCTTCTGTTCACCTATCGACCTATCAACCCACAGAAAATCTTTGATACTAATGAAATCAGAAAATTATTGTAAATAATTATTTTTAAACTATTATTCAAAGAAGAGAGAAGAATATTTAAAATTAAAACATATTTGAAAAAAAAATTAAAAATGCATTTTGCTGATTTTTTTCAGTTTTTAACCTTTTTATATTAAATTTAGATTAAAAACTATCAGACACCGCATCTAATTCAAAAGCAATTAACGTTATAACCTTGGTTATTCATCATTATTAAATCAAAGAACCCAACTTGCACACCGAGAAAAAAAAATTGTAATGGTAAATAATTTTTTATTACAAAAAACATCAACCAAAATAAATTCAGTTGTTAGATCAAATAATATTTTGTTGTTTTACAAATTTAGAGTAGTTGGAGTGAGCTACGTAGAATGCTTGAAGTGGAATAACCGAACACACCTAATTAATCCAGTCAATCAGAGCCGGATTAAGGGAGGAAAGGGGCTAAGGGAGCTGCAGCCCCGGGTTTCCAAATTTCTAGGAGCCTCAAAAAAAAACGCAACAAAATTTAAATCACCAAAGTTAACCCAGATTAAAATAAATTAAGAAGTAGTCAGTGGTGGGCAAAATACATGAAAATATGTATTTGAAATACAAAATACAAAATACATTTGTTTTGTGTATTTGAAATACAAAATACAACTAGATTTTGTTCCGAGTATTTAAAATACAAAATACATCATTTCAAATACTACCTGGTTGGGAACAAAACATACAACAATACAATACAACGGCAGGGCCGTATTCAGTAACATCGTCGAATGAAAATAATCGCAAACAAAAATTTCAAAATATTTGAAATACAAAATACATTTGTTTTGGGTATTTGAAATACAACATACAAATACATTGAAAATATGTGTTGAAATACAAAATACAAAATGTATTTCAAATACTGCCCAGCCCTGGAAGTAGTGAAAGTGATCTACTTCAACAAACAAACTTTGATGATTTCATTACTGAATTTGTGGAATTTCAAGTTAGAAAAGAATGTTTTTAAAATGTTATTGTATGTATACCAGTGTTTTATAAAAAAAAAACTATAATAAACTATGTATAATAATAATTTTTATCCTTTCAAAAAGTTTACATTTGATCTAAGCGTGGTTGACCTTCAAAAATCAAAAATGTTCGTCTGCTGCGCATTTTATTAAAACATGCAAAGCCAAGGGGCCTCTAAAAAAATAGCCCCGGGCCTGGCATATTCTCAATTCGGCTCTGCAATCCGCCATCTAATATGAAAGATTACAAAAAATTGTGTTTTTCAAAGTAATTCTTCAACGGTTGATTCTACCACAAAAATGTTTTGAAAAACAAACTTGAAGAAGACAAAATTCCCTATGTTTCTTGTGTTTTTGTGCTCATCACTCAAACGCTGTTTCTACCCCACCTTTCGTATGATGAATAAGCCTATTTTATCCCTATTCAATAATAAAATTGAAATAAGCACCTAAAAAATGAAATGTATATTCTAAAAAATTTGGATGGGCACTTGTCCTGCCCCCCCCCCCCACTCATTGGTCTAAACAAGTTTTCGCCCCATTCATACCCCTCAAATAATAAAGTTAGCCTAAATCCGCCCTTGTTCGCCGCAGTTTGAAACTGTAATGGTGAATTCTAAGGAAAGGGCGCTGAGAAAATCTAGTGTACAAGTGAAGGGAAATCGGGATAAATTTGAAGAAATCTAAGTATATCTTAGAAAATCCAAGGTGAACTTAGGAAATCCAAGGAAATCTTAGAAAATAAAAAATTAGAAGAAATATAGAAAATTCTAGGAAATGTTGGGAAATCTTAGAAAATTAGGAAATTTTAGGAATAGTTAGGGGCCGTCCTTTAATCACGTGAGGTTTTTTATGCCATTTTTTTACCCCCCCCCCTCCCCCTTGGTGATACGTCGTGAGGTTTTAGGCTACCCCTAACCCCCCTACCCAACATCACGTGTATTTTTTTTTTTTTAATTTCTATAAGTAGAGACAGCGAGACAGAAGGCCGCGGGCAGCGGAACGACGATTGGCGTCACAAGGTCCAGTGCCGGAAGCCAGCTGTGAGCTAATTATTGTTGTTGTGTTGCTTTTTAGGCATAAATTTGCTCTCTCGGGATTTCACGTGGTAGCAAGAAAATATACACGTGATTGTCACGGTACCCCCCCCCCCCCCATCGTGATGTTATTCTAACCGCCTCCCCCCTGTTAGCACCTCACGTGATTAAAGGACAACCCCTTACATGAGTTTTTTCTAAAGGAAATCTTAAGACAATCCAGGAAGAAATCTGGGGAAATCTTGTAGAAGGAAATCTAGTGTACAAAAATTGTCTTGTGACTCCTCCTCCGTTAATTATTTATAATTTCATAAACACATCATTGTGTCTCAATTATCTAAAATTGTAAATACAGAAAATGTTCCGCTGTTTTAAAAATTATCGTTTACCGTAAATTCTATATTATGTATTCTCACATTTGTTAGTTGAAAGTAAAAACGTTTTATATTTTTTAAATCAATTTGTACTGTTTTGTCCAAGGGGTAAATATCTCGAAAATTCTTTTGCAAATCTCGAATTCCGTGAAAATCATTAAAATTCTTTAGATCCTGTGTACAAAATTTTTTCAAAATATTACCCATTTAAAATATAATTAAAATCATACAAAATATCTATATTATACCAAGGTGACTAGAAGTCTGAGAGAGTAAATTTCCTGGTGCGGCACTGTAAATTTTCCAGTCGCAAAGTATGAGAAAATGTTTCTGTAATATAAAATGAATTTTTCAAATGAAGCACCTTAGTTCTATAATTTTATGAATTTAATTTCAATATTGAACGATAACATTTTATTATGGGGTTTTCAAAAAATAATAGATACAATCATTCTTAAATCTATATTCTAAACTACAAAAGGCACAGCAAGCGTACTTATTCGTACAAATTACGTTTCCTATATCATATTCGTCACAAAAAAAAGTATGTAGATATATGTATAGACCTGTTATAAAGTTCGGAGCAAGGGACATAAAACAGTGGAGAACAAAATTTATTAATGTTATAAAAATATACAAGACGATTTATTAAATAATGCCCATATTTTAATATCATAAGACTTTTATATGTACAAAGCCGTATATTTCTAAGTTTAATTATATATAATATCAGGTGCACTAAGCAATTCTATTTGTGATTGAGGGTTTCAAATATCACTCGATAAAATAATACGGCATCACAGGTTGACTCAGAAAAACTTAATTTTTTAAGTAGAATTTTAATTTTCCCGTTTTTTCAATTTTCTTAATAAAATTGATTGTCCTGTTTGTTTGTATTCTAACTTACTCCAAGTGCACCGAAACTACACCAGAAAATGGGAAGTTGAATCAAAATTCCACTGTATAAAATCAGCTTGGAGTAAGTTGAACAAATTTATTCTTAAAAATAATAAAAAATTTACTTAAAATGAGTTTTTCGACTTCGGGACAACTGATATCAATTAAGATATATTGCAATATCGCACTATTTAAAAATCGCCTCGTTGTGAGATGTTTCGATACTAATTTTATAAAGCTTGAAAAAGCGTTTTCAAAATACAGGTTGTCTCTCAATTGCATTTATAAAATCTTAACTAAATTTATGTACAAGAAAACTAGCATTGTTAACTACTTTCTAGAAAATTCCTGCTTGAGATATTTATAAAATACAGTTTTTATAAGCTGAAAATATTACAATCCCTAAGAAACGACCAGGCAATAGGTGTAACATTGATGGGAATAAAGAACGATAAAAACAAAATATTTATTTCATGTATTTCGTTCAACTGTATTCCTTGTTGAAAATATCATTTAAGGGGGAACACTACGGTAATGGCCGAAAAAAAGCTATTTTTGTCAATAACGTGAATTTGTTCTCTCAAGAATGTATGTTTTAATTTTCCAACTTGAATCAGATTCCCAAATATTTAAAAAATGTTACTTTGGTTATACATCGGTTTGATTAATCAACTTTGGTGTAGAGAACATCTTGTAAGTGTTGTCAAGTGAGATAGAGAAAATTTATTCCCAATTAGTGTAACAAAGTGAAATTTGCGAATATTTCAATGTAGTTTCTCTTCATCATGTTTTGGTACTTGTGCTCCGATTTCTATAGTCAGGTTTGGTAATAAAATTTGTACCAATGGGGGTTATTTGTAGCAATATTTACTATAATTCAAATGCCTAAGGTCTACTGTAACTTCTAATAAATGCCTATTAATTTGATTTCAAGAAGAGACACCCTGTATAATTTAACACTAGTAATTAAAACTTATCGCTGTTTATTTCATCAAACAATGAACACTAGCATAAATCAAACTTTACTTACTATTAGTAAAGAAGAAGTAATAAAACACAAGGTTACGTAGTCGACGTTTCAAAGTCTTCAGGACTCCATAACATGATGTAAAGTTGTTAACTTGTTCTGGAAGACAATAAGATGATAAATAACTCATGAAATGACCACAGATTTTAACGATGTCAATAAATATTATCGAAGATACTAATTTTATAACTGTAATGTCTGAAGTTTTAGAGCTTATTTATTTATTTTATTTTATTCGTACATAATATTTATTGACATCGTTAAAATCTGTGATCATTTCATGAGCTATTTCCAGAACACATTACGGAGTCCTGAAGATACGATCGAAACGTAGACAAGTAACCTTGGTTTTATTTGGAGTCTGCATACCCAATATCCTTCTTTACTAATCATTCCATCAGAGGAGAATTTTTTTTTTTACTTACTATTAGTGTTAAATAATTATTTTGCATTAATACTCACAAAAGTAACTGTTCAATGCTGGTTGGTTGACCTTTATTACAAAACATTTATACTAACACTAATGTGATTATTTATATAACAATTTGTATTTAAAAATATAGACTATGTATGTTTTACTTCTTATCTTTTCAAAAAATCAAATAAGACAGCGATATGCAATTCCAATACAGAGAGCAAACCACAGAAAATTTATTAAGTACAAATAGGAACACATTTTTTCCCTGAATTGTTTGTCGTTAGCTCAAAAAGTTTTAAGAATCAAGTCCTATTCTATTCTTAGTTGACACACATTCCACAAAGCTATCTTAATTAGAACTAAAATTTTATACAGAGGGTTTTACATTATAATTTACCAAGCAAGCGCAATACTCATTTTTCTCTAAGAATCCTACAAAGGGATTCAAAACCGTGCCGTTATCAAGTGATGACTGCTCAAATAATCAAATCTGGTTCAAAGAAAATGCATACGTTTTAATTAATCATTTGATAAAGTCACAATTTAAATCTTTCTCTGCATTGTTCTTAAAAAAATTTGATTATAGTAATTCAAACAAAAACCAACAATATTGTTACATTTTAAATTCAGACAACAAACATACTTTCAAGAAACAACAAAAACTACTTTTTAGGTAAACTATCAATTGGATAAATTAGTTAGGAACAAAAAGTAAAACTTACCAGTTTAAAAAAATTTACATAGTGTGACTTCCAGATCTTGCAAAAGACTTGAAAGTTACTCCAAATTTAACCGTTTAAATGTGGACTTCTCAAAAGTGCAATCTTGATAAGCCAAACTAGTTAACGCAAGAAGAGAATGTTTAATTATTGAATTGATAAACCAAATTTGTTTAAGGCAATTTTCAGTGAAAATTAAAAAAAAACAGTTTGAATTATCAAGGTTGCACTTGGGTTAGTTCAATTCTTTGTAAATTAAAACAACAAAACTATAGATACTGAAAATAAAAGCAAAATATTTGCTAATTTAAATGTTTCCATGCACTCCCAAAATAGCACACTTTGTCATTGATTTAGCATGTTTAACAGAAAATGTTATGGAAAATTGCAAATTAAATTATCTATGCGAATTACAGATATACATATATACGTCTCAAATTATTATTAAAAATTATAGGACAAAATTTTGGCAGATTCCCTCATAAAATAAATATTGTAATAGGAAATATTTATTGTACTAATAATGTGTTTAAAATAAACACACTTAAAGTGAATAAATTATTGAAGACGATAAGCCCGTTATGGCATGACAAAAATTTTAAAATAAATTTTGTAGAAACTTTTTGAGCACCCTTCAATGATTGCAAAAAATTATTACTTTTAAATACTGAGATGATGGCAGTAATTTCATTTAAAAATTTTGTTGTCGTTTACGTTTCGTATCCATGGCATCCATAATGGGCTGTCTCTTAGTTTGATATCGCCTTCTTAATTCGTCTATTTCTCTCTCCATTTCCGCATCAAGAGTAGTCATTCTTTGTTGCAACTCCTCGTAACTCAAAAATTTCAGCTAAACATACAACATTAAATACATACCGTAAATAAAAATCCCACTAAGGGCTGATATATTCACCTCCTTGTAAAGTGGTCGATAGCGTTACAAGTTACTTGGTCGTTGGTAAACGTATATTCACCTTCCAATAGCGGCAACCGTCTCGTAAATACGAGTTACGGGTAACATAAGTTACAAGGCACTAGAAGTACCAAGTAAAACGTTACAAGTGAATTTTATTAATCTTATTGGTCAAATGAGTCCAAATTTGACCAATAGAAATTAGTAAAATTTATATTTGGTACACTTTTTCAATGAAGAGTAATGTCTTTCAATGCAACGATTTTATTAACTTTTATTTACAAAGAAGAGCAATTCTCAATGAGGAAGAACAATTTTCAGATCAATACTAATTATAAATCAATTTTTATATGCCGATGTATTTTAAATAACTCGGAATTACAAAAAAAAGAACCCAACTCTAAATAATTATTGTTATGAAAAAATTTTCACTTTGAAGTCAGATTATGTTTTCTAACACTTTTTCGGATAAATTTAAAATACATCGGCATATAAAAATTGATTTATAATTAATATTGATCTGAAAATTGTTCTTCCTCATTGAGAATTGCTCTTCTTTGTAAATAAAAGTTAATAAAATCGTCGCATTGAAAGACATTACTCTTCATTGAAAAAGTGTACCAAATATAAATTTTACTAATTTCTATTGGTCAAATTTGGACTCATTTGACCAATAAGATTAATAAAATGCAGTCAAAGTTAAACTTTGCCTAGTAAGTTGCCAATACTTACAAGACACATAAATATATATGAATATACCCAAATTTTTTACAAGTCACTTGTAAACTTATTAAACAGATAACTACAAGACACTTTACGAGGAGATGAATATATCGGCCCTAAAAGTTACTTACAAATTCAAAGTCACCATCTGTGAAAGGATTTTGAAAATTTGACTTATTTTCTTGTGCTGGTGGAGGTTGAAAATGTTGCACGGGATTTACTTGTAAATGAAAATGACTCTGAAAACGTTGCTGCTCTTCACTTACTTCCGTATCATCTAATGTGGTTGGACTAGTAATTCCATTCCCTTGCTGTAGTTTAAATACTCTCATTAATTTTGCAATAAAAAATTACGTTGAACCTACCTTGACTTCTGCTTCTTTTTTGTCAAAGTGATCCAAGAAAAGTGGTCTATATTTTTTTGCCATTTGCCCTGATCCTGTGTCGTGTCCTAAAAGAAATTAAACAAATGTGAATAAAGCGGATAAATTATATTTCGTCAATTGTACTTTTCATGGTTTGTTCATCTATGTCACTGTTTATCACCATAGTTCCTAATTCAGACTGTAATTCGACGAGAGTTCCACTAGGAGATGTGGGTATTAAAGTTCCACCTTTGCCTGGTACCAACGTTCCGTCATCATCACATTGGATCATCGTTTGGTTTTGATTTGCTACACCAATATCTTCGTCCTAAATCATCGCCAGGTAAAAATAAAGTAAAATTAATAATATAACTTAAAACTTACCGAGTCGTCATTATTATTAGGTTTAACAGCAGGAGTATTGGTTTGGGTTATATTTCGATAATTTTGATTTTCTCGTATTTCATGTGCATGTGCAATCATTTGTGCAAGAATACTGGATGGTTTTGCATTAACTAATAAATTATAAACTGTTACTTAGAGTATGTTTGTACATGTTTTAATATTATCACCTATAAAGACGTGCTGTAATAAATTTGTCGCAGTTGCACGTTCTTCTGGATTTTTTACTAGACAAACACTAACAAAATCAATAAATTCAGAACTCCATTGATCTGGTTCACGAAACGAGGGTGGAGGTTTTGTAGGAATCATAAAAATGGCACGCATTGGATGTATATCACCATAAGGGGGTTTTCCTTCTGCCATCTCTAAGGCCGTAATTCCAAGACTCCAAATATCCGCAACACAATCGTAACCAATTTCTTGTATCACTTCTGGAGCCATCCAGAATGGTGTTCCTAAGAAGCACTAATAGAAAGAAATTCATTTCAAAAACATTAACTTACCTATTACAGTATTTCTTTTTGCCATTGTATCGGTAAGTTGACCGGCTACGCCAAAGTCTGCTAGCTTAGCATGACCTTCTGAATTTAATAAAATATTACCCGCCTTAATATCGCGATGTATTTTTCTTCTTAAATGTAAATATTCTAAACCTTTAAGTGTATCAGATAAAATTGTCGCAATTTCATCTTCAGTCAAAGTTTTTTTACGCAATCTCATGATATCGGAAACTGAACCGGCTCCACAATATTCCATAACAATCCACAAATCGGTGTTTTTAAAGTAGCTTCCATAATATTTAACAACATAAGGACTGTCACACTGTTGCATTATTGAGATTTCTTTAATAATTTCTTGAAGATCTGTATCAACAGGTACTTGTTTAATCGCCAATACCTGTCCCGATTCTTTATGTAGTGCTTTGTAAACACTACCATAAGAACCTTCACCTAACTTGCATATTATATCGAAAACTTCTTCTGGTTGTCTAGTCAAACTTTCCTCCGACAGTTTCTTCAACTCGCTATTAAAAATTCAATTTTCATTAATAAGGAAACTAATAGATAAGTAAATAGTTTTAAGAATTCCTTATCGCTTGATATATTTAACATAAAATGTTTTAAAAATTGT
Organism: Cantharis nigra; assembly: GCA_958510845.1. NCBI lineage: Eukaryota > Metazoa > Arthropoda > Insecta > Coleoptera > Cantharidae > Cantharis > Cantharis nigra. The sequence goes on along the minus strand of OY294034.1, from coordinate 4,320,565 downwards.
TTTTCCGCTACATCTTCAAATTTTAAAGGTGGATAAGTGAAACAAAAAAAAATGATAGTGCATCAAACATACTAACCTCTTGGAAGACATTATTATTGAGTATAAGATTCATTAACAATTAATCGAAATAAAGTTTGTGTTCATGTTTAAAAAATTGCCAAACAAAATACGGCAACGTACAATTAAATCACCATGTTAAATTACACCACAACATCCGACTTGCAGTTTTTGACGTTTTGGTTAAAATATGACAACCACAAATAAATTTCTCGCTATTTTCGTAAAACTACAACAGATGTCGCGTAACGTATTCTTATTAATCGCTGTAATAATTTTGATCAATATGACAGTTTACATACAAGTAAATACAATATTATTATTCTATTTACCTTGACTTTTACCACATCAGTTGATTTAGCTACTTAAAAAAGTGCTGCTTTTTATCATATAAAAAAGTTTGCTTAGCTTTCTTTTACGTTCCCTCCGAAGCACCGAAACGGTCATGAAAAAATTCGTTACTCTACACTGTTAAAAATCAGTGGAATTTATATATGCCTATCTAATAACTTATGTAAATTTACGTAACAATTTATGTGAATTTACAACTTTACAGGTAAATACCATTTAATTAGCATCATAAAATTCTGATTACTTTCACAGATTTTTCGAAATACCTACCATTCGCAAATATTTTTTTAATTAACAGTTCGGTGGCGTAGATAAGGATCCTCATTTATTTTAGTTTTTATAGACTTGGATCTGGAGATCTCACACTTATTTCCAACTCGACAGTGAATCCGTCGATAGAATTGATAAACATAGAAAATTGAAACCATGTGTGTAGGCTGTAATTGTCGAGTCTAAGCTCTATTTGGCTTTACACAACAACCTATACGTTTTTATGCTCCCCTTTCTCTCGAAGAAATCGACTTTACATCAAGATCATAATATTGCACCTTGTATGCTGTTGTGCATCTCTTACACGTCTGGATAATAGTAAAAAGGCGGTGAAAAACTTACAGCCTCAAAGAGAAAAGATAGACCAGAAAAATCGGAAATAAAAAGAAGCTTTGCAATAGTCTCTCTTTGGGCTAGTTCGAAGAAGTCCAACTCTAATTATCTCTCCAAGCAATTGTGCAACTAGAAGAAGTGAAACTTGGGTTCCAGATCAATAAAACCGGGATTCCTCACATGAAATGTAAGAGCTTTATCTGATTCTCCCAAGCTAGAAACCCTTTTGGTTCACGAAATTCCGGTAGTTACGGCACTAACACAACGGCACAATCTCGGGTTTGCTAAAAGCAGTAACAGTACAGTAGTTACGGTTATTTATGTTTTGTAATGATTTGTTTGGGTCACAAATTTAACTGTTGACCTCAAGATCTATGATACAAATTAAAAATTCCACTCGAAGAAATTTTGTTTTCTACAGTTACTCGTAAAAGAACTAGGACACTTCTTAGCAATGTAAACTTTTTTCTTTTGAAGACCTTTAAAATCATTTTACAGCAAAACTTATCAGACATTTTTTGTTGCAAATTTCATTCCCTTCATTTTTGTTTCTATATATTTTTCTATTTCGTCGCACTATTTCGGAGTTACAATGACTTAAATAAGACTAATCTGTAAAATACAGAAAATATTGTCATCTGTATCTCAGAAACGGTGCAACAAAATAGAAAAATATATAGAAACAAAAATGAAGGGAATGTTGTATAAATTTTGCTGTAAAATCGATTTTTGGCATCACGAAACTAAAATTGTAAAATATTCCAGAACGATGTTCTCCACATGACCAGTCTGCTCCTAATTATAACAAAATGTGATTCTATTTACCAAAGGTTAACTCGGAGCCCTCTTAAAAAAATTCTATATTTTCAAGGAAAATATAAGGCAGTACATTTTTTATTTGCAACATTATAATTGACTCTGTAACGGTGCTATATGATTGCACTGTGGAATAAAATTTTTTGTAATAAGATGATTTCCTGATGGTTGAATTTTCATTCTATTTTGCACATTACTGTCAGGAATTTTTTGAAAGTAAGGTATATCTTCTCCTTCGGAACTTACAGTTTCTGGATATAAATCATCTCCTAAAACATTTAACAACAATGTTTAAAGCTTGAAATTGTCAAGCAAAAAGTGTTTTACCTGGGAGAATAAAATACATGCCATCGTCAGCTTTAATTATATAAGGACAGTATCGTTCTGTACCATGAACAGAACGTTCAGCAGAAAATTTAAGTAATTTACTTATATCAGAAAAGTTTTTTAATCTGTTAATTTCATAAAATTGAGGTGGTGCTAGAAATATTTGATGGTTTTGATTTTCTAATATATATTCAGATGGAGTTGCCCACTAAACATAAATACTCAATATTATCTTAAATTTTAATTTAATCGGTAAATTACCTTAACGTCTTGAATCTCTTTGTGATCAGCAATAGTTGGAGGCGATTGCTGAAAAGCTGCTAAAAAAAATATAGTATCGAATTTACTGCGCACCGAAGGTGGTGTAATCCAATTACTCCACTGTTTAAGAGACCACACATCAGGATATATTTCAAAATGAGAACACAGTTGTAAAAATTGTAAAGGATCTTCGTGAACTCTATCTCGCCACTTCAAAACTTCGTGTCCTTCGATAAAATCAGCCCAGCGTGCTAAACGCTCCTTGTAATTTATCTTAAAACTTCTACACAACAAAACACCACTCTCCTCGAAGGTTTCCCTTATAGCAGTGATTCTCAATGAAATCCACTTTGGAATTTCATTTTCCGAATCATTGCTAAATGAAATTGGCCGATTTTCTTTAGGATTTAACTTATCGAATACATCTAAATTAAAACCAAACCTTTCGTATAATTTTAACCAATCCTTAGAACCATCGGCTTTAGAATAATTTCCACCGGGAAAAACAGAAGCACTAGGAAAAACTCCAGACTTGTCGCTTCTTTTTAAAGTTAATAATTTATAATTAAAATTTTGTGTTACCATTGAAGGAGAGTATGCCGTTTTTGCTACAGCAATTAAACTTGCAGACTCTCTCCATGATTTAAAAGATGCCCGCATTTTTTAAAGATGTGATTACAACTTACTCAATAGGAAATAAGAAAAAAAACATTTATTTGATGGTCAACTTAACATTTACTTAAAACATGAACTATAATTAACAAAATGGTGTAAATTAAATAAGAAGTGTTTGCTAAAATTATCACATGTTATTTTTTAACCTTAAATAACTTTCCTCTCAAAATAGCATAAGCGCAGATTTTAATGTTTTTGAGTAAAATAAACCCAGCGGTACTGCACTGAATTGTATTAAATATTATTGGTATGCCATCCAGTGCCAAATTTGGAAACTAAGAAGCTATTGTAGATTTTAGCAGCATTAAGGGAATAAGTTACGTTATATACATGTAAATTCGGAATCGAATAATTTGTTCTTTATATGGACACTCCCAAACGTAAAACCAAAAAATATAAATATTTGTGACCTACATAAACATTAAATACAGAAAATACAAGTTTTGGTGTATGTGTTATTTAATCATGATAAGATACAAAGAAATAAAGATTCGTGTTTGATAGACGTTTTCAAAATGGAGTAGTTCGTTCATTGCATTTGTTGTTCTATACAAAGTCAATTTATAAAATTTGCCAACTTTTACCTATAAAAGTGACTTGGTCGTGTATGAAAGTGTTGTTTGTTGATACTCAAGTGTTATTTAAAAATCATTGTGACTGTATTCGTTATTTTTTATACATTACATTTTCGTAGTTTCAAGTAAACATTAATACTACTGTGAATCAACTCATACTATAAGTGCTAGGTAAATAATTTTATATTCTAATCTACTTTTATCGAATGTTTGAATAATTTTGATCTTATTTATTCACTTCTTTTGTGTGTATCTGCACGTATTTTTTTATTTTTTTCCCACCTATTTGTTGTCTTTTTGTCATCAAATTATCAACTAATTTCCAAATATAAACACCATGCTGTATCAATTGCATCAATTTTCTTGGCAATTTATCAATATTAGTAATTGCTGGATTTATAAATTACCATGATCTATTAAATTTATTTCAATTTGTTTCTTTTGTAATTTAAATTAATTTTAATTTTGTTAATTTGTTTATTTGTAGTACAAGACGAAGGTGATACAAAGTTTCCTCTACATATAATCAAATCAATTATATAAATTAAATATTATTTTTTATCCGATATACAAACATGTAACTCATTGATAAAGTGCCGCATGATACCAATTTCCTATTATTAATAATTTTGACACATTTTCAGTTTATCAAACCACTTGACATTATAAACTTCAAAATATTTCTAAGAGCCGCTAATATATTTTTGTTTACTCTTATCAGTGTGTTGATAATATGCCCTTCTTCAAGTGATAAATTTCAACGAGGAATGACACTTTTGTGAATTGCTAGGTTTTCAAGTGTTTCCACATATTTGTTTACTTCCACTTACAGTTAAGTGGATAGATTTGCAATGTTAAAGAAATCCAATCTAAATAATTAGTCCTTAGATACCCAGCCCCCTGTGATAAACAACTTTTAAAAACATATTGTGTATGTGGTGAAAAATATTTAAATTCAGATCATTTGCCGTTCACCAACCTTTGATCCTGGACATCGGTTTAAATTGTGTTTGTGTATTAAACAAATAATTATTATAATCTATATTCTATACTTACAGAGATTTTAATTTTTTTGTAGGAATGAAGAACAATCTCCAAGTTGAACGCGCCTGGGGTTTGCTCTGGGTGGCATCTTCATGGTAATAAGGGTCGCTCGCGCTGGAGCAGCGACCGAATTCAGAGCCCTGGCGGGCCTGTGGTTGCTGCTACTGGCGGGCCTATGGAGTCGCGCTTTCGGAGGTTTACTCTTAGCGCAATTTCCAGGTCCCGCCGATCCGCCAATGCACTTTTCGCATATGGCCGTGGATCATCAAAATGGTCGAATTTTTGCTGCCGCTACAAATCGTCTTCTGCAGCTTGATGCCGATTTGCATCTTGGTTATATTGTGACCACGGGACCTCGAAATGATAGTCCACTCTGTCACGCTACTGGTTGTCAGGGAAAAGATATTCCTACGTCGCTTATGGATAATTACAATAAAATTTTGGTAATAGAACCCGATAAGCGTTTGTTAATATCATGCGGATCATTATCTCAAGGTGCTTGTTATAAGTATAAATTGAGTAATATTAGTGCTCCGGCGGAATACGTTCCCATCAGTATTGCTGCAAACGATGAATTGGCATCGACTTATGCATACATAGGGCCAAGAAATTATAATCCATGGGGTAGACCGTACGTTCTTTATGTTGGAACAACGTTCACTAATAATGGTGAATATAGACACGATGTACCTGCTATTGCCAGCCGTGATCTAGACTCTTTAGACATTGCAGAGTTTTCTTTTTCAAAGCAATCGCTTTTAAATATCGACGTTAAATATCGAGATCATTTTTTGGTACAATACGTTTATGGTTTCAACGCTAGCGATTACGCATATTTCGTAATAGTTCAGAAACAGTCTCATCTACCTGGACAAGAAGAACAAGGATACGTGTCTAGATTATCTCGTACTTGTATTAACGATGCAAATTATGACAGTTACACTGAAGTTACACTTCAATGTGTGGATGGAGATCAGAAATATAATCTTGTTCAAGATGCTAAAATTGCTAGTGCTGGATCAGAACTTGCATCTGCACTAGGTGTACCATCTGGCTCTCCAATTCTTGTTACAGTTTTTCGACCAGCACGTGGTATAACCAATGAACCGCAATCACATTCTGCATTATGTTTATATCCTTTACGCGATATTGAAGCTAAATTTAACGAAAATATTCATATGTGTTTTAACGGTAGTGTAAAAGATAGAAATATGGGTTACATATCTGGTCCAATTCAAGATGGTAAATGTCCCAATGCCGGCAACGCCGGAAACATATTAAATTTTTGTGAAGTGGGATTAAAAATTAGTGGTGTGACGCCGATTATAAGTAGTGCTTCTCTAACATTTCCAAATGTTTCACTATCTGCTGTCGCAACTGCTTCTACTGGTCGCCACGTTCTTGCATTTCTTGGTACCAATAATGGACGTATTAAAAAAGTTTTACTTTCTGGTTCAGAACCAACCGAATATGAAGAAGTAATCGTAGATGATGGAAATACCATTTTACCAGATACAACTCTCTCTCCTTCCGGAGATTATTTATATGTTTTATCTACTTCTAAGGTATGTATCATAATTTGAAATTTCTATTCACAATCTTTTATTACTTATTAACTACTAGGTATAAATAAGATTTTTAAAAAGATGGGAAAAATTTAAATTTTTAAGTCAAATTTAATTATAAAAACAATTCAATTTCATCAAGGAGGTAACATACGCCACTTGTTGTAGTTATTTGTACAAACCTGTTAAAAATATACAGGGTGGTTCAGATTTATTTCGGGAAACTTCAGTAGCATACACTATTTCCAAAAAAAATAATGAAAAACGTTCATACATAATATATAAATTTGGTATTGAAAAATTATATATTTTGGACAGATACATCATAACGACATCGTGTATTGCAAAAATTAAGCATTTTTGGATACATGTTTTTGAAATAACTCTCAACCACCCTGTATAATGATATAATTATGAATTAGTTGAGGTTGGCAGTAGATAAAGACAATAAAAATGAATTTATTCCATTATTTGCATGTATATTCACCATCGAGACTATAAAGATGATGGAATAAGTAACAGAGGAATAGTTAATTGTTATAAAAAAATCACTGACATTAAAAATATTTTCAAAAAAGTAAAAAAATTTTTTAGTTTTCGGCCTCTCTAATTTTCTTTCTCTAAACATTACATTCAAAGATTTTGAAGTTATCATGGTCAATGACATGACCTTGACTCACCATGTGGTATCTTCATAATGTTATAGGTCTCTTCTGTTTAGATAGGTTCATGATAATGAACAATGAACAAATCAATTTTTATTCACCACCTTGACTAATTACTTAATTATACACTTCACGACACACAAATCGGGGGTAGCAGTGTGGTGCTATCAATGGTAGGCTATAGAACGGGTAACAACAACTCTATTCCTGGTAACACGAAATACACTGCTGTGATCCAGTTATAAAGTACGGAGACTAGATTGTGGAAGACTTTGCAAAGAAGTAAAGTAGCTATATACTGGCTGGATAATTGAATTCAATATACAAATAGCAGATCAAAAAATTAGTAACCACTTTTTTGTTTTTAAGATATCATAAGGTCATTTCATATAAATTCGTCCAATCTCTTCGCTCAATAATTCAAAAAAATTTGATTTTTTGTGTCCAACATGTTGATAAGGTCATTAAGGTCTACAAGCTAATATTTTTTTAATAAAGAGATAGTTGTATTGGTATACTAAACCCTGAGATTTACACCCTCTTTTTCTAAAAATTCTCCAAATTTGGAAATTTAACAAAATAACATTTTTCAAGGCTAAGAAGCACTGATGGGGTACCAGATAAAAATCTAAAATTTTACCCAATAGTATTATGCATCCCATATTCATAGTTTGAGATTTGACTACAAGCAGATGTATAACAAGCACAAAATATTTAAAAAAAAACACTCTCGAACAGCCACAGGGGTGGTTCTGAAATATTTTATTGAAATTTAAAGTAGAATTCTATTTTATGGTTATAGTCAAATAAATTTGACTTTTGATTTACTAATTTAATCGAATTGAATACTGTTTGCGTTAGTTTTGTAATAATTATTCCAGGTTTGCCCGATGAGAAACGGAATTTTGAAACACATAAATTCACGTGTCATCGAATTCACTTACTTAATTGAATCGTAAACTCTAAATTTTTTGCTCATAATACCATCATATTGTACTATTGTGGGTTGAAATTTTAAATTTTTATCTGGTCCTCCACCAACGATATTTAGCGTTAAAAAGTGCTATTTTTAAACTTAGAGAAGTTCTAGAACAAAAGGATATAAATCTCAGGGTTCATATTTAGTATATCAGTACAATTAGTTTCAATCTCTTTGTAAAAATGTTCCCACTAGGATGTCACTTTTTTAGAAAAGTAAGTAAACATTTGGGGTGGACTTTCACGCTGTAGAATTACATTTAGATGAAAATAAGTAAGGATCACCGTTGTACCTCGTTTCTTTGTAAACAAATTTTGTTTTACCTCACATTGATAGATTAAATAGAAGGTACGGCTTTCTGTAAGCCCTTTATTGAACTACCAACATGTTAGATAGCTTACACACAAAAAATCAAATTTTTTAAAATGCTCAAGCAACCAGATTGGATCACTTGATGTGGATGATCCCTTATTAACAATTTTTTTTTCTAACGTGCAAAATGTCACAAAACGTGAATTTGATTTGTTACTTTCAAGTTTCATCATAATACCTCTGTTTTTATCTTTTTTTTATCTATTATATATGGATATGCTTGTTGATATGTTTTATCTTGGTGGATGTGGCTTATTATCACCGGAGGTAAAATTAATTGTCAGATGAGTCAACAATCAAATAGAAGTTTTTTCCTTATTGTTTTTTCCGGTAAATTCATCGAAAATTTTTGAATTGAGATAATGAAAGGAAAATATCTGGTGAAATATTCATAATTCCTGAATCAGTTTCTGTTGTAATAAAAATAAAACACAAGATGTAGCAAAATAACACGAAGCTAAATCACCCAATATTCTATACCTACTCATGCGTCTATTTTAAATTTCATTCGTGAAAGCACTCTAGTCAGTCACCGACTCGGTCAATGTCACGGACTAAAATACTTATTTTGGTAAATTTTATTGCAATCAATTATCCGGTTATCACGAATAAATACTTAAATAAATAATTTTTAACTTAAGGAGTGGATTAGTGACGTTTCAAGTTGAAACATGTTGATGTTTTACTTTCTATTTTCATAAGGATACAACTTAAAAAAATTATGTTGACTATTTGATAATAAAAGCTCTTTGAGAAATTTTAAAATCAACTGATGGGTCATCCATATGGTTTAATCTGGTCGCACAACCATTTAAAAAAAATTGATTTTTGTGTATAATCAATCAAACATGTTGATAGTTCAAAATGACCATTATTTAATAAATCAAAAAATGTTTTAGATAATCATAATCCATACATTCATAATCCCATCTAAAGCTTTTAATACCAAACAGTGGCATAAGCAAACCTTCAGTACGAAATACAGATGGTTTCACAAAAATCAATGATCGCATGTGTTTCTCAAACTGGATGCCTAATGGCTTGGTTACACAGTGCGAGCTAGCATCCAAGCTGACCTAGTCAGTTACTGCAGTACAGCTACTGGTAACGTGTGACTGCATCATACGAGTTGCTGTCATATGCGAGTCGGTTAGTACCTTGCATCCGAGTTACTACAACATTGTTTGATTTTAATCGCCTTCTTCCACCACGCAACAAGCAGCAGCTCGCATGTGACTTGGACGTCAACTTCCACGGTGTTTCGAAATGATGCGTTGCCTCTTTCCTTTGCATCCAATTCTTCCCTTTTTCTCCTTTTTTTTACATTACTTTTGGCTTGAAGTATTTCAGCCCAAAGTATTTTTATAACCCCCTTTATTACGGTATGAACTGTGATCAGTCGTGTAATTTACGACAACATTGCACGATAAGCTACTGTAAAGTTGCGAGTACTCACGTGCAGTAGCTGTGTACTTTCACACCAGCAGCTTGCACTTGCAGACTTGACAGCGAACAGTTACTGCACCTGTGTACTCGCATGACAGTAGCTCGGCTCGCCTCGCTCGGTCACACAAGTGCGAGCTGCTATCGTGAAAGTATAGACAGCTACTGCACGTGTGTACTCGCAACTTTTCAGTTTCTTGTCATGCAATGTTGTCGTAGAATACACGACTTATCATAATGCATGCTGTAATAAAGGCAGTTACAAAAATACTTCGAGCTGAAAGTAATGTACAAAAAAGGAAGAAAAAGAGAAAAATTTGAGTCAGAAATTGGATGCAAAGGAAAGGGGCAACGCATACACTATACTGTCGTTTCACAATATCGTGAAATTTGACATCTGAGTCGCATGCGAGCTGCTGTTTGGGCGTGGTGGGAGAAAGAGAGAGGCAATTAAAATCAAAAAATGTTGTTGTAACTTGGATGCGAGTAGCTGTACTGCAGTAATTGGCTAGGCCAGCTCGGATGCTAGCTCATACTGTGTAACCAGGCTAAGAGAGGCGAGTCGAGCTACTATCATGCGAGTATATAGGTGCAGGCCTTAAGTAATGACGTTTACCATTACTGAAAGTTTCATCCTCAGTTAGTCATTGACAATTACTATACCAAGTTTCGTCAAGAATCCAATTTATACTTGCATTGCATGAATATAAAAGATTATGCAAGCGTTCTTGAAGAAGGTAGCCTTAATGAATTACACATAATAATTATGTCTTAATTCTCTTGCAAAAAGTAAGCCTGTTGAAAATCAGACTTGATTTGAATTCTTGAAGGAACTTGGTATCGTAATTACCAACGACTCACTAAGAATGAAACATTTAGCAAGAGTAATGTTGAAACTCGAGTCTTAGTCTAGATTAATATGATCTTTGTCTTTTCTTAAACCATCTGCATCTCATACAGAAGATTTTCTTATACAACTGATAGATCAAATTGACTGAAAACACCTACATTTTTTGATTTATAGGGGACTCTAAAATAATGCCAAATGTTGTATTAAATTTATAATATTATTAAATTCTGTTAGAATTATTGATTTCCTTTTAATCTAAATTTTTGCAGTGGCATATAAATGGATGAAGTGATTTCTTGTTAATTTCTTTGTAAATAAATGCAAAATTGTAAAGGTAAAAGGTTTTATTTAACAATCATAATCAGTGTTACGTGATTTGACATGATCTTGAAACATTTTTGTCTTTGTAGATATCAAAAATGAACGTGGAGCATTGTAGCAGCTACAATAATTGCTCGGCATGTTTAGAATCAAAGGATCCTTACTGCGGATGGTGTTCTCTTGAGAAAAAGTAGGTTAATTTTTAGCTTATGCTGTTTCATTTATTTTAATATAAATATTTCTTAGGTGTACAATACGTAGTGCATGTCAAAAAGCATCTCACAGCTCTCCTCGGTGGCTTTCTCTAGGCACCGGTCAGCAGTGTATAGATTTTGAACAAGTATCGCCTGATCAAATACCTATAAATCAAATGACTACCGTCCGTCTTATAATACGAACACTTCCCGAACTTCCATATGGTGCTAAATATAAGTGTGTATTTGGTTCCGCTGAACCTATCGATGCGGTGGTTACAGATTTTGGGTTATCTTGTCGAACTCCAGAAATAAATTCTAGACCCCAGATTACTAATAAGCAAGATCACGTTCTTGTTCCGCTTAGTGTTCGTTCATCTGAAACAAATAAAGACTTTGTATCGCGTAATTTTGCTTACTACGATTGTTCTAAACACACAACATGCGTAGATTGTGTTAAATCACAGTGGGCCTGTAATTGGTGCATTTATGAAAATAAATGTAGTCATAATATATCTAGTTGCCAACGCACTATAATCAGCGGAGAAAACGTAAGTACTTATTTGATATCAATTATTTTTACTTTCCACGGTTACTAAAAAATACTTGTAAAAATTGTAAAGTTTTCTACATACAAGGTGTTACACTATAAATGGAACAAACGTATAACTAGTCATTGTTATCGAAATCGAAAAGGCCTCACTGTCTTTTTTTAGTCAATTTTTTAAATACAGCTAAATAAGGCTTGTACATTTGTTTCAGATATTGTAAAATACATTGAAATTTGTCTGCAAATTTTAAAATTTATTTTGATTTCATTTATTTATATAGAATGTGATTCATTTATCGAACCATGGTATCAATTATTGTCCGAGATTTAGAAAACGAGAAGCCATTTTTTTACCAAACAATGTAGCTAAGGAAATGGTTTTTGAAGTAGAAAATCTACCTCATCCCCAACCTGGACATACGGGGTTTCAGTGTATTGTAAACATCGAAGATGCTAAAATGTTGGTTCCTGCTCGAGTGGATTCTAATAATAGAAACATTGTTTGCGACAGAACTACGGTAATTTTGTTTGTCGTTGGTTAAGGTTTTGCGTTTTATTTGTTTATTTGTTTTATTAGTACACTTACAAAGCCAAGACGGGGGAATATAAAGCCAGCGTGCGTGTTATTTGGAATAGAAATCATCACGTAGATTCAATGAATATCATATTATATAGGTGTGATATTCTTGGTTCTCACCGTGAACATCCAGATTGCTCGTTGTGCGTAACAAGAAACCCAAAATATCAGTGCACCTGGTGTGGAAATACTTGTAGTTACAACGAAACATGTCAACATGTTTCTCACACTGAATGTCCAAAGCCTCGAATTGATGTGGTAAATCAAAAAAATTTAATTCAATAGCAAGCAATGTCTGAGCTCGTAAATTTTCAGATTAAACCTTTGAGTGGACCTATCGAAGGTGGTACTTTAGTTACAATAGAGGGTAGTAATTTGGGACTTAAACGGGAGGACGTGATGGGTAAAATTCAAATAGGAGATGTTCCTTGTGAACTTGTGAATTACGAAATATCTGTTAAAATTCAGTGCATATCTGGTGCATCTACTTCCGAAAACACCGTACCTGTTATTGTTGGAAACGAGGCCGGTTATACAAAATCATCTGTTGAATTTAGTTACAAAGATATACGACTAACGGGAGTTTTTCCACCTGTTGGACCTCAATCGGGTGGTACTCAATTGGCAATAACGGGTCAATACCTCAACATAGGTTCCGAAATTACTGCATACTTAGACGATTATCTGTGTCAGGTTAATTTAACTCAAGCTTCTAGTAGTCGTTTAACTTGCATAACATCGAAAGCTGCCAGGCCTGTTAATATTGCAAAATTAACTTTGAGTATTGATGGTGCTAATAGAACTTTAGAAGGAAATCCGTTTAATTACACTCAAGATCCTACCATAATGGAGATAAAACCGTTAAAAAGTTTTGTATCGGGAGGTCGAATGATATTTGTACATGGTTCTAATTTGGATAGCATTCAAAAGCCTGAAATGGAGGTTTATTATTATAACGAACCCATACCTATTAACAAAACAACATGTACCGTGTTAAATGCTGCACAAATGGAGTGTCCCAGTCCTGCTGTAAATCGTCAATTTCTTATTACAAGCACCCGACTTACAAGATCTCTTTCAAGTAGAAAACATTCTTTAACAAAAATTCCGGAAGCTCAATTAAGTTTAAAAATTGGTTTTGTAATGGACAACGTAGTAGCAGTCAGGGATTTAGAGAAACACTTTATAAATTTACGTTCTCAGTTGTTATATGTTGAGGATCCAAAGTTTTTTCAATTTCCAAATCAATTTAAATTATACAAAGGTGATACTTTAGTTATAGAAGGAGATAATTTAAATGCGGCCAGTGATGAAGCGGATGTTATTGTAACTATTGGAACTAAACCTTGCAACGTTAGTGGAGTGGCATTAATTCAATTAGTTTGTTCGCCTCCCGAACAGCAACCGCCAGATACTGACGAAAATGGAATTAAGACTGACATGAACTTTCCTTTAGTTGTTGTTAGAATGGGAAAAAATTTACGTTTTCCTATTGGATATTTACAATACGACGTAATGAAATCGTTTGCTTTTCCCCCTGCAGCTATTGCAATGATTGCAGCTGGTATATTTTTGTTTGTTATATTTTTCATAGGAATACTTGTTATATATCGTCGTAAGTCGACTCAAGCCGAACGCGAGTACAAACGTATCCAAATTCAAATGGATACGTTAGAAAGCAATGTTAGATCTGAATGTAAACTCGGTAAGATTTATATTAATACATACGTTGGTAAAATATTTGTCGTAAATGTGTTGCATATTTCAGCTTTTGCAGAACTTCAGACAGATATGACCGACTTGACTGCGGATTTAGAAAATTCTGGAATTCCCACGTTAGATCATTTAAGTTATATAATGAAAGTTTTCTTTCCTGGAGTTAGCGATCATCCAATTTTAAATGCACCTAAGGTTTGTGCATTGAATCAATAATACATTTTTGATTTTTTAAATATAATTTTACAGGTGCGATTAAACGGACCAAGAACAAATTATGATGCTGCTATGTTACAATTTGAACAGTTGATTAACAACAAACATTTTATATTAGTCTTTATTGAAACCTTAGAAATTCAAAAATCATTTAATATTCGTAATAAGTAAGAGCTGCCGTTTGAATTTACTATGTATTAATTAAATCTAAACTTGATTTTATTGCAGGGTAAATGTTGCTTCGTTACTGATGGTAGTGTTAATGGGAAAAATGGAATATGCTACAGATATTCTTAAATGTTTATTATTGAGACTTATAGATAAATCGGTTAACACAAAACATCCCCAATTAATGTTGAGAAGAACCGAAAGTGTTGTAGAAAAAATGTTAACAAATTGGATGGCACTTTGCATGTATTCATATCTGAAAGAATATGCCGGTTCATCCTTATTTTTGCTGTTTAAAGCTATTAAGCATCAAATAGAAAAAGGTTTGGTCGATGCGATAACTCACGACGCTCGCTATTCTTTGTCTGAAGAACGACTTTTAAGGGAACAAATAGACCACAATGTGGTGGTAAGTGAAACGTTAATATTTCTGTAAAATTGTATTAAACGTCGATTTTTTATTAAATGCCAGACTCTTCATATCGTTCAAGAAGATTTAGATGAAAAAATTCAATGCAAGGTTTTGGATTGTGACACAATAAGTCAAGTTAAATCTAAAATTTTAGATGCTTTGTTTAAGAATACTCCATTTTCGCTAAGGCCTTCAATATATGAAGTTGATCTGGGTAAGTGTGTTACTAGCTAAATAATGTTATCAATTCCATTTCTTATCGAGAGAAATAATTTAGAATGGAGGCACGGAAGAGGTGGTCACTTGACACTACAAGATGAAGACGTAACGACCAAAAATCTTAATTATTGGAAAAAACTCAATACGCTGGCTCATTATGGAATCAAAGAAAGTGCAGTTATGTCTTTGATTTCCAGGCAAAATGATAGTTTTAATAACTGTAAACAACCATGTCACAATTGTAAGTAAATCCGCTACTACTTTATCGTTTTAAATTGACAACTATTTTTAGGTACTACTGGAATGTATTTTAACAATTCACAATCTCCGATAATAGCTGCCAACGGTGATATTGAAACAGGAGCAAATCCAAAAATTTATCATTTGATTAAGCCGATCGACGATCATCAATTTCCGAACAGCAGATCGACCGAAAGATCTCACAAAGCTATTCCAGAAATATTTTTAACGCGTTTACTATCGACAAAGGGAACGATACAAAAATTTGTGGACGATTTTTTCTTAACGATTTTGACCGTTAATGATGCTTTACCTCCAGCTGTTAAGTGGTTGTTTGATCTTTTAGATGATGCTGCCAAGAAGCACGGAATTCAAGATCCAGAAGTGGTACACGCATGGAAATCGAATAGTCTTCCGCTTAGGTTTTGGGTTAATTTTATAAAAAATCCAGATTTTATATTCGATATTAATAAAACTGTTACTCTCGATTCGTGCTTATCGGTCATAGCACAAACGTTTATGGATGCTTGTTCTACAACGGAACATAGGTTAGGGAAAGATTCTCCTTCTAATAAATTGTTATTTGCTAAGGTGAGATTTATTTTTTTAATTTTTAAAAATAAATTTTAATTTGTCATCTTTTGTTAGGATATCCCTCAATATAGAGAAATGGTAGCTCAGTTTTATGACGATGTCGCTTCGTTGCCTGTTATTACAGATCAAGAAATGGGTTCTGCAATGCAGCAATTATCTGCTCAACAGGCAGATGAATTTGACACGGTGGCAGCTCTTAAAGAGCTTTACATCTACGTTACTCAATATAGAGAACAGGTAACTATTTTAGTAGTATTAGAAGTTTGGTAATATATACTTCTTTCTTTTTTATCTAGATATTGGATGCATTGAATAGTGACGGCAATTGTCTTCGTTTGCGTTTGGCACAGAGACTAGAAAGTGTAGCATGTACACTGGAAGGAGATGAAACGTCGGCCTGCTGACCTTGTCAGTCACCTGATCCCCTGCTGCCCCAACCCTTCGCGCCCAATTCCATGCGCATTGTGCACTCACATGCATGTGCTCTGTATAATAATAATTCTCCATAAAAAGATAACATACACCTACACATAATTTTGGTTTTAATTAATGAAAAAGGACTGCCTTCGTTTCGTGTCGACACTGGCAAGTTGTAAACGGTTAACAAATTATAAGCTTTACCCAATCTGCCAGAGGGTTAGTTGTGTAAATATATTATTACGTGTTATATTTTTAAAAACTTATTTTGGTGATATTTTGGTAAGCACAGTATGATTTAGTCGGTTAGCTATTTCAACTTGTATATTGGAGTCCTTTGGGATTTGATTTCAACAGAAACGAAGATACGAAGGGAGGCAGTTGTTTAGCTAAATTGAAAAACGTTTGTTTCTTGAATTTTATACTAATCAATGCACTTTGTTATACTAAAATGTAATTTTGCAATGTTTTAGTTTTTGATTTAGGAATGGGAACAATTATTGTTAATAATTATTGTGTTGTACGAAAATGTTAATTATTTAATTTTCAAATGGACAAAAAATATGTACACACGGCAATGCTGTGTTTGTTTCTATTTATAGTTTAAACGGAAATCAAAACGATTTATGTGTTTGCTTAATTTATTACATCGCCAGGTAAGTGTATTGTTATATTTTTGTATGTAGATAGGTTATCTATTTGAAAATTAAATAAAATGAACATTCCGAATTTGCGAGTAACATACTCGTAAACAATAAATTACAACTTACACCTATTGAAATGGAATGTGATAGTACATTATATTATAATATTAAAAGGTTTTTATTGATTAGTGTTTAAAAATTTTGAATCAAATAATGAGAGGTTGTGCAAGCAAAAATAGTACTTATAAAAAATATTAGATGGCAAATATGTGATTGTAAAATGTGCCATACTTACCTATCGTTAGGGTGGTGTCATTTTTTTTTATTAAGTTGGTTATTATGGAGAAACATGTGGGTGTATTCAAAGCGTGTTATACTGTGATATGGCGCAAGATCAGGTGACTGTGATTGGACGCGTACTTACCCTCCAGCGGCTGCTAGTTTCCTTTTTTGAGTGCCTCGCTACGCTGATGGGACGTGACTTGGACAGTGTATACGCGCAGTGGCGCATTTATCTAGCGTATTATTATTCAATCCGGTTAGTTTAGTTAATAAGTAGAAATTATAAATTTTCGAGTCTAGTTGTGTTTGCCCGATAAAGTATGCGTCGCTTTAGTGAATAAAAGCAATTTTTTAGAAATACTATTGATAAATTTTTATGTAAAAAATATTTTTATTTATAAGTGTATTTAAATAATTACGATGATAGTTTTTAGTTTTTAATTTTGGGCAAATACATCTAGTTGGGTAATTGATCTAATACCGGAAGTGTATCTGAAAATTGTCTTCACGTCCAGTGATTTGTACGTTACTATTTTTTTATTATGTTTGACATAGAAATAATGCATAATTATTGTCTCGAATATTTTTTTGTATATATAATATAAATTGTGCATATAGATAATTATATCGGATTTATAAGAGTGTTTATATCTAAGCGTACATTCATCGACATTGCATTAGCTTTATGTTAGCAATTTTTATTATTAATTATTCAATTTTTATTTATAGGAATTAAGATACATAAATCATATTAAATTATGACCTCTCTCTTACGTTGTTTATGCTCTCAATAATTTGTGTATGTGTTTAAAAGTTTCCGAGGTCATAATTTGAACTGACTATTTCAAATGTCGATGTTGCAATTTTTTAAATTTTATAATGTAGACAACAAGCATAGGTAATGTTTGTTGCATTTTTAATACTCGCCACACAATTATTTTTATTCATAATTTATTTTTAATTTAATCTAAAAAAATTTATTTTACTTATATAAATAATATTATAATACATATTATATCAAATTTTTGTGTGCTATTTTTTACTAATTTTCCTGCTGTTGACTATATTTTATAGTAATGTGATCGTAAATTAAAGCTTTTTATATAAAGTGTGTATTATTTAGTGATATTTTTTTACTCTTATTAAACATGTATTCCAAAATCAAAATAAATTTTCATTGTCTTACAGCTGCTTACTTCAATTTACGATTAAAAAAAGAGTGCACTGGAGGGTATTCCATACCCCCCCCCCCCCCAGTTTAGATCCATTGTTTTGTGTTTACAGCTATGATTCCCAACAAAGTTGCTTATAGGGGCCAGTTATATAACAGAAGATCAACCTCGGTTCAGAGTTAAATCAGGACTGACTTTGAATTTGTGTACTCTGATTAGTTCGACAGTGAATTGATCCTTGGTTAACTCCTACCTGAGGTTTATACAACAGGCCCTAATAAACGTTCATTATGCCTAGTTCTTCGTAGCTAATGGTTAGTACTTGTCACTTATACTAATACCTTGCATGTAAACATACTGATTAGTGCTTCGTATTAACAAAACCGCCAGTTCGAGTGAATAGAAACCGATTCTATTTACTTAGCGACAAGGCGACTACCCCCACCAAATTTAACGAAGTACTTGGCGTGTGCCGAATCAGGTAAATAGTCATTACAAGCGTTTAGTGACAAGTTGGTGTTCCATTTCGAACAGATATCGTACTTCTAATACCAACGTGTAAACGATTACTTCTTACTTGTCCTATGCAGATTAGTACTAATACTAAGCGACCAATACTAATGACATACTAAGCTCGTGTATCCTACGCATTATGGTTTGTTTATGTTTGGCTTCATGCTTCACAAATTTATTATTATTACTTCAAATACTGATTGAGCTTCAATTTAGCTATTGGCAAACCAGGGGCTATGGAATATTCTCCAATGCACCGTTTGGTCTTAATTCACGTACTTACCAAAACTGAGGAGTTACTAGTAGCCAATACTTGATGTATTTATTCAAATTTTATTTTTAGTTTATCAAATAAACTCTTTTCGAGCCCTTTACCATTTATCGTTCCTGGTCCGCCCCTTATAAAAGCAAAACTTGTGGTTATAAAATTTATACACAGATGTCGCTATTCAAATTCTTCAACGTAATCTGTTTATGTCAAATGTCGAAACCGTTGCTTTTTGCCGCTAAATTTTGTGAGTTGTGTTGTTGTGTTTCTCGTTATGTTTGAACGCCAACTAGTTACATCGGTAATAAATCATAAGTGAACTAAAAATGACGATAATATAAATGTATTGCTTCTTTCCGAAAACCACTTGTTGCAGATTATCTTGATGTTGAATTCGTTAACCAAAACAATGCAGTAACAATAAATTAATGTGGTTTTAAAGTTGTTTAGAGCTACCGGTGCTACTCAAAATTCACAATGCCGAAAGTTAATGAAGTTAAGAAAGATAAAATTTGCATTTTATGTAAAACCAGTCACAATGATGAATTAGACTTCGGTGTTTTAAGAAAGATTCGCAATTTTTCAGCACATCACTTTTGTTTGGTAAGTTAATTACTTACTGTTAGCCAGTATAATTATATTAAATATAATTTAAAATTTTTCAACATTTATATTTTATGTTGTAGTTGTTAAGTGAAACGATACAACAGTCGGGCACAGATAATCAAGGGTTTATGGGATTTATGCACGGAGATGTAATAAAAGAAATGAGATTATCCAAATTGAAACAATGCTGCTACTGTAAAAAATTTGAAGCCACTCTTGGATGTTCTTTCAAGGGATGCTCCAGAAAATTTCACCTTAGCTGTGCTGTTGAAAATAATGCTCAACGTAATTTCGAAAGCTTTACATCTTTATGTCATGTTCATACAACTCACACTAATGTTCCCGAAGATTTATGCAACAATATCGAAAAACACAGTTGCTTGATTTGTTTTGAAGATTTTTCAAAGAACATTGATCTTCAAACCATTTTATGGGCCGAATGCTGTAAAGGGAATTTAATATTTCATTTAAAATGCTTGAAGGTATATTTCGCACTGCTGATAGTTTTAGTTTATCTAAAAGTTTCTCTTTAGCAAATGGCTTCATCGGCTGGTTATTTTACCAAATGTCCTGGTTGCAACAACAAAGACTTATTTGTCAGGTTATTAAAGACGAATGGTATTTTTGTACCTGAAAGAGATGCATCCTGGGAAGAGTCACGAAATGCATTCAGCGATTTGAGATATGTTCACAAAATGTGTGATGTTTCTGACTGTAAATGTCCAAAAGGAAGGAGTTATAGCCACGCAGGAAAATGGAAATTATCCGTATGCAATTTATGCGGCTCCTATGGGACTCATTTCGAATGTTCCCCACATGAAGAAGACTATATTTGTCCAGTGTGTAGTGCTACATCACGAGAAACCAACAACGAAGAGGCCTTAGGTATTATATATGTGTGTTAACATTTTTTGTTTTATTTATGAGATGTTTTAGCTGCAAATCCCGAACAAAATGATTCTATCGTTTGCACTACAGCCCCTTCATCTGTCGACCATCTTATCAACAATAACGAGTTTCCACATTGCTCTAAAAGTGTATGTGTTGTTACGGATTGGGAACCTAGAAGTCTAAAACGAAAGCATTCAGATTTTAAAGAAGAAGATGTTTGCAACGAAGCAATTAAAAAATTAACGCCTAATGAAATTGAACTAAGAGATAATATTAATGCAGAATTTGAATTTGTTAATTTCTCTCACCAAAACTTACAAGTAGGTAAACAGTGTTTTTGCTATTATAATTGAATTTAAAATTTATAATTAACTTTTAGTCTGAACCTTTCCTGTGCAATTTACGAATAGAAGATGTACGCAAGTTAACTGAAGAGGAAACTAAAAGTTATTTTTGTGATACTAGGGTAAGTCATATCCTAGGGAAGTAGTCTTTGCTACAATGAGGTTACCTCAATCCATTTTAATGTTATTTAAATGTGAAAACTATTATTGTATAAAGAAGTTTTAAGCTCATTAAGTTTGGAAAACAAATGATATTTTTCTACTTCAAAAGTTGAATATATTTTAGATTGATTAATTAGTTAATATTATAATTATAATATAGATGTAAACATAAGTAGAGTAACTTGTAATGGTCAATATAGATGTGGAATGGAATTTTATAATTTAATTTAATGTAAATTGTCCGGAAAATTCCGAGCATTTTTAAAACTGTACAAATTTGATCAGGAAAAGACTAGAAATTTTTGATATTTAAGCCAAGTTTAGAAAATTATTTTATTATTTTTGAAAGTAAAATGTTAAAATTTATAATTTTGGGAAATTTTTTTGAAAATTTAGTGCAAATCCTGAATTGTCAAAGTGTTCCATCTTACATTAGGTAATTGATCATTACTGGCGCCCGTACTATAGTTATTCCAATTTTTTACTATTATTAACTCAATGGAATGTCATGGAATTGAAGAAATGTTAATATTTTGTAATTTAAATATTTTACTATGCATATCATATCGACACCCCCAACGAAGAAGGACGTAACTCATTTTTACCTATTTTGCAGGAGAGCAATTTTAAAGTTTTGAAATGTACATACATGCATAGGAAATACAACTTTTCTTCGCTGATTATTTCTGGAATTATTGGTCGTAAGGTAACGTTGTTTTACCAAATCAAAGGTTTTTTTCTCAGAATTACAGCAGTAGTCATAACTCAAATTACTAGTAACTCGAGTTACGTCCTTCTTCGTTGGGGGTGTCGATATTAACCCTTAAAGGATGATTAATTTTGTAATGCAGTAAAAGCTCAATAACGTCAACATTCGAATTTATGAACAACGCGGTTCTGTGAACACCAAATTTTTCTGTAGCTACTCGGTAACGTGAACACTATTATTATAGTTCGTGCCAAATAGAAATAGAACCGTCAATCATTATAGTTGGTAACATTATTTTTAAAAGACATACTGTTACATATTCTATAAGTGCATATATATAAGCGAGAGAGTTGCATTGCCGCTTAATATATGGTGAATCGAAGTAATAATTTAAACGTCTTTGAGGACTGAATTGAGTGAGCTTTTTTCTCAGATTGTGAGTTTTTTCAGCTTGTCAATTCATTTAGCTAGCACTTGTCTTTGTATTCATCATGTAAGTGACTAATGTCGTTTGATGAAATAAATAAATAAATCATCCAGTTCAATAGTCACGAATATGAGGTGAAAAGGTGTTTAAAATTCATCATGTCAATTGTTTTTAAAATGATAACATGTATGCAGTGTTTATATGACCACTAGCGTACCAAATTAAAATTATTTTAGTTATTTTAAATTCTCAATTTAGTCTTTACGCGTATCTATAATACTTGTTTGTTTAAATAGCAAAGTAACAAACAACAATTAATAACAAATGTGAATAATTCAAGTTTTAATTATAAAACAATTTTGACGACTTGTAGCTTTGAAAGAAAATGCAAAACTAAAATAATTCGTAACATTTGTAAGAAATTTACAATGAGTGACTTAGTGGTCTTTAATTGGTTGGAGATATTTTGGAGGTATGGCCTATCATGATTGACGGTTCTATTTCTATTTGGCACGCACTCTAGTTATTACTCTCGGTAACATGAACACTAGAAGTTAAAAAACAAAATAAGATAATTACATTTTTTCGTGAACTTTAATGTTCTTAATTACCAACATTATGCATTATACGTTTTATAAGGAATAAATATATGTAACACTAGTTTTTCTACAGCCTCGTTAGTTTGAACATACCTTTGGATTTTTTTGTTCCCAGAATCGAGCTTCTACTGTAAATACAAATTTTTAGTCACAAATTACTAATGGTAATACAGTACAGATCCGCTTAGGGGACGTCCATTAATTACGTGAGACGTTTAGAGGGGTGAGGGGATCGAGAAGAATCTCACGTGGGGGAGAGGGGGGTCTCACCAAATATCACGTAATTTTGTTTTTTCCCCAGAAACTGTAAAATTGCGAGAGAATTGGGTTAAATTAAAAAGGTAAAACAAACAATCTCACGTGAGATTAGGGGAGGGGGGATCGAGCCAAATCTCACGACATCTCACCAGAGGGGGAGGTGGGGTCGAAAAATCGCCTCACGTAATGAATGGACGTCCCCTTATATATTGTTTGAAAACTCTGTCTTTATAATCGATAACTTAAGTATCGGAAAGTAAATTAAAACTTGAAGTCTGGGAAATTTTAGAAGTTGAAAAACAAAATCATTTTAAAAAATTACAATTTTTAATGCTTAATTTAGTAAAATTTACAATTTCTGAACTGGAACGAAGTTTAAAAAGTCGGGGAATTTATTTTGAAAAATGAGGGGGAACCCTGGTGTACAAATTAGCTAGATTTGTAGATTTATTTTCTTATAGCGAAGGCTATTCATTAGATTGACTCGAATTTTCTATACTTTTATATATCGTGTATAACGTGTAAAACCTTCTAAGTCCGATTTACAAAATTTTTCAGGAGACATAAAAAACCTGCTACTATGTCCATCTACTCTACCCTGCTAAGCAAAACCCCCGTAGAATCATTCTCCGTCTAAAATCAGTTAGAGTTAGTGCTTGTTCACAATGTACGTAAAACGTAAGACGAACATAAGACTTAAAAATATAAATACAAATAAAAGCTTAATGGAGTATTGAATAATATTGAAATCTTAAAAAACACGACGTAGAATGTTCTTTTGCATATAACAAAATAACTCTAGTATTAGTAAAATATTCGATTAAGGTCTTCTTATGTCTTATGTACATTGTGAACAAGCACTTAGAATCTGTCTCTTATGACATAGCTGACATCAAGATTCTAATTGATTCTAGCCGGCGAATGATTATACGGGGGTTTTGCTTAGAAGGGCAGTATTGTAGGCATTACCAGTTTTCTTTTTGTCGCTTGGGAGACGTTATGAGTGGCCAATACCTAGCAGTAGCAGTAGATCTACAACCCAGAGTGGGTTTTGGCTAACCACTTCATTTTATGAAGGGTTTTCAAGGCAGATTACCTTGGTGGTTTGCCATTGCACGCCGAGGGAGGACGGCTAGAATAAAGAACGGACTCGAACCAGGATTCTTTGCTTTGTAGCCGACGCACTTAAGCATCAGATCGTAACTGTCCTCTACGATTATATCGGGACGAATTTAAAGTAATGATTTCTGAAAAAATCTCAATTTTGCTGAAAATTGGACTTCGAAGGTTTTATACGCAAGCCGATGATATATTATATAGGCGAGTGTTTTACGGGCTTCACGCCACTCATCTCTATCAGTCAAATCCTCATTTGCAACTTTGGATTTCATTGCCTCAACCACTTTCTGTTCTTGTCGGTCTTTAATACTTTCTTTTTAGGGAAGTTTCCATACAAAAATGCAAAAGCGAGACTACAGTACTGGTTTCTGTAATTTGTTAGTACAGTAAATTCGCGTTCACCTGGCATCAAGATCCCATCAACGGCATCTAGCAAGGTTAGCACCCTACTAGAATATATACAAGTGATCAAAGAGCCATGAATGCTAAAGCCTAGTTCACATCCAAGTAACGTACGTAGCGGACATACAAGACATAGCGTAGAAAACATAGCAAAATCATTTGCTATTCACATTAATGTAGAAAACATAGAAACGTGAATCGCGCGCACACGTATTTGCAGTCGACCAAATCTTCTCATAAAACCAACAATACAGAGGAATGCGGCAAGTGCCCAATTGGTATTTATGACCAGGATCGCGTTTTATAATAGTAGGTACCTACTAATACTTCGGATAGTACAAGTTGAATATTATTTACTATTGAAAAATAATGAAAAATGATTTTTGGCTATGCTTGTAGAATAGGTTATTTCATGAATAAGTATACCAAAAACCACGCAATAATTTAAAAATTATTTTCGTGTTTAGCAGATCAAAATTAATATGTATTACTTGATTTTTATTTAGGATATTTTTTTTGCTGTTGACCAGTATTATTTAACCAAATGTTTAATTTAATTTAATTTAAATTATTTATATGTCCAAAGTGTAACCTTAAAATTAAAAATTTGTTAAAGAAACTACGGGGATGTTGCCTAGTAAAATGAACACATCTCATTGGTCAAACATAGAAAACATAACGTAGAAGTTGAAGTTGACCCAACTTTTTGTTATGTCTTCCATGTCTTGTACGAATTCGTACGAATGTAACTGATGACGTTTGAAACCATGCATTTCAACTTTGCTCACGTTATGTCTTGTATGTCCGCTACGTACGTTACTTGGATGTGAACTAGGCTTAAGTGTAAATTTGGTATATCGCACCAGTTGAACTCAAATTTGCTGTATTACTAACCATTTATATTTGTTGGCATATGAAAGAGCTTCTCCTTTAAGTGTTAAAATACTGGGTTACCGATCTTATTTATTAATTTTAAATTTCTCACTTTAATTTCGTATGATCATGTGTAAGGTCGGTCACCTGGTATAATATATTTTTAAATATCCCATTGTAACAGAAATTCACTGTTACAACTATCAAATTGGATAAATAAAAATTTGTATGCTTTGTGGTACCTATTTAATGAAAACTCCTTTTCTAAAAAAATTATTGATTCAAAAAACTACAAAATACAAAACAGGAATTTGTTTTGTATGTAGGAAATTTGGCACAAACTCATTCCAAACCAAGATATTTTGATACAAGGGTGAGTTAAAACCTACCTTTGATCAGAAGAGAAATCTGAGGAAATAGAAAATTCTAGTTAATCTTAATTAAAAATTTGCATTTGTGAAAATTGTATCTTTCTATTTTTCAATAAAAAGCAATTTAAAACTTTATTTTATTAGATGTTTTTCTTACCTAGTCTTTTGATCCAAACTATTAAACCTTGTGTCTTATATTATCCTTTATGTGTGGATCGTTAATCTATACATGCGCGTCAGTGGCGGATTAAATCTGTTGGTTTCCAGGACGCAGAAGGACTTTATCCCAGCTTTTACTCCCTAGCTAGGGGTAAATAAGATATCTCACCCTAAAACGAGCTCGGATGTGCATCAACTCCGGCTAGGACAACTTGACACTATATTCGCGACTTCCCGCCTTGCAAAATCAACAGAACATTTTTGCACAACTTCGTATATTATTTTAGTTCCAATATTTATCGTTAGGTGTCGCCTTATGTTATTTATGTTAAAATTTTTTAAAAAGTAATTTGTGTTGTGTTTTGTGTTTTAATTAAATAAATGAAGAACTTGAGAAATCCTTACCATTTTTCGGATTTTTAATTTATTCTAGTGTTTATAACAAATCAAATGGTGCAACCGAGTGAATTGGAATGGGGTGCCGAATTTGAAGGTTAGTTATTTTGTTCTTTTGGTTTTGACTTTGTGTGATGATTTATAAAAAATGCACTCGAGGAAATAGTTTGGAAAACACTTGAAATTTCTAATAAATTACTTTTGGTCCAGCAAGATAAGTACACCAATGAAAATATTGGATCGTGACGGTTGCTTCACATTGGTTTTCTACAAAGACCTGCTCTAAGAATTTTAAATTTAATTCTTGAATTAACCTTTTACATAATTTTGAAAACTTATTAAGTGTACCGTGAGATGAGGGGGTGCATAAATTTTACTCACTCTAGTGTACCGAATATGTCACGTCACTGGTGATACTAATACTCAAATACTCACGACAGGGGATAACAAGATAATTAAAAATTAGTTTGCTTAAATACTGCGTTTGATCTTTAAAGTTGTCACATTTTGAAGTATTTTATTACAATCTTTTATTTTTCAGGTGTTAGAAAACAAACCATACGAAAACGACTGCAGGTATCGAGAGAATTGACTTTCCAATCCAGAAAAAGAATACAGCGAACCCAGCAATGCACAACTTTTACAACAAAGGTGGATTTCAAACTTCGATTATGTTTTACGGAAAAACTGCCAGATAGGAAACAAGAAGGATTATGACATCTTATTTTTGGGTGTCTACGGATTAGTGGTTATTTGTAATTGGCATGCATTTCAAGTTTTCCAAATATCCATAATTGGTGTTTTTACTTTGACATTTAACAAGCAGTTCTTTGTTTACAAATTTTATTTCCTACATTTATCGGTAAATGTCGCGGTATGTCATAAAGTGACAATAATTTAAAAAATAAATATTAATTTGGTTTTGCCTGTGTTTTAATTAAATAAATTATGAACTTTCGCGAAATTCTTACTAAATTTTGAACTTTTGAATTTAACCGAGTGCTCATTAAAAAATGTATCAGTGCAGTGAATTTGGACCAGACAATCAATTGGAACGGGATCCTGAACCAAAAATTATTGGAGTTGCAGTATTTGAAAAAAAAAGTTTAGTTATATTGCTATAAAATTTTGTTGTCCTAGCAGAAGTCACCAAGTTCAAGATTATTGCAAAATATTAACTATGCTTTGTTAGATTTATAATTAATCTATAAAACTGCTAATTTTAAATCGAATGAAGTAGAATGGTGAAAATATAGAATGATTTAAAATTGAACTTGTGATTTCTGCCGAAACAACGATTTGTGTGATTGCTTTCTTTTGCTTGCTATTACTAGTTTCCAACAAAAACTTTCAATAGTGAATTAACCCAAATTCCATGTCGCGGTAGTCATAAACGCAGGTTAATCCTTAAATTTGGTTTATCTCACAATTGTAAACTGAACCTAAGATAGTTTTTTGTCAACTAAAATGCAAATCAAAAATTGGAACTTTAAAGCTGCATAAAACGAAAAATATCATACTTGGGGAAAATCTGACTTCGCCATTCTAATTTTCTCGTTAATTTACATAAGAAAACGCAAAAAGTTTAGCTAAATTCAAACTTTCATTTTTTGGGGTCAAAAGTCACCAAAGGGGTTAACCTTACGTTTTTTTCAAAAATCTTAAAAAATTTATGTTGTCTTTTTATTAGTTAATTCGACGTATTTTAATGCCAGCATATAAAAAAGACAGCCTGGGACTGGCGGAAGAGGTCGAAAGTCAATTAAAATGCAAATCAAAAATTGGATCTTTAAAGCTGCATAAAACGAAAAATATCATACTTGGGGAAAATCTGACTTCGCCATTCTAATTTTCTCGTTAATTTACATAAGAAAACGCAAAAAGTTTAGCTAAATTCAAACTTTCATTTTTTGGGGTCAAAAGTCACCAAAAGGGTTAACCTTACGTTTTTTTCAAAAATCTTAAAAAATTTATGTTGTCTTTTTATTAGTTAATTCGACGTATTTTAATGCCAGCATATAAAAAAGACAGCCTGGGACTGGCGGAAGAGGTCGAAAGTCAATTAAAATGCAAATCAAAAATTGGATCTTTAAAGCTGCATAAAACGAAAAATATCATACTTGGGGAAAATCTGACTTCGCTATTCTAATTTTCTCGTTCATTTACATAAGAAAACGCAAAAAGTTTAGCTAAATTCAAACTTTCATTTTTTGGGGTCAAAAGTCACCAAAGGGGTTAACCTTACGTTTTTTTCAAAAATCTTAAAAAATTTATGTTGTCTTTTTATTAGTTAATTCGACGTATTTTAATGCCAGCATATAAAAAAGACAGCCTGGGACTGGCGGAAGAGGTCGAAAGTCAATTAAAATGCAAATCAAAAATTGGATCTTTAAAGCTGCATAAAACGAAAAATATCATACTTGTGGAAAATCTGACTTCGCCATTCTAATTTTCTCGTTAATTTACATAAGAAAACGCAAAAAGTTTAGCTAAATTCAAACTTTCATTTTTTGGGGTCAAAAGTCACCAAAGGGGTTAACCTTACGTTTTTTTCAAAAATCTTAAAAAATTTATGTTGTCTTTTTATTAGTTAATTCGACGTATTTTAATGCCAGCATATAAAAAAGACAGCCTGGGACTGGCGGAAGAGGTCGAAAGTCAATTAAAATGCAAATCAAAAATTGGATCTTTAAAGCTGCATAAAACGAAAAATATCATACTTGTGAAAAATCTGACTTCGCCATTCTAATTTTCTCGTTAATTTACATAAGAAAACGCAAAAAGTTTAGCTACTCTCAAACTTTCATTTTTTGGGGTCAAAAGTCACCAAAGGGGTTAACCTTACGTTTTTTTCAAAAATCTTAAAAAATTTATGTTGTCTTTTTATTAGTTAATTCGACGTATTTTAATGCCAGCATATAAAAAAGACAGCCTGGGACTGGCGGAAGAGGTCGAAAGTCAATTGAAATGCAAATCAAAAATTGGATCTTTAAAGCTGCATAAAACGAAAAATATCATACTTGGGGAAAATCTGACTTCGCCATTCTAATTTTCTCGTTAATTTACATAAGAAAACGCAAAAAGTTTAGCTAAATTCAAACTTTCATTTTTTGGGGTCAAAAGTCACCAAAGGGGTTAACCTTACGTTTTTTTCAAAAATCTTAAAAAATTTATGTTGTCTTTTTATTAGTTAATTCGACGTATTTTAATGCCAGCATATAAAAAAGACAGCCTGGGACTGGCGGAAGAGGTCGAAAGTCAATTAAAATGCAAATCAAAAATTGGATCTTTAAAGCTGCATAAAACGAAAAATATCATACTTGGGGAAAATCTGACTTCGCTATTCTAATTTTCTCGTTAATTTACATAAGAAAACGCAAAAAGTTTAGCTAATCTCAAACTTTCATTTTTTGGGGTCAAAAGTCACCAAAGGGGTTAACCTTACGTTTTTTTCAAAAATCTTAAAAAATTTATGTTGTCTTTTTATTAGTTAATTCGACGTATTTTAATGCCAGCATATAAAAAAGACAGCCTGGGACTGGCGGAAGAGGTCGAAAGTCAATTAAAATGCAAATCAAAAATTGGATCTTTAAAGCTGCATAAAACGAAAAATATCATACTTGGGGAAAATCTGACTTCGCCATTCTAATTTTCTCGTTAATTTACATAAGAAAACGCAAAAAGTTTAGCTAAATTCAAACTTTCATTTTTTGGGGTCAAAAGTCACCAAAGGGGTTAACCTTACGTTTTTTTCAAAAATCTTAAAAAATTTATGTTGTCTTTTTATTAGTTAATTCGACGTATTTTAATGCCAGCATATAAAAAAGACAGCCTGGGACTGACGGAAGAGGTCGAAAGTCAATTAAAATGCAAATCAAAAATTGGATCTTTAAAGCTGCATAAAACGAAAAATATCATACTTGGGGAAAATCTGACTTCGCTATTCTAATTTTCTCGTTAATTTACATAAGAAAACGCAAAAAGTTTAGCTAATCTCAAACTTTCATTTTTTGGGGTCAAAAGTCACCAAAGGGGTTAACCTTACGTTTTTTTCAAAAATCTTAAAAAATTTATGTTGTCTTTTTATTAGTTAATTCGACGTATTTTAATGCCAGCATATAAAAAAGACAGCCTGGGACTGGCGGAAGAGGTCGAAAGTCAATTAAAATGCAAATCAAAAATTGGATCTTTAAAGCTGCATAAAACGAAAAATATCATACTTGGGGAAAATCTGACTTCGCCATTCTAATTTTCTCGTTAATGTACATAAGAAAACGCAAAAAGTTTAGCTAAATTCAAACTTTCATTTTTTGGGGTCAAAAGTCACCAAAGGGGTTAACCTTACGTTTTTTTCAAAAATCTTAAAAAATTTATGTTGTCTTTTTATTAGTTAATTCGACGTATTTTAATGCCAGCATATAAAAAAGACAGCCTGGGACTGGCGGAAAAGGTCGAAAGTCAATTAAAATGCAAATCAAAAATTGGATCTTTAAAGCTGCATAAAACGAAAAATATCATACTTGGGGAAAATCTGACTTCGCCATTCTAATTTTCTCGTTAATTTACATAAGAAAACGCAAAAAGTTTAGCTAAATTCAAACTTTCATTTTTTAGGGTCAAAAGTCACCAAAAGGGTTAACCTTACGTTTTTTTCAAAAATCTTAAAAAATTTATGTTGTCTTTTTATTAGTTAATTCGACGTATTTTAATGCCAGCATATAAAAAAGACAGCCTGGGACTGGCGGAAGAGGTCGAAAGTCAATTAAAATGCAAATCAAAAATTGGATCTTTAAAGCTGCATAAAACGAAAAATATCATACTTGGGGAAAATCTGACTTCGCTATTCTAATTTTCTCGTTCATTTACATAAGAAAACGCAAAAAGTTTAGCTAAATTCAAACTTTCATTTTTTGGGGTCAAAAGTCACCAAAGGGGTTAACCTTACGTTTTTTTCAAAAATCTTAAAAAATTTATGTTGTCTTTTTATTAGTTAATTCGACGTATTTTAATGCCAGCATATAAAAAAGACAGCCTGGGACTGGCGGAAGAGGTCGAAAGTCAATTAAAATGCAAATCAAAAATTGGATCTTTAAAGCTGCATAAAACGAAAAATATCATACTTGTGGAAAATCTGACTTCGCCATTCTAATTTTCTCGTTAATTTACATAAGAAAACGCAAAAAGTTTAGCTAAATTCAAACTTTCATTTTTTGGGGTCAAAAGTCACCAAAGGGGTTAACCTTACGTTTTTTTCAAAAATCTTAAAAAATTAATGTTGTCTTTTTATTAGTTAATTCGACGTATTTTAATGCCAGCATATAAAAAAGACAGCCTGGGACTGGCGGAAGAGGTCGAAAGTCAATTAAAATGCAAATCAAAAATTGGATCTTTAAAGCTGCATAAAACGAAAAATATCATACTTGGGGAAAATCTGACTTCGCTATTCTAATTTTCTCGTTCATTTACATAAGAAAACGCAAAAAGTTTAGCTAAATTCAAACTTTCATTTTTTGGGGTCAAAAGTCACCAAAGGGGTTAACCTTACGTTTTTTTCAAAAATCTTAAAAAATTTATGTTGTCTTTTTATTAGTTAATTCGACGTATTTTAATGCCAGCATATAAAAAAGACAGCCTGGGACTGGCGGAAGAGGTCGAAAGTCAATTAAAATGCAAATCAAAAATTGGATCTTTAAAGCTGCATAAAACGAAAAATATCATACTTGTGGAAAATCTGACTTCGCCATTCTAATTTTCTCGTTAATTTACATAAGAAAACGCAAAAAGTTTAGCTAAATTCAAACTTTCATTTTTTGGGGTCAAAAGTCACCAAAGGGGTTAACCTTACGTTTTTTTCAAAAATCTTAAAAAATTAATGTTGTCTTTTTATTAGTTAATTCGACGTATTTTAATGCCAGCATATAAAAAAGACAGCCTGGGACTGGCGGAAGAGGTCGAAAGTCAATTAAAATGCAAATCAAAAATTGGATCTTTAAAGCTGCATAAAACGAAAAATATCATACTTGGGGAAAATCTGACTTCGCCATTCTAATTTTCTCGTTAATTTACATAAGAAAACGCAAAAAGTTTAGCTAAATTCAAACTTTCATTTTTTGGGGTCAAAAGTCACCAAAGGGGTTAACCTTACGTTTTTTTCAAAAATCTTAAAAAATTTATGTTGTCTTTTTATTAGTTAATTCGACGTATTTTAATGCCAGCATATAAAAAAGACAGCCTGGGACTGGCGGAAGAGGTCGAAAGTCAATTAAAATGCAAATCAAAAATTGGATCTTTAAAGCTGCATAAAACGAAAAATATCATACTTGGGGAAAATCTGACTTCGCTATTCTAATTTTCTCGTTCATTTACATAAGAAAACGCAAAAAGTTTAGCTAAATTCAAACTTTCATTTTTTGGGGTCAAAAGTCACCAAAGGGGTTAACCTTACGTTTTTTTCAAAAATCTTAAAAAATTTATGTTGTCTTTTTATTAGTTAATTCGACGTATTTTAATGCCAGCATATAAAAAAGACAGCCTGGGACTGGCGGAAGAGGTCGAAAGTCAATTAAAATGCAAATCAAAAATTGGATCTTTAAAGCTGCATAAAACGAAAAATATCATACTTGTGGAAAATCTGACTTCGCCATTCTAATTTTCTCGTTAATTTACATAAGAAAACGCAAAAAGTTTAGCTAAATTCAAACTTTCATTTTTTGGGGTCAAAAGTCACCAAAGGGGTTAACCTTACGTTTTTTTCAAAAATCTTAAAAAATTAATGTTGTCTTTTTATTAGTTAATTCGACGTATTTTAATGCCAGCATATAAAAAAGACAGCCTGGGACTGGCGGAAGAGGTCGAAAGTCAATTAAAATGCAAATCAAAAATTGGATCTTTAAAGCTGCATAAAACGAAAAATATCATACTTGGGGAAAATCTGACTTCGCCATTCTAATTTTCTCGTTAATTTACATAAGAAAACGCAAAAAGTTTAGCTAAATTCAAACTTTCATTTTTTGGGGTCAAAAGTCACCAAAGGGGTTAACCTTACGTTTTTTTCAAAAATCTTAAAAAATTTATGTTGTCTTTTTATTAGTTAATTCGACGTATTTTAATGCCAGCATATAAAAAAGACAGCCTGGGACTGGCGGAAGAGGTCGAAAGTCAATTAAAATGCAAATCAAAAATTGGATCTTTAAAGCTGCATAAAACGAAAAATATCATACTTGGGGAAAATCTGACTTCGCTATTCTAATTTTCTCGTTCATTTACATAAGAAAACGCAAAAAGTTTAGCTAAATTCAAACTTTCATTTTTTGGGGTCAAAAGTCACCAAAGGGGTTAACCTTACGTTTTTTTCAAAAATCTTAAAAAATTTATGTTGTCTTTTTATTAGTTAATTCGACGTATTTTAATGCCAGCATATAAAAAAGACAGCCTGGGACTGGCGGAAGAGGTCGAAAGTCAATTAAAATGCAAATCAAAAATTGGATCTTTAAAGCTGCATAAAACGAAAAATATCATACTTGTGGAAAATCTGACTTCGCCATTCTAATTTTCTCGTTAATTTACATAAGAAAACGCAAAAAGTTTAGCTAAATTCAAACTTTCATTTTTTGGGGTCAAAAGTCACCAAAGGGGTTAACCTTACGTTTTTTTCAAAAATCTTAAAAAATTTATGTTGTCTTTTTATTAGTTAATTCGACGTATTTTAAAGCCAGCATATAAAAAAGACAGCCTGGGACTGGCGGAAGAGGTCGAAAGTCAATTAAAATGCAAATCAAAAATTGGATCTTTAAAGCTGCATAAAACGAAAAATATCATACTTGGGGAAAATCTGACTTCGCTATTCTAATTTTCTCGTTCATTTACATAAGAAAACGCAAAAAGTTTAGCTAAATTCAAACTTTCATTTTTTGGGGTCAAAAGTCACCAAAAGGGTTAACCTTACGTTTTTTTCAAAAATCTTAAAAAATTTATGTTGTCTTTTTATTAGTTAATTCGACGTATTTTAATGCCAGCATATAAAAAAGACAGCCTGGGACTGGCGGAAGAGGTCGAAAGTCAATTAAAATGCAAATCAAAAATTGGATCTTTAAAGCTGCATAAAACGAAAAATATCATACTTGGGGAAAATCTGACTTCGCCATTCTAATTTTCTCGTTAATTTACATAAGAAAACGCAAAAAGTTTAGCTAAATTCAAACTTTCATTTTTTGGGGTCAAAAGTCACCAAAGGGGTTAACCTTACGTTTTTTTCAAAAATCTTAAAAAATTTATGTTGTCTTTTTATTAGTTAATTCGACGTATTTTAATGCCAGCATATAAAAAAGACAGCCTGGGACTGGCGGAAGAGGTCGAAAGTCAATTAAAATGCAAATCAAAAATTGGATCTTTAAAGCTGCATAAAACGAAAAATATCATACTTGTGAAAAATCTGACTTCGCCATTCTAATTTTCTCGTTAATTTACATAAGAAAACGCAAAAAGTTTAGCTAATCTCAAACTTTCATTTTTTGGGGTCAAAAGTCACCAAAGGGGTTAACCTTACGTTTTTTTCAAAAATCTTAAAAAATTTATGTTGTCTTTTTATTAGTTAATTCGACGTATTTTAATGCCAGCATATAAAAAAGACAGCCTGGGACTGGCGGAAGAGGTCGAAAGTCAATTGAAATGCAAATCAAAAATTGGATCTTTAAAGCTGCATAAAACGAAAAATATCATACTTGGGGAAAATCTGACTTCGCCATTCTAATTTTCTCGTTAATTTACATAAGAAAACGCAAAAAGTTTAGCTAAATTCAAACTTTCATTTTTTGGGGTCAAAAGTCACCAAAGGGGTTAACCTTACGTTTTTTTCAAAAATCTTAAAAAATTTATGTTGTCTTTTTATTAGTTAATTCGACGTATTTTAATGCCAGCATATAAAAAAGACAGCCTGGGACTGGCGGAAGAGGTCGAAAGTCAATTAAAATGCAAATCAAAAATTGGATCTTTAAAGCTGCATAAAACGAAAAATATCATACTTGTGAAAAATCTGACTTCGCCATTCTAATTTTCTCGTTAATTTACATAAGAAAACGCAAAAAGTTTAGCTAATCTCAAACTTTCATTTTTTGGGGTCAAAAGTCACCAAAGGGGTTAACCTTACGTTTTTTTCAAAAATCTTAAAAAATTTATGTTGTCTTTTTATTAGTTAATTCGACGTATTTTAATGCCAGCATATAAAAAAGACAGCCTGGGACTGGCGGAAGAGGTCGAAAGTCAATTGAAATGCAAATCAAAAATTGGATCTTTAAAGCTGCATAAAACGAAAAATATCATACTTGGGGAAAATCTGACTTCGCCATTCTAATTTTCTCGTTAATTTACATAAGAAAACGCAAAAAGTTTAGCTAAATTCAAACTTTCATTTTTTGGGGTCAAAAGTCACCAAAGGGGTTAACCTTACGTTTTTTTCAAAAATCTTAAAAAATTTATGTTGTCTTTTTATTAGTTAATTCGACGTATTTTAATGCCAGCATATAAAAAAGACAGCCTGGGACTGGCGGAAGAGGTCGAAAGTCAATTAAAATGCAAATCAAAAATTGGATCTTTAAAGCTGCATAAAACGAAAAATATCATACTTGGGGAAAATCTGACTTCGCTATTCTAATTTTCTCGTTAATTTACATAAGAAAACGCAAAAAGTTTAGCTAATCTCAAACTTTCATTTTTTGGGGTCAAAAGTCACCAAAGGGGTTAACCTTACGTTTTTTTCAAAAATCTTAAAAAATTTATGTTGTCTTTTTATTAGTTAATTCGACGTATTTTAATGCCAGCATATAAAAAAGACAGCCTGGGACTGGCGGAAGAGGTCGAAAGTCAATTAAAATGCAAATCAAAAATTGGATCTTTAAAGCTGCATAAAACGAAAAATATCATACTTGGGGAAAATCTGACTTCGCCATTCTAATTTTCTCGTTAATTTACATAAGAAAACGCAAAAAGTTTAGCTAAATTCAAACTTTCATTTTTTGGGGTCAAAAGTCACCAAAGGGGTTAACCTTACGTTTTTTTCAAAAATCTTAAAAAATTTATGTTGTCTTTTTATTAGTTAATTCGACGTATTTTAATGCCAGCATATAAAAAAGACAGCCTGGGACTGACGGAAGAGGTCGAAAGTCAATTAAAATGCAAATCAAAAATTGGATCTTTAAAGCTGCATAAAACGAAAAATATCATACTTGGGGAAAATCTGACTTCGCTATTCTAATTTTCTCGTTAATTTACATAAGAAAACGCAAAAAGTTTAGCTAATCTCAAACTTTCATTTTTTGGGGTCAAAAGTCACCAAAGGGGTTAACCTTACGTTTTTTTCAAAAATCTTAAAAAATTTATGTTGTCTTTTTATTAGTTAATTCGACGTATTTTAATGCCAGCATATAAAAAAGACAGCCTGGGACTGGCGGAAGAGGTCGAAAGTCAATTAAAATGCAAATCAAAAATTGGATCTTTAAAGCTGCATAAAACGAAAAATATCATACTTGTGAAAAATCTGACTTCGCCATTCTAATTTTCTCGTTAATTTACATAAGAAAACGCAAAAAGTTTAGCTAATCTCAAACTTTCATTTTTTGGGGTCAAAAGTCACCAAAGGGGTTAACCTTACGTTTTTTTCAAAAATCTTAAAAAATTTATGTTGTCTTTTTATTAGTTAATTCGACGTATTTTAATGCCAGCATATAAAAAAGACAGCCTGGGACTGGCGGAAGAGGTCGAAAGTCAATTGAAATGCAAATCAAAAATTGGATCTTTAAAGCTGCATAAAACGAAAAATATCATACTTGGGGAAAATCTGACTTCGCCATTCTAATTTTCTCGTTAATTTACATAAGAAAACGCAAAAAGTTTAGCTAAATTCAAACTTTCATTTTTTGGGGTCAAAAGTCACCAAAGGGGTTAACCTTACGTTTTTTTCAAAAATCTTAAAAAATTTATGTTGTCTTTTTATTAGTTAATTCGACGTATTTTAATGCCAGCATATAAAAAAGACAGCCTGGGACTGGCGGAAGAGGTCGAAAGTCAATTAAAATGCAAATCAAAAATTGGATCTTTAAAGCTGCATAAAACGAAAAATATCATACTTGTGAAAAATCTGACTTCGCCATTCTAATTTTCTCGTTAATTTACATAAGAAAACGCAAAAAGTTTAGCTAATCTCAAACTTTCATTTTTTGGGGTCAAAAGTCACCAAAGGGGTTAACCTTACGTTTTTTTCAAAAATCTTAAAAAATTTATGTTGTCTTTTTATTAGTTAATTCGACGTATTTTAATGCCAGCATATAAAAAAGACAGCCTGGGACTGGCGGAAGAGGTCGAAAGTCAATTAAAATGCAAATCAAAAATTGGATCTTTAAAGCTGCATAAAACGAAAAATATCATACTTGGGGAAAATCTGACTTCGCCATTCTAATTTTCTCGTTAATTTACATAAGAAAACGCAAAAAGTTTAGCTAAATTCAAACTTTCATTTTTTGGGGTCAAAAGTCACCAAAGGGGTTAACCTTACGTTTTTTTCAAAAATCTTAAAAAATTTATGTTGTCTTTTTATTAGTTAATTCGACGTATTTTAATGCCAGCATATAAAAAAGACAGCCTGGGACTGACGGAAGAGGTCGAAAGTCAATTAAAATGCAAATCAAAAATTGGATCTTTAAAGCTGCATAAAACGAAAAATATCATACTTGGGGAAAATCTGACTTCGCTATTCTAATTTTCTCGTTAATTTACATAAGAAAACGCAAAAAGTTTAGCTAATCTCAAACTTTCATTTTTTGGGGTCAAAAGTCACCAAAGGGGTTAACCTTACGTTTTTTTCAAAAATCTTAAAAAATTTATGTTGTCTTTTTATTAGTTAATTCGACGTATTTTAATGCCAGCATATAAAAAAGACAGCCTGGGACTGGCGGAAGAGGTCGAAAGTCAATTAAAATGCAAATCAAAAATTGGATCTTTAAAGCTGCATAAAACGAAAAATATCATACTTGTGAAAAATCTGACTTCGCCATTCTAATTTTCTCGTTAATTTACATAAGAAAACGCAAAAAGTTTAGCTAATCTCAAACTTTCATTTTTTGGGGTCAAAAGTCACCAAAGGGGTTAACCTTACGTTTTTTTCAAAAATCTTAAAAAATTTATGTTGTCTTTTTATTAGTTAATTCGACGTATTTTAATGCCAGCATATAAAAAAGACAGCCTGGGACTGGCGGAAGAGGTCGAAAGTCAATTGAAATGCAAATCAAAAATTGGATCTTTAAAGCTGCATAAAACGAAAAATATCATACTTGGGGAAAATCTGACTTCGCCATTCTAATTTTCTCGTTAATTTACATAAGAAAACGCAAAAAGTTTAGCTAAATTCAAACTTTCATTTTTTGGGGTCAAAAGTCACCAAAGGGGTTAACCTTACGTTTTTTTCAAAAATCTTAAAAAATTTATGTTGTCTTTTTATTAGTTAATTCGACGTATTTTAATGCCAGCATATAAAAAAGACAGCCTGGGACTGGCGGAAGAGGTCGAAAGTCAATTAAAATGCAAATCAAAAATTGGATCTTTAAAGCTGCATAAAACGAAAAATATCATACTTGTGAAAAATCTGACTTCGCCATTCTAATTTTCTCGTTAATTTACATAAGAAAACGCAAAAAGTTTAGCTAATCTCAAACTTTCATTTTTTGGGGTCAAAAGTCACCAAAGGGGTTAACCTTACGTTTTTTTCAAAAATCTTAAAAAATTTATGTTGTCTTTTTATTAGTTAATTCGACGTATTTTAATGCCAGCATATAAAAAAGACAGCCTGGGACTGGCGGAAGAGGTCGAAAGTCAATTGAAATGCAAATCAAAAATTGGATCTTTAAAGCTGCATAAAACGAAAAATATCATACTTGGGGAAAATCTGACTTCGCCATTCTAATTTTCTCGTTAATTTACATAAGAAAACGCAAAAAGTTTAGCTAAATTCAAACTTTCATTTTTTGGGGTCAAAAGTCACCAAAGGGGTTAACCTTACGTTTTTTTCAAAAATCTTAAAAAATTTATGTTGTCTTTTTATTAGTTAATTCGACGTATTTTAATGCCAGCATATAAAAAAGACAGCCTGGGACTGGCGGAAGAGGTCGAAAGTCAATTAAAATGCAAATCAAAAATTGGATCTTTAAAGCTGCATAAAACGAAAAATATCATACTTGGGGAAAATCTGACTTCGCCATTCTAATTTTCTCGTTAATTTACATAAGAAAACGCAAAAAGTTTAGCTAAATTCAAACTTTCATTTTTTGGGGTCAAAAGTCACCAAAGGGGTTAACCTTACGTTTTTTTCAAAAATCTTAAAAAATTTATGTTGTCTTTTTATTAGTTAATTCGACGTATTTTAATGCCAGCATATAAAAAAGACAGCCTGGGACTGGCGGAAAAGGTCGAAAGTCAATTAAAATGCAAATCAAAAATTGGATCTTTAAAGCTGCATAAAACGAAAAATA
This sequence comes from Cantharis nigra, assembly GCA_958510845.1. NCBI lineage: Eukaryota > Metazoa > Arthropoda > Insecta > Coleoptera > Cantharidae > Cantharis > Cantharis nigra. The sequence goes on along the minus strand of OY294034.1, from coordinate 4,280,649 downwards.
TCATACTTGGGGAAAATCTGACTTCGCCATTCTAATTTTCTCGTTAATTTACATAAGAAAACGCAAAAAGTTTAGCTAAATTCAAACTTTCATTTTTTGGGGTCAAAAGTCACCAAAGGGGTTAACCTTACGTTTTTTTCAAAAATCTTAAAAAATTTATGTTGTCTTTTTATTAGTTAATTCGACGTATTTTAATGCCAGCATATAAAAAAGACAGCCTGGGACTGACGGAAGAGGTCGAAAGTCAATTAAAATGCAAATCAAAAATTGGATCTTTAAAGCTGCATAAAACGAAAAATATCATACTTGGGGAAAATCTGACTTCGCTATTCTAATTTTCTCGTTAATTTACATAAGAAAACGCAAAAAGTTTAGCTAATCTCAAACTTTCATTTTTTGGGGTCAAAAGTCACCAAAGGGGTTAACCTTACGTTTTTTTCAAAAATCTTAAAAAATTTATGTTGTCTTTTTATTAGTTAATTCGACGTATTTTAATGCCAGCATATAAAAAAGACAGCCTGGGACTGGCGGAAGAGGTCGAAAGTCAATTAAAATGCAAATCAAAAATTGGATCTTTAAAGCTGCATAAAACGAAAAATATCATACTTGTGAAAAATCTGACTTCGCCATTCTAATTTTCTCGTTAATTTACATAAGAAAACGCAAAAAGTTTAGCTAATCTCAAACTTTCATTTTTTGGGGTCAAAAGTCACCAAAGGGGTTAACCTTACGTTTTTTTCAAAAATCTTAAAAAATTTATGTTGTCTTTTTATTAGTTAATTCGACGTATTTTAATGCCAGCATATAAAAAAGACAGCCTGGGACTGGCGGAAGAGGTCGAAAGTCAATTGAAATGCAAATCAAAAATTGGATCTTTAAAGCTGCATAAAACGAAAAATATCATACTTGGGGAAAATCTGACTTCGCCATTCTAATTTTCTCGTTAATTTACATAAGAAAACGCAAAAAGTTTAGCTAAATTCAAACTTTCATTTTTTGGGGTCAAAAGTCACCAAAGGGGTTAACCTTACGTTTTTTTCAAAAATCTTAAAAAATTTATGTTGTCTTTTTATTAGTTAATTCGACGTATTTTAATGCCAGCATATAAAAAAGACAGCCTGGGACTGGCGGAAGAGGTCGAAAGTCAATTAAAATGCAAATCAAAAATTGGATCTTTAAAGCTGCATAAAACGAAAAATATCATACTTGTGAAAAATCTGACTTCGCCATTCTAATTTTCTCGTTAATTTACATAAGAAAACGCAAAAAGTTTAGCTAATCTCAAACTTTCATTTTTTGGGGTCAAAAGTCACCAAAGGGGTTAACCTTACGTTTTTTTCAAAAATCTTAAAAAATTTATGTTGTCTTTTTATTAGTTAATTCGACGTATTTTAATGCCAGCATATAAAAAAGACAGCCTGGGACTGGCGGAAGAGGTCGAAAGTCAATTGAAATGCAAATCAAAAATTGGATCTTTAAAGCTGCATAAAACGAAAAATATCATACTTGGGGAAAATCTGACTTCGCCATTCTAATTTTCTCGTTAATTTACATAAGAAAACGCAAAAAGTTTAGCTAAATTCAAACTTTCATTTTTTGGGGTCAAAAGTCACCAAAGGGGTTAACCTTACGTTTTTTTCAAAAATCTTAAAAAATTTATGTTGTCTTTTTATTAGTTAATTCGACGTATTTTAATGCCAGCATATAAAAAAGACAGCCTGGGACTGGCGGAAGAGGTCGAAAGTCAATTAAAATGCAAATCAAAAATTGGATCTTTAAAGCTGCATAAAACGAAAAATATCATACTTGGGGAAAATCTGACTTCGCCATTCTAATTTTCTCGTTAATTTACATAAGAAAACGCAAAAAGTTTAGCTAAATTCAAACTTTCATTTTTTGGGGTCAAAAGTCACCAAAGGGGTTAACCTTACGTTTTTTTCAAAAATCTTAAAAAATTTATGTTGTCTTTTTATTAGTTAATTCGACGTATTTTAATGCCAGCATATAAAAAAGACAGCCTGGGACTGGCGGAAAAGGTCGAAAGTCAATTAAAATGCAAATCAAAAATTGGATCTTTAAAGCTGCATAAAACGAAAAATATCATACTTGGGGAAAATCTGACTTCGCCATTCTAATTTTCTCGTTAATTTACATAAGAAAACGCAAAAAGTTTAGCTAAATTCAAACTTTCATTTTTTAGGGTCAAAAGTCACCAAAAGGGTTAACCTTACGTTTTTTTCAAAAATCTTAAAAAATTTATGTTGTCTTTTTATTAGTTAATTCGACGTATTTTATAGCCAGCATATAAAAAAGACAGCCTGGGACTGGCGGAAGAGGTCGAAAGTCAATTAAAATGCAAATCAAAAATTGGATCTTTAAAGCTGCATAAAACGAAAAATATCATACTTGGGGAAAATCTGACTTCGCTATTCTAATTTTCTCGTTCATTTACATAAGAAAACGCAAAAAGTTTAGCTAAATTCAAACTTTCATTTTTTGGGGTCAAAAGTCACCAAAGGGGTTAACCTTACGTTTTTTTCAAAAATCTTAAAAAATTTATGTTGTCTTTTTATTAGTTAATTCGACGTATTTTAATGCCAGCATATAAAAAAGACAGCCTGGGACTGGCGGAAGAGGTCGAAAGTCAATTAAAATGCAAATCAAAAATTGGATCTTTAAAGCTGCATAAAACGAAAAATATCATACTTGTGGAAAATCTGACTTCGCCATTCTAATTTTCTCGTTAATTTACATAAGAAAACGCAAAAAGTTTAGCTAAATTCAAACTTTCATTTTTTGGGGTCAAAAGTCACCAAAGGGGTTAACCTTACGTTTTTTTCAAAAATCTTAAAAAATTAATGTTGTCTTTTTATTAGTTAATTCGACGTATTTTAATGCCAGCATATAAAAAAGACAGCCTGGGACTGGCGGAAGAGGTCGAAAGTCAATTAAAATGCAAATCAAAAATTGGATCTTTAAAGCTGCATAAAACGAAAAATATCATACTTGGGGAAAATCTGACTTCGCCATTCTAATTTTCTCGTTAATTTACATAAGAAAACGCAAAAAGTTTAGCTAAATTCAAACTTTCATTTTTTGGGGTCAAAAGTCACCAAAGGGGTTAACCTTACGTTTTTTTCAAAAATCTTAAAAAATTTATGTTGTCTTTTTATTAGTTAATTCGACGTATTTTAATGCCAGCATATAAAAAAGACAGCCTGGGACTGGCGGAAGAGGTCGAAAGTCAATTAAAATGCAAATCAAAAATTGGATCTTTAAAGCTGCATAAAACGAAAAATATCATACTTGTGGAAAATCTGACTTCGCCATTCTAATTTTCTCGTTAATTTACATGAGAAAACGCAAAAAGTTTAGCTAAATTCAAACTTTCATTTTTTGGGGTCAAAAGTCACCAAAGGGGTTAACCTTACGTTTTTTTCAAAAATCTTAAAAAATTTATGTTGTCTTTTTATTAGTTAATTCGACGTATTTTAATGCCAGCATATAAAAAAGACAGCCTGGGACTGGCGGAAGAGGTCGAAAGTCAATTAAAATGCAAATCAAAAATTGGATCTTTAAAGCTGCATAAAACGAAAAATATCATACTTGGGGAAAATCTGACTTCGCTATTCTAATTTTCTCGTTCATTTACATAAGAAAACGCAAAAAGTTTAGCTAAATTCAAACTTTCATTTTTTGGGGTCAAAAGTCACCAAAGGGGTTAACCTTACGTTTTTTTCAAAAATCTTAAAAAATTTATGTTGTCTTTTTATTAGTTAATTCGACGTATTTTAATGCCAGCATATAAAAAAGACAGCCTGGGACTGGCGGAAGAGGTCGAAAGTCAATTAAAATGCAAATCAAAAATTGGATCTTTAAAGCTGCATAAAACGAAAAATATCATACTTGTGGAAAATCTGACTTCGCCATTCTAATTTTCTCGTTAATTTACATAAGAAAACGCAAAAAGTTTAGCTAAATTCAAACTTTCATTTTTTGGGGTCAAAAGTCACCAAAGGGGTTAACCTTACGTTTTTTTCAAAAATCTTAAAAAATTTATGTTGTCTTTTTATTAGTTAATTCGACGTATTTTAAAGCCAGCATATAAAAAAGACAGCCTGGGACTGGCGGAAGAGGTCGAAAGTCAATTAAAATGCAAATCAAAAATTGGATCTTTAAAGCTGCATAAAACGAAAAATATCATACTTGGGGAAAATCTGACTTCGCTATTCTAATTTTCTCGTTCATTTACATAAGAAAACGCAAAAAGTTTAGCTAAATTCAAACTTTCATTTTTTGGGGTCAAAAGTCACCAAAAGGGTTAACCTTACGTTTTTTTCAAAAATCTTAAAAAATTTATGTTGTCTTTTTATTAGTTAATTCGACGTATTTTAATGCCAGCATATAAAAAAGACAGCCTGGGACTGGCGGAAGAGGTCGAAAGTCAATTAAAATGCAAATCAAAAATTGGATCTTTAAAGCTGCATAAAACGAAAAATATCATACTTGGGGAAAATCTGACTTCGCCATTCTAATTTTCTCGTTAATTTACATAAGAAAACGCAAAAAGTTTAGCTAAATTCAAACTTTCATTTTTTGGGGTCAAAAGTCACCAAAGGGGTTAACCTTACGTTTTTTTCAAAAATCTTAAAAAATTTATGTTGTCTTTTTATTAGTTAATTCGACGTATTTTAATGCCAGCATATAAAAAAGACAGCCTGGGACTGGCGGAAGAGGTCGAAAGTCAATTAAAATGCAAATCAAAAATTAGATCTTTAAAGCTGCATAAAACGAAAAATATCATACTTGTGGAAAATCTGACTTCGCCATTCTAATTTTCTCGTTAATTTACATAAGAAAACGCAAAAAGTTTAGCTAAATTCAAACTTTCATTTTTTGGGGTCAAAAGTCACCAAAGGGGTTAACCTTACGTTTTTTTCAAAAATCTTAAAAAATTTATGTTGTCTTTTTGTTAGTTAATTCGACGTATTTAAAGCCAGCATATAAAAAAGACAGCCTGGGACTGGCGGAAGAGGTCGAAAGTCAATTAAAATGCAAATCAAAAATTGGAACTTTAAAGCTGCATAAAACGAAAAATATCATACTTGGGGAAAATCTGACTTCACCATTCTAATTTTCTCGTTAATTTACATAAGAAAACGCAAAAAGTTTAGCTAAATTCAAACTTTCATTTTTTGGGGTCAAAAGTCACCAAAGGGGTTAACCTTACGTTTTTTTCAAAAATCTTAAAAAATTTATGTTGTCTTTTTATTAGTTAATTCGACGTATTTTAATGCCAGCATATAAAAAAGACAGCCTGGAACTGCCGGAAGAGGTCGAAAGTCAATTAAAATGCAAATCAAAAATTGGATCTTTAAAGCTGCATAAAACGAAAAATATCATACTTGTGGAAAATCTGACTTCGCCATTCTAATTTTCTCGTTAATTTACATAAGAAAACGCAAAAAGTTTAGCTAAATTCAAACTTTCATTTTTTGGGGTCAAAAGTCACCAAAGGGGTTAACCTTACGTTTTTTTCAAAAATCTTAAAAAATTTATGTTGTCTTTTTATTAGTTAATTCGACGTATTTTAATGCCAGCATATAAAAAAGACAGCCTGGAACTGCCGGAAGAGGTCGAAAGTCAATTAAAATGCAAATCAAAAATTGGATCTTTAAAGCTGCATAAAACGAAAAATATCATACTTGTGGAAAATCTGACTTCGCTATTCTAATTTTCTCGTTAATTTACATAAGAAAACGCAAAAAGTTTAGCTAAATTCAAACTTTCATTTTTTGGGGTCAAAAGTCACCAAAGGGGTTAACCTTACGTTTTTTTCAAAAATCTTAAAAAATTTATGTTGTCTTTTTATTAGTTAATTCGACGTATTTAAAGCCAGCATATAAAAAAGACAGCCTGGGACTGGCGGAAGAGGTCGAAAGTCAATTAAAATGCAAATCAAAAATTGGAACTTTAAAGCTGCATAAAACGAAAAATATCATACTTGGGGAAAATCTGACTTCACCATTCTAATTTTCTCGTTAATTTACATAAGAAAACGCAAAAAGTTTAGCTAAATTCAAACTTTCATTTTTTGGGGTCAAAAGTCACCAAAGGGGTTAACCTTACGTTTTTTTCAAAAAACTTAAAAAATTTATGTTGTCTTTTTATTAGTTAATTCGACATATTTTAATGCCAGCATATAAAAAAGACAGCCTGGAACTGCCGGAAGAGGTCGAAAGTCAATTAAAATGCAAATCAAAAATTGGATCTTTAAAGCTGCATAAAACGAAAAATATCATACTTGGGGAAAATCTGACTTCGCCATTCTAATTTTCTCGTTAATTTACATAAGAAAACGCAAAAAGTTTAGCTAAATTCAAACTTTCATTTTTTGGGGTCAAAAGTCACCAAAGGGGTTAACCTTACGTTTTTTTCAAAAATCTTAAAAAATTTATGTTGTCTTTTTATTAGTTAATTCGACGTATTTTAATGCCAGCATATAAAAAAGACAGCCTGGAACTGCCGGAAGAGGTCGAAAGTCAATTAAAATGCAAATCAAAAATTGGATTTTTAAAGCTGCATAAAACGAAAAATATCATACTTGGGGAAAATCTGACTTCGCCATTCTAATTTTCTCGTTAATTTACATAAGAAAACGCAAAAAGTTTAGCTAAATTCAAACTTTCATTTTTTGGGGTCAAAAGTCACCAAAGGGGTTAACCTTACGTTTTTTTCAAAAATCTTAAAAAATTTATGTTGTCTTTTTATTAGTTAATTCGACGTATTTTAATGCCAGCATATAAAAAAGACAGCCTGGAACTGCCGGAAGAGGTCGAAAGTCAATTAAAATGCAAATCAAAAATTGGATCTTTAAAGCTGCATAAAACGAAAAATATCATACTTGTGGAAAATCTGACTTCGCCATTCTAATTTTCTCGTTAATTTACATAAGAAAACGCAAAAAGTTTAGCTAAATTCAAACTTTCATTTTTTGGGGTCAAAAGTCACCAAAGGGGTTAACCTTACGTTTTTTTCAAAAATCTTAAAAAATTTATGTTGTCTTTTTATTAGTTAATTCGACGTATTTTAATGCCAGCATATAAAAAAGACAGCCTGGAACTGCCGGAAGAGGTCGAAAGTCAATTAAAATGCAAATCAAAAATTGGATTTTTAAAGCTGCATAAAACGAAAAATATCATACTTGGGGAAAATCTGACTTCGCCATTCTAATTTTCTCGTTCATTTACATAAGAAAACGCAAAAAGTTTAGCTAAATTCAAACTTTCATTTTTTGGGGTCAAAAGTCACCAAAGGGGTTAACCTTACGTTTTTTTCAAAAATCTTAAAAAATTTATGTTGTCTTTTTATTAGTTAATTCGACGTATTTTAATGCCAGCATATAAAAAAGACAGCCTGGAACTGCCGGAAGAGGTCGAAAGTCAATTAAAATGCAAATCAAAAATTGGATCTTTAAAGCTGCATAAAACGAAAAATATCATACTTGGGGAAAATCTGACTTCGCCATTCTAATTTTCTCGTTAATTTACATAAGAAAACGCAAAAAGTTTAGCTAAATTCAAACTTTCATTTTTTGGGGTCAAAAGTCACCAAAGGGGTTAACCTTACGTTTTTTTCAAAAATCTTAAAAAATTTATGTTGTCTTTTTATTAGTTAATTCGACGTATTTTAATGCCAGCATATAAAAAAGACAGCCTGGAACTGCCGGAAGAGGTCGAAAGTCAATTAAAATGCAAATCAAAAATTGGATTTTTAAAGCTGCATAAAACGAAAAATATCATACTTGGGGAAAATCTGACTTCGCCGTTCTAATTTTCTCGTTAATTTACATAAGAAAACGCAAAAAGTTTAGCTAAATTCAAACTTTCATTTTTTGGGGTCAAAAGTCACCAAAGGGGTTAACCTTACGTTTTTTTCAAAAATCTTAAAAAATTTATGTTGTCTTTTTATTAGTTAATTCGACGTATTTTAATGCCAGCATATAAAAAAGACAGCCTGGAACTGCCGGAAGAGGTCGAAAGTCAATTAAAATGCAAATCAAAAATTGGATTTTTAAAGCTGCATAAAACGAAAAATATCATACTTGGGGAAAATCTGACTTCGCCATTCTAATTTTCTCGTTCATTTACATAAGAAAACGCAAAAAGTTTAGCTAAATTCAAACTTTCATTTTTTGGGGTCAAAAGTCACCAAAGGGGTTAACCTTACGTTTTTTTCAAAAATCTTAAAAAATTTATGTTGTCTTTTTATTAGTTAATTCGACGTATTTTAATGCCAGCATATAAAAAAGACAGCCTGGAACTGCCGGAAGAGGTCGAAAGTCAATTAAAATGCAAATCAAAAATTGGATCTTTAAAGCTGCATAAAACGAAAAATATCATACTTGGGGAAAATCTGACTTCGCCATTCTAATTTTCTCGTTAATTTACATAAGAAAACGCAAAAAGTTTAGCTAAATTCAAACTTTCATTTTTTGGGGTCAAAAGTCACCAAAGGGGTTAACCTTACGTTTTTTTCAAAAATCTTAAAAAATTTATGTTGTCTTTTTATTAGTTAATTCGACGTATTTTAATGCCAGCATATAAAAAAGACAGCCTGGAACTGCCGGAAGAGGTCGAAAGTCAATTAAAATGCAAATCAAAAATTGGATCTTTAAAGCTGCATAAAACGAAAAATATCATACTTGTGGAAAATCTGACTTCGCCATTCTAATTTTCTCGTTAATTTACATAAGAAAACGCAAAAAGTTTAGCTAAATTCAAACTTTCATTTTTTGGGGTCAAAAGTCACCAAAGGGGTTAACCTTACGTTTTTTTCAAAAATCTTAAAAAATTTATGTTGTCTTTTTATTAGTTAATTCGACGTATTTTAATGCCAGCATATAAAAAAGACAGCCTGGAACTGCCGGAAGAGGTCGAAAGTCAATTAAAATGCAAATCAAAAATTGGATCTTTAAAGCTGCATAAAACGAAAAATATCATACTTGGGGAAAATCTGACTTCGCCATTCTAATTTTCTCGTTAATTTACATAAGAAAACGCAAAAAGTTTAGCTAAATTCAAACTTTCATTTTTTGGGGTCAAAAGTCACCAAAGGGGTTAACCTTACGTTTTTTTCAAAAATCTTAAAAAATTTATGTTGTCTTTTTATTAGTTAATTCGACGTATTTTAATGCCAGCATATAAAAAAGACAGCCTGGAACTGCCGGAAGAGGTCGAAAGTCAATTAAAATGCAAATCAAAAATTGGATCTTTAAAGCTGCATAAAACGAAAAATATCATACTTGGGGAAAATCTGACTTCGCCATTCTAATTTTCTCGTTCATTTACATAAGAAAACGCAAAAAGTTTAGCTAAATTCAAACTTTCATTTTTTGGGGTCAAAAGTCACCAAAGGGGTTAACCTTACGTTTTTTTCAAAAATCTTAAAAAATTTATGTTGTCTTTTTATTAGTTAATTCGACGTATTTTAATGCCAGCATATAAAAAAGACAGCCTGGAACTGCCGGAAGAGGTCGAAAGTCAATTAAAATGCAAATCAAAAATTGGATCTTTAAAGCTGCATAAAACGAAAAATATCATACTTGGGGAAAATCTGACTTCGCCATTCTAATTTTCTCGTTAATTTACATAAGAAAACGCAAAAAGTTTAGCTAAATTCAAACTTTCATTTTTTGGGGTCAAAAGTCACCAAAGGGGTTAACCTTACGTTTTTTTCAAAAATCTTAAAAAATTTATGTTGTCTTTTTATTAGTTAATTCGACGTATTTTAATGCCAGCATATAAAAAAGACAGCCTGGAACTGCCGGAAGAGGTCGAAAGTCAATTAAAATGCAAATCAAAAATTGGATTTTTAAAGCTGCATAAAACGAAAAATATCATACTTGGGGAAAATCTGACTTCGCCATTCTAATTTTCTCGTTCATTTACATAAGAAAACGCAAAAAGTTTAGCTAAATTCAAACTTTCATTTTTTGGGGTCAAAAGTCACCAAAGGGGTTAACCTTACGTTTTTTTCAAAAATCTTAAAAAATTTATGTTGTCTTTTTATTAGTTAATTCGACGTATTTTAATGCCAGCATATAAAAAAGACAGCCTGGAACTGCCGGAAGAGGTCGAAAGTCAATTAAAATGCAAATCAAAAATTGGATCTTTAAAGCTGCATAAAACGAAAAATATCATACTTGGGGAAAATCTGACTTCGCCATTCTAATTTTCTCGTTAATTTACATAAGAAAACGCAAAAAGTTTAGCTAAATTCAAACTTTCATTTTTTGGGGTCAAAAGTCACCAAAGGGGTTAACCTTACGTTTTTTTCAAAAATCTTAAAAAATTTATGTTGTCTTTTTATTAGTTAATTCGACGTATTTTAATGCCAGCATATAAAAAAGACAGCCTGGAACTGCCGGAAGAGGTCGAAAGTCAATTAAAATGCAAATCAAAAATTGGATCTTTAAAGCTGCATAAAACGAAAAATATCATACTTGTGGAAAATCTGACTTCGCCATTCTAATTTTCTCGTTAATTTACATAAGAAAACGCAAAAAGTTTAGCTAAATTCAAACTTTCATTTTTTGGGGTCAAAAGTCACCAAAGGGGTTAACCTTACGTTTTTTTCAAAAATCTTAAAAAATTTATGTTGTCTTTTTATTAGTTAATTCGACGTATTTAAAGCCAGCATATAAAAAAGACAGCCTGGGACTGGCGGAAGAGGTCGAAAGTCAATTAAAATGCAAATCAAAAATTGGAACTTTAAAGCTGCATAAAACGAAAAATATCATACTTGGGGAAAATCTGACTTCACCATTCTAATTTTCTCGTTAATTTACATAAGAAAACGCAAAAAGTTTAGCTAAATTCAAACTTTCATTTTTTGGGGTCAAAAGTCACCAAAGGGGTTAACCTTACGTTTTTTTCAAAAAACTTAAAAAATTTATGTTGTCTTTTTATTAGTTAATTCGACATATTTTAATGCCAGCATATAAAAAAGACAGCCTGGAACTGCCGGAAGAGGTCGAAAGTCAATTAAAATGCAAATCAAAAATTGGATCTTTAAAGCTGCATAAAACGAAAAATATCATACTTGGGGAAAATCTGACTTCGCCATTCTAATTTTCTCGTTAATTTACATAAGAAAACGCAAAAAGTTTAGCTAAATTCAAACTTTCATTTTTTGGGGTCAAAAGTCACCAAAGGGGTTAACCTTACGTTTTTTTCAAAAAACTTAAAAAATTTATGTTGTCTTTTTATTAGTTAATTCGACATATTTTAATGCCAGCATATAAAAAAGACAGCCTGGAACTGCCGGAAGAGGTCGAAAGTCAATTAAAATGCAAATCAAAAATTGGATCTTTAAAGCTGCATAAAACGAAAAATATCATACTTGGGGAAAATCTGACTTCGCCATTCTAATTTTCTCGTTAATTTACATAAGAAAACGCAAAAAGTTTAGCTAAATTCAAACTTTCATTTTTTGGGGTCAAAAGTCACCAAAGGGGTTAACCTTACGTTTTTTTCAAAAATCTTAAAAAATTTATGTTGTCTTTTTATTAGTTAATTCGACGTATTTTAATGCCAGCATATAAAAAAGACAGCCTGGAACTGCCGGAAGAGGTCGAAAGTCAATTAAAATGCAAATCAAAAATTGGATCTTTAAAGCTGCATAAAACGAAAAATATCATACTTGTGGAAAATCTGACTTCGCCATTCTAATTTTCTCGTTAATTTACATAAGAAAACGCAAAAAGTTTAGCTAAATTCAAACTTTCATTTTTTGGGGTCAAAAGTCACCAAAGGGGTTAACCTTACGTTTTTTTCAAAAATCTTAAAAAATTTATGTTGTCTTTTTATTAGTTAATTCGACGTATTTTAATGCCAGCATATAAAAAAGACAGCCTGGAACTGCCGGAAGAGGTCGAAAGTCAATTAAAATGCAAATCAAAAATTGGATTTTTAAAGCTGCATAAAACGAAAAATATCATACTTGGGGAAAATCTGACTTCGCCATTCTAATTTTCTCGTTAATTTACATAAGAAAACGCAAAAAGTTTAGCTAAATTCAAACTTTCATTTTTTGGGGTCAAAAGTCACCAAAGGGGTTAACCTTACGTTTTTTTCAAAAATCTTAAAAAATTTATGTTGTCTTTTTATTAGTTAATTCGACGTATTTTAATGCCAGCATATAAAAAAGACAGCCTGGAACTGCCGGAAGAGGTCGAAAGTCAATTAAAATGCAAATCAAAAATTGGATCTTTAAAGCTGCATAAAACGAAAAATATCATACTTGGGGAAAATCTGACTTCGCCATTCTAATTTTCTCGTTAATTTACATAAGAAAACGCAAAAAGTTTAGCTAAATTCAAACTTTCATTTTTTGGGGTCAAAAGTCACCAAAGGGGTTAACCTTACGTTTTTTTCAAAAATCTTAAAAAATTTATGTTGTCTTTTTATTAGTTAATTCGACGTATTTTAATGCCAGCATATAAAAAAGACAGCCTGGAACTGCCGGAAGAGGTCGAAAGTCAATTAAAATGCAAATCAAAAATTGGATCTTTAAAGCTGCATAAAACGAAAAATATCATACTTGGGGAAAATCTGACTTCGCCATTCTAATTTTCTCGTTAATTTACATAAGAAAACGCAAAAAGTTTAGCTAAATTCAAACTTTCATTTTTTGGGGTCAAAAGTCACCAAAGGGGTTAACCTTACGTTTTTTTCAAAAATCTTAAAAAATTTATGTTGTCTTTTTATTAGTTAATTCGACGTATTTTAATGCCAGCATATAAAAAAGACAGCCTGGAACTGCCGGAAGAGGTCGAAAGTCAATTAAAATGCAAATCAAAAATTGGATTTTTAAAGCTGCATAAAACGAAAAATATCATACTTGGGGAAAATCTGACTTCGCCATTCTAATTTTCTCGTTCATTTACATAAGAAAACGCAAAAAGTTTAGCTAAATTCAAACTTTCATTTTTTGGGGTCAAAAGTCACCAAAGGGGTTAACCTTACGTTTTTTTCAAAAATCTTAAAAAATTTATGTTGTCTTTTTATTAGTTAATTCGACGTATTTTAATGCCAGCATATAAAAAAGACAGCCTGGAACTGCCGGAAGAGGTCGAAAGTCAATTAAAATGCAAATCAAAAATTGGATCTTTAAAGCTGCATAAAACGAAAAATATCATACTTGGGGAAAATCTGACTTCGCCATTCTAATTTTCTCGTTAATTTACATAAGAAAACGCAAAAAGTTTAGCTAAATTCAAACTTTCATTTTTTGGGGTCAAAAGTCACCAAAGGGGTTAACCTTACGTTTTTTTCAAAAATCTTAAAAAATTTATGTTGTCTTTTTATTAGTTAATTCGACGTATTTTAATGCCAGCATATAAAAAAGACAGCCTGGAACTGCCGGAAGAGGTCGAAAGTCAATTAAAATGCAAATCAAAAATTGGATCTTTAAAGCTGCATAAAACGAAAAATATCATACTTGTGGAAAATCTGACTTCGCCATTCTAATTTTCTCGTTAATTTACATAAGAAAACGCAAAAAGTTTAGCTAAATTCAAACTTTCATTTTTTGGGGTCAAAAGTCACCAAAGGGGTTAACCTTACGTTTTTTTCAAAAATCTTAAAAAATTTATGTTGTCTTTTTATTAGTTAATTCGACGTATTTAAAGCCAGCATATAAAAAAGACAGCCTGGGACTGGCGGAAGAGGTCGAAAGTCAATTAAAATGCAAATCAAAAATTGGAACTTTAAAGCTGCATAAAACGAAAAATATCATACTTGGGGAAAATCTGACTTCACCATTCTAATTTTCTCGTTAATTTACATAAGAAAACGCAAAAAGTTTAGCTAAATTCAAACTTTCATTTTTTGGGGTCAAAAGTCACCAAAGGGGTTAACCTTACGTTTTTTTCAAAAAACTTAAAAAATTTATGTTGTCTTTTTATTAGTTAATTCGACATATTTTAATGCCAGCATATAAAAAAGACAGCCTGGAACTGCCGGAAGAGGTCGAAAGTCAATTAAAATGCAAATCAAAAATTGGATCTTTAAAGCTGCATAAAACGAAAAATATCATACTTGGGGAAAATCTGACTTCGCCATTCTAATTTTCTCGTTAATTTACATAAGAAAACGCAAAAAGTTTAGCTAAATTCAAACTTTCATTTTTTGGGGTCAAAAGTCACCAAAGGGGTTAACCTTACGTTTTTTTCAAAAAACTTAAAAAATTTATGTTGTCTTTTTATTAGTTAATTCGACATATTTTAATGCCAGCATATAAAAAAGACAGCCTGGAACTGCCGGAAGAGGTCGAAAGTCAATTAAAATGCAAATCAAAAATTGGATCTTTAAAGCTGCATAAAACGAAAAATATCATACTTGGGGAAAATCTGACTTCGCCATTCTAATTTTCTCGTTAATTTACATAAGAAAACGCAAAAAGTTTAGCTAAATTCAAACTTTCATTTTTTGGGGTCAAAAGTCACCAAAGGGGTTAACCTTACGTTTTTTTCAAAAATCTTAAAAAATTTATGTTGTCTTTTTATTAGTTAATTCGACGTATTTTAATGCCAGCATATAAAAAAGACAGCCTGGAACTGCCGGAAGAGGTCGAAAGTCAATTAAAATGCAAATCAAAAATTGGATCTTTAAAGCTGCATAAAACGAAAAATATCATACTTGTGGAAAATCTGACTTCGCCATTCTAATTTTCTCGTTAATTTACATAAGAAAACGCAAAAAGTTTAGCTAAATTCAAACTTTCATTTTTTGGGGTCAAAAGTCACCAAAGGGGTTAACCTTACGTTTTTTTCAAAAATCTTAAAAAATTTATGTTGTCTTTTTATTAGTTAATTCGACGTATTTTAATGCCAGCATATAAAAAAGACAGCCTGGAACTGCCGGAAGAGGTCGAAAGTCAATTAAAATGCAAATCAAAAATTGGATTTTTAAAGCTGCATAAAACGAAAAATATCATACTTGGGGAAAATCTGACTTCGCCATTCTAATTTTCTCGTTAATTTACATAAGAAAACGCAAAAAGTTTAGCTAAATTCAAACTTTCATTTTTTGGGGTCAAAAGTCACCAAAGGGGTTAACCTTACGTTTTTTTCAAAAATCTTAAAAAATTTATGTTGTCTTTTTATTAGTTAATTCGACGTATTTTAATGCCAGCATATAAAAAAGACAGCCTGGAACTGCCGGAAGAGGTCGAAAGTCAATTAAAATGCAAATCAAAAATTGGATCTTTAAAGCTGCATAAAACGAAAAATATCATACTTGGGGAAAATCTGACTTCGCCATTCTAATTTTCTCGTTAATTTACATAAGAAAACGCAAAAAGTTTAGCTAAATTCAAACTTTCATTTTTTGGGGTCAAAAGTCACCAAAGGGGTTAACCTTACGTTTTTTTCAAAAATCTTAAAAAATTTATGTTGTCTTTTTATTAGTTAATTCGACGTATTTTAATGCCAGCATATAAAAAAGACAGCCTGGAACTGCCGGAAGAGGTCGAAAGTCAATTAAAATGCAAATCAAAAATTGGATTTTTAAAGCTGCATAAAACGAAAAATATCATACTTGGGGAAAATCTGACTTCGCCATTCTAATTTTCTCGTTCATTTACATAAGAAAACGCAAAAAGTTTAGCTAAATTCAAACTTTCATTTTTTGGGGTCAAAAGTCACCAAAGGGGTTAACCTTACGTTTTTTTCAAAAATCTTAAAAAATTTATGTTGTCTTTTTATTAGTTAATTCGACGTATTTTAATGCCAGCATATAAAAAAGACAGCCTGGAACTGCCGGAAGAGGTCGAAAGTCAATTAAAATGCAAATCAAAAATTGGATCTTTAAAGCTGCATAAAACGAAAAATATCATACTTGGGGAAAATCTGACTTCGCCATTCTAATTTTCTCGTTAATTTACATAAGAAAACGCAAAAAGTTTAGCTAAATTCAAACTTTCATTTTTTGGGGTCAAAAGTCACCAAAGGGGTTAACCTTACGTTTTTTTCAAAAATCTTAAAAAATTTATGTTGTCTTTTTATTAGTTAATTCGACGTATTTTAATGCCAGCATATAAAAAAGACAGCCTGGAACTGCCGGAAGAGGTCGAAAGTCAATTAAAATGCAAATCAAAAATTGGATTTTTAAAGCTGCATAAAACGAAAAATATCATACTTGGGGAAAATCTGACTTCGCCATTCTAATTTTCTCGTTCATTTACATAAGAAAACGCAAAAAGTTTAGCTAAATTCAAACTTTCATTTTTTGGGGTCAAAAGTCACCAAAGGGGTTAACCTTACGTTTTTTTCAAAAATCTTAAAAAATTTATGTTGTCTTTTTATTAGTTAATTCGACGTATTTTAATGCCAGCATATAAAAAAGACAGCCTGGAACTGCCGGAAGAGGTCGAAAGTCAATTAAAATGCAAATCAAAAATTGGATCTTTAAAGCTGCATAAAACGAAAAATATCATACTTGGGGAAAATCTGACTTCGCCATTCTAATTTTCTCGTTAATTTACATAAGAAAACGCAAAAAGTTTAGCTAAATTCAAACTTTCATTTTTTGGGGTCAAAAGTCACCAAAGGGGTTAACCTTACGTTTTTTTCAAAAATCTTAAAAAATTTATGTTGTCTTTTTATTAGTTAATTCGACGTATTTTAATGCCAGCATATAAAAAAGACAGCCTGGAACTGCCGGAAGAGGTCGAAAGTCAATTAAAATGCAAATCAAAAATTGGATTTTTAAAGCTGCATAAAACGAAAAATATCATACTTGGGGAAAATCTGACTTCGCCATTCTAATTTTCTCGTTCATTTACATAAGAAAACGCAAAAAGTTTAGCTAAATTCAAACTTTCATTTTTTGGGGTCAAAAGTCACCAAAGGGGTTAACCTTACGTTTTTTTCAAAAATCTTAAAAAATTTATGTTGTCTTTTTATTAGTTAATTCGACGTATTTTAATGCCAGCATATAAAAAAGACAGCCTGGAACTGCCGGAAGAGGTCGAAAGTCAATTAAAATGCAAATCAAAAATTGGATTTTTAAAGCTGCATAAAACGAAAAATATCATACTTGGGGAAAATCTGACTTCGCCATTCTAATTTTCTCGTTCATTTACATAAGAAAACGCAAAAAGTTTAGCTAAATTCAAACTTTCATTTTTTGGGGTCAAAAGTCACCAAAGGGGTTAACCTTACGTTTTTTTCAAAAATCTTAAAAAATTTATGTTGTCTTTTTATTAGTTAATTCGACGTATTTTAATGCCAGCATATAAAAAAGACAGCCTGGAACTGCCGGAAGAGGTCGAAAGTCAATTAAAATGCAAATCAAAAATTGGATTTTTAAAGCTGCATAAAACGAAAAATATCATACTTGGGGAAAATCTGACTTCGCCATTCTAATTTTCTCGTTAATTTACATAAGAAAACGCAAAAAGTTTAGCTAAATTCAAACTTTCATTTTTTGGGGTCAAAAGTCACCAAAGGGGTTAACCTTACGTTTTTTTCAAAAATCTTAAAAAATTTATGTTGTCTTTTTATTAGTTAATTCGACGTATTTTAATGCCAGCATATAAAAAAGACAGCCTGGAACTGCCGGAAGAGGTCGAAAGTCAATTAAAATGCAAATCAAAAATTGGATTTTTAAAGCTGCATAAAACGAAAAATATCATACTTGGGGAAAATCTGACTTCGCCATTCTAATTTTCTCGTTCATTTACATAAGAAAACGCAAAAAGTTTAGCTAAATTCAAACTTTCATTTTTTGGGGTCAAAAGTCACCAAAGGGGTTAACCTTACGTTTTTTTCAAAAATCTTAAAAAATTTATGTTGTCTTTTTATTAGTTAATTCGACGTATTTTAATGCCAGCATATAAAAAAGACAGCCTGGAACTGCCGGAAGAGGTCGAAAGTCAATTAAAATGCAAATCAAAAATTGGATTTTTAAAGCTGCATAAAACGAAAAATATCATACTTGTGGAAAATCTGACTTCGCCATTCTAATTTTCTCGTTCATTTACATAAGAAAACGCAAAAAGTTTAGCTAAATTCAAACTTTCATTTTTTGGGGTCAAAAGTCACCAAAGGGGTTAACCTTACGTTTTTTTCAAAAATCTTAAAAAATTTATGTTGTCTTTTTATTAGTTAATTCGACGTATTTTAATGCCAGCATATAAAAAAGACAGCCTGGAACTGCCGGAAGAGGTCGAAAGTCAATTAAAATGCAAATCAAAAATTGGATTTTTAAAGCTGCATAAAACGAAAAATATCATACTTGGGGAAAATCTGACTTCGCCATTCTAATTTTCTCGTTAATTTACATAAGAAAACGCAAAAAGTTTAGCTAAATTCAAACTTTCATTTTTTGGGGTCAAAAGTCACCAAAGGGGTTAACCTTACGTTTTTTTCAAAAATCTTAAAAAATTTATGTTGTCTTTTTATTAGTTAATTCGACGTATTTTAATGCCAGCATATAAAAAAGACAGCCTGGGACTGGCGGAAGAGGTCGAAAGTCAATTAAAATGCAAATCAAAAATTGGATCTTTAAAGCTGCATAAAACGAAAAATATCATACTTGGGGAAAATCTGACTTCGCCATTCTAATTTTCTCGTTAATTTACATAAGAAAACGCAAAAAGTTTAGCTAAATTCAAACTTTCATTTTTTGGGGTCAAAAGTCACCAAAGGGGTTAACCTTACGTTTTTTTCAAAAATCTTAAAAAATTTATGTTGTCTTTTTATTAGTTAATTCGACGTATTTTAATGCCAGCATATAAAAAAGACAGCCTGGAACTGCCGGAAGAGGTCGAAAGTCAATTAAAATGCAAATCAAAAATTGGATTTTTAAAGCTGCATAAAACGAAAAATATCATACTTGGGGAAAATCTGACTTCGCCATTCTAATTTTCTCGTTAATTTACATAAGAAAACGCAAAAAGTTTAGCTAAATTCAAACTTTCATTTTTTGGGGTCAAAAGTCACCAAAGGGGTTAACCTTACGTTTTTTTCAAAAATCTTAAAAAATTTATGTTGTCTTTTTATTAGTTAATTCGACGTATTTTAATGCCAGCATATAAAAAAGACAGCCTGGGACTGGCGGAAGAGGTCGAAAGTCAATTAAAATGCAAATCAAAAATTGGATCTTTAAAGCTGCATAAAACGAAAAATATCATACTTGGGGAAAATCTGACTTCGCCATTCTAATTTTCTCGTTAATTTACATAAGAAAACGCAAAAAGTTTAGCTAAATTCAAACTTTCATTTTTTGGGGTCAAAAGTCACCAAAGGGGTTAACCTTACGTTTTTTTCAAAAATCTTAAAAAATTTATGTTGTCTTTTTATTAGTTAATTCGACGTATTTTAATGCCAGCATATAAAAAAGACAGCCTGGGACTGGCGGAAGAGGTCGAAAGTCAATTAAAATGCAAATCAAAAATTGGATCTTTAAAGCTGCATAAAACGAAAAATATCATACTTGGGGAAAATCTGACTTCGCTATTCTAATTTTCTCGTTAATTTACATAAGAAAACGCAAAAAGTTTAGCTAAATTCAAACTTTCATTTTTTGGGGTCAAAAGTCACCAAAGGGGTTAACCTTACGTTTTTTTCAAAAATCTTAAAAAATTTATGTTGTCTTTTTATTAGTTAATTCGACGTATTTTAATGCCAGCATATAAAAAAGACAGCCTGGGACTGGCGGAAGAGGTCGAAAGTCAATTAAAATGCAAATCAAAAATTGGATCTTTAAAGCTGCATAAAACGAAAAATATCATACTTGGGGAAAATCTGACTTCGCCATTCTAATTTTCTCGTTAATTTACATAAGAAAACGCAAAAAGTTTAGCTAAATTCAAACTTTCATTTTTTGGGGTCAAAAGTCACCAAAGGGGTTAACCTTACGTTTTTTTCAAAAATCTTAAAAAATTTATGTTGTCTTTTTATTAGTTAATTCGACGTATTTTAATGCCAGCATATAAAAAAGACAGCCTGGGACTGGCGGAAGAGGTCGAAAGTCAATTAAAATGCAAATCAAAAATTGGAACTTTAAAGCTGCATAAAACGAAAAATATCATACTTGGGGAAAATCTGACTTCACCATTCTAATTTTCTCGTTAATTTACATAAGAAAACGCAAAAAGTTTAGCTAAATTCATACTTTAAAACAGGAGGTGCTTTTTGTATAACCACAAAAATAATTTTCAAAAGGATATCTTGGACAGTTTGGAATTTCCAGAAAAAATAAAATCATCCGCGAAGATATTCCTTTAAAAGTTATCTTTGAAGTTATTTGTAAATGCCCCTGCTATTTTTTGAAAGTTGTTTGTTTAAATTGTGAGGAATATTATTAATTTCCAAAAGAAATAGGGGTGAAGGGACTCACTTAAATCAAGTTTTTCAATTGTGAGTTAACCCAAGTTCAAGGGTTAACCTACGTTTATGACTACCCTGATTGGTCAGAATTCAAAGTTAACCATTGAATTTGGGTAAACTCACGATTGAAAAACTTGGCCTTAATGCGAGAAATGTACTAGTTCCAATACGGGCAGAATGTGATTAGTTTGTTTAGGTCAAATATTGATTTGGGTTTACCAGGGGTAAATCACCCTGGCAGTTGGTCAGTAATCTGTAGAAGGTAGTGTGAGAAGTTGAAGATAGTGGTTGGAAGTGTTAAGTAGTTTAGGGAAAAGGGGAATAGTCTTGAAAAGTTGGGGGTAGTATCAGGCAAGGTGGGTAGTTGAAAATAGGAGTCAGTGTGGCGTAGTAAATTTTATCCCGAGATTTTGACCCCCGCAAATATTCCCCGTAATTGATGATGTGTGTACTGTGTAAATTTGAAAAACCGATTGTAATTTGTATTTTTAATTTCAGATAAACGGAGAGCATAGCAGATTACGTAATCGACATCGGAGTGGATGATGATGGAGATTTCGGGGAGAAGAAGAAAGTGTAAAGTGTTAAATTCGGGAAACAATATCGCAGCCCGTAGCGGCGAGCCTAAACCCCCCTAAAAAAATGGTGGACCACGAAGAAAACTATTTGTTCTAGGGGAAACTCTTGCCGCTGCGAGCGACGAGGAGAGGTCTCGAATTTTTCTAAGTCCGAAATCTAAAATTTTTATTTGACATTTTGCACTTTGAAAAATTAAATTTGTCATTCTTATACTTATGCTTGTAATATATTATGTGAATGTCACATGGCTTATACTTATGCTGATGCATACAAATAAATAATAATACAGTTAATTGTGTTTTACTTTTATTCATGATACTTAAAAACCTATTACAAAGTGATTGGTAATATTGTTACCAATATTGTTAATTATTGGTAATAATATAATTGGTAATTGGTTATATAATATAACAAAGAAGTGCAACACCTGATGTGAGTGTCATTCGGTAGGTATGTCGTTGTCCAACGAGTATGTCTCATAATAAATACATGTTATAATATTTACAATCACACATGAGTACCCTACTCGCTATAGTTGGATACATACCAACCAACCACATACTATGTGCATAATGATAAACAAATAAAACTTATAAATAAGGCTTTAGATTGTAACGTCAGACACACCTGTCTTAAGGTAGATTGATATTTGCCTGACGTGATGCCTTGATATAAATGATATGTTCCGACGTGTCACATCACATCAGACCAATATGAATCTACCTTTAATTACAATCCCCCCAACACCAATCTCGAGATACACAAGATACAATCAGTGGTGTGCGGTGAATAGTTTAATAACATAAATTTAAATATTTACTTGTAATAAAAGAATAGATTTATTACAATTGCGAACAAGTACAAACATTTAAATTTATCAATTAATAAATTCTTCGTTGAACTTAATTCCTACATTATTACAATTTAAAAACTGCATAAATTAAATAAGTGCAAATTGTATTGGTTAATGAATTTTAATATTTAAATATTGCATGAAATTTACAAAACATTAAAAAATAATATCTAAATCAAAATACAAAGTTTCACAAAATTGTCACGCAGTGAAAGATTTACCAAAGTTTAAATAATTAGTCTCCCTTACTTTTTGTCGATCGTTTATTTTCTATTTCTAGTTCAAGATTTTGATCTGCTCGAATTTTGCAAACAGAATATACTGCCATACATGTTTTTATTGCTGGGCCCATTTTCGATTTCATGGTCTTATGGCTGGTGTCCACTTGAGACAAAACAGTCTCGAGTAGTCCAACAGATTTCATTCATAAATGAATATATCATTCATAAATCCGTGGTCTCGAGACTGTTTTGTCTCAGGTGGACACCAGCCTTTACTTTAGAATTCTCTAATTTTGGTACAAACAAAAATGTGTCGATTATAGAAAAATTGCATCATAAATTCTTATAATGAAGAAAAGATTTAATAAATTCTTTTCTCAAAATAAGAAAATATGCTAAAATTATCGACAATTTTTATACGGACGTAAAGGTAACCACTCAAGATCCTGCGCCGCAGTACGATTCTGTAAGATTGAACTTGGTCAGATGGGATCGGTCAGTCTGCTGCAGTATGACCGGCTTGTCTGCGATCCGATTTGACCAAGTTCAATTTTGTCTCATCCTGTGCCGCAGTACGATTTTGCAAGATTGAACTTGGGTCGGATGGGATCGGTCAGTCTTCTGCAGTGTGACCGGCTTGTCTGCGATCCGATTAAGTTCAATTTCGCCTCAACCTGCAGAATCGTACTGCGAAACAGGATCTTAAATGGTTACCTAAATAATAACGCGAAATTGAAGACCAAAAAATTGAAAATCGATCAAAAAATAAAAAACAAACCAGAAAAATGCAGCAAATAATCTTTGCAAAGTAATTAGAATTATCAAATGAATATTTGAGAAAATATTTAGATGCACCTCTCCTCGATGACAAACATGTTAAAAATTCCAAGTCATCCAGAAAACTGAAAAAACCCCTCGTGATTCTAGGGAGTTTCCTGTAAAGCTTTGCTCTACAGTGGTCATGGAATATGTAACAATCCGATTTTAACACTTCCAAGTTCTGCACGTCCCTCACACATAACTGTTTCTATCCTACAAAAAAATTAATAAAATTAATAAATAGTTTAATTTTCTTTTTTTTTTATTTCATGTAACTCACCAAGAGTTTACATCACCAAGAACTTGCTAATTTCCTTATATTTTCCATTCTAGAATCCACTATCTGCTTCGTTATTAATACTAGAAGAAATTAAAAAACTAAGATTAGCAACATATTCTCACAAGTTCATAAAATATTAACCATAATATAAACACCCAAAACCAAATAAAATGAATTCAGTTCTGATCG
Organism: Cantharis nigra; assembly: GCA_958510845.1. Classification (NCBI taxonomy): domain Eukaryota; kingdom Metazoa; phylum Arthropoda; class Insecta; order Coleoptera; family Cantharidae; genus Cantharis; species Cantharis nigra. Next base: position 4,257,310 of record OY294034.1, on the reverse strand, counting down.
TTAGGTTATTTAACATGTCATTTTTAAAAATTTAACAAAACAAAAAACGATCACAATAAGTGGTGACATCTATCGCTTAATTTTCAAACTTAACTGTAGCCAAGCGACAAACCTAAATGCAGATTTCTCCGTTGTGGCAAACAGTCGGTATTGTAGATACCTATGTTATCCATTCAAATTTTGACGTTAGATGCCAATTCTAATATAGTTAATTTGAATTTCTGGCACGAAATTAATGACAGAAATTATTATAAATCAAAATAAATACAACTGAACAAAACTTGGAACACATAAAGTTCAAAAACAACCGTAAAGCGTCGTTCTTATTCAATTAACGTTACGTACAAAACTAAAATTTAATTAAAAAAATTTCCTCTTGAAAACCTCTTTTTCTTTACTTTGATGTATTTTACTAGTTGACTTTTAATTATTTTATTAACTTATTTACATTTGATGTATTTTTATTGGAAAACAGGGTTTTCATTTATTTTATTAATTGACGTTTAAAGTACGTAACGTTAATTGGATGAGACTGCCGTTTTACTTTGTACATGCCAAATATAAAATATCACAAACTTGTTGTACGGTGGTAAATCCAACAGCTGCTATCAAATTTTGCAGTTCACCATCTATAATTAACTCCATACCTTGACTTCTCTACACAGGCAAGTTCATCTTTCCCAGATCTGTCGCAACTTTCATATGGTTTGTCTTCTAAACCCTGCAAAATAAAAAATATACAATAATTTGTCTACAAAATGTGTAAAATTAAATTAAAAAAGGCGATTATGAATTATCAAGTATAAGCTTAATAATGATTTAACAAATTAAAAAAATGAAATAGGGCATTACAAGTATTCTTCTAACAATTCTAACTTCACAGTAGTACCTTTAGGATAGGTAAATCACAAATCTAAAGTTTGCCTAACATATTTTTGTACAAATGATGAGCGCATGGAGCAGCTAAGCAGGGCCTATTTTACCACTAGGCGTGTTAGGCACGTGCCTAGGGCCCAATGGCCAGAGGGGCCCAAAAAGAGAGAGCATAAAATCGTAAAATAAAAATCAAATTCTGATAAAATAACCCAAAAATTGGGCCTTCGATGCTATTAGTTACACTCGAATATAAGGGGCCCGAAAATTTTCAAAAGCCTAGGGCCCAACTCAGTTAAAAATAGGCCCTGCAGCTAAGAGTGTGAATAAGAGCGTTTATCAGCAACTGCTGATAAATGCTCTCACTCATACTCATTGCTGCCCATAATGCTTCGCTTTTGCTCTATACACAGCACCTCTTGTGTAAAAAACTGTCAAGCAAACTTTAAATTTCTTATTTACCTATCCTAAAGGTACCACAGTCAAAATTTCCACGTGAATCAAACATGTACCAAAACTAAAATCAGTTTGTTTAAAAAGAAACGGGCTACAAGAGTTTTCTTTACACATTTTCAACTAAATGCAACCTTAAAGGATGAAAGTTTACTCTAAATGTTGACTTCTAAAAAACTTGCATACTTATGTGAAACTTTTTGCAGGTAGAGAAAGTACAGTAGAACCTCGATTATCAGTAAAGCGGTTTATCCGTGGGCGCGTTAAACATCGATTACCGTGCGCGGATTATCCGTGCGGCGGTTTTAGTGTATCTTTCTGTGTTATACATAATATGAAATTTCGCTGAATTTATTGTTTTGTACAAATGACTTGTACAAATGTACTTAAAGTACCAATTCGTCTAAATTTTCTGCTTACCTACTTTACTTAATTTAGGTAAAGTCAAAAACAATCAAAATTATCTGATTTTTTCAAATAGAACTTTTTAATTAATATGTTCCTTTATATCTACTATATAATAAGTATATTTTGTAATATTAACAAAAAACGTCAATTATTATTATATCATCTCTGAGATTTATACAACTTTTTTTCTAAAACCGATAAGGTTTGGAAACTCAATAAAATGCCATTTTTTAACGCTAAATAGCGCCCGATGGAGTACCGGATAAAAAATGCCATTGTGTTAAATTTACAAACTTGAAGAAGTTTTAGAAAAAAAAACGGTATCAATCTTAGAGTTGATATTATGGTGAAATCAGTTTATAAAAATATATTAGCTTGTAGACTATTTACCTTTCTTCAAAACTTTACTAGTGATAACATCATGTCTGTTATGGTTCCTAATAAAATTTACAAGTACAAAAAGTGCCCTTGGCCCTTTTAACAATACCTCGCAAAAATATAATTAATTAACTCACGTAAGAAAACCAGTAAAACAACACATACCGGCATCTTTATAATAGAGTTAAAGAAGTTCGTGCTCAAATTAATGTCAACCTAGCAAAATATTGTACAAATAAAACCGACCTTTTACTTTCAAATCCATCGACCGAACTTCAGCTTGATATTTTTTCCAATGATCATTTCTCCGATTAACTTTCTGTACTGCACTATTCGACATGTTATGAAATCTAGAACAAATTAAAGTTTAAAATAATTTGCAAGGTTTTGCCATTCGACTTATATTCCCTCTTGTTAATTTGTATGCATTTTTTAGTTTTTAACAAACAAGTTCAATGTTGTCATTTTCACAATTCAAATGTAATTTTCAAATGCATATTTGGGTGCAGCCGTTAATGACTGACCTGTTAAAACATTAAACTGCAATATAGGAGTCTTTATGCAAATGCTGTCAACCAATGAGTAGCAAAAGAAAATCACGTTTAAAATTTGTTCGTTCGGTATCGTCACAACATGCAACTTCAATTGAAATATTGAATATTTCAAATATATAATTGTAAATTAACAAATTGCTATTTGTCGGTACAAAAAATTCAATTAAACATACCTTTTAAATCATATCCAGTCATTGCTCCACCGTTATCGCATTCAACGCCTATCTAACGGTCGTCATGGAATATGGAACAATCCGATTTTAACACATCTAAGTTTTGCACGTCGCTCACACATAACCACTTTTATCCTACAAAAAGATTAATAAAATTTAGTAAATAGTACACTAATGTTGGATAGCCAAAACAACAAATTCTTATTTGATGACTCACCAATGAATTTCAAATGCAGTCGCTTATTGAGTTTACTTTTCTATAAATTTTCTAATATCCGTTTATTTTCCATTCCAATCCACTATTTTTGCTTCGTTATAAATACTATAAATAATTAAAAATCTAAGATTAGCAACACATTCTCATAAGTTATAAAATATTTACCATATAAACCTCAATATAAACACCCAAAACGACACAAGGTGATTTCAATTCGCATGTCATAGAATGTAAATAAAACATATAAGTTGTGGTGCCATCTATCGCTACATTTCCAAACTAAACTACAGCCGATAAAACTTAAATACGGATTTCTGTGTTTTAAAAAGCAGTCGGTATTGTAGATTCCTATGTTGTCCCTTGAAATTTTTGCGTTAGATGCAGGGCCTACATTATTTAATTTAAATTGCTAGCACGCCGACAGGAATTATTATAAATCAAAATTAATAAAACTAGACAAAATCTTTAACTTATATTTAAAAAATTATAATCTTTTGACTCTAATAAATAAACTGTTTCCATTATAGGAAACTTCAAAAACAAAATTCAAATTTTACAAACGAAACAATACTACATTTTCTGCCAATTTTATCTTTTTCTTAATGTTACTAGTAGCCGTTCCGTTTGATAACCGGTTTTTGGAAAATTTTCCACCATCACTGATTTTTGCATTTTGGACATTTACTTTTACAGCAAATTTTTTTAATCTCCCTTTACAGACAAACGTAACCAACGGCCAACAGTTTCATTATTATCGCTACTTTCCTTTGTAACTTCCCATTGTGCTTAAAACCAACAAATCGGGTTTTGCTGTATTAGTGTTGTTTTCATCTTTATCTTTTGACGATAAATATTTTATTATAGACAATTCGTTTTTCTTAGCTGCAAGTCTGGTGATTCGTGGGGTTATTAGTTGTAAATTTGCAGTTCTTTTATTATCAGGCTTCTTAAAAGAAGACTCGGTAGAATCTTTAGTGCTTCTTTCTTCATTTCGAAAATCACTTTCTTGACTTCTTCTACTTTCATCTTGATATGACTAAAGAAAACAATTCAATTAAAATTTTATACAAAAATTGTCAGCAGTTGATTGATTGACTATTTTCTAGTCTACGTATAAAATACATTATCATTCCTTTAACACTAGCAAGACGGCGAATTTGTTCTACTTAGAAAGACGACGGTCGATCATTTGACCGCTATATGAAAAATCGTGAAATGATTTTTGATTCAAATGAAATGAAATTATTTAATGAAAAGTTATAATATAAAATTAAACAACACCTATAAAAATAAAATAATTTTTACTTTATAAAAACAATCTATATCTCCTGTTTTGACTTGCAGGTAGCACATATTATAATTTGCATTTCATTGCAAACTCCGCAAAGAGGTTTATAACAAAAATCACAAACTCGATTTGTTTTGTTTTTGCATTTGTTATTATAACACTGTCGACGTTTTTCGAATTTATCAGTTCTAGAACTGATTAATAGATTAATAAGATTAAGAAGAATCAAGTTGAGGTCAAATGACTGTTCTCCGTCTTTCTAGGTATAGAGTATGATTACTGCTATAAAATAATACATACAACATGGGTAGTTATGTAAAATAAAACTTGACAATAAATTAAGAAAAGTCTTAGAACAGCATAATTTAAAAAAAATTAGTTTAAAAGTTATAACCAAAATAAGAGCACGTAACGGTCAAATGACCGCTACCGTCTTTCTAGTGTTAATAATAAAAAAAATTGCTCACCGTACTGGGTGTTGATAAGCTACACGAAGAATCTGAAAATTTAAATTAAATTATTTTAAATCACATAAATAATCAAGCAACTTACTCCTCTTGTCATAAAAGTTTCTATTTTGACTTGGTGTCATATTGGCGTCCTATAAAAATAAAAGCAAAATGTAGGTACTACTCTATTATTTAGTAACTACCTTAAATCTTCTCCCAAAGAGTTTGACGAATGCTTCTTTTAGATATTGCAGATGTGAACCGTGGGGTATAGTCAAAGTAATTTCCTTAATTAAAGAGACAATTTCCTTTGAGGAATCAAATCGACACGAGCATTTTCCATTTAAATTTATTAAGACTCTTCCATCAACTGGGTTAACCGCTTTGGAATTGGTATTTCTAAATAAAAAATATAATTAAAAATTTCGTAACAATGCAAGAAAAATGATCGTACTTCAAAAGACAAACTTTATCGATATCTTCGAAATTAATCGTGACAAACTCATAAGCGTTGGAGTGATTAAGTGAATCAAGTGGGCTTTTTAAAGAATCCTGTTGGCAATCGAACGAAAGAGTACGAAAGCCATAATTGATGTGCATCCACGTATCATCTCCATTTGTGCCTTTTAATGGAGGAATAACAGTCTTCTCTAAAGTCACTTTTACGCAAGGTACTGAACGTACGTGATCAAAACTACTATTGACAGCATTCAAAAATGTTTTCACATCATTTACATAGTTTTGTCTGCTGTATATTTTACGAAACATTCTTATCAAGTCACGTGTGTAGCCGAAGTTACGTACTAAAACTTCTTGGATATGGCCCAAATCACATGTACTTATAATGGCTTCAACTAAAATAGTTTGAAACTCATAATCGCCACAGGTCATTATTAATTTTAACCAGCTGTCTCTAAATAACAAAAATGTTGAAATTGTAAAGAAATCAAAATTAATTATTACTTACACAGTACAGAAAAAGATTTCTTTCTCCGTTTCACTAAATATTAATTGCCTGGGTTTCTTGAATATCCGATTTAAATGTATCATAAATTCTTTCTGAACCCATAGTGGTAGTTCCTCATAGCTTAAGTTTAGTAGAATGGGCGAAAAATATATTACTATGTTCTTAATGCTGCCAATACCTGCAAGATTCTGAAAGAATAAAATTTGATTAATAAAATAGCAATCGAATGAATGGAGGCTGGGAGAAGGGTTAACCCCTTTGCAGCATGTTAGTCGAGGGGTAAACTGCAGAGGAATTATTGCAGGAATTACAAGATTTTGGTCTGCGGTTTATCCCTTGCGTTAAACTGTAGTTTGTTAAGGTACGGTTTGCTAACAACTGCACAAGCAGCACCGCATAACCTTGACTAACTACTCTTATGCAATATCTGTTATGTGTGTTGCTAGACGATACAATTGAAGCGCTGCACCTCCCAATACGTATTGCACTTGCAGTTGACGCCGGCCTTAACATCTCTGCAGCTGCAGTTTCTAGCAAGATCGGAGTACAATTGCAGCGCAGTACTTACCATTAGGTATTGCAATCGCAGTTAAGACGGCCGTAACTGCTCTGCTGCTACAGTTTCTAGCAAAACGTTCCTTTAGAAACAAAAGCAGCAAGCAGTTACGGCTGGCGTCATCAATAAGTGCAATACTTAACGAGTGGCAAATCACTAAGCAAATGTTTGTACTAAACGAAATGTCTATTTTGCCAGTGGTTTACCCTTCGTTTACGTGAAAAGCTACTTAACTACCCTATGCTTTACCATGCAAGGAATACACATATGGAATTGGGAATAATTTTAGAAATATTGGAAATTTAAAATTACTTAATTAACAACAATACAGGAAAAGTTATTACGGTATAAAAACCAATTAACATAATAAATTGCTAGCCAACACCTATGTTGATTCCTACCTTTTTTTTTACAAAAATGAGCATCTGTGTTGGTACCACTAAAAATGGAACAAGTTATTATCAACAGATTTCAGTACTTGCAGAAGATTAAAACATTTAACTTGTAAGTGAATTCACATTTTAAAATTAAAAAAATATAATTATATAAACATAAGTAAAATATGCTACTAAATGTATACATACATCTAAAACGCTCAACCATCGTTCGAGATAATCGGCTTCATTCAATTTCATGCTAACGGAATTGTCTTGCACAAATATCAGAATACATTTGCAATACTGCATTATACAGCTATGTAGCAACTCCGTCTGAAAACGAGTCAGTCTGAACCCTCCGTTAAACAACATTTGAAATCTATCGCAAAGGTTTTCGATTTTCTCACTTTTTATGGCCAGCGTCGGATAGTGATTCTAAATTAAAGTAAAATGGAGTTACTTCTATGTTATACCTGACTTTACAAACTTACCAAGCTATATGACATAGTATTCGAGAAAGTTTCCAGAAAAGGCCGTAAACAAATTAAAAATTTCTCTGCCATGGTTAATTTGTTTATTGAACACAAAACACAACAGCACACTTTTTAACAAATTATCAATTAATAATATGAACTTTGGCTACAATTATTAATTATTGTTATTAGCTAAAACTTACAGCTGTGTTTTTTCGCACAAAAACAAAATTTTACTTCGTAAAATCCAGAGCCGCCTAACTAAAACAAATTGTAGGATCAGTGGCGTCCGTAAATTTTTTATTAATGAGTTGGCGCCAAAACTGGCTCGAGTACGTACTAAACTTAGAAGCGGCTATGGAAGCGGGAAATAAAATTATTTTCGAGCTTAAACGCGAAATCACTTTTTATTTAAATTTTGCCAGGAAATCCGCTGCTGGTGCACTGAAAACTTCTTGAAGAGTTACCTGTTTATTTGTTTATTGAACACAAAACACAACAGCACACTTTTGAACAAATTATCAATTAATAATATGAACTTTAATTACATAACCTTATTTTATTTTATGTTCTGTGGTATTCACAAAGACTTATCTATGTTTAGATCCGAGTGATTTTTAAAATATTTCCTTTCGAAATAGTTAGAAATAAAAAGCTATTTAAAATTTCCCTCTTGTTCAGATCCCATTATAGTGGTAAATTTGAACGGAAACACCAGACCTGCCATAGTCGGTAGAAAATCACAGCTGATTGTGTCTGCTGAAAATGATACAACCCCAATCTCAATTTTTTCCACTATGTCCTCGATATAGCCATTATGAAAAATATCAAATTCATCGATCAACTTGCTTATTTTAGATCACAACTTATTTGTAGAGTTAGAAGGAATAATGGTACTGGGCTCAGTGATCTAAAAAAAGCTGAAGGTTTTTGCCAAAAATCTAGAAATCTAATGTAAATCACTCCAACGATATCAAAGTTTTTTGATGCTGTATTCATAATGCAGTCACAACTTTAATTTTATTTTACTGCAAACTATAAAAATGGAGATACCGCGTTTTTAACAAGCAATGTAGTATTGCATTCTAAGGACAAAGAAAAATGAAAGATAATAAAATATGCTGATAGAATATTATAATATAAAGATGGAGTAGTGAAAGAAAGTTATTATTAAAATTTCTTAGTAGTTACATTTTAAAATCAAAGGAATTCAGATTAAAATTTATTATTGCTAACACAAACATTTACAATAATATATCAAAAACTCAAACAGTTTGTAAGTACATTTTGTAAAAATATTCATTTAATAAAATAAATGCACAAATTAAAAGTTAATATCAAAAACTAATATCACAATATAAAATATTATAAATGATTAGTGATATCTTAGTTATGAGCAATCTTTTGAATAAAAAAATTTATGTTAGGGCTGGTTGTACATTAACATGTTGGTAGGTTGGGTCAGATCAGGATGTTACATAACATTTTTGCTATGAAAAACTACATACAAAATTTTTTTATTAGTACGTACCAGAAGTATGGTAGGGTGTGGATACCACAAAATTTTATTTGGCACACAGATGATCCCTCGATTTCTTTCTCCTGGGTACCTTAGCATTAGTAGTTCATCGTTCTAACTACTAGTCTAATGACACACAGTAACAATAAATTTAAATGTTATATTTTGTGATAACTTAAAAAACATTTTAGTTCTAAAAAGTGTGTGTGCATTTTTTGGATTTTCTAAAATATTAATATAGTTAATTTCAAGTTACGCTAAGTAAACCACGTATCTATCGATTACAATACAAGAGCTCTTATTGTATGTCTTTCTGATCTGACTCAAAGCTTACCCATTTGTACACTACCAGCTAAACTAAAATTACAAGCATCTTATTATACAAATACTTAAAATTTAATTGTAGGAACATAAAATTAATTAGGTTATTGGAAGGTACAATCGATATCTCAAAGGGATCAACTTGAGGTGCTTAAATAAATTAGGCAAGAATGCTTTGTACATTTCTTTGTTAATTTAACAAAAGGCTTGTTTACAGGGGATTCAAAATTTTTAGATAGAACTTCATAAAGTCGCAGTTCCACTGGAGCCACCCACCGCCATCTGCTAAAATTAAATTTTGGTAGGTGGTTGACGGTGGCTGTAGTGGGACTACGAGCTATATAATAAAATAGACAACAGCAAAGAAGATTTATATATAAAGAAAAGGCTGTTATATATAATTCAAAACCTTTTTTTCTGTTTACCTTTTTTTTATATATACATCCTCTTTAATTAGAGATAATTTGTTTGCCGAGATAAAATACATAAAATGTATTTCTCTGGCTTCAAAACAAGGTGATTTAGAAAATTCCTCTGAAAACCACCTTGCATATCTATTAATTTTGAGCTATGAAAATTACTTCTAGTTTAACATTTAACGATTTTAACATTCAGAAAATTAAAAAGCTGCATTCAACCTCTAAATTAACATACGAAACTACAAATGCATAATTTGTAATTTTTGATGATGTCGGGAATGCATTACGAATTATGCTGCAGAAGGCGTATTATTTGATAACCATGAATGCAGCATTACACAATAAAATCTAGAATTTTTCCTGCAAATAAATTAAATGCTACCTTTAAACGCGTAGCCTAAGTGCTTCTAATTAGAATGGAATTACTACAAAACGTATGTCTTTCCAAGAATAATTAGCAATTAAGAAAAATGTTTATATTTTATTACCTAAAAACTTAATGTAACATCTATCTACACCTACAATAACAAGTATTTAATTCTGATTATCTGCAATAAACAGTGCAGAAAATTATTAAATAAATTGTGAATCATAATTATTATTTCTACCAGAATTCTCGCTTATCAAATTGTGATTTCTGTTTGCACTTTAATGCTCTTAGTCATCAAACATTCGTCTTGTGCCTTTTCAGTTGTAAAAATTAGCTCAACAACAAGTTGGCTTTATTTAAATCAATAAAACAATAGGCACAATTTTGTCGTTTCTGAATATTGAAAAAATAAGCTTAAAGAGCTTAAAATCAATTTTGAAACTGCGATATACTATTATATCAATAAATATAAAAACAATTCCGTGTTAAAACTACATATTTTAAAACCAACTTGATTTTTGCGCACAAAAAAGGCACAAGACGAATGTTTGACACGTTTGTTATTTAAGGATTAAGGAACAACTTTTGAGAGCCTGTGGACTATACTATTAGTAAAAAGATGTACTAGACGTTCCTTTGGAGTATAATGTAATGTAATGTAATTTTTAATTAAAATACTGCCGATGTAAAAATTAAAATAAAATTGCAACGCTTGCGTTGTGGGGTCGACATAAATAAATAATTACAAACTAAATAAAAAAAAAACGTGATGTAGAATATCATAATAGTAAATTTGACTAGATTTCGTCATCATAAGACTTAAAACGGCAAAATGCACCAATTAATTAGTCAGCTAATCAGAATAAAATCAGTTCAATAAAATTTAGATGTTACAAAAATAATTAACAATTATTATAAATCTAATCACATTTAATTCTAACTTAAAATAAGTTTTATTAATTAATTTCTCACTTCTTGCCGTTACATTCTGCTTTGCTCAACACATACGACTCCACAAAAGTCTTCAGCTTTACATATGCATCTTCCAGGTTGTCGTTCACAATCACTAAGTCAAAATTTCCTGGAGTTTCTCCTAAAAAAATTTTTTTAATTTAATTTTTCTGAATTGCAAAATAAGAGATATAAATTTTAAAAAACAAATTAAATTTAAACGATATAACCATGATAACGGTGTGATAAAAGATTGTGCAATATAGATTATTTAAACAAACAAAATTAGTTACCATAAGTAATCTCATTTGTGGCAACTTGTAAGCGCTGCTTTAAGCTTTCCTCAGTTTCAGAATTGCGGGAGCGTAACCGTTCCTCCAATTGGGCGACGGCAGGAGGTTTTACAAAAACGTAAAAAGGATTCAAATTTGTTTTTTTCACTTGAATAACTCCTTGCACATCAATGTCAAGAATACAAACCTACAATTTATAAAAATTTTAAATTATAAATTCGTGGATTAACGAATATCGAATTTAATAAAGCAAAAAAAATTAATTACGTATTATGCAAACTCCACTCCAACTTGGGGCTTAATTTCTAACTTCATCCTCAGTATCTCGGGGACTACCACTACACAATTATTTATCAGTCAGTAACTCAAAAATATAAAAACTTGATTATTTAATAATCTTACTATTAAAGTAATCCATTATTTTAATAATCATCCTATTATACACTAGCATAATTTGATATAAATTAAGTTTTTGGGAGTGAGAATTGGGAATTTTTCATTTCAAGTGATAAAAATTAAATTTAAGTGTATTGACTCATAAATGTAATAAGGATGTAAGTAAACATTAACAGCAAACAAAAAATTAATTAATAGTTAATTGAGAATAATAAATGTCTGTTTGAAGCGATTATAAAAATAGATTAAGTAAATGTCAAAGAATCAATTGCATGACCTTAATTATTAGACGTGAGATCAAATAACTTAATTATGCTTGTTTACTAAACGAATTATCTGAAAGAATTTTAAAAATTTACCTTTCCTTGTTTACTAACTGATTCGACAGCTAATTTACTGGTACCATACAGGTTTCCACTAAATTTGGCCGATTCGATGAATTTACCGGCAGCAATATCACTTTCCATGTTTTCAATGGTGTCAAAAAAATAATGTATTCCATTCTTCTCACCACTTCGAGGCTTCCTTGTAGTGTGGCTTACACTGAAACCAAAACTATCCGGAAAATCTTCAAGCAATTGTTTCAAAAGCGTTGATTTACCCACTCCGGAAGGACCACAAAATACAAGAGGTTTTGGCATACCAGCCATAATTACTCCTAAAACAGAACACTAACATAAAAATTTCTTCACTTTCAAGTGAGAAGGAAGTATATATTTTATATATTACCTTTTAAAATGTTAATTTTGATAAAATAATTGTTAACTTCAAGTTACTGCCTCCCAGCTGTGGTAGTAATAGTTTGGTTAAAATAACACTCAAATTAATAATGAAACAATAAGTAACAATGACCACTCACGATTAGAATTGACATTCACATATACACAAAACCGCAGAACTACTGAATTTTTAGGTTACTCTCCAAACGACAAGTAATGTATATAGGGAAATTTTATTAAAATTCGGATGGTATTATCGGTTCAGGGTTGTATCTAGCAAAATCTTGAGGGGGGGGGAATCGCTGAGGATATCTGGTGTACAAATTTGAGGAAATTTTTGGAAATTCTAAAAATAGTGTACACGAGCTTTTTTTGAAAGAAAATCTGTCCAGAGCGCCAAGAAACTTACATAGAATGTAAATTTTATGTAATTCGGTCCTGAACAATATTATGCAAATGTACAAAAACGATGACGTTTAAGTTGACATTTCACACTAACCTATGAAATTATTGGTCAGATTTGTTTATATTTTAATTTATAAACAATATTACTGCGACAATAGCTGGTTTCATAAATTTAGCAGTGGAAAATTAGTTGGTGACATGTAATAGAAAAGTTAGGACAAATTGAAAAAATTTTATTTGAACAGGTGCTCATGTTCGAGTTGATAAAAGAGATATGATATCGATAGTCATACTAAACCATCTTAGTAAGAAATGAGCGGTAGATATAAATTAATTATATTATTATTAATAATTATTGTCTTATGGAAAGGATTTCAATTCTTTCTTATAAATTCAAACGAAGATGTCATCGATAACGGTATCGAAGGTGTTCAATTACAAAAAGAAACACAAAAAGTAAAAATAAGCGTTTATTACGAAGCTCTGTGTTCAGATTCGAGAAACTTTGTTATCAAGCAGCTAGTACCTACGTATGAAAAGTTACACAACTTCATCGAATTAGATTTAGTACCATATGGTAAAGCAAAGGTAAATTTAAGTTTGTTGAAGAATTATGAAGGGGTAATTGTTGGACTGTTTTAGACAAAAGAGGAAAATGACGATATTAGCTTTGTTTGTCAGCATGGTCCTCTCGAATGTTTAGCGAATAAAATTCATGCATGTGTGTTGCAATACGTATCCAATCGAGCATTACAGTTAAAATTTGTAGCGTGTATGATTGACGATAATATGCTTCCACGTGAAATTGCGGAAAAGGTACGTTTTGTATTTTTGACAGTTCAAATAGAAATGTATGTCGCTTTTTCAGTGTGCCACAGATCTCGGAGTTTCGTTTGACGATATATCGAAGTGTTCGATCGAAAAAGAAGGTTCGAAATTATTAAAGTATTATGGTATCAGAACGGACAACGTTAATCCATCTATTTCTTTCATTCCCACTGTCGAATTGGATGGTTCGCAAAAAGTGCCTCTAGGTTGGATATTAAAAAACTTGAGCAAAGAATTGTGCGCTTTATTGAAAGTTAAACCTCCCGAATGTTTGTAACATTTCGATGTATTATTTGTAATAAATTTGTTTTTATTAAAATTATTTTGCTTTTTATTTATTTGGCGGATTGGTGGTTCAAAATTTTAGCGGTAAAAAATGTTGGAGTGATCGTTAAAAAGCGTTAGCGATCGGGTAATATTCGTCGCCGATGTCGTACAAATACAAACGGCAGCCAACCGTAGCGCAGGAAAAGATTTGTAGTTTTTGGCCGGCCAATATGGAGAATTTAGTGTTGGCGATTTGTCAAAATTGGTTAATTTTGTAGTTTTTGTCAATGAATAGTGGTACGTATTAATGCTCTGGTTGAAAGAAATAGATGAATTTGTAATTATAAAAAATTATGTTATGGTCAATCGATCTGTTCCGTTAGTTAGACCGCCCGCCATAGTAGTTACACCTATGTCGAAATATGTGCGCTGTCAAAGTGTGCTGTCATGTGTTGGGTGGATCTTATTGATAGGATTACTTGCTTCCGGATTTTATTAAAAGTTTAATTAAAATAAATTTTGATTAGTGTTATGTTATTTTTAGAGCGCCGTTCTGTGTTAGCTCGTCCAGCACCATGGGGAAGTTGTTGTCTAAAATATTTGGCAACAAGGAGATGAGAATCTTGATGTTGGGTCTGGATGCAGCCGGAAAAACTACCATATTATATAAATTAAAATTAGGACAGTCGGTTACAACTATACCAACGGTTGGCTTTAATGTAGAAACTGTTACTTATAAAAATGTGAAGTTTAACGTGTGGGATGTCGGGGGTCAAGATAAAATCAGACCTTTGTGGCGTCATTATTATACAGGGACACAAGGTTTAATATTTGTGGTGGATTGTGCAGATCGTGATCGTATTGATGAAGCAAGACAAGAGTTACATCGTATTATTAATGATCGTGAAATGCGTGACGCCATTATTCTAATTTTTGCTAATAAACAAGACCTGCCAGAAGCTATGAAGCCACACGAGATTCAAGAGAAACTTGGCCTTACTCGTATTCGTGATCGTAACTGGTATGTACAGCCTGCTTGCGCTACTACGGGAGATGGTTTATACGAAGGCCTAACGTGGCTTACTAGTAATCACAAATTATAGCATTCACGCAATTTTTCGTCTTAATACATTACGCATACGATCGCTATTGTAATATTACTTGTAAGGATATATTTTGTAAATAAATTAAACCGTAACATTCTAATTATTAACTTGAATTGTTTTATATTGTAAAATATTGTTGCCGCATTTTAACGTAAAAATTATTATGCTACACACTTAACGTAGCCCAGTGCATTCATTCGTTCATTCATTACAAGTTTAACTTCAATATAATTAGTGCGATCGTTATTTTGCCTATGTTTGTGAATCATTTTTTGTTACTGCGTATTTTCTTTCGTGTTAGGCAATTAAAAAATTTAGAAAAATCTTTTTTTATTAAAATACTACTAAAGCAGGTATTTATTTATAATTTAGTTGTTTTTTAATAATGTTAAAATTTTTTTTTAGTTTCTATCTTTTGTTATTTATTAGACTTTTACGCCGATGATAGCCTTAGATATTTTAATATGTACAAACTTGCTATAATTTGCTTTATTTAAAAAATTAACTAACTTACTATTGTCAATTTGATATTTTTATGCAGGGTGTTCCGATGATAAGTTTATTTAATAAACATTCCTAACTTTTAATTCTAATTCATGATTAAATAACTTATTTGTAAAATAAAGCCAAATCTTTCAATTATATTTTTATATGTGCTAAACTAAATTTCTTTTTTTTTTATATAAAATGTATTTATCTCTGCATCACCAATTTATAGGTATTCGACGGCCAGTTTTGACGATGAAAAATAAACTTATTCTCTAAATCAGACTATTTAACGGTGATCTACTGCTTGATTGGCGAATAACTTTATTGAGCAAAAATTTGCATTTTTAAGTGCACTTTATTAACTAAATTTTATCAGAATTTATTAAGCAGTGTTCAATATTTTTTATAAAAAAATTACATGTACAAAAGTTAAATATAAATTCATTCGAAACTTGTCTTTATTTTACAAAATTCCTAAAATATTGGCTATTTAGTTATTCAACGCATACTCAAATACCCTGTACTTTTTTCGTATGTTATAAGCAATATTATTATCGATGTAATTAGTTACTATTTTGCGTAAAAGTTTGAAATGGTTCCTGAAAGTTTAATATTTTGTAATTTGTTGTATTAGGTGTAGCCTGTAACTTTGGAAACAAATTAAATTATATAATTACTTTTCTAAACGTTTTTATCGTTAAATTATTACTTTATTATATTTACTGTGTTTGATATCATTTGTGTTTATTAATTTAAAAATATTCAAGCTTGATTATTTTTCAAATTGTAAATTTGAGATTTTTTTCAAAAAATATTTTAAATGCAATCCAAAATAGGACTTAGAAATTAACGTGGAATCAGAACTACGACACATATACTTCGGGAGTCACAGAATCAACTCGGATCAACTTCCCTACTTGTACTCCTAAACTCTCTGTATTGTTGTATTACTATACTATATGAAGATTTGTATTGGTATGTTATGTTTGCTTAAGTGTTTTCTAAATTTTATTTGTTTAGAAAATAGGCTCCCGATTTATTTTTTTTGTGTAGTATTCAAATTTATACGATCTTGACGGGTTTCAGTTAAAAAGAAAAATTTATTTCATAGTACGGTGGATGTGTCAGTCAGCTGGTGACTCCTGTAGTCAACGTCATACAACTTGGTTCGATAATAATAATTTGTTGTACTTATTGTTTAACTAAATTAATGGAAACTACAGAGGTAAGTTAAATTCTTCAATTTGTCTTGTATATGTTCAATTGATTTTAATGGGTATAAGGTATAAGGTCAATTTTGTCAATGGTTAAGCTTGTCTTGTTTTTTAAAGCAATAATTGAAAATCGAGGACAATTGTGACTGCAGTACGAAATTTGTCCCGAGTTGGATGTTCGGATTGAATTTCTAATGCTTATACAAAGTCTTTTCATGGCAGTATTACTCAAGGTTGAGTAATATTTCGGCATTTAATACCTCAAAGATGTTGCCAACATCTTGTAAGAAAGACTCCGAGCATTCTAACTGCTAGCCTACGACCACGTTCAGTTAGTAACTATACAGCACATATTTAAAAAATCTTAAATAGAAGTAATCGAAAATTCTTTCATATTCTAATGTTTTACATTTTTCACTAGCTATATTTGATGTCTTCACAAATTTAATATTAGAATGTAGTATATTTAAATAAAATATTGTTTTGATCCTTACCTACAAACAATCTCTCCTAGGGCAAAAATATTTTGTTTCTAGGATAAAAAGTGGTATAATTTTCTAAGATTTCATGGGATTCCCTATATTCTAGATTTTTAAGATTTCCGTTTAATTATACTCCAGCGATTCCTTCCCTCAGATTACGTTTTACAGCCTTCGTGTAAAATTTAATAAATGGACCAGATGTGCCTTGGATGATCTTTATTGAAGCTTGTTTAAATTTAGCAAACTTTAGGGTTGTGGCTGTTATTATGTAAGTCACACGGGATATGTTTGGGAATTTTGAGTGAGGTGCGAGGTAGATATTGGGAAGTATTAGCGAGTAGATGATCATCGATCATATTCAGGTAACTTAAATTAAAATTATTCCTGGCTCACAAATGCTTAGCTTCTACACCGTAAAAATATTTTGATCAAACAAAAATTTGTTTATTTTAGTTAATTTTTTTAATTCAAACAAATATTTTATTGATATTGTTTTTGTTTATTAAGTTGTGTATGTTTTCAGTAATATTTTGTTTTGGGTTTTTTATAAATATTATCTTTTTTTCATCCGTTTCCCTTGTTGATAGTGGGTATACAGTAAAATGGTAGATTCAGATTTTATCTGCATTTTTTTAAATAATAACAAGTGGCGGTTGCTGCAGAAAGAACGATGTGGGGCTCTCTCCCAAAATAAAAAAATTAAGAAAATTTAAAATTGATGATTTATTAAATATTATAGGCAAATTATAATTAAATTGTATACAAAGTGTATAAACAATACTTATGCGAAATAAATTTTTGCCATTATGTATTTTAATTAAATTGTGCAATTTCCACTTGCAAGTAATTTGACCGGCTAGGTATTCATTTACCTCGCGATGAAAGAATACAATGCATGTTTATATTGATGTGTAAACTAATTATTTCGAATTATAAGAAATATTAACAGCCTTTTGTGTTTTATTAATGGATGTAAAAATCATATTTTGTTTCTTTATCCGACTCATCAGCTGCTTTGATTGCTTCTGCTTCTATAGCCAACGACGAATCGGATATTAAAATTACAATTTGGAACAGGTCGACCATTTTTCCTGAACATTTCGCTTCCTGTTCCTGGTTCCCAATATAATGTTTTCTAAATTTTGAAAATAATTACTTTACATTTTGGAAAACAATTTTCAAGATAACAAATTGCTTTTGATTACGCGATAAATTAATTGTGGGAAGCAATATTATATTATTTGCAATATTTTGCAAGCTACCTTCGTAGGTAATTCGAATTTATTGGAAGGATTCCATTTTTGGAATCGAAAAGAATAAATAAGGTCAACGAGGGGGCGCAAATTTTGGTTCAGCTTGGGGCACAATATACCCCCTGAACTAAAAGTCCCTTGCTTCGCCCCTGTACACCAACTACCTATACAAATTTTTTATCTACGTAATCTTAAATATAACAACAATGTTTGTCTGCACGTAGACTAAATAGCTTTATTAGTCTGCTGACAGGGACCGACCGAAGCGACACTTTTTAGAGGGGAACAGTCCTTTTTGCTCTTCGCTCAAACAAATAAGCTTTTTTTAGCCAACTTATCGGAGAAATTACAAATTTTTTCCCAAGGTATTGGGAGGGGAAGTATTCCCCTCGCCCTTCCCATGGGATTGTCCCTGCCTGCTAAGAGACGGTAATAGAGTAATTGAAATTATTTATTATATTATTGTTTCACTTATTTGAATGCTAGTCACACCCAAATGCCAGGTCCGGATCCAGGGAGCAATTGGAACAGAAACCCACTAACTTGAAAACTAACCCCTGGGAGGGGTGTTACCCGACTTTTTTGGCTAATTGTTTTGTTTAAAGAAACAAAATATTCAAACGCTTTATCTCGTACAGGCCCCAAAAAAGTTAAATCCGGTCCAGCCTTGGGGTTGCATTCCTACAATTTGTTTAAAAACGTCACAGACGTAGGGTACTCCCCCCGCAACAACTACATAATTAGCAAAATGCAATATGCACGTATTCTCGATTCAAAATGAAATGAATGTCAACTTCCTGTATGTTTACAATCGTAAATTGAAATTCCAGTTTAAATGTTTTGGTGAAACTTCTGTAAAAAGTATAATATGGAGGTATGAGAAAATAGGACGGTTGAATAACTTGATGGTCGTAAGCAGCGGCGTCGTCAGACTTTCTGGTTCGGGGACAGTGGCGGATTTATATGGATGCTTACGATGCTGGAGCATCGGACCCCCGATCATTGAGGGGCCCCTAAGAGCCAAGACCTTACTTATTATTTTATAGAATTCAGTTTTGTTTATTATCTTTCCTTTTCAAAAAACATAAAAGCAAACGCAAATTATAAAATTTTGTTTAATTTAATTAAATTTTTATAGAGAAGCTTAAGATGCTGGAACATTGAATATTAGACCCCCGATCATTGAGAGCTCCATAGAGGCCCCCAAACCTTACTCTTTATTTTATAGAATTGAATTTGTTTCCCTTTTTATGAAAATCAGTTGCTTTTGCTTTGTTTTTTAAATTATCCATAAAATAATAATTGATTGATACGTGGTTTAGGCGTTTAGGTAGTGTAACTCGATATTAAGCATATCAATATTTTAGAAAACCCGAAAAATACACACACACATTTTAGAAATAAAATACACTGTAAGTATAAAATATTGCAAACGTTTTCATTATACTATGGTGTCATCAGGCGATGAACTAGAAAGGAAATTAAATAGAATCCGTTTAATTGTTGTTTGGGGTGGTGAAAAAAAATATTTTTGAAAAAATAAGGGAGTTTTTAGGAAAGTGATTTAATAAGAATAGTTGTATAAAGAATAAGCATTCTTATAGGTCAACCTTAAGGGGGGGGAGTTAATTCTTTTTTGAAGATATAATAATAGAGATGAGTTTTTTTCACATCACATTGACTGTTTAAAAACAAGAACGATTGCTTCAATTTATTGATTTCCATAGCTTCTAAAAATTCTAGTATTTTACTTTTTGGCTATACATGTAAAATTTCGTACCCCCCCCCCCCCTGTTTGTGATTAATGTCTAACTGGTGTCTAATTGATTTTCTGTCTCCAAGTCGGACGGGATTGGAAAGATCTACCTGAATGACCGATATATGTTTGAAATCTCGCACCAGCACGTGTATCGACAACTTTATGACGAATATTACTGAATACAAGGTCTCAGTACACAACACACATGTATCTGACCACACATACCAACTGCTTTCGATCCCTGTTGTTTTGGGTGCTCCTCGGAGTTCGAAGGTATACAGAGACACATCCGCTACAAATCTCTCAGCGCTTGCAAGTGAGCTTGCACGGGAAGATTGGGAGTTTGTGTATATGGGAGCCAATACAAACACTGCTTTCAACAGTTTCATCGACACGGTCACGTTCCACTTCAATAATGCTTGTCCAGAGAAAAAGGAAAGAAAACACAAAATACCCAGCCTCAAATGGATAGACGACCGCATTAGAATTGCCTCACAAAATTTACGCCACCTAGATCATATGCGCAAATCATATCCTAATGACCAGAAACTTGCGCAATTTTACAGAAGCAGAAAGAAAGAATACGTAAACTTGATCAATCAAAATAAACTTAATTATAACAACAGAAGAATACAAAATTCCAATAACGTATCGTATACCTGCTGGAAAATTATCAATGATGAAAGAGCTAGGTCGTCGATAAATGAATATCCTGACCATTTGCATGATAACCAGAGATGTAATTTTGCTACATCCGATGAAGAGAAAGCTGAACTATTCAATAAGTTTTTTACCAACTTGGATGGGCACAAGAATCGTGTTGACAACATCACTCTACCCACTAATGAGATGTCTTCATTTTTTCTGGCTCCCTGCAGCCCTGATGAGGTACTACTCACAATACGTGAGCACTGTAAGAAGAATTCTTCTGGCTCGGACGACGTGTCTGGTTGCGTTCTACGGCACATTGCGGACATAATATGCACTCCATTGTGCCATATTATTAATGCATCATTCTCTGAAGGTTGCTTTCCTGAGGCATTGAAAGTATCCAAAATTCATCCAATTTATAAGAAGAAAGGAAACAGGCACTGCGTTGATAATTACCGCCCGATTGCTCTACAATCGCAGTTTTCTAAAGTAATCGAATCGATTTTCTACATCAGACTTGTTAATTTCGTTGAGTCCCGTGGTCTGCTCAGCGATTGTCAATTTGGATTCAGAAAGGGTAGGTCAACGAGCGACGCTATTCTGCGTGCCGTTGATTTTGTTCAATCAAGCCTAGACAGAGGACAGCGAGTTCTGGGCGTATTCTTTGATCTTTCAAAGGCCTTCGACTCAATAGATCACGATATCCTGTTCCAAAAAATCGAGAGGTTGGGAATACGGGGCCCGGCCAAAAGATGGATCCAGAGCTATCTCGCCAAGCGTAAACAGTTTGTCAAGATCAACAAATCGACATCCAAATATTTGAGTACCAAGTTGGGCGTCCCACAAGGTTCAACACTGGTTCCCTTGCTTTTTCTGTTGTTTGTGAACGATCTGATACAGTATTTGGTCGGGGGTGAATTGAGAACCCAGTTTGCGGACGATTTCAATGCGCTGTGTGTTTCGAGTAACGAAGATGCATTGTATCACAACAGCATGCAAGTTATCCAAAGCATGCTCGACTGGTGTACAAAAAACAACCTGACACTGAACCTGGAAAAAACCCAAATTGTGAGATTTCTTCCTAAAAATGCTCCTACCAACGAGCTAACTACAATGGATTTTGATGGACAGTCAATTAGTTGCTGTGTGTCTACTAAATTTCTTGGAATTCACATGGACAATAAGTTGACATGGATCAATCACACTACAAAATTAAGAGAGGAATGTAGTAAGTACTGCTACCTATTTCGTAATCTGTCAAGATGTGCAAGTGAGTCGATCATACGTACTGCATATCTCGCCATGGTTGAGAGCCGATTTGCTTACGGTATTTCGGTATGGGGAACATCCACACATGCCACTCAGATATTCTTGTTGCAAAAAAGAATACTTCGTTCTATGGAGAGGGCTCATCCACAGACGCCGTGTAGACCGCTGTTTGCCAAGTGGCGTCTGCTTACGTTGCCTTGTTTGTACATATATGCGGTCTGTAAGGATATACATAAGCGCAAACACTTGCTACTTCATAACAACCAGGTCCATGGATACAATACTAGAAAATGTCATCAACTTCACGTTCCACTCACGCGTTTAAGACTTTCGCTAGACGGACCAATAGCCACAGGAACGAGACTCTATAATGGACTACCAACATCAATCAAGAATCAAAACCAAATAAGATTCAAAAAGGAGTTACGACTGCACTTAGAACAACATCCACTCTACAGCATTCATGAATTTTTCCATTTATAATGTATAAGATACACATTTTCTTTTTTCTTCTTTGACGCATTCATAACTTTTGTACAGTTCCAAGAATAAAGTTGATTATTATTAAAAAAAAAAAAAAAAAATCATTTGAAAGTGAACTTATAAACTCCCGATTTAGTCAAAATGTAACATATATTTTTTTTACTTTTAAAATTAGATATATATTTCTTTTTACGATATTTAGTTTGATAGTAAGAATAAATTTTTTTCTTACCTGTTACATATACCTACCATTATTTCTATACTAGACAAACGTCACCGCCCCCCCATAATATCCTACCAGGGGCCTCTAAAATATAATTAGCATCGGGCCCCAAAAAGTCACCATCCGCCACTGTTCGGGGGGGGGGACAAATTTGTTTGCATATTATAAGAATATTTAAGATGTTAGTATATTATCTATCTAATCGTCAAACTTTGAGTCGGCCGGAGACCACCGTCTGGCGACGCCGCTGACGTTAGATATTTTTTTTGTTGGTAAAATATGCTAATTAGAAGAAATGAAAAAAATTAATTAAATGACGGTCGGGAAGATGAATAAATGTGGAAGGAGATAAATGTAATTCGGTGCGCCTATGGGTTGAATAATAGAAAAATGCAAGAAAGTTACTGAAAAGCTGGAACTGGAAGGTGTTCTGAGAAATTGGCCGAGTGGAAGGTGTGTGGTTGACTTTTTGTAAAGTTAATAAATAAGATAAGGTAATACAATTGACGGCACGAAGTAATTTTTCGAAAATAGCAGGTCTGGAAGAATGTATCAAGATTAGGAATGGAATGGTAAATATTTTGTCATCGGGCTGATGATTACCGTGCGAAACTAGCAAAGCAATTAAGATAATAATTTTCGTGAAAGATTAATATTTAATTAGATTTTGTCAATTAAAAGTAACAAGTATTGGGTTAATTATGTTTTTTTTGAAAAATTGAAATTTAACGGCATTTAGGAGAAATTAAGAAATTCAATTGTTTTAAAGGTAAATGACCCAATAAGTGATAAGGATTAATTATGGCTATTAAACCGACACCGAAATACATAATTTTATTAATATCAGGTATTCTTTTTAATTCAAATTATATAATTAATTGAATCGTAAAGATAACATCTTGTAGCATTTAGCATAATAAAAGTTAAATTTTTGATCATAATTAAGTTTGCGGTGGAGATCGACTTACGGAGGAATTCGAGAAATGTTAAAAAGACTTCCGATTAGACGAAAAAATAATTAGAAAATTTGGATTCGAAACGAACGTAGGTGGGAGGGGTGGATATAAAAAAGTCTTTACCTTCAAGAAAAACGGCGCGAGAAGTTATCAGCAATATAATACCCCGTAGGATGGTGACAAAAAAGTAAGTAATGTAATTTGGAGAATTTACATTCTAAACAACTACGTGTGTGGTCCGGACTCGCATCGGATCGGAGTCTCTCGTAGAGTAGAGTAATCCGAACAGTTCACAACTGTTCACGTTGTTCTCGTTCAGTATTCGTAACCAAGTAAGTTATGGTGGTTGTCTTCGTTCTGACGATGTGTGTTTGAGACATGCTTGGCCATTTAAATCGAAAATATATTTTGAAATATCAAGAGTGATTGTGATTTTATTAAATTCGTCTACGAATATCCATCGTACATTAGTTTTAGAAAATGTTTGTGCTCTTAAGTTGCTCTCGATTGTTTTGTGAACCTAAAATTTCGATCAGCTGTTACACGAAGGCTACGTCTTTTAATTTAGTGGTAAACATGTGGGACAGAATATGAGTGGTGGTGATTGGTTGTAGTGCACGAGAGTGCGGTGGTGCAAAAAAGCGCCAATGCACTCCGAGGCTCAGATAGACTGCGTCTGCAGGACCCTCGGTCACGGCGAGGATGGCCTCCACGGCTGACTCGCAGACTGACCCAGAACGACATCGTTCCGATCTCTACACGAGGACCGGCTGGGTTGACGCAACTATCGCTTTGAATCAGCTGGACCAGGTAATGTGACATTTAAAAACGGATGTTGTGGCGCCTGGACAGAATTAGTTTTACGTTTTAATTTTTCGTGTAGTAATTCAGGTGTGATAGATCATTTGGAGCCAGACCTGAACGCGTTAGGGTGGGCGATGTGCCATGTTATGCTAGCCTTCGAAGGACCACCCAGCTTGCATCGTGTGTGGTCTTTTGCTAGCTTAGCTTACCTGATCCCCGCATGACCGCGCCCCAGTCCTGCGCGAGGTTGCCACACACGTATATGTATACACAAATACTCATCCGCCCGCCCGCCCGTTCTACTTGCTTTCCGGAAATCCGAAAATTACGATTCTCTTCAATTTTACGCCCACCGACCATTTCAACTCGGGCACCTCTTCCACCAAACCAACATCTTTAGTCAATTACCATTGACATACCTATCAGATAAAATCGCTTAATTTGCAGGAATAGGAACCCTAAATTTAATTGAATATCCTTAATACGGATCTGATGGTCATAAAATACAAATTACCGCGTTAAAATGATGGCAAACTTGTTCTTCGGCTTATTAAAGAATTTATATATTATATTATATAAAAAAAAATAATAACAATTACCCCACTTTTATTTATCTTGGAGTAATTTTATAAATAATTAAATATATTAGAATATTTATTTAATAAAGTTAAATTGTAGCATAAATAAAGTCTTCTTGGGTGTTCCGTCGGTATGTTTATTAAATATAATTATTCATTGATAAATAAAAAAGTTTTAAAGATGAAAAGTGAACAAAATGTACATAAATTACTTATGTTAAATTAGATAACGATTTATACATTAAACGGTTATTAATTACTTCCTTTGTTATTTGCACCGCCAATTTGTGTTTATATTAATTGGTTAATTTAATTTGGCGATAAATTTAATTTGTAAACCTACAAATTAATAATTTCTTTATTACCCTAATTAAATATAAATTGGTATTGTATAAAATATAAGTAATATGTTTGAATTGCAATTAATAAATTATTATATTATCTCGAAATAATTTTGCAAAAGTTGGATGTTGCATATTATGATGCCATGTTATTGTCACGGTTATTCACCATTATAATGAAATACTCGATCCTCGATTGTTTTCTAAATTTTCTTCTTCCAAATTCAGAACTTCGTCTTTCTCGTTTGTTCTTTATTTATTATTCAATCAAATGGATGTTATTATAATTACTACATCTTTATTATTTAATAACGACGCTGCATTTAAATTGTTTACTTCTTCATTAATCACCTAATTACGACACGCCTTATGCATAATGCTAATTAAATCTCGGCACAGTTCCATTCATCTTCGAATACAGCCCTGAACTTATTTAAAAAATAAAAATCACGTCTACTTCCGGTCGAATCCCTAATTTTTGACCTTGACTTTCTCCAATTTTTTGTTGAAATTTCGAAATTCCAACCCTCTAAGTTTTTCAGTATTCATTTTCACGTTAACCGGAAGTTAACTGTCACCAGGAAGTAGAGTTACAAGGACAAGTACGAAATCCATCTTTTTGTAAAATAATTGACTTGGTCACATTTAAAAATGCAGTTTCGAAGTGTTTACATCCCATCAATAGATTAATTAATAGATATTGCAAAATTATAATAGTTGTTTATTCAGTGGCGTATCCAAGCGACGGAGCGTTCCGAAGTAATTAAAATTTTGTAAAAATAGACTTCTACAACCGGATACTGCTGTCTTTTTTCTGTCAAATTGTGATTTGAAAAATGCAAAAGTAGGATTTTGAACCGTACTCGTGGAAGTGATGCCGAACCGTAACAGGTGCACTTGGTAAGTATAGAAGAAAGTTCTCGAGTCTAATCAGCGTGGAAAGCTGGTATTGATGCCAAACGGAAAATCTGTCACTTTTATTGTATATAATTTGAACACGCGACCGGGTCACAAAACGTAACAGTAGCACTGTATAAAATTTTAATACAACTTTGTTTTGTAGTTTTTAACGGTCAATTTCAAAGGCAGTAGTAAAGTACACTTGAGTATAAAACCATTAAAATTGCTACTTGATGTTTTCAAACGGTTTTAAAAATTATATAGTTGCATTATGAAATCATATTTCGATTTTATTGACCGTAAGCTATAAGTATTAATTATCCTTGAATGAATTGTTTTATTTTGTTTTGCTCTAATTTTATAACTGACACAATCGATACAAAGACATCTGTCAAATTCTGTCAAACAATAATCATCTCGAACGTAACCGCACCGGTTAAATATGTAATCGTAAAATTTAAATATATAATTAAAGAAACTACCGACATACTTTTAATTAGCCGGATGGAACCGACAGAAAAAAAATTAAAATTACTCGACAATTTTTTAATTACCCAGCTACAGTGGTACTCGATTAAATCGAAGCTGAACTGTTCCTTTTTTTTTTAAATACAAACTAACCGATTTTATCTGATTTTGCAATTTGATTAGGTATAAGAAAAAAATGTAAATTATTTTTTTGATACCATAATATCCATTCAAAATAAAATACTCGTGTCAAAATTGAATGCGTGGGTGTTAAAAGCGATAAATTTGCTATAGCCTTACATAGTAATTCCTTTGAAATTTTACTTTGACGTTAATGTGAAGTAAAAAATTCTGGTGTAGAAATTTAGTTTATGTCAACTACGTTATACCGCCTTGAAGAATGATTGGCATAGAACCGGGCAAATGATAGTTTGTATTGTTGTTGGTCCTTCCTAGAAGAGAGAATGGTCTAGCGGGGTTTGATGTGTGGTTAACGTGCCGCCACTTGGGTGGTCCGAGTGACGTCACCTTTTCAACTTGGGTGGTCTTTGAATATTCTACTCTTTTACAGGGCAAAGCGAATGGAGACCGCGGTGTACTTTGGGTTCGTGGCCGACTTCAACAGCAGCTGCATTCACTAGGCGGCTTCCTCGATGAACATGCAGGAAAAGTACTCTTCGTTAGTATTCTAATCATAGCGACGTTTTGTGTTGGATTAAAAAGCGCCGTATTTCACACAAATATAGAACAACTTTGGGCTGGTGCGTTGACTTCCGAGGAAGTCACCCCGGTCGAGGTTCTTTCTACTCATCAAATGCTAGTCCAAACAGCCGTAGACCCCGACGTTGGATTATTACATCCCCATGGGCTACTCGAACATTTATCTCTAATACGGCAAGCTACTCAGGTTACTGTAACGATGTACGATATTACCTGGCGCCTGAAAGATATTTGCCAATCCCCTAGCGTACCCAGTTTCGACATTCTTTTAATCGAACAAATATTCGAAAATATGATGCCCTGCTCAATAAGCACGCCTTTAGATTGCTTTTGGGAAGGTTCTAAATTATTAGGACCGGAATATTCAGTTCAATTACCGTAAGTCATTTTCAAATTCGACCATCACCACATGACTCTATTAATTATTCCTTGCTTACAGGTACGAATTAGGAAACAACGTAAAATGGACCAACTTAAATCCTATCGAACTTGTTACCCGAATAAAACAAAAAGAAGCTAATTTTGACTATCACTCGTTGGAAGATTATTTCAAACGTTCTGGTATTACGACCGGTTATCAAGAAAAGCCTTGCTTGGATCCCAGAGATCCGGAATGTCCCAACACTGCCCCAAATAAAAATTCTAGTCGTCCTTTGGATATCGGAGCAGAACTAACCAGCGGATGTTATGGTTTTGCTGCAAAATATATGCATTGGGCAGAAGATCTTATTGTTGGAGGTGTTCAGAAAAATAAAACCGGTCACATAAAACAAGCCAAAGCTCTTCAAACGGTTGTGCAATTAATGGGAGAACACGATTTTTACGAATTTTGGTCTAACCATTATAAAATACATCGCATCGGATGGAACCAAGAAAAAGCTTCTCTCATCCTTGACGCTTGGCAGAAACGTTTTTCACAAGTATAATTTATTTTGCTCTACTTAAAAACAAATTCTAAAATACTTTTTCGTTATAGGAGGTAGAACGCTTAACCAAAATTAACGCCACTGGGTCTTCTTCCTACGTTTTCAACAGTTTTTCAACTTCGACTCTAAATCGAATATTAGCTGAAAATTCCCACATGGATGTAATTAAATACAGCATCGTTTTAGCAATTGCCGTAATCTACGCTTGGTTTGTCCAATCTGGCTTAGCGGCAGTCGGTGTCGCTTTATTAGCTTCGTGTACTGCTGCCGGTCTAGGAGTGTGCAGCTTATTGGGTCTTCCGATGAACTTGTTGAGCATCCATATTTTACCTTTCGTAACCGTCGGTTTGGCAATGCGCGAATTATTTTTAATTCTCTCTACCCAAACTTACAATCTAACTCCTCAAGAAGTTTTACAACGCATGGGTCCAACTGTAATAACAGCAACATTAACAAATTCAGCAGCGTTTGCAGCAGCAGCCGTTTTACCAATTCCAGCACTTCGAATTTTCTGCATGCAATGTGCCATTGTCATATTATTCCAATCTGCCGCTATGATGTTGGTGTTACCTGCGCTTTTGGCTTTGGGTGTACGTTACCAGAAATCTGATGTTCCATGTTTTCGCTCCAAACCTGAAAATCCGATGTTACCTACAAACAACAACAATGTTGCAGTATGTACTTTTATAATTATAATATTTATAATTTATTTAATTGGAATTTTTTCAGGAACAATCGACAAACTTAATAACATCGGAAACGCTGTGCCAGAAGAAGAAGAGTTTGTTAACTTACCTGATCAATTATTATTTGAATTCGATCCTATTCAAACCTTTCATGAAAGTGACTTTATGTTTGACGTACGTCATATTAATAATCTTTTGCGTTCTGAATGGATTAAAATTGGAATATGACGTACGGTTATCAACGTTTCTTCCAAAGAACACACAAGAATATAAGTATTTGGAAGCACAAGGACATTTTTTTGGATTCTATAATTTCTACTTGGTTACAACAGAATTGGAGTATCCCCTTAATCAACCGTTGTTACATGAATATCATTCATCACTTACCCAAGTTCCTCATGTTCTCAAGGATTCGAATGGAGGATTGAATATGAACGATTTTTGGTTGGCCAACTTTCGAGATTTTTTAATTGACCTACAAGAAGAATTTGATCATAATCGTAGTAAGAATTGTTTAAGTAACGAGAAATGGTATCCGAATGCCACGGAAAAAGCAGTATTAGCTTTCAAATTGTTGGCTCAAACAGGAGTGGTGGAGTTTCCTGTGGATAAGAGTCAAATATTTAACAAAAGACTTGTTAGGAACGGAATTATTGATCCTAAAGCTTTTTATAATTATTTATCTGTGTGGAATTGCAACGATGAAATGTCCTATTCGAGCTCGCAAGCTAATTTGACGCCGAAACCTTTCCAGTATTATAGTTCAAAGACTGAATTTGACTTAAAAATCCCTAAATCGCAACCCCTTGTATATACACAAATGCCATTCTACCTCAAGAATCTCAAAACTACTGGCAAGATAGTAGAAACGTTGAAGGAAATACGAGAAATATCTGATTCTTTCAACAATCGTGGACTTAAAAATTATCCTATTGGACTTCTATTTTCGTTTTTTAATCAGTTCCTACAGTTAGATAGAATGTTAGCTGCTCAATTAGCTCTGACAGTGATAGCGTGTTTTTTAATTTATTGCGTAATGGTGCATTGGACTAAACTTTGGTGTTCATTATTTAATATTCTTATTAACTTATTACTAATGTGTTTCATGAACGTTAATGCTTTTAGCGGAGCAACGGGTGCTCTTCATTTTATTATCATTACTAGAAACGTAATGTTAATCGTGACTGGTTTTTTAAGTGCTATTGGGACTCGTGAACGTCGATTACGAATGTCGTTAGAAATGAATGCGGCATCTATACTTAAAGGTGACATAGGATTGCTGATATGTATCGTTGTGTTGGTGACATCATATTTTGAATTCATTCGGTACCACCTTTTTATTATGCTGGCTATATCCATATGTTCGTCGGCTGTAAATTCTATGGTATTTTATCCTATTTTGTTAATATTAGTGGGACCAAAGGCAGAATTGCAGCCTACCGAACATAACGATAGAATATCCACTCCCCCACCACCACCAGCTCCTCCAGTTCCTCCTCGTGTTTTGTCTTACACAAAACCTCCTCGTCGAAATACCACTGCCAAAACTACTAGAGAACCTAGTCTAAGTACAATTACAGAAGAAAGTTGTAATCAAAGTATTATTGTTGAACCTCAAGTTACTGTCGAATATAGTAGTCCCGAATCGAGTTGTAGTGGACCATTTACAACTAAAGTTACGGCCACCGCCAATATTAAAGTTGAAGTAGTGGCGCCAGTCTATAGACCTAAGTGCGGTAGCTGTCGTAGAACTAAGTGCGGGCATCATAGACAGCAGTGTCATTGTTGTAAACAAAACTCAGACAGTAGTGATAGCAGTGCCGAAACTGAATCAAATCGAAATAGCTAGCACACTATTATTTTTCGACTTGTTAGTATTAAGTACCGGTTATATGTAAATCGATGTTTATATTATGTATACCATTTTTTATTTATTACAAAAGACATCACTGTAATATATAACATTTTTAAGCATAGTATATTTTAATAATATTTATATTATTTTTTAAGTAAAATATTTTTACATATTACTAGAGTTTTTCAATCTTTCAATTATACAACTTTTCTATGTCTTCAGCATATTTTACTACAATTACGTTCCTCTTTAATTTCATCGTAGGTCCTGAAACAAAAAGTTTTATTCATAATCACGTTAAGGCATATTATATACAGAGTAAAATTTAAATTAAGACCTTGTTCTGACCATGCTTATAGATTTCAGAATAAGGCGTGAGTCGGGTGACTTAGACGGGCAGTAGTTTGAAAAATAAAAAAGTTAACTTACCTAATTCTCCAGTAGCAACAGAAAAATCTAAAGGTAATATACAAAATTTTTGAATTTTTTGGGCGTTAGATGTTGCGAGCGTATTGACACGGTTGATTCCAACCTGTATGGCTTCCAATAATTTTCCATCTGGACCAGCTTTTATTACATCGGTTACCGTTTCAGCAGGACAACCAAGAGATTCCAACCATTGCTTAACACTAATCGCGAGTTCGTCCAAGGGTTGTCCTTCTGAATCGACTAAAGTTTTCAATGTTATCAGTAAAGATAAAAATTTTTTCTTGTCCCCTATGAGAACAACGTTACTTAAATGGGGTAATTCTGTTTTCACAGTTTGTTCGATTGGTACCGGAGGTATATTTTCACCTCCAGCTGTGATAAGTAATTCCTTGATGCGGCCTGTTATATAAACAAATTCGTTATCTATGTAGCCAACATCACCGGAATGTAACCATCCCTCATCATCCAACATTTCTTTAGTTTTTTCAGGTTCTCTCAAGTAACCCATAAAAATATGACGACCATAAAGACAAACTTCGCCACTTTTTTCACCATTTTGATAAATAACCTTCGTTTTCATTCCACTCAGTGTTTTTCCTATACTGTTGATCGGAAACGCTGTATCTGGCGACATTGTGTGAGCACCGCCAGCTTCGGACATACCAAAAGCTTCCATGAGTGGAATATCGATGGTGAGAAAGTATTGTTTTATGTCGGGCGAAATGGGTGCTGCGGCAGATACGCAACATTTACAGTAATCTAAGCCTAACGCTTGTCTAATTCTCTTTAAAACCATCCAATGAGCTAGCGTGTATCCCCACGTAGTTGTATTGTTACTAAAAATTTAAATTTTACCAAACAAAATTTTGAGAAAAATTTAGCTTACCCTTTTTCTTTACTTAAGTTATGCTGTAAGCCGTGGTATTTGGCCCAATCGGCTATTAATTTTTTTAAGGGTCCGCTGCTCGCTCCAATTTCCTTCATTTTGTCGTGGATTTTTTCCCAAACCCGTGGAACTCCTAGAAAATAAGTAGGCCTCACTTCTTGTAGAGTTTTCAGTAATGACCCCTTAAGAGCATCTTTGTCGGCAAAATATGTTGTAGATGCAATTGTTATTACAATAAATATGTCTAAAAGATGTGCTGCTATGTGACTCAATGGTAGGTAACTTATTAGCCGTTCCTGTCCAGGTTCTGGATTAATTCGTTCAGCTATCGCTAAAGCATTCCATGTGATGTTGTCGTGATTCAGCATGACTGCTTTTGGATTGCCCACTGTACCAGACTAAAGATTAAAGAAAATAAAATTGGTTTAATTTGATATTTTGATATTTGCTCACCGTAAATACTATTAGGCAACATTCGTTAATTGCAATTTGCTTTAAGGTTGCATCTAATTTTTCATCCGTTTCCTTTCTGCCCATTTCTATAAGTTGTTCCCACTGCAAAAAAATTATTCAAATTATTTTTTTCTTAAATACAGTTACTCGCAAAAGTAACTTTTGTCATCTGTATTCAAAGAATACTAACACTTAGAACGCCTGGTTCGGTTGGCTCTCCATCGTATTGTACTATTGCTTTAAGAAGAGGTAAAGAATCCTTAATTTCGAGTATTTTTTGCAAATGTTGAGCATTTTCGACCACTATAATGTTGGCTCTACTGCATTCAGCACAATGCAAACATGCCGAACTTGAATTGGTCGTATAAATTCCGGTAGAAATTCCTCTAAAAATTTCAAGTTTTTTTACAGGTTCATAGGAATACTCGGGTACATACCCTGCATATATAGCAGCTAAAGAAGAGAAGAACCATTTTGGACTGTTAAAGCCCATAATGCACACCGAGTGATGTTTTTCTAAGCCCAATTTTAAAAATGCCTTCGCACACGTTCGTACATTTTCTTCATATTCCCTAAAACAAACAAAAATTGGGCATCAATTTTTCTTATATTATACACCGAATTTTTGGAGAATAACATTATTAATTTGCCAATATATAATTTTAATATTAATTACTACGGAACATAGGTTCTATCTCTATCTATACATTATCAGTTGAAGTGTTTACTTTCAACAGCAGTTTTTCCGCATTTTTAATTGATGTTTTTGTTTATTGTTGCTTAAAAAAGGGCAGCATGTCAAATTAAAATCTGACTAGTGGCAGAACAGCCCCGTATCTGTAATATGATACAAGTAATATGCTATGAATTTTCAAAACTTGGTTGAAAAATGAATAATCTTTTGATTTTGAAAAGGATACCGCTGAACACGTGCGATATTCGGTAATCAGTAATCACCCAAGTTGAGCCTGCACGCGGCGGTGATTACAGAAGTGATTATCGCACGCATTCGATAGTGATTTTATGAATCATTAGATTAGTTTTTCGACCCCAGTTGACTTCTCTGATGAGGTACCTACCATTGTAGTTGGATTATCATTTGTAAATATAATTTTACCTGCATAACAAGTTCAAAAATCATATTAAATTATTCAGTATGACGTCGATTGCAATGTCCATGTATGAGCGATAATTTTAAAATTATGAAATATTAACAAATGAATAACAAGGAAAAATTAGAATATTCATGATGTTGCCATGTAGTAAACAATATTTTTATAAACTTAACTTACCTGTATGTATATTTTTCCCATTTGCATTGGCTGTTTTTGTACATAAGTGCAGCTTTATCTGGATATTTAGTTGCAGTTCGATGTAATAAACCGGGCACTGATAGTGGAGGAGTAGTTTCGATGGCCAACCCGGATTCGGGAATTCTCAAACGAACAGGTTCAGTTGGATTACATGTATAGCACTCATTTGCATCCACAATTTGATTCGGCCCTAAATTACAATTAATGAAGCTGCAGTTCCATTCAGAAAGAAAATATCTTACCATTATTATTTTTATTCTCCATGATTATTTATTGTCGTATGTTACGGATTTGGCTGCGTGGTATCTTGAAGAAATGGATTTGAACTATTAAAGCAAAATATATATTATATAGTAAGGTAGAAATATGATAAAAATAAAAAACTTTGAACTTTAGTTACACCCAAGTAAAAAAGCGTTTCTCGCACATGTGATACACAAAGATTATGGAATAAATGTAATTAGTTTGATAATGCAATTGTAGTTTGTACCATTTGCGTTGTATAAACCGAAAGGTCTACATATATTACAATAATGTGTATACTAAATGAGTAAGTAATTAAGAGATGAATAAAAATATTGCCAAGGAAGCAATCATTATTACGGGGTTTATAATGGACCATAAACAAAAACAAATCGCCAGGACCGCATTCAGAGTAAAAGTTCGGAAAACAACTTTTTTTTGGCGTTCACGAATTTTTAAACAGTAAAAAGTGGTATTTTTACATTAGGCTCATAATTAATTATCCAAAACGCAACCTCAGGCTCCCGTAGAAGCAGAACTTTCACTATACAGTTAGCCTCATAAGTTTTTTTTTTTTTGACGCATAATAATTGATTTTACAGCAAAACTTTTTAAACATTTTTTGTTGAAAATTTCATTGTTTACAATTTTATTTCTATACATTTTTCTATTTTGTCGCCTCCTTTCGGACTGACAGCGCCTTGAATAAGACTCTGTAAACACGAAAAATATTTTCATCTATATCTCGGAAATGGTGCAAAATATATAAAAATGTATATGATAAAAAATATAGAGAATGTAGTTTACAAGAAAAAATCACCTATTCGTTTTTTCATTTCGTTGCACTGTTTCCGAGATATAGATGAAAATATGTTTCGTGTTTTACAGAGTCTTGTTTAAGTCGCTGTCAGTCAGAAACGAGGCGACAAAATGGAAAAACGTATAGAGAGAAAATTGTTGGCAATGAAATTTTCTACAAAAAATGTCTAAAAAGTGTTGCTGTAAAATCGATTGTTGTGTCAAAAATTGTCTTGAAAAAGTGAAATTAACATTGTTAACATAGGAGTGCCCCACTACTTATGAGACTAACTGTATGCTAGGAAACAGAGATATTTCTTCACTTTGTCAAAATACAAATATTTAATAAAGTTAATTTAAAACAAAATAAACTGATAACCTGGCCTTGGATCGAAAGAACACTGTAAATATATCCAAGTGTAATTTTCCTGCCCCAATAATATTATAAAAATTAAATAAATTATTTATTGACTTACTAATAAATAAATTAAATAAAAATAAAACTAAAAAGTAATTTTCAGTAATTGCTGAAAAAGTCAGCCGGCACCGGTCGCTAGGGTTTCATAAGAAATAGATAAAAGAATTAGTTGCTAGTTCTGTAAATCAAAAAGAAAATATTTGTTCTGACCCCGGCTGTGACCCAAAGTTATTATCACAATAAATGTGAGGATAATAGTGGAAATTTCAGAACCACGATAAT
Source organism: Cantharis nigra (assembly GCA_958510845.1). NCBI lineage: Eukaryota > Metazoa > Arthropoda > Insecta > Coleoptera > Cantharidae > Cantharis > Cantharis nigra. The sequence goes on along the minus strand of OY294034.1, from coordinate 4,221,671 downwards.
ATAAAGTAAGCAAAAATTGTAAAAGGTAATAAAATCACCAACAACTCGACAAATATTTACAACTTTTGAGGAAAATTACAAAAAAAATTTAGATTGGAAAAATTGACAAAGACTATTGGTTAATTTATTGAGCTAATAGCTTATCAACCATTATTGTAATGATCCTATTAATTTTAACATTGAGTAAGGTCACCTTAATATGTACGATAATTTTGATATTATTAAAACAAAATTTCAATCAAAAATCAATAAAAACCATGCAGGATTTAAGATTAAAACAAAGATTGACTCACATTATCTTCAATTACAAACACTCGAATTGTCGCTACTTTCATATCAAAACGAAAAGTGGAAATGAATAAAATTAATTTAAATAATTGAGTATTTAAATAATTTTATCGCTTATAATATCAGTGATTTGCTTTTATCGGCAAATTAAATATTTGTTACTTGAGATTGTCGTATACAGCATTTACGCGAGTGACATTGAAAAAAATTACGTGTAAAGTTCAAAAATCTGTGCTAACCAGTTAATTTTGGTAATTTCACCTGAAAAAATTTGTTTTGATAATATAATATATATCTATATGGGGTCATTCCACCAAATAAAATCACTTTTACGGGACGACCCCCGCTGATTTTGTTCAAACTTTATGAACATGTTTCCACATTATATAAAACATTCCCCAAAAATTTCAGCCCTTCATATGCAGCTATTTTGAAGTTACGAATTTTTGAAATTTATTTTGTTAGTTTTTTTATTATTTTTTTTGAGTAAAAAACATTTTAGAAAATTTGGGAAAAAACAGGAAAAATTCTCAGTTTTTCAATGAAAATATTCCCTATTTGTCATACGTAACAGAAAACTCTTTAAAATTCAATAGAAGTGGAAAAACGATCAAATCTGATACTCTTTTCTGACAGCTGAGAATTTTTCCCACAAAATACGAAATTTTCACGATGTGCATAGTTTTTGTTTAAATTCAATTAATCATTAAAAAGTAATTTTAATTGTCTTTCAGCTATCAGAAACAAATATCAAACTTGAAGTAACACGCGCCGCACAATGTGAAAAATCGGTTTTTCCACTTTAATTGAATTTTAAAGGATCTACTGTTACGTACGACAAAAAATGAATATTTTTATTGAAAAACTGAGAATATTTCCTAGAAAAAACTGTCCTATCCAAATTTTCTAAAAGAGTTTTCTACTTCAAAAACATTAATGAAAAAGTTAAAGCTACTTCTATTTGTCCATGATTTTTTTTAAATTATAAGTTGAAAAAATGTTTTGTTTTTTGTTTAAAATTTTTTGTCGACTGACTGATTTTTTACGTCGGATATTTTAATTAGCATTTTAACGCTATTTAACGAACCAATAACCAGCAAAACAATTTAAAACCAAAGTACATCCCGATTGCATAATGCATGACCCTGCTTTTATTTTATAGAAAGATAAATAATGAAAATACACCGTTGACCTTTGATAAGCGCACATCACACATGTGAATCTTGATAGCTTCGTAACGAAAATGTATATACATGTGTAATAGGGGTAACACAATCGACACTCAAAATAAATTTACAAATTTAAATAAAACCGAGTTTTTTCTATTTTTCAAAATTGGCCCTTACAGAAATTAGATATATGACCGCCTCTGGTTAGACAAACTCTATATGACTTTTAAAAAAGAAAATAATTGAAACGCAATTCTGCTACCCATTACAACCTATGATATTTTGCTCTTTAGATCTTGCTGAAATGCGAAAGTAGCATTTTAATTGACAATAATAACTTATTGACATTTAAAAACTTGAGATTTAATTGTAGGTAAAACGAGAAAATTCTGTTTTGTTGCCGCGAGGTCGAATGTTCAACGAAGCAATCATTTATACATTTTTCCATAATATTAACCAGTTTCATATTAACCAATTACTATAATATATATGTTACAATTAATTATTTTAATTATGCAGTTATCAATATAACAAATTTTTGATTTTTGACCCCAAAAATGAAAATTGGAATTCGTCAGCTTCTTTCAGTGTTTCTTACGTATTTTGATCAGAAAATTCGATTAGCGCAGTCAGATTTCTCGTAACTATGATATTTTTTATTTTATTTTGCTTTATACGTAACACATTCGGGGTCAATTAGCCCTTAATTTGTTTTGCGATTTTACACAGTTTTGATTGATTCCGCGAGGTTCTGAGGGCTGTATCCAGCAGTAGGCATCTAAGTACGTCGATTTAAATAATAAAAAGGCCACCTAAATTTTTTAAGATTTTTGAAAAAAACGTAAGGTTAACCCCTTTGGTGTTTTTTGACCCCAAAAAATGAAAAGTGGAATTCGTCAGCTTCTTTCACTGTTTCTTACGTATTTTGATCAGAAAATTCGATTGGCGCGGTCAGATTTCTCGTAACTATGATATTTTTTATTTTATTTTGGTTTAAACGTAACACGTTCGGGGTCAATTAGCCCTTAATTTGTTTCGCGATTATACACAGTTTTCATTGATTCCGCGAGGTTCTGAAGGCTGTATCCAGCAGTAGGCATCTAAGTACGTTGATTTAAGTAATAAAAAGGCCACCTAAATTTTTTAAGATTTTTGAAAAAAACGTAAGGTTAACCCCTTTGGTGTTTTTTGATCCCAAAAAATGAAAAGTGGAATTCGTCAGCTTCTGTCACTGTTTCTTACGTATTTTGATCAGAAAATTCGATTGGCGCGGTCAGATTTCTCGTAACTATGATATTTTTTATTTTATTTTGCTTTAAACGTAACACGTTCGGGGTCAATTAGCCCTTAATTTGTTTCGCGATTTTACACAGTTTTGATTGATTCCGCGAGGTTCTGAGGGCTGTATCCAGCAGTAGGCATCTAAGTACGTCGATTGAAGTAATAAAAAGGCCACCTAAATTTTTTAAGATTTTTGAAAAAAACGTAAGGTTAACCCCTTTGGTGTTTTTTGACCCCAAAAAATGAAAAGTGAAATTCGTCAGCTTCTTTCACTGTTTCTTACGTATTTTGATCAGAAAATTCGATTGGCGCAGTCAGATTTCTCGTAACTATGATATTTTTTATTTTATGTCGCTTTAAACGTAACACGTTCGGGGTCAATTAGCCCTTAATTTGTTTCGCGATTTTACACAGTTTTCATTGATTCCGCGAGGTTCTGAGGGCTGTATCCAGCAGTAGGCATCTAAGTACGTTGATTGAAGTAATAAAAAGGCCACCTAAATTTTTTAAGATTTTTGAAAAAAACGTAAGGTTAACCCCTTTGGTGTTTTTTGACCCCAAAAAATGAAAAGTGGAATTCGTCAGCTTCTTTCACTGTTTCTTACGTATTTTGATCAGAAAATTCGATTGGCGCAGTCAGATTTCTCGTAACTATGATATTTTTTATTTTATTTTGCTTTAAACGTAACACGTTCGGGGTCAATTAGCCCTTAATTTGTTTCGCGATTTTACACTGTTTTCATTGATTCCGCGAGGTTCTGAGGGCTGTATCCAGCAGTAGGCATCTAAGTACGTCGATTGAAGTAATAAAAAGGCCACCTAAATTTTTTAAGATTTTTGAAAAAAACGTAAGGTTAACCCCTTTGGTGTTTTTTGACCCCAAAAAATGAAAAGTGGAATTCGTCAGCTTCTTTCACTGTTTCTTACGTATTTTGATCAGAAAATTCGATTGGCGCAGTCAGATTTCTCGTAACTATGATATTTTTTATTTTATTTTGCTTTAAACGTAACACGTTCGGGGTCAATCAGCCCTTAATTTGTTTCGCGATTTTACACTGTTTTCATTGATTCCGCGAGGTTCTGAGGGCTGTATCCAGCAGTAGGCATCTAAGTACGTTGATTGAAGTAATAAAAAGGCCACCTAAATTTCTTAAGATTTTTGAAAAAAACGTAAGGTTAACCCCTTTGGTGATTTTTGACCACAAAAAATGAAAAGTGGAATTCGTCAGCTTCTTTCACTGTTTCTTACGTATTTTGATCAGAAAATTCGATTGGCGCAGTCAGATTTCTCGTAACTACGATATATTTTATTTTATGTCGCTTTAAACGTAACACGTTCGGGGTCAATTAGCCCTTAATTTGTTTCGCGATTATACACAGTTTTCATTGATTCCGCGAGGTTCTGAGGGCTGTATCCAGCAGTAGGCATCTAAGTATGTCGATTGAAGTAATAAAAAGGCCACCTAAATTTTTTAAGATTTTTGCAAAAAACGTAAGGTTAACCCCTTTGGTGTTTTTTGACACCAAAAAATGAAAAGTGGAATTCGTCAGCTTCTTTCACTGTTTCTTACGTATTTTGATCAGAAAATTCGATTGGCGCAGTCAGATTTCTCGTAACTATGATATTTTTTATTTTATGTCGCTTTAAACGTAACACGTTCGGGGTCAATTAGCCCTTAATTTGTTTCGCGATTTTACACTGTTTTCATTGATTCCGCGAGGTTCTGAGGGCTGTATCCAGCAGTAGGCATCTAAGTATGTCGATTGAAGTAATAAAAAGGCCACCTAAATTTTTTAAGATTTTTGAAAAAAACGTAAGGTTAACCCCTTTGGTGTTTTTTGACCCCAAAAAATGAAAAGTGGAATTCGTCAGCTTCTTTCACTGTTTCTTACGTATTTTGATCAGAAAATTCGATTGGCGCAGTCAGATTTCTCGTAACTACGATATATTTTATTTTATGTCTCTTTAAACGTAACACGTTCGGGGTCAATTAGCCCTTAATTTGTTTCGCGATTATACACAGTTTTCATTGATTCCGCGAGGTTCTGAGGGCTGTATCCAGCAGTAGGCATCTAAGTACGTCGATTGAAGTAATAAAAAGGCCACCTAAATTTTTTAAGATTTTTGCAAAAAACGTAAGGTTAACCCCTTTGTTGTTTTTTGACCCCAAAAAATGAAAAGTGGAATTCGTCAGCGTCTTTCACTGTTTCTTACGTATTTTGATCAGAAAGTTCGATTGGCGCAGTCAGATTTCTCGTAACTATGATCTTTTTTATTTTATTTTGCTTTAAACGTAACACGTTCGGGGTCAATTAGCCCTTAATTTGTTTCGCGATTTTACACAGTTTTCATTGATTCCGCGAGGTTCTGAGGGCTGTATCCAGCAGTAGGCATCTAAGTACGTTGATAGAAGTAATAAAAAGGCCACCTAAATTTTTTAAGATTTTTGAAAAAAACGTACGGTTAACCCCTTTGGTGTTTTTTGACCCCAAAAAATGAAAAGTGGAATTCGTCAGTTTCTTTCACTGTTTCTTACGTATTTTGATCAGAAAATTCGATTGGCGCAGTCAGATTTCTCGTAACTATGATATATTTTATTTTATGTCGCTTTAAACGTAACACGTTCGGGGTCAATTAGCCCTTAATTTGTTTCGCGATTATACACAGTTTTCATTGATTCCGCGAGGTTCTGAGGGCTGTATCCAGCAGTAGGCATCTAAGTACGTCGATTGAAGTAATAAAAAGGCCACCTAAATTTTTTAAGATTTTTGCAAAAAACGTAAGGTTAACCCCTTTGGTGTTTTTTGACCCCAAAAAATGAAAAGTGGAATTCGTCAGTTTCTTTCACTGTTTCTTACGTATTTTGATCAGAAAATTCGATTGGCGCAGTCAGATTTCTCGTAACTATGATATATTTTATTTTATGTCGCTTTAAACGTAACACGTTCGGGGTCAATTAGCCCTTAATTTGTTTCGCGATTATACACAGTTTTCATTGATTCCGCGAGGTTCTGAGGGCTGTATCCAGCAGTAGGCATCTAAGTACGTTGATTGAAGTAATAAAAAGGCCACCTAAATTTCTTAAGATTTTTGAAAAAAACGTAAGGTTAACCCCTTTGGTGATTTTTGACCCCAAAAAATGAAAAGTGGAATTCGTCAGCTTCTTTCACTGTTTCTTACGTATTTTGATCAGAAAATTCGATTGGCGCAGTCAGATTTCTCGTAACTATGATATTTTTTATTTTATTTTGCTTTAAACGTAACACGTTCGGGGTCAATTAGCCCTTAATTTGTTTCGCGATTTTACACAGTTTTCATTGATTCCGCGAGGTTCTGAGGGCTGTATCCAGCAGTAGGCATCTAAGTACGTTGATTGAAGTAATAAAAAGGCCACCTAAATTTTTTAAGATTTTTGAAAAAAACGTAAGGTTAACCCCTTTGGTGTTTTTTGACCCCAAAAAATGAAAAGTGAAATTCGTCAGCTTCTTTCACTGTTTCTTACGTATTTTGATCAGAAAATTCGATTGGCGCAGTCAGATTTCTCGTAACTATGATATTTTTTATTTTATGTCGCTTTAAACGTAACACGTTCGGGGTCAATTAGCCCTTAATTTGTTTCGCGATTTTACACAGTTTTCATTGATTCCGCGAGGTTCTGAGGGCTGTATCCAGCAGTAGGCATCTAAGTACGTTGATTGAAGTAATAAAAGGCCACCTAAATTTTTTAAGATTTTTGAAAAAAACGTAAGGTTAACCCCTTTGGTGTTTTTTGACCCCAAAAAATGAAAAGTGGAATTCGTCAGCTTCTTTCACTGTTTCTTACGTATTTTGATCAGAAAATTCGATTGGCGCAGTCAGATTTCTCGTAACTATGATATTTTTTATTTTATTTTGCTTTAAACGTAACACGTTCGGGGTCAATTAGCCCTTAATTTGTTTCGCGATTTTACACTGTTTTCATTGATTCCGCGAGGTTCTGAGGGCTGTATCCAGCAGTAGGCATCTAAGTACGTTGATTGAAGTAATAAAAAGGCCACCTAAATTTCTTAAGATTTTTGAAAAAAACGTAAGGTTAACCCCTTTGGTGATTTTTGACCCCAAAAAATGAAAAGTGGAATTCGTCAGCTTCTTTCACTGTTTCTTACGTATTTTGATCAGAAAATTCGATTGGCGCAGTCTGATTTCTCGTAACTATGATATTTTTTATTTTATTTTGCTTTAAACGTAACACGTTCGGGGTCAATTAGCCCTTAATTTGTTTCGCGATTTTACACTGTTTTCATTGATTCCGCGAGGTTCTGAGGGCTGTATCCAGCAGTAGGCATCTAAGTACGTTGATTGAAGTAATAAAAAGGCCACCTAAATTTCTTAAGATTTTTGAAAAAAACGTAAGGTTAACCCCTTTGGTGTTTTTTGACCCCAAAAAATGAAAAGTGGAATTCGTCAGCTTCTTTCACTGTTTCTTACGTATTTTGATCAGAAAATTCGATTGGCGCAGTCAGATTTCTTGTAACTACGATATATTTTATTTTATGTCGCTTTAAACGTAACACGTTCGGGGTCAATTAGCCCTTAATTTGTTTCGCGATTATACACAGTTTTCATTGATTCCGCGAGGTTCTGAGGGCTGTATCCAGCAGTAGGCATCTAAGTATGTCGATTGAAGTAATAAAAAGGCCACCTAAATTTTTTAAGATTTTTGCAAAAAACGTAAGGTTAACCCCTTTGGTGTTTTTTGACACCAAAAAATGAAAAGTGGAATTCGTCAGCTTCTTTCACTGTTTCTTACGTATTTTGATCAGAAAATTCGATTGGCGCAGTCAGATTTCTCGTAACTATGATATTTTTTATTTTATGTCGCTTTAAACGTAACACGTTCGGGGTCAATTAGCCCTTAATTTGTTTCGCGATTTTACACTGTTTTCATTGATTCCGCGAGGTTCTGAGGGCTGTATCCAGCAGTAGGCATCTAAGTACGTCGATTGAAGTAATAAAAAGGCCACCTAAATTTTTTAAGATTTTTGAAAAAAACGTAAGGTTAACCCCTTTGGTGTTTTTTGACCCCAAAAAATGAAAAGTGGAATTCGTCAGTTTCTTTCACTGTTTCTTACGTATTTTGATCAGAAAATTCGATTGGCGCAGTCAGATTTCTCGTAACTATGATATTTTTTATTTTATTTTGCTTTAAACGTAACACGTTCGGGGTCAATTAGCCCTTAATTTGTTTCGCGATTTTACACAGTTTTCATTGATTCCGCGAGGTTCTGAGGGCTGTATCCAGCAGTAGGCATCTAAGTACGTTGATTGAAGTAATAAAAAGGCCACCTAAATTTTTTAAGATTTTTGAAAAAAACGTAAGGTTAACCCCTTTGGTGTTTTTTGACCCCAAAAAATAAAAAGTGGAATTCGTCAGCTTCTTTCACTGTTTCTTACGTATTTTGATCAGAAAATTCGATTGGCGCAGTCAGATTTCTCGTAACTATGATATTTTTTATTTTATGTCGCTTTAAACGTAACACGTTCGGGGTCAATTAGCCCTTAATTTGTTTCGCGATTATACACAGTTTTCATTGATTCCGCGAGGTTCTGAGGGCTGTATCCAGCAGTAGGCATCTAAGTACGTCGATTGAAGTAATAAAAAGGCCACCTAAATTTTTTAAGATTTTTGCAAAAAACGTAAGGTTAACCCCTTTGGTGTTTTTTGACCCCAAAAAATGAAAAGTGGAATTCGTCAGCTTCTTTCACTGTTTCTTACGTATTTTGATCAGAAAATTCGATTGGCGCAGTCAGATTTCTCGTAACTGTGATATTTTTTATTTTATTTTGCTTTAAACGTAACACGTTCGGGGTCAATTAGCCCTTAAGTTGTTTCGCGATTTTACACAATTTTCATTGATTCCGCGAGGTTCTGAGGGCTGTATCCAGCAGTAGGCATCTAAGTACGTCGATTGAAGTAATAAAAAGGCCACCTAAATTTTTTAAGATTTTTGCAAAAAACGTAAGGTTAACCCTTTGGTGTTTTTTGACCCCAAAAAATGAAAAGTGGAATTCGTCAGCTTCTTTCACTGTTTCTTACGTATTTTGATCAGAAAATTCGATTGGCGCAGTCAGATTTCTCGTAACTATGATATTTTTTATTTTATGTCGCTTTAAACGTAACACGTTCGGGGTCAATTAGCCCTTAATTTGTTTCGCGATTATACACAGTTTTCATTGATTCCGCGAGGTTCTGAGGGCTGTATCCAGCAGTAGGCATCTAAGTACGTCGATTGAAGTAATAAAAAGGCCACCTATATTTTTTAAGATTTTTGCGAAAAACGTAAGGTTAACCCCTTTGGTGTTTTTGACCCCAAAAAATGAAAAGTGGAATTCGTCAGCTTCTTTCACTGTTTCTTACGTATTTTGATCAGAAAATTCGATTGGCGCAGTCAGATTTCTCGTAACTATGATATTTTTTATTTTATTTTGCTTTAAACGTAACACGTTCGGGGTCAATTAGCCCTTAATTTGTTTCGCGATTTTACACAGTTTTCATTGATTCCGCGAGGTTCTGAGGGCTGTATCCAGCAGTAGGCATCTAAGTACGTTGATTGAAGTAATAAAAAGGCCACCTAAATTTTTTAAGATTTTTGAAAAAAACGTAAGGTTAACCCCTTTGGTGTTTTTTGACCCCAAAAAATGAAAAGTGGAATTCGTCAGCTTCTTTCACTGTTTCTTACGTATTTTGATCAGAAAATTCGATTGGCGCAGTCAGATTTCTCGTAACTATGATATTTTTTATTTTATGTCGCTTTAAACGTAACACGTTCGGGGTCAATTAGCCCTTAATTTGTTTCGCGATTATACACAGTTTTCATTGATTCCGCGAGGTTCTGAGGGCTGTATCCAGCAGTAGGCATCTAAGTACGTCGATTGAAGTTATAAAAAGGCCACCTAAATTTTTTAAGATTTTTGCAAAAAACGTAAGGTTAACCCCTTTGGTGTTTTTTGACCCCAAAAAATGAAAAGTGGAATTCGTCAGCTTCTTTCACTGTTTCTTACGTATTTTGATCAGAAAATTCGATTGGCGCAGTCAGATTTCTCGTAACTATGATATTTTTTAATTTATTTTGCTTTAAACGTAACACGTTCGGGGTCAATTAGCCCTTAATTTGTTTCGCGATTTTACACAGTTTTCATTGATTCCGCGAGGTTCTGAGGGCTGTATCCAGCAGTAGGCATCTAAGTACGTCGATTGAAGTAATAAAAAGGCCACCTAAATTTTTTAAGATTTTTGCAAAAAACGTAAGGTTAACCCCTTTGGTGTTTTTTGACCCCAAAAAATGAAAAGTGGAATTCGTCAGCTTCTTTCACTGTTTCTTACGTATTTTGATCAGAAAATTCGATTGGCGCAGTCAGATTTCTCGTAACTACGATATATTTTATTTTATTTTGCTTTAAACGTAACACGTTCGGGGTCAATTAGCCCTTAATTTGTTTCGCGATTATACACAGTTTTCATTGATTCCGCGAGGTTCTGAGGGCTGTATCCAGCAGTAGGCATCTAAGTACGTCGATTGAAGTAATAAAAAGGCCACCTAAATTTTTTAAGATTTTTGCAAAAAACGTAAGGTTAACCCCTTTGGTGTTTTTTGACCCCAAAAAATGAAAAGTGGAATTCGTCAGCTTCTTTCACTGTTTCTTACGTATTTTGATCAGAAAATTCGATTGGCGCAGTCAGATTTCTCGTAACTATGATATTTTTTATTTTATTTTGCTTTAAACGTAAGACGTTCGGGGTCAATTAGCCCTTAATTTGTTTCGCGATTATACACAGTTTTCATTGATTCCGCGAGGTTCTGAGGGCTGTATCCAGCAGTAGGCATCTAAGTACGTCGATTGAAGTAATAAAAAGGCCACCTAAATTTTTTAAGATTTTTGCAAAAAACGTAAGGTTAACCCCTTTGGTGTTTTTTGACCACAAAAAATGAAAAGTGGAATTCGTCAGCTTCTTTCACTGTTTCTTACGTATTTTGATCAGAAAATTCGATTGGCGCAGTCAGATTTCTCGTAACTATGATATTTTTTATTTTATTTTGCTTTAAACGTAACACGTTCGGGGTCAATTAGCCCTTAATTTGTTTCGCGATTTTACACAGTTTTCATTGATTCCGCGAGGTTCTGAGGGCTGTATCCAGCAGTAGGCATCTAAGTACGTTGATTGAAGTAATAAAAAGGCCACCTAAATTTCTTAATATTTTTGAAAAAAACGTAAGGTTAACCCCTTTGGTGTTTTTTGACCCCAAAAAATGAAAAGTGGAATTCGTCAGCTTCTTTCACTGTTTCTTACGTATTTTGATCAGAAAATTCGATTGGCGCAGTCAGATTTCTCGTAACTATGATATTTTTTATTTTATTTTGCTTTAAACGTAACACGTTCGGGGTCAATTAGCCCTTAGTTTGTTTCGCGATTATACACAGTTTTCATTGATTCCGCGAGGTTCTGAGGGCTGTATCCAGCAGTAGGCATCTAAGTACGTCGATTGAAGTAATAAAAAGGCCACCTAAATTTTTTAAGATTTTTGCAAAAAACGTAAGGTTAACCCCTTTGGTGTTTTTTGACCCCAAAAAATGAAAAGTGGAATTCGTCAGCTTCTTTCACTGTTTCTTACGTATTTTGATCAGAAAATTCGATTGGCGCAGTCAGATTTCTCGTAACTGTGATATTTTTTATTTTATTTTGCTTTAAACGTAACACGTTCGGGGTCAATTAGCCCTTAAGTTGTTTCGCGATTTTACACAATTTTCATTGATTCCGCGAGGTTCTGAGGGCTGTATCCAGCAGTAGGCATCTAAGTACGTTGATAGAAGTAATAAAAAGGCCACCTAAATTTTTTAAGATTTTTGAAAAAAACGTAAGGTTAACAGCTTTGGTGTTTTTTGACCCCAAAAAATGAAAAGTGGAATTCGTCAGCTTCTTTCACTGTTTCTTACGTATTTTGATCAGAAAATTCGATTGGCGCAGTCAGATTTCTCGTAACTATGATATTTTTTATTTTATGTCGCTTTAAACGTAACACGTTCGGGGTCAATTAGCCCTTAATTTGTTTCGCGATTATACACAGTTTTCATTGATTCCGCGAGGTTCTGAGGGCTGTATCCAGCAGTAGGCATCTAAGTACGTCGATTGAAGTAATAAAAAGGCCACCTAAATTTTTTAAGATTTTTGCAAAAAACGTAAGGTTAACCCCTTTGGTGTTTTTTGACCCCAAAAAATGAAAAGTGGAATTCGTCAGCTTCTTTCACTGTTTCTTACGTATTTTGATCAGAAAATTCGATTGGCGCAGTCAGATTTCTCGTAACTACGATATATTTTATTTTATGTCGCTTTAAACGTAACACGTTCGGGGTCAATTAGCTCTAAATTTGTTTCGCGATTATACACAGTTTTCATTGATTCCGCGAGGTTCTGAGGGCTGTATCGAGCAGTAGGCATCTAAGTATGTCGATTGAAGTAATAAAAAGGCCACCTAAATTTTTTAAGATTTTTGCAAAAAACGTAAGGTTAACCCCTTTGGTGTTTTTTGACCCCAAAAAATGAAAAGTGGAATTCGTCAGCTTCTTTCACTGTTTCTTACGTATTTTGATCAGAAAATTCGATTGGCGCAGTCAGATTTCTCGTAACTATGATATTTTTTATTTTATGTCGCTTTAAACGTAACACGTTCGGGGTCAATTAGCCCTTAATTTGTTTCGCGATTTTACACAGTTTTCATTGATTCCGCGAGGTTCTGAGGGCTGTATCCAGCAGTAGGCATCTAAGTACGTCGATTGAAGTAATAAAAAGGCCACCTAAATTTTTTAAGATTTTTGCAAAAAACGTAAGGTTAACCCCTTTGGTGTTTTTTGACCCCAAAAAATGAAAAGTGGAATTCGTCAGCTTCTTTCACTGTTTCTTACGTATTTTGATCAGAAAATTCGATTGGCGCAGTCAGATTTCTCGTAACTATGATATTTTTTATTTTATGTCGCTTTAAACGTAACACGTTCGGGGTCAATTAGCCCTTAATTTGTTTCGCGATTTTACACAGTTTTCATTGATTCCGCGAGGTTCTGAGGGCTGTATCCAGCAGTAGGCATCTAAGTACGTTGATTGAAGTAATAAAAAGGCCACCTAAATTTTTTAAGATTTTTGAAAAAAACGTAAGGTTAACCCCTTTGGTGTTTTTTGACCCCAAAAAATGAAAAGTGGAATTCGTCAGCTGCTTTCACTGTTTCTTACGTATTTTGATCAGAAAATTCGATTGGCGCAGTCAGATTTCTCGTAACTATGATATTTTTTATTTTATTTTGCTTTAAACGTAACACGTTCGGGGTCAATTAGCCCTTAATTTGTTTCGCGATTTTACACAGTTTTCATTGATTCCGCGAGGTTCTGAGGGCTGTATCCAGCAGTAGGCATCTAAGTACGTTGATTGAAGTAATAAAAAGGCCACCTAAATTTTTTAAGATTTTTGAAAAAAACGTAAGGTTAACCCCTTTGGTGTTTTTTGACCCCAAAAAATGAAAAGTGGAATTCGTCAGCTGCTTTCACTGTTTCTTACGTATTTTGATCAGAAAATTCGATTGGCGCAGTCAGATTTCTCGTAACTATGATATTTTTTATTTTATTTTGCTTTAAACGTAACACGTTCGGGGTCAATTAGCCCTTAATTTGTTTCGCGATTTTACACAGTTTTCATTGATTCCGCGAGGTTCTGAGGGCTGTATCCAGCAGTAGGCATCTAAGTACGTTGATTGAAGTAATAAAAAGGCCACCTAAATTTTTTAAGATTTTTGAAAAAAACGTAAGGTTAACCCCTTTGGTGTTTTTTGACCCCAAAAAATGAAAAGTGGAATTCGTCAGCTGCTTTCACTGTTTCTTACGTATTTTGATCAGAAAATTCGATTGGCGCAGTCAGATTTCTCGTAACTATGATATTTTTTATTTTATTTTGCTTTAAACGTAACACGTTCGGGGTCAATTAGCCCTTAATTTGTTTCGCGATTTTACACAGTTTTCATTGATTCCGCGAGGTTCTGAGGGCTGTATCCAGCAGTAGGCATCTAAGTACGTTGATTGAAGTAATAAAAAGGCCACCTAAATTTCTTAAGATTTTTGAAAAAAACGTAAGGTTAACCCCTTTGGTGTTTTTTGACCCCAAAAAATGAAAAGTAGAATTCGTCAGCTTCTTTCACTGTTTCTTACGTATTTTGATCAGAAAATTCGATTGGCGCAGTCAGATTTCTCGTAACTATGATATTTTTAATTTTATGTCGCTTTAAACGTAACACGTTCGGGGTCAATTAGCCCTTAATTTGTTTCGCGATTATACACAGTTTTCATTGATTCCGCGAGGTTCTGAGGGCTGTATCCAGCAGTAGGCATCTAAGTACGTCGATTGAAGTAATAAAAAGGCCACCTAAATTTTTTAAGATTTTTGCAAAAAACGTAAGGTTAACCCCTTTGGTGTTTTTTGACCCCAAAAAATGAAAAGTGGAATTCGTCAGCTTCTTTCACTGTTTCTTACGTATTTTGATCAGAAAATTCGATTGGCGCAGTCAGATTTCTCGAAACTGTGATATTTTTTATTTTATTTTGCTTTAAACGTAACACGTTCGGGGTCAATTAGCCCTTAAGTTGTTTCGCGATTTTACACAATTTTCATTGATTCCGCGAGGTTCTGAGGGCTGTATCCAGCAGTAGGCATCTAAGTACGTTGATTGAAGTAATAAAAAGGCCACCTAAATTTCTTAAGATTTTTGAAAAAAACGTAAGGTTAACCCCTTTGGTGTTTTTTGACCCCAAAAAATGAAAAGTGGAATTCGTCAGCTTCTTTCACTGTTTCTTACGTATTTTGATCAGAAAATTCGATTGGCGCAGTCAGATTTCTCGTAACTATGATATTTTTTATTTTATTTTGCTTTAAACGTAACACGTTCGGGGTCAATTAGCCCTTAATTTGTTTCGCGATTTTACACAGTTTTCATTGATTCCGCGAGGTTCTGAGGGCTGTATCCAGCAGTAGGCATCTAAGTACGTTGATTGAAGTAATAAAAAGGCCACCTAAATTTCATAAGATTTTTGAAAAAAACGTAAGGTTAACCCCTTTGGTGTTTTTTGACCCCAAAAAATGAAAAGTGGAATTCGTCAGCTTCTTTCATTGTTTCTTACGTATTTTGATCAGAAAATTCGATTGGCGCAGTCAGATTTCTCGTAACTATGATATTTTTTATTTTATTTTGCTTTAAACGTAACGCGTTTGGGGTCAATTAGCCCTTAATTTGTTTCGCGATTTCACACAGTTTTCATTGATTCCGCGAGGTTCTGAGGGCTGTATCCAGCAGTAGGCATCTAAGTACGTCGATTGAAGTAATAAAAAGGCCACCTAAATTTTTTAAGATTTTTGAAAAAAACGTAAGGTTAACCCCTTAGGTGTTTTTTGACCCCAAAAAATGAAAAGTGGAATTCGTCAGCTTCTTTCACTGTTTCTTACGTATTTTGATCAGAAAATTCGATTGGCGCAGTCAGATTTCTCGTAACTATGATATTTTTTATTTTATGTCGCTTTAAACGTAACACGTTCGGGGTCAATTAGCCCTTAATTTGTTTCGCGATTTTACACAGTTTTCATTGATTCCGCGAGGTTCTGAGGGCTGTATCCAGCAGTAGGCATCTAAGTACGTTGATAGAAGTAATAAAAAGGCCACCTAAATTTTTTAAGATTTCTGAAAAAAACGTAAGGTTAACCCCTCTGGTGTTTTTTGACCCCAAAAAATGAAAAGTGGAATTCGTCAGCTTCTTTCACTGTTTCTTACGTATTTTGATCAGAAAATTCGATTGGCGCAGTCAGATTTCTCGTAACTGTGATATTTTTTATTTTATTTTGCTTTAAACGTAACATGTTCGGGGTCAATTAGCCCTTAAGTTGTTTCGCGATTTTACACAATTTTCATTGATTCCGCGAGGTTCTGAGGGCTGTATCCAGCAGTAGGCATCTAAGTACGACGATTGAAGTAATAAAAAGGCCACCTAAATTTTTTAAGATTTTTGAAAAAAACGTAAGGTTAACCCCTTTGGTGTTTTTTGACCCCAAAAAATGAAAAGTGGAATTCGTCAGCTTCTTTCACTGTTTCTTACGTATTTTGATCAGAAAATTCGATTGGCGCAGTCAGATTTCTCGTAACTATGATATTTTTTATTTTATTTTGCTTTAAACGTAACACGTTCGGGGTCAATTAGCCCTTAATTTGTTTCGCGATTTTACACAGTTTTCATTGATTCCCCGAGGTTCTGAGGGCTGTATCCAGCAGTAGGCATCTAAGTATGTCGATTGAAGTAATAAAAAGGCCACCTAAATTTTTTAAGATTTTTGCAAAAAACGTAAGGTTAACCCCTTTGGTGTTTTTTGACCCCAAAAAATGAAAAGTGGAATTCGTCAGCTTCTTTCACTGTTTCTTACGTATTTTGATCAGAAAATTCGATTGGCGCAGTCAGATTTCTCGTAACTATGATATTTTTTATTTTATGTCGCTTTAAACGTAACACGTTCGGGGTCAATTAGCCCTTAATTTGTTTCGCGATTATACACAGTTTTCATTGATTCCGCGAGGTTCTGAGGGCTGTATCCAGCAGTAGGCATCTAAGTACGTCGATTGAAGTAATAAAAAGGCCACCTAAATTTTTTAAGATTTTTGCAAAAAACGTAAGGTTAACCCCTTTGGTGTTTTTTGACCCCAAAAAATGAAAAGTGGAATTCGTCAGCTTCTTTCACTGTTTCTTACGTATTTTGATCAGAAAATTCGATTGGCGCAGTCAGATTTCTCGTAACTGTGATATTTTTTATTTTATTTTGCTTTAAACGTAACATGTTCGGGGTCAATTAGCCCTTAAGTTGTTTCGCGATTTTACACAATTTTCATTGATTCCGCGAGGTTCTGAGGGCTGTATCCAGCAGTAGGCATCTAAGTACGTTGATAGAAGTAATAAAAAGGCCACCTAAATTTTTTAAGATTTTGGAAAAAAACGTAAGGTTAACCCCTTTGGTGTTTTTTGACCCCAAAAAATGAAAAGTGGAATTCGTCAGCTTCTTTCACTGTTTCTTACGTATTTTGATCAGAAAATTCGATTGGCGCAGTCAGATTTCTCGTAACTGTGATATTTTTTATTTTATTTTGCTTTAAACGTAACATGTTCGGGGTCAATTAGCCCTTAAGTTGTTTCGCGATTTTACACAATTTTCATTGATTCCGCGAGGTTCTGAGGGCTGTATCCAGCAGTAGGCATCTAAGTACGTCGATTGAAGTTATAAAAAGGCCACCTAAATTTTTTAAGCTTTTTGCAAAAAACGTAAGGTTAACCCCTTTGGTGTTTTTTGACCCCAAAAAATGAAAAGTGGAATTCGTCAGCTTCTTTCACTGTTTCTTACGTATTTTGATCAGAAAATTCGATTGGCGCAGTCAGATTTCTCGTAACTATGATATTTTTTATTTTATGTCGCTTTAAACGTAACACGTTCGGGGTCAATTAGCCCTTAATTTGTTTCGCGATTATACACAGTTTTCATTGATTCCGCGAGGTTCTGAGGGCTGTATCCAGCAGTAGGCATCTAAGTACGACGATTGAAGTAATAAAAAGGCCACCTAAATTTTTTAAGATTTTTGCA
Source organism: Cantharis nigra (assembly GCA_958510845.1). NCBI lineage: Eukaryota > Metazoa > Arthropoda > Insecta > Coleoptera > Cantharidae > Cantharis > Cantharis nigra. The sequence goes on along the minus strand of OY294034.1, from coordinate 4,204,248 downwards.
AAAAACGTAAGGTTAACCCCTTTGGTGTTTTTTGACCCCAAAAAATGAAAAGTGGAATTCGTCAGCTTCTTTCACTGTTTCTTACGTATTTTGATCAGAAAATTCGATTGGCGCAGTCAGATTTCTCGTAACTGTGATATTTTTTATTTTATTTTGCTTTAAACGTAACATGTTCGGGGTCAATTAGCCCTTAAGTTGTTTCGCGATTTTACACAATTTTCATTGATTCCGCGAGGTTCTGAGGGCTGTATCCAGCAGTAGGCATCTAAGTACGTTGATAGAAGTAATAAAAAGGCCACCTAAATTTTTTAAGATTTTGGAAAAAAACGTAAGGTTAACCCCTTTGGTGTTTTTTGACCCCAAAAAATGAAAAGTGGAATTCGTCAGCTTCTTTCACTGTTTCTTACGTATTTTGATCAGAAAATTCGATTGGCGCAGTCAGATTTCTCGTAACTATGATATTTTTTATTTTATGTAGCTTTAAACGTAACACGTTCGGGGTCAATTAGCCCTTAATCTGTTTCGCGATTATACACAGTTTTCATTGATTCCGCGAGGTTCTGAGGGCTGTATCCAGCAGTAGGCATCTAAGTACGTCGATTGAAGTTATAAAAAGGCCACCTAAATTTTTTAAGCTTTTTGCAAAAAACGTAAGGTTAACCCCTTTGGTGTTTTTTGACCCCAAAAAATGAAAAGTGGAATTCGTCAGCTTCTTTCACTGTTTCTTACGTATTTTGATCAGAAAATTCGATTGGCGCAGTCAGATTTCTCGTAACTATGATATTTTTTATTTTATGTCGCTTTAAACGTAACACGTTCGGGGTCAATTAGCCCTTAATTTGTTTCGCGATTATACACAGTTTTCATTGATTCCGCGAGGTTCTGAGGGCTGTATCCAGCAGTAGGCATCTAAGTACGACGATTGAAGTAATAAAAAGGCCACCTAAATTTTTTAAGATTTTTGCAAAAAACGTAAGGTTAACCCCTTTGGTGTTTTTTGACCCCAAAAAATGAAAAGTGGAATTCGTCAGCTTCTTTCACTGTTTCTTACGTATTTTGATCAGAAAATTCGATTGGCGCAGTCAGATTTCTCGTAACTGTGATATTTTTTATTTTATTTTGCTTTAAACGTAACACGTTCGGGGTCAATTAGCCCTTAAGTTGTTTCGCGATTTTACACAATTTTCATTGATTCCGCGAGGTTCTGAGGGCTGTATCCAGCAGTAGGCATCTAAGTACGTTGATAGAAGTAATAAAAAGGCCACCTAAATTTTTTAAGATTTTTGAAAAAAACGTAAGGTTAACCCCTTTGGTGTTTTTTGACCCCAAAAAATGAAAAGTGGAATTCGTCAGCTTCTTTCACTGTTTCTTACGTATTTTGATCAGAAAATTCGATTGGCGCAGTCAGATTTCTCGTAACTATGATATTTTTTATTTTATTTTGCTTTAAACGTAACACGTTCGGGGTCAATTAGCCCTTAATTTGTTTCGCGATTTTACACAGTTTTCATTGATTCCCCGAGGTTCTGAGGGCTGTATCCAGCAGTAGGCATCTAAGTATGTCGATTGAAGTAATAAAAAGGCCACCTAAATTTTTTAAGATTTTTGCAAAAAACGTAAGGTTAACCCCTTTGGTGTTTTTTGACCCCAAAAAATGAAAAGTGGAATTCGTCAGCTTCTTTCACTGTTTCTTACGTATTTTGATCAGAAAATTCGATTGGCGCAGTCAGATTTCTCGTAACTATGATATTTTTTATTTTATGTCGCTTTAAACGTAACACGTTCGGGGTCAATTAGCCCTTAATTTGTTTCGCGATTATACACAGTTTTCATTGATTCCGCGAGGTTCTGAGGGCTGTATCCAGCAGTAGGCATCTAAGTACGTCGATTGAAGTAATAAAAAGGCCACCTAAATTTTTTAAGATTTTTGCAAAAAACGTAAGGTTAACCCCTTTGGTGTTTTTTGACCCCAAAAAATGAAAAGTGGAATTCGTCAGCTTCTTTCACTGTTTCTTACGTATTTTGATCAGAAAATTCGATTGGCGCAGTCAGATTTCTCGTAACTGTGATATTTTTTATTTTATTTTGCTTTAAACGTAACATGTTCGGGGTCAATTAGCCCTTAAGTTGTTTCGCGATTTTACACAATTTTCATTGATTCCGCGAGGTTCTGAGGGCTGTATCCAGCAGTAGGCATCTAAGTACGTTGATAGAAGTAATAAAAAGGCCACCTAAATTTTTTAAGATTTTGGAAAAAAACGTAAGGTTAACCCCTTTGGTGTTTTTTGACCCCAAAAAATGAAAAGTGGAATTCGTCAGCTTCTTTCACTGTTTCTTACGTATTTTGATCAGAAAATTCGATTGGCGCAGTCAGATTTCTCGTAACTGTGATATTTTTTATTTTATTTTGCTTTAAACGTAACATGTTCGGGGTCAATTAGCCCTTAAGTTGTTTCGCGATTTTACACAATTTTCATTGATTCCGCGAGGTTCTGAGGGCTGTATCCAGCAGTAGGCATCTAAGTACGTCGATTGAAGTTATAAAAAGGCCACCTAAATTTTTTAAGCTTTTTGCAAAAAACGTAAGGTTAACCCCTTTGGTGTTTTTTGACCCCAAAAAATGAAAAGTGGAATTCGTCAGCTTCTTTCACTGTTTCTTACGTATTTTGATCAGAAAATTCGATTGGCGCAGTCAGATTTCTCGTAACTATGATATTTTTTATTTTATGTCGCTTTAAACGTAACACGTTCGGGGTCAATTAGCCCTTAATTTGTTTCGCGATTATACACAGTTTTCATTGATTCCGCGAGGTTCTGAGGGCTGTATCCAGCAGTAGGCATCTAAGTACGACGATTGAAGTAATAAAAAGGCCACCTAAATTTTTTAAGATTTTTGCAAAAAACGTAAGGTTAACCCCTTTGGTGTTTTTTGACCCCAAAAAATGAAAAGTGGAATTCGTCAGCTTCTTTCACTGTTTCTTACGTATTTTGATCAGAAAATTCGATTGGCGCAGTCAGATTTCTCGTAACTGTGATATTTTTTATTTTATTTTGCTTTAAACGTAACACGTTCGGGGTCAATTAGCCCTGAAGTTGTTTCGCGATTTGACACAATTTTCATTGATTCCATGAGGTTCTGAGGGCTGTATCCAGCAGTAGGCATCTAAGTACGTTGATAGAAGTAATAAAAAGGCCACCTAAATTTTTTAAGATTTTTGAAAAAAACGTAAGGTTAACCCCTTTGGTGTTTTTTGACCCCAAAAAATGAAAAGTGGAATTCGTCAGCTTCTTTCACTGTTTCTTACGTATTTTGATCAGAAAATTCGATTGGCGCAGTCAGATTTCTCGTAACTATGATATTTTTTATTTTATGTCGCTTTAAACGTAACACGTTCGGGGTCAATTAGCCCTTAATTTGTTTCGCGATTATACACAGTTTTCATTGATTCCGCGAGGTTCTGAGGGCTGTATCCAGCAGTAGGCATCTAAGTACGTCGATTGAAGTTATAAAAAGGCCACCTAAATTTTTTAAGATTTTTGAAAAAAACGTAAGGTTAACCCCTTTGGTGTTTTTTGACCCCAAAAAATGAAAAGTGGAATTCGTCAGCTTCTTTCACTGTTTCTTACGTATTTTGATCAGAAAATTCGATTGGCGCAGTCAGATTTCTCGTAACTATGATATTTTTTAATTTATTTTGCTTTAAACGTAACACGTTCGGGGTCAATTAGCCCTTAATTTGTTTCGCGATTTTACACAGTTTTCATTGATTCCGCGAGGTTCTGAGGGCTGTATCCAGCAGTAGGCATCTAAGTACGTTGATTGAAGTAATAAAAAGGCCACCTATATTTTTTAAGATTTTTGAAAAAAACGTAAGGTTAACCCCTTTGGTGTTTTTTGACCCCAAAAAATGAAAAGTGGAATTCGTCAGCTGCTTTCACTGTTTCTTACGTATTTTGATCAGAAAATTCGATTGGCGCAGTCAGATTTCTCGTAACTATGATATTTTTTATTTTATTTTGCTTTAAACGTAACACGTTCGGGGTCAATTAGCCCTTAATTTGTTTCGCGATTTTACACAGTTTTCATTGATTCCGCGAGGTTCTGAGGGCTGTATCCAGCAGTAGGCATCTAAGTACGTTGATTGAAGTAATAAAAAGGCCACCTAAATTTCTTAAGATTTTTGAAAAAAACGTAAGGTTAACCCCTTTGGTGTTTTTTGACCCCAAAAAATGAAAAGTGGAATTCGTCAGCTTCTTTCACTGTTTCTTACGTATTTTGATCAGAAAATTCGATTGGCGCAGTCAGATTTCTCGTAACTATGATATTTTTTATTTTATTTTGCTTTAAACGTAACACGTTTGGGGTCAATTAGCCCTTAATTTGTTTCGCGATTTTACACAGTTTTCATTGATTCCGCGAGGTTCTGAGGGCTGTATCCAGCAGTAGGCATCTAAGTACGTCGATTGAAGTAATAAAAAGGCCACCTAAATTTTTTAAGATTTTTGCAAAAAACGTAAGGTTAACCCCTTTGGTGTTTTTTGACACCAAAAAATGAAAAGTGGAATTCGTCAGCTTCTTTCACTGTTTCTTACGTATTTTGATCAGAAAATTCGATTGGCGCAGTCAGATTTCTCGTAACTATGATATTTTTTAATTTATTTTGCTTTAAACGTAACACGTTCGGGGTCAATTAGCCCTTAATTTGTTTCGCGATTTTACACAGTTTTCATTGATTCCGCGAGGTTCTGAGGGCTGTATCCAGCAGTAGGCATCTAAGTACGTTGATAGAAGTAATAAAAAGGCCACCTAAATTTTTTAAGATTTTTGCAAAAAACGTAAGGTTAACCCCTTTGGTGTTTTTTGACCCCAAAAAATGAAAAGTGGAATTCGTCAGCTTCTTTCACTGTTTCTTACGTATTTTGATCAGAAAATTCGATTGGCGCAGTCAGATTTCTCGTAACTATGATATTTTTTATTTTATTTTGCTTTAAACGTAACACGTTCGGGGTCAATTAGCCCTTAATTTGTTTCGCGATTTTACACAGTTTTCATTGATTCCGCGAGGTTCTGAGGGCTGTATCCAGCAGTAGGCATCTAAGTACGTTGATTGAAGTAATAAAAAGGCCACCTAAATTTTTTAAGATTCTTGAAAAAAACGTAAGGTTAACCCCTTTGGTGTTTTTTGACCCCAAAAAATGAAAAGTGGAATTCGTCAGCTTCTTTCACTGTTTCTTACGTATTTTGATCAGAAAATTCGATTGGCGCAGTCAGATTTCTCGTAACTATGATATTTTTTATTTTATTTTGCTTTAAACGTAACACGTTCGGGGTCAATTAGCCCTTAATTTGTTTCGCGATTTTACACAGTTTTCATTGATTCCGCGAGGTTCTGAGGGCTGTATCCAGCAGTAGGCATCTAAGTACGTTGATTGAAGTAATAAAAAGGCCACCTAAATTTTTTAAGATTCTTGAAAAAAACGTAAGGTTAACCCCTTTGGTGTTTTTTGACCCCAAAAAATGAAAAGTGGAATTCGTCAGCTTCTTTCACTGTTTCTTACGTATTTTGATCAGAAAATTCGATTGGCGCAGTCAGATTTCTCGTAACTATGATATTTTTTATTTTATTTTGCTTTAAACGTAACACGTTCGGGGTCAATTAGCCCTTAATTTGTTTCGCGATTTTACACAGTTTTCATTGATTCCGCGAGGTTCTGAGGGCTGTATCCAGCAGTAGGCATCTAAGTACGTTGATAGAAGTAATAAAAAGGCCACCTAAATTTTTTAAGATTTTTGCAAAAAACGTAAGGTTAACCCCTTTGGTGTTTTTTGACCCCAAAAAATGAAAAGTGGAATTCGTCAGCTTCTTTCACTGTTTCTTACGTATTTTGATCAGAAAATTCGATTGGCGCAGTCAGATTTCTCGTAACTATGATATTTTTTATTTTATTTTGCTTTAAACGTAACACGTTCGGGGTCAATTAGCCCTTAATTTGTTTCGCGATTTTACACAGTTTTCATTGATTCCGCGAGGTTCGAGGGCTGTATCCAGCAGTAGGCATCTAAGTACGTTGATTGAAGTAATAAAAAGGCCACCTAAATTTTTTAAGATTCTTGAAAAAAACGTAAGGTTAACCCCTTTGGTGTTTTTTGACCCCAAAAAATGAAAAGTGGAATTCGTCAGCTTCTTTCACTGTTTCTTACGTATTTTGATCAGAAAATTCGATTGGCGCAGTCAGATTTCTCGTAACTATGATATTTTTTATTTTATTTTGCTTTAAACGTAACACGTTCGGGGTCAATTAGCCCTTAATTTGTTTCGCGATTTTACACAGTTTTCATTGATTCCGCGAGGTTCTGAGGGCTGTATCCAGCAGTAGGCATCTAAGTACGTTGATTGAAGTAATAAAAAGGCCACCTAAATTTTTTAAGATTCTTGAAAAAAACGTAAGGTTAACCCCTTTGGTGTTTTTTGACCCCAAAAAATGAAAAGTGGAATTCGTCAGCTTCTTTCACTGTTTCTTACGTATTTTGATCAGAAAATTCGATTGGCGCAGTCAGATTTCTCGTAACTATGATATTTTTTATTTTATTTTGCTTTAAACGTAACACGTTCGGGGTCAATTAGCCCTTAATTTGTTTCGCGATTTTACACAGTTTTCATTGATTCCGCGAGGTTCTGAGGGCTGTATCCAGCAGTAGGCATCTAAGTACGTTGATAGAAGTAATAAAAAGGCCACCTAAATTTTTTAAGATTTTTGAAAAAAACGTAAGGTTAACCCCTTTGGTGTTTTTTGACCCCAAAAAATGAAAAGTGGAATTCGTCAGCTTCTTTCACTGTTTCTTACGTATTTTGATCAGAAAATTCGATTGGCGCAGTCAGATTTCTCGTAACTACGATATTTTTTATTTTATGTCGCTTTAAACGTAACACGTTCGGGGTCAATTAGCCCTTAATTTGTTTCGCGATTATACACAGTTTTCATTGATTCCGCGAGGTTCTGAGGGCTGTATTCAGCAGTAGGCATCTAAGTACGTCGATTGAAGTAATAAAAAGGCCACCTAAATTTTTTAAGATTTTTGCAAAAAACGTAAGGTTAACCCCTTTGGTGTTTTTTGACCCCAAAAAATGAAAAGTGGAATTCGTCAGCTTCTTTCACTGTTTCTTACGTATTTTGATCAGAAAATTCGATTGGCGCAGTCAGATTTCTCGTAACTATGATATTTTTTATTTTATTTTGCTTTAAACGTAACACGTTCGGGGTCAATTAGCCCTTAATTTGTTTCGCGATTTTACACAGTTTTCATTGATTCCGCGAGGTTTTGAGGGCTGTATCCAGCAGTAGGCATCTAAGTACGTTGATTGAAGTAATAAAAAGGCCACCTAAATTTTTTAAGATTCTTGAAAAAAACGTAAGGTTAACCCCTTTGGTGTTTTTTGACCCCAAAAAATGAAAAGTGGAATTCGTCAGCTTCTTTCACTGTTTCTTACGTATTTTGATCAGAAAATTCGATTGGCGCAGTCAGATTTCTCGTAACTATGATATTTTTTATTTTATTTTGCTTTAAACGTAACACGTTCGGGGTCAATTAGCCCTTAATTTGTTTCGCGATTTTACACAGTTTTCATTGATTCCGCGAGGTTCTGAGGGCTGTATCCAGCAGTAGGCATCTAAGTACGTTGATTGAAGTAATAAAAAGGCCACCTAAATTTTTTAAGATTCTTGAAAAAAACGTAAGGTTAACCCCTTTGGTGTTTTTTGACCCCAAAAAATGAAAAGTGGAATTCGTCAGCTTCTTTCACTGTTTCATACGTATTTTGATCAGAAAATTCGATTGGCGCAGTCAGATTTCTCGTAACTATGATATTTTTTATTTTATGTCGCTTTAAACGCAACACGTTCGGGGTCAATTAGCCCTTAATTTGTTTCGCGATTTTACACAGTTTTCATTGATTCCGCGAGGTTCTGAGGGCTGTATCCAGCAGTAGGCATCTAAGTACGTTGATTGAAGTAATAAAAAGGCCACCTAAATTTTTTAAGATTCTTGAAAAAAACGTAAGGTTAACCCCTTTGGTGTTTTTTGACCCCAAAAAATGAAAAGTGGAATTCGTCAGCTTCTTTCACTGTTTCTTACGTATTTTGATCAGAAAATTCGATTGGCGCAGTCAGATTTCTCGTAACTATGATATTTTTTATTTTATGTCGCTTTAAACGTAACACGTTCGGGGTCAATTAGCCCTTAATTTGTTTCGCGATTATACACAGTTTTCATTGATTCCGCGAGGTTCTGAGGGCTGTATCCAGCAGTAGGCATCTAAGTACGTCGATTGAAGTAATAAAAAGGCCACCTAAATTTTTTAAGATTTTTGCAAAAAACGTAAGGTTAACCCCTTTGGTGTTTTTTGACCCCAAAAAATGAAAAGTGGAATTCGTCAGCTTCTTTCACTGTTTCTTACGTATTTTGATCAGAAAATTCGATTGGCGCAGTCAGATTTCTCGTATCTATGATATTTTTTATTTTATTTTGCTTTAAACGTAACACGTTTGGGGTCAATTAGCCCTTAATTTGTTTCGCGATTTTACACTGATTTCATTGATTCCGCGAGGTTCTGAGGGCTGTATCCAGCAGTAGGCATCTAAGTACGTGGATTGAAGTAATAAAAAGGCCACCTAAATTTCTTAAGATTTTTGAAAAAAACGTAAGGTTAACCCCTTTGGTGTTTTTTGACCCCAAAAAATGAAAAGTGGAATTCGTCAGCTTCTTTCACTGTTTCTTACGTATTTTGATCAGAAAATTCGATTGGCGCAGTCAGATTTCTCGTAACTATGATATTTTTTATTTTATTTTGCTTTAAACGTAACACGTTCGGGGTCAATTAGCGCTTAATTTGTTTCGCGATTTTACACAGTTTTCATTGATTCCGCGAGGTTCTGAGGGCTGTATCAAGCAGTAGGCATCTAAGTACGTCGATTTAAATAATAAAAAGGCCACCTAAATTTTTTAAGATTCTTGAAAAAAACGTAAGGTTAACCCCTTTGGTGTTTTTTGACCCCAAAAAATGAAAAGTGGAATTCGTCAGCTTCTTTCACTGTTTCTTACGTATTTTGATCAGAAAATTCGATTGGCGCAGTCAGATTTCTGGTAACTATGATATTTTTTATTTTATTTTGCTTTAAACGTAACACGTTCGGGGTCAATTAGCCCTTAATTTGTTTCGCTATTTTACACAGTTTTCATTGATTCCGCGAGGTTCTGAGGGCTGTATCCAGCAGTAGGCATCTAAGTACGTTGATTGAAGTAATAAAAAGGCCACCTAAATTTTTTAAGATTCTTGAAAAAAACGTAAGGTTAACCCCTTTGGTGTTTTTTGACCCCAAAAAATGAAAAGTGGAATTCGTCAGCTTCTTTCACTGTTTCTTACGTATTTTGATCAGAAAATTCGATTGGCGCAGTCAGATTTCTCGTAACTATGATATTTTTTATTTTATGTCGCTTTAAATGTAACACGTTCGGGGTCAATTAGCCCTTAATTTGTTTCGCGATTATACACAGTTTTCATTGATTCCGCGAGGTTCTGAGGGCTGTATCCAGCAGTAGGCATCTAAGTACGTCGATTGAAGTAATAAAAAGGCCACCTAAATTTTTTAAGATTTTTGCAAAAAACGTAAGGTTAACCCCTTTGGTGTTTTTTGACCCCAAAAAATGAAAAGTGGAATTCGGCAGCTTCTTTCACTGTTTCTTACGTATTTTGATCAGAAAATTCGATTGGCGCAGTCAGATTTCTCGTAACTATGATATTTTTTATTTTATTTTGCTTTAAACGTAACACGTTTGGGGTCAATTAGCCCTTAATTTGTTTCGCGATTTTACACTGATTTCATTGATTCCGCGAGGTTCTGAGGGCTGTATCCAGCAGTAGGCATCTAAGTACGTGGATTGAAGTAATAAAAAGGCCACCTAAATTTCTTAAGATTTTTGAAAAAAACGTAAGGTTAACCCCTTTGGTGTTTTTTGACCCCAAAAAATGAAAAGTGGAATTCGTCAGCTTCTTTCACTGTTTCTTACGTATTTTGATCAGAAAATTCGATTGGCGCAGTCAGATTTCTCGTAACTATGATATTTTTTATTTTATTTTGCTTTAAACGTAACACGTTCGGGGTCAATTAGCCCTTAATTTGTTTCGCGATTTTACACAGTTTTCATTGATTCCGCGAGGTTCTGAGGGCTGTATCCAGCAGTAGGCATCTAAGTACGTCGATTTAAATAATAAAAAGGCCACCTAAATTTTTTAAGATTCTTGAAAAAAACGTAAGGTTAACCCCTTTGGTGTTTTTTGACCCCAAAAAATGAAAAGTGGAATTCGTCAGCTTCTTTCACTGTTTCTTACGTATTTTGATCAGAAAATTCGATTGGCGCAGTCAGATTTCTCGTAACTATGATATTTTTTATTTTATTTTGCTTTAAACGTAACACGTTCGGGGTCAATTAGCCCTTAATTTGTTTCGCGATTTTACACAGTTTTCATTGATTCCGCGAGGTTCTGAGGGCTGTATCCAGCAGTAGGCATCTAAGTACGTTGATTGAAGTAATAAAAAGGCCACCTAAATTTTTTAAGATTCTTGAAAAAAACGTAAGGTTAACCCCTTTGGTGTTTTTTGACCCCAAAAAATGAAAAGTGGAATTCGTCAGCTTCTTTCACTGTTTCTTACGTATTTTGATCAGAAAATTCGATTGGCGCAGTCAGATTTCTCGTAACTATGATATTTTTTATTTTATTTTGCTTTAAACGTAACACGTTCGGGGTCAATTAGCCCTTAATTTGTTTCGCGATTTTACACAGTTTTCATTGATTCCGCGAGGTTCTGAGGGCTGTATCCAGCAGTAGGCATCTAAGTACGTCGATTTAAGTAATAAAAAGGCCACCTAAATTTTTTAAGATTTTTGAAAAAAACGTAAGGTTAACCTCTTTGGTGTTTTTTGACCCCAAAAAATGAAAAGTGGAATTCGTCAGCTTCTTTCTCTGTTTCTTACGTATTTTGATTAGAAAATTCGATTGGCGCAGTCAGATTTCTCGTAACTATGATATTTTTTAATTTATTTTGCTTTAAACGTAACACGTTCGGGGTCAATTAGCCCTTAATTTGTTTCGCGATTATACACAGTTTTCATTGATTCCGCGAGGTTCTGAGGGCTGTATCCAGCAGTAGGCATCTAAGTACGTCGATTGAAGTAATAACAAGGCCACCTAAATTTTTTAAGATTTTTGCAAAAAACGTAAGGTTAACCCCTTTGGTGTTTTTTGACCCCAAAAAATGAAAAGTGGAATTCGTCAGCTTCTTTCACTGTTTCTTACGTATTTTGATCAGAAAATTCGATTGGCGCAGTCAGATTTCTCGTAACTATGATATTTTTTATTTTATTTTGCTTTAAACGTAACACGTTCGGGGTCAATTAGCCCTTAATTTGTTTCGCGATTTTACACAGTTTTCATTGATTCCGCGAGGTTCTGAGAGCTGTATCCAGCAGTAGGCATCTAAGTACGTTGATTGAAGTAATAAAAAGGCCACCTAAATTTTTTAAGATTCTTGAAAAAAACGTAAGGTTAACCCCTTTGGTGTTTTTTGACCCCAAAAAATGAAAAGTGGAATTCGTCAGCTTCTTTCACTGTTTCTTACGTATTTTGATCAGAAAATTCGATTGGCGCAGTCAGATTTCTGGTAACTATGATATTTTTTATTTTATTTTGCTTTAAACGTAACACGTTCGGGGTCAATTAGCCCTTAATTTGTTTCGCTATTTTACACAGTTTTCATTGATTCCGCGAGGTTCTGAGGGCTGTATCCAGCAGTAGGCATCTAAGTACGTTGATTGAAGTAATAAAAAGGCCACCTAAATTTTTTAAGATTCTTGAAAAAAACGTAAGGTTAACCCCTTTGGTGTTTTTTGACCCCAAAAAATGAAAAGTGGAATTCGTCAGCTTCTTTCACTGTTTCTTACGTATTTTGATCAGAAAATTCGATTGGCGCAGTCAGATTTCTCGTAACTATGATATTTTTTATTTTATGTCGCTTTAAATGTAACACGTTCGGGGTCAATTAGCCCTTAATTTGTTTCGCGATTATACACAGTTTTCATTGATTCCGCGAGGTTCTGAGAGTGTATCCAGCAGTAGGCATCTAAGTACGTTGATTGAAGTAATAAAAAGGACACCTAAATTTTTTAAGATTTTTGAAAAAAACGTAAGGTTTTTTCCCAACTTTTCATTTATAACTTTAATACTTAAAGTTTTATAGTATTTGACATTTTACTTACCAAAGACTTTTCGAAACATTCCGATAGGCAACCCAACCTACAGTACATGTTCATAATTCCAGACATTTGAGTAAAATTAAATATTTTTAAATTTAACAAGATACTGAGTTAAATTAATAAAAATCTACAATTAAGTAAGCTTCATTATTAATTTTATAAATGTTTTACAGTTTTCTTTAAATTCAGTGTGTTTCTGGAACCTGTTGAGCTCTGTGAGCTACTGGAACTACTGGGTAAAGGTAAACATTTGTTGTTTGACAGTTGTTATCTTTTAAATTTATGTTGATTCAATTTATTTTTGTATGACGTGTATTGCCAGCATTTCATATTTGATTTTTAAAGACTTAACTTTATAGAAGGTTAGTTGGTGTTTATGTATTAAATAACTATAAGTTGTCTATAAAACTTCAATTTTTTACAGGTCAGCAAATATGACTTTGGAAGCAAATCCAAATAAAGAAGGAATGAGGGCTTTAATATTAGTTGGCGGTTATGGAACAAGACTACGACCACTAACCCTTACTCGACCTAAGCCTTTGGTGGAATTTGCCAACAAGCCAATCTTGTTACATCAAATTGAAGCCTTGGTCGAAGCTGGCGTGACCGAAGTTATCCTTGCAGTTTCTTATCGAGCCGAACAAATGGAAGAGGAGTTGTCTAGCGAGGCTAGAAAACTGGGCATAGACTTGGTTTTCTCACATGAAACTGAACCGTTGGGTACTGCAGGTCCGATCGCATTAGCAAAAGACTTGCTCAACAAAAGTCCCGAACCGTTTTTTGTTTTGAATTCTGATATTATCTGTGAATTTCCATTTAAGGAATTAGCTCAATTTCATCGGAATCATGGTAAAGAGGGTACCATTGTTGTTACCAAAGTAGAAGAACCTTCCAAGTACGGTGTAGTTGTTTATAACGAACAAAACTGTATAGAAAGTTTTGTCGAAAAACCCCAAGAGTTTATTTCAAATAAAATCAATGCTGGCCTCTACATTTTGAATCCTAGTGTGATCAATAGAATTGAGTTGCGTCCCGTATCGATAGAAAAGGAAGTGTTTCCGGAGATGGCAGCTGCCGGTCAATTATGTGCATTTGAACTGCAAGGTTTCTGGATGGACGTGGGGCAGCCGAGAGATTTCTTGTCTGGTATATTAATTTGTAGTGCAAAAGTACAATTTTCTTGTAATCAGATTTTTAGGCATGTGCATGTACTTAAAATCGGTTCGACAGAAGCAACCAGAACGATTACTAACTGGTAAAGGTGTCGTCGGTAACGTTTTGGTTGATCCCACAGCTTCTATAGGAGTCGATTGTCGTATCGGTCCTGATGTAACTATTGGACCTGGAGCTGTTCTTGAAGATGGTAATTATATTAAATTTTATAACTAAATTATTATTTATATTAATAATATGTAATTGATATACAAAGTTTGCATTATCTTTAATTACAATAACATCTAGAAAGATTATGACGTCAATGCATAATTGTACATTTATCGTATCATTTTTAAATATTGTTACCGATAACAAATTTATAAGATAATTCTGAATTAGAAACCACATACTTAAGAATTTCAATTGTTTTTCTTTAGGGGTATGTGTAAAACGTTGCACAATTCTACGGGATGCCGTCATAAGATCACATTCCTGGTTGGAAAATTGCATAATTGGTTGGCGTTGTCTAGTAGGAAGATGGGTGAGAATGGAAGGCACAACGGTACTAGGAGAAGATGTTATTGTAAAAGACGAACTGTACGTAAACGGTGGACAAGTCTTACCGCACAAAAATATAGCAGCATCCGTTCCGGAACCTCAAATTATTATGTGACCAAAAAACTATGTTAGAAATCAGCTAGGATTTCCTTTAACTCATATTTTACTTAAATGTCTTAGCTCAGGGCCATGCATTTCAGATTCAACCCAATTTTTAATCTTCGTATGAGTAAGCGAATATTTTTCACTCCTTAGTTTTTGAGGAACTTGTTTTTTTGAAATAAAGTTCAAATCTAGTTGATTGTACATAGTATTAGAGATTTGAACTTCTTAAAGGCTGGTAATATTAAATAATGTAATATATTTTAAGCAAAGGGCATTGTTTCACATTCCTGTCGAACAGGTTGACTTTGTAAGTTATAAGTACTCCTGTGTGTTTGCTTTATATTTTTATAAATGTTGATACAAGAATTTACGTAAGTGGAACCTTGTAATTAAAGCCTATGTTAACGCAAATTCTTTATTATCTGAACTGCTCAAGTACAATTTTCATTATTTTTAATCTTGAATTTGTTATCGTGAACGGTTGACCCCAAGAAAAATTGCAAATTTGAAAATTTTTATTTTCCATGTTCAAATATAATTAAAATATTAGTTCGGATAATCAAGACTACTGTGTTTCGTACATTTTTTACTTTATTAAATTAATATAATATGTAACTATATTTATAATTTTAGTTAATGTGTATAACTTTGAGACAGTTTTTTTGTATTAATACTTTAATAAATTTTTAAATTATTTAAAAATAATTAAGCCAATTTTTCCAAAAAAATGAAACCAAAATTTCCTAAACCCCAGGGTGGAAATTATAAATTTTAATTCATTTTGTTAACAATCTATAAATGGGCATACACACGATCGGACATGCCTTCGCACCTACCTGAAGAGGCAAGTCTGCGAGTAAATTTGAAGATGACTTTTGCATACACACATATGAGTTCATGCAGACCTCATACCGTCACTTTAGAATGAACCACGTTTATTAAAACATCAATTATGTCATGGAATATGAAAGATTTGTGTTTAATTAGCACACAAATTGCATGTGTCATTATGGTAGAACAAAAATCTAATGTTATTAGAACAAAAAAGTGGGTAAAGACATGGTTACGGAAGAGGAACAAATAATACACATAATTTAAATTTATTAAAAGAGCTACAATTAGAACCAGATGATTATAGATGTATTCTTTAGATTTTATTTTCCATAAACAAACATTGTGCCTATATAATTCTATAAATTTGCGAAGTCATTTTTATTAAAAAATAACTTTCCTTGACACAAATAATGTTAAGGTTTATTGAAACTGAAGGCTTGGCGCGCGACAGTATACACACGTTGAAACTTGCCTGTGTGTGAGTCCAAAAAAGTCCAGAATCGCCAGATTCGTCTCACATCGCGCCATCAGTTCAGTATACACACGTTTGCACTTACTCGCGAGCTCCCATGCTGTCAGGTAGGCGCAAAGGCATGGCCGATCGTGTGTATGCCCATTAACATTCGACCTGTTTGTCATTCAAATTTTACTTTTATTTGGGGTAAAATAAAATAATCTTTGTGGTATTTTCCTTTATTTGCAATACACTTCAGCCATTGTAATAAGCTTTTGCTGTATAAGTAGTACAATACATTTTCTTCAAAATTAAATGGTCTACATATTTTAAAAATGATGTGGTCTGTTTTGGCTATTTGGTATACAAATAATTTTCTAAAGCAAAAATAAAAACGTTACACTACATAATGTTCGAACAGATTTTATGCCACATTTATTTGCTTTTTATTATATAAAAACATATGGCACTGCTAAATATTAAAATGTATACATAACTTACAGTCATAAAATTTCTATAAATCTTAAGTATATTTCTAAAATAAGATCACATAATAGAAATAACATCAAACAATAATCATGTTAACTTAAAGTTAGTTGGTAGGAGAAAGCAAAAATTGATTTGTAAGTAATAATTGTAACGGTTTACAACATTAATAACATACAAATATCTAGTGGCCAGTTTTGAGAGATTTCGCAACTTCTATGTCTTCCATGTTAACAAAAAAGTTGAGAAATTACCAAACTAATAATTACGTTACCTGTTACGTTTATCTCCTATAAATAACATACTACGAAAACAACTTGATAAAATACTGAGAAAATAAGCATTTGACTAATGGTGCAAAAATAAAATGCAATCTTAGTTGAAACTAAACTACAATCAACTAAAACGAAGCCATTCATTATCCATCACTTGATTTGACTATGAAGCATATCAAAAGCTGCAAAATAATTAATACCTATTGCTTACTTTGAACTAAATCATCTAAACTTAACATCACACTAGTATAAGTTAGGTTCAATCTTTTTAAGATCAAGCATTAAAATAATAAGTACAATTTTAAAAACAAACTTAAATTACAGTTAGACTGCAGTTAATAGATCTTCCATACAATAATTCCATCTTTGGTTTGTTGTAATTAAAATCTTACAACATACATTTGAGCTGTCGCTGAGCTTATTAATTCTACTTTTTATCATTAAAAAGGCAAAATTATAAAATATTTTAAAACACTTACAGTATTTTTAAACCCTGTTAATCGTGTAAAAGGCTGATTGTCTATTATTACCAAACTTTGAAATATTCGCATATATACTATAACTAAAATTACTCAACTCACAATCTAAAATTTAATCGAGATCTCTTAAATTGACTGTAGAAAAATTTTCGTTTTCCAACAATTCTTCCGGTAATAATCCACTGCCTAACATCAAATCTGACGGGACATCCAAACTTTGTATTGCTTGTTCTAGGAGATCATCCGAAGTAGGTTTTTCTGTTTTCACTGTTACAGTCGTTACGGTTACTTTTTCCGATTTAGGATGGTTCTTCTTAACATGCAAATATAAAGCAGATTTTCCACTGAAAGTTGCACTGCAATCTAAAACACAATTAGTAAGAAAACAAGGTAGAACTCTGATAACTGCAGTTCTTAGGCTTCTATACTGCTATTGTGGTTGGTAAATTACAAATTTTACCAGAACATAAGGCTTCTAACTATAGTTCGTATAAAAGCCTAAAAGGTACCACTTACCTTCGCAATGAAATGGACGTTGACCAATATGAGTTAAGGTGTGCTCCCTTAAATGCTCAGGACGTAGAAATGATTTGTTGCAAGAGCCCATAGTACAATGAAACTTGCGCTCGTTAGTGTGAGTACTTAAATGACGCTTTAATTTACTCGCAGTTGAGAAAGCCCATTTGCACTCGTCGTATGTACAGATAAACGGACGTTGGCCGGTATGTTGAAGAGTATGCTGCTTTAAACGACAAGGTTGTTCAAAAACACGTCCACAATTGGGCCACTGGCAACGTAAGTCAGATAACTTGTAAGAATGTACACGTGCATGAGTAGATAACGCGGTAAAGAGGAAAAATTGTTTCTTGCATTCGAGAACAGGACACTGATAAGGAGCCTCTACTTGTCCGTGAACTTTCAAGTGACTTTCTCGAGCATGTATTGTTTGAAAGTATTTATCACAGCCTTTTACTAAACAAGGAATTGTAGCTGGTTTGTCGTGGTGCTGTCGACGATGGCAATTTAAATTATAAATTGTTGTAAAACGACGTTCACAATTTGAGTGAGAACAAACAAAATCTTTCCGTTTGGAATGAGTTTCCTGATGGCGTCTCATTTTAAATGCAGTATAAAATGCCCACTTACAATTGGGAAAGGTGCATTTGTAAGGTTTATGATCCAAATGCTTTAAAGCGTGTAATTTTGCTAAATTAAAACGATAAAATGCTCTACGACATTCCACGTGAGGACACAACCATACACGTAATCCAAATTCGGCATGCAAACAGGGCATTTGAACTTTCAAATCTGTACAAAAATTAGTCCTTACGAGCACATTTACCGTTTGTCGAACTATGCTTTCTTGAGTATGTCCGGCTTCTTTAGTTTGAATGTACTGAGTTGGAAATACGTCGACACCATTTTCATCTCTTAATTTTAATTTAAACTTATTGTTGCCTTTAATTACTTCCACTGATACTCCCAATTTAACAATACCTTCCAGCAAATCACACTTATTCGGAGTGGACTTAGCACTTATATTTGGGTTGTTCTCTTTCGACACGGAATTCATATTTTTATCGATTTTTGAAATTAACGAGCAGGAAGTAGCTTTAGGACGTTCAAAGAAATCTGTATCTGGATTATCCAAAATATTCATGCATAAATCGCCTAGGTGATCTACATCGGCATCGCTGAAATTTAACAAAGTAGGCGAATCTCTAGCATTGACTTGATTTAAAAGGGGATCAGGTTTACTACTATTGCTATTTAGTACCATTTCTTCGTCATTTTTATCAAACCAGTCTACAATATCTTCGGGTTGCTCCGAAATGGTATCCGGAATAAAAGCGCAATTACCGTCTTCTGATGTTATCAAAGAAACGTTTAAAAATACCGGAACATCACTAATACTTTCGTTAGAAGAGCTTGTCATTTTCACAAAACTGTTAATTTCTATCCAATATTTATTAAAATTTTAAATTACAAGGTTAAGGTTATATCCCACCAAATGTCACCGGTAATAATTCGCCCGCGATTTTACACTTTTACCGGAACATGAGTTATATTTGGTTACAATTAATTTAACAGTCTTTATTTTAAACCTCCAAAAGTTGAAAGATACGCGTTGTCAATCAGTATTTTATTTCATAAATTTTATTGTTCCTTTTTGGTAACACAGCGGTGCATAAAAATTGTTATACAGTTGCCCTCTTGTATTAAATTCATAAAACACTTTTTGGCGGGTTTTCTATTCCTAACGTACTTGATAATTTTTTTATTTATACTTTTTCCTGGGTCGGCTACCTCGACTGGAAAATTCTTTTCGCTTTTGTTTACTATGTTGTTTATCACAACATTTTGAGCTTCAAAAAGCTCTCAAATATTTATAAAAGTTTATCAGATCAAACCAGTGGCGTACTCAGATTTCGACTTTGGACGGAACCAGGATAGCGGAAATTGGTAAGTAAAGTAGTGTTACGCCACTGAATTTACTTTATGTTACTGACGTTTGTGGATATTTGAAATATTATAGGTTAGAAGGATGTAAAATTATTCATATCTTAATTTATTACAGAAAATAGTATAAATTACTATGGCTTTAAACGATATCGACATGTATTACGTAAAATGCATCGGTGCATTGCATTCAACAGAACATATTCTTAAAAAGGAACCATCACTTTTGCAGTTAAATCTGGAAGATGCAATCCAAGTGAAAACTGGTGTGAGTAAAGATTTTGGTCCATTGATTGCTTGCCTTTACAGTCGACCCATGGATGAAATTCGAACTGTAGTTCATGGAATCGAAGACATTAAAACGGCTTCTAGTTCAGATAACGAATTAGAGTTGGATTTGTTTAACGAGGATCTGATGTGCATCATTTGCAAGTAAGTTTTAAGTTTAGCTATAACATTGTTTATTTATGTTGTTGTTTTTAGCGGAATGGATGTGGCTGCAGGAAATCAACTTATCGAATGTTCCGATTGTCACTCGTTGTATCATCAGGAATGTCACCGACCACCTGTTATGACGATAGATTCTGAAGGAACATTTACTTGTCAAAATTGTAAGGATATTGCAAAGTCCTTAAAGAAAAGCATATCTACATCATCTCATATTGTCTCTTCCTCGGTTGCTAACATAAAGGCAATTAAAAGTTCACCACCTCAACTGAAACCCCCAACATCTACCAATGTACCAAATTATAAATCCAGTAGTGCCTCAAAATCAAGCTGTACGTATGAAAAGTGAGAAGTTGAAACCTGTTTAATAATTATTTTTGCAGCTATACCAGTTTCAAAATCAAGCAAATCCTCTCTCAAATCTACATCCTCATCCAGTGGTGGATCAAAGAGTGTCATAACTCCTACCATTAACATTATAAGCGCCGATAAGCGCTTACAAATAATGAAGAAGAAAGCTGCCAAATTACACGAAAAAAAGAAACACTTGACTCGTTAAAGTATTATTGTAAACCATAATTATTGATTCAGTAATTTAAATTACTGAATACTTTTGTTTATTTAGTATCGGTGAGTAAAATACATGCAGATACATATTTATCAAATTGCCTTATTGGCCATTTTTACATGAAATTGAAATATTAATAAACAAACATTTACGATGTCAATAATGTTGCCAAGAATTATTAAAATTGTTCTTATTCGAGCAAGTTAAATTTGTTTGTATTGTCAATTGTATTTCAAATAATTCGACTTAATACATTTTTATAATTTTATTTAGTTTGGTTTTATTGACGAATATACAGAGTGCAAAACGTATATATTTCTATAATCCCACCGATTTGTGAATAAATCCGTGCATATAATCCCCATCTCTAATACTTTCTTATATGTGTAACTGCCTTGTAAGAATCATGTTAATGTTAACGAACGGGAGCTTTGGATTGGTAGATCAGCAGAAACATGGCTTTTGATTAGAGCGTTTGTTAACTTTAACATGATTCTGACAGGGCAGTTAGAAAAGTAAAATAAATTATTACTGATGGAATTATCAATTTGGCGGAGAATATATATTTTTTTATTAGCATATCAATACAATGGTTATAATAAAAATTTCAAATTTAAAAACAAGAATGGATTATTTTAAAAACACTTTTAACATAACAAGAAAAGTCAATAAAGATAAAACAATAAGTAGGTAACAATAATTTAAAAATTATGAATAAATTAATGTTATTTCTTACTCTTTCCACTAGCCTTTTTAGTTCCTCCAGATTTACGAGGTGGAGGTGCAGGGCCTTGTTGCGATCCAGATACAGCAGCAGCTTCACTTGATTGAGGTTTGGTTGAAGGTTTTGGTTCCTTTTCAGGTTCCACTTTTGGAGGTACTTTTTGACTTTCTACTTTTGGCGCACCCGCTTCTTTGGGCTGCTGTTGAGCTGTACTGGCTAATTTAGCAGTTTTTGCAGCGTCACCTTGAGGCTTTATTGTTCCCGATCCTTTAACTTCTTGCACAGATGTGCTTTTTGCAGTTTCAACTTCCGGAGTTTTTTTTACAGCACATTCAGTAGGTACAGGTGATTTTGGAGTTTCCTGAGGTTTTGGTATCCCAGATTCTTTACTTACGACTTGTGCAGGTTTACCTTCCGGAGATTTTTTTGCAGAACGTTCAGTAGGGGGAGCTGATTTTGGGGTTTGTTGAGATTTTGGTGATTCAGTTTCTTTAATTACCACTTTTGCAGGTTCAACTTCTGGAGATTTCTTTGCAGAACATTCACTAGGAGGAGGTGATTTTGGAGTTTGTTGAGGTTTTGATGATTCAGATTCTTTAATTTCAACCTTTGCAGGTTCAACTTCTGGAGATTTTTTTGCAGAACATTCACTAGGTGGAGATGATTTTGGGGTTTGTTGAGATTCTGTAACTGCAACTTTAGCAGGTTCAACTTCTGGAGATTTTTTTAAAGAACATTCACTAGGGGAAGACGATTTTTGAGTTTCTTGGGGTTTCGGTGCATCAGATTCTTTAGTTTGATGAGGAGTTGTGATAGCTTTTGTAGCTTCAACCTGAGAAGATTCCGTTAAAGGACATGTGCTGGGTAAAGCCGGTTGAGTTTCCACTTTTTTTATTTGTGGGGAAGGTTCACTTATTGGAACGGACTGCGGTTTTTCGGAAACTACATCACTAGGTTTTTCGTCGATTTTAACGCATTCAATTACTGGTGCAGGCGACGATTGAGATGTAGTTTCTGAAATAACTACTACATCGGAAGGTGGCAAAGCTACTGCAACTTCAGTTTGTTTCTGAGAAGAATCAGTTGCCAAAGAAGGTTCTTTACTTTCTTCTATCGATTTTTCACATTTTTTATCTTCTGCTTCTGCAAGTTTTGTTTCGCATACTTTCACCACTTCTGGTATTTTTGATTCTTCGACAACAATGCTTGACGTATCTACAGTGGTTTCTGGAACCGATGGTATTAAAGGTACAGATTTAATCTGGGCAGCTGTTTCTGAAACCAAAGGTACTATAGGAACGGATTCCTGTGTAGGTGGAACAACGTCTGTTGGAATCTTTGTTTCTGTGATTTTAGATGAATCTTCTGGTGAAATTGGTTTATCAGGAGAAGCTATAAGTGCAACATTAGGTTCAATTTTAATTGCAGAAGTTGCATCAATAATTGGTGCAGTAATGCATTCCTGTGGCTTTTCTTCCTGTGACAATTTTGTTGAGACTTCTGGAAATGATTGTAACATCAAAAATATTGATTAAACAGATTAGCAAGCCACTCTTCTTATTATTTTAGGAAAATGCTGCATAAATTAATAAGCGAAACACAAATGTGTAAGTAATTTATTAGAAATTATAACAAAAAAGTTTTTATTAACTAAATATTTTGTAGCATGTTGTTACTTCTTGAAAATTTATATGTTTTAAATGATACATTCAAGAAAGCGTATAAAATATAAATAGCCTAATACAGAGCATTTTTAATTCTAGCAGTCTTTGATGCAGATAGGCACCTCTTTCTAAAAGACGTATGGCAATAGATGGTCGTTTGAAGATTGAATAAATAATAACTTTATCAACACTCAAACATCAATACAAAAAATTTAGATTTACTCCCTTTCCTATCATTATAAACAAAACAACAAATAACATACATATTTTGCCACGCTTAAACGAGCAAAAATGTTTTTATTTACATGGCACCTAAAGCTACGATGGAGCAAATTATTTATTAGCAAGTAAGCATTGCCTAATCATTGTAAGTTGCCTGTATTTAATTAATATCACTTCAACGATTATTATAATTTCTTTTTATTCTGACCTCTTTCTGAAAGATTTTCGGGACTTGTAGCTGCAGGTGAGGTTTGTTCTTTTTCTGTAAAAATTACCTAGGTTTTACACTTTCGTCGCCTTCAGATGCAAAAAATCTTTTACCTTGTGTTGCAGTCGTTTCTGGTGTACTTAACGTATCACATATTTTACTCCAAATATTGTCAAATGCATCACGGCCCATGTAGTCAATATTACCACTTTCCCAATTTTGACGACGCAAATTGTCCTCTAAAATGCGCTGTTCCAATGTGCTGGGACAACCAAGGGTCAATTGAGCAAAAGCTCCAGCTAAACCAGCCTATAAATACATACTTTTATGAAAAAATTAAAGTAAAATTTACGTCTTTTCAAAATGTGCAACTGAATAAAACTTTCACAAAAATGAAATATTTTCCTTTTCTCTCAAGACACGAATGGCATTATTCCAACTAAATTTTATAAACCTATTATCACTTAATTATGCAAAAGTGTTTGAAATTTTTATGGTAGAAAAGAACTATTTCTGAATATACTATATCGCCGGGCATAGTACATCGTCTTGGCGCCTTTGTGTCCACTTATTTCAGAATAAATGCCAATATTCAAAGTTACGGAAAATCTCGAAAACAAACCTTCGGCAATTAAGATTAACAAAAACAATGACAATAAAAAATTATGTAAATCAAAATTTGTGCGGTTGGAGAAAACCAGGAGTTCAAGATTGTGCAATTGTTAATTTTATGGCCGCGGGTACTACCCCTAAACTTCGGCAGTCCAAGCACCCTCCAAGAAATAGCCTCAAACACCCCCTGTAAGATACAAGAAAGAAAGAAAACCAAATGTGCATTACATTTTTATATAAAAAAAATAAAATTTTAGGAAACCATTAAAAATTTAAGATGTTAATAAGATAAGTCGTAATATAAATATAAAATAAAAAATTGTACCCTGCTGTACTTGTCCATTTGTTTTTCCGTATTAGACTCATATTGCTTTATTTAAAAAGCAATATGTTTTTATTTTAATTAATGTAATTCTTTTTTGGTTCATGTAACTTAGGATAGTATAAAGCAAAAATTAACTGTTAAAAATACTCAACATGCAGACGTTCGTTCTCAAAGGTTGCATATTAAGAAGTAAAATTAAATTAAAATGCAAATTAGCTAATATTATCACTCATTATAAACTTTCAATTGCACATTTTTGCAAGCGCTGTAATAATAAATACTTACATTTTTGTCAGAACTTTCAATAGGATTGACTTGCAAAGCGATTTCATCCGTTATAGAGCAAAGTGGTTCAAACGCAAGTTGATTGCATTCAGCTATTGCATTAGAATTATTGGAATGATCAGGAGAACTAGGACTTAAGGATTCCTCAAAGTGAACGGGGCTTTCAATTTTACGTAAACTATTATTTTCAACTTGTTTGCTATCAAAATCATGTGAAGCAGTTGCCAAAGTTACACTTTTATCCTCTTCAACATTGCATTGATTGAATAAGTCCGAAGGTGATTCAGAAACATCCCTACATATGTCATCATAAATAGGGAAATCATTTGAAATAGGCTGTGTATCAACGGTCGTTACTATGTTTTCTGATTCATGAATTGGTGGAGAAGGTGATTTTATATCTGAACTTTCTGTTTGATCATTATCATTGTATTCGTCCCAAGGATCCCGCATATTAATTTCAACTGGTATGGTTGTCGAAAAACAACCACGATGAGGAAAATCTAAGGAATAAGGCGGTTGGAAGAATAGAGGTGTGTAATTTTCAGCGAATGCACTATTTGATGTCTGAACAAACATGCATGCAAAAGAAAGAAATACATATATACAAAAGTTATTAATACTGAGCAGAAAAACAAACTTTACAATGCAAACACAAAATATTAAAAAATCCTTTCAATTGTCACCTTGAATTGGATTATGTACTAGGAAATTCCAATTCTAAGTGATATTATCAAGAATCAATGTTAGAATTATTTTCAAATATAAACCAATTTTTTATATGCACTATTTGTTCATGAGCGTCCATAGGATTTTTCCCGAAAAACGAGGAGAGTAATCTAAAATACTGTAAACCAACTCCCAAATCTGGGTATTTATATAATTCGAAAAAACATTTACTTGGAAAAACAATTTCAAAAACCAGGAGTGCTTCCTTAAGGACGCCCATGCGATTGTTGCACACCTCGCATGCAGCTATTTTTGTGTTCAAACAATTGCACAAATTTAAAGATAATCACTCATAAATAGTTTAAGAAATTTAGCCAAAATCATAAACCAAAACAATACAAACAAATTTTAAATTTGCAAAAACAAATTGCTCCAAGAAGGTATACAAAAAAAAATTGATTTATGCAAGGTGCGAGAAAAGGTGGTAAGTACCAGATGTTAAAAGTACATATTATGTAATTGGAATTCACCAAAACAAACCAAAAGGTCCAAATCCATTTATTTATATCTGCCATTTCAGAATTTGTGAATCAAACAAATACCACAGAAGAACATACATGTAGATGATCTAGCCATCACAAGAGAATTCTCATCGTCGGGAGAACTGAAACCTCTGCATAACCCCACACCTGCTTCACAGAAAAAGTTTCTATTTAAATAATAAGTCACAGCCAACTAACATAATATGGAAAAAATTTATTAAAACACTGGAAAATCAATCTTTTATTTATTGATAACTAATTCTGGTTTTCATCATTAAGATTCCCTTTCGTATATTTATCGAGTTCCTATATTATAACAAACTGTAAAGTTTGTCCACTCTGTATCAAGAACAAAATGTGTATATAACTAAAATAAATGCTTTTTAGAACCTGTTTTATTTGTTTTGATGAGTAATATGTACTCCTAAAAGTACTACCACATTTTTTCGACGCCCTGTATTGAAGAATCCCCGCATAATAAATGAGTTTTTCATTAAAAATAAAATTAATTCTTATTGAAAACATGTTAAATTCTGAGTAGGTTTGCTTTTGTTTAAATTAGCCACTATGAAATTTTGGTAAAAAAAAAGGAAGAATTTTTAATTTTTAAATCCAAGTGCGACTTGGACATCTATAAGCGTCCCACTTAAGTGTATGTACAAATGGATTTATTCTCATATCAGAAAACAATTTTTTACATTCATTCAAACATAAATTATCTTGTTAAATCATCCCCCCTAGGCCCAGATCTACAGTCTCCACTTTATTTTAAAGGATTAATACATTTTTCAGATTGCAGTTGAAGGTCCACACCTTAAGCTTAGCAAGCAATCATTCCACAAACACTTTGCCTATTCTTTCGACATTGGCATGCCTTCCTTCAATAAATAAGTGCTTATTTCACTCACCAAATTACTCAGTAAACTACTAGCCGATCGTGAGATTGTCAGAGCTTGCAAGAACCAAGTAAATTGAAGTATATAAGAGATAGTATAGAGAAATAGTATAGATACTTAGAGCCATAGCATAGCAAGTTTGCATAGAAGGAATTTACTCAGAATTTATCATATTTTGTTGTAAAATGTTGAAAAATGCAAGTTTAAAACAGTTCTAAGTGAATTTAAAAAAGCTTTAAAAATAATAAATTTTTATAAAAACAAAGTAACAAATTTTTATTTTGCATGCGATTAATCTATAAACTATGAAATGTGCAACGTGAAAATTAATGCGACTTATTTTTATTAACATCTGCTGGTTGGGTGACAAAAATTGGCAATTCCCTCGTACCTATTTGATAAACCGGTGCACAATACTTGCATCCTTCGTTATAATGTGAATTTTTCAATGAATTTCTGAATATACTTTATTTAATTTTGTTAAATCTATTAACCTACTGATTATTATAAAGCTTACCTCTGACTCACTGTATGGAGTAGATTTATCCTTTTGTTAGTTTGTATGCATTAATTAAATAATTGATAAAATTAAGCCGTTATTGTTACAGTAAATAAAAATTTACTTACCATTTGCTGTGATAACTCTGGATGGACACTACTGCAAAAGATTTCCCACCATTGCTGTATAATACCATGCAAATGCTCTAATCCGGGCGTTGTTTGAACATTTCGAGTTTCAAAATCAAAGTGTTGGAGCCACGGTTTAGTATTACCAATAAAATGGATAATTTTAATATTTCTGCTAAACCTACAATGACAAAGATTATTTTGTTTCTTATAATTTTTTTAAAATAGAAAACTTGCTGTTTAAATGCTGGCATGTAACTGTAGGTAGCAGTTGAACATACATTATAAATGAACGGCAAATGTTTACTAATATCTTTATGCGCCCATTCATTAAAATATAAATTAAGTAACCCCTGGTCGGCTCCTGTGAAGCAATCAATTAATTTAAAATTTAACAAAAATTGGAACAAAAGCATTTAAAATTCCATAATCAAACGTACTTACCATCAAAGCTTCCTGTTTGGAGGGCAAATTTAACTAAATTTTCATAAGTAGCTTCTGATGGTTTATATACATAAACACCAGAATTAAAACAATCTGGCCAGCCAACATCCGGAGCTGCGGAAAATTCCTCTCTTTCGAATAACTCATCTGCATTTTGTAACAACTGCAAACAAAAATGAAAATTTTAACTTTTCCAGTAAAATCAAATTCAAAAAAAATTAACTAAATTAAATCATTGAATTTGGATTAGCAAGAAAGATTTAAATACAAAATATAAAAACTTCTATATTATAAATTTTAAAATCCTACGCGTTTTGCTGGCATTCAATTCGTTTAATTTTATTTTAAATAAAAGGCAACATTTCTTAATTCTTAAGTAGGTAGATAAGTATAACTAAGTTAATCAACTTACCAAAGTATCGGCATCTAAAAATACGCATTTGTCAAATTGGGTTAATCGCCAACAATTCAGTTTTGTAAAAGTTATTCCTAGTTCTGGTCGTTGTAAAAGACGCAAGTTATTTTTATCTTTAGAATCCAAAATGTTAACTTCTTTAACGACGTTAAATACCGATGATAGTTTTTCTCTGAAATATTGAAATCGGGTAATGATAACTATGTTGGGGTACAGATCGATGTGAATATAATGAAATGCTTTCAAACGACTTTATCAATAATCACCTCATACTATTAGTAACTCCTGGGGTTATCAATACTGCTAATTGATGAACTGTACCAACCCGTCGTAAAGAGTTGGCCAAAACCAACGCACCCAAAGAGTACGAATCGTTAGTAGCAAGAGTAACCCAAGCGTATCCTAAAATAAAAAAATATAAATAAATTATTTAATTGGTACAATTTCCAATTACACACAAATTGGTGTTTCAATTTCTATATATAAATATTTGTCAAGATTACATTAAATGACTTTAGTGAAAACAACGCATAGTGAGGGGAAGTGAATTTCCAAAAATAGATTCTACGTTATTTAAAATTCAAATACATATTATGTGTATATATATATAAGTATCTACAAAACAGACGATCTAAAATTATACTGTAATTAATGTAACTTGGTTTGCACTTTTACTATAGTTTCATATTCGTCAAAAAGTACAAATGTAAATCTTTTCTTTTCAATCAAATTCCAAAGATTTGATTTCCTACAGTGAAAGTGATAATTGTGGAAATGTTCAGTTTATTACGGCTTTGCCAACTATTCCTAAATTTTGCCAGCAATTTATTTGCATTTATTTACAATTAGCAAAATTCCAAGATTAATTATTTAGCCTCTACTTTTTCACGGCTGTCGGCAATAAACTATTTAGAGCTATCAAAATATGAGACTTGCTTTCAAAATTCAATTTTAATATTTAAAAATAATTTAAATTAATTACTTGAAAAATATTATGCAATTAAAAGAAATGATAAAAATTTAGAAACACGCCAAATTATCTCAACTTGATATAAACTATCAATGAATTTACGTAGTATAATGTGATTTGTAATCATTTAAGTTAGATAATTTAAGTGTAACCTAGTAGAATTACGATATATAAGTTAATAAACCTAAAAATTATATAATATTGATAAAAATTTAATTTTATAAAAGTACAAAGGTCTTTTCATCAGTATAACACATAAGGAACAAAATAAATTGCCAAAAAATAATATAGAAAATTCTAAATCGAAAGAGAATCCAACTTGATATTTTTAAAAGAATTCATTTATCTAATGCAAATAAAACTGTATTTATCAATCCAATGTCATTTATTGGTTAAAAGAAATAAGAAACTATACTTTTTGTATTATGGTGTATGGTATTATTATATTAACTATCAAATAACATAAATATTCAATGTAGATTACTCCTAGTGCAAGGTCAATTTAATATAAACTGAGAAAAATAAGTAGGTACTAGATTCTTGCCAATAAAACAATTTTCAAAAAATAATCAAATTAAAAATTCGAACAGGAGTGGATTTAGAATAAATTAACTTTTTTATGCATTTAACTAAAAGTTGAAATTTCAATACAATATGCAAAGAAAAATATATTTTAAAAACCTTTAATATCTAGACAACCTTCATAGAGAAAAGACCACTTTCTGTTTTCTTGATTCAGTAACCGAAAGAGAAATTCACCACACAATAAAAAATTTTAAAAGCGAGGAAATGGCTACCCCCAAAATGAAAAAGGTTAATTTTACAATAATTGAAGGATCAGGGCCTTCCATTTAACAAGAACTTCAGTTTGTGTAGTGCTGAATTACATATTATAATAAAATAATTTAAAAATTAATTATTTTGTTATGACTTTTCAAATACTTGTGAGTTACGGCACTGCTGAGAGTCCTAGAATGTTAGAACCTGGAATAACAAGAGTATAAGCAAGACAGCGCAGTGGGTCAGTGGTAGGTTAACATTAGTTGTCATAAATCTAATATACAAAAAATTGCATATTTATTAATTGGTGCCGTTTCTTGTTCAGAGCCCGAGCTGGAAAACTCTCTCAATCCGAATATTGGATATTGGAAATTCACTTTTTATTTTATTTAGTATATTTTATTAGCATCAAATTATTCAATGCAGCCATCCCAGAAGACATTAAGAATCTAGCACAATCAAGTTCAAAATGAAGATGAAAGAACTGATCAAGAAAATCTTGTATGACGTAAAGGATTTCTTTAATATAGAATCGAAGACTTCCAGCGTTACACCGAGACATAATTATTTTTTTCTTTACTATAAATTTATGTAAATTTCGGAATGTAAGAGTCAACAATTGCAATTAATCTAAAAGGTGTTCGCTGAACCTAGTAAACAAAAGTCAGATTTGTTTATTGTTCTCTGAAAATTTATTATTTTAATGTAATTTTTGTGTTTACTAAAGAACTACATAATACGTATTAGGCTTAACGAACTTCAGTTATAACAAACCAAATTCCGAGCCCTCGCAGACTGCAAACTTTCTATCGGACGATAGTTCGTCGACAGTTCAGTTTGAAGGCAGTCGTATAGGCTATCAAACTTTTTTATCGGCCGATTTATCTGCAGTCTGCGAGGGCTCTTAAGGTAACTTGTAACTGGACACCATTGCAATTAAATGTAGTTATTTTTTAATTTTTTAAAGAACCAACCCTTTTATTATTTAGTTCAAATTTCTTATTTAATTTTTAAATCAAAGTAATAAATTTTTGTATTTGCAATAATTTTGGGTCGAAGGTTAAAAATAAAAGTGCATAAATAAAATGTAAGAATTTAAAAAAGAAAAAAAGAATAAAATTTGAAATCACTATAATCAGTTTATCGCTCTAGCAAGAAATTAGGAAATAGCACCAGAATTCTTATTTATAAATGTAGCATAAACATCTTTATAGCTAAATATAAAAATCTGGGAAATTAACACGTATTTCCTTTTTTTTGTAACAAATCAAAAACCTGTAAGAAAAAAAAATTCAAAAGTGAATTTATTTTTCTCAAAATAATATCGACTGCCTACATTGGAGTTATTTATCATGTGCTCAATTTTTGAAGGTCGTTGGGTCAATATCAAATTTACCAAGAAAAAATATTTAACAGCTTCCTTACCACCCATAGTTAATCGATTAACAGCTAAAAAAGTAACAAGTTCAACAACACAGAACACAAAATATATTTATTCGTATGAACTGATAACCACTTTAGCAACGTCTTGTAACTGCCGAATCTCCCGAACTAATACCGAAATACGGAATAAACAACGCACATTGCGCGCCTCAAATTTGCGTTGCCGTTAAAGGCGGAAGGGATAATTTTAAAAATCAACTTCAATACATAACTTAAGTTTTAATAATGAACGACATGACTCACGAACAACGCACTTACATTATTTAGTTTTATCGCAACATTTATCTGCACTATTTCTATTTCGTTTATAAATAATAATAATTATTATTATTGTTATTAACCAAAACAATAATTTGATTTACGACACTGGCTTATTTACATCTACAAAATAATTTAATTGCTTTAATCTAAAACAATCAAAGAAAAAATCCATAAAACAAAATTTTGAATTCTGCTATTACATACCGGTACACACTAGATGTCGCTATATATTTAATTTTATTACATTTTATTTATGTAAAAAATATATAAATATATTTTATATTTCTTCATCTATAAAAGTATCTACAAATTTACTGAAATATAAAAGTAATTTTCGAAAATTATCTTGAGAAACCTGATGTTTTTTGATGATTTCTAACAATTTCATAAAATTTTAGTCAGGTTATGTTTTTGTTTTTCTGTTGGTTAGCTGGCGTTTTGGATTGGAAAATAGCACTTCAAATAATAACTTTTGAACTATGATAACAGCTAATTCAAGGCGTGATATATTTGTTTAATGTAAATTACTTTTTCTGTTAGCGGGGAACGGCATGTTTAAGTTAGTTTTAGTTGGTATTTCGGTGCACCTCTTATTAGTTTATTTCGTTTTTGATATTTACTTTACATCTCCGATACATCATGGTATGACACCTCACAAGTCGGAAGGCTTGCCTCCTGCAAAACGGCTGGTATTACTAGTAGCCGATGGTTTGCGAGCCGAATCTTTATATGATTCCTATATGAATACTCGGGCACCTTATTTATAGTAAGTGTTTAACATATATGTTTAGCTGTATGTTCTTTATTTAAATTTTAGTTCTATCAAAAATGGTGGTGGAATGTGGGGTGTTTCTCATACTCGTGTGCCAACCGAATCACGTCCTGGTCATGTTGCTATTTTAGCTGGTTTTGGTGAAGATCCTAGTGCTATTACCAAAGGATGGAAGTATAATCCAGTTGATTTTGATTCTGTAATAAACCAAAGCACAAACGCATGGTGTTGGGGTAGTCCCGATATAGTAGATATTTTTAACCGAGGTAATTTGCATTTCATCACTCATCGAAATAAAAAAGTAAACATTTTTTAGACCATTTGGAACATATTCATCTACATTCATACGATGCTTACCTGCAAGATTTTTCTGGAAAGGAATCTCCTACGATATTAGACACTTGGGTGTTTGACCGTGTCGAACAATTTATAACTAACCAAAAAAGTAAACGTCCATGTACCGATTTCTGCGAGTCAGGAAATATTTTCTTTTTACACTTGTTAGGCTTGGATACCGCTGGACACTCAATAAAACCAACATCCAAGTATGTACCTAGCATTTTAGTTTCAATAAGACAATTTTGTTTATTTACTCTATTAGAAAATATCTCGAAAACTTAAAAATAGTCGACAGCGGTACAGAAAAAATGGTGAACTTATTTGAAAATTACTTTCGCGATTCACGAACTGTATACATTTTTACTTCTGATCATGGAATGACAAATTGGGGCTCACATGGAGATGGTTCTGACCATGAAACCATGGTTCCATTTTTGGCATGGGGTTCGGGAATCGAAAAGAACTTGACACAGCAAGATTTATTACAAATTGATATTGCCCCTCTAATATCTTCGTTAATTGGTATCAACATTCCAATTAATTCCATGGTAAAAGAATGTTTAATCGTAAAAGTTTGAATTTCTAAATTGTTAGTTTAGGGTATGGTACCTGTTAATTTTTTACAAACAAATTTCAAGCAAAAAGCCAGAATAATGCGATCCAATGCACTTCAAATATTGGAACAGTTTATTTTTAAAAATTTGGATATGCAACAAAATACAATAGCTTGGGCTTTCATTCCATTTTCGTTATTAACAGAAGAAATTATGAATAAAAAGCAAAATGATTTAAACCATTTCATAGCTAATGGAAGTTACTTGAAAGCTGTTAGTATTTTTGAAAGTTATATTTTCGTTGTCGAAATGATTGTACTAAATATTTTTGTAGATTTCCTTAAGTGAAGAGCTTATTAAATTATGCAATGATGGATTAAATTACTACCAGCAATACTATCAAAGGGTTTTGTTAATATTATTGACTGCTGGTTTTATGGGATGGATCGTTTTTCTCTTTACTTCTATTAGCAACCTTGGGACATCTACGTACCAGTCTAGTGAAAGTGCAGTTATAAGAAGTTACAGAATTCATCCCCACACGATATTTCCATATGTATTTTATGGATTTAGTGTTGTAATGATTTTGTTAATGTTCGGTAGGTAATTTTTGTCGTGACATTAAGGACACCATTTTTCTACATTTGCCATTGTAGTTCAGTCTTTATCTTGGAGTTACTTCATTTACTGCACGTTTCCTTTCATCACTTGGTGCATGGTGGTTAAATATCGTCAGAAATGTTTAACAATGCTCGGTGTTTTAGCTACCTACAAACATTACAATTTATTTTTAATAGGATTGTTTTATTTCTTTGGTATCGAAATATTGGTAAAAGCAATTCATCCAATTTAATAATTTAAATACTAACTTGTTACTGTTTACAGATTTTCACATTTTTTGAACGAACTTTTTTGTCCTTGATTTATGTTTATTTTACGTGTCGTGCAATGTTCAAAGAATCTGATGGATTATTTTCAACATGGACAATTGGACAAATTTTAATGGGAATATGTCCTATATATTTGGAAATTCAAACCAAATTCAGTTACTTTTACCAGTAAGCTATCGATAATTTTGTTTTTTTAAACCAATTTATTTTTGTTTTAGTATAACTGGTTTAATACTTTGGATTTTATTTGGTCACAGAATCTTATCAACACCTAAAAGTGAAGGGAATAAGCAAATATTATTTTTTCAATTAGTAATGGTGGCTGTAGCCTACGTAAATTGCTTGATGGTGCATATCACAATGGTCAACAATTTTGGTTTACTGTTTATTAATCAAGCCATTTCTTGGATTTTATTATGTAAGTGTTCAAAACTGCACAAACCCCTAACGACTCAATGTGTTACCTGTGATTTTTAGTGATATTTTGGATTCCACCCCTTCTTATGAGATACAATCCTGATTGTAAACTTTTAAGTGCAATGATTTCGTTAATAATTCCATATACTTTGATGGGTGTCGGATACGAAAATATTTGCATATTTTTATTTTCCCAACACATGCTAAATTGGGTGTTCATTGAAAGCGACGCAAAATATACCAACAAAGTTATTTTATTACGCTGCCGCAGAGAATTTAAGAAGTACAGTGATGAAAATAGCGTACGAAGATGTTTCTATTGCGTATCCTTTTTAATGCATAGTAAATATTTTGTTTTAATAAAATTCCTTAACTATTACTAGCTCACCTTTGTCATGACAGGTTATTTCGGATTAGGAAATACTGGAAGTATGAACTCTTTTGATCCAATGTGGGTGCGATGCTTTGTGACAGTATTCAGTCCATTCACAATGACTGCTCTTATATTCGTCAAGTTAATTATACCATTTTTGTTGGTCATGTGCGCATTCTCCCATATTATGGCTATTACTGCAGCTCAAATACGAAATTCGTTTTTAACAATCTTATTATTTTGCGATTTGATGGTTATACAGTTCTTGTATTTCATCAGAAATGAAGGATCTTGGCTGGAAATTGGCATGAGTTTATCCCGTTTTATTGCTGTTAACATAACTACTATGGTTTTGTTATTATTATATCAAATAGCACATTTTCTGACGACCAGTGACTTTGGTATTCAAATTATAAAATTTAAAAATAAATGTTGTGATTATTATACTGCTTAAGAGTTGTTTTATAACAACGAAAATCAATATGGCTGTGTAATTAAAGGAATATTTAGTTTATCTTGGTGGATATAAAACTTACATTTGATATTTTCAAATTATATTTATTTTTGAAATAAATTTGTTTTATTTAAAATCGAAATATCCAATGGTTCCCTTACAATGGTGAAATTTTTTTTTGTTAGTACCGAATTATTGCATTCACAAACATTTAAATGCTATTTTCTTTGAAACGGTTGCACATAGCAATTTTGAAAAAAAAACAAATGTTCGTTTAACTTGCCAATGCTTGTCCCAATCCTAGAGTTACACTTGGATTCTTATAAAACACTACAGAATCAGAGGTTCGAAGTTTATTTTACTAAAAAATGCAATTTTGATTCACAAAACTTCCTCATTATTTCCTTCAGTAAGGAAACCAAATTGTAATGAATTTTTTTATAATTCAAATGCATAATCTGCCATTGATAAATTTATTTCTGTGAAATACTTATTAAAACTTGAATTAGTAATAATTAAACAAAACAAAATGTTATAAATTTTATGTAAATAAAAATATGTACAAGTCATTTAAATCAACACATGAAATATTTATGAGATACCACAGTTTTCAACTTTTTCAAGTGAGCTTGACAAACTATGGCTCACAAAACTTTAAAATAATATTAAGACATTACCGTCCTAAGCCTAAAAATAGACTTTTCGCAAATCACAGGTAATTAAATTATATCTGATTCATGTGGTTAGTTTGAAAGTAGGAACTTCAAGTTCTTAAATATATGCAGTTTTAATAAAAATAGTTGTAATTGAGTATAAATTAATTTTTATCACCTGTACAAGGAAGATTTTATAATTCCTTGTCCGACGGCAATGTGTTAATTATTATAACACATGCATGCGATAATCTCCACAAACTTAGTTTATAAAAAACAATAATTGTAAATGATTGTTTACATGATGAAACTGATCAAACTTATAATGAAACTTCTCAACAGTTTTTAAAGTCATAGATTGCTCTAAAAATATGAGCTACTACCCACAGTAAGAAGATTTTTGTTTAATACCTATGCTTATGTTTGTGTTTGCGTGTAACCTCAGGAGAAACGTCACGGTACCTCGAACGAGTAGGAGAGCTGGATTTTTGACTGTACTTAAACGATTTTGGAGATGTTGGAGAGTATTTACTGTATTTTGTTTGTGGTGAACTGTATCTGTTTGTAGAACTATCCGGTGATATGGATCCTTTGTGATGAATTTTTGAGTTACTTGGAGAATGTCGCCTAATTTTGGGAGGTGTGGGTGGACTTGGTGCTCTAGAATTCTTTTTACGTGAGGATGGTGGTGAATTGCTTCTTGATCTTGAATTGAAAAAGAATTCATTAACTCTTTCATTATGCAAAAGTAATAAATAACTTTGTTTTCACTTTCAAAAGCAGCATTAATTAATTTTAAACAACTACAACATACCTTCGTCTGGAGGAAGTACTACCTGGTGAACTCCTGGTGTGTTTTTTGGCTTTCTTAGAGGAGGACCTACATTAATTTGAAAATTTTCGTATAATTAGTACTAAATATGAATTATTCAACTAGTCCGACACCACAAAAAATAAACATTTGAGCGGATGCTCTTCCAATAAAAAAGTTAGAATAATTGAAAATTTTTTATTTAACCTATCTGAACAGCATTAACAAAATAAACAGTTACTTTATTACAAAATTTAAACAAAAATAAATTTCTCAAGCAATTGACCACCAAAAAAATGCACTGGTCATATACACTTGAGGGTTTTTCATAGTTTTCTAATCTACCTTTCTAGAATGGAATAAAAATATAAGCATGCTTAGTAGTGCATGAGAAATCATAATTTTGAAATCAATACTTACATTTCTTTATAATAAATTTCTTCGTCAGAACTTTCTCGACTATTTTCCCAGTCACGTTTATGTTTCTCTGCTCTGGTACTGCTAGTAATAGTAATGTCCTTTTCTTTTTCTCTTCTTTCTTTATCAGATTTTCTTAAAAGTTTTCTTCTGTAATGTTCTACCTGTTGTGATATTGTCCAGCCACTCTTCAACGAACGCTGACCAGATTCAAGTTCATCTTGATATTGCACAGCTTTTAACTCAATTTCCCGAAGCTTTGTACGCCTTTCTTCTGTCATATCTCTCGCATCTGTGCAATCACTAGAATCTTGGTTATCATTTTTGCTATCCTGGCTATTATCGACATTATTTTCCAACAAATCCCACTTGCTTGTCGTCATAGCTTGAGCTTCAACCTGTTGGGGGTCAACGGTTTCCCATTTAGATAAAATAAAGCCAGATAATTGACTAGGTGTGCTGTGTTTTTCATTATCTCTTATAGTACTGTCTTGAATTTCAAATCCATCGATATCGTCGACAATAGGAGAAGGGCTTTTTAAATTTTGCTTTAAAGCACTTTTCAGTAATGCGGCACCATCCATTGGTGCATCATCGTCTAATTCAATTTGATCTTGTAATGGGTTTCCATCCCAGTTTTGTTCTATTATAGTGTCTTCACTTTTAGTTTCTTCAATTTCCAATCCCAAAAAACTATTATGTAGTTTGTGCATAAAATCTTTCGGATAAATGGAATCTTCCCAAGCTTTCAAAGTTCGTAAGACACGCACTTTAAAACCTTCTGCTTGCAATCTACCTTCTAATCTGTCATGTGTTAATCGAATTTGTTTCATAATTTCAATTAAACGTGTTTCAAATCTATAAATATTTAAATTCAAAAACAATTAGTGAAACAAAAATAATAACTTACGCTCTTCTGTAAAAGGAAGCCTTATTGACCTTAACTCCACAGTTGTGTAAAATATCCGATATTAGATACAGTCGCGCTATTTTCTTTGTTACTGCTGTCGATTCGTTTGACAAAGCTTCGAGAATACACTCTGCAACTTCATCTGCTGCGTCACTATGTTCTATGCAAAATACCATAACTTCTCCTATTTTTTTATTTTCTGCTTGCAAATTTCTTATCAAATCTTCCAACCGATCTCTCTGACTGCAATTAAAAAATAATAAAACTATAAAAATAAAAATTTCTTCACTTACGTAGTTGATAAAGATCCTTTAGTTTGGTCTCTCGCTTCTTCCTCCAAAACCAATTCATCTGGCATACCTGCAGTATAATTTATAAATGGGGGTCTCCATGCAGAGCCACCTTTTAAACAAAAAATATTAATTTTAAAACTTTCCAAGTTAAAATCAAAAAAATACCTTTAAACATTCTGAATTCTTTTAATGTCCACTCCTTCTGTGAATCTCCATGCATGATGGAATACAATTTCCATCTGTAGTAAATGTGTGCAGGACTTTGATTTTCAAATAAAAATCTGTAAAAGCATTAATTTAGTTTTTTGTGTTGTTTTTAATACAGATTAGTCGGCTCAAAGTTTCAAAAACAACTTGCAAATTTTGTTTTCACAATTATCAGTAAGTATAGAAATAATAATTATGCAAATCGATTCTCTTTTTTTATTTATATTTAGTGCATTGTTTTATAGGCTGTCATAAAAAATGAACTGCGATGCCTAGTCAAGACCAGAGATAAAACTAATGAAATTTACTATATACTAAATATCTTACCTAAACAAAGGATTATTAATTTCCCTGTTCATAATCATCGCTTCAAACATAGGCCCTTCACGAATAACAAATTCAACCATTCTATGAATTAGCATCAAAAGATTTCTGAAACATAGAAAATGATAGCCATAAACATTAAATAATTTGGGGAAAAATGTTAAAATAAATTTTAAATCACAATAACAAAATTTTTGTTACTAAAATGCAAAGTAATTATTTCAAATATATATCTTCCATTGGTTTCTGATCTATCTGAATCCAATAGTACTTTTTCCAAGAAAGTTATAAGCTCAAGTTACTCAAACTTACATGTACAAACCAATTTTTTTAATTCCACATAAAAAATATCTGTAAAACTTTAACCGATTTCAAGAAAGGATCTGCAATTGTTCGTATGATACGCGTAGATTTATATAAAATAATTAATGTGTTCCTTACAATGCACCTGATTGCAATTGCGCGTAAATCAGTTTGTAAGTACTCATTCAAATTAAGCTTCTGGAAAATGTACAGATCATACAGAACCGTTGCATATATTAAGACACGTTAGGAATTGTTGCAGGTAAAATGTTGCTCCACTTGAGTTGAGCACTTATCGATGATGACGATTCTTCAGGAATGCTCCTACAGCCACTGCTTGGTGTCAAAAGCTTTGGATGTGTGTATGAAAAAGAATTATCAATGTAAATCAGTGGTCACTAACCTCTTCAATGCATTAAGCTACTTTGATTTTGAAATAAACAGTGAGCTTACCTAGGACCTCCTTGTAAATCAACCTAAATCAAATAATGCACAGACATATTCCACATATATGTATATGTATTTATTTTATGAATTAATTATTTTTAAAATATGTTGTGAGCTACCAGAAATGGCTTTGCGAGTTACCCAAAGCATGCGATCAATGAGTTGGCGACCACTGATCTAACTGATAGATCATTTGAATGAACTATAATTCCATGCTGATATGAGTATTGAAAAAATAATTTTAAAGTTATAAGAACTTTTAAATGAAATGGTAAGACAGCACTTTTTGTTACATTTTGTTTTGAAATTCTTTGTGAATTGGTTTATGATGTCAGAAATTACTGCATTTCAAAAGAATCTTGTAGGTCTCTCACAAGCGGTCTAATTCTCATGTAATTCCTTCTTTCGCGTTGTTCCAAAGCGAGATACAGCAGTGGAAGTCCTTACACTTCCTTAGAGGATATCCCTATTAGGCTGAGATTTCCGTATCATATGCTTAGTTTTTTAAAAAAATGTGAATACAAATGAACAATTGACAATTAATTAGCCATTGTAATTATTTAAAGAAAAAGAATAAACTTGAATCCTCTTTACCTATCAGTTGGTATAACAACTTTCACGACAGCATGACATAATATCTGTAAA
This sequence comes from Cantharis nigra, assembly GCA_958510845.1. Taxonomy (NCBI): domain Eukaryota; kingdom Metazoa; phylum Arthropoda; class Insecta; order Coleoptera; family Cantharidae; genus Cantharis; species Cantharis nigra. The sequence continues at coordinate 4,164,221 of OY294034.1, read as the reverse complement.
TATAAAATGACATCAAGTATTAATAAAAAATTTAAATATCTTAAAATATAGCAGAAAAAACATCGGGTGATAAAAATAAATAAGTGGTTTATCTTTAAAGTCAATATTTCTGTTACTTTAACATCCACTATAATTCTCATGACTTCTTTCGTTACCTAATTATTATTTTAAAGTTTCTTCCAGATGTCTATTTAGCTGTTAGATAATCTAACCAAGCAACAAATCTTGAATTGAAGAAATCAATCACACGTTAACTTAAACCACATATTTTGATCATCCAATATTTCATAAAAGCAAATTAATTCTCAATTTTCAAAAATTAATCAGTTGTTTATAGTTACAAATGCCTAGATGCAAAAGTTCATACCAGAATTAATCGGAGATAACAATTACAGCAAAACTACAACTAACTCTGTTGAATTCTACCTTGATTTCTCGAAAACCGATTGTTCAAAATTAGAGCAAAAAGTTCTTAAATTGGTTATTAATTAATCAATTAAAATGTGAAGTTCCTTCAGAGAAAAATAAAAAGTTTTTACTAATTAGTCTGCTTTAATGATTCTATATTCTGAAAAGTATACAGTTTAATTGCTTACTAATTGGTTTCTTCGTACGTATATCTTCGTAAATATGTACGTAACATTTAAATAACTGATTAATAAGAGAAACTAAAAATAATATAGAAAAAAATGAAACCTCAAAGTAACAAATATTCTCTATTGTGCTTTAATTGTTTTAATATAAAAAAAACTGTTAAAACCGCAAAAATTACTTTGAAACTACAAAATGCAAAATAAACTATAAAAATAAAACGACTACACGATTTAAAAAAAAAATTTAATTTTAATACCTCACTTAATTCTTCTGTAGTTTTGGGTAGCACATCTTTATATTTTGGCAAAGGTTGTGCGTTAAACGGTAAACCTGAAGGGGGTGGTGGTAAAGATAACTCCAACAAAGAAGGTGGCAAGTAAATAGGGTAAGGCGGAATAAGGACAGACTTTCCCCAACCTAACTTCATTTTGTATCCAATTACATCTTTACCTGTAAATTAATGTTATTAAAACTTATCCGGTTAAAATTGGTTCAACAATTTTACCATTAAGATTACGAAGTGCTCTTTCTCCATCTTTTCGACTCATATAGGCAACAAATCCACAATTCCTACCTCGTGCCTTTTCCTCGTCTGATCTGGGCCACATAATCTTAACACTTGCTAATGGTCCGAACCTACCAAATACTTCTAATAGTTGTTGTTCGGTGATCTTTAAACAGATATTTTCATCATTAAAAGTTTCAAAAAACAATTCGGAAGCATACTTTTGGGTTCAAATTTCCTAAATACAAGTTGGTGGTAGTTGGATCCCCATTATCAAATGATCCAATATCGCCACTTTTCATAAATAAGTCCAATTCTGACTCAATTGGAGATTTAACAACTCCTTTGTACTTGTGTCTTTCTTCTCGTTCCTCTTGTATTCTAGAATACAAAAATTAAAACTTCTTGAAAGAAATCATATCTACATTGTACTCACTGTCGTAATTCTTCTTTAAAAGACTCAAGATTGCTCTTTCCCGATGGCTTCTTTTTTCCCAGCCTTTCTGGTTTTTTATCAACTGCTAATATTCTCGCATATGCTTGAGCTCTTTCGGCAGAAGTCAGTAGCTCTTGCGATTGTGAAAATCTTGATTGCGGTTTGTATAATTTTCCTTTATCCTTTGTATCTTCCTCTACAATAAACAAAAAATAATTATTTAATAAAACACCTTCGTGCAACTTACTTCTAGCTCCTGCATCGTACGTTCCAGCTTTAACCCAAACTTTCGACCCATTAACAGGAGCTTCTTGAAATATTTCAACAAACTCTTGAAAAACCTGCAATTACATTAAAAATTAGAAATGGGCTTCCGTAAAAGTCCTGTCATACTTACGTGAGCAGCAGCTCGCTCTTCCTCTTTTTTCCTTTGATCTTCTAGTTCCTTTTTTGAAAGCGTACGTTTTCCCATTGCACCAATAGAAAAAGCTTTCAACTTCTGTTCAGGTATATTCTGAAATATATGTGGAATTTTGATAAAAGTTATTTCATTATCTCACAACGTAATAATTATGATGTTATCGCATTCGTGGCAAAAGAGCTAGGAAAAATGTTTACCTTTGTTTTATCTGTCATATTTACAATTTCAATTTACTGCAAATTTGTAACATTCCGACAAAATTATACTAATTCTTCAGACGATACAAATTGCAATTTACACAACCTCAAAAATTGCTAATATATGCTTCAGATATCAAATGATACCAACATCAGCAGATCAAAATACCCATATTCGTCTGAGTTTTCGACGCTAGATGGTAGTAGCGTTAATATATGTTCACTCCAGTAACAGCTTTTGAATTTTGAGGCCCCTTATAAAATAATAAGCTAGGGGACGGTTACCTAAAGAATAATTAATTCTCAATTTTTCAAAAAACTAAAAAAGATGGACAAACATTTTTTAATAATTGTTGGGCTCTGGGACCCCAAAACGTCTAAATTCATTAAAATCTCTCGTCCCAGTACACCACTGCTAAAGGTAATTTAGCAAGGACGGGAACCACATCTTGTTTCCCAAGTTACTCACCCAACTTGCGTAAATAGTAGCTTTTATTTACAACAGGTGAGAATGGTGTAGGTGTAATCAAAATGTATGTTAACGTACTCGGAAAAGTGTAAGGTCGTGAACCTTGTTCAATTGAGTTTTTTTTTAGATCCAGCCTGCTAAATGATTTTATTAGTTTTGGGTCAGTTTGTTATGGGTTGAAGTTAACGTACTCAAGAAATTATTTTTAGTATGGAATTAATTATTTTGAAATAACAATTTGATATGGAAATGGAGCAGCATATTAAAGCAGATATACTTCACGATAAAAACAGAAATAATACAAATAGCATGTGCCTAACTGTTGAGTTGTGTGTTGTTTGTGGTGACCGTGCTTCTGGTAGACATTATGGAGCTATCAGTTGCGAAGGTTGTAAAGGATTTTTTAAACGATCCATTCGTAAACAGTTAGGTTATCAGTGCAGAGGTACAAAAAATTGTGAAGTCACTAAGCACCACAGAAATCGCTGTCAATATTGTAGATTACAGAAGTGCTTGGCTTGTGGAATGCGTAGCGATTGTAAGTAATGAAAGATCAAATAATGATTATTTCGGTTTTTAATTTTTACTAATTTATTGTAGCGGTACAACACGAACGGAAACCAATTGTTGACAAAAAGGAATACAGCAACAATACTGCTTCTCCTTCCTACAGTTCTGCTAGTGTAAATAAGATTTTTATAAGAAAAGATTTAGCAACCGAAGCATCTGCAATGATGCCTAGCACTTTTAACACTTGCGAATTAACACTTCCTTTTCTTAATAAGCGGTTAGGAAACGGTGTATCCGATTTGTCCTATCACATGTCTCCAAGTCAAGTCAGCGTAGAAGATGATGTTTCCATGGACAGCTCCAATGCAGGTATTGGTGATTTTTCTGAGGTGATTTCTAGTGCACGAGATAAACAAATGATTTCGAAAGCACTAGATACGATGGCTAGAATACAGTGCCTTAATGGTGGCGATTATTCGCCTCTAACAGCCGAAGAAAAATTACTAGAACTTGACGGACCAGTTTTACAAGACCAGCACATCACTTTTAATTTACAAACTCCTCCCGGACCTGTTCCTCCCTATTTAAACGTGCATTACATTTGTGAAAGTGGTTCAAGGTTGTTGTTTTTGTCGATCCATTGGGCACGCAGCATACCAGCCTTTCAACTTCTCAGGTAGGTAATTTAAATTTATAATCATTTTTAACTTGACCGTAAATTGTTTTACAGTTCTGATGCACAAATCGGTCTACTTCGAAGTTGTTGGGCAGAATTGTTTGTGTTGGGATTAGCTCAATGTTCACAATCTCTCTCGCTATCTGCAATTCTTCCATCTTTAATAAGTCATCTTCATACGTCGATTGCTCAAGATAAAATGTCTGCATCTAAAGTTAAACAAGTGACAGACCACATTGTGAAATTGCAAGATTATGTTACTACCCTTAATCGAATGCATATAGATGAACACGAATATGCTTACTTAAAGGCGATAATTTTATTTTCTCCAGATCAGTCTAATTTAATGTACAAAAAACAAGTGGAAAAATTACAAGAAAAATCATTTCAAGCTTTAAGAAATTACATAATTAACAGTTTTCCTGACGATACCGATAGGTTTCCAAGATTACTTTTACGTCTTCCACCTCTACGTGCCTTAGATCCCCAAATTTTGGAGGAATTATTTTTTTCGGGTTTAATTGGTCAAGTACAAATTGATAGCGTTATTCCTTATATTCTTAGAATGGGAAATGGTGCAGGTAAATATTTGATACTTAAAATTAGGCCAATGTATTTTTGTTTATATTTTATAGGTAACTGTAGTCGACAACTTAAAACTGAACACATGGATGAGTTTATATGTAAGTAGCCGTTTTTGTATCCAGTTATGGAAAGATTTCGTGATATACTGCGACAATTTTAGATGAATTTTATTTATAAGTGCAATTAAAGAAAGGTATTATGTACGTATTTTATAAATTACATGTATTGTGCTGTCTGTCTTGATTGCTTGACCACCTAATTGAAGTATTTTAATACGATAAAGTTAAACCTGTAATAACCCTTAATAAATTTAACAATATATTTATTTGTAAGTCTTTACAAATTCATGTACCAATTCTAACAGTTTTATTTGATACTGTTATTTAAGCAACTAAGTTGTAATTATTTATAAATTTATTCTCGATTAAGTTAGAATACAAATTTATGTCGATAGGGATGGAAATAATTATTACGTTTGAATTATTAACTTGGATGAAGTAGTTTTAAATCACAATTTTGATAATTCATAGTAGGTATCAATGATTACAATTTTTTTAATTTTTCTAAATTGCTTTGCAAACATTGAATTTTAATCGACTTAATTATTTGAGTATTATAACCATCTAATGAGCTTAAATAAAAGCGAAACACATGTTATGGTGTCTATTGGCCTATGACGTGTCGATATAATATAAGCAATTACAGTAGAGTTTTGTTTAATTGCTTTTCTTCATTTTCTCGTTTCTCATTATTTTCTCCAAAACCCATAGATCGATCTTGGGCTTGAGATAACAACTTTTAATATGTGGTTCTGTAAGTAAACATAATCGAATAATCGGGAGTACACATAAGCAAAACTTTACTGTATATCCTTGTTGAAATTTAAAATAACTTAATTTTATTTTGAAAATTGTCATTTAACAGAAATAATTACGATTTCAATCATTTGAGGTTTAGAAATTATTTAGTATCTAGATGTACTGCACAAATGAAATATCTCTTGCAATAAAATAGAAAAAAATTCTTGCAACAATCAAATATGCACATAATATAATGGAACTAACAATTTTTGTTTATTTTTTCAATCAATTATTTCCATCGCTAATGTAGCTAATTGTATATGCAGAATTTTGAAAACTTATTGGTTTAGGTTCTTGAAAACAATTCGAAAAAATATACACGATTAATTATTTGCACTTTTATTAAGTAAGCACCAAAAACAATTATTTTAGCAAGAGAATTATTTTGTACTTTGGTTTCAATTTTACCATACGAAAATAGTTTTCTTGCTTTCAATTATAATTACTTTAATAAAATTAATGTAAATGTAGAGGTTCGTTCCAGTTTGGATTTAATTTATGTCTTATTAAATTTTTTTAGGTTTTAACAGTATTTAAATAAAATATGGACAGTAAGCAGATTGAAGCCTATGAAATAACTTGGAATAGTTAAGTGCGTCAGTGTTTGAAGAAATAATTTTAAATTTATACAGTGGGAGACTCAGGGAGTTTTCAAAAAATATCCCATAAAGCAGTTACTTTTTTGAAAATATCGGCAAGAATTTCTGAGTACGCTGTTTAAATTATCAATAACTAATATTTTTGTACTTAAGCCACTTTTATTTTTGAAAACAACAATTATTTTCTTCTAACATTGATGCTCCATTTAAAACTTATACAAAAATGTTTAAAAATTTATTTTATCACAAATATTGAATACATTACTTATTTAATAGAAATTATTCTCGGGTAAACATGTGAGAATAAACAGTTCTACTTCTCAGTGGTTTTATTAACGTTTGACTCCTTTAACTCTTCTTCTAACTTCTAATTTTAAGAAAAAGTTCATACAATCCAAAGAATTATAATCTAATTTTATTATCCTCATCTGCAGTTTCCTAATTAGTGGAAGTTTTCAACACCGTCAGTTGGCAGGGGAGCAACGCCAGGCACTGTTTTTAAATCCGTTGCCCATTCTAGTGCTAGCTACTGGCAATCTGTTTATAATAATAAACAAAATAAATTTAACTTATTTCTCTTAATTTGTCCTGTTCTATCGTCAGTTCAGTAAACACTTAACACATTTTGGTACGATGCTGACTTGGCTAGATGCATATAGCCTATATATCAAACCTGGGTTTTAAATTACAACAATATAGCCACCTGAAGACATAGTGTATAACGTAAAGCCTACACCGGCCTGCTGTGAATAGGGTAACCACAGTTCAAATCCTGGCAAAAGTGCAGAAGGGAGCCGAACCCCCACTGCATTCATACCCTGTCCCAAGAGAGCAGCATATGACTGTTCATCATGAATGCTGCCAAGATGCCCCGGACACGGGCGTACCGACCAGGAATTGAAGCACGACTGATTTACTTTTGAAATTGGTACCAGAGTTTTAAGTATTTCTTCCGTAATTGATTTACTTCTTCTTGCCTTTATAATAATTTTAAAAATGATATTTTAATTTATTAATGAAATAATAGAAAAACAATAAATATGATTAAACTATTCGCTCCAGTATAGCCAACGGCGCCTTGGATGACTGTTTCAATGACAGTGGTATTTTACGGGCAAAATTAAAATATTTGATTAGGATTAGACACTTGAAATGTGTATTAATAAATTTGTGGAAATAAAAGCAATAATAGTGTAATTAAAATGTTTGTATTTATTGGCAAAAATTTGCATATCCCTAGTCATATGCGGATTTAAAATCTTAAAAATAGGCAAGGAGGCAATACCAAATCTGGGAACACTTTGCCCGTCTCGATCCTTGTGCCCCCCCAGAAGAAATTCTGGATCCGCCCCTGTAAATAATAAATTCTTAGGGTTTTTAGTTTCTAAATTTGAAAAAATAAAAAGAAATATGATCCAGTTATCTGGTCGTAAATAAGAAGTGTGGGTTATTTTAAGATATAAAATAATATAAAAAGAGCATTTATAATTTACATTTGATTGTAAATGGGTTTTATAAATTGACATTTTAATTTTTGGCGCGCAATTTTAAAACAAAATTTCACCTGCAAGTTATTAAAAACTGAAAAATATAATTCCTGTTCAATATAAAAGTTATTGTTATAATATTTAAAAATTAGTAGAATTTTTTGAAAAAAGTTTTGATATCCCATACCTGTGATCGGTGAAACTTGGTTTGTAAATCAGTTTAACGGGTTTGGTTATTGTATCTGCCCTTCTAAAATAACATAATTTGACGTTTATTTTTTGTTTGTTGAATTTGGTTAAAATTTAGATTTGTTTGCTTTTCCCCCATTTTCGTAGGTAAGGAGCGATAATTTTAATCGTGATCTCGTGACTGACAGTTGCATTAGATAAGCGGGCGGTACAACATTTTCTTTAAATTTTGCTACTTCTAACTCAAATTTAGTCAAAATGTTATCGATGCGATATACATTAGCGTATACGTTTATAACGTCGTTAGTTTTGGTAATGGTTTATATAGGTAAGTTAAAATAATCAAATTGTGTTTTTAAAGCATGTGACCCAATTGACTAAAATTATTTACTTTGTGTTTTTGGCAGTTTTATATTATGTTTTAACTGGAAATGGCGAAAGATTAAGCATTGGATGGTAAGTTTTCTTATTTTTACCATGTAAAACACTTTGTTTTGTAATTTACTTGGCAAAACATAAAACTCAAAATTAGGCTATGTAATATTACCAAAACATCAAATCAAAATTTGTAATAAAAATCTAAAAGCTGTTCTTTTTCAATTACTTATTTAATATTTAAATAGCTTGATAACATTCTGATCACATACTTATCTGCCTAATAAGTTTAATTTGATTTTGTTCATTATTATAATCACGTGATTTACAGGGTGTTACCAAAGTTTGGATGACATCTTTTACCACAAAGTTTAATTTTAAGAATAACACTCTTTGTTGCAACTAAATTTCATTTAATTTATCACAAATAAGGACTTTTTACAATTTCGGAGAAAATACTTTTTATTACGATACTTTTCTATATATTTTTATTAACCTCTATGCAGAGGTTGCTCGTGGTTTTTCATTCAAAGAGGCTAATCGTAAAGTATAGTGTAAGAGCGTAACTCCACCTCAACTTTTTTTTACATTACAAAAATTAGTTATAAAAGAGCCTGACGATACACAATTAAAAACTGAATTCTCGTTATACAGCTGTAAATTGATATCGGAATTGCATATATTTATGCGGACGTTTTAGTCAAATCTCTTTGAAGTGATCTTTGCCGGTCACGTGTTACCTAAACTATCCGAATGTATGTTCAAGGCTGAGGGTGCTGCTTCTGCGGTAGCCTCACGTTCCTTTTTGGATATGCATTGTGGAAGTAATTATTTATTTAGTTTTTATTTTACTATTTATATCTAGAATCCATGTAATAATTTAATTTTGAATATTTTTGTCCAAAATTTATAAGTGAATCTTAGAATTCTCATAAATGTATCTATGTTTTTCTATCTCGAAAATTAAAAACAAAAGAAACAAGAAATGATTAACAGTTATCTTTTCCTTAGGTTTTTGGAAAACTCGTCGCCTTATATGTGGGCTTCCACTGGGGTAGGATTAGCCGTTTCTTTATCTGTGGTTGGTGCAGCAGCGTAAGTTAATAATTATATTTTATTCACTTTTGAAATTTTGTATTCTTTAGTGGTATCCACACGACTGGAGTTAGTATTGTAGGTGCTGGTGTTAAAGCACCTAGAATTAAAACTAAAAACTTAATTTCAATTATATTTTGCGAAGCTGTTGCTATTTATGGATTGATCACTGCAATTGTGTTATCGGGAAGTTTAAACGTAAGTTTGTTTTCTTGTTAGTTTGATGATTTACCTTACCACTAACTTTTCAGAACTTTTCGTTGGAGAAAGCTTTGCAAGATGAACAACTCTTTCTAAGAAATTGGATGTGTGGTTACATAATATTTGGTGCTGGAATAACTGTGGGATTTGTAAACTTATTCTGTGGTATGGCTGTAGGAATCGTAGGTTCCGGTGCAGCTATAGCCGACGCTGCAAATGCATCTTTATTTGTAAAAGTTCTCATCATAGAAATTTTTGGTAGTGCTATCGGACTGTTTGGATTAATTGTTGCGATTTATATGGTAATATATTTTGTTTTTATTTATTTATTATCTTATTTAAATGTCAACTTTCTTTTCAGGCTTCGAAAGCTACGACGATGGGAAATGCTTAATAACAATGTTAATAACTTAACCACTGTAAAATATAGTTACATAAGAATTTTTAGTAAAATATTTTTGCGCATTATAGCATAATTTGTTGTGGTCCTGTATTTTTTATGTTCATTACTTATAACATATTTTGTTATTTATTATAGAATTTTTATCAGCTTTTACTGGTATTAATTTGAAAATCTTGTATATAGAAAGTATTTGGAAATATGCAGATAAATAGTTTATTAGCTGATCCTGTCTCTAGAATCCTGTATGTAAAATACATTATTACCTTATTATATTTTAATAAACTTAATTTGTTGGTTTAAAATATGTTTGTATTATTCAGGATCATCTCATAACCGAATGTGTGGAGCACAATGTGTATAGTGTATAAATTAAAACAAATACATATTTAGTTATAAGTGAATTTTTTTTATCCAATATCTATTCGTTCGATCTTCGTTGATTGTTGATTTCTTGTGGTAGATCCACACGATAAGTGTAACGTTCCCATGTGAACACAGTTGCTGTAGACATCGACTTTTACTCTGAGGCTTCGATACACCAGGTGTCTAATGGCAAACTTGTAACAGCCCTGAGAGATTGATGGTTTGGCCAAGCAACCATGAAGCAATATTCTTTCAGGGAAAAATGTTTCCGTACGTCACTGCTTATTTGGGGGCAGACTAAATACCCACCTATTGCATAATAGATGGGGTTAATGTCGACACTAGGGAAGCTACACAATCGATCTGTCAAATAAGAGAAACTTTGTAAACAAATGACGGAAAGTCGATACGTATTTGACGCGATTTCAGTTGATTTAAAAATAAATTCATTTTCTAAGATTTTGTGAATTAACAACAATGCAATTATTATTGGGGAAGATTTTTGTTAGCAGTGCGGCGATGATCACCACAGGTTTAAGTGAGTTGATTGATTTATTTTAAATTCAAATTGCGGTTGATTATTAAAATTTTAGTTCTTTACCATGTTCTAACTGGTAAGGGTGAACGAGTGAGTGTTGGATGGTTGGTTAAATTAAATAATGTTTTTTATATAAGTTTTAAATTTTCTTTGATTCTTAGGTTTTTGGAAGAAACATCTCCACATATGTGGGCTACTATTGGGATAGGTTTATCTGTTGCTCTTTCAATTGTAGGAGCTGCGGCGTAAGTAAACTGAATTTTTGTGACAAAAATTTTAAATTATTACTATTTCAGTGGTATTCATACCACAGGGGTCAGTATTATTGGCGGTGGTGTAAAAGCACCGAGGATTAAAACTAAAAATTTAATTTCCGTTATATTTTGTGAAGCCGTTGCGATTTATGGACTCATAACTGCTATCGTATTGTCAGGATATTTAGATGTAAGTACAGTGCAAATCAATGTATCACCTGACGAAAACGTTCAACGAAAACTATTTTAATTGTGAAAACTAGTCATTAAAAGCGATTAGTGCATTCGTATCAATCGATTATGAACCAAAATTCAACCAAAAGTTGAATCTATGATTTTTAAATTTGTTACAGGATTTTTCTATGAAAATAACTGCAGCTCATGAGGAAATTCGAAATAGAAATTGGATGGCAGGCTACTTAATGTTTGGTGCTGGAATAGCAGTTGGTTTTGTAAATTTATTCTGTGGAATGGCGGTTGGAATTGTTGGTTCGGGTGCTGCTTTAGCTGATGCTGCAAATCCTGCCCTTTTTGTTAAAGTTCTTATCATCGAGATCTTTGGCAGTGCAATTGGTCTTTTCGGTTTAATTGTTGGCATATATATGGTAAACTCTTGGTTAATTATAAAGTGCGCACTGTTAATTTTCTTTTTAATTTAACAGGTTTCCAAAGTTAGTATGGGCAACAAGTAATGAAAGGAAAGTAACCACTGTTAAGAGCGTTGATAATATTATAATAATTTAATTTATTAATCTATATCACATTAGAATAGATTATCTGTGCGTGTCTATACTACTATTATTATTACTAAGTGTAAGATATTAATGTTGTAATATGTATGTACATAGTTTTTGTTAATTTAATTTTTTGCTTGCAATAGCAAAAACAAGATCTTATAAACATTGTTGTTCGTTGTAAATAAATTATGAATTATTTAATATCCAAGCAGAAATGTTTATGGAATTAAATTAACCGTGTTATTTTACGAAGCTAAGCTGTGTGAAGACGAGGACAGCTGTAAGAGCTGGAGTCATAGACTAATGGGACAATAATGTATGCTGATCTTGGATGGTATAAATACCAATAAGCTTTACTTTAACAGTTTCTCTTAAATTTGTCGTGGGTTTTGTACTCATATCGATGACTGTTGATGAAATTTCCAAGGTATCTGGTATCTGCCCTTGCCATCGATGTTCACGATAAATACAAAATTAAGGAAAAATTGAAATTATCAATACTGCTCTGCATACTAACAGGAAACTTAATTCTCAAAGTTTTCTTTTGTATTCGTGGATAACATACCTGCGAGTAATCGCATAACATACCTGCGAGTAATCGCAGGTATGTTTACACGAGAACATCGCGAGAAGGTTCATTTTCAATAGCAAGTCGATTAGCTCCGACCAACACATGAGATATTTCCCTCCGAGCAACACTCGAGTGTTGTTCTATTGTAAACACCACAAAGCTACAGAAGGTAAACGGGAACACGTTTCAGAGCTTGAAATCAGCTGTTTGACAGAATTAGGCATGTAAACAATATTCCAAAGGTGGCCGTTTTTGATCAAACACAATATGGATCCAAATAAGTGAAATAAATGTTGTGAACATTTTGAACATCTCTGATTTTATCTTATTTTAAAGTGAAGGTTTCTATTTTACCGATAATTTTCAAATAACGTATTTTGTTTTGCATGTTTGTGGTGGACATTGTTTATTTTTCTATTAAACTTTTTACCTGTGATTGGATAAATTTAAAGAAAATATGTCGTTGGAAATGGTTAGTTTATTTATGTATTTAATTACTCTTACGTTGTTTATTGTGTCGGTAAAATTAACAAAGAATCTGGAATCAACATGTGGTTGGTTTTCAAATTTTTAAAAGTGATTTGTTTATACTTAATATTTTTTAGTTTTAACCTTACAGTTTTCTTCTCGCGAGTTTCCTAATTTATTAGAAATACATTTTCACTAACGTGCACTTCTGTCTACTCCAAATATTTCACATTTACAAACTATCTTTCAAGTTTTTGTTTTTGTTATTATCGACATTGAAAAAACTCTGATAGATTAAGTTATCAGCCTGAAAATTGGTTCTAAAATTACATATAACGTATTTTTCACAATCCTATCATACTGCTGACAGTGTCATTCTTAGGGTTCGATGTCGAAGAAAGAAGGTGTAGGTCCTAAATTAAGGGCCAATTTTATTATCTCCAATCAAATGATAGTCGAGGAACTAGAGATTATAAAACCACTTATTATGTTTCTCCTGACTAGTAGCTTAAAGGCTTGACTATCAGATAATCTTCTAGTAAATTTGACCATTAGTCGTAACATCTAGTGGTTATACTATATAACCGCCCAGGTTAGCCGTACGGTGAGAGCATAGGCTTCCTGAGCGGCCAACTTGAGTTCGAGTTTCACTCGAGAATATTTGTCATGAAAACGATATTGTTGCTTAATAAGAATAATTGCTTATAATAATAGTCTTTCCTGTTATTAGGTGTAAACCATCATTTTAAGACAATCACGTAAGTTCAAAATCTGTTAAGTTGGAAACTTTCCTAATAAAGTTTTTCAAATTGCAGCACAAAGAAAATTCAATTCATTTTTCTATATTTGCTGAATAAAATGACGAAAATGTTTAATCTTGATTGATTTGAATGTTAATAGCGTTGAGCTTATATTAGAATTATTGATTATTCATCATGATCATCCAGCTATAACATCCAGCGTAGGATATAAGCCTCTCCCAAATTTTTCTAGTCTTCCCGATTTCCTGCTCCGATTATTAATTATTATTGGTCCTTTCATCATCTTAAAAATATAGAAACTTTTCCATATTTTATATTTCTTTACACATAAATTTTCCAAAAATAATATTGTGACGTTTATATTTTCAACTTGGCGCGCATTTTTTACTTTTTTAGCGTTCGCCGTGCTTAGATTAAAAATTCTATTGGAATAGTGCACTATTGTGGGAGGGAATTTTAAAGTTATATTTAGAAATTGTTTTTCCTCTTGTTGCCAGAAATTAATTTCATTGTATTATAGCTTCCTTTCTGTTCATTAGATACAGTAATTTTTGTAAAATTTATTCATCGAACAAATTTAAATTATTATTTCAAGTTATAAAGTTCGTGTATTTTTTTATTTTAGAGTCTAGATATCACAATGGGAAACGCACAGGAGAGTCACGAAGAGTTTCAAGACTGTAATCCAGGTAATGTTTTATTTACTTTCTATTTATATATTAGAATTATTGTGTTTGTTTTCATACGAATAAATACAAAAATTGTTACTACAGCAATGTAAGCTAATACAATAAATTAATTTATACTTACAGGGTGGTTTCTGAGAATTCCTGTACGCCAGAATAGGAACATGTTTTACTTTCAAAAATAGATCAAAAATGACAATTACTTTTTTGTACTCTGCTCATAACTCCAAAATTCACAGACATGTTTCGCTCTATTTTTGAACTTTTAGTATGTGTGCTCCTCCCCTTGTGGACAAGAATTTCCAAACACCCCGTATAAGTCACAAATACATAAAACATATTAGTTAAAAGTTGATTTCTTAAAATTTCGAGTACGTACCTGAACATATTTACAAAAAAATCAACATTTCAAATAAGGTTTTTGCATTATTATTTAGATAAATTTTAAGAAGAGACACTGGGAATTAAAAAAACATTTGGTAATGGTGATGGTAAGTTTTAATTTTGGGTCATTAAGCATGAACCATTGAACATAGTAACAATTTTTATGCAAATTTGTGCTACATAAATCTTGTTTAATTTGAATTCAAACTATTTTGTGTCTTGTGGCAATAAAAGTGAGGTCATTGTCAGGTTTTATAAGCAATAGTAGAAATTTGAAGTGCAATGGCTGTCACTTTGCCTAAGTAGATCATATGGTTTTATTATTTCTATTATTTTGTATAGTTAGCGCAAATAACTACGTTTTTCATCTTTAATCCACTAAATAATGGATAATATTTTCTCATTTTCTAGGTATCAAATCGGTAACGAGACGTTCAATCCTAGAACGGTTTGATCCATTTTTTGAATCGTAAGTAGTCCAAAATTGTTCTTATAATTCAAATAGTTTTTAAATTGCTGTGACATAAATGTTATTTAGTCAAAAAGAATTGTTTATTATTAACAAATATGAACACGAATTTTGAGGTTAAGTGACTGTCGATGAAAATTTATGTGGTTTTATGCTAATTTCACCTTGTTTTAGATCTCCCTCGGAGTATTCTCCAAAGGAGGAAGCATTTCAAGAATTACTTTCGGAATTTCAGTTTGAAAATTTAAACGAAGATGTTACGAGCCTTTGTACAATAGTTGTAAATAAAATAATAGATGACGCATTGCATGTCATTAGTAAGCAAGAACTAGATAATACAACCGAAGTATGAAGTAAGTTTAAATCAGTTTGAAATTGTAACAAAAATATTATTTTAAGGATATGGCCGAAACTACTACAGATCTATTAACGCTACAAACAGAAAATTCAAATTTGAAATTAAAGATTAATGCATCTCAACAAGTTACCGCTAGTTTGGAATTAGAATTGAGACGAAAAGAAGAGTACATATTGAAATTCCAATCGGAATTATTAAGAACAGACCAGTTACATAGGCAAGAAATTGAAACACTTAAAGAACAATTGGGAAACATAAATTCAGATAGTGAATTGCAGAAACTCCAGAATTTGGTTACACAAGCAGAAGCTAAAGAAGCTAAATTAATAAATGATCTTAACTCAAGCAAAAATGAAGAAAGAAATTATAGGAAAATTATGGAAGAATATGAAAAAACTGTTGCAGAACAATTTTCAACATATACTAAGCTCGAAGAAGAACACGAAACTGTTAAAAAACATTTAGCTAATCTTGAGTTGGCGTTTTCCGATGTCCATGCGTAAGTAACCCACTTGATTAAAATTTAATTGTTGTTTGAATTAGTTAGGTTCTTAAGAGACAGGATATTGGGTATGCGGACACCAAATAA
The DNA here is from genome assembly GCA_958510845.1 of Cantharis nigra. NCBI lineage: Eukaryota > Metazoa > Arthropoda > Insecta > Coleoptera > Cantharidae > Cantharis > Cantharis nigra. The sequence goes on along the minus strand of OY294034.1, from coordinate 4,148,441 downwards.
AACAACAATGTTATATCGTCGATGTTTGGAAGGTGTATTTAGGCCTTCATCTTCAGGACTGTGAAGATATTTATTGAGGTGAGAATTGTTTTTTGCTGTTTACCGACGTTCACAGTCTATCTTCACAGTCCTGAAGATGAAGGTCCAAATACACTTTCGAAACGTTGACGATATAACATTGTTGTTTTATTTGGTGTCCGCATACCCAATATCCTGTTTCTTAATTGACCATCGGACGAGAAAAATTTTAATTATAGCATTCAGTTAGGTTCTTTTTTGTAGGAAATATGAACGTTCAAAGATGATAATAAACGGTTATCGCACCAATGAAAATACTCTACGAGAAAACCTAACAGCAGCAGAAAATAATCTTCAAAAATATGAAGAAAAATATGAATCTTTGAAAGCTCATGCTAAAGCGCAAATCGAAAAGTATATCCATTAAGAATTGCTTAGTTCTGGTTAATTTATAATAGTTTTTAGGTCCAATCAAGAAATTCAATTGGTTCGTGATCAGCAGGAAGCAGAAGTACACAAGTTAAATGCTTTTATTAAGCGATTAGAAATCAAAATTGTGTCTTTGGAAGATTTATTGGATCAAAAAACTAAAGAATGTCGAGCCCTGTCTTTGCTCTGTGATGAAGTTACTGGAAGAGTGGAATGAATTTTGTTAATTTTTCATGTATTTTTTGTTGCGTTCGATGCTGAATTTAGATGTATACTTTTGGTTATAATTTATTATTTATCTTATCATGTTACCTTGACGCAAATTTGTAAATATCTTGATTATTCCAATAATTTAAGAATTTTCACTTCAAAAATATTGATTTCTCGTTGCTCTGTGATGAAGGTACTGGTAAAGTGGAATGAGTCGGATTAGTGTTGCATGTTTTTTTTTGTTGTGTTTGATGCTGAATTTAATTGTATAGTTATTATTTAATGTGTCAAGTGAATCATGTTACATTGAGGCAAATTTGTAAATACCTTGATTATTCCAATAATTTAAGTATTTCCACTTGCAAAAGTATTAATTTCACCTAGCAAAAATTACTCTTTATTTAATATAAGTTAGGAGAATGGTGGTAAATTAAACAATAAGCACCTAATTTGCCCATGAAGTAATTGTATATATAGCGGCAAGTGGCTGAACTTTTTTAATTATAAATAATAGTGCAGATATTATGTGAAAGCCATATTATAAAATATAGGAGAATTACTCGGATAATTATACTGCTCTTACACATTTGACCATGATTTTTTAATGTGGAATAAATAATGTCAACTAAAATTGCTTGAAAAATTTTGGAATTTTTTGAAATTGGAACTTTGAACTGCTATTTGTTAAGGGGACGTTCTTTAATCACGTGAGGTTTTTAGGCCACTTTTTTACCCCCCTCTCCTTTGGTGATACGTCGTGAGGTTTTGCTCGCTTGGGATTTCCCGTGGTTGCACGAAAATATACATGTGATCAACCGCCTCTCCCCCTGTTAGAACTTCGCGTGGTTAAAGGACATATTTTTTTTGCAATAGGACAGTTGTCCATCGTGGAATTATCCAGTGTAAATCGTTTATTATAGGTAGTGCATTTGCAGTTTGACACTGTAAAAGAAAATGCTCCTGATTTTCAAGGTAAAATACATCACAGAATTAATGACAAAAATTTACGGAGTAATTCTTGTACATATAATATGGCTATAATAATGTATATGATTAATTTTGAATATTAATTCTATGTATAAAATTTAAAGCTGATAATTTATTGCTATTTATGAAAATCCGAATTAACTGTACCACTAGTCTATTAATCGAAATTTAACAAGCTTTAATCTGCTCGTTATATATATTTATTCATTTATTAACAAACCAATAAAAACATTTAATTTTATTTTCTTATTTCTTAAATCCGATTTCATAAAAAAATTAAAGTAGAGAATTAAGTTAAAATTCATAAACGAAAACCTTTCAATTTCAACTTGATTTTTCTCTTAAATTGTTGGCTCCTGATCTGACGAAGAAGTTTAAACAGAATTACTAAGTTAAAATATTGATCTCGGATCGTGTCGGATCTAGGATTATTATGACTATTGGTAGCATTTTCGAGCGATCCGAGAATTAATCCGTGATCTCGGATTGATCCTCGACTATTAGTACGGGCATAAGTTAAAATGAGAAGATTTTATTGGTTATTTACTTGACCTTAAATAAACAATATTATCTGGGCCACAGAGGTGGATTCAGTAATAACTGGCCCACCGAAAAGTCTGAATCTTCTTATGGGCTTATTCACCCCTGGTCGTAATTTATATTACAAGGTTCTCATCAGGGAATTTAAGATATTGTAGAAATTTTATCAGGAAAAAACAAAATTTCCAATAATTCATCGAGGTTGGAAAACTCTTTCGGAGAAAATCTGAAGAAGGAAATTTATTTGGAAAATGAGTGAAATGTAAAATAAACATGGTTGAATCAGACAATAAATTACGTATGTTCAAAATATACGTAATTGATTATATTATCGAATTTTATTTAATGAATTGGAAAAGTATGACTAATATTATTTCCCGATAGTGAATAATCATACACTATTAGTATTGTTATTTTTGAAATGTTTTTGTTTATAGTAAAATTTATTAGTTTATGTTTTTAAATCTAAAATTATTTAAAAATAAATATAAATATTATGAAAAAAATATAGATTATGTTACATATTATGTAAATAAAAAGTAAATTTGTTTAAAAATAGGTAAATTGTTGTTATCTATTACGGTTGTTTGGGTAATTTGAACGTCAACGACAGGCGCGTAATGTTTTAGTTTGGAGGATGGGTAAATGGTGGCGCTAGATAGGGACATGTCAGTTATATTCATATTTCATTAAAATACCAAAAGCACGATTTGTTGTTTGTCGTTTTTGTTCGCGTTATTATCATTACGGGTGTTGTGATATTCTTTTGGTAATTTATTTAAAGAACGTTGAACTTATCGCTTAAAAGTTTATTTTATAATTTTGCAATGGTAGTGTTTTGTTATAATGTTGTTAAATCGAAGCTTGCTGAAGAAAACCAAGATGAATGCGGGTGTTCGTAAAGTTTTGCTGTTTTTTGTGTAATGTTAACTTAAACCGTGATTTAAACGAAAGTGTGATACATTATTGCCTTATAATATTTAATATTCTATGGTGTGTTAATTTATTATTTTTTATACAAAACTAATATAAAAGTGTCCAGCTTTGTGCCTTGTTTTAACGTCGAATATGGAGAGAAAGAGGACGGATATCGTTTACCTATGTTGCATATTATTCTTCAGGATAATCACCTCTACGTATAGTATACCCCAAGATGATTTCGATGATTTCGGAGGTAGGTCGATAAAAATCATATCGCAATTAAATTCATTTAATTTTGTATTTTAAAATTCCTAATGACAACTGTTGCTTTGTTATTCGTATGCCGTTTTATCGTCATGGAGGTTATTTATTAAAAATTTTTGCCATTTAGTCACAAACTTATTTGTGAAAATATTTCGTAACAATATAATCCAGTTATTTCGATTTTTTTAAATTACTTTTCGTTTAGTTACTTTTTTTTAATTTATTAAAATACCTACGAGTCTTGGGCGGTTCCGAGTGACGCATTCTATTATAGGTGTCATAGGTGTACCAGTCATACATTCCGGGTACTTGAATGTAAAATTATAGCAACGTGTTAACTTATCTAATATTATATACCCTCATTCAATCTAGCCATTATTTATTCGTCTTATCTACCACAAACTTGATAATTTTCCGTAGGTTTCCTTATTAAAAAAAAGTTACCAACCGGAAATTGCAAACATTCTCTTTAACTGGATTAATTTTCGATCTGCGTTCAACCCTCGTTAAGATCCTTAACGAGTCGTTGACTAAAAAATATCACAACCACTCCAAAGATTATTTATGTGCCCACAGCCCTACAGGGATGACCCTGAGTATTTAACACATTTTTTAAGTATTTCGCCGATAAGATTAACTCAACAGTTTTAAATGGATTGTTAATTTAAATAAATCAAGATAAGAAGGCGTTATAGGGCAAATGTTAAACTTCAAATTTAAGGGTACACATGTTTCAATTGGCTTACCTACGTATATCACTTTTTTATTATTCATTAATAGTGATTCATTATCATTGATGATTAAGAATAAGCAAGTGTGGTTTTATGACCTACATTATAAAATATTTTCATTGCTATGCATAATCAACTTCGTATTTCGTAACCTCCTCCCCCGCCTCCGCCAGAAACATTTACATTTAAAAACCAATAAGCTAATAAAAAATAATGACTTCAAATAGTTAAATACTTACCAAGAGTCTAAAATTCCTCGTTGCTGGACAAACAGCTAGAATGAAAAGCGAGCAGTACCCGAGTCTTTTAAAGCTCCAGCAATAGCAGAGGATTTTACGCATGTAGGGTCGAGGTAAGTATTTTTACTCGAAAGCAAAAATTACTTACTATTAATGTAAACAAAAAATGTAAATTTCTGATTTCTTTTGTTTTTTAATAGAATCTCTTTCTATAATAATAATAATAATCTTTATTGAACTTTCAAATTTACAATTTAAGAAATCTGAGTTACATGCAATACATGCCGATTTCCTTCCGTACGTTGGAAAGTACTTCCACGTACAGCGGGGGTTGTTGACCAATATCTTTTGCAGTTTTTTTTTTAATAATTGTACTGGAGGTTTACGTAACATCACAGGTAAACTTTTGCAGATCTTATTATCATCATTGCTGCACGGGTAGTGGTTCAAGGTCCACCCTGTACTGAAGTACCCCGTTTTACCATTAAGTTGTTACGGAAAGTTATAAGTATTACAATCCACAGCTTGATGTTCACCAAAGGGCTGAGCTAAGAAATTCTGCAGAGTCCGTGGTTTGAAACCAGAATCTCCGTTCATAACTTCAACTAGCGATCACATCAAGCCATCGCTGTGGTCTTAATTATTCTCATTCTTATTAGCTGCACGGGTAGTGGTTCAATGCCCACTTTGTACTGAAGCTCTAGGCCAGCGTTTCTCAAAGTGTGCTCCGCGGAGCCCCAGGGCTTCGCGAAAGTTTCGGAGGGGCTCCGCCACCACTGGCGCACCTCATGCGCACACCTTCCCACCCACGCATAAACTGTATTATTTTTACTAGTTTTTGTTATCATTTTAACGTTATTTCCTTTTCAACTAGATACTGTAATAAGGGGCTCCGTCATCTTAGATTCCACTTTATAGGGGCTCCGTGTTAAAAAAAGTTTGAGAAACGCTGCTCTAGGCTTATTGTACCCCGTTTTCCATTAAGGTGTTAAGGAAAATTATTAGTATTTCGATCCACAGTTTGATGTTCACCAGAGGGCTGAGCTAAGAAGTTCTGCCGAGTCAATTCAACTAGCGATCACACCAAGCCACCACTGTGGTCTTTTTAATTATTCTCAACTCTGCGTTTCTTTGTATTCTGCTCGAATACGTGCTAGGTGGAACATGGTCTGTATAGTTTCTAGTAAGATGAGTGTGGCTTCGACTGGCATCCATAAAAAAAAGGATCTATATTGTTTTTGTAGAACAATGTGCTTTCGATTACATATATTTTGATATTCTGTTAACATATCTCGGATGATCCTCTTTTGTGCTATAAATATTCTCGATACTCCTACCGAGTCGCTCCAGAAAGTGATCCCATATCTTGCGATGAATTCAACATAACCAAAATATCCCACAAGTGCTGAGTCGATTCTTTCCTTTCCTCTCTCTTTCTTTCCAGTCGATTCTTACCCTCGGGAAATTGGTGAAGTATTTACAAGTTACTTCTTGGGTATCTGTTAGTTTGATCCGTAATTTGTCAAATTACCTTGCATCTTTCCTTTCAGTAAGTAAGAATTTGATGATTTCTGTTTTGTCCATGTTTAAATTAACCCGTAACCAATATCTAGAGTCTGTGAAACACTTAGAAATGCATAATCTATATGCACTTATAGTGAGGGGGAGGGAGAGAAATGCAGTCTATGAAATCGAGTGAAATAATTGTCTTTTAACCCCTTAATGTACATGCCCGTGGCGTTCACGGGCTCGGCTTACTAGTAATTTTGTACAAGCCCGTGAACGTCACGGGCAAGGTTTTTCAAGCTATTACAATTGTAACATATCTACTACTTTTAATGAAAATATGTTACCTTATTACTAATTGACTTATCTATTACTATTTAAAATTTTTTTTTCGCCTTAATTTTGTATAAACACTCAATTTTCAGTTTAAAAAAATTTGATCACTTTTTGACCAGAAATTCGAAATTAACTTGTATATGAAGGGGTTAAGTTTGTATTTGTCATTGTTAGTCCCAACTTGTCGGGGATGTAATGAAGCAGACGAAACAATGGAGCATGTGCTCTGTAGCTGCCCATCGTTAGCGTCAAAAAGAGGATCCATGTTGGGGGACTTCTGGCCTAGGATGGCCAGTATTAGCGGCACACCGCCCTTTAAAATACCCGAGTTTATCTTAAGTGTGGGATGGCTCGAGGAATAGATGGGAAACTTCGGTTTGCCTTCCACATCCAATCCAATCCATTGTTATTGAGGTGTCGTCTGCATAAAGAACAGAAAAGTAGTCCATTTAGATATATCATTTATGTACAGCAAAAATGGCAGAGGTTTCAGAATTTATCCTTCATTCACCTCCGGTAGATGCGATTTAATAGTGGATTCACTTGCTTTGACATAATAGGTAGCACACTGCTTTCGTCTGCATATAAGAACGAATCAAGTCCAGAGCCATTTTCCTTATTCCATAATTCATATATGTAATTTGTTGATTTATGGCTTCAAATGCTTTGCCTAATACAAAAATATTATAAAAAATTATAAATTGTAGTGATAAGGAGAGAGAGAAATGCAGTCTCCCAGATCCACGATACCAGTTACGGGTTAAGTTACTTTTTCCAAATTTTGGTTACTTTGGTTGCCTTTTCAAGCCTAAATGAAAAAAATCTTTTAAACAAATCCTAGAGGAAAATAAATAGGGAACTTTTAAAGAATGAAAACTTTTGTTTTGATATTTTGTTTGTTATTGGTCCCTCACTTTTAAGAGACTACAATTTGACTACAAAATGTGTTTTATGATAGGAAATATTGTCAATTTTTGCGTAACAACAATTAAGTGGATAAGATAAAACTTGAATAGCATTGAAGGTTGCTGGAATCCCAATTTTTTGATATTATTTCCTCAATTGTAGCTTATAGCACAAAGTACTACAAGCTACAATTAAAAATGTACAAATTGTAACATACTCATTAAGTTTAAAGTGAGTTTCAGTGGAAACAAAATTGAAAACAAATATTTGATATTTTTTGTTTAAAACTTAAGATTTTGTAGGTTTTCTTCCCCAATAAATCACTGGCGCCAAGTGTATTATCGCGCTTTAAGTGATTCACACACTTTTATAAATAAATTATTTTATCTTTTATGGAATTCCATTTGCGCCATATTACTTTTATATCTAATTGTAAGTAAACATTCAAGTAATAAATTACATATCCAAATATCTTACGTAATGGTTTCTGCTTTAATGGGGTCCTTGACACTTATAGTTTTAGGACTTGGCTATTTTTACCTTTTTAATAGTAGGTAAGTAATAATAATTGTCACAGGAAAAGAATAAGTGCAACGAAGAACAGCATTATTTTTTTCGAAACCGTAATTTCAGTGATTCAGTCAATTAATAAGATTTTTTAAATGCCAATTTATTCAATTAACATAATTTTTTGGAATAAGAATATACCCACATTGTCCTTTTAACACTATAACAGGGTACAAGCAAATTATTTAAAACCAAATACTAAATTGATATAATTAACTAAATTAGGTAATTAAAACTTTAATTTATTTTATTTTATTATTTTGATTAATCAAAATAAATCTTATTCTGACTCATCAGTTTTTAAGTAATTTAATAATTTCTTGGAAGGAAATTTTGAGTAACTAGACAATGCTTGCTGATTTTATCACCTGAAACTCGAAATTTTCTGACTTTGATCTGTACGTGTTTGAAACTTAAGTAAAGTCATTAATAAGAATAACAAAGAATGCTATTGTAAGTGCATGACCTTTAATGGTTACTGGCATTGTGAGAGCTTTCTTTGTTTATCTACTTATAATAATTTTTCTAAAATTTACGAAGCCGCCTTAAAAATATTTACAATTATTTAAGTTTTTATCAATGCATTCAATATCAAAAACTTTCAACTTTTATCTAAATTTTAGCATACCACTAGAAAGTGTAGTACTATTTAGTCGATAAATCGAAATTTAAAAAATATCGGTTGTATTTTCACATAATTTTTAAAATAATACAGCTAAATTTCAAAGGGGTAAATATCTCCAGCGGTTTTAATAATGAATGTGAAAAATAAAAATACATTTGATTAGTATTTATATTTTTTGAAGTCACCTCCAAAAGATATCATTTCGAAATTTGGAAATATTTGAGTTTATCAGATTAAGAATCACCGTATATTATGCTATTTTAAAATACTGGATTGTAAATTCGAAATTCAGATCCTATCTTGTTGCATACTTGGGTCAGGAATCACAAAATGAACTCATAACATTAATCAAGAATGAAATCAGATCCGTTTTCAAAAATTTATTATAAAAAGAAAGATATCCTTTCGGTGGTTGTTGAGGAGGAGTGTGGAGGAAAACTCAGGAAATGTTTGATGGAGAGTTTAATCTTATAGCATAAGAATTAGTAGAAACATTGATTACTTATACTTACTTACTTAATAATAATAATGTTTAGTAAGCAATATAAATATATACAATTAATTTATTACTTAAAAGGCAAAGGTTCAGCAGAGCTGTTTTTCAACCAGTGCCTATTAAGTATTAAGATAACGAAGACCCTTGGATTTGGTTTGCCATCAGCAGTTCCTTAATGTGTGCTTTGAGCTGGCATTCAAGTAGAAAGAAGCGAACTTGTTGAACGTGCAAAACGTTCTGTATTGGAAAGATCCCTCAAACTTTGAAGTCTTATGTGTAGGCACCGACAGAGCTCCATTGTTGCGCAGGTTCAAGTCATGGCAAGATGATCTTTGATTAAAAAGTTCATGCAAGTAACTTGGACGACCGGATTTATAGATGCTATAAAGGAAAAGAGCAAACTGAAGTTCACAGCGAGCCTCAACCTTTAATATTTGCTGAGAGTTGTAGGTAGGGGTGACATGGTCCCATCGATCAACATTGAATGCATAGCAGACATGCATTCTGAAGCACTTGTAGCCGAGTCTTTAAATAACGTGTTAGGCATCCATAGTAAACTACGGAACAATAGTCAATGTGACACAATACCAGGCTTTGGATCAAATTCCACTTGACCTGTGGAGTCAGAAGATGCTTGTATCTATACGATTTGAGTTTATAGTATCCGGTGCTACAAATTTTATTTATATGGTTTTCAAACGTTAAACCACAGTCCCAAAGACGCCAAGATTTTTTGTTTTTTCGCTGAAGTCGATCACATTTTTGTCTAGGAGGATATCTGTAGATTTTGCGTTATTAGCCACAGCTCAACAACATGAGCTGCCAACACAGAGACAGACAGTTTTGCTGGGGTTAAGAAATAAACTATTTGAAGAGGACCAGCGCACCAGTTCTAGACAAGCATTCATGTCTCGGACAATATCATTAAGGGATGCCGGTTTGCCTGAAATATTTATCTGAGTATCATCGACGTACTCATGAGAATTACTGCTTTCTGGTAACACCATGGGAAGATCAGCTGTGAAAATCACGAAAAGAAGTGGACCCACTATACTTCCTTGGGGAATCACCACGAGTGATTTGAAGATACTCGGATAAAATTGAGTTCAATTTCACACATTGAAATCTTCCTTTCAAGTAGTCGCTGAGTAATTTCAGTACTGGCTCACTACATCCGTAGTACACCAACTTAGCAATTAAAAAATCCTGATCAATTACATCAAAAGCCTTACTAAAGTCGAGAAGTGCCATTACAGTCACTTTAGCTTAATCCATGTTGCTAATCTCATCATCTCATCACAGCTCCAACATAAAGGCGGAGATTTACTTGTAACTGAACGTTGTAATGTAATATAACGCTCGATGCGAGCATTACGAATGCTCATTCGTGTTCGCTCCGCTCTCGTTTATCGGTACTGACTATCGAATGCTCGTGTTACATTACATTACAACGTTCAGTGACAAGTGAATCTCCGCCTTAACCGTACCCTTAGCCAGAGCAGTAGCAGTGCTATATCCAAAGCGTTATCCCGACTGAATGTTAGGGAGGACGTCAAATTTTTCAATGTGCTCAAGCAGTTGAAAATGGATGAAAGACTCGAGTACCTTCGAGAGAGCAGGTAAGATGCTGATAGGACGTAGATCCACAAAACTACATGCAATGTTGTTCTTCGAAAGAGATACAATGATTGACTTTTTCCACAAGTCAGGAAAAGTCGAAGTCTCCAGACAGCAGTTGATCAAGTGAGTAAAGGTGTCCACACAAAACGGCAAAACAAGTTTGAGCATTCTAGATGAAATATTATCAATACCCACAGCATTCGACTTTAGTTTACATAATATGGATTTAGCAACATCGTCCGGGCTGACCAAGCGAAATGTCAATTTTCTGTGATCCACGGATGGCAATTATTTCTGAAGTTACCGGTAGTTTTTGAGTCGATGGTGGTCATAGGTGCGGAGTTGGCAAAGAACCTATTCAGCAAGTCAGGATCAGCGTTTTCCAAATCAAATTCATTTTTGGATCTAGCATGTATGTTGGCACGATCGAAAAACTTCCACAGTTTCTTAGCATTATTTGAGCGAACATTGATTTGATATTTGAAGTAGGCTTTCTTTTCATTCGATATGGCTTGTGTAACGTAATTACGAATGTCTTGGTAAGACTTCCAGTCAGAGGACTTCTTAGTTTTAACATACTTATTAAAAGCTTTTTGACGAAGCTGACTTACTCTCATAAATAAAAATAAAGTAATCTTACTTCCCTAGTTGGAATTTTAACATACAAAATTGAATTATTTTATTGTGGTTTGCAGCTTTTATATTTCAATTTTTTTTACAGAACTTTATGAAACAACGGATTCACTTAGGTATAGAAACAATTCAATAATTGCTCATTTAGCAAATTTAAATGAGAATGAAGTTGATATGAAAGATAACCATAAACCCGAATTTAAAGATTGTGCAATTTATAAACCACACGTAGAAGAAGAACGACCACGAGGAACTTTTGTTATTCAAGTAAATTTGCTCAATTGTCATATATTTTTTCATTACAAAAGTATTTTGTAGGTTGCGGCGGTTGATAAAGATCCAAAAGAATCGGGTGGTACTATAAGTTATAAAATTATCACAAAAGATGGCGATCGTACTTATTTTAACATTAATTCTACAACGGGTATGATATCAACAAGCATAAACTTTGATCGGGATGAACCAAATAGACAGAAAGAATTATATATTACTGTAACAGCTACCGACAACGGTAGGCCTGTTTTGGCAGACGTTTGTACTTTTAAAGTTACCATTGATGATGTTAACGATAACGATCCAGTATTTGACCAAATTAATTATAAAGAACAGGTTTCAGAAGATTTAAAAGAAGGTGGTGAGGTTATGAGAGTTTTTGCTTATGATTATGACGATGGCGAGAATTCAAAATTGTCTTATACTTTAAATCCTAAACTTGAACATTCGCAAAGTCCTACCGATTATTTTAATATTGACACAAAAACTGGGGTTATTTATTTAAGGAGATCGCTTCATACGGTAGGTAAACTATACTATTTACTGTGATTGTCTTTAATTTTATTTATTTAGATGAAAGGCCACGTCTTTCATATGCAAGTTAATGTAGCTGATCATGGTAAACAACCGAAAACTGCAACTGCTGATTTGGATATTGAAGTAGTCGACTCGCATAAAAAGACTCCAATTTTTACAGAGTACCCTGAAAGGCCAATTGCATTAAAAGAAAATTTTAATGATTACGAATTCAAAATAGCAACTTTTAAAGCCATGTAAGTTTATTTTATTTTTTTACTTGATTATCTAGGTTAAAGTTGATCAGTTTTTTAATTATTTAATCATTAATAACGAGCCGGAACGCAATAGCTATTTGACCTTCGTCCTCACCCGGGAGCTTGGGACTATAAATACTCAAATAGTCTTAAGTCGATGCATTTCTAATTCTTTCTTTAACCTTGGTCCTGTTCTGCTGCACTGTTTAAATCAGGACGGATAATATAATTATTGAAAACTTCAGTTTTTTAGTTCTAAAGCATGTAGAGAAAATCTCAATATATTTGTTGTATTTTTTAGGAAATTTCACAAAAACCTATGTATTGCTTACTCAGTTAAACACAAATTCTCTTGATATTATCTTTACTTCAAGGATTAACATTATTTTTGTATTATTATGTACTAGATGACATTTTTCTCGCAGATTTCTTTTTTAAGTCCAATGTTGACATAAATTTACTACTTAATAAAAAGTAGTGAAATTCTAATAAATATTTATATAAATATATAAACAAACATCCTGTTTATACTTTAATTTAATGAAATTTTTCGAATGTTTTTATTGATATATAAATATAACTGAAACAATAATAATAGTACAATAGAGTCTCACTTATATCATTTACAATCCCAGGCTTTAATAATGTTCCAGTGTGAAAAACAGAAAGAAAAACTTTAATCCGCCCTCTTTATATTACATAATTCTTTTTTTATTAGATCAAATATTGAACAACCTGGCCTGCTCTTTGAGTTACTAAAGGGTAAAACCACACAAACAAATAAAGATCAAACATTTAAACTAACCCAAGAAAGTGAAGAGGAAGCATACATATCATTGGGGCGACCTTTGGATTATGAAACTGTAACAGAATATCAACTAACTGTTCGTGCAACTAATAAAGAACTTGCAACCACGGTCACAATTGACATCAAAGTGGAAGATGTTAACGACGAAATCCCTACTTTTATTGAATCGGTTACAGGAAGTGTACTTGAAAATGAACAACCTGGAGCACAAGTTATGCAGGTTCGAGCAATTGATAAAGACGGCACTTCGTCCTTCAATATTGTCAGTTATGAGCTTCAAAATTATGATGATCTCTTTAGGATTGACGAAAAATCCGGTAAAATCACAACACTTAAGATGTTTGACAGAGAAGTTGAAGATTTTTATAACGTGATGGTTAAAGCAAAGGATAACGCTCCTAGTGCCATATTAAAAAGCAAAAGTGAACCCAATTCTGCCAGTCAAACTTTTCGAATAACAATTGAAGATCGTAACGATAACAAACCTCAATTTAAGAATACAACATATGTTGCTAACAACATAGTAGAAACAACAGATAAAGGAAAAGATGTTATTGAAGTAAAAGCCATAGATAAGGATATCGCATCTCTCATTATTTATAGTATAATTGATGGTAATATCGGTGATGCTTTTTACATGGAAAACACAACCGGTCGAATCAAGGTCAACAACAAACTGGATTTTGAAAAATATGAACAATACACTTTAACTGTCCAAGCAAGTGATGGAATCTATTCAGATTCTGCTAAAGTTATCATCAATATTGGAAACGTAAATGATGAATTACCGGTATTTGATTATTATTCAAAAAATATAAACATAACCGAGGAAAGATTAATTGAAGGCTGCATTTTAAATTTACAAGCATATGATCCAGATATCAAAGATCGAAGTGCACCACAACATATCGTTTATCGAATTGGAGAAAACCAGAAGAATTTCTTAAGTATCACAAATGATGGATGCGTTTCCCTTATAAAAGCTTTGGATCGAGATAGACCTTATGGATTTCCTAAATATCAAGCCTATGTTTATGCTTACGATAACGAAGGCAGCACAAATTCTCAACTTAGTACTGCCGAATTTAATATTTACTTAGAAGACATCAACGATAATGCTCCTTTCTTGAATGTGGTAAGTAAATTGTTCAAGTTTTTTTAAATTTCACTTTAAATTAATGTGAAAAATGTTTCAGACTGAAGTTGTTTGGTACGAACGAGAAGAACCAGGCGATATAATCACTCTAACTGCCGATGATTATGACGGTCCAGATAATGGACCTCCATTTTTCTTTTCTATTGCTGACGAAGCATCGACTGATATACGCGAGAAATTTTCAATTCATGGAAATATATTGCGTGCTGAAGTTGTTTTTGATAGAGAAGAGCAAAAATATTACATGGTACCAATTGCTGTGAGGGATAGTGGTAAACCTGAAACCCAAATTAAAACGAGTTTTATGAAAGTTATTGTTGGAGATGTGAACGATAACGCTGCTAAACCAGGTCACAGTCACATTTTTGTTTATAGTTACAAAGTAAGTAAATTAAAATTATTTCATCTAACCAAGTTGTAACCTTCATCTTTTAGGGACAATCACCAGATGTACAAATTGGACGTGTCTATGTTGAAGATTTAGACGATTGGGATTTGCCCGACAAACATTTTCAATGGGAATCATATGCAGACAATAAGTTTGACTTAAACATACATAACGGAACAATAACCATGAAAAATGGAACTAAAGAAGGTGTGTACAAATTACGATTTATTGTAACAGAAGAACATCCACCTTTGGTACAAAAACATACGGTAGAAGCTTCTGTAGAAGTAACTGTTAAGTATATCCCTGAAGAAGCTGTCAGAAAGTCAGGTTCTATTCGTATGGAAGGTATCACGGCCGAAGAATTTGTTGAAAAATTACCTCAATATGTAAGCAACAGTTTTGTTTTTCTTACGTACTTGTATTTTTAAACTTTAATGTTTAGGGTGGCTTGAGTCGAAAAGATTTGCTGCAACAGTACCTGGCAAAAATTGTAAATACGTCAAAAGAAAATGTAGACGTTTTCACTGTTCTGGTTTCCCCTACAAATGCATCTTTAATTGATGTCAGATTTTCTGCACACGGATCACCATATTATTTGCCAGAGAATTTAAATGCTAAAGTATCTGATCATCAAAATGAGTTGGAAAACTCATTGAATGGGAAGTTTGTCATGATCAGTATAAACGAGTGTTTATTGGAACCTGTCTGTCCTGCGGGTAGTTCTTGTAATAACCAACTGAATATAAAAGATTCTCCTGCTGTAGTTTACACAAATCAGACTTCATTTGTTGGTGTTAATGCTGTTGTTGAAGTGGTCTGCGATTGTTTGACACCAGTTGAACCTATCTTGCCGCCAAGTGCAGAATGCGAATCTATGGGAGTTACATTTGCTGGAAACGGTTGGGCTTTGTATCCTTCATTTGAAGCTTGTAACAGTTCGAATATCAGGCTGGAAATTCTTCCTCAAAATTTGGACGGTTTGATCTTCTACGTAGGACCATTGGACAGTCGTCCTCAACCAATTGTTAGAGGTGAGTAAAATTAAAAAGAAATAAAAAGACAAAACCCTAATTCAATTTTCTTAGATTTTATGTCTTTGGAACTCATGGATGGATATGTAGTTCTGTATGTCGATTTTGGAACGGGAACAGCTCCATTAAAGTCGAAAAAACCGTTAGAAGTTGATGTTAGTCACAGTATTAATATTTTAGTTCAACCGGATGTAAGTTCAACTTTTGCTCTTTATTGGTTTGGTTGATTCAACTTGCTTGTTTTAGGAAATTCAATTAATTGTGGACAATTGCCACCAGAGCAATTGTATGGTTTTGAATAAGGCACCCGGTTCCAATTCTCTTTTAAACGTAAATGGTCCTTTGCAAGTGGGAGGATTAAAAACAAACTTGAAACCGGTTGCTCAAATTTTGGATTGGAAATATATACCAACACATAAAGGTTTTGAGGGCTGGATTCACAATTTCACGTTTAATGGTCAACGTTACAACTTGGGTACTCCTGCCGCATTTTTAAATGTTATACCAGAATGTAATTACCGAGTAGCTAAAGCAGTTTCATTCGGAATCGATTCTAACTTCCTAGTTGCTATATTAGTTTGTGTAGCTATTCTTTCAAGTAAGTTTTAAAAAAAGGTTTGTTTTGCTCTGCTTAACTTGGATATTTTTAGTTTTGCTGCTGGCGGTTGTCGTTCACAAAAAGAAACAAGATAATTGGAACGAGAAGGATTCGGATGATATTTGTGAGAATATTATTAATTACGAAGATGAAGGGGGTGGTGAAGTGGATACTGGTTTTGATATGTCTGTCTTGAGACGAGAACACATGGAAGATAAAGCTCCAATTAAAGAAACATTATATAAACAAGTTCCAGATATTAGCGGATTTTTGGATGGTAAAAAGGATGTTTGTGACCGGGATCCAAGTAATATACCGTACGATGATGTTAGGTATTATGCATACGAAGGTGACGGTAATAGCAGTGGATCGTTATCATCTTTAGCTTCTTGTAAGTTTGTTGTGAGGTTTTTTTTTTATTTTTAATAATTTTCTTGTGTAGGTACTGATGAAGGTGATTTGAAGTTCAATTATTTATCCAACTTTGGACCACGTTTCCGTAAACTTGCTGATATGTATGGGGAGGATCCTAGCGATGAGGATAGTCAAGACGGCGGAGAAGAGTCATGGTGCTAAAAGCAAATTTAAATTAGGAGAAAGTACTTACTGTATTTTGTTCGACCAAAGAAATTATATTTGGTAAAATCCTTCACCCTGTGGCGGATCAAGCAATGCAGACTGATAATCAAAATTTAACTCCTTCCTTGTTTTTTCGTAAATTACAAATAATATTGATTCATATTTGAGATTAAAACTAGGTTTTATTTTCAAATGTGAATTGACACAAATATATTTTTGTACGTTTGTATTAACTAGATGATGTTGTGTACATTAATTAAAAAAAATATTTAATGTTTTAAGTTAGATTAATTAAATTAAATATAAAGGCAATTGTAGGGTAGAGACTTAGTGTTTAGATATAATGTATTGCATTTACGTAAAAGTTACATCATTGATTTGTTATTGTTTGGAAAATTTTCATTTTATTTTTCGCTCATTAATTTTTAATTTATTAATGTTAATATAAAAAGCTGTGATATGAAGAACGAAGTATGTTTTAAGCCTTAAGTGCTCAAATTGTGATTAATAAATCAATAATAGATTGTTCACAGCTCCGTAATACATAAATTTAACTGTCAAAAAATAGTTGCAATATTGATTGATTTTGTACGTGATATTTTCGGTCAAGATACAAATAAAAATGTATTATAGTAACATTAACATGTTTTGTGATGGTGCGGCAGCCATATCTAATTTATAAATCGCCTCGACTATTATTTTATATTTGATCTCGTGCGAGAAAGTAGTTAAGTTAATTTTATTACATTATTCATTCCACTGTTTTATTTTTTAGGTTTTTGTAAATAGCTAAACATAAGAAAAGTATTATACATTTATATTTATACATTGAGTAGCTTGTTTGAATTTTTCAAGCCTGCACATAGACAAGGGTTTGCATATTCTAAAGCTAGATTTTTTTGTCGTCGAGCATATTTAATTTAAAAGGACAGATGTACATTATCACACTACATAATTTCTATTGTTTGTAAATTCCTTTTCATTATTTATGCTTGCTTGTTACCCTGAAAAGATTTTACAGTAAATTGTGCTTGCATTTTTTTTATATCACTAAAAGTGGCCTTTCGATAATCTTCCAGGGTGATTTGACATTGCTCACTGCCATTAATGACACTTGAATTAGCTTGTATTGTAATATTTTCAATAAATTAGGATGTATTTGAAATTATTTTACTATTTGGAAATAAGAACAAAATAGGTTTGCGGAAGAAAAATTATTTATTAAATAATAATTATGAAGACATATTTACTGCAGTTAGTGCATCATAATATTTATTTTCCGAAGTACTGAATCGAACTGATAGATGAATGGAGTTAACATCAACAAAACCGAAAGTAATCTTCTTGTATTCTTGTAAAATACGTGTAGCATCAAAAGATTCTCTCTTCTGCTTTGGATTTTTAATATTGGTTTTTCGGAAACTTGAATTAATCAGTGTCACATGTAGTTTCACTTTTTTATAATGTTTCCGAATAATTCCTACAACAAAAATTGTGCAATTAAAATAATTCTACAACATTTTCAATCAAAAATTCACCTTTGTTAGCAAAATAATTGATAATTCTATCAGCAAGGTTTTGAAAATAGTCTGCATATTTTGGCGGTTCAATTTTAACGGTACCGTATAAAACATCGACATTAGTTGGATCATCGTTCATTATTTCAACACCGTTTATGCCTATTTGTATGGAACCCATCGTTTTAAAACTTGGTCTAAAACAGCTCAAAATTAGAAAGTTTGTTTATAAATTGGTATTATTTTGCATACGTGATAACTTCGTCTTTACATTTCTCTAATACTTTTACTGCTTCTTCTTCTTCAATTTCATCTAGTAATACCAAAGTTGCAATAGTTAAATGTAACTTATTAGGATTTTGAAACATGGAAGCATCTAAACCTCGGATTAAAGTCCCTTTCAAAAGATTTTCCTAAAATAAAGCAAATTAATAGTAACAAAAGTTGATTTAAATAATAACTATTAGTACTCGAAAAACTTCAAAGTTATGTTTAATCGCATTCGAGACAACCGGAATTGAAATGAAGTGTGTAATTTGGTGTTTGTCCTTAACTTGTCGCACAATTATATCAATACGATTTTTAGCTGTGACCACACTTCTCTCATTTTCACCATCTATACAGATAATGTTACTTTCGTCACCAATTTTTGGAATTCTAATTACAGTATGAGTATCGCTTTCAATTTGTCTTCGAATTCTACCTTTAGATCCGATAATATTCCCATAGTAAGCACTACAAACAAAAAAATTAGACAAAATCTACAATTAGAGAAATATTTACGATGGCAATGGGAACTTCAACAGAAATTTTCCTGAATTGGTTACAATTACATCGTAACTGTCATCTACTTCGGTACAATTCATCAATTTATCTAACAATGTATGTAATTTATTAAATTAATGATATCAAGAAAAAAATCAAGAGAATGTAACGGCTAGTGTCTTACCGTCTTCAATATACGGGGGCAGCAATTTATCAGAAGTTGTTGGTTTCCAGTTACGAGATTCAAAATCTCTCACACAATATTTTCCAACCTTTATTATGTTTGGCTTTGTAAAATCACGTGGATTTTTTGAAAATAGTAGAGAATTATCTTGATGCTCCATAATTTTAAATTTTAATTGTCACAAGAAAAATTTTAGCGCGAAAACTTACAATCGGTAGTTCATATGCACTATCGTTTACTTGCGCAACTCCCCTTCTACAGGGTGCTAAGTAATAAACAAACTGTTATCGATGTAAAAAGGAAATTATTCAGGAATTTCGCGAATATTTTTCCATGCGTCACAAAACTTGAAGACAGATTCGATATTGATGATGTATACTAATACATCTACTAATAGTATACTAATAGCAACAACGAATCAAGATGAGAACCTCAAGTGATTCCTCCTTCGACTAATACGTTTTTTTCAAAAATCTTAAAAAATTTAGGTGGCCTTTTTATTACTTAAATCGACGTACTTAGATGCCTACTGCTGGATACAGCCCTCAGATCATCGCGGAATCAATCAAAACTGTGTAAAATCGCGAAACAAATTAAGGGCTAAATGACCCCAACTGTGTTACATTTAAAGCCAAATAAAATCAAAAATATCATACTTAGGATAAATCTGACTGCGCCAATCGAATTTTCTGATCAAAATACGTAAGAAACAGTGAAAGAAGCTGACGAATTCCACTTTTCATTTTTTGGGGTCAAAAAAACCAAAGGGGTTAACCTTTCGTTTTTTTCAAAATTCTTAAAATATTTAAGTGGCCTTTTTATTACTTAAATCGACGTACTTAGATGCCTACTGCTGGATACAGCCCTCAGATCCTCGCGGAATTAATCAAAACTGTGTAAAATCTGACTGCGCCAATCGAATTTTCTGATCAAAATACGTAAGAACCAGTGAAAGAAGCTGACGAATTCCACTTTTTATTTTTTGGGGTCAAAAAACACCAAAGAGGTTAACCTTACGTTTTTTTCAAAATTCTTAAAAAATTTAGGTGGCCTTTTTATTAATTAAATCGACGTACTTAGATGCCTACTGCTGGATACAGCCCTCGGATCCTCGCGGAATCAATCAAAACTGTGTAAAATCTCGAAACAAATTAAGGGCTAATTGACCCCAACTGTGTTACATTTAAAGCCAAATAAAATCAAAAATATCATACTTAGGAGAAATCTGACTGCGCCAATCGAATTTTCTGATCAAAATACTTAAGAAACAGTGAAAAAAGCTGACGAATTCCACTTTTCATTTTTTGGGGTCAAAAAACACCAAAGGGGTTAACCTTACGTTTTTTTCAAATTTCTTAAAAAATTTAGGTAGCCTTTTTATTAATTAAATCGACGTACTTAGATGCCTACTGTTGGATACAGCCCTCGGATCCTCGCGGAATCAATCAAAACTGTGTAAAATCTCGAAACAAATTAAGGGCTAATTGACCCCAACTGTGTTACATTTAAAGCCAAATAAAATCAAAAATATCATACTTAGGAGAAATCTGACTGCGCCAATCGAATTTTCTGATCAAATTACGTAAGAAACAGGGAAAAGCTGACGAATTCCACTTTTCATTTTTTGGGGTCAAAAAACACCAAAGGGGTTAGCCTTACGTTTTTTTCAAAATTCTTAAAAAATTTAGGTAGCCTTTTTATTAATTAAATCGACGTACTTAGATGCCTACTGCTGGATACAGCCCTCGGATCCTCGCGGAATCAATCAAAACTGTGTAAAATCTCGAAACAAATTAAGGGCTAATTGACCCCAACTGTGTTACATTTAAAGCCAAATAAAATCAAAAATATCAAACTTAGGAGAAATCTGACTGCGCCAATCGAATTTTCTGATCAAAATGCGTAAGAAACAGGGAAATAGCTGACGAATTCCACTTTTCTTTTTTTGGGGTCAAAAAACACCAAAGGGGTTAACCTTACGTTTTTTTCAAAATTCTTAAAAAATTTAGGTGGCCTTTTTATTACTTAAATCGACGTACTTAGATGCCTACTGCTGGATACAGCCCTCAGATCCTCGCGGAATCGATCAAAACTGTGTAAAATCGCGAAACAAATTAAGGGCTAATTGACCCCAACTGTGTTACATTTAAAGCCAAATAAAATCAAAAATATCATACTTAGGAGAAATCTGACTGCGCCAATCGAATTTTCTGATCAAAATACTTAAGAAACAGTGAAAAAAGCTGACGAATTCCACTTTTCATTTTTTGGGGTCAAAAAACACCAAAGGGGTTGACCTTACGTTTTTTTCAAATTTCTTAAAAAATTTAGGTAGCCTTTTTATTAATTAAATCGACGTACTTAGATGCCTACTGTTGGATACAGCCCTCGGATCCTCGCGGAATCAATCAAAACTGTGTAAAATCTCGAAACAAATTAAGGGCTAATTGACCCCGAATGTGTTACGTTTAAAGCCAAATGAAATCAAAAATATCATACTTAGGATAAATCTGACTGCGCCAATCGAATTTTCTGATCAAAATACGTAAGAACCAGTGAACGAAGCTGACGAATTCCACTTTTCATTCTTTGGGGTCAAAAAACACCAAAGGGGTTAACCTTACGTTTTTTTCAAAATTCTTAAAAAATTTAGGTAGCCTTTTTATTAATTAAATCGACGTACTTAGATGCCTACTGCTGGATACAGCCCTCGGAACCTCGCGGAATCAATCAAAACTGTGTAAAATCTCGAAACAAATTAAAGGCTAATTGACCCCAACTGTGTTACATTTAAATCCAAATAAAATCAAAAATATCATACTTAGGAGAAATCTGACTGCGCCAATCGAATTTTCTGATCAAAATACGTAAGAAACAGGGAAAAAGCTGACGTATTCCACTTTTCATTTTTTGGGGTCAAAAAACACCAAAGGGGTTAACCTTACGTTTTTTTCAAAATTCTTAAAAAATTTAGGTGGCTTTTTTATTACTTAAATCGACGTACTTAGATGCCTACTGCTGAATACAGCCCTCAGATCCTCGCGGAATCGATCAAAACTGTGTAAAATCGCGAAACAAATTAAGGGCTAATTGACCCCGAATGTGTTACGTTTAAAGCCAAATGAAATCAAAAATATCATACTTAGGATAAATCTGACTGCGCCAATCGAATTTTCTGATCAAAATACGTAAGAACCAGTGAACGAAGCTGACGAATTCCACTTTTCATTTTTTGGGGTCAAAAAACACCAAAGGGGTTAACCTTACGTTTTTTTCACAATTCTTAAAAAATTTAGGTAGCCTTTTTATTAATTAAATCGACGTACTTAGATGCCTACTGCTGGATACAGCCCTCGGATCCTCGCGGAATCAATCAAAACTGTGTAAAATCTCGAAACAAATTAAGGGCTAATTGACCCCAACTGTGTTACATTTAAAGCCAAATAAAATCAAAAATATCAAACTTAGGAGAAATCTGACTGCGCCAATCGAATTTTCTGATCAAAATGCGTAAGAAACAGGGAAATAGCTGACGAATTCCACTTTTCTTTTTTTGGGGTCAAAAAACACCAAAGGGGTTAACCTTACGTTTTTTTCAAAATTCTTAAAAAATTTAGGTGGCCTTTTTATTACTTAAATCGACGTACTTAGATGCCTACTGCTGGATACAGCCCTCAGATCCTCGCGGAATCGATCAAAACTGTGTAAAATCGCGAAACAAATTAAGGGCTAATTGACCCCAACTGTGTTACATTTAAAGCCAAATAAAATCAAAAATATCATACTTAGGAGAAATCTGACTGCGCCAATCGAATTTTCTGATCAAAATACTTAAGAAACAGTGAAAAAAGCTGACGAATTCCACTTTTCATTTTTTGGGGTCAAAAAACACCAAAGGGGTTAACCTTACGTTTTTTTCAAATTTCTTAAAAAATTTAGGTAGCCTTTTTATTAATTAAATCGACGTACTTAGATGCCTACTGTTGGATACAGCCCTCGGATCCTCGCGGAATCAATCAAAACTGTGTAAAATCTCGAAACAAATTAAGGGCTAATTGACCCCGAATGTGTTACGTTTAAAGCCAAATGAAATCAAAAATATCATACTTAGGATAAATCTGACTGCGCCAATCGAATTTTCTGATTAAAATACGTAAGAAACAGTGAAAGAAGCTGACGAATTCCACTTTTCATTTTTTGGGGTCAAAAAACACCAAAGGGGTTAACCTTACGTTTTTTTCAAAATTCTTAAAAAATTTAGGTGGCTTTTTTATTACTTAAATCGACGTACTTAGATGCCTACTGCTGAATACAGCCCTCAGATCCTCGCGGAATCGATCAAAACTGTGTAAAATCGCGAAACAAATTTAGGGCTAATTGACCCCAACTGTGTTACATTTAAAGCCAAATAAAATCAAAAATATCAAACTTAGGAGAAATCTGACTGCGCCAATCGAATTTTCTGATCAAAATGCGAAAGAAACAGGGAAATAGCTGACGAATTCCACTTTTCTTTTTTTGGGGTCAAAAAACACCAAAGGGGTTAACCTTACGTTTTTTTCAAAATTCTTAAAAAATTTAGGTGGCCTTTTTATTACTTAAATCGACGTACTTAGATGCCTACTGCTGGATACAGCCCTCAGATCGTCGCGGAATCGATCAAAACTGTGTAAAATCGCGAAACAAATTAAGGGCTAATTGACCCCAACTGTGTTACATTTAAAGCCAAATAAAATCAAAAATATCATACTTAGGAGAAATCTGACTGCGCCAATCGAATTTTCTGATCAAATTACGTAAGAAACAGGGAAAAAGCTGACGAATTCCACTTTTCATTTTTTGGGGTCAAAAAACACCAAAGGGGTTAGCCTTACGTTTTTTTCAAAATTCTTAAAAAATTTAGGTAGCCTTTTTATTAATTAAATCGACGTACTTAGATGCCTACTGTTGGATACAGCCCTCGGATCCTCGCGGAATCAATCAAAACTGTGTAAAATCTCGAAACAAATTAAGGGCTAATTGACCCCAACTGTGTTACATTTAAAGCCAAATAAAATCAAAAATATCATACTTAGGAGAAATCTGACTGCGCCAATCGAATTTTCTGATCAAATTACGTAAGAAACAGGGAAAAAGCTGACGAATTCCACTTTTCATTTTTTGGGGTCAAAAAACACCAAAGGGGTTAGCCTTACGTTTTTTTCAAAATTCTTAAAAAATTTAGGTAGCCTTTTTATTAATTAAATCGACGTACTTAGATGCCTACTGCTGGATACAGCCCTCGGATCCTCGCGGAATCAATCAAAACTGTGTAAAATCTCGAAACAAATTAAGGGCTAATTGACCCCAACTGTGTTACATTTAAAGCCAAATAAAATCAAAAATATCAAACTTAGGAGAAATCTGACTGCGCCAATCGAATTTTCTGATCAAAATGCGTAAGAAACAGGGAAATAGCTGACGAATTCCACTTTTCTTTTTTTGGGGTCAAAAAACACCAAAGGGGTTAACCTTACGTTTTTTTCAAAATTCTTAAAAAATTTAGGTGGCCTTTTTATTACTTAAATCGACGTACTTAGATGCCTACTGCTGGATACAGCCCTCAGATCCTCGCGGAATCGATCAAAACTGTGTAAAATCGCGAAACAAATTAAGGGCTAATTGACCCCAACTGTGTTACATTTAAAGCCAAATAAAATCAAAAATATCATACTTAGGAGAAATCTGACTGCGCCAATCGAATTTTCTGATCAAAATACTTAAGAAACAGTGAAAAAAGCTGACGAATTCCACTTTTCATTTTTTGGGGTCAAAAAACACCAAAGGGGTTGACCTTACGTTTTTTTCAAATTTCTTAAAAAATTTAGGTAGCCTTTTTATTAATTAAATCGACGTACTTAGATGCCTACTGTTGGATACAGCCCTCGGATCCTCGCGGAATCAATCAAAACTGTGTAAAATCTCGAAACAAATTAAGGGCTAATTGACCCCGAATGTGTTACGTTTAAAGCCAAATGAAATCAAAAATATCATACTTAGGATAAATCTGACTGCGCCAATCGAATTTTCTGATCAAAATACGTAAGAACCAGTGAACGAAGCTGACGAATTCCACTTTTCATTCTTTGGGGTCAAAAAACACCAAAGGGGTTAACCTTACGTTTTTTTCAAAATTCTTAAAAAATTTAGGTAGCCTTTTTATTAATTAAATCGACGTACTTAGATGCCTACTGCTGGATACAGCCCTCGGAACCTCGCGGAATCAATCAAAACTGTGTAAAATCTCGAAACAAATTAAAGGCTAATTGACCCCAACTGTGTTACATTTAAATCCAAATAAAATCAAAAATATCATACTTAGGAGAAATCTGACTGCGCCAATCGAATTTTCTGATCAAAATACGTAAGAAACAGGGAAAAAGCTGACGTATTCCACTTTTCATTTTTTGGGGTCAAAAAACACCAAAGGGGTTAACCTTACGTTTTTTTCAAAATTCTTAAAAAATTTAGGTGGCTTTTTTATTACTTAAATCGACGTACTTAGATGCCTACTGCTGAATACAGCCCTCAGATCCTCGCGGAATCGATCAAAACTGTGTAAAATCGCGAAACAAATTAAGGGCTAATTGACCCCGAATGTGTTACGTTTAAAGCCAAATGAAATCAAAAATATCATACTTAGGATAAATCTGACTGCGCCAATCGAATTTTCTGATCAAAATACGTAAGAACCAGTGAACGAAGCTGACGAATTCCACTTTTCATTTTTTGGGGTCAAAAAACACCAAAGGGGTTAACCTTACGTTTTTTTCACAATTCTTAAAAAATTTAGGTAGCCTTTTTATTAATTAAATCGACGTACTTAGATGCCTACTGCTGGATACAGCCCTCGGATCCTCGCGGAATCAATCAAAACTGTGTAAAATCTCGAAACAAATTAAGGGCTAATTGACCCCAACTGTGTTACATTTAAAGCCAAATAAAATCAAAAATATCAAACTTAGGAGAAATCTGACTGCGCCAATCGAATTTTCTGATCAAAATGCGTAAGAAACAGGGAAATAGCTGACGAATTCCACTTTTCTTTTTTTGGGGTCAAAAAACACCAAAGGGGTTAACCTTACGTTTTTTTCAAAATTCTTAAAAAATTTAGGTGGCCTTTTTATTACTTAAATCGACGTACTTAGATGCCTACTGCTGGATACAGCCCTCAGATCCTCGCGGAATCGATCAAAACTGTGTAAAATCGCGAAACAAATTAAGGGCTAATTGACCCCAACTGTGTTACATTTAAAGCCAAATAAAATCAAAAATATCATACTTAGGAGAAATCTGACTGCGCCAATCGAATTTTCTGATCAAAATACTTAAGAAACAGTGAAAAAAGCTGACGAATTCCACTTTTCATTTTTTGGGGTCAAAAAACACCAAAGGGGTTAACCTTACGTTTTTTTCAAATTTCTTAAAAAATTTAGGTAGCCTTTTTATTAATTAAATCGACGTACTTAGATGCCTACTGTTGGATACAGCCCTCGGATCCTCGCGGAATCAATCAAAACTGTGTAAAATCTCGAAACAAATTAAGGGCTAATTGACCCCGAATGTGTTACGTTTAAAGCCAAATGAAATCAAAAATATCATACTTAGGATAAATCTGACTGCGCCAATCGAATTTTCTGATTAAAATACGTAAGAAACAGTGAAAGAAGCTGACGAATTCCACTTTTCATTTTTTGGGGTCAAAAAACACCAAAGGGGTTAACCTTACGTTTTTTTCAAAATTCTTAAAAAATTTAGGTGGCCTTTTTATTACTTAAATCGACGTACTTAGATGCCTACTGCTGGATACAGCCCTCAGATCCTCGCGGAATCGATCAAAACTGTGTAAAATCGCGAAACAAATTAAGGGCTAATTGACCCCAACTGTGTTACATTTAAAGCCAAATAAAATCAAAAATATCATACTTATGAGAAATCTGACTGCGCCAATCGAATTTTCTGATCAAAATACGTAAGAAACAGGGAAAAAGCTGACGTATTCCACTTTTCATTTTTTGGGGTCAAAAAACACCAAAGGGGTTAACCTTACGTTGTTTTCAAAATTCTTAAAAAATTTAGGTAGCCTTTTTATTAATTAAATCGACGTACTTAGATGCCTACTGCTGGATACAGCCCTCAGATCGTCGCGGAATCGATCAAAACTGTGTAAAATCGCGAAACAAATTAAGGGCTAATTGACCCCAACTGTGTTACATTTAAAGCCAAATAAAATCAAAAATATCATACTTAGGAGAAATCTGACTGCGCCAATCGAATTTTCTGATCAAATTACGTAAGAAACAGGGAAAAAGCTGACGAATTCCACTTTTCATTTTTTGGGGTCAAAAAACACCAAAGGGGTTAGCCTTACGTTTTTTTCAAAATTCTTAAAAAATTTAGGTAGCCTTTTTATTAATTAAATCGACGTACTTAGATGCCTACTGCTGAATACAGCCCTCAGATCCTCGCGGAATCGATCAAAACTGTGTAAAATCGCGAAACAAATTAAGGGCTAATTGACCCCGAATGTGTTACGTTTAAAGCCAAATGAAATCAAAAATATCATACTTAGGATAAATCTGACTGCGCCAATCGAATTTTCTGATCAAAATACGTAAGAACCAGTGAACGAAGCTGACGAATTCCACTTTTCATTTTTTGGGGTCAAAAAACACCAAAGGGGTTAACCTTACGTTTTTTTCAAAATTCTTAAAAAATTTAGGTGGCCTTTTTATTACTTAAATCGACGTACTTAGATGCCTACTGCTGGATACAGCCCTCAGATCCTCGCGGAATCGATCAAAACTGTGTAAAATCGCGAAACAAATTAAGGGCTAATTGACCCCAACTGTGTTACATTTAAAGCCAAATAAAATCAAAAATATCATACTTAGGAGAAATCTGACTGCGCCAATCGAATTTTCTGATCAAAATACGTAAGAAACAGGGAAAAAGCTGACGTATTCCACTTTTCATTTTTTGGGGTCAAAAAACACCAAAGGGGTTAACCTTACGTTTTTTTCAAAATTCTTAAAAAATTTAGGTAGCCTTTTTATTAATTAAATCGACGTACTTAGATGCCTACTGCTGGATACAGCCCTCAGATCGTCGCGGAATCGATCAAAACTGTGTAAAATCGCGAAACAAATTAAGGGCTAATTGACCCCAACTGTGTTACATTTAAAGCCAAATAAAATCAAAAATATCATACTTAGGAGAAATCTGACTGCGCCAATCGAATTTTCTGATCAAAATACGTAAGAAACAGGGAAAAAGCTGACGAATTCCACTTTTAATTTTTTGGGGTCAAAAAACACCAAAGGGGTTAACCTTACGTTTTTTTCAAAATTCTTAAAAAATTTAGGTAGCCTTTTTATTAATTAAATCGACGTACTTAGATGCCTACTGCTGGATACAGCCCTCAGATCCTCGCGGAATCGATCAAAACTGTGTAAAATCTCGAAACAAATTAAGGGCTAATTGACCCCAACTGTGTTACATTTAAAGCCAAATAAAATCAAAAATATCATACTTAGGAGAAATCTGACTGCGCCAATCGAATTTTCTGATCAAAATACGTAAGAAACAGGGAAAAAGCTGACGTATTCCACTTTTCATTTTTTGGGGTCAAAAAACACCAAAGGGGTTAACCTTACGTTTTTTTCAAAATTCTTAAAAAATTTAGGTGGCTTTTTTATTACTTAAATCGACGTACTTAGATGCCTACTGCTGAATACAGCCCTCAGATCCTCGCGGAATCGATCAAAACTGTGTAAAATCGCGAAACAAATTAAGGGCTAATTGACCCCGAATGTGTTACGTTTAAAGCCAAATGAAATCCAAAATATCATACTTAGGATAAATCTGACTGCGCCAATCGAATTTTCTGATCAAAATACGTAAGAACCAGTGAACGAAGCTGACGAATTCCACTTTTCATTTTTTGGGGTCAAAAAACACCAAAGGGGTTAACCTTACGTTTTTTTCAAAATTCTTAAAAAATTTAGGTAGCCTTTTTATTAATTAAATCGACGTACTTAGATGCCTACTGCTGGATACAGCCCTCGGATCCTCGCGGAATCAATCAAAACTGTGTAAAATCTCGAAACAAATTAAGGGCTAATTGACCCCAACTGTGTTACATTTAAAGCCAAATAAAATCAAAAATATCAAACTTAGGAGAAATCTGACTGCGCCAATCGAATTTTCTGATCAAAATGCGTAAGAAACAGGGAAATAGCTGACGAATTCCACTTTTCTTTTTTTGGGGTCAAAAAACACCAAAGGGGTTAACCTTACGTTTTTTTCAAAATTCTTAAAAAATTTAGGTGGCCTTTTTATTACTTAAATCGACGTACTTAGATGCCTACTGCTGGATACAGCCCTCAGATCCTCGCGGAATCGATCAAAACTGTGTAAAATCGCGAAACAAATTAAGGGCTAATTGACCCCGAATGTGTTACGTTTAAAGCCAAATGAAATCAAAAATATCATACTTAGGATAAATCTGACTGCGCCAATCGAATTTTCTGATCAAAATACGTAAGAAACAGGGAAAAAGCTGACGTATTCCACTTTTCATTTTTTGGGGTCAAAAAACACCAAAGGGGTTAACCTTACGTTTTTTTCAAAATTCTTAAAAAATTTAGGTGGCCTTTTTATTACTTAAATCGACGTACTTAGATGCCTACTGCTGGATACAGCCCTCAGATCCTCGCGGAATCGATCAAAACTGTGTAAAATCGCGAAACAAATTAAGGGCTAATTGACCCCAACTGTGTTACATTTAAAGCCAAATAAAATCAAAAATATCATACTTAGGAGAAATCTGACTGCGCCAATCGAATTTTCTGATCAAAATACGTAAGAAACAGGGAAAAAGCTGACGTATTCCACTTTTCATTTTTTGGGGTCAAAAAACACCAAAGGGGTTAACCTTACGTTTTTTTCAAAATTCTTAAAAAATTTAGGTAGCCTTTTTATTAATTAAATCGACGTACTTAGATGCCTACTGCTGGATACAGCCCTCAGATCGTCGCGGAATCGATCAAAACTGTGTAAAATCGCGAAACAAATTAAGGGCTAATTGACCCCAACTGTGTTACATTTAAAGCCAAATAAAATCAAAAATATCATACTTAGGAGAAATCTGACTGCGCCAATCGAATTTTCTGATCAAAATACGTAAGAAACAGGGAAAAAGCTGACGAATTCCACTTTTAATTTTTTGGGGTCAAAAAACACCAAAGGGGTTAACCTTACGTTTTTTTCAAAATTCTTAAAAAATTTAGGTAGCCTTTTTATTAATTAAATCGACGTACTTAGATGCCTACTGCTGGATACAGCCCTCAGATCCTCGCGGAATCGATCAAAACTGTGTAAAATCTCGAAACAAATTAAGGGCTAATTGACCCCAACTGTGTTACATTTAAAGCCAAATAAAATCAAAAATATCATACTTAGGAGAAATCTGACTGCGCCAATCGAATTTTCTGATCAAAATACGTAAGAAACAGGGAAAAAGCTGACGTATTCCACTTTTCATTTTTTGGGGTCAAAAAACACCAAAGGGGTTAACCTTACGTTTTTTTCAAAATTCTTAAAAAATTTAGGTGGCTTTTTTATTACTTAAATCGACGTACTTAGATGCCTACTGCTGAATACAGCCCTCAGATCCTCGCGGAATCGATCAAAACTGTGTAAAATCGCGAAACAAATTAAGGGCTAATTGACCCCGAATGTGTTACGTTTAAAGCCAAATGAAATCCAAAATATCATACTTAGGATAAATCTGACTGCGCCAATCGAATTTTCTGATCAAAATACGTAAGAACCAGTGAACGAAGCTGACGAATTCCACTTTTCATTTTTTGGGGTCAAAAAACACCAAAGGGGTTAACCTTACGTTTTTTTTAAAATTCTTAAAAAATTTAGGTAGCCTTTTTATTAATTAAATCGACGTACTTAGATGCCTACTGCTGGATACAGCCCTCGGATCCTCGCGGAATCAATCAAAACTGTGTAAAATCTCGAAACAAATTAAGGGCTAATTGACCCCAACTGTGTTACATTTAAAGCCAAATAAAATCAAAAATATCAAACTTAGGAGAAATCTGACTGCGCCAATCGAATTTTCTGATCAAAATGCGTAAGAAACAGGGAAATAGCTGACGAATTCCACTTTTCTTTTTTTGGGGTCAAAAAACACCAAAGGGGTTAACCTTACGTTTTTTTCAAAATTCTTAAAAAATTTAGGTGGCCTTTTTATTACTTAAATCGACGTACTTAGATGCCTACTGCTGGATACAGCCCTCAGATCCTCGCGGAATCGATCAAAACTGTGTAAAATCGCGAAACAAATTAAGGGCTAATTGACCCCGAATGTGTTACGTTTAAAGCCAAATGAAATCAAAAATATCATACTTAGGATAAATCTGACTGCGCCAATCGAATTTTCTGATCAAAATACGTAAGAACCAGTGAACGAAGCTGACGAATTCCACTTTTCATTTTTTGGGGTCAAAAAACACCAAAGGGGTTAACCTTACGTTTTTTTCAAAATTCTTAAAAAATTTAGGTAGCCTTTTTATTAATTAAATCGACGTACTTAGATGCCTACTGCTGGATACAGCCCTCGGATCCTCGCGGAATCAATCAAAACTGTGTAAAATCTCGAAACAAATTAAGGGCTAATTGACCCCAACTGTGTTACATTTAAAGCCAAATAAAATCAAAAATATCAAACTTAGGAGAAATCTGACTGCGCCAATCGAATTTTCTGATCAAAATGCGTAAGAAACAGGGAAATAGCTGACGAATTCCACTTTTCTTTTTTTGGGGTCAAAAAACACCAAAGGGGTTAACCTTACGTTTTTTTCAAAATTCTTAAAAAATTTAGGTGGCCTTTTTATTACTTAAATCGACGTACTTAGATGCCTACTGCTGGATACAGCCCTCAGATCCTCGCGGAATCGATCAAAACTGTGTAAAATCGCGAAACAAATTAAGGGCTAATTGACCCCGAATGTGTTACGTTTAAAGCCAAATGAAATCAAAAATATCATACTTAGGATAAATCTGACTGCGCCAATCGAATTTTCTGATCAAAATACGTAAGAACCAGTGAACGAAGCTGACGAATTCCACTTTTCATTTTTTGGGGTCAAAAAACAGCAAAGGGTTTAACCTTACGTTGT
Organism: Cantharis nigra; assembly: GCA_958510845.1. Classification (NCBI taxonomy): domain Eukaryota; kingdom Metazoa; phylum Arthropoda; class Insecta; order Coleoptera; family Cantharidae; genus Cantharis; species Cantharis nigra. The sequence goes on along the minus strand of OY294034.1, from coordinate 4,116,103 downwards.
TTTCAAAATTCTTAAAAAATTTAGGTAGCCTTTTTATTAATTAAATCGACGTACTTAGATGCCTACTGCTGGATACAGCCCTCGGATCCTCGCGGAATCGATCAAAACTGTGTAAAATCGCGAAACAAATTAAGGGCTAATTGACCCCGAATGTGTTACGTTTAAAGCCAAATAAAATCAAAAATATCATACTTAGGAGAAATCTGACTGCGCCAATCGAATTTTCTGATCAAAATACGTAAGAAACAGGGAAAAAGCTGACGAATTCCACTTTTCATTTTTTGGGGTCAAAAAACACCAAAGGGGTTAACCTTACGTTTTTTTCAAAATTCTTAAAAAATTTAGGTGGCCTTTTTATTACTTAAATCGACGTACTTAGATGCCTACTGCTGGATACAGCCCTCAGATTCTCGCGGAATCGATCAAAACTGTGTAAAATCGCGAAACAAATTAAGGGCTAATTGACCCCAACTGTGTTACGTAAGAAACAGGGAAAAAGCTGACGAATTCCACTTTTAATTTTTTGGGGTCAAAAAACACCAAAGGGGTTAACCTTACGTTTTTTTCAAAATTCTTAAAAAATTTAGGTAGCCTTTTTATTAATTAAATCGACGTACTTAGATTCCTACTGCTGGATACAGCCCTCAGAACCTCGCGGAATCAATCAAAACTGTGTAAAATCTCGAAACAAATTAAAGGCTAATTGACCCCAACTGTGTTACATTTAAAGCCAAATAAAATCAAAAATATCATACTTAGGAGAAATCTGACTGCGCCAATCGAATTTTCTGATCAAAATACGTAAGAACCAGTGAACGAAGCTGACGAATTCCACTTTTCATTTTTTGGGGTCAAAAAACACCAAAGGGGTTAACCTTACGTTTTTTTCAAAATTCTTAAAAAATTTAGGTGGCCTTTTTATTACTTAAATCGACGTACTTAGATGCCTACTGCTGGATACAGCCCTCAGATCCTCGCGGAATCGATCAAAACTGTGTAAAATCGCGAAACAAATTAAGGGCTAATTGACCCCGAATGTGTTACGTTTAAAGCCAAATGAAATCAAAAATATCATACTTAGGATAAATCTGACTGCGCCAATCGAATTTTCTGATCAAAATACGTAAGAAACAGGGAAAAAGCTGACGTATTCCACTTTTCATTTTTTGGGGTCAAAAAACACCAAAGGGGTTAACCTTACGTTTTTTTCAAAATTCTTAAAAAATTTAGGTGGCTTTTTTATTACTTAAATCGACGTACTTAGATGCCTACTGCTGAATACAGCCCTCAGATCCTCGCGGAATCGATCAAAACTGTGTAAAATCGCGAAACAAATTAAGGGCTAATTGACCCCGAATGTGTTACGTTTAAAGCCAAATGAAATCAAAAATATCATACTTAGGATAAATCTGACTGCGCCAATCGAATTTTCTGATCAAAATACGTAAGAACCAGTGAACGAAGCTGACGAATTCCACTTTTCATTTTTTGGGGTCAAAAAACACCAAAGGGTTTAACCTTACGTTTTTTTCAAAATTCTTAAAAAATTTAGGTAGCCTTTTTATTAATTAAATCGACGTACTTAGATGCCTACTGCTGGATACAGCCCTCGGATCCTCGCGGAATCGATCAAAACTGTGTAAAATCGCGAAACAAATTAAGGGCTAATTGACCCCGAATGTGTTACGTTTAAAGCCAAATAAAATCAAAAATATCATACTTAGGAGAAATCTGACTGCGCCAATCGAATTTTCTGATCAAAATACGTAAGAACCAGTGAACGAAGCTGACGAATTCCACTTTTCATTTTTTGGGGTCAAAAAACACCAAAGGGTTTAACCTTACGTTGTTTTCAAAATTCTTAAAAAATTTAGGTAGCCTTTTTATTAATTAAATCGACGTACTTAGATGCCTACTGCTGGATACAGCCCTCGGATCCTCGCGGAATCGATCAAAACTGTGTAAAATCGCGAAACAAATTAAGGGCTAATTGACCCCGAATGTGTTACGTTTAAAGCCAAATAAAATCAAAAATATCATACTTAGGAGAAATCTGACTGCGCCAATCGAATTTTCTGATCAAAATACGTAAGAAACAGGGAAAAAGCTGACGAATTCCACTTTTCATTTTTTGGGGTCAAAAAACACCAAAGGGGTTAACCTTACGTTTTTTTCAAAATTCTTAAAAAATTTAGGTGGCCTTTTTATTACTTAAATCGACGTACTTAGATGCCTACTGCTGGATACAGCCCTCAGATTCTCGCGGAATCGATCAAAACTGTGTAAAATCGCGAAACAAATTAAGGGCTAATTGACCCCAACTGTGTTACGTAAGAAACAGGGAAAAAGCTGACGAATTCCACTTTTAATTTTTTGGGGTCAAAAAACACCAAAGGGGTTAACCTTACGTTTTTTTCAAAATTCTTAAAAAATTTAGGTAGCCTTTTTATTAATTAAATCGACGTACTTAGATTCCTACTGCTGGATACAGCCCTCAGAACCTCGCGGAATCAATCAAAACTGTGTAAAATCTCGAAACAAATTAAAGGCTAATTGACCCCAACTGTGTTACATTTAAAGCCAAATAAAATCAAAAATATCATACTTAGGAGAAATCTGACTGCGCCAATCGAATTTTCTGATCAAAATGCGTAAGAAACAGGGAAATAGCTGCGAATTCCACTTTTCTTTTTTTGGGGTCAAAAAACACCAAAGGGGTTAACCTTACGTTTTTTTCAAAATTCTTAAAAAATTTAGGTAGCCTTTTTATTAATTAAATCGACGTACTTAGATGCCTACTGCTGGATACAGCCCTCGGATCCTCGCGGAATCGATCAAAACTGTGTAAAATCGCGAAACAAATTAAGGGCTAATTGACCCCAACTGTGTTACATTTAAAGCCAAATAAAATCAAAAATATCATACTTAGGAGAAATCTGACTGCGCCAATCGAATTTTCTGATCAAAATACGTAAGAACCAGTGAACGAAGCTGACGAATTCCACTTTTCATTTTTTGGGGTCAAAAAACACCAAAGGGGTTAACCTTACGTTTTTTTCAAAATTCTTAAAAAATTTAGGTAGCCTTTTTATTTATTAAATCGACGTACTTAGATGCCTACTGCTGGATACAGCCCTCGGATCCTCGCGGAATCAATCAAAACTGTGTAAAATCTCGAAACAAATTAAGGGCTAATTGACCCCAACTGTGTTACATTTAAAGCCAAATAAAATCAAAAATATCAAACTTAGGAGAAATCTGACTGCGCCAATCGAATTTTCTGATCAAAATGCGTAAGAAACAGGGAAATAGCTGACGAATTCCACTTTTCTTTTTTTGGGGTCAAAAAACACCAAAGGGGTTAACCTTACGTTTTTTTCAAAATTCTTAAAAAATTTAGGTGGCCTTTTTATTACTTAAATCGACGTACTTAGATGCCTACTGCTGGATACAGCCCTCAGATCCTCGCGGAATCGATCAAAACTGTGTAAAATCGCGAAACAAATTAAGGGCTAATTGACCCCAACTGTGTTACATTTAAAGCCAAATAAAATCAAAAATATCATACTTAGGAGAAATGTGACTGCGCCAATCGAATTTTCTGATCAAAATACGTAAGAACCAGTGAACGAAGCTGACGAATTCCACTTTTCATTTTTTGGGGTCAAAAAACACCAAAGGGGTTAACCTTACGTTTTTTTCAAAATTCTTAAAAAATTTAGGTAGCCTTTTTATTTATTAAATCGACGTACTTAGATGCCTACTGCTGGATACAGCCCTCGGATCCTCGCGGAATCAATCAAAACTGTGTAAAATCTCGAAACAAATTAAGGGCTAATTGACCCCAACTGTGTTACATTTAAAGCCAAATAAAATCAAAAATATCAAACTTAGGAGAAATCTGACTGCGCCAATCGAATTTTCTGATCAAAATACGTAAGAAGCAGGGAAAAAGCTGACGTATTCCACTTTTCATTTTTTGGGGTCAAAAAACACCAAAGGGGTTAACCTTACGTTTTTTTCAAAATTCTTAAAAAATTTAGGTAGCCTTTTTATTAATTAAATCGACGTACTTAGATGCCTACTGCTGGATACAGCCCTCAGATCGTCGCGGAATCGATCAAAACTGTGTAAAATCGCGAAACAAATTAAGGGCTAATTGACCCCAACTGTGTTACATTTAAAGCCAAATAAAATCAAAAATATCATACTTAGGAGAAATCTGACTGCGCCAATCGAATTTTCTGATCAAAATACGTAAGAAGCAGGGAAAAAGCTGACGTATTCCACTTTTCATTTTTTGGGGTTAAAAAACACCAAAGGGGTTAACCTTACGTTTTTTTCAAAATTCTTAAAAAATTTAGGTAGCCTTTTTATTAATTAAATCGACGTACTTAGATGCCTACTGCTGGATACAGCCCTCAGATCGTCGCGGAATCGATCAAAACTGTGTAAAATCGCGAAACAAATTAAGGGCTAATTGACCCCAACTGTGTTACATTTAAAGCCAAATAAAATCAAAAATATCATACTTAGGAGAAATCTGACTGCGCCAATCGAATTTTCTGATCAAAATACGTAAGAAACAGGGAAAAAGCTGACGAATTCCACTTTTCATTTTTTGGGGTCAAAAAACACCAAAGGGGTTAACCTTACCATTTTTTCAAAATTCTTAAAAAATTTAGGTGGCTTTTTTATTACTTAAATCGGCGTACTTAGATGCCCACTGCTGGATACAGCCCTCAGATCGTCGCGGAATCGATCAAAACTGTGTAAAATCGCGAAACAAATTAAGGGCTAATTGACCCCAACTGTGTTACATTTAAAGCCAAATAAAATCAAAAATATCATACTTAGGAGAAATCTGACTGCGCCAATCGAATTTTCTGATCAAAATACTAAAGAAAAAGTGAAAAAAGCTGACGAATTCCACTTTTCATTTTTTGGGGTCAAAAAACACCAAAGGGGTTAACCTTACGTTTTTTTCAAAATTCTTAAAAAATTTAGGTGGCCTTTTTATTACTTAAATCGACGTACTTAGATGCCTACTGCTGGATACAGCCCTCAGATCCTCGCGGAATCGATCAAAACTGTGTAAAATCGCGAAACAAATTAAGGGCTAATTGACCCCAACTGTGTTACATTTAAAGCCAAATAAAATCAAAAATATCATACTTAGGAGAAATGTGACTGCGCCAATCGAATTTTCTGATCAAAATACGTAAGAACCAGTGAACGAAGCTGACGAATTCCACTTTTCATTTTTTGGGGTCAAAAAACACCAAAGGGGTTAACCTTACGTTTTTTTCAAAATTCTTAAAAAATTTAGGTAGCCTTTTTATTTATTAAATCGACGTACTTAGATGCCTACTGCTGGATACAGCCCTCGGATCCTCGCGGAATCAATCAAAACTGTGTAAAATCTCGAAACAAATTAAGGGCTAATTGACCCCAACTGTGTTACATTTAAAGCCAAATAAAATCAAAAATATCAAACTTAGGAGAAATCTGACTGCGCCAATCGAATTTTCTGATCAAAATACGTAAGAAGCAGGGAAAAAGCTGACGTATTCCACTTTTCATTTTTTGGGGTCAAAAAACACCAAAGGGGTTAACCTTACGTTTTTTTCAAAATTCTTAAAAAATTTAGGTAGCCTTTTTATTAATTAAATCGACGTACTTAGATGCCTACTGCTGGATACAGCCCTCAGATCGTCGCGGAATCGATCAAAACTGTGTAAAATCGCGAAACAAATTAAGGGCTAATTGACCCCAACTGTGTTACATTTAAAGCCAAATAAAATCAAAAATATCATACTTAGGAGAAATCTGACTGCGCCAATCGAATTTTCTGATCAAAATACGTAAGAAACAGGGAAAAAGCTGACGAATTCCACTTTTCATTTTTTGGGGTCAAAAAACACCAAAGGGGTTAACCTTACCATTTTTTCAAAATTCTTAAAAAATTTAGGTGGCTTTTTTATTACTTAAATCGGCGTACTTAGATGCCCACTGCTGGATACAGCCCTCAGATCGTCGCGGAATCGATCAAAACTGTGTAAAATCGCGAAACAAATTAAGGGCTAATTGACCCCAACTGTGTTACATTTAAAGCCAAATAAAATCAAAAATATCATACTTAGGAGAAATCTGACTGCGCCAATCGAATTTTCTGATCAAAATACTAAAGAAAAAGTGAAAAAAGCTGACGAATTCCACTTTTCATTTTTTGGGGTCAAAAAACACCAAAGGGGTTAACCTTACGTTTTTTTCAAAATTCTTAAAAAATTTAGGTAGCCTTTTTATTAATTAAATCGACGTACTTAGATGCCTACTGCTGGATACAGCCCTCAGAACCTCGCGGAATCAATCAAAACTGTGTAAAATCTCGAAACAAATTAAGGGCTAATTGACCCCAACTGTGTTACATTTAAAGCCAAATAAAATCAAAAATATCATACTTAGGAGAAATCTGACTGCGCCAATCGAATTTTCTGATCAAAATACGTAAGAAGCAGGGAAAAAGCTGACGTATTCCACTTTTCATTTTTTGGGGTCAAAAAACACCAGAGGGGTTAACCTTACGTTTTTTTCAAAATTCTTAAAAAATTTAGGTAGCCTTTTTATTAATTAAATCGACGTACTTAGATGCCTACTGCTGGATACAGCCCTCAGATCGTCGCGGAATCGATCAAAACTGTGTAAAATCGCGAAACAAATTAAGGGCTAATTGACCCCAACTGTGTTACATTTAAAGCCAAATAAAATCAAAAATATCATGCTTAGGAGAAATCTGACTGCGCCAATCGAATTTTCTGATCAAAATACGTAAGAAACAGGGAAAAAGCTGACGAATTCCATTTTTCATTTTTTGGGGTCAAAAAACACCAAAGGGGTTAACCTTCCCATTTTTTCAAAATTCTTAAAAAATTTAGGTGGCTTTTTTATTACTTAAATCGACGTACTTAGATGCCTACTGCTGGATACAGCCCTCAGATCCTCGCGGAATCGATCAAAACTGTGTAAAATCGCGAAACAAATTAAGGGCTAATTGACCCCAACTGTGTTACATTTAAAGCCAAATAAAATCAAAAATATCATACTTAGGATAAATCTGACTGCGCCAATCGAATTTTCTGATCAAAATACGTAAGAAACAGGGAAAAAGCTGACGAATTCCACTTTTCATTTTTTGGGGTCAAAAAACACCAAAGGGGTTAACCTTACGTTTTTTTCAAAATTCTTAAAAAATTTAGGTGGCTTTTTTATTACTTAAATCGACGTACTTAGATGCCTACTGCTGAATACAGCCCTCAGATCTTCGCGGAATCGATCAAAACTGTGTAAAATCGCGAAACAAATTAAGGGCTAATTGACCCCGAATGTGTTACGTTTAAAGCCAAATGAAATCAAAAATATCATACTTAGGATAAATCTGACTGCGCCAATCGAATTTTCTGATCAAAATACGTAAGAACCAGTGAACGAAGCTGACGAATTCCACTTTTCATTTTTTGGGGTCAAAAAACACCAAAGGGGTTAACCTTACGTTTTTTTCAAAATTCTTAAAAAATTTAGGTGGCTTTTTTATTACTTAAATCGACGTACTTAGATGCCTACTGCTGAATACAGCCCTCAGATCTTCGCGGAATCGATCAAAACTGTGTAAAATCGCGAAACAAATTAAGGGCTAATTGACCCCGAATGTGTTACGTTTAAAGCCAAATGAAATCAAAAATATCATACTTAGGATAAATCTGACTGCGCCAATCGAATTTTCTGATCAAAATACGTAAGAACCAGTGAACGAAGCTGACGAATTCCACTTTTCATTTTTTGGGGTCAAAAAACACCAAAGGGGTTAACCTTACGTTTTTTTCAAAATTCTTAAAAAATTTAGGTGGCTTTTTTATTACTTAAATCGACGTACTTAGATGCCTACTGCTGGATACAGCCCTCAGATCCTCGCGGAATCGATCAAAACTGTGTAAAATCGCGAAACAAATTAAGGGCTAATTGACCCCAACTGTGTTACATTTAAAGCCAAATAAAATCAAAAATATCATACTTAGGATAAATCTGACTGCGCCAATCGAATTTTCTGATCAAAATACGTAAGAAACAGGGAAAAAGCTGACGAATTCCACTTTTCATTTTTTGGGGTCAAAAAACACCAAAGGGGTTAACCTTACGTTTTTTTCAAAATTCTTAAAAAATTTAGGTGGCTTTTTTATTACTTAAATCGACGTACTTAGATGCCTACTGCTGAATACAGCCCTCAGATCTTCGCGGAATCGATCAAAACTGTGTAAAATCGCGAAACAAATTAAGGGCTAATTGACCCCGAATGTGTTACGTTTAAAGCCAAATGAAATCAAAAATATCATACTTAGGATAAATCTGACTGCGCCAATCGAATTTTCTGATCAAAATACGTAAGAACCAGTGAACGAAGCTGACGAATTCCACTTTTCATTTTTTGGGGTCAAAAAACACCAAAGGGGTTAACCTTACGTTTTTTTCAAAATTCTTAAAAAATTTAGGTGGCTTTTTTATTACTTAAATCGACGTACTTAGATGCCTACTGCTGGATACAGCCCTCAGATCTTCGCGGAATCGATCAAAACTGTGTAAAATCGCGAAACAAATTAAGGGCTAATTGACCCCAACTGTGTTACATTTAAAGCCAAATAAAATCAAAAATATCATACTTAGGAGAAATCTGACTGCGCCAATCGAATTTTCTGTTCAAAATACGTAAGAAACAGTGAAAGAAGCTGACGAATTCCACTTTTCATTTTTTGGAGTCAAAAAACACCAAAGTTTACAGACTTTACTTACAGACTGGTTCGATGGAGAAGTACGAAAGTTTTGGGCGACTTAGGGCTGCGGTGAAGCTGCAGACTGCCGAGTGTTATCGGGATTACCTCTTTCGTTCTGCGAATGCTATCTGCTCTGATCCCTGTCATTTCTGGACATTTATAAAGGACAGAAAGGGCGGCTCTAGAATACCCGGTTCACTTCAGTTAAATGGTATCGAGTATTCTGATACTGACTCAACAGTCAACGCATTTGCAGACTATTTCCAATCAGTATATATTGATTCTGACGCTACCTTTCCTTCATGTTGCGAAGATATCAATCCATCCCTACTAATAAACATTCCGAAGGTCACGATTGCGGATGTCATAGTTGCTCTGAAACGTTCAAGAAATAAACTTACCAGTGGTATAGACGGGATTCCTGCTTTCATACTGAAGGACTGTGCATCGACTTTTGCAGATCCCTTACTGCACATTTTTAACTTGATTTTAACTTCAGCCACTTTCCCTCAATTATGGAAGGTCGCACGTCTTTGTCCGGTTCTGAAGAAGGGCAGTCCTTCGGAAATCAATAATTACCGTCCGATCTCGATCTTGTCTAACCTGTCCAAGGCATTCGAACGGATCTTGTATGACCACATCTATGCTCATGTCAGGAGTTCCTTGTCTCCTTTCCAACATGGTTTTATGAGCGGTCGATCAACAGTCACCAACCTGGCGACTTTCAAACAGTTTATTTCTGAAACTCTAGACTGCCAAGGGCAGGTTGATACAATCTACACAGACTTCCAAAAGGCATTCGACCAACTTGTCTTACACATATTAATTAGCAAGCTGTCATCATTTGGTTTTGTTGAATTTGTTGAATATCGTGGTCACAAGTCCTTGGTTTTCTCTATTAGTTCCGGTGCTCCTCAGGGGTCCAATCTTGGTACTCTACTTTTTATATTATTTATCAACGATCTGCCTAGGTACATAACATCTCGCAAATTGCTATATGCTGACGACTTTAAAATTTATTTACATATCTTCTCACTTGAAGACTGCTATCGTCTGCAAGCCGATCTGGATGCCATAGATTCCTGGTGTAAACGTAATCGGCTGCAGCTTCAAATACCGAAGTGTAAGGTATTAGTCTCTTTCACCAACCGCAAGACCATTATTGATTTTCGTTACTCTTGTGAGGGTACCGTTTTGGAGAGATGTGATTCTTTCTGCGACCTCGGTGTCACCTTCGATTCACGTTTAACCTTCACCGAACATCTCAGTGGTGCCTTAGGTCTGCCTCCCGCATGTATGGTTTCATTTATCGAAATGCTCATGACCTTCGCAACTACCAATGTTTAAAACTTCTTTTTTTTAGCTTTGTAAGATCAAGGCTAGAATATGCCGCACTAATCTGGTATCCAATCCACGCAAACCACATCACGCGGCTTGAGGCGGTCCAGCGCCGATTTCTAAAATTCCTGGCATTCCTTCAAGACGGTGTGTACCCCACGCAGGGATTCGATCATCGTGCTCTTCTTGAACAGTTTGATCTAATGTCTCTGGAATGCAGGCGTTTTGTGTCATCCGTTTTGTTTCTATGTAAACTTTTGAGAAACTATATCGATTGTCTTTCTCTAATAGAGCTGAGATCAACTTCCTCGTACCTAAAGGTTGCTCTAGACAGCGCAACCTCTTCTATTGTAAAATCTGCCGTACGAATTACCTAACTTCAGCTCCTATCTCGATCTGTTGCCGCAACTACAACAGCATCGCCGACGATACCGACATCAACCATGCGAGCCTGAAGAATATTGCGGAGGTCTGCTACAGGCTGTATCATGGTCCTACGTTATATATATTTTTATACACACTTCCATGTAATTAGTCTTAACTGTTTGTAGTGTGGTTAAGCCTAATAAATAATAATAATAATAATACATCGTCCGAGTAGAAGTTATCGATCTGAATCTGCCGATACCAATCGGATAAGTTTGATTCTGAGCTTACCCAACTGGAATATTAATCTTCATACTTTTCCATTATAATAGTTATTATTATTAGTAATTCCTATATTACTGAAAACAATCTTGTGGGGACTTCAATATAATGTTAAACGCAGACTTCCCTGAATTCTAGATGACTAATGTAATTTTCTCACTACATTATAAATATTCAAATAGTGGCTAAATCTTGGGTTTTCAAAATTCATGAAAATATCCAATATCTAATCTTTGCTCAAAAGGTAATGATAAACTTTTACAAGAGAAATTGGCATCACGAAACCTTTATTAGAAGTAAAAACAAATGTTATTGTGTTAAAATGTAATGTGGGTAATCATCGAACTTAAATCGTTGTTAAATGGTAGTTTAAATAATGAGACAAATCAACAGTTAGTAAAGCAGTCGATCAACTTTAATTGAGATCAACAATAAAGCAAGTAATTTAATGTACAATGAATAAATCACATTTTACAATTAATCTAATGAGAATAAGTAATACTGAATGTGAGTCAAACAAATAAGTTAAGTATAAATATAAAAAGAACACTAATAAATTAAAAAGAATTGCAAATATAAAACACGGTAGTTTAAAAGTCTTCCGTTGGAGAGACGCATATTTGATAAAATAGTTGCGTGTTTGATAGTTGCAATTTTTGCTATACTTTTGATGGTACATTCAGCATAAAGTATACAAGTCTTACCAAAATGTAAGTCATGCAATACGGTGTAAACAAAAAATTTAGCCTTACTCGTTTTGCGAGCCAAAATGAGCTAACTGTTAAAATATTTACAAAACATGTTAGAAGTAACATCGGTAAAGCCAAGTTACAATAATAAATGTTTAATAATCTCAATTGAATAGAGATATGATGTTTGGTTGGAAAGTATAAATAATAAAAAATTTATATCCACTTTGTATATTTAAATGAAATCAACAGTTGCATTCACTTTATTTGTTACACAAATAAATCTCGGGAAGAATTAAAACAAGTCAAAGAGGACTAAAACATAAATGCATCAACATGAAAATATTGTGATAATTACTTCCCGAGATGTAAATCAATTTTGGTAATAAAAGAACAAAAAGTAATAAAATACATAGCTACATAATATGTCATCTATTTATATAACTATAAATTGGAACTAATTTAAAAGAAAACATATTCACGAGTTATTATGTAAGTCTTTAATCGACATTTAGATTCACAAAATTTTTAAACAAGCGCAAATATATACAGAGTTTATCAAAACAACAAAACCATGATAACAAATTCCATCTGTTGTAAGAGATGACAAATGTGGGACACAAGATACATAAAGACAATTTTTCGGTACAAAACACAGCAAAAACATGGCACAAAAAGAATAACTATAAATTCAATTATATCGTTAAGTGATTTTATATTTTTAAAAACTTATCGGATAAACCCTATAATATAAGCCAGAGCTAAGTTTATATATAATTTTATAGCAAGTGCCGAGCGATTTAAAATTTACTTTAAAAAGGCAACCTTATTCTAATCATCTTAATTTGTTGCCTAAAACTGTTGATGGTGCAATAGTTGGCAACCCTTACAAGTATCAATGCTCTTTTAAGTAATCCAATTTTAGTAAACTTTGTTTAAGGAACATATTTATATTACCAACTTACTAAAACATAAATAATATTAAAGTTAATATGACTATGACGAACTGCATGAAAAAACTTACGAGTAAGGCTCACTCTTATTTTGCAACAACTACATTATCATTATAATAACTTAAGGCTAAATTTTATATTGTTTAAATAGTAGATAGTGTAACAAGGTCTGTACATTGGTCTTTGTTTAAAACTAGTCAATTGAGAGTTGCAGCACTACTATGACCACAAGGCAACAATGTTAGTTGTTGGTCGGTCTCACTATACTGTAGTCATTTGGCACGCACTCCTTTCTTCTTCTTTCTTTTAAAGAAACAGCAGCATCTAAACAAAACAAACAACAATTTTTTATTTTGTCATCACTAAAAAAACTAACTTCTACTTTGTTTTTTCATTCAACATTCTAAATAAAAATTTCACCCCCGCAAATCCCCTTCAGATAATAAAACAAATTAAAATTTACTTAGTTTCGTCCAGTAATTCAATTTCTTGAGGCTGTGTGATTGGAGTATTGCTGTGTCCTGCGGTGGGATCATCTGTATTCAATTCACCATTCGTAGAACTTACGACTTGCACCGAACCGTGACGATCAGCAGGAGTCAAATTTCCTAACGTACTTTGTTTAGAAGCTTCAGGCCATGCACTAGTTTTATTTGTATTCTGAAAAATCACATTATTACTTCCAGAATCCAAATATAAGTCACCGCTTTTACCTTATTAGCTAAATGACGTTCCCTGTTAGGAGAAACTACAACATCATGACCAGTAGTTTGTAAAGACCCTACCGGAGTACTCTGTTAACATAAAACATAAAATTACATATTTGAAGTTACTCCTTCAAATCAAAATTAAGTCTAGACATTTGCTTAGCAGATCCTAATAGCATTTTAGAACATGACATGTTCAAAAATACATACACACCTTTGCAGATCTAGTTTTAACTATACGAGACGGAGGTGCATTTCGCATTTGGTGTAAAATATATAAATTCGGAGGCTGTTCCAAGTACCGCAGTTAGAAATTAAATTAATAAAAATTGAAATATGATATTTTTAAAACTAAAAAAATAACAAAATAATACCATAGTCTTTCCAGTCCAATCAAATTCTCCATCGTTTACGTATCCACGGCGTTCAAACAAGTCCGTAAACAATTTGCGCAAATATTCATAGTCAGGTGTTTCGAAAAAATCTAATCTTCGTACATAACGAAGGTAAAGAGCCATTTCTTCTGGATGACCTTCGCACAGTACATCTATAGGAGTCGCTCGTTTTGTATCTCCGATTTTCTGATACCTTTCTTTCAGGGTATCTGCCTATAATTATAAAAAAAAAATTAATCATAATATTTTATGCGTTAATTATTTTATTTTACGAAGTAACTAAAGTTACTACAAAGTGATTCTTATTAGGTTTACAGTACATTTGATATTAAAAACTATCATCAATTCTTGCACAAGAATAATCTTACATTCCATAAAAAATTTATTTTGTTTATAAATATTTAAAATATTAAATCTTTATCGATAGATTGGAATTTGAAAAATAGTATGAATTTTCAAAATATTTAATTTGGAAGTGAGTCAAGGAATAAAATTTATATTGATAATCAAGCACGTGTCTGCTAGTATCATTTTATTATTCATCAAGCCCGTTGTTATTACTAAAATTTAAAACCAGAGAAGAAATTGCAATATACATTTTTGTATACCAGATTTCTATTTAAAACATTTCCTCATTGTCTTAAGATTTTCTTTCCGAAGTAGAGAAAGAAATAAAAGCTTATCAGAAGTATTCTTCAAGAGTTCCTAAGATAGCTGCTAGTATTTGTATATTAATGTTGGTTCAACATATACTGCTGGTATACAGCTGTTAGATTGTTTATCAACTTAAATGTTCCAAGGTCGTATGAATTAATTTCATACCAACGTGCAAAGAAGAAATGAGTCAGGTGCACGTATTTGGAAGGCTATGATCGCCAAATTTGTTTTGATTATATCATAAACTTTATTTAATCTTAATTTGTTATAGACAACAATATTGTAATTGATTGCTTGATAAGTAGTAATATACAGAAATTAATTAAATTAAATAAACCGGCCGATTGGGAAACGGGCAGTGACAGTTCAAATCCTGGTCGCATCGAATACACTGCTGTGATCTAAAGCTCAAAATATATCTGTGGGCTGTGGGGAAGGCAACGGGTACGTTTTCCCTAGTACGTCATCGCCTATGCACTGCATACTCTATGGCACTTGAAGAAAAGAATTGGCTAGCTACATTTATTTTGATGATGAAGTCAAGAAAAAGTAAGCAGAAATATATACACTTGCTCCGTTCTGTCAAGCAAACAGTCCAGTATTTTGTACTGTACAGTCAAGTATTCAATAAAAAAACAGTAAAAGTATTTTTAATAATTGCATAACTTTAATTCAAAATTTGATGTTAGAAACGAATTAACAAGAATAAATAGAATAACTAATGTGAAAAAATGGCAGGTGTTCGATTTGAATAACCTATTCCCCAGGTGTTAATACCAGTCAGTCACATCAAGTTAGAGGGGTGTGTCCGACCATTTTACAAATTGAAAATGCTAAGATTTGAAATTATTTGGTAGCTTTTCCAAACGTACTTTTCTTACTTTTAATTTGCAAAATTCTTCATACTATTATGCCCCTTTGACTTGTGCAGAAAATAATAACATAAATAAATATTTCGTTAAGAATTTTGTACAAAATTGTGATATCTTTAACTGTTTTTTAGGCAGCAATGCGGCGCAAGGTTTACAGATAGGCTTGGGAGCCGGAAACTGCGGATCCATTCCCGATCACAACAGAAACTTTGCTGTGATTCAGTTGTAAATAGTTATTTATCTAGTTTATAGCTTACGTTCTCAACTCTCTTTGCATTCTAATTAATGGTTCATTGTTTTGTTATCAATCTAAAACCCTCAAGTGCAGCCGAAGGCCACACAACCTTGGTAATCTAGCCGTAAATAAAGAAGGTTTATAGTCATCATTAATTTAATTTTTCATATTCTGATTTAATAATTATGCTGAAAAAATCACTACTTATTTGAATTCAGAATAGAATTTACCTTTAATCCTTGCCAGGGTAGGGAACCACGAAGAAAGTACATAAACATGTGACCTAGTGCTTCCAAATCATCCCTGCGTGACTGTTCCTTCCCTAAATGTGTATTAATGGACATGTAACGAGCTGTACCAGTAAGCGACTTGTGTTCTCTGTAAGGGATGTGTTTGTTGGTTTCTAACTCTATGTACTCCTTCGCTAAACCAAAATCTAAAACTTTCAACTTAGAAAGAATGTTCATATTATGTCGAAAATGTTAAACTCACCTATTATATGTATAATTTTTTCTCTTTTTGTACTTGCACGACCGATAAGAAAATTTTCTGGTTTCACATCACGGTAAATTAAGTGACGTCCGTGAACATATTCAATTCTATGTAACTGAAATATTCGAAATTAAATTTAATGAAGAAAAATTAAACTGCACTTACAAGTTGCGTAGCAATCATGAGAACAGTCTTAAGAGTGAACCGACGTTCACAGAGATCAAAAAGATCTTCAAGGCTTGGCCCTAGTAATTCCATCACTAAAGCGTTATATTTTCCACAAGGACCAAAGTAATACACGTCGGGAATACCATCAACTAAAATAATCTCTTTTAGCTCAACAAATGAAAAAGAAATAAGAAATTTAGTTACCATGAGAACCAAGCAACTTATAAAACCGATATTCTAGGTGAAGTTGTGGTGCTTTTGATTTCATTGGTTCCATTTTAATAGCAACATGTTCGTTATTATATAGGTTTTTACCTAACGACAAAAGCAAGAAGTCAATTTAAGAAAAATTATATGAGATTGTTTACACACCTAATCGTAACTCTCCAAAATTTCCACAGCCAATTTTCTTTCCAACCCTAAAGTTGGGACCAACCATTAGAACACCCGAGCTTGAGTTCACAGAATGTCGAGAAGAATGGGTTTCTCCGCCACCACTAGCACCTAAATTCAAACTAAAATGAAAGAAATTCAACAAAATTTATGAAGTAACATACCGTGGCGTTTAGAATTTTTTCTTGGTTCCATGTTAAACAATTGTAGATAATCTAGAGATTGAGAAGAAACATTTTAGTAAGTACAAGAATTCTCAACATTGCCAATTTCTGGTGTTAAGGTTTTGATTTAAAATTATACACAAGTGGGTTAATAATAAGGAAATCCTTCAACTCGAAATATTTTTTCTTTTAAGCACATTAAAAAGAGATCATTTTACACAAACCTAACAAAATTGTAAGACTTCTAAACATAAATAACAACTAATTTTTATTTTTAACTTAATTAATTTCACTCTTACCAAAATCCATATTTTAAAACTAACCTAAAAATTTTCATGACAATGACTTAGGAGAGAGAAATTTCTAAAACATGTTAGGCATTTTATGAGTCATACTCCTTAGTAGTTGACAAAGAAGTTGGACCTTTTTGTCATTCACTTAATATCATCACATCAAGATTATGAATTATTTACCTGTTCAATGTTTGAATAATCAAGAAAATGAAATCACTTAATTGGTTAACGTGTGTAATAAAAAAAATATTTTTCAATTATTTATTGCAAACAAACATTGGCAAACATATATAAGCCTAATCACTTCACTTTATTTATATTATTCAAGCTGATTAAAAATTAACTTAACCAAAAACATGACCTCTTCTTAATAGTAATTAAAATGAAAACAACTCCGAGATCAAGTTAACTTTACGAGCAATCAAGATTTTTTTTAAATTAGGTACGAGGAGTTTGAAAATCAGGACAAAATATTTAATCACAAGTATCGCATTCAAAATTTCATTTGTCAATTTAAGAACCTTCAATTGATTAGATAAGATTAGATCTGGGTAATTAAATATATTTTTACTTATCGAACTATCTCGACACTTTTATTTAATTTCGTTTGGTATCTTTTAAGCGAAATAAGTAATAGGTAGGTTTTGAAGTTATCGGGGAATTAAGATGGAAGTAGGTAGGTATGTTATGTATCTACGATAACTTACTTATACGAATGTTTTGCTTAAGAGGGCTAAGAAGAACAATTAGATGAATTCCTCATCTAAACTCTCACTTCCAAAAAGAATATTTGATTTAGTAATTAAATAACACTGTATTTTAATATCACATTTTGTTTGTATCACAGTACTAAATTTTTAACCTTGGTATGTGTTCAAATTTAAATAACTACCTGTACTTGTTAAACTACACTATCCTGTATTATTGTTTAATTAATACAACCACCTCACTAATAAGAAATAAGTTGGAAAACATATTAATTGTCATATTTCAATGTTCATGATCAAAGTTGCCAAGTTGAACGCCATTACCAAGCTGGTACCGGGTCAACGTCATTTCTAACATCAAATTATGATTATTTCGCAATATGCGAAATCAATCTTATACGAATACATAAATAAAAATCAATAATTCAACACACCAACATAAACTATCGCGAAAACTTAACTATAAATCGATTAATACTCTATTACTCAATAACCCACTGTAAAAACCGATCCCAATGTAATACCATTGACTTCGGGGTCATATATAATGTGAGCATGCGTCAATTGGGCTTCCGATGTATGTCATTTGCATACTAAAATAACTTTTAACAATTTCTTTTCTACTACCTATACCTTTTTATTAAAACAATTAATACTAAACAATTAATCTATTTCATTCATCTCTTTATTAACTTTGATATTTAAAATCTCCCGCCGTTGCGGTACCAATGCCGATTTTCTAAACACTTCCTAATATTCAAAACATACGAAGGCGTGGTAATCATATGTTTGTTACCATAGTAACCAAATAGCATCAAATTTAAATTTTAGCGTCAAAATATTAACTTTATATTTTAATTTGCTCTAAAATAAAAAAATAACACTTGGGCAAATCCACCTTTTCTAACTTCAGCAGACGCTCAAAATTTATCAAATTATATTCAGTGATAAAATCTTTACAGCTTTAACCATGTACTGACTTAAGCTTCTCAGAACCATCATAGCTCAACTACCTATTTCTCATCAATAATTATTATTAATCAATTTTGTTAAAATTTGAAAAATATACTACCTACCTCAGTAAAAATTAAAGATTTTGCAGATTATTTTTTTATATTTTTTATTATACCCTTGAAATTACAGATGTGACCGCCCCTGCTTGCCGAATTTAATTTTTAAAAAACCTGCAAATGGTGGCGGTGGTGCTATTGTAGCGTGACATGAGACACTGCAATAAAGTCGGCAGTGGCCACATAAATTTATAGGTTAAACTCTAGTTTTAATCGAATATGCCCAATGATGATTTATATTAACATTATACTGTTAATATTATTAAATATTTTCACATTAAATATTCTTCCGATTCAAAGTAACGATGTCTTAGGATGTGGAGGTTTCATAAAAAGTCACGTTCCTATCGATTTTTCCAAAATTATCATCGAACTGTAAGTTATGACTGAGCACTTTTAAATATTCTTTGCTAAAGCTTAATTTTAATATTCAAGGATTACCAAACAGGGAATTGTAAAAGATCAAACTAGTTGCGCACCTAATGGTTATTATTTCATTCCGTTGTATGATCGGGGAGAATATGTTTTACAGGTACTTTATATTGCAATCTCATTAACTTATTTTATTTTTATTAAACGAATTTGTAGTTGGTACCACCTCCTGGTTGGAGCTTTACCCACACAAAAGTCAGTCTCGTCATAGATGGAACAACCGATCTTTGTAGCGAGGGAAAAGATATCAACTTTGTGTTCAAGGGATTTGGGATTACTGGTAAAATTGAAAATTTTCGTGATTCTAAAAGTGGACCAGCTGGTGTAGAAGTGGAATTGATTTCGAGCAACGAAGTACGTAGAACTGTCACTTCGGAGAATGGAAATTTTTTTTTCACTCCCGTGTATCCTGGATCTTACACAGTTTCTGTCTCACATAAAAAGTATGTGTTCTTTTTTTTATTTACACATTTTACATGTTATGTGTTTCAGATGGAAGTTTTTTAAAAATGTTGTCAACGTAGAAGTAGCGGAAGGAAATACAGAATTGCCTACCGGTAGTTTGGTTATCAGTGGTTACGATGTATCTGGTTTCGTTAGAAGTGAAGGTCAACCTGTTTCTAAAGCCACATTGGTTTTGATTCGCCATGCTTCGGTAAGATAAAACAAGGTTATTTTGCTATAATTCTTTTTTTTTTTTGTTTAGAATACTGGACCTGTCAATATTGCTGGATGCTCTTTTGCACAATTTGATTTGAAAGACTATAAATATAAAGCTAACCAGTTATGTAACGTCGAAAGTAATGAACAGGGATTGTTTGTTTTCTCCACTGTATCGCCTGGAAGGTATTTCATAATTCCATATTATAAGAGTCCGAACAGTCATTTCCATCCCAATTTGATTGAAGTAGTTGTCGAAAACGATAGTGTCAAGTTGTCAAAAACATTTGAGGTAATAAGTTATTCCGTTTAAAAATGTTGCACCAATTTATTCTATTTTTGACAGATAATCGGTTTTACTCTTGCCGGACGAGTTATGAATTATAAAAATGGTAGACCACTTAAAGGAGCAAAAGTTTTACTGAACAGTAAAGAAGTGGATAGAACAAAAGAAGATGGATCATTTATTTTACAAGAAATAAAAGTTGATTCTTATAATTTAAAAATTCATGCAGGTATAACTTGATTATGTGATAATCAAAATTTGCCAATAATTTGGTGTTGGTTTTAGATAAAGTACGGTTCGCAGAAGTGACTTTAAAAGTAGATCCTAACTTATTTAAAATACCCGACTTATATCCATCACAGTATGAAATTTGTGGAAAAGTTATCAGTGATAAACCTCAAACGGTAATCATCACTTCTGTTGAAAGTGGCCATGCAATTACCACCGTAACAGCTGCTAATAATGAATTTTGCAATTATTTAACTCCAGGAAAATATAAAGTACATGTTTCGGTGGAAGATTTTCAAAAATCACAAGGAATTCAGTAGGTTTTTATTTTAATTATTTTATTGTTTGTTTTGTAGTTTTAAAATTATAGATTCTTCCCCACCGTGCATTCTCTTGAAGTCACGACCAGTCCAATTTCTGGAATAACATTTTCTCAATTAAAAGCGGTAGTAAAAGGAAGAGTTGAATGTTTAAGAAAATCTGATTGTGCATCATTGCAAGTTGTTTTAAGACCAGTTAGCGATATACCAAACGAAACCAAAGAAGTTGTCGTTAATCTAATTGATAATAGTTACACAATTCAAGATGTACGACCAGGTGCTTATGAAGTGTTTTTGACAAGCAATACCTTGTGCTGGATAAAGGACAAGCATAATCTCTCGGTAAACTCAGCGACAGAAACTGTTCAACCGTTTGTACACAATGGGTACACTGTCGCATTTATTGCTTCACATGCAACAAAGGTTTAAATATTTCAACTGTTATTTTCATCCATTGTAATTTATAATTTTTAGGGCTCTTACAAATTGCACGGAAGTGAATCAAACGGAGAAAGTGTAGAAATTCCAAAAGGAAAGACTCTACATTGTATTAAAAATCCAGGATTGTATGAATTGAGTTTAAGGGGATGCCATACCTATGAAAATGATATAATTTTGTTTAATACTGATGATGATGTTAAAGAAATCGTAATTACAGCTCAGAAGCACCAAGTTACAGTAGCCATCGAAGCTAAAGAAAATGTTTCCAATCTCTTCGTTAATGTTACAATTGGAGATGTAATGGAAAGGAGAGGTCCTTTAACATATAAAAATGGAAAATATCTACTTACGTTATATTTGGATTCAAATGAGGCGGCTATATTGACACCGCAATCGAGCACTTTGTATTTCAAACCTGCAAGTCTATCTATTGCCGGATACAATGATTGTACCGACGTTGGCGTTGTCTCTTATGGCGTGAAGGGAAAAGTTTTTAAAGGTGTTTTTTTATTTTTTAAAAATCTTCAGTGCTCACAATTTTCTATTTTAGGTAAAATAATTCCACCTTTAGCAGGCGTGCTGATAACAATGGAATCCGATAATTCAGATATTTTGACCATGGCAACAAATGCTAATGGAGAGTATCACTTTGCTCCTCAAGATAATTTCAAGAACTACAAGGTGACTGCTAAAAAAGATACTTACATTTTGGTTGGACCAAATGATGCTGGTGATTTTTTGGCTCAAAAATTGGCGGAAATTATTGTGAATGTCGTTGACGACAGCGACGGTTCTGCTTTACAGGTAAGTTTTTGTTTTGTTAAAAAAAATGTTAATTAATCTTTATACTTTAAAGGGGACTCTTCTGTCACTCTCTGGAGGTGACGCTTATCGAAGTAATCTTCAAACTAATGAAGTTGGAAAGATATCTTTCCATTCGTTAAGTCCAGGTGAATATTTTTTGAAACCAATGATGAAAGAGTACGTTTTTGAACCAAACTCGAAGATTATTCAGCTGAAGGAAGGTGCCAGTGTGGTTATTAATTTAAGGTGGGTTTTTATAACCATGTGACGATGGTATTTATTAAATAACTTTTTTTTTTTAGAGGAAAAAGAATCGCTTATAGTTGTTTTGGTCTTGCTACTTCGTTGAATGGTGAATTGGAAGATAGAATAATAATCATTGCAGAGGGGTTGGGTAATTGTTCGCATTTTTCTGGAGATGCTACTTCTGAAAGTAACGGCCAATATCGCATTCGAGGATTACATCCTTACTGTGATTACAATGTATATGTTAAGAACAGCCTCGATGAAAATCGACCAATCGAAAGAGCCGCACCTTCTCTTTTTAAAGTATCTGTAAGTTTTATCAAAAGTCATACAAGCAAAATTACTAAAAATTTCTTATTGCAGGTTACTAATAATGATATTTTTGATATTAAATTTACTGTGTTCAGACGAACACCAAATACTGATATCATGGTCTATACGTATTCGCCAAACCCAGACATTTACAAGCAGTTAAAGGTTAAACTCTCAAGAGAATCACCACCTTCAAGTTTGATACACACTTTAAAATTGGACCATCCTAATTACAAAATAACGGCTGATAATAATATTGGAGTTCTTCTTCAATTTTTCTCTGTGCCTTTAGATAACAAAATTTATACTATTCAACTTGAATCCATATCACCAAATTCAAAAATTGAAGCCCAAAGTCAACTGTTTGTCGCAAATACTTCTTTTAAATATATTAGTTTCAAATATCTTTCGCAAGAAGTTCACATGGAGCAAAACATCAAACAAACATCTGTATGGTCGTTGTTCCTAATTTTTGGAATCATGATTGCCGTCTACAATATTCAAGAATTAGTTCGATTTGGTAAAACTCATCTTGGCAGCTTTAATTTTATTAACTTGGATGGTATATTTAACAATTCAAAGAAAACGGCCTCGACCGATTACGTTATTGACAAAAATGAAATTGACCAAATGGTACAAAATATAAATGCTCCGAAACGTAAAATCAAACCTAGGAAAACATAATTTATTTTAGTGCATTCATTAAATTTTTAGTTATATGTTTTTCTAATAACCTGTGATAATAATGTTAATGCAAACAAAATTATTGGGTTTATAGATCAAATAAATTTAAATCATTATTTACTTTTCGTTTTTGAGATTTTCAAAACTATTGGAAGTTTAAAGGTTTTTAGTTATAATAAAAATTAATAATAAACGAATTAAAGCATTTTGTATACCAATTTAGATGTACCATCATCCATCAATGGGACTTTTAGTGTACAAAACTTGTTTAAACAAATTTGTGTAATAAAACAATGTTAAATTTTGAATTAATAAGTAAATAAGTTTTGATCACGTTATCTATCAAAGATAAATACTTATGTAGATACTACATATAAGTTTGATATGAAGCTATGGTAGGATATCCATGTCCATGTTACATTATTTCGTTGCATTACCAGTTTTGTGTTTGTTCGAAGTAACTTATCAAATGCACTATCTTTCTATAGCTTTGTGAATATTTTTAATAGTCAAAACTTTTTGCAGTAAACTTATATTCTTGTTTTTCACCACATTTATTAAATTCTTTATAATTTATAGTAAACGGTATATTGTAAATAAACCCACAAGATAGTTGACTGGTATATGAATAAAAGATAAAATACAATATGAATAATTTTTATATTTTTCTTTTATGAAAAAATTTTGTTTATTTATTCAAGAATTTTACAAACCATTAAATCGTCAGTTCTTCGTGGGTTAATTGATAAATGCGATGACAATAAGCAAGCATACACGATTGTTCATTCCTGCAGAAAAAACGAATCCTTAAAGAAAGAATGCTCCCTAATAGAAAAATACAAGGGGTAAATATCTCAAACGCAGAACGGGAGATGCGTTTAGCATTGGGCTGCCATGCTACTGTGTTTCAGGCAGAAATAACTGCTATAACAGCCTGTGCAGAGGAAATGATAAGGAGGGCTTATGAAAATAAGCGGATCTGTATCATGACCGACAGCCAGGCAGCTATAAAAGTCCTCGAGAGTGAAAACACAATCCAGGGTTGTAAGTCACTGCCTCGATGTGCTAGTAGCACTTGCACAACAGAACAGCTTAACACTGAGGTGGGTGCCTGGACACTCAGGAATAAAAGGCAACGTAAAAGCAGATGCCCTTGCTAAGGCTGCAGCAAAACGACATCTAGTAGGGCCAGAACCTACTTGCGGAATAGCATATCGGACCGCAAATGGAACTACTAAGGAAACAACATCTCGAGTACTAGAGAGACCTTCCGGGACTGAGGAAATCGCGGATATTCATTGGGGGGCCCCCCAGTAGCAAAAGAAAACTTGGAATCCTCAAGCTGAGGAAGACAGTAGGTCTACTTACAGGACACTGCTGTCTGAACAGGCACCTCAATAAAATTGGGGTTGTAGAAGACCCCACATGTAGGAAGTGCGGTGAGGAGGAAGAGACTCCACACCACTTGCTGTGTGTGTGTCCAGTTCTAGTATCGCTGAGGATACGACACCTCGGTTGGCCATATCAGACAACTGAGGAAATATTCAAGCACCCATCAGCTGTATACTCAACTTTATTGAGGAAACAAAGCTGATGGAGTAAAACATGGAACGCGGGGTACAATAAACTTCAGTGCAAATGGGCATGGAACCACAACCCGTTCAGCAATAATAGAAATATCTCAAAATAATTTTGTACACAGGACTCAGAATTCCAACTTTATTTTTAACCTTTTAGATTTCCTTCGCGTTCTCGATTTCTTAAAATAGAATTTTCTCGAATTTCCCATATTCTAAGTATGCCCGCCAAGGATGTTTGGAAGAGGGAAGATAATGGGGCTATCTAACACCCTCGTCATGACTCATTAAAAACCAACAAAATTTACAAAAAACTTTTAATTTCAAAAATATACCTAAATTCTTATCAAAATATATTTATTTACCCCCTTCTCACTAGCCTCGCTTACCCTCTTTATGAACTTTACCTGGTTCCACCTTTGATTTCTAAACTAGTTCCAATCTAAAGAATTTCTATGATTTCCAATGGAATTCCAAGTGTACACAAAATTTTTGAGATATTTACCCCTTGGAAAAATACTGATAAATAGATAATACATGTGCATTCATATCTTTCATCTCAGGATAAATGTTGAAAGAAATTTAAAGTGATTTATCTCATTTAATTACCTACGAGAATTAACAAACAATAAATTAGCTCAGAGAGGTACACAGTACCTGGTAGTTTATAGAATCTTGCTTCGTGTTCTGTTGCTAGTAAGTCGATGGGTATCTGGGATGCTATTATTAGGAGAGCGTCATCCTCCACCTTCTATGTGAACCTATGACTGTGTTTTTCCAGACGCCACTATGTATTTCAAAGCTTACTTTTAATTTGATAACAAAATTTCTTCAGTCAATATCGGACAAGCCCATTCCATTGCAGCGAAAGATCAGCAAGAACTACATCCGGTAATTCAACATTTTAAAATATTCACAATAAATAATAATACAATTATTCAGCTGTATTATGAATCGTTAGATGTATGAATCTGTATCCCAACCGCTTCGTTGGTCAACGGTTCAAACTCGGTTGCAAAACTTCCTCCTCCGTCACGCCACTTAATGCACAACTGAAACAAATTGAAAATCAGTTAAAATTTCTCAAATTTTGACTCGCACATGGGATATAAAATCTAACTAATATGTAAAAAAATGCAAGCAACTAAGGAAACAAGTAAACAAATTAAAAATTACCAATGATGTTAACTCGATGGTTAATAATTAGATTATTATCAACCACGTTCTTTACAAGAGCGATAAAAACATGTTACATTTTTGTGGATAAAAGGGATAAGAAAAATTGTTCGTCAATGCTGCCAATGTTGGATTTGGAACCAGTTTCTCAGAATCTGACGCTAAAGTAATATGGCTTATTGTTTGAGCACCACTGGCATAAACGAATTTTAACCACAAATTTTATGAAAATAGATTAATCGAAATGCACACTGATTTATCGCCCCATTTACATACGGATAAATGTAATGAATTTATAAATTTATTGAAAAAGTGTCACGAAGAAGTAAGTTTCCTTTTTTTTGTTTTACTGTACCTCGAAGGTAGAAACGTTTTAAGCACCCGACGGGGTCTGAATCCTTTCCTATCGTCCAAGTTTGTAATTCAGCTTAAAACGTGGCTACTTCAATAACAGATAATTTTATTTAAGTTTTGTTTCAGAATAAAATACTAAAATTTTTTGGTGTATGTAATTCTTTTGATGCAAGTGTAGTTCAATGTTTAAAAGGAGAACGATTGGCTCGCAGGCAAAGAAATTATGAAATGTCGTTAGAAAATAAGAAAAAGCAAACTGTTAAAATAAAGCAAGAACAAAATTTAAATTAGACGAAATTGTAAAAAATTGTAGTATAATAGATGTTTGCGAATGAAACTTTAGTTTAATTTGTAACAAAAAAAGGCTATTGTAAACGATCAGTTTTTATTTAGGTGCTCGCACAACCACTAATTCAAGAGCAATGGCTAGTTGGCATTAAACGCAGTCTTTGTGAACTTATGAAACTAATACTATTGAACATATTAACTTTCTGCATTAATTGATTCCATTATACAAATTTTACTGGCTATTGCTCTTAATATTAAATAATATACAAATTAATGAAATCTTCACCTTACATTCAACAAATTACAGTTTCTCTTTGGATTTAAAATTTTTTTAAAACTATATTCTAACATTTAGTTTAATTATCAGGATTGTAGACTGGCATACCAAATCATAACCGACATAACAAAGATTCCAGCAAAAACTATCGAAGTAGAACTTAGGTCTTCATTCTGCTTTGCAGGGGGTCCAGGACTTATTTCCTCTAAAAAATGTAAAATAGATATTTTAGTTAACAATTTAAAAACAAAATTTACATATACCAATGCCAAATATTTTTAAGTCTGTACAGAAAAACTAGGCAATAAGATAACATTGTGCCATTTAATGTGTAGCTTACGTTACGTAAGTTATTGTAGGATTTCCTATGAGCTTTAAGGACGATTCAGATATACCCGGCATGCACAGACCTGCAACGACATGTACCGGACCGACAAAATATTAAGCAAGCATTTTAAATGGTTTAATTCACACTTAGTCGACCGACACCGCACAGACACAACACGGAATGGACCGACAACGGTGGACATACTTTTGAGGAATGTTTTGCAGGTGCCGGTACGTGTCTATATGTATTGTATGTGTATGACATATGTATAATATGTCGTGCACCCTCATATTCTCTTTAATTTTTTCTGTTCTTCATCATCTGTAACAGCTGCTATGGCGAAATCTTCCAAAAATAAATGTTTAAACATTTTCATCATCAGAATCTTTATGATACCTACACAGCTTTTACATGTTCGTTTCAAAAACTGTCTGTGCTAATGTGAACACTCGGCAATTTGTCGGTCCGAAACGTGCTGTTGTAGGTCTGTGCATGTCGGGTATATCTGAATCAACCTTTACTGTTAGCAGTTATGCTTGTTACCAGTTCACTTTTGAATCTTGACAAAACATACAATGCAAACGTCAAAATATTTGATTCTCATTTTCGTAAGAGATCTTTTGAAAATTTGTATAACGTAAACTGCACTTAAATGTCACGTTTCATAAACTGCAACATAAAACTTTACTTGGAATCATATCCGGATAAAACTTTTGGGAAATCCTTCCAACAAAACGCGTCAATAATTCCAAATTTTGAAGTGAATTCTTAAGCTGCCCATCTGGTAATTGCATATTCAATGTTATGAGCAAGTAAGCATACACCAAAGCATCCAACGAAGTTGGAGTCGAACCCAAGAGATAATGTCTGCCATCCTTTAACAAGAGTTCAAAATCTTCCAAACATTTTAGTGCGTCTCGGTACATCTACAAAAATGCTTTTTAATTTGTAAGTGTAAAACATTTAAATATTACCTCTGTACTAAATTCACTTAATTCTTGAGTGCTCGCTTTACTGTAACAAAAATTAAAATAAAACTTTTTGCTTTTTCGTAAATAAAGCCTGTTCAATGGAAAAGGAATAATGGAGTTAAACCACGATTTGATAGAATGCTCCAAGTTTGCATCTTTCAACCACCTGAAAATCTTTAGTTTAGTAGAACGTGCAATGATGAATTAAACAATAAATACACTTCGTGATAAAATGCCGGGAGGTAAGTGTCTCGGAAATACTTTATATAAACATAGAGGCGGTTGAGTCCTTTTGAATCTAAATTAGAATCAATGTTCTTGGTACTCTAAAAAGGATTCTTTGCACATTTTTTTTTACAATAATTAGATGCCTACTTACAAATTTAGCAATATTTTGTTGAATTAAAGTCTGATCTGTTGCAACTGTATCACCATATTGAAGACTTGGAATTGAATTAAATTGTGGTATTCTGCTATATTTAACATCAAAAACTATGTTATTCATTTTCATCAAAGTCTGCAGAGTAACAGCATTATTATTAATACAAAATTTTCAAAATGCAATAATTTTACCATTATTTCTATACAATTTGGATCGACCGAAGGCACTCCACCATAACTTTTCCATACTTTCAGAACCAAAACTTGCTGTTGGAGTAGGTTCTAAATAAAATAAGAAAAATTTAAATTTTATTTTAGGTTAAACCACTACAAGTACAATTAAAAAATTACCTGAGAATTGTTTGTTACCGTTTGCATCATTGCTTTAATTCCGCACAATTTTAATTTATTATAGTACTGTAACAATTTTGGAAAATTACAAAATATTGTTTATAATTGCGGCATGCAAAGCCACTGCAACGTTCTCATCCGTTCCAATTTTCAGTGGCGCTCTTGATGGTTGCTTAAAATTATAATGAATTATTTAAATTTAATATTAATTAAGTATTTAAAACATTAAAACTGCCCGAATAAGTCATTGAATAATCATGTTAATAAATTAAATCTATTATTTTTGTATTTTCGTACGCCACTGTTTTGGTGTATTGGGTCATTGGAAATTTTGAAATTGCAGGTTATTGTTAATTATTTTTGTTTTATTCCCGCTATTAGTATGTTTGACAAATTGTAAATTTTATTTGAGTTTTATATATCATTTAGTTTTAATTTATTTAAATAAATCTTTGATACCAAAATTCATTTACTACGTTTCGACAATCAGGAGCAATAAATATTTATTGCTAACCAACTTACAGAAAAGTTTTTTGTGATGGTAAGTTACCATTTATTTTTCAACATTTTTACTTGTTATTTAAAATAATTTTATATACTGGGATTGTGAATTTGTTATTCGATTAATTGCTGACTACAAACTAACATTGATTATTATATATTAAGACGAATATGTCTTAAAAACTTTCGATATAATTTTACATCTATCGTGTTGCCATGGTTACAGCTATTAATCAAAAATAATTCATCGTATGAATATTTCAATGTTCAAACAATATTTTTTTAGAGAGAAAAAATGAAACAACC
Source organism: Cantharis nigra (assembly GCA_958510845.1). Taxonomy (NCBI): domain Eukaryota; kingdom Metazoa; phylum Arthropoda; class Insecta; order Coleoptera; family Cantharidae; genus Cantharis; species Cantharis nigra. The sequence continues at coordinate 4,086,577 of OY294034.1, read as the reverse complement.
ATTTTTAACGTTTAACGTTAAGCTTCATAAAAAAAAACAAATTATAAAATATAAAATCGTCAATAAAAATTTTTTGAAGATTATTGAATTTCCAGAAGAGGTAAAAAATATAATTTAATTTTTTTTATTTCGTTAAGTTGAATGTTTTTCATTGCAGGAACTGATAGAAAAAACCAAAGCAACTCATAAACCTTTATCTACAAAACCTATAAGAAAGCGAAATATACACTTAAATGTAAGAAATATTTAGTTTTGTGAAGGAGCAATAGGGGTTTTAACTTTTTTTTTTTAGAAAAAAGCTAACATCATAAAGGAAACATTAAGAAAACGAAAGGTTTTAAAGGCCATTCAAAAGGCAATAAAAAGTTATGAAAATTTTCCATTAAACCGAACCGAATATGTACAACTGATGTGGGATGTAATAGACGAAATCGAAGTAGAAGTAAAACATTTAATTCCAATCATTAATTGTTCTACGCATAATAATTTAATGAGATGCTTATATATGATTCTAACAGAAAACAACAAAAATCTGATCAAATTGCTCGAATATGAAGTTGAACCTATAAGCAAATCTCATTTTGAAACGATTTGCTTAACTTTAATGGATAACGTACTCACATGCAATCGGATTTTATTAGGTTGCTTTTACTCTCAAAATAGCTACCAGAGAGTAAATAAGCCTTTAGTAAACCTGATCGTGCTGGTAGAGCATTTCGAAATTATAGTGGCATTCGTTTCAAAGGTTATTTTACAAAGTGATGGACGTATAGTAACTTACATTCCTTCGGGTCATATAATACGACACCTAAGATGTTCACGATGTGACAATGTCGTCAATCTTGCTGGGTGCAATTGCACCAAATGGGGTTTAGGTAACTAAATTGTTTTATAATTTGTAAGTTAAATAATTTAGGCTATCTGTAGACACGCTTTCTCCTAATGATGCAAAATTATTTGCAAACCCAGTGGAAGATGGACCAGTCACTAGCTCAGACCATGGTAAGTGTATTTACTTTTAGTTGTGGTAATTTTCTTTTGATTGATTTTATTTTTGGTGATGGAGTTTCTTATTTCTAATTTTTTTAAATATGCTTTAAATATGTTTATACTTATTTGATAATGACCAAGAGGATTTTAAGAATAACCAAAAAGTGAACGAATTAAACTACACCTAGTTTTTTGTTATTTTAAAATTCCGATACCCAGTTTTTGGTTCTATATTTGGTTTTGGTGGTGGGTTTTCTTTTGATTTTTCTAATTTGGCATCCTCATTTTCTTAATTAGCTGTTCGGTATATGGGTAAATTAATTACACTTTAAATTTGATTTTCTGAGAAATTTAATCTTCATTTTAGTTTAGTATTCAAAGTACAAAATTGTCAAACTATTGGACACTTCCTCTGTAAAGGACATCTGTTTTGTGCAACTACATCATCATGATGAAGGACAACAAGGAGGTTTGTTAAAGGTTTTTATTATGTTGGTGTTGCTTTGTGACTGTTTATTCAGAAACTTATACGGCTGCGGTTTTTTACCTGATTTTATTTTCTGCTTGCATTTTTAAAACCGAAGGCTGTTCATATCATTATACATTGAATTTCATACCATCAGCTTGTTTATGCTTCGATAGTTTTCACTCGCCTACAATTTGCCTCCAGTCTGCTTATTGAATCATATACAGTTCTTTTTTCCAGGCTTGACGATCATCTATGTGAGGGTTCTTTCGTTTTCATTGCATGTTATTTTACATCAACATTTTTATCTTTAGCTGAGATGTATGGTTTACAGTAATCATTGATTGCCAAGTTTGAACGTTGCGTTAAAAGCTTGGGAATTCTATACCTTTGTTCCACTTCTAATGCAGTAGATATAGGAGATGATGGTAGTCTATCTTGAAGAAGATTGATGCTTCACCAAAATAATTAATATAAATTCTTGAAAATCCCCCAATTCTTTAAATTTTTTAAGTTTTCAAAATTGATTATTCATAATCTATTATACATGTTTCACATGCTAAGAGCGAAGCAATCGTATATATCAAATAAATATCAATAAAACAATATTTTAAAAATAAATAATCAACCTTATTTGTAACCAAAGTAATCAAAATTGTTTCTTTTAAACTTAGGTATAATATCATGGGATGCAGCATTATTCTATTTAAGGAATATGCCACCTCCAGATAAATATATACCAGCTCTAAATTTTACCAACCCCAAGAAAACTAGACGTCCAGAGATACCACTAACGATAAGAGATACGCCTAAGAAAAGGCAACCAAAACCAAGAAAACGGAAAGCTGTTGACACTATTGATGAAATCTGGTTAAGAAGCAAAATTACCGGCATAATAGCTGGATTAAGTGAACCACAAGAAAAATCTGATTTCAAGCGTAAAGCAGGCAACGACACCTGGATAATTAACGAACTAAATAGTATACTGGAGAAAATACCTCCACGTGAATCCGAAAGACTAAAATTAAAGCGTAAATCCCAAGATACACTTGAAGATACTTGGCTTTTACTCAAGCTAGATCAAATATTAAACTCGAAATCGAATTCGAATTTATCTTTCGATGAATTACTCGAAGATGCAGATGTATCATCAAACGAATCACAATCAGGCTATTCAACAGAACCAATGTAAATAAGGAAACTTTGGGAGTTGAATTTTAGCAATTGATAAATTTTAGTCATTTCACTTGTAGTCATTTATCACTTTATTAAAATATTATTATATTAAATTTGAAATGTAAAGCTTGAATAAACTATTGTTTTGTTTTCCAATTTCTAAATTTTTTATTTCTTTATATTACAGTATATCACAGAGTTATTTCTTCAGTCCTCAGATTTTAAAAACTTGTACAAACAAGAGAGAAAAGTTACCCGCGATGACCCACTAGTCATATTTAGTAAAATAAATATTGGGTTTCCCACTTTTGTCCTTTTATATTAAACTGTTTATTACAGGTTTTTATTTTTTTATTCAAATTTTTAATATAAATACAGATCAATTGGAAAAGTATTGTTTTCTCAGTATCTACATAATTATTTAAAATATTTACAATAAAAAAGAATAACCCGGCTCAACTTGAAGTGGTCCACTGAGTTTTAGTTGGTAACTGCCAGCACAATACTGCGGGAACAAGAACGGACACCACTTTAGTTTTTATCGAGGGGTAAGTCACAAGGCAAGTTTTTGTACACTAAATTTCTTTTTACGAAATTTTTGAAAGATTTTCCTTATTCCTAAGATTTCCGATGTCACTTACGAATGATTAAATAATCCCCGAGCACAAATGATCCCCACAGAAGATGATTCCTAATCATTAGCTAAGTGTACCGAATTTGTTTCCTCGCAAGGAGCTGGCAACATTTTTGGTATTAAATGACGAGCCTCTTCTCTGTAATTAAAGTGGGTATGTCGGCGGTAAAGACTAATCCATGAATTCCGGCAATACCTAGCTAGTATAGGGATATAGGGATAGAACTTAAGTCTTCGTATTTCCTCTAAAAAATGTAAAATAAATATTTTAGTTAAAAATTTAAAAACTCAAAACAAAATTTACATATACCAATGCCAAATATTTTTAAGTCTGTACAGAAAAACTAGGCAATAAGATAAGATTGTGCCATTTAATGTGTAGCTTACGTTTCGTAAGTTATCGTAGGATTTCCTATGAGCTTTACTGTTAGCAGTTATGCTGGTTACCAGTTCACTTTTGAATCTTGACAAATCATACAATGCAAACGTCAAAATATTTGTTTCTCATTTTTCGTAAGAGATCTTTTGAAAATTCGCATAACGTAAACTGGTCACGTTTCATAAACTGCAACATAAAACTTTGCTTGGAATCATATCGGGATAAAACTTTTGGGAAATCCTTCCAACAAAACGCGTCAATAATTCCAAATTTTGAAGTGAATTCTTAAGCTGCCCATCTGGTAATTGCATATTCAATGTTATGAGCAAGTAAGCGTACACCAAATCATCCAACGAAGTTGGAGTCGAACCCAAGAGATAATGTCTGCCATCCTTTAACAAGAGTTCAAAATCTTCCAAACATTTTAGTGCGTCTCGGTACATCTACAAAAATGCTTTTTAATTTGTAAGTGTAAAACATTTAAATATTACCTCTGTACTAAATTCACATAATTCTTGAGTGCTCGCTTTATTGTAACAAAAATTAAAATAAAACTTTTTGCTTTTTCGTAAATAAAGCCTGTTCAATGGAAAAGGAATAATAAAGTTAAACCACGATTTGATAGAATGCTCCGAGTTTGCATCTTTCAGCCACCTGAAAATGTTTAGTTTTGTAGAACGTGCAATGATGAATTAAACAATAAATACACTTCGTGATAAAATGCCGGGAGGTAAGTGTCTCGGAAATACTTTTTATAAACATAGAGGCGGTTGAGTCCTTTTCAATCTAAATTAGAATCAACGTTCTTGGTACTCTAACCCTTCGTTTCATGATTTTTTCTTTTTTGAAAAAAAAATATCTTTTCGATATCATTTTGTATTGTAGATTATGGGAAAAATAATGAAAAAAATCAAAGCTCAATAGTTTTCAATTAAACAAGCAAAATAAATCTATTTTAGATATGCGACACAATAGTGTCAAATACAAATACAAATTACAAATAGTAATTAATTATAATTTAATTTTGTAATTGAAATCCAATTAAAAATTGAATATATAAGAACTACAACATAAAAAATTAATAATAAAATTGAATAAACCCAGTAAAAAATAATATTTCTGTAAACCACGTTTTGAATGATTACGCAGCACAACAGCATATCTGTTGGATGAAATATTTTAGATGATTCTGAGTTAATTTTTGAAGCTGATTTCAAATATGTTATTAGTTTTTGTGTAACAGCTCTAGTTTTTTGAATTATAAGGAGAGGGTGGTTTTGAGAAAAAAATGCAATCACCATAAAAGAATATTATAATATGTGATTCCAACACAAAACGAAAAACAAAACTTACACGTAAAACAATCCAACAAAAAAACAAACAACACAGTAAAGCTCTTACAGGTAAACGTTCAATGCTTGTCAAACAAAGTTAGTTCCCTTGAACACACATTGCAGGAACAAGAGATTGACATTGCATGTATTAGCGAACACTGGCAAAAATCCGAAAACATTCGTATGTTAAATATAAACCACTACAAATTAATATCATACTTTGCCAGATCCAAACACGCACATGGAGGTGTCGCCGTTTATTCAAACAACAACTGGATATGTACACCGCTTCCCCAGATAGCTGCAAAATCAATCGAAATCGAAGGCGAATTTGCAGCTTGCTACATAAAAAAAGCAAACACAATTATTGTATCAACATATCGATCGCCAGCAGGAAATCCAAACAATTTTCTGGAATTACTCGAAGATATTGTGTCAGACTTAACAAAACTGTATAAGTCACAAACCAAATTAATCATAGCGGGTGACTTCAATATAGACCTAAATTCAAATATACTTGAAAAATTCAACCTCGAACACCTCATGAACTTGGAAAAAACGATATTCGAACCAACACGATACAACCAAATATCATCAACCTGCATCGACAATATCTTTACCAACATGAATTACATCTCGAGTTACCTTCCTGAAACTACTATATCTGACCATAAGTTAATTTGCATCGAGTGGCATACAAACAATCAAAAAGAACAAGACAAAATATCAAAAAGAAAATTTTCTAAAAAATTAATCGATAAATTTAAACAAAAGATCGGCATTATAAACTGGGAAAATTTATACCAAGAAACAGACCCAAATAGGAAGTTTGACTTATTTATCAAAACTATTCAAGAAAATACCGATGCCACATTTCCTGTAAAAAGCTACAAACGAAACAAAACAAAAATCAAGCTCACAAAAGAACTTGACAACATAAAGAAACAGATGAAATCACTACATCAACAAATCAAACGAACTACCATGAACTCAAATAGCAGGAAAAATTACAACAACTTGAGAAAACTTTTCAATGAAAAACTTGAAGCACACAAGAGGCAGACAAATGCAAAACAAATCACGCAATCAAGTGATATTCCAAAGGAAACATGGTCCATGATCAACAAAGAACTTGGAAAGAAAAACGAACCAAGAAATGACTCTCAACACTTTGTTTGTTTGTTTGTTTTTGTTTGTTTTAATTTATTAGTTTAAGAGAAAAAAACTTTTGTACATATATTTACACATTATGAAGTAGCTATTAAAAAAAAATCTAATCATATGTACACCCTCATTCAACACAAATAAAAATTAACAAATAAAAATAAAAGTAAAAATAAATTGCACACATCAGCTTCAAAAAGTTTCCAGAACATACTTGGACAGCTTACATTTAAACGAACACAAGTTCGATTCCTCTTTAATGTCATTAGGCATTTCGTTAAACATTAGCACACCTTTATTCAAAATAATGTTTTGTGTTTTCACTAGTCTGACTCGGTCAACCCTGAAATCATTCCTATTTCTTAGATTTACATTGCACAAATCTCTAACGTAATTTAGACTATTACACAAATATTTAGGTAACAAACCGTGTTTCATTTTAAATACAAAAATCAGGATTTGAAAATTTATCCTTTGCCTGACACTTAACCACTTCAAACTACTGAGCATATCCCTACTTGCCGTATATCTATTGCGTCTCAGAATCACTCTCATTGCTCGATTTTGCAATCTCTGTAATCTCTGGATGTCCCCTCCCCTACACATGAACAATATGGTACTACAATAATTGAATAGCGGTAACACGACAGTATTATAAACATTTACCATGCAATCCATAGGTATTTTACACCGTATCCTTGCCAGTAAATTAATTTTCAATGCAATTTTAGCACACAGTGTGCTGATGTGTTTATTAAAATTCAACTTGCTGAATTTTTTGCCCATCAATAAATAGATTTACATCAAAATTACTGTTTATCCACCATACATTTTGTTTTTTTTGCGTTCACCTTCAATTGATTCATATTAAACCAATTTTCCAATCTGTTCAGGTCCTCCGCCATCAATCTTTCGCACTCATCCTCATTTTCTCCTATTATATATATTAATGTATCGTCCGCAAAAATTCTCGACTCACAATACCTCAAGACTGTTTTCAAGTCATTCACGTACAAAATAAACAGCAATCCTCCCAAAATACTCCCCTGCGGAACACCAATATCACAATTTAGCTTATCAGATAGTATTCCATTCATCTTTGTCCGCTGTGTACGATTGTCCAAAAAAGACATAAACCATTTCAGTTCCACCCCTCTAATACCATACTTTTCCAATTTTTTTATTAAAATTTCACGATTCAGCGTCTCAAACGCTCTTTTTAGGTCTAAGAATACTGAAAATACAAACTTCTTCCTGTCGATATCGGATTTCCACTCCGTAATCATCCAATTTAACGCCGACTCACATGAGTGTGCTCTGCGAAAACCAGATTGCTGCTCAGCTAACAGTTCGTTCTTTTCAATATAGTTTTCTAACTGTATTTGCACCATTTTTTCCAATATTTTTTCATACATTGGCAACATATTAATTGGTCTAAATTCATCGCATCTCTTTGTTTGCCTGATTTTTTCGACTGGTATAACAGTTGTCTCCTTCCAACACTCCGGAAATGTTCCTGTCTTCAGCGATTCATTCACTATTTTAAGCAAAACCGGGCCAACTGTATCATAATTATCCAAAACCATCCCCACATTCAAAAAATTTGGATCATTTTTATTTTTAAGACCTTTAATTACGCTTTCCAATTTATCAATATCAGTACTATCAAACTTAAATACTAAATTCGTTGTTTCACCATCATACAAAAAAGGTACATATGGGATACTATTTACAATGTCTTTTATGCTCTCTATAAAGTATTTATTAAAATTTTCAGCAATTTCCCTATCAGATGAAACAACTTTCCCATTAAAATCTATATTTTATATATACACTTAACAGCAAACGACTTCTGCAATTGCTTCACAAATGCCACTAAATGTTTAAACGAGAAGATACCGGCAACAACTATGAACCCATCAAAATATCTAAACTCAGCAATTCCTAGTACACGAGAAACTATATTTTTATACGACATCACCGAAACAGAAATAGAAAACACCATAAAACAACTGAAAAATTCAACATCCTATGACATCAATAATTTAAACTTAAAAATAATTAAACTTGTAAACCAAGACATACAAACGGTGCTGTGCCACATCATGAATGCATGCTTGCAAAAAGGAATCTTTCCGGATACTCTGAAAATATCAAGAACAATGCCGATATACAAGAAGGGAAACAAAAATGAAGCGACAAACTACAGACCTATATCAATACTCCCCATCTTCTCAAAAATATTCGAAAAATTGTTATGCAACCGTTTTCTTAGCTTTTTGAGTAAAGAAAGGACTATAACAAAATACCAATTCGGCTACCAAAAAGGCAAAAGTACGACAGACGCAATTACGCACCTGACATCTCATATATATGACATATTAGAAAACAAAAAGAAGTGCCAAGTTACCCTTAATGATCTCTCAAAGGCATTTGACATGATGGATCATGGGATTTTCTTTGAGAAGATACAACATTATGGATTCCGAGGACCGGCGTATGATCTAATAAAATCATACCTAACCAACAGACGACAAATCGTTATGTGGGGCGAAGAACTGAGTTACGAAGGTATAATGACATGCGATATACCGCAAGGCAGTATATTAGGACCACTTTTCTTCGTTCTCTACATAAACGACCTTCCAGGGAATATGGAATGCCCAACGGTACTATTCGCAGACGATACCGCTTATTTAGAAGAGTACCAAGACAACACGACAACTGACAATCAACAAAACACTGCAGCGCAATGGTTTGCATCAAATCGACTACTTCTAAACGATGAAAAAACACAAAAGATAACTTTCACCACGAACAAAAGACAGTGAAATATCTGGAAATCACACTAGACACCTACCTCACTTGGAACGACCACATAGCCAATTTAGCAAAGTCACTAGGCACAGCCCTATACGCAATCCAAAGAATCAAAGAAACTGTCGGAAAGGACACCGCAAGACTTGTTTACTTTTCCATGTTTCACGCAAGGATGGTTTACGGTCTTCGAAACTGGAGCCATTCCACAAATCTAAACCGCATCTTTATAATACAAAAAAGAGCGATACGAGCTCTAGAAGGACTACCCAGTAGAGCACACTGCAAATCATTCTTCAAAGCGCATAAAATATTGACGCTACCCTCTACGTACGTATACACCGCGGTAGTGTACATGAAAACGAATAAGACAGCTTACGCCACTGCCGATCATTCTTACGGAACAAGGCAAAGAGACCAACCTCAAACTATGCGATTCCGATTGAAGTGCTGCGAAGGAAGGAACTTATGTATAAAATTATACAATAAGCTACCCGAGGAAATCAAAAGCCTTCCACTGATCCAGTTCAAGCAAAGAACAAAAGAACTTTTAGCAGAACGAGCACTCTATGAAGTTGCGAAGTTCCTAAAGTAATAAGTTGAGATGAAAACCAGCAACAGCTGATCTCCACTTTTTTAAAGCCAACATTATTTATATTTTTGTAACTTTAAATAAAGATTATTATTATTTAATTATAAAAAACTACAAACTTTGGAATTTTCTTTTATATTATTTTCTACTGTCATTGAATGATGAAGTGCTACTCTGAATATACTCCAGCAAAAATCGGCCATCATATGTGCATTCCACCGACCCTGGAATCGTTCCTCCATAGTTCGAATATCTTGGTGAAATCGTTCGCCCTGTTCTTCACTCAAGTCACCCAGAGTTTCAGGAAAACGAGCTAAATGGCTGTGCAGGTAGTGTACTTTGATGCTCATGTTGCATCCAAGTCGTTGAAAGTGGGACAACATCTCTTCAACGTGCTCAACGTAATCATCATGCTTTTTATTGCCTAAGAAATTTTTAATAACCCAAACAAATGAATCCCATGCATTCTTCTCAATTTCTGACATTGATCTGCTGAAATCAGGATTGTTCACCAATTTGTGAATTTGTGGGCCGTCAAATATGCCTCCTTTGAGCTTTTCTGAACTCAGTTAACTCAATATGAACGTAGCTGTATCTAAAAAACTAGAGCCGCTGAAAGGGAATTGTGGATAGATTCGAGCTTAGCCACCTCGAATTAGTAAACAACCGTTAAAATATTTCAGGTAACAGGAAAAGAGTTAGATTTTGTTGTGCTGTGTTATTCACTGGTCACAACTAAACACAAACTATTTTAATTATCTGCAATTTTATGCTTAGCATTCCTGTCTAACAATAAAATATAGCATTCAATATGTTATGTAGTGTGCTCCAAATTAGTTATACCATGAAAAACTGCTTTATAATATCAATTTTTGGAATTTAAATGTCTGCTGCAAATTTGCTACAATATGAAACGAAGGGCTAAAAAGGATTCTTTGCACATTTTTTTTACAATAATTAGATGCCTACTTACAAATTTAGCAATATTTTGTTGAATTAAAGTCTGATCTGTTGCAACTGTATCACCATATTGAAGACTTGGAATTGAATTAAATTGTGGTATTCTGCTATATTTAACATCAAAAACTATGTTATTCATTTTCATCAAAGTCTGCAGAGTAACAGCATTATTATTAATACCAAAGAGTATGTATACATACGTAACGTATGTATATACAAGAGTATATACATACTCTTTAATACAAAATTTTCAAAATACAATAATTTTACCATTATTTCTATACAATTTGGATCAACCGAAGGCACTCCACCATAACTTTTCCATACTTTCAGAACCAAAACTTGCTGTTGGAGTAGGTTCTAAATAAAATAAGAAAAATTTAAATTTTATTTTAGGTTAAACCACTACAAGTACAATTAAAAAATTACCTGAGAATTGTTTGTTACCGTTTGCATCATTGCTTTAATTCCGCACAATTTTAATTTATTATAGTACTGTAACAATTTTGGAAAATTACAAAATATTGTTTATAATTGCGGCATGCAAAGCCACTGCAACGTTCTCATCCGTTCCAATTTTCAGTGGCGCTCTTGATGGTTGCTTAAAATTATAATGAATTATTTAAATTTAATATTAATTAAGTATTTAAAACATTAAAACTGCCCGAATAAGTCATTGAATAATCATGTTAATAAATTAAATCTATTATTTTTGTATTTTCGTACGCCACTGTTTTGGTGTATTGGGTTATTGGAAATTTTGAAATTGCAGGTTATTGTTAATTATTTTTGTTTTATTCCCGCTATTAGTATGTTTGACAAATTGTAAATTTTATTTGAGTTTTATATATCATTTAGTTTTAATTTATTTAAATAAATCTTTGATACCAAAATTCATTTACTACGTTACGACAATCAGGAGCAATAAATATTTATTGCTAACCAACTTACAGAAAAGTTTTTTGTGATGGTAAGTTACCATTTATTTTTCAACATTTTTACTTGTTATTTAAAATAATTTTATATACTGGGATTGTGAATTTGTTATTCGATTAATTGCTGACTACAAACTAACATTGATTATTATATATTAAGACGAATATGTCTTAAAAACTTTCGATATAATTTTACATCTATCGTGTTGCCATGGTTACAGCTATTAATCAAAAATAATTCATCGTATGAATATTTCAATGTTCAAACAATATTTTTTTAGAGAGAAAAAATGAAACAACCATTTTTAACGTTTAACGTTAAGCTTCATAAAAAAAAACAAATTATAAAATATAAAATCGTCAATAAAAATTTTTTGAAGATTATTGAATTTCCAGAAGAGGTAAAAAATATAATTTAATTTTTTTTATTTCGTTAAGTTGAATGTTTTTCATTGCAGGAACTGATAGAAAAAACCAAAGCAACTCATAAACCTTTATCTACAAAACCTATAAGAAAGCGAAATATACACTTAAATGTAAGAAATATTTAGTTTTGTGAAGGAGCAATAGGGGTTTTAACTTTTTTTTTTTAGAAAAAAGCTAACATCATAAAGGAAACATTAAGAAAACGAAAGGTTTTAAAGGCCATTCAAAAGGCAATAAAAAGTTATGAAAATTTTCCATTAAACCGAACCGAATATGTACAACTGATGTGGGATGTAATAGACGAAATCGAAGTAGAAGTAAAACATTTAATTCCAATCATTAATTGTTCTACGCATAATAATTTAATGAGATGCTTATATATGATTCTAACAGAAAACAACAAAAATCTGATCAAATTGCTCGAATATGAAGTTGAACCTATAAGCAAATCTCATTTTGAAACGATTTGCTTAACTTTAATGGATAACGTACTCACATGCAATCGGATTTTATTAGGTTGCTTTTACTCTCAAAATAGCTACCAGAGAGTAAATAAGCCTTTAGTAAACCTGATCGTGCTGGTAGAGCATTTCGAAATTATAGTGGCATTCGTTTCAAAGGTTATTTTACAAAGTGATGGACGTATAGTAACTTACATTCCTTCGGGTCATATAATACGACACCTAAGATGTTCACGATGTGACAATGTCGTCAATCTTGCTGGGTGCAATTGCACCAAATGGGGTTTAGGTAACTAAATTGTTTTATAATTTGTAAGTTAAATAATTTAGGCTATCTGTAGACACGCTTTCTCCTAATGATGCAAAATTATTTGCAAACCCAGTGGAAGATGGACCAGTCACTAGCTCAGACCATGGTAAGTGTATTTACTTTTAGTTGTGGTAATTTTCTTTTGATTGATTTTATTTTTGGTGATGGAGTTTCTTATTTCTAATTTTTTTAAATATGCTTTAAATATGTTTATACTTATTTGATAATGACCAAGAGGATTTTAAGAATAACCAAAAAGTGAACGAATTAAACTACACCTAGTTTTTTGTTATTTTAAAATTCCGATACCCAGTTTTTGGTTCTATATTTGGTTTTGGTGGTGGGTTTTCTTTTGATTTTTCTAATTTGGCATCCTCATTTTCTTAATTAGCTGTTCGGTATATGGGTAAATTAATTACACTTTAAATTTGATTTTCTGAGAAATTTAATCTTCATTTTAGTTTAGTATTCAAAGTACAAAATTGTCAAACTATTGGACACTTCCTCTGTAAAGGACATCTGTTTTGTGCAACTACATCATCATGATGAAGGACAACAAGGAGGTTTGTTAAAGGTTTTTATTATGTTGGTGTTGCTTTGTGACTGTTTATTCAGAAACTTATACGGCTGCGGTTTTTTACCTGATTTTATTTTCTGCTTGCATTTTTAAAACCGAAGGCTGTTCATATCATTATACATTGAATTTCATACCATCAGCTTGTTTATGCTTCGATAGTTTTCACTCGCCTACAATTTGCCTCCAGTCTGCTTATTGAATCATATACAGTTCTTTTTTCCAGGCTTGACGATCATCTATGTGAGGGTTCTTTCGTTTTCATTGCATGTTATTTTACATCAACATTTTTATCTTTAGCTGAGATGTATGGTTTACAGTAATCATTGATTGCCAAGTTTGAACGTTGCGTTAAAAGCTTGGGAATTCTATACCTTTGTTCCACTTCTAATGCAGTAGATATAGGAGATGATGGTAGTCTATCTTGAAGAAGATTGATGCTTCACCAAAATAATTAATATAAATTCTTGAAAATCCCCCAATTCTTTAAATTTTTTAAGTTTTCAAAATTGATTATTCATAATCTATTATACATGTTTCACATGCTAAGAGCGAAGCAATCGTATATATCAAATAAATATCAATAAAACAATATTTTAAAAATAAATAATCAACCTTATTTGTAACCAAAGTAATCAAAATTGTTTCTTTTAAACTTAGGTATAATATCATGGGATGCAGCATTATTCTATTTAAGGAATATGCCACCTCCAGATAAATATATACCAGCTCTAAATTTTACCAACCCCAAGAAAACTAGACGTCCAGAGATACCACTAACGATAAGAGATACGCCTAAGAAAAGGCAACCAAAACCAAGAAAACGGAAAGCTGTTGACACTATTGATGAAATCTGGTTAAGAAGCAAAATTACCGGCATAATAGCTGGATTAAGTGAACCACAAGAAAAATCTGATTTCAAGGGTAAAGCAGGCAACGACACCTGGATAATTAACGAACTAAATAGTATACTGGAGAAAATACCTCCACGTGAATCCGAAAGACTAAAATTAAAGCGTAAATCCCAAGATACACTTGAAGATACTTGGCTTTTACTCAAGCTAGATCAAATATTAAACTCGAAATCGAATTCGAATTTATCTTTCGATGAATTACTCGAAGATGCAGATGTATCATCAAACGAATCACAATCAGGCTATTCAACAGAACCAATGTAAATAAGGAAACTTTGGGAGTTGAATTTTAGCAATTGATAAATTTTAGTCATTTCACTTGTAGTCATTTATCACTTTATTAAAATATTATTATATTAAATTTGAAATGTAAAGCTTGAATAAACTATTGTTTTGTTTTCCAATTTCTAAATTTTTTATTTCTTTATATTACAGTATATCACAGAGTTATTTCTTCAGTCCTCAGATTTTAAAAACTTGTACAAACAAGAGAGAAAAGTTACCCGCGATGACCCACTAGTCATATTTAGTAAAATAAATATTGGGTTTCCCACTTTTGTCCTTTTATATTAAACTGTTTATTACAGGTTTTTATTTTTTTATTCAAATTTTTAATATAAATACAGATCAATTGGAAAAGTATTGTTTTCTCAGTATCTACATAATTATTTAAAATATTTACAATAAAAAAGAATAACCCGGCTCAACTTGAAGTGGTCCACTGAGTTTTAGTTGGTAACTGCCAGCACAATACTGCGGGAACAAGAACGGACACCACTTTAGTTTTTATCGAGGGGTAAGTCACAAGGCAAGTTTTTGTACACTAAATTTCTTTTTACGAAATTTTTGAAAGATTTTCCTTATTCCTAAGATTTCCGATGTCACTTACGAATGATTAAATAATCCCCGAGCACAAATGATCCCCACAGAAGATGATTCCTAATCATTAGCTAAGTGTACCGAATTTGTTTCCTCGCAAGGAGCTGGCAACATTTTTGGTATTAAATGACGAGCCTCTTCTCTGTAATTAAAGTGGGTATGTCGGCGGTAAAGACTAATCCATGAATTCCGGCAATACCTAGCTAGTATAGGGATATAGGGATAGAACTTAAGTCTTCGTATTTCCTCTAAAAAATGTAAAATAAATATTTTAGTTAAAAATTTAAAAACTCAAAACAAAATTTACATATACCAATGCCAAATATTTTTAAGTCTGTACAGAAAAACTAGGCAATAAGATAAGATTGTGCCATTTAATGTGTAGCTTACGTTTCGTAAGTTATCGTAGGATTTCCTATGAGCTTTACTGTTAGCAGTTATGCTGGTTACCAGTTCACTTTTGAATCTTGACAAATCATACAATGCAAACGTCAAAATATTTGTTTCTCATTTTTCGTAAGAGATCTTTTGAAAATTCGCATAACGTAAACTGGTCACGTTTCATAAACTGCAACATAAAACTTTGCTTGGAATCATATCGGGATAAAACTTTTGGGAAATCCTTCCAACAAAACGCGTCAATAATTCCAAATTTTGAAGTGAATTCTTAAGCTGCCCATCTGGTAATTGCATATTCAATGTTATGAGCAAGTAAGCGTACACCAAATCATCCAACGAAGTTGGAGTCGAACCCAAGAGATAATGTCTGCCATCCTTTAACAAGAGTTCAAAATCTTCCAAACATTTTAGTGCGTCTCGGTACATCTACAAAAATGCTTTTTAATTTGTAAGTGTAAAACATTTAAATATTACCTCTGTACTAAATTCACATAATTCTTGAGTGCTCGCTTTATTGTAACAAAAATTAAAATAAAACTTTTTGCTTTTTCGTAAATAAAGCCTGTTCAATGGAAAAGGAATAATAAAGTTAAACCACGATTTGATAGAATGCTCCGAGTTTGCATCTTTCAGCCACCTGAAAATGTTTAGTTTTGTAGAACGTGCAATGATGAATTAAACAATAAATACACTTCGTGATAAAATGCCGGGAGGTAAGTGTCTCGGAAATACTTTTTATAAACATAGAGGCGGTTGAGTCCTTTTCAATCTAAATTAGAATCAACGTTCTTGGTACTCTAACCCTTCGTTTCATGATTTTTTCTTTTTTGAAAAAAAAATATCTTTTCGATATCATTTTGTATTGTAGATTATGGGAAAAATAATGAAAAAAATCAAAGCTCAATAGTTTTCAATTAAACAAGCAAAATAAATCTATTTTAGATATGCGACACAATAGTGTCAAATACAAATACAAATTACAAATAGTAATTAATTATAATTTAATTTTGTAATTGAAATCCAATTAAAAATTGAATATATAAGAACTACAACATAAAAAATTAATAATAAAATTGAATAAACCCAGTAAAAAATAATATTTCTGTAAACCACGTTTTGAATGATTACGCAGCACAACAGCATATCTGTTGGATGAAATATTTTAGATGATTCTGAGTTAATTTTTGAAGCTGATTTCAAATATGTTATTAGTTTTTGTGTAACAGCTCTAGTTTTTTGAATTATAAGGAGAGGGTGGTTTTGAGAAAAAAATGCAATCACCATAAAAGAATATTATAATATGTGATTCCAACACAAAACGAAAAACAAAACTTACACGTAAAACAATCCAACAAAAAAACAAACAACACAGTAAAGCTCTTACAGGTAAACGTTCAATGCTTGTCAAACAAAGTTAGTTCCCTTGAACACACATTGCAGGAACAAGAGATTGACATTGCATGTATTAGCGAACACTGGCAAAAATCCGAAAACATTCGTATGTTAAATATAAACCACTACAAATTAATATCATACTTTGCCAGATCCAAACACGCACATGGAGGTGTCGCCGTTTATTCAAACAACAACTGGATATGTACACCGCTTCCCCAGATAGCTGCAAAATCAATCGAAATCGAAGGCGAATTTGCAGCTTGCTACATAAAAAAAGCAAACACAATTATTGTATCAACATATCGATCGCCAGCAGGAAATCCAAACAATTTTCTGGAATTACTCGAAGATATTGTGTCAGACTTAACAAAACTGTATAAGTCACAAACCAAATTAATCATAGCGGGTGACTTCAATATAGACCTAAATTCAAATATACTTGAAAAATTCAACCTCGAACACCTCATGAACTTGGAAAAAACGATATTCGAACCAACACGATACAACCAAATATCATCAACCTGCATCGACAATATCTTTACCAACATGAATTACATCTCGAGTTACCTTCCTGAAACTACTATATCTGACCATAAGTTAATTTGCATCGAGTGGCATACAAACAATCAAAAAGAACAAGACAAAATATCAAAAAGAAAATTTTCTAAAAAATTAATCGATAAATTTAAACAAAAGATCGGCATTATAAACTGGGAAAATTTATACCAAGAAACAGACCCAAATAGGAAGTTTGACTTATTTATCAAAACTATTCAAGAAAATACCGATGCCACATTTCCAGTAAAAAGCTACAAACGAAACAAAACAAAAATCAAGCTCACAAAAGAACTTGACAACATAAAGAAACAGATGAAATCACTACATCAACAAATCAAACGAACTACCATGAACTCAAATAGCAGGAAAAATTACAACAACTTGAGAAAACTTTTCAATGAAAAACTTGAAGCACACAAGAGGCAGACAAATGCAAAACAAATCACGCAATCAAGTGATATTCCAAAGGAAACATGGTCCATGATCAACAAAGAACTTGGAAAGAAAAACGAACCAAGAAATGACTCTCAACACTTTGTTTGTTTGTTTGTTTTTGTTTGTTTTAATTTATTAGTTTAAGAGAAAAAAACTTTTGTACATATATTTACACATTATGAAGTAGCTATTAAAAAAAAATCTAATCATATGTACACCCTCATTCAACACAAATAAAAATTAACAAATAAAAATAAAAGTAAAAATAAATTGCACACATCAGCTTCAAAAAGTTTCCAGAACATACTTGGACAGCTTACATTTAAACGAACACAAGTTCGATTCCTCTTTAATGTCATTAGGCATTTCGTTAAACATTAGCACACCTTTATTCAAAATAATGTTTTGTGTTTTCACTAGTCTGACTCGGTCAACCCTGAAATCATTCCTATTTCTTAGATTTACATTGCACAAATCTCTAACGTAATTTAGACTATTACACAAATATTTAGGTAACAAACCGTGTTTCATTTTAAATACAAAAATCAGGATTTGAAAATTTATCCTTTGCCTGACACTTAACCACTTCAAACTACTGAGCATATCCCTACTTGCCGTATATCTATTGCGTCTCAGAATCACTCTCATTGCTCGATTTTGCAATCTCTGTAATCTCTGGATGTCCCCTCCCCTACACATGAACAATATGGTACTACAATAATTGAATAGCGGTAACACGACAGTATTATAAACATTTACCATGCAATCCATAGGTATTTTACACCGTATCCTTGCCAGTAAATTAATTTTCAATGCAATTTTAGCACACAGTGTGCTGATGTGTTTATTAAAATTCAACTTGCTGAATTTTTTGCCCATCAATAAATAGATTTACATCAAAATTACTGTTTATCACCATACATTTTGTTTTTTTTGCGTTCACCTTCAATTGATTCATATTAAACCAATTTTCCAATCTGTTCAGGTCCTCCGCCATCAATCTTTCGCACTCATCCTCATTTTCTCCTATTATATATATTAATGTATCGTCCGCAAAAATTCTCGACTCACAATACCTCAAGACTGTTTTCAAGTCATTCACGTACAAAATAAACAGCAATCCTCCCAAAATACTCCCCTGCGGAACACCAATATCACAATTTAGCTTATCAGATAGTATTCCATTCATCTTTGTCCGCTGTGTACGATTGTCCAAAAAAGACATAAACCATTTCAGTTCCACCCCTCTAATACCATACTTTTCCAATTTTTTTATTAAAATTTCACGATTCAGCGTCTCAAACGCTCTTTTTAGGTCTAAGAATACTGAAAATACAAACTTCTTCCTGTCGATATCGGATTTCCACTCCGTAATCATCCAATTTAACGCCGACTCACATGAGTGTGCTCTGCGAAAACCAGATTGCTGCTCAGCTAACAGTTCGTTCTTTTCAATATAGTTTTCTAACTGTATTTGCACCATTTTTTCCAATATTTTTTCATACATTGGCAACATATTAATTGGTCTAAATTCATCGCATCTCTTTGTTTGCCTGATTTTTTCGACTGGTATAACAGTTGTCTCCTTCCAACACTCTGGAAATGTTTCTGTCTTCAGCGATTCATTCACTATTTTAAGCAAAACCGGGCCAACTGTATCATAATTATCCAAAACCATCCCCACATTCAAAAAATTTGGATCATTTTTATTTTTAAGACCTTTAATTACGCTTTCCAATTTATCAATATCAGTACTATCAAACTTAAATACTAAATTCGTTGTTTCACCATCATACAAAAAAGGTACATATGGGATACTATTTACAATGTCTTTTATGCTCTCTATAAAGTATTTATTAAAATTTTCAGCAATTTCCCTATCAGATGAAACAACTTTCCCATTAAAATCTATATTTTATATATACACTTAACAGCAAACGACTTCTGCAATTGCTTCACAAATGCCACTAAATGTTTAAACGAGAAGATACCGGCAACAACTATGAACCCATCAAAATATCTAAACTCAGCAATTCCTAGTACACGAGAAACTATATTTTTATACGACATCACCGAAACAGAAATAGAAAACACCATAAAACAACTGAAAAATTCAACATCCTATGACATCAATAATTTAAACTTAAAAATAATTAAACTTGTAAACCAAGACATACAAACGGTGCTGTGCCACATCATGAATGCATGCTTGCAAAAAGGAATCTTTCCGGATACTCTGAAAATATCAAGAACAATGCCGATATACAAGAAGGGAAACAAAAATGAAGCGACAAACTACAGACCTATATCAATACTCCCCATCTTCTCAAAAATATTCGAAAAATTGTTATGCAACCGTTTTCTTAGCTTTTTGAGTAAAGAAAGGACTATAACAAAATACCAATTCGGCTACCAAAAAGGCAAAAGTACGACAGACGCAATTACGCACCTGACATCTCATATATATGACATATTAGAAAACAAAAAGAAGTGCCAAGTTACCCTTAATGATCTCTCAAAGGCATTTGACATGATGGATCATGGGATTTTCTTTGAGAAGATACAACATTATGGATTCCGAGGACCGGCGTATGATCTAATAAAATCATACCTAACCAACAGACGACAAATCGTTATGTGGGGCGAAGAACTGAGTTACGAAGGTATAATGACATGCGATATACCGCAAGGCAGTATATTAGGACCACTTTTCTTCGTTCTCTACATAAACGACCTTCCAGGGAATATGGAATGCCCAACGGTACTATTCGCAGACGATACCGCTTATTTAGAAGAGTACCAAGACAACACGACAACTGACAATCAACAAAACACTGCAGCGCAATGGTTTGCATCAAATCGACTACTTCTAAACGATGAAAAAACACAAAAGATAACTTTCACCACGAACAAAAGACAGTGAAATATCTGGAAATCACACTAGACACCTACCTCACTTGGAACGACCACATAGCCAATTTAGCAAAGTCACTAGGCACAGCCCTATACGCAATCCAAAGAATCAAAGAAACTGTCGGAAAGGACACCGCAAGACTTGTTTACTTTTCCATGTTTCACGCAAGGATGGTTTACGGTCTTCGAAACTGGAGCCATTCCACAAATCTAAACCGCATCTTTATAATACAAAAAAGAGCGATACGAGCTTTAGAAGGACTACCCAGTAGAGCACACTGCAAATCATTCTTCAAAGCGCATAAAATATTGACGCTACCCTCTACGTACGTATACACCGCGGTAGTGTACATGAAAACGAATAAGACAGCTTACGCCACTGCCGATCATTCTTACGGAACAAGGCAAAGAGACCAACCTCAAACTATGCGATTCCGATTGAAGTGCTGCGAAGGAAGGAACTTATGTATAAAATTATACAATAAGCTACCCGAGGAAATCAAAAGCCTTCCACTGATCCAGTTCAAGAAAAGAACAAAAGAACTTTTAGCAGAACGAGCACTCTATGAAGTTGCGAAGTTCCTAAAGTAATAAGTTGAGATGAAAACCAGCAACAGCTGATCTCCACTTTTTTAAAGCCAACATTATTTATATTTTTGTAACTTTAAATAAAGATTATTATTATTTAATTATAAAAAACTACAAACTTTGGAATTTTCTTTTATATTATTTTCTACTGTCATTGAATGATGAAGTGCTACTCTGAATATACTCCAGCAAAAATCGGCCATCATATGTGCATTCCACCGACCCTGGAATCGTTCCTCCATAGTTCGAATATCTTGGTGAAATCGTTCGCCCTGTTCTTCACTCAAGTCACCCAGAGTTTCAGGAAAACGAGCTAAATGGCTGTGCAGGTAGTGTACTTTGATGCTCATGTTGCATCCAAGTCGTTGAAAGTGGGACAACATCTCTTCAACGTGCTCAACGTAATCATCATGCTTTTTATTGCCTAAGAAATTTTTAATAACCCAAACAAATGAATCCCATGCATTCTTCTCAATTTCTGACATTGATCTGCTGAAATCAGGATTGTTCACCAATTTGTGAATTTGTGGGCCGTCAAATATGCCTCCTTTGAGCTTTTCTGAACTCAGTTAACTCAATATGAACGTAGCTGTATCTAAAAAACTAGAGCCGCTGAAAGGGAATTGTGGATAGATTCGAGCTTAGCCACCTCGAATTAGTAAACAACCGTTAAAATATTTCAGGTAACAGGAAAAAAGTTAGATTTTGTTGTGCTGTGTTATTCACTGGTCACAACTAAACACAAACTATTTTAATTATCTGCAATTTTATGCTTAGCATTCCTGTCTAACAATAAAATATAGCATTCAATATGTTATGTAGTGTGCTCCAAATTAGTTATACCATGAAAAACTGCTTTATAATATCAATTTTTGGAATTTAAATGTCTGCTGCAAATTTGCTACAATATGAAACGAAGGGCTAAAAAGGATTCTTTGCACATTTTTTTTACAATAATTAGATGCCTACTTACAAATTTAGCAATATTTTGTTGAATTAAAGTCTGATCTGTTGCAACTGTATCACCATATTGAAGACTTGGAATTGAATTAAATTGTGGTATTCTGCTATATTTAACATCAAAAACTATGTTATTCATTTTCATCAAAGTCTGCAGAGTAACAGCATTATTATTAATACCAAAGAGTATGTATACATACGTAACGTATGTATATACAAGAGTATATACATACTCTTTAATACAAAATTTTCAAAATACAATAATTTTACCATTATTTCTATACAATTTGGATCAACCGAAGGCACTCCACCATAACTTTTCCATACTTTCAGAACCAAAACTTGCTGTTGGAGTAGGTTCTAAATAAAATAAGAAAAATTTAAATTTTATTTTAGGTTAAACCACTACAAGTACAATTAAAAAATTACCTGAGAATTGTTTGTTACCGTTTGCATCATTGCTTTAATTCCGCACAATTTTAATTTATTATTATAGTACTGTAACAATTTTGGAAAATTACAAAATATTGTTTATAATTGCGGCATGCAAAGCCACTGCAACGTTCTCATCCGTTCCAATTTTCAGTGGCGCTCTTGATGGTTGCTTAAAATTATAATGAATTATTTAAATTTAATATTAATTAAGTATTTAAAACATTAAAACTGCCCGAATAAGTCATTGAATAATCATGTTAATAAATTAAATCTATTATTTTTGTATTTTCGTACGCCACTGTTTTGGTGTATTGGGTCATTGGAAATTTTGAAATTGCAGGTTATTGTTAATTATTTTTGTTTTATTCCCGCTATTAGTATGTTTGACAAATTGTAAATTTTATTTGAGTTTTATATATCATTTAGTTTTAATTTATTTAAATAAATCTTTGATACCAAAATTCATTTACTACGTTTCGACAATCAGGAGCAATAAATATTTATTGCTAACCAACTTACAGAAAAGTTTTTTGTGATGGTAAGTTACCATTTATTTTTCAACATTTTTACTTGTTATTTAAAATAATTTTATATACTGGGATTGTGAATTTGTTATTCGATTAATTGCTGACTACAAACTAACATTGATTATTATATATTAAGACGAATATGTCTTAAAAACTTTCGATATAATTTTACATCTATCGTGTTGCCATGGTTACAGCTATTAATCAAAAATAATTCATCGTATGAATATTTCAATGTTCAAACAATATTTTTTTAGAGAGAAAAAATGAAACAACCATTTTTAACGTTTAACGTTAAGCTTCATAAAAAAAAACAAATTATAAAATATAAAATCGTCAATAAAAATTTTTTGAAGATTATTGAATTTCCAGAAGAGGTAAAAAATATAATTTAATTTTTTTTATTTCGTTAAGTTGAATGTTTTTCATTGCAGGAACTGATAGAAAAAACCAAAGCAACTCATAAACCTTTATCTACAAAACCTATAAGAAAGCGAAATATACACTTAAATGTAAGAAATATTTAGTTTTGTGAAGGAGCAATAGGGGTTTTAACTTTTTTTTTTTAGAAAAAAGCTAACATCATAAAGGAAACATTAAGAAAACGAAAGGTTTTAAAGGCCATTCAAAAGGCAATAAAAAGTTATGAAAATTTTCCATTAAACCGAACCGAATATGTACAACTGATGTGGGATGTAATAGACGAAATCGAAGTAGAAGTAAAACATTTAATTCCAATCATTAATTGTTCTACGCATAATAATTTAATGAGATGCTTATATATGATTCTAACAGAAAACAACAAAAATCTGATCAAATTGCTCGAATATGAAGTTGAACCTATAAGCAAATCTCATTTTGAAACGATTTGCTTAACTTTAATGGATAACGTACTCACATGCAATCGGATTTTATTAGGTTGCTTTTACTCTCAAAATAGCTACCAGAGAGTAAATAAGCCTTTAGTAAACCTGATCGTGCTGGTAGAGCATTTCGAAATTATAGTGGCATTCGTTTCAAAGGTTATTTTACAAAGTGATGGACGTATAGTAACTTACATTCCTTCGGGTCATATAATACGACACCTAAGATGTTCACGATGTGACAATGTCGTCAATCTTGCTGGGTGCAATTGCACCAAATGGGGTTTAGGTAACTAAATTGTTTTATAATTTGTAAGTTAAATAATTTAGGCTATCTGTAGACACGCTTTCTCCTAATGATGCAAAATTATTTGCAAACCCAGTGGAAGATGGACCAGTCACTAGCTCAGACCATGGTAAGTGTATTTACTTTTAGTTGTGGTAATTTTCTTTTGATTGATTTTATTTTTGGTGATGGAGTTTCTTATTTCTAATTTTTTTAAATATGCTTTAAATATGTTTATACTTATTTGATAATGACCAAGAGGATTTTAAGAATAACCAAAAAGTGAACGAATTAAACTACACCTAGTTTTTTGTTATTTTAAAATTCCGATACCCAGTTTTTGGTTCTATATTTGGTTTTGGTGGTGGGTTTTCTTTTGATTTTTCTAATTTGGCATCCTCATTTTCTTAATTAGCTGTTCGGTATATGGGTAAATTAATTACACTTTAAATTTGATTTTCTGAGAAATTTAATCTTCATTTTAGTTTAGTATTCAAAGTACAAAATTGTCAAACTATTGGACACTTCCTCTGTAAAGGACATCTGTTTTGTGCAACTACATCATCATGATGAAGGACAACAAGGAGGTTTGTTAAAGGTTTTTATTATGTTGGTGTTGCTTTGTGACTGTTTATTCAGAAACTTATACGGCTGCGGTTTTTTACCTGATTTTATTTTCTGCTTGCATTTTTAAAACCGAAGGCTGTTCATATCATTATACATTGAATTTCATACCATCAGCTTGTTTATGCTTCGATAGTTTTCACTCGCCTACAATTTGCCTCCAGTCTGCTTATTGAATCATATACAGTTCTTTTTTCCAGGCTTGACGATCATCTATGTGAGGGTTCTTTCGTTTTCATTGCATGTTATTTTACATCAACATTTTTATCTTTAGCTGAGATGTATGGTTTACAGTAATCATTGATTGCCAAGTTTGAACGTTGCGTTAAAAGCCTGGGAATTCTATACCTTTGTTCCACTTCTAATGCAGTAGATATAGGAGATGATGGTAGTCTATCTTGAAGAAGATTGATGCTTCACCAAAATAATTAATATAAATTCTTGAAAATCCCCCAATTCTTTAAATTTTTTAAGTTTTCAAAATTGATTATTCATAATCTATTATACATGTTTCACATGCTAAGAGCGAAGCAATCGTATATATCAAATAAATATCAATAAAACAATATTTTAAAAATAAATAATCAACCTTATTTGTAACCAAAGTAATCAAAATTGTTTCTTTTAAACTTAGGTATAATATCATGGGATGCAGCATTATTCTATTTAAGGAATATGCCACCTCCAGATAAATATATACCAGCTCTAAATTTTACCAACCCCAAGAAAACTAGACGTCCAGAGATACCACTAACGATAAGAGATACGCCTAAGAAAAGGCAACCAAAACCAAGAAAACGGAAAGCTGTTGACACTATTGATGAAATCTGGTTAAGAAGCAAAATTACCGGCATAATAGCTGGATTAAGTGAACCACAAGAAAAATCTGATTTCAAGCGTAAAGCAGGCAACGACACCTGGATAATTAACGAACTAAATAGTATACTGGAGAAAATACCTCCACGTGAATCTGAAAGACTAAAATTAAAGCGTAAATCCCAAGATACACTTGAAGATACTTGGCTTTTACTCAAGCTAGATCAAATATTAAACTCGAAATCGAATTCGAATTTATCTTTCGATGAATTACTCGAAGATGCAGATGTATCATCAAACGAATCACAATCAGGCTATTCAACAGAACCAATGTAAATAAGGAAACTTTGGGAGTTGAATTTTAGCAATTGATAAATTTTAGTCATTTCACTTGTAGTCATTTATCACTTTATTAAAATATTATTATATTAAATTTGAAATGTAAAGCTTGAATAAACTATTGTTTTGTTTTCCAATTTCTAAATTTTTTATTTCTTTATATTACAGTATATCACGGAGTTATTTCTTCAGTCCTCAGATTTTAAAAACTTGTACAAACAAGAGAGAAAAGTTACCCGCGATGACCCACTAGTCATATTTAGTAAAATAAATATTGGGTTTCCCACTTTTGTCCTTTTATATTAAACTGTTTATTACAGGTTTTTATTTTTTTATTCAAAATTTTAATATAAATACAGATCAATTGGAAAAGTATTGTTTTCTCAGTATCTACATAATTATTTAAAATATTTACAATAAAAAAGAATAACCCGGCTCAACTTGAAGTGGTCCACTGAGTTTTAGTTGGTAACTGCCAGCACAATACTGCGGGAACAAGAACGGACACCACTTTAGTTTTTATCGAGGGGTAAGTCACAAGGCAAGTTTTTGTACACTAAATTTCTTTTTACGAAATTTTTGAAAGATTTTCCTTATTCCTAAGATTTCCGATGTCACTTACGAATGATTAAATAATCCCCGAGCACAAATGATCCCCACAGAAGATGATTCCTAATCATTAGCTAAGCGTACCGAATTTGTTTCCTCGCAAGGAGCTGGCAACATTTTTGGTATTAAATGACGAGCCTCTTCTCTGTAATTAAAGTGGGTATGTCGGCGGTAAAGACTAATCCATGAATTCCGGCAATACCTAGCTAGTATAGGGATTGCTGGCAAACAGTGGACTAGCGGTTTCAGCTATACAGCTAATACTTATCTTCTAGTTGGATCTAAGGTGGCAGAAGACGATGCCAAGTATGTTATGAAAAACTGACTAACTGTATAGGTTTTCTTCTAATTTTGCAAAAGTTTTCACTGTGCTGTGGAGATGAATTAGACCTTTAATTTAATATTTATTTTTACTTTTGAGTTTTGCGAAAAATGTAGGTATAAAAAATTCATATCATATATATTTCAAGGTAAAACATGATCAGTCAAATCTTTCCAGTGATTACTAACTCATAATTATTCTTTCTGAAAATGTGCTTATGGCAAAAACGATCAAAGAATCTCTCTAACCCTAGGCTACCTAACGAAATGAATTTTTTGGAAATATTTTGGAATTGAGAAAATACAAATTGATAATCTCCCTGGTGACCTAGATATGGTAATCCAATATAAAGTTAGCGCCAAAAGTTGGCAAAAAGTGAAGTTATTGCATTGGCGTTTGTATGTTTTCGGCCTATCGATTTTTGGGTTGTTGCAAGTTTGGGAATTGCAAATTTTGGAAATAGATAAGTTTATTCAGCGATTTTGTTATTTAGCGCTTTCATCCATAAACAATGGTCTCGTAAATCAATTTATGGAGGTTTAATATCGAGCGTATTTTGAGGTCGCACATGCGCTGGTGCTCCATCCTTGTAGTTGAGTAAATTATCATACGATTATTATTGTTTGCGTTCCTATGTCGCGATTCGATACATATCACATTTTCAAACGTCAGTGCCATTATGACTGATTTATCCCGTGTGCCAAGAAATAGGGAGCAATTGGAAGTGACGTCTTGTGAGTCGTTAAAGAAATATTTTCTATTAACCCTATTTCAGCAAACGCCACCCTGGCTCCAGGAGTTCCTATCAATCTGCAGTCCACTATTCAAAATAGTGAATTATCAGAGCCTACAATACATAACGAAGAAGGTGTTCATGATGAATTATTTGAACGTTTATACCCTCACCATTCTCGTTCTTGGATTTCAAACGAAGAGGTAGAAGCAACGAATGAAATCCTCTCTGATAACTCTCAAGACAATAACCGTTATCAAGAAGTGTGGTTGGACATAGAAAAACAACGTTTACATTGTGAAGAACAGTGTATAGAAAACTATAAAAAGCTTTTAGAAGTAAAAAAGACATCTTACCAAGACTCAAATAGTTCATCTGATGAGGAATCCAAGGTGTGGCAACAACATTGTAGTTCTAAACAAAGTGATTATTATTGCGACGAAGAGAAAATTAGTTTTCAGGGATCCTTTAGTTCTCAACTTAATGTACTAGAAGACACTTATAGGTAAATAATTCACTTTTCTTAGGTAGTTAGCGACAATGACTCATCCCCAATTTTTCAAAACACAACAAATATACTTTTTATTTTCAAAAATTGGATCAAAAACACGAGCAGGCATAATAGTAAATCCAAAAAAATTATCAGCTTTTCCGTTTAAGAAGTGAAATTTTACTTTTGAATTGTTTAATTTTTCCCGCCTATTTAATATTAAAATATTAAATAAAAAATTAAAATTTTTTGAAATGTAAACTTATGAGAAAATAAAATAAATAATATAAACTTTATTTAGCAGCATTAATATGCGTTTGTTATGTTATATTAATAGTTTTGTTTATTATTAATTGGATAATTGCCAAAAAAAAAGCACAAAGAATTTAAATGTTCCCGCGTTCGCGGCAAACAAAATCAAGCGTGCTTTGAAATTCAAAAATAAAACAAAATTTAACTTTTCCAAAGATTTCCATGTTTTGACAATTCGATGAATTGATTTA
This sequence comes from Cantharis nigra, assembly GCA_958510845.1. Lineage (NCBI taxonomy): Eukaryota > Metazoa > Arthropoda > Insecta > Coleoptera > Cantharidae > Cantharis > Cantharis nigra. The sequence continues at coordinate 4,057,771 of OY294034.1, read as the reverse complement.
ACGAAACTCCCGATTAATTAACTTATTTAGTAAAAAGTTGGCAGTGATTCTTACGGCAGATTCTAAAATTGGAATTTCGGATATTTATGTAAGCGTTTCACGCGGAATTGTATCTACTATTAGTATGTAATCATGTCAAACTTAATATTTCAAAATGATATTCAATGTTTTGCAAATTCGACGCTGAATTATACCGAACCTCCAGATTCAACAAACAGTTACCAAGTGCTTCTATGTGCTTTTGTGAGTCATTTACTAACCGGACTAACTTTACTACTTGCTCATAAATTACTTGCACGAATTGATAGAAATCCTTCGGTACGTGATATATCTAAGTATTTGGAACAAAATAAAGAAGCAATTGAACAATATTCAATCGTTAACGTAACGAAACGACCTCTTTCATGTCCTGTACTCCCATCGGGGTAAGAAAATAAAATTTTTCCTCTAAATTATCCTTAATTGTAACCAGTCTAACATTAAACAGCAAATTATTATTTTGCAATGTTTATTAAATGAAATTTACTTTAGTTTCCACAATCCTAAAAATCCAACCACCCTTGATTCTAAAGAGCTTCAAGAAATCGTTGACAACGACTATATTCATAATACCGAAAATGCACTTGACTACGGATATGGAGGATATATGCCCATATCTCTGGGCCAAATTTTTGGACCAAACGATCGTTACCAAATTATACGAAAGTTAGGATGGGGTCACTTCTCCACGGTCTGGTTGGCCGAAGACCTAATAGAGTATGTCCAAATAATCTACCTACCACAACCGTTATTATATATTAATATAAATTCTATTCCAGACCTACCAGGATGTATTTTGCCATCAAAATTTGTAAAGCACAGGCTGCGTACAGGACTGTGGCATTGGACGAAATAAATATACTCCGGTATGTTAAACACCAAGATTCAAACCACATCGGATACAAGCACATCGTCATTCTACAAGACTACTTTAACCAAATAAGTATGAATGGGCACCACATGTGTATGTCTTTCGAAATTATGGGACCATCTTTATTGGATTTAATAATTTTAAGCAACTACCAAGGAATTGACCAAGTTGCCGCTAAAAATATTATTAAACAGGTAAGATTCCAATAATTTTTTTATTCGATCGTTCCAATTCCTACAATTTCAATTGCAGATTTTACTCGGATTAACCTATTTACACCAAGTATGTAACGTCATCCACACCGACATAAAACCTGAAAATATTTTAGTTAAAGTAAGTGATACGTACATACACAACATGGTGCAATACGTCAATAGATTTAGAGAACTTGGCGTCCAAATGCCAAAATCATACGGTGAGTTTTAAAACTTCCAATTTTGCGATATTAATGTTTTTTAATTAATTGTTAGTAAGCACTTCTCACTGGTCCGACGATGTCGACCTGTACGACCAGGCCAGTTGTTCTAAAAATTCTCCAGATCTTTATATACGTGATAAATCAGCCCCTGGGGATAAATATACAAACAAATTTCCGATCCCCACTGAACGACAAACGCAGAACGGTGGTAGACCATGTCGCCCATTGTTTATGAATCCAAATACAAAAATCAAAATTGCTGATTTAGGAAATGCGTGTCCAGAGGTAATACCACGATGATAAAACGGGCGATGATAAATTTAATCTTTTTCCAGAATAACCATTACGCTGAAATAATACAAACTATCCAATATCGAGCAATAGAAGTAATTATCGACTCTGATTATTCTTATTCTGCTGATCTATGGTCTGTCGCATGTGTCGCCTTTGAAATTTCCACTGGCGAATATCTATTTAATCCTCAACGTAGCCAAACGTTATCGTCAGCGGAAGATCATTTGGGCTTAATATGGGAAGTGCTTGATGGAATTCCAAAATATATAGCTTTGAGTGGACGACAATCTAAAAAATATTTTGATTCCGAAGGTAGCAAATTGTTTAAAATAAATTTAAAATAAAATAAAATGTATTTATTGCGCAGGTTTCCTTAAAAAAATTAAACCCGAGAATATGAAAATATGGAAAGTGGAAGATGTATTAGTAGATAAATACGGATGGAAACGAGTCGATGCCATAATATTTGCGGATTTTATTCAATCTTTAATTGAACCAGATAAAGAACTACGTGCAACTGCTACAGTGGCACTCACGAAGGATTGGTTACGTGAAGTGGATGACCGTTAAAGGCGCAATGTTTTGCCTACCAATCATTACTATTTTGTAATCAATAGAAGACTGAATAATTTAAAATAATTCCACTGTAGTAGCTTAAATTTCCTTGTATTTATTATTCTTTTGTAAAATTTCAATTACATCAACTTGTTCAAAATGCATATTTTATTTCCACCAATGTGTTTTAGACTAGTTTTTGATCATTCCAAAAACTCTATCTCATTTCATGCTCCCCCCACGTGCTGGTCTTAAAATTTATATTTGTAAATAATATGTCAGAAGTAATACACTGTGAAAAATATAAATAATTCCTCCTGGATTGCCTGTTGAAAAAGTTAAAGAAACAATAAAAATAAAAGTTCATCTACGATACCATATTTCACCAGGGATTTCCCCCGAGAGTGTTGGATTTAAAAGGAGCGTTAATAATAATAATATTTAAATGAAACTGATTTTATTTATTTAAATAAACATTTAAAATTGTATACATACAAAAACCATGTTATAAAATTTTTCATGTCAGATCACCCACTAACATTTGTTTTATTCTTAATTGCGACACTGAAAATTTGTACATTACTTCCATAACTTTATCTCACAAGATATGTAAAAGATTTGAAATGAAAAAAAGGTTAAAAAAGTAAAAAGTCGCCGTGAATAGCAACTTTCTTACAACTCTATCTTCCTGACTTCTACAAAAATAGACAAATTTGGTTACAAATAGATTTAACCTTTACCTACTCATGCAAAGCACACCATCAATTTTTAAAATATATTTTCGTCAAAACAATACTTGAAAACCCTGTATATCTTTTGGTAGACGATTAAGTGTTATGAGTAGTTAAAGATTAATAAAAACAATACAATTTTCAAATAGGCAAACGAAAAACAAAAATATGCATAACATTCGATATCTTATAAAAATACAATATATAAATAAATAAAATATAAAAAAGCTTAAAACTACTTCAATACTGTGATGGGTGTAATCTGTATTACAAATAGATCAATCACTAATTGTACGATTAATAAACAGTCAAAGTTACTGACAAAATTCAGTTAAATAAACAAATACAATATTATTTATGCCAACTACAATTTAGATAATCCATATTGTAAGTATCAATTAAACAAAAATATGTTTGATTTGTTTGAAAATTTCTAACTGGCGCAGGGGGTTGGTTAATTCTAATTTCTTGTGCTAAAAGATTCATACTTACAATAATACCAATTAATACATTGAAAACATTAAGACGTATCGTAAATAATCAATTAACAACAATTGGAGTATTGTAATGCGTGTATTACGTAATGTAATGTCTTAGATTTAAATAAAACATTTTCCATTTACCACTTAATTTTTGTTACGACACAAATTTTCAAATATATTTTTATATTGCATGTAATTAGTTACCTATATGTATAATATACGCGTTTTCAAAAATCAAATTAATTGAGTTTTTATTGTGTCTGATTAAAATGTTCGTTGTACACAAAAATTTAAAAAAAATTCATAATTTGTAAACTAGCGACAGCATAAGGTAAACGGAGGTAGTTGTTACAATAAGATATTATGAAAAGTGGTGTTAATGTGGATTAAAATGCATTTTTAGTTTACAAATTACGGTAATACTGGGTGATTAACTAAAGCAGTGCATTGCCGTCGGTTAAAAAAGTTCATCACATCAAAAAATTTCTACAACTAGTTTATGTTTGATTAGTTCCTATTAAATATTTTAATTCACATTGAAATAGACAGTTAGTAACATAAAACCGGAAGATCACCACAAGAAGGCTTACGTTTAAGGGAAGTATCCAGTAAATGTTGTACAATAGATATTCTCGTTAGATCTCCTCATATGACCTATCTAAAAGGTTGCAATTTATTTTATTCAATTCTTATTATCCACCACATTCATCACTCGGCAGTTAATACTAAACATGAGATTTTCCTTTCGATTAAAAAACAAATTAGATCACTCTTGAGCACCATTAGTGAATAATACTTCAGCATACTATAAGTAACAACCTATTGGATAGTTGCGGCCTTACAGTGATTTTTTACACAAACTTAATAAAATTTTAAAGCGGAACATTTCCTCATACATTTTTTTGGTTAAAATTACAATTAGTCTACAAAAACTTTTGTATCTAGAAAAATTAAGAAGCTAAAATCAAGTGACACCATATGGCAGTAAATACTAGCACGTGTTAAAATATCACATAAATAATCCAAGAGAAGGCACACTAATCTAAGCTACAGTTGAAGTGCAAGTACAAATCAACAGTTTAAAAATATTTTTCGTCTAGATTTCGTAGTATTTCAATTTTTTCAAAGAATTTTATAGAAAACAACAAAATTTAAGGCACTAAAATTATCCACAAAAATTAAGTTTCCTTTAACTTATCAATTTTGGGACGATTGAAAATTAAATAACCCCATCGTTAAAAAAATTTTGTGCAATAGGGAAGAGTTTCTGGTATTCACACAATATTTAAGTATGACGCACATGAACAACTTGGGATGACCACTCTCATCAGTCATCACCAACGATTTTAGTCCTGTGACTAAATTCTTTAGGTCTTTGCCTACCCAAGTTTCATTACTTCAATATGAGCAGAAATAACGTTTAAGATTACTGTGATCTTACCTATCGTAAGCCCTATAATAAAAAATTTGTCCATATTCAAACAGACTTCATCAATAATTTGAAAATTTTGAATGTGCAGTCGTTTTTGGTGCTCAATATTCACAAGTTTTGAATGACTGTCCGCAAACTGGACTGATTTTTTTAATTCAAATTCAGTATTTGCAAAAATACACATTACGTTAATATTCTAAAATAAATTTACAACTAAAATATCACGTAAATATCAATATCAAGACAAATATAACATAATAGTTAAATATTCCAATAAATATTGTTCAAGCAATCAACTCCAAAATGACATTGACTATCATATTATCACAAAGTCTATCATAAGATTTAACTTTATCATACCTAAATGGAAATTTTAAGCTGGTTTAAAAAATAATAATGAAAGTGAGTACTCAACTAATTTTTTAGTTCAATAATACCCATGCCCCCTATACATAAAAAACTTGTAAAATGGTAAAAAACCATTGTTTTGTTTGCATAATCTTCTACAGTAGTTTCCAACAATAAATTTTTTAATTTCAAGCTTTTGTTTCTTCCTCTAATACCAAGTCAAAATTATGCTACAATTGGCACTAGGTTTATGCATCTACGTATGTTCTTCAATGATTCAGAGACTCTTGATCACCAGAAAGGGTTGTTAGCACACAAATGCCACATTAAAACCCACAAGCAAACGGAATTCAATTATTTGTGCGTCAATTCTAAGAATGGAATAAACCGTTTTGTACAAAAATCTTTAACAATTAGGAGTTCTGAAACTAACGAGATTAAATTTTGAAGCAAAAGATTTGGTCTTAAGTTTGCTATCGATGAGTATCAATATCTCATTATCAATAGTATCATTGATAGTCGAAGTCATGTTACACAATTAGTGATCACAATAATAACAGCAATAATTATAAAAAAACCTACGATATAGTGTCATGAATGACAAAAATTAATAAATTTTTTAAAAGCTTCTTAATTTTTTTCCAAAATTTATAATAAAAATATTTAAATTCTAATACTGTTATCCGGCTTAAATAAGTGTAAGTGCACCGATAATAATTTAATTTCTCTGTTAAACTTTAAAATATTGCTGAGTTGTAAATTTTAGCATGCACACAATAATTAGTAGGTAACACTGTTAATATTTAATTACCATGTTGTGTCTAAACTGCAGAATAAAAATATTTAAACCTAAAATAGTAAAATTTTTAACATGCATTACAGCGCGGTGATTATAGCGCTGTAATAGAGTGCTACCAATAAAAATACATCTATGATTGAATAACAGCTACTGGAAGAAGTTTCACTTCGTATTAAATTAATAAACTTTAAAAATCAAACAAAAATAATCTACAATTAAATCTCGAAAGGTGTGTAACAATTTAATAAATCTATAATACATAATTTGGCAAATATAGCGAGATCCTGATAATAAAGAAATTAGTATTTTACGTTTTATGAATAGGTGAACCTTCAGAATGAATATGATTTTTCACTTTCAAACTACGTTGTTTACTGAAGGAAGATCTACCAAGTGAAGTACTACTACCCACTTCTAAGTCTCGTGTTTCAAACCTCTCCTTTTCAGTTGGCGAACCCATCGTTAAACTAGATAAACTCGAAGATAAATTCATAGTTGAACTTACGCTCAACATAGAAGGATACTGTTGCAATTCGCCACTTTCACTTTCTGGTTCTTCCACGGGAAGATGAGTTTCTACCATCGCTTCTAAGCAGTTTACAAACAACTCACTGCTTTCCGCTGTTGTGTTATACTATACAAATTTACCACAAAATAAGTTTTTATAGGTAAAATGGGAAAAATTTTGCAAATTAATTTCATCAGTAGGTCTACAGCTATAAGTGTGTGCTTTCCCTTCTAATTCCATACATGCTGTATTAAAAAGAACCTACCTTATTAAATGGACCGGCAAATCTCCATAGACCACCAAATCCACAACTTTGTACATAGTGCAACTGTTGTTGACTGTTATCTTCACATGCTATCATACTTTGTACAATACTACGAACAGAACTTAAAATAGCTTGATCGTGACATGTAGTTAATACGTTATTTATTTTCACGTCAAGTAAATTATATCTACAACAAATTTTATTTAAACAAAAAACCCAGATAAACGTAAGACTTACATAACAGGAAATACTTTGGGAAACACAACTGCACCTTCAGCTAAGTACTGATATAAAACCCTCGTTTCTGCTTCATCGGTACTGTATTTTACCAAAGTGGCCATAACAGTTGGGACTAATGCTTGTATTTGAAGATCAGTTAACACTTCAGGATCAAGTAAGATATTATTCTCATTGCTAACCGACACCCTCGCACTTCGATTCTAAAATGTTACTTAATTTTTATCGACAAGTTATCCATAGTAATAGCAAAAGTACAGAATTTTATGTCTATAAAAGTGGAAATGTTTATTTGTAAATTAATCTTTATAAACATATAAAAGAGATAAATAAAAAGAAACAGGCAATCACCAGTGTAAGTTTGGTATTCTTATTTGATTTTTACCCTTTTATTTAGCCAATAATCCTATGTTTGTTTTCTATAATCATCAAATTTTAATAATAGGGCTTTGGACTACCACTTTGTAATGATTTCTAATAGTTTTTATAATCGACTTTATTGAAACACCAACAGTCCGACCCCACTCGAGATTCAAATATGCGTACTCTCGGTCACAGATTTTCACCCGGCAGATTAGCCTAACCTGCCTGTATGTAAAAATATATTTAATGATCTGAAGGAATTATGTACGGTTGGCATATTTTATGTTATCAAAAATGTCATCAAGTGTTAGTTCATGTTGCACTGGTTGAATTTAGAGCAAAAATTCTGGGTTTTAGTACTTTTTTAATTTGTATTTTTAATAAATGCATAAATACTGCTAATCCTTTTGCAACTGAATTTGGTGAAGTTGTTTGTAGAGTCTCGGTAGTGGTCTAGCTTGCACCTTTCCCACTATTGCTATACTTTTATACTCGTTGCGTTACCTGTTCTTCATAGAATTACTAATTTTTTAATAATAATAATGTGTACTGTTTAGCCTTTCTTCAACTTCTGTCTAGTCTGAGATTCAAACCCAAAGTTTCCACCCTGTAACTCAACCAGCAATCACACCAATCTGCTGTGGTTAACGTTAAAAATTAAAAACTCTTTAAAATTTATCGAAATAAAATAAAATTTTGTTATCCACTTTTATAACAATAAAATTCTATGCTACAATAAAAGAAGTATAGGAAGCGTCTATTGCATGCAAATATTTGGTAAATTACATGCAATAATAATTTTAAAAAAACAAAAACAATGCAATGAGCTGATTAGAATTAACAAGAATAGAAGAACCTAAATAAAATCTAAAAACGTTTTTCACAATTCGAAAAATTCTTGTTAAAATTGTGCCAATATTTATGACCAATTTGTGAAGTTACAAACGGGATACTGCAAGAAAAATTACCTTAGTATCAGAGTCATCAACAGATTTTTGTTCTTTGGTGGTTGGCACCGAAAATGAGCGTTGCGTTTTGAAGAGGACATGTGCGCTCTGAGTGGTGGCCACCCCCACAGTAGGCAGGCAAGCAAAACAAGACAAGCGGCAAGAATTAGTAAAACTGCTGTTGCACAAGTTAAGTCATAATTTACTTGCGACAGCTCATACAGAAAAACATTTAAAACAGAAGCAACCAACACTTCTTTTATTTTCATATCAAAAATAAAACTAATTTAATAATAAAAAATAATAAGCGTCATTTTAAAAGATGGAGCAAAGAGCTAACTTTGAAGTTGACAGGCAAGTCTTACTTTGGCGGGGGCCACGGGTATACTATGCGCCATTGCATTTATTACATTGTGATTTGCATGTTGCTGGACTGGTACAGAACTAGAACGTTTCGTACGATACAAGGCTCGTACCAAATTACCATTAACCTGAGGTCCTGAACTATGAGCCAAATCTAAACTTCGCCAGCCCTTATTAGCTGCCGAATTATTAACCTAGTTATTCAATATTATTATTTACAAATGATTAGTGATAAATTAATGATAAATTATTATAAACATCTGTCGTGCACAGCACCAACCAACCTAAGTTTATTAGTAACACAAAATTACTCAAACTACTCAATTTCAAATTAAAAATTTACAAATCACTAACCTGGTGAGGTGGTGGTTGTTTATGTTGCCTGGCCTGAGCAATTGCAGATTGATCTAACAAATCCCATGATTTTTGTCTACGATTAACCCCACCACTTCCACTCGATGAATTACTTCCTTGCAAACTTCCACTGTGTTGACTAGAGTTGCTTAAATTATCCGAAATGTAAGTATCTTGAGACATTGCATCAGAAGTACACCTTTGTACAGAATACTTAACATGACATCTACTACGTACTTCTTCCGATACACCCACCAGAGCTAATTAGCAAAAATTTTACTTTACATCATTAAATACATTTTTTTACAAACCTGTCAAATAAGCAACGCTGTCGGGAGTTACTTCAAATTTATCACGTTTATGCAACTTTGATACAATACTCAACAGCATGGTTAACACTCGAGAAGTTCTCGAAACTGTTGTAGGTGAAGGATGTCTATAGCCTTTAAGTAAGTGACCCACTAAAGCAAAGTGAAAATTAGCTTTGAAACTAAGACCCACGGCATGGTCCAGCTGCTTAAAATGCCATTCCAGTGGTTCTCTTGTTGACATCATTACCGAATCAAGAGTCTAAAACATTAAAAATATAACTAGAGTAAGTTTTGTAAAAAAATGTACTCACTCTTTCTTCAAAAATTCCCTGAGAATCCAGCGTGTGAAGATTTTGCTCTAATAAAGCTAAACCTGCTGCATATAATGAAGATTCATCTAATTGCAAAACAGATGTAGCTACCCAAAATAGAGCTCGGTGTATGGGAGAATCTGGCCGTAATAAAGGTTGTAATCGTGTTAAACACATCACCAAAGCTTCGATTAAAACTACATCGTTGAAACTTTCTAGCGCTTTTACTAAAACACGCAACAGTTGCTTCATATCTTGGTCTGTTATACTTTTGCTAATGCATCCAAACACAATTAAAGCTCTCGGTTGAAGAGCCGGATTAAAACAAAAAGCAAAACTTTTTGCTAAAGTTGTCCAACTGTTTAACCAATCACAATCTGGTATATCTCGCATACAAGATTCCATTATTTCAAGCAAAGCATCAGTAATCACCTCTAGAGAGGTTAATGAAAGTCTCTCTCGATCAGAGGATGGACCAGAAAAACTCCTCTCTGTGCTCAGCCATTTCTCATTTGGATGCCTATAACTTGACCTGAATGCTGTTACCGCAGCTGATTTTACTTTGCTTATACCAAACAGCAAGTAAAACTTGGGTAAAGAAAATTCATCTAATGACAGTCTTAATATTCTTTGGGTATCTTCAGAAAAGGATGGTTTTGTACAGGTACATAACGAATGAATAATGTTAATAACAAGACCGTGGGTCGAAGCTCTCATGCTCAAAGAACCTGAACAAACTAAAAATGTGACTGTGTGAAAAAGATACGGCAAATGCCGAACTACATCCAGGCAGTTGTTAAATGAAAGCATAAGAAGATATCTGGCTAAAATTGCAATATCATCCCACATCATGTGTTGTTCCAATAAAGGAGTTGGTGTTTGACAAGTTTTATCGACAACCTAAAATGTGGATTAAAAGAAACAACAAAAGTAAAACTAAAAAACTTGACTTACTTTACACAGTCGACCTATCACTTTCTTTGCGACCAGTTGTACGTTAGCAGAAGCTAAAGCAACTGCAGTGTCGGCCATTATTTCGACCATCGAAGATCCCAAACCAGCAGAAACCGACTTATGTATGAAGTTGTCTAATACCATATCAATTAGTTCTGGAACGTTACCAATTGACCCCCATATTTTGGCTTGAATGGAAGGGTACATTTCGACTTCTTCTATAGTCAGTACTATTAATTTTTCTAAAATTAGAGACACTTGCTTATGTCTTTTACTTTCGTCGGATGGCTTAACGAATCTAAAAAGAAAGACTGAGCGTTGCGATTTCAAAGTAGAAGTCAAAGTACCTGACTAAATTTCCTAACCATGGTGTCATGTACTCCAAACACAAATGCTTTAATTCAATACTGGACACCCTAAAACCTTGAATGCACTCTTCTAGAAATTCTAGAGTTAAGTGAGGTTCGTTCGTGGCTAACTTCTCTGAAATGGATTTAATAAAAATAGTATTATTGGAAGGAATACATAGACCAGAAGTCTCCAGTAATTGTCCTTCAATTTTGAGATCAAATGTTGCAGTTAAAGCGCAAAGTTGATTGTATGCTGCAGTTCTCAAATTGGGATCAGAAGAGCCTAAATTTAAAAGTGCCATATTTAACAAAGTGCCGGGTACATCTTTAGGTCTAATTTTTTGGTGTACAGTTACAGAGTCCTAAAAAATAAGTTTTCAAAAGTTGGAAATAAAAAATACTTTTTTGTTTTTTGCATACTGGTTGACTAAGTTCCCATCGATTTCTAATATGGATTATAGCTTGTACGATGGTATCACAATCATTATGTATAAAACTCAAAGGTCCACTTTCATTACCAATTGTTAACGTAAATTGATTATCATCCACAAGGCACACTTCTTCAATTTCAGAAGCATAATAAACGTCATTTAATAATACAGAATGCGATAGTACTTTGGTTTTTTCAGATGAAGTTATTTGTATTGCTGTGGGACCTACTTTAATAGCAACTTTGGTATCTTTATGAGATAACTTCAGTGCATTATTAAAAACTTTGAGATCTTCATCTAAACTAAGAGTAGCTCCTGGTAATTTTTGCTGATCTGGATCAATGACATCATTTAATTTTGCAGCCGAATCAATAAACACCAGTTTTCGATTTCCCTAATTTGAAAAAAGAAAAATTGTAAGCCGTTATTTGAGAGTTTTCAATTTTTTTACCTTTAATGGCGCTAACAATCTATCGTGGTACTTAGTATATTCGCGTACCCAACTACTACAGTTATAAACGTACGTTGTATATATGTTATTATAGGCAACTTCAGGTAGAACATAAAACCATTTGTTTAAAAATTCCGTTCTAAACAGAAAAATAGTATGCATAAGCAAGTTCAGTATTGTGCAATATTAAATTTTAGAAAAATTCTCACCTAAATCTATTTTCTGAACTAGTGTGGGTAAAATCAATAACAATTTCAAAAGGTGCATGACAAAATGGCTTTACAGTTAGCAGAACGTGATAAATTAACAAATCGCCATTCGTTTCACCAAGCCTATAATTATTTAGAAATTACGTACAAATTTTGCGATATATTCTTGAACTACTCACTTATATCTACGAGCTATGTAATAAAATACGGGAAAACCATTTTTACTTGTTCCAGCTTGATAGAAGATATTTAAAGTTTTTAGAGATTTAAACTCCTCCTTTTCGTGCATATTATGTTTTTTCATTATTTCCTCAAAATTAGATGAAGACATATCAATTGAACTCCATCTTGCATATGATGAGAATAAAATGCTAAAAATATAATTTAGATTATTTTCAAATTGTTATGCACAATTTACGTAGAAAACATACTGGGAATCGACAGGCTTATGTTCTGGAGGTCCTAAATATGCTAAAAGCGTGACCATCTTATCGAAAGGCCTACGTCCAACAGCTTTATGATCTCTGCTGCTTGATAAATAATCACCAATTCGCTCCTGATGATTCCATAAAAGTCGATGCAATGCTAAAACATTAGCATCACTAATAAAAGACATAGAATGAGAGGTTTGATCAACAGTTTCGCAGTCAGACGCTATTTGTATGAAAAATCTAAAATAATTACCATTAAATTGCAAATAATAAATCAAAATGAATTCATTACCTTCGTCCATGCTCAAAATACGCTTTCAGAAAATCATTAAAAGGAAGCATGTGCTGCTCCTTACTAAATTCAACATGATTAGCGATGTTCTGTAGTATTTTTGACATGAGCATTAATCCTCTTTTAACTGAAATCGGAACCTGCTTGGTAACAATTCCCATTTCTTGAGGGCTAACTATGGCTGGATTAATAAACCTTAAAAATATCACCGTACCGACGGCACCAATATTATTTTGTGGAAATTGTGGAAACCTTTTACTTAACACTTGATAAAGGCAATGACACATGGATCTCAATTGAGGAGGAAATTTATCTGCAGAACTCACAATAGCATCAAATACTTTTTGAGTTAACAAAATAAGATTTTGTCTATTTTCTTCTATATCTTCAGTCAACTCAATTCTAGCAGGATCGACCTCAAAACTACAATTTGGTTCATCCAACAAAGGTTTTATTAGAGGTTCCAACAAAGTTTGCAAATAACTAGCACCATAAATTTTGAAACAAAAAGCCATTATTTTACTTCCCAGTGAATTTCCTCTGAAGAGTGTTTGCATACAATCGGAAACTTCTACTTCTCTATAAAACATGTTCCACAATAGAGGTGACAGTAAATGTTTTGCATCAAACAATGTCACAAAAACTCGAGCAAGTTCATCCATTTGAGATGTAGTAACGACATTTGCTAACGCCATTGCAATCGGCAGCTCTCCTTTATCACTTATCATTGTAACTAACTGTACCAGTTGTTCAAAACGATCGGCTAATACTGTTTCAGCTAAAGTATCAAATTCTGTGCCTTGTTGCAAAATTTTGGTCAAAACCTCCATAAAAGCAGCTCTAGTTTGTAAGTCTTTATTGTAACCCAAATCAATTGAATGCATCAAACCGCTGTCTATATTAGCAGATAGCAAATTAGACATAGCTTGTATCGTCGCTTTCCGCAAGGCATTAAGTTTACCAGCACTAAAACGCTGACGAGATACTTCCTTTTCCATTTCCGTACCTCCACCACCACCACCACAATCGTTTAACAAATTCATAAATAATGTAAAATATTTCAAAAATAGTTGACTTTTTGCATCCATCAAGTCGCCCCTATCAGATTCTTCTGGTTGTAATGGTAAACCATGCAATAAAGCGGCTACAGCTTCCATGCATGCTTGATCCAGATCCCTTGTAATAATGGTAACATCTCCTGAACTTGGAGGTGCTATTTGATGTGATGTTCCCAAAACCCAGTCAGTTAAATATTCAACTAGTTTGTTACGAAATTTCATTTCTTGTCTAAATGCTAAATCATCTCTACGTTTCATCATCGTTTCCACCAACTGACACAACTTGGTTTTAATATGTATCGCATGCACCGTCATGTCTAAATGACGTACATATCTGACTATACCTAGCATCATACCTTCGATACTGGTAACTCCTAAATGTTCTGATGGTTGGTTATTTTTACTACTATCCAAAATATTTTTCATTATAAAAATAATGTGTTCAATAAATTGAGTGTTTACTTCAGTTAAAACAACTTGGCCGTGCTGATCAAAAAACTTGTCAATAATAGTTTTAATTTGTTCAAATAAAATTGGATATAAAGCTGAAGACATTTCGTGCCCTACTAATTCCTTTACATGTTTTTGAATTTGAGCTCCAAATTTTTCATTATTACACACCAAAAGGCGTAATAATGAATCAACAAATCTAAATTAAAGAAAAAAATTAAGAGAGCTACAAAACAAAAAAGATGGCACTTACTGTGTTACCGGACAATATTGACGCTGCTCTTGAGGATTGCTGGACAAAACACTTGATTTACGACTGTCACTCATACAAGATCCCAATGAATTAAGAGTCATGGACGACAGACTGGAATGAGAAGATGCAGAAAGTGTTGGTCTTGAAGGCGATTTTCTTTGCAAACATACACCACCTAATGCACATAAAAATCCAGTCATATTGGCCCATTCGTTTATTTGATCCTGTAACTTCAGATAATAAAAAATCAAAAATTTTAAGGCAGTTCGTTAGTTACCTCAATGTCGTGTTCAGAATTTTGATGCGATGCACGCCTCTTACCCATGGATCTATGAAACGGTTCTGTTTGGCCATCTTCTGCTTTCGCTTTAGGATAAGAAGCTAAATTCTTCCATACCGAATTCCAGTTCATAAATGTTTCTTCCCAAGCTGGTTGAACTCCATTAATGCAGTGTTCTATTTTACGTAATAATGCCATAATTCGTTTTTGCAGTGCAGCACGTCCTATAAGTTAATAAATAATTTGTTAAATCTGGAAGTTTGCTGCATTTCACAAAAAATAAATCATCTTAAAAACAGCTTGATGAATTGATTTAAAATTTTAAGTTAATCTGTTTTGCTGTAAGATGACTTATTTCTTGTAAAAGAGAATAAAACCTCATCTTCAAGCAAAATCCTAAACTTACCATTTCCAAGATCAGAAAAACAAATTCTAGTTTCTCCGCTGGCTGATTATTAAATATTCCAATTATTTTTACATATTTTCGTAATCAACTTACAATAGTATTCTTACCTGTCGTTAAAATGGTGGAAGCTTGAGCCAATTCTTGATAGATGTGATAATTTGGAACCAAATAAGTAACAGTAACTTCATCAGAACCGCAGCGTATTTCGGCTTCTTGACATAAAAGTGCAAAACAACTCATAGCTGTTAAAACTGCATCCATGTCAATACTCCACAAGTACATAAAGAATACAACCTCCAATTTAATATGTGCTTGCTTGCAAATTGCAATTTGACTACCTAGATTTGCATATTCTTTGTGTTTCAATAAAAATGAGTTTCGATGGATTAAAATTTCTCTTAACCACTTCAATATATCAGTGTAGTTCACTATTTGATGCTGAATCAATTTTTGTGATATGGAAAACAAGACTTGCGAACTAAAAGAAACGTAAATAATAAATTATTAAGATTGGACAGAATAATAAAATGATTAGAAATAATGCAGAAACACAAAATTTACCTCACATCCCAAAAAGTATTTATTGGAGCTTCTGGATTCCAAACTTCAATTTTTTCAAGATGATGTAAAACTAGCAAAGCTTCCATTGCTTCTTGAGCAACTTCAGGCATGTTAGGTTGATGAACCAACGAAACCAAACCATTTATCAACTCCAATGTAGAACTTTGAATTTCATGCCCTGCTTTACCTTGATTCTACAAAAAAAAACATTTATAATAATTTTAATTACAAAATTAAAAATGCACATACATTAAGCATAAGCATGGGATCGGCATGTATGAGTCGAACCATGTACAGTAGTAAATTACGATGTCCTGGTAATTCCTCAGCACGATCTTTGAATTTAGATTGAGAATCTTTCCCTTTTAGTGTGAGAGATTGTATCATCCTCAAGGGTGTATGTGCAATACAGCCTTGTGCAACTTTATTTAACGTTTCTGTAAACATCGCTCTCAATTCTGATGATCGGCAGTATATTAAGTCAATTTGAGGCCACCAATGTAACCTCGGCTGCGTCACAATTCTGAATGAGTAAAATATTATTTAGAAAATGCCGAGTACAAGTCATAATGATTTTCTTTACCTGTATAGAGATCTAACCAACACAAAATGGTACGTTGCAGGAGAGGATAAATTTAAACACACTTTTAAAACTTCGTTGTTGTGAGGTTTAATACGAAAACAAGAAACAAAACAATCAATTATTAAATCCATATCTTGATATAAGTAACTTTGTCCTCGAGAAAAAGGTTTAGATGGATGAAACAATAATGACTAAAAATTTCAAATTTGATTAAACTGCTTTTAAAAAAATTACGAAAATTACTTTCAGATCGCCGAGAATACTTTGGACTAGAGTAAAAGCAACATTGCTAGAATCTGAAATGTTAATGTAAGTCGATGTCTTGCACAATCTTACACATGTCACGGCTGCTGCTTCGGTGAGTTGTTTACTAGAATTACTATGAGGATTAATGCTACGTTTTAATAAATCAATGAACTGTTTCTTCTTGCTGTGTTTTGGAGAGCATGGTGCACCAGCATCTGCGTTAATCACTTCCTCTAATACTTTCTGGAATTAAATAATTTAAATTTGGTTCTATTTGATAAATAAAGCACTTACGGGAGACAACACCAATAGCATTATCTGAAGTGGCCAAACTGCAGCTCTACCTTTTTTGTTATCTGCAAAGGTGTCTAATGTGTCAAACAACTGTTCGCAACACTTAGACAATTCCTCGTTTGGATTCTTTTGTAATTCAGCAAATTCGTATGGAAATGTATCCATCCAATTCCAGATGGCTTTCTCCAACGAATTCATGAGTACAAAATGTGCCGATTTTTTCAGCAATTTAAACTTTTGAATAGCTTCTAGGGCAAATTACAAGTTAAGATAACAAAAAATAAAATTTCAACAGTTATACCCGACAATAGTCTTGTGAGTCGAGACACATCAACATTGATATGTTGAATAAGTTCGATGTCACTATAATCTATATTTTCATCTGGAGAAGATGCTAACTCTTGAAGTTTTGATGAAATACGACTAAATACTACGTTAAAGAAATTAATACTCAAAGCAAACAAAACTTTGCTGGCCAACAACTTAATTGCTTGATTATTAGGCACCTCGATAGGCATATCTACAAAAAATGTTAACATTTAAATAGAATCGATCATTTAAGCTGCTAATTTTAAATTAATATTAATTTCACTGGTTAATAATTTAATATACCTAGATTACCCTATATAGCAATTTTTATAACTGAAAAATGAAAAGGTTTAGAACCATTTTATAAATTAAAAAATAATAAATACATTTTTCAGTATTTTAATTTAAATTGATTGTGAATGCTGTAAAGTTGTAAAAGTTTACATTTTTGTCAACAAATGAGATTATACTTTCAAGTTAGGACTTGCCAATTCCAAAATATCAGATAGATTTCACAAAATCAGTACCTGTATCAGTTAAGGGTTAAAGAAATTTCTTCTTATTTCTACCTTCAAATGGCTATAGTACTGTAAGTATGATTTTCTAGTGTGAATTGTTCAGTACTTTTTAACCTGTAACTGGTATCTTGGTTCTGGGAGACGGCATTTCTCTCCCTCCAACTATAAGTGCATATAGATTATGTATTTCTAAGTGTCTTCCAGAGTCTAGATATCGGTTACGGGTTAAAAGAGTATGAAATTATCTACAAATAAGATTTTAACTTTTATTATGTGAAATCAACAGCTTTTGATTTTTTACAGACTTTGTTCTGCTTCTGGAGAGCTACTGATAATATGACTAATCATGCTCGTACTAATTCTAGGATACATAAGTGGAACCCGACTACATCTGAAAGTTGCTATTGTGCTAACTCTAGCCAAACAATGAATAACATAATTTGTGTTTGCCTCTTGAGAAGCTTTGCCGTAACTTGAAAGAACTACACTCTTTATTGTCCAATCCAATTACTTGGTTAGATTTAGAGTTACAAATTTTACAGATTTATTAGTGGGCAGGTAGAAGTACTTAGTATTAACAGATTTTACATTCATCGGTTTTATTAAATACATGCAACTTCATGAATAACTGAAGCACAAAAAATAATTGTATATTTAGATATTTTAAAAGTTAATTAAAAATGCAAATAAATTGCTTACCTAAAAAAGCGCAAATTTCCTTGAGTAGATGCTTTAAATTTTGACTCTCCTCTATTGTTAAGCTTATAGAATCCTTTGGTTGAATACTGAAACATTTTTCTAGTGTTTCTAAAATAATAATGATGCTATCGTAGTAATTTCGTTCAATCTCAGAATTATGCTGCCTTTGAGTTCCACTAGTTGCTTGCTGGTACTAAAAGAAGTGGGTTACTATATATTATTGAAGGTAAAAAGTAATTATTACCACTTCATGAACACGTTTTAGAACTTTAACAAAACCATCCAGAACTAAGGCAAAACGATATCGAGATATTTGAATAATACAGTTTCTATTTTCTTCCTCATTGATTCGTGAATGAGTAGTTTGAGGACCAGCACGACAAGGTAACTAAAAAATCACAAATAATTAGCTGTTAGTAATTATTTGTTATATTAAAAACTAATTTCATCAAAGTAATATTATTGAGATCTTGTCAATATTGATCAGTGCCTAAGTAAATAATTATGAATACCAAAAAGTGTTTTGCACTAACCTGTTCTTCAAAACGAGAAATTAACGTATTTGCCCATTCACTAGGCTTTTGGGTTGCCATTATATTTGATTTTTGTTAATTTACATTGTTAAAAGAAATTTAAAAAGAATTATCTTGAAAATACGGGTTATAACGTTTGACATTTCTGCAAACGCCTTCTTTCACACATTTCTTATTACGCCTAATGATTATTTTGTCTAAAATAATACATTTATTCATAATATTATTATTAATAAACTTTTTTTTGGATTGAAAATTGATTTACGATAGTTTTTAATATTTCACAAATGCTTATAACAGTAATGTAATATTTTAACAAAATGGGGTTGTGTTGAAAAATATTATTCTCAATCTGGATTCGAATCCTGGCCTGACGTGAATAAGCGGACAATTTACCAGAAGTAAGTAGTAAAAAGATATATTATATTTTCCAAATTTTGTACCATCTTACCGGTTTTGGCAGCGTTCGTTCTGCTACTTTCCAAGCTTTGCCATGACATTGGTCATGGGGGGGGGTTATGGAATTAAAAAAAGGTTGGCATATGCCCGTATATCAAATTATTTCTTCTAATGTAGTAATTATTACGTTTATACGTTTTTTCCAGAATTTTTTATAAACATCCGGTGAATTTTTATGGATTTAAGGAACTATTAAAACTAGAAATTTTTAATAGAAATTAGAAATAGATCACCCCAAATCTAAAAAGGACTTTCGTTCTAAGAATATTCCTTCATAACATAGCTTAGTTTCTTTCCTGTTCCTCTTTCTTTAAGTGCTTCTTTTTATATTGACTTCTAGACAATCTTTTCTTTTTCTGATTTATTCTAATAAAAATAATAAAAATAGGGGTCGTGAAGACATGCCAATACGACAGGACAGGAGGAGTGTCGAGGATTATTATTATTATTTCAAACGGGTTGTGGTTCTGACCCCACTGCACTGAAGCTTAAGCTTATTGTGCCCCTCGTTCCACGTTTTACTCCAACAACTGCGTCTCCTCAACAAAGTTGAGTAAGCAGTTGTAGGGTGCTTTAGCTATATCCTCGGCCCTCGGGTATGTAAGGCCAAGGTAGCGTAGCCTACTCCCAGCTAGAGCTGGGCATTCACATAAGATATGGTGAGGGGTTTCATCCTCTTCACCACACATCCTACAAGTAGGATCTTCAGTCAACCCCATTGTATTGAGGTGTCTCTTAAGACAGCAGTGTCCTGTAAAAAGTCCTACTATCTTTCTCAACTGTTTCCTGCTCAGTTGGATTATATTTTTGCTTTTGGACTCTCTGGAGGGGCCCCCAATGAACATCCGCGATTGCCTCAGTCCAGGAAGACCCTCCCAGTGCTCAAGGTGTTGTTTCCATAACATGTCCCTGATCCCCTCCTTCGCGGTCGTATATGCAATTCCGCAGGTGGGCTCAGGACCTATCATGGTTGTATTAGCAGCCACTTTGGCCAGGCGATCAGCCTCTTCATTTCCCCTGATGCCTCGGTGTCCCGGAATCCACATAAGCGAAATGCTGTTGCAGATCGCCAGTTTCACAAGTTCATCACGGCATTGTTTAACGACCTTGGAGTGAATTTCTATTCCCTCCAAAGCCTTCAGAGCTGCTTGGCTATCTGTCATGATGCAGATTCGTCTACCATTGTAGTTCCTCCGCACCATTTCAGCAACACAAGCCAGAATTGCAATTACTTTTGCCTGGAACACTGTAGCGTGACGGCCCAGGTTAATGCCAAAGGCATCTCCCGTTCCTCTTCCACACATACCTGCTCCAGTGCTTATCTTTGTCTTAGATCCATCTGTGTACCAGATGGTATCATATCGGTTGCCCAGCTCTTGTATGGCTTTTTCTTTTTTTTTTTTCTTCTTTTTCTTCTTCTTTTTTTTTTTTTTCGAGGATTAAAAATAATCCATAAAAATATGGAAAAAATATTTTTTGGGGAGGCATTTAACTGAAATCTAAAACTTGCCATAACTTTTGTTCTAGGGAAGACATTTTCAAAATCAAAAAAAGCCCTTCACCCTTAAGGCCGGGGGCACCTGCTGTCAAGATTTCAGCAAAAAACGCACGCTCAAGTTTTTTTGGGAGAGGATAGATAAAGAGGGTAGCTCGAACCGTGTTTGAAATAGAGGTTAAGATCTTTTGCTCAGTGAAGTTTCACAAAATTTGCCATAACTTTGGTTCCCTTGAAGATATTTTCAAAAACAAAAATTTACTTTCATCCTTAAGGTCAGGAGCACTCTCTGTCAAGATTTCATAAAAAATGCAGGCTTCAATTTTTATGGGGGAAAGGAAGTAGCTCAACCGTTTTTGAGATCGGTGAAGTTGCATAAAACTTGCCATAACTACGGTTTTATGGCAAATATTTTCAACAACAAAAAAAGGCTTTATTGCACAAGGCCGGGAGCACCTGCTGTCAGTAAATTTATAAAATTTATTTCAGATGTGCTTTTTTAAAAGGTGTTGCTCCTCCAGACTCATTAAAAGCCTGTAAAATTTGAAAAATATACTTAATGTTTATTGGAATATACTTACCCCTCCCTATCAGAAACAATAAAAGTCTTATTTGCCCCGTGAAAGCCGAAAGAAGCCAAAACATGCCCGAAACTATAAGTCGAAGAAAGAACAGACAATCAGGAGTAATCCACCTGAAGAAATGGATTGTAAAGACTTCCAAAGGAAGTAGGCATATTCCTTAGGAATGAACGCCTTATTATTATCATCATCATCATCATCATCACAAAAATAGTGGATATACAAATTAAAGAGCATTAAATTCTCCACAAAAAAAAGTATAATTATTTTCTTTTGTAAAACTAACATTTCACGAGGAAATGAATAGAAAAAAAATTTATTATATAATTTTTTTTTATTTACTAACTTTATTGTTATAGTTACAGTTTTCATTAAGCTTCACCACAGTTATTTGTATTCTTTCCATTAATAATTAATATTAATAACCTATATAAAGATAGAAAAAGAACAAAAATAAAAGATAAGAGAAAAAACCTATATAATCTACAAAATCTCGTACACCATTTCTTCTTCTTTTTGTTTCCGATTTCCTCCATGGAAATGGAATTTCCTTGGAATTTTTGGATCTGCATACCATCACACCATTTCTCATCGGATTACCCCTGTAACACTGCATCTACATATTTTTTATAATATATTTTTGTGATCTAACGCAATTTTTGCATTATTTAATATTTTTGCCATTTTGCGATGGCAAAGCTTTCAATTCCTTACCTCGAATTTGAATCTTGAAGGAAAGTTTTTTCTAAAAGCAAACGCATGGCTAGAATCTGAGGAGTCGCCAGGTGCAAAATAACTATTGAACGGAGTTCACCCAAGTTCTATCGGAAAGTGATAAAGGATTTTATCCTTCAATTTTTTCAAATCAACTATATATAGTTGACGTTGACGATGGTAAAATTTTTTAAACAATAATAAAATATATTTTGGCCAACTAAAACGGCCCGTCGATGTTTTACAAGATGATTAACACCAATTCATTCTGTATAATATGTTTCTCCAAATTACATTAGCCGCCAAGGGGTAAATATCTCGAAAATTTTGTGTAGGTACATTTATTTTGTATTCCCTGGAAATCATAGAAATTCTTTAGATTGGAAATCAAAGGAGGATTCAGGCAAAGTTCATAGATGGAGTAAACAAGAAGTAATGAGGATGGGGTAAATAAATAATAGAAGCTCTCATATCCGAATCCCTCGTATCCGAAAATTCTCAGAATTTATCGCGTCAACCGAAAGAGGCTTGCGAGGTCAACGCGTAGACAGACTTCGGTTTCATGTTGTGGTATTTATTTCAATCAACCATCTATTCGAAACATTTGCTATCTGAACAGAAATGGGTTCCGTTCACTTCGGGTAGTAGATTTCGAAACTTGGGCGGGCAAACTTAGAATATGGAAATTCTAGAAAATTTAGAAAATTCTATTATTTTAGGAAATGGAGAAAATCTTAGGAAAGCTAAGGAAATCTCAAAAAATTGAAAAGCTAAAAGATAAAACTTATCTCGATCATTCTTAAGATTTCCCAATATCACAAGATTTTCCTTCATTTTTGTATTTTACGATTTCCCCTCGGTTTTCCAACAACAAACTATGGAGCAACCATAAAAAAACTCTGGTGTACTATAGTGAAGAGAAATCTGAAGATATTCGAGGAAATTCCAAAAAATTCATGGACATTTTAAGAATTTCAAGATAATCTCACGAAATTCTAGGACATTTTAGTAAACAACAAATCCAAAGAAATGTAAAAATCCTAGGAAATTTTAAGAAATTCTTGAGAAAGAGGAATATCAAAGGAAATACAATTATTTTTTCAAATTTTCCATTAGATTTCTATATGACGATTTCCAGTTGGTTTTTCACTTGGTTAAAATCGAGGGGGAAATCTGATGCAGTATAAGTGAAAGAAAATCTACAGAAACCGGAAAAATGTTAAGAAATCCCAGGGAATAGAAATATCAAGAAAATCTTTGAAAATTCAAGGAAATGTAGAAAATCCTAGGACATCTTAGGAATTCTAGAAAATCCAATGAAATTTCGGAAAAATCTAGAAAGTTTCAGAATCTTAGGACATCTTGTGAAATGGAAAATCCCAGAAAATCTAGGATATTTTAAGAAATCTAGAATATCCTAAAAAAGCCAAGAAAATCTCAGAAAATTGAAAAAATAAGAAAAGCTTGTATTTTCATTTGCTTACGACTTTCTCAAATTTCCCTGCAGTTGTACACAAGAGCAGAGTCAGGGAAATTCATGGGTGAGGTAAATGAGGCTGGGGAGGGTAGATCCATTTTTTTAAAATAAGCATTTAGAAATCATTTTTAAGTTTAAACAAAATTTAGTAATTTTATTGGATTTGGAGGGTCACGGGAGGGGGAGTACAGTTACCCCGTTACCTACCCTTGTTGGAAATCATTGGATTTCTTCGAGAATCTTTGGAATATCATGGAAACCATTGGAATTCCGAATCTTGTGTACAAAATTATTTTAAGATATTTACCCTTTGTCAGTTGACAAATCTGAATTACAGTTGACGTTTTCTGAATTTCTGGTATAAATGCCGCATAAATAATTAATCCATATTTCGGATTTAGCTTTATGATTCAAATATATTTAATATATTTAATAATAATAAGTTTCTCAAGTAAAAAAACCTTTGTAAGCTTTCCTGAAGCAAAGTTCTAATTTTCTGTCGATGCTAAATATGGATTAATGGTTCCTAATGAACCAGAAACTCTTCTTAATGGCTGGTTTGAATTTCAATCGACTTGCTTGGATTCAAAAAATTAATTTGTTTGCCCAGAACGTGGAAGTTAAGATATATTCCGGTATAAGCTGCTGATCTTTGGTCCCAACCTAGAGGAGAAACCATGTTTCTAAGGCGCTACTATTGCTGTTCTGTAAAATATTGTTGGTGAAAGCGGCAAAGTTCAAGAAAAGATAGACGTATATAAAGGTAATTGATGACGTGTTGTACAATTATACTGACGTGTACTAGCAGAACTTTCTTGTGGATAGAGATTTGTTCCTTATCTCACCTAAGTTTATAAACAAAATATCAGTTTCATGATTAGATATTATTTGTATAAACTCGACTCATTATCTATAATCGTTGACTGACAGCTATAATGCATATTATAAAATAGGAGCTGGCTGATGGTTCTTTTTTACGTTCTTTTAAAAATTACGAGAAAAAGTACGTTTAGGCCCAGTTTTTCACGAGTCAAATCATGAGTTAACCCAAATTCAAATGGTTAACTGACAAGTAAAAGTGTCCCTCACCGATTTGAATAATTTTTTTTTAGATAGTTTTGGATTTTTTTGGACCTCTTATTTAATAAGAGGTCCTTAATTTTTTTAGCTGCTGAGACACGGGTTTAGGGAGTATAATCGCCCTTCAAAAATAAGATAAAATATCAAAATTTTAGAAAGAGTTTTTTTGATTTGAATGAAACATATGCCAAAATACTTTATTTATATAACTAATATCACAATACTAATTTTTTCGCAGCGATCACTTAATACTTTTGGGGGTAGACCATCTATCAAACAGTTTTAAACCTGCATAAGCACCCTTAACGTCATCAAATTTTTTCGAAAAAGATATTGTATAATATGTTGTAGGAGAGAAAAGACTGTAGGTTACGTATTTTTGGATTTTTCTCTAAATTAACATTTCAGGGATTAACAACCCCTTTCTTAACTATGCCATGTTAAAGTTACAAGCTTAATAGGTACTTCTTCTTCAGAGTCGACAAATTTCACCAAAAAGTATATAAAACCTTCAACTGAAAGAAAAATTAAAATTATTATTAGAAGAGCACAGTGCCGGATTTAGACTTGATAAGGCCCTGAGCTTTTAGATATGGGGCTCTTTATAAGTCCAAATATTATATGTCAGTGCCAAATTTGATTTTTCAAATTTTTTGAGGACACTTTTCTAAGACAAATTTTCAAATAAAATTTTTATCCAAGTACAAACCCTTGGGGGGTACCTTCCTTTAAAGCAAATTTTTGAATTTCTTATTTCAAACGACCATAGTTCCGATATTATTGATTTGTAGGCTTAACGGATTAGAACTTTTTTAAAGATCATTTGCTTATCTACAAATTAAGTTATAACCTCTTATTGTCTAGAATCAATGTATTTCGAGTTATAAATTAAATTAAGTAAAAATTTTTTAAAGAATTCAGGTTTTTATTATTTTTACTTTTCTTGCGAACTCCGTATCTCTTAAACGAAACGTGTTAGAAAAAAACTAGAGGCTTAAACCGGATAGGGAATTTTACGGGCTACAACTTTGGCCAAATAAATTGTTTTGGGTAACCAGCCCTTTTCACAGAAATTTTGAAAATAATGAACAAGGTGTAGGTAAAAAAAATTAAATTTATAAAATTTATTTTGATAAATTTTCAAATTGGCCTCCCTCATAAATTAACAAAATAATTAACTATAAACTAATGTGCTTTATAACAATGTTGCTCAAACGATGCTATAGGTACCTACCTAAATCAAATTGAGATTTTTAGCAATTTTGTAAATTTATTTTTTGTTTACCTACACCTTGTTTATTATTTTCAGAATTTCTGTGAAAACGGTTGGTTTCCCAAAAAAATTTCTTTGACCAAAGTTCTAGCTCGTAAAATTCTCTGTTTGGGTTAAGCCGTTAGTTTTTTCTAAAACGTTTCGTTTAAGAGATACGGAGTTCGCAAGAAAAGTAAAAAAAATAAAACCTGAATTTCTTTAACATTTTTTTATTTCATTTAATTTATAACTCGAAATCCGTTGATTCTAGACGATAAGAGGTTATAACCTAATTTGTAGATAAGCGAATGATCTTCAAAAAAATTCTAATTCATTAAACCTAAAAAAGCAATAGTATCGGAGCTATGGTCGTTTGAAATCTTAAATTCAAAAAATTGCTTTAAAGGGTTATGCGCACTTAGGAGGTCGAGAAAATCCGACTTTTTGTTATTTTTTTTGGAAAAGTGTGTATATATATTATTGCACAACCATTTTTTAGATTAAAAACGGCCCTTTAGAAATACAACATAATTTTTTTTGCACAAAAATATTAAGAAATAACTTATTTACAGCCAATGTTCGACGACCCTATTATTAAAAAGCATTTTGCGGTGGGCAATTCTATGCGGAATCGGTTTATTCAAAATCAAAAATTCAAAAAGACCTAGTAAACACATAAGTTTATCTAGTCCTTAACGGAGCAATTTTCCTAAAAATTGAATTTTGACAATATGGCAGATGTTCAAAGTTAAAATATCGATTTTCTTAAAAAATAAATGCAATGTTTTTCACCCATTAAAGCCATAAAATACAAAATACACATTAAAATAAAAAATCCCTCCGTTAAGGGCAAGATTTTGATGTCTAAAACAAGTACACCAAATTTGGAAAGGATTGGTGCACTACTTTTTGAAATATCTTGCCCACCGACTTGGGTTGGGTTGTAGACCATCGGTTGTCAATGGATTACTTCAATATTATTGAATATTTTATTAGTGTCAGTTTTTTTTATTTTTATAATTTTGATTTTATGTATAAGCAACGGTATAAGTAAGATTTTTGTTGCCAAGTTGCGACCTAATCCAAAAAAAATGTGTTTTTTTTTAATTATCATTTTAATTGTAATTAATAAGATTTAAGTAATGTTTGATAACTAAATTCGTTTCTTAACCGAAAAATAATTGTTATAATTATAAAAAATAAATGATTGTTTAATTATTTGGTGCATTGAATCCCTAAAATTTACAATAGGTCTTTAAGGTTATGCGCGCGACCGCTGCTGTTCTAAATGAACACGCGCCTGCTTGAAGGTTAAAAATTTGTCTTAGAAAAGTGTCCTTTATCAACACTTCGAAGGTTCTCCACGGTCACGGGACACCCTGTATAATTGCCCAAAAGTACTATCTCCGCCTCTTCAGTCCTCGTATCTTAAACACAAAAAATCTATGGGATAATTTTTTAAAATTTTTAATTTTAAATTAAATTAAAATTTTTAAAATTTTTAAAAATTTAATAAAAAATAAAAATTGGTAAAAAGGTTTTTTTTGTTTTTTTATGGTTAATGTCTTTACGAAGAAACATTCTAATTTATATAAATATAAATAAATCATGTTCTTGAGTTTTTGTAAGATAGCTAAAAGTTATTATTATAAATGTAATCAGTACGTCGGTAAATCGATACTAGTTATGTTTACGTTTTCAAACTGGTCTGAACGATTATACATTTGAAATAAAACTTGCATTACCCCTGCAATATATGCAATTGCATGGAAAAAAATCATAAAACGGTACAGTTTATCGTGAAATTTATAGCTCGATTAATGACCAAAAAATTTTCAATTTTTTTTTAATCTGCAGATAAAGGTTTATTCTATTTCGGTAAAGAATTTATTTTTTGATATCTAATATAGATTTTAATACAAAAGCGCTGAAAGTTAGCTATATTTCAAGAGGTTATTACTTAAAAAGTCAATTTATTTTTAAAATTTTAAGCTTTTACCGAAATAGTTTAATGATTTACCTAATTAATTTTTTTTGAATCATTTAAAAATATTTATTATTAACAGAAGAAACTTAACTAATTCAAGACACTGCATTAAATGCTACAATAGTGGCGCCTTAAGTTAAAGGAAAAAGTAGAAGAAATGATTTTGAAAATTTAATTTAGGTTTATTATGTACAAAGATGTAACATTGTAGAAACAACATAAAGACATACATTCGCTTATTGGCTAACATATTTACAAGAAACAATTGCAACAGCAATAGTTTTTATTAATTATAAAACGTGATACCTAAGATAAATAATTATGGTTAATGATAAAAAATAATACCAAGTAAAAGATTATCTGTCACAAAAAATTTTGAGAGGTCGGATTCTTTGGTCTCGTTCACAATTTTTCGCACATAATGTCACTAGAAACAATAAGTACGATGGCCCGGGCACGCAGAAGCGGGTGGAGAATTTGGGGCAATAAAAGTGCGCCCCGGGCATTCTGGTCATCCATAATAATACTGAGTATTGGAAGCGCTGCTAAGACTACGTGGAATATCATTATCTGGAGGTGGCCGTCGTAGAGTATGTGTATGAATATGAGGATATCTCACTACCTCCGCAATGGTTCCCATAGAAGCTGGCGAATGAACTGCAACCGTTGGTACAGGAAGTGGAGTAGTTAAACCAATATCGGCATCAATTTCGCTAATATCGTCTGTGAAACCATTAGGTAAAGAATGGTCTGCAACTGTGGTCGCATGAAATTTTGCTTCTCGTCTAGCTCTTTGTCTTTGTACTAGTAAACGTCCGACTAGGAGAACTAAACATAAAACCACGGCTGCCGCTATGCTAAGGATCAGGTACAAGTAAAAGCGTTCTTGGTTTTCTGTAAGACACAATTGCATTATAACGTAATAAATAATCATTCTAATCAACATGCACATAGCAAGAAATGCGCATTACATGGAAGGAGGATCAAGCAATCGCACAGCTACTTACGTGAAACAAACGTATACGCATTTATCCATTCTGAAATGAAGCCAATCACTACAGTTTTCTCACCAGAGTAGACCGTGATCGTACAGTTGGGGTCTGGGATTTCGTCGGCCTGAATGTCTTTGGAGTTTTGCTGCACAGCAGGAACTCGGGATGGGCGGAACAGGTTAATACGAAAACGAGGGGTTGTATAAGGCTTGAGAAATGCTGTAATCGAAATAGTCAGTTCATAATTTTTGAGTGAATTTTAATTCATTTTCCATTTTGGCAAAAGGTGCATGCTTCAAGTGACAATTAAAAATTTTTACGATCCTTTATGTACAGTAAAGCCAGTAATAGTCCTACAGTAAAGAATAAATTTGACCAATTACCCATATAATTTCCAGTTAGGGAAGAAAGCTATAAATACAGCAATTTAGGGAGACAAAGTCAAAGTTTTGTTTGTACATTCAAACTAAAAGTCATTTCGTAATTAGCTGATACATCAAGTGCCTAGGTGGTAGGATAATTCAACTAAAAACTGATGCTTGGAAATAATCAAAACTCATTTTCTCCAGTCAGTAGTAATATCAAAAATAAATTTATTTTTCATTTTTATAGTGCAGAAATTGATGTTTTTGAGCTCTAATCCCCCCCCTGGATCCGCCATTGTTGTCTGCTCAGTCACCTTTAGATGTTAAACGTTGGTTCTTGCAGCAGTCAGGGAAGTATAAAAGCCTAAGAATTGCGGTCATCCGAGTTCCACTTTCATAATTAAGGCAACATAGAAGTTGCATAACAGTTTTAAAAATTAGTCCACCCGAACTGGGTAAGTGTTTATATTTTGACGAATTCCAGAATTCCTTCCATTATCTGGCTGCTCTTGCTTATAGTCTTTCTTTGAGGATCTTGAAGCACCTAAGAATTGCAGTCATCCGAGTTCCACCTGGTAGTTATATCCCAGCCTGCGCCAATATTGGAACGTAAAGTGGATTTATGAATCCATTGCAACATTTAATTTCTAGGAACATGAGAATTGCCCCCTATTGATTGCTTTAAATCCTTTTCCTTTTAAAATTTCCATTTCAATAAATTGTAAATATTGTAATGAAATCGATGGGGAATATCGTTGATGAGATAAACATGAGGTTTTTTAGTAGTGCGACTAATGAAGATACAATTTTTAATTATTCATCAACAGATTTATGAAGAGGCATCGTCAATTACCATTAGGATAGGTATTCTACCAAGAAATATAACTGAAGTTTATGTTTTCCAAAGCCCACAGTGAGTTTTAGGAAGGAATGGATAAATAATAATAGAATTGGAAATGGAATTAATAAGCTGTGCTTGGATCTATACACCACCAACGTGCAGTCTAAAGTCATGCAGTCTGAACATAAGTTTCTTTTTTACAACGAAAAACTTACCTGTGTCACGTCCTTCAGACTTCACATGTGGAGGAATTTTTGTATTGAAGAATGACAAGTCTTTCGTTAGGTTATCTCCTTGTGGTCCCCCTAGAACGTTCGGTGATGAAGGAGATGCAGCTGATTCTCTTATAAATTCATTACCAGCATCATAATTTTCAAATTCATCATCATCAAATATTTCAGAATCTATACCTAGTTCATCTGGTTCTGGCTGTCCTTCGTACTGCTCCTTTAACACTTTTCTTGGAACTAAAAAGAAATAATAGTTCATTAAGCGTTTAAATACAATAACAAAGTAGTTACCACACGTATATACAACTTTTAAGTACATCCGCGATTCGGAACGACAAGGACTCCCAAAAGTGTTAATGTCTGCCGAAAGATTGCAACTTCGTTTGCCATGGCACAATTGGATTACAGTTTCTGTCGCGTAACTAACCAAACACGCTACAATTAAAAAAAGTTAAGGTTAAAATAATAAAACCGCACGAAGAGCATACTCTCTTCTGGAACACCTTGAGGTTGGGGACACTGTATACTTTCGTACTCTGTTCTTCCGAAACTCGCACTGTAAACAGCCACTCGAGAATTTGGATTACACTTCAGTTGTACTTTTTCATTTTGGCAAGCAACTTTGCTACGAAATTCATCTGAAAAAATATCCAATAATAAATTTGGTATAAATTGGAAGCCAGCTCTTGACTCTTGTCGCACTTACACGGTCTACACTTGTATGCTACTTCGACGTATTTTCTGATACCAGGACATGGATCACCTCCAAAAGTTTTGGGAGAGGATTGAAATTTACATTGGCGTTTCTTATGGCACACTTCGACCACTGTCTGCAACAGCGAGTACTAGGTACTGTCAGTCAGATCAGCTGTAACTCTCTCCGATTTAATTTAACATAAAAATGTATTAAATTATAAATACGTATAATAAACATGCTATAGGGTGAGTTCGTTTGGTAGTGTACTACCGGCCCGTACACCATAGGAATAATATGCTTATTTTCCGCTACCTTTACTTTCTTAAATTGATGTATTACCAAACAAAATTGAGAAAGGTAAAATTTGTTTTTAAAATTTTAGTAATACACATATTGTTTGATTGTACGATTGTAAAATAAAATATAAAAAAAATAAAGTATTAATCTGGCGAATTCACCCTATATAACGCTCAGCTAAATTATAAAAATGGATATATGATTATAATAGGCGCGGCTAATAAAATGTAAACATTGAAAGCAGTTTAAAATTAAACAGAAAATAATTAACGCTTTGCCTGTACATTTACTAGAATGGATGTTGTTTCAAGTCGAATTAGAATATTTGGTTAATCCTTTAAGCTAAAAGCTTCAAAAAATAATTTTTGGAAGTACTTTGGAAAAATAGTGAAAGCCCGAAGTAATATGTAAAATTTCTGTATTGGAAAGAATAAAACTTATACTTTAGTATTCTGGTAGAATATACAGGCAATAAGAAGCAATGTGTTTCCATGAAATCTGATGCCATTGCTAAACTGCAACTGAATAACAAAGAATTGCTGAAAATGCTAATCACTTACGCTCCCCCAAGTCCCTTGAGTAACTTCTTCCCATTTAATCTGTAAACAAGTATACTTTCAGCAATTCATATTCAAAATTTTTGTACTTTACCCACGTTTCAAAACTTGTATATATTTATGTATAAGTACACATAAAAAAAATTGTTTTTCTCCATTTTTGAATAATAATGAAGACAGTATCAGTAGCAAGGCAGTATTATGCAGTAAATTACAGTATTAACTAGAACAGCCAACTACTGCTACTTACTACCGATACTACTGACTACTGATACTGCCACTGACTGCCAAACACTGCTTTTAACTACCCGTATACTATATACTACCTAATTAGTAATGTAATTAATTACATCATTAGGCAATATCAAACAATATCAGTAGAAAGCACTCCCCGTAAAATTGTATTTGTATCTTTATGTAGTTTATTTAATTTACTATATAAAACAAAAGTTTAGATTAATTATTTAATTTAATTGAGCAATAAAGTTGATTAATTTACTACAACTGTGACTAATTTAGAAAAATTTTGTACATCAAATGGTAATTAAAACAGTGTTCATGAATCTAATTTAATATATTACAGTTATTGTACTAATATTCAATTAAAAAGCTACATTCAAATATTTAAATTGAAATTAATTATTATTAAATATTCATTATGCTGATTTTTCTGCTAAATTTACCAGTTATACAAAATACAAAGTCCTTAAATAATGTAGGTAGAATACCAGAAAAATTCAAAAGCACCATAATTCTAATTATCTATCTTTTAGCAGAGTGCTAACCTGACTAAATATTTTAAAGATTCATATTGTTCTCTTTTTTTTAGCGTACTATATGTTTCACGCTGAATTGCGGATCTACTAATTGATTAGTAGAGACCGGATTATATGCAACTTAAAATGGTCGAAATATGCATGCAAATATGCATCATAAATGTACGAAATATGCAACAAAATTGCCAAAGAGTGCCATAATATGCAACATCAAATTTCAATAAATACTATAAAATAACGTTATTTCTTTGATTCTACTATTTTCTACTAATATTTTTTACTATTTTGATATAGATCTACTTATAAAGTAGTTTTAGGGTAGGCATTGCCAACCCAAAATTTAATTTGTTGGCATTGCCAAATTTAAATTTTAAATTATCAAAGCAGACCGTCTTCTAATAAAGAAGCTTTTTCTTTTTTTTGAAATTTTATAAAATATGCCCAAATATGCACAAAATTGTATAAAATGTGCCCAAATATGCAAGAAATTTTATAAAATTTGCCCAAATATGCACGATCAGTAGATTTCAGTCGAAATATGCAATATTAATTAAAAATAGCCAAAATATGCAAATGCATATGCAAATATGCAAACGCATATAATCCGGTTTCTATTGATTAGCAATAAACGCATTTAATAGAATTCCAAAAAAATCAAAAAAAATGCATATTTTGCATTTAAAATTATTTTCAATATCTTAATATCTAAGCGTCCACCCACAAAATTTTAAAAACTCAAATAAAATTAGGTTTGTAGATAAAAAGCCCAACTGTTTGATGTATTATATTTTCAGCAATTGCGGTTTGTAAAGAATGAAATATAAAACAAAATTATCTGTTTTAAACCCTTTATAAAACGAGTTTCTTTTTATTTTATTTATTTATTAAATTATTTGATCTTTTTCTGTAGTTCACTGGAAATAAGATAACTTCCACATAAGAAATTCTTTATTACTTGAATGGTAATAGGTTCTCATTCGACAAAAAATTAAAGATTTTACAAAAACATGTTCTGAAGAAACATTTTGTATATTGGCAATTTTTCTGTACCGAATCCTCTGTTTTCCAAACAATAAAGATTAATGTATTTTATATTAACTATCCCATTAGTAAATAAACTACTGCTTTATTATGTACATATATATATACGTATTCATGGGTCCCGGAAAGGTTCTGTTCTAAATCAGATTTATTGAAAAACAGTTTTAAAAATCACGTTTTATTTATTTATCTACATATCAATCGCTCCGACCTCCTAAATGTATAAATGGTGTGAAACTCGATTGGTGTCCAACTCGATTACCTAGGTTGTGCGGCCTGAAGACCGCACTGACCCTTCAGCTTCTCGTAACCTCCCAATTTTTGACATAAATACGTCAACGAAATTGAAAATTTTAACAAAAACTTAATAAAAAATGGTCCTGGCCCTTGGGGACTTAGTGGAGGTACTTTTGTATATACCACACCAAGGGGAAAATATCTCAAAATAATTTTGCACACAGCACTCGGAATTCCAACGATTCCCATGTAATTTCAATGATTTCCAACAAGGGGATGGTAACGAAGTAACAAAATCTTCTGAATTTTGTTAAAATTTGAAAAATATATCTAAATTCTTATTAAAAATTTGTGTTTACTCTCCTCTAGATAAACGAGACTGGAGGAGGGTTAATTTTTCCTGAAGCTGCTCTTGTGTGCAAGTGAAAGAAAATTTGAGGAAATCACAGGAGAAATATTATATTATTAATATATTAAATATATTAAGAAATAGAAGATACAAGGAAATTAGAAAATCTTAAGAAAACTTAGACGACTTTTTTTGTCTTTTCAATTCTCTAAGATTTTCTTGACTTTCATAAAATTTTCTAGATTTCTTAAAATATTCCAATATTTTCCATTTCATAAGATGCCCTAAGATCCTAAAATTTTCTAGATTTTTCCGAGATTTCTTTGGATTTCCTAATATTTTCTTGATATTTCTACTTGATTCTTCTAGAATTCTCTAAATATTCTATTTTTTGAGATTTTTGCGGTTTTCTTTAGATTTCCTTTCACTTGTACACCAGATTTTACCTCGATTTTTACTAAGTGGAAAAGCAACTGAACATCGTCATATGCAAAACTAAAGGGAAATTTGAGGAAATATTCAAATTTCTGAGATTTCCTTGGCTTAAAATTTTTCGAGATTTGACTACATTTTTTCGGATTTCTCATTTCCTAGAATTTACTAAGATTTTCTGAATTTTTTTTAGATTTCTAGCTTGCTGGAAAACCGAGGGGGAAATCGTGATTTACAAAAGTGAAGAAAAATCTTATGAAATTAGGAAATCTAATAGGATTTTCTAGATTTCCTGAAATATTTTAGAATTTTCTAAATTTTCCATGTTCTAACTTTTCCCTACAAGGGCAGTTGGAAGGAGAGAATAACGGGGTATTTATCCCCCTCCCCAACTCATTGAAGACTTACAAAATCTACTAAATTTTTTTAAAATACCTAAATTCTGATCCTCCTCACCACCCACATTACCCCTTTCATGAACTTTGCCTGGATCCGTTCTTGATTTCCAAACAAGTTCCAATCTAAGGAATTTCTATGATTTTCAAGGATTCCAGAGATTTCCAAGAGAATTCCAAACAAGTGTACACAAAATTTTCGAAATATTTACCCCTTGTACAGGGTGCTCAGCGGGTTACTTTTATAGTAACTGGTTACTTTTTTTTGATTCAGTTACTTTAAGTTACTTTTTTCAAATTTTGGTTACTTTAGTTACTTTTTCAATTCCAAATGAAGATATGCTTGAAACAAAACTGAAAAAAAATTTTTTTCTTTAAATGTTTTAAAAAAATTGGAAAAATTTTATTTTGAAATTTGAAAATTTTTATTTGAAGATTGCGCACTTTTACACTAGGTCTCGCATACATTGGGGAGAGGTTTAGAGGGTTCAACCCCTCCCTCATTGCATATTTTTCTGTCTATTGGCAGTAAACACTTTTTATATATTTGAAAAATTGATATAATCAATCGTAGTACTATGTACTACAGTGGCGTAGCCAGCCCCCCTTCCCCCCAAAATTATTAATTCGAAATGATCCATTTATAAATTTTGTGTAATAAACCCTTTGTTTGGCTTTTTAAAAATATTTTTTTAAATAGTTTGGGGTGGGTGCCCCCCCCCCCAACTAAATTTCTGGCTACACCACTGACGTACTATTAACCCTTTAGCGGGCAGATTATTAAAAAACCTAAATATTTTTTAAAAGGAACTTGCGATCGATAATTGAATTGGTATAAATTACATTAAATACATTTTCATAACTGGTAGAAATATCGACCAGTATTGTATACCGGGTGCTGAATGAGTTAGCCGAACGTAGGAAATTAACATGTAAAAACTTATTTACGCAAATTCCTGCTTCCCTAATTGTTTTAGAGAAAAAATGAAAGACAAAAAAATAATGCAGAAATATAAATTACGAATGATAAGATCATTAGATTTCATCTAGCTTTTACTTAAAAGGTCAAAAGATGCTTTCAAAATTGTTAAAATTTTTATTTATCGTACTGGCCATGTAAGTTTTCATGGTAATTATTTTTGAAAATATACCTAAATTAATTTGAATTTATTACATGGCCAGTGCGACAAATGAAAATTTTAACAATTTTGAAAGCATTTTTTGACCTTTTAAGTTAAAGCTAGATGAAATCTAATTGTCTTATCATTCGAAATTTGTATTTCTGCATTATTTTTGTGTCTTTCATTTTTTCTCTAAAATGATTTGGGAAACAGGAATTTGTAAAAATAAGTTTTACATGTTAATTTCCTATGTTCGGCTAACTCATTCAGCACCCGTTATGTATTATAAACATATTTCCTTGTCAAAATTTTTCTCAGAAAATCATACACCTCAAAATTTTGTTAGAGATCAGTTACTTTTGGGTTACTTTTTGAATTATTATAAGTTACTTATGTTACTTTATTTTTTCTAAATGACGCTGAGCACCCTGATGCTTGTACCATTCTGTGCATGAGCACAAAACCTGAGTTTGTAGTGTTTCATCGACGTCGGAACTGGTTTTTCTTCCAAACCTGTGAAATTTCCCACCATGACGTCATATTTGGGCGATTTGGAATTGAAAAAATACTTTACACTGCATATGCAGCAATAGGCTTCAGAATATTATATTAAACATGAAAATTATATTCCAATCAAAAATGTTTAAATTAATTAAGTTATTTTAAATGTATTTTGGATATGTTGAAGTATATCCTATTTAAAAAATTCTGAGAGAATTACTTCTACCCTAAATGCCATTTCCAGTGAACTACTGTACAGAAGAAAGTTGGGCAGCGCTGATAATAATTATAACCCACCCTAACTCCATAAAATTAGAAAGTTTTCAACATAATCTTCTTTAAACTCAATAATTATTATTAGCGTTATTACCTTTAATGTTACCTAATAAAAGATGTAAGGGTAGTAACCAAGAAAGCTGGTAAAGTTGTCAGAGCAAATTTTCAAGTTATCTCTCTCTGATCGATAATATGTTTATGTGTTAAGTCAGAGTTTCAATTATTTATTCATATACAATTTTACTCCCAGAATTAAAAGTAAATTGAAAAATTGTTATCCTACAATCGAAATGAAAAACAAAAGGATTCGAAAAATTATTATCAGTCGGCACTTTTCAGCAAAATTAATTTTGCAATAAAATCGGATTAGTTCAATTATTATATTGAAAACATTATTTCAATCAATGTAGTTGTATAATTCTCTTCAAAAGGGACGGTTTCATTATTACTGCTGAAACTGAAAACATTATTTATATTAAGCTACATTGTGGAATATTAAAATTTTCCCAATGGAAACCCACGAATTATTTTATGGCGGTTTTAGGAATTGCAACTTTTTAATAAAATAGTTGTTACATTGAAAAACAATTAATTTTTCATTACGTTCCGGTTATTGAATGCAAAATTCATATAACAATCATTCTATTGATGTATTAAATCTCATTTCTAAATAATTTAGTTATAATATAATACAGCAAAAATTGTATTTGCTCATAAATAAATTAAAAATTAAATTTTAAGTTCCAGAGTTTAAAATATTTTTGCGATTTCATAAGTCTACCTCATAACTATTTACCTTTTTTTTTGGTAATGAATAATTTATTTATAATATATCCAAATTAAATTAATTTACAAGGAGTAAATATCTCGAAAATTTTGAATAAACTTATTTAGAATTCCCTTGGAAATCATAGAAATTCCTTAGATTGGAACTTTTTAAAATTAAAAACTTTGTTGTAGATTTTGTAGCTTTTTGAAGAATCAAGAGGAGGGGGTTAGATAGCCCCGTTCATTTTCCAAACTTCGAGAAAATTTTTGAAAAGCCAAGGAAATATAAAATTGAAAAAGTTAAACATAAAACTTATCTCGATTATTCTGAAGATTTCCTAATTTTATAAGATTTTCCTTCACTTTTGTATTTCACGATTTCTCTTGGTTTTCCAATAACAAGCTACGGAGAAATCATCAAAAACCCTGGTGTACTGACTAGTGAAGAGAAATCTGAAGATATTCGAGGAAATTCCAGAAAATCTGAAAAGAATTTTAGAATCTTTGAAAATTTTAAGAATTTCAAGATAATCTCAAGAAATTCTAGGACATTTTAGTAAATAGAAAATCCGAAGAAATGTAAAAATCATAGGAAAGTTTAAGAAATTCAAGAAAATCTCGAGGAAGAGGAATATCAAAGGTAATAAAATTTTTTTTTCAAATTTTCCTCTCGTTTTCTATATGATAATTTCTAGTTAGTTTTACACTTAGTAGAAATTAAGGGGAAAATTTGGGGTACAAGTGAAAAGAAATCTACAGGAAACCGGAA
The DNA here is from genome assembly GCA_958510845.1 of Cantharis nigra. Lineage (NCBI taxonomy): Eukaryota > Metazoa > Arthropoda > Insecta > Coleoptera > Cantharidae > Cantharis > Cantharis nigra. The sequence continues at coordinate 4,019,146 of OY294034.1, read as the reverse complement.
AAATGTTAAGAAATCCCAGGAAATCCAAGAAAATCTTTGAAAATTCAAGGAAATGTAAAAAATCTTAGGAATACGCGAAAACCCAAAAAAATTTCAGAAAAATCTAGAAAGTTTCAGGATCTTAGGACATCTTGGGAAATAGAAAATCACAGAAAATGTAGGGATATTTTAAGACATCTAGAAAAGCCAAGAAAATCTCAGATAATCGAAAAAATAAAAAAGCTCATCTATATAGCATTCTTCAGATTTTCTAATTTCCTTGTGTTTTGTATTTCTTAAGACTTCCTCAAATTTTCCTTCAATTGTACACAAGAGCAGATTCAGGAGAAATTCATGGGGGAGATAAATGAGAGATACAGAATTTAGATATATTTTTTAAATTTTAACAAAATTTAGTAATTTTATTGGTTTTGATGGGTTTCTTGGGGGGTGCAGTTACCCTGTTACCTCCCCCTTCTTGGAAATCATTGGAATTCTATGGAAATTATTGGAATTCCGAGTACTGCGTACAAAATTATTTTGAGATATTTACCCTTTACAAATTGATATTAAAATTTTGAATAAATTCAAATTTTAATATTATCAAAGTCGACAGTGTTTCATAAAACGTAAAAACCAAAAGGTTAAGTGGCATCGGTCGAAATGATTCATCTTTTTAGATGAATACTTTTCTCCTTCATATACCCAGCCAAAGCTTTTTTGGGCACCAAACTGCAGTAATTGCCACCCCCCATGAGATGCAAAAGCAAGGATCGTGTTAGCTTAGCGCAAGACTCGAGTTTCGGTATTACCCATTACGGGATTTACCTCATCGGTTGCACAATGCCAACAACGATACCGAGCATTGCCAAGACACCAACCTACAATTGCATTGCTTATAACTTGAAGAAGCGCATACCACGTCTGGCGCCCAACTCCATACTCTCTCCACTGCAGGGCGCCAGACGTGGTATGCGCTTCTTAAAGTTATGAGCAATGCAATTGTAGGTTGGTGTCTTGGCAATGCTCGGTATCGTTGTTGGCAATGTGCAACCGATGAGGTAAATCCCGTAATGGGTAATACCGAAACTCGAGTCTTGCGCTAAGCTAACACGATCCTTGTTTTTGTCAAACCATCTGCATTTTGCATCTCATGGTGGGGTGGCAATTACTGCAGTTTGGTGCCCAAAAAAGCTTTGGCTGGGTATATGAAGGAGAAAAGTATTCATCTAAAAAGATGAATCATTTCGACCGATGCCACTTAACCTTTTGGTTTTTACGATTCACCCTTTGTTAATTTATATAGCTCAGGGAACATCTACATATGCAGCATTTTGACTACTTTCTGTTTTTTTCAGTATATATATACATTTGGATGATAGATGAATCCAGTGAATGAATCCTTCCAGGGTGGACAGTCCATTGGATGAATCGTCCGGGGACGAATTGTCCTAGAATCAATAGAATATCTTCAGAATTCCGAATTCATAGCTTTTAACATTATTTCCCCACTGATTTTTAACATTTTGCAAACTCCATTATTTTTCTGCTGCATTAATGTTGCTCTTATCTCTGTTCTATCTATTTTGGGTAGGTCTTCAAATCGAACGTTTAGAACCCTGGTTGTGTTTTGGTCTCTGGTTCTGTGTTTGGGTTTGCATTTGACATTTTTGATTTTAGACCATATTACAATTGTACTTGCTAGTGAGGAACTAGTATATCGATTATTTCCAATACAAGAGTGGCATAACACATCAGGCTTCATCATGTTGTATCGGAAATAAACTAGCTTAGTTGGAGTCTGCTTCTATAATCCTGAAGGATTACATTTGGTACAAGTAAAAGCAAAGCAAATCAAACTGTTTAAATACAAAAACGTATACCTATAGTAAATACGACTACTAGTGTCATAGTCATACAATACAGCAAACTTATGCAATCGCAAAATTTCAATAAATTAGGAACGCAAAATGGATAAAAAACGCTCATCTGCTCAGGAGCTTAGCACTTCCAACTTGCTAGTGGTTATGAGTTTATCTGCAAGTGCTAAACAGCTTAGGGTAGAATAGCAAGATTATTTTAGTAATAGATCGGGTGTACTTAATAATTTTAGTTTTACTGACCTGTAAAGCATTTGGCCAAAGGCATGATGTATTATTTGATATTGTGGATAGTGAACTTTGCGTTGCTCTTGGTCTACAAAGATTTTTTGTAGGTGCTGAAGCTCCATATTGAGCTAACTGGATGGATATGCTGGTACCAGGTGGACAGCGCAGTGTAACAAAGTCGTCATCACAACCTGCACGTTGATAAGTCCGCAGTGTTCCTAATAAAAGAGCTGTTCCATTTAAATCGTCGTCGATAATGTAGAACCATCACCGATAAAAGAAAACCCATGTTAATAAGAAAACCATTTAGAGTCCTTTTGAATAATATTATATTCAAACAAACTCTTAAAAATGGAAGCATTAGTAAGACATTTTTAGAAGAGAACAAATAAGAAATATTTTTTTAATTACTTTAAATTACTTATTATTATTCACCTTTTCTAACCTCGCATTTCGAGCATACTGTATCAAAACAAAGTATAGATCCAATCACAGTGGATATAAGCAATATTTAGATAATATAATATTATGACGTCAATAGCGCACATTGCAGTTTAATATTTTGCTGAATATTTGAGGGAATGAAATCTACATAGACCGAATAATGTTATTGTTTACCTGTGGTCTGAGTGTGAAATTCTAACATGGAATTTTTGCGCTGTGCTCGACCAACGAGATACCAATCACCATTGTGGTTGACATTGTATGATGAAATTTTAAATTTATATAATATTTTAAACTTCATTACAGTGCTGCTTTTAAAACTATATTAATTTATTAACATAAGTGCATGGTGGATGCACTTTGAAGTAAATTTAATGCACCACTCCCTTGATGATGCAAAAATATAGAGCACGGTTTGTTTTTTCAGCTTTATAATTTAATTTGGCGAAATCGCATTCGTTTTAATTCAATAAGAGTATTCAATAAATGACAAATTTATTTTATTTTTTACGTACCTGGCTACTTCTATTGAAAAGAGGAAAATATTGACTGTTATAATAAATATTTTCAATAGTAGTTATGTGTGGTTTTCCCGAACAAATCACATTCCAATTTTATGAAATTGATAAAATTTCACAACTTCGTTATACCGAATACTTTTCTATAGGAAACATGTTTGATATTCAATTTTCAAAAGAAACATAGTTGCTTTAAAATTTATTTTCATTTACCTACAAAAAATTTAATAAAATAAAAAGGAAAATATATTTTATTTTTATAAAAGTTCAAGATACTAAAGAGGATAGTCCCTACGCCTGTCTATTCGTATGTAATTAATTTTAACGAACGTGAAGGAATGTCTCAAAATTAAAATTTTGACTTTCCGAAAGCTCCTGCCACTTCCACGCCCAAAACATCTGGCGTACGCCCATAAGTAGCACAATAATTGAATACTTAAAAATAAACCACAAATAAATAAAAAAAAACTGATTTATACGAAAATCCTGAAGAAGCCTACAAAGAAGCTGGGCGAAACGTCGATAATTTAACTACATTGTTTTAATCGCTGGCGAAATCTGGTGTAGAGTGAAGAGAAATTCTTCTTTCCTTGATTTTTAAATATTTGAAATATTCTGGAAATATACAAGGATTGCGGGAAAAACTAGGAAATCCCAGGATATTTAATAAAACAAATGTAGCAGGTTTGATCAGGCAGGGAACCGAGGTTTGGCGCAACAAAACTTAGCGATGCATGCTAACACCCATACTTCTAGTCTAATATCTATTAATTATTGTAATTAATAATTTTGTCACATAATGCAATTTTGCCGCGTACGTGGTTATATAATATAATACAACAATAACATAATATGTAAAATAAATTAGCGCTAATCTAATAAAAGTCGATATAAATTATATACGAATTCAACATAATGAAAATGATGAAAGTACAATAATTGCGCTCATTATCCAGGAAAATCGAATTAATCCATTTATGATAAAATAGGAATATAAATACATAATTGCTTTAATATTTCGTTTCATAACAGAGAATAAAATAATTCCTTTATCATTAAATCGAGTTACAAGAAAACCTGTTAAAGATAAAAGAAATAGATTATTGAAAAATAACATGGTTTTCAAGAGAAAATTCCAGATCCTACGTAATCTGAAATGACAGCCTGAATACTCAATCTCTGAAAACTGTCCACAAGCTCAGCTTATCAGGTCATTGCTAAAACACGTTTTTTACAGTTGTAAGAATTATCCTACTGACCCTCCATCGGAATAAACCCTTCGAGTTTAGATTAATTTAGTTTTTCTAAATATTTAATGAAATATTCAAGTTATTAAACATCGAATTGGTTTGGATTTTTTATGCTTAAAAATACATTTCCCGAAATTAAATTGGTAATGAAAAGTAAACCAAGCAACCGAAGAAGCATATACACTTTTTAATTCTTTTTATTTATTCAAATACAAAATTGAAAAATAAATTCATAATTTATTCAATACAGATTTGCAGGGAAAAACTATTACATTATTGCCGAGTTAGAACAATAGCTATAAGATAAACTGACCTTTTTGGCTTATCGAATCGGACGAAAAACATTTTAAGACAGATTAGGCTGTGTAAATTTAATTCCATTAAATTTGCTTTACCCTATATGCTTAAAAAAATAACGCCGACTAACTTTTACAATTCTTTTCAGGTCCTTTTTTCAGGTAATTATTCAAACGTCAAACAAATCACGCAAACTATAAAATATTTGTTTTATCCTCATATTATAATAAAATATGCATTTTTCCCTATAATTTTGAAAAAAACCCATCCAGTTGTATTTCACCGGATAGAAGAAAAATCAGAAAAATGTAGAACAGAAATAGAATGAATAATTTTAAAAATTATAATTTTTTCGCTAAAAGAATTTCGGATTTCCAAAGGTGATTTTAAATGGCTAGCAACTATTTCCATTTGACCAAATCTCTATCTCAAGAGATCTTTATTACGAGCTCTCATTCATTGCATGCTTATCCTGAACACATTCGACACCATCAACTGGATACGAAGTGCTTTAATTTTACAATTTTATATAAAATTTCAACAGTTTGTAAACTATAAAGTATATCAATCACTCAGGAAAAGTATGAATTCCTATCTCAGCAAATACCATATTACTTATTGCTATGAATTTAGCATATATATTATTGATCACAATATTTTGCTGTGCTAAGTGAAAAGTAATATACCTTATATTATACGATTTTGTTGAAGAATATTGTCCAACGACATCTTGATATTAGAAAGCTTTTCGATCATTCATATAGTCACAGTAGGTATAATAAACTTTATATCCAGGCAATATTTGGATGAGATTAATAATTTAATTTTATACTCTACTTCAAATTTCGCGAGACTGCATAAAACATTTCTTTTGCTTCGTTACGAACGCAATATTGTGTTAACGAGAATCAAATATCCTTTCGTCAGTTCCATTTTTTAATTCACCACTATTTATCTATAATCATTTTATTCTTCAGATATTACTTTAGCCAAGCTAACAAAAATTTATATTGCTGTGGGGTTCCTTCCCCTACAGGCACAGGGCCTATTTTCAACTGAGTTGGGCCCTAGGCTTTAGCAAATTTTCGGGCCCCTTATATTCAAGTATAACTAACAACATCGAAGGCCCAATTTTTGGGTTATTTTATCAGTATCTGATTTTTATTTTACGATTTTATGGGCTCCGTCAAGTTGGCCCCTCCATTTTGGAATTTGAAAATTATTTTTGTATAATTTGGAAGTGCTCGCGAAGTGCTGGCGAGTGCTGTAAATTTTTTTGAAAGTGCTGGGTTTGTTAATTTTTTATTAGCGAAATGCAATTTTCGGGCCGAGAGGGGCCAACTTGACGCACCCCCTCCACTTTGGAATTTTTAATTTTTTTTGCATAATTTAGAAGTGCTGGCGAGTGCTGTAGAATTTTTTGAAAGTGCTAGGCCCGTTAAAGTTTTGTTAAGAAATCAAAATATAAAGATTTGGAGGGGCCAACTTGACGCACCCCCTCCATTTTAGAATTTTTAATATTTTTTTGATTAACTTGGAAGTGCTCGCGATGTGCTGGCGAGTGCTGTAAATTTTGTTAAAAGTGCTGGGTCGGTTAGATTTTTATTAAAAATTGAAATATCGACAATTGTCAAAAACGTCAAGTTAGCCCCTCTTTTTTTCAATTTTATTAGATATTTAAATTTTCTTGATATTAATTAAAAGTACTCTTGAAGTGCTGGCGAGTGCTGTAAATTTTTTGAAGATACTAATTTTATTAAAGAATTTGAAAAATAAGCTTCGAGTAAGATACATTGAATTCGAAAAACTTAAAAAAGGGAGAGCTTTGAATAGTTTTAAGTTTTGGAATTTATTTGTTATTATTGAGAAAAACATAACTAATTTGTGTTTATTTATTTATTTTTATGGTAGTATATAAATTTTGAATAGACAAAAATTTTTTAAGATTTAAGATTTTTTAAGCCAAAAAAAAATAAAAATGTATATACAATCAATTTATCAAGATTGCAGTGTTGATCAGCTTTTTCTTTAAAATTGTTGTAAAGTTCCTATTTCCCATGTAATCGTTTAGCATAGGCCACAAAATGACCTACTTTTGCATTATTCGGGTTAAAATTTTCGAAAATTCTTCGCAGATGATATTTTTGATTTTTTACTGAAAACTGTAGAAGGGATACTTGATAGTTGAAATGTGTTATCTTCTCGACTATTAGTTATCTATTCTATGAATAAATAAATATTGTTCAAAACAAATTGGTTACTTCGAGTATTGCACTCAAGAATTAGGACTAATATTTACGCCACAGTGACGCGCATGAACGAATTAACGAGATTCCACCGGAGTAAATTTTGAAATTGCAATAATTTGAAAACGGCGCTAGATATCGAAAAACTGAGCAAAAAATTTACCCCTGCTACGGTAAACCTCCAGAGATTTGTCGTAAGAAGCCATATGCAAAGTACTCTTAAGTACTTAAAAGTACTCTTGAAGTGCTGGCGAGTGCTGTAAATTTTTTGAAGATACTAATTTTATCAAAGAATTTGAAAAATAAGCTTCGAGTAAGATCCAATGAATTCGAAAAAACTTTTAAGAGTAGTTTTCATCAAATCGATGTTTTTTAGGTTCTAGGTCAATATGAACTAAACAACTACCCTTCTTTTAACTGACTAGTTTCAATTTTAATTTAAATCTTAAATACATAGAACATCAAAACACCGAAATCAATTCAGAATCCTTTACACACACCAACCCCGCCCTTATAGTGTTCAACTCACCAATAGAGAAAACAGTTAACAAATCAAACGAACAATACAATAAATAATTAATAATCATTGTAACATAAACTAAATCGTTATCATAGGTTTAGGGGGGGGGGGGAGTCGAACCAAATTTCAATCAATCTCATGTGGAAAAGAGGGGGTTCTCGCTAAATATCACGTAATATGTTTTGTCTTGACTAAGTAGTCTTAAATAAACATAATTAAGCAAATTATGCTTTTTTAAATAAATCACTAAAAATACTCATTTAAAAAAATCTCACGTGAGATTAGGGGGGGTCAGGTGAAATCTCACGACATTTCACCAGGGTGGAGAGAGAGTCGAAAAATAGCCAAAATCGCCTCACGTAATTAATGGACGCGCCCATACTTTTACCATTTGATAACATCGAAACTGTTACCTCTCACTTTGAAATGAGGTGTTATGATTCCATTGTTTCCTAACTGTTCATCAATTGCATCAATATAAATAATATATCAATAATACAAAAATCGAGCTTTTTCTGAAATACATACATCTACGGAGGAAGTCCTATTTAGAACCTCAAAAAGACTGGATGTGTTTAAATTTAAATGTTAGCAGAAACTGTAAACCAATTGGTTTTCTCCGAAAATTGCAAGAAAGATGAATTCCCTACCCCGCGTGTTAGCATTGTCGGAAGAGATATTGAATATAATTTAAGTAGTATAATTCAAAATCAGTTGTTAATTTCCACTGTGACACATGTTGTATTTTGATACTTGTAGGCAACAGTCCCGGGCAGGAAGGAAAATACCCGGGCTTGCCCGGGTATTTCCCGACTACAGCCCGGGACTGTTTACCCGAGAACAGCCCTTATGACCTGCATGAATGGATTAACGAGATTCTTTAAAAATGGCGATAACTCGAAAACGGTGCGAGATATCGAAAAACTGAGCAAAAAAATTCCCCCCCTGCCACCAAGTAGACTTTCACAGATTAGCTGCGCCGGGGTGTGGTAAAAATTTCGAGTCGAAATTTTGAAAAAAAAATTGTCGTTCGAATGGATTAACGAAATTCCCGAAAAATGTAAAAATAAAAATAAACGGAAGAAAAAAAAACCGATTTTTCGAAACGAGAATACGAAAACAAAAAAAAAGTAAAAAACTGAAAACAAGCGCAGCGGCCTGTTCTCGGGCTTCGCCCTCCGGCTGGGGCTGTTATTTACGAGAACGGCACGAAAAGGCTCCGGGATGGCAAAAACGGTGAGATTAAAATCTTAAAAGCAGGTTTTCACAATTCCAGGAGTAAAGTAATGCATTTAAATATACTTTAAAAAAATACTTATAAAGTAATAGTAAGTACTTCTTTTTGCGCCATTACTGCGCGCTATTGATCTGAAATTTTGCATATGGCTTCTTACAACAAATCGCTGGAGGATTACTGTAACAGGGGTAAACTTTTTGCTCAGTTTTTCGATATCTAGCGCCGTTTTCAAATTATTGCAATTTCAAAATTTACTACGGTGGAATCTCGTTAATTCGTTCATGCGCGTCACTGTGGCGAAAATATTAGTCCTGATTCTTGAGTGCAATACTCGAAGTAACCAATTTGTTTTGAACAATATTTATTTATTCACAGAATAGATAACTAATAGTCGAGAAGATAACACATTTCAACTATCAAGTATCCCTTCTACAGTTTTCAGTAAAAAATCAAAAATATCATCTGCGAAGAATTTTCGAAAATTTTAACCCGAATAATGCAAAAGTAGGTCATTTTGTGGCCTATGCTAAACGATTACATGGGAAATAGGAACTTTACAACAATTTTAAAGAAAAAGCTGATCAACACTGCAATCCTGATAAATTGATTGTATGTACATTTTTATTTTTTTTTGGCTTAAAAAATCTTAAATTTTAAAAAATTTTTGTCTATTCAAAATTTATATACTACCATAAAAATAAATAAATAAACATAAATTGGTTATGTTTTTCTCAATAATAACAAATAAATTCCAAAACTTAAAACTATTCAAAACTCACCTTTTTTAAGTTTTTCGAATTCAATGTATCTTACTCGGAGCTTATTTTTCAAATTTTTTAATAAAATAAGTATTTAAAAAAAATTTACAGCACTCGCCAGCACTTCAAGAGTACTTTTAAATAATATAAAGAAAATTTAAATATCTAATAAAATTGAAAAAAAGAGGGGCCAACTTGACGTTTTTGACAATTGTCAATATTTCAATTCTTAATAAAAATCTAACCGACCCAGCACTTTCAACAAAATTTACAGCACTCGCCAGCACTTCGCGAGCACTTCCAAGTTAATCAAAAAAATTATTAAAAATTCCAAAATGGAGGGGGTGCGTCAAGTTGGCCCCTCCAAATCTTTAAATTCTGATTTCTTAACAAAACTTTTACGGGCCCAGCACTTTCAAAAAATTCTACAGCACTCGCCAGCACTTCGCGAGCACTTCTAAATTATTCAAAAAAAATTAAAATTTCTAAAGTGGAGGGGGTGCGTCAAGTTGGCCCCTCTCAGCGCGAAAATTGTATTTCGCTAATAAAAAATTAACAAACCCAGCACTTTCAAAAAATTTTACAGCACTCGCGAGAACTTCCTGAGCACTTCAAAATTATGCAAAAAAAAATTTCAAATTCCAAAATGGAGGGGCCAACTTGACGGAGCCGATTTTATGTTTTCTCTTTTCGGGCCCCTTTAGCCATTGGGCCCTAGGCACGTGCCTAATACGCCTAGTGGTAAAATATACCCTGTACAGGTAACACCTTGTTATATTTTAACAGACAGATCCAAGCAACAAGCCACGAATATGGTTTGAATACACATGCACTGTTTTTGGATTTCAGACAAGCCTACGATAGTCATACGAGAAGAACTCTACAAAGCAATGTATGATATGGGAATACCAGTAAAGTTGATTAGGCTGGTAAAAATGACACTGAATTGTATGCAGAATAAGGTGAAAATAGATGGATATATATCCAGAGGCTTTGAAGTAAAAGTGGGATTGAGACAGGCAGAAGCGAAAATCAATAGAACTGGAACAATCTACCAGCGAAAACACCAGTTTTCAGTTTTCAGCAGACAACCTGATGATATGGACGAGAACAAAAAGTGAACTGCAAGAGACTACAACAAGGTTGTTAAGAGCAGCTAGGACAATCGGGCTAAAGGTAAATGAGAATAAGACCAAATATATGATATGGGAAAAAAAGCTTTTTGAGACGAATAAAGCACTGGGCATTAAAATGAACCAGGATAAAAATTTCAAAAAAACCAAGTAACGAAATTGAAGTGAAGGCAAGAAATAGTAAAATTTTTTCTCGGTCATTGAAGACTGTAATAAGACCAACAGTGATTTATGGTTGCGAAGTACGGACGCTGAGGAATCAGGAAAAGATTATGTTGGAGGTATGGGAGAGGAAGATCCCGAGAAAAATTTTCGGAAGAAAACAAGTAGAAGACCAATGGTTGAACGTAGTGAAGACACAGAGGACTAAATGGTTAGGTCATGTAGTGAGAATGAGTGAAGGAAGAACTCCAAAGAGTGTGTGGAAATCTGATTTCGGTGATGAAATGAAACCAGGTGGTAAACCAAGCAATGAGCCTAGTAGGCCAGATATAAGATCTGGTATTACAATGAAAACTCATTCAACCAAATAAAATCATCTATGCCGATTTTGTTCAAACTTTGTGAATTTGTTCTCTATAATATAAAAAATATTTCCTGAAAATGTTAGCCCTTAATATGCAGCCATTTTGAAGTTATGATTTTTTGAATTTTTGAAATTTGCTTTATAAGCTTTTTCATTAATTTTTTTGAAGTAGAAAACTTTTTTAGAAAAATTAGAAAAAGACAGCTTTTTCTAGGAAAAATTCTCAGATTTTCAATAAAAATATTAATTTTTTGTTATAAGGAATAGAAGACCTTTTAAAATTCAATCAAAGCGGAAAAACGATTTTTCTCACTGTGCGGCGCGTGTTACTTCAAATTTGATATTTTTTTCTGAAAGCTGAGAGTTTTTCCTGCAAAATATGTCAGTTTCACGATGAGTATATTTTTGTTTTTATCACAATACTTAACAAGGTTTACCAGGGGACATTTAGAATAAATTAATAAGACTTTTGCTCTTCAAAGCAAAATTTAGAATTATTTCTGGTTTGAACTAACTCCGTAATAGAGTAAACTTTTTTTTCAACTAGTAAAAAAATTGTTTTTAATCATTATTAAGTATATTTTTAAATTAGTTTTTTTATAAAAATCCAATTATGAAAACTTGTGGATTTAAATCCAATTATATTCAGATTCTGTGATGTGATAATTACCAATTAATCTCAAAAATCGAGACGAGATACCAAAACATGAAATAAAATAAAAACTAAAACATAAGAGATTTTCCGTGAAGGCACTTGGGTAAAAAAGTTACTGTTTATAAGCAGCTATTTAAAAAAAAAGATTTATTTTTGACTATTAAAGGCTTATTTCGAATAGCAAAAGAAATCAATCTATAGTCACTTAAAAATTAACTCCGGTACGTCAAAAAACTAATCAAAAATCAAACAGAAAATAATTCTATATGTTTGACGGTAATACAACAAATATTTTGATTTATTCGCACAATTTTTAATTTGAGCGAATACGTCGGAGCAAGTTTCTCTCTAATTTTCCCAACCACGAATGAGCGATTATAAATTAAAAATTATCAGAATATAAATCAAAGCTAGTGTCGTATTGGACAAAATAATTCGGAAACATACAATATTTGTAATTATTATCAACATTTTACATATTGATTGATTTTAAAAATTATATATCCGATTCGATTTGAGTACATAGTTAGACAATGCTGCTCAAGCAAACATTATAAATAGATGATTTGTTTAATATGTTTAATATGTACATTACAACTACGGGACAAATCCCAAATGTTGATAATCAAAATCATACAAAACTTGAAGTATTACACATAAAAAAAACTCAATATAAAGCCGAGAAAAAAAGAGAGTATACTTGTAAAGGTTACATATTATATATTTACATGCTATATATAGACAGGTAAAGAATTATTGTAATGTTCTTAAGAAAACAAGACAAACGATGATCAGGTTACGATATTACTTTACTTTACTTACAGTTAGTCTCATAAGTAGTGGGGCACTCCTATGTTAACAATGTTAATTTCACTTTTTCAAGACCATTTTTGACACATAATAATCGATTTTACAGCAACACTTTTTAGACATTTTTTGTAGAAAATTTCATTGCCAACAATTTTCTTTCTACATGTTTTTTCATTTTGACGCCTCGTTTCTGACTGACAGCGACTTAAACAAGACTCTGTAAAATACGAAAAATATTTTCATCTATATCTCGGAAACAGTGCAACGAAATAAAAAAACGAATAGGTGATTTTTTCTTGTAAACTGCATTCTCTATATTTTTGATACTATACATTTTTCTATTTTTTTGCACCATTTCCGAGATATTGATGAAAATATTTTTCGTGTTTTACAGAGTCTTGTTCAAGGCGCTGTCAGTCAGAAACGAGGCGACAAAATAGAAAAATGTATAGAAATAAAATTGTAGGCAATAAAATTTTCAACAAAAAATGTCTAAAAAGTTTTGCTGTAAAATCAATTGTTATGTGTCAAAAATGGTCTTGAAAATGTGAAATTAACATTGTTAACATAGGAGTGCCCCACTACTTATGAGACTAACTGTATATCATTAACAATCAAGTAACGCTCTCCTGAAACACCTGTCACCGCGGTGAAAATCAAAATCATTATAATATTTATTGAATAATGTCATCATAGCACTGAGTGGCTCTTTCATGCCATACGTTGTACGATGCCATGGTTAATAAAAGAAACGCATTTCTCTAGTAAATCTTACTTGCGTATATCCACAGATAGCAAATTCAAAATATAAGGGCATACTATGTTCCCTGTCAATAAATTAGCAATAAACCGGACACGGTGCCTATCCCGTCTTATATTGAGCGGCTCAAGTCCGAACCTCATACATCTACTCACGTAATTATTACTTATATCATCTCTTTCTAACTTCCCGGCTATAAACCTTGTAAATCTTTTCTGTACTCGTTCAATTCGTGACGAGTGAACCTCATAATAAGGGCACCAAACCTGAGAAGCATATTCCAATACCGATCGTACATATGCATTATAAAGCCGAACCAGGACAACAGGATCACGGAACTCCCTGCAAATGCGCATGATGAAACCCATGAGTCTGCTTGCTCGGGTATATATATATATATATATATACCTAATAGTACATTAATGATTTCAGAGCGTATTCCACCTATTTCAATGTATTGGGTCCTGCCACTAAGGTAGGATTCCAACCACTTCACCAAAGGGCCAGGACCGAGTCAAAGGCTTTGCGAAAATCCGTATATATCACATCTACCTGTTCACCTGATTCAATAACACGTGAGACAAAACTAGTGAAACATACCAGATTAGTTACGGTTGACTTACGGGACATAAAACCATGTCTGGGCGATCTACTGAGTCCGCACTTCATAAAGTGGTGGAATGTATCGAGAAATCGTTACAGTCTCAGGAATGTACTCTAGGAGTATTTATAGATATCGAAGGGGCTTTTGATAAAGCCACCTTTGAAAGCATTACGACGTCCCTACGGCGTCATGGCGTTCCTGGTACCATCGTAAGATGGATCAGCTCCATGCTGAGCACCAGGGCTGTTATGATCGGGGTGGGAGATGTGAGCATAAAAGGTGTTGTTACAAGGGGCTGCCCGCAGGGAGGTGTACTCTCCCCACTTTTGTGGGACTTTGTGGTAGACAGCCTTCTGCGACTCCTTAATGAAAGCGGTTATTATACCATTGGGTACGCTGATGATATAAACATACTGCTTAAAGGAAAATTCGAGAATGTCCTGTGCGAGTTGATGCAGGATGCTCTACGAATCCTAGAGAAATGGTGCACGGAGCAGTCTCTCTCGGTCAACCCGACCAAGACGGAGCTTGTTCTGTTCACTAGAAAAAGAAAGCTAAGAGACATGAAAATGCCTAGCTTAAAAGGAACCCCTCTTAAATTAGCATCCGAAGTCAAGTATCTGGGAATTATACTGGATAGGAAGCTAAATTGGGGCAAACATATCACCTCAAAAATAACCAAGGCTGGCATGGCTTTTTGGCAGTGTCGAAGGGCAATGGGAAGATCGTGGGGGTTTTCCCCGAAGATTGCCCTCTGGCTCTACACGGCCATAATAAGACCAATGCTATGCTATGGTGCACTAGTCTGGTGGCCCAGGACCAGACTGGTAACAACAGCGCCCTCTCTATATCGGCTGCAGAGATCAGTCTGCCTGGCTGTAACGGGAGTGATGCGAACGACACCGACTGTAGCCTTGGAGACTCTTCTCTGTCTTCCTCCGCTGGATTTCTATGTGGAGGAGCAGGCGGTGAGAGCTGCTCTTAGGATGCGGGCATGGGATCTTTGGACTCACAGACAGGGAGCCAGTGGGCACGCACGGATCCTTGAGGAATGCTCAAGAAGAGTGCCTCTTTTGGGTCTAGATGCCGACAGAATTTCTCCCAAATATGTGTTTGACAAGAAGTTCAACATCTTGCCAGATGCAACAGGAGCCGACGGATCGGACATTTGTCTGTACACGGATGGCTCCAAAAGTAATACTGGCTCAGGGGCGGGGATTTTCTCTCCTGAACTTCAGCTGGATATAAGTTTAACGCTAGGTAGATATGCCTCCGTCTTCCAAACGGAGCTTATGGGCATACTACACTGTGCGGAAATAGTCCAGGAAAGAAATATCCAGGGCAAAACAATTCAAATATTCACAGACAGTAGAGCTGCTCTTGTGGCACTTGGTCGTCATAAGATCATCTCGGGCCTGGTGCTGCAATGTATCCGGGCACTGAATGTAATATCAACACACAATGCTCTAACCCTCAGCTGGGTAAAAGGGCACAAAGGTAATGAGGGCAACGAGAGGGCTGACAAGTTGGCGAGGCTGGGCTCGGGTGATCCACCTTGTGGTCCCGAGCCTTTCATAACGCCGGCCGTTAGAACATTAGATGCCATCATAAAGAAAGAAACACATAAACGGCATGCGGAAAGATGGACGAATGTGATTGTATGTCGGCAGGCGCGGGCAACAATGCGTTCTCCCTCTGAGAAACATGCAAAATACTACCTACAGCTGTCCCGGGACAGCCTGCGTACCATTGCTGGCTTTCTTACGGGACACTGTAAGCTAAATAAACACCTGTACACAATGGGGCTAGTTGATAGCCCAACCTGTCGAGGATGTAAAGAAGCAGACGAAACGATGGAGCATGTGCTCTGTAACTGCCCAGCGTTAGCGTCAAAAAGAGGATCCATGTTGGGGGACTTCTGGCCTAGCATGGCCAGTATTAGCGGCACACCGCCCTCAAAAATACTCGAGTTTATCGTAAGTGTGGGATGGCTCGAGGAATAGAGGGGTAGGTGGGCTGCTACAAAACTCGGAGGTAGCATAATGGGCCAGCTTTGTGGCCTGAGTGCATGCGAACTTCGGTTTGCCTTCCACATCCTATCCAGAATCCAGAAACCATGTTGGGCATCATTTATAATGGACAACGTATTAAATTTCAGATGACTTGCAACTATGCTTTCAAAAATCTTAGGTATTACAGACAGGATCGAGATCCCACGATAATTATCTACAAACTCCCTTTTCCCATGTTTAGGGATAGGTGTAATACTAGAAACTTTCCATTGAGAAGGGAATATTCCCGATTGCAGTGATTGATTAAATAAGAAGACAAGAGGTAAGGTCAATTGCTGGCCAAATCTCTGAACAAATTCAGTTGGAATTCCATCAGGACCACACCCACGCTTAGCACTTTGAATGGCCTTTAGAACGCTCTGCTCGTATATCAATACAAAATCAACAATATACCCATCGTTAATATAATTACATTTTGGCAATTCTGTTGGTATATTATGTTTAACATACACAGATGCAAAAAAAGAACGAAAGAAACCGACTATCTCGCTTATATCAGATAAGGAACTCCCGTTGAAATACATCTTTGACGGTAAACCCACCGTCTTCCGTTTCTCATTTACATATGACCACAACATCTTTGGATTTGATTTTAAATTATTTTGTACTTCTAGTAAGTGAATATCAGAGGCAATCGAGTGAAGGGCCTTGAAATTACTTCTCAGATATGAGTAATGTTCATAATCAACTGCAGATTTAGATTGAATATAATTTTTATATGCCTTTTGTTTTTGTTTATGTAGATGTATAAGTTGCGAATCGAACCACCCAGGATACTTGAAATTTATCTCCTTATACTTGATCTTTGAGGCGTAACGCTCCAAGCCTCCGTAAATACGCTCATAGAACCTAGAGACGTTTGCATTTATATTCGTATCATCTAAAATACTCGACCAATTAATGGAAGACAAATAAATTGCAAATTCGTTAAAGTCGATAGATTTATTATTAATTGTTGACTTGATAATGCAGAAGAAACTCCAATAATTACTCCTCTTTCTTTGCATGAATTATTTTCATTTCGATCTAATCGGTAAACATTGTAAAAAAAGGGAAATAATTCTTGATTACTTACTGTACCGTCTAATTTGCTCTCTGTAAGACATATTATTTCATAATTATTACAAAGTACCAATTCCATGAATTCGCGAGCTTTAGAACGCAACCCATTTACATTTTGGTAATAAATATTTACTGCACATTTACAACGATCCTCATCTGGGTACATAATATTTTCTTGTCCAGTGGTATTCATATTTTTGCTTCCCGTTGGAGCCGAGGTCCCAAAAAAGAAGAAGAAGGAGCACCCTCCCATGCGCTGGAATTTCGTGCAAAAAACGAATTTATAAATGTTCCTCTTGGCCAACTTTCGGCATTAATTATTTTGTTTTTGTAATTCTCCGGTACATTTATTTTAAAAGAGGCGTAGGTATTATATTTTGTTTTTATTGAAAAACAATCAGCATCATTTATTGTCAGACAAGTGCAGTTTGATGTCGTCAACGGATAGTTCTGGATACAAACGTGACACGAAAAAACTTGACCTTCTTTCGACAGCACTTAGCCTGTACCCAGCACCAGCTCCACCAGTACCAATCACTATTGAGGTCTTTGTTCTACGCTTCTTATGCGAAACCAGTTTGAAACCATCATCTACAACGTTATTGTTTACGTTTACAACGCTTCCCACCGTTGGATTTTTATCTCGCGATTTAATCCTTTGGGATATGCCTCCATATTGATCTCCTTGAGAGTCTCTAATCACGGTTACCACCTCTGATTCAGATTTCGTTCTTGGTTTCTTGACACTTTTTGGAATTGCTCCTGTTTTAGTTTTATTCGCGTATGTTCCATATTCCATGCCGCCCGCAGCGGAGCCGGACATTTGAACGCGGCCGGTTGAACGCAGCCGGTTGAACGCGGCCGTTTGAACGCAGAGCCGGTTGAACGCAGGGACGTTTGAACGCGAGGACGTTTGAACGCAGGGACATTTGAACGCAAGGACGTTTGAATGCAGGAACGTTTGAACGCGAAGACGTTTGAACGCGAGGACGTTTGAACGCAGGGACATTTGAACGCGAGAAATTATATCCAATTGCACCCAACCCCCTTATTATATTTAAATATTATTATTTTCTCTCAGATTTCTTCGCTCTACGTAAGAGCATAGTGACCACTTATTTTTCTTTAGAAGGGTTCTCTAGGCAGATACCTCGGTGGTTTTCCATTCCCTGCCGAGGGAAGACGGTCAGAATAAAATTTTTACTCCGCCCAGGATCGAACCGGTGATTTCGGTTTAGCAATCGACGCATACAAGTGCCAGGCCGTGACAGTCTTCTTCTTATTATTATTTTAATATTATTATATTTTTATAATTAATTTTTATTTTATTTATTAAAATTATATTTAAATATACTCGTAATAAGGACATTTGAACATGATAAATTGCACCCTCCCCGACTTATGACCGATGCACTTTATTATGACCAAATTAGGGGCCGTCCATTAATTACACAAAAGTTTTGGGAAAGAAGGTCTATTCATTATTATTTAAAATAATAATATTGTTTAATAGTACTTATAATTAACTACAAAGGCACACTAGCGTACCTAGGGGGGGGGGGTAGGAGCGGACCGCTCCGGGCGGCATATTTTTAGGGGCGGCATTTTGCTTCTTTTTGTACAAAAATAATTTTATAAAATTAAAACTTTTTTTTGTATAAAAAAAATAAATTCTTTTTATAAACAAATATTTAAAATAAATATTAAAGGGGGGGTTGGGGGGGGGGGGCAAATTTTAAGACCGCCCCGGGCGGCAAAAGCTCTAGGTACGCCATGGCAAAGGCGTAAGTATGCACATCGCGGGAGGTCACCCTCTTCCTAGTAGCACACTTTGCCGAATAGGACCGGACTAGGGGGATATTTTTAGTGAGTACAGCGTTTGTCAAATAAACAAAACATTTAGGATAGTTTTTTTTATTTAATTTGAGATTTGGGGAGGGGGTGAGCAGAATCTCATCAAATCTCACGTGGGGAAAAGGAGGGGTCTCGGAAAATATCACGTAATTTTTTTTATCCGCAAGAAACTGTAAAATTGTGATAAAACTGGGTTAAATTATAAGTAAAAAAAACATCTCACGTGAGATTAGGGTGGGGGGGTTTGAGCCAAATCTTATAACATCTTACCGGCCGGTTGAACGCAGCCGATTGAACGCGGCCGTTTGAACGCAAAGCCGGTTGAACGCAGGGACGTTAGAACGCGAGGACGTTTGAACGCAGGAACATTTGAACGCAAGGACGTTTGAACGCAGGAACGTTTGAATGCAAGGACGTTTGAACGCAGGGACGTTTGAACGCAGGGACATTTGAACGCGAGAAATTTAATGACTTTTAATTTTTCAATTTCGCTCTTCATATCTTTAATGCAACTTCCTTGATCTTTTATCAGCTTCAAACACTCTCTAATAATTTCATCTGAACCGGCCTTGGGGCAATCATCAGCGCATCTACCGCAGTACCACTTCAATCTCTCATTTGCAAGCAAGCAATTCAATTCACTTTTTTTTACTCCGGCACAATTCATATGGAAGCACTCAGTAAGATCCACTAATTCCCCGCAATCATCACACGCGCAACTACTAACGTTCGCCATCTTGCTAATGTACACTTAACCGTGATGTCGTGAAAATATATGATCGATGTTATAGCACTCCAAATAAGTAGATCAGGTAGTCAAAATATGATGTTTGAATGCAATTTATTCATATAAAAAGTTGCACTTCTAAGAAAATGTGCTGTTCAAATATGGAATAAACTAAACTTCAAATTTGAAATGTTTCGAGAACCTTTATGTATTCATAAACTTCAGCTAACAAAGTTAACACAAATAAAGGTTAGAAAACACGCAGTCCTAGATCTGAATTCCACATATGCCTGATGAATGATGATAGTAGAAAATTATTGAAGTAAAAATTACATATGTACATAATAATTTTCACTAATGAATGAGATTCTTGTGGAAGCCAAAGATTCACTTCAGTTCCAGTTCCCACTTTGGTTTTTTATTGCATAAACTAGCTAAAGTATTGCATTCAAATTTTTGCCCTTCAATTACAATTTAATTTTGCTTATCTAAAGCTTCCTAAATTTAAACAATCCCAAAACCTGTCGTCAGTTTTTTGTATAAGGCAGATTAATGTTTAAACAAATCCTAAACAAATATATAAGTAACATTAGCCGACGATAATCTCGATATCGATGATCAATATTAATAGGGTGCAATTTGTTTTACATTAAAAATTATTATCTTGGAAGAAAATGTAACTTTTATCTAATCCATGCTATCAAAATTAATGAATATACCTCAGGATTCCTTTTTTGATGTTGAAAGCTACTTGAAGTGCCTAATTAATGAAAGAAATTCTCACATGAAAAGATAAAAATGTTATATCCTATGAAATTTCAGATAAAAAAATTAAGACGCAAATTGAATTAATTTGTTTTTCTTTTCGATAAGAATTGGTTTAATCTCGGTAAGTAATCTAGAACAGGGCTTCTCAAACAAATTTAGTAACATCGAGTTGGTGGAGGTTTTCAGAGATGGTTTGGTTACAACAATCATCAGCTCATCTTATAATATCAAACTACTTGTTAACTAAATTCAAACCCTAATTATGGTGTAATATGAGGAGTTTGTTTGAGTAGAAACTACTAATATCAAATTTATTTGTGAAACTACTTTGCCCTGTTTGTGTAAAATCAATAGATATTAATGGTAATTTCAATAAAACTAAGTGAAAACATCTATTAACTATTCAGTATTGGAGTGATTAAGTTCTAAAATTTAAAACATGTTCAACAAGCAACGGCAGTAATAAGAGTGAATTAATGTATACGTGAATTACCGATCTAAATCAAATTATAGTTCCAAACTTGTAACATTATATGAAAACAATATAAATTATGCACCTTCAAACTAATAAGAGAAGGTTAAATGAAATAATCAATCAACATTTGAAATTGCTTTAATAGCTCAAAATTTATTTTGCTAGTTTTCTCTCAAATATTATTAATTTCAGGATTCCTAATTAAGTGGGCCACCCCGTAAATCCCACTTCGAAATAAATTATGAATTTGAAAAAAATTATTTTTAAGTAGAAAATTTGATAGTGTGAAATTTAAAATGATATTATCAGAAATATTTTTGAAAATTTATTATAATGCCGAAAGACAAATAGTATACATAATTCAAGATAAGGTTTGAAGAACACGATCGTTTTTTTAGATTAAAAAACAAAAGTCCCCTTTTGTCACACATCTACTAGAAGGAATCACCGACCACAAAAGCTTAACATTTTCTACGACGTTGAAAAAGGATAGCGAAGGAACTTTAGGAGCTTTTTGAATCGATAAAATCAAAAACGATCGGGATAATGTGAACGATTTATTTTGTTATTTATTTTTGTATGGAGATATTCGTGCAATTTAATGTATTGTGGAAGCTTTGAAATTAATTAATGAGTTTTGTTTCTTAATTGAATTTACGAACTGGTAATTAATTATTTGCATAGGTTTGTCGAATTCCTTTCCTTTTTTATGCTATAGGCTGTTCATATTTTTCTCTTCGGAAAAATGCTTGTTTTCGCCTGACGAAAATGAGATTACATGTATTAATATATAACTTGTTCGTCAATACTTGTAATTAAATTGTATCTTGTCTTGATTGCATTATAACTTGTACAACTAACTGTATTATATATATATATATATATCCACTAACCACATACTTGAAAGTTTAAACATATATCCATGTAAGCAAACAACTTATTAATTTTAATTGTTAATTTAACTTGTGGTTTTAATACCGAAATTGTTTTGTGCAAATTCATTATCTTCAAATTTAATAAAATTTAGAAGAAAAGGTGAACAGGGGTGGTTCGAGGAGTTGTAACTATCACTTTACATATCAAGCTAGTAAAAAGCATAATGTAAGGGTTACTTACAATTATCATATGTAATATAATAAAATTTATTTCTTTAATTAAAGCAGAAAGAAGATACCTAATAGCGGAAATTATAATTTTACTAAAAGTTTCAAATAATAAATATTGCAATTTCGTGTGGGTGTAGGTACCTAAAAAGGCCAAACATTGCTCTAAATTTCGTTTACACCAACGTTATTCCAACTGCTAGCGTTTGCCTTACTTTTAGTCTCTCGGGGAATAAAAGTGAAACGAATACAATTCACAATCCTGTTATACAATGTGAAGAAAACTCGAAGATTACTTTTGTCGGGTAAAATCTTTTTATTAAAATAAATAACTAAAAGTTTATATATATTTTTATAATTTTTATTTATATCTCTCTAATAAAAATAAATCAACTAATCTGGATTATAAATCCTATTCAAAAATTTTCTTTCAATATTCAACTATTTAAGAATTATTTAGCTAAGAAAATTATTATCAGATAACTATAAGATCAAACAAAAACGTTTTTATTTTTGGCTTCGCAAATTACAGTGACTCACAAAAGTTTTAGCAGTCCTATGTTACAGTTACAGTTACTTAAAAAACACTGTAAAATAAAAAAATATTGTCATCTGTAATACTAAATGGGTCATTCCATATCAAGTGGTCCAACCCCGTGGTTCGACCACTCTAAAAAAAATTGATTTTTTTTGTTTAAACATCCTAACATATTAGTAAGGCCCGGATTTCTAGGCATTTGTCTTTTTTGATTCCGTACAGGCTTTAAAATTCTTTTTGCAGCAAAATGTATTTTGCGACTTTGCGATCATTTTAAACCGCCCTTTAAAATGCCTAAAATGGCTATTTTCTACATTTAGTGTCTTTTTTCGTAAATTGCGCCTAAATGGCTTTTCTCAATTAATTTTATCCTATAACTTGCCTAAATGAATATTTATTTCAATTATTTTTTAATTTTAACCATGGAATATAATTCAGAAATGGAAATATATTTTGTATTTTACAGAGTCTTGCTTAAGTCGCTGTCAGTTAAGAACGGGGCGACAAAATAGAAAAATGTATAGGTACAAAATTGAAGACAATGAAATTTTTAACAAAAAATGTCCAAAAAGTTTTGCTGTAAAGGTGATTTTTATAGGTCAAAGTACGGTTTCAAAATGTGCAATTTACATTGTTAACATACACTCTGAAAAAAGATTTGTCGTCGCAACAAAATCTTACTAACTATAGCCTTAATAGAGTTTTTTTGCTGTTACAACAAATTTTATGCTGTTTGGAATAAAAAGTTTGTTCTGAACACAAAAAACTTTGTTGTGGCAGCATAAAATTTGTTGTAGCAGCAAAAAACTCTGTTGAGGCTATAGTTACTAAGATTTTGTTGCGACGACAAATCTTTTTTCTGAGTGTAGGAGTGTCCGGATATGTTCGTTACTCACTGTATTCCATTGCCTCCAAAGCTTGTGCTGACGAGATGGGGCAAATGGATCGGGGCTGCAGTGTTTTACCATAAAAATTTTTAAAATGTAAGAAAAGTCATTAATAGTTGTATTGATTTTAATACTGCAGACTGCATAGAGACAGCACAAGAGGCGTCTAAGGCTTCTAATCTTGAGAAAAATTTAGTAAAAATTATCTTCCTAAGAGCTAAGAAACTAAGAGAGAAGCATTGGATACCAATATTAGCAAATTTGAAAATTTGCAACAACAATTGAAAGAAGCTCCGGGTAAGATTGTAAAACTTATTTCTGCACGATTGGATGCTCTTTTGGTGAAAAACCTGGGCTACTCGGATTTAATGCAAATTAGCAAAGTATTATCTGGAGATTCAAATAGTCTCCCAAATAAAATTTGAAGTTTAGATGGCTCCAGATTTTAAATATGCTCCTGTTACTTCTTGTGACGTAGAGCGGTCATTTTCTGCGTACAAACAAATTTTAACGGACAAGATAAGAAGTTTTACTCCAGAATATTTGGAAAATGCTTTAATTTGTTATGTAAATGTTGAAAGTTAATATTATTGTTAAATTAAAAGTTAAATTGAATAAATTAAATTTTTTGTACAAATTTTATATTTATTTTATATTCTTTATTTTAATAATTTAATTTTTTATTTTGGACTGCCTATTAGTGCCTATAATTTAATTTTTTGATGCCTATTTGCCTGCCTATTTTGAAAGTTTTCAGTGCCTAAAAATCCGGGCCTTACATATTAGTAGTACTAAATGACCATTATTTCAATTTTATTGTCTTGTTTTCGTGTGAGAGCCATATTTGCTTTGCAATCTGCGGCATATTTTGCAATTATAAGGGTTTACGGAAATCAAAATATTTCAGCTCTTATTTGTCTTATGAAGATGGGAAAAAAATGAAATTGTTTAAAAAGAAACAGACTACAATATTCCTTATTACATATTTTTACCTAAAAGCAATTCTAAAGGGTAAAACTGCAGCCTCAATTCTGATCTAGTTTTATAAGAAAATGCCATTTTTAAGGGAAGTTTATGCAATAAGGGAGAATATCTCCAAGTTAAATATTTTTTTACAAAGAGATGATAAGTAGTTGAAATCATACACCAAATATGAACCCTAAGATTTACTCCTTTTTTCTTCTACAAATTTTCAAAGTGTGAAAATTTAACAAAACGGCGATTTTTGGCATTAAATATCGCTGATGGGAGACGAGATAAAAATCTGAAATTTCATGTCATAATAGTACTATCTAATGGCATTACGTAAACAAAATTTTGAGTTTTAGATTTGACTACAAGCCGAGATATATCAATCACAAAATGTTAAAAAATGTACACATTTCAGTGAACATAATTTCTATTTTCAAGGACGGTATTGTTCGGACACAGATGATAGATGATCTGCATACAGTAGAAGCTCGATAACGTGAACACTCAATACCATGAACATCTGGGACCTGTGAACACACAATTTCATCTCAATGTCAATTAATGTTCTTAATTACCAACGTTATGCATTATACATATAAGTTGAACATACCTTTTGATTTTTGTGTTCACAGAATCGAGCTTCTACTGTATACATATTATATTATACACGAACAATACATTGTCCGAACAATACCGTCCTTGAAAAAAGCTATTACGTTCACTGAAACATGTACATTTATTGACATTTTGTGATTGTTATATCTCGGCTTGTAGTCAAACCTCAAACTTTTTTGAGTATTGCCATTATATAGTACTGTTATGGCATGAAATTTCAAATTTTTATCAGGTCACCCACCAGCGATATTTAGTACCAAAAATCGCTGTTTTGTTAAATTGGCGAACTTTGAAAATTTTTAGAAGAAAAAGGGAGTAAATCTTAGGGTTAATATTTGGTGTATGATTTCAACTGATTACTGATCGTCTCTCTGTAAAAAAAAATTTAACTTTGAGATATCCTCCCTTCATGAATAAACTTTCCTTTAAAAATGGCATTTTCTCATAAAACTAGATAAGAATTGAGGCTTCAATTTTACCCCTCAGGATTGCTTTTAGGTAAAAATATGTAATAAGGAATATTGTAGTCTGTTTCTTTTTAAACAATTTCATTTTTTCCCCATCTTGATAGGACAAGTAAGAGCTGAAATATTTCGGTTTCCGTAAATCTTTAAATATGGCCCTCACACGAAAACAAAAGACTATAAAATTGAAATAATGGTCATTTGGTACTATTAATATGTTAGGATGTTTATACAAAAAAAATTAATTTTTTTTAGAATGGTCGAACCACGGGGTTGGACCACTTGATATGGAATGACCCAAATATATTGTATAGAATATATTCTCAACAACATGGAGGCTCTATTACGTATTACGTTTTGAATTCGAATCTGAATTATTTTATCGTAAAATAGCGGTGAAATGATAAATCACAAAATAAAATAGCAAAAGAATGCAGACGTTTGGTTTATAAACAAAACTTTCTATACCAACAATACGTATTAGATTAACTTAATATTTTTCCGCGTGGTGGCATTCGAATAAATCACAATTTATTCAGGCATGTTATGATTACTCATAATATATATATTATAGTGTAGTTCCAAATTATTGTTAAAAAGTGCACTGGTAATTAGGTGTATTTAGGTATTGGAACAGCACTAGGACGGAAATAATTAAATAACATCCGATTATTTCCCTAGTACATCAGGTCCGACTCATTGTGCTGTTCAAAAGAATATAAGAAGAGAGAACAATTTGGAATCCAATTTTGTGTGATTGAAACTATTGCGAAACAAACTACTTATAAAAATTTATAAGAGCAATACAGAAATATATTACCCTGGCTGCCATGAAAATTGGCCCTGACACCATTCTATCCACCGTTTTCCCCATCTCCCTCCGTTTTCGAGGAATATGCCCCAATTTATTTTTATCATCTTTCGATAATTTGGATGGACGAAGTTAATAATATAAAGTTAATATCTGTAGCAAGAAAATTGAGTTGAGAGAAGATTTATCCCCTTAAATTGAAAAAAATCATTAAACATGATCGATTTTTCCGTTTTTTGCGCAATTTTTTCACTTATGTATATCAACAAAAATGAAAATATATAGTAACAATTCGGAAGATTCTTTATATTTGTTATTCATGTGGAGGTCAAAATAAGAATAGCTACATCGCAGCAGTTTGTCTTGTGGCATTACAAAATTGTGACACCGACCACAGTTTCATTGAAAAAAAAAAGAAAAAATGTAAGCTGAAAATTGAGCATCCTCACGATATACGCCTAGTAGGCAAAAGAAAACCTTTTATGGTTCACGAAATGGAAAGGTCTGAATTTTTAGATTTTACTGACTTATATTCCATAAAACTCCAGTCGAAAACAAGATACCATAAGCGAAAAGTTTAACTGGAGAGAAGTGAGATGGCTAAGGTATCAGAAAAATAATAGATGTTAGTTATACAAAAACTCTCTATAGATGAAGATAAGGATTTTAAAACTCTCAGCTTAGAAAAACGAGGTCTTCAACACAGACAACAAAATATGCTAGATCCAAGACAGGCGTATCCCAATAACAATAGAAAAGAAGAAGCAACTACTTAAACTTCTTCCGTATAGATATTTCGGAAGGAAATTGGAATTTTTATAAGAATTTAATAACCCCCATCGAAGAAATTGATGTTTCCGGATGCTTCTTCGGATGCAGAAGAATTTTAGTAATTTTTGTTTATTTTTTCTTTAATTTATTTTGAATAAAAAAATCAAAATTGAACATGAAATTTATCAATTTCTTTGTCAAGCGTTTACTCAAAATCGACTTTTATGACAACCCCCAGCAGCGTAAAATAATTCCTTTTACCCCTCTAAAATAAATTCAAATAAAACTATTGTCGAAATAGGAGGCCTCCTTCCGAACTATTGCTATATATTTTTATTATTTGGGGGTGTTTGGAAGAGGATGAGCCAGGCTAGAAGCTGATGAAATGTGTAAAAAATAAGTGAAAAAATTGAGAAAAAAAATTATTAAATACAATTTAAGGGGACAAATCCCCTTTAAAATCAATTTTCTTGCTACAAATATTAACTTTTCACCTCTCTAGCGTAGCAGAAGAAATGTAAAGGGTAAAATAACCTTTCATCCCTCCAAATTATCAAAAAAATAACAAAAATAGATGGAGGGTTTTCGAATCCCCCGAAAACGGTGGGTGATGGGTGAAAACGGAGGTCATATTCGGATTCAGGAATGGCACCAGGGATCGAAAAAACGTTTGTTTGCAGACCAGTGTTATCAATACCTATTTTAATTTACCACTTCAATCAAAGAAAATTTAAATTAAATCACAATTCTTGCTTAGCCTTTCGTGAGTTGTTGATTTAATGAGGCGCCCACCGTTCAGGTATTTCTTTTACTCAAAATTTAATTTTTTATAGAAAATTAAATTAAAACCGCTTAATTTTGGCGCTTTCTTAACTTTAGCTGGGGCGTTTGGATACAGATGATAATATATTTTGTATTTTGGAGAGGCCATATTTCTAATTTCTAAGTGGGCCATTTTTGAAAAATAACCAAAATATTGAAAAAAATGCCTCCCCCTTGAGTTAAAAAATATGTTTTCTCGACTTTTACTCTAGTCCTTCTTTACATTGTTCTAAAATATAAATTGGAAATGATTTTCTTACACAAAAGGCCTTCACATTAATTAATATATCAATTTCATTTAAAAATTAAAGGGTATAGCCGTGTTTATGTGGGAAATCTGCCCTTGCGGATTTTTCGAATCGTACTTGGGGGATCGTTTTGGTATCAAATAAAAATAATTCAGCCAAATTTTCAGCTCTTTATCTTAAACAGTTCTCGAGTTTTTCAAAAAGCCTCTTTTTTCGATTTTATTTTTTTTTAAATAGTAAAATTCAAAATTAATGAACGCTGATTTTTTTGCTAATTCTTAGGAGTAAAAGATTTGAAAAAATACTTTGGTCATGATTATTAAACGAACAGCCGATTTTTGGCGAAAAAAATAAAATTTAAATATTATTTTTTAACGCCTTTCTGAAAAGTGTCACTCACCAAATTTTGTCAGAAAATGTCTTTTATACTCCCTTATACTCATGAATTTTTTCGATTTTTTTGAAGTGGTGCAACAATATGACAAAAATTAAAATGTAATTATTTTCTGTAATTTTGCATTTAAACAAACTTTTATGTTTTCTATGGTTTTTTTACTGAAAATATATCCTCACCAGAGAAAAAACAGAGAAAACCATAGAAAATTAAGACATATCCTGCTTAAAATAATATAGTATGTGAAAAATGATTAAAGAGACATTAAAAAAAATCTTGTTTCAAGATTCAAGATAATCCTAGATTTTACCAATGAGATTGCTTGAATTTAAAAATTCCAGTGATCTCATTGGTAAATCTTGAATCTCGGATTAATCCGTGACTTTTATACGGGCATGAACTAAGTATATTATCGATACTGTTTAACAAACAATTGTCATAAATTGTTGACATTAAATGTAATAATTCCATACAAACAAAATAGATCGTAAATCCAATCTGAGTAAGGTTAGTCTTTTCAATACTTAGAAATTTTTTCAAACTATTTTAAAATTATATAATTTCTAATGGTCTTAATGCAATCACTTTGCAGTAAAACGATTAAAAATGTTTTCTAAGTAATGTAATTATTAATGTTCGGTAAAAAAAAATTTTTATACATCTTTTAACCATAGAATAGTATTATACATCATGAGACTAAAGGTACGGTTTGCTGCATAACCTTGGCTAACTGCTCTTATGCAATATCTGTTACGTGTGTTGCTAGACGATACAATTGAAGCGCTGCACCTCCCAATAGGTATTGCACTTGCAGTTGACGCCGGCCGTAACCGCTCTGCAGCTACAGTTTCTAGCAAGACCGGGGTACAATTGCAGCGCAGTACTTCCCATTAGGTTTTGCAATCGCAGTTGACGCGGCCGTAACTGCTCTGCTGCTGCAGTTTCTAGCAAAACGTACCTTAAGGTACTACTTTTCATCCCGCGTGCAAAGGTTTTTTCACGAGGTGTTAGCCGAGTACAAAAATCGCAAACGGGACGAAAAGAACTTTAGTCCCGAGGTGTATACCGGGTGCTGAATGAGTTAGCCGAACATAGGAAATTAAGATGTAAAATCTACGATTGGTAAGAGCATTAGGTTCTATCTAGATTTTACTTAAAAAGTCAAAAAATGGTTTTGAAATTGTTAAAATTTTCATTTATCGTACTAACCATGTAATAAAAAATTCAATTTAATTTCTTTTTTCAAAAATACTCACCTTGGAAACTTACATGGACAGTCTGATAAATGAAACTTTTAACAATTTCAAAAGCATTTTTTGACTTTTTAAGTAAAAGTTATATGAAATTTAATGCTCATTCGTATAAGCATTAAATCTCATTAATAGTGTGTATTTCTTCATTATTTTTGTGTTTTAAATTTTTTTTCTAAAATAATTAGTAAAGCAGATATTTGTATAAATAAATTTCTTATATTCGGCTAACTCATTTGGCACCTAATACACTATTTTTCACAATTTCGCTGCAAATGATCAATTACATTAGTTAATGCCTAAATTTGAGATTTTGAATTTACAATAATTCGAAAACGGCACTAGATATAGAAAAACCGAAAAAAAATTTCCCCTCGTGCCTCGCCTCGTTTACCTTAAAGGTCTAGTAATTTGTCGTAAGAATCTATTACAAGTATATGCAAAATTTCAGATCAAAAAAATAGTACTTTACTTCCGCAAAAGTGGGAGTAAAGTGACCACTTTACTCCCAGAAATGTGAAAAATATACAAGTTTGTTTAAATACAAAATTACAGAAAATAATTACTTTTTAATTTTTGTCATATTGTTGCACCACTTCAAAAAAATCAAAAAAATTCATGAGTATAAGGGAGTATAAAAGACATTATCTGACAAAATTTGGTGAGTGACACTTTTCATAAAGGCGTTAAAAAATAAGATTTAAATTTTATTTCTTTCGCCAAAAATCGGCTTTTCGTTTAATAATCATGACCAAAGTATTTTTTCATGTCTTTTACTCCTAAGAATCAGCAAAAAAATCACCATCCATTAATTTTAAATTTTACTATTTAAAAAAAATAAAATCGAAAAAATAGGCTTTCTTGAAAAACTCGAGAACTGTTTAAGATAAAGAGCTGAAAATTTGGCTGAATTATTTACCAAAACGATCCTCCAAGTACGAGTCGAAAAGGCCGCAAGGGCAGATTTCCCATATAAACCCGGCTATACCCTTTAATAAAAAACTGAAGTAATGATTTGTTTATAAATTATAATTATTAGCTCTTGAAAATACAATAAATATGAATATCAATTACGAGCTAAAGGGTACTAATAAATCTTATTATATGGATTTCGCAATCCTATACAATTAAATATTGTAAAAAAAAAATTATTAATGATTGAAAATGCTTACTGTTCATTAATCCGAAAAATATGCAAATTAAGTGAATTAGTTTGCGACACGTATGCATAGGTGTTTCGAATTTCGGATTCTCATCAGGCAAACCTGGAAAAAATTACTAACGCGCACAGTATTCAATTCAATATGATAGAAAAAAATATAAAAATTCAAAATTATTTGACATTTCTTTAAAATAAAAACACAAATCTACCTAACTTGATTCCAAAATGAATACAAATAATGAAATTTTTTTTGAAAATGTTTAACCGAGCAAATAAAAAAATAACGAAGACGGACCTAATTGTGAATAAGCTATCCCAAAATGGGATGAGAGTATTTTATTTAAAATACTATGCAATGAAATGCAATATTATGAAATAATTATTAATTATAATTATTAGCTCTTGAAAATACATTATTTTTTCATTATTTTTTTATTTGCTCGGTTAAACATTTTCAAAAAAAATTTCATTATTTGTATTCATTTTGGAATCAAGTTAGGTAGATTTGTGTTTTTATTTTAAAGAAATGTCAAATAATTTTGAATTTTTATATTTTTTATCATATTGAATTGAATACTGTGCGCGTTAGTAATTTTTTCCAGGTTTGCCTGATGAGAATCCGAAATTCGAAACACCTATGCATACGTGTCGCAAACTAATTCACTTAATTTGCATATTTTTCGGATTAATGAACAGTAAGCATTTTCAATCATTAATAATTTTTTTTTTTACAATATTTAATTGTATAGGATTGCGAAATCCATATAATAAGATTTATTATTCCCCTTTAGCTCGTAATTGATATTCATATTTATTGATTTGTTTATATAAATTAAAATTTAATTTCAATGAACAATTTTGTCTTTTAATTATTTTTGAATATTCCTTATTTATTTTCATATCAAAGCTTTAATTAATTCCAAGCAAAAAATATTTCAAGTTTGAAAATATCTCGAAAACGTCAAAATGATTATCTGTTCATTATACGTTAAGTTAATGTGACTTAAACAAACCACTTAAAATGCAAGTGACAAAGGTTGACATCTCCCTGTTAAGGGTCTTCAAGGGGCAAAATTTACCGCCAAAAGAAATCGATGCGACACACATGTAAAGCACGAGAAGTTTTAAAGGGCGTTGCGAGAAGAATTGTTTTTACAGCCAAGGGGTGTTTAAAATTCACATTTTGACTTTCAAACGTACACGTGCAAGAAAGACTTAAATCGTGCTACTCATTAAAAAGAAGAAAAATTAACAAGCATAGAAACTGTTTTCGTATAAACCGAGAAAGTTAATTTTAAGTCTGAAAAAAACAGCAAGTAGCGCTGAAAGCCATCGGATTAATCACAGAACGTTGATTTCGTTAAATATAAATAATTTTATAAATATTACATTATAATTTTAAGACGGAAGTGTTGACGTTTTTGTCGGCATGCTAAATTAATAAATTAATTTATTCTTGAGATAAATCCGAATATTTAGATACAAGAAAGTCTCACAACTTGTTTTAACTGGTTTAATCGGAAAATTATCAATTTTGAAAAAAGACATTCTTTAGAGCTTATTTTTCTGAATTTTTAATAAATCAATTAAATATGATAAAATCTATTAAACATTTTTTTTTAAATAAAATGGAGAAAATATCACCGAAATTCACTGAAACTAAGAAGCTTTTACTGGCAAGTCGGAAAAATAATTTAAGAAAATATCTCGGAAATCGAAAATTTCCGTTTGCCAGTTCCGAAGTTGTATTTCTTAACAATTTACAAACAGAAATAAAAAGAAAGTGAGAGAAACCTTATTTATAGAAATGAATTTGAATTGAATACTGAAATATATTACAATAGCTACCCAATTAAATAAATTTTATTATTACAATTTATTACTTACGCTTAACCACCGATTAGAGTGTTTTTCCTGAGATAAACTCATA
The DNA here is from genome assembly GCA_958510845.1 of Cantharis nigra. Taxonomy (NCBI): domain Eukaryota; kingdom Metazoa; phylum Arthropoda; class Insecta; order Coleoptera; family Cantharidae; genus Cantharis; species Cantharis nigra. The sequence continues at coordinate 3,986,376 of OY294034.1, read as the reverse complement.
TCGAATTCTTACCTGAAAAAGAAATCACATTAAATATTTAGAAATTTTAAAAAACAGATCACATTACAACAATTTTATGCCGAGTTTTTTGGGTTAATATATTTTTTTTTACTTGAGCTTGAATTATTCCTGATAAGCAAAATAATCACTCCCACGTTATACCTTTACCGTTGGGAAGGCCCATATTATGGGATAATGTGTTATTCTATTGTTACAGAGTATTAAATATTAGGAAAGTAAAAACGAAAAGTTAAAAAAAGAAAAGAAAAACGGATGGAAAGCAAATTTTTTCAAATGATCCTACTTAGGACCGAATCGCACCTTCGGAAAATCGTACGAATTTTTAAATTCTCAGATTAATTTTCTTTGGAGAAAACAACCATTTTAATTTTCAATTGACTTTGTCAGGGAATAATTTTTTTCTATTTTATATTTTCCACTGAAATTCGGATTCTAGGTGTAATTCGCTGTAACCACAAATTTTCACAGAGAGCTGAATAGAATAGATTCAGTTTGAGAGTCTGATGATGATTTTATTTGATGAGACCGACCATGCAGTGAGTTTGACTTTTGCATATACAGTGCATCACATAATTATAACCGCACCCCATATTTTTAAGATTTCAAAATAAATACAACTGTTATTTGAAATGTTGAATTTTATTGTTAGTTGTTGTATCGAACAAGATTCATGTGCACAAAATTAACTTGCAGTCTTATCTTATGTCGAGCTCAGCACGAAAAATAAAATTTTGCTTGTCTCAGAATTATAACCGCACTTACAGAATACTTATGTTTTTCAAAATTTTTTAAAAGTAAAAACTTAAAAACCATGTTCAATATCGAATTTTATTGCTACTTTTTTGAATTACAGAAAAAATTCGATTTTTCATACTTCCAACAAAATAATAATAATAATATTTTGCTCTAACTTGTTCCAACAATTTAAAATTGCTCTACGGAGTCCTTTACATCTGATAACTGTCTCTTATTTGCATATACAGGGCGAACAAGTATGCCCCAAATGTTTTCAATTGGGTTACAATCTGGAGATCTCGATGGCCAGTCCAAAACACATATTTTCTTTTGACACAACTAGTTGTTTGTTTGGCGACTTACATGTATGGTTGCATTGTGGTGCTCAAAAATAAATTTTGATTGTCTATTCCTACAGATAAATGAAAGAAAATTATTGTCCAACAGTGTGATGTACAATTCGCTATTCATTTTCGTCGATGTATGGGCAAAATCCAGTTTTCCCTTGGCACAAAACGCTCCCCAAACCATGCAGCTACCGCCACCAAAAATATCTTCTAGAAAAATGCCCTGGTTCTTTTCGTAGATCATGCCAATACGAATTATAGCCATCTGGACCATCTAGATTGAATTTTTTCTCATGGCTAAATATGAACTAAGAAACCAGCCTCGAGTTTAAAATACTGTTAACAGAATTAAATAGTGTACTGACTTTTGCCCAATCTCAGGACATGTTGCGCTTGCAAATTTTATTCGTCTCGCTTCAAGCTGCTCACAGAGCTGGAGCCATAATCATTTCAGCTCGAACTATGTTAAAACTTCGATGTATAGTTCTTCTTACCGTTTCCCGTGATACATTTAGTTGAAGCTCACTTTGAATTTGACGCAACGAACGTGTTGAGTTTGACGCAGCTCTTTGTATTTTTCCTTCAACATGACTACAATATTTTTGGCCATCCTGAACGTTTTTTCGTTCCATTATTTTCTTTATTTTTAATAAAATTTTGGACAATACGGTCAGATTTCTAAATTCGTTTTGCGATTGTTCTGAAATTATCTTCGGAATCATAATATGCTGTGTGTAATAACCTGTGTGTTTGCAAGGAAGAAGAAATAAAATGTGCCAACTGTATAAGAAGTAATCAAAATTTTAAAACTAATTTTAGAATAAACCATTCGGCAAGAAGTATTTCGTGTCCTTATTATGAAGAAATAATAACTAAATTGAAGCGGAATGTAAATTATCTCACAATATAGCAAAAAGAAAAAATCAAAGGAATAAAAAATAATAATGGGAAAAGTAATGATAATCGAAAAACTAAACATTGCATAATTCATCAAAACGTTCAATCTATAGGAAATAGTGTCGATTTATTAGATAAATTTATGGAAGAACAACCTGAGTGCATTGGTCTAGCAATATCTGAGCATTGGAAGACAGAATCTCAGCTTAAAATGTATGCACTTAAGAACTACAAGTTGATATCAAGTTTTTGTAGGCAGGAAAACAAACATGGCGGTGTATTACCGCAAGTCAGTGAATGGTAAGCCAATCAAAAAAGTAAACAATTTATCAGTGAGTGGACATTTTGAATGTGCAGGTGCAGAAGTAACCATAAATAGTGAGATAATTGTAATAATTAGTGTATATAGACCTCCGAACGGAAATATGCAAATGTTTTATACACGGATTGAACAGATGTTAATGCTAATTTTTAGAAAAAAAAAATTAACATTTATTTTGGGCGATTTAAATTATGAACTAAAAGATAATGAAAGAAATTTTAATGAATTGTCCTTACTTTTAGATTCCTTTTCTTTCTCTATAAAAGTTAGAGAGTACACCAGAATCCCAGGTGATGGTTCAGGAAGCTGCATTGACAATATACTAACCAATTATGATGGCGAATCTCAAATTGAAATATGTCAGTCAAATATCTCTGACCACACTGCCCAAAAAATAAGTTTCTTCCTGAGCAAGGAAAATCTGAAGGAAGTAAAATATCAGCGGTTTTTTACAGAACATGGTAAGAAAAACTTTGTAAGCAAGCTGCAAGAGATAGACTGGAGCAATCTGTATAACATTGAAGGAGCTTTAGTAGACGACCAATGGACATTTTGTTTGGATTCAATTTTGTGGTTTTCAAAAGCAGTTTCCCTTTGAAGAAATCGGTGTCGAAACCTAAGAAGAAAAATTACGGCAAAGAAATAATAGAATGTAAAAATAGATTGGATGTGTTATTGGTGGTTTCTACAAATGATACAAACTACAGGGAACTTTATAAAAAAACGAAGAGAGAATACAATAACTTATTGGTAAAAGAAAGAACAGAAACATATGAAAAACGTATTTTAACATCAGATAACAAGACTAAATGTTTGTGGTCAATCCACAATGAAATTGTGGGTAAAGCCAATAAAAGCCATGAAACTGGACTCAAAGGTGATCCTAAAAAAATTGCTAACGAGTATAATAATTTTTTATTAAACGCAGTTCCAAAACTACACGATGAGGTGAAATGCAAAATAATGGAAAATGACAGATCAATGTACTGTAAACCAACAAATGCAGATGAAATCCGAAGATTAGCAAAGAGGCTGAAGAACAAGTACAGTAGTGGAGAAGACGGAATACCAACCAGTGTCGTGAAACTTGCGGTAGAATACATATCTGAACCTTTGTGTTTTATTATCAATAATTCCTTTAAACATGGCATATTTCCAAACCAACTTAAGATAGCAATCATTAAACCTATATATAAAGGAGGAAACCCTGAAGAAATGCAAAATTATAGACCTATAAGTTTACTTCCTTCCTTTTCCAAAATTTTCGAAATGGCAATGTGTGATCGAATTATAAATTATGTTAAAGAGAACTCCCTTATCAGTGAGACGCAACATGGTGGTGTGAAAGGAAGATCAGTTGAAACTGCAGTTTTTCAATTTACACAAAATATTTTAAGTGCTTTCGAGAGAGGAGATTTAGCGATGGGAGTTTTTCTGGACTTATCGAAGGCATATGATTGCATAAATCATGATTTACTACTGCTAAAAGCTGAAAAATACGGAATAAGAGGAAATGTATTAAAGTGGATGAAATCGTATGTTGACGATCGTATGCAAAGGGTGGAGATAATCAGAGAGGAATCAAGGTATTTTTCTGAAAGTAGAACAAACGATACTGGTATCCCCCAAGGTAGCATTCTTGGTAATATGCTTTTTATTTTATTCAATACAGATTTAAGGGAGCTATCAAGAAAAGAAAACCACTATATGACATATTACGTAGACGACACAAATATCCTGGTGGCTGCAGAAAACTATCCTATCCTACTTGAAGAAATCGATGAAATCTATTTGTTAGTTAATGAATGGTTTACCGAGAACGGATTTATACTTAACAAAAAAAAAAACAAACGCAGTGCTTTTTCATACCAAACATCAGTTTGAGACACCAAAAAAATTCAAAATTATGAATGAAGAAGTAGAATATAAAAAAAGTGTAAAGTTTTTGGGTTTGCAAGTGGATGAAAACTTGGATTGGATGGATCATGTTACGGGTTTGACTTCTAAATTAAATCAGGGATGCTACGGTTTGCGGGTGGTAAAAAAATATCTGAATGAAGCATCTTTAAGAGCCATTTACTTTGCTAGTTTTGAAGCAGTCGTTGCTTTCAGCATTATGTTTTGGGGTGGAAGTTCCGATATGAACAAGGTTTTTATTATTCAGAAGAGGATAATACGGCTGATATACGGAATGCAATTTTTAGCATCATGCAGGGGCGTTTTTAAAGAAAAAAAGATTTTAACTGTTCCTGGATTATATATATATCGAGCATTACTATTTATGTTTAAAAATAGAGAAACATTTTTTCCAATCCGTGAAAACCATAGATACCCTACACGTACTTTAGATATCATGTATCCGAATCACAGGTTAACTGTAACTGAAAAGAACCCGCACTACATGTGTATTAAATTGTTCAATAAATTGCCGGATAGAATTAAAAAGTTGACAAAGTTAATCAAGTTTAAAGAAAAATTATTTGAATTTCTGATGATGATTGAACCGTACACTGTGCAGGAATTTATGGTGTGGAAAGAAGACCAGCTTTCCTTTTCTTAAATGCTTTTTTGTGAATTTTTTGTCTTTTATTTGGTTTGTTTTGAATTTGCCAGGTGATGGAAGATTTTTGACATTGTTTCAACCAATTATGTACACTATGTATCGTAGTTTCTTGAAAGAAATTACTATTATTATTATTATTATTATTATTATTAATCTGTCCTTGATCACTTTCACTCAACTTCTTTCCAAGTGGCATTTCTCAATATACATCAATTTGTAGCAACTGTGCCAAGAATTCATCGTGCGGTTATAATTTTGAGACAAGCAAAATTTTACTTATGGTGCTGAGCTCGACATAAGAAAAGACTGCAAGTTAATTTTATGCACGGGAGTCTTGTCTGTTACAATAATTAAAAATAAAATTCAATATTGCAAATAACTTTTATATTTATATTGAAATCCTAAAAACAATTAGTTTCATTTAGATTAAATCTGATTCGGATTCATTTTCAATATGTGTTGCACACTTCACCGCCGCGACATACCCATGTCAACAGTCGTCCATCGAGTCGTTTAGCATCACAAGGCTGTATAGCGTTTTTACAAAGCTGATAAGCGAACTTTAAGCGGTTAAAACAAATTGCAAACACAGCATCTCTGTTTGAATTGATGTTTATAATATTTTCAAAAGTACTCAAGATACAAGTAAATGCTTATACTTACATGATTTTGAGATATCTCAATCACCTATACAATATAATCTGTCAAACGCACAGACTCTTATGTTATCAGACGTAAACAGCACTCGAAATTTGGTTGCAGCGCAATTCTGGTTTTCCGTCTTTTTTTAAAGTCAATATTCAAAAAAGCTGTATTAATAATAATAATAAACTAACAGGCGGTTTGCGCTCGGTGTCGACTCGGCCATACAACGCCGCGCCGGCCGATAACTACGAATCTGTTTATAATAGAGATGTCTTATTTTTGTCAACGTAATTTCGTGATGAAACATACAAAGCGGATTAGTAAGTCAACCATAAATTGACGAGAAATGTTAGTGCGTTTTTTCACTAATCGGATTAATGTAAAGGTGTCATTAAAAATAAAGGCAAAATGAAATTCTGTGGTATTTATATTTGGAAATTCCGCGAAGTTCGGGATTCAAACTCGGAATTTCCTGGGTGTAATTCAACCAGGAACCACATTAAATTATCGCTGCGGTCCAGTACGAAATAATTAACACGAAATTTTTTTTTTTTTATTTGAAATCCTAGTATTTTACAATCTATCTAATAAGACAATAAGTAAAAGACATGACATATTGAACCGGATGACATAGAAGGAGATTGCCCAATGGCACGCTCCCTTTACATTTTAACACCAGAGAGTGTTGTGTCAGGCTTATAAGTACTATTTCAAAAGCGATGAGGCAAGTCCAGTGGGTCGTGACGCTTTAATCTCTTTATTCGATGGGAAGATAATAAATCCACAGCAAGAGAGTTGGGATGGTCTCTAACACGATCCTGATATCTGGTGCTGAACGACTTGATACATTCTTCAACTGTGGGCATTTGAAGATCACGATGAATCACATGATTTGGTACAAACCAAGGGGCGTCTACGATAGTTCTCAGGGTTTTTGATTGAAATCGCTGTATTTTGGCGATGTTGGAGTTACTTGCTGCTCCCCAAGGCTGGATGCCATAGGTCCAAATTGGCTTTATTATGATTTTATATATGAGCACCTTATTTTCCAGAGATAATTGTGAGTAACGATTCAGTAACCATTGATGTTTTCTAAATGAATGACCAAGTTGGAGTCTCTTGTTCCAGATATGTTTACCCCACGTCAGTCTTCTGTCCAAATGCACTCCAAGATACTTAACTTCTTCTTTTTGTGGTAGTATATTTCCATTGAGGTTAACAGTAGGACATGTGTCTCTCCTTGTAGTGAATGTTACGTGCACCGACTTTTGGACATTGGCTTTAATACGCCATTTCTTCAACCATTTCTCTAATTTGTCAAGATGCTTTTGTAGGTTTTTAGACGCTGTTAGTGCATTAGGATGGGAGGCCAAGATTGCTGTGTCATCAGCAAACGTCGCAATAAAAGTGCTTGGATTAGTTGGTAGATCAGTTGTGTAAATTAGGTATAGAAGCGGACCCAAGACGCTGCCCTGGGGGACTCCAGAGTGGACTGGCAAAAGTGGTGATATCTCATCTTGACATTTTACAAAAAAGTGTCTATGCTGTAGGTAGGATTTCAACACCGGATAAAAGTTGTGTGGAAGATATGATTTGATTTTGAATAATAGACCAGTATGCCACACCTTGTCGAAGGCTTGAGTTATATCAAGAAATGCAGCTGAACAGTACCTTTTGGTCTCCAAATCTTGCTTGATTTTATTAGCAATTCTGTGAACTTGCTCGATAGTGGAATGCTGATGTCGGAATCCGAATTGATAATCAGGAATCACTTGCCGTTCCTCGATCACGGGCATAAGTCTTCTCAAAAACAGTTTTTCAAATATTTTAGATAAAATAGGAAGCAAGCTGATGGGCCTGTACGAGGTAATTTCTGTTGGTGGTTTTCCCGGTTTGGGTATTAAAATAATTTGAGCCACCTTCCATTGTGCAGGAAAATATCTCATTCTCAAGATGGAATTAAAGATCATGGTTATAAACTTGATAGCGTTGTCTGGGAGTTCTTGTAGGACTTTTGCAGTTATTAGGTCAAATTCGGGAGATTTCTTTAAGTTTAAGTGCTTCTGAATGTAGGTTGAAACCTCACTTTTCTTAAATTTTTTTACGGGTAGTTCCATTTGGAGTGGTGCTTCCAGAAATTCTTCAAGTCTGACATCTTCTTCTGGGACTTCTGCTTGGAACGGTTTGAAAACGTTGGTCAGATGATCTGCGAATGCATTTGCCTTTTCTTTGTTGCTTCTTGCCCATTCTAGTGTTGGTGTTTTTATTGGCGGAATTGCTGTTTGTGGTCTTTTCAACTTACTAGTTGCCTTCCACAGTGAATAGTCAGTTGCTACAGTTGCTGTCAGTCCGTTCAGGTAATTATGAATTTCTTGATTTTTATGATCTTTTAAAAGTTTTTTAAGGTTTTTAGTTGCCTTATTATAATTTGTTCTATCACTGGGAGACCGGGTTTCTTGCCATTTTTTTCTAAGTCTTCTTTTTTCTTGTAATTTGCTTTGAATACGTTTTGGACAAAGGTTTTCAACTTGATGGTTTTGATTTTCTGGGGTTGCTTCCCAGGCTGCTTCTTGTATATTTTTGGTTAAATGTTGTACTGCTTCATCCAGCTCGAATTCCGATTTCAAAGAAACATCTTGCGGTAGTTTACATTGGAGTAGTCTTCTAAACTTCTTCCAGTCAGTTTGCTTATTACAAAGAGTTAGAGGTTTTGGTATTCTATTGATTTGAGAAGAAAATGTGACAATGATTGGAGAATGGTCCGAGGAAAGTTCGAAGCTAGCCTCCACTCTGAGGTGATTGTGCGAAATCCAACCACACAGAAGTCCAACAAATCGGGCAGTTTTTCTCTATCTGTAGGCCAGTAGGTTGGTTGGCCGGTGGAACAGTGATCCAAATTTTTAGATTGCATCACTGGAAACAGCTGTCGACCTCTTGGATTAGTAAGTCTTGATCCCCAGTGTGTGTGCTTGGCGTTAAAGTCCCCACCTGCAATGAAACGATTACCGAGCATATTAAAGTAATTTAAATATTGGTCTTGGCTGATTGTATGTCCTGGAGGACAGTAGACTGCAGATAACGTTGTGGTACATCCATTGGATTCTTCAATCACTATATTTGTAGCTTGTAAGTGTGTCTGGGAATGTTTAAGGGATTCATAATGTTTAATGTTATTTTTGATTATGATGGCTGTACCGCCTCTAGCCCTACCACTCGGATGTTGTGTGTCGTATATTTTATATTTTGGTATCTTAAAGTAATTCTTAGATGTAAAGTGCGTCTCTGAAATTAACATTATATCAATATCATGGTTGGATAAAAACATTTTAATTTCTTGGTTATGACTGGTTAATCCGTTGGCATTCCAGACCGCTATTTTGAGTTTTGTTGCTATTATTTTCTTGTATTGAGCATAGCTGTGAGGAGATTAAGAAGAGTTTCCATTTTCTCCATCATTTTCTCCATCATGCTTTCTAACCTTGAATGATTTTGGGATGTTTGTGAATTTGTTGTAACAATTTGTGGAGATGGAATGACAGCTTGCGGTTGCTGAATTCCTCTTGTTATATTTGAATAAGAGTTACCTGAGAATACGTTTGGGTTGTTGTGGATATTTGGATTTCTGTTGTGTATGATATTGTTTACTGGATTGGATAGTTGGGCGGGTTTTTTATCTCTTAAGGTTGGATAAGTTCTCTTCTGGAGATCCTTGTATACAATACAACCCTTATAATTGGCAGGGCGGTTACCTTCGCATAATACACATTGTACACCATTGTCTCGTTCTTTTCTTGTACAGTTTTTAGTGATGTGATTTCCCGTACATTTGACACATCTTGCTTGCCTATAACAGAATTTATTAGTGTGGCCGTACTGTTGACATTTGGTGCACTGGGGGATTTCTCTTTTCGGGTGGGGTGGTTCAAAGTTGACAATAGAATTCATTAAGCATGTGACATTATAAATTTCTTTATTATTTGGGTTTGCTTTTAGTTCGACATGGAAAAGTGGTAGTGGCACTTTTGTGACCCTTGAGCGGATGTTATGTAGATTTACCACGGTATGGCCAAGTTCTTCGATTTTCATTTTCAGAGTTTCCAATTTAGTCGTTGGGTGCATATTTCGTAAAACCACTCTGAAGGACCTATTACTTTTCAGTTGATAGGTATGAAATTGTGTTTTTTTTGCATTTAGTTGCTCTATAATAACTCTATAGCTTTCTTCTGACTTTGGTTGTAGTCGAACCTGATTATTATAGAGTATCTTCATCACATAGTCGTCTTTGGCTGCCTCCTCCAATAAGTCCGTTAACGCCGTAATATTATTAACGCCATCAATAAATATGGGTGGTGGCTTAGAGACCTTTATGGGTTCTTTATTCTTGTTGTCATCGGACTTCTCTCCATCATCTTTTCCTTCGTTTGCTAGGGCTCCAAATTGATTGGATGTTTCGATTGGGGCATTCAACCAGTAGTTCGGCAAAATAGTTTGTTTGGCAACTCTTCTTGGTGCTTCCGGGCCATCTCTTCTACCTCGCTTCCTGCTTACAACTTCCCACGGTTTTTCCTGACTTAGCGCTGCTGTCGGTGGCTGAGGATGACTTTGTGGTTGATGATGTATATGTAGGGGGTCCACAATGTGTTGACCAGGATATTGTGCAATTGGCGGATAATTTTGATTGTAGTACACTAACGGCACTTGTTGCGTATTGGGCAAGTACATCACTGGCAGCTGGTTACTCAGTAGCTGCGCATTTTGGCTGTAAGAGGCTGTGTCATTCGATAATTCGTTAGACAGGGTTTGGTCATGTATTTCTACTTCTTGGGATGGATTATTGTTTTTGGGGGGAGTACGAAACATGTTTATCTTTGAAGTTCACATATTAACCTCACTTTATGAAGAATCAAAAATTTGTCTGTAGTTCTGCTAATCTTCGATGTTTTTGGTAAATAACACTTACACTCTTAATTCACAGTCTCCTGATCATGCAACTACCACTGCAACATAAATGACAATCAATACAATAAGTTTTTAAAGAAAACGAATGCAAACAAATTGCAAACACAGCTTCTCTGTTTGAATTGATGTTTATAATATTTTCAAAAGTACTCAAGATACAAGTAAATGCTTATACTTACATGATTTTGAGATATCTCAATCGCCTATACAATATAATCTGTCAAACGCACAGACTCTTATGTTATCAGACGTAAACAGCACTCGAAATTTGGTTGCAGCGCAATCCTGGTTTTCCGTCTTTTTTTAAAGTCAATATTCAAAAAAGCTGTATTAATAATAATAATAAACTAACAGGCGGTTCGCGCTCGGTGTCGACTCGGCCATACAACGCCGCGCCGGCCCATAACTACGAATCTGTTTATAATGGAGATGTCTTATTTTTGTCAACGTAATTTCGTGATGAAACATACAAAGCGGATTAGTAAGTCAACCATAAATTGACGAGAAATGTTAGTGCGTTTTTTCACTAATCGGATTAATGTAAAGGTGTCATTAAAAATAAAGGCAAAATGAAATTCTGTGGTATTTATATTTGGAAATTCCGCGAAGTTCGGGATTCAAACTCGGAATTTCCTGGGTGTAATTCAACCAGGAACCACATTAAATTATCGCTGCGGTCCAGTACAAAATAATTAACACAAAATAAGGAATTTTAATTTTGAATTATTCGAATAATCAGCAAGAGTGACAAGGAAAAAGCTCAATTAAGCGTTTAAATACCAAACACGAGCGAATTTCTCTACACAATAATTAAAATGCTAATATAAATTTAAAATCAATATTTATATTATAAATTTTATTTTCAGCAAATTTAAACAATACTGAAAAATATTCCAAAATCATAAATTTACAAATAAATTAATAATAAATCAAAAGTTAAAAGTGTTCACACAAACTTTAGCACGATCACATTTACATTATATTTAAGAGGGGATATCATCTTAATAAAGATGATAAAGTAATAAATTTAGTAAGTTTGATGAAGTACTCTAACAAAAACATATTATGATAAAATATTTTAAGAAATTAAATTAATATTCTCAAAACGTAGTAAGATATACATTTTTTATTATAAATTTAATCTCTTGATTTACATTTCGATGTAAAGCGGTTTAACTGTTTTGAAATTGTTAAGCTGAATTCAAAATTTCTCCAATTGGTTTAAAAAATAAACTGAAAGCAAAAAAGTCTACGACTCAACGTCGACGACGTTTGGGTGTAGAAAAAGCAACAATTTAGAACAAAAGTGGGCTTAATATAATATGTAGGTATATAAGGTATATGAATGTCTTTGAGCCTGAAAATTTAAAACCCAAAATTCCGCTGTTTTCGCATTTTATACAACCAACTTTTGTATTTTATAAAAAATAATAAGCTTCAAAAATTTAATTATAGATAAGAGAGAAACAATTTAATTAAATTTTTGGTTCAAGTTATTTATTTTAAGTTTATGCAAAATAAAGTGATGGTGGCTAAATAAAAATATAAAGATGCGTGCGAATTAATTTGGATTTTCGTATCGTTTGTGCAAAAATGGATGTAAACAATATGTAAGTAGTAGAAGCGGCAGTAATCAATTGCTAAGGCCTTTTAAAAGCTCCTAAAAAGGGGCTAAAAGTTTACATAAAGCTGATAGAAGAAAACCTTGCAAAGTTCCGTTTGCTTTCAACCAGGATTGACTCACTTGTGGGTCGCATCAATTTCCCGTAGAGAATTTTATAGTTGATTGCATATAGGTAAGTTTCTTTACAGTTTGTTCAGCTCTTGTGAATGCTTAACAGAATTCACATACTGCTTTTAGCTGAATTTGCATACACAACTTCAAAAAGAATATCTTGGCTTACGAACATCAAGGATGCCAATTTTGATGATCGTGATGCGACTTCATTTCAAATATCAGCAACTGCCAAAACAATTGTTATCAAGTTGCGAAGTCTATAAGCTTCTCTATTATCTATTTTGACAACAACAGTAGTTCCATGTTTCTTGCTTGGTGGTGAAAAACTCCCTCACATCCTTTTGGTTAGCTTATGGACGATGCACATTGGATTTTCCTGAAAGAAAACGTAATCTTCGACTCGAATGAATTATTCACGTTAATTATCCAAAATTCAAAAATTATTTCGGAAGCTTACTATTTTCTACTATATAAACACTTTGTTATGTATATTTATGATTATGCATAATCTGCGGAAACACGACCTGAAGTCTCAGTAGTTGTAGTATAATAAATGGGATTTAATATTAGGAGCATCTAATCCTTGGATTTCAAATCCTTCTATGCTATTCGTAGGATTTACTATGCGAGAATTGTGACCGCAAGTTGCATATTAAGTTACCCTTCGACATTAATTACTATAATAATTATTGATACATACCTACTACATGTTAATTACAGCAATAGGTTTGGAAAAATAGGGGCAATTTTACAACATCCCTTTCCGATTTTGTGTTTAAAAAAGGAATTTAAAAAAATATTCTAGACTATTGATTACTTCAAAAGTAAGTTTAAATTTGCGACACCGAACACACTTTATGCTTTAACAGGCAATTTTGGGTTTTGATGCCCGAGGTGCGATGTCTTGCAATGTAATTGAAGTTGCAGATGTTGCAAGAAACAATAATTTCAGAATTACAGTGAGTTTCTGAATTTTAATTTTAATTAGAAATGAAACTCGCAGTCTTCAACGTTCCAAAATAATAGGAATAATTTTTATAGACTAACACGAAGTTAGCTTTTTCAGTTTTTAACAAAAATAAAAAACCCAGGAACATAACCTTAAAAATATTATCTCATAGAGGTATTTAGCGACTTGAGTCAACCAAAACGAGATTGAGCCCGGTATTAATTTTAATTCAACAAGAAAAAAATTTATTGGGTTTTCTAAAATTACATCTTCATCACGATATTACAGTATACCTATAATACCATGTTTAATTAAAAAGTAAATTTATCTTGTAGCTAACGTAATATATTATGATTTATCTAATCTTTCATTATTTAGTTACAAACAATCAATTATGTATGTATATATTATTCACCTACGCATAAAGTAAGGCGTGAAATGCATTAATCTAAAATCAAGCTTTACAATATGTAGAACCTGTTATTAATCAATGATAATTAATTGATTCATTGAAGAAGCGTGCTTTTGTATAATATTAAGGGTTAATCATCTATGGCTTAAAATTTTTAATTTTCCGTTTCATTAAGAAAGCGGTATGAAAAGTAATCAATTAAAATTTTTTATCGACACCATAACAACATTTTTCTTCCGAAAATTGCACCACAAGAAATAAATTATTTAGATAAAATATACAGTGAACTTTCGTTAATTATTAATTCTTCCATTACCTCTCTCTTCAATTTTTTATATTTATTCTAATTGCAATTAGTATTTATGTCACTTTAAATAATATCTAGCATATCATTTTTTTAATAATAACTCTGTCAGTTTCAATACTAATTCTTATTATTTGCGTATATAACTTTTTTTTTATAATTTCCATTAAAATCCTTTGTAGCAATTCAAAATAATATGAACAATTTGTGCGTTTGAATTACTTTTAAATTTAAATTTTGTCAATCCTCTTAGTTTAATAATCTCAAGAAATAAATTTATTTGTTTCAAAAAGATCTAGGAAGCAGTGATTTTGCCAAATCGAAATGAAGTATACGCAGTTTTACGATTGAAGTTAATAAAATAATTAATTATAAAAATTAAATGAAATCTTATACCAAATGTAGGAATCATGGTTTACATATTATTTAAAGTAACAATTTATTTTATTTTATGTGCCAAAAGATACGCAGGCATTTGCGTCAAACCTATGTCTCTCCCAGAGCAAAACAGCAGCTTTAAAGTGAAAACGTTCCATTCCGCAAAGAATTTTATTAATAAAACTGATTCTTTTATTAATTTTACATTGAAAATCTTGAGTAACTTTTGATTTAATTTTCAACTGAAGCCTGAAGTTTCGGATTAAATATCAGTTATGCTCTCACTTGAGTTACACTGTGATGCTTAATAAGTAGTGTAACAAACTCTGTAAAATATTTATACAATCTCTTGCAAATCAAAAGTTTATTACTAATTTTTGTTCAAAAGCATTTCTAATTTTAATTTTAAGAAATTAGTAGTACGTTTATCCGTAAAAAAATTGACAATAGATTTTGCTCCGCACGTTATCGTCTAGCTTTCATGGATATTATTTGTGATTTTCTTTGTGGATTAAATAGGTAATCCGGTACAATAAAAAACATGTAATTCCTTAAAGGTTTTTTTTTTACATTAATTTTGTTTTAATCAATTATCTCAACTATTATATAAATTCTATGGATTATCCCACTCAAATTAATTAAAAAAATTAATACATTTTATTGTATCTATTATTTTTTTTATTATTTAAAATAAAGACATTAATTTTAATAAAATTGTAGAATTTAATTATAAAAAAATTAAAGGATTAGCCCATTTAACAATGCCTTGATTTAGGTGATACAGTTAAAAATACTATTGTCGTAAACACGCAAGAAATATCTATTTAACCCCTAATGCATTAATCGACGCTGTGGTTAATCGAACAGATTGGAATTGCTTATCGCTATTCTATTTGTAACCGTTGTTGTAGCCAGCTTCCAATTGTCTTGAAAAATAGCACAAAATACAAAAAACTTATTTAAACTCTAATTAAGTAGAAAGTTGCTTGTTCAACAATTATTTATATATGCATTTCTTGATTATGGTTATTTATATTTTTGATTTCGAGTACCCTAATGAATTATTATTTTTAATTTTTCAATTTATGATTATTATTATTAATATTAATAAATAAATAAAACAAATTGGGAGAATTATTATCTTGGGTGGTTACCCTATTTATTTTATTTATTTAATTAATTAGTTATCCCGCAATATATCCTTAAATTATTATTATTTCATACTCGATAAACAGTTCTGTATCAAATATGTTTATTACATAAACAACTATGTAACATTGTTTTCGTTGAATAATATTATGTTTCGTCATCTTAAACAGCAGAATTTATAAAAATTTTATGAAAATAATGAAAAGTTTCCAACAGCTTCATTGTTATAAACCTGAAAACATTTGAATAAATCAAAAACCACAAATTTTATATTTTTCAACATTTTATAATCCATCAGAACTTTTAAACTGCTATTTTATATAATTTAATAATTTTATTTCATTCTACAAAATTTTAATATAATTTTACATTTTTTCTTTAGCGGATTTAACATATTTTTAATTAATATGTTACCTAGGTGCTTCACAATTCTCTAATTAAAACCGCATTATATATATTATTAAGACAAAGCTAAATTTCACTTTATTTAATATTTTACAAAGTTTTTACTTAATTAATTTAATTAAGGATTGTTAACTAAACATGAAACTGTACATATTTGTTTCGTGTTTGGATTCTTTCGATTATTATTAGTCTTTTTCGTGTAATTTTCTTTAATCCGACGTCAAAGCAGCTCAGTCTCGAAATTTTGTAAATTATTAATTCTGCTAGTCTTTCAAGTTCTGTTTATTCGTCAGGTTCATATTTTATTTGCATGTTCAGTTCAGTTCAGTCCAGTCAACTATAGATGCAATGGGAATATTGAATACTTAAGTCGTGCTCAAATGTAGTCGGCCACCTATAGATTTTTAAGTTTTAGGAATTTGGAAGGCTCTTTAATAAAACTAATTACAAATATAAATTGAAAATATGTTTTTATTAATTATTTTTAATATTTGGTGGCACCACCTTTTGCCTTAAGGACGCTTTTAATGCGATTAGGCATTGTAGCTACTAATTTGTAGCACACATCAGAGGTAATTTTTGCCCATTGTAACGTGCCAAAAGACGTTTTGTCCGTTGCAATTACTTTCATGCGACGCCACTGGATCGCTATTGGTTGCGATAATTTTTCGTTCAATTTTGATAAGCGGCATTACTTGTTAAATTTCGAATGAGGTTGACGTTTAATCGCTGTTTGTCCATTTTTAGTTATTAATGTTTTAATTCGATTTAATTTTGCCGTATGACGGGAAATTATATTAATTTTCCTTCTATTTAATTTGTTTAACAAATTATTTTTAGCACCCAGGCTATGGGTTACACGTTTGTTGTAATTATTCGTTATTGGTTTTTACCACAATTTAAATTTTGGTTGTCGTAAGATGGAGTTTTCACAAGAGGATGTATCCTTGTGACTGTGTAGTACCAGGTGGATCGAAATTAATGTCCAATTAGAGAACCAAACTTCGTATATTTTCGTTTTTATGTTTCACCACTTTTCAATCCCGGACGTGGATTTACGTTTTTTTATATTTGGGATGGTACACCTCGACTTCAAGCAGATGATTTGATTTTATGAAGATGTTTCAGTAGAGATTAATTGAGTTTGCAGTCACACTAACTCGGTTGATGAGTATTGGAACTGGCAGGCTGTTGATTTTTTTAATGAGTATTTTGTGTTCTCTATTTTGTAGACTATCATTCCTGGATGGTAGACCAATAGAATGCTGAAGTAATGTTATTGAATTCGAAAGGTCCTGACGAAGGAAAGACAATTGACGAATCGTGAAGTTGGTAGTACTGCATTCAGGGTAAGTCTCATAGAGATGCATATAGGTACTTGTTTTAAATGATGCTGTATACCAGGTTCTATTTGTAAGTCAATATTCCCGAGATAATGACAATTAATCTTTGCTGAGCATAACTTCTTTTGTTGGGTTATCCTCTTCAGGGATACTCAACTGTATTTTTTTACTTGACTGAATCTACCCCTCAGGTGGATGTCAGTTCTTCACTTTTGTATTTTTATTTTATTTTTCTAGTTCGTAATCTTCAATTACGTACTAGCTTTACTTGATCCTTATGTGTATGTTTTATGTTTTGTTTTGATTAGTGAATTAATTAAACTTGTCGACATCTTTATTTTCTATCTGTGTTAGTACAATAAATCGACTCTTGATTTCTTTTTAGTTTTATTGGTATTAGCTGGCGTCCACTTTTCCATCGTACTTTTCATTTAGCTGAGTTTAGATCTGAGTACTGAAGAACTTTTGTTACGAACCCACGATGTTTTTCGAAACACCCACGCTCTCGAGAACTGCGTTTTGAATAACACAGCTAGCTAACGCGTACAGTCCATCTACGGTTAGGCAAGTGGCAGGGGTAGTTTAATTTTGAGCAAGTAACGCTACACCATTCTTCAAATATTGCCTGATGCTTTAATGCCTCTTTTGTTGGAGTTTTATAACGGGCAACCCTCTTCTTCAATATCGCCCATAAATTTTCAATGGGGGACAGGACTTTGTGGCGGCCAATCCAAAATGGGAATTTGATTTTCTGTAAACCATCGCTTTGTTTTTTTTTGAAGAATGGCATGGTGCATTGTCCTGCTGAAAAATATATGTATTTTATATGTATATATATTAAATATTAATGACTAATAAAAATAACTAAAATAAGTGTTTAAGGTCCAATTATACAAAAATATTATGTAAAAACATTATAAAATACGTACCTCTATGTTGCTTTCGTCTGACCAAATTACCTTTGCCCAGTCGGCAACATTCCACTTTTTGTAATTTCTTGCAAATCGAAGTCGTTTTTTAATGTGCTGCTCAGTCAAAAGGGGCTTCTTTCGAGCTTTGCGACCGTGTAGCCCCTTTTCCTTCAACCGCCGTCTAACTGTTTGAGACGATATCTCGACCCCACATTGCGCCCTTAGATCACGTGTTAAATCTTTTGAAGTTTTCCTTCGATTTTTTAGTGACAATCTTTCCAAAATGCGATCTTGTCTGGGTGATGTCACACGTTTTCTTCCACTTTTTGGCCTATTTTCTACAGAACCAGTCTCAGCCACTCGCCTCAGGGTATCTTGAACCGTCGCACGCGAACACTTCAATTTTAAAGCAATTTTTCGTTGAGACATACCTGTCGAATCCAAAAAGACAATCTGACTCCGAAGAGCAACACTTAAATGCGGCCGTTTTGGCATGATGTTGTTGCTATCACTTCACAATATTAAACTAAAAGTTAATTTGTAAAAATTTCACCCTTTAGATTAAATAACAATACCGTTATCGACATGTACATGTAAACCGTAATATTAAAAATTTACATTATTTCAAAAATGTATCTTATTTTACCGCCCTTTGGTGAAAATTTAAATTTTATTCTCATTAAACGGGATGAGTCGTTTCGGCGCGACCGTTTCGGCGCGACCTATTCGGCGCATCCGGTTCGGCGCAAAGACAGTTCGGCGCGAAGACTGTTCGGCGCGAGAATAAAATACTTGAAAAAAGAAGAAAAATTTAATTTTAAAAATTTAAACATTAATAGGTAAGTAATATAAATTATAAATTTATTAAAACTAATACACATGAATAAAAAAATAAGTTAATGTAGCTACTGTGTTAGGGATTCAATTCATTTTATTTTATTGGCTAAAATCAACGGCTTTTGAGTTATGAATTAAAGTAAGTAAAAAAATGTTGAAAAAATCAAGATTTTTCTTTTGTTTTTTTTTGAAAACCCCGTATCCGTGTCATAGATTTAATTATTTCCGGTATCCTTCAAACGACACATTTTACAAAAAATTTGACGTCCCATTCCGAATAGGAAATTTAACAGACTACAACTTATGTCTGGCAAAAACTTTAAAAAACTTGTGGCGGAACAAAGGATTACAGTTTAAAATTATTCAGTACCAAAGTAATCCAACAACGATTTGGAGAACGATAACTGAGAAAAAGCGCACTAAAATTTTATAAAGTTCAAAAAATAATGGCCACCATTGTAAGTAAACGCCAAAAAGAAAAATTCACAAGTGATGGATTTATCTACATCTATGACCGCATGAGCGCTTGCGGTACAAAAATATTTTGGCGATGCGAAAGGAAAGATTACTGCAAAGCTCGAATTCACACTGAAAATGGCATTATAGTCAAAAGAATTAATGAATTCGGCAGCAAAAGTTGAAGTTGATAGAGCTGTAACTCAAATGAAGAGAAGAATTGAAGAAGAAACTCCGGAAAGAACTTCCCAAGTTATCGATGCTTGCCTTGACGATATATCTGAAGGTGCTTTAGGAGCCATGCCAAACCACGGTGCAATTCGAAAAATGATCCACAGGAGGAGAAATGTTGTACAAGCTGTCCCCTGCGCCGGAAAGTGTCATAGATTTAATTATTCCCGATAAATATAAAGTTTACGAACCCCAGGCCGGGATTCAAGAAAACTTTTTACTGGCTGATAGTGGTCAAGTTCCCGGAAGAATTTTAATATTTGGCCGTGAACGAAATCACCGCGTAAGTATTTGTTTTGCTGTATTCAATATTTTGAACTTCCAAAACAATTAATTTGGTTTTTATTGCAGATATTCAGCGAATGTGACAATTGGTTCATAGATGGCACCTTTATAATTACGCCACCATTATTTTCACAGGTGTACGGGTATTAAATGACATGGACAGAACGAACAATCATGCCGAAGCGGCTCATCGACGCCTCCAAATGGAAATAGGTATGGACCATCCCATTTTATGGAAATTCATCGAAGCTTTGAAGAAAGTTCAAAGAGGACGTGATATGTTTTATGAACACCTACTAGCAGGCCACGAACCACCAAAAAAATTAAAAAAATATCAGGATGCGGATAAACGCATAAAAACCATAGTAAGCGATTATGCAAACCGAAATATAATCGACTATCTGCGAGGATTATCGTATAATTACGAAATGAATCCCTAACATTACATATTTTTTATACATGTATATTAATTGTAATAAATTTATTATTTATATTATTTATCTATTAATGTTTAATGTTTTTTTCTTTTTTTTTTCAAATATTTTATTCTCGCGCCGAAAAATCTTCGCGCCGAACTAGTTTCGCGCCGAACCGTCTTTGCGCCGAATCGGCTGCGCCGAAACGTCGTAGACCGCTCATTAAAGGGTGTCAGGTATATGTATATGTAGCATTCTTTTATAAATTCGGAACGGCTTAATACTTATGACAAAATCTTAGGGTGGCCGACTACATTTGAACGAATCAGAGAGCTTGATTCTGGGCTGTCTTGGCAGGACAAAACAATTGCATGTGGGATTATATTAATTCTTTGAAAATAAATAATTAATTTTTACGTTAGTTTACGGTAAAACGGCACACTGAAATTTTCAATCAACTGGCTACATGCTATTTGTGCTGTCGACTTGGTTCGGTACTTCTTGAAAAGAAGTTTATTGAAATGGGTGCACTAGACTGTTTAATACTGTAATAGAAATGTACGATGCCTCTACATAAAATTTGTTTTCAATTACTTAGAAAAAACTTTAAAAAATGTAATTTACGTAAATGAAATTTTAACGAAATAAAATTTAAATAGAAGAACTTTTTGAAAATTCTAACTTTAATCTAATCAAAGCTTATGTATTCCTAAGCATTATAGAAATGCATTATTTATTTATCATAAAAGCATCTTTTCGAAATAACTTTTCTTTTTTAACCTTTCCTTCTCGTCAATTGACCAAACTTATTCAAATATAGAAGTTTAGTTTTTTGGATTCGGAGCTGAAACTTCAGCTCTGTAACTCAATCAGTGATTACTCCAGCTGCTGCTGCGGTCTTTTTTAAATATTAATTTCCTTCGCTGAACGTCGCAATTATATCTAAGGAAAAAGAATTATTATTGAAAAAAATTAAGTAGTGATTGGTCAAAAAGCTTTTTACAGTAAATTTTTATTTTGCCTTTTGTTTATAGAGTTGAGCGAAAGTAATTTATTTGTTCCTTATGAGGCAAACTGGATAAGGCAGTAAAACAAGAACGTGTAAACACATCTTTCTGAAATATTTCGATATTTATTGGTTTTTTAACATAAAAAGTACATTAAAAGGAACATCTGAAAATATAAGTAACGATTAAGTAATTTATAACTTTATCTGCAGCTAAAAGTCTGGAATCATCTCGACGAAAGTGTTTGTATTGGAATCACATCAAAAATATTTTTCCACTGGTAACTTAATCAAGATACCAGCGAGCGAAAATTGTATTTTTTTATCAACGTGTAAGTTGATTTTCTTAATTTAAATTTTTGTCCTAGCAATTAAAAGTAAACGTATTGAAATGAGCTGAGGCCTGAGAAGTGTTAAGAATTCACTTTGAAAAGACATGATGTCTTATTAAAAAATCAAAATCGATTAAGAGAGTTTTACATTTAATTTTCTTACGTATTCTCTATAGCCCTTTTAATCTTAATGTTTCATCTACTAGCATCCTGCCCGAGCTTTGGTTATCTAAAAGAGATTTGGTAGTAGTTTCAAAAACGAATACTTTTTTTACTGTCACGTTCACGCTCTGTTGTCTGATCATGTCGTTACTAACAAAAATAAATCTTTAAAATGTATTCCCAGTTACTGTTTAGAAAGTCATATCCTAAAAATGTCAGGAGGGAAACATATCGGTGTCATACGTTTTAGTGGCATTTTTACCAAAAAAATTTCTCATTCGGAATTTGTCCTGTCAACTTATAAATTCTGTATTAATAAGAGTGAGCTAAGAATCAGCCGAACTTTCGATTCGAATGGATTTTTTTTGTTATTTAAAATAGTGGCGCCCGTCCGTTTTTATCCTATACGCCGATAGCAGAAAACCCTCTCTCCTGCTAAGCTAATTGGCCAAATTCGGAAAGCGATTCTCAATTATTGCGTCGTAATTCCACAGGATTTTATAATCACAAAAGGTTAACAGCAAAGTATAATCGTAAAAGTTTATAATTATTTTTTGCATTAATATTGTGCTTGATATTTTATAATTGCTTTATTATTTATATTACAAAACAAAATACGAATTATTTTGCAGTGGTTATTAAACGGTTGCTAAATGGAAACGGAAAATCTTAACAAAGTTTGCTTTAATTACTATGAAAATTTAGAATTGTGTAATTAGGGTTTTATTTCTCTTTCTATTTTAAGGTTTCTTCTGTTACGAGGAATCAAATTACTTGTTTATTATAATATTTATGTTATCGAATTACAATATTATTGCTTTGCAGTCATAGACAAAGTTTAAAATTATAAATGAAGCACTTACAACCTAAATAAACTGTAACAAACTTGTTTATCATTCCAAAGTGTCGTTTATGCGGCAACGCCTATACGATTTTTCCACATCATTGTACACTGTACTTACTGCAGCAATCCTATTTTCCGTTCCAAAACTGACAACCGTATCTTCTTCGTAAAATATTGAATGATTAATTTCATTTCTTTCTCATATTCCAACCAAAATTATAAAATTTTAGTCAACAATATAGTCAGGAGATTTGTATAACAACTACTAAAGTTATAATATATGAGTCATCATAAA
Source organism: Cantharis nigra (assembly GCA_958510845.1). NCBI lineage: Eukaryota > Metazoa > Arthropoda > Insecta > Coleoptera > Cantharidae > Cantharis > Cantharis nigra. Next base: position 3,963,434 of record OY294034.1, on the reverse strand, counting down.
TGAGTCATCAAATACAATAATTAACCTGTATTGCTTGCTAACAATATTTATAAATTTTCTAGTTTTTCTGAAAAATCCTAAACCATTCCAATTTTTAATTTTAGCGAAATCATGGTATGATCAGGGGCGGAACTACAGGGGTGCGACGCGGGCTGCTAAAAAGGCCCCCAGTTGTACTGTGACCCTTTCAATCTTAAAAAATTTTTCGAAAGTAGGAGGTGCACAACTAGATGCTATTTGAAATCTGGGGAGGTACAGAATACCCTCCAGTGCACCAGCAATTATATTTGTTGAAAAAACAAATTAAAGTTTTAAACCCACCAGTTTCTATGTTTTTTGTTAAAATCAAAATTTTGATTTTATTTTACTTTTCGATCCCAGGCTTAAATCATTTTTACAAGGAATTAAAAATTTTGTTGTTTTTTTAAGGCTCATGAGTGGAGGGAGGTTGATATCCTGTTGTATCTGCCGTTGCCATCAGGCAATCTTAGAAACGAGGAAATTTAGAATATTCTAGCAAATCTTAGGATAGCCAATAGCCAATGAAATCTCAGAAAATTAAAAAAGCAAATAAAAGAAATCAAATTATAAACACAGGGTGTTCTACGGAGCACTTTCCGAAGAGGTGCAACTGACATGTCATAAGGACAGTACAGGGGGGTGTTGAGGATTGAACCTCACTCATAACTTTAAGGTTATTATAGCGTAGCTTCTTCTAGCTACTGAGAATTGTAATAATTCAAAGCTAAATCAGTATAATTAAGAACACAACAATGATAGACATGTTTCGACCTTATTAGGTCTCATCAGTATCATAGTTGCATTCTTAAAAACATTGATTTACATTTTTACCTTATATAGCATTTTTCGCGCATTATTTGAAATAAAAGAATTATTCTATGGTATTCCAAAGATTTACTAAATTTCCCAAGATTTCCTTGTGAAGCAAATAGCATTTTTATGTTTTAGTAAGATTTCATAGAATTTCCCTAACATTTGCTTGGATTTCTTTTCACTTTTGTATTATCACGATTTTCCCTTCGGTTTTCCAGTTAGTACAAAACTGAGGGGAAATCGCCGGAAAAATTGTATGTACTAGTGAATGGAAATCTGAAGAAATTCTGAAAAATTCCAAGACTTCTTAGAAAATTTGTAGAAATATAGAAAATCTCAAGAAATCCATAGAAATTTCAAGAAAATCTTAGGAAACTCGAGAAAATTTTAAAGCCAATAAAATCTCAGAAAATGGAAAAGCAAAAAAAGGATAGCCTATGTTTAATATTCTAGATTTCCTCAAATTTCCCTTTAGTTTTGCATACGACAATTTTTCCATCATTTTTCCACTTATTAGTGAAAACCGAGCGGGAAAAAAAGAAAATAAATTGGAAATGTAGAAAATGAGAGGAAATAAAAAATTCTAAGATATTTTTTAGGAAATTTAGACAATCTCAGAAAATTGAAAAATAAAAAACTCATCTACCTATATATTTTTTAAAGTATCTAATAAAATTAAATAGGGGGGGAGGTAGTTACTCGTCTCTATATCCGCTTTTGTTTGGCAGGAATTCTTTGGAAAACACTGGAATTGCATGGAAATCATCGGAATTTCGAGTCCTGTATAAAATTTTTTTTTGTTTTTTATAAAAGCGGGGGCCCCCGTTAACAACTTTGCACACGGGTCCTTCACCTGCTTGTTACGCCACTGTGTATGATACATTCACTTTCGGACAGTTAAGTGCATTGAGGGAAAGAAAAAAGAAGGAAATGTCCACCCCGACAAAATTAAAATTATTTAAATCCGTCCGAGTGGTAATTAAATTACATTTAATCGCTTCGATTAAAATGTTTTTGCTGTTTTGTAATGAGCGAAATTTCAGCGCAATTTGAGTGAATACATTTCAAGTACATATATTCAAAGATTAAAATTGAAAGTTATTTAACTTAATTTACGTCGTTTGAATTGAAATTTTTCAAGTCGAACATAATCGAAATATGTGTAATTCGAGGTTTAGAAACCGGAATTTTTGGAAAATTGTTATTGGAGTATCATAAGAGGTTTTACATCATAATAAGTACCTACAATTGATTTTGTTTTGTATAAATATTATTTCAGATGTAATCTGTGCTTGTTCGATCGTGACTGCGTAACAAATGTTACCCCCCCTCCCAAACAGTATAAAGTCGTCCTGGATCTACTTTTTGCACTAAAAAAGGATCTAACCTACCACAAGATTCGGTTAGATTATTAAAGGGTTAATTAACTAATTTATTTTAAAACAAAACAAAAATTAATTTTGTAATTGTTATTCCAAACTAACTATTGGGATTCAGATGTAAGTAAAAGTTATTTTTGAAAAAATTTAAATTAAATTGTTGTTTAAGAAAATAAATGACATGGTTTATCAACATACGTTTCTAAAGCCACAATTTGTTAGAAAAATGTTTGCAATATTTTTGATATTTTATGCCAAATAAATTGTAATAGCTGCTTGTTGAATTTCAAGCGGTTTAGCTTTAAAATTGTTTATTGGTTCCATTTTCTATTTGCGATTTATAATTTGAATAATTGCATTTTAAATAATTCAAATTGGCGTGCATTTTTTACCAATGAAGCTTTATAGCGAGCACGCAGAGAAGTAGTAATCCCAAAGATTAAAATTTAAAATTTGGTTTACGCTCTAATTACAATTTAATTTAATGAATTTTATTCAGAAATTGATATTAGATAGCTAAGATTTATCTCTGCAACGACCATGATCGTAACTTGATATGGAAGTGTACCTGGTCCTTTGATCACCCAATTGGCTTCAACGACGATAAAATTAATTACAAAACAAATTCCAACTACTACAAATAATTAATTCATCAAGCTATAATATTATATCTACAATTTTATTTTTTTAACTACAATTTGATTCTTTATTGGACATCATCTGTAGAATGCTTTGAATAAATTTTAATTTCAAATATTGAAATTGCGATGGAAGTTTTGTTTTATTTTTTATTATCTTCTAACAAAATAGGCTCTCCGTTATAAAATATACCACTACAAACTGTAGTAATCGTCTATAAAAATCCTATAAAATCCAATTTTGCAAATATCTAAAATATCAAAACATTGTATGTTTGCTCCGAACAACACACGAAAGCTTCCTCTTCACTGTATTGCCTTCTTTTGGGTGATTCCCCTTCCTCTTTTTTCCCGTAAAACATGCTCATTGGGTTGAAAGCTCTATATAGAAAACTCCACTAGTTAAAAATACATCAAACAAATAAATATTGGATAGACGTTTTTCATTAAGTGAAATCTTATCCACGTTATCAGAAGAAAGCATGAAACCCTATGTTTTTTGAAACATAAGAAACAAAGTTTTAATATTGATGAAATGTAAATAAATTAAAAAATATACACACAAATTCTCTCTATTTTATCAAAATTTTCCGATGCTTTATAGCGGAGCTTAAATGAAAATGAAAATTTTACTCGATAGCTTTTTAGATTCGGAAACTTTCTTTGTACTCTTTTACACAAAAAGAATAATACTAATTACTGGATATAATACTAGACCACACCAAAATGTAAGAATTTAAAAAGCTAATGTAGCAAAGCTTTCCCTGGTTTTACCGAGTGCATGTTGTTTAGCGGAGCTGAATTAAGAAAATCCACAAAATCAATGTTTCGTTGTTGCAAACTACTATTGTAATGAAATATTAAATTCGACAAGTTTCTAACAAAATTCAAAACCGAATAAATGTTTTTCGCTTATTTAAAATTGTCGAACAATAATGAATAATGGAAATCCAAAAAATTCCGCTATGGATTTTATATTTTCTTACATCAACTTGCATTTTAATGAGAAAAACGCAAAAAGTAGATTTATGAGACTAATATAAAAGACAATAAAAATTATATTGGTAGTAATAGTTTAATTGTTTTTTAATTTAATTTTTCATCTTAATTTCATTACAGAATTTCATAAAATTTTATTGCGGAAATAAAATTTTGTAATAAGGGTTTTTCGGTCAAAATTAGAGAAATCATAAGTATGGTATTTTAAGCACTTACCTATGGATTTTTCCTAATGAATACCTAATTCTTTCTCAATTTGAATTAAAAAAAAATTTTTGTTCTTGAAAAACAACGTCAGATAATACGTTAAATCCGTGTTACATTTCGGGATTGTAATTAATTGGTTTTATTTAAATTTTTGCGGCTGCACATTTTGTAGATATTAAAAATTTTTTCAAAACCGTTCGGTTGTGCTTATACAGCTTTATTGTAAAGCTTGATTTTCCATGCTATATATTTTCTTTATGATCAATCCTTTTTATTTCAGCTTATTGATTTACAAAAAAATTGTTGTATTATAAATTTGATGAAAAGTTGAACACAAACCGAGACTACCGATAGCAACAAAAATAAATGTAATGCTCAAATTGGAATAGAATACTTTAATAATAATAATAATTACAATTTCCAATTTGTTTAAGATCTTATTTGATCTTTTGTTTAATGTAATTCCTTGCCAAGGTTGTAGTTCTTTAATTTAACTTAATTAAATAATTTTGATTTGACCAAATTTAACTCAAAAAGTCATTTATGAAAAATCTGAAATTCAGATACAACATTTTGCAAAACAGATCAAATAGCTTTGCATATTAAAGTTATCGTGTTTATTGTGGGATGGTTCTTTGTAATGCAAAATAATTAATTAAGCTTTTTGTCGATGTTTGAGACTTATAAAAGCTTTTCAAACACGAAAGGTGAGAAGAAGCTTACATTATTATGTTACATAGATATTTTTTATATCATGTTATTATTTATTCGTTTTAAATTTTGTATTTATTTATTTATACTTTATTATACTCCTTACTTTGATTTATCTTAATCTTTTTGTGCAAAGTTATATAAATAAATTTTGTTTTGAAAATTTTGCGGGTCATTGAATTCAGGAAAATTCTGTTTCAATAAATATGTTTTAAAAGATTAAAGAGATAGTTTTCACAAATAAAATACACAGTAAGTATAAATTTCGTAACCGTTTTCACCGTAGCCGATAGCTAAGTCTGTGTCCATTTTATTAAAAATAAATAAAAAGTGATTAAGTGGAATTTCGATTTTTAGATAAAAACTTTGGTTTTTATTTATAATGAGACACGCGCATCTGGTAAAAGTAAATATTTATTACTTTTTTAAAGTACTTACCTACTGCTACACCCAATTGCGTTTACTTTGTGAAGTATGCTGCAAATTTGAACTAAACTAAACCAAAGTTTTCCACATTTTACGAAGAGTTTTCATAAGAAATAATTATTTAAAGTGTAATTATTAATATTAAAAGATTAATTAATAAAATATTCATGATGTATAACATTAAAAAGTGGAAAAAAGTTGCACCTGCTGAACCAATGTCGTTGGGAGTCATAGACTTTAAATATTAATTTAATTTACTAATATAATAAATTGCTAATATAAAAAAAAACAAAAATAGTTGCAAGGCTAATGTATGGCTAAATAATCCATAAAATTTAATATTTATATATATATGTAATTTACGCCTTCAACTACCATAATATTATTAGAAAATAATTTTTAAATTCGCAGACCAAGTTACGGTATAATTCTCAGGGTATAATCCACCATAATAAACGGAATTGTAAAGTCTGGAAAGATAGCTATATTCTGTTAGGAATGTAAGGCTCATAAATAATAATAACTGTTATTATAAGCTGCTAGCTTACTTTATTAAAAGCTACTTTGCATTAGCTGGATGTTCAAACTTTCTGCCAGCTGACTATTAGTATGAGCTGTTATCCAATTGCCAGCTGAATTTTAGGGTTTGCTGTCAGCTAGCTGTTATTAAGAGAAATTAGCCAGCTATTACAGACTGCTGCCAGCTAGCTATTAGCCAGCTGTTACCTGTTCAGTACGGCTTGCTGCCAGCTAGTTGTGAATTGGACTATTGCTGTACTAGAGAGCTGTGCTAGGTGTTCATCAACCTGTGTAATAGTTTAAGTTAGATAATTTAGTTGAAAAATATAATTTGAACATAATTGTGTTTTCATTATGCAAATTAATTTTCAAGTTTTGCAAACTAAAACTTTTAGACAAAGAATTAAAATTTTATACGACAATCAATAAAATAACTTGGGTATCTTTGTAAACTGAAGACGCAGTTATCCAATTATCTAAAATTATATTATAGTAGGCAAAAAGAAATATCGAGTTTTGTTGGTCTCGCAATAATCGCCCTTACAATTATTAATGTCAAAAGTAGAAGTTGCAGTTAAGAGTTTCTTTGAAGCTTAAAAGCTCTTTTATAAATACTTTTGTAGGAAAACAGAGTTTAATTAACTGTTCCTAAGGTTTAAATTAAATTTGATTTTAAATATATTTAGTGTTTATATTTTTCTTTAATTTACCCTGATAATTAAATCTTTGTAAACTTAAAAAAAATGTTTATTTTACTTTCACTTCACAATGAATTTGTTACAAATTTTGCATTCTACTGACTTCAACAAACAATTCTCATTAAAAGTTTTTGTATTAACAAGAAGAGTTTTATAGTTTAAAGTTTTTAATGATTTTTAAAGTTCATTACATTATAGCTTGACGATGTCATAATCTGACGAAAACTTTTGCGCCATTATAGTAGGTAATTCAAAATTATTTAAAGTTTTTTATATCATCTTTGTGTTGAACTTAAAATTACTTTTTGCAGCTAAACGTGGCATTGGGAAAATTTGAAATTTACTTAATTGAGTTATTTGTACTATTTTGGGTGCAGCTGTGAACATTGGGGCTAATAACTTAGGTAAATTAGAGTAGGTAGTTAATCATTTAAAACCACGAAATTATACAATAAATTTATAGTGATATCCATATACATATTTTGATTAAGTGTTTATTATATTATTTTAATTGAGTTAAAATTTTAATTCAAAATCCACTGCATTCATAGGTGCGATTTGTTTTTGCTTTAATTTATTGTTACTTCCACTACAGTCGATTTATTCAATTTTATTGCATTTATAATTATTACAAAAATATTTATTTCACTGAAAAACTTTACATCCACTTTTCAGGAAAAGAAACTCACTTTATATAATATGTAGTAAGTTGATTCTAATTTTTAACTAAACGATCTCGATCACCTTAAATCGAGTGCGACTAACAATTGAAATTAACAATTCATTATCGACGAATCGGGCTAACGGAACAAGTCGCAAAAGCTTTAAAGTAGTGAATCAAACGGTAGCTTTATATTTGATTAAATCTTTAACTTGGTTTCATACTTATCAGCAGGCTTCATCATGAATATATTGTTAATTGTAAGTTTTAATTATATATATGCAAAGGCTATAGCCGGGTAAACATGGGGAAATGGCCCTTACACCGATTTGACTAATTTTTTTTTAGAAGTTCCTCTCTAAGCAACATTACATTTTCCAAAATATTAGATCCTAAATGTTGATAGTTTCTTAGAAAAAAAAATATTTTCGAAATTTAGTAAAGAATATTTTTCTCGGAAAGTATTATTGCAAATTGAATGATATTGGAATATGTTATAGAGGTACTAAAGACCTATAAGTGGTATTTTTTTTGTAATTTTAACTCCACATGAAATGTAGAAAAAACGGGAAAAAAGTTTTCAAAAACTAAAAAAATTAAATTTTGGCCGTACAACAATCACCAAATTTTTGTCAAATATTCCTTATATATGTCCATATAACATATATTAATTTAAAATTTTTACGAATGGTATAACATATTGATATTTAAAAAAGTTCTTGCCTAGGTGCACCGGTCGGCATCGACAGTCAACTGCATAATAATCATTTTATAAGAAATAGAAAACACCATTCAAGTATAATTTTATAACTAATCATTTAAGTAATTGTACCAATTATTAGACAATATTTTAGGCAATAAAATGCTTCCAAAAATTAAAAGTTACTACCGGATTGCATCGTTTCTTTTAATTGAATTCGGAAAAAGATTACAGTCTTACAAAACTATTATTACTGATGTTCTTGACCATATGACCTCAAGATTAATGAAGAAAACATATTGGGAACACAAATAGAACAAAAACGGCTGGTTACATAAAAAACTACCCTTTCAAGCTCTGGTTTCAAGAGATATAGATTTCTCTGAAATGACCAAAACCGAGTTAAAAAATTCTTTTTCAGGTACTTACCAATACAGTCAATCTATATCCTATTTAGCTGAAATGCTTAAAGGGTCCTTTACACTATGCGATTTATCCTAGGATTTCTCGTGCGAGTTGTCGTAAGCAGATATGTTACCGTTTACATTTTACGATTTGTCGCAAAGAAAAACTCGAATCTGAACTCATAAGCAACTCATAACAAAATCTTAACCTAATCCTATGATTAGGGAAGTGTCCATTTCTGAATCCTAAGTAAAATCGTACGAGAAATCCTAGGATAAATCGCATAGTGTAAAGGGCCCTTAAGGAAGACGGCTCTAGTATAGATAGGCATTTTGTTAGGGACAATTCCAATATATTAAAATTTCTAGTTGCATCGCGTCATTGTTATGTTAGACGATTTTTTGACCTCCCCCCCTCTGGTAAAATGTCGTAAGAATTGGATCGATCCGCCCCTCCTCTAATCTCACGTGAGATTGTTTGTTTTACTTAATTTAACCCAGTTCTATCGCAATTTTACAGTTTATTGTAAATAAACACGTTTATTTTACACGTGAGATTGGGTGAGATTCCTCTCTAAACGCCTCAAGTAATTAATGGACATCCCCGCCTTATGAAGTTGACTGTCAATGCTGGCCGGTGCAACTAAGCAAGAATTTTTTTAAATATCAATATGTTATACCATTCGTAAAAATTTAAAATTAATATATGTTATATGGGCATATATAGGAAATATTTGACAAAAATTTGGTGATTGATGTACGGCCAAAATTAAATTTTTGAAAACTTTTTTCCCGTTTTTTCTACATTTTATGTGGAGCTAAAATCACAAAAAAATTACCACTTATAGGTCTTTAGTACCTCTATAACATATTTCAATATCATTCAATTTGCAATAATACTTTCCGAGAAAAAAATTCTTTACTAAATTTCTAAAACATTTTTTTTCTAGAAACTATCAACATTTAGAATCTAATATTTTGGGAAATGTAATGTTGCTTAGAGAGGAACCTCTAAAAAAAATTAGTCAAATCGGTGTAAGGGCCATTTCCCCATGCGTACCCGGCTATAGCCTTTAAAATATCGAATTGAAAATTATGCTATTGGTAATTCTAATCTTGTAATAAATTCTAATATAAACACATTTTCAGAAAATTAATAAATTCTAAAATAAGAAATTCAAATTGTTGGTCCTTTTTCTTAAGATACAAGATAATTTGTATTTTATTAATTATACAATTTGATTATACTCTAAAACTAAACTTCGACTTGCATTCTACCAACAGGGTGACTGCTGAGATCCAAGCCTAAAAATAACAGTCATCCACACTTCTTCTTAACCTTTTGACCAGATTAAACAGTCCCTGACAAACTATGTTATTTAAAAATCATTTTTTTAATTTTCGCTACCCTGGAAAAGCTCCTTTGAACGCTCATGCAATCTTTAACGTTTGGTTAAAAAGTAATTAAACAAATCGCAAATAATTACACTTGATAATAAGTATGTTTCGAGTCGTGTATAATAATAGCATGAAAATACATAGGCACTTCTAAATTAAAAAGTTTCTAATTAATGTTCATTTTTACAGCTGAAGCGTATATAATTGAAATAATTTCATGTCGTTTAAGTTGGCAATTTGTTCATTATAAAAAATGAGACACCTTTTCATTAGCACGTTCTCTATAAAAGTTATTTACTTTTACTCGGTGGTGGTTCTAATATTAGTTTTATTTTTAAGCTTTTGTAAAGTTTACAAAAGAAATTTAGAAAAATTTGAGATCTGCTTTTCTGAAAGTTTAAAGCATGTCACATACTCAATTACAGACTATGTACTACATAAGTTTGTAAATATATCTAGTGAAAAGCTTTTTCTTAGGGTGCAGCAATAATGTTTGATCGTATAATTTTTTACGTGATGTAACTAAAAGTTACAGAACACGAAATAATTTAATTAGGCTTATAGCACATCATGTTGGTGTGAAAAGCCAAGGAGAGGGTAAATTGTGAAAGTTTCATCAAACACAACTCATGTTCCTACTGCTAATTTGTTTAAATTACAACCTAAATAAATCATAGTTGTAATTGAAAAATTCCGCTGTAATTGTCCATCTATGGAAGCAAAGAAGGCAATGCAGTTTTGAACCAACAATCAGGCTTGGAAGACAAGATACGAGAAATGGATTTATTTATTTTTATATTTTTTACTCATGTTTTTCAGCAATCGATGTTTACTCATTGATAAGTGATTGACGTGTGTATAACCGTTTGTTTTGCTTGCTCCCTCAGGACATCCCAACTATAGTCATTTTTATTGTGTTGTTCCTTTAAAACAGTCCCAACTTCCATTAATATTTGATATTTTACTTATCAATAATCAATTTGCTGCATTTCAGTTCGATTTCAGTTCCTGCAATTTTTATTTATTTTAGAAGCATTACAATATTTGGACGCTACGCAGTCCTTCCTGTGTTACGCCACTGGACTCGGATGGTAAAGAAGTAATTTGATGGTAAATCAAACTGAAGACTGCGATAGAAGATATAAAGCATAAAAACAGTAAACCGCTGGCAATAGAAAAGCTTGAAAATGAAGAGAACAAGAGAAAATATGAAGATAGAGTGACAAAGGATCTAGAAAGTAAGAGAGATAATAACAACATAAATGCGACAATATTGCAGAAAGTCTTAGAACAAGTGCAAAAGAAGTACTAGGCTGCGGAAAGAAAGGAATGTGGAAAGTATGATTCGATGAGGAATGTGAAAAAAAGAATCAAGAATTAAATGGCTAAAAACCAATGAACGGGAACACCTAGATGAGTATGAAAGAAAACGAGAGGGATAGAGATAAGTAGCGTAAATATCAATGCAAGAAACTTTTATAAACAAATTAGAAATACGAAAAAGACATACACGATAAAAAGCAGAGGAATGGAAAACGAAAATGGAATGCTCGAAAACGGAACAGAAAAAGTTAAGAAAATATGGGAAAACCACTTCAGAAAACTATTCAATACGACACCAACAGAAGTAATAGAACAAGACACACAGAAGGAAGAGGAAATGGATGAGCGAATGAAGGAAACCGAAAAGCACCTTGTTCCGATGAAATCGCAGCGCAGGAGAAAAATTGCAAACTGAAATATGTAAACTGATAAAACAAAGAATATGGAAAGAAGAAAATATGCCGGATCTTGGTGTACCAGATAATTACAAGAACAACAGAAACGCGGAAGTAAAAGACAAGATTCGTGGGAGCAATAGAGAGTATTACGCAAACAAACACTTACTAAACACTTACTTTACTTTACTTACTGGCCTTGAAAACCATTGGAAAAACAACACATACGTTACAAATGATTATTTGCCTATATATGTGAATAAAGGTTTGAGACAAGGTTGCAGTGTTTTCCCATTACTATTCAATGCTTATCTAGAGATAGCGCTTAGAAAATGGAAAAAAAAAACATGTGAAGATATGGGGATACCAATTAACTACACTAATAGATACCTTAAGCTTTGCAGACGACCAGGCAGTACTGGCACAGGACTCCTATGACATGGAGTACATCCTAAAAAGGCTATATACAGAATATAGAAAATGGGGATTGGAGGTCAGCTTGGAAAAAACAAAATATCTTGTGATGGGTTCGGATGCTAGATTTGAGGTCATGGTGAGTGATGACACTCAGATCCGACAAGTGGATGAGTTTAAATATTTGGGGGCGATGGTGGATAAAGACGGTGTAGGAAAAAAGGAAATGGACCAAAGAGTACTAAAGGCACGAAGAGTACTGGGATCTCTTAATTCGGTCTGGTGGGACAAGAATATCTCTAAAGCTAATAAAAAGAGAATTGGTAAAACTATGGTGGAATCCGTTCTTACATACGGAAGTGAAGTATGGGCAATGAAAGAGCACGATAAACGCAGATTTAGAGCGGTGGAGATGGACTACTTGCGACGCAGTGCTATGATATCAAGAACACAAAGAGTAAGAAATGAACGAATCCGAAACATAATGACACAAGCAGAGGATGTAATACATAGGATAGAAATACGAGGCCTGAAATGGTTTGGACATCTACTACGTATGGAAGATAAACGGTGGCCAAAAAAAATATTCCTATGGAAGCCACCAGGAAAGAATAAGAGAGGACGTCCCCGAAAATCGTGGAATGAGGGCATGCGAAAGGCAATGCAGGATAGAGATTTGGATGAGGAAATGGTACATGATCGAGAGGTATGGAGATTGGGATTGGGAAAGCAGCTAAATGTTGTGTAGTGGATGTACATATTATAATGTATTTTGTAGTGTATACATGACTAAACCCAAATAAATATATATAACACTTACTAAAGGATAGACAAATTGCAAAAAAATCCAAAATACATATATACATGGCATTGATAAGACCTGTAATCACCTACGCAGCTGAGGCTTTAAAAGAGTGCCGAATTAAAACAAATACCGAACATCTCGAAGAAATGAATGGCGAAGACGTGGTGAGGTATATCAACGCTGAAAGATTGAGATGGTGAGGACATGTGATGAGAGAAGATAACGAGGAAATAACAAGAACTATGATGGCATGAAAACCCAATAAAGAACGATACAGAGAAAGACCTAAACTGAGGTGGAGATCTTGAGAAGATAGGAGAAAGAGGATGGAGACAAAAGGTGATGGAACGCGCAGTCTGGAGCAAGATAGTATGAGATGCGAAGACACACCTCAATGAATGGATTTTGTAAGTCCGAAAGGACAGCTATATTCTAACAAGGATGTAATGCTATTAAATAAAAATAAAATAAATAAATGGTTTAATTTAATTTGGCCTAGAGGGCAATTATAATATGAAATTGTTTGAAACAAAGTTATTTTTAGTACCCAGATCATGATAATTATTCTTATGGTTTTACATTTTTATTTTGTTGTGAAATAGACATATAGCGGCTATGAAAATCTTTCATACTTTGATTTAGTTTTCAAGGATAATTTAAGGATAATAAAAAGAGTTCTGGGCATTTCTGGTGTGTTACTAAATTAAGCGGTTGTGCTATGAAAAATACATAAATACATCTGAGAAATAATATAGTAGAACTTCATTGGAATGTAAGTAGATGCTCAGGTTGTCCGCACTAATTACAAAAGAAATGTCAAACTTGGCTTTTTAGATCGGTAGAAAAAATGATATTATTTCGTCCTTTTTACTTTCTAATTTACTAATTGTGAAAAAGTTTCAGTTTTTCAGTCGCGTTGAAAAGAATAAATTAAAATACAACTTAAAGATAAACCTCTCTCTCTCTCTCTATCCCTCTGAGAGTCTTTCGCCATCAGTATGGGTATAGTAACCATCTTTTTTTTTAGAAGGATTTTCTTGGCAGATATCAGATATCTCGGTGGTTTGCCATCTCCTGCCTAGGAAAAACGGTCAAAATAAAGCTTTTACTCCGTCCGGATTAGAACAAAAATGAAGGTAGAATGAGGATGTCCTTCTATTGCTCTTTAGAAATATTAATGACCTGGAAGGACTTGATTTTTTTTGAAAAGCATTAGTTTCTCTCAATTTGTTAATATTTTTAGAAGAAAAATAGGAGAAGATGTTTCTAAGTATACCTCGGAATCCTTAAGGTCCTTTACCATGAGATATGCTCAGATCATTTTAGCGTAACTTATTTTTAAGTAATTAATTAAATTGAAATTAAAAAGTCTGTCACATGACAGAGGAATTAAAATGAAAGCCGAACATCTAAGCTTTGTTCATAAATAGAGTTTTCCGTAATTATTTGTTAATATAATATATTATATTATATTAATTATATTGTGTTAAATTTTAAACTTGAGAGTTATGTTAAGCCTAATATTTAACATTTCATAAAATAATTGTTTTTTAATTATTTTAAAGCTGGTTTTGAAAATAAATTGTTTGAATGGAAATTTTTGGATACAGCAAGGACTTAGGACTCTGTCGACACTGTATTACAACAATGAGACGCAGTCAATTATTCAGGAGAATTTCTCAATTCGGTTAATCCACATGGCATGCTGCCAAACAGATTTCTGTTAAATGTTGGAACATCTATAGTGCATCTACGCATTTATAATTTTAATGTTGGTGTGGACGAAATATTCAAATGTGTAAAGGTATAAAAAAATCTGTAACAAATCTGTAACATTTATTATAACCGATTAAGAGGGATCGATCATTAATGCGCTTAAATCAAAATATCTCAAAAAGCGCAGGATAAATAGGCTTATATTGTGGGATCTCAATTTGCTCTACAAGTTCGATAGAGAAGTTTCAATTAAAATTATGAGGAGATTATTGATCACATAAAACAAATCGACTTAGGTTGTATCACAAAAATATTAGTGACCTCTATAAAATAATCTGACTTGGGTTGTGTTTTAGACGTTCTTATAAATTACTTGTCCTGGTAAAAAGCAAAGTTATTGCTAATTTAAAATAGATTAAGTTTTGAAGAAAAACAAATAAAAGTTAAAGAAAAGGATTTGAAATTTTCACATCAATTTTAGATTCAACAACACAAATTCTTGAAAGGAATGATTTTTAAAACAATTTTATATTCACATTATACCGGAATTATACTTTTCGAAAGGATATAAATTTGGATATTTAGATGACGGCCAAATTTTAGTAAACAGAAGTAAATCCAAGGATATTCTAGTGAGAGTAAAAAATCATTCGTGATTGATCGCTTCATGATTGTTAACGACAGTTCGGTAAAGGGATGGATGAAAAGTCAACAAGAAAATCTACTATTTTTTACTAGTTTCAAATCTGAATATCACTATGAAAAATCGTTTGTAAAGGAAATTTCATAGAAATAAATAGACCCTATCGCGCCAAATAGTGAGTTGATCACATCCGCAATTTTATCTTATAAAAAATTGCCCATTCCAAATATTTTCTAAATAAAGATTTTAAGTCAACGAGCGTACGGGCAACCACCCTTGTGGATATCATAGATATAGCATAAAGGAATTGTTATTTCCACCACTTTTTGATTTGTTTGAAAAAGCAATTTCCTGATCATTTTACGCGTCACTAAAAACCACTGAGGAATTAACTAATGTATAATATATAAAACCATGAAACTTACGAGGATTAACAAGTTAATTTACTTACAAACCTTAAAACTTTACTTGTCCTGCGTCTTTCTCGAGAAGAACTACAGGGAAATGTAGATTTCCCTAGCGATTATCCAGTGTTGGACATAGGAGAAAGAGGTATAGATTTGCTAAAGCATTTTCACTATAATAGCTAAATTAGCATTCGTGTTAAGTTGTCTTGTAATTGTGAATCGGTTTTCAAGTAAAAGAGCTTCGTTACTGCTACTTGTTCCTTAATTACATTTTAATAGAACAATGAAAACGATCTCATATAACTAACATTAGCATTTCCCAAGCACAGGATAAATGAAACTCTTTTTGAGTGCAACTTAAAATAAAAATTAAACAACTAACTTTATAATGCAATCCAACATTAAAATGTTTTGTTTTGATTAAAAATACATTCTTTTCTAAATTTTCCTTTTTCACTATTCTCAGTTTTCCACTGTGTTGCGCATAATACAGTAGCGGCTCCTAATATATACTATACAGCTTTGGCTAAAAGTATTATTATGGAAACAGTTAAATATTCTTTTAAAACAACCATCATGCTACTGTCTTCCTAGTAAAAAATTTTCCTGATTAAAAAATCGATATTTTCGGCAACCTTTATGAGCTAAAATAGATAGTCAATTTTACCTAGATTATGTAGTACTAATCATTACAAACAAAAAAGTATCCAACAAATCTCAAAAACGGTACTTTCTGAAAAATTTTGTTTGACACTTTTGTTTGTCATGATTAGTACTACATAATGTATCAATGATTTTTTAATTGCTGTTATATTTCGTATTTTTGGATTTACTAAAACATTAAAACAAGGCAGTTTTTTACTAATAGGAAGACAGTACCATGGTTGTTTCCAAAAAATATTTGACTGTTTCCATAATAACGATATTTTAAAAGTGACCTAATGCACTTGGCCAAGGCTGTATTTTCAATTAAATTGATCAAACGTATATATTCATGCTGTGCTAAGTACTAATATTCTGTGTAGTTGTGAGTTTCCAAACAATAGCAAAATCAGACTGTTAGTTTTATTTTATATGAGATCTCTGCGCAATGGCAACGTATCTTCCACCTTTCAAAATCAATTATAGGTAACAGTAGCGTACAAATTTAATAAGGAATCACTTGGTAGCACGTAACAATCATGTTAGAGGTAAATTAAATTTTTATTATTTTTCGGTAACCGATTATAATAAATGAGAAAAAGTTGCAGCCCATGCATTTCTGAAGTACGAGCCGACACTGGCATAATAAAATACACTTGTATTTGGTTTCAGGATCATTCTATGGTCTATGCTGCTTCGTACAATTGAACAAATACCTCGTGCGGAATAAATTTGTAAAAATTAATAAAAATGAATAAAAGGATTAAATAAATCATAAAGAAAATAAAACGCTTAAACTAAATGGACAAGAAGAATTGAAAATTTATGTTCGAGTGCGAATTTCACGCAAATGAGATAAAACAGGAAATTTGCTTATGTATACTCGAGTAAATAATTTTCTGATAAAGAAAATGCGGAAATTGCCTACATAACAAAATATACAACTTAACCTCAAAAGCCATCAATCTTAGCCGACTATCAGTATAAAATAAATATGACTAATTAATATTTCTTTTGTAAGCTTAGTCACCCTATTTAGATCATTTGTATTGATAAACTTAGATTTAGGGGTACAACTACAGTGCCATTCAATCTCATACTCTTAGAACAATGATAATAATAATTAAATTTTAATATTCCCCAAAAGGTTCTTCAATAATAATTTTTTGGGGTAACAGCTAAACCGCGGTAATGCAATAAGACTACCTGATCCATGATTTTGACTGCCATGTGCATTTTTGTAATAGGTTTTCTAAAGAGAAAGAAATTCCATTATGTCTAACGAATTTTAAATTGTGAACCTCATAGCCAAATGCTGATGTTTATAATAGAAAACACTCAATTGAAGTTCAATAGGAAAATTTGATTAAAATTTATTCGCTGCTCTATATAGCACTGAAATTTTTTCAGAAAAGAATAGTGATCAACCAACGACAAAATAATTATCTACAAAAATATATTCCAGATGACAATACAAAATAATTAATTTGGTTTAGGAAAAATTGCTACTGATGGAGATTTGACAAAAGAAACGAATTACTTCCTAATTAATTTTGATTTGGTTTCATACAATTTAAAATCAATTCCATTGCAAGGAAACATTCATCAATGGCGCTTACGTAAAAAAAACTTAATTCAGTTATACGAAACTTTTCCACAATTAAATGTTTTCTTAAGTTTAAACAAGCAAACGAGATTACTAATTTGGTAATTCACTCAGGTAATTTTAACCTGATGAAGTTTATCAAACTGAAAAATTAATTTAAAGCGTCATAGATGGGTATAATTCATGCCGTTTCAATTGACGTCGTCGAAAATTCAGCAGAATATTCTATTATTTGTTTGAAAATTTAAAATGCTAAAAATGGAACCGCTTTGTTAAAATATTTTGGATTTACAAAGCTCTTGTTAAAAATAGTAATTTAATAAAACACAGTTGTAACATCTGTCGATTGTTTCGCTTTTGGTTAAACTTTACTTTTAAAGAAGTTAAAAACGAAAATTTTAATTTCCCAGAACAATTAACTTTCTTTTTGCAAAAACTTATTTTTGCATTTAATTTTCACACTCAAATTATCATTTTGTTGTTTTTATTTATTTTTCAAATTCTACAGCAATTCAAAATTTACAGTCTGCTCCACAGCACCATCCAGGTAGAGCTGCTGTTTTCCCAAATATGCTTATGTTCGATGCTTGTGACGGGAGGGCAAATTAACGACCCGCATCAAGCTAGCGCCGCCACTTTTGCAAAACCAAAAAAAAATATATGGAGAATTTGTGGCTAATTTGTGGCTAATTAGTTGCCGCAATCGCGAATTTGTTGCTCTCATCGTTCGCGAATTACAACGATTCAAGAGATGGCGGCGCTAGCTTGACATCAAGCCAGCGCCGCCACCACTAAATTCTTATTAAAAACAAAATATATACATATAGGAATTTGTGGCTAATTTGTGGCTAATTTGTGGCTAATTTGTGGCTAATTTGTGGGTGATTTGTGGCTAATTTGTGGCTAATTTGTGGCTAATTAGTTGCCGCAATCGAAAATTTGTTGCTCTCACCGTTCGCGAATTACAGCGATTGCAGAGGTGGCGGCGCTAGCTTGACATCAAGCCAACGTCACATAATAAGCCACGAACTGAATCCCCTCTACCCACGTGGGCTTGAAAAACATCTGGCTATTCTATTATGCCGCCGTCACGACGCCTTCAAAACTTTTTAGAAAATTAAAATCCGACGCCAAATAAAGGCGATGCAACCGCATTTAGCAAAAACCTTTCAACCCTCGCAGAAGGGTTCGGGGGTAACTTTTTCAAGTTTTTCGATTTTTCTGGGTGGTTGTTCCAGTAACCCAACAGGTTTGCAAAATTTCAGCTTTCCACGACATCTAGAAGTGGTCAAACATTTTCACTCGAATTGATGAATCAGTGAGTAAAGCAGCTTTATATAATGTGCATATCATGTATAATGTGACTCTTAGAATGGGGTAATGTAAACTGGGCCAAAAAACTACCTGAAAGTGGTAAACTGGGCCAAAGACAAATAATTCTAAAATTTTAAAAATGGTAAACTGGGCCAAAACCAAATTTCACTTAAATTTTGAAAATGCTAAACTGGGCCAAAGGCAGAATTTTTTAAGTAAGCTGAATTTTAAAAAACTCAATGTTATTTTAAGGAATATGGCAGGCTACCCAGTCGTGGTGGGGCCTCCCAGTCGAGGTGGATTGACTTCAGGCATGTTTTTAACGAGTTAAGCGCCAGCCAAAACGGCCCGGAGCGCAGCGGAGGGTAGCGTAGGGCCAGTTTTGGCTGGCGCAACCACGGCAAATCTTGGATTCGCCATAACTTGCATGAATTATGTAAGTTTAGTAAGAAAGTAGAAGTGGTAGCAAAATGTTCTAGAACCCTATAATCATTAATCTTCCGCTACTTCTATAGGAAATTAAACTAAATAAGCTAAAAACAAATAAATCTGCGAGAAAATGTAGATTGGGCGTGAGGCTATAGATCGTTCGGTAGGTAACCTACAGTTAGTTTCTGATACTATTTTTGAAATAATATCAAAACGAATTCACACCGGCATACCCTGCCTGCATCCATTCTTTTATCTTAAATTTTCCTTTGGCCCAGTTTACCATTTTCTAAATTTGGCCCAGTATACTATTGGCCCAGTTTACAGTCACCCCTTAGAATCGCGATATCTCAGGAATGGCAACTCTTAGGTGAAAAATCATAAAGACCATTTTTGTAGAAAATTTTAAGATCTACAACTTTGGTTTGAGTTTTTTTTGTTAAAACTTTGTTAAAAAAAGTTTTCGATAAAAATCCAAAAAACCTCAAATTTTCACCTTTGACCCCAAATAACTTTTGTAGTACACATAGGATCGATGAGAATTTTTAAAACTTTATTTGCAATGGTAAACCCCAGCTCTCCACCAAAATTTGGCTCTCCGGCAATTTTTGTTATTTGACCACTATTTTTATGTCTAAATTGATCGGACTATTAATATATTTGTGTTTACTTTTTACTAATTTACTTCAAATATTATAATATTCAATTTATTTTAGTTTTTTTAATTAATTTCATTTTTTAAATTAAATTTAAAATTTTAGATTAAATTTATTAAATTTAAAAGATAAAATTAAATTAAGTTGCAAAAATATAGTAGTATTATTGGAGAATCTATCGTGATAATGCGATAGTATAACTTTATTTCAATCTTCATCATGACAGATTCTCTAATAACTACTAATTACTATGTATATCTTCTCTTCGCCCCCCCCCCCCCCATTTTATATAATTTCTAGCATGTCTTTCAAATATTTCTGGTTCCACCCTGTTACAACAGAAAAATTGTTTTAAAAGCGCTTTTTGAATAATTAAAATTATATTTTTAAAAATTTAGTTTAACTTAATATTTTGACGCTCAATTAACTTTGCAATGTATAATGCTGCCTACTAATTAATATTATTATTCAGGGCCGCATATAAGAGAATGGTTTTGGGGGTTTCCATAACCCCCCCCCCTTAAATAATTATTATAATTAGGTTTTTGGCTCATAAATTTGGAAACGAATTAGCCACAAATTCCCATATACTTTTCTTTTCTTTTTAATAAGCTTTTAGTGGTGGCGACGCTGGCTTGATGTCAAGCTAGCGCCGCCACCTCTCAAATGGCTGTAATTCGCGAACGGTGGGAGCAACAAATTCGCGATTGCGGCAACTAATTAGCCACAAATTAGCCATAAATTCCTATATGTATATTTTTTGCTTTTAATAAGTTTCTAGTGGTGGCGGCGCTGGCTTGATGTCAAGCTAGAGCCGCCACCTCTGGAATCGCTGTAATTCGCGAACGGTGAGAGCAACAAATTCGCGATTGCGGCAACTAATTAGCCACAAATTCTCCATATATTTTTTTTGGTTTTGTAAAGGTGGCGGCGCTAGCTTGATGCGGGTAAATTAACGTGGAATTATAACATACAATTTTCTGAGTGTGGATGTTCGATCCAGTTTCCAATTTTATTGCACGATAAATTAAGGTTGGATTTTCTTATGTATCTCAAAATATGCATGCTCGCTGGAAAGAAAACATTTCATTTTAATAATATTCTTCTTTTAGCATGAGATATTTGATCTTAAAATTTAGGTAGTTGGTTTCGTTTAAAAATTAGTGAGTTTAAATGAACCGTTATTCTAAGATTGATTTAAAATTCGCTTTTATTTTTGAATTTTCTCTTTAATATAAGAAATTCCTATTATTTCATTTGTGTAAGTTTAATTATTCATCTGTATTTTATCAGATATAGTGCAAAATCAATACTGACTTTATTTTGTATGAGAATTAAAATGGTGGCAGTTTTAAAAAAACGTTCCCTTGGTATTTTAAGTTCAAATCATTGAGGATTCACTGTATCAAGTTTATAAAACTTTTATTTGTTAGTTTTTGATTAGTCAGCTATTTTGCAATTTAAAATTTGCCGTTATAACCAGAACTTTAAAACATTATTCAATTACTCGACGTAAAAGTTTTAAATATGAAAAATCGTTCAGGGATTTGTGCAAATGCTGACTGAATAAATATAACGAATTTTAATATTTTAAACAAATAAAAATTTTTTTTTCGATTATAAAATATTTACTAAAAAGGTATATAATATTAAAGACTACTAATTGTTTTGCGTAGGTAGTTTAGAATATATAAACTTTTATGAAGGTTCAAAGCGACGGCTGAATTTCGTTTACTGTATTTTGAAGTTTGTTCGACTTCTTATGAATTTATCTGCTGGCTCTGAAATTCCTTTTCTTCTGAGCCCTTCATAAATAATTCTGAAAACGACAACACGAATGTAAATTGTTTTAATAAGGTTTTATATATGTAGAGTGCGTATCTGTTATCCGTTTATATTAATTTAAATTTAATGATTTCTATACAATCATTTTTGAAAAAAAATTTATAAATAATAAACCTATAGCTTTTATTAAAAAAATTATTAATTTTAAAACATAAATAAACTTGAAATTTCAAAGACTATAATATACCAAACAGGAAAGAAAGTTTTGCAAAAAATTTGAATAGCATGGAATTTTAAATTAGAACTTCATTAAGTAAAAATTAATTAAAGTAAAAAAAAATCTTCTAGAGAATTTTATTATATAAAATAATTATTACAACGATTTTATCAAAAAAAAGTTCAAAAAGTTTACTCCGTGACTCAAAAAAAAATGGTTGTGAAGTGAAGCGAAGTTGTAAAAGCCCGGAGGCGTTCAAATTTTGAATTGAATATGAAAATACAAAACCGTGGAAATCTGCTTAGTTCAATTGTTCAATCTATATTTTTAAAAATTTTTGAGTTTTATCACAATACATTATTGTATATTCGCTATTCTATTACATCCAAAGGTAAAAATTTAAATAAAATAATAAAAATTTTAAATGCGATTGCCGTATATAAAATTTTATCTTTTGAAACAATCATTTTAAAAGGACTGTTTTTAAAACTGATACATATACTTTTGCAAAATAAATGGTTATAATGTTGCCAAATGCTGTTTTATTCTTCAAGATAAATTACCAACTTTAACTGAGCTAAAGAGAACTACTGCGAACAAATTTACCATGACATGTACCCGAGTCCTTTGTAATTTCTTGAGTCGATTTATTTCACTACAATTTACTTCTATGAACTAAATGAACAATTGAACAATGAGCAATTTACATGATTTTTAATTTCAATAGTATTTTTGTTTATTTAATGCAGAATTTACGTCACGAACAAATATTCAAATTTGAATGTACTCCTGTAGCGCTAAATGGTATGAATAAAAATTGCTGCTTATTTATTGCATTTTGACGTCACTAGACGTACAAAATCCGGTTTTGGTTTTTAACGTAATTTGTGAATTATTAATAAATCCATAAATTCATTGCAATTAAACAATAAATGTATTTTGGAATGCACTTGAACCTCATGCAAATTGTGTATTAAACTTATTGGTTCAAATTTTTACTAAGCCACCAGGAAGGTGTACTATCCACGATCGCATAAAAAACCTTGTTCAGTTTATTTGTATCATAAAATGAACAATAAAATCCTAACCTTTGAATTTGCATTGCAGTGAAAGCAAAAACATCACAAAAAATTACAGTCTCTCAAGTGATGACAGCTTCTCGATATCGATTTGTTATTGTGCCATCAAGATAAAATTCTTTTTGAATTGATTCGTGTTAGAAGGTCAGCAAACGCGGTAAAATATGAGTGACAAATCCTATTGTCTTTTTAAAAATTTTGTAAGTAATGGCCTACACAAGTTTTTATACAAATCACATTGTATTAAGAGGACAATGACATATGTATGCCAAATAGTATTACCATTATGAAAATAATTTATGCATTTAACTATTTTAATTTAACCAAAATATAAGCAGTAATAAAAAATAAGAGTAAAAGTTTGATAATAATAAACAAAATTTCATAAACGTCTCACTAAAGTTGTAATCCATTCATAAGCGTCACTAAATGAAGAAACGCATATTATTAAAATCTTATTAGTTCAACCTGAAATATATCGGATTATCGACTTAATATTGATTGGCACCATATTACGTATATAATTAATTATGTATAATATTGAAATAATATAAAAAATAAAATAAATATATTAAAATAAACAAATTTAGTTAGAATATTTTTGGTGTTGTTGGTCTTGTAACTTTACAAGTAGGAATAACCCTATGTATGTACCTATGTATAATTAGCTCAGTTTGCAATTTATCAACTAAACGGATTAAGGTTATGAATTTCTATGATGAACAAGCTCCAATACTTATATGAGAAGTGTTGTATTTGAATAGAGAGGAACCGCTTAACGTTAGTTACATTAAAAGTCGCTAAAGGCTTTTATTTACAAATCGAAACCAATGTCATCAATTTCAAGTTGTATTCAAAAGACCTTTACAAGTCTTATTTTGCGTTTAATGGCTGTACCCGATAAAATTATTTAGCGTAAAGTTTTTAATTAAAATTTGGCAACGAATTCAAATTTTATTCCCAACTTAGCAATACCTCCTTGCAATTTGAAAAACTTTGTTTTTCTCAAGAACATACAAACGTAATAGATAAATTAATTTCACTTTTTAACTTGTACATCGTCCAACAAAACTAGAGAGTAGTCTATTCGGCGCTGCCAACACAATTATCTGGTTTGTTATTCATTTGACGTCAGTAATATCATTATTGAGACCAAGTCGGTAAATTTATTAAAACAAAAAGTTCTAAATAAATCTAAAATATAATTTTGTGAATTAGAAGTAATCAATATTAATCTTGACCCTTCACCACCGCAGCCCGCACATTATTTTTGTTATTGCCAATGAAAACATTTTCTTTAAATAAATTCTGCGGATAGAAATCAAGAGATGAATGAACAAGAAGGGATAAGTAAAAAATAATTGTTTTACGGGAGCATCAAAAAACTGTTTTAGTGGAAATTTGCATAAAATTGACTATGTCCCTCTGTCGTCACAATGCGTCTTTCTCGTAAATCCTTCTCAAGAATTGTGTCCGAAAAATAAACGAAAAAACAATTTTCTAAAACCTGAAACCAATTCTCGCTTTAAACTTTTTCCAAATATTGCTGTAGTGTTATTTATTTCGATCCTTTTGAAAAAATGATTAAATTTTGTTAAGATTAAATCTTAAAAAAAAACATAAAAACTTCTCTATCCTGTTTCTCGTTTTATCCATACGATATCATCATCAAATAATTGTGTAATTTAACTTTGCATATTGGTATACTAAATATCGGCCTAATAAAATTTATTTTAAAAACTGGGATTTTAATTGTCAAATTGTGATTTTGATTAACGGAGCAATTCAACACGAGATTATCACTTAATTTCTAAATTTATTTGTGCACATTTTCAACACAAATGTATTTTTTATTCTTTCAAATGAAAATATTGGAAAAATATTCTGAAAGAATCTCTTCGGTTGTAATTTAATAGGATTACTTTTTATTAAATATATTCTCGCCATGCAGAAAAAATAACAAGAACGTGAATATTACTTTATTTCTATGATATACATATTAATATGTACATATACATAGAATGCTTTAGTTTAGAATGTCGAAAGGAAATATTTAATAAGCATCGAATAGGTAAAAGAAAATAAGCTTCATTAAGAATAAAATCAAGAAAAAAAATCATGTGAACAATCCAGTAAATTCAAGGGTAGTAACTCCGACTTCTAACTTTTCCTTGAAGACCTACCTTGATCCAGAAGTTAAATATATAATTACATTTTTCTGAAAAATTTCGATACCAAGTTTAAGTTTGCAAAATGACCGTTTTGTTTGTGTGGGTGTGCCTTTGTGTAACTTAAACCCAGGGCCGGATTATTAATATATGCGCCTCTAGGCAAAAGTTTTTAAGCGCCCCTCCCCCAATAAATGTTTCTAAAAAATTTCGAGCTTAGACTCGATATTCCTAAATTTTTGAAATTTAACTTGAAATTCTTGTCTTACAAATACATACTCATTTATCTTAAAATTCTTTTTTAAATTAGTCAGTTACACCTTTTTTCAATTCCTCTTATAATCTGTCTATAATTGCAAATAAGTGTTAATTCTCATTTCAGTTTTCTTCACCATTCTTCTTCACTTCACCATGATTTCTTTTGCGAAACTGTCTTCGTTTTTATATTCATAAATATTCAACATTTCTTTTCTTATATGAGTTTCTCATACGAGTATACTGATCTCTTTAGAGAACGAAAGCAACCTAATACCAGAGCCGGATTAAGGATATGTGAGGTCCGGGGCTGACTCTTTTTGGGGCCCCCTTGGTCTTGCACGTTTAAATAAAATGCGCCGCAGGCAAAATTTTTTGATTATTGAAGGTCATCCGCGCTTAGATCAAATGTAAAATTTTGTGTAAATGTAAACTTTGATGATTTAAATTTTGTTGTTTAATTTTTTTGAGGCCCCTAAAAAATTGGAGGCCCGGGGCTGCAGCCCCTTAATGCGGCTCTGCCTAATACTGAATTGTAGAATTTGGTTGAAACAGCAATTAATTGATAAATATGTTTCTATTTTTTTAAAGAGATTTGCTGACTTTGTCACATTTATTCAAAATGACGGACCAAAATTCAGTTAAAATTCAATAATCAATGGATTTCAATAATCCAAAATTTTTTAGTAATTTATTTGCTTAAGCCTTTAAGTGGTTTTTCAGTTTCATTATGAGATCAAATAATTTAAGCGCTCCTTTCCTATTCGGCGCCCCTAGGCAGTTGCCTAGTTTGCCTATTGGTTAATCCGGCCCTGCTTAAACCAACAACTTTACATTTTAGTAGAGAACTAGATGTTTTATTTTTTTCGAATTTATTCGAACTAAAAACTATAAACATAATTAAAATTCTGAATTTTTCAGCTTTTGCCTGCTTTAGGTATTGATTACTTCTTTCTTTCCCTAGTTTTCTGCTTTTTTGCAACGAAAAAACAATAAATTAGTTTTTCCTGAAAGTGCCTGAAAGTTATTGAAAAAAAAAAAAAAATTAGGTTAGATTCATCATCATAATGATCTGTAACTAACTTCATGTAGGTCGAGCAGATAATTAAACCTAAATTAAAAATAAAGAATTTATTATAAGAAGAATGAAAAGCAGAAAGTAAAGGATTTTCAATTTATATGGACAGAACAATCGAAAAGAGACAAAGTGTAAGTAACACTAAAAGCATTAATTTTTATAAACTTTTTTTCAACAATTTGAAAGTGAGAATAATGTTCCGTTAAACAACAGCGTACTGATATTAGTGTATGCTTCTATTGTCTCATCTGACGTTGGCGTGTATTTCCAGAATATAAAAATAAATGAGCCACAATTTAGGTAATATATTTTTCAGCATTTATTGTTACTACGTACTGAATTACAATATTTTTAATAATTTTACTTTTTATTTACATTACCTGATTGATTACTTTCCAATTGTCTTCAAACAACCCGAAATGTTGAAATAATTTAATTTTAATTGAAAATATAATGTAAACAAGGTTTAACCAAAATATAATTAAAAATATCCCAAAAAAGGAAAATATAAAAATTTGTATAAATATCATAATAAAGATGGATCAAGTTTCAAATAAAATTCCTTTAATTAACAGGATACTCCAAAAAGATTGTATCGCTAAAACTGCTTACAAGTGGATCACAAAACATTAAGAAAAAAGCTCAGCCTACTTACACTTCGACGATGTTATAGTATTAATAGCAAAGATGAAGAAAAAATAATGATTAAAAAGCAGTGCAATCACATAAAACTAAATAACATATAAGTAAATTTAACCTACAGTAACTTATAATGAAATCCCGACGCTCCTATGTTAACAATGTAAATTGCACATTTTGAAGACGGTTTTGTCGACAAACATCGCTTTTACAGCAAAGATTTTTAGACATTTTTTGTTGAAGATTTCATTGTCTTCATTCAAAGCCCGAGTTCGACGTCCAATCCTGCCTGTCTTCAATTTTTAGATTTTTTTCATTGTCGAAACCTGCTTCTACTAGCTATCAGTTTCCAAATGCTGTTTCGGAATCAAGAAAACTTGAAAAATATTTGAAATGTAGAAATAAATATCCATTCCATTTTGGAAATGATTTTGTTTTTATTAAAGAATTAGTTTTACAAGATTTATCAACTAAAACAAAAAACACTTGGAAATTTTAGTTACTTACACTACGAACTAAGTGAAATGCATCATTACATCTGCAGTAACCCGAAAGCTATTTCTTCACTCTCGTTAATTTCATTAAAGCCGCACCTTGATCCACCTCTATTTAACGCCCTCGTTTAATCATTTGAAATTTTTTGCTTCACTTAATCGTAAACTGAATTTAAGCATTTGATAATATAATTTAAGTTTTTAATTAAAATTTTAATTTTGTAGTAAAGCAAAGCAGCGATTACAGTGTTTATCATTTAGAAATAATCTCGGGCGTTTTTTGTTTGTAAGTAATTGGAAGCTAAAGCGGAAGCCCATTATATGGGCCATATATTTCTAGAATCAAGTGTCCACCCAACAGGTCAACCAAGTCAGCCATGCTATATAACATTAGCGAAAAAATACAAGGTAGTAATAATTAAAGAAAAGTTTTTCCATCGCAATAATAATTTGATATTTGGATAAAATTTTCAAATTATCCTTACAAAGGCTTTTGCAGTCATTGCAATAAGATGTCCTTTTATTTAAAAAAAATTCTTGTGTTATGTGGTTTTCTCTAAAATTATCTTGTCCAATGAATTTGGTATTACGTTCATGTATTTAGCAGGTTCAACACGTAATCAACAATGGTTATAAAGTGATGTACCTACAAAAGTTTTCCGAGAATAAACCAAAATTACAAACCTGCATTGAAATTAACTTTCCCTTGTTCTACCCAAATTATTACAAATTGTAGTAATCAACTTAAGCGACATAATTGTTTTCATATGAATAATTGAATAAACGCAAAAATGACGGCGGAATAAAAATTACACTTATCCTTATTTTGGTAAAATAAAGCCAGAATCAAAAATTACAAATTTCCTTTTTTCTTTCAGTAGGAGTTTTGATTAAAACTCCTTTTAAGTTTGCCTTTCGAATTTGAATTAAGTTGCATTTATTTAAGAATTCTTTACATAACTTATAAATTTTTCAAAATTTTAAAATATTCGTTTTGAAAAAGGGGGGCCAACGTCATGCAGATAAAAATGGAAACAAAAATGTTATCGCACTTTTAATTAATTCTGTATAATTTCATTAGTAGCAAGTTAACACTAAGTAGATAGATCGAATCTAAAGTGGAAGTGACAAATATGATCCGGATATACCGGTTTTGGAAGTCATTAATTAAATTCAAATCCAAACGTCTACGAAAAATCACGAAGGAGCAGCTTAAGCAATTATAGTATTTTTTAAATTTGATCGTTTAATAATTTTAATTGTAAAAAAACAGGAAATTCATTTTCAGGCTAACCAGCAGACGAGAATTGATTGGAATGTCGATCAAAATATTTAATATATGTACTTGAGCAATCGATTTTTGGTTAAATGGAAAAACTTGATAAAAAATTAAATGTCAAGCCCACTTCTTTGCGTTTTGGAATGCAATTTTTGAAACAAGGAAGTCGGAAAAACAATTTAAAACTAATATTCATTTTATTAAAACAAAAAGTAATAAATATGTCCTGTTTACTATTTTCAAGCTTATGTAATCATTATAATTTATCATTTCTATACCTACTTCAAGATATCCCAAGATGCTTCAACATCTTATCACTTCTAAGTGCACAAATGCGGAAAACCTGTTTTTGTATGAGATAGTGCTCTACTAAATTTTACATTATGGCCTTATTATACTTACAAGTTGTTGTAAGAAACCGTATAAGTTTAATATTTTGACAAGTTGCAATAGAGAGATGTACCAAAACTATTTCAAATTTTGTAATTTAATTAACATATAAAATATTGAATTACGTTTTTAAATATGCCAGTTTTTGTATACAATTACTGATCCTTTGGATACTAAAAACAATTTTTCTGCGATGTTTCGTTAGATTACATGTATACAATTGTACAGCGAGAGCGTCAACACTAAAACAGTTGACGTCGTTAAGGATATTATAATTATATATTATTGCATAATTAATTCAGTTAGGGCAGCATTTGTACAAGAATTTTGTAGAGAACATTATAGCAAATTTATTAAATTTACACTGTACGAGAGCGTTTCTCGTACATTGCTTATTTAATCAACACCTAAAAAGGGAGCTTAAATCGGAGAGTCATTGCAATATATATGGGGCATTCCACGCCAAATCGGACACCATTTTGCTTTTGCATCTCGGATCTTTTTGAAAATTTTTTTTCTTGTAGTACTAGTTGAGACTAGCCTCAATGACTATTTTCAATTTTTTTAATCATGTCATTCAAGAGATATAAGTTTTTAGAAATTTACGTTACTTTGTTTTGAAATGCTCATAACTCCGCGAATAATTTACCAAATGGCACGGTTTTTTTTTGAAAATGTTTCTTGTAAAATGTACTTTCTACGAAAAATATCGAAAAATATTTTAAAACAATATTACTATTAGATTTTCAAGTTTTAAAAATAAATCGCCATTTTTAACAATGTTTGTACTGATCGATTTTCTTTAAAATTTTTTGTCAAAAACTGTTATCCATTTAACAAATTTTAAACCTAGTCTCATCATGGGCAAACGATGGGTTCTATTTTTTTTTTAATTTTTAATTGTTGAGATTATATAAATTTTTAAAAAATTACGTTACTTATTCTTAAAATGTTCATAAGTCCGCAAATAATTGACCGAATTGAACTTTTTTTTTTGAAAATGTTTCTTTTAAAACATACTTTCTATAAAAAATATTGAAAAATTTAAAAAAACGATATTACTATTAGATTTTCATGTTTCAAAAATAAATCACCACTTTTAACAATGTATGTACTGATCGATTTTCTTTAAATTTTTTTGTAAAGAACTGTTATCCAATTAATAACCTTTTAGCCTAGTTTCATAATGGGCAAACAATGGGCTCTATTTTTTTCTTAAATTTTTAATTATCAAGATTATATAAGTTTTTAGAAAATTACGTTACTTGATTTTGAAATTCTTATAACTTCGCAAATAATTGACCAACTAAGCACTTTTTTTTAAATGTTTCTTTTAAAGCGTACTTTCTATAAAAAATATAGAAATATTTTTGAAAACAATATTACTATTTGGTTTTCAAGTTTCAAAAATATCGTAATTTTTAACATTGTATGTACTGATCAATTCTCTTTAAAAAATTTTAATTTTTAAGATTTTAGTTACTTATGTTGAAAAAAATGCTTTCAAAAATATATACTCTGGAGCATTTGAAAAATATGTATATATAAACACGGATAATAAAAAAATTAAAAATTCGAAAAAAACTAGATCCCATTGCTTGCCCATTATGAGACTAGGCTTAAAACTTATTCTTCTTTTCTTTCCAAAATTTTTTAAAGAATTTTTAAATTTTTTATTTTTTATTTATTTTAAATTAAATTAAATAAAATAAAATTAAATAAAAAAAATTAAATTAAAAAAAAAATAAATAAAAAAGATAAAATCAACATTGTTGAAAATTACGATTTATTTTTGAAACTTAAAAATCAAATAGTAATATCGTTTTTAAAAATTTTTCAATATTTTTTATAGAAAGTAGGTACGTTTGAAAAGAAACATTTTCAAAAAAACAAACATTCCATTTAGTCAATTATTTACGGACTTAACTAAAAATTTTTTTTTGTACTGTGTTGTATTCAGTTTGTATTGTTTGTGTCGCAAAACTTTTTTTCATTTCGCGAAGCAGAAAATTAAAAATCGCGAAAAACCATTTTTGGCGCTAGCCCCCCTTTTTCAAAAATTTTGAAAAATTTTTTTTGTATTGTGTTGTATTCAATTTGTATTGTTTGTATTGCTAAAAATTAAAATCCTAACTTTAATATTAGCCGTGTAAATCGCGAAACAAAATTTCGCGTTGGCACCCCTTTTTTGAAATTTTTTGAAAATTTTTTTTTGTATTGCGTTGTATTCAATTTGTATTGTTTGTATTGTTTAAAATGAAAGTCTTAAATTTAATATTAACCGCGTAAATCCCAATATAAGCCCCTTATATTCGAATATAATATATTGTAGTGCTCTTTCTCTCTGTCCTCTTACTAAAAATAGGTCGTTGGTTCTCGAAAGTAAAATGGTTACATGGAAGACAATAAAAAACTGACAATCTAACAACGTATTTATTTGCAACCTGAACAAACAAGAACAATTTCATAAAAGCAGGACTTACACGAAATTCGCTAGACAGCACGTGTAACTCGGGCACTTTCTTCAAATATCTTCTTACAGAAACTTGTCTTGGTATTCGCGTTGTCAAACTTCGTGATCGATGAACTTTCCAAAAAAAAACCTCCTTGGCTAAAACACACCTCCACTCCAACTTATCGGTTTGTAACCACACGACTTGCTTCTATAGCTCTCAAATTTCAACTTTATACTACCACTTGCCTCTCGGACTCTCTATTTACCACCCCCCTATACGACTTGCCTCTCTGGCTATCAATTTACGACTGACTGTTCTCTTCTTTATTTATCTTTTTTTTTATCTCCTTGGTTTTTCTTTCCGTGTTCAATTTTTATTGGTTCTTGCTATTTCCCTTTATTTTTCAAAAAAATCAAGATTAGAATTTTGTTTATGTTCCGCTGCTTGTGCTTGTTCGTGTACTGCCCAGCTGCATTCGTGTAAGTCGCTAAATAACAATAAATAAATAAAATACACACATTAAAAATTTTACAACAATGAATTAATTTACTGCAACATCAAACTTAAACTAAACAATGTAACTAAAACTAACGAACAAACTTAACATGAAATGGAAAATAATTTTGAAAACGGAACAAAAATCCTGCCTTTATTGTTCATCAGGTTGCAAAGTCAGTTCTTTATTTCTAAATTACGCAACTCACTTTCCATTTCTTTAACAGAACACAACAATATATATGAATATATGAATAAGCCCCATATATTCGAATATAATATATATATGAATATAATTCAACACTTCAAAGAAATACAAAAACAAATTTGAAATTTTGAGCCAGCTATAGGCAGCGGATCAGAGCAAAATTTTGTTTTGGGATTTACGCGGTTAATATTAAATTTAAGACTTTCATTTTAAACAATACAAACAATACAAATTGAATACAACGCAATACAAAAAAAAAAATTTCAAAAATTTCAAAAAAGGGGGCCAACGCGAAATTGTGTTTCGCGATTTACACGGCTAATATTAAAGTTAGGATTTTAATTTTTACCAATACAAACAATACAAATTGAATACAACACAATACAAAAAAAATTTTTCAAAATTTTCGAAAAAGGGGGGCTAGCGCCAAAAATGGTTTTTCGCGATTTTTAATTTTCTGCTTCGCGAAATGAAAAAAAGTTTTACGATACAAACAATACAAACTGAATACAACACAATACAAAAAAAAAATTTTTAGTTTTCGAAAAAAGGGGGGGCTAACTTCACACACATGACTTATGAACATTTCAAGAATAAGTAACGTAATTTTTTAAAACTTTATATAATCTCAACAATTAAAAATTCGAAAAGCGAAATAGAACCCATCATTTGCCCATGATGACACTAGGCTTAAAATTTGTTAAATGGATAACAGTTTTTTACAAAAAATTTTTAAGAAAATCGATCAGTACAAACATTGTTAAAAATGGCGATTTATTTTTAAAACTTGTAAATCTAATAGTAATATTATTTTAAAATATTTTTCGATATTTTTAGTAGACAGTACATTTTACAAGAAACATTTTCAAAAAAAAAACTTGCCAGTTGGTAAATTATTCGCGAAGTTATGAGCATAAATTTATATCTCTTGAATGACATGATAAAAAAAATCGAAAAAAGTCATGGAGGCTAGTCTCAACTAGTACTAAAAGAAAAAAAATTTTCAAAACGATCCGAGATACAAAAGCAAAATGTTGTCCGATTTTGCGTGGAATGCCCCATATGTATTATGATAATTTTTGATCACTTTGAATAAAAAAAACGAAATCTTATAAACCGTGAAAAGCTCTTGGCTAGGCATATTAGGATTCTCAGAGTAAAGTTTTGCTATAGTTTTGATTTTTTCACCCTTTACGAATTTGAAATTTGCGGGCAAAAATTTTGCCCGGAACTTTGTTTTTTTGACACTTTTTGCTTAACTTTTGGCACTTTTTTCAGGTTTTGGCCTATATCTCAAAAACGAAGCATTTTTTCGACAAACCCATTCTATATAAATTTAAAGTAAACAAAATTTCCTATATTTCTTATTTATAAAATTTTGTTGGAAGACTATTCGTTCCGCCGCTCGAGCGAGCCAAAAATTGGCCATACTCCCATATCTAGTGAAATTCACCGTTTTCGCGAAAATTGTCCTTGCTATGATACTACTTTGATACTACTTAACTGTTGCATCAATTTAGAAACAAGAATACAATATGTAACTGGATCTCGACACAAGTAATTAAATATAATAACATAAAATAAATTTTCACAGATAAATCTCGTTTTTTAGGCACTTTTTACCTAATGTTGGCACTTTGGAAGAATTTTTTCGATAAGTCCATTCCATACAAAATTAGATTAAACAAAATTTCCTGTATTCACTTTTTTGTAAGACTAATTGAAAAAATGGAGACAAACGAATGAAATTCAGTTATTAGTAAAGTAGTTATGTACAGTGTACAATAGTCAGTAGGTGGTATAATATTTACTCATATCATTATAATGATAAATGCTACGAAGATGAATATCGCTGCCGTCATAAATTTGTCTGCCTTAATCATCTGGAACAAACAGAAAAAGTTATTTTATGGATTCATTGCTTACTGTTGAAGATATATCCAGTTCGTCCTGTACTTCAACGTCGAATGGTCCGTCTTCAAAGGTATTTTTGAGATCTGTCTCGATTGTCACGTTGTTACACGACCTCTCACAGTTGATGCACAGATTGGTGCAATCGAGGCCTGCTTTTTTGCAACTACATTTTTTGTGCAGGTCTTGACCAGATGCAGCAGTAGGTGGGAGCAGGAGCTTGTTGAGAGGTGATCGGTTTCAGGCAATTTGTGGCTCGTTTCCTACCCCAATCTTCGGCATTTTTCTCAACCCCCAGCCATTGCTGCACCTGGTGATACACCCTAAAACTATGCTGTGTGGCTGCTGTAGCTGATGGTGGTAGTGCAACTATTTTTGATGAAGTGCTGAAAGCTGCCTTCTTATAATTAATGTATCTAAGACGGTTTATCGACGGTTCAGTCCTTCCAGTGTAGCCGTATACGTTGACCAGGAAACTTGCCCCTGCTGCTGCAATGCTTTCTGGAGTTTCCTCAGAGTTTTTGAACACACTTACAACATCGGCAAGGTGGGGATTCTGGATTGGATGTGGAGGGCAAACCGAAGTTCGCATGTACTCAGGCCACAAAGTGGGCCCATTATGCTACCTCCGAGTTTTGTAGCAGCCCACCTACCTCTCTATTCCTCGAACCATCCCACACTTACGATAAACTCGAGTATTTTGGAGGGCGGTGTGCCCCAAGGTGGGGGTTTTTAGTGAGAGTTTTTACAAACTTCAATTTCCCTTGGTTGTAAGGTGCTGATAGTGGTTGATAAATGTTATCACGTAGTTATGTTGTTGTCTTATCATGAAAACAAATTCTCAATTAGAAATACCTCTGACATTATTGAAATAATTTATATTTTGTAAACCTAAAATAGCATTTGAGATCATGGTGAGGAAGTCACCGAAACTATAGCAAAATCAAATATTTATAAAAAAAAAGTTGATAGATTATAATATTAACATTAAAAAAGTTAAAAAATGTTATAAAGCTTGTCGCGAGATTTATCTGTGTAAATTTATTTTATGAAATAGGTACTTAGGTACATTTTTTCATAGAATTACTTGTGTCGATCAAGTTATATGTTGTATTCTTGTTTATTTGCATAGGTAAATCTCGCGACAAGCATTTATATCATAAAATTGTATAATGTAATAAATTAATACAACAGTTAAGTCTTATGGGAAGGGTGATTTTCGTGAAAATGGTAAATTTCATTAGATATGGAAATACAGCCTATTTTTGGCGCGCTCTAGTTGCGTAACGGTTAGTCTTCCAAAAAAATGTTATAAATAAGAAATGTAGGAAATTTTGTTTACTCCAATTTTTATATAGAATGGGTTTTCGAAAAAACGCTTCGTTTCTGAGATATAGGCCAAAAACTGAAAAAAGTGCCAAAATTTGGGCAAAAAGTGCCATAAAAACAAAGTTCCGGGCCAAATTTTTGCCCGCAAACTTTTGAATTGTGTTCAGCGACCTAAAAACCATAAAGGGTGAAAAAATCAAAACTATAGCAAAACTTTCTTCTGAACCCTCAGTTTTATTCTAATATGCCTAGCCTATCTACGTTTTGGGTAAATTTTGTTTAAATTTTTCTTACTAAATCTTAAATGTGTATTACGAAAATTACTCTTTTCTGTTTTGATCTTCTAATGAAACATAAAATATTTTTTCGAGTTTCAACTTAGCAAGGCACTTAATCAATTTAATAAGATATAAATGGAAGTTTTTCAGTCGTAAATATTAACAGTTTCATTGCGCCATATTTTTTTGTAGCATATTGAATTATATTTAATTTTAAATCACAGCAAAATAAGTTTAAAATTTGTTAATTAGTATAGCCGACCAAATATAAACTGCGTACGGCTGAAATTGCTTTGGTTAATAAAATCATTGAGCAAATAGAAAAACCAGTGTTCGCAGTTGGACGAAAATATTATTTCGATATTATTTACTTTAGTAGGCATCCACGACTAAGAAAATCTGTTATTTTGCAGAAATATTTCCATTTAATTTTTTGTGACAGGTAAATGAAAGGAGGGAAAACGGCAATACAGATAAGCAAATTCTCCAATATTCCATTTAACGATTAATTGCTTCATTGGGTGACTTAAGACAAATTTGAAGACACTTCAATCCTGTCGCAAGTAAGTAAGGTCCTTGTAACACTTTATTTAAAATTAACTCCAATTTTCAAAAGTATTTGTGAGCTCAATTTTCCTTTTTTTATGTCAATCTAATTGTGTAAACTTAAACATTCTTCTTTCATCTTTACGGTTGCGGCCACCTATCCGGTTGGATGGCACCGATGTAAGGGATTTGATTAGAATTAAGAAAGCAAAAATATTTTATAATTTAAAATGTTCTTTTTTTAAAACGACAAGTGACATGATTTGAAAAAAGTGACAGATGATGGCTTTTTGTTGACTTTAGTTTTGGTAAATGTGGCTTCTGGATGTTGACATGTGCGTCTTTTTTAAATTATGCGATAATTGAGAAAATTACCGAAATGTGGAAGTGTCAGTTAGGTTTGAAAGATGCGTAAATAATTTCGAGTTTGAAATAAAGATGGGATTAATGCGGTTGAAGATATTTTGGAAGAATAAATTTTAACCATATGACGAGAGTATTAGTTAGCAGTATCCTTCTATATTTAGTTGTACCCATTTTTAGTCTGCATTCGACATTTCTAACAATCGAATTGAAGTGGATTTTCAATTCAATATGCTACTCTTTGTGCTACGTGATTGACTCTTTAACTTTTACCCAGGTTTTGCTTTTATAATAACACTTATTCAAATTTTACCCTATCAGATTTGGATGTAAGTTATGTTCAACACCTGCGTTTCACAATCATATTTCAGGAAAATTTCCATAAATTTAAAATATTTTGATTTGAGTACAAAAAATATTAAATGTTATTTTGAAATTTGTGGCAGGAAAAATTCAAAGTTGAAGCGGGCGTCGGTAACCAAAAATTTATATAACATAGTTGAGCATATGTGATATACAAAATTAGCTAAGTATACATTTAATAGATGCAGCCTGCTCTAACAACCCTCTTGTTTCTCCTTAAATTAGTCCGCTATCAAACGATCTAAAACGACAGATGGATCCTCTCTGTTGTATCTATGCGGCACTCATTTTTCATCTGCCATGTTATATTAAGAATGGCTTTCTTTAAAATATATACGGCGCAACGCAGAATTCTTTGCTCAAATACAAATGCCTGGTAGTTATTTTTAACAATTCATACTTTTATTATTAAACTTGAAATTCTTAAAATTTCTGCTAAAACCATCAGGGGCGTTAACAAAACTTCAAGAATTTGTTTTAATGGCTTTAGTATTATTTATCGTTGGCATAACAATGCTCAAGGGTGTTTTTCCCTTTTACACGTTTGCTATTGCAACTCTAACGGATTTAAAAGTATACAGCCAACTTTAATATGTCGGATTCATAAATGCAAAATTCCACAAAACATACTTGAGACACAAACCTGCCCACTATTATATATTTCAAATTGTTTTCTGAACAAACAAAATATGTATTTTTCTTTCATAAAAATCTTAACCGATAAGTAACTAAACAAGCAAGATAGAACCCTTATTTAATAAATCTTGACAAATAAAGCACAAAAATATTAAGGTAAAACGAAAAGTATGCTTTGCTCGAAAATTTATATTATGAAAATAGATAGTAATTTATTAACTTGCCGAGGCAGGCTTGTCGTACATGAACAAACCAAATATTGCTCATTAGCTACACTGAGTTTTTCCAAAATAATCTTTCAGTGACGGCTTAGCTTTACAAATCTAGAGGTTGCAATATTTTTCCATTTATTATAATAAAAGTTATATACATAAATAGGTGATTTCAAAAATGAAAGAAATTACGACAAGGGCACGGGCAACCAATGGGATCATGGAAAACTAACTAAAACACTAGAAAAATTAAACCACGCAGTTCTACCAAACCAACCGGAAGAACTGGTCAAACTAATTACCAAATAATAGATGCCCAAGTAACATTTTGTGCTGAAAAACTGTTTCAGCAAATTATTTGCTGCCACTGCGGTCTGTCAGCTTAAAATTCAGCTGATTTTCAGCTTCAGCAAACTAGCTGAATTTTAAACTGAAACTTCGATGAATCAGATTAAACTTCAGCTGTTTTTCGGCGACAGAAAATTAATTAGCTGA
The DNA here is from genome assembly GCA_958510845.1 of Cantharis nigra. NCBI lineage: Eukaryota > Metazoa > Arthropoda > Insecta > Coleoptera > Cantharidae > Cantharis > Cantharis nigra. Next base: position 3,924,834 of record OY294034.1, on the reverse strand, counting down.
ATTTAAAAGTGAAACGTCGTTGCCTCAGCTTAAACATCAGCTGTTTTTCAGCGCCAGAAAATTAGCTGAATTTTAAACTGATGAAACTTCGATGCCTCGGCTTAAACTTCACCTGCTTTTCAGGGTCAGAAAATTTGCTGAATTTTAAACTGAAACTTCGATGCCTCAACTTAAATTTCAGCTGTTTTCAGCTTCAACAAATTAGCTGAATTTTAAACTGAAACTTCGATGAATCAGATTAAACTTCAGCTGTTTTTCGGCGACAGAAAATTAATTAGCTGAATTTAAAAGTGAAACGTCGTTGCATCAGCTTAAACTTCAGCTGTTTTTCAGCGCCAGAAAATTAGCTGAATTTTAAACTGATGAAACTTCGATGCCTCGGCTTAAACTTCACCTGCTTTTCAGGGTCAGAAAATTTGCTGAATTTTAAACTGAAACTTCGATGCATCACCTTAAACTTCAGCTGTTTTCGCGTTGGAAAATTAGCTGAATTTTAAACTGAAACGTCGATACATCAGCTTAAACTTCAGCTGTTTTTCGGCGACAGATAATTAATTAGCTGATTTTTAAACTGAAACTTTGATACCTCAGCTTAAACTTCAACTGTTTTCAGCGTCAAAAAACTTCAGCTGTTTTCAGCGTCTAAAAATTAGCTGAATTTTACACTGCAACTTCGATGCCTCAAAATGCTTAAACTTTAAGTGTTTTCAGCGTCAGAAAACTTCAGCAGTTTTCAGTGTCAGAAAATTAGCTGAACTTTAAACAGAAACTTCGATGCATCAGCTTAAACTTCAGCTGTTTTCAGCGTCAGAAAATTTAGCTGAATTTTAAACTGAAAGGTCGATGCTTCAGCTTAAACTTTAGCTGTTTTCCGCTTCAGAAAATTAGCTGAATTTTAAACTGAAACTTCAATGCCACAGCATAGAATTCAACTGTTTTTCAGCGTCAGAAAATTAGCTAAATTTTAAACCGAAAGGTCGATGCTTCAGCTTAAACTTTAGCTGTTTTTCAGCGTCAGAAAATTAACTGAATCTTAAACTGAAACTTCGATGCTTCAGCTTAAACTTCAAGTGTTTTCAGCGTCAGAAAATTAGCTGAATTTTAAACTGAAACTTCAATGCCTCAGCTTAAACTTCAGCTGTTTTCCGAGTCAGAAAATTACTAAATTTTAAACTGAAACTTTGATGGCCCAGCTTAAAGTTCAGCTGTTTCAAGCGTCAGAAAATTAGTTGAATTTTAAACTGAAACGTCGATACCTCAGCTCAAACTTCAGCTGTTTTTAGCGACAGAAAATTAGCTGAATTTTAAACTGAAAGGTCGATGTTTCAGCTTAAACTTCAGCCGTATTTCAACGCCAGAAAATTAGCTGAATTTGAAACTGAAACTTCGATGCCTTAGCTTAAACTTCTGCTGTTTTTCAGTGTCAGCAAATTAGCTAAATTTTAAACTGAAACTTCGATGCATCAACTTAAACTTCAGCTGTTTTTCAGCGTCAGAAAATTGGCTAAATTTTAAACTGAAACTTTGATGCCTCAGATTTAAATTCAGCTGTTTTCAGCGTCAGAAAATTAGCTACATTTTGAACTGAAAGGTCGATATCTCAGCTTAAACTTTAGCTGTTTTTCAATGTCAGAATATTAGCTGAATTTTAAACTGAAACTTCGATGCCTCAGCTTAAACTTCTGCTGTTTTTCAGTGTCAGCAAATTAGCTAAATTTTAAACTAAACCTTCGATGGTTCAGCTTAAACTTCAGCTGGCTGTTTTTCAGCATCAGAAAATTTATGTTCATTAATCTTCAAGAAAATCTATAATATAATATTTTATAAATCTATACTTAATATTATTTTTTTATGTTGGCGCAATAATTTTAGTAACTGAATTGCTGATTTGGCGGCTGAAAATCAGTTGAAATTGCCGATTCAGAGCTGAATATCAGCTATAAAAAATAACTTTAATAATTTTAAAAATTTGTGATTTGGTTTTTTTCTAAAATTTTTTAGCTTTGTTACCGATTCAGTAACTGAATAGCTATTGAATTGCTAATTTGGCGGCTGAAAATCAGCTGAAATTGCACTGCATCAGCTACATTTTAGCCTGTGTTCAGCTGCCAAATTAACAATTCAGTAGCAATTCAGCGTCTGACGTTACTAAAAATCAGGAGCTGACGCAGCTCAATTGCTGAATTGACCCAGCGTGCTCGTAGTTGATATTCAGCACAAAATGTCACTCGGGGATTTCTTATTTTTTCTGGTTTAGGTTATTTCTAAGACTCTAGCCATGTTATTGCAATTGAATTTAATAATAATAAATAATACATAGTTGTCGTTAACCCAGGTTGATATAATGTGAAACTCAAATAATTAATTTATTATTAAAAAGAAAACAATTTATGTGATATATACTGAGGGCTAATAAAAGTTTTTAATAAAAAAAAAAGTTATAAACAAACATCCAAAGATAGTATTAGACTTGATAGACATAAGTGTCTAAAAAGAAAAAAAATCTCAAAGATCTGGAAGAGAACTAGGCTGGTCCTGGGGAGAAAAGGAGATAAACCGTTGGAGAGTTGCGTAGGGATCAGTGTTGGGACTGACAATTAAATTATTTGCAAAATTAATGAATCAAATTTTATTAATAATTTAAAAATCAGACAATTAAATTAAATATTACAGCCTACAAAGAATAAGACGAGCCGCCACTGGGGTATATAATTTTTATAAAACTGGCGGTTTTAGTGATTTAAATTTTATATTGGTTTTTGTTTTTAAGCTTTAGATGATTTGTAGTCACATAATTCTTACGATAAACCATTTTAGTATTCACTAAGCTTATAACAAACGTGAGTAATTTTAGTAAAGATATACCACCGATTTTTCTTATAATACGGATAAAGGTCGTGTAGATTTGAAAGAATGCTTTAATTTAAGGAATATTTAATTTTAAAAGTCTAAAGAAGGCTCGAGGAAGATTAAAAGTTATATAAGAGGTATTCAAATCACTTCACATGCTCCTAGAGTTCATCTTCTGACACTTCCAAAAGCATTTACTACGTTGGCTGCATACAAAAGTTACTCGCCATTTGTAATGCCGTCCAGTATACTGGCCTTTTATCTAAAAAGTTCTTTTTGAGTGAATAGTTTTGAAAAGTGTTAATTTATATATTTTTGAAAGTCATCAGGGAGCAACGCCAATTTATTGGGCCTACGAAATAAATTATTACGAGTAAGTGCATTAACGATAATAAAATCAATCAGGCGTGCTAAACTGTCAAAAGTATTTCCAAATGATTTAATCGCGTGTTGTAAACTATAATAGTACTTAACTCGGAATTGATGTGTATCAGATATATCAATTAAACACATCTAACTTGACGACGAGAATGCTGAACATCAAAACCAGATCCATCCAAATACCAATTCGACGTGATCGTAACAGAATAAGTTTAAATTTTACTTGAGCAGGTATTCAAAACAACAACTACTAATGTATTAGTAAAACGGGGACATGGATGGAGAAAACTGCGTTACAAAGTAGCAGATGTTGCCTAAATCAATTCTAAGTGCTGCAGCGTAGGCCTTTTATGTGAAAAGGGTGTAAATTCTTACTTAAAACAAATAGAGGTTTAATATTAATAAGAAGTTTAAAATAGGTCCGTATTCCTCACGAGACTATTCGACTATTTACTTGGCAAGACACGGAAAGGGCGGCCCGAAATTAAGATCGTCTATGCTAGGAAAAAAATAAGCATCAAAATAAAACGTCGGAATTTTTTACTTTCAAATCCAATTAAATATTCCCAAAATATTTTATAACAAATGTGGAAACTTGAAAATTTTGAAATGAAATGAAACTTTGAAACTTTGCGTTTTCCGATAAAAAAAAGTTTCTCTAAAATGTATTTGGCAAACATCGATTTTATATTAGGCCTGTCTGTGCAAGAATAACATCAAAGTAGAAATAACATTCTAAATTATCCTTAGTTGGCAAAATATTGGATCTTAAGCTCACTAACGTATTAGTATGCAAATATAATTTATAAACTTTTATAGGCGTAACTGATGTATTAAATCAGATAGTCTCGTCACGCAAAATATTTTTTATGAGCTTGACTTAATAAAAGTGATAAATAACTGTGCGAATCATAAACAGCGTTAATATAATCAAAAAAATATATAAAAATCTCCCTGACTAATTTAACGTTTCGGGATACAAATTTATAAATAATTTCTCGTTCTGTTGAATTACATTTTTTCCGAGAGCCATATAAACGTAACGTAAAACAATATAATGGATATATGTATTTACAGCCAGCTCTGCTTCCACATTTTCTGAAAAAGCTTTTAATTTCACACTGAAATACATTTAGTTTCGTAATCGATCGGACGTAACTCAAACCACTCGACTGAATACTGTCTAAAAATGATAAAATTACCTGCAAATGCATAAGACAAATTTATTGATTCCCAAACCAAAATCATCTAGCGGTCCCCTTTATTACGCATATTTATGAAAGCAAAAAACCTTATTTTACAAAATTCCTCCTCAGTTGTGACATGATAAATATTACAGATAGCAAAAAAGTAGACCTTAACGAGAACTTAGGCAAAAATTCCCTAACGAGTACTCCTATTTATCATAACACATAACCAGCATATACAGAGCTGACACCAAATCTTAATACGAATATTAATGCTAATTTTGTTTACGCGTTAACATTATATAGATTACACCAACACAATTACCATTTCCGATAATTTGTATGCAGAGCCATGTACTTTTCCACATCAACTTTCAATCAATACAACTTGACATTGTTAATTTTCACCACTAATTGAAGAAACCCCAAAAATTAAATTATTGCTTTCGACCTGACGGAGAAATTGTATAGTTCAGACTAAACATCGTTAAGGCTAACGGCCAACAATTACAAGTTTTTACTTACAATTATGTTATTCTTAAAGTTTTTAAAGAATCTGCAATCAAATATACTTGCTTTACTTTTTTGAAGTGTGCATTTCACAGAACTTTCCGAGGTAAAATGAAATAAAAACGAAAACTGCTTTTATAATCTGAAGAAATAGCAAAACTTCTATAATCTTATTTTATTTAGGTGAATAATTATTAGATGTTCTTTTATTATTTCGCATTATTTTCAGCTTCTTTCTCAAAGTAAACCTAAGTATAATTGTTTTGTCCATTTAACAATGTTCACATGTTCTAACAAGATGTTTACTTCGTAGGTAAATAAAGTAAGTAGGTACTTTACTAAGCATCGTAAAAGTAACACTTCTGTTAACCTGTTAGTAACATTTTCTAGCTATTATTTAAATTTTTTAAACATATTCAAAGATAACAAAAATTTGGATAGCAACAGAAGATTTTTTTCGGTGTATTACATTCTATTAGTGACTTCCAATACAGTAAAGACCTGCACCATATAATACCTACATATATCACTTTTTGCGGAGCCGGACATTTGAACGCGGCCGGTTGAACGCAGCCGGTTGAACGCAGCCGTTTGAACGCAGAGCCGGTTGAACGCAGGGACATTTGAACGCAAGGACGTTTGAACGCAGGAACGTTTAAACGCGAGGACGTTTGAACGCAGGGACGTTTGAACGCAGGGACATTTGAACGCAAGAAACTATATCCAATTGCACCCAACCCCCTTATTATATTTAAATATTATTATTCTCTCTCAGATTTCTTCGCTATACGTAAGAGACTTATTTTTCTTTAGAAGGGTTCTCTAGGTAGATCTAATTTCTCGCGTTCAAATGTCCCTGCGTTCATACGTCCCTGCGTTCTAACGTCCTCGCGTTTAAACGTCCTTGCGTTCAAACGTTCCTGCGTTCAAACGTCCTAGCGTTCAAAGGTCCCTGCGTTCAAACGTCCTAGCGTTCAAACGTCGCTGCGTTCAACCGGCTCTGCGTTCAAACGGCCGCGTTCAACCGGCTGCGTTCAGCCGGCCGCGTTCAAACGTCCTAGACGGCACTTTTTGTCAGATTCTAATGCATTTCGAACGGAAAAGTACAATAGAAACCTGTATACATCAGTAGTCACACTTGATTAATTCCAACGATTTTATTTAGAATTATAGAAATACAAGCAAATCTCAAATCGACGAATGCTAAGTGATATCAGATGTCGAATATACTATCCTTACGGCTACTTAAAACTTTATCTACTTTGATTTTAGAAAGTGTTTCCTTGTCTTGCAAATCACAAAACAAACGTTTCAGAATTCAGAAAATTTTTTATTTTCTTGTGTGCGGGCTCCTTAAGTTCGGACGTTTGTTCTGCGGAACACCGGTAGTTCCACCCCCGTACAGTGTCCTCATGATACATTTCATTTAGCCTTCCACAATACGATAAATACTGCTGTAATATGGCAATATGTTAAGAAAGAAAGAAGAAAGATTTGTCGTCGTAACAAAGTTGAGTAGCTATAACCTCAACAGAGTTTTTGGCTGCTACAACAAAGCTTTTGTGTTCAGAACAAACTTTTGTTTTCAAACAGCATAAAATTTGTTGTAGCAGCAAAAAACTCTGTTGAGGCCATAGCTACTAACGACCTTGCTACGACGACAAAACTTTTTCCAGAGACTTATCGTCTAAATCATGTGCCTCATAATCGAGCTTTTATTGTAGTTTGAATTAAAGCAAATTGCACCGAAAGAAAGATTTGTATTTCTAACAAAACTGGCCTTTACAATAATATTATATGATTTAACTTTAATTAGTAGATTGAAGAAATACTATTTCATCAGAAAAAAAATCGGTTTTTTATTTTTTTCGTCAGTATAAATTTCAATTCATAAAATTTTACGATGATTATTATGTTAAATAATAAAAATATTGTTAAAATTAGTGGTACAAAGGTTGGAATAAATATTACCACCCATAAACCAAAAAACTTCAAGGTTTCAGCCTGAGATCTGCAATCTGCAAAATTTTTGTTGTATCAGCAAATAATTCTGTTGATGTGTTGCATCAACAAAATTTTTGTTGCGGCGACAAAGACGAATCTCTTCAATCAGTATTAGTTTTTATTTGTAGCATTTAAAAATATAATGGTTACAGTTTATGAGCTGCGTTTCCCTTAAACGTTGTATCGTCATTTAGTGGATATACCCAAATACCGGTTTGCTCATTTCCTTCCTGCTTATCCATTCAAAAGTACATAAACTAGCTAGTGCGAAGACATCTAGATTTAACTGGTAAATTTTAGTTGAATATGTATGTGCGAATGTTTGATTGCCCAACTGTGCTGTTGACATAGGAGAACGCTTACAGCGCCGACAGGTATTCTTCATGTTTTGGCCAATGGATGTTCAGTCTTACATATTTACAACGTGGTGTCTAGGTAAAATAACAAAATAACTAGTGAGTGGCTAATGCTCCAAAACTTGTTAAAATCAGCAGCAATGAACAAAAATTCCCACTCCCACCCCAAAAATTGTATTGTATCTTAGTGTACGATAGGTTTTGGAGTTATAAAACCACCGTTTTCACGCTTAGAATTTTACAATGTTTTGAACCCGAATAATTTTTGAAATAACCCTTATTGAAGTTTCAAATGAAAAATTGTGTAAAAAATTGAAAAAAAAAAACATTTTTTTTCGCTGTACTATTCCTGTTTTCTAATAAATATTTGGAGTTGCTTTAAGATTTGTAGATTTTTGGTCAGTTAAAATTTGAATCTGTCCAATAATAATTTTCGTGTTTAAGTTACTTTAGGTATATTACATAATACACCATGCGTTCAACACACCATGTTTGTCGTTCCGGAAAGAACTCAAATTTACCCTACAGAGGGTAATGTTTGATTTTGTAGTGTATTTTACCAACAAAGATTTGACAAAGACAACAAAACAAAAAATCGAGCAATTTATATATAAATTAATATTTTTTTCACTAAAATAACTTTTTTGAGCGCCGCAGTAGATTTTTACAAATATTTTTTAATTTTATATTAATGAACTGCCTAGTAATGCATGGATGCAAAAGTAAAATTACATAGAACTATTTTTTTAAATGTGAGGCAGCCCGGAGGCAAAGCGTTCTAAAAATTTGTGTCAAAGGAGTTTTTGCTTTAAGATTTTCTTTTCTGTAAAATTGGTTTACATTTTGATATCCAAAAATATTTCCAACACTCTGCGTTCGGAAAAATGTTATTAGAAACGTGGAAATTCATCTTGGCAATTTAAAAAGATTTAAATTATATCCAATTAAATATTCTTTATGAAGGCAAAGTAAGTTTAAGGTTAATTCAGTTGAAGTATATGCCCAAATAATTAATTAATGCTTTTTGAAGCTTACACTCTGATTAAATGTTGGCAAATTGAATAGCCAAATTGTAAATAGCGGCCATGTTTATTTCATCGCTAATTTATTTGGAAGAATTATCGCCATAAAAATTGTCTGCTATTTTGGAGAACTACAAATTTTTTTAAATAGGACGACATTTTTTTCCGTGTGATAATATTATGATTATCTTTTGATTGTAAAAATAATTTTTCTTTTGTATAAAATATGAAACAAGAAAGACCGCGTATTTGAACATGGAGATTATAGAAGTTCAAGCAATCCTACAACATTTTTCATTAAAATTTCTACGTTATTGTTAAAATTACATTTAACTTAAAAATAAAGCAAGTAATCCTTTTATCCCTTAACCGATTAAAACTTTAAATCATTTGTAATCTTACCTTACTTTTTTCTCGTTACTTGTAAACGAGAAATTATTACCCAGTAATAAAACTTAAAGTAATTAGTAATGTTGTCAAAACCAGAGTAATCCTCACCTGTAAAAGAAGTTTAATTAAAATTTTTTTATAATATCGATTAAAAGTATGTAGATTTCCGTAAGGAAACTATAAAACTCCAAATAATAATTTAAATTTTTCGTGTGGTACCAAAACATCAGAACAATTCGACGGTTTAGAGTCAGAAGGGTGTAACTACAAGAGTTACCTTATTTCTATAGCAAATTTAATAAACACTTAGAGAAATCCTTAATTAACAGTAAATGTCGGTTTTTCTTCAATATCTGCTCAAATATGGTAATTTGTAGTTACATCCTTCTGACTCTAAACCCTCAAATTGAAGGTGCTCGTTGAGAAAACTTTGGGTAACACTAACTGTCTACTTGATACTATTATTTTTAATTTAGATCTTTACGCAAATGCTCATAACAATTTGAAAGAAAATTTGCCAAATAAGCAATACAAAGTAAAATATCAAGACACTTTTGCTCGTTTTGTGCAAAAGGCTTTGTTATTATTACGTAATAAAAACCTTGTTAACGTTATTTTGTAAAATTAAAATTTTTTATTTTTACCTTTTTCAAGTGCGGGTTGTTCACTTCTACTCGGAACAATATAAATTAACCGTATTAATTTTTGTATATACCAGCATTCTGCAGTCGAAAATTAAAAATACCTCATTAAGAATTAATTACTTTATGGTATCACAATGCAATACAGAGTTATGTAAAACTATCAGATTTTACAGTTTCAACTGGTTGAGGCACCGGCCGATCAAACTATTGCGAAGTAGTTGCGCAACTAACTGCATAATAGTTTAGTTTGGGTCAAAATTCAAACTGTTGTCCCGAGTTTTTTTTACAAATTAGGTAAAATGTGTAAATGAATGTTGGAAGCACGTGCAGACCATTTCTGATATTTATTATAACACTTGAGAACTCAGTAGCTAAAATTTTATTGACATCCGTAAAGGTATAATTACTTTCTGCTCACCGAGAGAGAAAATTAAGATTTCAACTTACTTCAGGTATATTTCAGCCCAAAAATAATACAAGCTTTCACATGCAGTTGAATTCCACAAAATGAACAAATAAAAAACTTGATGACTAATTTTTTCTTTTTGGATTTTCTTTGGTCATATATTATTTACTCGCGAGTTTTTATTTTTCATACAAAACTAAAATAATTAATTTATTGCTAACCCAGCCGAGTGGCAATAATAATTGATTTATTTCATATTAGTTGAAGAATTTTTGTACGTTTTCTGATTAAAGTACAATTCTCCAATGTTCTTATCCGAATAACATTTTAAATCTAAATTTTAAAATTTTATCTCTCGCATATTGGAAACAGGGATATTCATCCAACACATGCAATCCTTTTCAATATTTTAATTGTTTTGTTTTGAAGCGTTCGTTTTAATATTTATTTAATTTAAGGTAATTCTTTATATTTTTCGTTTGCTTTGATTTCATATTTTAAATAAAAGTAATTTTAAAAATTAAATACTTATAATTTTCAGGTTATAAATAAAAAGATGGCAGCCTGTAATTTAACGCCTGCACCAATTGAGAAGACATATGAATTTGCTAAAATAAAAAAGTATATATATCCAGGTTTATTTGAATTGTATGGGTGTGATGGTATATCAACTTATTATGCTACTTTACCAAATCTGCTCGAAGGTATAGCCAATCCCGCTCATCTTCTTCCTGGAAGTTATGTAGTTGTGAGATGTTACATTTTGCATAGATATAAATATGCAGAGATAATTCGGGTACTGAATGCCGATACAATACTCACTTTTAAATCTTTAGGTCAATGGCCCCTTTGTTTGTATTGATAAAAAACAGTTTTTAATTAATTAAATAAAGTAAATTTTAAAGGTATATACTAGCTTTTAATGAGATACACTGGGGGTCTGGGAGGTATGGAAGTTAGCGGTTTCAAAACAGGTTTTATAAAGTTTTATTATAAGATAAAAATGTTAGGTGGGTTAGTTATAAAGGTTGATATTATAGTCGCAGCGGCACGATCAGATTTTCAGAAGAATACTGCATTTTGTGATACAAGCAAGAGCTTCGGCACACTTGTTCCTAACACGATTTGAAGCAATTTGACCCGAGGCGCCGAAACATTCCGCGTGGCAGGCTCAAGATGGCGGCCGTTTTCCAAAATGGCGACGAAAATTCTAAATTTCTATTTTGAATCGTATATAAGGAGTTCTATATATCGTTTCCGACTAAATTTAGCATGAGGAATACGAATAAAATAGTAAAAGACAGTTTGGACTTCTTTTGAGAGCCATTTTCTCCATATTTGGGTAACTTTTTATTTTTTCCTGTTTCATTAAAATGGGAAATTTAAGTTTACACGATTTTGAGCATCAGCCAAATGGCGCCCCTCACACTCCAGACACTGAGTAACTCTTTTTCTGAAGTTTTTACGCTCTCTTTGCAACAGAAATCTCTGTGATTTGGGCTTGAATGTTGTGTTTGAGAGCTTCAAGAGTCCTGGGACAATCTTTGTAAACCAAGGATTTTAGATAACTCTACAAGAAAAAATCACAAGGGGCCAATTCAGGAGAGCTCCCTAACCAGTTCAAATTACCTCTTGAGAAATGAGGCGCTCGGGGAATCTGTCTCGCAAACAGTCCATGCAAACCCTTGTTTTGTGGGCTCTGACGCCATCTGCTGAAACCATCAGACGTCTTCCAGCTCCATTTCTTCCAAGTGAGGCCAGAAAGCTTCATGGAACCTGGCAAGGTAACGTGCAGAAGTGGCTGTAACCACTCGATTATATTCTTCAACCCTCTGGATGTTTTATGGGGTAATGAAGGTAAACTGAGGCCACCGTCTTATCGTGAACACATTTCTGGTATCCTGGATTGCATTAATCCACGTAAGAATTCGATTTAGATCGGAAATTCGGCGGCATGGGCTAACTTAAACTTTAAACGGAAGGCATGCTGAACGCGGATGATCGAACGGCCGTTTGACAATTATATCTGTACACAAATAAACAGTTGTTCAACGGACTACTCCATTGTGGCAACTGACACCACGTGGAACATAAACTTCCCTTTTTTTTAGTATTGCACGATAGCTCAGTGTATCTCCCCAAGATTTGAATCAAATTGGCTTCGAAAGTTCTTGAAAAGCAACGATGCTTTCAGGATATAGAGTTCAGGCTTGCCAAACAAATAGTATCATTAGCTTTAATATTAAAAAAATCTTTTTCATCCATAATAGAACCCCTTTCAATTCAACATTTTCATAGATTAACATACCTACATCAAAGGCCTTTCAGATAAATTAATTAATTAATTAATTAATCAGGTAAATTTTTAAGAATTTTAATATTGTAACTTATTTAATTTTATATTTATAGCCTTGAAAATGGGTCAATTATAAATGACCCGAAACGTCGGACAATAAATTTGTTTAAAAAAACCTACAACTCAACTATTCTTGATTTAATTAATAAAAAAGATCAACAATAAAAGTTATTACTAATTATTATTGTTGCTGAATTATCTTTATTTCATTTAATTTCCTTTTGCAGTTCCAGATATTGTGAATCAGACGAATAATCTTTTTTCTATTTTTTTAATTTTAAGATTTGATAAAATTGTCGAGTCTAGTTTATTGGTTCTATTTTTATTTAATGCACAAACTGAATACTACAAATTGAACAAATTTATAATAAACTCGAGAGCATTCTTCTTTATATAACTGTTAATCTTTTTTACCCAAATATGTCGAAAATGGCTCCCAAAAGAAGTCCAAACTGTTTTTTACTATTCTATTCGTATTCCTTATGCCAAATTTAGTCGGAAACGATATATAGAACTGCTTATATACGATCAAAAATAGAAATTTAGAATTTTCGCCGCCATTTTGGAAAACGGCCGCCATTTTGAGTCTGCCACGCAGAATGTTTCGGCGCCTCCGGTCAAATCGCTTCAAATCGTGTTAGGAACAAGTGTGCCGAAGCTCTTGCTTGTATCACAAAATGCAGTTTTTTTTGCGTACCGCGACGACTATCAGGAAATATTTGGTGTAGAGGTAGTTGAATGGGTACGTGACTAGAAAAAAAGATTTAAATGTTTTAGCAGAGAGAAATAAAGAAATACCATTAAAATTAAGTGACAATTACTTTGTAAACGACAACTTTTTAAAATCCTTTAAATATCTTTCACGACAACTCATTTTAGTACTTAGTTAAGTAAAGCTAAAACTATTTTGAAACAAACGATGACAACATTAACTGACATTAGGGAACATTTCCAAGTTTCTCTACAAATTATACTTGTCTCCGGTTAAAAATTTATATTTGGTGTTGTAAAAAAATAATATAAAATGATTAAATTTTTTATGTATTATTAAATATTTTCTTTTGTTTTTCATCAGCTTGAGATAAACGGAAGCACTTTAGCACTAACGGCTAATATTTGTGTGTATCATAACGAACAATTTAGACCTATAATATACAGTTAATCTTCGTTATGCATTTCAACCCCTAAAGTAGAAATATATATTCATTCGTTGACTTAAACGTAACATGTAATATTAAAGTAGCTCTAGGTTTCTCGTTACATAAGCTTTATGGTTTTGCGAAGTGGTGTGTTTGATTTAGTGCACCCCTTAAAGAAAACACAAAAATATTGAGAAAAATAATACTCTTCAAAAAAACTTAAAAATTTTATTATATTTTATTATATTATATTATATTTCGCGATTGGAAATTTAAAATTTTGAATTTAAAATTCTAAAAATTATATTCGATTAGCTTTTATAATTGCTACAAACGGAATAGTAATCAATGCATACAATCTGATAGAGCAGTTTTCATTAGCACCAATTAATGTAGTAGAGTGGAGTCGAAACAGGCACTTCTTTAATTAACAGCAGCACTCAAAAATGTTATTCAACACGGTTAAGTATGATAGGAATTTACAAAAATACATTAAAGGGCATTATTAACAATCATAAACGTTAACCCAATAGGATGATTACAAACTTCTTGTTAACTTAACTTACTCAAGTAAATAGTTATACATAGTAGCCTCACAACAAAGATAATCAAAGACTCTACATACAAACGGCCATTGTTTATGGTTACTTACAGTTGATTAAATGTACCAACAACATGAAAGCACAAAGGTTAAAAAATTATATCTTATTCAAAGAACAACATTAAAACAAATGCAACAGTAATATTACTAGTCAGATCACGATCCAAAAATAAATCACATCTCACCACCGCGTCAATTTAAGTTAGGTATTCAATCAGACCGCAAAGCAATTTTCAAAAAGTCTATAACAGGGATAATGATAGATCAAACTTTTTTCAATCTTTTCCTATGTATGAAAAAAGTTTTATATATTTTCTAGCCAAACGTACTTTGCGATGTTTTAGGCAATTTATTAATTTTTTTTCTCTAATAAATCTAAAACTTCAGGTTAATACTCCACCAAATAACACTCAAACCAATTTCCAAATGGTTTCATTAATTTTCCAAAATAATTAGTTTCAAAGCTCACTAAAAAGATAAAATAAAAAACTACAATTTCCTGAAAATAACGACTGCTATGTAGAACCCCTGACAGTAATATTACTACAGCAGGGCAAGAACCCTAATTGATAAGTTTACCAAGTGAGGTAGGCTGGTACACAGAGGATCTCAGAAACTATACCAATGTACACCTTTGAAAACAAAGTTGTTTTAGATTTCAAGTGGATTGAGATTAATGCACAGCAAACCGATTGGAAATTTGATCAGATAAAGTAAAATTTCCTACGTAACAGTGAAATCACTGTGTCATTTTTCCTGTTTTTCATGAAATTTTCCATAACTTTTCGGCATACATCCTGTTGTAGTTCATAAATAACGCTCATTGACATAATCATTGACATACACCTTTTCCTTTACATAACTCTAAACATAATTTATTATAATATTCAGCTAACTTAAAATCAAGTTTTAAATTTAATTATGATTATGATCAAATTAATTATTAATAAAAATGAATTGGTAATTAATTTTTGTGTTAATTTGTAGAACAAACTTGGTAAAATATTCCTAATAATTAACTAGCTTAAATTTTAAACTATTTCATTTAAGTTGCGAAACTTCAACATATTCATAATAAGAAAATTAAAGTTTAATTCTAGCATAGTTACAAGTTTCAATGAAATCTGATAAGTAATCGCGTTAATAAAATATAACATTCTTGTTATATTTATACCTAACACAGAGGTGTACGGAATGCAAAATTTCATGTTTATGTTAGGTGCCTGTTATCAATTGAATAATGAAATATAGAACATCTTGTAACATTTCAAAATTCGTTCGGACCGTTACAAGCCTATCACCTATTGGAAAATTAGGGGTAGGCAAATAATTGAATTGTGAAGGTGCTTGGAAGAGGCTTGATCCGGAGATAGCTCGCATAATAAACTGGAAGATGGAGTATATGGGCTATATAAATTGGAAGATGGATATGAATAAAAAATTGGAGAATCTCTCAAATAAAACTCTATATATTTGGGACAAGCTTTGGTAGGTTGAAAAAGCACTCAGCGAATGTCTGTTTTTTAGTGCTACAAAATTTTGAACGTAATACTTCAGCTAGTTTATGCAAAAGAAATCCAAACATTTGCCGTAGTGCACTAACTCTTAAATTGGAAATTCAATTAATTTTTGTATAGCATATAAGATTTATCAAAACCTGTATTAACAAACAACTAACACCAAATTTCATCAAATGTAAATTACCACAACGGATGAACATGTACCAGATGAGACAATTTTATAATAGAAGACTAAAGTGTGAAAAAGCCTGGGATTATTTCAAAATAAACGGTATCAACCAGAAACTAAATGATAGAGTCATGTGGGGCAACTGTACGCAATGTTTACTAAATTGCTTCCAGAATAAAAGTTTTAGTTGATTGTAAAAAAAACAACGTTCATTCTAATGTAATAAACCTTTCTCAGCAACAAAAAAATACATAATTTGAATTCTAATAATAATTGTTATTTTTATTAAATCTTTTTATCAGCAAGGGAAATTCGTACACTTACCCGCCTCGGAGGGAAAGTGTCCGCACGCCGTCGGTTAAGTGTACACAACGATGTAGGCACGTCGAATACTAAAGGTCGTTACTCGTCAATCAACACAGCATAGAAACGCCGACTGACCATCACAATTCACAAGAAAATTTTATTTCTTATATGTATTTAAATGTAAGCCCGCTTACCTAACAGCATCAGTACATAACCTACAAGGCACGTCGCGTTTCCATTTAAACACATATAAAGAAATGCGATGATATTGCGATAATCAGTCGCTGTGCTGATCAAATGTGGTCAAATGTGAACAAAATTCGGCAGGTTCCGACTCTATCAACCGCGTCATTCGCACAATCTCTACTGCGTACACTTACACGCTGCGTACGTTTACCCCACATGACTCTACATATACTGATATAACTAAAAAATATCAATGTAGTGAAATACACATAATTATCAACGACATAGAAACATCCAACAAGATCAAATAAGGAAAGACAAAAAATTGCAAGCACTCAGAAGACAAAAGATGCAAAAGTGAAGGACTCACAGTAAAAATACATGTATTTCATCCAAAATATTAAAAAATAATATTGAATAAAGAACATAAATATGCTCCCCAACAAAAATCAATCAGCCTTGTAGAAACTACTATAGACCTAGAAGCCGCTATCAGATGGAATCTTTGGGAAACCAGGCTAAAACAAAATGAAATGAAAATGAAAATGGAAAAGGACACTTAAAAAAGAAGAAAGTAGTCATATGGGAATAAGAAAGGCAAAATTAATCAATGGCGAAATAAATGCTATCCATAAACTAAAGAAAAGAATGAAAGAAGACAAGGTAACAATAGTACTTGCAAAAGTTGTAGGAATGATTACAATGAACATGGAAGCCTACATTACAAAAACTACACCTTTTCCAGTATGATTTGGAACAAATGAAAACAGATTTGGAGCAAACTATCACAGACATGAGGCAAATGAAAACAGATTTGGTGCAAATGAAATCACACTCGATGCAAACGAAAACAGATTTGGACCAAACGAAAATAGATTCGGAGCAAACGAAAACAGACTTGGAGCAAACGAAAACTGACCTGGAACGAATGAAAACAAACTTGGAGCAATTTAAAACAGATCTGAAACAAGTGAAGAACATTTGGAACAAAAGGAAAACAGATTTGAAAACATGAAAAAAAATTTGGAGTAAATAAAAGCTGATGTGGATTATCTACTTAACTTATCTATAAAGGTATAACTTTTTCAATCAAAATATTGAAATTAATTTTCATTTCAATAGCTTTGTTGCTCCAATCTTGGTCTTCCTGATATGCTTTAAAAATCCTGCCATTATATTTACCACGAGCTATGTTAGAACAATGATATGAAAATTAATTACAATATTTTGATTGACAAAGTTCAACCTTTATAGACAAGTTAAGTAGATAATCCACATCAGCTTTCATTTGATCCAAATCTGTTTTCATGTTTTCAAATCTGTTTTTCTTTTGTTCCAAATGTTCTTCACTTGTTTCAGATCTGTTTTCATTTGCTCCAAGTCTGTTTTCGTTTGCTCCGAATCTGTTTTCGTTTGATTCAGGTTTGTTTTCGTTTGCTAAAAATCTGGTTTTATTTGCTCTAAATCTGTTTTAGTTTGCATCGAGTGTGTTTTCATTTCCACCAAATCTGTTTTCATGTTGTTCCAAATTTCGTTTCACCTGTTTCAAATTTGTTTTCATTTGCTCCAAATCTGGTTTCATTGGTTCTAGGTCAGTTTTCGTTTGCTCCAAGTCTGTTTTCGTTTGCTTCGAATCTGTTTTCGTTTGCTCCGAATCTGTTTTCGTTTGCTCCAAATCTGTTTTCGTTTGCATCGAGTGTGATTTCATTTGCACCAAATTTGTTTTCATTTGCTTCATGTCTGATTTCGTTTGCTCCAAATCTGTTTTCATTTGTTCCAAATCATACTGGAAAAGGTATAGAGAATTCCTACAAGAGAATCAATGTAATATTATTAAGAAAAATCCACTAAAAACCTACACAGAAAAAGTCAAAAAGATGATAAAATCAACAATAGAAACCATAAATGAATATACCGAAAATACAAAAAAAAGAAGAAAAGAAAATTAATTATCTCAACCTAACAATTGAGAGAAATGGTCCTAAACTATCATAAAGCAGATACAGAAAACCAACAGCCATAGATTCCATTATTCCAAGCTACTCGAAACATAGCTTCAAGCACAAAACGTCAGCTCTTCATGCCTTAACTAATAGAGTAATTACAATTCCAATGTCAGAACATAATAGAACAAAAGAAAAAGAAATTCACAATATCCATAATAAAGAAGAAATAAAAAACTGTAAAACAGTGATATAGCAAAGACATACATCTTCGCGTATGAATGGTAAAAAACAAAAAGGTAAAACCACACAACTATTAAAATAGTGGTGTGTAGTGCATAATATAAATGTGTTATATTATATTATATTGGTGCAGATGCAATACAGCGGATTTCGATTGCCCAGGTTGTGCGGCCCCAAGACCGCACTAAACCGTCACCCTCCAAAGTTTTTAGATTGATAATAAAAAGTTACTAATCTAAAAATAATAAATCTGAAAATAAATTTGAGCTATCATCATCGTTGGTCGACTACCAATCACAATGATGGCAGATGACAGATTTGAAATTTATAGTCCGTCAACTTAATAGAACTGATAATTAATTTAAAAAATAGAATTTTGCAGAATTTAAGCACTTACGGCACTGCTAACCATCATTAGCTACAGTCCGCAGCATACATTTGAACAGAAAAGTAGGTACTTATTTATAATTAAAAATTAATTAATTTTTAATTGACCTACTTTTGCTTAATAAAGCATCAGGTAATAACAGTTAATTTTGACTCATTTCTTGACTAAACCAGGAACTCGCTTATAGTTTTATAGGAAGTCCACGTAGTCCACGTCAAATCATCAAAGGGGTCAAAATCTATGAGACCCTGTCAAAACACCTAGCAGATAAGTTTGATTTATTTTAACTGTAAGTTAAAATAAATTCAATTTAATGCTAGAGTTAAACTAATTTAAAATTAAAACAAAAGTTAAACTAAATTAATAGCTATTTGAAAAGTAGTGGGTGGTTCAGTCAATTAGCGCAAAATCTAAATGTTTTTCGTGCAGTTTTCGATCGCTAACGGTGTTAGTCACACCCCACATGCCGGATGCGGGGTTAAAAAAATTGATTTTTTGATGTTAATTTAAACGTAATACCAAATGTTAGCATTTACGAACCACTAGCGTAGTATAAGCTGCTTAAGAGATCAGCTTTAGATGCATAAGTGAGGTCGCACTGACTTTTTCTGTTACAAAATTGTTGGTTGTCGATTTACATTTGCTAAAAAAATATTTTTAACTTTTTAAGTATATAATACCCAATGTCGACTGTACTTAGCGAACCGTAATTTGAATTGCTGTATTTTAATAACAGCCTGAAATTTACCAAAAAAATTAAAAAGCAAATCTTTCCATAAAGAGCTATTCGACAAAGATTAATTTTACTTCTGTTAAACATAAATTACAAATTTGAATTTGAGTCTGCCTTAAATTAACATTTAAGGTGCAATAATAAAACAATTATCCTACTTCTTGGTTTCTGTAACGACAAATCTCTGGAATAAGACATTGTAGGGAATTAGAAAATAAATATTTTTACTTTTTGACCTTAACAGTTTAACACCCTCAATGTTTTGGCTTTAGCGAAATGTCCGAAAAATTTCTCATAAAGCTTTAATTACTTTATATGGGGAACAATGATATATAAAAAGATTAAATCACGTTCACGGTACGTGATAAAGAAGAGCAAATTAGAGGAAAATAGCGGTTAGTAACAATTTAAAAAAATTATCAACGACATACTCAATTATTATAAAAAAAGAAAAATTTGATATTAACGGAAAAGGGGCATTTCAACCTGAAATCTACTGAAGTGATTAGCCTTTTCGAAAAAATAGTAATTGTGATTTTTTGATTGCGCGCAAATTGAAGTTTTAACTTAACTATGCCTAGCAAAATTTCAACATTCCTGCGCGATTATGCTATACAAAAATAACAATAAATTTCTGTGTGAACCACTAACTCTTATTTAAATACGAAACTACTTAAGTATTCAAATCAGGTTATACAACTTGAAATATTTTGTATATTTTAACTTAACTTAATTAGAAGTCAACTTAATATTAACAAAATTTAGCTTCAGTAGGTAAGTAAAAACATTTATTTATATCGGAATTACCTCATTACAAACTATAGGCATTAAACTTAGATTTTCATTAAAATTCGAGTTACATTCAGCATTAGAATTTATATATGTACGTGACGTGCACGATTCAAGAGCCAATATACAATTCCAGTCAAACGCACAACGTTGACGTGTGCTTTACACACGTGTTTGAATCAACCGTTTCAGAACGATTCAAGCAAACAATCACTACCAAAACTTGAGCAAGTAAATAAATAAACTATACCTATAACAATAGTATTAACTTTCAAGCGCACGTCAGTAAACACTTCTTTTCAAAGATCAAAATTCAATACGAGATCGCCATTCTAAACTGGCACAATAAACGGTTTGAATAATGTAAAGCTAATTTTTTCGACAAAGGTGTTCCACTCCAAATACTCAGATCTCAAAGAACTTCATCAATACAAATTGAAAATATTAGGTCTTTTAAAATATTCATATGCAGGCAGGCAATTTTGCTATTTTCGACTGAAGTGTCAACTTCTCACTTGCCATTCTTACATTTGAAGCAAAGTTTGTTTTGGCCAAGTATACTTTTCATAAATTAATTTGTTTTATTTGAGTGGCTTTAATATTTTGTTTAATTTCATTCTAAAAGCTAGGTGGAACTCGGATGACCGTAGTTCCTGGAAGTCTATACAACTGGCTTTCTGTTTTAAACCTTAACTATCAGTCAACTCGATTGTTACTAAGTAGACTTACTAAATTCTTCGATTGTACAGCAAAAAAAACTGAGCTTTTTTTGAAATTACAGGGTAGTTCCATAAAATATTGATATGATTAACGCTGCTCCTGCTCCTGCTACAGCGTGTCATTCTTTGGTGAAAAAAAACACTCTGATTGGTCGATTCTTTTATCAACCAAAAATATATTTGTCCAATATTGAAAGCATATTTATTTAATTAGCTTACTGCTCACGGAGTTTAGCAGCAACTCTGTGTTACTTTGAAAGTTATTTAAAAAATTATTATAAAAATATGTTGCTGTCAATGATGGCAATTCGGCTATTAACGTCAATGGCCAGTTTAGTTGGGTATTAACGTCATTAACCGGTCATTGACGTCAATGACCATGCATGTTGGGCGATGTTTAAAATTTCATATGTAGTTTTTACGTCATTGTCCGGGCAATGACGTTAATACTCAATACAGGGTGGGCTCTGGACTATGATTAAACTACTATTCTATAGATTCCATATTCTATCACGCTTATGCCCGATTTCAGCAACATTAACCTTAACCTGAGTTAGTTAACACATGTTAAAGATAATCAGTTGTTAAATTTTGAATGGGTTGCAGCAACGTTTTATAATCTATAATTAGTTAATCTCCGATTATGCGTAACATAGTTATGGTGGTACTCCTGAAACGATAACCACGCCCAGTTTATGTTGTAAAAATGATCATAAAGTGAGGTTCAGTACAGTTGTTATAGTATTTTAAAAAACTGTCTTAATAAATATCTAAATAATTTTCAATATTTTGGCAATTTTTTTGAAATGCTCCCCCCCTCCAGATATTATAAATGTGACCGTTCCTGAATTAAATATGGTAAATATTAAATTACGATTGTTAAGCAATAAAAAAATATGTTAATTTGAAAATAAATAAATTTTCCCTTGATTAAAGAATTTTGAAAAATTACTGCGAATCAATGCAGTATGTGTACTTGTATTTTGTATTTGAATTGCGTTGTTTGTTTTGGGCAAATGCAATCTTAATTTCTGATTCTTCTACCACAGTAAAAACGTTTTCTTTGAATCAAAAAAACTGTTTTTTTTATAAAAAATATTTATTTAATAATAAATAAAATATTTTATTTAAATTAACAAAATTAATTCATATTAAACTTGAAAAAGGAAATGTCATGTTCCGAAAGCTCGTTCTAAATATGGTTTTATTTTGTCCTGTAGCTCAATTTGATAATTATAATTTATATTATTTTCAAGAGCTAATAATTTTTAATTAACAAAATTTATTTGTTTCAAAAAAAATAATTCAAACAAAATAGTTTTTTTGATTCAAAGAAAGCGCTTTTACTGTTGTCAATCACATCATTAAAGTCACTATTTTTGAAAAAAAACCTCATTGAATAGGTGGTTATGTCACTTTAATCACTGGTCAACCAGTAATTAAATATTTTGGGTATTTAACCTGTGTTAAGCGCAAATTAACGTTGCTGCAACCCAAAAGCGTCTTAATTACAGATTTAATCTATGATTACGGTAATCATAGATTAAACTTAACCTGTGTTAAAAATTAAATTGCTGCAACCCAAATCGGACTTAATCTATGATTAAATATTTAATCTAAGATTAAATTTCTAAATTAGCGTTGCTGAAACCGGGCATTAGTGATAGCCGTCACACCCAGTCGAGGTGGATTGATTTCGGGGATGCTTTTAGTGAGTATGAGAGCTTTTTTTCAAAGATCTTTTTAGAGATCCACCGTAAAATAAATTAAAAGTGTTGACTGATGCAACCACGACGAATCACAGATCCACCCCAAAATGAGTTTGCGTTTGTCTGAATTAAATAAAAATCCCTATGCACTTATGAAGCCGTGAAAAGGGCCGAGTTGCTGTCATTTATGCGAAAAAATGCGTGAACGACAAATAAAAAATTAAAGTGCATTGCCATTTTGCTGTTCATTATAAATAAACAGAAAAACAAAATTATAAATTCCCAATCTTCTCCAAGTATATTCTAAAAGAGTGGAAATTCTGCAATATGCACTGGAGGGTGTTCCACACCCCCCAGACCCCCCGGTTTATAATTTTGACGTCATAGCTTATTTACGCTGGCCATTAACGTCATTGACCGGCCAAAGACGTAAATATTACAATCATATGAAAATCTTCACAGCATTACCCACCTTTAACGGGTGTTGACGTCATGGGCCGGTTAATGACGTTAATGGCCAGCGCAAATGGGCTATGACGTCAAAATTGTAAACCGGGGGGTGTGGAACACCCTCCAGAACATATTGCAGAATTTCCACTTATTTAGAATTCTTGGAGAGGGAATTTATAATTTTTCAAATTTCGTCAGGAAAAACCGGGAAATTTTAATTTTTAAGCGAAAATAAGGAAAATTTAACCTTCGGCTAGGGAATATTAAAGATTGGAAAAGATTTCTTTAAGTGCCTTACTGCTCAAAGTTTAGCAGAAACTTTTTGTGTTACTTTGAAAATGTTGAAAAACAGGGAATCCCCTACTAACAGGAAACAAAATATGCCGCTAAAAGAGAGTTTAAAATATAAAAATAAGAGGCGTATATCCTACCTAGTTTGAATAAGAAAATTATTGGTAGGTTTAGAGTGAACACGAAACAAAGTTAAATCCAAAAATTGCAAATATGAACAAAGAATATTTAACAAAATTTTGACTAGATGTAGCCTTTTGAATACTTCAGTGCTAAAGATTATAATCCTTCTTCTTTGAAGTACCGCCAATATTTTATAGAAGCGTTAATTTTGTCAGAAGCTTTTTACGTGTAAGAACATCAAGAAGCTTGCTTACTCTTGTTGCGATAATAATTTAAAATTCCAAAAGTGAGTTTTTTCACTTTTTAACTTATAGATGTTAAAAATTTCAGGAAGCAAAATTCAAAATCACATCCAGATATTCGAAACGTGTCGAACGGAAGTCGGTTTTTAATTTAAAAAATTTCTGAATTTAAAAAATGATAATTATTAAAGACGAGTTTACCAATTCGGTAAACTACAATGTACCGAGATAACTGTATTTCCCGTTGTAGTACGTGCAATGCTTACTTAAATAACTTACAAACGATGATGTATGTTCGGTTGTCTTTTTTTAAAGTTCATCGACTACAACATTATGTAAAGCTCTTTTATCTTGCCAATGATTATTCATAAGTTAAAATTCCACTGGATCTATACTCTATACAGTAACGGCAATGTATTACTAACTTTTTCGGTATACCGAACCAACGATAAAGGAAACAAGTGGAAATTCTAATTAAAAATTCTAAATTGTTAGAAAAATATTATAATGGGTATCATAACAGGGATGTTAATTCCAACAGGGTTGTTTAATTCATAAAGGGTTCTTTAATTGAAGAAACCTTGACATATTCGGTTTTGAACAAACTCTTTTTAACAAAAAACCAGCCAAATCTCCAAATTTACTCTAAAAATGTAAAATTAGCTCCCCTAAAATTGGTGATAAGAAAGGGAATTTACCCGAGAATTTTTTACAGTGCATTTGTTCATGGGAGTTTTGTTTCATTCTGAATGCATAATAAGCCTTCCGTTTAGAACGTCCTTTAGACTCCTTGTGTTCTTTATTCAGTACAAAAATAGTTTCAGTCGATATCATTATGTACTTTTTCGCCTTATTGTAATCTCATTTGCGTTCTATTTTTCTTTAATTTTTTTACTACAATTTAGATCGATCAATATCGAGTTTGAGTGATGAAACTTGATATTAAGTAAATTTTCAGCACTTCAGTTTTTTGTTTATTCTAAAATTTCATATAAAAAAAAATCAATAATTAAATTATAAAAACTAAAGAAATAAACTAAGATGACAAAAATTTTCGTTTAATATTCCCAGTCTTTTGTGTCATTTGGATCCCCAAGAAAATAAAAGGTGGGCATTTCTTTCATTCAATCGAAGACCTAACAAGAAAACTTCTGATCCAAAATATTAACAAGGATTAAACTTTCAATTGTTATAGTACGTTTAATTATTATTGTTAAGTGTAAACAATAAAATAAACAGGAAATTGTTCCCTTTGAGCCGAGTTTATAAACAAGAGCTAATTTCATGCCAACACTTGAAGTACTTAAACTATACCAGACGGCAAGATAAAGACAGTGGAAGTGGTTTTGTATTTAACTTTAAATTGCCATAGCTACCGATCTTCACAATTTAAATTTTAAATACCTATACCATCCATGCAAAATTCAACTGCCAATTTTTATACTTTGTATAATATAATATTTTGTTTAAATAAACAAAATCGCAGTAAATTATTGCAGAGTATGCGTGTAAAGGTTCAAGACGTGACCAGATTACTTAAAACATATCCAAGAGAATTTTACAACAAAACTTTATTTCAGAAATATTAACCCTGGAAGTGCTTCTCCTAAGGAATTAGAAATTAAATTTTAGTGGCGTTAAATGGGGGATGAGGTTTGGTAAATAAAATTCCACGATTGCCGCAAAAAATCGAACAATCTTGAGGAATACCACTGGATATTTTTTTAAATATAAAAAACATTTTCAAAAGCAAAAGCTGCTTGAAAGTACCACTTGCAGTTCGTGTTGGCAAGGCTCCACTGTAATTTAATTTTCAAATAAAAATGAAGTGGAATTACCTGAATGTTTTTAATTCTTAAAAATTGTTTTTACTGCAACTTAACTTTAGGTTGTGGTGTGGAATAGAAATATTTCAAAGTACCAATATTAAATCTGTAATGTTATATTTAGCGTGAAGTTAAATTACCTGTGGCGGCGATTTCTTTTATAGCGTTATGCTATAGTATGAATATAAATGCACTAAATGCTGTTTAAAACTAAATTTTCCCAAAATAAAATACACTGTAAGTGTTATTGATTTTTAATCTAAAAATTGCCTCAATTTCCTGATGTAATTTCCATGGCCGCTACTGCATTCACCAATAGGACTCGCACTTTCCAAATACTATCGATACCGATCTGGTTTTTCAAAGAAAGCATTCATTTTCGGGGCCTATTTTAACCGAGTTGGGCCTTAGGCTTTAGCAAATTTTCGGGCCCCTTATATTCAAGGGTAACTAATAGCATCGAAGGCCCAATTTTTGGGTCATTTTATCAGTATTTGATTTTTATTTTACGATTTTATGTTCTTTCTTTTTGAGCCCATCTGCCCATTGGGCCCTATGCCCCCCGGATTTCCACTTACATTTTGTGTCTAAACCAGTTTTGTAATAGCAGCTAAAATGAAGCTTATCGAATTTTTAAAACAGATTTTAGAAAGGCTATAGCCGGATAAGCATGGGGAAATGGCCCTTACACCGATTTGGCTAATTTTTTTTTAGAAGTTTCTCTCGAAGCAACATTACATTTTCCAAAATATTAGATCCTAAATGTTGATAGTTTCTTAGAAAAAAAAATATTTTCGAAATTTAGTAAAGAATATTTTTCTCGGAAAGTATTATTGCAAATTGAATGATATTGGAATATGTTATAAAGGTACTAAAGACCTATAAGTGGTAACTTTTTGTAATTTTAACTCCACATGAAATGCAGAAAAAACGGGAAAAAAGTTTTCAAAAACTAAAAAAATTAAATTTTGGCCGTACAACATCCACCAAATTTTTGTCAAATATTCCTTATATATGTCCATATAACATATATTAATTTAACATTTTTACGAATGGTATAACATATTGATATTTAAAAAAGTTCTTGCCTAGGTGCACCGGTCGGCATCGACAGTCAACTGCATAATAATCATTTTATAACAAATAGAAAACACCATTCAAGTATAATTTTATAACTAATCATTTAAGTAATTGTACCAATTATTAGACAATATTTTAGGCAATAAAATGCTTCCAAAAATTAAAAGTTACTACCAGATTGCATCGTTTCTTTTAACTGAATTCGGAAAAAGATTACAGTCTTACAAAACTATTATTACTGATGTTCTTG
The DNA here is from genome assembly GCA_958510845.1 of Cantharis nigra. NCBI lineage: Eukaryota > Metazoa > Arthropoda > Insecta > Coleoptera > Cantharidae > Cantharis > Cantharis nigra. The sequence continues at coordinate 3,898,021 of OY294034.1, read as the reverse complement.
ACCATATGACCTCAAGATTAATGAAGAAAACATATTGGGAACACAAATAGAACAAAAACGGCTGGTTACATAAAAAACTACCCTTTCAAGCTCTGGTTTCAAGAGATATAGATTTCTCTGAAATGACCAAAACCGAGTTAAAAAATTCTTTTTCAGGTACTTACCAATACAGTCAATCTATATCCTATTTAGCTGAAATGCTTAAAGGGTCCTTTACACTATGCGATTTATCCTAGGATTTCTCGTGCGAGTTGTCGTAAGCAGATATGTTACCGTTTACATTTTACGATTTGTCGCAAAGAAAAACTCGAATCTGAACTCATAAGCAACTCATAACAAAATCTTAACCTAATCCTATGATTAGGGAAGTGTCCATTTCTGAATCCTAAGTAAAATCGTACGAGAAATCCTAGGATAAATCGCATAGTGTAAAGGGCCCTTAAGGAAAACGGCTCTAGTATAGATAGGCATTTTGTTAGGGACAATTCCAATATATTAAAAGTTCTAGTTGCATCGCGTCATTGTTATGTTAGACGATTTTTTGACCTCCCCCCTCTGGTAAAATGTCGTAAGAATTGGATCGATCCGCCCCTCCTCTAATCTCACGTGAGATTGTTTGTTTTACTTAATTTAACCCAGTTCTATCGCAATTTTACAGGTTATTGTGGATAAAAAAAAATTACGTAATATTTTCCAACCCCCTTCTATTCCTCTCTAAACGCCTCAAGTAATTAATGGACATCCCCGCCTTATGAAGTTGACTGTCAATGCTGGCCGGTGCAACTAAGCAAGAACTTTTTTAAATATCAATATGTTATACCATTCGTAAAAATTTAAAATTAATATATGTTATATGGGCATATATAAGAAATATTTGACAAAAATTTGGTGATTGTTGTACGGCCAAAATTTAATTTTTTTAATTTTTGAAAATTTTTTCCCGTTTTTTCTACATTTTATGTGGAGCTAAAATCACAAAAAAATTACCACTTATAGGTCTTTAGTACCTCTATAATGTATTCCAATATCATTCAATTTGCAATAATATTTTTTTGAGAAAAAAATTCTTTACTAAATTTCGAAAATATTTTTTTTCTTAGAAACTATCAACATTTAGGATCTAATATTTTGGGAAATGTAATGTTGCTTAGAGAGGAACCTCTAAAAGAAAAATTAGCCAAATCGGTGTAAGGGCCATTTCCCCATGCTTACCCGGCTATAGCCTTTCTATAGCCAACTAGGTAATTAATTGTTAAAACTTCTAAATTTGGTTGTAAAGCTTTGTTGAGATTTAGTTCAGCTGCTACTATAAAACTGTTTTGTGGCAATCTGGGGGGTATGTGCACCTTTAGCTCTTTGTTCGCGCAGCAAAATCAATGCTGGGGATATTCTACGATTCCCATATATCGGAAAAAATTAAAAAGGAAGTAGAAACTGACCTATTAGCCTGTTGCCAGCTCTCTGCAAGCTCACAGAAAAATTCATGCCTACTATTAAGGTCCGCTTTTACAATAGTCGGTTAAGAATGAGTGTAACTATGAATCAAGTGAGTAAGTTTCTAAGTCTACGCACTTGGTAAAAATAGCTCTGATCTAGGACAGGGAATCTCCAATTTAAAAATTTTGGAATAATTTACAAATAGAATAGAGTGCACTGAGGGTATTCCATACCCCCCACACCCCCCGGTATACATTAAAAAATGTATAAATGTATAAATAAAAAAATTGATTTTGTTGCCAAGCCCACAAGTAATTCTATATTTGCATGTCTCAGAAGTAGCTACCTTTAGTATGGTTAGTTTATGTTTAACTTCAAGCTGTTGTTGAACTTTTGAAGTTAAACGTATTTATTATTATAACTTAAAATATTAATAATTGAGCTTCAATGTAGTTATTGGTAAACCGGGGGGTCTGGGGGGTATAGAATGGAATACCCCCCAGTCCACGTTTTGCTCTTTGTTCGCGCAGAAAAATTAATGCTTCAGGCCTCAGAAACTTTGGTCCTCAGAAACGCTGGTCCTGATCTTAATCAACAGTATGGTTTTCGCTCAGAACACCCGACAATCAAAAATACCAGGCATTGTACGTACATAACAGGGTCAGAATTTTAATCTATTGGTCATTTTCCAAAAAAATTAAAAAAGTCCTTGCTAAAAATCTTTAAAAGCAAAAATCGCGTAAATTTCAGGCCATAAAATTTTCTTAAAAATCTATCGCTTGTATTATTTTTAAACTTATTGCTACATTGTAACTTCCACGGACTTTCTAAATTAGGTATTGCACGAAAAGAGAAAAATAAAAGATCTTAAATAATGTCCGCCTTCTCATTTTAAGAAGGAAAGGCAAAATTGCAATATTTATCGACAAATATTCGATATTTCAAATTTATTGGTTTCTCGTAAAAAGACATAAATCAACATGAAGATTTTTCTGATTTTTCCTTTATCAAGATTAATTAATTTAAATAAAAATTTCATTTTCGCAGAGTTGAAAATTCAATACAAAAATTGTGTGAAACTAAAAAATATAAAAAACAAAATATGGATAAAATCTTTAAATTCAAAAATATTATTTTAAAACAAATTAGGGTGGAATCCCAAAATATTAAGCTAAAACATTAGTAATATGATCGAATTTTCGATAACAGCTTTTGTTTAAAATTTATTTACTTATAAATTTAAAGATATAAATGCATGTGTTATGTAAAATATTTACTTTAAAACAAACCAAAACACACTGTATAAAGTGTTAGGCTTTTACTAAAAGCTGTAATCGTTCAGAAAGTTCTGACATAGTAAGAATTAACTTAGAACTCGATAACTTCACAAATATATCGCGATGAAGTATGAGAAGTTCTTTATTACGATATGATATTTCTATTGGCATCCTCAAATAATTTTTTATATCCCTTATATCAAAAAATTCTACAAAAAGTCAAAGTAAAAGAAATTAGTTGATAAAGAAGCAGCTAAAATATTTTGTTTAATTATCTAAAATAAGATAGACCTAAACAATTCGGTGATAAATTAACTAATAAAGAAAAATACTGAAAAGCTGATAACATAAAGCGACATTTATTATTTCTATTTTTTTTGACTTATAAACTAAATTATGTCGTTATTACTGATAAATCAATACTCGACGAATTTTTAAAACTTTTTGCTAACTTGAAAATTTATTCCCTTTTGATACACCTACACCAACCGAATCTGTATAAAACTAAAAAGCTGCTTCACAATTTCTTCAGAAAGTTTTTATCAATCTCAGCAACTTGTAACTTGAATTTTAAATAGCAAATTTTTATTTATTTCTATTTTATGTTATGTTAAACAAAACCTAATTGATAAAATAAAATATTCGATATAGTGTGTGTATATAATAGTGATGTCTCCGAATTTAATTTAGTAAAATTCTAACGAGTTTTACTCTACAAATTTGTTCGACTTCTCAAGCCATTTACATAAATTTTATTTACATTAAAGTCTGATAAGCTTCAATAAATTGTGAAGTAAAATTCCTAATTAAATTTGTTCTGTCCCTTGAATACGTTTATATTTTTGAAAATTTTTTATTTAAAAGCTTTATTCTTTTAGTTCTTTCAAGAAATTTTTATATTTTTCAAAAATATTCAAGAGTCAAAAAATTAAATTTTTTGACTTGGCTTGAAAATAAAAAATAAATTGGTTTCGGCATTTCCATAAACAGAAATTTTGAGACGTACTAGCATGTTTAAATTACTGAAGCCAAATTTTATCGATATTATCGAAAATATATTTTGAGAAAACCCTGAAGTAATATAACCAGTGTAGGCAACTATCCGTGAAAACCGAAAAAGAAAAAATAATTATTTAAATATTTTGATTGCCAATATATTAGCAATAACAAAACTTTCAAGTGCTAACGTCGACACTCATTGAAATACGTAAATTACATAAAAGGTTTTTTAAGTTGAGCGTCTACGTCTGCAAATCTGCTGAGACCAAGCAATAGCAGATAAACTGTGATTAACATAAATATTAACATAAAATATTATAAAAATGTAGCTTTTTTAAAATTATTACTAATTAAATCTTATAATTCTTATAATTACTCTTATAACAACCAAATCTTAGGTAAATAACCATTTACCTAATTATAATTATTAAATAATTATCTTGGCAAAGTACAAAGAACAGAAACTACAGAAAAAAGGGATTTGAATCTATTGAATTGAATTGAAATCCAATCTTTTGAAGTAGGATCATTTATTTTAACAATTCTGCTTCTTTGCCTATGCTTGGTTTCTAGAAATTAGGCAACACCTGTAAGTAAACTTAGCTGCTTTGAAAAAACCGAAAACAACTACCTTTCGGAATCAAAAACAATAACAACAGGAAAAATAAAACCGCTTTGTTCATCGAAAACCATCTACAGGCAGCTGTTCCAAATACTATAAAAATGAGAATCAGACAATTCAGCGCAAGCGATTTCGAATTTCCAAGTTTTACTTAAAAACAGAGATTACCGTCCTTCTAAACCTGTGTCTTAGGACATCGGTGGTACAATTGAAATGGTTTTCTTAACTTTTTATTTGAAATAAAGATTTTTACGCCTTTAGGCGTTGAAACCGGAATGCTAGGAGTAGTTCTCAACTCCCAGTACTCAAGTAATTATGTTCAATATAGGTAGAATTACAATATAGACATTAGTTTCTCCTCTGTTATAGTTTGTTATAATAAGAATAATTATGCTTTAATGGTTAAGTTAATTAATTTAATAATTAATTAAATCTAAAGACGCTACTAGAACAATAGTCAAATATCAGCGTTAGATCATAGTTAGCTAGCAACAAGCAATTGGATGGGTGACCACATCATGAACATCGTCAAGTATGGCAAGTATTAGGTATTATATCATCAAAATACAGTAATAATTTTTTTTAAACAAAAACCAACTTTTTAAAAGAATTTTTTTGGACTTTAAAATGTTTGTAAGCCATCAGAGAACTATAATCATTCAAAAAATGTGGTACCGTGAGCAAACTAGCAGCCGCCACTGGATTCCTGTAATTGAAAAATTATAGTTGAGGAATAGGTCATTATAATCTACAAAGTAAATATTTCTGAAAAAGCGTTCTCCCAAACGATTACGAGATCGATGGGCGATTAATTTGTCTACATTGTGAAACATTGAACTTTTCCATGATACAGCTTATTTATTTAAAATGTAAAAAAATTTTGCGAAAATGTTTTATAAAAACTATAAGAAATCTTTTCATGAACAGAATTTAATAAGGAATTTAAAGATGTAAACTTAAAATTATGATGGAAATTAAAGAGGTTTATTTAAATTAAGAAAGTTAATATTCTTAAAATAATTCCTTTTAAGAATTTTTTATTTTATGTTAAGCAGTTAATGCTTAACAGCTAATTTATAAGTTTATTAATATATTTACACCTAAATGATGCAAAAAAACTCCAAAGGGATATAAACATAATAATGAGAGTAAAATACCGAATAAGGTAATAATAATAAAACGTAATGATATCCCTGGATGAAGCTCAACCCCAAGTTGTCAAACATAAATTGGATTGAACTGGAAGTGTTTCGGTCTCTTAATTTATGAAGCTCACTTTAAAGTGCAGATTATTAAATTATAAAGTTACAGTAAAAATTTTATAAACGAACATCTTTTTACCTTAATTAACAAATTAGTTTATTATCTGGATACTTAATTAAACTAATTTGAAACGTTAGAATATGGAAAATTAAAGCAAAAGTTTTCGCATTAATTTTTAATGCTTTGTATTAATAAAATTAATTAAAACATATTTTTATGTTACCATAAAATTGTATCTTCAATGTGATATAAGATTATGGACTAACATAAAAACAAAAACAATTTCCAGCTTAGAAAATTCCACTCGCCAAGTAGATAATTTTACAAATAAGTATTAAAGTTTTATCTCCCTTTTGATAAAGTCAATTCTTGTAAGTTTTGTTGAATTTTATTTATATTATAGTTGTATATTATATATTATGTTGATCAGTCCTGCATGTTTCAGACTTGGGAAGAAAAGTTTTCTGCAAAAATTGGGATTAAAAATCTGTTTAGTAAGTGTTCATTCGTGCAGTAGTAAATTATATGATTTCTCTTATGATTTATCATAAGATATATTTCATACCTGCATTTTAAGCTTTGTCCTATGATAAATCACAAGAGAAATCGTGTCCTTACGGAAAAGCTAAAAATTGAAAAGGTAAAAATATAAAATAAAAGCATAAAATCAATTAATTAAAAGAAGTTGATAGTTTTTATATGAAGCTAAAGACAAACGAAGAGTGCTTTGTGATCAAACGCCCGATATTCTCTTACAGCTCGTTTAGGCTTTTATTTTCCAGTCGGTGGACTGAATGCGATTTGCGGTTGTAAATCGGAAGATAGACTTTACCGAGTCTTTGGATAGCTGCAATGATGGCCCAAATAAAATGTGCACTACCGGAAATTAACGTTCCAGGGTAATACCTACTACCCGCTTCGGTGTTCAATTACAGCTCAAAATCTCGTGATGCGCACCTACCACATATTGTACACTGAATGAACATTCAAAAATTTAGCGATAAAGTCAGCTCTTTATATTAATTGAAAGTGGATCGGTCTTTTTAATTTCAACTTGCAAAAAACAACGTTGGCTATTAAATAAAAACAAAATGAAATGAAAAGAAAGCTATAAATTTGAAATGATAAAGTCTGAACTTCTATTATGTATCAGCGTAGCACATTCAAACTTCTTAAAAGTGCAATATTTTAGCAAGTGTGAAAATATGACATTTAAATACGTGGTTCAAAGTTTTAAAATTTGCTTCTTAAATTTTTTAGCAGCATTAAAAACTATTCCAAATCAAAATAAAAAGCATCGCTCTCTAAATCCACGCCCGTATAGTCGTGTGGGCAATTTTATTGTCTTACAGAGCGATGCATGAGCATTCAATTCTAAAAATGATTCTGAAAAGGTTCTGGAATTGACTTTTTAAACGTCTAATAAAATATAAAATAATATTCTGCAAATATTGATTTTCAAACTAAGCATTTGCTTGTTTTACAATGCCGACAATTTTATACAAATTTAAAAATTAATAACAATTCTGTTACAACGAACAGCTACAATTTTCTATACGGATATTAAAACGGGTTTTCTATGGATTATTGTTTTTTTTTTCAAATTAAATTTTTTTCGTAAGTGACTTTATTATTAAGTACTTCTTATTACGTTTTTCCTTTATTTCCATAAGCTTTTAATAAAAATAATAAAAATATTAGCTACCTAATATAGTATGTTGTATACGGTTTATTGAGGAGGATATGAAATAAAAATATTTAAAAATACTGAAGTTTTCTACTTAAAAAATTGAGTTCTTTTTGTATAAAAGTTTTGTTAATGTAATCTAAATTTATAGCACCAAAAGTTCACCCACAAATATTGAAAACAAAATTGACGATAGCATTTCGAGTTCGGTCAAGACCAGGAATGTTTTTAATTTTTTGAGTTATCAGAACACTATGAAATACATACACACACTGTTTTGGTCTTTTAACCCGAATTTTTGGATGATCCACCTAATTTTATTTTTATGTGTGTAATTTATGCAATAAACTACCATAATTTCATTAGGGAATTTTAAAATTCGGGGGCGCAAAAAATAAAATATTAAATACTTTAATACTTAAATAATTGGTTTGCAAAAATGGTAAACTAAAAATTATTTGGAATATCTAAACATTGCCCAACTACATAGTAAAAATTGTAAAGCTTCAAATTTTGATAAAACATACCGATACTCTTTTTCAGTATTGAGAAAGAGTTATAATTGTGTGGACAATTACCGACTAACCACAACAAATAAATTTCCTTCGAATAAAATATATACATATTTTTTTAAATATAAAAAATAATTATTAAATAACTTTTTATTGTCTTCAATTTTGTACCTATACATTTTTCAATTTTGTCGCCCCGTTTTTGACTGGCAGCGACTTAAACAAGACTCTGTAAAACACAAAAAATATCGTCATGTATATCACGAATATTTTCGTTAGCCACTGTATGTCCCCAGTGCTTTTTAAATTCAAAACGTAGGTGTCAATCCGGGGGGTCTGGATTTTACTAAATACCTCTAATTGACGAAGATTCAGATGAGAAATATTTACCAATAAGGTAATTGGCAAAGGATACACTGGAGGGCATTCCATGCCCCCCAGACCCCCGGATTGACACCTACATTTTGTGAGTTTAAGGGGCAATTAATTTTTTCTATTTCGTTGTACCGATTTTGAGATACAGGTAATAATATTTTTTGTATTTTACAGAGTCTTCTTTAAGTCGCTGCCAGTCAAAAGGGAGGCGACAAAATTAAAAAATGTACTTATAGGTACAAAATTAAAGACAATGAAATTTTTAACAAAAAATGTATAAAAAGTTTTGCTGTAAAACCGATTTTTATATGTCAAAAAACGGTTTCAAAATATGCAGTTTACATTGTTAACATAGGAGAGTTCGAATATTTCCGTTAGCCACTGTACGTTCTCACCCATTATATTGAGTCGAAATTGATTCTTTCTAGTTAAATGTGGACATTTTAGAACTTATAATTCGGAAACTGCTCATTACATTGAGACATTTGTTCAGAATGATGCGGAGTTCTTTAGAAAAGTGTTTCGGTTGTATACTTGGATTGGATACTTATGTGAGGTTGGTTGCAGAATTAAGTTAATAATTTAAAGAGTACAAAAAATAAGAAATATTTCACTTTTTATCAAAGAGCGTATTATAATCTAGGCTCTATAGGAAACACACTCTCATAAGGATTAATATGAAAGCATGAAAGATATGAATCTTTAGCTGCGGCTGGGGCTCTGCGACTGCAATTGCAGTGATTGCTCTCCATGCTTTCTTAAGGTAAGCGTTCACTTGTCCGCATCGACCTCACCGCCAGCAACGCCGTCATCGCATTTTCAGTTGCTTTGCATTATTTTAAATAAGCCAGCGTTCATTACATCGTATCGTTCTACACAGGCTCACCCTAACACGAAAATTCGTCCGATGCGGACGGTGACGACGGTGCGAATAAGTGAACGCCTACCTTTATGAGACGATCGCATTCTAAGGAATCACTCCCATAAGAAAGCATGGAGAGCAGCCACTGCGACATTAGTAGCAGAGCCCAAGCCGCAGCTAAGGAATCATATCTTTAGCTGGGCGAAATTATCTGCACCAACACTAAGGGCTAGTTAAACGTTAGATAAAAGTTAATTCAGAGTCAATTGATGTTGATCAGTTGATCAGTCTATGGGAAACACTCCCATAAGAAAGCATAAAAGATATGAATTTTTAGCTACAGCTAGGGCTCTGCGACTGAAGTCGCAGTGAATGCTCTCCATGTTTCTTATGAGATTGTTACCTTAAGTCGTCTTAGACAATCGCATTCTAAGGAAATATCCCCATAAGAATGTATGGATATAGCATTCACTGCGACTTCAGTCGCAGAACCCCAGCCGCAGCTAAGGAATCATATCTTTGGCTGGGTGACACATTAGGTAAAAGTTAATCCAGGGTCAATAGATGTTGATTGATTTTGTTGAATTTCTAAGAATTCAATGTCATTTTCTCTAATGGACTACTAAGTAGCCAATTCGATTCTGGGTTGCAGAGAAATAGCACAGGTGACTAGCTTAAGGTGTGATTTCTTAGCTGCGGCTGGGGCTCTGCGACTGCAGTCGCAATGATTGCTCTCCAGGCTTTCTGATGAGACGATCGCATTCTAAGAAAACACTCCCAAAGAAAAGCATGTAGAGCATGCGTTAGATATCAGTCTATAGGAAAGAAAGCATAAAAGATATGCATTTTTAGCTGCGGCTGGGGCTCTGCGACTGTAGTCGCAATCAATGCTCTCCATGCTTTCTTATGAGCCTGTTACCTCAACAGTTCTTAACAGTGCGACAATCATGTTCTAAGGAAATACTCCCATAGGAAAGTTTGGATATAGCATTCACTGCGACTTCAGCCGCAGAACCCTACCCGCAGCTAAGGAATCATATCTTTGGCTGGGTGACATATTAGGTAAAAGTTAATCCAAGGTCAATAGATGTTGATTGATTTTGTTGAATTTCTAAGAATTCAATGTCATTTTCTCTAATGGACTACTAAGTAGCCAATTCGATTCTGGGTTGCAGAGAAATAGCACAGGTGACTAGCTTAAGGGGTGATTTCTTAGCTGCGGCTGGGGCTCTGCGACTGAAGTCGCAGTCAATGCTCTCCATGCTTTCTTATGAGCCTGTTACCTCAACAGTTCTTAACAGTGCGACAATCATGTTCTAAGGAAACACTCCCATAAGAAAGTATGGATATAGCATTCACTGCGACTTCAGTCGCAGAACCCTAGCCGCAGCTAAGGATTCATATTTTTAGCTGGGTGAAATAATCTGCACCAACACTAAGGGCTAGTTAAACCTTAAATAATAGGTAAAAGTTAATCCAGAGTCAATTGATACTGATCCTGTAAATCTATACTCTAGTATATATACTATAGTGTTACCTGGAGTGGATTTTGGTATTTCCACCTTCGAAGTTGAGCGTTTAACCACTAGCTGCATACTGAGGTGATGATAAAACCCAAAAACCGCTGCAGTGATGATAATAAATTATGATATGGTACAGAGAAAATTGTACGAAATGTTTTATTAAGAAAAAATATAGTATTCTTTGATCTTTTTGTTTTAGATTAAAATTTTTTTCCGTATTTTGAAGTTAGCATTATTGGAATAAAGAAGGTATGATGTATGGAGGACTGGGGATTGAGTGACACAAATAATCTTAAAAATTCGACATAACGCAAATACCACAAACACAACTCGTGATTGTAATTTTGTGGTTTCTTGTGTAAACTCTATTTTTAACTTGGCTTGTTTATAAACATGGAATTACAACAGCATTTTTTAAATTGCAAAACTTTTCCAACGTTGTAAGTACCAACTATCAACTAATGAAGAATAGCCGAAAGAAAATCAAAAGTAATTAGTTTTCAGAAAAGAGTAGGTGACCTATTTTAGGTGTTGTGGTAAAGCCGCAGACTTAATTTGTTTTTTGTTGAATCTCTAATTTAGTGAGAAATTGGTACTTAATTCATTTTGGTATTTACGCAATGTATGAAGCATAATAAATATTAATGAATTTTAGTTGGAAAATTTACGTATAATCTGGATATGACAGAACAATGTCGTTTTGGGTTAACCCTTGTCAGTAAACTAGCACAACTTCTTTATAGATGATGTTAACCATTTACAAGGAAAGTAGATATATTAATAACATACCATATGTAATACGTAGGGTTGTGCTAATAGTCTTCGCACCGGATGCAGCTGAACCCCTTAAACTTGTAAGATTGTTGTGGAAGTTGTGCTTTCTCTAAACTGGGAATATTAAGAAAGAATGTCACGTCCCAGAAAAAGAAAATTCAAACGAAGCGGTTTGATGAACAGCACGTGATACGACCTCAAGATCTAGGATATGACAAAAATAGACATTTCGCACGTGCCCAAGTTAGGGTAAAGATATTTTATGGTTTTAAAATCGTTTACACTTTTTTTTAATATGTTCGAAGTATTAAATTATCAAAAAAAACTTGAGGCAAAAACAAACAAACAACAATTAAGAAATTCCTCCGATCAAAAAACAACTAAAAGCTGCTACATAAAAATAAACACAAACCCTTACATGCAAGTGATAAATAGCTTGTAGTTAGATGTACTTTCTCAAGCCACAATTCCCTGATGAGGGTCAGATAAGACAGTAGCAGCTGTCCAAAAAATTTTCAGCTAAACAACCAATAACTTCCATGAAAATGAATTTAATTATAATTAAATTATAATGAAATAGTTTGGTAATCGCAGAAAAATTTTTTCTTTTTGACCAAAAGATCGCCACATTTTCGACAATTTTTTACACGTTGATGATGTCGGATTTACAATATGAGTGCAGAAGATAAAAAGCCAGTACAACAACTTGTCTATCATGTGTCAACTTAACCACTGACATATTGATAGAAGATTCAATGCGGTACTGAATAACGACGTTGTCTCCAATTACTTAAATCATTCTCTCGATGGATGAATATAAAACAAATTATTCGTTATTCCATCTAGTTGCTGGGATCGGAAAAATAAAATTGCTTTATAAACGGTACATCAGGGAATAAGTGTTATCGAGAAAAAACAATCCCTAAACAAACTTTATTTAATGCGCTGGAAATTTAAAACAGTAATCATCTTTAAATCCATACACACTTCAAACTTCCCAATTTCTAAATAACATACATATTTCTTACAACGATTCGTAAGCTGCTTACACGAAAATAACCAACCGGCGATAGCCAGATATACCTGAAAGATAAATCGAAAATTTTATTTTCTACGTGACGGAGTGCAAAGATAACATTTAGAAATAAAATCACAACTTTATCTATTCGGTCTGCTTGTCCAAAACGCACGAAATTGGAGACAGATCGACAAACGGACAGAAAAAAGAAGTCTCTCATGGGAATTTCTCTTTCAGTCCTAAACGGACCCAGTAGCAGATTGGTATAACATCCCCAATTCAATTCAGTCAATGTCTCAAAACTTTTTCCCAATTTTTTTTGAATTGAATTAAATTCAAAGTACGACATTTTTGTGTCCAGATAGTTTGAGGCCATGTATACCAAGAAGATTTTAGGCCAGGATAAGGGCTTGGAGTCATTGCAATATATGGTCTTGGTTATATTTCTAATGTTTAGTATATTTATAGTATCTAGTAAACATTGGAGTTTGGAAATAGCAATATAATACACAATTTTATTAGCATATTTGGGGTAAATTGTCGACTGGAAAATTTCTACAACTTTAAGAAACGACAAAGAAAAAAAGTGAAATGGCTAACACAGGCGTTCAAGTTATGTAAGTGGTTTGAGTTTATAACCAACATAAAAATAAATTAGACTAAAAACACATAGTTCACGATTGCTAAACTTCTTATATTGTTGCGTCTTATAGTGTTTTCCTTTAAAACAGGGACGGATTACAAGAGAAGTTAAGGATATCTAACAGAGAACAGTCGGGTGTAATAAAAAGGGTTTTTGTGAAATGATACAATTTTAAATTAATGTAATTTATTTTAAAGTTACGCCACGATTTCTATTTAATTTCACGAAATTTAATTAAAGTGCATTTATCATTTTCAAGTTTTTCTTTTTTAGTAAATTTTGCATTAAATCACTTGTGAACTACTCACTTGATATAATAAATGTGATCATTTAGCATTGGTTGACAGTGACTTTTGTTCATCAGGAAACTGGTTCCTTGTTATGATTTACTGAAACTTTAATGACCATAATGCTATATGCTATAGCAAAGTTTAGAAGCGCTATCTACAAACGATTCATTTCAAAGGATTTCCGTACGTTGTCCTATCACTGTTATCTCGTCCAGCTACAGGGATATGAAACATATTAGAGCATAGAATGAAAAATTACTAATCCGTTGTGAAATTAATAATGGAAATCATATTATTGGCGCAATTCAAGATTAACGATAAGAATAGAAATTATTAAAGCCACCGAAATGCTTCCAAAAAGTTCTCTTTTTAAATAAAAACCGGAATTTATTGTGTACTGTGGATTTATTTGCTTTGGCGATGACGGGTTAAATTGCACATGCCTACTAAATTAAACTATAAGTTTACAGTAGAGATACAATTACCGAACTAAATACAACGTAAGATCTCACCAAACCCAGTCACTTTCTTTAAATATCTTAAAAATATATAAATAGGTCAAACAGGTAGCTCTTTTAAGTCAACTATTTCAGAAAATAGCAATGCATTTTATAACGAATTTGAGATCCTCCACGTAAACAGAAAAAAGTCCCCGACATTTCCAAATGGGAGGAGATATAAATAGAGTTACACATCCTAATATGAAATAAAAATTATAAAAATACCTAAACGTAAATGTATTTGCCCTGTATTTATTCCCTAAAGCTCTGACTTATCATTTGACAAAATCAATATTATTTCTCCCTCTCACTATTTGTGAAAGCCGATCATGTTATCATAACCATAATAATCTCATAAACAGACAACCTTTGTTTATACAGAGTTGGTATTGGATCATTTGCAGTTATTTGCACTGCCGTTAATAAATTTAGCTGTATTAGATGTCAAAATATAGTATGAATGAAATAGAAAACTTCCCTTTTCGCTACCGCATTGACATACTTCAAATCCTGCTTGAAAATTTATTCCCGAATTACACAAGGAGGTTGGGATTTCAAATAGGCCACCGTTCTCCAGCTACTCGACTATTAATTCGCCTAAGAACCCAATGTAATAAATTACATATCAAATGTTATATTATATAATATTTATATCTCCCAAAAAGATACTAAAAATCAGCAAGCTACTGGTTCATAAAAAATATAACGGTAATCTGTATCGAATTTCATCTGATTTAGAAGTTAATCTCGTCATGATAGATAACGCTTACAACCCACGCTACATGGATTTGTCACTCATTTATTTTAAAAAAGGTGTATACGGAGTCATTTTTAATCCAAATATTTTTAATACCACCTGCTCTTTTCTGCTTTGCAGTATAACTACTTTTCCTACAGTTCCAAAAATATATTATTAACGAAAAATATTTCGTATATAACAAAAATTAAATCTATATAGCAAATATTAATTTTAGCCATCCTTCAAAATATTTAAAAAACATATTATAGCAATTTTAATTTCTTACATTAAAATTAGTGCCATTTTAACCCTGGAACTTTTGGGCTTTAGAGACCCCAATATTGTTTTTATGATATTTTAAAATAAACAAACAATTTAAACAAAATTTGTGTTTAGTACTCTTTAACAATACTAATTTAGTACGTAGGATATATTAGATAGTAATTTTTCGTTCTTTTTGGTCAAAATATTATTAAAAACTTGAAAAATGGGATGTATTTGTGAAATTAAGCTCAATATTTTATTATATATATAATCATAACCCTTATTACCTATAAGGTGTAGGGTGTAAAGTCTCAATTATCATCACTACCCACACATTTCACATGGTGCGTCCACTTTTTTCTGACTTTAGCCAGTTGTTCTGCTTCTTGTATTGTAGTGCCTCTATTGGTGATTATTTTTTCCATAGTCCCATCCCATGTTTCCTGAGGTCTACCTCTCCTTCTTCTGCGCCCCTCTTTGGCTTTCCATTTTTTCTAGTCTGGCGGTCTTCATTCATTCTTTGTAAATGTCCCCGTCATCCCAGTTGTCTCTCTTCAACATATTTCTGTATTGACTGTAGTTGTAGGTTCTTCCTTATGTTTACATTTCTTTCTCTGTCCATCATAGTGATGCCCTGTACAGCTCTCAGGTATTTCATTTCTATCGCCTGTACTTCGCTCTTCAGTGGTGAATTCAGGACCCATGATTCACTTCCGTAGGTTAAAATTGGCCTAAATATTGTCTTAAACACGGTAATCTTTGTTTTCTTCGTGATTTCTTTCTTTCTTATAAACGTTTTGTTGACAGAGTGGTACATTTTTATCGCTTTCTCGCATCTTTCCTCTATGTCCTTTTCTTGTTTCCCATTACTTTGTATGATCACTCCCAGGTACTTAAAGTTCTCAACTTGTTCAATGCTTTCACTCTCAATCGTGATGCTTAGTGTTATTTTTTCAAGAGATGTTACCATTACTTTAGTTTTTCTTTTATTTATTTTCATTCCATTTTCTTGTAGTTTCTCATTCCATACTTTTAAGTTATGCTGTAGTCCTTCTTCACTTCCTGATATGATACCCATATCATCTGCAAATGCACATTCCACAACTTCAACCTTTTGCATGTTTCTATGACCCACTACTAGTTTCTTCATTTCATTCTGGCATTCTTTCATTATATCGTTCAGGAATATCGTGAACAATACAGGGCTCATTACTCCTCCCTGTCTTAATCCTTGTTGTGCTTGGAATTTCTCGGATTTCATATTTCTGGTACTGACGTAGTTGTAATTTTCTTGGTATAAGCTCTTTATTGTTTGTATCAGTTTTCCACATACTTTTCGTTTTTTAAGTATGCTCCATACTCTATGCCTTTGTACACGGTCGAATGCCTTCTCCAAATCTATGAATGCAAAATACGCACTTGTACCACTTTTTAATGTCTTCTGTATGATCTGCTTTAGACTGAATACATGATCCTGTACACTTCTACCTTTTCTAAATCCACTTTGGGCCTCTTCTAGGGTAGGTTCCACATATGCTCTTAGTCTTTTTTTTAGTATCTTTTCATATACTTGAACAGCAGTACTTAGTAGTGTTATACCTCTATAGTTGTTACAGTCTCTTCTATCTCCTTTCTTATGTATAGGTAGTATAATCCCAATTCTCCAATCTTCCGGTACCTCTTCCGCTTTCCAATATTTTATTATCAAAAAGTTAATCAAAAGTTATTGAAAAGGTATACATTTAACAAAAAAAAATTTTAGTTTGCCAAAAAATGTGTCGGCTACTCTTAGCCAAGCTTCTCAACTTTGCTATTGACATTCATAGAACAGATTTTAATTCTTTTTAATTTTAAATTTTAAAATTTGTAGAAATATGTTTATAATGAATCATAATATCTTTCAAAATCACTTTGATATAAATCAGTAATTATTTTACGGTAAATAAAGCTAATATTCCATAAAATTAAATTAATCTTAGATTTTAAAAGTATAAGAAAACAGCACACTGGGGTCTGAGATACCCATTCAAATTTATTTTCAATTATTGTAATTCGCTTAATGACTAAAAGGCACCTACGAATATTTACACCTACTCAGATAACTTTGAACTTAATTTACAAGGATGTATTTTAAAAAAAATCATTACAGCACATGTGGCATTAATTTATATGGCGCTTAGGGTTTCTGAGACCCCAGTGTGCAGTTCCAGGGTTAATAATAATAGTCAAAAACTTCCAGAAATCAAAAAAATGATAACAAACGTATACATTATACAATATAATATGTAAAATTGAAGGTTAAATTAAATATAAGGTCAAAATAAAACAATAGCGAAAGCTGATACAACATTGAAAAAAATATTATAAACAATTAAATAAATTGTTATTTTGTTTCTAACATAAATTTGCATGTAGGACGTAATTGCTGACATACAATGTTGTATTTTTTTTTAATTTTGAAAATTTGTAAACCCATTCTTGGAATGATTACCAGCGAATCTCTAACTATCATAATTCGTAACAATAACAAGAATAAGAAGAAATATGAAGTGTACAGGATTTGCTGGCTATCAATTGCTTACTAGCAACTTCTTGCTACCAAAATGTTGTTCTGAATAGTTAAATTGGCTAAACTCAATTATTATTTATTGGGTTATTTAGTAAATATCACAAGTTTAGTCAAGCTTGATAAGTTCATAACGACTTGATAGGACTGTCAAATAGCAAAGTAACAATATTCATACTAAAAAGCAGCGGGAGCTCGACATTAATTCGATGACATTTTGACTTAGAATTAACGTTTATATTACGTGTTTATTAGGTCTGTATTTAAACTTGCAAGGTACTGGAGAGACCCCCCGGTGCGTTTTGCTGCCACTGGTAAATGTATTTTGTTCAAAAAGAGTGAAAAGTTTTTATTGAATAAAATCAATCACAGACGTACATGCAAACCTTCAGTTTCTGATCCCGGGGGGTCTTATGAGTATTGAATATCCTCCAGTATGTTACGGAAAATATTTCAGTTTAAACTCAAAATTAAATCAACAAAATTTAAACTCCCGTTTCAAAGCTTAAAAGCTACCTTGTTTGTTTCAGATAAATTGTACAAAATATAACAAAATAGTTTGGGTTGGGGGGTGGCGTTCCATCGCTATCCCGTAGTCACAGCCTGACCAATAAGAATTTTCACTTTTTGAAAATAAATATGTATATTTAATGTTCTGAATGATCTTCGGTATTGGGTTAATGTCACGTTGAGAGATAAGTACCGGTTTGATTTCAACACAGAAACTCCTATTCGTATTGTTCGAGGATTCTAAGGACTATTTAACTTGCTATCACTTTCGGTAGAGCCGGAATTGATGTTGGAGCTGTTATAATAGTTTTATTTTTGAGAAAATCTATGTTAAGCTGCAGACCCCCTATGTCCTGTGTTCGTCACATATTTTCAATACATAATGGAGAGAACCGAAATATTAAATAAAAAAACCGTTGTTTTGTTTTAATTTTTGTGACGCCGCCACCGGCAGAAAAAGTAATATTAATCAAGTCAGTATAATTCAACTTCAAAATACTCAAATTTATGTTTAGAAAACCTATCATAATTTTGTTATTGTATACTTATCAAGTTTGAGGATAAAAAAAATTGAAATCTACCCTTACGCTACATAAAACTGTTGTTACATCTTGAAAGGTAGAGGTATCAAAAAAATGTGCTCTAAAATTTAGCCTGTATAATCAGAGGTTCTTCGTAGGATTATGCAGAGAATTTATTTTAATAAACTCGACATATCTTAAACCATAAACGCATAAAAGTGTCGATATTTTTCAGGTGATATAAAGCTTGAACATTTTTGAGTTTAAACAAACCCTGGCCTAGTCGTAAAAGCATGCAGAAAATATAAACTACTTACGTGTAACACGGAGTGATGAACTCCGGAAGGTACTAAAACCGAAATACAAAAAGCGAGTGTTTTGACTTTACATAACACTTTACTTTCCGAGATGTCTTAAATTTCGAGAAATAATCGGAAAAGCCATGAATATATTTTTTTAAAAGTTCAATTGCTACTTCCAGATTAATAATAAAATATTCTATTTGAAAATCACAACATCTGAAATGCCGTAATCTTCGAATGCACCTCATTTTTTAGTTTGGATACTTCAAAAGATAAACTGGAATATACGCAAAAATTCGCCTTATCCCAAACAAGTATGGTTTTTATTCTCTTTGAGCTCTGCTTTTGTACAAGGAATAACGTATAATAAATATAACTGCAGTAACTAAAAAAAATGTTGATCTGAATTTTAAAAATGGATATTGCTGAATTAGGTCAGCGAAGGGTTTAATATTTTCAGCATATAACGTGATTCCTCTGTTTAAGCTTTGAAGACGAAATTACAACTTACTTTTCTTAACACAAGGTAATTAAACAGTGGAATTTGATACTGAAACAAAGTCAAATATAAACTCCAAGTAAAACCCAAATAACAAAACAAACTTATAATAATGTATTTGCTGTAAGGAAGTATTTTTTCCATTTGTTAAAAAACTTTATTCAAAATGCGAATAAATAACGTCTGGGTAGTTTTTAAGCATACAAACGATCTCTTATTTACACTGAAAAACAAAAGCTTCGTATCCATTCTAAAATAAAATACCAAAACACGAACATCTTGCGCATAATAGAACTCTTAGGTCGTTTGATGACAATGAATACAAAATCACTGAAGAAACAAATGGTAAATTTACATTTCAAAAAGCAAAGTTGTCTTCATTTTAAATTCAAAAAGATGTATACGTAGTTGCCCAAGAGAAATTTAAAATTGGAGCTTAGGAAGTGTATACTCTCAGTCTCAGCCCAACAGCGCAAAATTAATCTGGATCCGCCAAAAACTTAACACCCGAAAACCAATCTACTATATCACACATTTAATATTATCACGATAAAACCATCAACAATTAACAGCTTTTATATTTCTAATTAATGGTTATTGATTTGCAGTTACAGCGACCTATTTATTTTATGACAAAGGGAAAACCTTAACTCACGCTAATTTTTTACAATAGAAATAAGTCAATACCAATATGGTTAATTAGAAACCAATAATCTGATAAAATTGCTCTGTGTTCAATCTTTCACAGTGTTAATACGATAAAATCTGGCTTTGTTTGCGGCTTCAATTAAATTGTCTGTAAATTTTGTCCAGCTTTTCTTTTTCGGTCAAGTGCCAACCTAAAAAATACAATAAAGGTGAGGTTATGTAATCAGAGCTAAAGCAAGTCCGGTCATAAATAATAATTAGTATTTAAGATAAATAGTAATTGTAGAATGAAATAAACCGTATTTAATATTTACACCAACCTAGATTACGCTTTTTTTTACAAGAAATACGGTTAAATATTTGATAGTACAAATGAATATTAAATCAGCAATCGGAAACCACGCTTCCTTTAAATAAAATAAGTAGAGCCACTGATTACAAACGAGCCAATATTTTTGCTCGGAAATTGGATAAAAACTTCGTGAAATTCCTAATTTATAAAAATTTAGTATCCTTAAATATGGATTACCGAGGTAAAACTTCATTCTCGGGAGTGAAACAAAGTAACCAAAACTGCAAAATTTTGAAGTAAATAATTCCCAATAGAAGTATTTGCATAATACTGGGGCCGCACCACAGAAAAACCCGAATAGAATTAAAAAAAGTCCACTGATATAACTTAAATTTTACTTGCTTGTTACAATCCTTTTTTCAAAGCTTTTTCGTAACTCATTCCCACCAGAAAAGCTCTCTAAATACTTTTCGTCGAAGTCATTACCAGAGCCTATTTTTAACGGAGTTGGGCACTATGCTCTAGCAGATTTTCGGGCCCCTTATATTCGAGTGTAACTAATAGCCAAAAGCCCAATTTTTGGGTTATTTTATCAGTATTGAATCTTTAATTTACGACTTTCTGTTCTCTTTCGGGGCCCATCTGGCCATTAGGCTTTAATCCCGCGCCTAATTGTAAAATAGGCTCTGCCATTAGATAAGAACAAGGGTCAAATATCTCAAAATAATTTTGTACAAATTTCAACGATTTCCATGGAATTCCAAAGATTCTCAAAAAATTCAGAATGACCCATCCTCCAAGACTCTTCAAAACCAATAAAATTACTAATTTTTGTTAAAATTTTAAAAATATACCTAAATTCTTATCAAAAATATGGTGCAAGTGCAAATATCCCTTATATTTGAGGAAATCCCAGGAAGTCTTCAGAAATAGGAAATACGAGAAAATCTTTAGAATACTTATAGATGAGCCTTTCTTTTTGTTTTTTAATTTTTTGAGATTTCCACGGCTTTATTATGATTTCCCGAGATTTCCTAAGATATCTTAGAATTTTCTAAAATTTATTTGGATTTCTAGAGATTTTCTAGAATTTTCTGATATTTCGTTGGACTTGTATTTTTCTTTTTTCTGGATTTCTTAAGATATCATAGAATTTTCTACGTTTCCTTAAAATTTCCTCTCCCTCAAGATTTTCTGCAATTTTCCCGAATGTCTTCAGATTTCTCTTGACTAGTACACCGGAGGTTTCTAACGATTTCTCCTTAGTTTGTTGTTGAGAAACCGAAGGAAAATCATGATATACAAAAGTGCAGCAAAATCTTAGGAAAATGTTAAGAATACTCCGGATGAGCTTTATTTTTTATTTCATTAGCCTTCTTGAAATATTCTGAATATTCTAAATTTCCTCGAGTTTCCCATTTTCTAAGTTTGCCTGGCAAGGGCGACTGGAAGAAGGGAGCATAACGGGATAACGGTGTATCTAACCCCTCTTCATGACAAAAACCAACAAAATCTACAAACATTTTTTTAATTTTAAAAATATACCTAAATTCTTAACAAAATATATTTATTTACCCTCTCCACGTCAGCCTCATTTACCCCCTTTATGAACTTTGCCTGGATCCGCGTTTGATTTTCAAACTAGTTTGGATCTAAAGAATTTCTATGACTTCCAAGGAATTCCAGAGATTTCCAAGGGAATTCCAATTAAGTGTACACAAAATTTTCGAGATATTTACCCCTTGGATAAGAACCTTGGGTTGGGCCCTAGGCTCTAGCAAATTTCTTATTTTATGAGTTTTTCATTTTTATTTTACGATTTTATGTTCTTTCTTTTCGGGCCCCTCTGGCTATTAGCCCTAGGCTCTTGCCCAATGGTAAAATAGGCCCTGGTTATTACCATAACATAAAAATTAAAAAAAAAGGAATTACCAACATAAACATTTAAGAATTCATGTACTAGGCGGTTCCCGTATACTCTTTAACTAAATAGCTTAGGTGGTGGGACACTTTTCTAAGAAAAATATTTGAGAAAATTTTTTATTTTAATTCAAACCCTCGAGAGTTAGGCCACTGTAAAGCATTTTTTTAAATTTCCACCTTCACATATGGTCATAGCCCCGAAAATATTGATTTTTCCGTAAAAATGGTATAGTGCTTTTTCAAAGAGCGTGAAATAATCTACAAACTAGATTTTAACCTTTAATTGTCTAAAATCAACGGCTGTCGAGTTATGAATTAAAGTAAGTATAAAACTGTTAAAAATTCGAGCTAAAGGTGGAAATTGAAGAAAATGCTTCAAAAACGCCTAACTCTCGACGGTTTGCGTTTAGAAAATATGTTTGTTAATTATTTCTCTTGGAAAAATTTCCTTTATCACCACTTAATTATGTAAAGTGTTTTTGGAGACACCCTGTATATATGAATTTTCTAGTTATTTGTTATAAAATAAAAACAAAAGCAATGAATACAGCAGAAAAGATAAATCAATGTGTCGATGTGTAGAAATCAAAACGTTAAGCTACTTAATGCTACTTGATTGCCTTTAAACATTTTTATAATTATTTTTATCGACATATTATAATATGGTGACACATAACATGAGTAAATTATAATGTAAAAGCTTAACAAAGTGACCATCTTTTAAAAAACAAAAAAATGCGATAAGTGTGCGAATTAAAACGAGCCGGCCGCGTCACTCTTCGGACTCGTTTGTGTGCTTAAGGCCTCTGAAGTAAAATCGTGTGAAGAAAATTTGAAAAAACGTTAACTGTGCAGTGGAAATTTTTAATTTTGTTTGCAAATTTTCGTAATTTCGGGAAAGTGCTCGATCGGTTTCATTATTTTTGTTCTGCGATTTCGATGAGTCATGTCATCAAGTTTTGACTTGTCGAAGCGTTGCGTTGCATCTTGGGAGAATAATAATGAAATTATTGCGTTTTAATGGTAAATTATCGAGTATCAAAGAGAAGATATTTTTAAAGTTGTGTGGTTTTTGGAACGTTTAATTCGGTGATCATAAAACTTTGGTTTATAAACAATTGAATAACAATTATCGTTACACGTCACGATGCAATGGACAGTTTCCTTCTAGAATATTCGATAAAAACGTAAGTTTGAATTTTTACCACACACAAAAGAAAATTCATGGAAGCATCCAAAAGGAGACTACTTCTCATGGGTTTTGCTTTGTTTTTTAGTTTGATTTTATATTTTTCCATGTTAATCCTACAAGAAACTGTTGTTTTAATGGTAAAAGTGTCAATTACTGTGATTTTGGGTTCTCTAGAACATTAACCAACTACATATTATGTTGGAGAAAAATTTAAAAAAATACATATCGGATGAAATTGTGAATAATTCAATGCAAACAAATCAAAATTGAGCTTATTGGTTCCCAAAATTCAAAATGTTAAGATTAGGACTCGTGACGTTTATTTCCATTTACAACTATTGCACAATATTTTACAATTTTCCCATCCCTACAATGACTAATGTCCTTTGCCTCACTTAAATAAATAAAACCTAAAATTTTGAAAGTTTTTGCTTTTCAAAGTAGTTCATGTCAACCAAACATATACAGTAGCTTTAGAAATTATTCGTACACTCCTATGTTAGCAATGTAAATTTAACATCTTGAAGTAGCTTTTTCTTCATATAAAAATCGATTTTACAGCAAACCCTTTTTAAAGATATTTTTTGCAAATTTCATTGCCTTTAATTTTGTTTATATGCAATTTTCTATCTTGTTTCTTTGCATTTTACACAGTCTTGTTTAAGTCGCTGTCAGTCAAAGACGGAGCGGCAAAATAAAAAAATGCATATAAACAAAATCGAAGACAATGAAATTTGCAACAAAAAATCTCTAACAAGGTTTGCTGAAAAATCAATTTTATATAAAAAAAAGCGGTTTCAAAATGTTTAATTTACATTGGTAAACATAGGAGTGTCCGAGTTCCTTTGTGAGTCACTGTAGATTGTTGCAAATTTCATTCCCTTAATTTTTGTTTCTATACATTTTTTAATTTTGTCGCACCGTTTCTGAGTAACAGCGACTTGAAAATCACTCTGTGAAAAATTTAATAAAATTAACATTGCTCTTATGGGAGTTTCATTAAAATTTTTACCGAGTGTTTTTAAAGTCGCTGTTACTCAGAAACGGTACGACAAAATAAAAAAATGTATAGAAACAAAAATGAAGGGAATGAAATTTTCAACCAAAAATGTTTGAATCATTTTGCTATAAAATCGATTTTTATATAAAAAAAACCTCCTGGATTCGAATCCTGTCCGCAGCATTTCTTATGTATAAAGAATAAACCATTTTATTATTATTTATAACCTCGATTAAAAAATATACAGTGACACTATGAATTAACAATTCTTTTTTTATTTTCAGTTAAGATAGACTTTAGTGCGTGAACGCGTATTTCAGGTATTTAGTATTTCGCGAACGGGAGTGTGTGATGTGTCGAGTACGAATCTTTGTGGAAAAGCTTTATGCTAGCTTATCAATTAATAATCGCGAATCATTTTTTTTAATACTTAAGTGAAAATTTGTGCTTCCAAGTGTTTTTTCATAAAAATTTTCATTCGAAATCGTTAAAAAAACGTGCAAGTGCGGGTTGGTGAGTTATGGACGATGGAGAAGCTGTTATGGTGAACAGGAATAAGGCGACAGGACTTCAGTGAAAAAGGTATGACAAAAATCATTCTCATCTGAAATATGATAACTAACAAAGAATTTTCTTTATTATTGCAGGTAGGGTCTACTTCGTGGGTTAGCAGCAATTCAGGTTAGAAAACGTTTTTCTCCAGTGATGTAGCCAGTGAACTGTTTTAAATTGTGAAAAAATGCATTTTTCTTTAAATGCACGAAGTGTAGTTTGGTAAGAAAAGTTTTTTTACATACTGAAATAATAAATTACAAATAACTATTTTTTCTCTCCGTATATTTTCATTGCTCAATAGTTGGTTAATTCGTCAAACTATTCATTTATTCAAATAAAAATTTTATTGTTAATCTATTTTTATTTAACCCTACGTTCCCTAATAAAGAGAAAACGTATATCACCCGGATGGGATACCCGGTACCCCGACATAGTTTTTAAGGAATTATTTGTTTTCGGTGCTTTCTTCGTAATTATTAGGGTTTTGCAGCAATATATTTATAATATTTTTATGTATTATTACCAAGTTGTTTTATTTACACTACCTCACAGTATTAATGGCACAGTCCTGTGCTAGCAATGTAATTTCTACCATTTTAAGAGTAATTTTGACATACAACAATCGATTTTACAGCAAAAGTTTTCAGACATTTTTTGTTGCAAATTTCATTGCCTTGAAGTTGCTTTCATTGTCAGTTAGAAATCCTGCAACAAAATTGAATGCAATGAAATTTGCAACAAAAAATGTCTCAAAAGTTTTGCTGTAAAATCGATTGCTATGCGCCAAATTAGTCTTGAAAAGGTACAAATTACATTGCTAACGTAGGACTGTGTCAATAATTCTGTAAGCCAGTGTATAATAAAATTTTTGTTTACCAGAAGGCAATTGGATTAATTAATTGAATTTGTATTAAACTAAATTAAATAACAATTCAAAACAAGACAATGAGTATACCTGGATACTTCCAATTCTGTTTCTGACAGTTCCTTGCAAAATAAGAAAACCAATATACCTTGGGATTTTCGTGGATATTTAAACTTAGAATAATGGACCCAAGAAGAAATTGAAGCCCTTTTTGGGATTGAAGAAGAAGAATTGGCATTTGAAGCTGAAGAGGATAACAATTGAAGACCACCTGCTAATGCAAGCAATAACGATGATTCTGACATAGAGGATGCTTTACATGTTCGCTGAGAATGAAGTCCAGGAAGATGTAGTGTCTAGTGATGAAGATGGAGTAGAACTTGATGACAGCGACAATGAATAATACGAGTGACAAAACTCTGTAGAAAAAGACTCCATATCCAGAGGCGCAAACCGGTGCACAAAACGGTCTTCGACAAATACCCGGTTCCGCAATAAATAGCTATGAATCGTTGACTGAATTGGAAAGCAGTAATATTTTTCATGCATTTTGCAAAATTTGTTTAGGTAATAAAATAAGAATAACAACATTATACTTTGTATTATATCAAATAAATCACTTATTTAAATAATAATAATCCGTTTTTTTGTCAACATTGCGCGATTTTGAATTAAGGGTACCCGGTACCCCCATTTGGGTGATATAGGTATAAACTTTTATAATTGCGAAAATAATTGCATTTATAAAAATCTAAAAACTTCTAAAATGGCTTTAATTTATTTAGAACAATGAAGAAATGGACTTGATACTGTTTGGTTCTGAGGTCCAGAGGTAATTTAATATATTTATTCTGAAAAAGTGGGTGACGGCTCCCCTCGTGAAAGCAGCTTTTAAAGATTTTTAAATTTTGATACACACAATAATCAACAAGAACCCGGAAAAACGCTCCTTGAAAGTATCAATATAAAATCGTTACAGATATTAAATTGTGAAATTCATAGTCCCACGCTTTTATATTGATGTTTTCAATAAGCCCTTGTTTGTTCTTATTTGAAAAATTGGAGAGATGTTTTCAAGGAGCTTTGTTTGATTGAATTTTTTGTACTTTTTATCTTGAATTTACTTAAGATGCTTATATAAAATAACAATGTATTCTTAAAAATGGAAACCAGTGGAGCCCGCAGTATAGATTCAGCCAAGGGGTCTACAGATTTTAAATACGGGCCTGCTCACAATAAAAATTGATTTTTGACCTGGAGTGCGGTCATACGTGAATGCAGTTGGGATAATTTTTATAGGAAATTTGAGCTTGGTTTTTTCAATCATTTGAGGATATTAAATTTCACCAGATCGTTATCGCAACCGAATAAATGTAGTCGAACTTCTTAGTTGTATCCCAAACAACAAAACCATTAATTTTATTAAAGCTCGTTTAAGCTACTCAAGTAGCAACAACAAATATACAAGCGAAAAATTCGTAACAATTTAATGAATGCCAAATATTTTATTTGAGAAAAACATTGTTTAAATTGCAGAAGTTGATCAACTACAATTACCATTAAACTATTAAACAAGTCAATTGTTTTAAGCGTCTCTTTACATAGCTTGGTTAAAGCTTGATTAGAGTTTACTCTTTGAGACCGGCAACAAAATCAATCATTTCGTTTGTTTTTAAGGGAACCTCCTTCGTAAAAAATGTTAAATTTGCTATTATTAGAGTTATAATGCTTTTTAAGTATTGTTTTTACAACACGTTTACTGGAACAACTATTAATATTTTCAAGTGGCGTAGAAATAGTGACAGCACGTAAAATAACTTCAAGCGTGACATGTTTGCTCGGTTAGCCAAAAATAAGTTCCACATTGTAGGAAAACTAAATGTCGTGAAACTTGAAGTGTGCATGGACCATGTACGTATCAATTGGACGTCGTTACACAAAAAGAAACCAACCTAGAAAACATTTAAACTGGATTTATCGTCCGGTTATAAAGTTTTCGCATTGTAAAAACTGTCACGTGACGGAATCGAAATAGTTTGCGGCAGAGTAATTCTTTAAGATAGAATGATTTCAGTGATGACGCCGTCACATTTATGCGTCTCCAAGAAACTGCATAAACCGTTCTAGGCTACTGCAAACTGGAATCTTTCATCTTGCGGCGCTAATGTGCTGAGTTCCAATTGTCGGCGTTCTGCAACTCCCCAGTGATAATAACAAGCCACTGCTGTGGAATATCAACTTAAATTCTGTTTAGATAGATTGAAAGCACCAAAGCTGATTGTAACATAATAGTTTGGGTTTAGTTTAGCACAATTAAAATTTAAATGCGAAGAAACTTTGTAATATACATTATTGCTCAAATTCGAACACCGAACTGAAATTTGAACTGGCTCACAATTTTAATCCACAGCTAAAAATTAGGGTAGAACTGAAAAGTTATTATTATTATTATTATTCAATATTGAGAGTATTAAAATAAATAAATACAAAAACAAACAAGGCAAAAGAGCTTCAGATTGAAAAGGAAAAGGTTTATTGTAAAGATTCAAGCATTTTCATAAATTCTTCAATTTTTATACTAATCTGATCGTGTAAGGTATTTCAAAAATTCGAACTTATCCAAGATGATTTTATCATAAACGATCATATTGAAGTGTTCAAAATGGGTTGACACCCAATAAAAAAAATGTGTCAGAATTTATTTCACACAATGTGAATAGCGATTAAGCCAACGCAGTATATCGCTTGTTACATGAAAATTGCAGAAAAAGTTAGCCATAAGCAGCACATAAATCAATTTGTTAATTAAGTTTTGCAAAAATAAATTTAATTACTTTCTACATCCAATAATTATTATTGGTGTACTAATGTACCTAATGTAAAATTAAAATTTTAATTTTGAACATGTGACGTGTAGGTCGATACATTTATTAAATATTTATATAACATAATAATTAATTGTTAATAACAAATTTAGTTAATTATTTTAAATGTTCACTGCGACTCACATTAGCAACGCTGCAGAAATCGTAAGAAATTACATGAACAATTAGACAAAATTTTGTATAAAAAATCCTTCCAAGGATATCATTAATCATATCAATTTGCTGTAATACCACAAACTCATCGCAAACTCTTGCTAGAACTTTTAAGATGGAATTGATATTTAATTATTAAATACGCATAATAAATTCACGTCTTGATAATTTTTTTTAATGAAAATTTCTACTTTTTGTAAAAAATTCTCGTATTTACCGGAAAATATTACTTTCAGTGCTCTATAGTCGCAGGTAGTTGAATAAACAGATGATGCTGTATTACCAAATTGTTCAATAAGAAACCACAAGATACTTTAACTACAGCGAGAAATCTCAGAGAAAGAATAACGACGACTTACGAACGGAAAGCTTAGGAACTTGCTGCCAATATAGAGGCTTATTACTCTAATTCGATATTTGAAAGGCAAGACAAAATGCAATCTACATTATTTGATTTCTTTTTCAAGAAGTAATTTTATTATGTAATTTAAAATTCATATATTTTTTTTATACAAATCATATTGTGAAAGTTCAAATAAATATATCCTTCCATCTGGATGACTGCTTATAAGAGATTTCACCGTAATTTTTTTTACTATTACAAAATGGTCTTTTATCATAAAATTCAAGAAGTCAAGATTGTGGGCAAGCGAGAACAGTTTTTAATAAAATGTTTCAAGTAATAGTAAAGCGACATTTTATTTTATAAAATTATAAAAATGTTTAATTTAATCGAAATTTTATTTGATTTTGTTGGTTTCAGTAAAAAAAAAGATTAAATTTATTATTCACAAATTATAGATCAATTTAACTTTAAAAACGCTGGTCCAGAATATGCTTATTCTGCATCACTCTGTAGATAACTATTTTGTACTTTAAATGTTTGATTCTTCATTTTTATAAACCAAATATTTATTGGGTTAACCGCAGATGATGTAATTTAATAATCTAATATGTGTAGCTTCATTATTACTTTTAATAGTACTTGGATTTTCAATTAAAACTCCTTTTGACTAAATTTTTTTAATATTACTCGCGTATTATTTTTCGCTCCACCATTTCTCTTTTCAGAAAGGCATCCGAGTAATAAAAATCCAAAATTGTTTCCCAACGATTAAGTATCTATATCTGTATCGTGATAAGCGTCAAGTTTAGCCAATTCGTGCCTGCCATCTACGATGAACAAAAAGTGCAGCAACTTTTTGACGGAAATAATGACAAATAACCATAATCTACACTCCCCATGTAAATAGAGTATTTGTTGAAAAAATTCGATTCGGCATCGAAAAATGTATAAAATTCATTTTGACAAGGAATAAGTTTTACTTTTTTCACAACAATTCGATACTTTAGTACATAAGAAGCTTTAACGATCAAAGTAGTAATGAAACGTTCAAAATCTTATTCCAGATTTAAAATCGGTAGTCCTGAAAACATTATTACTACAAGATTAAAAAATTTTTTTCTTTGTAACATCAGTTCGACCCATTCAGGTTAGGACATCTGAAAAGGCTTAAAACGAGTAAAATCTCAAGTCGACAGAGCAAATTGCGTCCGAATAAAATTATTCACATTTTCCAGTGTGATTGTTTGAGATTATTGGGGAATCCATACCTCAGTGCCAAAAGGGCCAAAGCTTCTTAACTATGTTTTTGCTTTGAACATCTAAAAAAATAAGTCCTTTTGAGTAAAATTCAATTTACAAAATGAAACGAGGATGTAGGTAGTATACAAAACGGGTATAGAAAATAACCATTTCTGTAGTTTTTATAGCAACATTTAAAAAAGTAATTTCAACTAATTAAAAATATGAAAAATGTTAAAAACTTTTGTAGAACGGAAGGTACTGTTTTCAACAAAGATAAAAAAATATGTTTAACTTTACCTGCGTTAGTTTCAAAAATAAAAAAGCGTTGAAAAACGTTTAACCTCATTGTTTGTGAGTTCTTTTTGCATATCTACGTCCAATTGTTCCGAAAGCACTTTGTGTAGGAAGTTCGATAATTACGTATTTTAGTTTGTTGCAAATTTAGATTTTAGGGGACAAATCATTAAATCGAAAGTTTTCTTTGAAGTTTTTTGTTTCAAAACAAATATCCGTAAACATAATACGAACCCTGTCTGCGGAACCAAATGTTTTGCATTAGAGAAAAATTTGTCAGGATTTACGATTTCCATATTGGTTCTTTATTGAATGTTAATTTTACTAGATAAAATTGCTTTTATGAATAATAAGCGTAAAATGCATGCTGTTTGCATTAAGTCAAAAAACTTCCAATTTTGTGGATATGAATGACCTCCCATTCCAAGCGAGGCGGTATATTATTTGTTGGCAATTTAGAAATGTTTCGTTCGGTTAATTACTTGAAAAGTAATTGTAATTAATTGCTTTTTCATTCTAGAATAAAACAATGAACTTCCAAGTAAACACAAAAAAATGTTTTATAAAAGATTTGTGGTAGCATAGCCATCAATTGCGATGAACTTATTAGGAAACTTGCTACCATTAAAAATATACAGGAAACAGACGGCAAAAATGAGGCAGAATGAATACCGTTATAGAAAACGTTAATATATAAAAACATACTAGAATTTTTCATTTCAAGATATGATTTGATAGACGGAATGTATAAAATTTCAATTATTTCTATATGAAGTATTCCATACACATCCAATCAGTTGACATTTAAAGATAAATTGTTCAAACGGGGTTATTAATTTCAAACGCGACACAACTCTGTCAAATATAATTGTAAATTATAAAAGGATATTTTAAGATTCCAATAGTCAGTTGTGTTTGTGTGGTTATGTGTAACATACCGCCCGTATATGCTGCTCCTATTCCCTGCCCCAAATTTTTAATGAAATGGAAAGGATAATTTTAAAAGTTAAGATAAACGCAAAATTAAGACGAGAAAATATAACAATAGAGTAAAATACGGTAAAAAGTTGCCCATAAAATTGGATCGAGAAGAAAAAAAATTGCTTGACAGCTTTCCACTTTTTATACAAGCTACACCCTGCAATTATTCGAACAGTTAGTAATGGATGTTAGCAGATTCGACATTACCACGAACCAAATAGAGCACATACTTTATTCTTGATACAGTTAAATCTGTCACTATTTCAAAATCAAAACTTCCCATTTGCAAATCTACAATGTAAATTTTATTTTTAGCGCCGCAATTTAAACTTAATTGCAAAAACTTTTATGCAAAACAGAGTAATTATAAATATTTTTTATTACAGTTAAATATCCCAAGGTACGTGTTAAGTAAATGTAATGGATAATTACAGCATGTTCTCTAATTGACTAATTCAAAACTTTGTTGTTATTCCTTGACCCGCGTGATCTTTGGAGAGCATTAAATTACTCTATTTATTTAACTACTCTATTCCATCTAGCACCTGAAGAAGTTTGCTTGTTCTACTCGAGATATAAACTTTACTGGAAATTCTTGTCCTAAAATTCTTATTTGAACAGTAAATTTGTTCTAATTTCTTCTATTCGATCAATTTATGTCCTCCTAACCACCGATGGTCTGAATGTTCTTGCCTTTATTGTTGCAACACCTGGTAGATACAACATTTGATTTCGATCTCACATGTTATTGTTATGTTCACCAGCAGTTTGGGCTTCTGCATTACATAACAAAGTAACGATTTCATAAAAAAGAACTTTAATATTATGTCTGGCACTTTAACGTATTTTAACGATCGCATAAGAAATTTAATAAATTTCCAGTTCTACCTGCGACGACGCCTCACCAAATATTTTTCGTATTTAAATTTAATTAATCCAATTAAATTATAATTTAATAGTCAAGTTTAGTATAATTTCGCGTATTTTTCATATTACGGTGGTGTTAGTTGGTCTGGCCCAGTGGGCCGCGCCCAGACCGTTTTAATCGAATATCTACTTTTACTTTTTACATTTAAAGCGGCAATTAAAAATTAATTTATTAAAATGTTTTTAAATTAATGTTAAGCTCATTCTACACACCATTACCAAAAAAGATGAAAACAACCTTTGTGACGTCATCAGTTGTACTAATGCATAAAATATAAAAAGTTATATTTTTACGATTAATTCGTCACGGGTCCTTGACGTTTGCATCAAAATTCTAGATTTCAAAATTGAATTTTGAAGCTGTTGCAATTTGTAAACATTGGGAATGCTTTGAAGTTTTCAATATAAACAAAAATACAAAATGAGGAAAACACTTAATTAGCGTTGCAAACTTGCGACAAACTTAGTCAAATTTCCAAAAAGTTAAGGTTAATCTTCTGAAAGATTTATTTTTAGATAGTTTGAGATAATCAAACATTTTGAATAAACTGCCTTTTCTCTGATTGACGTGAAAGTTTGATTTTGTAAACAGTTGACAAGCACTGAAGTGTAACTTTTACTGCCAAGACAGTTAGGCAATAAATAGCTCTTTACAGCCTAGACCAGGCAGTTATTATTTCAAGATGTGTGGACTGAGAATATGGATGTATGAAAATACCTATTGACCCGAACCGTCTTTTGACCTGCAGCAAAAAAGGTTACCGATGCCTGACCTAGACGTTACCGTGTCAATGTTTGTCAAAAACAAAAATTCCTTCAAATTCGTAATTTGAAAGAACAATATTATGTTATTTTCAGGAAAATAATAAACAAGCAGAGAGCTAATATTAAATTCACTTACCAAAGCACTTCAGTAATTTACAACTAATATCTTATATACAATCGATATTATTCCCTGCTATCATTAGAGTACTGATGAACCAAGGGTGTTATCTCGAATAACAAAATTTTCATTTCAATTGTAAAATATGATTAACTAAAACCTTCGATATATGTATTGTATGCTTGTTAGTGTAGTACTAGTGTTGTACTTGTCGACTTTTAGTAAAAAGAAAACCAAAAAATATGGGTTTATCGTTTTCCCGATCGATGTCAGAAAACGCGAAGTTTATGTTGAAACTAAAATTAGTAAATATTTATAATTGATGAGATTTAATAATTTAAATATTAAATTATTGACCAAATTGCATAAGATTGAAACAATATGTAAGTAACAAAAAAACTAGATTAATCCTTTCAATTCAACTTCGGATTTTAGAAAACGTACAGTTATGTAATTTATTCAATTAATTTAGCATTATTATTAAAGTTCATAATATAAATATTTTCATCATGTTAATAATAAAAATACTCATATAAAGTAGGCATTGTTGACAGAAGCAAAATGTGGATTAAGATTTTAATTAAAAATGAAAACACTGTCAAACACTGTACTGATCTGAATTTACTACTAAATCTTAATTTTTCCCTATACACAGGGTACACAATAGTTGACATTCAAATTCTGGGGAAATATTTTTTTGAATGAAATTTACCTATCGAATACTTGATTTGTTGTTTTATGTTTGAAAACTTGTGATATGGTTTTTAATTTTATCGAAATTCTATTGTACTTTCATTTAAAAAAATTTAAATCTGATGATGCTTTCTTGAAAATGCGCTCACGTAACGTAAGCACTGAAAGAAGAGAAAAGAAAGGTTTTCAATGATACCCTAATGACCTATTTATTCAATTAAAAAAAAAGTTTACAATACCCATCTCTCGAATACCGGAAGTGCGAAAACATTTTGGCATTCAAAAAGCGTCCTTTTAAATATAAAAATCCACGTGTTGGAGAGCTTTTCTCTCAAATACATAAATAGACTGAAAGAACGAATTTATGCGACGTAAATAAATTATAAGATAAATTACTTATTTTATTTTGATCAATACACTTTAATTGGTTCCATTGAATTGATCCAACCGAGCATGTAGGAAAAATTTAACTAGATAAGAAAAAATTTTAATTAGAATACAACATTATTAATTTAATCGCAAATGTTGACTCCATACATGGGTATTGTCCATTAATACTGAACCAATCAATGCATTAAACTTTTATAGCAACTTTTGAATTAGTTACTTGAAATGTAATTACGGATGCATCCGGTTCGATATAAAGTTGGTAAATTGAATCAATACAGCTTTCTGGATACGATAGGAAAAACTTTGATGTGCTTTAAATTTTCAGTTTTGTAGTTGGCAGTCATAAAAATCGTACGACATTTAAGTTGGTAGATAAAAATCAACCATGAATCCCAAAAACAATAAACGATTTAATATCAAAACGTTCCGTATAACTGTGATTTACAACGCAAATTTTACCTTATTGTTTCACCACGTGTAAAATTGCCAAAAACCAAAATTATTTGATCATTCTATTATTTATTAAACCGATCTCTCGGTATATTTTTAATTTAAACGGGTGTATCTCCGCACCTACTCCCTCCCCGCCTTCCCGCTACTTCAAACGTAAAATTAATCAAAATCACTGCAGAGAAATTACATTTCAGGGGAAAAACTCAAAAATCGCTTAGATCCATTCTACAAAAGTATAACTATGAAGAAAAACTTGGAATAAAAAATTACGTTGTGTTCAAATTTTGCTTTGTAGGAATAAAATTGGCCGAAAAGCTATTTCGTATAAAAAAATAAAGTTTGTTTTTGATTTGAAATGAAAGCTTTCCGGTAATTTGTAGAATCAATTTGAAGAAACCGAATAAACAATCGCGTTCGTGTGAAACAGGGCACCATTGCAATTATCTCTAAAGATTGGCTGCAGAAAGCACATCTAGTGTATCATTCAAGTTCTCTGTACAATTCGAGCTAAATGGTCTCCAGTTCCTTCTACAACCTCCTGGGGAATAAAACTCAGCTAGTATAAGCTTAAACGAAATAAATAACACGTTTCCAGTTTAGTACAAAACGAAATTTCAAAAATACAAACATTTCAGTTTCTGCGTATGCATGTAGTTTTTCAAAACCTAATATGATTATTCAAAATTACATAAAATGCCAATAGCATTAATAAAGTTATAATGTTTTATGTTTAAAATGCAAAATAAAACCCACCCTGAAAATTGTATAATTTTCAATAACACAAAATTCGAAATAATATGGAATCCATAAATCGAAACATTTCTATATATCTATTATGCAGATAGCTGTGTAGGTGGGTACTTGTTAACTAATTAGTTAGATGAGTACTATTGAATTATAAAATTGAACGTAAACGCTTTAAGGTCGGCTTGACTATATATAATTATTTTTCCACAAGTACGTAATGGGTTAGATAGCAAACAATGCTTATCCGGTAATCTGATTATCTTAAATAAATGTTATTTACAGTGAATGTCTGTTAAACTTGATCTGTTTCAAATGAGACCAGCGCATAATATAAAATCTCTATTTTAATTAGAACAACTGTACTCGAAAACCTTTTGTTCAAATAATTAAAATAACTCCGGCAAAAAAGAAATAAACAAAAACCACCAAAGAAACTTAATACTTATCTAACTAATTCAATTACACTAAAATATTAATTTTTGGCTAAAAGATTAAACTTGTGCATTAAATTTAATCACAAATTAGAACATTCAACTGTATACCCATTAATTGCAGTTTTTACATAAACTATTATATTTACATAGCGTAATTTACATTTTAAATGTAAATTAGAATGACGTTCATTAAGGATAATTATTGAATATATTAAAAAAAGAAATAATTAAAATTATATCGGATCAGTTTCGTTTAAATTAAATAAATTATTGCAAAACCAGTCGAAGAAAATTAAATTTTTAAAATCTCTTTATTACAAGAATATAGTGGTACAGATATTAGGAAATTTTCGATTCTTATCAGAAACTTGGGAGACTTAAAAACTTTAAGTTCTTATATTCCGATATATGTAGTCTGCAATTCCAAAAGTAGGAAGATAAAAGATAAAATAACGTTTCTAAAAGCTTTTCTCATTTTGCAGTGAACTAAGAACCGTGAAGTATTTTCCAAATTTTGTTTTCCTTAAATTTGATTGTCCGGGTTAAGGTTTTATATGCTTACGCATCGGGGTCGATATTTTCTCTAGTTTTCATATAAACCACTATTCCACTTTCAAAACCAACCAACTTGGAGCTGCATTATGTAAATTTAAATGTTTCATATTATAATATTTTTTTTAATTTTAAAAAGTTCTGTGGTTTAACGCGGATGCAGGCACCATACTAAAATAGAAAATGTAATGTGTTTAGTATGCAATAGATTGATAGTTGAAATATATAAGTTTTGAACATGTAACTTTGAAGAAGTAATTGAAAAACTTATAAATCGGTTATCTTGTGGTTTACCCAAGTTTTACTAAGCATCTTCCGTAAATTTTAGGACTTGGAAAGTCCATATTTTTGCCAATAAATCTGATAAAAATTGCATCTTTTCCATTTGCAAAGTTAATGATAAATAAAACTATTGCTTATCTGTAGACTTGGAAAAATATTTCAGACAGCTCCTTGAGGTACAAAACCAAATTCAACATTATCACCTAGGTGAGGTTAATAAAAATGTAGTTTTATTACTTTCGAAGCTGTGATTTAGTATAGTAAAGCAAATGAAAGCAATCAAAGAAAAAAGTCTCAGTAAAAGTATCAAGTTTTAAGGTTCCTACAAGTAAATAAATTCCTAAATTTATTTCTACATAAAAAATACAACAGGTATCGCAAGGTGAAAGAAAATAAATAATCAAATTTCGTTTGATGGTGTGGTGGAAACCTACACACAACCATGTTTGTGT
This sequence comes from Cantharis nigra, assembly GCA_958510845.1. Lineage (NCBI taxonomy): Eukaryota > Metazoa > Arthropoda > Insecta > Coleoptera > Cantharidae > Cantharis > Cantharis nigra. Next base: position 3,860,649 of record OY294034.1, on the reverse strand, counting down.
AAAACACTATTGTCGTTTTGGTTCTTGTCTTAATCTACATGCTGTTACGAAATTACCTACAAATCTTTTTAATATGCTTTTAATGATCACATCACGAAACATTTTAAAAACAATATATCTTATGGAATGCTTTCCGAAGAAAGTGTAAAAGCGGTCTAGTATATGAGCATTCGCCCAGTGTCGCACAGTCGAATTTGAAAAATACATATTACGTGCGGCATAGGGGCACGTGCTCCTACATCCTAAAACACAAAACAAGCATTATCTTAAAATAATCATTTCAAAAAAAATAATATTTTGTAGTTTACGCTTTCATCATATACAAATTTCAAAAATAAAGCAAATATATTTACAACAGCAGAAAAAATCAAAACCCTGCCGATGGGTTTGCTTTTAGGAAACCCATTTAGTTAACCATGTAATCATGTTTGTAATTGTTTGTTTAAAATTTTTGTTTGTGTTCGTTATTTACAGTAACTTGTTAAATAAATTTGTGTTTCAAAATGAATTTAGTTTTGAATATACATTTATTATTTTTATTTATTTAATTTTTAATATAATTTAAAAAAAAATTATTAAACTATTATGGTAAATACATATTTTTCCCGTTTTAAATGTTGTGCTCTTTCATAGAAGCAAGTCACGAACCATCACTGTAACATTACATAATTAATAATATTAAAAATTAAAAAAACTAACTAAAAATTAAAATAATGCATTTGACAGCATACAAGACAGCGGTAAAGTTTATTTGAATTGCAGATAATATTATTTTTAAATTTTCGGTCATCTCTATATTTTGAAATATACCCATTTCCTCAAATTTCCGGCTGGCGACGACGGAGTTAACCAGTATTTGACACTTTTAGTTTGTTGTTCATCCATGTGTTGTTGTGGATTACCGATTTCTATCTTTTATTTTATTCTACTATACTCCTACATACTTTTTCAGGTTAAAAATTTCATTAAAAGCTTACGTTTATCGATATTATTTTTAACGTCAAACCAGAATAATCAAAAAAGTGACATGTTTCAGTCTTATTCATGATCTCTAGCTTTTAATTGATTTTCATGTAATTTATACATGCAAAAGACAAAATTTAAACTTAAGTCTTTAATGAAGGTCACCGTGCTTGTATAAAAATTACGTGAACCTTCCGATATTAGATTAACTTCGGAAAATATCAATTTCAAAAATATCCATCGTAATTAATTTGACTGTTATTGAAATATAAAGTGCTAAATCGCGTTAACATCATTAGTAGGAAATCAAGTTTTTGCATTATTGGATGTCAATTTAATACAATTTACCTCCAAACCAGAAAAAATTTTTGAAATTATATTTTGATCAAGTGTACACTATAAAACTCCAGCATTAGAGTGCAAGTGACATTTTAGTGGTTCTCCATTTGAAATAAAAATTTATTCTTTTAGTGCTCAACTTTTAAATTACTGTAATCAGTAATTTAACAGTTTCATATTAAATAAAAAAATTTACCATTTGTTTTCAGGCTACTTCTGATTTATTTGAGAAGTCTAACGAAACTTACCTGAAAAGAAAAGAAATATAATTATTAGCAATGTAAATTATAATTTAAAAATATTTTTTGAATTTCAAAAAATTCGAATACAGACAGTTTCGTGATCGTTTGAAATAATGGAATAATAGTATAATTGCTTAACAAAAGGTCTTTTTTAATTTTATCGGAAATATTGTCAACAATGTCTACCTGCTGGCCCCAGGTAACATTATCCCTGATCGAAATGCTTCCCTATAGTACGGAATTGACGGTGCAAAATCGTGGTTTGAAATTCAGCTTATAAGCAGAAAAAGCCGAAACTATTACAAAATCCAGGATAACAAAAACTGGAATTAATTAGTCAAAACTAATTGAAAACAAAACTAAGTTAAAACTAGTATTATTTAAAGTTAGTAATATGTATTAACTATAAGGGCAGTCATTAAAATTAGTTTTGGCGAGTGCCGTTAATTAATACTGGTTTTGACTAGTTTTTACTGACCTTTGCTTTTCACGGTAACAAATTATTGTTTTGCACTTCTCTTTTTCAGGGTGTTTGTGGTTATCATTTATAATTAAATTACTGTATTAAATTTAATCTGAATTCAATTTAGTATTATGTCAACACAGTCGATTATTGGAATTTTGGTAAAACCAAAGGTAAAATCCGAATAAAACTTTTTTATTATCATCAGGGAATATTTAATTATTTTATCAATCAATAATTTGTTTTAAAAAAATAAAGTTTTGTTTTGAGGTTTATTTAAAATATAAAGTAAGCGGTCAAAATCAAACATAAAACAAAATGAAAAAAATTGATAAAGAGAAAATAAATACAAATAAAAATAAAAAAATTGAAAAACTCTCGATGGAATACAACCTAAATGGAGAAGATGGAGGTCTAACGGTCACCATATTTCAGGGCCCCCAATCCTTAACTCTCCATCGACAGTATTTTAATTGTTGTTTTAAGTGTTCTACGGAATACTTAAATAATCCTAATTAATTTATTAAAAAATATAAAAATTGATTAATTTAAAGATTTAATAAATATTTCGGTATAGTATTAGAAGGTTGATTTTGGATTACATGTCAATTACGATGAATTTAAAGGACTACAAAACTGAATAAAATGTTCCTGAGATAATAATTCATATTTAAATGCATAAACCACTGCCTATAAAACTGAAACCCAAGCTTTTTTTATGATTGTCACAAAAAAGTGACTCGTGTGGGCTTTTTTATATGCTTAAATCGCTTTCATTTTACGTTACGCAGTTGTCGAATCACTTTTATACCTTCTTGCTCTTAGTTTTAATACATACACATGTAAACCAAACCTTAGAGAAAGTTAAAGCTATTAAACCAATGCAGTGCTATTTTAGGTTTTTTAGAATAAATTGAAAAATTGAGATTGCAACCAGGAAAATCGTTAATTACATTAAAACCAACTGTTTATTTGTATCACGTTTCTCTCGAATCTTGACAACAAATTAGAAGTTTTAAGGGATGAAATGACATTTGGTACCAAATAAACCTCGTATTTCAATTTGTTTAAATGCTTGCTAAATCTTTTACCTTACTTGTATTTCCATTACAATTTTATTGGTTTAGTTTTCCAGAAAATCAAGTAATTAAGATATTTTATGTAAATAAACAGCAATATGATTAATAATTTGGTGCATTTTGTAGTAGTTATGTAAAATTAAAAACCGCTGTTTGGAAATTTCGTGGTTGCAAGTTTGCTAAAATTACCGAAATAATCCTTAAATAATAAGCACTGCTTTTAACACTGTGATACGTGGAAAATTAATAATAAATTCCCATGTATTTATTTAGTGAATATATTATACATGTTGCTTTCAGTGTATGTGTGTAATGTAGGTGCATTAGTTTGTATTAAAGTCTGTACAAATATTAAGTGAGTGCTCACAAATAATTAGGATAAACTTTAAAAGCTCCCTTAACAAAATATAAATTTGTAACAACTTTTTTGTTGCCACTAAACAACGTAGGACGAAATGTATCTAATTTGTAATAAAATAAACGGAATTAAAGTTAGGTAATCAACCTTGATTTACACCAAAGTGTAGGCAGAGAATCTTGCTCGAAGCATCCTTTATTCATTCATACGAAGGTCAATCTTACGAAAGAATTTTTAAGTCTATTGACACCGCCTAGAAATATCATTAATAATATTTTTCTTTGTACTTATTATACTTTTCGGATGTTTTAAAACTTTTCTTTGCACACCCCAAACCAATTTTCCGTGTAATTAGAACTCTATCGCTTGTAAATTTAACTAAGGTGGCACCCTTTCTTGGCAAAACCCACATTATCCACGTAATTTCAATTTAACTTTGTTTAATTCCTATACTTGTCATTAGATCAAATTAATTTTTTTCCACATACCCCGACACATGTGGGTTAATGAATGGAAAATTGGCATAACTTACCATTACGTAAATAGGTCGCCCAATTTTTTGGGAATTTAAAGTTTTTGGCTGAAACGTCTATCATTAAGTATTGTAAAAGTTGGAAGAAACGAGCAAGTTATGAAAGCTTTCATTGAAGTGTCTACTTGTGACACGACGTGTTAAACTCTCAGATACATCACTTTACTGTTGTATATTCCGTACTAAACAACGAAAGCTTTTACACTTGACTCGAACTTCAAACAAAAATGCATCAAGTAGCTTATATTTGCAGTGCTATATAATGCCAAGCCATATTGTGTACTTGTCAGGCTTTCATAAAAAGCTCGGGAAAAAAATCAAATGCATACTGTAAGTACAACACTTCTTTTTATAAGGAAATAAAAAGGGGAAATGTGATACTTCAAAATATTTCTTCAACGGCGTTGTTAGCGAGCTATTACCGCTTGTGTAAATTATAATATCAAATAGCTCCACAACAAAAAATCTTATTTAACACACTGCGGGGTTATCGAGATTTCCATCAAGCAAATGCAATTTTGTTCCAATTTGCAAATTAATTACTTTCCATTATGTACAGAAAAATTACAAATCTGCTTGTGATATACAATTTTTTGCTTCCAATAAACATTTTCGAAATGAAGATGTCCAAAATAACTAAAAAATAAGAAATAAAACGGAAATTAAGAAAAACCAATACTTGACCGGGTTTTTCTTAATTTTAGAAAAAACAATTTACTTTTAAATGGGACCTATTCGTCCAAAATAAAATTGGCTTTGCCGATTGTACAGGAAATATTTCCTGTTATTGTTGCAGTCGAGCAATCAGAAATTATTAGAAAATCTAACCATTTTCGGGAAAATTATTAAAACAGATTAAGTACAACAAAAAGTAGAAACTTAAATTGTTAGAAGAAAAGCTGTTTGCCCTTAACAGCCTACTGTAAATTTAGTTTAGTATCTAAGGCAAAATTATTTATTAAAATAAAAAATTTGTTTTCTCCGAGTTGCCAAAAAAGTTTTGAAAGTTTAAGACGTTAAGTAGGAAAAATAAATTTTTCTCCGTGTAGATTATTCTGTAGTTATAAGAATTTTATAAATTTCTCCAAATGAAAAAATTATTAACAAAAAGTAATATAAAAAGTATTTCGAGCGTTTCCAAGTTGGCATAATTCTTATCACTTGCAGGACAGTTTTTGCTTTCCCACAGTATAAAAGTTTAGGCTGTTAGAAAAAAGTTGAGAAAAAAGCTTTCCAAAGGTGCTATAGTTAGTGTTACAATAGTTTTATTAAGTGTTAGCCACTCGAAAACAGTTGGAATTGTAGAGACAAAATTGAATTGATTTATTTGGAAGTAAAAAATATAATTGTGTATTTAGAACGAAAACATATCTTCCTACATATAATTAACGTGTTAATCTAATTTGAATGAATAATAACATAATATTCATCAAAATAATTTAATAAAATATAGGTGGAATATTATAATATCTTTATTAATAAACTTTCTATTTGTAAATGCGTGAGCGGTGTGAAAATTTGATTCGGCGTAAAATAACACCGCATGATACAAACAGTGGTTTAAAAAGTAAATTTTGTGCTGCCAATATTGAATTAAATACTTTAACATAAGATAACAGAAACAAAAAGACCACCCACACCAATCGATATTTACAATACATGCAGGTTTACACATCATCATCCTACACAATACCAATCGTTATAAACTCGTTTGTGCATTTCTAAATTCAAATTGTTACATGAGTCGAGAAAAATTTTAAGAACTTGTAACGGTCAAAGATTAAACACTCTGTACAACTTTAAATATTAAATCATCACTTTTATTATACAATTAATTTTGTTTTTTATTGATACTGTATTTTAATATGTCACAGTCTCATAAAAGTACATATAATCTTTCGATAAAGAAACCCAAATTCTACAGTCAAATTGATATTTGATGAAAAAAGAGCCTAATTTTATTGAAATTTCTTCGACTTGAAGCTAATCAGAAACTCAAACATTCTGATCCGGAAGGATCCGAACAATTATTTGGTAGTTCATAGTCGAAATCGAAAAGGACGCAGCAGATCCCAATTTAATTACCTCTGAAGTCATTAAATTTTATCTTAGAATTCAAGTTCGTTATTTCGGTAAAAAATGGCCAATACACAATTACTTTATATTTTTTAAATAAATTTAAGTGAGGTTAGAATTTTAAAATGCCAGCTATTATCCTATCCTCTTGAACCTGTTGTCAGGAACTTTTAGCGATCTAATGGTGGAGACTTTTGAATTTTGGAAATAACCCAGAACAAGTTTTACAAAAAAAAATTAAGTTTGAACCTGTTCTGGAGTGCACTAGCCTCGGAACGAATTCAAATATTCGTGGCTTAAATGAAAAACGCTGAAAAAACTTTTTGCAAACGGATGAAACGGTTTTCGACGGAATCATTATTCCAATTAAATCATTTTTATTTTACTATCGACCCAGTACATGTCATTTGGTGTATAAGTGCAACACGTATTACTTCCATTTTATAGTTAAATTTTCAAACACCCTTAACCATATATCTGCACTTGCAAAACCATAATAAAATTTTATAACGTTGGCTTTTTAATCCTTCGTTTCTTCTGTACATATCTGTGTACTTTTGCCTTAAGGTTTATTCGCAATTTTAAGTTTATCAAGTGCAACAAGCTGAAATAATTTTGTTAAGAGTACTAAAAAGCTCATAAAATTTATTCATTTTCTTACTGGTTTTATTAGTTCCCTTCTAATTTAAATGGCAATACTTAGCACCTTTATGTTTCTTGATTTAACCTGGGGCAAATTTAAGCCCAAAAATATATCTCAAAATAAGAAAGACAGTTCCTGCATTTCTCCTTTACGATTATCTATTTTGGCGTATGCGAGATTTGCACTCGCAGTAAATAAGTGTTAGTGATGATCCTACACAGTTTGTGACCAAAAAGTCAAGTTGAGCTAAAAGTCCGAAATTTAAAAAACTAGAATCAATATATAGTAATTTTGTTTTTGTGATAGAAAAGAAAATAAGAAGTTGAAACATTCAACCCCAAGATTTTCTATAGAAAAGTATTTATTGTTTGCGGGTGAAAACCTCCTTTGTAGTAGAATGTGCTCTAGGAATCTCTGCTGACATTTTTAAACACATATTTCTGATATACCGTTGCCTTCATATATTATTCGAGACAGGATTTTATGAAGTGCGGCTTCTAAATCACACTATCTAGATAAAACGTATTGTATTTCAACTAGTGCACATTTGTTATCAAAATTTATAGCCAAGGTTTAACACTTTTAAATAAAAACAATCCCAGGTTAAAAGACATTTTTTCAAAAAGTGCACCAATATTTGAAACTCTTGCAATTCATCATATAAAATTTTATTATTTAACCCATAAATTGAAAAACGCAGGGATGTTTTGGATAGAGCGACAATTTTGTGTTCGCATCCCGGATTGCATTAATTTGAAATCTCTACGAAAAAAGCAAATTGAGGAAAGATTAAGGTCAAAAAATTCATAATTATGAAATTATTTTGTTATTTTGCAGTTGCTATTATGCTATTGGATAGAATAGTTGTTTACTAAGCATAAAAAATTTATTCACTATTACAAATGTCAAGTTATAGCAAAAAACAACTCTTTATTAGAGTTTAACTTCCTATTCATAATTAACTAAATAATTAATCCCACTTTTAATCTTCCAGCCGTTTCAGTGCAAAGAAAATACATTTTACTGCTCGGGCTGTATAATTATCAACTTAATAATTCATGCAAAAAAGGCCATAGATGGAGGTTATTCCGAAAATACATTTTAGTGAAATTTTGTGTAGAAAATAGTGACGAAGAACAAAAAACGTAAAAACACGTTGAAAATAAACTAATAAATAAATTATATTTTATGTAAATATTCACACAAAAAATGTCAATGTAATCTTTCCAAACGTGTTTGTATATTAAAAATTATGTTGTAATTTATTACGAACAATCAATAAAAGAACACATATTGTGACATGATAAATTAAAAATCAAAATCACTTTATTTCAAAGCAATTATTCAATGTTCCAAGTTGTCTATAATCTATATCAATTTGCATCAAATTTTTGCAAACCTGTACATAAATTATTACAGAACAATTTATTATAATACTACATATAGTACGTAAACAATAACCATTTCCCAACATCCCAACCGAGTAGCGCAGTGGTTAAGGTATCAAGTTGTAAAGGTGACCATTACGTAACCCACTGCTTTAACCAAATGGCATTCTACGGGTGATTTAATAAATGAAATTTAAACCTTAATAATTGTTCGGCTAAATCGTATCATCAATTCAAATGTTAAAAAAGTAAATCTACAGAACACAATAGATCGAAGAGTGTCTGTCATAAACTCTCTTTTATTTGAATCATAAAACTTTTTGACAAGTGACAATAATTTTAGGTTACGCAGCAGATTTACAAAGAACAATTGTTGTCATTCTGATTTCTTTTTCAATTCTTTAAAATTTTAAAGTTAATTGGCCAAATAAACAATAAAAATATAAATGAATAAAATAACTTTTATTAAATTGTATTTTAATTTATATAATTTTATGTTAATATAAACAAGTTTAAACTACTTGTATTTGTAGCAGTAGCAGCAATTCGTTAAATTCCAACACTTAAACCTACATACAGCATACAGCCATATTTGTGCATGTCTGTATGGTTTTTCCGAGCAGGCTGTTGGATTTTATACAATAGAACCAACTGATTATTTTTCGTTATTATTCATTTATTATTAATTTCCAGAAATCGATCGAAAAGTATTATTTGATAACAATTTGGTACTTTGACAATATATTTTGCTAACGTCTAAATATAATATTATTAAATATTATTTTTAGCTTTACACTTTACACCCTACACCTTATAGGTAATAAGGGTTATGATTATGATTATATATATATTTTTAGCTTCGAGAAAAATATGAAAAAATAACAAATTTTTGTACTGTACGAATAAACATAATTTATTTATTTACAATTTTCCCGAGATTCTTGCAACCATATATTTCTACTCAAAGAAAGCTTCAATTTTTTTCGCAGACTTGCTGACCGTGATCATTTATTTGTTAAGGTAAATATAGAATTCTTATATTAAAAAGATTTTTCATTATTTTTATTTCATTTTTAGATTACAAAAGATTGAACTTCTTTAATAGCTACAATCGTTAAATGCTGCTTTCGATACATACAGTTTTTGAGAAAATGGGAAAAAGAAGCCATTCGAAGTATTGCACCTGACAATTGCTGTTGTAATTAAGTACATTCTTCCTGCAATCTGTGAATGGTTTGTTCATTATTTTATTCTAACAGTTACAATTGCAGTTAAACATAAAAATCAATTTAGTCTGGACATCTATAGAATGTGACATTAGGACGTTAATTTAACGTTAAAACTACTCAAATCTGACCAAAACTTTACGTGATTACGACGTCACCTTGCTATCTGGATAGAATGCAGTTTCATTTGGCGCTCTGACTTCAAATTTTTGAAATTTGTTTAAAGTTAAATTGTGAAGTTACAATATAATTTTAGTGCTTTTAAATTCTATAATACACATTAGGTACATACTAGATTTCCCTTTAACACTAAGTGCATCAAGCGCGTTTTTGCAGTTAATCGTATTGTAATGAAAAGTTGGACTTTTAGTTCTAATATAATTTTATTTTTGTTTTCAAATTTATTCCTTTTATTGAATATCTTTCTACCTGTCTGTGGAGCAAACTGTTGTTCTGAACAGTAAAATTTGCCAAACTTGAGCATTTTCAAGATTACTTGGTAAATTTATAAATCTAGTCAAACTTGATAACTTATCAATCCTTACAGAACAGACTTGATTGGGCTTATAAGACCATGTGAATAACTCGGATTATGTTATATTAAATTTCTTGATATTACTTTTCAAGTTCTTTTAATTAAAGAACCAACAAAAATCGTCAGTTTTATTCTCAAACCTGACAGAAATATTGATACGAATTTGATGTAAAAATAAATTGTATTGACTTTAGTTTTTGTGTTAATTCAGTATGTATAGATTGTACTATAGCATTGGTAAATAGTAATTTATGTTATTTTATGCTTTTTCTCTCTTTTTAAGGTCCAGCTTTCCAATCTCCGGTTATCCCTAACAAAAAGTTTACTTTCATGGGTACAACATTGTTGCAACAATTTATTATTTTTGTAAAACTAAACTTTTGGTTAGAGAAAACCGGAGATTGAAAAACAGTCTTTTAATGAAATTCGCTAATCCTAACTAACTGTTTTGAATTAATTCAGAAAATAATTCTGTCTTTGAATTATCCAAGTTGCTCGGTAGTAAACAATGACATTCTGAATTTGGAGGTGCCGGTTTGCTATTTGAAACTTCGTCGACATTCAAAATGAGGGGGCGTTTAGTACTAAGCTGTATTTAAAAATAAAGAAAGACGACCAACACAATACGTAGCTTTCGTTTTGAAACGCGTTTTTAGCAAAAAATCGCCTATGGTATTTTTACTTCTTAAAACTTTTTAAGATTAGTTTATGCTTGCCTTTAATGGAATCTATACAACTTCAGACTATTTCTTTTATTTTTTGAAGAATCTATTAATCTATAAAAACGGAATAATCGACAGTTTTGTTCAATTGATTGAAGTGATTCGAGATTTTTATATCAAATTTCCAATTTGCAAAATAAGTAGGTATAAAAAAATTGAATAGCTAAACTTTAAATTTTTGCTTACCCATTGGACTGAAGTTTACTAATTATGTCTAACAACTTTGCCACTCAAGAAACCTTAATGATTAGAATATTAAAAAAACTCGGAATTTGCAGAAGCCGTAGCAATAAGTTGTGTTTATACAGGGTGTATCGAAATTCAGACACTTCCTCTAGAATATTATGGTATAATAAAATTAAAACCACGAAAGTGTTTCCGTAGCTCTCCATTATACGTTTTTAAAATTTTGAGCTGCCAAAGTCAATTTAGCGTAAAAAGTTGTGCGGATTGTAAACCCGGCCCTTAAGCGTATAAAATTGTTGCATAGGTAATTTATTTTAAATGAAATTCTTATCGGTGAGGTCTTAAGTCAATTGTTTAGTTATGCAGATAATATTAAGATTGGGACCCGCAGTAACTCTTATAAAAGGTCTTGTGGCCTATTTCAAAACCCTAGTGAGAACCGCTGTACAAACCGTTATTGAGTTATGATGGAAATTAGCAATATTAGGATAATAAATGAGAAACTAATTTCTACTATAATTCATAAACAGTCGGTTTCCTTAATATTGACAACCGATTTTTTAATAAACACTTTCTTAAATGAACTGCAACACGCCCATACGCCAGTTAGCAAAATGGCATTTACAGACTTTAAATTTTAATTACACAATTTTATGATGAGCGGAACTTAATATTTTAAGTACCCAAGAAAAAGCTAAATAAAGTAAATTATAATAATTGGAATTTTATAGAACATTAAAAACAATTTATTATTATAATCACCTACGATTCCTTTACAAAATTAAAATTGGCATTTTCACACTTCGACGTTGGTTAAAAATTTTTAATTACAAAATAATCGACTATTTATAAAATTTTCAGTCGGGTACTTAGCGTTCTTTCGAATATCTTGGCATAATTTGATATACCTACTTACATACTTTTGCAAGTCCACGATTTTTCAGTGGAGCGCGCGTTTGTGATTTATCTTCATCACTACATGATCATAGAATGTAAAAATTTCTAAAAATTTGCTTGGAGTAGAAATTTAAATAATTTAGACAACATTTTATTATTTAAAATGCTATAATTTTTGTTTGAAGTATTTTGAAATGTGGAGGCAACATTTCCCCCTAAGTTGTGTCGTCGACATGCCTCAAGAAGCTATAAACAGCGTTCACTGTAACAAACTTGTTTCGTAATGAGACCCTACTACTTCAACAAGATCATTAAAATGTAGTTTAAAGGACACATTTTATTATACCATTTTTTTTCAATTTTGTGGTACTCACAAAACTGAAGTTTTTAACTTTTTAATGTTTCTTTCAGTAAAATAAAAAGTTTTAAGGGGGAACTACCGGATATACAACATCAAGATTAGCACAAAGTGGTTTATTGTTTTAATTATCCACGGGCGATGATAATAAAACATTTTCATTCTTATGAATTATTCATTGAATTTATCAATGGTAATCGAATATTAATTTATTTGAAGTCGGCAGAGCTTTCTTGATTTTTCTCGTTTGAATAATAAAAAACAATTTTTTTTTAAATATCTGCAATTGAAAACTTAAAGCAATGCGTGCCTCTGGAATATAAATTTAAACTTGAAATAAAAATAAAAAGTAGTTTATTGGGACATTTTTATTCGAAACTGAGTTATCGACAATAGTAACCCATTAAAAGTTATTGTTATAATAGCGAATAACTTTTAATAGCAAAAATTGGTCTTTTCAATCCGTCACAAAAGAATCAAAGATTTTCATTTTTCAAATATACAGTTCAACGTGGAGCATGAACCACGGAATGTAATTTATTCAGAATTACAAAAAAAGTTAATTAAGTAAATACGTGTTAACAATGCGATGTTATCATAGAATATACTTAAGTACATGTTGATACGAAATCTTTAGAACTATTGTTATGGCATTATACACTCACAATGTCAGATTAAGACAAAGGAAACCTAAATTAGCAAAAAGGATTTTATTTCGTACAATTATGTTTATATGAAGGTATGTATGTACATATAATGTAAAATTCCTACTGTCCTTTTTTTAATACAACTTGGTTGTTTTCTGATATTAATAACAGAAAAATTGTTAAAGGATAAATCCTGAATCTTGCTACAATTTCGTTTTATTACAGTTACATAAGATATGATTAGAAACAAAATTGAAATAAGTAACCAACAAACAAACACTTTTTGAAACAAAATTTATTTCAAAATTTAATAAAAGTTGGATTTTGGTACTTGAGAACCTTTATAGTAAATTAATTACGACCCGAGTTAAGAATCCCTTATAAATAGAGTTTAATTCAAAATTTAAAATAAAGTCAGTTCAAGTTTAAATGTGAATATCTTTTGAAAATTCAAAAAATTGTTAATTTTTATATTCCAAAATTGTAGCTTTATAATGTGACACTTATGAGATCTCCTAAAGCTCCGAGTCTCACTTTACATTTATAACATCTTGAGGGTTTTAGTTATTTTTGAAGAAAAAAGTTTAATAAAAGTTTAAATAATGGAATAATAAAGAAATTTTTCATAGAAAACCATAATATATTCTTAATTGCCCAATTTTTATTTTCATTGCCAGAATTTCCTAACTAAATTTTATTTTATTAAAAAGATAAAACTGAATTATTATGTCCGGAAAAAGTAAATTTGAAATTAATAAATAAGTATATTGCAATTATTATATAGAAAATTAAAAATAAAGGCAAATATACCTAAGTTATCAGCTGCAGTTAGCCTCAGGATAACAGCGAAAAACACAAGGATCCAATCGCATCGCATCGCACTCGATACACAATCCAAAAACTTTTCCTAAATTTCCACTTTCAAACAAACAGTAGTCGATTTAACATTTCAGTTTGAGAAATCATAAAAAAAATATATCATATTAAATTTCATACTTTTTATTTATATTATAAATAGAAGAGTATACTTCGCGTATAGTCGTAATGAATAATAGCTCGAAACGGTATGACCTCACGCCAACAAGGTTTACCCGGCACTAAAGACTGAGCAGCCTCAGTTACTTGATGAGTTCTGGACCAAAATCTACCGAACTGCTGCGATTCCAAACGAAGTTAAAATTTATTATCAAATTTGTGACAAACCGTGGCCAAAAAGCTAAAATAAAGCTTTTCAGGAATACACTAAGTTTTTAAAATCCCTAGTTTTACCCCTTTCCAGCAATTAAATAAGCCAATTTAAAGTTTCTGAAATTATTTTTGAGGAAAAAAGTTTCAAAAATGTTAACAATGTATGAAAGCACTGATGGAAATTATTCAGCTATTAAATTATTTATTTAGAATTTTTTGGCCAAAATATATATAGCTATGCTTCATTATAAAATAGAACCAATAAGAAAAATTTTAAATAAAATTAGAAATACAATCGTATCATTAAAAAATAATTTAACGAGAAGTTTACAATTTTTTATAAAAGCAACACTTTTTTTCCAATTTTTTTGATAAGCATAGTTAGGTTATTTTTACTTTAAAAAAATTCTAATTAAAAATAAAAAATTCAACCCAAGTGAACGGACTCAATTAGTATTATTTTGCCTGAATCAAATGCCTGAATCGCAACTCCATCAAATTTACATTTTTATCAAAAACTGGAGATGTTACGATGTTAAAAAATATATAACTACTATATACAATTTCCATGTATAGTATGTTACCCGTTCGAATGAAAAAAAAATCATATATCCACTTGTTTTTCCAGTTTTTGATAAAAATACAATTATTATTAATATTTTAATACAACTGTTTTTCGTAAATATTTAAATTTAAATTCGATTGGATTAAATTTTGGTTTTAATAAAATTCGAATTTTAAATCAATGTAGGAATACTATCTTTTGTTCTAATCTAAACCTTCTCGTATAGTGCAATCAACGCATTAAATAAATTTAAATAAATAAACAATTTAGGTAAATTTAGATCTAAAACAAATTACATGCTGGATTGGAAAACAATTTAAACAAAAAATTTGGAGTCTCTTCGACTTTATATTATAAAGTTTGAAACCTCAGTTTTCATACTTTCCACTCCGGCTTGATTTAAATTTTTAGCAATTATTGTTCCAGAAAAATTGCTACAAAATTATATATCACAATAATTTCGAGTTACATATTTTCAGTTTCTATTTAAATTTTGCTTTTACGTTATTTTACTTTCTTCTTTAAACCGTCCAGATGTTCATCTCTCGTGTCAGCCCGAAAACAAGTGCGAGCTCTATATAATTTTCCAACAGTGAAAATTTAGTTCCGGCTCACAAACTTTTCAAAAACAATAATTATATTGTTTTTCATGGAGTAATTTCGTGACTTTGATGTTTAATCGTGTATGTAAAATGATACAGGATTTGAAGGAATCATACAAACATAATTAAATTAACGACATTGCAAATTAACTAATATAAAGAAAAAACAATGAACAAGATCATGTATTATTTCAATTTATCTATCCAAATAAAACAATTCATTGAACAAAAATAGAGAGAAAATTAACCGACAACCAACAAAACAATGGAAACTCAACGAATAAAAATTCAAAACATTTCTTAATTGTTAATAGCCCGAAGGATATTTAAACAACTCTGAAAAGTGTAAAATATTTTGCAAAAATAAAATTAAAAAGCAAAATCAGTTAAAGTATACACTTGAATGCCGAATAAAGTAAATATTTTGTTGCTACATCTCGCCATTATATTAAAAATACCTTTAATTATAAAAATACCGTTTAAGTAATTTTTTAATACGATTTTTTCGAAAAGTAAATCGCGGTAATGCTCTTATGTAAGCAGGGTTGAGAAAGAATCACGACGTTGTTTTATTATTCTCTTTAGTTAATTATTTCAGCAAGGCGTTTAAAGAGCAAACGTTTTTCAATTTGTCTTTTCAAAAGGAGTAATTTGACTTTTGTCAAGTTTTCTTTTGAGGTTACTCAGACAGTTGGAAGCATTGAGCTTTTATGACAATCTTGTAAGATCGATGGATGGAAATACAGAATTTTTTACCACAAAGTGTCGCTGTCGATCAGAAAGCCAAGCGAATCCCAAATTTTGGATTACATACCAACACACTAATATATAATAAAGTTTGTTGTTTATTGTATTCAAAAATTTATTGTTATTACTTTTTTAACTAAATCCATAGTCAGGTCGCAGTTATTATCTGAGATTATATTACTGTACATGTAGTCGGTGTCGTGCATGGGGAGTTGGATTCGGGCCCGTAGGGTCCGTAACGACTACTGACATGTAATTCGGTTTGCTTAATACAGAAATTTTTTCTACTTTTTAGTTTCTAATTACATCATTGGAATCTCATAAAGTAAATCGGACGATAAATCTGACGCCCTTTTTAGCGTTGAATTTTTAAAGAGGATGAGGCCCAGGATCTAATATAGCAGTATTCCCGTATACGGCATTTTCCTTCCTGTGAAACTAAGACTATTACAAGAAACTAGTTCGTTTCGACCAGAGGAAATTTCCACCCAAAATATTTCCCTGAAATGCCAGAAATCTGTTTTTAAGTTAAATTCGGCTATAATTAACGATATCTAATTTAAAATAAATGATGATGTTAACTGTTGTACTCCTAGAAGGCAACTGCGGTCGGCTCCGTTCATTAAAACATTTTGCATCGGGTACCCGTCAGTGACTTGTTAAAAAATCTCCTATAAATTGAGGGATAAAAACTATATATGTTTTTGTACTGTAAGGAAATGCTTTATTATCTAACCAAACGCAACGCTTATCCTTAGGAGGCTCTGTATTAAAAACTCAAAATTTTCGATTCAAAGATTGCGATTTTCAAATTTAAAAGATAGGATTATCGTAGGCTTTCTTGCTCAACTAAATAAGTAGGTATAGAAAAATGAAACCTGATATTGATTTTAGAGTCAGACTAATAATGAATAAAATCAAATAAAAGGATTGGTTTTCACAGCACAAGTAACAAATAAAAGACGGAGGCGACATTTTAAATTTCAGAATTTGAAACAACAGGCAAAATTTTAAATACGAAAAAGAAAAATAATTTCGTATTGATATGATGGAATTTCAGCTTTTATGCTTTACTTTACGAAGTTGTATTGTTAATTTTTTTTCATTTCAATACTTAAATAATAAAATTGTAAAGATAGAAATGGCAAGATAAATATATATGTGATCAAATTGTTCAAATGAAATTCAAGCTAAAAAAGAATGTAATGTAAAATGTAAATTATATTATGTAAAATTTTCAGAATTTTAGTTCAGAAAAATATTTATGCATTTTTTATTACAATGTTTTAATCAGTTCAGTAGACAATGAAATTTTATACAATAATTTCATTCAGGTACATTTTTATACGGCAAATTTACCGGATCATAATTTTCATCAATTTTTTGAAATAAAAACTACATTATATAATATACTTTTTCCGATAATTCGTTGGTGTAGGTTTATCCTTAAAGAAACTAAATAAAACTTCTACAAAATAGTATTCTAAGCTAAAAAGTTGCCTTTTCAATGTTTTTTTAGAAATCATACATTTTGTTTTATCATTTGTCAATTGCATAAATCGGTAAAATTTTCATAAATTTCAATTTTTCCCGTAAGCATTACAATTTTTATTTGAAATTCCGATTCTAATGCTAATTCATTACAAAAACACTGTAAAATTTCTTTACACTGCACAGATTTTTAGTTATGTACCTACTATTTCAAATGTATGATCTGAAAATTCAGTCTTTCTGGATTTTTATAAAAGTTTACATGCGAAAATTATAGTGAATTTTCTCATTCATGCAAAGTTCTTCTCTTCTATGTCCGTAATATTGACAACACCTTGTAATAAGGTAGACGGTTGATGAGCAAACCCAGAACTACGACATAGTCGTCCAGTACTTTAACCGCTAGTGTACGACCGTGCTATTACTAATCCTCCTCCAGTCTATCCGTCTTAACAGACGCGTAGTGACTACGTCAAGCATAGATTAGCTAATTATAATTATATATAATTATAATTAATCCATGACGTCAAGTGACCAAACGAGCCGCAGCCTGCCGTACCGCCTCGCGCCATCCTTCTCTATCGTAAGTAGATCGGACGGCATGCTCAACATCTGCGTCCAGAAGCATTTCAACGGTGTCCAACCAGCGTTTAGGAGATCTACCACGCCTCCTTTTGCCATCAGGTTTTCCCTGCACCATCAGTTTTTCTAATTTGTCGCTTCGAGTAATGTGGCCAAAGAATCTAAGTATGGTGCCATACACAATTGTGGACAACCGCTGTCTAATTTTTACCTCTGCTAGTACGGACACGTTGGTTCTGTGTTCAGTCCAAGAGACTCCAAGCATTTTCCGCCAACACCACATCTCGAAGGCATCGATACGTTGCCGGTCTGCAGCACGAACAGTCCAAGTCTCGCATGCGTATCTTAACACAGAGAACACCAGTGTTTGGACCAGGTTTATTTTCGTGCTATTAGTGATGTGTCGGTTCTTCCATATTTTTGACAACTGAGTCATGGACGCCCTTCCAAGCTGGATTCTTCTGAGAATCTCGTCTTCGCATCCTCCAGAGTTTGTAATGACAGCACCAAGGTAGACAAACTTGTCGACAACCTCGTAGTTGCCTATTTGGCGTATTTGTTCTTGGTTTTGGTTGGCTCTGTCGACAATCATTATCTTAGTCTTGTTTTTGTTTATATATAGACCGTGTTCTTGACTGATGATTTTCAGTCTTTGCATGATGGTCAGGAGCTCCTGCTCACTGTTGGCAATGATCATCGTATCATCAGCATAGCGCAGATTGGAAATCTTTACTCCCCCAATCGCAATACCCCCCCCCCCCCATCCATCCAGTACTATTCTCATTATATACTCGGTATACAGGTTAAAAAGCTGAGGGGACAAAACACAACCCTGTCTGACCCCTTTCTGAATTCTATAGTCCCGAGAACAGGATCCCTCCAGTCGCACAACCGAGGTGTAGTCATAGTATAGGTTCTTTATCACCGCGACAATATGATGGGGTACACCCATATTGATTATTATGGGCCATAACAAGTGCCACCTAACGTTATCGAAAGCTTTTTGGTAGTCAACAAAGCATAGGTACATTGGGATATAGTATTCTCTAGTCTTTTCGATTAATTGTCTGGTGTTGAGGATCTGATCGCGAGTACCTCTTCCTTTGACAAAACCCGCCTGTTCAGGTGCTATTTGGTCGGAGATATACGGTTGAAGTCTAGACAAAATGATGTATAGCATTATTTTACTTGCGTGTGTAACAAGAGCAAGAAGGCGAAAGTTGTCACAATCACTGGTAGAGCCCTTTTTGTGAAGAGGAATGGTTATTGAGGTGGTCCAATCTTTGGGCCATATAGTTGTCTTCCAAATACAATTGCATATCTTGTGTATCATCTTGATTCCATTATCGGGCAGAATTTTGATAATTTCCGCATCAATCAGGTCTAGACCAGGAGACTTATTCAGAGCCAACCTAGAGATAGCATGCCGCACTTCGGTCAACAATATTTCTGGTTCATAGATGTAATCTGTGATATCATCCGCGTCGTCATATCCTCTATCGGAGTAGAGTTTCTCACAGTACTGGCGCCAAGTTTCAAGAACGTCACTAAAATTTGTTACCATTATCATTGTTCTCGTCCTTTACAACCCAATTCCTAGGTTTGAAGTTCCTGGTTATTTCTTTAATCTTTATAAATACCTCCCTGGTGTTTAACACATCTGCATGCCTCTGGATTTCTGTTCATATATTATTAAGGTAGTTGTTCTTATCCTTCCTACAGTTTCGCTGTATCTCGGTTCTTAATTTGTTGTATGCAACCCTATCCTGTGTTGTATTTAAGCCCAGAGCCATTAATTTTCGTCGTTTTAATATGATGCTAAATGTAGATTCTCTAATCCAAGGCGTTCTCTTCTGATTTCTTCCAGGTTTAGGCATCGTAGCGATAGCTTTCAATATGGAGTTCTTCATATTGATCCATAGATCATTAGAATCATTGCTAGAGTTTGAATCAGGTATATCATGTATCAACTCTTCTATCTTCTTGGTTAAACTTAATGGATCTGTGATCTTATATCTTTTCATGGTACCGTTCTTTTTACTGACCTTTAGTCTAATGCGGAATCTACAAGAGAGCATTTTGTGGTCCGAATTACAATATGCTCCAGGAAGGGTTTTTGCATTGCTGACTGCACTACGCCATCTTCTTCTAATAAGAATGTAGTCAATTTGGTTTTTTGTTAGTTTGTTTGGGGAAGTCCATGTAAATAATTTGCGGACATGATTTTGAAAGTTGGTATTAGTAATAGTGAACGCATTGTCTATACAGAACTGAATAAGCCTGTCTCCATTACTGTTTCGGGTCCCCATTCCATATTTTCCCACTACGTCCCGAATATGATCGTCATGTTTTGTGCAGCCGACTTTTGCATTAAAATCACCAATGACCATGACTATCTCATTGTTTGATATTTTTGAGATGGCTGCTCCAAGAGCACCATAAAAATCATCGAGCTCTGTATCAGTAGCGTCCATAGTAGGTGCGTATATTTGAAAGATATTAAGAATGCAAGGAGTAGCATTAATACGAATGGATATAATTCGGTCACTTATTGGATTATATCCCAAGACGGCATTGTCAATCTTGTGGGGCACGAGAATGGCAACCCCTCTCCTGCTAGTATCGGGTCCGGAGTGATATATTGTAAAATGATCATTTAGGAAATGACCTGATTGATGCCAGTGAGTCTCCGACAGTCCAGCAATAGTTATGCCGTATCTCATCAATTCATATACAACAGTTGCCAATTTACCAATCTGTTGCAAGCCGCGAACATTCCAAGTCGCTATGCGGGTTACTGATCTTCCCTTTATCTTGTTCTGCTGGTTCATTTCATCATTCTGACCACTGGTCGCCGATTTCCCATGTGGTACCCAGTGTTCCATACCCACATGCCCAGTAGCCAATTTCACACTCTCCGCCCTGGACGCAGAGGAGCGCCGGGCGTCAGTCGGATCGCCAGACAAACAACCGCTCAAAGGCAACATGGTCATAGTGCTACTAAATTACTAATAGGGAAATTATTTTTATTTATGAATTTTGATAATTTCCAGAATAAAGTCGTCTGGATGTTTACGATATTTTACGATATCTTCCGAGCAGTTATACTGTTCCAAGTATGTGCTATCCTAATCAAAACAATTGGGAAAAGCTTTAAAAGATTGCAGGTGCTTTCTGTGCTGTTGGACAAACAGGATAAGAATGAAATATTTAGAAATTAAATTTAAGTTTAATTATCATAATTTTATAGTATATAATATCCCGTAAATATACATTTCTGACACGTGGTTTATGAAAGGAACTGAATAGAACCTGAGCTTTATATACAGCACAGGGGAAATTAAAGTAATCCTGAAACAAAACAACGTTCAAACTTTAATGAAAATAACCACTTAATAAACGCAAACTTTTTAAATATAAGAACACTCGTGGTGCATATAATATTCACTTACTCTCACATTTGAAAGACCTCTATTACCATTGGAAAAATGAAAATGAAAATTTATTATATCTATTCAGTGAAATCAAAGTTATTTTATGCATCATGAATTTTTATCACGGAAAGAAAAAAAAGTTTCGCCTTATTTTAAAATGCAATAAGTAAGCTATTGACTTACTTACATGAATAAAGAATAAGTTAGTGCGAATATTTGAAATGCAATCCAACTTTTCATATTTTCTTTCAACATATGTAGTTTGTATGTAAATTCTGTGCTTATTTGGATTTTCGTGTTAAAAGTTCTAAACTTGAGTAAATTTTAAAAAAGAAAAATATAATAATATTTTTCTTTAACAGGCGATTTTTTAAACTAATAAATAATTAATACAAGCAAAGAACTTCCTGTCCGGAATTTTAATAACAAAAGGAAAAGTATTTTTTCTAAAATCAGCTTACGGCGTATAACAATTTGTGATTTTTGGATCACAATTGGTTGAGCAAGCAACCGTAGCAGATTTTCTGGGACGAAATCCAAGCACAATGGCAAACGTGCATCGTAAGTAAAAGGGACTATGGGTAACAGTAAATTAATATCAAGAAAAAAATTCAATAATTTTTATATGGGGCACAGTTTATATATCCTGAACAAAATCGTAATTCGAATTAAAATTCCAATCAGACCCTTAAATTGATCTACGAATTTTGTGTAGTTTATGCCAAAACGACAGGCTTGTACTAGTTTTTAGACGATAAATTATGAAAACCAATTCTCCATTATTGTGACCACTACTGCAAAAACATTTTTCACTAACTTCATTCGAATCGCCATTTAGAGCTATTAATAGATGTTTTTGAAACTTTGAGTTGGAAGTTAGGAAGTTAACTTAGCAAACAAATATATCGTCAACTCGTTTAAGTAAATAATTACCTAAGTAAAATAAATGAACGTTTTTATTACTAAATTATGTAAGTTACTTATAAATAATATAAAAAGTTTACGTTATCATTAGGCTAATGTTTTCTTAATCTATTCAAGAAATTAGTCGAAATTGATCAAGTAATTGTTGCTTTCAAAACTTCTCTTCCCAAATCTTTTAGTAATTTCAAATAATTGTTATCATACCAGCTGGTTTATTTTATGTTTGCTTACGGAATTGAGATAATGTAAAGTAACTATATCAATATAAGATCTTGTATAATTTATTATTATAAACTATTATCTAGTGCCTGAAACATTTAACAAAAAACAAATAAGATTTGTGAATTCCATTCAAAATCACACAATTTTAAATTATATGAAAGCTTTTAATAACTAAAACACCAGGACATAGGTAGCTTCACAAGTTAAGCTGTACTTTAATTGAACTCCCATATTGACTCCTCAAGGGGGGAGGTTTTGGTTTTTCGAGTTGGAAAATTCGACTGTGTTTTACTTTCATTTTTGCTCCTTACAGTCAATGAAAACAAAAGAGAAGCCGAACAGAATCTGCAGGATTAATACAGGAGGACGAAAGGAATTTCTTATGGTCCTGAAATAACTGATCAATTGTGATTTAAAAAATTTATAATAATAAACGGACTTACTTTCACTTTTATATACTCAATTTTTGTTCATTCTCTAACTAGTTTATTTTTAAAATAATAAAAAATTACTGCAGATTTGAATTCCTACATTTAACATTTTTGTATTCGTTTGTTTCGGATCATAACTCCAGTTCTTATCGTACACACAGTGCAGGCATTCGGAACTACTCTCGACTGCTCTAATGAATGTAAACTAAGACGCAGAGTTCACACTTTTTATTTGTTTAATTTTGAAATATAGGTCGAACATCAACAAGTTTAACTTAATTAATTTATGTCCTCCTTATTCCAGATTCGATTAATGAAATATATAGAAGTGTATATTCTTGACATTGAATCCAGATGATCCGAAACTAGTCGGTTTCATTGGTTCAAGTAATTGCTTTAAATTGGTTTATTTTCATTTCTTTAAAAAAATTTTGCAAAACCAGGCATTTTTTATCTTGAAAAACCGAAATCTCCTCTTAAAGCTTGCAGGCAGTAAATTAAATATAACCTGATTTGCTTCTTCATCATTCGATTAACAATTGATTGTAAACAAACTAAATTGGATTAGATGAACCTTCAATTAAGGAGATTATTTCAGATCATACTTGTAGTTTGAATTAAAATCAAATAAATTCCGTACTTTTACAAATAATATTGGTATATTTGTACAGGTCCGGATTGGGAGAAATTTACAACTTAGGCTCTGAATCAAAATCGGCCCCCATTTCAGCTCAAATAGCAGGTGTGCTGTTTGTAATAGAATAATTTTAGAGATAAAGTAGGTTAAATCATACTCGAGTACGTTTGGCTATGAATATAAGCAATTTGAGCCAAGTTAATTAAATTTAGTTTTGGGGGAATTTTGAACTGAAATTTTTGTAATGTGAATATTTTCAAGACTTAACTTTCGGAAAATCTTCGAAAAGTTTCATTGCAGTAATAGACAATGAATGCTCTTACAGTTAAGTTTAAGTCAGAAAACTTTAAAATTAATAATTGTTTTCCAATTTCAAACAAAATTTAACAATTTCTACAGTTAATGATGAAAAGTTTCATTTCACACAATACGAATTGCCTAAACAAAAAGTAAACCATGCTTTAATAATTCATATTTCAGCAGCATACCTCCTAATACTTTGTGTATTTAATCATTCACCGATTAAACAACCGTGTTTACATGCAGACATTTTATTTTATCCAAAATTAAATTTTAGATTAATGGTGGAAAATTAACGAAAATAACGCAAATATTCTGTACGACCATAATATTACCTTACTATTGGTTTATTAAAGCGAGATTTGAAAATGGAATAATTATTTAAATTTATTTGTTTATTTTGGATGTTCCTAACTTGCAATACTTTATATTATTAATCGTTGTTTATATCAACTTAGCTCTAAACAAAAAATATATAAAGGTGGGTTTATGAAAAAGTTTCATGGTAGAGTACCTCGGTGGTTTGCCATTGCCCGCCGAGAAAGGCCGGTTAGAATAAAGTTCTTGCTTTACCTCGGCTCGAGCTCTTGTATCTTTAGATTATATTTTATTGGACTTTGTATTATAGTATAATAATATTTTATATATTTTAGTTTTACTAAATTAACCATAAATTACTATGAATTAATCTATTATGTAAATACTAAATAAATATTTCGTCTACTCCAATGAAACCGTGAGCACGTTTACTGTTTTATCATTGTCCATTTTACCCATTCCACATCATCGACTGCTGCAATATTTCCGTATCTATAGTAAAAGTTGAATAATTTTTTTCCGGTGTATTATGTACACACTTAAGCAAGTGGCTTGTTTACATAGGAGTTGGTCACTTTTTCCTGAATTTTGACGTGAACTGTTGAAAGCAATCGATATTATATTATAATGCTCATAAATGTTCAATAAAGAAGTAAAGGAATGGTATTCGTGAAAGGCATAGCTATTTAATCAACTGTTTAAAAAATATGCAGCGAATTTAAATATTTCGATAAAGCAATAATAAAATATACAGTGTGTTCAAAGATGGTCTTAACTATAGATAGGCTTATAATTTAATGGTAGATGTATAATCGTTCGGTTTTCCGCCTTACTCTTTTATATTACTCATTAATAACAGTAATATGTCCGTACAATGCAGAATGAATATAATTTAATTAATTGTGTTATTCGGATTGCTTAACCCATAACTTCCTCTTTGGGAATAAACCCTTAAAGTGACAAAATTTCATTACCTCCCAAACCACACTATTACAGCTTTCAAGAACTGTTAAGTTAGATCTCAAAAGCTAGCTAACACATACCATTTCTTCTAAGGTTGAGTAAGCAACAGTTGTAGTAAAACTAAAAGGTCATATTTGTTGTGTAAGTATTTATTACCATGAAATATTAATTAAATAATTAGCTTTGTTAAAAGAGCTTAAAATAAAAAGTTTTGAAAGCTAAACTTCGTAAATTATAAGTTTCAGGTGCATACAGGAACGTTCGTTGAGTTTACAAAATGAATAAACACATTCTTCAAAGATAATTTTCAAGTCGAGTTTACCCAGTGAATCATGAAAAAATTTAATTTTTAAAATGGACTGTATGTAAAGTAAATCAAACAGAAAAATTAAATTTAATGTAAATAAAATTTTTGCTTAATCTAGTGTAAATTTGTAAATAAGCACAAATATTTCATTTTAAAGTCGGTAAATATAAACAAACGTAAATGGTATTATATTAACAGTAGCGTCTGGCATAGGAGGATAACGGGGTGCTAATCTACAAAATATAAAATTAAATCAAATATGTAATTATTAAACAATCACAGTAGTAGTTTCTTTTTTAGAACTAAGTTTGTTTAGTTTTCATTTGTAGTCGACGTCACCCCCAATGTAAGCAGTCCACGAGCTGCCACTGTGTGTTAAACAATGGTTGCAACCTGTAATATTTTATTCATTATAATTCTGGTGTACAAATAATATGCTGTTTAGCTTTCATTGTAATGCAAGCAACAAGAACTTGCTTTACTAAATATTGATTTTTCCGCATAGTTTGCTACGGCATCGGCAGTTAGATTTGTAAATTTACACTAATTAAAGTTTTTGTTTGTGGACATGATTTATTCAAAATTTTAAAACAAACTTAATGCTGTTAATGCCATTTAAATTTTTGCACAAGAACAAGATAATAATTTTGAACAAGTAATTCACCATATCAATATTTTAGAAGACACTTTTTACAATATTTTTAAGGTGAAAACGTTTACGTATTTTATACTTACCGTGTATTTTATTTGTGATAACTTAAAAAGAAAATACAAAAATTAAAATATTATTTCAGAAATAAATTGATTGAAACATTTTCAACCTGCACCGTTGTTTCTGAAACGTCGTTGTTGTTTTAATTTACAATGCATCACGACTTCCACTTTAATATCTTTTCATATTAATGGTACATTGCTTTTGTTAAGAAACAATGCATATATTTTAAATTAAAGTTTAAAAATTAATTTTACGAAGTAAATTGGAATAAAAATGTTTATTATTACATTTAACATTTGCACTCCTGTTAAGAGACTTAACTTTAATTTAAAATTTACAATGGAGATAAATAATTAAAATAAATATATTTTATTTTATTTGAATTTAAATACAAGTGCATTTCTATGTGCATTGCACATTTTACAATATTTAACCAGATGATTAAAATTGGAACATACGATTGGCATCCGCCATAAGGCGTCCAAATGCACGGAGTTAACTGCAACTTTCTGCCATGTATAAAAATCAGTTTCTCAAAAGCGTAAAAAATTTCAGTTTTTGCATTTAACTAAAAGGGCAGAATTAGAATTTCTTAGAATTTCAATGAGATAATTTTATTTTTGTAATGTAGACTTGATTAAAACATAGGAAACTAGAATTTATAACTACCAAAATTAATATTATAAATTTCTTAAATAACCAGACAAAATAAATTGATTATGAATTACGTCTGAAATATTTTATATAAAATTATATTTTAATAAATATACAAAAATTAGTTTTGGTAAAATTTGAACGCTCTGTCATTTACAGGCCTGGTTTCAGAGAAAAATTTTTTTTGATTTTATTAAACTAGAAGTAATTATTAAAAGTTAATTTATTAAAACAAACAATATACAGAGTGATTTAGAATTTTTTTGTTGGAAATTCAAATGTATTTTAAATATATCAAAATTAAAATAATCAGTTGACCCTCTATAACCTATATTTTATTTTATAAATTACGAATTTACTGCTAGGTTGAAACTGACAAATATAAAAAATTAATTATTAAATTGTAAAGCAGTTAAACCATTCTTGTGTTTAATTATGTGTATATTTGCTTTCATTTTCTTTCGGGTCATCAGCTGTGTTTATAGTTCTGTATGGAGTTTGGAGTTGCTTCCACCAGATTCTTAAGAACTTTAGTAAGTACTAAATCCGGTCCTGTAATTTTATTGATGACCATTTTCTTGGTTGTCTATACTCTAAATAAGTTTTTCTCCGCTTTCTCTCCTCTACATTTCCTTTGATGCCTATAGGCATTGTTTTCTAGATCGGACGTTATCGGAATTTTAGCAACTACTGATCCAAAAAGTTGAATCGTTGTCTTGCCAAAGCACTGTCTCAAACTTTTTAGCCACGATATTCCTCTTCTACCTGGATTTCTTCTGCCGTGTATCATTCCTTAGATGATTAGAATCAGTATTCCATAGGTCTCTGGGTGTCTCATAACGTGCCCAAGGTAAGAAAGTGTTTTGGTCTTGATGGTTTTGATTATTTCCACTTCCTTACCCATTCTCCTTAAGACTTCGAGCTTCCTCAATGAAGCTTCAGGTAAGGTTTATGATTCCACCCCATATAGCAAAACAGGCACAACATAGCACCGTATTATTCTATATTAGTAGTTGTAAGTTTATCTCCTGGCTGCAAAGTACATTACGGCTGATCCAAGCAGAAACACAGTAAGTGCAGAAATGTAAAAGTGTAGAAAACAGCAATTTACTTTGAAGAGTTAGCTGTAGGTATATGCAGATACTGTGTTTGTGAATGGGTACAAAACAGTTTGTAAGTGAGGTAGAGCCTCAATTGTCAGCTTAAAAGATACGTAATAACACAATATATGCATACATCCATAAAGGTCAATTTTGAAAAAAATGTTGGTTACTGTGTTTCTGCTTGGAGCAGCCGATTATTCATACGTACAAAAGCCGCCCTAGCTATTGATTGTACACCCCAGGTATTTAATCTTTCTCGCTCTCTCCAACAGAATTGCGCCGACTTGCACTCCTAGGTTAATGACTTGCTCTTTGCTAATAATCATGCACTTGGTTTTTTGTATATTCAATCTAAGGTCGTAGCTCTCTCACTTTTCAACAACCCGATCAAGCAAAGTTTGTAATTCTTCCAAACTATCAGCCAAAAGTACAGTGTCATCTGCATATTTTAGGTTGTTTATGGGTACACCATTTATTTTTATGCCCCCATCAACCCCCTCCACTGCTTCTCTAAAAATATTCTCCGAGTACAAGTTAAAAATCATTTGAGAGAGAACACATTCTTGTCTAACACCTCTTTGTATTTCTATATCATATGTAATGGTATTCTCAACTTTAACTTTTGCTCGCTGGTTCCAATTTAGATATTGGTTATAAATCTGCGGTTTTTGTTATGTATACCCGTTGCATTCATTGTTTCTATGATTTTGTTATGCTTGCCTCTATCAAAGTCTTTCTCGAAATCTACAAAGCACATGAAGACGTTATGATTGGCATCTCTGCATCGCTGCACTAACAAGGAGAGGACTCGTCCTGCTGGTAACGGATTTTAAAGTCCTTTTGAGGGAGAAAAGTACTTTGTAATAACAAACTTAGGCCAAGCGGCAGCGCTCACCTCTCGAAAAAAACAAAGTTTTTGAAAAAATTTATTACGTTTATTCATATGAGGGGGATATATGCAAAACCGGACATGTCACTTAGCGTGAATTTGAGATAAACGCATAAAAGAATATTGTTCACCATTATATTTGATGCAAATGTCAGTTTTCAACCCCTATTTTAAGCAGGATTCTTTGTTTTTATTACCAAAAACTTTTATTGAAATGGTAAAACAGGCCACAAAGAACAAAACGTATATCTCAGATTGATTTTTGTAAAATGTGACTTGTCCGGTTTTGCATATACCCAACTCATATACATATGTAGCTGCTTGGTTGCATTAATTAACTGATAACCGCGATGGTCGCAAGGTAAACTGTATGACTATTACCCGGTCGGTCCCAGGTTTCAATCCCTCCAAGAGTAAATTTTTTCCGTTTTGAAATTGACCGGCCGGACGATAGTCGTACAGTTTACCTATACTAATAAACGTGATACATTTTTTCAAAAACTTCGTTTTTTCGAGAGGTGGGTGCTGACGCTTGGCCTAGAGTTTGTTATTACGAAGTGCTTTTCTCCCCCAAAAGGGCTTTGAAATCGGTGACCCGCAAGACGAGTCCTCTCCTTGTTAGACTTCAATACCAAACAGTGCCGCTCTTCGACCCTACGAAATCCAAACTGTGTTTCCCTAATGTTGCCTTCAATTATAGGATATAATCTTTCATGAATGATGCTCATTATGCTTATTGTTCTGTAGCCACTACATTTCTTAGGCTTACTCTTTTTTGGAATTGTCACAAATGTGGATCTTAACCAGTCATATGGAATCTTTCTTTTGTCATAAATTTCGTTAAAAAGTCGATGTAGTTGTTGTATTCCGCATTCACCCAGAAGTTTTACAATTTCGGCTGGTATTTCATCTGGTCCAACTTATTTTCTCACTTTAGCTTTTAGAATAGCTTTCATGATTTAATCAGCCGTTATCGAAGTTACCTTGCAATCGTCACTCATTCGTAATCAGTTCTCAAATTATTGCTAAAGAAACTTTCGATAATATTGTCCATTTATGTATTCTTTCCGGTATATCAACAATATTGAGATATCTTGGTCGTCTACAAGCCCTTGAGTATTTTTTTTGTTGGAATCCAGCTGCCTTGTGAAGATGGAAAGTGTCGTGTCTTCTTTCATATGCTTCAATCTCTGCACACTTCTGAGAATACCACTCAGCTTTGGCTCTTCTGATTTGTCTTCTTATTTCTTTGTTTAGGTGTGGTCCTGTTCTTAACTTTATCTATTTTCTCTTTCTCTGAAGTGATCTATAGTCATATTGTAGTTTCGATTTTGCTATTCTGTATAATATGATAGTCTTCAGATTTTGCCATATTGCTTCTAATATCTTGGAATTCTCTTTCCATGCCATTCAATCTTCTATCAGTACTTAACTGTTAAATTAAATAGTGTCAAGAAGTGTAATAAGTACTTTATTACCGAAGTAATTATTTCTTCGATTCTTTATTTAATTGAAGATTTTGTTGTGAAGCTAAACAAATCTTAAAAAACTAATCTAATAAGAGCTTAATCTACCTGGTTTACCTTTGAATCAGTTTAAAAATTACTATGTTTACATTTTACATGATTTCTGTAAAAACAAATAAATAAATAAATAAATAAAAAACTGTAAAAATAGTAGTTTTTACTATTAGTGGGTGTAACAATTCACACGAGTTTCCACTTTCACTGTAACATAGGCTACAAAATATAAACTTATTTTTACTTTAAATATCTGCTTTAGAACGTACAAGTTAAGAATTTTAAATGATTAAACTTTTCCTGTTTTAGGATGTTTTGTAAAATTTTATAATTACTTTAATCGGAAGGCTTTGAGTATTTCGGTAAAAACATAACTGCAAGGAGAAATAAGATAAAATTATTTAATTTATTAATGAATTATATAAATTTCATTAACTTTCAGGTTTCAGCGTTTATGGATTACTGTTAAAAATTGCTTTAAGCGTATAACTGATTACACAGGCAAAGTATTAGTCTGGGGATCCCATACCAAAAAAAATGTGTAAAAATAAATGTAATTTAAAACAAACTTACTAGGCTTATTGTCTTAAAAGAAAACGTAAACTTTATAGCGAAGTCTAAATTGTCAAACTTGTAATTTAAACGAACAGTTAAACAATTAGACGGTTAATAAAATTTAGTTAACTAGTGTCTTACTTTATCAAGTAGGACAACCGAAAACGTTTTATAACAAAACGTCGGGGCTTAACCAACAAATTGAAATTTTAAACATATTTTAAAGTTTTTAGTTTCCTAAATTTATATTAAGTTAGAGTACTACTTGTAGGTACTATCTTATAGTATATAGAGTGATTAATTTTAAAGAACTAAATAGTTTCAAACTTGGAATAAATAAGAGAACCACCATTTCAAGAGCAATTTTGACATTGTTGAAATTACTACGAAAAAGCACATCCTTCTACTTGTACAACTTGAAATTACACAAGCACACATGAGTAAAATTATAATAAAGAACTTTGTAGGATAGAACAAACGAGCAAGACATTAAGGCGACGGCTGTGTCCGCTATCTTAAACTAGGACAGCTCCTTGTGCACTGATTTATGTCAACAGAAATGCTAGTCGCTAAAATAGGTGAAAAAGTAATCAGTTAAAAATAATTCTGTTGACAAAACTTTTGCATTTAATTCTTAAAATAAAAAATATACAAGACAAACAAAAACATAAATATTGAGTCTTCAAGTTTTCATGCTAGTAAAAGCTTTTGAAGAACCTAAAGTATGTAGTTGGAACTGATGGTTTCAAATTTTCATTTAACAAAAAATTTGGTTTAGAAAACCAATAAAAATTTTTTACTTGAAATGAATTTATTGCACTTTGCTCATGTTATATGAACCGGCACCAATTTATTATTTGACTTCAAAGATGTATTTTTATTTAAAATATTCTGAAAATTATAGCACTGAACTTAGGGAAAATAGTAAAAATATAGAAAAGTGACATTAGATTTATGGTGGTTTAATGTTACAAATTTAAATACGGAAGACACGAAAATATCTTTAAACATAATTTAGGGATGAACTCAAGTCACAAACATGCGTTAACCTGTATAGGCTATTTCCGAAGCGCCAATAAAAAATTTGTTTTATTATTTTGCTTTTCCAAAACACTGCGTCAACATAATATTCCATATAATAATTAAATTTTTTACTTTGCTCCTGGTTGCTCTCAGGTGAAGTATGCAAGCTGTGTCTGATCCTTCGTTATCAATTCTATCAATCAACTTGTTCAAGTTCGGGTAAGTTTTTCAAATACCTTCATTACATATTAGAACGTGTAAAGGCGGCCTTCTGGACGAGACACCACCTCAGTCTTTACAAAACAAAATCTCCAGCCATTACACGAGTGTTTGCTAATCTCTGCTTTCTACATGGGATGTCCAGCGGAAGGATAAACTAGAAGCATGGCTAGAAGTGTATTAAAATGATTTAAAATTAAACAGCCATTATGTATCACAAACAGAAAAATTATTATTTGCCATAAATATACACATAAATTTAAAAATATATATTCGATTCAAATAAACATTACTTGTTGTAACAACATATTACTTCAATAAAATAAAAGAGTAAACTTGAGATGAATTAATCATTTATTTGAAATGTAAGTTAAATCCAAAAAGAAAATCTACTTAATTCAAACAAATATTGAATATATTCAATTTAAAAATTCAGGAATATGAGTTTGTTTCATTAGAATGTCTCTGAAATAGGAATATTTGATTCAATAATAAATTAACCGATATACATTTGATTCAAGTATAAAGGACATCAGATGGCTTTTATTTCGTTCTGAAGTGCAATCGTAATTCTGATGTGGCTGTATGCATTGTGCTGGTAAAAGGTACGTAATTTTTACATTGTTGTTCATAACATTATTGAATTATTGAAAATAAACTAAACCTAATCTTTAAAAAATCTTATAAAATTTTGTGTCGCTTACATTTTTAATGTACCTACAAGCAAAAATAATAAAATGGCAATGAAGAAAACAAAAGAAAAATTGTATTTTTCCGCTGTTTTTGGCAAAATAAAATATTCAATCGGTTGCTAGTGTTATATATTGAACCTAAAACTTATGATTTTTTTGTTTTAGATGGCCCATTTTCCAGATTTTACCACCAGTGCTACTAATCCAGGCTTGACATTTAAATAATGTTTCTGAATATAAAATATGCATAAAATATATAAAAAAATTTTTTGAAGTATTTCAAGAGAGTATTTATTAAGCCTTATATAAACCCTATATCACAAAAATTGCTTTTTTTGAGCGTCCAAAGTAGAATCCTGCCTTAACCTTTATGTGACTGGAAAGGTACCCGGGTACCTTTTGCAGTTAGAAGCATTCAAATTTTTTTATTTAAAGTCGTTGAGTTTGAAAATTTCAGAGATGTTACCAAATTTCCAAACTCAACGACTTTAGATACAAAAAATATGAATACTTTAAACTGCAAAAGGTACACTGCCGAGTACGCTTCCAGTCACATAAAGGTTAAAACAAAAATATCATATTATCCAATTTAATATACGATGTGTTACAGTCAAGTATATGTTATCATTATTCTCAGTAAAATAGGCTTTTGAATCAAACATACGATGCATTACACTCAAGTATACCGTATTATCATTCTGAATAAAGCAGATTTTTGAATTTCAACTATCATACACTACAGTCAAATATATTGAGTTATTGTTTTAACTAAATTACATTTTTTAAAATTAATTTTACGGTTTACTTGCTTATATACGAAAGTACCTTGCATTTAAATCAAATAATATTTACTTAACGGAAGAAAATAATTCTCTGTGTGTAGTCCTGCTTTTTTTGCTAAAAAGGTCTATCCTTCTATTAAAATAAATTAATATATGAAATAATAATAATTTATTGCTTACTTTAAGACTTCTTGATCTGTTTGA
This sequence comes from Cantharis nigra, assembly GCA_958510845.1. Classification (NCBI taxonomy): domain Eukaryota; kingdom Metazoa; phylum Arthropoda; class Insecta; order Coleoptera; family Cantharidae; genus Cantharis; species Cantharis nigra. The sequence goes on along the minus strand of OY294034.1, from coordinate 3,826,928 downwards.
TGTTTGCTATTTCATAGATTGATTTTTGATTTTTTCAATTTATCATGCGACCTTTTATTGTTTGAATAATAAAATAAACTATTATTGCACAAATAATATTATTAGATTTGTTTTTACGGTTAAACTAATAGAAGTTCAGCCCGTTCTTCAAAATATCTCGAATTATAAAATGCAAAAAAATGATTTGAACATAAAATCTTCAATTAATTGGAAGTACTGGTAGTATTTTGCAGTATTTGGAAATATTTAGAACGAAAGTAAAGGAAGGTAAAACATAAATCCAAAAAATGAATAAAGAGGATTTTCACCTCCAGTTAATCAGTCACAGGATGTTATTCATTATATTCATTATAAGAGATAAAATATATCGATCGTAAATTGAATATTTCACCTTCTGTTTATCTCAGTCCAATATTATGTGTGAAAGTTTTCAGTGTTGATTACGACAACTTTCAGATGATGGCAAACGTATAAGTTTTGTTAAATGTGAACTCCTACACTGAATGAACTAATCACGAATGTAATATTGTATTTCTTTGTGATAAGAATTAATCAGTCGAAAACTGTGGTTAGCCACTGGTAGTTTTCCACTCGATTTTGAACTTTGCTATTTTATTGAAATCTTCCTGCACATGAAAAGCAATTAAAAAGGTTAACCCCCTCGTAATTTGTAATAGAGAATTTTGAGAATATTTTTGTGCTAAGTACACGGAAAAAATAATTGTAAATGGAGATTAAAGTACGGAGTTGCAGTAGCAGAACTAATCAAGACTAGCATAAATCGTGTTAAAATAAAGTATAAAAGGATTATGCTGTATTACACCGATGGCGATGCAATATGTATTGAATTATAATTTTATTTCTGTATTCTTTCCATCGACATTCAAATAGGAATAAAATAACTAAAGAAGTTGGTGGCTTTTGGATGAATAATATGAATAAAATTATGATTTGATTCCAATCTATTTCCTTTAAATTAATGTTTTCTAAATTTGGAAACAAAAATTCTAATTCATGAAGAAAAAAAATTAATTTAGTGAAAACACCCAACTGTCAAAAAGTTAGCAAGTGCTTTCATAATTGGCGATAATTAATTGTTCTTGCAGCTATTATTTCTAAGTTCATTAACCAAAGTTCTTTAACAAACTTCTCCAACTTAACTATTAATAAATATCTCACAAAAATATTGAAACGAAAATTTTGAATGAGTATTTTCATTTCCCGAAATTAATGCAGGTAAACGTAATTAAAGATGAAATTGGATTTCTTACTTTCTACCCACACTTTTAAAATCATTATTTAAAAAAGTCAAGTTAAATTTTAAATGATAAACAAATGGAGAGAAAACGTGTAAATTTTGAGATATTTTTGAAATGGAGAAGAAAATAAATCGATCAATTTAATTTTATAATACATTTATTTACCACAACTGTTAAACAGAAACAAATCACGTGTAAAAATTGATATAAAAAACATTTGTTTAAAACCTTCGAAATTAGTCAAATAAAATAAATCTACACGTACATTGGTAAAACGTATCAAATAAAAAACTATACGTTTCATTTATTTCGCACAAAGAACAAATCCAAAATCAGTTAATTTTCAATTTATTTTGGTTTATAAAGTGCGTTAATATGGTCATTACTGTATTTCAATCGCTGGAAAAGAAATATTTGAAAAAATACCTATCGTGCCTCTAAAATCGAAATTTCATCTCATTGGTTCATTTAACGTTGCCAACTTAATTGCGATATTAAAAAAGTTCTGGCCACATTAGTTCATGAATAGTTTTTAATTTCAATTAAAAATAAAAGATTTTTTTCGGCTAGCAAATATTTGCGAACAATGTTTATTGGAGTTGATGGAAAGTTCGTACAATAATTGAAGCCGAAATTTTTAAAAATGAAATATACTAAATTACACACAAAAAAATAAATTTTTTACTACGCCAATAGAGGCTTGATAGCCCAATCGATAATTCAAATGCTCGAGGTTCTGACTTAAGCCCTGTAGGGACCCATAAAATATGTCAGATAGATGATCTACAACTGTAGTGGAAACAAGCATACAATCTTCCCTTGTGGTTTTCACCATCCAAGCTTTTCAACATTACGATGATACCGATAAGCAAACCGAATCGATAGAATAAGACAAATAGGAGGTAGGTAAGTCTACGTAATAAACGTGTAAATTTTAATTGCAGATGAAATTATACTTCTCTAAAATATTCGGGTACGTACTCTGTTGTTTTCGATAATTTGGAAAAACTTGGGTTTGTGCTAATTATTTTGTTACAAAACCAAGCGCTTTGATGAAATGCCGCAATAATGAACAAATAGTAATTAAGAGCTTTCAAAGTTTATAGTGACCAATACAAAGCAATATAAATACTATGTATATCATATTATTTTATGTACACATGTTAATTTGAAACTGAGATACATCGATAGCGTAACGCGACCTACCTTTCCACGCGACTCGACTCGACGAATTCGATATTACATTGTCACCGATTTTCCTTTTGATCAATTTTTAAACTTTACCTTTTCAAACTTCGGAATAGTCGCATTTCACTTACCTAAAAATAAAAAGAAACATTATTAACACAATTCCGTTGTCCAAATTACTTAATTAACAGAAATTATACAAACTGGGTCATTAGCATAAACTTCTTCCAAGCTATTGTATTATTTATGGTTGCAGATAGTAGTTACAGTATAGGAATTGGATTTTACAATCACATTCCAAAATCCCAACCAATGCAGTTATTTCTTTTAAAATAATAATGTAATTAAGAGTCTCAATTATGATCCGTGATCTTGGACCACGCTTAAATTGACCAAGAGGCCACGCAAGAATTTTTTTGCCAATACTTTAAATACAGTACACTTTTCCGATTAAACTAGAAAAACCAACAAAATTTAAAATTTTGTGAATCAAAATTTAGTCAATATGACATTAACACAGACGACAGCACTCAGACAAGAAATTACTTACTGCTGATACTGTCACTTACTGTTAATCCTATCTATACTGCCGCTGACTGCCTAACACTGCCTTTCACTACCTGGTACTGCCGATACTGCTTAAGACTGCCACTTACTTCTGTTATGTTCCGATAAACACCTTCAAAAGCAATGATCGGGGGACGCAAATTATTATTTAAATTAAAATTATGAATTTTTATATATGAGAAATAATAATTATTATTGGTTTTAGTTCGGCTGTAAATATAATACAAAATAACAATAAATTTATTTAAATTGTCGATTGCAGAACATAAGTGAACTTATTCTAGATGTAACAATAAAATTATTTCAAATTTTATAAGCTACTACTTTAACGCAGTGCTTACACCGGTCTAGAGCATCTCGCCGTCGCCGTTTTGCCGTTTCACTTTATTTCACTCTACGTTCCCAAAAAATCAAGAATGAAATTTAGATCAATACTTTTATTATCGTAGCACTTCACAAACATTTTATTAAGTTATTAGGGGGAATTATAAACGCTTTTATAAACATTCATACTATAAAACCTTGATATGTTTATAAAATAATATATATGTATTTTCAAATAATATTAGTCTAGCGCATATTTCATAAAACACTTATCAATGCTTTTCAAACAATTAAACTGTTTATTTACTGTGCTAATTATCTTTGTGTTGATATTTTTCAATTTGTTTACAAAGATTTGCTGATTCACAATTAACAGTATTTTAAAATTTGTTTTCAATAATTAAATAAACAATCGTCATAAAGACAATTAGTTTTATACCAAATGTTATTATACGATCGGTTAACTATTTATTTCATAAATATTATTATTTTATGCCAGCTCACAAAAACCAATTTAAATTAGAGTGGATGGATTAAAATTTCCCCCCCTCCCCAAGTGCTTAATTTTTGGCGGATCGTCGAAAATGTTTTGGTCTGGCATTGTCAAGATGGAATTCTGCTTTCTTTTATCTATTGATAATTTGCATCCAAACTTTTCATCAAACTAACATCATCTAAAGTAAGTGTCATTTGAAGAGTTTAGAAACGCTGGTTTAAGCAAACAAAACATTAAATGTTTTATCAAAGTCGAACGCTGCTTTACATTTTCTGTCTATTAATTTTCTGAAAATTATAAAAACTTTTAATACTGTTTCATTTATAAAAACTTTTTTTACCTTAAATTAAATTTATTGTTGTAAATAATGGAATAAAATCGATATACTTTTTCTCTTTGATTTATATTGGCGATTAAGTTTTTATTAGAAGTGACTCGTTCTGTAAAACTAAACAAAGTTAGATTTTCGGATATTCTTTATCATCTATGATCTAAGCAACTCATTTTAGCCACCAGAATTTTCCCTTTTAACAATTTTCTAAGTAATAAATTCAAATTTACAATATTAAAAAAAACTTAAATTGAAACTAAGGGTTTAATAATAAGTTGTATTGTTTTACATGGCTTACATCTGAAAATCTACCAACGTGGTGTGGTGTATCTGATTTTGAATAAGAAAGTTTTCCTATCAAAATAGGTACACAATATATATATTTATTACCTAACAGTTTTCGTTCTATTGTATTACGCAGTATAGGGTTTGAACAGTTTAGGGTATGTAAAAGGTACACCTTTCTGTTAAGAATACAGCCGTGATGGAGCTTGTATGATAGATGAGAACATAGCATTGAAGAGAGTGAGTTTAGAATAGAGATACTGGTGCTTTTATAAATTCAATAGCGGCTGTTCATGTTGATAATTGATTAAGTATTAATAGCAGGAATAGAAACATTTATTACAAACTAATTTCTTTTTTCAGTGGCGTAGCTAGGATCTGGGAATAGATAGCTTAGCATTTTAGAAAACGAAATTTAATATTTATTCGTTTAATTTTTAATAATGGCTTAAGTATCGTTTACATCTACTTAACGTAACATAAAAACTTAAGAATAATAAAACAGGGTGCCAGGCACGTTCCCCAATCCGGTTAAGAGTACAGTACCTATATGGTTCTCTATTTTTGTTGTAAAAAATTCTAGTAAGTACACATTTAGCAATACATTTTGAGAACTCTTGATATTATATACAATACATTTCTACTTCATATTTCATAAAGTACTTCCTAAGCTACTTTATAAAGCTTAAATTTCATGTCGAGAGATAATGTGTTTAAGCAAGAATTAATATTTTTTTGCTACTGTAGCTTCATGTTTACAATGCTTTCTATTGTATCTGACAGTGCAACAATATTTGCACGACAATATTTTATATCAACATTAATGTCACATTTTTAATCTTGAAGTGGGCCCTGCACTGCACGTTACCAATTTTTATAAACTTCTACATTACTTTTATGTATGTAAGTTTATGCAGACAGTGGAGGATCTAGCTTTTTCGGGGCTATTGTGGGTTCCTTCATGAAACTTAAGAATTTTGCCCAATGATCTAAAAAACATTAATCAAATTGTCAACATAATATGTTATTTATTTTTGCAAGAATGCTTTTCCGAGAAATCGGGAAAAACGTTTTTCACAGGTTGTTAAGAATTAAATCATTTTTCTTTTGTCCAATTCGGCCCTTTTACATAGAGGTTAATTTAATGCTCTTTAAGTGCTTTTACATAAAAGTTTTTCAATATATTCAATTTATATTTAACCGTTAAAATTCACATGTTATTTGAACGTTGTATTTTATTAATTACTACCTAATTTCTCTAAACTTCTTTTTTAAGTTATTTTTCTTTATGCTATTCTATAGCGTAAGATTATGATATAATATGTACATAAATTAAATTCAAAGTAAAGATTTAATAAGAAACAAACTCTAAATTATTTTATAATTAGATGAAAAGCTTAACGTGTTTAGTAGGGAGGCTATGGGTGCACCGGTACAGTTCTAAGCAAAATCCAAACAGAATAATTTTAATTTAAGACAATAATATAACAATAAAACAATCCAAAAAATATTTTATGCATTATTAAAAATGTTTGAACAAATTTCCCCCTTTATATTTTATTTTATATTTTGCAAGAAATAAATTCATAAAGCCCGATAGTTTGTATAATATATTTATATATTAAATATTAGATTTGCAGACATTTACGTCAATTTGTTGGGGAAAAACTTGAATATTCCAGACAGAAATTTTATTAATATTTCCAATAAAAATATTTCTAGGTTATGCTAAATTACTTTAAATTTAGTTTAAAATATACCGTTGGAAATAGAATGAAAAAAGCGGAAAACGCATTACCGTAGTGACACTTTAAAAAAGCTCATCAGGGAATCGTTTGCGTTCTTCACACCCATCGGTGATTATTTACCTACTATTCTGCATTTCTTATTTAAGTAAACAAAAGCGAAAGCGATAATTTTGAAAATTATTCATATCCGTATAAAAAATATGAGATATTAAAACAAATTTTCACACAATTTATAAACTTGTTATTTGGTTTCTCGAAATTAATTTTTTCATTAAAATATGCAAAAAATGAGAAATAAATTCAATTTTGTAATTATAAGTCGTTTGTTTGGGGGTTGGCACAATATATATTATCCTTAAGTTAGTAGAAATTTAGTATGCACATAGCAATAAATAAACGAACGTCGTCTTAAAATTTTGCTAACATTCTAAATACCTGGAAAACACTGTGGTTAGTTAAGTCACCTTCACAAGGTAGAACGAAACCGTTGAGGGTGTTAACTAAGTCCAAATAATTATCCTGGTTACAAAATTATATACTATTTATTTACTCTTGCCTAAATCAACGTAGTTAAATGTAGTATATCGTACACATTCTAATAACATAATAAATAATTTTTTTTATTAGGGTCAGTAATTTGACAGGACGCAACGTGATTATAACGTAAAATTGTGCCAAAGTATGGCTGTCATTTTTATTAAGATTAAAACAAAATTGAATTCGTCATTGTTGCCAACAAAAGAGAGCGAAAAAATTTCGTTTTATGCCTGTGCAATAAATAATAAATACTTATTTTTGATTTCAAAACCACACTGCCGAATGGAAGAATTTATAAAAAGAAACAATTAGTAACGGAATGTCAAAGCTTTTGTTGGAAGACGCTGAAGTAATACAATAGGACATAATTAATCATCTAATTAGAAAGTGCTAATTTCTTTAATATTCAAAAAAATTTAACACAAAAATCGGGAAATTTAAGGTTTAATAATTACTAAGCGCTATTTATGCTCTATTAGCTAGAAAATATGACATGGCAATATAGTTATATTCTTCTATGATAGACTCGATAAAGAGTCCTTTTTGTAGAATCGCAAATTCTGACAGTAATAAAGGACATTCAACCTGCCTGCCATATAAAATAATTTTTGTAATTACTTCAATTTTCAAATTAAAAATTATTTGTTTTATTCTCAGCGAAAACTGGTTTGATTTTCATAAGTTTACAAAACCGTACATGCAAACTTTTGTTTATACTATTTTATCTGTTTCGTAATTTAAAACATCCTTCTTTCAAATTAAATTTGTTTTCTGAAAACATCAGCAAATTTAAATTAAAATAATAAAATTGTCTGTGCAACAACGTGAAATGCTCACAGATATAATTTAATAGAAATTTGTTAAAACGACAAATGCAATAATATACTTGCCAACCACAGCATTGGAACTGACACATAAAATGCAGCATATACGTAGATACCTAAATAAATTTTCTGAGAATAATTTTCACTTAGATTTTATAAAATAACCGTACACAATTTAAAGAGAGGCAGTCGGAATGCTCTCTTTGTATTCGAAATTTTTATTAAAATTAAATTTGAACATGAGTCGATTTAGGCTCGGAAGGATTCCAAGGCAACGGGGTGCTTCTTTAATGGGTTCCTCGAAGAAAAAAATATAACATGTTTTAGAACAATTTAAAAAAATGTATTTATATATTAGGGTGACAAACAAATATTTCCTGAACTCAGTTTGATTCATATTAATTAAGGCCCGGATTTTTAGGCACTGAAAACTTTCAAAATAGGCAGGCAAATAGGCATCAAAAAATTAAATTATAGGCACTAATAGGCAGTCCAAAATAAAAAATTAAATTATTAAAATAAAGAATATAAAATATTCAATTTAACTTTTAATTTAACAATAATATTAACTTTCAACATTTACATAACAAATTAAAGCATTTTCCAAATATTCTGGAGTAAAACTTCTTATGTTCTCCGTTAAAATTTGTTTGTACGCAGAAAATGACCGCTCTACGTCACAAGAAGTAACAGGAGCATATTTAAAATCTGGAGCCATCTAAGCTTTCAATTTTATTTGGGAGACTATTTATATCTCCAGATAATACTTTGCTAATTTGCATTAAATCCGAGTAGCCCAGGTTTTTCACCAAAAGAGCATCCAATCGTGCAAAAATAAGTTTTACAATCTTACCCGGAGCTTCTTTCAATTGTTGTTGCAAATTTTCAAATTTGCTAATATTGGTATGCAATGCTTCTCTCTTAGTTTCTTAGCTCTTAGGAAGATAATTTTTACTAAATTTTTCTCAAGATTAGAAGCCTTAGACGCCTCTTGTGCTTTCTCTATGCAGTCTGCAGTATTAAAATCAATACAACTATTAATGACTTTTCTTACATTTCAAAAATTTTTATGGTAAAACACTGCAGCCCCGATCCATTTGCCCCATCTCGTCAGCACAAGCTTTGGAGGCAATGGAATACAGTGAGTAACGAACATATCTGGACACTCCTACACTCAGAAAAAAGATTTGTCGTCGCAACAAAATCTTAGTAACTATAGCCTCAACAGAGTTTTTTGCTGCTACAACAAATTTTATGCTGCCACAACAAAGTTTTTTGTGTTCAGAACAAACTTTTTATTCCAAACAGCATAAAATTTGTTGTAACAGCAAAAAAACTCTATTAAGGCTATAGTTAGTAAGATTTTGTTGCGACGACAAATCTTTTTTCAGAGTGTATGTTAACAATGTAAATTGCACATTTTGAAACCGTATTTTGACCTATAAAAATCGCCTTTACAGCAAAACTTTTTGGACATTTTTTGTTAAATATTTCATTGTCTTCAATTTTGTACCTATACATTTTTCTATTTTGTCACCCCGTTTTTAACTGACAGCGACTTAAGCAAGACTCTGTAAAATATAAAATATATTTCCGGTTCTGAATTATATTCGATGGTTAAAATTAAAAAATAATTGAAATAAATATTCATTTAGGCAAGTTATAGGATAAAATTAATTGAGAAAAGCCATTTAGGCGCAATTTTCGAAAAAAGGCACTAAATGTAGAAAATAGGCATTTTAGGCATTTTAAAGAGTTTAAAATGATCGCAAAGTCGCAAAATACATTTTGCTGCAAAAAGAATTGTAAAGCCTGTACGGAATCAAAAAAGCAAATGCCTAGAAATCCGGGCCTTAATAATAATTCACAAAGAATGGAGCAAATGTTTCAAGTCGTAGCCAAGGAAACTTATTAAAATCTGACCAGACAAGCATAATCAAAATATTTAATAAATAAAAGTTAAAAAACGAAAACAACATTTTGCTCGAATTAAAACCAAATAAAGGTTTTTTAAAATGCCTAACCGTTTCTGGCATTCGTTCCTTCTGATGGATTATGTCACTTTCTTGAAGTCGTTACAATCCATTTCATAAAGTGGATTAACTCTAAAATGTTTTATTTAATTTTTAGAAAATATTAATTGATTTACTGGCAGATAAAATGAAATCTACTACAAAAAATTCTGTAGTTAAATTAGTGTGATATCCCAATGCCCAAAATCACAAATGGAATACCAAATCAACTATAACGAACCATAACAAAAACCAACAATTCACGACCACAACTGAGGTAACCAACTTTCCTATATTTTAAAATGATTTTTAATGCAGCATTCAGCATTAAAGTAGGAAATCGGAGGTACGTGGAGTCAAGATTGCTCCCCAAGATAGGTGATTTAAGACTGAGTTTAAACATCGATACATTCCATGTCAGTAGGGTGAGAGGGTAATGGTAATTATTGAACCAACAAGAATAGAATAAAGATTACACTGGTTGGTGACCAGAGTTTTATGGATCCAAGGCGAAATAAAAATTTCAAAAACTAATAATAATTTTAGTGAACGACTGCAAATTCCAAATGAACGTACACTTTCACTTATAATCAGCTGTAATCGACAGTAATCACCGATAATCACTTGTAATTATCGGTATTCTCGTGTATTCCATTATAATATTACGTATTATATAGTAATCTATAATCATAATGTAATCAGGGTAACTACGACTACCGTAATCGGTTTTACCTTTTATTTTCAAGTGGTTTACCTTTAGTTTATTAATTTATATTATAACAATTCTTAAGCTTTTTCCAATTTAATTTTTATCTTGTTATTTACACTTTAAAACTTTTATTTCATTTTTTAAAAATGTTTTCTCTATTTTGCTTTAATTTTGTATAAAGCATGATTTATAAAATCTTTTTATCCTTACCTGAAGAGATTTTATATAATTGAAATAATTGTATAGTAAGGCTTTATTTTTCAAATTATTATTTTAAATTTAAATTCTTTTTAAAGCCGGAGTTGATGTCTTTTACAAATAGTTAAGTTACGGGAGTAGCAAGTTGCGGCCTGAGAGTGTAAATTACAAATATAAACATTAAATTTCATGGATTATAGAAAAGGCCACAAACTGAATGTGTGTATTCGATTGGTTGTTTTCAAGGGTTGCCCCGTCGAAATTCGAAAAACTACAGATGTAGACAGACAAATTCGGATTAAATTTCGGGGTCTTGAAGTAGTTTTTTCAGTTACTCCATAAAAAGCACAGTTTTCATCGAGGGGAAATCTCTGGGGAAATTTGGTGTACAAGACCACGGGAAATCTGGGAAAATCTCAGGAAATTTTAGGAAATCTGAGGCAATCCCGGGAAATCCCAGGAAATCTAGATGAATCCGATAAATTAATGTTATACAAGTTTCGTTATAATGTTAAATTAGGACTTAGAAAATATGAATGCATACACCTTTGTTTTAAAGTTCTGGATGGTTTTGAATTACAGATTCTATACAGATTCCGACCTGTACATTTCTTATTGCGTTCATGTGACTTAGTTTGAAAGTAGTTATTGTTTAAAGCAGTTTTTCTAAAAGAAATTTTATTTTAATCTGTTAATGATTTTACTGATATTTGTTATAGTCTGTATTGTGAGTATACTACAGAGCGGGGGAAACCACAAACCAAACTTTTGTACACCAGATTTCCTTTTATGAAAGAACCCCGCACCATTCTTATGGGAAAATGTCTTTCTGTAGATTTGGCTGATTTTTGGATATGATGTACTTCTCATCATTCTGAACAAATGTCTTAATGAGCACAACTTCATCTTACGTGCAGTTTCCGAGTTAAAAGTTCTAAAAGGTCCAGATTTAACATGAAAAAAATTAATTTTCGACTCGATATGTGTATAATCGCCAGTCGAATATGAATGAGGATGTATGTGTGTATCAATAAAAACAATACAAAATGGTATCGATTTATTTTACATGATTAAATATGTGAAAAAATTTAAACTTTTACAATAATAATAATAAAATAATAAATTCGCTATAATTACAAATAACACTAGTTTCCAAAATGAAATTTTTTTCATGTACATTTAATCAGAGATGGATTTTCTTATGTATTTTCATCCGCTGAACTCGAAAGCTCAAGGTTCAAATTTTTTTTATGGAACAGTTTTAGAGATATTGTATCTTTTTCATTTTTTACACTTTTTTACACTTGACAAATCATATCTCGAGCTAGAAATGTCCTATTGCGTTGTTCTTGGTACCCAAAGGCAAGGTATTGAGATGACAAACAATTATGTATATATCGGATCTTTGATTGGTAAAGCGGTTCAAAATATATCGTTGAAAATAGAACACATTTTCAAAAAAATCATATTTTCCAGTGACTTTGTGCCAACGTAAAAGTACAAATCGTTAAAAAAACGTCTGATTTCTTTTCATGTACGTAAAGATGATACTTTTACGCAAAAACTAAGACGAAGCAGAAGAAAATCGACCAAAAAATGACAAAGTTATAAGCAATTGAGTGAATAAATCCAAATCCCATGTTTTCCGAATATTTTAATTTTTTCGACAATTTATTGGGTATAAGACGCTTGCAATACATTCTGGACATTTTTGTATGTTAGAAATAGTTGTTGCTCTTGCTTTGTCTTCGGCGGCTTTTGGGATCCATTTCTCTAGTGAGAAACCATACATAGTCTCCAAACATATTGCTTCATCCCAAAATCCTTGATAGCGCCCTCAATGGTCTTAATTTGTTGGTGAAATCTCTCGCCGTGTTCGTCACTTACGTCACCAAGATTGTCCAGAAAGAAATTCAAATTCAAATGCAAGAAATGGACTTTTAGAGACATAATTGGACTTAGTTATGCAGAAACCTACCAACCCAATAAAACACTTATTGAGAAAATAAATAAATAAGATTTAATTTTAAAATTTGTATTGGATAGAACACTTCGAAAGAAAGTTTTCAGCCAAAAATGCTATTTCCTGATTTTGTACAAAAATACTCAGATTATGTGGGTTGGTAGTTTTATGCATAATAATAAATAGCTACAAAAAATCCATTTTAGCTTGTTGAATTTTTTCTAGATCTTTTCCAGTCAAAGAATAGTACCTAATAAGCCCATTTTCGTAATTAACTCATTTTTCGAAAATTGTGGATTGGTAGGTTTCTGCATAACTACGTCCAATTACACCTGTAAGAAATAAATAAAATGGTAAAAACAATGCAATAGTTTTATTTAGATTTATTCACTCAATTGCTTATAACTTTGTCATTTTTCGGTCGATTTTCTTCTATTTGGTCTTAGTTCTTGCATAAAAGTATCGCCTTTACGCACATGAAGAGAAACCAAAAGTTTTTTTAACGATTTGTACTTTTCCCTCGGCACAGAATCACTGTAAATATGATTTTTTTGAAAATGTGCCATAATTTCATCGATGTATTTTGAACCGCTTTACCAATCAAAGATCCGATTTACATATTTGTTCGTTATCTCAATACCTTACATTTGGGTGTCAAGAACGACCAAATCGGACATTTCTAGCTCGAGATATGATTTATCAAGTGAAAAAAGGTCGAAAAAATGAAAAAGTTACGATATCTCAAAAACTGTTCCATAAAAAAAATTTTAACCTTGATTTTCGAATTCAGCGGAACAAAATACATAAAGAAATCCATCTTTCATCAAATGTACATTTTCGGTGTAAACTTGTGTAATTATTACATTCTGTAAAAATAAATAAAATAATTGTAAATTTTTCATGGTAAATATAGACCTTATATAACTTATTTATTTTAGAACTCGGAAACTGCCCATAACATCAAGTTGTGCCCATTGAGACATTTATTGTTTTTTTATATTTTTATATTTTTTTTATTTTTTGATAATTTCCAACCAATTTGTCAGAAAATTTTCGATAAATTTTTCAACAATTTTGTGGGAAATTTTTCGACAATTTTGTGTGAAATTTTTCGACAATTTTGTGGGAAATTTTTCGATAATTTTGTCGAAAAATTTCACACAAATTAAATAATAAATTCGGTATCATTATTACTTATAATACAAATAATTATAACATTTTGACGTTTACTTGCAATTTCTACCAGTGCCTACCTATTAATTCGTTGGTATTGTAAATAATACATAAAATAAATAAAATAATGTGTACATTTTTTATGTTAAATCTGGACCTTTAAGGACTTGTAACTCGGAAACTGTACATAATATCAAGTTGTGCCCATTGAAACATTTGTTCAGAATGATGAGAACTACAACATATCCAAAAATTAGCCAAATCTACAGAAAGACATTTACCCATAAGAATGGTGCGGGGTCCAATTTCCTGCGATTTTTTAAGATTTCCTTGGATTTCCCAAAACTTCTTAAGATTTTCTTGGATTTCCTAAAATTTCCTTGGATTTAGCTACATTAAGAGAGTAAGTAGACTTTCTTTTGTGAAAGAAAGCAAAATCCAAGGAAATTTTAGGAAATCCAAAGAAATTTCATAAAAGGAAATCTGGTGTTCAAAAATTTTCTTTTAGATTGGACTCACTATACAAGATGATTTTAAACATAATCATTATTTAAAATTAATAAAAATTAACTATACACAGTTTTTTGACATGCTATGACATCATCAGGCAAAGATTTGTGTTTGGAAAATTCTGATATGGTATTTATTATTAGTAATAAGTAATATTTAAATTTTATCGTCGCATAAAAATATTCAAAATGAAATTTATAAGTTGTAAACTACTAAAATATATCATCCAGACAGGTTGTATCATTTTCTTTAAACCTTTTATAGAGAAGGGTTGATGCGATATAACTTTTTTATACATTTTGTAAAATCACTTTAATTTGTTAAATGTGAGGTGCTTCCAAGCTCAAGTAATGCAGCACCGATAAGAATTCTTATGTGTGATTGATCATTCATATTAATTAAATTGAATAAATTGTTGTAGTGCCTAGTGCAAGGTAAACTTTCTTTGGGAGAAAATATTACTCTCAATTTATAACAAACTTGAGCATTCAATATTACATTGCAAAGTTATTATGTAAATAACAAAACTGTTCGTTTTATTGTATTATAACATAGGTATTTGAGAAAAACTGTTCAAATATTTGATTTTTGCTGATGCCATAGGTTTATCTATATTTTCGTTTAACAAAGAAGTCATTTAAAAGTTGATTCCCGGTAAGAAACATATCCGAAGAAGGCAGCAAACTTCTGGCGAAAGCTTATAAATAAAAATATGGAATCAAAATTCAGCTTTTTAAACCAGTTAAATGGAAACATTTATTATAGAAAATCTCGCTTCGGGTATTTTGCAAGATTCATATTTTGACTTTGGAATGAATTAACAAAATTAAAAAAACAAAAATATATAGGATTATGTGATTGAATTAAGTAAAAAGGAAAACGAATTGTGAAAACGTAATTTTATTTTCAGTTGACCTACTTTTTTTGGATCGTTTGAACAGATACCTCCACCATTTGTTAACATAATTTTAAAAATATTAATTTTAATTAAAAAGAGCACTAATTATTGTAAGTATAATACAAACTTTCTAATTTAGAAGATATTCAACACCGTTCATTAATAATTGTCAAATTTTTTTCTATTGATTAATTAGTTAAATGTTCATTTTATAAAAAAAAAGTAAATATAATTTAATTTATATGGTTTTTAGTGAAGTTCATTTGGCTTCTGATTGATGTCTTTAAACTGGAGATAAAGTAGCAATTTCTTTCGATCTAAGTATTTAAGAAGTTTCTAAATTAATTTCAAAGCTTTCCACTTCAACAACGGCTCATTTAATAAAATGGGCGTCGTCGTATTTTTTTACGTGATTAAAAATGGCAGACATCTGGAAGCTTGCTCAATAAATTTACATACATTATTTATAAATCCGGAAACACCCATTGAATGCAAATGAAGAACAAAAGGAATGCGGAAGCAATAATCTGATAATAGCAATGCATAATTTAAAATGTGTTTTTAATAAAAAGGGTTTGAAATCTTAATTCCACGTTACGTATTGTGGTTGTTAAAGTACTTTAATGCGAAAACAAAGCTTAATCTTGATATTAAAACAACACGAGATAATTAATCAAATATTTATATACTTTGTATTAAAAATATCCTTTGGAGAAAATTTAAGACTGCAAATTTACAAAAAAATATTAACACAAAAATATTTTCATAAGAAAAACGTTTTCCATTCAACTGCACATTTTAACTTAAATTATGTTTAAGAAACATATTGTACCTTTAACTCATTGTCCCTTGAAACACTCGACTGTTTGTAGCCAAAGATGATGTCTAACCGACCGTATTGCAGGTATGTTGTCAACATAATGTGCAAAAAATTTTATTTTTATATGTACTTTTTTAACTTTAAACAGAGTTCTTTGCAAGTTTTACAAAGAATAAATAAAAAAAAATATCCGCTCTGTACGCTTTTCATATTAACGTTCATATTTATATCTATTTGTTCTTCATTTTTTAATAATGTTCAATTTATTATGTTTGGCGATAAGCAATATTCTCTTCTTTGTTTTTGTTTTCCTTCCTAAAATTTTATAACAATAAGGAGTGCAAGCAATTTCTTGTAGCATCAAACATATAATCAAAATTTTGAACGTAAATCTTGCACATTTCATGTTTTGAAGTATAAACCACAGCAGTGGTTTGGTGTCATCCTGCCAGAGTTGAAATTGCAGAATTCACAAAATTTTATTAGCTCCACTTTCTGGTCAACATCAACATGATCTGAATTTAAGTCTCGCCAATAGCAAAATACCAACGGCAAAAAATATGCAAAATTTTTTCACCTTAAAAGTTTGAGAAGCTCTGCTTTCATACATCGCGGCGATATTACAGTAGCAATATAGTTAAAATTACTTAAAAAGATACACTACAATAAACACGAGTCTTCCATTTGTATTGATTTGTTTTGCTATATAAAACTGCGATTTGTTATGAATGACTGCCAAATTTAAAGTTATTTTATTATTTTTTAGTGATAATTCTTTTATTTATTTAAAAAACAATAAATATTTAAACGTTTAAAAGACAATATTAGCTTATAATTAAAACTAGCAAATATAGAACTATAAAATCTAGAGCCTCGCTGAAGAAGACTGCAGTTTTGATCTCTTCCACGATTTTTCACGTGGCGTTGATCTATCTCTTCGCATTCAGATTAATAAATTAAAAATATAAATTTTTCATTTTAATTTTTAATCATGCCAAATATAAACTTTTCCATACCTACTTTCTTTCTGTACATTACACATTTTAGTCATCTTTTCTGTTTATGTTTTTTTACCTTTTTTTGTATTTAATTCTAGACTGCTTAGGTCTCCATTCCTTGCTAACTGATCAAACTCTCTTGCTGTTGTAACAAAAAGTCCAAAATCTAAAAATGTAATGCGATTTTTAGCGCTTCTCTATAAAGAGCGAAGCCAATAAAAATTCTTATTTCGTTGATTTTTATCAACAAACGCTAGGAAATGAGATTAAGTGAAATAATTCTAAAGTAAAAAAACCACATTCTATGCCAATAAGAGAATCAAGTATACATTTGAAACCAATTGTTGAAAAGATATAAAATTGAAAATTAAAATAAGAAATTAAATAATGCATGAAATGAAAACATCAGTTAATGTAGAGAAAAATGTTTTTGAAAAATGAATTACGAAAATGAATAATAATAATGAATTTAAAAAAGAAATATATAAGGAGTAGATGAAAACGAAAATTCGTAAATAAATAAACATGGTATTCATGTTATTAAGTTGAGATTTGCATATTAGGCTGGAAGTATATTACAAGAATTCTAATGTTTTTTTTACATTTACATAATATTACTTATTTTTAAATTTAATTTTAAAATAATCCTTGGTAGTTTGGGCATCTTATTATTATAAAGATTTAAATATGTAATTTTCATTTGGCTACTACAGATATGGCAATAAATAGGTGACGTCATATTGTAAAAATTATGTGATATAATTTCCCTATTCTTTGATATACCAGTTTGAATTGTTATGCATCATAAATCATAACAATATAGCTATGCAAAAACAGTTTTAAAAACTCAACGGTCTATTGAAAATTACATTATCATTAGATTACATTAACCAATAGTTAAAAGCTTATATCGAAAAATTTTTGTGTCAATTGGCAACGTCAAAAGCATCACGAAAGCGAATTTTTCAAAATTACATTTTGGTACTAGCATTTTAATATTTCACTTCGGTTTTAAATACAGTGAACTTGGTATTAGGATGTGAACTTACGAAGAGCGAACAATTTTCTTCTAAAATTTGCAAGTTTTTGAGGTTTATATATTGCTATGGTTTTCTGCCATAAAAATAAAAATTAAATTTTTATTCATTTAAATGGACATCCAAGTATCTTGGGCAGATGTCCGGCATAAAGAGTAGCTTCGAAGTAGCTCAAGTAAAAAAAAAACTAAAAGATACCTTATAACCAACGATTGACTAATCATTTCAAATTTTTTTTGTAAACGAGAACCAGATCAGAGTAGGTTGTTCTGCCGTGCAGCGTTACATGATAAATGTTTAATTTCCCAGGTCACCAAATAAGAGCTGTCACATTTGACAAAATGTAAGAAGGCAAAAATGATTTTTAATATTTTAAATGCGTCAGAAATGTATTAAATATTAATTTTTTTCATAACAGTATAGTATACAAATGTATTAGGGTAGATCTTTTTATTCAGTTTTAAGAGTTTTATATTCGAGTATCGTGCATTGATGAAATTTTTGAACGTTTTATTTCTGGAAAGCATTATTTTTTGGTTATTCTAAACCATTGTTATGTTAAATTGTATATTATATTTTGTTTTATTAAACGTTTCTTTCGAAATAGCTATTATCATGGTAATCGGAAAAGCTTGAAAATTATCGATGTGCGACGTAATGCAATGAAGTGTAATTTTTCACATAAATTTTAACAAGTTGGGGTAGGTTTTCCTTAAAGCTTTAGAATATCAGAAAAGAATGTCACGTACTTTTTGCTAAGAAAATGCAAACCGTGGTGATCGTGATATGTGGAACGTGATACGAACGTTGATATAATATTGCCTATGTGACAACTAAACTAGGTGAACGAACAATCATAATAAAATAAAATACTAGTTTGCGTTGCAGTTTATTCAAAATTGTGAATGCAAATTTTCCAGTTTCATCTCTCTAGATTCGGTATAAAGAATTCGAACACGTTGCCGCCAACGAAATATTTATATTATTTTTAATTGCAAGAAAGCGCAGTTAGGTTTATGATTTAGTTTAATGTATTAAAATTTACTGACTTGAACATTGTTATTTACGGGCGTACGCGTACGTAGCGTAACGTAGTCAGTAGTCGGTACTCCCCGATTTGTTGAGTAAATAACAAATGTAACAATTGAGCAATTAACTGGAGTACTTGAAGTGCATCTTAACATTTCCGTTAAAGTTTTGTTTACAAATAGATAAGCTATGATGAAAATAAATAACTGAAATATAAGAATAGGAAACATCTGCAACCTGCCACTTTATATTCTAAACCAAATCGACAGCTTTTTATAAGAAGCTTTAACTTTTAGAAGTGGTATGCTCAAAGAAAAAGGAAAAGAATACTTCTCAAATCGCAAACAGTCAATAGGAAATACGTTCGAAAAGTTTTTGTTATTAATTTCAATTTTAGATCATTCAAACAAAATGATAGAAAAATTTTTACTCGACCGTAAAATATTAAATTGATAAAAACAATAAACTTGCAACTACCAGGAAAAAAATTTTAGTTTTTCTTCGTATAAAGTCCTTTTCAATTACAAAAATAAATTCAAGTTTCGTATTAATTTCCTTCCAAATAAACCAGAATTCAACTTTTCATTTCGATATCAAAGGACATCATATTCTTTAATTTCGATGTCACAGATGAGTTGCTATTGCGAATTTTCTATTAACTTAACATTACGATCCGTAAATAATAACAGGCATTGTATATTTTTATTTAAATTAAATTTATTTAATTTAATTTTTATTTTAAATTAAAAATATTACTTCGTATTATTAGTAGGTAGAAATTGTGATTTTGTCTTTTATTTTATAATTATCAAGAAAGGTAAAAATGTCCGTTGTTCAAATCCCTAACTAAATATACCTAATTAGCAAAAGTAAGCACATTACTAAATATCATTTGTACACTATGAGTTTGTTGCCCTAATAAAGTTTTAGCAAACAGAAAAACGAATTTATTTGTCTTAAATAAATATAGTTTTCATACCAAATACAAGTATTTATTTGAGTCAAATAAATTTTGTTTCAGTTTGAATGATAAATTGTATGATTTACAATATTCGCGGATCATCGAGTTGTTTAAAAGACCAAAGATATATTAAAATCACGTTAACTAATAATATTGTTTGAAACAAGTCCGGATTAATCCGGGTCTGGGGAAAACCGATAAGTTCGAAACTGCGGTCAACCATTAAGGTTTTTTTAGAATATATAATTTTCTGTTTAATAGACTTATTCTTCGACTATATTTTTGTTACTAAAAGCTTTTAATTTGAATGTATTAACCACACTGCTTTTGTTTTGGAAACCACGAATCTATCGATTAGTCACTTTGCTTCATAATTTTCCAATGTAGAAAATGTTATACTTTTAAATTGCTAACATTCTATTTTTGCTTTTCACGGTTACTTTTTCATTAAGTTAATAAAGAAATTATTTTCAACTTACGTTCCTTCATAATTAAACGGAAGAATGGAAAATAAAGTAATTTCACACTGAAAATCATTTCTAAATTAACTTAATTAAATAAATACGTATATTTAAAGCAGCCCATTCAAGTTAATACTTAATCTGAACCATATTATTTGGTATTTTTATTACAATAAATTAAAATTTTTTGTTGACGCCAGCAAAATGACCTGTATTTCTTAAAATGGCTCGAGCAGAGATGTGCATTTTTAGGTGTATGCACCCGCATTGGGTTTTTTGGCGACAATAATCCAGCTACTCGCAAAAAATTATGGTTAAGAAAAAGTTAATGTTCATTTGTGTTCATGTCAAATAAAATAAATATGTAATAAACCAACAAAGTATTCATATTTCTACCATGATAAATTATTAAATTTTTGGTTAAATTCATGACGAACAAAATTTAAGATTAAGAATATTTAACCTAGTTTAGCTTGGTATACAATTGGATGTTATCACTGAGATCAAGTTTTTCGGTTCGTTCATCTAAGCAGTAGTTATCTCTGCGGTTGACCGTCATTATCTTGAACAGGAGCCAAACCAGCATCGCTTATAATATAAAGCCATTCCTACCATTGCATGCTTGCGTATTTGAAATACCGATTTTCTAAAACTCAATTTTTGATAGTGGATCGACAAAAAAATAATTGGAATTTTTTTATCAATGAAGCAAATGTTCGCAGTAATTAGTTCACTTTACATTTTTATTCTTTTGTTCACATTGTGCACAATACACAATAAAACAGTTCTCAACGGCCACATCTGCGAATAGGTACATATAATAATAATAATAACAACAACAAAAGTAAACACACAGAACATAATTGTACGGCGAAATAGGACAAAACATTTCACTAAGCTTTGTTAATATTAATAATCATAGATAAGAATGTTTTTCATTTATTTAATGTAAAATTGTCAATGTTGGAAAGTTAAATTGTAAAAACCTGAATAATAGAAACAATTTTATCTAATTAAACATATTAATACATTTTGTAATTTAAATACTTTATTTCCTTTTATATTTAGTTTTCTGAAAGGCTTATTTATAATTGCTCTTGGACGACTAATAAGGAAATTAAGTACGCATTTTAAAATCTTAAAATTTTGTATTAACTCTATACTGCTGTCAGATCAAAGCGTTATGTATCTGTGATTGACTTTACCAAATAGAAATTTTTTACTCTTTGAAAACAAATCACAATTTTCAGTTGTGAAATCTGCAGCTCAGCTCTCTCTATAAAGAGAGGTAAAATATATTTGCAAAAAACTCTTTTCCAATTCGATTTCTGTTATAGAACAACCATTGCATAGCCCAAATTAAATATCTCCTAATCGCGGAATAGGATACTGAGCATTCTTGGTTCCAGAGTTGAATTTGCACCAATCAAAGCAAAGGCGATATGGGCCATCGACCTCTTCTATTAAAAGCATGAGAGATGCTAGCCTTGTAATGAAGAACACATCAAAAGTTTTGAAGCCCAAAACTCCAAAAGTTTTTGGACTTCGGGAGGTTTATTTGGACATTCAAATACAAATCTTGTCCAGAACGTTTTGCAAATTGACTTTGTTATTTAGACCACTAAGCAAATAAAAAAACAAAGTTTTTTTAAAATGAAATCTTTTTGGACAGGTTCACCTGGTCATTATATCAAAAGTAAATGTAAAAATGTATAGGAAAGTTTGTGAAAACTCCTTCAGGACATTTGAATGAAAATATAATCACGTTATCATATAAAGCCTTTGTGGTTTTATTATTACAAAAGAAGTTGTGAATATTTAAAAAGTTTTTGTTGCAAAAAAGAAATAACTCCATTATATTACAAATTTTTCGATCTGAAAATGGCTTTTCTGCAAGTAAATTATAGGAATAACATTTAAATATTTTTTATTTAGTTTTATGGTTAGAAAAACATTGTAACGACCATAAAGCAGTGTAAAGTGAAGTTTAAAAGGATCATCTCAACATATTTACAGTGGATTTTCTATACACCAACACAGGGAGTCTTTATCCTACTATTTTATGTAGTGTAGTTTAAAATTAAACCTTTTTTGTAAACAAAGTCACTCTAATTTACGAGTTTAACTAAGATAATAAGCTTAAAAGCATCAAGAAACAAGTTACTTACTGAAAAGAAGAGATTAATTTAACTTTTCAAGTACGTAGTACATTGTAATATTAATCATCTTGAAAATAATTTCACAGTAGTTTTTCCGATTGTTTGATGAATTAATTAAAATAACAAAAGTTTAATTTAAAGTTTCTCTTCATTTGAGTAATTGATTTTTACTACCAACTTACTATCGTAAACGACAACTTTTGTCTCTATCTTAAAACTTTCGCTGTCGACTGTATTAAGTAATTACAGTTGGCATCATTGATTAGAGTATTTTCCTTAACATTTTGGCTTTTCTTATTCCTGATCCTTATCAATTTCTTATCATTAAATATATATAATTTTTCATTGTAAGCTGAGCTAACTCAACTTTGTATTGTTCATACTATACAGAATTATTTATTATTGAATAATTTTTGCAAAAATATTTATTTATGCATTCAAAAAACTTGAAAACTTTTAAAATAAAATTTCTGTGAATTTTATTCATACAGTCCATAATATTCAGGTCGACAGTCACTGCTTGACTTACAAAGCGGAAATTTTGAGTTCAAATCACGGACTTCTGGTAGCTCGGCCCTCCGCTGAACATCGACATGCTGTAGATTTAAGATCGGATGTAGCATAATGGGCTAGATTTGTGTGGCCTAAGTGCTTGCAAACTTATGTTTGTTTTCCACATGCTTCATTCATGCTGGTGATAAGTTTCGCGCATATACAGTAGCGGTCATGAAAACTGCATCACAATTTATTTTAAAATTTAGTCAAATGAATTATTCTAAATTTACCGTTTTAACTATTAAAATTAAATTTTCATCTATACAAAACATTACCAATGCATATAACTAGACCAATCTTTGCAGTAAATTTATTCAATTATGGATTTTTAGTTAAAACGAGCTAATTTATTATTAATTAAATAGCAAATAAAGAATAATAAAAATATGTAGTATTGTAGTTTAACAAATATTTATGGTTCAAACAAATTTATGTGACATTAAGAAGTACTAATAAGTAATAAAAAAAATATTTTAATATTTTGTGGTTCCTCCTTTCGCCTTGATTACCTCAGAAACACGTGACGGCATGGATAAAATTAAATTTTGAATAATTTCATTTGAGATTTCTTCAGACCATGCCTTTTTGAGACTTTCTTTTAATTCGTTTGCTGTCTGAGGCTTTAATTGTCGGATTTTGTTTCCAAGAATGGCCCACAAATTTACAATAGGATTCAAATCGGGACTATTACCTGGCCACGGCAACGACACAATCCCTTTTCTTTGTTTAAAATCCGTTATCTAAAGAAAATATTTGTAAATTTTACATGTTTTTGGTTAAATTATAAACAATATGTATATAGACAAAAACAAAAAATGATAAATTACTCTTTTGGCTCGATGGCATGGAGCAGAATCGTCTTGGAAAATGCACTTAGAACTCTTTTTTTTATGTTTTTTTATTGATGGTAGCAAATTATTTTGTAAAATCATTTCATAGTCTGCAGCTTTCACGATCTCTTCTACAAAATGCAAATTCCATAATCCATAACATGAAAAGCATCCCCATATCATCTGACCACCTGGTTTCTTCACCGTTCTTTGAAGGCATTCGTCCTTATATCGTTCACCAACTCTTCGCCTTACGTAGTGGATACCATCAGAGCCCCACAGATTAAATTTGCTTTCATCTGAGAAGATGACTTGTTTCCAATCATTTTCGGTCCAATTTTTATGGGCTTTCGCCCACCGAACCTACTACTCCGCATTTTTACTGTTAAATGCGGTTTTTTAGAAGGAATTCTGGCATTTAAACCAGCATCACGAAGCCTTCTTCTCGTGGTTTCAATGCAGAGGTTCACTCCACTTGTGCTGGCAAACTCCTGCCTAATGTCTACAGCAGTTTTAAAGCGATCCCTCAAACTAATTCGCTTCAGGAGCCTGTCTTGCTGTGCACTAGTTTTTCTTTGGGGGCCAGTACCTTTCTTGCGATCCGTGGTTTTAGTTTCCCGATATTTTTTCAAAAAACGTGCTACAGTCGATTGGTTGCAGCCTACTTTAGTTGCAATTTTGCGTGTAGACATTCCTATCGAAGTTAATGTAGTAATTTGAATTTTGTTCTCCTCACTTAATTGGTTATATTTTGCCATGTTTCACAAATTATTTTTAAACGATTACAAAAATGACTGATTACTTCAAAAATCTAGAAACGACTGATAAGAATGATATTTGTTACCCTTATTTTGCGTAAATAACGGTCAACTAATTCATTTTTCTTAGAATTATACCTGTGTATTTTACATTGTTAAGAATTTTTAATCTGATGCACTTTTCATGACCGTTACTGTATAGGTAAATTTTTTCTTTTCACATTTGAAGCCATTGGTGGCCGCTCATCTTCAGAAGATTTTTCTGATGATTTAATCAACTAAAGTTTAAACAAACCCTCATTTTAAAAAGTACAAATAGATAACAAAATAGTGGCCAAAGTTTGAAAATTTCAAGTAAATATTTTGAAAGGGTTATTTGTAAACCTTCGGTAAATTACATTTTAACTTTTGTAGAGATAGGGCGCTTTTATAATGAAAGATATCGTCGCTTTTATAACGAAAGATATTGGTAATCAGTTATCTTGATTTATTGTGTTACCAAAGATTCAATTTTAAATGCTAATTTAATATTTAGTTTTGTATTCTCGAAGTTAATCCCAAAGTTGATAAAATAAATTTGTAGTACCACAAAAGGAAAATTTATTGGAAATTAAAAACTTTTCGGTAATTTTTTATGCCAACTTAATTTTATTTTCTTCAGTATCTTTTAATGATAATTTTAATGTTATTCATAAACTGCTTTCGTTTTGCGTTAGAAATTAAAAAGAAAAACCAATTTTGTAAAATTATTAAAATGGCAAATGTTTACAAATTAAGGATTTGCTTACTAATTTTTCCGACGCAGCTTTTTCATAGTACTTGACGTTCATAAACTGTGTATTACCAGCATAATTTACGATTTAATGATTCTCGCATTTAATATCATGTACTCAGTAGATACCGGAACAAATCGTGATCAGATCCGATTAAAGTTTTTACTTAAAAAATTAAAAAACTGTTAAGGTTAGGTTGGATTACATTAGGTTTAGGTTTATGTTGGGTTAGGTTCTAGTTAAATTTTTTAAATTGGATTATTTCTATTTGATTGGCCTACATGTTAAATTTCTACGTGAGAGTTTGAAATAGGCCACCCCGTATATCAATCAAATATAAATTAACCCTTTTTTGTATATCAATGTTTACATCTATTAATTAAAATTTTTTTCGGACAATTGCAAACATTTATTTAAAATTTGATAAAAAAATAATTCGTTTTTATGGTATTTTTCATCTTGTATCTTAAATTAATTAAAAAATTGTTTGACGCTTTTTGATTCTTTTGCAACAAATAAACTATGATTATGATTAATAACCAGAGGAGTGTGATCACGCAAGCATAAAAAATGAAAATTAATTATACTGTTACTGATTATAAAATTCTTAAATTTATAAAATAATTTTAATTTAATCAGCGCATTTGAAAAGCATTTCATCTTAGCTAAACAAAAAGGGATGTAAAGGACAATTTTCAGAACTACAAAAATAAAGATCAATTTAGCAATCGTAAATAATCATCACTTGTCAATTTGTTTGAGCAAAAAATATTGAATTCAAATCTATATTTTTCTGACATAGTCTCGAAATAGACGATTCTGGCATTTGTACTGTTATTGGAAAAGAAAATTGGAAATAAAATGCAAGGCTAGCTTCCGATTTATATACAATAACATGTTTTAGATTTTTTAGATTAATCGTAGGTTTTAAATCCTGCTCCATATAATTATTGTTTTGTTGTTGAATGATAATTAAAAATTCTTATATAGGTATTATTAATTTACATTTTACACAAAATTTAATTGCTCTAATTTCATAATTCAAATAATGTATTATTTACTACTTGATCTTTACTTGAAAATGAACCGATATGAAGTGCGTTACGGTAGATATAAGGTCGGGCGGCTTATCGGCCGCCATAACCTTCCAATGCTTGAATGATGTGGAACTCAATATAGTGACTATATCAGATCAACTGGTTTCTTCTGTATGTTTTGTTAAAAATAGTTTCTTTATTTTTTTTAGGGGATTGGAATTTTGCGAAATCAATATTATAAGTAGCGAATCGCGATTGTGAGATCTCCTTCGTTAATTAGATCTTTCTAATTAATTTAGAAAGATATTTTGTTTTACATAATATAAATTAGTAAAATTATTTATGAAAATGTCAAGTGCGTGACAATGAAATAATGTTCGATAAAGCCTTAATATGAGTATCTGCAATAAAATGTGATAGGATAAATAATTTTAAGGATAATTAATACGCTTAGTAGTGTTTGTTGTAGTCAAAATAGTTATTTGGTTTAGAATTCCATTAAACAAAATAATATCGCACAGCTCAAATTTCTGGATGTTACATCAGCGTGGATTATAACATTGTAAATGCAACTTCAGTTAGTTCGTTGACAAACGCTTTGTTCTAAACTGACGGTTAAAACACATGTTTGACAATTATCTGCCTCGTGTTACTCTGTAATCCTTGCCTAATGTTATTTTACCATTACATCTTCAGTCTCATTAATATTTAAAATAGTTGATTAGCAAATATTGAAACTGTTCCTAACGTATCTTGTTGAAAATGAAAGTGAATTATATTTAAAAAATGACTAAAGAATGAAGTGAATTTATGAACACTCTGTAGATTATAATTAAAAATTTTTAATAATGAATAATGAACACAGCACGAAATCTACAGAAAAGTTGGGTAGCATGTAAACTTTGTAAAAGAACAAAATTGGCTACATATTTGTGTAACACTAATTAGACTAATTTTGTATCTTCAATCTGTGTCAGAATGTCTGTTCATTTAAATTCATCAACTACAAGACAATTCACCGCCACGCAATTGTTGTGTGTCAGAAAGTTTATGCAAGGATGAAATACGACTACACGATCATCATTATTTCTTATTTTGCAAAGATGAGCCTACACGAAAATTATAATTTAAAACAATACTAAATTTACACATTCTCATTCAGAATTTTCAATTAAAGCGTAACCTTTCAAACAGTTAAAGCAACAAAAATAAATTACGCGTTTTAAAGCTCCGGGGGTAATATTAAAGACCAGGTAATAATTCCCAGGATTTCTGTTTTTAAACTGCGTTTTTTAAAAATGTTAAAAGTAAAACTTAGAATTTTAACAATTCCAATTTTCTTTCTTAATTAAAACTGAAATGTTTTATTTAAATACAATTCATCCTACCCTCTTTCAATTAAATATCTAAATTAAAAAATTCAAGCTTAAAACATTTTATATTGTAATTAATTAAAAAAAGTTTAATAAAATCTTTTGCCAAACAATTACGTAAGTTAGGGACAGTGGTAAAAAAGTTAATTAAAACTAAAAGAATTATGTTAAAAATGACGAGGTATTAAATCTTAAAATGTTTAAAATTAGTGGAAAAGTATTTTCCTTTTCTTTTGCAATTCAACATTCCTTAGGAATTTAAACCATCAAGAATTAAATTTCTCTAAATTTTCTTGCAAAAATCAAACAATTTCTTGTAAGTTTTTCAAAAAAGATGATTCCAGCATCTAAAATTTTACAAAACTTTTCAATCCATGACTAAATTTATACAGATTTTAACAAAAGATGAGAGAGTATGAAAATGTTAATATATTTTATTCAAAGTTTATTAACATTCAATTAAGTTAAGCAAATTAACTTTGTGGTTTACATGTTTTAAAAACATCAAATATAACTTTAAACTTCGAGGTTGACACAGAATATGAATGAAATAAATTACGTACATTTTATTTATTATTCACAATTGAGTTTGCTTGTGTTTATAATGTAAATAAATTGTGGCTGAGAAGTCATACAACTATTAGTAACTCATACATTGACTTGTTAGATTTTCGTGTGCGATGCAAATTCGTACACAGTATGCTACATAAAATAACAAGAAAACGAAGTTGCTAAGAATAGAAATGTAAACTAATTTGGATTTCAAAACTTTTCAGTTATCTAACTCTTGACTGAAAATTCAGTTAGTTTGTTTTCTGTGTGGTGCACTGGGTACAGATTTTCTTTAAAAAAAATCAACTAAGATTTTGAATTACTTATTTGAATTTATCCTAAAAATAGGATCAAAAATTTATTTTTGATTATGATTTAATTAGAGTAATTATTGTAAACATTTTTAATTATATTTTTTGTTTAAACTATCAAACACAATTTTAAAAAGTAGAAGGGAAAATTTTGCTTGTGCACATAAATTTATAATATTTTGTGGTAAAAAGTTATTTTCATTATTTTTACAGTAAGTGAGAATTTATTTGTCCCTTGATATTTTCATGTACTTTCCATTAATTCTTTTAGTATACTAATTAATTGTCAACCCATGATTTCTTAAATTATAAATTAGTAAATTTACCGTTAAACCTTTCTAAAGCCATTTTCAACAAATAACATTTAAAATTAAAATTATTTTTACGGTATCACAAGTTTACTTAATAGAAATCTTTTTAATCTAAAATTTAATCTCTACTCATAGTTGTTTAGATTAAATTAGAGGTCTCTTAAGATCCAATCGTAAACTGATCGATGACTACGTACGGCAGCAATTTTTCATATTCGCAATTTTACTATTAAATATGCAAATCGCGTAATTTATTACCAATAATAATTTAGAGGCCAAAATTTATTAACTTCTGTGGTATTTAAAAATAATTTTTCAAATAATAACCTTTGAAATTCATTTAATCGACTTAGCAATTCGTGTCAAGTTATTTCATAGGTAATTTTTAAGCACGCACTCAAAATTTACTTTACAAAATTAAACTGCACACTAAACAAGACCGAAATTATATTTTCGTGACAATATAGTAATTTCGTTAACACGAACTGATTTCAACTTGCCATTAAAGCTAAAATAACCAGCTACAATATTATTCATATTAATATAATCAAAACAATCAAAAAATATTTTCAAAAATTACAGCAGTCACTGCTTCAAAATTTTCCCTAAACCAACCGAAGCTGGGTCAGTTATTCACAACAGTTTGAAATATCCGGTTGCTCATAATATAATGCTTCTGTTTGTGCATTGTTAAAGCTGCCAATCCGATGAGGACAGACGAAAACTTATTGACATCGCATCGCAGTCCAGTTATAAAAATTTCTTCTATTTTTAATTATAATTGGATGTCATTCACATAAATTACAGAAATAATTTCAATTAAAAACAAAAATACCGATAAATTCAAAAGATAAAAATAAGTTCTGCAAATAGTTTGCTGACAAAATTATTATATAGCAAAATTTAGTAATCTTTCTTGTAGGATGACAGCCAAATTCTCATAAAACTTACAAATGGCTGTTATTATTCCACTTACAAAAAAAATAAATAAGAAATCCTAAATAACAAAAAACTCACGTTTCTGTTATCACAAACTACATCAAAATTTATTGAAAATACAATTAGAGTATAATTTGAACATTAAATGAAAATTTTTTCTAGAATGAACTGAAAGTAAAATATTTTAAATTTACGATAAGAATTTTATTCTAGCTGTGTCATTAAATTCACTAATGAATTTAGTTATAACTTCATTTAAAACCCTATTTCTCATTTAAATTGAAAAAGAATTTTCTTCGCAATTTTGTTGTACGTGAAGTACTCTCTTGTTTAAATAAATAAATTACTTCATATTTTAGTTTAAAGAATTTTAATAGAAAGTTTCAGCATTACACAACATTTTGATTTATAAATACTTTTTTATTCTATTAATTTTTCCTTACAGAAGTTAACTTCGTTCTTTCAACATTTTTCTATTTTAAAATGTTATAATCCTTTCATAATCCAAACACTTACTATGCCCCCAAAGATCTTTGCGTTCACTAAACGTATGTAAATTTTGTTAATCTGTTCATGCGCATCAATAAAAACTAGGTAACATAAAATGCGAAAAGGGGATTTCTTGATTCCTGAGTCCTCCCAAACAAAGAAAACCATGTTTATAACATAATTTCGAAAGCCTGTATTCCTGAAGTTGACTACGAATTCTACCCAAGTGAGGTGAATAATGTTAAATTAAACATTAATTATTAATTTACCTGCATTAATGTAATACCCATTTAAACCGTTTTCAAACAACGTTGAGCAAATTTTATCTTTAATGCAAAGTTATTTTGAAGGATTTGCTGGAGCTTATTTAACTTTTTAAATCCAGATGCGTTGGACACAATATAAATATATGTAATCTTACATTTGCCCTACGGCTTAAAAAATTTTTTTTAAATTACTCAAAGAGGATTTTCTGCATTGATAATGCAAACAAATTTTGTTAGCAAACAAATTATAATAACATTCGCATACTTTTATACATCAAAAATATGTAATTTGTAATTTAATGCCGAGCTAACCACAGCAGTCGATTGATGTGATCGCTGGTTAAGTTACAGAGCGGAAATTCTAGGTCCGCATCTCAGATTTTTCGAGAAAATTTGCAAATATTTGATCTGTAACTGATAAGGAAACACAGCAAACCGCAAAAGACTTATAGTAAAATTATATAAAAAACAATAAATATAAATGTAAATTCAAAAATATTTGAAATCTAAATACAAACATCGCATCGCTGTGAAAACATGTAAGCAGCAAGGACCTACAGGAACAGGACCTCGTTCAGATTAGTATGCACGTAACACCGTGTCCCTGTCGTAAATCAGTCGTCGACTAAGACCCTAGGGTTTTTGCTCCTGCCTGGTTTTTAATTGCATTTTAAAAGAGGAGCAATGAAACGAACCTGCATTTTTAGAATTTTCCTTTTGTTTTTTATTATTTACGGCTCTAGCATAATCGCACGAACTTTGAAAATACTATAAAACTTTGATATTAAAATTTATCCCTTAATCCTTTCCTTTTCTTTGCATTTAAGTAGTAGATTTTATGAATTACAATTAAAAATGTGCATAATCAAAATATTTGCGTTTGTTCTGAACTTAGACTTGTTTGCTTCGGATATGAACAAAATAAGATGATTTATATCAAAGTGTCATTGTTAAATGATATTGACAGTTCCAGTAAAGTCAACAAAAGACATTGATACTCAATATCTTTTCTTGTGGTACTCGGCTCGTAATTGGCTTAATGTGTAAATTCAGGCAATTTATCTCTACTCAGCGAGATCTATCACTTAGGAAAGCGTAAATGATGTTAATTAAATATCCAGGCGTTTGTAATTGAATCAGTTTGTATACCAAACCTTTTTACTAAATTGTCTATTTAGATTTTAATCAATGACGTACACTTAAAATGGTCAGGGGTTACTTTCATGCACATTCTCAATTTTTACTCTGCATAATTAAAACTAATAATCCATTATTGTAATTAAAAATTCACCCATAAAACCATCACATAAATTTTACTTAAGTTTTGTACTTTAAACAGGATTTGTAAAATGATTATTTTTGTAATTTCCAAGCAAAGGTGGTAAAATCGTGCATTTTACTAGATTTTATTTTAATCAATTGTATGGTTAGAAGTACATCGATGTAAACGAAGGTTAGCGAAAATACATTTCATAAGATCACGATTACCAAAAGAAAAAAAAATTATTTTTAAATTTTTAAATTGTAATTAATGCAGGGTAGAATAAAGTAAAAAACTATTTGCTTTAAAATAAATAATTGGTGAACAATAGCGACGCACAGTCACGGTGATCAACAGTAAAGTATCCATGCAAATATATCTTCCGCGAATTCAACTAGATAGATGAAAATCAGGTTCAGTTAGGTTGTTTTCTTGTTTCTTGGTTGTATACGTAGTCCTCAATTGCGTGCTGGACTTCTTATGAGAAGCCCTATCTTGAAAAAATCCGAAATTGATTTTTATTTATATTATTATCCTTTATTTTAAACGGCTCTACTGTATTGTATTGTATTAAATTCTACTTGTAATTTAGGAATTAACTGCATGAGCTAGCTAAATTAAAATTTTATGTCTATAAGAATTTATCATTCTGCAAATTAAATAATTGTGAACAATACTCCTTCTTATTTGAATTGAAGATTGGACCTGCTTTAAACAATGAATGTATTGATGTGGATATTTGATTATACCTGGGGTCTTGAAATTATATAATGTTCTCCAACTCGGACTCTATTGGATTGTTGGGATGCAATATTAGATTCTAATTCACAGTTATGTGAATCCGACTTATTGTGGAATGTAATAAAGTCACAGGTCATACAATTTGGTGGCTCTTTTATTTAATTAATCGATTTATTTTGTATTTAATTCCTTCAGTTTTCAAAATTCGATTACAATTTATTAATGAATTATAATATTAAGTAGTAAAGTAGTTACTTATAATAAATAAAATTATTTAAAAATGTCTTATTTTACATTAAATAATTAATTATTCCTTAAAGTAATAATAATTATTTCGCATCCTTAGTAAATAGATTTGCAAAATCCTAAATTTGAATATGAATTGCAAGTCCACCTAAATAAATAATTTTGATTTTCTGGGTAGGATAGAAACCATTTTATACCATACCTTTGAAAGTTATGGTTTCAAGATTCAAATCTGCGATAAAATAATATACTGAAACCTCGTTAATTCCACGTTAAACTATAGTTTTGAGATAATTTAAATTGGTTCACCTGTTGAGCAATTGTAGACAGGAGATAAAATAATATATGTTAATTAAGTATTAATTAAGATTTTAAATTAAAATAAAGTTTTGATTTTTTACAATAGTTCAATATTTAAGGGAACTACGAAAGATATAATTTATCAAAAATTCAATTAGAAACAATAGACTGCGACTATAATAATAAATGGCATAATTGTAAATATTCATGAGGCAATTCTTAATGAGTTAAAACTTTGAGCAATTTTATTCCTAAGCAAAATGAACATTTAATTCGAAAAGCGTATTTAATTTAATAAATACGGTAAAATTAACGCAATTTATTCTAGTCTAAATTTCATTTACTTTGATTTTAATTATGTTTTACGTAAATTTATATTTACAAGTTTTTTTATAATTTTATATAATGACAAAAGGAAGGAATAAGTTAAACAACTCATAATTTTATTATTTCGAAAATTTAGCATAGACGAAAAACAATTTTCTTCTGGTACATGTTACTCTTGCAATTGATATAAAGATAAAACTACCCTTTAGAACTCAATCTTGATGAAGTGTCACATTAGTTTGAAACAGCTGTCCAAGATTTCTCTAATTAATGCATATTCCACCACATTGTTAATTATGTCGTAAATGTAACTGCTAACTCAAAATTTTCAAAATATGCATATAAATTTTATACAATTTATTCAGGAAAACTTACTGTTGTTAAAATTTTTACCTTAAAAATACTTATAATTAATTATAAAATACAAAAATTTTTTAAATATTTTTTAAATATTTTGTATTTTACCAAAACCAGATAAAAAGATCTTCGAATTAGCAAAAATAGCCAAGATAGAATCATCGCACCAGAAAACAAGAACAAGAAACTATAATTATTCAATTAAATAATTTTGGCCTTATTGACGGATATGTCATATATCACATATTAGTTGTTGCTCTTGTGGAATCGTTCAGTTGGATCAAGAGGAATTGATCGAATACGATGGATGTGATATATGGTTCCCTGCTTCTTGTGCATCATTTACAATTGAAGACATTAGAAATTTGTCTGGTCCTGGCCAAAAATGGTTTTGCAAAAAATGTCTCCAGATCTCAAGCACGCAATCCAACTGCAATAACGAAAACAGTGCTGCATGCCCACTATGTCCTCCAGCAATGTCACATAAACTCTATGAGATACCTACAGGTTTGAAAATACATCAATCACGAAAGCACCCTGATCATCAACCAACACAATGGACTCTAAATCCTTCTGAAGTGAATGCAAGTTACATTTTGCAAAAATCATTACATGCAGAAAAAACGTCAGGACTTTATGTCGTATTCCTAAAGGTGCAAGACGTTTTGCTCTTTCGCAAAATCCTGGGAAGACTTACTTCTTTATGGTTATAAAGCTATCAAAGTTCCAAGTGATGATAAAAAAAAATCGCTTACAGCTAAAGTAAAAGATGACTTTTCCTGAAGCACATAAGAGAAAAGCAAGAAAATCAGATATTCAAACCCGAGTTGAGGCAAAAGTAGCTGATTTCTATATAAAAGGTGCTGTGAGGCTGCTTTCTTCTTCAGACACACTGACCCCAATAAATTCAGGCAGTTTTCAACTTTTGAAACAAAAACACCCTGAACCATCACAAACTCTACAATTGTCCTTACACCAACTTATGACGACGAGCATTTAATTGCATCTGTCGAAGAAGTTGAAGCTTCAATCAATACCTTTCCTTGTGGTTCTGATGGTGGATTTGATGGTCTGCGCCTTCAGCATTTGAAAGATCTTACTTGCTTTACATGTGGAGAAGCCGGCCTTCCGCTGTTGGATTTACTTACAAAGCTATGCAATTTACTACTCAGCGGAAAGGTCTGTGAAGTCATATGTGGAAAGTGTGGAGGAATACGTCCCATTGCTGTGGGAAATACATATTCTCACATCAACTAGGATTTGGAACAAAACAAGGACGTGAAGCAGCCAATCACGCAACAAGAACTTTTATTAACCTTCCTGAAAATGAAAATAAAGTTTTGTTAAAGATTGACTTCCGTAACGCCGTTAATTCAGTGAAGCGAGATGTTATGCTTAATGAAATTAAATTGAACTTTATGCGATGATTGGGAAGAATTTCATATTATTTGTAGATATGGCTAAGGTTTTGGGTTTGGAGATTAACCCAAGCAAATGTGAACTTCTCCTCTGCTCTGGTTCAACAAACGCGGATATTATTGCTAAAATTGAAAAAGTTTCTCCGGGCATCCGCATTATGGACAAATGCAATCTATATTTGCTGGGGTCTCCCTGATTTGATGAGGGCGTGGAAACTTTTATTCGAGAAAAGCTTAAAGTTCTCAAGTTGTTATTTTCCTTTTTATCGGACCTGAACTTCCACGTGGCATACTTTCTACTCAAAAACTGTTTTTCTATTCCTAAACTTACATACCTACTCCGGACAACTGCTATATGGAAATTCAAATCTTCTGTTAGAACAATTGACACTGAAATTAGATCTACTTTGGAAACAATTCTAAATGTGAAACTACTTTATCCATGAGATTGGTCTTGGAATTCAAAGAATAGAAGACATTTGCCTCCCTGCGTTCCTAGCTTCCTGTCATGGTACAGAAGAGCTCGTCTCCCTTTTAGTATTTAAACCAGTTGAGGAGCTCAAAATATATCATTGCAACGAAGCTTTAAATGCTTGGAATAAAGCTTAAAAGAACCGAGATTCAATAAATACTCGCCGAATTATAGAAGAAGAGCTTCAATTTGATTTCCCTATCGAAGTGACACGCTTTAAAGCTTTACAACCCCGAGAATCAGGAGCATGGATTCATGCAATTTCATATCCCAATATTGGGACATTCATGGACAATAATTCAATTCGAATTTGTATAGCTTTGCAACTAAGATGGTCCATTTGGCAACCACGCCAATGCAAATGCGGAGAAATGGTTATTGAAGATGAAAGACATGGACTAAGCTGCTCGAAGAGTTCTGGACATATTTCCCGACACGGCGAAATGATCAACATTTTGCAAAGAGCTTTATCTTACGTTAATGTTCCTTCTAACTTAAACCTACAGGACTGTTGAGAATGACGGGATGCGTCCTGATGGTGTTACTTTGATTCCATGGGCAAAAGGAAAATGTTTGGGGCTTCCGATATGTGGATATAAAGCAGAACTATTATTTTGCCCCTTTTGCCGTCGAGACAATGGGTCCCTCGTCTGCTGGGATCTCGATTAAACTAACTAGTGATTTCCGATCTAAAAGTTACCTTATTTAAAGAATTTTTCTAGCTATTCAAAGAGGAAACGTTGCTAGCATAACCGGTACGCTTCCGTCTTCCATCCCGATAGATGAAATATTTTACATTATAGTTATAACTGTAAATTTGAATATATTTTCTAAATTAGTTGTAAAATTTTTTTATTATTTAATATGTAAAATTTTAGCAACACTTAATTAGCCTCTAAGTGAAAAAATTTTGATGCAAGAAAAGTTTGGTAGAAAGTGAGCATGTGAAACGCGATCGAAAATCCATCTGCATAGGTTTCTGGAAAGCGTCAAGACAAAAAGAGGTAAACGACATTAAATTATATGAAGTAGAACTCAACGATTACTTAGGAGCACTAATTGTCCGAAAACAAGTTATAGAATTTTAGGAAAGGTCGAATGGCTAATGTGGAAATTTTGGTTCACTTATTTTTGAGTAGTAATTCTTGAGATAAATATTTTTATTAAAATTTCGTCTTAATCAATATTTTATTCGGGAAGTACAAGCAAGATACTTTAAAAATGTAATTTGGCATGGTTTTTCCTTGTGTACAGACGTAGGAAATACCACCCTAAGGAAAACACTAAATAAATAAACTAAAAATAATAAAAAATTTGTCTTAGTAAGGTTCAATTTGAAAATAAATGTGGAGAGAAACATTAATGTCCTTATTTATTACAATAAAATTTAGTGTGTGCGGAAAAATTTTTATTGGAAATTTTATTAAATTTAAGTCATATTTTACTAGGGTATTTTTTAAACTGGAAACTTATTTTTATATAAGTTGAATTCTTTACACAAAATATCTATACGGCAATAAAATTTAAAACATGTTCATAAAAAGTGTTAGCATTAAGAAGCTTTGGAGTTGAATGAAACGTTGTCTTATTTACTTTGAAACTGTTTTTGCTGTATCATCCATATCTGTCAGTTGGATAAAGTAATATTAATCTTAAAAATGAGTAATAATCGTTTTTACGTACAACAAAAATTTAGAATACTACACTAATCTCTTTTTTTCTTAAAGATGAACCTAAATATTTATAATATATCGCTATAATGTTTACATTGCATTCATAAATAAAACAAAGTCGTTTTTTATTATTTTATACTAAAGTGTCTTAAAGCTCTTGCAAAATATTACTATTTACAAAAAATCCTACCGTAAGGCTGAATTAGGTTTATTCATTTTAATTTTTTTTATAAAAAACTTTTCAGCCAAGTTTTTGCAATTAGTAAGAAGCTTACTTTTGTTAAACGTGGGCAAGATTAGTCCTGTGCTTTTATTTAGATATAACTCATGTTTTAATACTATTAACTGATAATTCGGAAAAACTTCATTCTTTTGTATTTCCATTAAAAAAAAAAAGTTACACAGAACTAAATTTTTGTCTTGTAAACTTTCTACCAAGCAAACCCTTGTTCCTATTGAAACTTAAATTTGTTTAGCTGAAAATGCTGAAAAATCTCCCTTCGCAAAGCTCCATGCCGAGCTTAAATACAACATTAAGCATTTTCTAGTATTTTATAATTGAATCTTTCAATTATCTAAACGAATTAATATTTTTACTAAATTTATAATTTAGAGTAGAGCTTTTTACTTGAACGTAAATTAAAACAAACAAAGTGTTATGTTGTACTTTAATAACCTTTTTAAGGGTGACAAAGTTTAGCTTAAAGCAACTCGACCGTTTAACCACTACTCGTGATTTATAGTTTACACCTAACAAATTCTTTTACATAATCCGATAAGCAACAGCAGCAATTTGTCATATAGAAATTTTGAAGAAAAAGAACACCATTTATGAGTCAACATGAAATATATCATTGTGTGTTTACGTTCTTATATTAATTTAACGGCCAGCACAAAATAAGTTTTTGCACTTTTAAGTGATTTATATTACTAAATTTTAATATTTCATTACACAAATTAATAATTTTTAATTTATATTTCTGGTTAGAACTTGATAAAATTGTTCATCATATTAATGAAAAATTCAACGAACAAAATTCAACATATTGATGAACAGTGTATTTTTAATTAGATTAAAAATTAAATTACTCACAACACAGAAAACCGATTGCATGTTTCTTTGTAAACGTAACCAACCATATACTTCAACGAGATTTAAATTCTTTGAAATTATTTATTTAAATATTGCTGAGAAAATATAAATACAAACTTTTTGAAATGAAAAGTTATCTTTGCAGTGGCGCAAAATAAGCTGACGGTTTTCTACGTTATGTTATATTTAAAAGGAATAAAATAAGTGAACAATCTAAAGTGCAAAGGATAGTTCCATTCTTATAGTTTCTTACACTCCGTATGAAAAAGTATATCAAACAAATGATCCCCCGCTTGACATCCTCTATGATCCTTTCGAGTAAGCACATTTCGGTTGAATTAACGTTATAATAACGTGTTAAAATATAATACGTTAAAAACACGTTAATTTAAATTGCGTATAACAAAGGTTAAACCAGAATCGCATCGTTTCAATGAAACAAACTAACAAAAGTTGCTAGACCGATTAATTGGCAACTAAATTAAATGCATCTTGGTTCTTTTTATCTAGGTGAACAATAAAGCTTATCGTGAAGAAAATATCGGTTTATGGAGTCGTCAATTTCTAAATACGTTTCAAATGGTTTTAATATTTTTATACAACAGCCATAAAAGTAAATAAATCATAACTTGGGAAAACAGTTTCAATGCTTTTCTTTGCAATTAAATTATATTTAAACAGAAAAACTTCTTTAAAGCTAAAAATATTCTTTGGGAATTATCTAAGATTTAACGTATTTGACAATCTGGATTTATTATTATACCCCATAAAATTCGTCTCACAAGTTTTAGCTTGCGAAGTAAACTTGAAGAATATTAAACGATGCAAGCCGCATTTAAGACAACTTTCGATCTCTTGAGAATGCAACTCAGATCTCACTTAAACATTTTTATCAAAGTTATGGTATATAACTTAAATGATTGTTTATTAAAGTATAAAATTAAAATTAATTAGGAAACTGAAAATTATTTTCCAAAAATCCAACAAGAGAGATTTTTAAATGTTATACGAAATGATATTTCCAAT
Organism: Cantharis nigra; assembly: GCA_958510845.1. NCBI lineage: Eukaryota > Metazoa > Arthropoda > Insecta > Coleoptera > Cantharidae > Cantharis > Cantharis nigra. The sequence goes on along the minus strand of OY294034.1, from coordinate 3,787,333 downwards.
CAAAATATATAATAACCTTTACGACAAGAAAGTCCTTTCTCAAGAAGCGGGTGTGGACCCCCGGGATTTGACCATTGGCGTAACAACTTATATTAATTTTCTAAATTTTAAATCAAACTATTCAATCAGTCGCTTGTGTCAATTTGATAAATAAGCAGTTTTTTAATTAAAAAAAAAATGCTATTTTCAAAATGATTGTAATGCCGGAAACGCAAATTTGCTAAAATCTTCTTAAACTTTTACTTTTATCGGCAAAGTACCTACCGTTACTTTCATTTGTACATTATTTATCCAACCTTATTTGTTCGTTAATGTCTCCTTTTTAATTTAAAATGTACTTAAGGTCATTTAACAAAAACTGCATATTTTTGTTTTTAAACATTCAATCAAGACAAGCATTTTCATTACAAATAAATTAACAGTTTAACTCAAAAAAGTTTTAAAAAATCTTCATTAATTGTTGATAAAATCAAAAAATAAAAGTGAAAAACTCCAGTAAATAAAATAAAAAATAAAACACTATCCAATAGTGTAGGTGATTCTCCAGCTAAAAAGCTTCTGATCAAGGATAATGAAATAAACGAGTTGAAATATCCGATGTACTAACCGTAAAGAAATAAATAACTTTTCCAGGACTGCATTTTCAACAAAAGTGCTATTGAATTACATTAGTTTAATGTTAGATTAGAGTTGAAAATTTAATTTATTTGCTTTTAAAATGACTGATTTTAATTTAATTAGGTACTTGGTATAATTTATAGAGAAAATAAAGAAAGATTCTTGTAATTAAAATTTTAAAAATTACAACAATTTGAGATTTGAGGAGATACAAAATACTATTTATACCAAGTGTTATGTTCGGTAACTCAAATTACAATTTTTCTGTAATCCTAATGAAATTCTATCGTGATAACTTATTGTGTAGTTACAACTACAATTTTCACGTTGTAAATTTGCTTTGTAAAATAAATATCAAATTTGATCATAAATTTATTTATTACATTTAAAATTTAAACAGGCCTGTTTGACCTACGTGTTTGTTAATATTTTAAAATATGCATGGTGGCGCAAATAAATTATTAAAATTAATTAATATAAATAAAAATTTGACAAATTTTAAATATGTAAACTGTTGGAAATCCATAATTATAAAAAATTATGACGCGATTTTTAAAAGCAATAAAAAATTGTGTTTCCACAAGGAAATTAAAACTATTCTCTATGATGTTATTAAGTAATAAGAATCTATAGTTAATATCAGTGCTCTTCTTGTCATAGAACGCATTGGAACGGCGTTCCACCACCTTTTTTCAATTTTCAACTTCAATACAATTATGAATATTATATAAGACTAGCTAGAAAGCTAGACTAGCTAGACGGTGGATCTATTTTAAGCGGTGTAATATTTAAACATTTAATTTCGTTTCCCGCTACTGGGGGATTCCCCGTTTTTCTATATTTTAAAGTTTAAAAGGCAATTACGAATTTTTTATAAGTTTCTCAAATTCTAATTTTCTTTAGCCGACCGTTTTAATTTCACTCTCTTTTGCTTAGAAACAAACAATTTCCCAGCTTTTCCTGACGAAATTTAAATAATTCTTTTGTGTTCTGTAGGTATTTTAGAAAAGTGGGAATTTTATCATATTACTGGAGGGTGTTCTCCCCCAGATGCCGCGGTTTACATATTTGACTATAATTTTGACAGTTAACTTTCAAAGTAACGCAAAAGTCCTTTTCCTTAAAAATTCAAATTTCCCGGTTTCTCCAAGTATTCTAAGAGTGGAAATCCTGTGATATGTACTGTAGCGGTACGTGATATTTGGGCGCTGCCGTCTGGGCGCCGCCGTTTGGACGCCGTCAATTGGGCGCCAGACGTTTGGGCGCCAGGACGTTTGGGCGCCAGGACATTTGGGCGCCAGGACATTTGGGCGCCGGTCGTTTGGGAGCCGGACGCTTAGGCGCGAGGACATTTGGGAACCAGGACATTTGGGCGCCGCCGTTTGGGCACCTGGACATTTGGGCGCCTGGACATTGGGCTCAGGGTGTCCCAATTTATTAAATTATTATAATTATAAATTTACTATATAGATACTATAACTTATAAATTTTAACCCTGTATTCATAAAAATATTTTACAAAAATTTGCATTGCAAGCAAATGGTATTCTTTACTATCCGTCGCTGCGTGATGTTTTGTCAATTTTGAAGAAAGAAAATGACAAACAGACGACCTAAACACTCAATCAAAAAGGCCAACTTTGTAGCCTGCCATTTTTGAAACTGATTAAACCCTTTAAAAACATAAAAACTTTTCTTTTAATAAATAGTGAAGAATAAATCTTTTTGTTAATATTATATATATTTGTTAATATATAAAACACAGAAAGATGCTGCTAAACTCCATGAGTAGTAAGGTAATTATATAAATATGCTTTCCAAGTTTTAATTTTTTCTAGGTGAAGGTTAAATTTCCCCAATTTTTATTTAAAAATTCAAATTTTCCGGTTAGTCCTAATCTTAGTTAGTTTAATATATTTCTCGGTTGGTAAAATTGTAAACCGGGGGGTCTGGGGGGTGTGGAACACCCTCCAGTACATATCGCAGGATTTCCACTCTTTTAGAATACTTGGAGAAGATAGGGAATTTCTAATTTTTCAAATTTCGCCAGGAAAAATCGTGAAATTTGAATTTTTAAGCAAAAGTGAGGTAAATTTAAACGGAGGATTCCCCGTCTTTTTATATTTTCAAAGTAACGCAAAAGTTGCTGATAAACTCTGAGCAGTAAGGCACTTAAATTAATGCATTTCCAAGCTTTAATATTCTCTAACGAAAGGTTTAAATTTACCTCACTTTTGGTTAAAAATTCAGATTTCCCGGTTTTTCCTGGCGAAATTTGTAAAATTATAAATTTTCTATCTTCTCAAAGTATTCTAAACGAGTGGAAATCCTGCGATATGTACTGGAGGGTGTTCCACACCCCCCAGACCCCCCGGTTTACAATTTTGACTTTATATTATTTTTATAATTAACTTTGAAAGTTAATAAAGTTGCTGCTAAATTCTGTGAGCAGTAAGGTAATTAAATAAATAAATATGCTTTCCAAGTTTTAATTTTTTCTAGCCGAAGGTGAAATTTCCCGGTTTGGATTGAAAATCGACCAATCGGAGTGTGTTTTTTCACAAAAAAATGACACGCCTTAGCAGGAGCAGCAACGTGCTGGGATTTTATGTATTAGGATAAAGATTGCAAAAAAAGAATTTTTTATTAGCGTTCCACCACCTCTTTTTTTACAGAGCACTGATTAATATCAGTAATCGCTTGTAATTGACGGCTCAAGTATGTTCTTTTCTTTTTCTCTATTGTTTTTCTTTTTCTTCTTATAGAAGCATTAAATTATGGTAAAATTAGTGAATCGCAGTCAAAATAAGAAGACAAACTTCTCCAAAAAAGAATAAGAAGAATAAGATAAATAAAATTGAGTAATTTGAATGTTTAAGAAGGATTTGCAAACCCGCAAAATTAAAAACTAAAAGCAGACGCTGTGTTTTTCGCTTATTAGCCATCCTCAGTACCGCATACACATTATTAACTCATAACTAATTAAAGCACTCAGCGGGTGCTGAGGATGGTTAATTAGTCAGAAACGCGGTGTCTATCGCTCAATCCTTAATTATGTAGATGTTATTAAAAAGTATGTAACTAAAGAAATAAAAAAAGCAATAACTGTTATATTTGATAGTAAAAATAGCATTTAAAGTTTTTCGTTATAAACTTTATAAAATCCATTAGGTATATAAAATTATACATTTTATACCACACAAAGTATTTATTAGAAACTTAAATGAGTTTTTTTAACATGTGTCAAAGTTTGAATATAAGTACTTTAATATTACCAGCCTCGTGTAAAATTAAAATACATTTTAGAGAGTAAATTGGTTTAAGTAGTGATAAAGTTACAAAGTCACTTAAAATTTCAACTCCATTTGTTGTAAATATGGCTTTTGTACAACGGTTGATGACATCCCATACGTTTTACACCAAATGCAACCAACTACTACGTTTTAATGTTTTTACATTAAGCACGGCACTAAGTAATAAAAAAGTTATTGCATTTTTTGTAAATTTTAAATAAAGCTGTTTAAAAAATGTCACGTAAACATCGTAAGAACCTTTTAATTAACTTTATGTAAGAACGAACTTTATTTACCCGAACCATTTGAGAATGAAATTATACTAAGTATATAATATGTTTGTCTACCCTTTTAAATATTGTGAATTTAAACTATATAGGGTGATCCCTTCGATTAAAATTAAACAGTTTGCTTCTGCCAGCTAGGCGAGGATCAAAAGAAAACTCACAGTCCTGTAATAATTTTGAATTTCATGAACGCTAAAAGCACAAATAAAATAATCACACTGTTTAATGAAAAAATTAAAATTAAAATTATACAGTTCTGCCAATTGAAATATCTTGGTAAAGAATATTATATACAAGTAAATCTTCAAAGACAAACGTATTTAAAAAGATAGCTTGAGTTGCTCGACTCAATTTATTCAATTAAAATCGCCCGCGCTTGCAGACACATAAATAAAATGCAAAATTATTCTGAAATTAAAAAGAAATTGTCTTCTTGGATTGTTTGTATCAAAGCACTTTCCGCACAAACACGCAATAATAATTATAAAAGAATTTAGTTGTTTTAACAATTGCCATTTTCTTTGCCCTGCACATTTGCTTGTGTGATTCTATGTAGCAAACGCTAAAAATATTTCTTCTTTTACCTAATTAATGAAAACGGTTTGGAACCCCCTGTATATAATGAACATTGGCTTAATTCAGACAACATAAACATGTATAATATCACAAACTACAAGTTAATAACACACTTTACAAGAAAGAAACATATACACGGAGGGGTAGGAATATTTGCAAAAGACAGATTGACGTGCACACCTCTTCATAGTATTGCAGACAAATCAATTGAAATTGATGGCGAATTTTCAGCTTGCCACATCAAGGAAAAGAAGGTTTTCCATTAAGCAAATAGATACATTTAAACAAAACATACAAAATATGGACTGGACACCAATTTACAGCGAAAGCAATCCAAATATGAAATTCCAACGGTTTAATGAAATCATACAAGGACAAGCTAAATCTGCATTCCCAATAAAAACTTATAAAACTAAGCACAAAAAAATCAAACTCACAACTGAACTCCTGAAGCTAAATAAGCAAGTCAAAACTTTGCATTCACAATATAAAAATGGTCAAGCAGAGATCAAAACAAACTACAACAATATGAGAAAATTATTCGTTGAGAAACTAAATGAATACAGAAAACAAGTAAAAGCACAACAAATCCACGAATCTGATAATAAAGCGAAAACAACATGGACCATCATCAAGAAAGAACTAGGCAGGAAAAATGTCGTACCCAACAATACTACACTCACAGCAAGCAACATTGGAACATATTTCGCTAGCATAACTCAAAACCTAATTACACAAAATTCGCAAACAACAGGAAACCATACAAAATACCTAAACTCAGCCATTCCAAATACTGTAAATTCAATGTTTTTACAACCGACAACAGAAATCGAAATAAACAATATAATAAAAGAACTTAAAAACACAACCTCATATGATATATACAACATAAACACAAAAATTATAAAATTAATTAAAAATGAAGTATCGACAATACTTTGTCATATAATTAATGAATGTATGAGCAAAGGCATCTTTCCGGACACCCTGAAAGCATCAAAAGTAATTCCAATACACAAAAAAGGGGATGAAAATGAGGCAAACAACTATATGCCCATATCTATATTACCAATCTTTTCCAAGCTCCTGGAAAAAATTCTTTATAGCCGACTAGTAAATTTTTTACAAAAAAGTGCATCTTTTACGAAGGAGCAATTTGGGTATCAAAAAGGGAAAAACACCATCGACGCAGTACTACGGCTGACATCAATCATCTACAAAATGCTGGAAGGTGGACTAAAGTGCCAGGCCATTTTCTACGATTTGGCGAAAGCGTTTGATATGATGAATCATGATATATTCCTGGACAAAATTCAACACTACGGATTCAGAGGGAAAGCATTTGAAATAATCAAGTCATACCTCAGAAATCGAAAACAAGTGGTATTTTGGAATGGACAACTCGGACAAGAATGGGATGCCACCTGTGGTGTACCGTAAGGAAGCATCCTGGGCCCCTTCTTCTTTGTTCTGTACATTAACGATCTACCACATAATGTAAAATGTGACACCACCTTATATGTAGACGATACTGCTCTCGTCATGGAAGAAAATGACCAAGCAAATGACCGACAAAAGGAAGTAATGAATTGGTTTGAGACCAACAAACTCATGCTAAATATAAACAAGACGGAAAAGGTTAAATTCACTGCATGCGGGAGAATTGACCGAAAGGATAAGACCACAGTAAAATACTTGGGAATCACAATGGACACTTTGTTGACTTGGCATGAACATGTGGCTATCTTAAGCAAAAATATTTTTGCTATAAAAAGAATTAGAGAAGCAGTTGGAAAAGAGGCTGCTAAGGCGGTCTATTATTCAATGTTCCATGCCCGAATGGTGTATGGACTCTTGGTCTGGGGTAGTGCAACGCAGTTAAAGAAAGTGTTCCTACTACAAAAAAGAGCTATACGTGTACTAGAATTAGTATCGCCAACAACACACTGTACACCAATCTTCCAAAGTTTGCGCATCCCAACGATCTCGTCTGCCTATGTTTATGCTAGTGCAGTAAGAGTGAGAACCGATCGTGCAATTTTGGAAAACACTGCAACACACCAACATCAAACAAGGAACAGAAACGACAAATGCTCAGATGGAATAAATCTACAAATCAGAATTTACAACAAATTGCCAGAACAAATCAGAAATCTTCCTCTTCAGAAATTTAAGAGAGCAATGAAGCAACAACTAACCGAATGCGCGTTGTACGATGTGGAAGAATTTTTCCAAGCTGAGTTGAGATGAAAATCTGCAACTGCTGATCTCCACCATTTAGGATTAAAATTTTGTATTAAAACTACTATTTTTATAACCTAATAAAGATTATTATTATTATTATTATTATTATTATTTGATATAAATAAAAACTACCGGATAGGACGTTTCGGCGCAGCCAATTCGGTGCGAGCCGGTTTGGTATTCCGCTTTCTTGTATTTTTGTGTAATGAGTTTTGTCCTGGTGGTTTTTTGTCCAAGAAGCCATTATCCACCGTTAGAAATAATCATCCTATTTAGAGATGTAAATTTTTCTCAATAAATGAGTTTTATGATTATTTATTATTGTTATTACAAGCTGCAGAAGTAAAACTGTCCCAATTTTGATTTAAAATAAGATTTAAATTACACATAACCGTACTTTAACTGCCGGGTGCTTATGCTTCAATTTCAATTTCAGTAAAATTTTCACGTATGGTTGCAGCCAGCCAGTTTTGTTGTCTCGTTTAATGGAAAAAAAGCACTCGTGGAACTACGAACCTAAAGTAAGTACACCGGCCATATTGCGTTTGTTTGTGATGTAAGATCTTGGAGATTTATATAATCTTTTCCACTTTAAGATTTTAAATAACTTTTGAGCGTTATCGATAAGCTATTTACGATGATTTTCTTTTAATATAAAATTTTAATCGTTATAATAAATTTTAGCGAATATAAAGCTCCACTGCGAAACTACTTATCGTGAAAATGTAAATTATTTTCAGATGTTAGTTTCAGTAAGTACTTTTCTTTTAGTGACTGAATTTTAGACTTATTGTAATTGTAGATATATTTTAGTAACAGTTGCTGAGAAAAACTCGTAAATGTCTAACATTTTATCAGCGCTGATGCTTACTTCCTTCTGTAAGTGGAGTAACCCTCTGTTGTTTTTGCAGCATCTACATCTTCACGTAATCTATTTTAAATGGTTTCTAAAAAACGTTTGCCTTCATGGCGTATCAGCTCAATAAGAAACTAACTTAAAAAACTTTTTACATGAATTATCATGAACTTAAGGTTTAAGATAAATTCAATAGTACATAATAAATATTAACAGATTTTTTATTTACCCCAGGCTGCTCCCACTTAAAGAAGCTATACATTTTATTCTTCACTTGTTAAATCGATAGTAAATTAAAAAAGTGTTTATTTGGTAATTAGGAAAGACCAGTCAAGATAGAATATTTTGTTTGTACACCGAATTTCAGCTTCAAGCTGAAAATATAGAATTCATAAAATTGGAAGAAAGTAGGGTCAGTTGTCATGCTTATTCGTAATTTAAATATCAAACAATAAAACTTTAAATAACAAGTTAAATTCAATAATATAATCAAATTATATTTTTAAGCTTTCGACGACTTTTATCGTCTTCTTCAGAAATTTATTTAATATAAACAAAATAAATTACATGGAAACAGGGAACAAACACATCGTCATTTGATACGACCTAAGATCCAAAAGATCGTGAGTTAAGGAACAACCTATACTGAGTTTCCGTCAATTAGGAAAAACTTAACTCCAATGTGTGCAGTGGGAACTAGACTAGTAAATGGCTGTAGAGGTTGCTTAAGCCGTCTATATCTGTCTTCCTATTCATTGCGTTCTTCTCTCTTGTAATGCATATCATTTCATGAAGCAGTCGATCTTTGTAGTTAGTAACGGATTTTATTATTTTGGCGTTTTTAAAATCTGCATCATGCCCATCAACTAGAACGTGTTTGGCACTAGCTGTAGATTCGGGCTTATTACAGCGTATACTTGAAATGTGTCCACTCATTCTTTTTTGAAGCCATTGGTTTGTTTGTCCAATATATACCAAATTGCAGTTATTGCATTCGACCTTGTATACAAAATCCGACCTCTTCTCGGGAGGTACGGTGTCTTTTAATTTAGTATAAAGTTGACCAATGTTATTAGTGGACTTGAAGGTTACATTGGTTTTGTAAGGTTTTAATATTCTCTTGATTTTTTCGCTTAAACCTTTAACATATGGCATAACTGCAAAGTTGGAAACTTCTTTCTTCGTGGTGTTACCATTATATAGTTTGTTAACACGATCCTTGATAATTCTTTTCACCAGAGGTCCAGGGTAACCGTTCTTGAGTAAAGTTTCTTGGGCAATTTTTAAGGTCTCTTTCCTGTAGTCGCCATGGGTTAATTTTAATGCTCTATCAACAAGTCCTATAGCTGTGCCAATTGCTTGGCTTCTGTGGTGATGTGAGCTATAGTTAAGGTATCTTCCCGACCAAGTTGTTTTTTGTGTCCATTTATACTTCAGGTGATTCGTTTCATGGATAAGTTGTATGTCAAGAAAAGTTATTTTCTTGTCTTCTTCTTTCTCAATCGTGAACTGAAGACGTGGATGAAATCAGTTGAAGTGATTAACTATAAAAGCTTCGTAGTTCTTTGGTATGGCAGTGATGATGTCGTCAACATAGCGTTTGTAGAACGGAAGTTTAAATGGAAGTTTGGATATCCGGTCTTCTTCCAAAATTTCCATTACCAGATTTGAGATTGTTGCTGATATGGGACTTCCCATGGCGGTACCAAAAATTTGCTGATGTATTGTCCCATTATATTGGAAGTATGTTGTCTCCAAACATAGCTTAAGGGCTTCCAGAAATTTTTCTTTGGGGATATTTGTGTGAATTTTGATATCATCCCATTTTCCTTCTACAGTATTAATTGTTGTTCCTTAACTCACGATCTTTTAGATCTTAGGTCGTTTCCATGTAATTTATTTTGTTTATATTAAATAAATTTCTGAAGAAGACGATAAAAGTCGTCGAAAGCTTAAAAATATAATTTGATTATATTATTGAATTTAACTTGTTATTTAAAGTTTTATTGTTTAATTTCTCACAAGTTAAGATTTATATATTTAATTTAAATATCAAAGATGGTCTCTGTAATGGCACATGTTTACAAATTGATAAATTCAATTACCGGTAGAATTATGACAGTGATCTAAAATCAACCTATGCTGATGTTGAAAAAGAATCTACTTAACAACTCCTTATAAACAAAGAGGACAAAAAAATCGTAAACTAGATTGTGCACAATATGAAATCTTAATTTTCCTCACAAATAATGTAATGACGAATTGCTGCTTAAAACTTCACTACAACGCGTAATTTTACAATTTTGCAGCAAACTTTTAGTTACAAAATAATCTCTCTTAATGGTTCTTAGTAACGATAAAATGGTTTTATGCATACCTCTTTAATTAAACTTAAACTCTTCTTACGGAAGCCGCAAGGCACTTCTCGATGAAAACAAACAAACTAAACAATTCTTAATGAAATTATTCAAAAGTAACTAATTATAGTAGAGTATAAAATATTAAACATATTCGAATCGAAATCTACAGGACCGCAAGTTAGTTGTAGTTTGTCAGGTAGATCGAGTCGTAGCTACGCAGAGCGGTTCGCCGGAAAGTGTACCAAACTCCGACGCTGGACCATATTCAGACATTTTTATTTTAAATGCAATTTTTTCTTCTTTGAGTGCTGAGTATTTTTTTTTCTCATTACGGAATAAGCCTCCCCCTTTGCTTCCGACCCATTGACAGCTGGTCATAACACCTTGGGCTTCTACACGAATTTAAAGCTGGTTCATCTTTTCCAGCGTGTAGAGTAAAATTCTGAACCTTTTTCTGGATAATGACTTCCAAAAAACCGGAAGCGATTTTCATTAATTGAATGGAAATGAAATATTTGGTAAATTTGATACTTTCAATTAAGAAAATACTTCGATTGTATTGCAATACGCATGTAATGGATAAATATAAAATATGTTATGTAAATTGTTTTAAAAATTTATATTAATTGTATTAGAACCGAAAAGTTCAATAATCCTGTGTGGTAATAGAAACTGTAACTGCACTAAAACGTCATTAAGACTAAGTTTTTGGTCGAATACGCTCGCTTTTCTGCGATGTCAAGGCAATTTGGGACTATTTGATTGCGTTTTATGAGATTTTGTCGGTTTCCGCTGTCATCTTACAAAAATATAAAACAGTATAAAATTGTTAAGTTGGTAAATAAATTTTGTTATGGCAAGTGTTTCACATTATAATTTCTAGGGTCTATAAACTTCTAATAGAACTAAAAAAACTGAAAATAAAATAGGTAATTAAGTATAAAAATCTCGGATAAAAACTACATACGAAATATAAACAAAACATAAAATGGGGCACAATAAAACGGTAATAGATTACTTGAATGTTAACAGATAACTTCACAATAAAAATATCTTTCGAAATGTAGAGAAATAAAACTTGCGATAACCATTGAAGTACATAGTTACACCTTAATTTTGAATAAACCGCTTATTTTTTAATTTATCAAAATAATTTAGATGTATGGCAAGTCAGAAGTCAGGGTAATTGTTGATCAAGCACACAGAGAAATATGTATTACTAATCTACACAATTGTGCAGAAAAAGTACCCAATTGTGTAATTTTTCTGCACAATTGTGCGGATGGTAGTAGGTACATATTTCTCTCTGTGAAGGTTGGTCAATAATTAATAACTAATGTTTACTATATAGCAATTGTTCCATAGGATTTCTTTGCTATTTGATGTAATAGTGTTCTGAAACAGAATTTAAATTATTATTAATTAATCTAGGTAAATGTTACGCTCCCCTAACAATGTTATATCAATTTGCAATTTGTATATGTAAAGTTGTTTGCTGTTAGGATATTTACACCTTTAGATTGCATAAGTAATTAGAACAAAGCAATATTATTGAAATTGGGAGGCATGCCAAATAGCATACGCAGTATCATGAGATATCCAACAAGAATCCGTTGAACTGTTTCGTAATTAAACGATTTGCCTATTGTTCCACTAGACAACCATGTTCATTAGGTCGATTAAGTTATTAGGACGATATGCCGGACATGCCATATATACAATTACACACGAACACGTATGTGTTACACACGGTGCCACTAGAGGTAGACATCTGGGCTTTAATTTCTCCGTAAATAATTTAATTATACGTGCCTCCGTCGCTACAAATTTGCAAAATTAATGTGATAAAGCCGAAGATAAAGCAGTAATTTCTTCCAGTCTCAACTTTTATTAACTTTGCAGATTATAACTTTCCGTTTTTTGTTGCACCTAATAGTGCTTTACTTATTATTTAATCAATATTTTGTTTCCATATTCAAAAAATTTGCATTTTACATAAAACGTCAAAAACGACCTGTATTCGATATCACATAATTTACAAAATTTAATGAGATAAATTAATTTGGTTAATTTCGAAAAAATTATTTAGGCAAATTTTATACAAATTTGGCTGACTATTATCATTCACAGGATACATTTCATGCTTTGTGGCACCACTCAATCGTTTTTTGCATCATAAATTCAGGACGTTTCATTACTGAATGTTTCATTGTAGGTAACAACCATTATCTGACATCATTTACCACATAGGAATGATCACGTCTGGATATTTCAATTTTGTCGTTATCGTACATTATTCTAATAGTCCTCGGTAATATAGGAAAAGCTTCGATTCCACCTCCTTAAATTCGAAATTAAACAAAAAAATCATAAAAATTTGAAAAAGAACTTACCGGTTACCGATAACATATTCCGCTTTTATCACCTTGTTGTTGTCGAACCCAAAGAATCGACCAAGATGAATAATTTATTCGAATTGAACAATATCGTATCTACATATATTAGGGGCATGGAGCTGCTACTTCATGAGAATGAATAATACACGATTTTAAAAACAACTCTACTTAATATACAGACTGGTAAGATAACAAAAAATAGAAAACACTGGAATATAAACTTACCCTCGGAAAAAATTTCAAGTAATAGAATTGTTCTAATTGCGAAACTACCAATAGTCAGTCAGTGATTTAATTCTAAATAGATTCCAAAATTCCCCCACGAAATTAAAAATTTTCTAATAAAATTATATTAGTTTAGGGCATGAATTGCAAATATAAACATTAAAACATATAGATCATCCAAATATTTGGGTAAAACAAACCCGAAAGCATTATTATTGTTGACATTACGGTATTATCCGACGCTCTTGTATCCGACCATTCTGAGAATTTATTGTGCTAGTTCCTCAATACTCTCTTTCTCTCTTTTGGATCTCTTTTTCAGTGGTAGGGTAAAGTAAGGTAATGTCGTGATATTTTAGAAAAACTGTTGCTAATGGGCTTGAATGATGAATTTTTCTATTCTTGATATCAGGAGGCAATAATACTACAATTAATCTACGTTTTTGTAAAAAATTAAATATATTGAACTAAACACAACTTTGTTATTGATATTTTTGTTTAAGCAGAAATTTAAGTTAATGTCGTGCTAGGACATTTAATGTCGTGATATGGGTAAGGTATTGTCGTGATAGCAATAAATGTGGTAAAAACCGTAACTAATAAATTTTAAACGATTAAAACCATTTGTCAAAATGAAAATTTATTTACCATACACTACGTTTATGCATTAAATTAATATGAAATTTTAAATAACAACAAAATAAAAAATAAAAACTAAAAATAAATTATCGCTAAAGCGTGAGTGACACTATCAAACTTTGGTTATATTTTTGTCAAACTTTGTTGTCAAATGTTTGACGAAAATAATATAAACCAAATTACACTATCAAATTTTTGTCAAACTTTGTATGACACAAAGTAGCGCGTGTCATATTTTCGTTCAACTTTTCCGTTCAACTTTTGAGTAAGCATGCGCATTGCTGCAAAACTATGCAGTAAGGTTGGCTTTTGCATATCTTTCCTACAAACATAACCCCACCCAAAAATTTTCATCAAACTTTGAAGCAAAATGTTTGACAAGAAAGTTTAACGAAAATATAACCAAAGTTTGATAGTGTCAAGCTTAAAGAATATTTTGTTCTACGGCTTCACAAATATTACACTTGTAAATTTTGAAGATTCAGAGGAACTCCAGCTTCTTTAGCTACCCGATATAAACTAAAATTATATAAAAATATTATAAAAATGACTGGCATGATGGTATTGTCGTTCTTTACCATTTTGGACTACCCTATTCTTAGGACCCATATTTTTTCAAAGTTAAATCACTAACAAGAAGTAAAACTCAGCAAGTTAGCATTGTTTCATTTAAAAATGGATAGGTAATGTCGTGATAAAAATAAACAATAATTTAAGCACCGAAATTTAACGAATATGATTTTTCCAAGTTCAAAGTAGCTTAATATACGGAGCCGGACATTTGAACGCCGCCGGTTGAACGCAGCCGGTTGAACGCGGCCGTTTGAACGCAGAGCCGGTTGAACGCAGGGACGTTTGAACGCGAGAACGTTTGAACGCAGGGACATTTGAACGCGAGGACGTTTGAACGCAAGAACGTTTGAACGCGAGGACGTTTGAACGCGAGGACGTTTGAACGCAGGGACATTTGAACGCGAGAAATTATATCCAATTGCACCCACCCCCCTTATTATATTTAAATATTATTATTTTCTCTCAGATTTCTTCGCTCTACGTAAGAGCATAGTGACCACTTATTTTTCTTTAGAAGGGTTCTCTAGGCAGATACCTCGGTGGTTTTCCATTCCCTGCCGGGGGAAGACGGTCAGAATAAAATTTTTACTCCGCCCGGGATCGAACCGGTGATTTCGGTTTAGCAATCGACGCATACAAGCGCCAGGCCGTGACAGTCTTCTTCTTATTATTATTTTAATATTATTATATTTTTATAATTAATTTTTATTTTATTTATTAAAATTATATTTAAATATACTCGTAATAAGGACATTTGAACATGATAAATTGCACCCTCCCCGACTTATGACCGATGCACTTTATTATTACCAAATTAGGGGCCGTCCATTAATTACACAAAAGTTTTGGGAAAGAAGGTCTATTAATTATTATTTAAAATAATAATATTTTTTAATAGTACTTATAAATAACTACAAAGGCACACTAGCGTACCTAGGGGGGGGGGGGGGTAGGATCGGACCGCCCCGAGCGGCACATTTTTAGGGGCGGTATTTTGCTTCTTTTTATACAAAAATATTTTTATAAAATTAAAAAAAATTGTTTTTAAATATTAAAAAAAATATTCTTTTTATAAACAAATATTTAAAATAAATATTAAAAGGGGGGTTGGGGGGGGGGGGGCAAATTTTAAGACCGCACCGGGCGGCAAAAGCTCTAGGTACGCCATGGCAAAGGCGTAAGTATGCACATCGTGGGAGGTCACCCTCTTCCTAGTAGCACACTTTGCCGAGTAGGACCGGACTAGGGAGATATTTTTAGTGAGTACAGCGTTTGTCAAAACGGTCCAGACCGTAGGGGAGCAGAGCGGAAGCTCTCAAGTGAGATTAGGGTGGGGGGTTTGAGCCAAATCTTGTAACATCTCACCAGGGGGGGACGTCGTGTCAAAAAAATGCCAAAATCGCCTTACGTAATTAATAGACTAGGGATTGGACTTGATTTTTTTCTTTGGAGGGCAGTTTACATTTTTTTCAGCTATCCGTAGTCGTTCATGCAGAATACCATCCCATATTTAAATATAACAAGAAGTGTGCAATTGCATCTAATTTCTCGCGTTCAAATGTCCCTGCGTTCAAACGTCCTCGCGTTCAAACGTCCACGCGTTCAAACGTTCCTGCGTTCAAACTTCCTTGCGTTCAAATGTTCCTGCGTTCAAACGGCCGCGTTCAATCGGCTGCGTTCAACCGGCCGCGTTCAAACGTCCTAGACCGCTTAATATAACATTACATTGTATGCATCTAACAAATTTAAGGTAATAAAAATTATTTTTGTATTAATTAATTATTCAGGTGTAATAAATTAGATTAAAGCTAAGAATTATGCTACTTTATCTAAGAATTCCATAATGCACTCAAAATTCCAGGAAAATTTTCAAAATACCTAAAAAATATTACAAACTATAAGCTTCAAAATGCAAAATAGAAATTAGTTCAAAATTACCTTAATTACAGCTATAATAAGACAAACAACGATTACACAGTAAAATATTATTCACTAAAACGTATCTTTTATTTATTTTTCTTATACTGACCGCTTGAAGTTCGAACTTTGTCTTAAAAATTGCATTTCTGGTTAGGCAATAAAATATGGTATTTTTAGGACTCCTTGATGTACAAAATCCGTTGATAGGCAATGTAGCTACACACTTTTTAAAAACTATCACGACATTGCCTATGTCACGGAATATCCTTACCTTACCCTATACTATTTTAACAGTTAATTTCGTTTCCCGCTACTGGAGGATTCCCCGTTTTTCTATATTTTCAAAGTAATGCAAAAAGTTGCTGCTAAACTTGATGTGCCGTCGGGCAATTAAAATTTTATTTACAATAATGTAAAAATAAATAAGTTTCTCAAATTCTAATTTTCTTTAGCCGAACGTTTTAATTTCCCTCACTTTTGCTCGAAAACAAAAAATTTCTCTGCTTTTTCTGACGAAATTTGTATAATTATTCTCTCTTTTGTAGGTAATCTAGAAGAGTGGGAATTTTATTATATGATCTGGAGGGTGTGCTATAATTTTGACAGTTAACTTTCAAAGTAACGCCAAAGTTGCTGCTAAACTCTGAGCAATAAGGCCCTAATATAAATATTTCTCCAAACTTTAATATACTCTAGCCAAAGGTTTAAATTCCCTCACTTTTGCTTAAAAATTCAAATTTCTCGGATTTTCCTGGCGAAATTTGTAAAATTATAAATTCCCTATCCTCTCCAAGTATTCTAAAAGAGTGGAAATCCTGTGATATGTACTGGAGGGTGTTCCACACCCCCCAGACCCCCCGGTTTACAATTTTGACATTTTTATATTTTTACAATTAACTTTCAAAGAAAAAGAGAAGTCAAAATTGTAAACCGGGGGGTCTGGGGGGTGTGGAACACCCTCCAGTACATATAATAAAATTCCGTTTTTAAAGATTATAGATTAGGATAATAATTATTATGTGAAAAAATTACAAAAATGAAGATAGTATAATATAAATTATAGGTAGAAAGTACAATAGTTTTGTTACATCGATCAAATAGGATCGAAAAAATTTTTTATTGAAACTATCACGAAAGTCGAGTTTCCTGTATTGTTTTTATAACAAAAAATTTAGCAAAATTAATTGGATAATCAATTTTAACATAAATCCTAAAGATTCTTAAACTAAATAAAAGTTTATCCAATCTTGAGCGATCTTTTCTTATATAGTACATATAAACCTCGCGTATAAAACTAGAATCCAGTTTCTCGTGCGTTAGAAATTGTTTAGAACAGAGGAAGTAAATGAAAGGAAATAACGCGAATTATTTCTGTAGCCAATCTCAGAAGATAATTAAAGTCTGTTGTTTTTCACGCAACTGTCTTTTTCTTGTTCATTTTCAAACTTCTGATCTCACGTTTCAACGAAACAAGTTCGTTAATGCAATCCTTTCTCTTTTAATCAATGTTTATGTTCAATACACTTTTAAAAAAATTAACTTTTATAAGCTTGTAAAAGATCAAAATAAAGTCGAACAAATAACATTTTTACTACTATTTTCTGCAATATTACTTTTTTATCGGCACGCGATGAAATTGCCTCACCCTGTAGGTGGTATTAGGTGTTAACTGTTATTATTATATTTTTTTCACCAAATATTTTTTAGACTGACAACAATAATAACAAAATATTAATACCTAATAAAAAGTTACAGTTTTCCAAATAATTTCTTTATCCCACCAGTTGAAATTTTCGTGAAAAGTAAAACTTTTACTCAATTTTATTTTAGGAAACATGTTAGTTTACCTTGCTTCTGTAACTTTCTTTGACATTAAAAATTGACAAGAAGGAAAACAAATATTTGTTGAAGTACTTGACACCAACATCGAAATACAAGAATATTGAGTTAAAGTTAGGTGTTAGGTATAAAATTTGTAAAATAAAGTAAACATTTTCGTCGCGAAAAGCAAAAACACATGTTGTAAGAAATTTTAGCTGCTACTTTTAAATAATAAATGAGATTCTCTAAGACAACAATTTTTCTGTTTTTAATAATATCTATAAAATTTACTCATATTTGAACAAAAAAATCTACCTTCCTTCTGCTTTACATTAAGTTTCTGTTAATGGTGTTTTATCTTTCAAGAACTTTGCACAAAGAATTCCTAATGCTTTGGGCTATTAAGGCATAGAAAGCTGAAGTACCATTTCATATTTACTTGTATGCATACAGTCAAAGGAGATAAATTCTTAAAATATCAAGTGGTAAACATAATTTTCTACGAAATATTTGTATTCCAAAACTAACACGTTTCATTTGGTTTTATAGCTTCAATGAAAACCTACAGTTGTTATACTAACCTATAATAATATTTTCTTTTTAATCTATTTTCAATTCCAATTTTATCAATATTTTAAAATTTTTTTGGAATATTTCACAAATGAAATACACTGTAAGCGTAGTTCTGCAAACGATTTCATCAGAAATGCAAAAAAACTCAACATTTTGAAACCTACTGGAATTTCTCATGACAATGGAAGGATATTAGATGGAGTAACTTTTGTGCTTTGGCTTCAAGGAAAAACCTTGGTTCCAAGTCATTTTAAAATTTAGTTTAGCGGCGAAGAAAGCTTAACATTTAAACGCCGGAAATAATAATTAATCAAAGATTTCTTTGCTTTTAAAGTCAAAATGTATGTAGATGTATGGTCTTTTGGTCTTGGCAAACCAGCTTTCCACATTTTCCATCATGTCTTCGTTGGAAGAAATTTTTACGACCTTATAAACCTTTTTTTCAGTTTAGGAAAGAAATAAGAATCCAAAAGAAGTTTATTCATGTCAATCGGCAATTTGTGTGTGCATTGTCTTGCACAACCAGAACTCCTTTGGAGAGGCACTTAAAACACTCAAACAAGAACTTTTCCAGCAGATTTTTGAACCTAAAATTTCTTTGTCATTGAATACCTAGAGTACTTCCATTCTATTAACTGCTATCTTGTCTCTGGGTAGTAGAAATGCACCCAAATTTCAACCAAACTGACAAGTCGGTTCAGAAAGGTCGGATGTTTCCATCCCTGCTCGCTTCTGATCATTTGGGAATACATTTAAAAAAACTGAAACTCAGGATACTCCATGCAATATTAATGACAATCCAATAGAGAGAGTGACAAGTTTCAAATGCCTACGGTTTGTCTTAACAGAAAACTGGGACCCTGATAAAGGGTCTATGCAGTCGCAACTTATCACTGGAAACGCGTTGCCGCACAGTAAGGTGTTACATAATACTGGTTTTGTTGTATGGTGTGTAAACAAGCTTGAGGCGTTTGAGATGTGGC
Source organism: Cantharis nigra (assembly GCA_958510845.1). Classification (NCBI taxonomy): domain Eukaryota; kingdom Metazoa; phylum Arthropoda; class Insecta; order Coleoptera; family Cantharidae; genus Cantharis; species Cantharis nigra. The sequence goes on along the minus strand of OY294034.1, from coordinate 3,767,970 downwards.
TGTACCGTAGGATGCTTCGAATCTCATGGATGGAAAGGGTTTCCAACGAAGAAGTGCTTCGCCGCATAAACAAAGACCTTCAACTATTTACCATTATTAAAAAGAGAAAAGCGGCATACTTTGGTCATATATTCAGAGGTGAGAAATATGCACTCCTACAGCTGATTATGGAGGGCAGATCGAGGGAAAAAGAGGTCTGGGACGGAAGCGGTTTTTGTGGTTGCGGAACTTGCGGCAGTGGTTTGGTATGATCGCCAACCTCCGATAGGAGACGGCACCCTAAGAAGAAGAAAGACAAATAGTTTGAATTAATAATTCTTCTTCGTCTTCTTTTTCTTCCTTTCATGGATAAGGCATTTATGCCTGTTCCAAGCTCACAAGTCTCCATCGCTTTCTCGGTCGACTAGTATTTCTCTTCCTTTTTCGATGGTAAGAAAGTATTTGTTTTGGAATCCTTTTGTTTTCCATACTATTTAAGTGTCCTCTCCAATTTTCTCAATATTCTGAGATTTTTTCTTTGACAAAGAAGATTTACAAATAGTTTTAATTTTTCTCTTTTGGAGGGGACTCATGTTTCGCTGCCACATGTCAGGACAGGTATCGCTAATTAATAATTTTAAACATTAAATCGACTGGGCATAAATTTACAAATTAGATGGAGAATTAAGTTAAAACTGAAAGTTCTAATTGGTCAATTTTACCTTAAGGCGGTGAACTACTGTGAACAGTCGTTTAGAACCTGATAAAAATTATATTTGGAAAAATTATTCCAAAAAATAATAAACAGAAAAGAATAATAAACACCATAGTAGGAAATGCGTGGATACAAATTGGATATAAGAATATCTAAAAAAAAATCGGGAAATTTTATTGGTTAATTGTCGGCTTAAATCTTAGGGGTTGTCCTTTAATCACGTGAGGTTCTAACAGGGGGGGAGGGGGTTCGAATAACATCACGATTGGTCACGATGGGGGGAGGGGATGCTGTGACAATCACGTGTATATTTTCTTGCTACCACGTGAAATCTCGAGCGAGCAAATTTATGCCTAAAAAGCAACATAACAACAATATTTAGCTCTCAGCTGGCTTCCGGCACTGGACCTTGTGACGCCATTCGTCGTCCTGCTGCCCGCGGCCTTCTGTCTCTCCGTCTCTACTTGAAAACATTTTTCAAAAAAAAAATACACGTGATGTTGGGTAGGGGGGGGTAGGGGTAGCCTAAAACCTCACGACGTATCACCAAAGGGGGGGGGGGTAAAAAAATGGCATAAAAACCTCACGTGATTAAAGGACGGCCCCTTAATGATATCTTAAATTTCTTTATGAAGTTCCCTTAAGCCCAAGTGCGGAAGACATAAATTTAGAAATATTCGGAAATATTGAAGTTGTATTAGAGAATAAGAATAAAAGTAATATAAAAATAAATAAATTGCAAGTTTTAAAACACGAAATATGAATTATTAGAAGGAAAAGCTGATAACTGTCTCAAGTGACCCCACTTTATGGTAGTGTAAGAAACTAGTGGTTTACAAATACAATTTAGTTGGATATTAGTATTTACAACTTTAAATGATCAATATTTTTGTAGTTCAATAAATTGTAAAGTGTCCTAATGTTAAAGCAATATTAGTTTATATTGCAAAATCGATATGTTCTATAAATAAACTGAAAGTTGAATTGCCAAATTTTAGCTATAAGTTATTGAATTCAGTGAACAGTTACAAAATATTGCAGAAGCTTAGATATTGGAGAAACACAGAAAGCTGCCAACAGCGGATTATAGCAAGACACGTTAAACCAAGGAACGCGTCATCCATAATTCAATATGTGCAAACTGCATTTCCGCAAGTTTCTTCCGGATACAATCTACAATCTATATGTATGTAAACATAAAAAGCATATTTGTTATCATCTAATATATCTTGTTATCCGGATAAAATAAATATTGGCATTATGTGTATAGGTAGCTACCATAATATTAAAGTTAAGATGTGAAGTTTTGGCGGAGATGAAAATCTAGGCCTGAGAGATAGTAAACGTAATGTTAAGTAATACCTGACTTCTCGAATGAGAACGGTAAGTACAAAAAGTTAATTATATAATATCATGAATCCTTGATAAAATTAAATCGACCTTCTGCGGATGCTTCCTAACAATTTTATTCTAACAGAGAATTACATCGGGAAGGTTTACGACAGCTGTAAAATGTCGCACCGTAAATGTTGACCTGAAAGCATAATGAATATTTATGAATGTATCCAACAAAGCGAAAAATCAAGCAACTGCCTAAATTTTTTTATCATCTAATTTACATGCAATCAATTTCCTTCAATAATTTTTTCTGCTGTCATCCATATTCTAATATAAAATTTCCCAACACCAAACATTGGAAATATTGCCGATAGTTCAAAATGTCAACTTTGTCAAACAATATTTGTGAATTTGGAGAATGATAAATTAAAAATGGGAGTTTCCAAACGTGCATTGTATAAAGATATTCGGGAAGAAACCAGGCGAAAGATTTCTTTCCACTAAACAGGACCGATAAATAAAAAATCTAAAAATCCCTGTGCAGTCATAAAACCGCTTCCTTGATTGTTATAAAATGTACGTTATGGGGGCATTTTACCGAATAAAGTTCCATCACAAATTTTTCCATATGATGAAATTAATAATATTTTAACTTTTAAATTTTACAATAATAAAAATGTTCAACCTATTATCTTCTCGATACATAATTGAAAATCGATTACTTGTCGAAGGATTTAAATGTTCAAATATTTTTTCAAAACCAAAAATCCTGTTCCAAAATTATCCGTTGTAGAAATTCTTCGTACAAGTTTAATTTGTGAACGAAATTATTTAGGAAGTATAAGCCTACTTAAGTATCTTAGAACCAATTATTATTTAGTTAACTCGTAGACAATAATAATTTATGTAAAACCGTGATCAACAGTAATAAAGCAAGTTTGCTCAAGAGACATAACTTAGAATCTTTCTAATTAAGATGTAGGAGGTAATTTATCAAAAGGAATTTTCATACATGCACGAACTTTATTATTACTTAATGATTACGTAAAATTTTATAAATACGTAAACTGTTACGAAATTAATGCTAAAATTCAAAAATTAACAAGTTAAATAAACAATAACTGAGCTTATATGAGGAAATCTGATTTTGTATTAGTTAACTTGTTAGCTTTAAATTTCAACTTAATATAGTATGATTATTAATTAGAATGTAAAATGACTAACTGAAGATAATGAGCATTTTAAAGTCGCTATCTTGAAGTGCCACCCTTAATAAACTAATCCTCTTACAGCAAAAGTAAAGTTGTCCGACAGACTTTTTAGCATCACTTAAAAAAGAGAAACTTCAAAAAAGTACAAATTTTAAGAAGATAAATTTTAATTAAATAATCTAATCGTTGACAAATTTAAAATCTTGTATATATTATTTAAAAATTAATTAATTAAATAGAAATTCAATCTTCTGCTATTACACAATTATTAACTATAATTTAAATTTAAAATCACAGGACTATCATCGATCGGTATTTTGTACCAAAAGTTCCAATAATAATTATATTTATAATAAATTTTAAATTAATTGTTAGTTTATGGATATTTGGTAAAAAAATATCTGGGCAGAAAAAGCCAAAAACCCAAAAAGGAACCCAAGTTACTATTTTCTTTCGTTTTTGTCCATTACTTCTTTCATTATTTATGCTTTTTGGTTCACTTTCTATCATCAGAATAAATAAAAAGCAAACAAATAATTGACAAGCATTTCTGATGATAGCCAGTTAGCCGAAAAGTTTGTGGCCAGCCGTCCAGTAGATCGTTGTATAGTATCGTCTACTGTAACACTGAATTAAATGGACGGATCAATCGTCGTAAAATGAACTCAAAAAGAATAAATTGATGAACTAATCGTATAACAGGAAAAAAAATTGGTATATAGAATAGAGCTAATGGAATTAATTGTTAATAGGGTGGTATTGCTGTTTCCTTGCTTAAAGCATTTTCTATTTTAAGCAAATTTAACTACCTTCGATACGTTTTATTTCTTACAAAAAACACCACGGATAACTTCACAACTTACCCTACTATCTTCGCTGATGATAAGCTGTGTAATCCTCCTAGATAAGCAAGAATGATTGGAAAAGCTTTGGCACACTTTTGAACAAAGTTATAGTGCAACTACAATCAAAGGATTTTTAAGTTTTAATTTAAGAATTTTGATATAAAAAACTAAATTAATTTTAAAAAATGCTTCTCCTATTCCTATTGATAGCTTTTACAAATAAAATAATGTAAAAAATTACGGAATATATATCTTTACCTGTTTATCTTTCGGATATTTCTTGTTATTTGAGTTTAATTGATCTCGAATCATCACCTTAGGAAAACGAATTGATCCGAAATTGTCATTTTGGTAAATCATCAAAATTAAAATTTCTTGTTTGTTTGCTTATTATTTTTGTTAAGTCAAGTCAGAAATATGTGTTAGTGAAGAAGGGGCGAAGTCATGACGGTCCGTATCTCGACTTTTCAACCGGGGGGAAATAAATTAAATAAAACTTGAAATTTTTTTAATTTTAATTATTACATATTAAGTTTATTCAACAAAAACTTAACAACAGTGACGCATCACAACTAAACTATCGTGAAAAAGGAAAAATAATGTGAAAACTAATTAATTGATCGATGATTACTGTTGGTCAAACTTTTATAGAAATTGAATGCATGTAATGTCCTTAAAAAACCATTTATTACTTCACGGAAAACACGTTAACAAAGGAAATTTTTCTATATTTTTCAAAACCTTTGTGTTAAAATATTTAAATGGACTGCACTATCTTCAAAATTAAATTTTTGTTATATATTTGGCACTCAGAACTTTTGACATTTCTACTCTATCTCCGTCTCTGTCTATATTATCTTGTTTTAGATAGTTATCATATAAAGAAACGAGTGTCCACTGTAGTACCCCGGGGAATCCCATAAATTTTCTCTTCAATATGTGAAGTGAGGCAGGTATAACTGCAAATTTTTTTGTAATACTTAAAATTTCACTTTTTCAAAATATGTTAATAATTTTAGAAGTCAAACTTGACGAATATTATTTTAATATATTTATTTTCAGATTTCGATTTTCTCATATATATTTCGTTCTGTAGAATTGGATGCTGCGTCGTAATTTGTTACACATCAACATATTTGATTAATAATTTATTATATTAGATATTGAACCAATAAACTAATCATGGATTCATGTAGTTAGTAGCAATTCAATATGTTGTATAATATGTGTACATTGTGACATGACACGTTGTCTATTTAAGTTAATAATTAATTGTTTATCGCCGACATAATCGTCATTACTGCTCATTTCGGTTAACATGAAGTAGTTAATTCTATTTATAAATTAGTAAGTTTTCCCGAAAATTCATCAAGTTCAAATTATTGAAATAATATTTAAATACATTATTTATAAAACTAATAATTAATTTAAAAAAAAGTTATGCCCAACCCGAGGTAATAAACAAAATTAAGGAGTTACCTGCTGGAACAGACGAAAAACACGCCTTCAAAATAACTCAAAACGCTAAGAATATTTTTTAATTTATATTTACTACATTATTTATTGATATCAAAAGAAATAAAAGGAGAATAGGAATAAGAGTTTTTCAAAATATGTACACAGTAAAGCAACAGCTTTTCACTCTTCCGATGGTTAAACCCACAATTGAAAATATGATTTTAGACCAACTTTCGTTTCTATTTTATTCTAATATTTAAGGGATTTTTAAAACATTTAGATTTGCATAATATTCAAATAAAAAAAGTAAAAGCTTTAAATTTTTCAAGTCACTTACCTAAGTTGTCAGCTCCGGCAATCCCAAGCAGAATTACCATTAAAAAGATCGACGTCCAGAAATCCATCGAGTAAGGGTTATTTTATTTTCTCACCTATCATTAGAATTAATATATTAGAATAAATAAAAAGTTTTCAAATTAATATTAGTAGTAATTTTGCAATACGCCAAGCTTAAAACTTTCAATTTAGTAAAAATGTAATCCGTAAGTTATCACCGTAACGCAAATTTCAATTCAAATTTCCACATGCTTTCCCAGTTACCGGAAAACCACTTGGTAAAACTATTATCACGCGAACGAATGTAAGTGTATTACTAAAAGCTTAGTTGAAAACAAAGACCGAAGTAAAACACACCGAACGAAAGCGATAGCAAACGACGCTACGAGAATATACTACCACAACAAAAGTAAAAATGAGATTTTCATGTTAAATGAGTAATCGTATAAAAGGGTACTACCTAAATCACAAAAATAAAAAAATAAATTAAATACAAACATACAAAAGAATTAAAAGAAAAATAATGTATCGCTACAGATGTCAGAGCATCAAGAACGTTACAACCAAAATTGTTATATTAGACTGTGTGGCTTTGCATCTGCACATATTATTAAAGCCATTGAAGTAAAATTATATCGACTAAACCAAGAGGGAATTAATTGAAATCTGCAAGAGATAATTACTATGCAGGGTGACTGTATCGGTAATGGTCACTGCGTCAGTAATGGTCACTCTGCATCTTAATATTGATTAATAATACTTATGTTTCAAAAAAATGGTGTATTATTCATAAAATTTGGCGACATGTGATTCCCCTCGAGTATTAATTAAAGTGTTCTTTTAAAAAGAAAATCATATTTGGCGTCGATTACAAGTCAGGTAACATTTACTAATTAAGTTTGTGACACGAGTATACGAAAGCTCTTGGCGTGCCCTCTCCACTATATTTAATTAAATGATTAAAAGTTTAATGAGTTGGAAGTTGATCGAGTTGCAGGCGAATATTTTCAAAAACCTGCTAAAAGTAATGTGTGCCCATTACCGGTGCAGTCGTCCTATTTAAAATAAAACACTATTATATTACTATAAAAAGAAATAGTAACATCTATTACTGATAAGGCTACTCTGCTCTAATCTATCTCTAGAATCTTAATCTATTACAAAAATAGTTACCCAATTTCTCTATTTTCTGACTTTAAAGTATGTTTAAACGTTGCATTTTTACAGAAGACATGCACGAAATAACAAATATAATCACTCACGTGTCACAATAAATATAAAATATCTGTCATAATATGTAGAACAATTCAAGTTTTAACATATCAAAGCGATCGTATTTGACAAATAAAACAGTAATAAACTGAATTCGGTCGTATGATTTATCAAAAATAGATACTTCTCTCGCAATACATGTCCAACAGTTATGAATGTCAATAACAACAGCACAAAAGATTTTCCTATGAGTACCTACATTTATTTATTTATTTATTATACAGATAAACCATTTTAAATAACATTAAACATACATTACAGTTTAATATTTAAATTCCACATTATGTTTTTCTTAAACCTATAATACGGTTGGTCGAAAAGATCGAAGTCGTCAAGATCGTTCAAATCGTTGGCCAGTCGAGACATTCTCGTTATTGGACTATGCAAACCATAGTTTGAGGCATGATAGGCAGTCCAAAACAATCTTGAATTCCTTGTCGGATACATAGGAATATTTAGTTGAATGCGTGATAATAACAATTTGCAATCGATTCTACCGTTCAACAATCAAAAAAGGAAACATAGGTCGGTAGCTAATCTTCTATATTCCAAGGATTTGCTTTTAATTTGAAGCAGACTGGGAGCATATGGAAATTCCTCTGATGTACGACCTATCTTGAAATTATAATACCTTAAAAACTTCCGTTCGATTGATTCCAATCTGCTAACATGAATTTGGTAATAAGGCGACCATACTGGCGATGCGTATTCCAGATGCGGTCTAACAAGTGAAAAATATAAAACTTTTACTGTGTTAGCCGAGAATAGAGTACTTTGTCGTCGAATAAAGCCAATAGTACGAAGGGCAAGTGAAGGTTAAACCTTTGTCAAGACGAACCCCTAAATCATCAATAACTTCAACTCGGAGTAATTTGACACCACCCATATTATAAACAAAAGGTATAAAGTCGTGTTTGGAGTAAGAAATTATCGAACACTTGGCAAAATTAAGACCTAAATTATTAGCAATACACCATTTATGTAGATTATCGAGGTCGGATTGAAGAAATCTACAGTCAACTTTGGAACCGATGGCCTTAAAAATTTTCAAATCGTCAGCAAACAGTAAAAAAGAGGAATGCTTTATGTATTGTCCTATATCATTTATAAATAACAAAAACAGGATGGGACCACAGTGGGATCCTTGAGGTACCCCAGATAGAACCAAAATATTCTTCGAACGATGTTTGTAAATACGAACTCTCTGACTTCTATTCGATAGAAAACTAGCAAGCCAGTTAACTACGTTAGGTCCAAAACCTAAAGAAGCAATTTTGGACAGAAGAGCAGAATGAGAAACACGGTCAAAAGCCTTCGAGAAGTCAGTATAAATGGCGTCAACATGTTTATGATCATCAAATGAATCTACTATTTGAGTGACAAAAGACAACAAATTAGTAGTTGTAGACCGACCCGGAAAGAAGCCATGCTGATTATCTACTATGTAGTTTTTACTGGCATAAATTAATTGAGTTGCAACTAACTTATCTAGCATTTTTGGTAATGTCGATTGAATAGAGATTCCCCTATAATTTCTGATATCACATCTAACACCTTTCTTGAAGATAGGAGTTATGAAACTTTGCTTTCAATTGCTGGGCAATTTACCAGTACATAGCGATAATTTGAAAATATTGAAAATGGGAGTTGCCAATGAGAATTGAAATCTTTTTATGAAATATGGTGGAATTCCGTCAAGACCACAACTTAAACTGTCCGGGAGACCTGTGATGGAATCAAAAACATCGCTAGTAGATATCAAAAACGAATCACAATTTATGACATTAGTAACGTCATAGCTATATTTAGCACCATTATCACCACGATAGTTTTTTACAAAATTGTTTAGCGAAAAGCTCAACGCATTCTTGTCCGGAATTAGAGAATTCATCACCTAAAAACATACGCTTAGGGTAACCTCTAGTTTTTTTAAGGTCGTCGATAAATTTCCAAAAAACCTTAGGATCTGCACTTATGTCTTCCTCAATTTTGGTAATATAATTTTCTGTAAAAGAAAAAGTTAATTATGTTGTTAAAAATTATTTTTGATAGATATTCCCGCGAATATATTCTATAATATAAATCTTTTACACTATATATTGTGAAAATGTAAGTCTCAGCAAATTATTGAATAATTTTGATTGATAAAAGAACTAAAAAGATATCTAAGTCGATTAGTTACACTATTAACCCAATACTTACTAAAACTTTTACAAAAATATGGTTATAGCTCTAACCCTGCAAAGAAAGAAAATCAATGGTCCAAGATTATTGCAAAGCCCCTATATCCATCGTTCAAATACGGTTAGTCTCCTCAACGATTTTGGGGTCAACTGTACTATATAAAAAGTACCTATAAATAATGATTTTTATTGGGCTGATTTACATATTGCTGAACGTATATTTTACCTTTTTTACCATTAGTATTTACATTTCACCATTTTTTAAATATATTTGTCGGCTTCTTCTAAATAAATGGTTTCTTTCTCACGAAAAATTAAAACTATAAAATATGCATTAATAAAAATTTATTGTATAAAGGTAGGTTTGCGTTCAATTAAAACCACGATTAATATTATTGCGAAAAAAAAACGGTTCATTGCCCCACGATCCCGGTATAAATCTTACCAAGCATAATTTTCTAACGCTAATATACAATTTGTAATTTGAATTAAATTTTGGTTTAGTTTACTACGTAAGTAGTTTTTAATTTCATTTATTTTATTCATTTTGAACAATTAGTGAACAGCAAGAAGGAAGGAACCTTTTTGACATTATTAATGAAACAATTATAATTATAATCTCAGCTGCATAATATGCATACGCTTTCTTTTTGCTATGCTCAAACGTTTAAAATATTTATTTTAATTATTTTAACCAGAAATACATTTTATTTAAACTACACTTTACTTTGTTTCGCAAAACTCATTTATTTGATGCGATAAACAAAATGCTATGGGGAGAGAATAGAAAATTTAGTATGCAAATAAACTCTCACAAATCTGAATTTTTTATAAATAGAAACATAGGATATGTGGAGATCATTAAATCGCTATTTTCTATTTAAATCGCTTTCGTAAAAATGATAAAAATGTTCGCAAATTTATTCTTAACATTTAATAATAAATTGTTTTTGTTACAATACAGTTAAAACATAAAATAAAACATCATTATTTCGCCAAAACATTAATGTGCTGATATATCTCACCCGCCCACTGAAGGGTTAACAGATAAGACAAATAATCATTTAAAAAATTAGTCTACCTTGCTTTACGGCTGCCCTTTGTGCGGCTTTTCGCCAACGGGCATTTCCAACTATGACTACGTTTTGATTTACAAAGCCAAGACATGTCGGGGAATCCCTTATGTTGTATACATTTGTAACAGTTAACTTGATAACATTATTTCAAAATAATGATATATATCTAGGTACTTCTAATAATGTTATTGGTAGAGACAGAAATAGGAAACTTAATAAATTATATTCAAAGTGCGAGCCCGTCAGGTGAAGAACTTTTTTGTGATTTTAAAGAGAAATTATTCGTAAATAAGCCACCCTTTATACTAAAAATGATAGTATCAGAATTTCGTACATTTATAAAAAGCCCCATTAGTTAAAAATACCCTGTGAAATATGGAAAGAATTTTCAACTCAACAAATGAAATATTAATTATATGTTGGTTTCATTAATGTCATACATAACTAGGCTGATTAGCGCTTGTAAGATTTAGTTATGACAACGTATTTATAGAAGAGGAGGACTAATAGCTGTCATAAAGAAATATGTTTCTTTTCACATAGTAAGCAGACGTTTAGAAATAAAATTAATGTTTGTTAATGAAAAACAACTGGAATTCATTGAAATGCGCAAATTTAAATTTAAACATTTCTACACTTTTTCAAATTTCATTTTTATTGATTTTTAATTAATGACAAATCTCGCGTATACGATAAAGCGATCTTACGCTTATATTTTTATTGGTAATGCAGAGAAGTTGTGTCTTCTCCTTTGTCTGTGGATTCCCCGCAAAACATACTGGAATAGCCTGAAAATCTTTTTCGTTTTGCCTTTGTTTTTCTATCACATCCTCGGTAAATTCTTGGACCTTCAGGTTTTCCTTGACGAATTTGGTGTTGATTTTGTCCACTTGTCCATTTGTAACGGGTACGTGAAAAAACCTGAGCTATCGCTGGTCATCTTTGCTGCTAAAACCTTGATCAGCGCTGTGTAGTCTTTCGGAGTGGTAGGACTGATTTTTTTGATCTGGTTTGAACCAAGCAGAGGTATTCAGGGTGATTGGTGGCACTTTTGGCAGCCAGTGTTTCTTGATTACTGGTCTCAAGAAACAGAAAGGAAATGATCCGGAAAACTCAAGATGCAGTTAATAGACTAAATAAGTGGTGTAGACTAATGAAACTAGAACTTTCGTATGAAAAAACAAAGATCGTTTGCTTCCAACCAGTCAGAACTAGTAATACGGATGTCAAGGTAACTCTAAACGGGAATAGAATAAAAGTGGCCAAAGAAATCAAATATTCGGGCATGTTGATTGATGAAAAACTAACATTCCAACAACATATAAACATGGTATGCACTAAGGCTACAAATCTAATCATTGGCTTACAAAGGAAGGCAAGAGCTAGCTGGGAAACCGATCTGAGAAACACCATGACCAAGATATACAAGGGGGCAATTGTCCCCATCGTGGCTTACGGAAGCGAAATCTGGTCATGGAAGATTGACGAAAGGTATGCAAAGGCAAAACTCTTGTCTTGCTACGGAATGGCATGTAGACTCATAACCAAAAGCTATAGAACCATCTCCTCATTAGCCGCAGGAGTTCTGGCTGGAATACCACCCCTCGACCTCGAAATCAAAAGGCTCCTAGCCTGGAAGAAAATAAAAATGGGAGGAAACACTTTATTTTTAGGTCACATCATAGATCCACAAAACTACAAATAAAAAGCGAACATAAAACAAGATATGATAAACAAAATCAATGACCAATGGCAACAAAGATGGAATGAAGCTGAAGTCGGAAGAATCACTCATCAATTCCTCTCGAACATTTCGGACAACAACGAAGAAGAAATTTGCTTCAAAACAACCCAAATCCTCACAGGTCACGGAGAGTTCGGGAGACATCTTAAGAGATTAGGAAAATCCCAAAACGGACTCTGCCCGGCCTGTGAGGTTCTAGACGACCCTGCCCATAGAATAAAAGATTGCACCCTATACAACTTAGAAAGAACAAAAATTAGATCCCTCTTCCCAGATAACGCCTCCCCTGAACTCCCAGAAATCTATAAAAAAACTCCCAAGACACCTACTCCACTCCTTCCTACCTATGAAAACCATGACGACGATTACCTCAGAAGATGAAGAAGAACTTTAGTTGATAGAACTACCAAGACTCTCTCAAAGGTCCTTCATATCTTTCTACTACAAAAACCCTTATACAAAGTGGCAAAAAGTGAACTCAACTCTATGGAAAAATGAAGGCCCTAGCGCGAAATTGTGGCCCGAAACGACTAATAGAATGAAACAAAATACAAACGCAAAAGCTAACCCATGAAAACCATAACGAAGAAGCTACAGGAACTGCTCCAAAACAAAAATGAAGACACCCTCCGATTTAACTATTTTATGTTGGCAAAATTATTTAAATTATTTTTTACTTAAACCCAACCAATTTGTTGGGCATGGTATATATATTTTCTGTAATTTTATTTATATAAATAAAAATTGCTTAAGTTGATTACTGGTCTCGTGATCTTCTCAAATTTGTCGATCTTTTCGGGTGATTTTGTCGTCCAATATGTTTATTGCCGGTTCTACAGCAAATGTTTTTTCTGCTGGAACCAGTACTTCAGCTGCTTCTTCTGACGAAAATTTGTCTAGTTTTATGCCCGCTGGATTATTGGTTTACGAAAAATGTTTTAATTTTTTCTAAGTGCGGAGTTACTAGGTTTAATACAAAGCTTAAGATGGTATCAATGATTGATGATGATGAGGATAGAGGAATTTGAGGAAAGGTAGGGGAAAAATTATTAGCTGTGACATTTGCATAACTATGAGAAAAATTTTGAGTAGTTCGTCTTTGGTATGATTGTTGATTGTTGGAAGCGGATTGTTTAAACTGGGCTGGGTTGCTCTTGGTGATGGGCAGTTTGGTTTAAAACGACGCTACTGGTGCTGTAGTTCATTGTGGTGTCTGCAGCCTCTATAATTGATCGGTGATGTTCGCCACAGTTAACGCAGGTTGGGGGGGGGGGGGTTGTGTTTATTTTGTGCAGTCTTTATACGAGTGATTTCCTGTACACTTTACGCATCTAAACTCCATCAGTAGTTTTGGCTACCTCGCCTTGGTTCGACTGACACAATTTTCTTTTTATAAATATTTCCTTTTCTGAGTCGTTATCGGTTAGATCTAAAGGGGTCTATAGACAACTTGGTTGTCAACTTGCCATGTTGACGACCAAGTTGATCGTGTGTAGGCTAGTTGAAGGTTGAAAGGACAAGTTGAAGAAAATCAAATGTATTACATTTTTTGAGGGTGGAGCCTGATATTGGCAACCGAGTTGAAACGTGTGTAGGTATGTTGCCTATATGTTAAATTAAAGTAACGTATAGTATACAATCGTAAACAATGAACGTCTGTAGACCGCATAATGTCGTTTTTGCTGCGGCTGTCGGCCATCATTTTTTCAAAAACAATATTGTTTTTCTGTTTGTGTGTGCGCATTTCAGAACAGGTATGACTTGTTTAGTCACTGATTGGTGTACACTTGATTGGTGTAGAATAGAATAGAATTGTTGGCAAAAATATGATCAATGAGACAAAGAAATTTATAAAATGTGCGTACGAAAATCGTCCTGGAATTTTATATATAACATTTAAATTTAATTAATTTGAACTAAATAATATATCAAATGAAAAGTATCTCATCCAAAAATTAAATATACAGAAGGCATCTCAGGATATTGGATTATGTTAAATCAAACTACGGAGATTTGATGTGCCGACGTTTTGAAAGATTTATTCTTCCATTTTCAAGACTAAACAGAGAACATTTTGACTAAAAAGACTAGAAGAGAACATTTTGGAACAAAATGGAAGAATAAATCTTCCGAAACGTCGGCACATCAAATCTCTGTAGTTTGATTTAACATAATCCAATATCCTAAGATTTCCACAATAGTTTTATAACACAATAAATTAGAATTAAGTATTTAAAAAATTATATATTTTTTTAATTTTCCTGCTACATCATTGTAGAATTCAAATTACAATTCGATTAGAATTTCGTCAAGATAATGTTACTTTGATAATTAATACCTTACATTAATATCAATAATGTGGTGGGTTTTGTTTCATATTTAATAATAACAATTTTAATGAAACTAAAAGAATTGTATAATTCATTTATTAAAATACGAAGTGAATTTGGTTTAAGAATGGTATTGGAAGCTGATAGATTTAATCGTCAAAATCGTGAAGCTGCTTTTGTGTATTACAAGAATTTTATTGTTATCATTTTCGGTCGAGTGGTGTACAGATTTAGTTTCCGGGTCATCAATCTAACCTTGTATTGATGTTATTTGTAGTATGTTCGCCCCATATTTTGGTTCTGAATACATGCAGACTCATTTTTTGTGATGAGATAATAAAGCAGACTTTAACTTTTTAAGAGAACCATCAGCATAAATTAAAAATACTTTTATTTTGCTAAATTGAAAAACTGCTTAAAAAAATATTTTAAAATTCCCGTTTCGTCTTAATACTTACGGCTGGCTACCCGTAAACCGTAGAACGCTGGACTGCCAAGATGAAAGTACCTTTTGGGCTTTTTAAATGTTTTATTTTCACTTTATAGAATGTATAAATTTTAGGTAATTCAAGTGGGTACTTCCAGAAAGATTTAATCAGAATATATCACCTGCACCACAAAGTTATACGGTATCGATCTATGCTAGTTTTTTTGAAAAAAGCTGATATGTTTCAGAAAAGAAACGTTGAGCTTCGCTACCTAGACAAACAGCAATTTATTAGTTTATGTTGGTTATCCATAATGTAGCACGGAAAATTGTTCGATTTTTATTGAAAACTTTATGAGTCAATACAGTCAATTGGAAGTTCAGCAGATTGTAATTTACAAAATTGCATTGTTTTACCACCGGAAAAAGGCACAGCAAAAATGTAGATAAATTAGGTATTGAAGAGCTTTTAAAATTGAAAATTGCAAATAATGAAAAATCATTAAATTTTGTCTACTTTAACTAATTAGGCTCTTATGTTAATTATAGCTTAAATAATTCAAGGGAGGAACGTTTGACATAAATTATGTTTAACATAGTAAACGTATTACTATTGAAGTTGAGCTATTTGACAAAAGCTACTAAATTTCTGAAACCCATGAGCTTAACGCAAAATGTTTTATTATGTAAAGAGGTGGGTTTCTGGTGCGACCGAGAGTCATTAGTTCTCGTTTGCTCTATCAAAGACAAATTGTAAGCTAATCAAGTACAAATCGTTATTTGGTTGGTTTATCATTAAAGTTCTCTTTATATTGTGTTAATTAAGTTTTAAGGAAATTATGTTTAAACAAAATAAAAATTAGTTTTTTCAAAAAATTATTTCTTGTCTAGATCTAAAAGAAACAATTTATGTATGTATTATAGTAGACACTCACACTCACTTGAAATTAATAAAAATTTAAGGAAGGAAAATTGTATTAAAATGAAATTTCATGTTGGTGAAATTTTTAAAAATTTGTATTGTAGTAAAAAAATACGAAAATTAATTTATGATTTATCTCACACTTACCGAGTTAGAGTTCTTAATTCATCTATCTTCTATATAACCACAACCGTTAATATAGGGTAGAAGGGAAGAAATAATGTACTACCTACAACGTTTTCTAAAGGCATTCTGTTTTAATCAACATAACTGATATTAATCATAATAATTAACAAGGCAAAGTTAATTGTACCTTAAATAATAAGAAAAAAGTTAAATATAATTATATTGGTAAAATAGCTTATGGAATATTTGCATGAAGTGAATTGAAATAAAATAGGTAACCGGATAGCTAGCACATGGATTTTACTAAGGGAGAGAAGTCTAACTGGAGGGTCGTAGTTTAGCATTCTTGAGATAATAAATGTCAAAATGAATAAAAATAGCTTTTTATATAATAGGGCTAACATAATACTGAAGAAATATTGCTGCTTACGTAAAATATCTTTGAAAAACCGCGATCAAATTTTATCTCGTCTAATTCTTCTAAATTATAAAATTTTTGTATTTTTTCTCTAAAATAATAATAAAAATTTTTATGCAAAATTTAATTGTTGATAATTTTGCAAACTGAAAAAGTAATAGCTATTTGAAAATTTCTTAAGGAGAAGAAGTGCCATACATCACCGAAGAATGTCGACGTTGGTTTTAATAGAAGCGTCAAACAGCGGGAAACAATCACCTCCACAACCATTTGTCAAAGAAATAACAATTATGTGCTATTTTTGTCAGCACTTTTTAAAAAGTTCAAAATTTAGAATATATTCTCTTAAAACGTGATGAAGCATCCGCAATTAAGATTTTCAGCTTTTCTAAAATTAAATTAAATAATGCAGAAATATTCCAGATCTTGTAAAAATACCAAAGCTTTGCTATAAAAGTTTATCTGTTTATCCAAAACGATAAGCTAGATTTGTTGCGGCACTTTTTTAATTTTATTTATAGTGCTCTTGTAAAACAACATAAGACTTATTTTCTTTACATTATTTACTTTAAATTGGTTAAAATAATGTCTCTATTTTCTTCTTGTTACATGATTATGGTAAATAACTTTATAAAATAAATCCTAAACCCTACTAGAAAGAAAGCATCTGCTAAGCTCACAAATTTCCTAAAATATAAAACTAAACATGCATGCATTTCTAATTACCCCATCCTCCATCGGGTAATCAAGGAACTGCATTAAGCTCCAAAGCCTCATCTTTTTAGCAATATCCCATATTATTTATTCCTGGTCACAACGGTTACATCAAGTGTCTCAGACAGGAAATAGTTAATAGTAACTGGTCCTCTCAGAGTACCCAACTCTCACTTACGGCTCCAAGTGCCACACCCCGGGCAACTGCACGGAAAAAAATTTTTTGTAAAAAGAACTACAATTGCAGTACAATCTACTACAATAAATTGTAAATATAGTGACAACACCAAACATAAGTAAAGTTTACACGTCAATTGTTGTAAAATGTCTGCAGTACAGCTTACTACAATTGTTGTTAAATTTTAACAACATTGTGATATGAAGTACTTAAATTTTGTTGTTCTAATAACCTGTGCTTAAGTACATAGTACTAATGGTGATGTTGTTTTAACAACTGTAGGTGTAGTTAACTTTACGTTTACTGTGTAGTAAATATTGCTACTATTCAGTACAATTCACTCTTGGTGCTCTTGTTACTTGCACAACATTGTTAAGTAATGTTAACGACCTCGAAAGTTAATTGTACTACAAATTTGCTGCTATTGCTACATAATATTGGTGTTGCTAGATTTGGATTATAAATTAATTAGAACTACTACAATTCTGTAGTCGCAGACTTAAAAGATCATAAGTATTGTATACTTATGACCTTTTAAGTGCCGACCACAGAATTATTATGTGGCTTTGACAACATATGGCAATTGTAATACATTTATTAAATTAAATTGATTTAAACATTTTTATAATTATAATAAGGTAATAATTAAGGCCCGGATTTCTAGGCATTTGCCTTTTTTGATTCCGTACAGGCTTTACAATTCTTTTTGCAGCAAAATGTATTTTGCGACTTTGCGATCATTTTAAACCGCTCTTTAAAATACCTAAAATGCCTATTTTCTGCATTTAGTGCCTTTTTTCGAAAATTGCGCGTAAATGGCTTTTCTCAATTAATTTTATCCTGTAACTTGCCTAAATGAATATTTATTTCAATTATTTTTTAATTTTAACCATCGAATATAATTCAGAAATGGAAATATATTTTGTATTTTACAGAGTTTTGCTTAAGTCGCTGTCAGTTAAGAACGGGGCGACAAAATAGAAAAATTAATAGGTACAAAATTGAAGACAATGAAATTTTTAACAAAAAATGTCCAAAAAGTTTTGCTGTAAAGGCGATTTTTATAGGTCAAAATACGGTTTCAAAATGTGCAATTTACATTGTTAACGGCAGTAGGTGATTTGGTCTCTGGTAATTTGGTCCCCGGTAAATTGACCCCCGGTAATTTGACCCCCAGTAATTTGATCCCAGAGGTAAATCGGTCCTCGGTAATTTGATCACCGGTAATTTGGTCCCCGGTAATATAAACTATCACTAACCTACATAACCGTTGCATATTTTTGAGTGGATATCTCTTTTTTGTGGGTAATTTTAAAATTAACAGCTAACACTAACCTACATGACCGATGCATATCTTCGCGCAGATATCTAATTTTTACGGATAATATAACTAAGACCAAATTATAAACATGAAGAGGAACAATTTTACAAAATACTGTATTTTAAGTAATTCATTACAAAAATGCAGTAGAATAATATAAATCGTAATTGGCGACAAAATTACCAGGGGATGAAATTACCGGGGATCAAATTACCTGGAGATAAAATCACCGGGGATGAAATTCCCCGGGACGAAATTACCAGGGGATCAAAATACCTGTGAGTAAAATCACCTGGGGCGAAATTACCGGGGACGAAATTACCAGGGGATCAAATTACCGGGATCAAATTACCGGGGATCAAATTACTGGGGGCCAAATTACCGGCTACGATTGTTAACATAGGAGTGTCCGGATATGTTCGTTACTTATTGTATTCCATTGCCTCTAAAGCTTGTGCTGACGAGATGGGGCATATGGATCGGGGCTGCAGTGTTTTCCCATAAATATTTTAAAAATGTAAGAAAAGTCATTGACAGTTTAATGATTTTAATACTGCAGACTGCATAGAGAAAGCACAAGAGGCGTTTAAGGCTTCTAATCTTGAGAAAAATTTAGTAAAGATTATCTTCCTAAGAGCTAAGAAACTAAGAAAGAAGCATTGCATACCAATATTAGCAACTTTGAAAATTTGCAACAATTGAAAGAAAATTTAAAAAAATTAAAAATTAGTTGGCTTAGACACACTACAAACAGTGAAAACTAATTACATGTAGTGTGTATCGAGGGAAGCCCACAGATCAATTTTGGACTTCTTAGATCACAGCAGTATATTCGGCACGACCAGGATTTGAACCGCGGTTTCTCGCTTCACAGTTGGTCAATGTAGGGTCTACGCCATACTGCTGGTAAGCTCCGGGTAAGATTGTAAAACTTATTTCTGCACGATTGGATGCTCTTTTGGTGAAAAACCTGGGCTACTCGGATTTAATGCAAATTAGCAAAGTATTATCTGGAGATTTAAATAGTCTCCCAAATAAAATTGGAAGCTTAGATTGCTCCAGATTTTAAATATGCTCCTGTTACTTCTTGTGACGTAGAGCGGTCATTTTCTGCGTACAAACAAATTTTAACGGACAACATAAGAAGTTTTACTCCAGAATATTTGGAAAATGCTTTAATTTGTTATGTAAATGTTGAAAGTTAATATTATTGTTAAATTAAAAGTTAAATTGAATATTTTATATTCTTTATTTTAATAATTTAATTTTTTATTTTGGACTGCCTATTAGTGCCTATAATTTAATTTTTTGATGCCTATTTGCCTGCCTATTTTGAAAGTTTTCAGTGCCTAAAAATCCGGGCCTTAGTAATAAATTACTTCCGTTGAAGCGAAAAACCACTTTGAACTTCAGTTTTTGAGGGCCTCCAATGACATCCAGAGTTTTTAGATTTTACGGCTGCAGATCCAAGAATAGTAACGCCAGTACTTCAATATTACCTACAAAATTTACTATATAATAAAACAAGAGATTATATGATATCTATAAGCAATACTTACCGTTAATAACTTTTGGTTTTTATTAATTGCTAAATAGATTTGTGTCTTGAAACGATTAACTAATTTAGTTTTTATCTCGGACTATTCAGTAAAAAGTGAATTACTGGTTATTTTTGTATTTGTGTTGCAAATCTGTATCCAGCTGAAAAAAACATGTTTTTATTAATTTGCAGTTGTTAATTAAAATAAAAATGTAGTATAAAACCATTACATTAAAAAAATTATTGAATATTTACCTTTAAAGGAATTTATTAGGTATTAAGTCATGTCCCATTCAGGTAAAATGTCTTGAACGCAGTCACTATAATTTTTTTTGCACTTCATTTCAAAATATTTGCTACTTCTCAGTTCACATACTAGTACTGTTGTTCAAACATAAATGAAGGACGAATAAAACATTCTGCATATTCGTCAAAGCATGATTCAATTATAGAAACTGTAAGATTGCAAAACGTCAGAGCTGCAATATTGTGTTACATATGTACTTATTATACGGGTCAAATTGTACTACAATTGATGTGTACTTCTTACTTATCTTATTGTTACATCAAAATCAACTATTTTGAGCGATAAAACAACAACGCTATCGAGTTAAAAGTACAACAAAATTGTAAAATTAACTACATGCATCGAACAACAATGCGTAAGTGCATTTTACAGCTGATTTAGTATAAACAGCATGCAGGGTGCGTTTTATTTAACTGCAATTGTTGTTCATATGACCACAATTATTTTACTACATGAAAAATGTTAATATAACAATATCTTTTTTTTGCGTGTGGTAGCCAGATATAGCAAAACAACCTGATTCTGGGCAGCAGCAGCACGGATATGATATAATCAGATAATCATAGGCAGAGTTGAATCAACAGAAAGGCTATGATTCTGCGATGAGGAAGGCAACGGGAAACCACCTCATTATCATCCCTAGCTGAAAACTAGGCCTTATACAAGGGCCTCAGTCCCCGATAGGTCTTAAGTGATCAGAGAGTGCTAAGAATCCCCGGGTCAGCAATGAAAATTGGAACATGGAACGTACGAAGTATGTACGAACCAGGAAAAACCCACATTATTGTCCAAGAGATGAAAAGACTTAACATAGAAATCATGGGCATTAGCGAGACCAGTTGACCCAACTCAGGCAGCTGCCATGTAGGAGAAAATATAATATATTATTCGGGAAATAACGATACCTATCACAGAGACAAGGTGTAGCGGTAATTGTGGATAAAAGAACGAATAAGTCTGCTACGAATTTTGTCCCAGTTTCTAATCCTGTTATGCTGCTTCAATTACAAGCATCCACATGCAAGGTTAACCTAATACAAGTATACAACTAATTAAGAAATTTTAAAAAAAATTATAAAGGATAGAGAAGTACTGCTGACAGTTAAAAAGAGAAAACTGCAGTATCTTGGTCAGAAGAGTAAAATACCAGTTCCTACAACTGATCATGCAGGGAAAAATTGTCGGGAAGAAAAATATAGGAAGAAGACGCAATCTTAGAGATTGGTACAAATGTAAATCCAACCAATTATTCAAAGCAGCAGTCTCCCGAATCCCAATAGCCATGATGATCGCCAACCTCCCGAAAAGAGAAGGCAATTAAAGAAGAACAAGAAGAAATATAAATCGATAATGATCATTATGATTTCTTAGCTTTTGCTGTAAAGACCTTAAGCCCTGGATCTAATTGATGTATCAGGAGATAAACGTGTACAAAGTTTCTAATACCGCTTCGGTGCTGGGGTCGATGCCTACAGGGGCATAGATGGGCAAATTTTCCATCTTACAGGATAGTTTGTTACTATCACTTGTTACTTCTGTTATTGTTATTAATAAAATAAACTAAAGTATTGTTAGTAATAAATATGTTAAAAATAAAAAAATAATTGTTGTAACTTTCTATCATAATAATTGCAGGAATTATAGTTGAGAATATCCATAATATCCACCTTTTCACATTCGAATGTATCTAATGATTTTAAATTTTACATACTTGCTCGTAAATAGTACTTACTGATTAACACAGATTTCCAACCATAGCATAAATAATTTGGAAATAGCCGACATTTAAGCTCTTGCCTTTCAGATCAGAAATCTAACTGCATACCTATCTGTGTACTTACTCGTATAATCAATAGTTGCAACGACGGGTTTGAGACTCTTCAAATCAATTGAGATTAGCAAATTAAACTTTTTTAATCTAAATTTTACATAAACTGATTACAAAAGACTTAATATACAGGGTGTCTCCGTAACCGTGGAGAACCTTTGAGGTGGTGATAAAAGACACTTTTCTAAGAAAATTTTCAAATAAAATTTTTGGCCAAGTCCAAACCCTTGGGGGTACCTCCCTTTAAAGCAATATTTTGAATTTTTGATTTCAAACGGCCATAGCTCCGATATTATTGAATTTTTAGGCTTAATAGATTATAACTTTTTTAAAGATAATTTGCTTATCTACAAATTAGGTTATAACCCCTTATCGTTTAGAATTAACGGATTTCGAGTTATAAATTAAATTAAGTGAAAAAATGTTTAAAAAATTCAGGTTTTATTTTTTTTACTTTTCTTGCGAACCCCGTATCTCTTAGACGAATCGTCTTAGAAAAAAACTAATGGCCTAAACCAGATGGGGAATTTAATGGGCTACAACTTTGGTTCAATAAATTTCTTTGGGAAGCCAACCGTTTTTACAGAAATTCTGAAAATAATGAAGAAGGTGTAGGTAAAAAAAAATAAATTTACAAAATTTATTTAAAAAAAAATTTATTTGACCAAAGTTTAACGAAGATTAACATTTTTTCCCTTAATTTAATTTATAATTCGAAATCCGTTGATTCTAGACCATAAGGCGTTATAAGCTAATTTGTAGATAAGTGAATGATCTTTAAAAAAGTTCTGATCTATTAAGCTTAAACAATCAATAATATCGGAGCTATGGTTTTGATTTTTGACGAGGTTGTGGTCAGTGATCCCGATTTAGTGTCTAGCCAACTTAATTCTCATTTTATAGAAGTGGTTAGGGATACCGTGTCTGGAATCGCTCGACCGGTTGGCGCTTCCCCGCGAATACCTGTTGTTGCTCAGAGCATGTGCGCTTTCCCATATGATGAGGGCGAATTTCTTTCTGTTTTCAATAAGATCAAGAATAAGCCATCGTTTGGACCGGATGGTTTGCCCTATAGTATCTTGAAGAGGGTTCTGAACTTAGTCATCGAGCCGCTTACTTTCCTTGTGAACTTATCATTCTCTAGCGGCACCTTTCCTAGTCAGTTAAAGTTATCTGCTGTGCGTCCAGTTCACGAGAGGGGAAAACAGACCTGTCCTTCTAATTATCGCCCCATAAGTCTGACATCCAGTATTTCTAAAATATTTGAATATGCGATGCTGCACAGATTGCAATGTCATCTTGAAAAGCATCAAATCATTTCTGCCGGACAGCATGGGTTTCGATGCATGCACTCCACTATGACAGCGATTGATGATTTTGTGGGGCAGTTGTGGGTGCATTTGACCGCGGGGAGCGCTCGGCAGCTGTTTTCTGTGACTTGACTAGAGCTTTCGATTGCGTGGACCATTCCCTATTGGTGGATAAACTTGAAAGATACGGGGTGCGTGGTGTGATGACTGACTGGTTCCACTCGTATTTATCAAATAGAGCACAGTTTGTTAATGTCGCGTTTACTGGTTCTGATGGCATTCGGCGTATTTATAAGTCCTCGATTTTGCCTGTAATCATGGGAGTGCCACAGGGTTCCATTTTGGGTCCGGTGCTCTTCCTTATCTTCGTTAATGATCTCCTGACATTTGTTAGTTTCCTCACGCTAATGTATGCGGACGACACTTCCAGTGTTATCACATCTAAATCTCTGCAATTGTTAAAGAGCTGTGCTGATCGACTGCTGGCTCTACTGAGTTTGTGGTTTGGCCATAACGGGCTACATCTAAATCGTGCTAAGACCTACTATATGGAATTTCATAATTCGCATAATCGTGATGATCTAGACCTTGGACTCCGATTGGATTCGGTGGAGATTGAGGGAAAGTCCAGTGTTAAGTTCTTGGCCTGAGCATTGACGACGGCCTAAACTGGAAAAGTCATTGTATTTCACTAATTGGTCGCCTAAACTCGCTATGTTATCAAATGCGTAGTTTGAGAAGTTTGACATTGATACACTTCTGTTATTTTACCATGGGCAGATTTTCTCGAGATTATCCTACGGTGTCTGTTTTTGGGGTTCTTCCACGATGGCGAAAGATGTTTTTATAGCACAGAAAAGAATTATTAGGTGTATTTTGGGTGCCAGCAGTCGTGATTCATGTAGGCCAATGTTTGTGGGGTTGAAGGTACTTTCCCTGCCCAGTCTGTACATTTTGGAGCTGTTAGCATATACTTATAAGAACAGGAATAGATTTAGGCGACCCGTGGATGTTCATGGCCACGATACTCGTCACAAGTTTAATTTTTGTCCAACTTTAACCTCTCTGAAGTTAACGAGAGGATCACCTGAAGCAATGGGGACTAGGTTGTTTAATGCACTTCCTGCAGCCCTTGCTGGTTGCAAGTCACTTAGCTCGTTTAAGAACAATTTGAGGCGCTTTCTGCTGGAGCACTGTGTGTGCGATGTTGATCAGTTCTTTGAAAGGATTGGGGATTACATCTAGTTTATTGAATTGTACAAGCTTTATGTGTATATTTTATGTTTGGGTTTTGTATATTTGATGTATTGTGTGTGATTGTTTATTATCTTTTCTCTGTTCTGACTTGTCCTATGATTTATTGTATTTTGATGGCCTAATAAAATTATTATTATTATTATTATTATGGCCGTTTGAAATCAGAAATTCAAAAAATTGCTTTAAAAGGTGGTACCCCCCAAGGGGTTGGACTTGGACAAAAATTTGATTTGAAATTTTGTCTTATAAAAGTGCAAAGTGTAACATGTACTTCGTTAGTTAACGGAAGGTTCTGCTGCAAATTCTAAGACTAACGCCGTTATTTCAAACTCACTACGTGTACGTGATTGCGTTTACGATCGGTTAATTTTATCGTAAAAATTTTTTACTGAAAAATGCGAAAGCACTAAAATATTTGCAATAATTGCAAAGATTTATTTTTTATTTTTATGATAAAAATTTGACCAAGTTATATAGGGCAGTGTAGGAGCCGGCCTGATGGGAATTAAGCTGAATTAAAATGTAAATATTAGCATAATAAAATTTATGTTTGGTAATTATTAACGCAATACGAGTTAACGATTTTAAATTGTCAACAAACTTGCTGATTAAGATTTAACATTAAAATATGGATAATTTTAACCTGGGTATTTAAGTTATGCAATAACTCTTCAATTAAATAGCATCGTTGTTCCCCAGTGGAAAATTAAGATTAAGCGATAAATGTAAATTATACCTTCTTAACGAGAAGTTTCATTAACCCTTTCCTACTATTTAAAGGTCAGAAAAGCGTTAGAAAGCAGCTCTATCGATAATAAACTATTAAAATATTAAACGATATTGAATACTAGAAACCGTCAACTCATCACTGTTCCCTAATAATTACGATATTGATAACTTTTATCGGAAGCACCAGGAAATTTATTTATAAGAAACAACCAAGAAATTCAGATTAAGCTCCGGTGTACGCTCTAACATTAAGAAAGCTATAAATCACACTGATGTGCTTGATAGACTAGCGTAATGTTTATTGTATGATATTTCATTAAAGTGCAGCGAAATAACTAAAAATTGCTTAATGAAACTCTTTATGGCAAAATAAACACTATTATTTTAAGCTTTGAAATTAATTTAATAGTGGAAACTTGATAACATAGATTATGCATTTTTAATTTTAAAGCCATTCTTTACGGGAACATGAAAATATGTACAAACTCTGTATTTGTACGCTGTTTGTTGAAAATATTGACACTTACAAATTCAGCATGCGCCACATCAGAACGAAATTGCTAAATTGTTTAAAAAATCTACATTCTATTATGTGCCACACAACAGTCAAATTTTCATCGCCAGCTACAAACATCAGTACAACTTCTATAAAATTCAAATTTTTAAACTTTTAATTTAAAATTATTTTCAATATTTATTTATTTATATATATTAGTCGATTAATTCATTTTCACATTTATTTCACATTTCAACACCTTTTCAATGGATTGATCAAAGGTAATCAAATAGGTGATCAAATACACCAGAAAATCGTAACAAATTGATTTCAAATTGGGTTTAAAGTAAAATATTTGAATTAAACCCTTAAATATTTAACATTCAGTTTCAGTTGTTTCAGACCAATCTCAAAAACAAAGTTGAATTTTACGTTTGAAACACTGGCAATCAAAAGTTTGAAAAATAGTTTCAAGTTTTTATTGTAAATTTAGCTAGACGAAGTTGAGGGACAGCAAACGTAAAGAAAAGTAAAAAGTAGTATTACTTCTGCCCCAGTTTGTTTTTACCCCGCTCTCTCCTACATGAGTACCTACCATTTAACGTCAACTTTAAATCACCGAAAGTGTTCGCATTATACACTTCATTTTGATACGGGCTTTCAAGGTGATTACCTTGGTGGTTTGCCTGTAGCCTATCGAGGAAAGACTGTCGGGGTAAAGTTCTAACTCATGTCAGTCTGGGATTGAACCGCGATCTCGGTTCACACTCAACCACTAAACTTCTCTAAACATCTAAATAGTCTATTCAAACATAATTTCAAACTACTTAAAAAGCTAATTAAATTTATACGAAGTCATTTGTAAATAATATTTTAAGAATTCCATCCAACACAAAACCATACCATCTTTGCAAAAATCAAAAATTGCCTGGCAAAGATTTTTTGCATAAAAAATGCAGTGCAAAATGTCAGGATTTTAATTACATTTCAAAGCAGAATCGAGATTTATTGGAAATCTAAGTAAGGTATTAAAATTAATTAAGAAACTACAAAATTAATTGCATTGGTTAGATTGGTTCACAAATATCTAAATTTGCATCATAGAAATTTACGTGATCGGTTATTGTAATTAGCTAGACGTTATTATAAAAATGTCCTGATACCAAAGTTTCATTAGTGTTTTCGTATTTGTATTAATTAATTGATTTTTATTAAAATATTTCAGTTAAATTATTTGAAATATTTAATTATTGTTTCATGTTTATATTAAAATTTTGCCCAGCAGAGTGGTACTGTGTAGTCGCGGGTTCGAATTCCGCATCAGCTTCTGTTGGGTGAGTATATTAAAATTTGTTATTTCTGATATTGCTATTATAGCAGTCATTTGGTGCTCAAAGAAGAGGTTACCTGGAAAGTTTTGCGGGAGTTTTGAAAATTGGTGATTTAATAGATTTCGACATGCTCTTTCCGAATTTTTACTTTGCCACCTCGTATTTTTGCCGCTCGCGATGCCATATGTGAAAAATGGCGCCTAAAAACTGTTTTCTGATAATATCTCCTTTCGGTCTCATTTTACGATGAAAATAGTTATGTAATAAATTAAACTAGAGAAAATTTCCTATAATTTATCTAGTAACTTTTTTTTTGTGAAATGAATAGTTTTAGCGTACGAGCGGCGCAAAGTCTACTCCAACACGAGTTTTGGCCAGAAAACTCATTTCCTGCGAAGGACTCTACAGGATGTAGGCTGTAGAGACCCGATTTTTCAATGCATTTTTTTAAATATTTTTAAATATATATGTACATAAATCTAGTGTAAAACTAGAAGTTGATTTTCTCAAAACTACGTTTTGAAAATCGGTGACCGCTGTAATTCAAAAACCACTCGATGGATTTGAATAGAATTTATACAGTTTATTGAAAACATAAAAATCTAGTGCCTGAACGAAGGAATTTGTTTTTTAATAAAATTTATAGATTTTATAAACAATGAACTAGCGATCTTTTCCTTGAAAATCTCTAAGTTAATTATTAGTGGCTCTCATTTTGTTATTTTTCAAGAAAAAAGCAAAAACTTCTAATCAGGCACTATTTACGATTAACTATTAAACTGCAGATTATTTTTTATTTGATTGATTTTAGACGAAGTAGTAAAATGTTACGATGGTCACCGCAAAGCACGACTTGTGGGACGGAATCCAACAAATATGGCGATAACTTAGTTGATAATAAATATTTTTTAAAATTTTTTTTTACAAAATAAAGTTCGTATTATTTGTTTTATAAAATAAGTTTAACTACTGTCAAAAAAAGATAATTTAAATGTTCATATTGTTTGAAATAGATGTGCTGACGAAGACGATTGTCGAAATTAGTTTACATTAAAATATATAATATATTCTTGAGGAAAGTGTCTTTTATATTATTTTCTTAAATAACCTCGATGGGCTTAATAACAATATAATATTTTTCCTTAATATAATGTATGTACGAAAACCGCTTGTTGGTGTAGATGTATCTTGGTTTGTGGCACTAGTACGCTGAAACTATTCATTTTACAAAAAAACAGTTAATACATAAATTATAGCAAATTTTCCCTAGTTTAATTTATTACATAACTATTTTCGTCGTAAAATGAGTTAGAAAGGAGATATTATCAGAAAACTGTTTTTAGGCGCCATTTTTTCAATTTGGCGGCGTGAGCGGCAAAAATACAAGGTGGCAAAGTAGAAATTCGAAAAAAGCATGTCGTAATCTATAAAATCACCAATTTTCAAAACTCCCGGAAAACTTTCCAGGTAAAAGTACCAAATGACTGGACTATTATTTTATAATTTTTTTTTTATAAATTATTATTTGGAAATTTTTTACTAATCAAGAAAAGAAACCAAGAAGCAGTGCGGCCGGTAGGATAAAGTGAAGCAATAGTAGTAGAAAATAATAATCACCATCTGCATCTTAAAAAAATATTTAATTAAATTGTAAAAACTATGAAGCTTTGAATTTTGAATTATTTCATATGCACCGATTTGGTATGCGGATTTTCCCAAGGTAATAATTAGTTAACACCCTGTATTATATATGTATTTTAAAAATGACAACTAAATTTTATAATAAGTAGCTAAATAAAATAAATTGAATTTTTTGAATTAT
Organism: Cantharis nigra; assembly: GCA_958510845.1. Classification (NCBI taxonomy): domain Eukaryota; kingdom Metazoa; phylum Arthropoda; class Insecta; order Coleoptera; family Cantharidae; genus Cantharis; species Cantharis nigra. The sequence continues at coordinate 3,738,757 of OY294034.1, read as the reverse complement.
AATTTAATTTGATGTAGGGGATGTATTTATGCATCGGTACTACATCCTTGAATTAAATTGAATTGCAATGTAAACATAATCTTAACATGGATGGAAAAACAGTCATTACTCTGATGAGCTAGACATTGAAGTTGTCATATTTGAGCTAAAGCGTCTCTATTTCTAGTACTATGTTCTCTTCCTTCCTCTTTAGCTTCCTGCTCCTTGTTGTATACAAAATGTATACAATTTTGGTTAAAAATAATTGATATGTTAATAACATTATATCTAAAACACGAGTTTTTCGATTCGGTGACTGATCTAAAACAGAACACAGGTTGCACGCAGCTGCTGTAATTTCAGGCGGAATTTTAGTGGCCAAATTGTAATGACAATAAAACTTAGGTATATTACCAAAGCTAGTGGTAGCCGCTTTATTTTTACTATAAGTGGCTTCTTGCTATATATATCGCTATTATAATTAACTACTAATTCAATGCAACAAGTGCTAACAATACCCCAAGGCATATGAAGTTAACCAACGAAAAACAATTTTAAAATTTACTAGAAGGAACTTTCTACCAGTATACTCTGGCAAAAGCGGGGAATAAAATGCAATTTATTACCTGCATATCTACGTATCCTCAGTGTTATTTTCAATCATCATGTTAACGGGTAAAGGTTTATTTCATGTCGTAAACGTAACTTAAGGGATTAACACGATGGTTAAGAATAACACTTTGGATACGGAATATGTTAGAGTATACATAGGTGTTATATCCGTTACTATGTAACCTGGACCATTCTAATATATTGAGATGATATTTTCTAAGTCTGATTTACCAGAAAAATAAATTTAAAATAATTCCAAATTACAATTCAAATTAAACTTTCTATAAATAAATTTTCTAACAAGTTCTCAACTCAATAAATGTGACGATAATCGCAGGTATGCGTCGATATTGGACCATATGTTCGACGTGCACATAAAATTTTACAAAATTTTCCAATTTTAGCAATTAAATTATCCAAAAATTAATAATTAAAATCTTTAACATCCAAATATCCAACTACTATTAATCAACAAATCCAGCTTCAATTTCTTCTAATGCAAATTCTAATCATCAAAAATAACTCCAACAATGTCCAAGCTTTTGGACAATTCTCAATTCAAAAACTAAAATCAAAAATCACTCACGCAAATCCAATTATTTTATTCACAAATCAAAATTTCAATTATACTCAATTACAAATTTAATCAAATTTTATCGGAGACCAACTCCAGCACGTCCGCTTCGTGCGGCTTCGAATTGGCAAAAGCCAGGTTTTGTCGCTAGCTGGCGCTCACCTTAACCAACCGGCAAAAAACAAAAATTTACAAAACTTAAAAAAAAAATTAAAAAAAATTTAACATCTTCCTGCAAGGCACCCCCCTTACAGGTGGTACACGAGAATATATTGCAAACTTTTTTCATTTAGAATTTGCTCTATGCATTTCTATATTTCAGTACCCACACACAGAAAAATAAATGCTATTTTCAAATAGAAACGCGGGTGTCATTTTAAGCATACACGATGTTCATTTCCAGCCAAACTTGAGTTGATGTTGCAAGAAGTTTGCCGATGTTAGTTCTAGCAATAGCATGAAATATTTGTTTTAAGAATGGGAACGCTTAAATCTAGCTTACTTATAAAGGTAAATTCAACTATGAATGCTTACAGTAATCATGTAGGCTCAAATATTTAAAAGATTAGTTTAAACTTATATATGTTAAAGTGAGCATTGTTATTTAGAATAGTAAGGTAATCGAATAGTCACATTAAGCAATAAATAGTTATATTGAACTTGGGAATGCTTAGACTAAGTTTATACGCTCAGATAATGAAACGGTTGGCCTGACCTTATATAGATACTTAAATTTAGTATACAATGGCTTCCATAATTATTGGCACAGTCCTATGTTAGCAATGTAATAGGTACCTTTTCAAGACTATTTTGACTTAATTTTACAGCTAAACTTTTCAAACATTTTTTGTTGCAAATTTCATTGCCTTCAATTTTGTTTATATACATTTTTCTATTTTATAGCACCATTTCTAACTGACAGCGACTTAAACAAGACTGTAAAATGCAAAAAATTATTTCAGCTGTATCTCAAACATGGTGCTACAAAATAGAAAAATGTATATAAACAAAATTGAAGGCAATGAAATTTGAAACAAAAAATGTCTGAAAATTGTTGCTGTAAAATCGATTGTTATGTGAAAAATTTAGTGTTGAAAAAGTACAACTTACATTGCTAACATAGGACTGTACCAGTAATTCTGTGAGCCAGCGTATGCCCTAACGTGATTTTTTGTGCATTCCACAAACTTATGCATGCGAGTATTTAGTAGATTTTCCGTACTAAAAATAAGTTTTTCTGGAATGAAAATTAATTATATTAATTGTATAAAAATAAGCCACACTTGATGAAAATAAAGTTTATACTCACCAAATAAATTTAAACTTACTGATATACTTACGTTAAGGTAACCTACCTAGGGTTAAAATATTAATAAAAGAATAAAACTTTAAAATACCAAGAACAAATTAACTTTTTATTAAAAAGTACATTAAACAAAAACAATATATTCTTTTTACATTATTTTACATTTAACATTACACCAAAGAGTATGTATATATAGAGGGACAGCTCTTATGGGAATACTTGTCACAAGTATTTCTTGATGGCTCTGCTACGCCATCTAGTGGAGGGGGTTATCTCTACGTCTTTATTTTTGGTCCTCTATATACAGGGTGCTGAATGAGTTAGCTGAACATAGGAAATTAACATGTAAAAACTTATTTTTGTAAAAATATCCCCCTGTATATAAAGGATCAGCCATAAATTAAAAATTAAAACGTAGAGATCACACCGTCTACTAGATGGCGTAGCAGAGCCATTAACAAAAACTTGTGACAAATATTTGTTAATGGCTGTCCCTCTATATATACATACTCTTTGATTACACGTAATAATAATAATAATAATACAAAACAGATCGAAATTATATCTTCTATTGGCTGATGAGGTCAATATTTCCATCATAATCTACAATAGAAGTTAACTATTAAAGGGTTATTAAATCAACTAAGAGTAGATTTACTTTTGAGTCCTTAATTGTTTCTAATTACGATATAAAATTTTCGATTCTTGAAACATTTGCATCAAAAGTAGTTTGAATATTGAAAAACATAATTGTATAAACGTCCAGATTTGTTGGCATTCCTCTGGATATTTGAGATTAAAAACTGCAAAAAATGATTAAATGGACGAAAATCACTACAAACTTATAAAATATGCCTAATGTCCTTAAACTCACGCTGATTCTAATACCTTTGTTCTAGATTAAATTTGGTAAAACTGATTTATTAGTCCAAAAGTGAGATTGTAAGAACTACCATACAATAATAAATTAACATCTACATAAATTAACATAAAATGATCAAAATTTTCTTATCTCTTTCTCGAGTCTTGTACTACTTGGCATTGAATTAACAAAATTGATACACTTACGCTCGTTGCACATTACAAGATTTCTGTCGTACAGCAACGGACACCGATGTTGTCAAATACATAATGTACATACTACTGCAAAAATTAAGCAAGCAGAATTTAATTGACTTATTTGAGTATTTAAATGCTCGAAACAAGCATGCAGTACTAACTGTAATATGTATTTTTTGCATCTACAACATAAGGCATATCTGGAAAAACTTACGACAAGCTTGCAGCAAGCTTTTCGCAAACTTACCATGTTATCTGGAGCATGCATACTTGAGAATCTGAACTAAGCATGTTAAATCAAATATATCATGCTCATTTTGAAACACTTGTTTACTTAGATTAAACTTTTTTATCAAAGTCAATTAAATCTGCAAGAGTTTACGAATAACTACTTGAGTATAACTTGAGTATGACCATACTTAATAGAAGTAATAGAGAAACTTGACACCTGAGAGTTACTTGAACATTTCGTATGCTTATTTTAAGAATTTTAAAGTCAAGTATAGTATATATGCTTATAAGCCTACAGGCTTGAAAAAAGGCAAGCTTGTGACAAGTATTTCATGATAAGCTTGTTGCCGAAAGCCTTGCTGTAAGCTTTTTACAAGCTTTATTACGTAAACCTTGTCAGGGCAAGGAAACGGCAAGCAAGCGACAACCTTGTCGTAAGCTTACATGTTATCTAGGTATTATCGTACATTTTAGTTATCCTCATCAGTACGGTTAGGTCAGACAATCTGCAGTCCACTGCATTAGTGAGCATTAGGCCAGAGCAAAACGATGCCATTTATTATATGGCTAAGGAAGAGTTTATTTGGTGTGGATATTGCAAAATAACGCCAAGGTTGGACCATCCAGCAAAACAGCAAAAAATTATAATGTTCGAATGGAAAAGTGTGTTCTGCTCTTAAATTATGTTGTATTACAAAAAGGTAAGTAATTTTGTTTATTAATTTAAACGTAAACATATTCAAGTTTGGGGAGAAAGATGCGTTTTGCATTAATGGCGTCGCGGTGAGGGTGTCGTGCTGTCAGCTGGTGGACCGTTTAACTAATATATGCGCTTTCAGTACGGGGTCTGATACATGTACCCTGTCTCTCCAGGGATTTATTGCGCCCGGTTTTCCGTCCTTTTGTTAAATTTTCGCTTGCTCGAGCACTATTAAACAAAAAATTTAACGCCTGACTGTCACTCTCTTTACCACTTTCAAACCATCCTGATTAAAACAGATAAAAATTAAATACATAATTGTATGGTATGTGCTCAAAAGACCAAGATTATGTAGGAGATGCTAATAAACCAGAGAAATTTCAAATCCCAAATTTCATTACAAGATATCTGAAACCTAACCAACCATAGTATATTGAAAGTTTAATTAAATTTTTATTTTACTAGACAAATAATTGAAATGAAATGCAAAACAATAATAAGAAAATTTTCTTAATAAAGCCTAACGTTCACCCTGGTTACATAGCTTCGTACAATTAAATTGCATAAAGTTGCACCAAAGTTTTACTGAAATTTTCCATGTGTATCAACGATTTTTAATTAGTTTTGAACAGCGAAATAGATATATTAATTAAATTTAATTAGTACAAGGGCGTTTAAAAAGGTTTACATGGAAGTGGAAGAATTAAAGCAAAATGAAATTGTTTAAAGGATAAATTAATTAAAACGTATTTTGTATACTTAATTTACTAATTATTTTATTTTACACTTATTCTAAAATTGACCTTTACAACATTCAAATTAAGTTTGTTTCAACTATTTAATTTTGTCATAAAATTATTGCGAGCCACTATGGCTAATGTTAAATTCTAATATCGACTGATAACCGGCTTAAAACAAACATCCTGGTTTCACATGGACGACCAACATCATAGTTTCCAACAAATTAGAATATGTGGATAAACTAGAACAACTTATAGATCGGACTTATGATTTCTTATCTTAACTACCCTTTTCCAATCTCTTTCATAATTATTCAATTTTTACAGACATCCCATGTGATATAAAAATTCCCTTGCATGAGATAAAATCTACATTAATGTTTAGATGACATTATTTTACTTGTGAGATTATAATTTTTTTTTAAGATTCGGTCTTTTTATGAACTACTGTCCAAGCTGTCCAAAATGTGCCAAGATTACCTCTCGAGGGAGGTAAATCTTAGTTTGCTTATTGTTCCGGCTTCTTGCTTGTTCCATCTTTTACAAACAACCTGAAGAGTTTGCCATTGCCAAAAAATAAAGTTTTTACTTCATCCGTAAGTATCAGCCAGGAATCTACCTATTTGGATTAAGGGTTTGCACTTGGGGTAAAAGATGCCACCGATTCTTTCTGATGGCATAATTAAAATGAAACTCTTGTCGAAGTAAACTAATTTGTATTGAATGTAAATAAAAACTAAAAAAACATAATCAAAGTTATAGCTAATTTCTTACCCTACCAGTAAGGGGTTGGAGGACGGATCTCTATTTGAACTCACAGTGGTTTGTCCATTCACTCTATGTACGCCACTCTATTGCCTTACCGATTACTCATTAACTTATCGACTAATAATTATTAATTTATTATCTTCATTGTTCTCCTCGATCATTTTCCCCCTCCGGATTACCTCCTTCTACAAGTTCATAATTAATAATTTTCAATAATATTGAAATTTGTTTCAATTGTTGATGAAGTATCATGGAAGTAGCACCTGGTCAGTAAAAAATTAAATTCTTGAAATCTACCCCTTCCAGTTTGGCAATGAGTTTATCATTCAATGTACTACCAATAAGATAATTGTTATAAAAAAGAAACTTAATTAATTTATAATTTTCAGTAGACTTTAGTTAGACATTAAACTTTACGGGCTGTACAGAAGCGTGTACGCCAAGAGATTCTAATCTTACAGATTTATTATTTTTCCCAATAAAATTTATTTATAAACTTATAAGTTCCAAATGTACTGCTTTTGCTACTAAGCATACAAACGGGATCATATCGAAATCCAGAAAGTCGTAATTTCGATAATTCGTAAGTCATAATTCGCCTGATAACACGGTTATAATATAAATACAGTAAAACTTAATAGATGTTATATATTATACTATATACTTTCAAATGTAATTAATTTAATTATTTAAAATAGTTTAAAATTTAAAATCTGAAATAACACTGGATAGGTTAATCAGGTTTTGAAATATAATTGTGTAAAATTATTAAATATAAAATTTAAGAGGATGCAATAATTTTAACTGCAAATTGCATTCTCAAATTTTGTAATTTTACAAATCTCTAACTTTAATATCTTCCATGTCCTGTTTTAGAAAATTATAAAGCGTAAAATGGTTGAAATCCAGATAATTGTACGTGCAAGAGATATAATTTTAAATACATTTTTGTGAGTTATAGTACATGTTAAGTTCTACCAAATTTAATTTAAATTTATCATGCTGATTAGCAAATTCATATACAGGGTTATCATTAAATAACAATTCTGAAACTAACATTATTTTATTTCAATCGTCTCGTGTTCTGGAATTTAATAAATTGGTAATGCGTCGAGACTAAGCCTTTGAGATATATAAAATGATTGTAAGTATAAATTTTGAGATTTAATTTGAAGTTAATTGTTCTAACTTTTAATATAAACGTAAAATTCAAAAATATTATATTACCGCTTAATTTAATATATTTAATTAATTGACTTAAGGTTAATATAGTTAGGTAAGATTAAAACACAATTTTACATAATTGCCTTCGTTATAATTGGAATACCAATTACTACTGTAATTTGCTTAGTACTTTTATGCAAATACCTATGCAAAATTAATAATCAATTAAAGCAATAATAAATTAAAAAGAACTTAGCTTATAAAGGAGTAATTAAAAAGTAGTTTAACAGCGTTGGTGTTCTCGTACAAGTTAACTTTTAAACTATCTTGAATATATCATTTGAACTTGTACAATTTGGATTTCTAAACACAAGATCACAGCAGGGTAGCTGGAAGGGAAAACCTTCTTGCCGAATGAATAATTGATGATCTTTGAGTCGAAATAAACGATTTTGAAGGGAAATTTTATTATGATACTAAGAAACTTCTTTGTAATTTAAAGTATCAGTTAACAAGTGACCGTTGATAAAATTTTGATATTAGAAATCATTTCGTGATTTTTTAAACTACAGTTTACCCCATAATTTAATTTGTATTATATATTATTTTTGCTTTACATGTTTAAATTTAAAAAATAAAATTACGGACCAACTCATTAAGGAAAACAATATTCCTTTAATATTCAATAAAAGGAAATTTTTTTAAATATCTGAAAATATTATTTCATAAATAATGAAAAAAACAAACTAATTGGGTGATGAGACCGGCTTCAAAAATTAAACGTTTACTGTTTCCTTCAAATTTTTTCATTCTAATTTCAGTAAATGGTCTTCCGGTCTTCAGTTCGTCGCTTTGGTCTCTTGGGGGATACAAACCCTAAGTAAAGACAACGTTGTAAGTAGATAAAATGTATCAAATTGGATTTTAGATTTCAAATAAAATAAGTTTATTCCTTGTTATTTATACACATAAAATTGTCACAAGCCCACATTACGTAAATTAGACAAACGATATTATACCTTTTCATGGAACTTAACAATTTCATTTTACTACCTTTCATTCATCCAATGCACATTATTTTGTTGTACACATAAAAATAAAAGCTAAATAAGACGGAAATTTAACAATTTTTTCAGAAACTTAATTAGAAAATGTTGGTAGAAACAGTTACTATAAATTTTATACCTCATCGACTAGAAAATATAGGTTTCCGCATTCTTATTAAAGAAATATATATTTTTAATCTTAAATAGAAAACATATCTACATATAGACAATAGTAATATCTGAGTGGTTAGGTTTTCATGCCCTTTAAAAAGAGTTTTTGAACAAATCTATCAATATTAAAAAATTATATGTACATGTTTCCAATGGTACAAAAAATTGTGTATTTCTAGAAAAAAAAGTCTACATATTGTTTGAACAAAATAATAAAAGTTTGAAGTACATTGTTATGTAAAAAATGTATTATTTTTTATTTCAGACTTATTTTATTTATTCACTAGCAATATATATTTACAATTTATAATATTATTTAATCATAATTTACTATATTGCTTTTTTATGTATTTGTTCTCCTTGAAACTGAAAACATATCATTTATCATAATATGTACTTACATTTTTTTTCGAATGGAGATGAAAATAGATCACTTAACCCTTGTATATAATGAATAGTATTTTCACGATAGCAGCGATAAATCCCAAAAAATAGCTTAAAACAAAATTTGAAAGTATTAACAAAGTAATTTGGAAAGCCCCATGGCTAGCGGCACTTGTTTTAATGTTCAAAGGAAAAGATGCGTAAACGCAGTATTATTATAAAAGATTACAAAATTAATTAAATTCTAAGTAGAGAAATAAATTTATTCCTAATTGAAGTGAATTATTTACAATGTAAAGAGAAAACTGAAATTGTTAAAATATTAAAATAATTAATATAATATAATAAAGCTTATGATTCAAAGATTGAGATTCGCTGAAGTTACTCAACTGTTTCTTTGTGCAGAAAGCCCTAAATGATGTTATAACTAGCTGATCTGTTGCGGATAGCGAGAGGTATCCGTAAGGAAACACAAACTCAGTTTTTTAATAAGCTTACTCTTAAGCAGGTGCTCGTTAACACAATGGTCACCGAAAAGTTTACAAAATGTAAACCTTACAATCAATCTCCAAGCTAAGGGTTAAACAGTGACAAACGATTACACCAAAGCAGTCTTCGAACCCCAGCGTTGAGCCGAACAGTAAGGGAGGCCTCGTTAGACGGTCGTTACTACTGATGATGTAGTCACTTGTTCCGGAAGGACATTGCCGTACATCATCACACTTGGACAGGTGCCCCTCCTGAGGGTGAAGGTATTATGTACCGACTCTGTAGTATTGGCTTTAATACGCCAAATCTTGAGCCAGTTTTCAATTTCATTTAGGTGACGTTGCAGGAATCGAGAAGCGAGATTTAGATCATCGTTAGATGCTATTACGGCGGTATCGTCTGCATACGTGGCTGATATTGTGTTCTTAGTTTCCGGCAAGTTTGCTGTGTACAAAAGATATAGGATAGGACCAAGGATACTTCCAGGGGCACTCCCGATGGAATGGTTTCTAGGTCAGTATGTTCTAACAGGCGACTATAAGGATGGGGGGAGACACTTTTTGATTTTGTATATCAGTCCTTCATGCCACACTCTGTCTAACGCCTGTGATCCATCAGGAAAAGCAGCCGAGCAGTATCTCCTGCATTCCAGGTCCGTTCTAATCTTCTTTACAACTCGGGGTACCTGTTCTACCGTTCCATGTCCATGCCTAAAACCAAATTGGTGGTCTGGAATTACATTTCCTTCTTGAAGGAGCCCCAAGTAACATTTTGTGCTGAATATCAACTGCGAGCACGCTTTGGTAGCACAAAATTCAGCTATTGAGCTGAGTCAGCTGCTGATATTTAGTAACGTCAGAAGCTGAATTGCTTCTGATTTGCTAATTTGGCGGCTGAAAATCAGCTGAAACTGCGCTGCGTCAGCTAGTCAAAGTGCTGAATCAGCTGATATTCAGCGCTGAATCAGCTGATGTTCAGCGCTAAATCAGCTAATATTCAGCGCTGAATATCAGCTAATTCAGCATTTTGACCAACTGACGCAGCGCAGTTTCAGTTGGTTTTCAGCCGCCAAATTAGTAATTCAGTAGCAATTCAGTTACTGAATCAGCTGATATTCAGCTTCAGATTTAGCTTCTTCTTAATGGAGTAACAAAACTAAATAAATTTTAATTATTTTAAATTGATAATTAAATTTAATTTAAAAAAAAAATAAATAACAAAATTTTAAACTTATTTAAATGATTGCCTATTTTATTGGTTTTTTAATTTTTTTTATTCAATCGTCAATTACATGAAATATTCTTTTATTACCTTTACATTATTTATATCAGTCGCAATTTTATATCGTTAACAATTTCCTAGCGTTGAATCTGAAATATTATAGTAATTTTTAAATTCATATTAATATTATAATTACATAATAATATTTAATCTATAGGGATTTCACATTAACCAAACGCCACCACACGCAGCTTTTGTAACTACTCCATCAAGTATACCTAATTGTAAGTGTCTTTAACGTGTTTCAACAGTGTTCGAGTTAGTTTTCCTGATATTGTTTAATTCAGTGCAGTGTTTATCTAAAAAAAAACCAGTCTTTCAGTCTTTCAGTCTTTTTTAAACCAACATTCTACCGAGGTATACTTGCTATGGCAGACATATTGAAGGTGTCGCTAAAAATCCCTATAATGTAAGTTTATTTTGGTATAATACTTGCATTTTTTTTACTGTCGCGACCTCGTGCGGGATTCGAACCTGTGGTTACCACCTTTGGAACTTGAACGCGTAGCTGTCTCGGCTATGAAGCTATACGGAACTTTTTTGACTTTTTTAAAATATGTTCAGTAAATTTTTTTGTGACGTATTTGACCATCAATTATCGAAAGATAATTAAATACATACCACACTATATATTTCATCTGTTTTTTCAAAATTTTCAAATAGGAAAATTACTTTCAAGCATATTAAAAATAAATACTATTTTTGGGTACCGCATTTATTATCTTCTAGTGTTCTTAAAATAAATTTAACCAAATTTTATTTGTAAAATAATTTTAAAATTTAAAAGTAATTTACGGGAAATTCAAGTTGCAGCGAAGCGTCATTTTGACCAGCTGAGGCAGCAAAACGTCAGTTCAAAATTCAGCTAATTTGCTGACGCTGAAAAACAGCTGAATTTTAAGCTGAAGCAGCAAAACGTCAGCTCAAAATTCAGCTAATTTGCTGACGCTGAAAAACAGCTGAATTTTAAGCTGAAGTAGCGAAGCGTCAGCTCAAAATTCAGATAATTTGCTGACTCTGAAAAACAGCGAAATTTTAAGCTGACGCCGAAAAGCAGCTGAATTTTAAGCTGACAGACCGCGATGGCAGCAAATAATTTGCTGACAAATTTTTTCAGCACAAAATGTTACTTGGGGCGGTTTCAGTCTTTGCAGAAATAATTTCTCAAACGTTTTGGAGAGCAAACTAATGAGTAGAGATAACACTTTTTATTTCATTTACCTTGAAGTTTTCAATTGGTAAATCCATTTGATAGGGGACTTCTGGTAGTCGGTGGATATAGTATTCTTTTCCAATAGGGATTTTTCTTGGATTGGGTTGAAAAACTTTGGCAAGATGTTCGGCGCAGGTCTTGGCTTTTTCCACATCGTTTCGAGCCCAGTTTCCATCATTGGTTTTAATTGGTTGATTTATTTTTTGTGGTTGTTTTATTTTTCGAATGACTTTCCACAAAGAGTGGTCATATATTTGTGGCTCGGATTCTTTTCAGAGAATCTTGACTGTGTTTTTGCTTTAGGGTGGTTAGTTGGAGTTTAAGTAGTCACTGGTTCATTTTACCAATTTTGATACATGTATTGCTGAAGACATGGATTTCATTATGATGGGCATAAGGTTTTTGAACAAGTGGAAATAATACTTGGTTAAACTTTTTGGATTAAAAGTATAAGAAAGTATTATTTTGCAATTAGTTGTATAAACAGTTATTGTAAAGTAGTTTCGAACAAAAGTGACTGCAACACGTACTGAGTTTTAAAGATGACTTATGCAGTTTCTAACAATAAAAGAAGTACTTAAGAAATAAATAAATGCAGTTTATGTAACGATAAAGATTATTATAAATTTATCTTAGTTGGAGCAGTTCTCATATGTCCAAGTTTTGAGAAATTTTTAACTTAGTATTTAATTCAACTTATAGGGGTTGTTGAAAAAAGTTAAGTTTATTTGTTAATACTAGGAACCTTGTTAAAAGTAAGAAAATCTTTGATCCAACTTTTAAGGTCATAGATCACAACTTACAGAAAACTTCCTTGCTAACCAAGGAAACTCGTAAAAAGTGTACTTACAGTAGCACAGTCGTTATGTTTCAGAATTTTATATACCTAAGCCAACGCTTAAACTAAAGAAAAATTTATACATTTTAAATATATATTACTAAACTAAAGCAAATAGAGTGTTTCGAAAATTTACGACATAATTTGACACAATAGTGCATGAAAAATAAATTATAAATGAAAATTTATGAAAATATTAAAAATAGAATTTAGCTTGCTTTAACAAAAAATCAATGAATAATTTACGCGGTTTTTATATTTGTTATTCTACATGTAGGAGAAAACGTAGCATTCGAAAACCTTCTACTGTGACAGTTGAAAATAAACGATCTTATATCAGGAGATGAACATTTTTGACCTTTTTTACACTTTCCGTTTCAGCGATTTACATTTTACGTTAAATGGTTGTTATCTACTCACCGCTTCCAAACTTTCTTTTTCTAAATCCTTTTTTAAATATAACTAATCAAGTGCATGTAAGATTCATAAAATAAATTTATAATTTCAAATTTATCTCCACCCTTATTTCACTTTTTTAATTAGCCACAGTAATTTATTAAAAGTACTTATTAAGGTAGGTTACCTATATTTTGGTATTAACTAACATATTTATGGCCAACCCTAAGCATTTCAGTTTATAACAGCTTTCATAATTCAAAATTCAAGCTATTCAAAAATTTTAGTTTTTTTATTTATTCTTGAATCAAAAATTTACCATGGTAAATCTTCCCTGTTGTCTTTGTTAATCTGAAACCCACAAGTAAAAAATTTTCTCATTTTTGATGTGAAGGCAATATCAGCAGTATTGTGGTAGTGGTAGTATCGGAAGTATTAGAAAGTACTACCCATTTTAAATAAGGAATAGACCATTTGGCTTGGCCCATTCGGTTCCGCCAGTTGGAGCAATATATTTTAGCATAGATCTCTTTCGTTTCATTTTAAAACTGAAAGTTTACGATTGGTACACTGAAATATGCATCATTTCTGCGCAGAGAACAAAATTCATCATATTGATGACAAATTCATTGTTTTGATGAATTTCATTCTTCGGCGCAAAAATGATAAAATTTTAATAATTTGATAATAATTAATTTTAAGATTCAGGTTTTCAGGGAAGGGAGGGGGGCGAAATTATAAATTAAAAATTGAAAATCTTTTCTTTTGCTTCCCTGTAAAATAATATTAACATAATACATTTCCAGCAGGTTACTATTGTAATTAATTATTCTTAATTAAGCAACAATAGCATTTCAGTGGCGGATCCCTTCCCCTTTCTGGACTTCTGGCCTAACATAGCCAGTATTAGCGGCACACTGCCTCCTCTAAAACACTCGAGTTTATCTTAAGTTTGGGATGGCTCGGGGAATATAGGGGAAGGTGGGCTGCTACAACAATCGGGGGTAGCATAATTGGCCCGTTTTGTTGCCTTGCGAACTTCGATTTGCCCTCCACATCTAATCCAGAATCCCCCTTAGAGCTCAAAAAACTTCAATTCTTACACCAACAAATTTTAATTTATTAAAAACAAAAAATAAATTTATTTTTGGTATTACAACTACTTTTTATTTTTCATATTTAATAAATTTGTATTGCTGCTACTGCACAAAACTAGGATGTAATCCGGGGGGTCTGGGGGGTGTGGAACACCCTCCAGTGCATCTTTCCCTCGTTATTGGTCTGAATTTATAGTCCGATATTGTCACTTATTATTTCAAACGGGTTGTGGTTCTGACCCCACTGCACTGAAGCTTAAGCTTATTGTGCCCCTCGTTCCACGTTTTACTCCAACAACTGCGTCTCCTCAACAAAGTTGAGTAAGCAGTTGTAGGGTGCTTTAGCTATATCCTCGGCCCTCGGGTATGTAAGGCCAAGGTAGCGTAGCCTACTCCCAGCTAGAGCTGGGCATTCACATAAGATATGGTGAGGGGTTTCATCCTCTTCACCACACATCCTACAAGTAGGATCTTCAGTCAACCCCATTGTATTGAGGTGTCTCTTAAGACAGCAGTGTCCTGTAAAAAGTCCTACTATCTTTCTCAACTGTTTCCTGCTCAGTTGGATTATATTTTTGCTCTTGGACTCTCTGGAGGGGCCCCCAATGAACATCCGCGATTGCCTCAGTCCAGGAAGGCCCTCCCAGTGCTCAAGGTGTTGTTTCCATAACATGTCCCCGATCCCCTCCTTCGCGGTCGTATATGCAATCCCGCAGGTGGGCTCAGGACCTATCATGGTTGTATTAGCAGCCACTTTGGCCAGGCGATCAGCCTCTTCATTTCTCCTGATGCCTCGGTGTCCCGGAATCCACATAAGCGAAATGCTGTTGCAGATCGCCAGTTTCACAAGTTCATCGCGGCATTGTTTAACGACCTTGGAGTGAATTTCTATTCCCTCCAAAGCCTTCAGAGCTGCTTGGCTATCTGTCATGATGCAGATTCGTCTACCATTGTAGTTCCTCCGCACCATTTCAGCAACACAAGCCAGAATTGCAATTACTTCTGCCTGGAACACTGTAGCGTGACGGCCCAGGTTAATGCCAAAGGCATCTCCCGTTCCTCTTCCACACATACCTGCTCCAGTGCTTATCTTTGTCTTAGATCCATCTGTGTACCAGATGGTATATATTGTCACTTACTGTCAGTACTGTGTACTGCCAACTTATACAGTTTTAGTGTTTTTTTTTATCAATTACAAAAATTACTAAATTTAACTTTTTTTTTTTTTTTTTTTTAAAATTACTTAAAATTAACAGTCCACTCCTGGACGAAAAAGGTTTCGGCATTAAAACCCCACGGCTGCTCAAACTGGGTTGCGGAATGCCTGTAACCCTGTTTTTTTTTCATTCATTTATATGTTTAAATGTAAATGAATTTTGGTGTTTTAATTCTACATTTATCTTCCTGTAAGCGTGAACAACTCACTGATGTACAGTAGAGAGCGCGGTGTGAGAGATTTATTGCAGGTCCAGCAAATTACTTGAAGTGCACTCTGTGGTTATTATAAAACCCCAGTTTTTGTGCGACAGAACCCAACTGAATTGCTTTAGAAAAATTATTCAAACGGTCCGATGACACTACCCCCCCCCCCACCACATAAGATGCAATTTAAAAATGTATTGCGCTGAAAATGGTTTATATTTTATAAGCTTTCAGTTGAAATTTTGCAATATGACAAATTAAGGTTTTCAATGCTGTGAAAAGTCTTCTAGCAATATAATTTTTATTCGATTAAGCAATTGCTGATGGATTTTATCTATAATTTTTGAGCTCCGTGTAGCTTTCCATTTTGTTAGTGTCTTTTTGCTACCAGCAGTGATGTCAAATCTGATAATCCGGAAAACCACCTTAGAACATCTTGAAATTTTCTTGATAAATCCATTTACGTGACAACTTTGTATATCACCACCAGATAAAAGTCTCAAGATTGCGCTCGGTGTTACAACGAATGCAATGAAAGCAAAAGAAACAAATTCAATAACCATGATGGCCCATAGTTTTCGATGAACTTCAGTGCCATGGTCCATACATGTTTTATTCTTTGCATTATTTCTTTTAATGCTCTATTTTTCAATTATCCTTTTTTCGTGTTTCAACTAACAGAAAAATTTTGTTCTTACGACCGGAAATGATAGCATGATTATGATTTGGTCCGATTCATTTCAAATATTGTGTTAAACAATGGTAAAATAGCATAAATTATTCCATAAATTTAATCTTTGGCTGTCAATTATTTAAAAATCATAATTGCTGCATTGTATACCGGTATCATTACATTATTTGTAACTTTGCCGTAATTAATTTTTATTTTGTTTACAAACTGTTTTTTCAGTTTGCATAAATATATTAAATACCCATTTATAAGCTTAAAATAAAGAGAATTTTCAAGTAGGTTTTTGGATTGAGTTCACTTTTACATTAATTTTAAATCCATTTAAGAAAGGCTCTGAAAACAAGATTTATGATTAACGTAAAGTAAATGTGCAAGTTTTAAGTTATGTTAATTCTGTTATATTTTAGGTATAAGAGCAGCATAAGAATTATTTTGAATTATGTTTCACAAATTGTATTTTACAAATTCGTTACAAAGGTAATTAATAACTTTTATGTTTTATAATATTTAAGTTTTTTTTCGTACTGAATTACCAGCGATATAATAACGTAATAACGAGACTGGATACTGCTGTTAAATTGTTTTATTGTTAAACTGTTTAGTTTGTTTAGTGAACTAAACAAGCTTTAAAGTATTTCTTAATAATAACGTTAACATAACCTAACCTTTAATCATGTTTACACAATGTAGTGTAAGTTGCCTATTCTTCACCTTTTCTAACTCTGCGAGGTATACTCCACCTTTGTATATTCCCAAAATACACAAATGAAGAATTTGGTGTAGAAAATTATCACACAAAATATTTTCTTTTTATGTGGACTGATTTAAGATTTTCAACATAAACTAGATTTAATTATACTCTATATTTCTTGATTATGTTACTATTATTGAATTATTTATTTATTTAAAAATGGTAAAAATTACAAAATAAGCACTTTCACTAAATCTGATAATACATTTATATTTTTATGGTTGGTCCAAAATTCAATATACACAGGGTATTCTTGCCGTTAATATGTTCAACATAAGCTAAATTCCTATCCGATGCTATTAGAGTTTCGATTTTTCCGAATCTATAATTAGAATAATCAGTACATCCATGATCAAAATCCTTCAAATGTTCCGTTACTTCAAAGTTTCTAATTAATTTTTGTTGTTTAGGACACCATATTTTCCAGGATGTATCGTTAGGAACTTTTAAAAATATAAATCGATTGTTTGAAGTGTACATATAGTTTGTAGGTATTGGACCTGAGAGGAAAAAGTTTAATTCTTATCTGCAGTCAACCAATCTAAATATTTAATTGCTTTTAATATTTTGCATATTACATACCAACATTTTCAATCCGTTTTTGTGTAACACATCCAGGAAAGGATATACATTCAAACCAAGCTTCTACCGTATTCCATTTCAAACAAATTAGTATATTTCTATTTAAGAAAGTTAAATCGGCTAATCTTCCATTTTTAATTGTGAATAACTTAGCTGAAATATTAAGATCCCAAACACATAACGAAGCCTCTGCTGGAAAATTGGTACTCTCCACATTGTGGTCATACCGCACGCAGGAAGTAAAAACAAAATTCTTTTCGATCTGAAACAAATATGCTGTAGTGGATTTTCGAGGATATTTTATTATTTTACCTCTATATGATCGATGAACATTTCTGGACAACAAATAAATACCTTTGAACAAGTAAAATCCTGGTCCTGAATTACAAATGGACCACTGCTGCTTTGCATTGCAATAACGTTACTGCCGAACCACACAGTTTCAGTTTCTGCTCTTTTACATTGAATCCTTCTTTCTTTGGTGTTAAAAATTTGAAGCTGGTTCTCATTGATGACAAACGCAATACTACAAAAAAAATTTTTCAATTAGCCATGGTTAAATTAATTATAAGCTGGTTTTATAAACAGATTGCAGGATGAAAACCGATGGGCTCATTTAAATACTTACAAATGTTTATAAATAGTAGTGAATTCCACTTCAGCATTAAATTCATATGGAAAATCCATTATAAGTTGGTTGGTTTCCAAGTTCCACACTTTTATAGTCAGGTATGAAGAACATCGTCCAGGGTAAGTAGCAGCCAATGCAGTTAATAAATTTTTGCTTTTATCGAAAGCCCAATCGATCAATCGCGTAGTGCGAAAAGAGTTTTCGATCTAAAATTAATTGATTAATAGGCTAAAACATGAATTTAAACAATTATTTTCTTATTACTTTTCCACTTGGAATATTAAAAACATATATTCGGTAAGAACAAGCTACAATTAACATATCGTCATCCATATAAACCAAATCTTGTACTTGTGACAAATTGTTCACAATAATTTTTTTGCAGATACCATGTCTCCAATTGTATTCCAAACTTCGATTGTAGTTATATCGGCCCTAAACAAAAATGTATTGAATTTAACTTCATAAAAAATAAATATAAATAGAATAATATAAATTTTACCTCCCAATAATTAGAAAAGTGTTTCGCATAGTTTAGATGGCTTTCCCATTTGGAAAACTCGTGTTCTGCAAAACTGTAATCTTTTTCAAATTTTTCTAACCAAAATTGTTCGCAATGGGTGAAATATTTCCACTTTCTACAACACTTCTCCGCGTTGGCCAAATCTTCTGGCGTTAAATTCATCAAAATTTTTGTACCTATGTCAATGGGCAAATTGCTTATAATATCAAATTTTGCAGCTGTCATATTCGTGCGTTCGTCTAAAATGTTTTGAGTAATATTTTGCACAATTGAATCAAAAGTTTTGGGCAAACTCAATGAGCAACTTGTCGAAAACGTAAATTCTTAAAACAATACCATCATTATGGTCAGCCGAAAAATACTGTTTTTACTAATCTGTTATCTTAGGTGAAAATAATTTGATTCAACTTGGTTCCAATTTGGTTCTATTTTGCGGAATATATTTTATTCGTCAGGATATATAAACTTTTGAAAATATTCACAGTTTGCATTAATTTACTTGTAGATACAGAAATTGTTTTGCGCACACCATACACACAGATATGCAACAGTGTTGCCACGTTGAGCATACGTCAATTCCCGCGAAAATAATAATCAATTTATTAGCCAAATACAATTATTGGATATTTTAATTTCTCTTCATTTGTACAGTTTCCACCTCGTTTGGTTCTTAGTAGCTTTTTCCTTGTTTGGTTCACATACGTGTCTAAACCATCGCTTCTCATAGCACGTGTCATTCTGTATCAGTATCATAATTAATTTTCTTCTAAATTGTTCTTCGTTAATATTTGATGTTCCTTTCAAGCGACTACTAAGCAGATATTCCTGGTTAGAGCCCGAGTAGAGCTGGAACTCCGTAGGCAGTGGCAAACCACCGAGGTAATCTGCTTTAAAAACCCATCATAAACTGAAGTAGTCAGCCAAAACTCTTCTCTTCTGTGCCTTGGTGCTGATATTCCTTTTTCGTTTCTTTTCCATATTTGTGTGATTATTATCTCCAATTGTTCTTCTATAACGACTTTTGCATCACCTACCTCAAAAGACTTTTCTGTCTTTCGTCTGTTGAAACATAAATTCTTATTATTGATAGATTCCTCGAATTTTATTTAATTCTAATGTTGGTCGATGTTCCATGTATCAGCTCTCACTGAATTATGTCACCATTCTATTGTGTATTTTAAACTTGGTGAAAAAGTAACTGCTTTAAAAATTGGGAAACTTTCGACTGAGCACAGAAACCGCAGGTTTCAATTTTCAATTTACCCAATAAAACAAGAAGTGCATGCATTTTAGATCCAAGAGGTCCGAACTTTACAAAATGAAAGCACTGAGAGCCAACTGATAATATGGACGATAATAGAGATTTTCCCAACGAATTACAAATATTTAGGAAGACATCAGTTTGTGTCATAATCACCATCAGCCTTTAAGTCCATGTTACAGAAATAACAGTTTGATGCTACCCCCGTATCCAATATTTTAAAATGTGGTCCTGAATACACCCCTGTACTTACAATACTGCCTCTACCAACTTAAACAAATATATTTAATTATTACAAATACGCAGTCAATATAGGAAAAAGAACAATTGAAAACAGCAAGAATAACAAGTGCGGTAGGGGCAGTAATTGTAAGTACTAAATTGTTACCTTTTATGTAATGTTATCTTATTTATTTAATTATTTGTTGTAGAAATTTTCAACACCTTTTTCCAATAATAAATAATTTCCAACCACACAAATAAACTAATAGCTATTATAGCCGTATCGTAATTTGGGTTGATCGAATTATAAGGTTAGTTCGTTCGAAATATTCCCGCCCCCCCCCCCTCTATTGCTCAAACAGTTCCAACAGTCCACTCTTGGGCTAAAGTTTTAGCATTTACTATTTTTTACCAAAAATACAGTTTATCAAACCGAGTACCTTGGAGTCAGCAGTTGTTCGGCTAACTTACTAAGTCAATGATCGTCAGTTGGTGTAAGCTTTAGCAGTAACAGCATTTATGTGCTGGTAGTGGTGCACACACAATCGCAATGTTATATTTATTTAATGAAAATTAAGATAAGATAGATGTCAACTCCATATTTGTAACATTTAAGATATGGTTGATATTGTTCGTTCTAGATTAAAGTAAGTTGTGAATGCATTTCTAAACTTTAGCTAAGGTAGCCATAAATTATCATTAACGATTTGTGCTAGAGAGTAGAAGTGCAGCCATATATCAGATGTAAGTAGTCCTCTTCGAGTCACTCTTCAGAGCTATAAATGTTCGATAACCTAATTTAGCTTAACTTCCTTAAAAGGAAACTATTTTTATTGTTTAAAGTTTTTGAGTTTTCTTGAAAATTTTTAATTGTCCTGTACCTTCTTGCTTGGATTGGCGTTTTCGAATTGAAGACGTTGTGATTACCTACCATCTGTTTTCTAAATCAATTTTAAATATTAATGCAAAACTTAGTAAACGCTGAAGAGCATTATAAATTCCAAATTAAAATGAAATTGGAATATTTGGAAGTCACATAGAAGAGAACTCAGCGTCAATATTCAGAATTGCTCGTTCCCAAAAGACGACCTGCAATAAGTTTGCGCTTTTTCATGCAAATACAGCGTTTGTCCCAAAATTGCTCTTTATTGTCGTCGTTTGTAACAATAACTACGTTTTTCTTTGTGTGCATTCAAACGATAAATCGTTTTATTGTAAAATTTTCACCGCGTAAAGTTGGTTATGTCTTTGGATTATTTCGTTATCGAGCTTTTTAATTCGAGAGTAGTTTTCATCTAACGCACCTGTTCACAATGTGAACCATTTGCGGATATATAAATTTTCCTTTAGTTTTATTAATTATATCGGATAAAAAATGTAATTTTTATATAAATCCAAATATACTCAACTTAATTTTTAATAAAAAAAATAGTTAACAAAAAAAACCAGTTTTAGGAAAATTTTGCTTAAATTAAATGTCTTACTTATCATACCTTTTTAAGTGCTCTTCGTAAACCCTAATGCACTTACACCATTAATCGGAGAGCTTTTTATTATTTGGTTCGCAAAAGTTTAGGCTTTCACTGTAATCCGACTCATACTACCTATAAATTTATTTTATTTAAGTTTTTTTTTTAAAACTTGTCAAAATATTGTGTTGTCGTTTCAAATTAAATTTTCCGAGATTCCATCGTTTGGGATTACGTATTCGTTTTATTGTAAACATTAAATAGATAAATTTGCGACGTTATAAATTTTATGGTAAAGTAAAAAAGAATTAATTAGTTTAATTAAGCGTGCATCATAATCACGTACAAATTTTACTGAACTAAAGATCGTTTTGGTCTCATTTCAAACTTTAATGTTCGATTATAGGCTTTGAACGCATTAATGGAATTGTTTTGGGCACATCCGACCGCATTTCGATTTTCTTGTTTCATCATCTACTTAAAGTTTAATCTTTACTATTGTTTTCTTTATACTAATTTAATATCGCAGTATAATTAATAGAGACAACATTTAAATTTGATAGATTTGCTGGCATAAATTGTTTTAGCAAAATTCATAAAAGTAATTATTTTTTAATTTATAGTGCCACGTGTCTCTTATTTTCGTAATCTTTTGTACATATTATTTATCAAGGGATCTATTTGAAACAATGGCTTCTTGTTAGAAATATCCAAATGTGACGGAAGTTAAGCTGCTACCAGCTGAGCTAGAATGTTTTCTTAACAGTATAGCAACATCATTTAAATATCCTTTCTTATGTTTTATACTCTTCACCATAAATAAATCAGTTTAAAGCCCAAGCTACAGCTTTTAACTCTATTCATTAGGCCTTTCCAGCTTTGTTATAAAAGAGACTGTAGATTCTTAGCATTTTACCGCTTTGATATACAGACTAAAGGAATTACGCATTATTGCAAACAATCAAGTTGCTTGGATTCGTATACGACATAAAATTAACATAGACTGCCTAAATAAACAGAGTAATTTTTTAAACGCTAGATTAAACTATTAACAAATTTGTAAATTTACTCACATATTTACTTAATTAAACTATTCAGTTTCACCCATAAGTACTTTACGTTAAAAAAAGCGCTTTTTTCTATATTCCCAACATTTCCGTATAAATATGCCAAGTTAGTTAGGTAGTAAACCTCCTGCTTGCACTTTTAAAGGACTCAAATTGATTTAGGCAAAACTGTAGAAAAGGTTGATACCTATCGATGTATAGCTACGTACCAAGTGGAGATGTCCACCTTAGTCACTTATCCCAATTTTCCCGCAATTATTATTGTAATTTTCCAAAAAATTTCAGGGGTGCGATATTAAAGTGTCACTAACTGTACATATAAGTACAACTTGCAATCGAGTGCCACACCGTTCAAACGCTAAGAGGTCGTGGCGGGTGACAGGCCGCCTGACCTCTGAAAAAATAAATTTTATTCAAACGAAACTTTCAGATTTGTCAAGAAAAAATTTAATTCAGTTGAAACTATAAAATACACAAGACATAACTTTTATTGACTCTTCATGTACCTGATGAATGTAGGATAACCATTTTTAATCATAACCGCTACTGTTTGTCCTGGTATAACATCGTTTGCATATTCTTCCGAGATCCACACTGTATATTCGCTATCATCAAATTGAAACCTCACTTTACATATATTTGGTGGTGTGTAAGTAACAACTTCAGCCAATTTAAGGTTTGTTGTAATGTCCATTTTCATCCGTATAAATTACTTTTAAGGAGGAACTACAGAAAATTTATAATTTTTAGATGTACAGTGTGATAGTTTGTTTTTGATACTTACATTTTGTTTTTCAGTATTTAAGCATTAGTGGAACATACCAAAAATGAATGACACTTTTTGCCATAACAATGAGTCAGTAATTGTAATTGTTCTAATATCTAATCCATGGTATCTTTCATGCATACCATTGCGGTTGGCTGAAGAGCAACTGTAGTCATTAACTGTATCTTTGTTGCACTCCTTTACTGTTTTTCTCTTTGATAGCTTACTGATAAGATATCGGGACCTTCATAAGTATACTTTCAGTCTCAAAGTTCAACCCTATGTTGGGATATTGCTAAGAAGTAAGAGGGGGGTCACTTTAAACATTTTATTTAATTTTCTTCTGTATCCAAAAAGAGGTGAACCCACCGACTGATCCCAAACATCGCCAAGTGAGCCAGCAGAGGTCATGGGAAATATCTCCACCGCTTTTGAGGCTTCCTCCACTGCACTTGGCAGTGGAAATGGAGAAACAATAAATGATCGTGGAGGAGTGACCCCCGAAGTGGATCAATAATCAACATCATGCTGAACAGTCGAGAAAAATGTAACAAAGAAATACTAAATCCAATATAATTGGATAATATAAACCCGAAAGGGCTGACTTGATCTAGGTTAATGCGATTCTTGTTTTTGTCAAACCATCTGCATTTTTTGCTGCTACTGATGATTGGATACAAACACTTATTTTAGTCAATTTCGTTTAATTTTAATTTTTAAGTTTGATTTTTATGATAAAAGGTTTATTGAGGCAACATAAAGGTTAAATATTAATTAAATACTTTAATTAATTAAGACCGTAACAGGTTCCATATCAACCGCCATTAGCTACATTAGAGTTTGCAACTATTGCGTTACTTCTTGTTTTTTGTGAACAAATTTTGTAAATTTATTCAGAATGGCGCAGTTTCTATTATTGATGTACTTCAATTTTCCGTGGAATCGAAAATTTTATTTTTAATAACAAGACTAGCACGATTAAATTGTAATTGATTTTCAATGGTTTTAAAATATTCACGATAGTTAAAATATTTAAATTTGTCTTAATCGTAAAATTAAAATAATTAATATTTCTTATAGAAAATACAAAAACAGAACTAAATATAAAAGATGAAAGTGAAAAATTATTGAGAGTAACAAAAAGCTTTGTTAAGCTCTGTGTAAAATTTCCTTTAAAATTGGAAACAATGCCACACTAATAACGTCATCAAAATTTTGCTAATATTTTTAATCATAGCTTAAAGCTCTCGATATTATTTTTTATCTGTTTAGATCAATCATGCTACACTTTAATTATAAAGTCTTTGTTATATGCATTCTAATTTTCTTTCAGTTCGAGACTTAAGTTATAAAAGCAATTTAATAAAATTACTACATTCTATTCTATTTGAAAATTGCATAAAGGGAAATGGTTTTTATTTTATTTTCCACGATATTTTTTGAAATAGCGAATTAGAATGGCTCCAAATGCACATCTCTTCTTATTAAACCTTTCAAGATACTTTAATTTAAAATTACGTTTTCACCTAACTATTTATTACCAATAATTACTTGCCTTTAGGTTCTTAATTCTTTTTTAACTGAAAAATACCAACAAAAAGGGACTTTAGACCCTGAAATACTTACTTAACAAATGTTTACGGCGCTTTTACGTTCATCCATTCATGAGCGTCATTGTCAATTTTCAAAATTCTTAGAATTAAATGCAATAGTTAATTTATTATGAAAAGAACATTTGGTACAACTTTAAAAGACCCATGCAATAATGGTATCATCATATCATTAATTTTCCGTGACTTTGGAGTATGATACTCTTATATTAAAGTAAAAGGAACTTTTTTCACGAAAACTAAATCACCCACGTGCACCATTCCTCCTCGTCTTACCTCTTCAAACTTTCTAACAGTTTGATTCTTCAATTCCATGTTAAATCCTAACAAAGAAACTCTTAAGCCATTTTCTTCATTTGGCATAACCAAGTTGCATGGAGCGATATTTTTAAATTTTATTTTACTTCCTTCGCCTCCTATTCTCACATCACTAACGTTAAAGGGAATTTTGCAATTAATTACAAATTGTGGTTTAAAATATATCTGCAGATCTGGCTTAACATGTCTTTGAAATTCACTCAAGCTTTCTTCATCTACTATCGTAAATGTGGAATAATTAGAAGTAAAACCCTAAAAATATAAAAACATTCAATTAACAAAGGAGAAATGCAATGGAAAAATGTATGTTTTAGATTAAACTTACATAAAGTAAAAAATAATATTTTAGACTATCTCGAACTTGTTGCATAAATCGTCTCCTTCTGGTAACATCAAAATAAGCCAACTTTATGTTAAAAAGCATATTTGTCATAGCATTAATAAGACCCACCGATGGGTTAAACGGTAATACTGTTATTGGATCGCCCAAGTAGTTACTGAAATCTCTTACAATAAAATTTTTATTTATTTTTTATTGATAACTTACATCTCAATCTCATTGGGAGCTTCAGCAGAATTTCTCAATTCTTTGAATGTCGTCATACACTTGCTAAGGTTGCTAAACAAATCTCTGTGGTTTTCCGTTGTTAAAGCTAAAACAGCCGAGTTCTGGTTTCCCGAATAAGGTATTATCGACCTGAAAATATTAATTTTAAGTTTATAAATTTTCGGAAATTTTACATTTACCTGTCGCGGAATTGCTTAGCGCGAAGACCGCATCTGGTGCACAAAGCTCGGTTGACAGGTAAGGCTGGGCCACCATCAATAGGATAAATCAAAATTTGTGTTATTTCTCCAACCCATTCCCATTCATCTTTATCTTTTAGTACATTTTTCGGAAATTTAAAGAAGTGGTAAGCGACAATTAAACATAAACAGACAATCAAAATACAGCACATAAACACACTTAATTTGTCACAATGTAAACTATTCGAATATATAAAATTTAAAATATTTTCACTCAAAATATCCATCATGAAGGTAAAATTTCTGTACAAATTTTAAAATAAAACTTCGATTGTCGATAATAAAACGATAAGGGGAAAATATGCCAAATGTCCAGTTTAGTTATATGCAATTCGATGTATAGGATATTGAAAAATATACATGATACATTAAAGTGATTATTGAGAAATTTATTAAATATAACTAAAAAGTTACCCTTATTATTTGGGGTGGCAGATACGATAAACTATTTTGAATCTAAATCTTTTCACTAGTTTGCGAAACTTTTAATTTTGTTGGGAACTCTTCAGTTTTCGAAATATCCAATAAAAATATGTGCAACCAGAAATAACGAGATTCCTAGTTTCGAAGTAAATTTTAAATGAAATCAAAAAACAATTCAGATTTCGAAAAATATCTTTGTAGAAAACTCGATTTTTAAACAGATGATTGGATTATGAACAGCTGCAGGGGAGATTAATTGTATTTATAGTCACATTTGCTTCTTTTGATGAGTACTCACGAATTCCGTGTTCTGAATCCGCTCTCTAGAACTGCGTTTTAAGTAATAAAGCTAGCTAGCGCGTAAAATGCATCTACGGTTAGCAAGTGGACTTGAGAGATTTTGCTACATGTTGTGAATAATAAATCATCTAAGAGCAATCAACTTTTTTTTTTTTTTATTTAACTCCCAAGAGATACAAGCAATCTATACAAGTATAATAAGCCTTCCTTTTGACACAATTGTGACATGCAGAATCTTACTTCGATAAGTAACCTCTATATAATAAATAAAAAATTATGACCACTTAAATTATAACTTGGTGATGGTTCTAATATAATAAAACAGGTAAAGTTTTATGTTATTCTGAATCTGTGTGCTAAGTCATCCGGAGTAAATCTTTTTAACCTGCGCTCCTCAATTTTGTTGGTAATTAATGCAGTTGCGAGTGGATTAGGATGATCACAAAGTCTTTGTTGGTACTTCACACTAAATCGTTCGATCTCTTCTTTGATTGTTGGTAATGGTACGTCGTGTTGTATGACGCTGTTAGGCACAAATCTTGATGCGTCAACAATCATGCGTAGCACTTTATTTTGGAACCTCTGCAATATTTCTAGGTTGGAGTTTGATGCCGAGCCCCAGAGCTGTATTCCATAGGTCCAGATGGGTTTCAAAATAGTTTTATATAACAGCAGCTTATTTTCTATGGAGAGTTTAGATTTTCTGCCGATAATCCAGTACATCTGTCTTAGCTTAAGCCCCAATTGTTTCCGTTTTGTAAAAATATGCTTACGCCAAGTAAGCCGTCTATCCAGATGTATGCCAAGGTATTTAGCTTCTTCTGATTGTGGTAATTGGTGGTTATTGAGTTTGACAGAAGGACAAGTTTCTCTTTTCAAAGTGAATGTGACATGCATCGATTTGGCTTTATTAACCTTGATACGCCACTTTTTTAGCCACTCTTGGACTTTTGTTAGGCAGACCTGCAGGTTCCTGGATGCAGATGTGGGGTCATTGTGTGAAGCAAGAAATGCAGTGTCGTCGGCGAAGGTGGCAATTGTTGTGAGCCTTGTTGTTGGTAAATCATGCGTGTAAAGCAAATATAGAACCGGGCCTAAGACGCTTCCCTGAGGAACCCCAGCATCGATGGTATGTAGTTTGGTGTATTCATTTTGGTGTTTAACCAGAAAATGCCTGTTACTCAGATACGACCCGAGAAGCGAGTAAAAGTGATGTGGAAGATTTTCTTTTAACTTGTAAAACAGTCCATCATGCCAAACCTTGTCGAACGCTTGGCTAATATCAAGGAATGCCGCCGAGCAAATGCGTTTGCTTTCAAGATCTCTGTTGATTACCTTCACAATTCTATGCACTTGTTCAATTGTTCCGTGCATATTACGAAACCCAAATTGATGGTTTGGTATCAATCCTCGATGGTCTATGATAGGTATTAGTCTTTTTAGTAATAGTTTCTCAAAAACTTTTGACAAGATAGGAAGCAGACTAATTGGTCTATACGATTTAGCGTTGTCAGTTTTTTTGCCTGGTTTTAGGATCATCACGATTTGGGCTACTTTCCAGTGGTTGGGAAAGTGATTAAGTCTGATGATCGCGTTGAAGATTTGTGTGATTGCTTTAAAACATTTGTTTGTTGCTTCTTGCAACACCTTACCCGTGATCAAATCGTATCCTGGGGCTTTCTTAGGGTTGACTTCCTTCATTATAACTCTCTTAATTTCGTTTTTATTGAAATTTTTGATAGGAAAGTCCATTTGAAAGGGAGCTTCAAGATATTTCTTTATTTTGTCTTCTTCTTCGGCTGTGATTTCAGATGGATGAGGTTTAAAGATATTGGACAGATGTTTTGCAAATACGTTCGCCTTTTCCTTATTACTTCTGGCCCATTTGTGATTTTCATCTTTGATGGGTGGTATTGTCGATTGTGGCCGTTTCATGTTTCTTGTGGCTTTCCATGGGGAGTAATCCGTGGCCTGAGTTGCTGTTAGGTTTTCCAGGTAACTTTGGAGGTCTTGGTTTTTCATTTCTGTCATCATTTCTCTTAATTCCCTGGTAGCTCTGTTAAGATTAAATTTATCCTCATGATGTCTCGTTTCTTGCCATCGTCTTCTAAGCCTTCGCTTTTCAGAAATTTTTTGTTTTATTATTGGCGACACGGTATCTTTAATTTCGGGTATGTATGCATCCGGCGTGGCTCGCCATGCAGCTTGTTGTATACTTACAGTTAGGGCGTTGACTGCATCTTCTAGTTCATTTTCAGTTTTCAGAGATTTGTCCAGTTCTATTAGCTTGTCGAGCTCCTCTCTGACTGCGGCCCAGTCCGTTCGCTTGCTGTATAATGATGGGTTTTTTTCTTTATTTTTAACTTGAGCATGAATACTAATAATTACTGGTGTGTGGTCTGATGAGAGGTCTAGGCAGGATTCTGCTTTGATTTTTTTGGTGTCAGTTCCTTTTGTAATGCAGAAATGCATGTAAAATGCTTGTTGTTATGCTTTGTTTTATGCTTTGTGTTATGTTTTATGTTATGTTATGCTACATGTTGTGAATAATAAATCATCTAAGAGCAATCAACTAATCAAGAAACAATTGTACCCTTATTTAGAACTAGAAATTCTAGGGCATCGAGTATTTCGTTTATTATAATTTTGTAATTAAATTGGTATTTTAGAAATTTTGAAAAATAAATAAAAATATTAACGTAGCAGAGTGTACAAACATACTTTTTTTATTATAAATAATGTTTTGTTTAATATGATGGAAAAATTACTTTTTTCAAGGTTTTATACATTGACGCCCTATAATATCAACGTAAACTTTGCTGTTTGCGATATTGATGCTTCCGCTAATTTAGTTAATATTTTATTGAGAATGATGTCATTCAGTTCAATTATTATGAACACGAAAAATACATGAAAGGAAGACTTTGTTTAAATTTAGCACCAGGTTAAATCGGAGAATTTTCTGTAATTAGATAGATATTTAATCGCTAAATGTAAAAATTATATTTAGTAATTAGACGATATAATATGTATGTGAGTTGAACTATAATAAAATTGTATACATCTTGTAAATTATATAACAACTTGTTTCCACAATCAATTATATTTAGTTATAGAATAACTTAATTTGTTTAGCCTTTGTTTCGCTTTATCAACAGACTTCTATAGATGCAGATTGATATCCATCGCTCATAAGTTACTCTAGATTAGAAAATATTTTTTAAATAAATTTATTTTTAATTTTTTACGGGTTTCTGATAGTAGGTACATCAATTTATACTATCTGGTGAGTTAATGCACGACTACACTAAAATTATTTATTTTATATTTCTTATCTTTATATAACTAAAAGTACGTAAACAAATACAATAAGTTATTATTAGCTTAAATTGCTAATAATAATACAAATATATGTTTGTTAGCAGATTAAACAATAAAAATTAAATTATTCTCTTGAGCTGCTAGTAATGGACTACTGCTATTACAAATGTTAAAAACGGAACATCTGATGATAGCAATAACCCATATTGCTGAAAGCTCTTGAGAATAATTTCCACGTTATTGTTTAATTAACTTGTTAGTCCTTATAAATTTTTTTGTAATATTTCAATATAATTGCAGATTTAAAAAAATTTAATTAACTTTTATTTTTATTTTTTTTTTACTTTTGACTATAACTTTTTATTTTTTGAAAATAATTATTCAATGACTTCCATTCATTTCATTTTTTTATTTATAAAGGGTATAGCCGGGTTTATATGGGAAATCTGCCCTTACAACCTTTTCGACTCTTACTTGGGGGATCGTTTTGGTATCAAATAAAAATAATTAAGCCAAATTTTCAGCTCTTTATCTTAAACGGTTCTCGCGTTTTTCAAGAAAACCTCTTTTTTTGATTTTATTTTTTTTTAAATAGTAAAATTCAAAATTAATGGATGGTGATTTTTTTCTAAATTCTTAGGAGTAAAAGACATGAAAAAATACTTTGGTCATGATTATTAAACAAAAAGCCGATTTTTGGCGAAAGAAATAAAATTTAAATCTTAATTTTTAACGCCTTTCTGAAAAGTGTCACTGACCAAATTTTGTCAGAAAATGTCTTTCATGCTCCCTTATACACATGAATTTTTTTGATTTTTTTGAAGTGGTGCAACAATATGACAAAAATTAAAGAGTAATTATTTTCTGTAATTTTGCATTTAAACAAATTTATATATTTTTCACATTTCACTTTTGCGGAAGTAAAGTACTATTTTTTTTTATCTGAAATTTTGCATATAGATTCTTACGACAAATTACTAGACGTTTAAGGTAAACGAGGTGGTGCACGAGGGGAATTATTTTTCTCGGTTTTTCGATATCTAGTGCGGTTTTTCAATATCTAGTGCCGTTTTCAAGTTATTGTAAATTCAAAATCTCAAATTTAGCTATTAACAAAGAGTATGTATATATAGAGGGACAGCCATTAACAAATATTTGTCACAAGTTTTTGTTAATGGCTCTGCTACGCCATCTAGTAGACGGTGTGATCTCTACGTTTTAATTTTTAATTTATGGCTGATCCTTTATATACAGGGGGGTATTTTTACAAAAATAAGTTTTTACATGTTAATTTCCTATGTTCAGCTAACTCATTCAGCACCCTGTATATAGAGGACCAAAAATAAAGACGTAGAGATAACCCCCTCCACTAGATGGCGTAGCATAGCCATCAAGAAATACTTGTGACAAGTATTCCCATAAGAGCTGTCCCTCTATATATACATACTCTTTGCTATTAACCAATGTAATTCATCATTTGCAGCGAAATTGTGAAAAATATTATATAGGGTGCCGAATGAGTTAGACGAATATAATAAATTTATTTATACAAATATCTGCTTTACTAATTATTTTAGAGAAAAAATTTAAAACACAAAAATAATGAAGAGATACAGACTATTAATGGGATTTAATGCTCATACGAATGAGCATTAGATTTCATCTAATTTTAGCTTAAAAAGTCAAAAAATGCTTTTGAAATTGCTAAAAGTTTCATTTATCAGACTGGCCATGTAAGTTTCCAAGATAAATATTTTTGAAAATAGAAATTTAATTGAATTTTTTATGACATGGCTAGTACGATAAATGAAAATTTTAACAATTTCAAAACCATTTTTTGACTTTTTAAGTAAAATCTAGATAGAACCCAATGCTCTTATCATTCGTAGGTTTTACATGTTAATTTCCTATGTTCGGCTAACATTTTTATTTTGCGATTTTTGTACTCGGCTAACACCTCGTGCGAAAACCTTTGCACGCGGGATGAAAAGTAGTACCTTAGTCCCATGATGTATAATATACTATTCTATGGTTAAAAAATGTATAAAAAAATTTTTTACCGAAAATTAATAATTACATTACGTAGAAAACGTTTTTAATCATTTTACTGCAAAGTGTTTACATAAAGGCCATTAGAAATTATATAATTTTAAAATAGTTTGAAAAAATGTATAAGTATTAAAAAGACTAACCTTACTCAGAGCAGGATTTACGATCTATTTTGTATGGAATTATTACATTTAATGTCAACAATTTATGACAATTTTGTTAAACAGTATCGATAATATACTTAATATAATAACCTTTCTGATTGAAATTTTTGTTTCTACTGTTTTAAAACTGAAAAATTATTCCCAATAATACGGAAAAATTATAAGTATATAAGTATTTATCTATAAGAGTAACTGTCCTGTCAGAATCATGTTAATGTTAACGTAATGTTAACGAACGGGAGCTTTGGATTGGTAGATCAGCAGAAACATGGCATTTGATTGGAGCGTTTGTTAACATTACGTTAATGTTAACATGATTCTGGCAGGGCAGTATAGCTTGGAAACAAGATTTTTTTAACGTCTCTTTAATCATTTTTCACACTATATTATTTTAAACAATAAAACTATAAATAACAAGTTAAATTCAATAATATAATCAAATTATATTTTTAAGCTTTCGACGACTTTTATCGTCGTTATGTTATATTAAATAAATTTCTGACGAAGACGATAAAAGTCGTCGAAAGCTTAAAAATATAATTTGATTATATTATTGAATTTAACTTGTTATTTATAGTTTTATTGTTTAATTTCTCACAAGTTAAGATTTATATATTTATATATTATTTTAAGCAGGATTTGTCTTAATTTTCTATGGTTTTCTCTGTTTTTTCTCTGGTGAGGATATATTTTCAGTAAAAAAAAATTTTATACACTTTTTAACCATAGAAAACATAAAAGTTTATTTAAATGCAAGATTACAGAAAAAAATTACTTTTTAATTTTTGTCATATTGTTGCACCACTTCAAAAAAATCAAAAAAATTCACGACTATAAGGGAGTATAAAAGACATTATCTGACAAAATTTGGTGAGTGACACTTTTCAGAGAGGCGTTAAAAAATAAGATTTAAATTTTATTTCTTTTGCCAAAAATTGGCTTTTCGTTTAATAATCATGACCAAAGTATTTTTTCATGTCTTTTACTCCTAAGAATTAGCAAAAAAATCACCATCCATTAATTTTGAATTTTACTATTTAAAAAAAAATAAAATCAAAAAAAGAGGTTTTCTTGAAAAACTCGAAAACCGTTTAAGATAAGGAGCTGAAAATTTGGCTTAATTATTTTTATTTGATACCAAAACGGTCCCCCAAGTACGAGTCGAAAAGGTTGTAAGGGCAGATTTCCCATATAAACCCGGCTATACCCTTTTCGGTATTTTCTTACGAATTCGTGCCGCACTTTGCCTATTTGATAGACGTTCCACGTGCAGTTAACAGCTGAACATTGATTACTTGAAAATTAAACGTACAATTTTTATTGGGCAGGAATTATATTACTGTTTTCCAGCAAGTTGGAGAGGATTAAATGCCATTTTTTAATAATTTCTTTGAAATAATCTCTTAGGGTTTCAAGAGCTGCACATTTGAATTGTCGCGACGATGAATTGTCGCGGCGATGAATTGTCGCGGCGATGAATTGACGGTACACCGTAACAGATTCTTTAGTTTCTTTCCACCAGAGTACGCAAAGGCTTTCTTAGAATTTGCGTAAGTCTCAAATGTAAGATTGTTTAATTGCAATTTTTTTTGAATTTATTAAATAAATTTAATTATTTAAAATTAAAATTTAAAATTTGAAATATTATTGAAGAAGCAACCATTGTGTTATTTACATGGTAGTCAAGGGTTGAGACTGTATTCAAAATCAATGACAATTTAAAAATAAGTAATAACATTTTGTTTCTCTCTCTATAAACTCTCTCGATCTCGATAATTTTTGTTCGGGTAATTTTGATTATATTGAACAAACATTATATTTCTATTTATACCATAAAATGTTTTCGTGGCGACTTTTATAAAATTTCTGGTATCTTTTAATAAAGTAATCGTCATAAACAACTGCAAAGAAATACTTTATAGTAGGAGTTCTTAACTTTTTTAGTTTTTATATTACTTGATAAAAACTTGAAAGCTTGGCGCACCGCCACAAGATAATATGAATTGTCTAGAAAATAAAATAGCAAAGCTAGTGTCAATATCTTGAATATCTTAAAGCTGCATAAATATGTAAGTAGCTAATTAATGTTAGCTATGTTTTTATAGTTTCTATTTAATAATTTGACTGACGGCAATTTGCATATAATTCGTCTCTCTATACATCGGATTTTATTTTAATTCTTTAAAGATCAAAGATAATTTAATGCGGTATAAGAATTTGATTTACAGAGAATTGATTGTAATAAATTAGATTGCAAGATAATATACAAACAATCTTCTAAAACCTATAGTTCAATAGGAGGATAAGAATTAAACCGGACGAAACCGGGTACTATTCCTAGTATTTGATAAAATAAATTAATATTTATGTAATCAACATAATAGTCGTAACATAACGGTTGTAATAATTCTCTTTAACAATTTAACAAATTTTGTTAATAAATTAGTTTTTAAAGCATGTTTATTACTACTAAAACTAATTTAATTTAATATTATAATTGAAAAGTTCTCAGTGTCATGTTCTCTAAAAAATAATTTCCTACTTAACCGAATTATAAAGTTTAATAATTTATATAATAAAATATTATATTATAATTATTATAAAGTTTTGCATAATTTGAATAAATTTAATTATATTTGAAGAATCTTTAGTAGTTGTTATGTAATTAATTCAGGTTTAAAAAAGCAAAACCCCACTTAATTTGTCAGTATTTTATTCGAATGCATTTTTAAAAAATTGCAAACAATTATATTTTAATTTTTGAGTTCCTTTCAGTTTTTAGGTCGGCATAAGAGATTTTAAATAATATATTTACATATATTTAGATTATAAACATGGTGTTTCCATATTTTCCACACCATGATAAGACATGACATATAGTAGAATCTTGAAATATTAATTATTTAAATGTTGAATTAATACTAAAACAAAACAAAAATTGTGTTTATTGAATATTTAACATAATATTATCTGGAATGTTATTATATCTTATGGATAAACACCATATTCTACTGTTACACTATACAATTTTGTTTTTTTAATTTTGAAGCTATTCAATGTTGCCCAAAATTGTTTTGCAAAATTCATCGATTTTCAATTTTAGGCTGAGACTCTTTGCTTCTACAAAAAAAGTTAATAATTTTTTAGTTTAAAAAAAATTCAACAGTCATCTTCAGGTGATTTTTAAAATTTGGTTGATTCAAAATTTAATTTTTGTTGATGTGATTCTGATTTGCTATCAGTAAACTGTTTATTTTTTGAGCAATATTTTCAATATGGCTGCAGTTAGCCGTGCAGGAGGGGAAAACTTGTATACATAAATGTGGTCATTGCATAGTTTTCACGATTTCCAGTAATTAGTACAAGTAAAAATATTTCCCGACTGCATTATTAAATTATCACGGCAAAGTAATATTGAGCAAGGGTAGGATCAAGGCTTCTATAATTTAGAGATAACGATTTAAGTATTTGAACAGTGTTATATCAACAACCAACAAGTGATTAACTGTTCGTTTAAAACAAACAATAAAAACTAAGAAATTGTAATCAATTATTTTTAATTTGTAAAATAAGTTACAAGTTTTAGTTTTTAACAGTTTTTGTTAAATTTATTGTGTTTTACGGTTTTTAGGCAATTTAATTTGAACGCAACGTAAGTCAGTTGAACTGTATTTTTTTAAATATAATTTGAAAATCACAATTCCAAAATACATAATGGTCTCCCAAAATTACGTTTTAAACAGTTTGACGTGTTAAATTAACACAGCACACGCAATTGTACCTAACGATAACCTTTAATCGTTCAAGTAAAAATTTTGTATTTTTTACACTAATTTAAAGAATAAAATTTATAATAAACAATTATGACCAAGAAATCATGATTCCGTAGTTTAAATTTTATTAATCTCTCTCTATTTGAAATTTTGTTAATTGTTATTTAATTTAATCATATTGTAATTTAGCATTGACAATGACATCTAAAATTTGAAGGCAATTTTAAATTACCTATATTAAAAAAATTGTTATAAAAAAACAAATACATGCTTCTATTATTACTATTACATACTACAGTTGATATGTAATTTCAAGTTTTTTATAGTTTAAATATTTATATTTGTAGTAAAATATTTGGTATAATATGAAACTTGAAAAGATACGAAAA
Organism: Cantharis nigra; assembly: GCA_958510845.1. NCBI lineage: Eukaryota > Metazoa > Arthropoda > Insecta > Coleoptera > Cantharidae > Cantharis > Cantharis nigra. Next base: position 3,702,170 of record OY294034.1, on the reverse strand, counting down.
TTAAAATTTCATTTTGCCTTGTAAATAAATGCAGATTTCAGTAATTTGAAAATTTGAGTAATATCCAGAAATATGTTAGTATATACCAGGTACGCTACTGGAATGTTTATTACCAATTTTTATAATCAATAAAAAAATGAATTGATTCTTGCGTATTTTTTTCCAAGGCCAATTCATTTTTCTAATTTTAATTTAAAATTGTTTGCATTTTCGGGTATAAATTTTGATATTAGTATTCATAAATTTTTAATATTCCAATATTAAACTTCAGTTTTGAGTTTATATAAGTAATTAAAAAAAAACTATGGTTTAATGTGGCCTCTCCTTTAAGGTAACCATTAAAGCCATACCTTTAACAAATTTAAAATTGAAACGATTGTTTGGATTTTTACAATCATACTTTTTAATTTTCAGATTGTATTTAAGCACCATTTATCATCTCGTGCAACGCAAATAATAAATGATATGCTTAAAATTATAATTACGTAAATTAAAATATATAATGCCTTAAATAATTGTTACTGCAAGAACGTTGCGCATAATCAATGGTTATGAAGTAATAATGTATAGTTGGATGAGACTACTTCAGTATTAAATTGAAACTTAAAAGCTTTAGCGATTAAAATATATAAAAGTGACATTTTGATATGAAATTTAGTTTAAAGTGTAAAAATGGAGTCTAAACTAAGTTTGGACATTATTGATGTTGATACCATGCTATGGCATGCAGGAGATTTTGGAAGGTATCAGTACATGTTAATGTTTCTATTCAGTATTATAAATGCTCTGTCGGCTTTCCATTACTTTGGGCAAACTTTTATAAGTTTGGTTCCGGAATATCAATGCAAATTACTTAAAAATGAAAATCCACATTTAGTGAATGCCTCCGAATGCTCTAAAACTTACTATTATTTTAACATGACATTCCAAGCACCGTGTACTTCTGGCTGGAATTACAATAACAGCTATAATTATATCAGCATTGTTCAACAGGTAAAACTCAAAATCTCAAAATCAATCCAATTTTAATACTTTTTCTCCAGTTAAATTGGGTATGTGATGACAATTGGAAACCTGCTATGGGTCAATCTGTATTTTTTATTGGATCAGTTGTAGGGAGTCTGGGACTTGGAATTTTAGCAGACCGCATTGGAAGACTTCACGTTTTAATAATTGCCAATAGTTTTGCCCTTATTGGGAACCTGATGACCATAATGTCATCAAATGTGATATTTTTTGCCATCAGTCGATTTGTAGCTGGATGTGCAACAGACTCAAATTTTGTTATGATGTACATCATAGGTATGTAATGAATTCTATCTATTTTAGTTACAAAATTTATTTACAACAAATTGTAATCAGTTACGCACAAGGGATTTTCCGATAGCCATTATTAATAAAATATTATATTAACCAAGTTGTATTGTTATTTGTAAACACTTTTAAAGTGATACATAGTAGTTATCATTAAACAAAAAACTGTTTACAGATCATTTGCCAATAATCAAACAATTATATGATAGTGTCAATGAAATTTTACATTGTAAAAGTATGAAGTGCAAGGTTCCATTTTTTTAATAATTAGACACTCATAGATGTACAAATATCTAATTATTTAACTTAACCAATGGCAATTTTTCTCACTAGTTTGTTTATCTTTAGTTATGGAATACATAAAACCAGAAATGCGAACTTTTGGTTTAAATTTATGCATTGGAGTATTTTACTGTCTAGCCTGTATGGCGGTACCATGGGTTGCAGTATTAGTTGGAAATTGGAAATGGTTCCTTTTATTTATATCTTTACCTCACTTATCAGTATTTTCATTTTACTTTTTTGTACCAGAAAGCGCCCAATGGTTAATTAGTAAAAATCAAACAGACAAAGCCATCGAGTGCTTTCAGAGGATTGCAAAAATAAATAATAGAACCATCAGTCCTAAAGTGATAGAAGGTTTGCGAAACTACGCTAGTACGCATATAGGAACTGATCGTCACGAAAGTCTTTGGGGATTGGTGAAAACTCCAAAATTAAGAAGGAAAACTCTCATTTTAACTTTCAAATCGTAAGTAATTCCAATAAACGAGTTCTCTTTATTTTTTCTAATTTCTTTATAGCATGGTTATGACCTTGGGATATGATGCCATATCTAGAAATATTAATGGTTTTGGATTTAATCCTTTTGTTATATTCAGTCTCACATCGTCTACAATATTTCCAGCTTGCATTTTTATCTTAATTATGCAAGACCGCATTGGAAGAAAAGCATTGGCCAGCGGAGCACTTTTAATAAGTGGATTTTTTACTGCGTGTGCTGGTTGTATTTTAGCTACCGTGAACGCACCAAGTGCCGTTTTAACAGCAACTTTAGCTGTTATAGCTCGATTGAGCATCAACGTCGCTTACAACTCTGGTGCCCAATACGCAGTAGAGCTTATCCCAACCGTGGTGCGTGGACAAGGTGTTTCGGCTATCCATGTGACTGGTTATGCTGCGAGTTTCTTCAGTCCCCAAATTTTATATCTCAGTACCATATGGGAACCATATCCAGATGTCATTCTCGGAGTTTTACTTACTTTAGGGGCTATTGCTTGCTTATTTTTACCAGAAACTTTGAACCGCATCTTGCCAGTTACGTTGCAGGATGGCGAAAATTTTGGAGAAGATGAGCACTTTTTTGATTTTTATTGTTGTTCAAAGAAAGTCACCGAAAGCACACAAACCTTGGCACCTCAAAATTGTAAAGAAAAATACGTAGAAGAAGTAAAATAACTTAAATTAAACTTAATTTAAGAAATTATTTTATACAATCAAGAAATTATTATATTTTAATAATTATCGAGTATTACAATTATATGTTATCTACTGTCTACGTATGCTCGGTTGCATACTCGCATTAATTAATGCTCTTAAAATTCAATAGCCGAATATAAAAATGAATCCTTTTTTTTAATTTTATTGTAATAAATGTGAGTTGAATGTACTTTATACACAATTATTTATTAATTGCTGAATAGATTTACTAGTCAGTTTTATTAAGTAAAATTATTTTATAGCAATTATATAAAATAAAAAACAATAAAATAAATTAAAAATAGTTTCTCATGTTTAATATTTGTTAAATAAATATTGAGCACACCTTGTGTATTAATATTCTTGTAATGAAATAAAATAAAATAAAACGCTAAAAAATAAATAATAATTTAAATAAATAAGTTCGGAATGAGAATGTAATTTGGTGCAATGCTCATTTAAATAAGCCGAAGGACCAATGCAAGCGGCGTAACTAATAACATGAGCCACATAATTTTGTTCTACGACTCCGTTAATCAAAAAAGAGCAAGGGCCATTTGCATAAATCGGCACATCTTCTCCTCCATGCGTTTCATCCTCTCTTGGAAAAGTGGCTAAGTGTTGATACCACGGATCAGTCTTACGGTTCTCATCTTCAAAGACATCTCTCCATGGAGATGATTTGCTACTCTCATTTTGCTTAAAGTGATAATGAAAACCTGGACCGTTTCCATATGCAAGGGTATAATACGGGAAGTCTTTGAACGACTCACTTCCGAATCCTAAAATAAACGTGTTTGTGCAGTTTTAGCCCATAAATTTTTTCATGCCTACCCAAAATATCGTTTCCTCTTTTAGCATACCCATTTAAAGTAAATGCGTGCGAATGATCGGAAGTGACTATAATTAGAGTATCCTCGTCGGTTTCGTTTAACGCCAATTTGATTGCGTTATCAAATTCTGAAGTCTCTTCCATAGCCAATCTTGCAAAATTCTTGTGATGCGCTTGATCAATTAATCCACCTTCGACCTAATAAAAACTAAATAACATGTCTTCTATTATAGAGTACTATCTACTGTGATAAAGGTATAACAACATGCAATGAAGTCATTCGGAAAATCAAAAGAACTCACCATTAATACAAAACCTTGAGGATTCTTTTTCAAAATTTGCAACGCCTTCTTTGTCATATCGGTAAGACTAGGAGTTCCTGTTGCATTTTTATTCCGAATTAACTCAAAAGGCATATGATTGACATCAAAAAGACCCAACAAATATTCGGTATCATCGGTAACCTTCGCTAAATCTTCATTGTTTACTGCTAATATCGAATTAAAGTCTTCGTGATTTTTTAACCAAATTTTGGTTAAATTCAAGTTGTCGCCTCTTGAACAACGATTTGGTTTAACCGAATTAACGTATCCCATCTGTTGTTGCCCACCTCCCAAAATTACCTATACAGTATTTTAGTAATCAAAAATTTTAGACCTGTAAGTTTTGTACCCTAAAATTTTTCCCAGGTTGGTCTTCAATTAATTGCCGGGCTATATCCTTAATGTCCATTCGATGTTCTTTTGGGATTTCAGTATCACATTCCCAATCTCGATTATTTATTCTTGCATAGGTTGCCGCCGGTGTAGCATGTGTTATTCTTGTAGTGGTAACGATACCTTAAAAATTCAGTTTATGAAAAAACAATAAGTAGAAATATTTACTTTGAAAAGCACCTGTATGTTTACCCGCTGCTTGAGCCCAAACCATAAAGGAATCAAGTTTACTACTTTCGTAAATATCTTTATCAAAACTGGATACTTTACTTTTCACGTCAAGTCCTATAGAATTGTATCTAGCTTTAACTCCTAGAAGTGTACATATAATAAAGTGCACCAACATTAAGTTTAATTTTACCTGTAAACATTGCTGTAGCTGTACCAGCAGAATCCGGAACTTGTTTATCAACATTATAAGTCTAAAATGATTATTCGGAAAGAAATTAAAAAAAGTCAAATTTTTTCGAATGGAATTACTTACTTTAGCTAAGGCAACGTGGGAAAATTTATCAAAACTTAAGTCAAAATCTTCGCCGCTTCTTTCGGCCATTCTTTGACCTTTGTAAATTCTTGCAGCCGTGGAAGTCGTGACGCCCATGCCATCTCCTACAAATATTATCACATTTTTAGCAAAATTCGGATGTTTTTTCTTCAGTTCTTCTAAATTTTCTGTTAACCGCCTTATTCCTTGCAATTTCCAGAAATTTTCATCTGAAAGAGAAAATAATTATTTGGTTTCTTCATTTTCTTTGTTCAACCTCCCACCTTGTTTAATCACTTCATTTTCAGTTAATGGCAAGACGTTTTCGTAAAAAGCTGGAAAAATAGATTTGAAAAACAATTTGAAGATGAAACAAAATATGTATACCTTTAAAATTTTTTATTTTTTCTACGGAAGCTAGTAGAGATAATTGAATGGAGTTATATAAGAAAAATACAAACAGCGTTTTGAACTTCATGTTTAACTGTATAACAATTTGAAATTTGTTAACATACAAAAGCTTTAAATAGGCCACTCAAATAATTATGTACTTAGAATGATATGATTTGTAAGTAATAGTTTGCTTGGCTAAGCTTTATTGACAGAATAACTCAAACAATAATATAATACTTAACATATACCTCCTTTTAAATAGCCTACTTTTAAAGAACTCGATTACGCATATTTGTTCACAAATTCACTAAATTGTTTATTTAACATAAACTGCATCGGTTTTTTAATTAAGATTTTCTATTCACTCATAAACCCACTTCATCTATCATAAATTTTCTTGGCTTCGGGCCACCTTGAATTTTATTGAAGCCAGAATTACAACATTTTTCTTTGGTAATTCATTGTTAAAGGATAATTGGCTCAATAGAATCCTACAATGGAAATCCAGTATAGCCAAGAATAAAGAAATGTTCTAATGAAATTATGGTAGTTTAATCTCGTTAAAAATATCCCTAAGACCACTCCAATTCAAAAATTGAGAAACTAGCAAGACAAGATCTTTGTTTTTAAGTTAAATTCGGGCATAAATAACGAAATCTAATTTGAAATAAATGAAATAAATATGATGTGAACAGTCGAAAGGCTAGTAAACATTGCTGCACCTATTTACGTTGAGCATACGTACCGTTAACGGAGTGAGGATATAAAGCATCGAAACTTAGCTTGGAATTATTTTAAATTAGGGAATTAGCTTAAAACTTAGCTTAAAGCTCACCTTGGGGCTTATATAATAAAAAAAATATAATAAAATTTAATATATGTATATTAAAATGTCTTCAGATGGATTAAATTTTTTTTTTATTTTTTTGATATTCCATCTGTGTCTATTGCATAAAATTGTACACAATTCAGTATTCGTCAGATCGAATAATTGTCTAATTAGTAGAGTAATATAGGTGGAAAGTAGTGTAATTACACAAAATCAGTTTTTGTTAAGTTACGGAAAATTATACCTACAGGTACTTATACAATTTTAAAACTTGAAAATTACACTTGAACATGAGCAGCGCATGTGATTATTATAGCACTAAAAATTATACTAATACTGTAATACAAAACAAAATTTATGATATCATTTAATTAAATAAATATACACCTACATATTCGTTACAATTAACTGCGTAATCTTTACGTTAATTAATCCGTGCAATAAACAATGACTACATTACCTATATCTTTAATTATTTTATTAGTAGTCAAAATATAAAATAACATGCACAAATTAATTAAGCTCAATTGCATTTATTTGAACATGCATTTAGGGTAGTTTCCATGAGAGATCGCTTTACATCGAGGGGTGAATCACAAACTGATTGAAAATGGATCTACAAAAATCTGATGAGGACACCACATGACTTCCTTATGACTTTTAGTCTCGTTAATCCATTTGTGCGCGTCATGAGTGAATTCCTTTTTGGCATTTCCCTTTAAATAAAATAAAAGAAAATGGAAAACAGCTATTGTTCAAATTAAAGAAAATGTTCCTTCTGGATTTTCTCGTGAGTGCAACAAAAGTATTGAAAAAAGATAAGAATCCAAAATTGCATACCTATAAACTTCCAATTTGCACAAAAATGAAATTGTATGCATCTAATACAAAATTCTGTAAGATTTGTTTGAGAATGACAAATGAAACCATATCTACTTTTGTGAACTTGTTTCACTTTTTCATTGAAGTAATAAAAGTAAAAACTAATAAATTTTTTGTTTTCATTTTATTTTTGCTTGGATATTAACTTGAAAGTTTAATCTTAATAAATTGGAGTTTTCTCGAATAAAACTTTTATTATTATTACTTTAATGCTTTATATATTTTGAGATTTAATATAATATCGGCATAGCCAGAGATTTCAATAATTTCAGATAATTGAGTGGTCGACATGGTGCAATTAATAAGCCCAACATTCATAATATTTTAATTTTACTTTTTATTGTTCAGGACTGAGATTAATTACAAAATATATTTATTTTGAGATTACAGCATTTTCCTTATCTTTAAAAAAGATAATTCAAACCCAGAATTTTCTCCGCTGCATCCGAGTGATTGAACAAAGCTGATGCTGGTGCTATTTCTTCATTTGGGGTTTGAGACTCTTAAACACCCGGTATGTACCTTACTTTCAATAATCACCAATAACAAATAAATCCCCTTTTCAAAATGTTTATATTTGCCTATATATTTTTGACTAGTTACGGCGATCGTTTGGAATCAACCGAACATTGAAAATTTATCCAAATCGTAACAATACCTTCTAGCTTAGAGAAAATTTATTGCATAATTACATTTAGATTAACTATTTAACCGTATGTGTCCATCTGTTGAAAATTTGATTGTTGTTAACTAAATTAAACGGATATTTAAATTATAAAAGCATCTACCCAGTGGTGTGTGGCAACAAGTTTGGAGTTGCTGAAATTATTTTAATTCGTAGGACTAATTTTTACAAAATCTAAATTCATTTTGAAATTGTGTTGATAATACAGTGGCTCCAGAAAGTATTCGTACACTCCTATGTTAACAATGTAAATAGTACGTTTTGAAGCCTTTCTGTTGACACATAAAAATCACTTTTACAGCAAAACTTTTTAGACATTTTTTGTTAAAAATTTCATTGTTTTCAATTTTGCATCTATATATTTTTCTATTTTGTCGCCCCGTTTTTGACTGACAGCGACTTAAACAAAACTTTGTAAAATTCAAAAAATATTATCATTTCTATCTCAGAAACGGTGTGACAAAATAGAAAAATGTATATAAACAAAACTGTAGAGAATAAAATTTGCAACAAAAACTACTTATACATTTTTCTATTTCGTTGCACCGATTTTGAGATACAGGTATTTTACATAGTCTTGTTTAAGTCGCTGTCAATCAAATACGGGGCGACAAAATAGAAAAATGCATAGGTACAAAATTGAAGACAATGGAATTTTTAACAAAAAATGTCTAAAAAGTGTTCCTGTAAAAGTGATTTTTATGTATTTATTTATATTTTATGTCAAAAGAAGGCTTCAAAAAGTACTCTTTACATTGCTTTTTGCAATTTTTTTGTATGCAGCTCATCTTTCCTCTCCTGGACTTCTTTCGTATCTTCTCACTTACTTCTGAATCTGTTGTAGAAAACATAGTCTCCTTTCTTAGAGTTCCCAATTATTTTAAAAAATGAATTCCCTGACTACAATTTAAGATTTTCATCGACTTTTCAAACAGAATTTGAAATTTTAAAAATTCATGTAAACATTTTGTTTCTCAAAAGTTTAAATAAAAAAAGTTTCTGGTCCAGTCTTAATTTCCCTCTCCCATCCTGAGAAATATATCTCTGTGGAATGATGCATGATATTTAAATTCAGCTAAATCCATCCCTTTGAATACTTTTTTAAATAAAACATATATATAATACAAATCAATTTATTTAAATTCAAAAATGTTTTTATAAATACACATCATTGATCCGATTGAGTCCTCTTCAAAATATCTAATACTTTCTCTTCGATACTAAATAGATGTTCATCGTTAATGTGTGGAGCGATTTCTCTCATAGCTTTAGCTAAGTTACAGATATATTCGACATTGGATCCACTAGGTCCAACGGAATTAACAATTTGTTTTGCAATAGCAAGATCGTCTGCCTCTCCTGCATAATTTAAGTTATCTTTTGTACCTACATAAATAGTTATTTCGAAAGGATCAATTTTAGTTTTATTTGGATAAAATAATACTTTCATGCGTTGATAACCACCTTTCTCTCGGTAATCTAAATGATCGACCACATTTCTGATGTCTTCATCTCGAATTTTATAAGCTACACCCCATACACCCACCTAAAAGTTTTTACATTAATCTTTAATATAAGTTTTTAACAAAATCTTACCTCGGATTTGCTAGGTACAAGGGTAACAACTCTTCCGGGCTAAAAATTACTGCATTAAAATTAAATTACAAAAATTATTGTTAAAAACACACTTGATCCGGTGTGCCACGATGATCAGTACTGTGTTGATAAAATTTTCTTTCAAAATCTTTAATACATCCTACAAGTTTGGTCTCGAAAGGAAAATCTATCTTCCAGATTAAAGAACCGTAACCAAATACCCACATCTTTTAAATCATAAAATTATAACCTCAAACATTTTGCAATAATAATTTCAAACTGAGTAAGCTGAACTATTAAATAAATTTAAACACAAATTACACATTTACAATAAGGCACTGTTGAATTAATTTATGATTTTACTACAAATTAAACATTACATGTTGGCAGGTGGCGTGCTAATGTTTAGAAATCGAACAAAGAAAAAAATTTTTAAATTTCTTAAAAATATTCTAATTAATTAAAATATTTTTATTAATAATAACTAAATTCGTTATTGAATTATAATTCAACATTCAATCTATTTTAATATTCTAAGAAACTAATAAAAAAATCTGAAAATTACAGAAAAGCCAAATATTCATTCAATAAAATAATACAAGATGGATCCCAAGAATAAAAGTAAACAAATAGTAATTCTCAGAACTATCGTAGCAAATTCCTTTCGTGTGTAGAAATCTGTATTATTGTTTATGTCTAGACACCTGCGCATACCAACATTCCCATTAATGAAAATTTGACGTTTACTGTTTACATAACCTGAAAATTATATTTTAAATTAAATTTAAAATTCGAAAAGACTTGAGTTATAAATTTTAAATGATCTCAAAATATTTGTAAATACCTTTTGGTGGATTTTCTTTTGGTGGAACTACAAATTTTTGTGTTGACGTTTAGTAGAAATTTCAACGAAAGGGCTACCGTTTAAATTTTCATTAAGCTGTCAATAGGAAATTTTTATGATGCAGAAACTCTGGTTTTAAATAATTTGTTAAGTAGTAATTTCTGCAAATCTTACGTAGAAATATTCCCATTTGACGAAGAGTGTAATCGTATACAAAATCATCTATAGGATCTGTATGTGTTTGCGTGCTTCAATTAAAGGAAATTATGAACTTTTGAAAATTCTTACTAATTTTTGGATATTAAATTATCCTAGTGTTCATAAAAGAACAAGTAATGATACAGTGAAGTGAATTTCCACCTTGCACCGACCGATTAGATTCCGCGCTTCAAATCCAGTTTTCGTCGAGTACACTGCTTTAATCTAAAGCTTAAGGGCCTAAGATAGACCTTATGGATAGGAACACTAGTACGTTTTCTTGACTTCGACCAAGTGATTTTCTACGCACTGCATAAGTGTATATGGCACTCGAAGACAAAGAAAATGAACAGAATAGAAAATTTGAATGATAATGGCAGTTGGAAAATTTACCAAGTTTATCTTGGTATATCAGAAGTTGGAATATCGGCTGATATATCAGAAGTGCTGGAATTCAACATGATAGGTATTTACGTACCAATAATATTTTATTGTTATTCTGACTGGCAGAAGTGACCATTCAATTTACTTCTGCCAGACAATTGGCTTGATCGCTTTCTTTTTTCTACTATTACTTTCTAGACAATTCAGATCAAAATTTGTAAAGCTATCGAATAATGTTTTTTAAAATTGTTAATAACTTTGTTTTGTAGCTCTCCGAGTTTGAGAAACATCAACAAATTGATGTTGGCTGAATGCTTGGGGTGTTCAATTACGATGAATTAATAATAATAGTTTTGTATGGTTTTGTATTTTATAACCTGCCTTGAAAAGTACCTAATTTGTGTGTGGTTTTAACAATAAATAAATTATTCTACTAGCTTTACATGAATTTGGTAACCATGATAAGTTAGCATTACAAGGGCATATACTTGAGGGTTTTTTTTCCAACTAGATGTTTCCAAATATTTGTATATAGTTTTCAAATGCTTTCAAACAACTTTTTTTCTCTTACGTGCAACATGCTACTCGATTCGTTTGAAACTTGTTTGAAAACATGAACTTGTTTGAAAAAATTAAAAGTAGTTTTTCTCAAAGAAACTCACTTTGTTTTTTCTAACCATTTAATGTGTTTTCGAGAGATTAATTTTTGAAATTTTATAATTATTTAGGCTTGTTACGCTTTCCATTATTATGGATAATACAGTAAAATCCCTCTTATCCGAATCCCTCGTATACGAAAATTCTTAGAATTTATCTCGTCAACCGAAAGATGCTTGCGAGGTCAACGCTTAGGCAGACTTCTGTTTCATGTTGTGGTATTTATATTTCAACCAACCATTTATCCGAAACATTTGCTATCCGAACAGAAATGGGTCCCGTTCATTTCGGATACAAGGGCTTTTACTGTAATAAAATTGATAGGTATCAATCGAAAAAGAATTATAAAAATGTAATTATGATTTGTAATTTTGTCAAACATAGTAAATGTGATATCACATTAGATTTTTATGTTTCAATTAATTCTTTCAAGTTTTCACAATATTTCAAATTTGTATTACGAAAATGTTCTACATATTCTTATAGATATTTTTAATTTCAGAACCTGAGGAGAAAGCCAATGCAGAAGAAGAGAATATGAATGAACGAACAGCCGGATAGGATATCAAAGGTTTGTGACATATAATATTATAACAATAATCAATAATTAATTATTATTGTCAGCACAATGGCCTAATTGCAATGATTGTAATTCATTATTGTAGGTGCTGCCATCTAACGTCAAAACTTCGAACGATAACATAGGTATCTACGTGTACGGCCGATATTCAAAACAAAGAAATCTAGACGATAAGGTAAGTCTCTTGCTAACTTTAGTAGTTCAAGTTTGCTTATTTTTCGGTAGGTGTCGCAATGTGTGTCATTTGAAATTTTATAAAATGACGTTTCTGTTGTGACAGTTTGCAATTTCGTGTGTTTTGCGAAATTTTTCCAATTTTAATTTGGTTTTCGACTATGTTTCTAAACAAGTGTTAGATTTACATGCTTTATGTAAGAATTTAGAAATTTGACTAACATTTAATAATAATTACTGGCCTCGATAATATATTGACATCAACTTGATGTCGATTTCTACATTGCAAAGGGTTTTATAAATCTAATTTATTAAAACATCTGTAGAGAATTTTTTCTTCGCACTAAATTACTTGCAGTTCAAAGTAATATTCTTTGGAAGATGTATCAATAAACTCAATTACAAAAATCCGTTGAAATGTAGAAACGTTAAGTACATTATGCGGTTGAAATTTTTTTTAAATTTAGGATGATCAGCTACATTGTCAAAAATTTGTTCATTGTTTTGTAATAATTTAAGCATACAGGATGTCGGAAAAGAACTCGGTCAAATTTTCAAGCATTGTAAAGGATATGTTTTTGAGTAAAAATGAGTTCGGATTGATTTGCAAATAAAATTGCACGTCACTGATGCAAATGTCATACTTGTGGTGTAAGAAAATTTGTTAATTTTTCCCGCGCCGAACTACTATTATCGTAGTTCAAAAGAGCAGTTTACTTTTACTAAACTCTTCAATTTGCATCTGATGTATGGTTCAACGACAAGGTTCCAAGGACCAAGATACATCTGCCAAGCTTCCATTGACAACGGAGCAAATATGCGATCTGTACAGAAGTTTATTTCTAAGGTCCGAAATTTCCCAAATTCCTTACAGAATAAGTTATTTGTGTTGCTTTCTATATAAAAATTATTGATTACTTCGAACTAATTTTGTATTAGGTTTTAATGATTTTACCATCAGGCATGGAACTGACAAATAAAGAAAAAGCCATAGACTTATCCTAAGTGACCGAATTTGATGCCGCTCATCATAATGGAAGTATCGTTTTGTACTCGGTGCTTACATTTTTCAAATTAGTTACACACCTAAGTATTAACCCCCGCCGCGTTAGCCACCCTAAAGAAATGAAGGCCCAGCTTTGGCCCACTCAATCTAACAAAGCTAGTTCCTATTTATTATACTGATTTTTTTAACAAAATTTTGAAGTTTTAATACTGAAATGTCAAAAGTTTTGAATTATTAAAATGCATTTTCAATATTTACCGATTATTGAATTTGTTTGAATTTGTAAATTATGAACTTTTGATAAATTATTACTGATTTACAATTTTTGGTTTGTTCTAGTTTTCATAAACGATCGAGTGGCAATGCGTGTTTGGGTGAGCCATGGGGTGAATTTGAATAAAGACAGTTAGAAAATTTACCGAGTTGAAGAAATAATATTAGCAGTGCTGATTTGAAAATGAAAGGTATTTAAATTTTAAATATTATTTGCTTGTTCTTTAGATTGGCAGAACTCTCTAAATTCAAAATTAATTTTTAATGTTGTAAATGAAGCGATAAATCGTACACTTGCTGCGTTGAAAGATTTGGAGTTTAGAAAATTTCAAAAATTTGAATCAATGACTTTTGCCAGAACGATCTTTTTATTTTGTATGCTGAGTTTCCAGGCAAAAAACATAAAACTTTGACAAACTGTTAATTAGAAATTAACGTTAGGACGTTTTTTTGAACAAAGAAAAAATATTGTGGCTAAAAACTTTGATTAAACTTTTACCTTTAGGAGTTAGAAAGCAGCAGTTAAATTTAAATTTAGTTTATAATGTTTTCATAATAAAAATCTATATTGGGTGTTTCATTTTTTAGTGTAAACAACAATATTTTCTTTGTAATATTGTCTAGGAAAACCTATATACTGATACAACTACTTTCATAATTATGAATCCGCAAGATATCTTCAGGATTTTACTCTTCAATATTCTTTACAAGTTAAAACATTTCAATTTAGGCAATGCATTAGATATTTATATTATAATTTTTTAATAAATTATTTTAATCTTTTGTCTGCAAATTCGAGGTCAAACCTGTTCATAATCAAAATCAATATAAATGGCATAGCCACCTGCGAGTCATCAAGTTAATATGAGTAATAGAATATGAATTTTAATTTGCTGATAAGAGTTTAATTTTTGCTTTTATAATATAAAAATACCTTTTAAATAATATGAAACTATAAATTCTCGAAGGGGTGGATTTACGTAAAACTAGTTGGATTTGTAAATAAATTTTTGAATACAAAGAAATTATAATTTACTATTATTTATATCAAAACTTGAAAAATATCCTTGTGGAGTTTTAACAAAAGGGATTCTTTCTTGGAAATCTTTTCTATTGTAACCTTCGTGCAAGTTATATTGTTTAGATGTAACTTTCCAACATGTTTAATTTTACTTAAAATTCATTTACATATCTATCGGTAGTACAACACCTTGATTTCGTCGTTGTTTGATGTCGTGGCGGTGATTTTTTTTAAACCTCTTAAAATAGAATTGAAAATTCAAAAACAATTGCACATCATCTGAGAACTCCAAAGAATACTTTTTATGGGATAACCGATTATAAGGCCTTCTTTTGTTTATGTTGTAGAATTGTGAAAAAAATGTAATTTCTTGCAGTGGTTTTAGATTTTTTTATATATAGTTTTCCAATTTTACATACAATTTGAGTGTTCTCAACTTCTGACGCCAAAAGAACAATCTGCGGTTGAAACAATATAATTTTGAATTTGATGATTTCTGCCGAAATATTGATTTGTGTCCTAACTTTCTTTTGTTTGCTATTAATTTCCAGACAATTAAGGTCCAGTCTTTTAATTGTAAGTTAAAGCAAGTTCAAGGATTAACTACATACGTTTATGGCTACCTTGATTAGCAGGGCTCGAAATAGACTTTTTCACGAACCGGAACGTTACCACGGGAGTCGAGCGGGAACGTAAGTTTTTCGACAAAATCGATATGAAGAAAATTTTTACGAAATGAAACGGTGATTTCACGAACCGGAACTGTTGATTAGTCGGAATTAAAAGTTAACCATTGAATTTGGATTATAACTTACGATTGAGAAACTGGGCCCAAGAAAACATTTGCAAAACTAAAAATAAGCTAACGGTGAATTACAAATGCATTTAGAAACACTTTGAAATCCAACCGACAGCAAAGGAAGATGTTTCAAAGTTGCTAGAAAACAAGGATCGACTTGTTTGTAATTTGACTATTTCAAGATTATTCAAGTTTTAATTAAACAAATACCAAATTGTTGTGATAGAATGCATCTTTGCGATACTGATTTTTCAATTAAAATTTTGAAATTTTTAAACTAAATAAATTGTCAAAATATTTTTATTATTAAAATTAATTTTCGATATTTACCGATAGTTGTCGCTGTACGTCATTTAAATCGAATTTATTTGAATTTTAAAAAATGACATTTGTGTATGTCAATAATTGTATATATCGTTATACAATTTACTTTTTGCCTTCGCGTTTTAAAACTAAACAAATTATGAACGTTAATTATAACTTATTTAATTTGTTGTAGTCTATAAGAAATCAAGTGATGGGCACGCGGGAGTGTGTGAACATTGAAAAGAATTTGGATCAAGACAGTTTGAAAATTTACCGAGGTGAAGAATTAATGTTCGAAATTCCAAATTAGCTGCACGGGTAGTGATTTAATGCCCACTGTTTACTGAAGCTCTTGGCTTATTGTACCCCGTTTTCCATTAAGATGTTATTACTATTTCGATTCACAGTTTGATGTTCTCCAAAGGGCTGAGCTAAGAAATTCTGCAGAGTGAGAATTAATGTTAGTGTTGCTGTATTCGAAATCAAGCAAATCAAATAATCAATTTATAGTGCGCGTGTATGTGTGAACATTAAAAGAAGTTGAATAAAGACGGTTTGAAAATTTACCGAGTTGAACAATTAATGTTAGTGTTGCTCTATTCGAAATCAAGAAAATCAAATAATCATGTTATAGTGCTCGCGTGTGTGTGAACATTGAAAGAATTTGAATAAAGACGGTTTGAAAATTTACCTATGTGAACAATTAATGGTCGAAATCTACCGAATCAAATCAAGTTACGGTGCGTGTGTGTGTGTGTGTGTGAACATTGGAAAGAATTTGGATAAAGACAGTTTGAAAATTTACCGAGATGAAGAAATCTATATTTGGAAATCAAAGGTATTTACATTTTAAATAATATTTGGTTGTTGTTCACATTAGCAGAAATCATTAAGTTCAGAATTATTAATTGTTTATGTTTTAAATGAAACAATAAATCGCATACTTGCTGTATTGCAAGTTTTCGGGTTCAGAAGGGGGTAAAATATTTGAATCGGTGACTCCTGCTAGGGGATCGAGTTTTGAAAAATTGTGTCTTGAAAATGTATGAGGTTTGAAACAATGAAAATCATAGATATGATGATTGCCTTTGTTTCAAACCCCAAATTTTATATTTTTACAAAATTCAAATTTTCAAGAATCCTTTCCAGATTGACGAGGCAAATTAAATTTTGTTTATAATCTTTTCGTGATACAAATCTATATTGATTATACTATTGGGTATTTTATTTACGATGAATAAAATAATATCGTTCGGTATTTTATTGCAAATTTTATTTAGCTTTGGTACGAACAACAATACTTTCTTTTCAATTTTGCATGTAGAAAACCTATTTAGAAATACGGCTAGTTTCACATGAATCCACCAATTATTTCTAACAAAGCTTGAAAATATTCCTTCAGGGGTTTCAATAAAAGGGGTTTCTCTATCGTAACCTTCCTACAAATTGGTAGAATTTCTACTGCGATAGAACAATTATATGTTGGCTGAAATAGCTATAAAGGCATTTGAAATTAATATTCGAACCAGTAGTTTATACCAGAATTAGCAGAAAATACATGATTACTAGTGCATTTATACAATTTTATTTACTGTTATTTTATTTTTGCTTATCCTCGTGGACCATGGCATCTGCTGGTATGCCGTACTCCCTACTCCTCAATTTTCTTATGTCAGTAACATTCACAGGAAAACTTATTTTATGAGAATCAAATTTTGCAAATCTGCATAGGTGAAATTTATCTGACTTGCCAGTCACAAAGCTAGGGGTGGCTTCACCTACACTGGATTGCCACTCTTATTGATTAAACTACTGCTTATGTAGTACTGAACAATAGATGTTCGATTAGGTATGAATATTATTTTATGAAAAATAAATGCCTTTTAATTTTTTGATTTCAAATGAGCAAAAAACCTCCAGTATCATTGAAGCCGTTAATTGCCACACGAATGTCTTTGTCGTTGTTTGATGTCGTGGCAGTGATTTTTTTTAAACCTCTTTAATATGGAATTGATAATTCAAAAACAATTGTACATCATCTGAGAACTCCTAAGAATACTTTTCATGGGGTAACCGATTATAATGCTTTCCTTTGTTTATGTTTTAGAATTGTGAATAAAAAAAATGTAATTTCTTGCAGTGGTTTCGGATTTTTTTATATTTTCAAGTCTTAGATTTCAGTTAAATTTAATCTTTTTATATGCATCTTATTCGAGATAAAATTTGCAACCAAGAAGAACTCTTGTAGAATTTTTGTGCATTAAAATAATAATGCTGATTTTTTTTATTGGAGCTTGAAGTTTTCCAATTTTACATACAATTTGAGTGTTCTTAACTTCTGGTGCCAATAGAAAAATATGCGGTTGTTAAATGATATAAATAAACGGAAACGGTATACTTTTGAATTTGATTACTTCTGCCGAATTATTGATTTCTGCCATAGCTTTCTTTCGTTTGCTATTAATTTCCAGCCAATTAAGATCCAGTATTGTAATTGTAAGTTAAAGCAAGTTCAAGGATTAACTACTTACGTTTATGGCTACCCTGATTAGCAGTATTCGAAATAGATTTTTTCACGAATCGGAACGTAGGTTTTTCGCCAAAACGGATATGAGGAAAACTTTCGCGAAACGAAACGGTGATTTTACGAACCGGAACGGCGTTCCGATCCATTTCGAGAACTGCTGATTAGTCGGAATTAAAAGTTGACCATTGAATTTAGATTATAACTTACGATTGAGAAACTGGGCCCAAGAAAACATTTGTTAAGCTAAAGCTAAAAGTAAGCTAACGGTTAATTTCAAATGCATTTAGAAACACTTTGAAATCCAATCGGTAGCAAACGAAGATGCTTCAAAGTTGCTAGAAAACAAGGATGGACTTGTTTGTAATTTGATTTTTTCAAGATTATTCAAGTTTTAATTAAACAAAGACCAAATTGTTGTGATGGAATGAATCTTTGCCATACTGATTTTTCAATTAAAATTTTGAAATTTTTAAACTAAATAAATTGTCAAAATATTTTTATTATTGAAATTCATTTTCGATATTTACCGATAGATGTCGCTGTACGTCATTGAAATCGAATTTATTTGAATTTTAAAAAATGACGTTTTAGTCCGGGAGCTAGCGACATTTTTCATTGTCACATTTTATAAACCTTGGTTTATCTTTTATTTTATTATGTTCATGAAACTTATCAATAAAATGAACTCCTGCCATCTCGTTGGCGGGGCAGCGATTCACAGCGGTCTTCTGATTATGTTTAAAAAAAAAGGTAAATGTTGAAAATTATAAAAGCTGAAACTTTTTCTAATATTTAATAATATTTCAATAGGGTATAAAATGACATCCTGCCACTTCTCCTGTGGAACGGTCTACTCCTGCCATAGCCATATTTATGTGAAAAAAAAAATCAATTGTTACAAATATTAAAAGCTGAAATTTTTTTGTCATTTCTGTAATAATTAAAGCAATTAAAAACACATATCCTACCAGCCATTTGGTCGGACCTTGCTAAGGCAGGAGCAAAGTTGTTGAGCGTGAACATCTAATATATTACACAGGGCAACAGCAATCGTTTATGAGTCGATTTTGGGTAATTATGGTCTCCTGAATTCAAAAAAAATTTCAGATTTGTCGAATTGACTCCAGTTTTTGAGATAAAGACAACCCTTTTATATTGAAAATAAAATGAAACAAAAATATTTAATTTATTCAAAGACTACATAGTGGGAACAGTGATTTTGAGGTGTGGGGTTTATGAGTCAATTTTGGGTAATTATGGTCACCTAAATTACAAAAAAACATTCAGATTTGTCGAATTGACTCAAAGTTTTTGAGATGAAGACAACCTCTTTATATTGAAAATAAAATGGAAATTTCTTTTTGAGATGTCCGCGGAGATTCGCTGTCAATGGCTCATTTCTTCATAAAAATTAATAAAAATTTCACAGTATATTCTTCAAATGTCACTTTATTATGTAGTAATTATAGCAATAAATATTTATTAATAGTTTCGTCAAAAAAAATTATCGAAATATGCTGATTTTGCTTAAAATTAACTTTACCCCCCCCCTTAACATGAGAACTAGAGTCAATTTGAACAAAATAACTATGTGACGAGTACATTATTACATTAGTGTATCCAAATTCACTGCAAAACCCAAGACCGCAGAAAAAAGCTTTTGTTTTGTTGCCCTGTGTTATTTGTAATTTCTCCTGTGATAGGTAGATTTTCTGAATTCAGCATTTCATATAATACATACAATTATATGCAATATTTGTTATACTCAAAGTATTAAGGCGCTACAGCAGCACGTGACTTTTTAAAATCAAAACAAACATACGTCTTACGTCTTGCTTTTTGACAGTTTTCATTGATTGACAGCGCCACCGTACGCAATCATTATGTACTATATAATAATAAATTTGCACCATTAATGCAGATTTCTTTATTGTATTGAAATTTATAATAAGGAGAGAAAATAATGTCTTGTTTCATTTCCGAAACGTCACATTTCATAGATACGATAGTATTTGACCATGAATGGATACAAGCGAAAGTGACCAATGCATAAATGGCTAAAATAAGATACTTGACATTGAGTTGATTAACGATATAATAATAAAGAATAATTAAAATTTTAATATAATGAACTATATTATTAATTGTATTATGGTTAAAATTATTGAAATTTAGCATTAATTTTATAAGCGATATTTAACCTAAAAGCTGCTTTCCTGTAAAATTCGAGTTTTGTAGTTAGTCAATTTTGCTTGTATGCCGATGATTTATTTAAAATGCAAAAATGGACCACTAATTCACTAAGCCAGTATTTTCTACCAAAAAAAATCGAAATCATATTATTTGAAAGGCACAGCAGTTTCAGCTGTTCGAGACATTGGTTTTTAAATTGCAAACCATTATTTCTACAATTTTTATTATTATGCTTTAAAATTTTGTAGCAAAGTATACAAAAAATAAACTCTATGTCCAAGTGTTTTTCGTTTTAAAAAATTAATTTTTAAAGTTTATATTTTCGAATTTGCAATTTATTGTAACATAGAAGCATTCCACTTCGATAACGGAAAAATAATAAACCAATTAACCTCGACATGCCCAAGTCGACATTAAATATTTTAACTTTACTGTTACCCGTGATCAATTGTTCCTAAATTTAAAAACAACCCCGAAATGGCCCGAACTCGACAATTACGGATCTCAAGAGATGAGGGATGTTAGTCGCCTCGATCATGAAAATCATCCTTCTATAGCCAAAAATTAAAGTTTCAATTTTGAAAAGAACGATTTTTTATGGATTTAATATTTTTGCAGTGATATCGTTTTTCTATAAACAATTTTGGCAAAGAAACGGGTGGATTTTGCTAAAGAAAAATCATACATTTATTTAATTTATTCAAATAATAAAATTTATATTAATTAAGTATTAATTAACAGTTTTTGCAATATCGTATTGGTTTATGAAATTTTTAAAGATAAATATCGAACAGTTTTCCAGACCATAATAATATTCTAATTTGGTATTGTACATATGAGATACAATTCGTAGGCTCGTTACTCATATTTTCTATGGTGAGTTTCGCATCCCAAATTAAATAAAGGTTATTTAAATATTTACTTAATTTGGTAGCCATATTTATAAACATTACTAAATACAATAATTGTATTACATTTTAGAAAAATTAATAATTGAAAAATCTTAATCTTAAATCATATTTATAAACATATAATAAACGTTGTTCCAAATTTCCAAATAATTTTTAAAGATACATTAAGTCATTAAGTGCAGTTTACGTCATACGATTTTTCATACGATTTCTCTTGTATGCCTGGTTTTGGTGGTTCTCTGTTCAAGACTTTGTTTTCAAGTTCATC
This sequence comes from Cantharis nigra, assembly GCA_958510845.1. Classification (NCBI taxonomy): domain Eukaryota; kingdom Metazoa; phylum Arthropoda; class Insecta; order Coleoptera; family Cantharidae; genus Cantharis; species Cantharis nigra. Next base: position 3,680,819 of record OY294034.1, on the reverse strand, counting down.
TTCGGGTCGAATTGTATAACATGAACTTCAAAATATTTGCTTACGACAACTTGGAAGCAAAGTCGTAAGCAAAATCGCAAGAAAATTCGCATAAATTAACTTCACTTATGCTTGTCAATAAATATGTGTGCACTGAATTTAGGTTGTTTGATGATTTGGTGAAGACGTTGTTCTAAATTTCCAAATAATTTTTAAAAAACGGAGAAAGTTTTAATGATGATGTCGTTTAGCAAAAATATGTAAGTACTTTTCCTTCATCGTTTATTTTTGATTTCTTTAAGAACTAATTTTGGCAGCATATGATCCATGTAAAATTTTTCTAATCGATTCAACATTCCTTTCTCCCAAAAATCGCGATCCCGTGCAATCTAAAAGAACAGATACGTTAAAACTATCAATTTTCACTTTTTGTAATTTTACCTTCTCAACTAATATTCCCTTTTGGTTATATACAACAAAATAGCAAAATTCTTTATTTCTTATATGTAATTGTCCCTGCACATGGTAATAATAGTTGTGATTAGTTTTTAAAACCATATCAGAATTTTCATCCAAAGTAGCAAATTTAAACTTCCTTCAGGTCCATATCTTTTACCGTTGACGGACATTTAATTTCTATTATACTATTTTCTTCTTCTATGTAGCCATCTGGACTTGCTCTTAAGAAACCATGCTCTGCATCAATGAATAGTCTACACCTTTTTACATTTTTTCCATATAATTTTACAAATTCTTCTATAGCATACGGATCCATTTTATTGCCATATCGGGTACTCTCGTTTCCTTTAAATGGTTTATCTATAAAATTAGTAATCGTTTTAGCAGGGTCTGTGGTAGCCGTCATCTTACAAACGGTGCCAAAATTTGAAGCTGTTAAACGAAGCGATCGATGCTGCTTCCATTGAACATTATCGGATTGCCCTTAAAAATTATTTTTAAACATAAATATTAAAGATAAGATAGAAAAAAATAAGTAAACAAACCTCTTGTAGCTTTTTCTAAATTTATAATTTGTTTGGAGGATAACTGTAGATCTTCAATAAATTTGGTCTTTTCGATTTCGAACTGCTCGGGTGCTAGAGCAGGTTGCGGTGAGGGTACTCTTAATTCACAATTAATAGTGCAACTTTTTAAAACTTAAAAAAACAATTTACATAGCACGAACTTGCTTTGTTCGATTTTTCTTGCTTTTTCTTTTTAAACTTAATGGTAAATTAGGCATGTTGAAAACTTTCGATTCTAAACTCGGAAATCTGTAAAAAAACTAAGGCCACTTCGTTATAAGAAGCTAAAACACTTTAAAACACTATACACTTTAATATCAGTTTTAAATTAATTTATAAATTCACTAAATGACACTTAAAACAATAAGACGCTAAAACATTTTAAAACACTAAACACTTTAATATCGGTTTATAAATTTTATTTTATAATAAAGTTTATAAATTCACTAAATGACACTAGAAACAATAAAATCAGCTATGATCGTATTATTCAAACAATAAATTGACCAAAGCAATGCTGCGTATATGTGCATTAAACAAATAGCGATAAAAATAGAATTTCTGATAACAGAAATCGCAGTATGCTATGGCAACACTGCGTTATTCGTGCTATTACAACATTGCAAAGCCGACGTAGTGAAAAAAGGTATAACGTAATGCAAACTATGTGTACGAAAATTATTTGAGATGCATGTTTCTTCTACCCTCCACGTAAAAAATTTAAGCAGCACTGTGCAATAACGAATTTAAATGATAAATTTGATAAATATTAGAATCTAATTTTCGTTTTTTGTTGTTAATATACATAATTCCATTTTGCAAAAATTATGAGTTAACAATCAAGTCAATATGTTTGGAGCTTAAGCGCCATAAATTGCAAATTCAAAAATATAAATTTTTTAAAATTAATTTTTTAAAAATAACGCTTACCCTCAATAGTGTTTATTGTTTTATACTTCGGTACAAAATTTGAAAGCATAAAAATGAAAATTGTAGAAATGGTTTGCTAATTAAAACCAATGTCAAGAACAGCTGATGATTACTCCCCTTAAGTAAGGGAGCTGTACCAGGTATGAGACGGCTCCACTTATATTTTTCCATATTGCGATGCCAATTTTCTGGATTTGACTAGTGTCAACATATTTTCATGTTGGAAGCTAGTTTTTTTTAAGACACCGGAGTCAATAGTTACAATTTTTGTATGTGATCCAAACATCGAGTAAAAATTTCATGAAAAAAGTTTTATTTGATTTTTTTGTAATTGCTGTTATTACTAGTTATTCAACGAAAAAATGAGATTACAGTGCATAGAAATTCATCATTTTCCTTATATTTTACGATGAAGTAGTCGATTGGACTGATTTATGTTCACACATAAATTTTCTGTGTTTTGTAAAAATGGCGTCATGTTCCGGGTGTGAGACAGCCGAGAGTACCAGTTATGAGACTGTTGCCAATTCCATCAAATTCATCGAATGTAATTTTTGAAGTGTGCAAATATGCGTGCCAGCTTCTTTACGTTCAAACATTGCGAATTGGATATGAGCCGAAGATGAAGACGAAAAATATGATGTATAAATTATAGAAAAAAAGTGTCATTTTCTTTCGTAATTTTGGTCACTGAAGGCCTTCATGATGATTAAACATTGATATTTTCCGTATTCGTGGCTGTTTTATTTCATATTTCCCTATATTTACCAGAGTTTACCGGGTGTCTCATAGCTGGTGTCAAATTCTTTTTCGATCAAAAATCAACTCATCACGGAAATGCTCATAACTTTTTTTGGTTTGACGGAATCAATATGTTTTCTACAGCAAAAAGTTGCGTATGATCATTAGCTTTCGAATGGTATGTAAGATATTCGGTATATTTGGTTTCTATTAAAAATTTTGCCTTGAAAACAAAACCCGTCTCGTACCTGGTATATCTCCCTTATAATTTGTTATACCGGGTGCTCAATGAGTTAGCCGAACATAATAAATTAACATGTAAAAACTTATATATGCAAATTCCTGCTTTCCTAATTATTTTAGAGAAAAAATGGAAGATACAAAAATAATACAGAAATATAAACTACAAGTGAAACTATAAGTTTTCTACTTAAAAAGTCAAAAATTGCTTTTGAAATTGTTAAAATTTTCATTTATCAGGCTGGTCATGTACGTTTCCACGGTAATTGTTTTTTTTTATAAATAATAATAACAATTGCACGTTGCTACTAGTTTTGCACTTTACTAAATATTCCATTTTGCATATAATCCGCTATTTATACTGATAATGATAATAAATAATAATTAATATTGTCAGTTTGCATACTTAGTGCTGTGATACTTTACAAAACCTTGTAAACCTTGTGCGTTGAAACAAACGATTTTGTTTGAAGTGATATTACCTTACTATTTCCTAACTCCTGCCGAAGCCAGGTCCCATCATATAGCTGGCAGAATACATTTTTTTAATTGCTTTAATTATTACAGAAATGACAAAAAAATTTCAGCTTTTAATATTTCTAACAATTGATATTTTATTTTCACATAAATATGGCTATGGCAGGAGTAGACCGTTCCACAGCAGAAGTGGCAGGATGTCATTTTATACCCTATTGAAATATTATTAAATATTAGAAAAAGTTTCAGCTTTTATAATTTTCAACATTTACCTTTTTTTTTTAACATAATCAGAAGACCGCTGTCGATCGCTGCCCCACTGGTGCCTCGGCAGGAGTCGATTTCAGGTTTCTGTATCTCTAATATGACACAAATAAACTAAAATTAATCTTTATAAAATCTGACAAAATTTTGTGTCGCTAGCTCCCGGACTATTTGTGCATGTCAATAAAATCGTTATACAATTTACTTTTTGTTTTCGCGTTTTAAAACTAAACAAATTATGAACGTTAATTTTAACTTATTTAATTTGTTGTAGTCTTTATAAGAAATCAAGTGATGGGCACGCGGGAGTGTGCGAACATTGGAAAGAATTTGGATCAAGACAGTTTGAAAATTTACTGAGGTGAAGGATTAATGTTCGAAATTCCAAATTAGCTGCACGGGTAGTGGTTCAATGCCCAGTTTGTACTGAAGCTCAATGCTTAGCTTCCTCGTTTTCCATTAAGATGTTAAGGAAAGTTGTTAGTATTTCGATCCACAGTTTGATGTTCACCAGGGAGCTGAGCTAAGAAATTCTGCCGAGTGAGAATTAATGTTACTGTTACTGTATTCGAAATCAAGCAAATCAAATAATCAGGTTATAGTGCTCGCGTGTGTGTGAACATTGAAAGAATTTGTATAAAGACGGTTTGAAAATTTACCGATGTAAAGAATTATTGTTAACTGTGCTCTATTCGAACTCAAACAAATCAAATCAAGTTATAGTGCGCGCGTGTGTGTGAACATTGAAAGAATTTGAATATAGATGGTTTGAAAATTTACCGATGTGAACAATTAATGTTAGCGATGCTGTATTCGAAATCTACCGAATCAAATCAAGTTACGGTGCGCGCGCGTGTGTGTGTGTGAACATTGGAAAGAATTTGGATAAAGACAGTTTGAAAATTTACCGAGATGAAGAAATCTGTATTTGGAATTGAAAGGTATTTACATTTTAAATAATATATGTTTGATTGGGTATGAATAGTTATTTTATGAAAAATAAAGTGAAAATTTTAGACTAGAAAATTTAAAATTAACCGAGCCTTAAGTGGTTATATCGGTTTAACTGGGGACTGCATTTGTTAAAACCTAATTATTGTAATCAAAATTTATATTGGTTTTATAAAAGAGAGTTAAGAATTTTGATGTAATAGTTATTGAAAATTCGTCCAGCAATTGTATTAAATTGCAATTTATTATATGTATTTATCGAAAGGGACTATACCCAAACATGAAAAAGCTGTAGTACTGTTGTAGTACCAGAGAAAATTGAGTTTGTTGACCGCAGATTATTTTTATTTGTTTTGCGAACTATCTGTTTTTGGGCAGTTTTTAGAAAAGCTGCATTTTCTTGCCTTAAACGGCTATCTTTATTTGGTTATTTTTATGGATTTTTTTTAATGAACCATTAAAATACACTGTCTTTGAAGTTTTACTACACTTAACATTGCAAAGGCTCTCAAATTTTTTCAAACAAAAATTGGAAATTGAATCGATTTCACACCGTTCGGAAGACACTCGTGTGGCGATTAATGATTCAGGAGGTTTTGCTCATTCGAAATCAAAAAATCAAACGGCATTTTAGTTTGTAGACCAGAGGCTAGAGACCGGAACTAGAATAATGTAAAATTATCAAAAATTGAATTTTTGGCACTGTTACTTGAACTTGAAACTTAATTTTTTAAAAAATTTTTATTCTGGTTACGGCGTTAGTTTCTGGTTTACAAATTAAAATGCCTTTTAATTTTTTGATTTCGGATGAGCAAAACCTCCGAAATCATTGAAATCGTTAATTGTCACACGAGTGTCTTCCAAACGGTGGAAGTCAATTCAACTTAGTACTTATGTTTGAAAAAATTCGGGAGGACTCTTGAAATCTTAATAAACGTTTAGTAAAATATTCAAAAATGTTTTAATAGTTGATAAAAAAAAATCAAAAAAAAGCAGATATAGTCAAGTTATCAAGTTTAATGAAATTTAATTTGTTTAAATAATTCTACGTTCGGTCTTTAAAGTTGTCAAATTTTAAAAACTCATGAGGCATTCCCATAGTTGTTTACAGAGCAGTTTTCATAATATCGAGATTTTAAAGAGTGGCTCTGCCCTCCTACGTAAAATTTGTGGGCAAAATATCTTTATTTTAATTTTTATATTAAAATGTATTTTTGCCTAAATGTTCTAACTTATACAAAATTTATTTAGACCATTCTTCCAGAAGGAGAATGAATCTAATTGAATGTAGTCGATTTCGATCTAGATTTTTTAATGCAACGAAAGTATTATTATTGATATCGAACTTTTAAAATTCTTGAAGACCCTTTTAGTAAATAGGCTGGTTAACTAGAAATCATTCTTTGTGAATTGTAAATTAAAATAAGTTCAAGGGTTAACCTACGTTTATGAGTACCCCGATTGGTCAGAATTCTAAGTTAACTATTGAATTTGAGTTAATTTTTCATGATTGAGAAACTGGACCTAAGAAAAGAAAAACATTTGTAAAGATTTTGAATAAATTAGAAATTAATATTTAAGATTGTTTTTCATGAAATCATTAATAATTAGGGAAATTTTTGAACAATACTTGTTTATCGCTGGTATTGCGGAGTAGGAATACTACAGGATAGTTGTGCATTTTGTGGGTTTAAGTCATGGGTTGTATCAATAATGATTTTTTCTTTGTATTCAAAAATGTATTTACAAATTCGTGTAGTTTTAGGAAAAATCAGTAACAGAATATGAACTGAAATTTGGGAGCAAACGATTTTAATTTTAATTTTTATATTAGAATAATATGTTGTTGCCTAAATGTTGTAACTTTAAAAATTTTTTTCTAGAAACTAGTCGAATTTGACCTAGATTTTTTAATGCAAAGAAAGTATTATTATTTATATCGAGCTTTAAGAAAAATTCTTGAAGACATTTTTAGTAAATGGGCTGGTTAATCAGAAATCTTTCTTTGCAAGCATTATATAGAACTTCTAAGGGGATAAATATAAAAAAATTGCTATGGAAGAAATAGTTTGGAAAACTCTTGAAATTTCTATTATATTTTAATATCGTAACCGTAAGTGCAGGGGTTTAATATTATCTTGTGAAATAACATGCATTTTATGTTCAAATGTACATGATTCACAGGAAATGTTATAAACTGCTGAGTAATTTTGAATAAATTATTATTATCTTGTCTGCACGGCTATTAAATTGTAGTAAATTTACATTAAACTTTTTTGAGTTTTATTACAAAAATTTGATCATGCCATGCTGTAATAAATCTGACCTCGAAGAAGATTTCAAAATTAAAATACATACAAAGGGAACAAAATTGGGAACCAAATTTAAGCAATCCAATACTCCTCAAAGAAGATAAAAATATTTAAACTAATAAGTAATAACTAAACGAATACAGATGCTCTTAGGGCCAATCCCACCAGGCAAAAAAATCGAGTTTTGGACAAAACTTAGATAACTAAATAACAAATGTTACCAAGGTAATTTATCAAGTTTTGTCTAAAACTCCAGGTTTCTTGTCTGGTGGGATTGGACCTAATTCACGACTTTGGAAGTGGTTCTATGATGATTTGGGCTACTTTTAGATACCGTGATGCAATGCCATTGTGATTTAGTTGTTAGATTGCTATTTGAGGATGTTTTAATCAACTTTTGCCATATTCGATTTATTTATCAACAGAATAATGCATCGGGACATTATGCTCGAGTGGTGAAAGAAAGCATGCACTTACGGGTGCGGTGACCATTTATTGAAAAATGAAAATGAAAACCCACTCCGGATTTTATAGCTATTATTAATTTGTAGGGAAAACGAATTGCTGCGCCACTGCAAAATTTTACTGTTAGGTAATTTTAAAAAGTCTTTATTGCGCAAATTTTGAAAAATAATAAATACTTTAGAATTTAGATTACTAACTAATGTTTATAAATCGAAATTTCTTTGTGTTCAATAGTTTTTTTTTTAAACTACGACACGCGTACATCCGCTTATTCATGAGTTTCTAAGTACGTTTTTCAAATGATTCAAATTAAATTAAAAACATTACGTTTTCATTTTTGTTAAATTTAAATTGATAATTAAACGATTTTCTAGTTTGATATAGTAACGATAAAAATGCTTTTGATCGGATTATTTTCCACTAGTTATTAAACCTACGGAGTTGGGTTTTTGTTGCAGATGAGTGAGAAGAAAAGTCTTTCCCATCTTCTACAGATACTATTGAAAATTGAATAAAAATCCAACGGTTGCCTGAATGAAATCAAATGCCAGAATCGATTTAATTTTTGAATATTGGCCTTCTATTTGATTTTGTCTCAAACCCCTTGAGTGATTTTTTTTTTAAATTCTTTTCTTTATACCGTTTTTACCGTATTTATTGATCTCTCCTAGTACATTATAGAAAATTCTAAATTATATTCTTATTTGCACTAAATTCGGTGACCCATATATTTTTATCACGTAAAAAAGTCTTGACGCTTGATGGCGGCATTTTAAGATTTTAAAATATTAAATTTTATTCTCAAAAATTTTGTGTACTTATAGCATACTACAGTAGAATCCGCTTAATGAGATCACGGATAATGTTACAGTCGGTTATTGTGATCATTTTTTTTTGAAACCCGCCACGTTTTCTTTCTTTTTTTTCTTCTAATTTGTTCTAATCTAAGTATACTAAAATTCGCTTTTTTCTAAATTTCGCTAATTGTTATCAGTTATCAGCTAATATTATTAAAATTACCTTGGCCCAAAGTGATTACATTAAGCGGATTCTACTGTATTATACATCGCTGGCAATTCGGTAATTTCGTAGCTTTTCGAAAAACTTTTTTGTCCCTTACGTGGAACATCGTACTTGATTTTTAAAAATTTATGAATCTGAAGAATTTCCAAACTAACCCAAAATTTTGCAATTATTTTCATAAAATTGAAAGTATTTATTTTTTTGTAAAAATATGCTTTTCTTTTCTAAAAATTTAATATCTTTTAGGTGGATTCTTATTCTGTATGCATTTTCTATAAGAAATAAATACTACTTTTATTGGTTTCGGAGATATTAATATTTTAAATTTTATAATTATTTAGCTGACAAAACTAAACTGTTTCGTAGAAAAACTGTAGGTTCGTACTAATGTTTTTTAATTGCATTAATTGGTTAGGTTTTGTTCCGCAATGGAAGTTTAGATCCTAAATCTGTTGAGGAGTTACTCTGAGCACAGTAAACCCTTCGTTTTTAAACCTCCCCCCCAAAGTATTTTGGTTCAATTTGTTAGGGTTTTATGTAGTTTATTTTGTATGGAGCACGAATTTAAAATCCGGAAATTCGTTGAGAAATTAGGCTGTTTCATAGAAAAACTGTAGGTTCCCGCTAATGATTTTTAATCGCGTTTGTTAGGGCCAATCCCACCAGACAAAAAAATCGAGTTTTAGACAAAACTTGTTAAATTACCTTGGTAACACATGCTAAATTTGTTATTTTAATCTAAGTTTTGTAAAAAACTTGTTTTTTTTGTCTGGTGGGATTTGCCCTTAGAGCATTAGGTATTTGATTTTATTCAGAAATCACAAAATTCGTTGAGCAGTCACGTTGAGAGTAAAAAACAATCTTTAATTCCTCTTAATATGTCTTCGGATATTTTATTTTGTTCCGCCATCAAAGTTTGAATTTCATAATTCTTGAGATGTAAAAAGTTGTAATTTCTTAGACCCCTGTCTGAATTGTGTTAATGTTAATTAATGCTCCAATCTGACTGTCTTTAACACTACTTCATTAACACCACGTAACACTATTCTAATAGTCGCATTTGTTAAAAACAAACTAAACTTTGGTTCTTGCTCCGACTTTCAAGTAGCGCTAATTGCTAGTGGAGAAGTAGACAATCCCAAATCTGAGAACACTTTTGGCCCGCCTGATCCTTGTGCCCCTTCCAGAAAATACTTCTGGATCCACCCCTCGTTGGTTCGCTAGGATATTTTTTCCCCTTGATGCATACGCCGCTAATTATTTGCAAGCTAAACTTTGAGTTGTTTCTATGTTGAATTTTTTTATACCAACAATTTACTTTTCAAACCTATATATTTTGAAAACGCCCTATAAAGGTATGGGTAAAACTGAATTTGTTTAATTATTTTTGTTTGCATTAATTTTAGTTCTTTAAAGTTTTCACAATATAACATAAAATTTGTATTGCAAAATTAGTTGACATATTCTTATATATATTTTTTATTTTCAGAACTTCAGGAGTATGCCGAAATAGATAAAAAATGGTAAGTGACATTTAACACTAATTGAGTTAATGCCCAATTTAAAAAATCTAAAAATAAGTTGAGGGAAAATTCACCCCGAATAGCTTAGGTTTAAAGACCCGTAAATCAAAAAATATCATAGTTACGCGAAATCTGACTAGGGCATCCGAATGTTCTGTTCAAACCACGTAAGAAATTGGGAAAATTACTAATTTGAATTTTTGAAGTCAAAAATTTTAATCAATTAACATTCATGAATCTTCGATTTTTTGTAAAAAATTTTATTGGCCTTTTTATTACTTCAATCGACGTACTTAGATGCCTACTGCTGGATACAGCCCCCAGACCTCGCGGAATCAATCAAAACTGTGTAACATCGCGAAACAAATTAACAAAGACAAATTAAGTCCCCGAATGTGTTAGGTTTAAAGCCAAATAAAATAAAAAATATCATACTTACGAGAAATCTGACTGCGCCAATCGAATTTTCTGATCAAAATACGTAAGAAACAGTGAAAGAAGCTGATGAATTCCACTTTTCATTTTTTGGGGTCAAAAAACACCAAAGGGGTTAACCTTACGTTTTTTTCAAAAATCTTAAAAAATTTAGGTGGTCTTTTTATGACTTCAATCGACGTACTTAGACGCCTACTGCTGGATACAGCCCTCAGAACCTCGCGGAATCAATCAAAACTGTGGAACATCGCGAAACAAGTTAAGGGCTAATTGACCCCGAATGTGTTAGGTTTAAGGCCAAATAACATAAAAGATATCATACTTACGAGAAATCTGACTGCGCCAATCGAATTTTCTGATCAAAATACGTAAGAAACAGGAAAGAAGCTGACGAATTCCACATTTCATTTTTTGGGGTCAAAAAACACCAAAGGGGTTAACCTTACGTTTTTTTCAAAATTCTTAAAAAATTTACGTGGCCTTTTTATTACTTAAATCGACGTACTTCGATGCCTTGCTGCTGGATACAGCCATCAGAACCTCGCGGTATCAATCAAAACTGTGTAAAATCACGAAACAAATTAAGGGCTAATTGACCCCGAATGTGTTAGGTTTAAGGCCAAATAAAATAAAAAATATCATACTTACGAGAAATCTGACTGCGCCAATCGAATTTTCTAATCAAAATACCTAAGAAACAGTGAAAGAAGCTGCCGAATTCCACTTTTCATTTTTTGGGGTCAAAAAACACCAAAGGGGTTAACCTTACGTTTTTTTCAAAAATCTAAAAAAATTTAGGTGGCCTTTTTATTACTTAAATCGACGTACTTAGATGCCTACTGCTGGATACAGCTCTCAGAACCTCGCGGAATCAATCAAAACTGTGTAAAATCGCGAAACAAATTAAGGGCTAATTGACACCAATGTGTTAGGTTTAAAGCCAAATAAATTAAATAATATCATACTTACGAGAAATATGAGTGCGCCAATCGAATTTTCTGATTAAAATGCGTAAGAAACAGTGAAAGAAGCTGACGAATTCCACTTTTCATTTTTTGGGGTCAAAAAACACCAAAGGGGTTAATCTTACGTTTTTTTCAAAAATCTTAAAAAATTAAGTGGCCTTTTTATTACTTAAATCGACGTACTTAGATGCCTACTGCTGGATACAGCTCTCAGAACCTCGCGGAATCAATCAAAACTGTGTAAAATCGCGAAACAAATTAAGGGTTAATTGACCCCAATGTGTTAGGTTTAAAGTCAAATAAAATAAATAATATCATACTTACGAGAAATCTGAGTGCGCCAATCGAATTTTCTGATTAAAATACGGAAGAAACAGTGAAAGAAGCTGACGAATTCCACTTTTCATTTTTTGGGGTCAAAAAACACCAAAGGGGTTAACCTTACGTTTTTTTCAAAAATTTTAAAAAATTTAGGTGGCCTTTTTATTACTTAAATCGACGTACTTAGATGCCTACTGCTGGATACAGCCGTCAGAACCACGCGGAATCAATCAAAACTGTGTAAAATCGCGAAACAAATTAAGGGCTAATTGACCCCGAATGTGTTAGGTTTAAAGCCAAATAAATTAAAAAATATCATACTTACGAGAAATCTGACTGCGCCAATCGAATTTTATAATCAAAATTCGTAAGAAACAGTGAAAGAAGCTGACGAATTCCACTTTTCATTTTTTGGGGTCAAAAAACACCAAAGGGGTTAACCTTACGTTTTTTTCAAAAATCTTAAAAAATTTAGGTGGCCTTTTTATTACTTAAATCGACGTACTTAGATGCCTACTGCTGGATACAGCCCTCAGAACCTCGCGGAATCAATCAAAACTGTAAAATCGCGAAACAAATTAAGGGCTAATTGACCCCAATGTGTTAGGTTTAAAGCCAAATAAATTAAATAATATCATACTTACGAGAAATATGAGTGCGCCAATCGAATTTTCTGATTAAAATGCGTAAGAAACAGTGAAAGAAGCTGACGAATTCCACTTTTCATTTTTTGGGGTCAAAAAACACCAAAGGGGTTAGCCTTACGTTTTTTTCAAAAATCTTAAAAAATTTAGGTGGCCTTTTTATTACTTAAATCGACGTACTTAGATGCCTACTGCTGGATTCAGCACTCAGAACCTCGCGGAATCAAACAAAACTGTGTAAAATCGCGAAACAAATGGATGGCAAATTGACCCCGAATGTGTTACGTTTAAAGCCAAATAAAATAAGAAATATCATACTTACGAGAAATCTGACTGCGCCATTCGAATTTTCTGATCAAAATACATAAGAAACAGTGAAAGAAGCTGCCGAATTCCACTTTTCATTTTTTGGGGTCAAAAAACACCAAAGGGGTTAACCTTACGTTTTTTTCAAAAATCTTAAAAAATTTAGGTGGCCTTTTTATTACTTAAATCGACGTACTTAGATGCCTACTGCTGGATTCAGCCCTCAGAACCTCGCGGAATCAAACAAAACTGTGTAAAATCGCGAAACAAATGGATGGCAAATTGACCCCGAATGTGTTACGTTTAAAGCCAAATAAAATAAGAAATATCATACTTACGAGAAATCTGACAGCGCCATTCGAATTTTCTGATCAAAATACATAAGAAACAGTGAAAGAAGCTGCCGAATTCCACTTTTCATTTTTTGGGGTCAAAAAACACCAAAGGGGTTAACCTTACGTTTTTTTCAAAAATCTTAAAAAATTTAGGTGGCCTTTTTATTACTTAAATCGACGTACTTAGATGCCTACTGCTGGATTCAGCACTCAGAACCTCGCGGAATCAAACAAAACTGTGTAAAATCGCGATACAAATGTATGGCAAATTGACCCCGAATGTGTTACGTTTAAAGCCAAATAAAATAAGAAATATCATACTTACGAGAAATCTGACAGCGCCATTCGAATTTTCTGATCAAAATCCATAAGAAACAGTGAAAGAAGCTGCCGAATTCCACTTTTCATTTTTTGGGGTCAAAAAACACCAAAGGGGTTAACCTTACGTTTTTTTCAAAAATCTTAAAAAATTTAGGTGGCCTTTTTATTACTTAAATCGACGTACTTAGATGCCTACTGCTGGATTCAGCCCTCAGAACCTCGCGGAATCAAACAAAACTGTGTAAAATCGCGAAACAAATTAAGGGCTAATTGACCCCAATGTGTTAGGTTTAAAGCCAAATAAAATAAAAAATATCAAACTTACGAGAAATCTGACTGCGCCAATCAAATTTTTTGATCAAAATACGTAAGAAACAATGAAAGAAGCTGACGAATTCCACTTTTCATTTTTTGGGGTCAAAAAACACCAAAGGGGTTAACTTTACGTTTTTTTCAAAAATTTTAAAAAATTTAGGTGGCCTTTTTATTACTTAAATCGACGTACTTAGATGCCTACTGCTGGATACAGCCGTCAGAACCACGCGGAATCAATCAAAACTGTGTAAAATCGCGAAACAAATTAAGGGCTAATTGACCCCGAATGTGTTAGGTTTAAAGCCAAATAAATTAAAAAATATCATACTTACGAGAAATCTGACTGCGCCAATCGAATTTTCTAATCAAAATACGTAAGAAACAGTGAAAGAAGCTGACGAATTCCACTTTTCATTTTTTGGGGTCAAAAAACACCAAAGGGGTTAACCTTACGTTTTTTTCAAAAATCTTAAAAAATTTAGATGGCCTTTTTATTACTTAAATCGACGTACTTAGATGCTTACTGCTGGATACAGCCCTCAGAACCTCGCGGAATCAATCAAAACTGTGTAAAATCGCGAAACAAATTAAGGGCTAATTGACCCCAATGTGTTAGGTTTAAAGCCAAATAAATTAAATAATATCATACTTACGAGAAATATGAGTGCGCCAATCGAATTTTCTGATTAAAATGCGTAAGAAACAGTGAAAGAAGCTGACGAATTCCACTTTTCATTTTTTGGGGTCAAAAAACACCAAAGGGGTTAACCTTACGTTTTTTTCAAAAATCTTAAAAAATTTAGGTGGCCTTTTTATTACTTAAATCGACGTACTTAGATGCCTACTGCTGGATACAGCCCTCAGAACCTCGCGGAATCAATCAAAACTGTGTAAAATCGCGAAACAAATTAAGGGCTAATTGACCCCAATGTGTTAGGTTTAAAGCCAAATAAATTAAATAATATCATACTTACGAGAAATCTGAGTGCGCCAATCGAATTTTCTGATTAAAATGCGTAAGAAACAGTGAAAGAAGCTGACGAATTCCACTTTTCATTTTTTGGGGTCAAAAAACACCAAAGGGGTTAGCCTTACGTTTTTTTCAAAAATCTTAAAAATTTTAGGTGGCCTTTTTATTACTTAAATCGACGTACTTAGATACCTACTGCTGGATTCAGCACTCAGAACCTCGCGGAATCAAACAAAACTGTGTAAAATCGCGAAACAAATGGATGGCAAATTGACCCCGAATGTGTTACGTTTAAAGCCAAATAAAATAAGAAATATCATACTTACTAGAAATCTGACTGCGCCATTCGAATTTTCTGATCAAAATACATAAGAAACAGTGAAAGAAGCTGCCGAATTCCACTTTTCATTTTTTGGGGTCAAAAAACACCAAAGGGGTTAGCCTTACGTTTTTTTCAAAAATCTTAAAAAATTTAGGTGGCCTTTTTATTACTTAAATCGACGTACTTAGATGCCTACTGCTGGATTCAGCACTCAGAACCTCGCGGAATCAAACAAAACTGTGTAAAATCGCGAAACAAATGGATGGCAAATTGACCCCGAATGTGTTACGTTTAAAGCCAAATAAAATAAGAAATATCATACTTACGAGAAATCTGACTGCGCCATTCGAATTTTCTGATCAAGATACATAAGAAACAGTGAAAGAAGCTGCCGAATTCCACTTTTCATTTTTTGGGGTCAAAAAACACCAAAGGGGTTAACCTTACGTTTTTTTCAAAAATCTTAAAAAGTTTAGGTGGCCTTTTTATTACTTAAATCGACGTACTTAGATGCCTACTGCTGGATTCAGCCCTCAGAACCTCGCGGAATCAAACAAAACTGTGTAAAATCGCGAAACAAATGGATGGCAAATTGACCCCGAATGTGTTACGTTTAAAGCCAAATAAAATAAGAAATATCATACTTACGAGAAATCTGACTGCGCCATTCGAATTTTCTGATCAAAATACATAAGAAACAGTGAAAGAAGCTGCCGAATTACACTTTTCATTTTTTGGGGTCAAAAAACACCAAAGGGGTTAACCTTACGTTTTTTTCAAAAATCTTAAAAAATTTAGGTGGCCTTTTTATTACTTAAATCGACGTACTTAGATGCCTACTGCTGGATTCAGCCCTCAGAACCTCGCGGAATCAAACAAAACTGTGTAAAATCGCGAAACAAATGGATAGCAAATTGACCCCGAATGTGTTACGTTTAAAGCCAAATAAAATAAGAAATATCATACTTACGAGAAATCTGACTGCGCCATTCGAATTTTCTGATCAAAATACATAAGAAACAGTGAAAGAAGCTGCCGAATTCCACTTTTCATTTTTTGGGGTCAAAAAACACCAAAGGGGTTAGCCTTACGTTTTTTTCAAAAATCTTAAAAAATTTAGGTGGCCTTTTTATTACTTAAATCGACGTACTTAGATGCCTACTGCTGGATTCAGCACTCAGAACCTCGCGGAATCAAACAAAACTGTGTAAAATCGCGAAACAAATGGATGGCAAATTGACCCCGAATGTGTTACGTTTAAAGCCAAATAAAATAAGAAATATCATACTTACGAGAAATCTGACTGCGCCATTCGAATTTTCTGATCAAAATACATAAGAAACAGTGAAAGAAGCTGCCGAATTCCACTTTTCATTTTTTGGGGTCAAAAAACACCAAAGGGGTTAACCTTACGTTTTTTTCAAAAATCCTAAAAAATTTAGGTGGCCTTTTTATTACTTAAATCGACGTACTTAGATGCCTACTGCTGGATTCAGCACTCAGAACCTCGCGGAATCAAACAAAACTGTGTAAAATCGCGAAACAAATGGATGGCAAATTGACCCCGAATGTGGTACGTTAAAAGCCAAATAAAATAAGAAATATCATACTTACGAGAAATCTGACTGCGCCATTCGAATTTTCTGATCAAAATACATAAGAAACAGTGAAAGAAGCTGCCGAATTCCACTTTTCATTTTTTGGGGTCAAAAAACACCAAAGGGGTTAACCTTACGTTTTTTTCAAAAATCTTAAAAAATTTAGGTGGCCTTTTTATTACTTAAATCGACGTACTTAGATGCCTACTGCTGGATACAGCCCTCAGACCCTCGCGGAAGCAATCAAAACTGTGTAAAATCGCGAAACAAATTAAGGGCTAATTGACCCCAATGTGTTAGGTTTAAAGCCAAATAAATTAAATAATATCATACTTACGAGAAATCTGACTGCGCCATTCGAATTTTCTGATCAAAATACATAAGAAACAGTGAAAGAAGCTGCCGAATTCCACTTTTCATTTTTTGGGGTCAAAAAACACCAAAGGCCTTACGTTTTTTTCAAAAATCTTAAAAAATTTAGGTGGCCTTTTTATTACTTAAATCGACGTACTTAGATGCCTACTGCTGGATTCAGCACTCAGAACCTCGCGGAATCAAACAAAACTGTGTAAAATCGCGAAACAAATGGATGGCAAATTGACCCCGAATGTGTTACGTTTAAAGCCAAATAAAATAAGAAATATCATACTTACGAGAAATCTGACTGCGCCATTCGAATTTTCTGATCAAAATACATAAGAAACAGTGAAAGAAGCTGCCGAATTCCACTTTTCATTTTTTGGGGTCAAAAAACACCAAAGGGGTTAACCTTACGTTTTTTTCAAAAATCTTAAAAAATTTAGGTGGCCTTTTTATTACTTAAATCGACGTACTTAGATGCCTACTGCTGGATTCAGCACTCAGAACCTCGCGGAATCAAACAAAACTGTGTAAAATCGCGAAACAAATGGATGGCAAATTGACCCCGAATGTGTTACGTTTAAAGCCAAATAAAATAAGAAATATCATACTTACGAGAAATCTGACTGCGCCATTCGAATTTTCTGATCAAAATACATAAGAAACAGTGAAAGAAGCTGCCGAATTCCACTTTTCATTTTTTGGGGTCAAAAAACACCAAAGGGGTTAACCTTACGTTTTTTTCAAAAATCTTAAAAAATTTAGGTGGCCTTTTTATTACTTAAATCGACGTACTTAGATGCCTACTGCTGGATTCAGCACTCAGAACCTCGCGGAATCAAACAATACTGTGTAAAATCGCGAAACAAATGGATGGCAAATTGACCCCGAATGTGTTACGTTTAAAGCCAAATAAAATAAGAAATATCATACTTACGAGAAATCTGACTACGCCATTCGAATTTTCTGATCAAAATACATAAGAAACAGTGAAAGAAGCTGCCGAATTCCACTGTTCATTTTTTGGGGTCAAAAAACACCAAAGGGGTTAGCCTTACGTTTTTTTCAAAAATCTTAAAAAATTTAGGTGGCCTTTTTATTACTTAAATCGACGTACTTAGATGCCTACTGCTGGATTCAGCCCTCAGAACCTCGCGGAATCAAACAAAACTGTGTAAAATCGCGAAACAAATGGATGGCAAATTGACCCCGAATGTGTTACGTTTAAAGCCAAATAAAATAAGAAATATCATACTTACGAGAAATCTGACAGCGCCATTCGAATTTTCTGATCAAAATACATAAGAAACAGTGAAAGAAGCTGCCGAATTCCACTTTTCATTTTTTGGGGTCAAAAAACACCAAAGGGGTTAACCTTACGTTTTTTTCAAAAATCTTAAAAAATTTAGGTGGCCTTTTTATTACTTAAATCGACGTACTTAGATGCCTACTGCTGGATTCAGCACTCAGAACCTCGCGGAATCAAACAAAACTGTGTAAAATCGCGAAACAAATGGATGGCAAATTGACCCCGAATGTGTTACGTTTAAAGCCAAATAAAATAAGAAATATCATACTTACTAGAAATCTGACTGCGCCATTCGAATTTTCTGATCAAAATACATAAGAAACAGTGAAAGAAGCTGCCGAATACACTTTTCATTTTTTGGGGTCAAAAAACACCAAAGGGGTTAACCTTACGTTTTTTTCAAAAATCTTAAAAAATTTAGGTGGCCTTTTTATTACTTAAATCGACGTACTTAGATGCCTACTGCTGGATTCAGCCCTCAGAACCTCGCGGAATCAAACAAAACTGTGTAAAATCGCGAAACAAATGGATAGCAAATTGACCCCGAATGTGTTACGTTTAAAGCCAAATAAAATAAGAAATATCATACTTACGAGAAATCTGACTGCGCCATTCGAATTTTCTGATCAAAATACATAAGAAACAGTGAAAGAAGCTGCCGAATTCCACTTTTCATTTTTTGGGGTCAAAAAACACCAAAGGGGTTAGCCTTACGTTTTTTTCAAAAATCTTAAAAAATTTAGGTGGCCTTTTTATTACTTAAATCGACGTACTTAGATGCCTACTGCTGGATTCAGCACTCAGAACCTCGCGGAATCAAACAAAACTGTGTAAAATCGCGAAACAAATGGATGGCAAATTGACCCCGAATGTGTTACGTTTAAAGCCAAATAAAATAAGAAATATCATACTTACGAGAAATCTGACTGCGCCATTCGAATTTTCTGATCAAAATACATAAGAAACAGTGAAAGAAGCTGCCGAATTCCACTTTTCATTTTTTGGGGTCAAAAAACACCAAAGGGGTTAACCTTACGTTTTTTTCAAAAATCTTAAAAAATTTAGGTGGCCTTTTTATTACTTAAATCGACGTACTTAGATGCCTACTGCTGGATTCAGCACTCAGAACCTCGCGGAATCAAACAAAACTGTGTAAAATCGCGAAACAAATGGATGGCAAATTGACCCCGAATGTGTTACGTTTAAAGCCAAATAAAATAAGAAATATCATACTTACGAGAAATCTGACTGCGCCATTCGAATTTTCTGATCAAAATACATAAGAAACAGTGAAAGAAGCTGCCGAATTCCACTTTTCATTTTTTGGGGTCAAAAAACACCAAAGGGGTTAACCTTACGTTTTTTTCAAAAATCTTAAAAAATTTAGGTGGCCTTTTTATTACTTAAATCGACGTACTTAGATGCCTACTGCTGGATTCAGCACTCAGAACCTCGCGGAATCAAACAAAACTGTGTAAAATCGCGAAACAAATGGATGGCAAATTGACCCCGAATGTGTTACGTTTAAAGCCAAATAAAATAAGAAATATCATACTTACGAGAAATCTGACTGCGCCATTCGAATTTTCTGATCAAAATACATAAGAAACAGTGAAAGAAGCTGCCGAATTCCACTTTTCATTTTTTGGGGTCAAAAAACACCAAAGGGGTTAACCTTACGTTTTTTTCAAAAATCTTAAAAAATTTAGGTGGCCTTTTTATTACTTAAATCGACGTACTTAGATGCCTACTGCTGGATTCAGCACTCAGAACCTCGCGGAATCAAACAAAACTGTGTAAAATCGCGAAACAAATGGATGGCAAATTGACCCCGAATGTGTTACGTTTAAAGCCAAATAAAATAAGAAATATCATACTTACGAGAAATCTGACTGCGCCATTCGAATTTTCTGATCAAAATACATAAGAAACAGTGAAAGAAGCTGCCGAATTCCACTTTTCATTTTTTGGGGTCAAAAAACACCAAAGGGGTTAGCCTTACGTTTTTTTCAAAAATCTTAAAAAATTTAGGTGGCCTTTTTATTACTTAAATCGACGTACTTAGATGCCTACTGCTGGATTCAGCCCTCAGAACCTCGCGGAATCAAACAAAACTGTGTAAAATCGCGAAACAAATGGATGGCAAATTGACCCCGAATGTGTTACGTTTAAAGCCAAATAAAATAAGAAATATCATACTTACGAGAAATCTGACAGCGCCATTCGAATTTTCTGATCAAAATACATAAGAAACAGTGAAAGAAGCTGCCGAATTCCACTTTTCATTTTTTGGGGTCAAAAAACACCAAAGGGGTTAACCTTACGTTTTTTTCAAAAATCTTAAAAAATTTAGGTGGCCTTTTTATTACTTAAATCGACGTACTTAGATGCCTACTGCTGGATTCAGCCCTCAGAACCTCGCGGAATCAAACAAAACTGTGTAAAATCGCGAAACAAATGGATAGCAAATTGACCCCGAATGTGTTACGTTTAAAGCCAAATAAAATAAGAAATATCATACTTACGAGAAATCTGACTGCGCCATTCGAATTTTCTGATCAAAATACATAAGAAACAGTGAAAGAAGCTGCCGAATTCCACTTTTCATTTTTTGGGGTCAAAAAACACCAAAGGGGTTAGCCTTACGTTTTTTTCAAAAATCTTAAAAAATTTAGGTGGCCTTTTTATTACTTAAATCGACGTACTTAGATGCCTACTGCTGGATTCAGCACTCAGAACCTCGCGGAATCAAACAAAACTGTGTAAAATCGCGAAACAAATGGATGGCAAATTGACCCCGAATGTGTTACGTTTAAAGCCAAATAAAATAAGAAATATCATACTTACGAGAAATCTGACTGCGCCATTCGAATTTTCTGATCAAAATACATAAGAAACAGTGAAAGAAGCTGCCGAATTCCACTTTTCATTTTTTGGGGTCAAAAAACACCAAAGGGGTTAACCTTACGTTTTTTTCAAAAATCTTAAAAAATTTAGGTGGCCTTTTTATTACTTAAATCGACGTACTTAGATGCCTACTGCTGGATTCAGCACTCAGAACCTCGCGGAATCAAACAAAACTGTGTAAAATCGCGAAACAAATGGATGGCAAATTGACCCCGAATGTGTTACGTTTAAAGCCAAATAAAATAAGAAATATCATACTTACGAGAAATCTGACTGCGCCATTCGAATTTTCTGATCAAAATACATAAGAAACAGTGAAAGAAGCTGCCGAATTCCACTTTTCATTTTTTGGGGTCAAAAAACACCAAAGGGGTTAACCTTACGTTTTTTTCAAAAATCTTAAAAAATTTAGGTGGCCTTTTTATTACTTAAATCGACGTACTTAGATGCCTACTGCTGGATTCAGCACTCAGAACCTCGCGGAATCAAACAAAACTGTGTAAAATCGCGAAACAAATGGATGGCAAATTGACCCCGAATGTGTTACGTTTAAAGCCAAATAAAATAAGAAATATCATACTTACGAGAAATCTGACTGCGCCATTCGAATTTTCTGATCAAAATACATAAGAAACAGTGAAAGAAGCTGCCGAATTCCACTTTTCATTTTTTGGGGTCAAAAAACACCAAAGGGGTTAGCCTTACGTTTTTTTCAAAAATCTTAAAAAATTTAGGTGGCCTTTTTATTACTTAAATCGACGTACTTAGATGCCTACTGCTGGATTCAGCCCTCAGAACCTCGCGGAATCAAACAAAACTGTGTAAAATCGCGAAACAAATGGATGGCAAATTGACCCCGAATGTGTTACGTTTAAAGCCAAATAAAATAAGAAATATCATACTTACGAGAAATCTGACAGCGCCATTCGAATTTTCTGATCAAAATACATAAGAAACAGTGAAAGAAGCTGCCGAATTCCACTTTTCATTTTTTGGGGTCAAAAAACACCAAAGGGGTTAACCTTACGTTTTTTTCAAAAATCTTAAAAAATTTAGGTGGCCTTTTTATTACTTAAATCGACGTACTTAGATGCCTACTGCTGGATTCAGCACTCCGAACCTCGCGGAATCAAACAAAACTGTGTAAAATCGCGAAACAAATGGATGGCAAATTGACCCCGAATGTGTTACGTTTAAAGCCAAATAAAATAAGAAATATCATACTTACTAGAAATCTGACTGCGCCATTCGAATTTTCTGATCAAAATACATAAGAAACAGTGAAAGAAGCTGCCGAATACACTTTTCATTTTTTGGGGTCAAAAAACACCAAAGGGGTTAACCTTACGTTTTTTTCAAAAATCTTAAAAAATTTAGGTGGCCTTTTTATTACTTAAATCGACGTACTTAGATGCCTACTGCTGGATTCAGCCCTCAGAACCTCGCGGAATCAAACAAAACTGTGTAAAATCGCGAAACAAATGGATAGCAAATTGACCCCGAATGTGTTACGTTTAAAGCCAAATAAAATAAGAAATATCATACTTACGAGAAATCTGACTGCGCCATTCGAATTTTCTGATCAAAATACATAAGAAACAGTGAAAGAAGCTGCCGAATTCCACTTTTCATTTTTTGGGGTCAAAAAACACCAAAGGGGTTAGCCTTACGTTTTTTTCAAAAATCTTAA
Source organism: Cantharis nigra (assembly GCA_958510845.1). Classification (NCBI taxonomy): domain Eukaryota; kingdom Metazoa; phylum Arthropoda; class Insecta; order Coleoptera; family Cantharidae; genus Cantharis; species Cantharis nigra. Next base: position 3,658,091 of record OY294034.1, on the reverse strand, counting down.
AAAATTTAGGTGGCCTTTTTATTACTTAAATCGACGTACTTAGATGCCTACTGCTGGATTCAGCACTCAGAACCTCGCGGAATCAAACAAAACTGTGTAAAATCGCGAAACAAATGGATGGCAAATTGACCCCGAATGTGTTACGTTTAAAGCCAAATAAAATAAGAAATATCATACTTACGAGAAATCTGACTGCGCCATTCGAATTTTCTGATCAAAATACATAAGAAACAGTGAAAGAAGCTGCCGAATTCCACTTTTCATTTTTTGGGGTCAAAAAACACCAAAGGGGTTAACCTTACGTTTTTTTCAAAAATCTTAAAAAATTTAGGTGGCCTTTTTATTACTTAAATCGACGTACTTAGATGCCTACTGCTGGATTCAGCACTCAGAACCTCGCGGAATCAAACAAAACTGTGTAAAATCGCGAAACAAATGGATGGCAAATTGACCCCGAATGTGTTACGTTTAAAGCCAAATAAAATAAGAAATATCATACTTACGAGAAATCTGACTGCGCCATTCGAATTTTCTGATCAAAATACATAAGAAACAGTGAAAGAAGCTGCCGAATTCCACTTTTCATTTTTTGGGGTCAAAAAACACCAAAGGGGTTAACCTTACGTTTTTTTCAAAAATCTTAAAAAATTTAGGTGGCCTTTTTATTACTTAAATCGACGTACTTAGATGCCTACTGCTGGATTCAGCACTCAGAACCTCGCGGAATCAAACAAAACTGTGTAAAATCGCGAAACAAATGGATGGCAAATTGACCCCGAATGTGTTACGTTTAAAGCCAAATAAAATAAGAAATATCATACTTACGAGAAATCTGACTGCGCCATTCGAATTTTCTGATCAAAATACATAAGAAACAGTGAAAGAAGCTGCCGAATTCCACTTTTCATTTTTTGGGGTCAAAAAACACCAAAGGGGTTAGCCTTACGTTTTTTTCAAAAATCTTAAAAAATTTAGGTGGCCTTTTTATTACTTAAATCGACGTACTTAGATGCCTACTGCTGGATTCAGCCCTCAGAACCTCGCGGAATCAAACAAAACTGTGTAAAATCGCGAAACAAATGGATGGCAAATTGACCCCGAATGTGTTACGTTTAAAGCCAAATAAAATAAGAAATATCATACTTACGAGAAATCTGACAGCGCCATTCGAATTTTCTGATCAAAATACATAAGAAACAGTGAAAGAAGCTGCCGAATTCCACTTTTCATTTTTTGGGGTCAAAAAACACCAAAGGGGTTAACCTTACGTTTTTTTCAAAAATCTTAAAAAATTTAGGTGGCCTTTTTATTACTTAAATCGACGTACTTAGATGCCTACTGCTGGATTCAGCACTCCGAACCTCGCGGAATCAAACAAAACTGTGTAAAATCGCGAAACAAATGGATGGCAAATTGACCCCGAATGTGTTACGTTTAAAGCCAAATAAAATAAGAAATATCATACTTACTAGAAATCTGACTGCGCCATTCGAATTTTCTGATCAAAATACATAAGAAACAGTGAAAGAAGCTGCCGAATACACTTTTCATTTTTTGGGGTCAAAAAACACCAAAGGGGTTAACCTTACGTTTTTTTCAAAAATCTTAAAAAATTTAGGTGGCCTTTTTATTACTTAAATCGACGTACTTAGATGCCTACTGCTGGATTCAGCCCTCAGAACCTCGCGGAATCAAACAAAACTGTGTAAAATCGCGAAACAAATGGATAGCAAATTGACCCCGAATGTGTTACGTTTAAAGCCAAATAAAATAAGAAATATCATACTTACGAGAAATCTGACTGCGCCATTCGAATTTTCTGATCAAAATACATAAGAAACAGTGAAAGAAGCTGCCGAATTCCACTTTTCATTTTTTGGGGTCAAAAAACACCAAAGGGGTTAGCCTTACGTTTTTTTCAAAAATCTTAAAAAATTTAGGTGGCCTTTTTATTACTTAAATCGACGTACTTAGATGCCTACTGCTGGATTCAGCACTCAGAACCTCGCGGAATCAAACAAAACTGTGTAAAATCGCGAAACAAATGGATGGCAAATTGACCCCGAATGTGTTACGTTTAAAGCCAAATAAAATAAGAAATATCATACTTACGAGAAATCTGACTGCGCCATTCGAATTTTCTGATCAAAATACATAAGAAACAGTGAAAGAAGCTGCCGAATTCCACTTTTCATTTTTTGGGGTCAAAAAACACCAAAGGGGTTAACCTTACGTTTTTTTCAAAAATCTTAAAAAATTTAGGTGGCCTTTTTATTACTTAAATCGACGTACTTAGATGCCTACTGCTGGATTCAGCACTCAGAACCTCGCGGAATCAAACAAAACTGTGTAAAATCGCGAAACAAATGGATGGCAAATTGACCCCGAATGTGTTACGTTTAAAGCCAAATAAAATAAGAAATATCATACTTACGAGAAATCTGACTGCGCCATTCGAATTTTCTGATCAAAATACATAAGAAACAGTGAAAGAAGCTGCCGAATTCCACTTTTCATTTTTTGGGGTCAAAAAACACCAAAGGGGTTAACCTTACGTTTTTTTCAAAAATCTTAAAAAATTTAGGTGGCCTTTTTATTACTTAAATCGACGTACTTAGATGCCTACTGCTGGATTCAGCACTCAGAACCTCGCGGAATCAAACAAAACTGTGTAAAATCGCGAAACAAATGGATGGCAAATTGACCCCGAATGTGTTACGTTTAAAGCCAAATAAAATAAGAAATATCATACTTACGAGAAATCTGACTGCGCCATTCGAATTTTCTGATCAAAATACATAAGAAACAGTGAAAGAAGCTGCCGAATTCCACTTTTCATTTTTTGGGGTCAAAAAACACCAAAGGGGTTAGCCTTACGTTTTTTTCAAAAATCTTAAAAAATTTAGGTGGCCTTTTTATTACTTAAATCGACGTACTTAGATGCCTACTGCTGGATTCAGCCCTCAGAACCTCGCGGAATCAAACAAAACTGTGTAAAATCGCGAAACAAATGGATGGCAAATTGACCCCGAATGTGTTACGTTTAAAGCCAAATAAAATAAGAAATATCATACTTACGAGAAATCTGACAGCGCCATTCGAATTTTCTGATCAAAATACATAAGAAACAGTGAAAGAAGCTGCCGAATTCCACTTTTCATTTTTTGGGGTGAAAAAACACCAAAGGGGTTAACCTTACGTTTTTTTCAAAAATCTTAAAAAATTTAGGTGGCCTTTCTATTACTTAAATCCACGTACTTAGAATACTACTGCTGGATACAGCCGTCAGAAACTCTAGAAATCAATCGAAACTGTGTAAAATCGCGAAACAAATTAAGGGCTAATTGACCCGAATGTGTTAGGTTTAAAGCCAAATAAAATTAAAAATATCATACTTAGGAGAAATCTGACTGCGCCAATCGAATTTTCTGATCAAAATACGCAAGAAACAGTGAAAGAAGCTAACGAATTCCACTTTTCATTTCTTGGGGTCAAAAAACACCAAAGGGGTTAACCTTACGTTTTTTTCAAAAATCTTAAAAAATTTAGGTGGCCTTTTTATTACTTAAATTGACGTTATTAGATGCCTACTGCTGGATACAGCCCTCAGAACCTCGCGGAATCAATCAAAACTGGGTAAAATCGCGAAACAAATTAAGGCCTAATTGACCCCGAATGTGATAGGTTTAATGCCAAATAAAATAAAAAATATCATACTTACGAAAAATCTGACTGCGCCAATCGAATTTTCTGATCAAAATACGCAAGAAACAGTGAAAGAAGCTGACGAATTCCACTTTTCATTTTTTTGGGGTCAAAAAACACCAAAGGGGTTAACCTTACGTTTTTATCAAAAATCTTAAAAAATTTAGGTGGCCTTTTTATTACTTAAATCGACGTTATTAGATGCCTACTGCTGGATACAGCCCTCAGAACCTCGCGGAATCAATCAAAACTGGGTAAAATCGCGAAACAAATTAAGGGCTAATTGACCCCGAATGTGTTAGGTTTAAAGCCAAATAAAATTAAAAATATCATACTTAGGAGAAATCTGACTGCGCCAATCGAATTTTCTGATCAAAATACGTAAGAAACAGTGAAAGAAGCTGACGAATCCCACTTTTCATTTTTTGGGGTCAAAAAACACCAAAGGGGTTAACCTTACGTTTTTTTCAAAAATCTTAAAAAATTTAGGTGGCCTTTTTATTACTTAAATCGACGTACTTAGAATACTACTGCTGGATACAGCCGTCAGAAACTCTCGAAATCAATCGAAACTGTGTAAAATCGCGAACAAATTAAGGGCTAATTGACCCCGAATGTGTTAGGTTTAAAGCCAAATAAAATAAAAAATATCATACTTACGAGAAATCTGACTGCGCCAATCGAATTTTCTGATCAAAATACGCAAGAAACAGTGAAAGAAGCTGACGAATTCCACTTTTCATTTTTTGGGGTCAAAAAACACCAAAGGGGTTAACCTTACGTTTTTTTCAAAAATCTTAAAAAATTTAGGTGGCCTTTTTATTACTTAAATCGACGTTATTCGATGCCTACTGCTGGATACAGCCCTCAGAACCTCGCGGAATCAAACAAAACTGGGTAAAATCGCGAAACAAATTAAGGGCTAATTGACCCCGAATGTGTTAGGTTTAAATCCAAATAAAATTAAAAATATCATACTTAGGAGAAATCTGACTGCGCCAATCGAATTTTCTGATCAAAATACGTAAGAAACAGTGAAAGAAGCTGACGAATTCCACTTTTTATTTTTTGGAGTCAAAAAACACCAAAGGGGTTAACCTTACGTTTTTTTCAAAAATCTTAAAAAATTTAGGTGGCCTTTTTATTACTTAAATTGACGTTATTAGATGCCTACTGCTGGATACAGCCGTCAGAACCTCGCGGAATCAATCAAAACTGGGTAAAATCCCGAAACAAATTAAGGGCTAATTGACCCGAATGTGTTAGGTTTAAAGCCAAATAAAATAAAAAATATCATACTTAGGAGAAATCTGACTGCGCCAATCGAATTTTCTGATCAAATCACGTCAGAAACAGTGAAAGAAGCTGACGAATTCCACTTTTCATTTTTTGGGGTGAAAAAACACCAAAGGGGTTAACCTTACGTTTTTTTCAAAAATCTTAAAAAATTTAGGTGGCCTTTTTATTACTTAAATCGACGTACTTAGAATACTACTGCTGGGTACAGCCGTCAGAAACTCTCGAAATCAATCGAAACTGTGTAAAATCGCGAACAAATTAAGGGCTAATTGACCCCGAATGTGTTAGGTTTAAAGCCAAATAAAATTAAAAATATCATACTTAGGAGAAATCTGACTGCGCCAATCGAATTTTCTGATCAAAATACGTAAGAAACAGTGAAATAAGCTGACGAATCCCACTTTTCATTTTTTTGGGTCAAAAAACACCAAAGGGGTTAACCTTACGTTTTTTTCAAAAATCTTAAAAAATTTAGGTGGCCTTTTTATTACTTAAATCGACGTACTTAGAATACTACTGCTGGATACAGCCGTCAGAAACTCTCGAAATCAATCGAAACTGTGTAAAATCGCGAACAAATTAAGGGCTAATTGACCCCGAATGTGTTAGGTTTAAAGCCAAATAAAATAAAAAATATCATACTTAGGAGAAATCTGACTGCGCCAATCGAATTTTCTGATCAAATCACGTCAGAAACAGTGAAAGAAGCTGACGAATTCCACTTTTCATTTTTTGGGGTCAAAAAACACCAAAGGGGTTAACCTTACGTTTTTTTCAAAAATCTTAAAAAATTTAGGTGGCCTTTTTATTACTAAAATCGACGTTATTAGATGCCTACTGCTGGATACAGCCGTCAGAACCTCGCGGAATCAATCAAAACTGGGTAAAATCCCGAAACAAATTAAGGGCTAATTGACCCGAATGTGTTAGGTTTAAAGCCAAATAAAATAAAAAATATCATACTTAGGAGAAATCTGACTGCGCCAATCGAATAGACGAACGTACTTAGATGCCTACTGCTGGATTCAGCACTCAGAACCTCGCGGAATCAAACAAAACTGTGTAAAATCGCGAAACAAATGGATGGCAAATTGACCCCGAATGTGTTACGTTTAAAGCCAAATAAAATAAGAAATATCATACTTACGAGAAATCTGACTGCGCCATTCGAATTTTCTGATCAAAATACATAAGAAACAGTGAAAGAAGCTGCCGAATTCCACTTTTCATTTTTTGGGGTCAAAAAACACCAAAGGGGTTAACCTTACGTTTTTTTCAAAAATCTTAAAAAATTTAGGTGGCCTTTTTATTACTTAAATCGACGTACTTAGATGCCTACCGCTGGATTCAGCACTCAGAACCTCGCGGAATCAAACAAAACTGTGTAAAATCGCGAAACAAATGGATGGCAAATTGACCCCGAATGTGTTACGTTTAAAGCCAAATAAAATAAGAAATATCATACTTACGAGAAATCTGACTGCGCCATTCGAATTTTCTGATCAAAATACATAAGAAACAGTGAAAGAAGCTGCCGAATTCCACTTTTCATTTTTTGGGGTCAAAAAACACCAAAGGGGTTAGCCTTACGTTTTTTTCAAAAATCTTAAAAAATTTAGGTGGCCTTTTTATTACTTAAATCGACGTACTTAGATGCCTACTGCTGGATTCAGCCCTCAGAACCTCGCGGAATCAAACAAAACTGTGTAAAATCGCGAAACAAATGGATGGCAAATTGACCCCGAATGTGTTACGTTTAAAGCCAAATAAAATAAGAAATATCATACTTACGAGAAATCTGACAGCGCCATTCGAATTTTCTGATCAAAATACATAAGAAACAGTGAAAGAAGCTGCCGAATTCCACTTTTCATTTTTTGGGGTGAAAAAACACCAAAGGGGTTAACCTTACGTTTTTTTCAAAAATCTTAAAAAATTTAGGTGGCCTTTCTATTACTTAAATCCACGTACTTAGAATACTACTGCTGGATACAGCCGTCAGAAACTCTAGAAATCAATCGAAACTGTGTAAAATCGCGAAACAAATTAAGGGCTAATTGACCCGAATGTGTTAGGTTTAAAGCCAAATAAAATTAAAAATATCATACTTAGGAGAAATCTGACTGCGCCAATCGAATTTTCTGATCAAAATACGCAAGAAACAGTGAAAGAAGCTAACGAATTCCACTTTTCATTTCTTGGGGTCAAAAAACACCAAAGGGGTTAACCTTACGTTTTTTTCAAAAATCTTAAAAAATTTAGGTGGCCTTTTTATTACTTAAATTGACGTTATTAGATGCCTACTGCTGGATACAGCCCTCAGAACCTCGCGGAATCAATCAAAACTGGGTAAAATCGCGAAACAAATTAAGGCCTAATTGACCCCGAATGTGATAGGTTTAATGCCAAATAAAATAAAAAATATCATACTTACGAAAAATCTGACTGCGCCAATCGAATTTTCTGATCAAAATACGCAAGAAACAGTGAAAGAAGCTGACGAATTCCACTTTTCATTTTTTTGGGGTCAAAAAACACCAAAGGGGTTAACCTTACGTTTTTATCAAAAATCTTAAAAAATTTAGGTGGCCTTTTTATTACTTAAATCGACGTTATTAGATGCCTACTGCTGGATACAGCCCTCAGAACCTCGCGGAATCAATCAAAACTGGGTAAAATCGCGAAACAAATTAAGGGCTAATTGACCCCGAATGTGTTAGGTTTAAAGCCAAATAAAATTAAAAATATCATACTTAGGAGAAATCTGACTGCGCCAATCGAATTTTCTGATCAAAATACGTAAGAAACAGTGAAAGAAGCTGACGAATCCCACTTTTCATTTTTTGGGGTCAAAAAACACCAAAGGGGTTAACCTTACGTTTTTTTCAAAAATCTTAAAAAATTTAGGTGGCCTTTTTATTACTTAAATCGACGTACTTAGAATACTACTGCTGGATACAGCCGTCAGAAACTCTCGAAATCAATCGAAACTGTGTAAAATCGCGAACAAATTAAGGGCTAATTGACCCCGAATGTGTTAGGTTTAAAGCCAAATAAAATAAAAAATATCATACTTACGAGAAATCTGACTGCGCCAATCGAATTTTCTGATCAAAATACGCAAGAAACAGTGAAAGAAGCTGACGAATTCCACTTTTCATTTTTTGGGGTCAAAAAACACCAAAGGGGTTAACCTTACGTTTTTTTCAAAAATCTTAAAAAATTTAGGTGGCCTTTTTATTACTTAAATCGACGTTATTCGATGCCTACTGCTGGATACAGCCCTCAGAACCTCGCGGAATCAAACAAAACTGGGTAAAATCGCGAAACAAATTAAGGGCTAATTGACCCCGAATGTGTTAGGTTTAAATCCAAATAAAATTAAAAATATCATACTTAGGAGAAATCTGACTGCGCCAATCGAATTTTCTGATCAAAATACGTAAGAAACAGTGAAAGAAGCTGACGAATTCCACTTTTTATTTTTTGGAGTCAAAAAACACCAAAGGGGTTAACCTTACGTTTTTTTCAAAAATCTTAAAAAATTTAGGTGGCCTTTTTATTACTTAAATTGACGTTATTAGATGCCTACTGCTGGATACAGCCGTCAGAACCTCGCGGAATCAATCAAAACTGGGTAAAATCCCGAAACAAATTAAGGGCTAATTGACCCGAATGTGTTAGGTTTAAAGCCAAATAAAATAAAAAATATCATACTTAGGAGAAATCTGACTGCGCCAATCGAATTTTCTGATCAAATCACGTCAGAAACAGTGAAAGAAGCTGACGAATTCCACTTTTCATTTTTTGGGGTGAAAAAACACCAAAGGGGTTAACCTTACGTTTTTTTCAAAAATCTTAAAAAATTTAGGTGGCCTTTTTATTACTTAAATCGACGTACTTAGAATACTACTGCTGGATACAGCCGTCAGAAACTCTCGAAATCAATCGAAACTGTGTAAAATCGCGAACAAATTAAGGGCTAATTGACCCCGAATGTGTTAGGTTTAAAGCCAAATAAAATAAAAAATATCATACTTAGGAGAAATCTGACTGCGCCAATCGAATTTTCTGATCAAATCACGTCAGAAACAGTGAAAGAAGCTGACGAATTCCACTTTTCATTTTTTGGGGTCAAAAAACACCAAAGGGGTTAACCTTACGTTTTTTTCAAAAATCTTAAAAAATTTAGGTGGCCTTTTTATTACTAAAATCGACGTTATTAGATGCCTACTGCTGGATACAGCCGTCAGAACCTCGCGGAATCAATCAAAACTGGGTAAAATCCCGAAACAAATTAAGGGCTAATTGACCCGAATGTGTTAGGTTTAAAGCCAAATAAAATAAAAAATATCATACTTAGGAGAAATCTGACTGCGCCAATCGAATAGACGAACGTACTTAGATGCCTACTGCTGGATTCAGCACTCAGAACCTCGCGGAATCAAACAAAACTGTGTAAAATCGCGAAACAAATGGATGGCAAATTGACCCCGAATGTGTTACGTTTAAAGCCAAATAAAATAAGAAATATCATACTTACGAGAAATCTGACTGCGCCATTCGAATTTTCTGATCAAAATACATAAGAAACAGTGAAAGAAGCTGCCGAATTCCACTTTTCATTTTTTGGGGTCAAAAAAAACCTTACGTTTTTTTCAAAAATTTAAAAAATTTAGGTGGACTTTTTGAAAAGGCTTTGAAAAAGGTGAAAATTGAAAAATAAGTTAAAATTTATAAAACTAATGAATTTCCAAAATAATCCAAAAAATGTACTTTTATTTTCTATAAATCGAATATTTTTTGGGAGGATTCTTACTGATTTAGCTGACCAAAACTAGGCTGTTTCATAAAAAATCTGTAAGTTCCTGGTAATGTTTTTTAATCGTGTTTGTTAGGGCTTTGGGCATAGTTGGTTTTGATCCCCAATTTAAGTTTAGATCACGATTTCCGTTGAGAAGTCACGCTGCGTCCTTTAAAACTTGTAAGTCTCCGCTCATGATTTTTAATTGCTCTTAATAAGTCCTCGAATATTTTATTTTGTTCTGCCACCAAAGTTTAAAATTTGTATTGCAAAATTAGTTGACATATTCTTATAAATGTTTTTATTTTCAGAACTTGAGGAGAATGCCGATGTGGAAGAAGAGAAGATTAATGAAGAACAGCCAGATACGATAAAAAAAGGTATGTACCATTTAACAATAATTGAGTTAATGCCCGATTTCACAAACCACAAAAATAATTTTCAAAAGGATATCTTGGGCAGTTTGGAATTACCAGAAAAAATAAAATCATCCGCGAAGATATTCCTTTAAAAGTTATCTTTGAAGTTATTTGTAAATGCCCCTGCTATTTTTTGATAGTTGTTTGTTTAAATTGTGAGGAATATTATTAATTTCCAAAAAAAATAGGGGCGAAGGGTCTCACTTAAGTCAAGGTTTTCAATTGTGAGTTAACCCAAGTTCAAGGGTTGACCTACGTTTATGACTACCCTGATTTGTCAAAATTCAAAGTTAACCATTGAATTTGGGTTGACTCACGATTGAAAAACTTGGCCTTAATGCGAGAAATGTGCTAGTTCCAATACGGGCAGAATGTGATTAGTTTGTTTAGGTCTAACGTTGATTTGGGTTTACCAGGGATAAATCACCCTGGCAGTTGGTCAAGTAGTTTAGGGAAAAGCGGGATAGTCTTGAAAAGTTAGGGGTAGTATCAGGCAAGGTGGGTAGTTTGAAATTGGAGTTGGTGTGGCGTAGCAAATTTTATCCCGGGATTTTAACTCCCCGCGCCCCCCGCAAATATTTTCCGTAATTGATTGAATATTAATTTTAAAAGAACATGAGTTGGTGTTTGAAATAACCACAGAAATAATATCGTTAATTTTCATAAGGATATCTTGGGCGGCATTGAAATTACTAGAAAAAATATGTAAAATCATCCGAAAAGATATTCCTTTAAAAGTTGACATTAGGATCTTTGAAGTTATTTGTAAATGCACCTGCCGTTTTTTGAAAGTTGTTTAAATTGCGAGGAATATGGTAAATTTCCAAAAAAATTGGGGGTGGAGGGTTCCTGTTAGTTCCAATACGGGCAGAATGTGATTAGTTTGTTGAGGGCAGTGATGAAAAAATTAGGTTTGGGTCATGAAAATGTTTAAGTCAAAAATTGATTTGGGTTTACCAAGAGTAAATCACCCTGGCAATTGGCTGTACCCTGTACTTGTACGAGGTAGTCTCAGAAATTGGAGATAGCGGTTGGAAGTGTTAAGGGGAGTAATCATCAGCTGTTCTTGACATTGGTTTTAATTAGCAAACCATTTCTACAATTTTCATTTTTATGCTTTCAAATTTTGTACCGAAGTATAAAACAATAAACACTATTGAGGGTAAGCGTTATTTTTAAAAAATTAATTTTAAAAAATTTATATTTTTGAATTTGCAATTTATGGCGCTTAAGCTCCAAACATATTGACTTGATTGTTAACTCATAATTTTTGCAAAATGGAATTATGTATATTAACAACAAAAAACGAAAATTAGATTCTAATATTTATCAAATTTATCATTTAAATTCGTTATTGCACAGTGCTGCTTAAATTTTTTACGTGGAGGGTAGAAGAAACATGCATCTCAAATAATTTTCGTACACATAGTTTGCATTACGTTATACCTTTTTTCACTACGTCGGCTTTGCAAAGGCGCAATGTTGCAATAGCACGAATAGCGCAGTGTTGCCATAGCATACTGCGATTTCTGTTATCAGAAATTCTATTTTTATCGCTATTTGTTTAATGCACATATACGCAGCATTGCTTTGGTCAATTTATTGTTTGAATAATACGATCATAGCTGATTTTATTGTTTCTAGTGTCATTTAGTGAATTTATAAACTTTATTATAAAATAAAATTTATAAACCGATATTAAAGTGTTTAGTGTTTTAAAATGTTTTAGCGTCTTATTGTTTTAAGTGTCATTTAGTGAATTTATAAATTAATTTAAAACTGATATTAAAGTGTATAGTGTTTTAAAGTGTTTTAGCTTCTTATAACGAAGTGGCCTTAGTTTTTTTACAGATTTCCGAGTTTAGAATCGAAAGTTTTCAACATGCCTAATTTACCATTAAGTTTAAAAAGAAAAAGCAAGAAAAATCGAACGAAGCAAGTTCGTGCTATGTAAATTGTTTTTTTAAGTTTTAAAAAGTTGCACTATTAATTGTGAATTAAGAGTACCCTCACCGCAACCTGCTCTAGCACCCGAGCAGTTCGAAATCGAAAAGACCAAATTTATTGAAGATCTACAGTTATCCTCCAAACAAATTATAAATTTAGAAAAAGCTACAAGAGGTTTGTTTACTTATTTTTTTCTATCTTATCTTTAATATTTATGTTTAAAAATAATTTTTAAGGGCAATCCGATAATGTTCAATGGAAGCAGCATCGATCGCTTCGTTTAACAGCTTCAAATTTTGGCACCGTTTGTAAGATGACGGCTACCACAGACCCTGCTAAAACGATTACTAATTTTATAGATAAACCATTTAAAGGAAACGAGAGTACCCGATATGGCAATAAAATGGATCCGTATGCTATAGAAGAATTTGTAAAATTATATGGAAAAAATGTAAAAAGGTGTAGACTATTCATTGATGCAGAGCATGGTTTCTTAGGAGCAAGTCCAGATGGCTACATAGAAGAAGAAAATAGTATAATAGAAATTAAATGTCCGTCAACGGTAAAAGATATGGACCTGAAGGAAGTTTAAATTTGCTACTTTGGATGAAAATTCTGATATGGTTTTAAAAACTAATCACAACTATTATTACCATGTGCAGGGACAATTACATATAAGAAATAAAGAATTTTGCTATTTTGTTGTATATAACCAAAAGGGAATATTAGTTGAGAAGGTAAAATTACAAAAAGTGAAAATTGATAGTTTTAACGTATCTGTTCTTTTAGATTGCACGGGATCGCGATTTTTGGGAGAAAGGAATGTTGAATCGATTAGAAAAATTTTACATGGATCATATGCTGCCAAAATTAATTCTTAAAGAAATCAAAAATAAACGATGAAGGAAAAGTACTTACATATTTTTGCTAAACGACATCATCATTAAAACTTTCTACGTTTTTTAAAAATTATTTGGAAATTTAGAACAACGTCTTCACCAAATCATCAAACAACCTAAATTCAGTGCACACATATTTATTGACAAGCATAAGTGAAGTTAATTTATGCGAATTTTCTTGCGATTTTGCTTACGACTTTGCTTCCAAGTTGTCGTAAGCAAATATTTTGAAGTTCATGTTATACAATTCGACCCGAAGATGAACTTGAAAACAAAGTCTTGAACAGAGAACCACCAAAACCAGGCATACAAGAGAAATCGTATGACGTAAACTGCACTTAATGACTTAATGTATCTTTAAAAATTATTTGGAAATTTGGAACAACGTTTATTATATGTTTATAAATATGATTTAAGATTAAGATTTTTCAATTATTAATTTTTCTAAAATGTAATACAATTGTTGTATTTAGTAATGTTTATAAATATGGCATATAGGGCTGCCAAATTAAGTAAATGTTTAAATAACCTTTATTTAATTTGGGATGCGAAACTCACCATAGAAAATATCAGTAACGAGCCTACGAATTGTATCTCATATGTACAATACCAAATTAGAATATTATTATGGTCTGGAAAACTGTTCGATATTTATCTTTAAAAATTTTATAAACCAATACGATATTGCAAAAACTGTTAATTAATACTTAATTAATATAAATTTTATTATTTGAATAAATTAAATAAATGTATGATTTTTCTTTAGCAAAATCCACCCGTTTCTTTGCCAAAATTGTTTATAGAAAAACGATATCACTGCAAAAATATTAAATCCATAAAATATCGTTCTTTTCAAAATTGAAACTTTGATTTTTGGCTATAGAAGGATGATTTTCATGATCGAGGCGACTAACATCCCTCATCTCTTGAGATCCGTAATTGTCGAGTTCGGGCCATTTCGGGGTTGTTTTTAAATTTAGGAACAATTGATCACGGGTAACAGTAAAGTTAAAATATTTAATGTCGACTTGGGCATGTCGAGGTTAATTGGTTTATTATTTTTCCGTTATCGAAGTGGAATGCTTCTATGTTACAATAAATTGCAAATTCGAAAATATAAACTTTAAAAATTAATTTTTTAAAACGAAAAACACTTGGACATAGAGTTTATTTTTTGTATACTTTGCTACAAAATTTTAAAGCATAATAATAAAAATTGTAGAAATAATGGTTTGCAATTTAAAAACCAATGTCTCGAACAGCTGAAACTGCTGTGCCTTTCAAATAATATGATTTCGATTTTTTTTGGTAGAAAATACTGGCTTAGTGAATTAGTGGTCCATTTTTGCATTTTAAATAAATCATCGGCATACAAGCAAAATTGACTAACTACAAAACTCGAATTTTACAGGAAAGCAGCTTTTAGGTTAAATATCGCTTATAAAATTAATGCTAAATTTCAATAATTTTAACCATAATACAATTAATAATATAGTTTATTATATTAAAATTTTAATTATTCTTTATTATTATATCGTTCATCAACTCAATGTCAAGTATCTTATTTTAGCCATTTATGCATTGGTCACTTTCGCTTGCATCCATTCATGGTCAAATACTATCTTATCTATGAAATGTGACGTTTCGGAAATGAAACAAGACATTATTTTCTCTCCTTATTATAAATTTCAATACAATAAAGAAATCTGCATTAATGGTGCAAATTTATTATTATATAGTACATAATGATTGCGTACGGTGGCGCTGTCAATCAATGAAAACTGTCAAAAAGCAAGACGTAAGACGTATGTTTGTTTTGATTTTAAAAAGTCACGTGCTGCTGTAGCGCCTTAAGTAGTTTAGGGAAAAGGGGAATAGTCTTGAAAAGTTGGGGGCAGTATCAGGCAAGGTGGGTAGTGGAAAATAGGAGTCAGTGTGGCGTAGTAAATTTTATCCCTGGATTTTGACCCCCCGCGCCCCCCGTAAATATTCCCCGTAATTGATGATGTGTGTACTGTGTAAATTTGAAAAACCGATTGTAATTTGTATTTTTAATTTCAGATCAAGGGAGAGCATAGCAGATTTCGTAATCGACATTGGAGTGGATGATGATGGAGATTTCTGGGAGCAGAAGAAAGTGTCAAGTGTTAAATTCGGGACATAATATCGCCGGTCGTAGCGGCGAGCCCCCCCCCCCTCCCCCCTATAAAAAATGGTTTTCTTGTCCACCGTCTTCGTTGGCGGAGCAAGCTTCTTGGGGAAGTGTTCGTTAAGATTGTAACTTATATTGCAAAACAGAAAAAAATGACTTGTACTTATAAGTTAACAATAAAACGTCACGAAAGTATTGATGAAATGGCTTAAGTTGGTGGGAAGTCACGTGACCCCCCACTTAGGTGCAAAATGTAGTGGGAAATTTTGGGTATATAAGTAACTGCAGAACATGGGGCGGGCGGACGGGACTATAGTCCGAGCGGAGCGAGGACCACCAGCAACGGTCCCCTCTACGGAGAAGCTTGGTCCGAGCGAAGCGAGGACCACCAAGAAACCATTTGTTCTAGGGGAAACTCTTGCCGCTGGGAGCGGCGAGGAGAGGTCCCGAATTTTTCTAAGTCCGAAATGTCAAATTTTTATTTGACATTTTGCACTTTGAAAAATTAAATTTGTCATTCATATACTTGTAATATATTATGTGAATGTCACATGGCTTATACTTATGTTAATGATACAAATAAATAATAATACAGTTAATTGTGTTTTACTTTATTCATGATACCTAAAGACCTATTACAAAGTGATTGGTAATATAATATAACAAAGAAGTACAACACCTGATGTGAGCGTCACTCGGTAGGTATGTCGTTGTCCAACGAGTATGTCTCATAATAATAAATACATGTCATTGGTAATATAATAATATAATATAACAAAGAAGTATAACACCTGATGTGAGCGTCACTCGGTAGGTATGTCGTTGTCCAACGAGCATGTCTCATAATAAATACATGTTATAATACGTAATATGTATAATCGCACATGAGTACAGTTCATTGTGTTTTACTTTTATTCCTTATACTTAACCTAATACAAAGTAATTGGTAATACAATATAACAAACAACTACAACAACTGATGTGAGCGTCACTCGGTAGGTATGTCGTTATCCAATGAGCAATGAGTATGTCTCATAATAAATACATGTTATAATAATATGTACAATCACACATGAGTACCCTACTAACTACTGTTGGATACATACCAACCAACCACATACTATGTACATGTGCATAATGTTAAACAAATAAAACTTATAAATAAGGCGTTAGATTGTAACGTCAGACACACCTGTCTTAACGTAGATTGATATTTATCTGACGTGATGCCTCCAAATAAATGATACGTTTTGACGTGTCACATCACATCGGACGAATATGAATATACCTATAATTACAATCCCCCCCCCAAGACCAATCTCGAGATACCCAAGATACAATCAGTGGTATGCGGTGAATAGTTTAATAACATAAATTTAAATATTTACTTCTAATAAAAGAATAGATTTATTACAATTGCGAAAAAGTACAAACATATTTAAATTTATCAATTAACAAATTCTTCGTTGAACTTAATTCCTACATTATTATAATTTAAAAACTGCATAAATTGAATAAGTGCAAATTGTATTGGTTAATGAATTTTAATATTTAAAATATTGCATGAAATTTACAAAACATTAAAAAATATCTAAATCAAAATACAAAGTTTCACAAAATTGTCACGCAGTTACAGATTTACCAAAGTTTAAATAATTAGCCTCCCTTACTTTTTGTCGATCGTTTATTTTCTATTTCTAGTTCACGATTTTGATCTGCTCGAATTTTGCAAACAGAATGTACTGCCATACATGTTTTTATTGCTGGGCCTATTTTCGATTTCATGGTCTTATGGCTGGTGTCCACTTGAAACAAAACAGTCTCGAGAGTAGTCTGGAGACCAACAGATTTAATTCATAAATGAATATAGCATTCATAAATCCGTGGTCTCGAGACTTTTTTGTCTCAAGTGGACACCAGCCTTTACTTTAGAATTCTCCAATTTTTGTACATACAAAAATGTGTCGATTATAGAAAAATTGCATCATAAATTCTTATAATGAAGAGAAGATTTAATAAATTCTTTCCTCAAAATAAGAAAATATGCTAAAATTATCGACAATTTTTATACGGACGTAAAGGTAACCACTCACGATCCCGCGCCGCAGTACGATTCTGTAAGATTAAACTTGGTCGGATGGGATCGGTCAGTCTTCTGCAGTATGACAGGCTTGTCTGCGATCCGATCCGACCCAGTTCAATTTTGTCTCAACCTGCAGAATCATACTGCGGCGCAGGATCGTGAGTGGTTACCTAAATAATAATGCGAAATTGAAGACCAAAAAATTGAAAATCGATCGAAAAATAAAAGACGAACCAGAAAAATGCAGCAAATAATCTTTGCAAAGTAATTAGAATTATCAAATGAATATTTGAGAAAATATTTAGACGCACCTCTCCTCGATGACGGACATGTTAAAAATTCCAAGTCATCCAGAAAACTGAAAAAACCCCTCGAGATTCTTGGGAGTTTCCTGTAAAGCTTTGCTCTACAAAAAAGGTGACGTCTAGTTTGTCACCTTATTTGCTTACAGGAAACCCCAAAAATCCTGCAGGATATCCCATACAGGATGACTTGGAACTTTTATGCCTGTATTCACAAACGTCAGTAAAATTATAACGAGCCATTTAATTAAACAAACCAATGGAAATTATTTGCTTGTCATACGAAATAATTTTCGTTGGTTCGTTAAATGTTTTACGGGCGTTTGTGAATACGGGCATTAATAGTTACCACGTCTGAACATATTTCCCAAGTTTCACTCGGTAATTCTGAATGTGTACCAGTTTTACGCAACAAAAAGTGAAAGAGAGCTGACTTTTTGAAAACTAATTGGGGAATCGAATAAAAGAATTTGTCCGAGTTAACTTGCAAAAAATTGACGATATTAGTCAAATTGAGTCCCTTCTAATTAACGCTCCGTAAAATAACAAAAAATAATAGAAAAACATGACATTTTTACTTTAAAACCTCATTTTCATTGATACATTTGACTTTAAGTGAAGTTTTATTTATTTTGATAACTAATTTACGTCAAATACATCGATAAAATACAAGTTTTAATGAAGAAATGCCATTTTTTTATTAATTGATGTTTAAATTACGTAGTGTTTGATTTACGTCAATTGAAAAAAAGGGTGTATTTGCGACTTGAGATGGAGAAGAGCAACTGTAAAAATAGGGTCTGATGTTTCCGTTCTTTGATTAAATTAGTGGCCTGTTACCGAGTTATTGCTATCGCAAGCAATAAGGTTGACTAGCCCTAGAAAACTACTACCAATCTGTCAAGAGAAAACTCCTTGTTGAAATTAGGATATGAATATTCTCTCGAAAGATTATTATTACTTTTCCAAGGATAATTGGTTTACTAAATACAATTATTTATTTACATGTTAAAAAACAGTAAGATTTGTCAATCATTAATATTTCCAACATGTAAAAAAATAATTGTATTTAGTAAAATATTTTCACATGTTAATAACTATTCCATATTAGGATAATTGTTTACATTGTTTGTCATTGTAAGCCTTAATAATAAATAACCAGAAATATATGACACCACTTTATAGTTGCTCTTATTAACCATTATCAAAACAAAACCATTTCACTATTAAAATGGAGGATCACAACAAAATAAATTAAAAGAATTTCACATTCTATTACTTCAATTAAATGAGTTTGTTCTTTGAAGTTGAATTTATTTTTAGGATTAAGGTATGTACCTTCTTCGTTAAATTAGTGAAACTACTGTTTCAATGATTTTTATTTCAACGACATGTTAGGTGTAAATTTTTACACATATTCAAGTCTTTATAATTAAATTGTAATTGGTTTAAATTTGATATTTCCATATGTTTAGAAATTTGAAGTAAAATTTTTTAAAGTTTAAATTAAACTTCAAAAATTTCCAAACAATATTGAAATATAGTACTAAATTTAAACCAATTACAATTTAATTTTAAAGACTTGAAAATGTGTAAAAGTTTACACAAAACAAGTCGTCAAAATCGAGATCATTGGAACAGTTATTACACTAATTTAACAAAGAGAAGTACAAACCTAATCCTAAAAAAAAATCTATTATTTTGTTCCAATTATTTGTCTAACTTGCAAATATTTTCTATTCGAATCCCTAATCAATTTCAAACTTGTAAATCCAAACATTCAATACTTTATCAAATACAAGAAATCACAATAACGGGGAGGCTTACATTTATTTGAACACGTATTCCATTAAATTCTAATACAAGCAGTTATCGGGGTGAACCCCAACTATGTTTATTTTAAATATATTATACCTAGTCGTGCCATATGTTCTGTGAAATGTTTGCGGGTAAATTTAAACAACTTAAAAATAAAAATACCATCATTTTAAAAAGCCATTTTATTAAGTACACTCCAAAGAATTTTTTACATTTTAATTTATTCAAAATGTCCAACTTTTGCCTTCACACATCAGGCCTTTAAACGCGCGCGGCCACTCATCCATGAGAGCACGCAGCATTTTCAGCGGCATTGAGGCTGCTATCTTCATTAAATCGCGTTTTAGCAGCTCGAAATTTTTATGGTGCTTACTTCCGACCATATATTCGAGTATAGACCCCAATTGGTAATCTCGTTTGATTATTCGCTAGCAAATTTTCTTCGATCCACTTATGTGTCGGTTTCGCTTTGTGTCGAATTTTCTTGGAAAATTTAAGACTTGTTTCTGAATTTAGTATTATTTAGAGGTTTTACTACTTCATCTACCTAAATTCCATATTTGGAATTTAAAACCTGCAGTATTTTAATTGGGACAGAACTTATGCCATGACTAGGTACATTATTATTAAGTTGTAAAAAAATAATAAATTGAAAGTTCAATATACAGTTTACTTAAACATTAATAAAAATTGATTTTATTTTTAACTTTTCAGCTAAGGTTATCACTATCGTCAGAAAATGTACTTATAAATATTTTAGCCCCTATAATCTAACAGCTCCTGACACCCGTTTAGGTACGTGTTTGATTCACGTAGAAATTTTTCACAGTGGTACTTTTAAGATAGGTAAATCACAAATCGAAAGTTTGCCCAACATATTTTTGTACAAATGAGAAGCACTTGGAGCAGCCAAGAGTGTGAATAAGAGCGTTTATCGGCAACTGCTGAAATGCTCTCACTCACACTCGTTGCTGCCCATAACGCTTCCCTTTTGCTGTATACAAAGTACTTCCTGCATAAAAAACTGTCAAACAAACTTTAAATTTATTATTTACTTATCCTAAAGGTGCCACAGTAAAAATTTACGTGAATCCTACAGGTACCAAAACTAAAATCAGTTTGTTTAAAAAGAAATGGGCTACAAGAGTTTTCTTTACACATTTTCAACTAAATGCAACCTTAAAGGGTGAAAGTTTTTGCAGGTAGGGAAAGTTAATATATTTTTTATTTCGAGATTGTACCTAGTTGTACTGGCTGGTATACCAAATTTCATCTCTGAGATTTATATAACTTTTTTCTAAAACTCAAAGAGGTTTGTAAATTCAATAAAATGCATTTTTTAACGCTAAATAGCGCCCGATGGAGTATCAGATACAAATCTAAAGTTTTAGCCAATAAAATTTCAGGTCCCCTACCAACAATAAAAAATGCCATTGTGTTAAATTTACAAACTTGAAGAAGCTTTAGAAAAAAAAAAAAGCGGTATAAATCTTAGAGTTGATATTAGGTATACCAATTCAACAAGGTGAAATCTTCTTATAAAAATATATTAGCTTGTAGACTATTTTCCTTTCCTCAAAAACTTCCCCACCAAGATGACGCTTTTCTAGAAAAAATAAGTAAATATTTAGGGATAACTTTCACCCATTAGGATCGTATTTAGGTGAAAATAAGTAGGGAGTAATGCATAATTTACGCTTTTGTTATTGCTAAAAATTTTACTAGCGATAACCAACATGTCTGTTATGGTTCCTAATAAAATTTACAAGTACAAGAAGTGACCTTGGCCCTTATAACAATATCTCGCAAAAATATAATTAATTAACTCACAGAAAAAAACCAGTAAAACAACACATATCGGCATCTGTATAATTGAGTTAAAGGGGTTCGTGCTCAAATTAATGTCAACCTAGCAAAATATTGTACAAATAAAACCGACCTTTTACTTTCAAATCCATCGACTGAACTTCAGTTTGATTTTTTAACTCCAAGAACAATCGAATATCCTTATGTTTTCCATTCTAGAATCCACTATCTGCTTCGTTATTAATACTAGAAGAAATTAAAAAACTATGATTAGCAAAATATTCTCACAAGTTCATAAAATATTAACCATAATATAAACACCCAAAACCAAATAAAATGAATTCAGTTCTGATCGTTAGGTTATTTAACATGTCATTTTTTAAAATGTAAACAAAACAGAAAACATTCACAATAAGTGGTGACATCTAGCGTCGAATTTTCAAACTTAACTGTAGCCAAGCGACAAACCTTAAATGCCGATTTCTTCGTTGTGGCAAACAGTCGGTATTGTAGATACCTGTTATCCATTCAAATTTTGACGTTAGATGTCAACGCTAATATACTTAATTTAAATTGCTGGCACGAAATTAATGACAGAAATTATTATAAATCAAAATAAATACAACTGAACAAAACTTTGAACACATACAATTCAAAAACAACCGTAAAGCGTCGTTTTTATTCAATTAACGTTACGTACAAAACTAAAATTTAATTTAAAAAATTTCCTCTTGAAAACCTCTTTTTCTTTTCTTTGATGTATTTTACAAGTTGATTGTTAATTGTTTTATTAACTTATTTACATTTGATGTTTATTTATCGGAAAACAGGGTTTTCAATTATTTTATTAATTGACGTTTAAAGTACGTAACGTTAATTTGATGAAACCGCCGTTTTACTTTGTACATGCCTAATATAAAACATCACAAACCTGTTGTACGGTAAACCCTTGGCAAAAGTCCAAACAAATCCAACAGCTGCTATCAAATTTTGCAGTTCACCATCTATAATTAACTCCATATCTTGACTTCTCTACACAGGTAAGTTCATCTTTCCCAGATCTGTCGCAACTTTCATATGGTTTGACTTCTAAACCCTGTAAAATAAAAAAATATATAATAATTTGTCTACAACATTTGTAAAATTAAATTTAAAAAAGCGATTATGAATTATCAAGTATGTATAAGCTTAATAAAGATTTAATAAATTAAAAAAATGAAATAGGGCATTCCAAGTATTCTTCTAACAATTCTAACTTCTAAAGCAAGAAATAAACGTTCAACTTGGTTGACACCCTAAGTTGTCAACTTGCCATGTTGACAACCATGTTGATAACCAAGTTGACCGTGTGTAGCTTTGATTTTCTTCAGCCTGGGCATCAACTTGTCCTTTCAACCTTCAACTAGCCTACACACGGTCAACTTGGTTGTCAACATGGCAAGTTGACAACTTAGGTTGTCAACCAAGTTGAACGTTTATTTCGGGCTTAACAGGCAAACAGCCTATTGCAGATTCCGGTGTTGTCTATTGAAATCTTGATGTTAGATGTCAGCGCCAAACACAAGCAATTCAAATTCAACCGTAAAGCGTCGTTCTTATCCTATTAACGCTAAGTAAAATAATAAAAACTAATTAATAGTTATTTTCCGAAAATCATCTACGTAATAATATTTCCCTGACTAGTCCGGTAATAATTAGTAAGTGTTTGTAACCATGGATTCAACAAATTGACAAACTTGATTTTGCTTATTTCAAAAATGTTGTTCAACTAGTGTTTTAAAAATGTTAGTTTATTTTAAAGATTTTCGGAAAACTTTAATACAAAACATGTCAGAAAAATGTCTCACTTTACTATGTAAATAACTATTACATAAACATCAGGAAAATGTCAAATTACTGACGAGAAGCAATGAGTATTTTAAAGCTCCAAGTAAAGTGTGATATTTTCCTGGCATGTTTTGTATTAAATTTTTTAGAAAATCTTTAAAAAAATCAAAATTTTAACATACTAATTGAATAATATTTTTGAAATGAGCAAAAATCAAGTTCGCCAATTTGTTGAATCCATAGTAACAAACAATTACTAATTATTACCGGCCTAGTCAAGGAAGTTCAATTTCCCTGTGCGTACATGAGCTTGAGAATGTTATTTCGATGAAGATTTCTGGAAAAGAAATGAAATTTCCTCTTTAAAACCTCGTTTTTCTGTCATGAATGTGTTTCACTTGAAGTTAATATTTATTTGTTTTATTAATTTATTTACGTCAAATACATCAATCAAATTAAGGTTTTGGAAAAGAAATTTCATGCCTTTTTATTAACTGATCTTTAAATTACGTAACGTTAATTTGACGATGCGCTTTACTTAGTACATGCCAAACATAAAATATCACAAACCTGTTGTACGGTAAACCCTTAGCAAAAGTCCAAACAAATTCAACTGCTGTTATCAAATCTTACGCATCACCATCAATGATTAATTCCATATCTTGACTTCTACTACACAGGAAAGTTCATCTTTTCCAGATCTGTCGCAACTTTCATATGGTTTGTCTTCTAAACCCTGCAAAATAAAATATATACAATAATTTGTCTACAAAATTTGTAAATTAAACATCACATTATACGCAGGTGTGGCCCTAGCATAACAATTTTTGTTATTACACAAATTTACACCATTTTATACTTATTTTAGTTGTGTTCCAGAAAACATTAGAAAAAGAAAATAAAAAAATGTAGACCAGAAATCGACACTTCAATTTAACATACCTTGTAAATTGTCATTGCCCCACCGTGACCGCATTCAACACCAATCTGACAGTTGTCATGGAATATGAAATAATCCGATTTTAACGCGTCCAAGTTCTGGACGTCCCTCACAAATAACCACTTTTATCCTACAAAACAATTAATACAATTTAATAAACAGTTCCAGAATGTTCCATAGCCGAAACAACAAAATCTTATGTGATGACTCACCAGTAGATTTTACATCTTCATAAATTTTCTAATATCCATGTTTTCAGTTTTACACTTAAGCATTTGCTTCGTTACAAACACTAGAAGAAATTAAAAATCTATAGTAACATATTCTTACAAGTTCATAAAATATATTAATCATATAACCACATAATCACCAAAAAACTAACAAAGTGCTTTGTTCACTCATTTTGATGTCATGTCAAATTTTAAAAATACAAAATAGAAAACTGTATAACAGTGATGCCATCTAACGACAAATGGCTATAGTAAACTTGAGCCTGGCGACAAACCTTACATGCAGATTTCGCGACTGATAGACAATCGACCATAAATTATCGCTTAAAATTTTGACGTTAGATGCTTGCACCTTCGTTAATTAATTTAAATTAAAAGGAAAAAACCAAAATAAATAAAACTTTACATTTTGAACACATGCAATTTAGATACAACTGCAATGCGTCGTTCTTACCCAATTAATGCTACGTAAAATACTACAAAATAATATAAAAACATTGAATTTAATCTTTAAAACTTCGTTTACATCGATGTACAATCCAAGTTCCCTCACTCAAATTTCAACGAATTAGAGGCATAATTATGAGAGTTATGGAAATTAAAGTTACACGTAAATATCTGCCAAACCTATATACTTTTTCAAAAAATATTCGATTTATAGAATAATTCGAGTTAGAACAGTTAGAGTTAGCAAAGTTTCACGGTATTTGACTGAATTTTTATTTGTTTTATTAACTTATTTGCGTCAAATATTTACCAATGAAAATGAAGTTTTGGAAAAGAAATTTCATTCATTTCATTAATTGACATTTAAATTACATAGCATTAATTAGATGAAAACGCCGCTTTACTTTGGACACACCAAATATAAAATACCATACACTTTTAGCAAAGATCCAAACAAATTATCCCAAGATATCTAGTAAGCCAATATCTAATGTTAAGTACAAATCCGTAAATTCTAAACAATTAAAAATAACCATTACTTCGTATTATAAAAGATCCCAAAGTTGATCCTTCAACTGTTATAAAAGTTCGATACGAATCTAACATAAGTCATAAATTTTGTATCGTCATCGATAATTCACACCAAATCTCGACTTGCTTTACACAGGCCAGTCCATCTTTTCCAGGTCTGCAGCTGCATTTAGATGATTTGACTTCTAAATTCTGAAAAATAAAAAATATAAAAAAATCTGTCGATCAAATTTGTAATCTCAATTAAAACAAAAATGATATTCATTCTGAAGTACAAAAGCAGAAATTAAACAAGTTCAGTTTTACTAATATTCATTGTTAACTTTATGCCAATATAATTAATAAAATAAATAACTTCAAATATTCTTCAAATAATTTCTTTAATAACACAAATTCAACAAATAATTTACACAAGAGCGTTGTTTTCGTCGAATTACTTTCACTTTATACAAAAATTCTGTTTGTACTGGCCCTGTTTTTTTAAAAAACAGTCTTGGTAATCCGAACAAATGCTAATCCGACCATCCAGTAATCCAAACAAAAGAAGAAAAATTCAGTAGTCTGCACAAATAGTCATAATCCGGACACAACTAATAAAATTTTCGGATTATATAAAAAAGAAAAAGATGAAAGATATGTATGTAATGCAATACATAAGTACTACAAACTGCTGACACTACTAACTACAAAAAGCTGTCGATAGCTTTAACGTTTGTTTAAGATTGGCATGTAAACATGATGTCTCATCTCATAACATTTTTTGTATGATTTATTTAAGGAAGGGTTAATTAAAAAGGAAATGGTTGCAAAGAAATAAATCGTAATTTATTAATTATTACAAACTATTTTTTTAAAAAATAATTTTATTTTTTCTAAGCACATTGGAATATGTATGTAGTATTTATTTTGAAATTTATTTATTTCTGACATAAAAATTGTTCATAAATGTGCAGATTAGGCAAACGAAACATGTCCTACCGAGAAAAAAGAAATTAACATGCATTTTTTAAAGAAATTAATTTTTATTAAAGTATACAAAACCTTGGCATACTTAATAGAAAATTGTCGATAGACTTTAAAATAGAATTTTAAAACATTCTTTGTTTGTTTGCAAGTTTATGAAACCGTTGGTGCAAATTTATTTGTAAAATTTGTCAAACATTCTCAAAGCGATTCATATGCAGAGTCTGTCCCGGCAATGATAAAATATTAATTCTATCTTTGACTTTCCAAGTTGCTACTTTTTTGATATTTTCCTTGAAAATAAATTGGAACTTTTAAGGCCAAGACAATGTCCGGATATAAATCCCATAGAGAATGCTTGGCATATTTTACAAAGGAATTTGCACTAACGGCCACGTAAACCTGCAAACAAACAGTAATTAATTACAGTTTAACCAAAGAATGGTTTAAAATTTCGCACGAATACATCGATAATCTTTTATTAAGTATGCCAAGGAGAATTAAGTTGTCATCCTAAATAAAGAGGGGCTAAAAAAGCATCCTAAATATTAAATTTGTATTAATATTTTTTGTCAAACTCTATAATTTTACTTATATTACCACCGCCTTTTTAAAACTTACAAAGTTGACATTTATTTGAACACATGTTTCCATTGAAAAATGACGTATTTGTGTCAACCAAAAAATACCTCGACGAGAAGTAATTCGAACTTCAATTGTACGAAATCATCACACAGTTTGTTTTCGTTTTGTATTTAAATATAATTAACTCAAATAAAGTAATCAAATACAAAAAAAATATGCCGGCAACTGGTGTAGACATTTTTACGTAATAATGTCATGTTCTATGAAATGTTTACGGATAAATTTAAACAACTTAAAATTAAAAATACTATGCAAGCAAATTGAAATTATAATTATTGCTTTGCCACAGTTATGTAACGTAACTTATTACAATCCGATCTTCGTGAACACCTCATTTCACATTTACAGCTTGAAATTAGAACATGAATTAATACAAGTTCGCTACCTACCAGTGTACCGCCTCAAATCACTCATAAACAAAAACTAAAATCCATATGTGGAATTTTAAACTAGCGGTACTTTAAATGTAAATGGTAATTATTGCAGGACTAGGTTTATTATAATGGTCAATTTATACTCAATATTTAACATTTATCAGTTATCACTTAACATTTATCATTTAGGAAGATTAACAATAGGGATTATTTATAAGCATTTATATTCCTCATTTAACATGTATCACTTTTCATTTAAGAGATGACCAACTTTCATCTATCATTTAATATTTAAGAAATTTTGTTCGCACTGCGCAAGATTAACATCAAACGTCACTTTAAATCGGTAATTTAACTAATATAACCTTAAATATTTTTTAAATATTTTCTAATACTGGGTTGTTAAAAAACAACCAAAGTTTAAAGATGAAAGGCATAATAGCAATCACAGAAAACTTTTATTTCTGTATATATAAAAGTAAGTATTTACTTAGAAAAGTAAAAACTTTTAAATGTTAAATGAGTTCATTATGAATCCGTCCTCTTAAATGTTAAACGTAAATGAAAAATTTTAAATGATAAATATTAAATGAGTATAAATTGACCATAAATGTCAACTCGGTTGAAAATTTAAATCGAATTAATGGAATTGCGTGTTCAAATTAATGTCAACCTGGCATAAATATTGTATAAATAAAACTAACCTTTCATTTTCAAATACAGCTACTCAAATTGATTTTCCTAAACGTCTTCTACATATCTTCTGCACTGCACTATTCAATTTCTTAGGAAGTCTAGAATAAATTAAACACCACAATAAGAATAGATTTCACAAAAGTTTATATAATGCATTAATTTAAACACACAAGCAAGTGAATTGTTTTAAATTGTCATTTAAAAATGAAATGTCACTTGATTTTTTAAAAAAAAAAGGCATACAGCGCCACCTAATGAAAAATATTCGAACCCTAGCCAAGTTACACACCTCACTTTCAGTTTTCTTGTTCGATGACAAGTGTGTAAGTAGAAACCTATATAGTATTTACAACTTTCGACGTTGGATGGCAGCACTTATTAATATAGTTAAAATGAATGAATTTTATACGTCAAAATAAAACATTTTACAGAAATTAATATTGAAAACTTTGAAAATCCATGCAAATTACAAATAGATGTCAATTTGTAAACACTAAATATTAAATTTCACAAACCTTTAATATTTTCCAATGAGTTAATGATCCGTGAATCTTTATGCAAGTTCCAAACAAATATTACGGCGTTATTGAATTTTGCAATCTTGTCTGATGATTTACCAAGTAATTTCCACTACATCTTTTCTTTTTCTACATAGGTGAGCACATTTACCACAAGAGTCTGTATCTGCTTTCACATGGTTAGTATTATAAACTCTGAAATTAAAAATATTATAAAAATCCATCATCTAACATTATTTAAAACTCAAATGTTTATATGTAATAATAATTTAATGTAAAAAAAAATTGCATCAATAATTAACAAAGTAAGTAATAAGTACTGTCATAAACCTTTTACATACCAGGTTTCGTGCTAAGGTAGAACCAAATAAACCGTTTGCAGGTAAGTTCAAAAGTGTAAAGATTAAAACTTACAGAGCATTTCAGCCCTGACCAAAACAAGTCGTGCCACCAAACTGCATCCACCTTCAGTTCTTGTGTTTACACAGTCCAACTTATCTGCTAGTATGAGTTTGATCCGCTTCACTTTAGTACTAAACTGAGCATGCAATCGTTACGTTAACCTATTTACAGTAGAACCCCGATTATCCGTAAGCGCATTATCCGTGAAGCAATTTATCCTTGGGGGCGTTATACATCGATTACCGTGCGGCGCTTTAGTGTATCTTTTTGCGTTATAACTAATATGAAATTTCGCTGAATTTATTGTTTTGCACAAAAGACTTGTAAAAATGGTATTTGAAGTGTAAATTCGTCTAAATTTTCTGCTTACCTACTTTACTTAATTTAAGTAAAAGTAAAAAACAAACAAAATTATCTGATTTTTTCAAAAACAACTTTTAAATTAATATGTTTCTTGTTTGTAAACTAATATAATAATAAGTAGGTATATTTTGTAATATTAACAAAAAATGTCAATTATTATTATCCGTGTTTTTCAATTATCCGTGCGGAGCATTTGCATTTGCATTGTTTTATTATTAAATTTTAATATTTGAACATGTTTCAAAGTAAAAATCAAATATTAGCAGCCATTAATGTCGACCACAGATTTTCTTGAGAAAAACGATTTCAAGCTTCAACTGCACGAAAAGCCCATGCAATTTGTTTGCTTTATTGCTAAATTATTAATTTTGTGAAAGGGCCAATTTTACATTTTGAAATTATATTATTTTTGTTCAGGTTGTTTTCAGAAATCGACACATTTGTGTCAACCGTAAATTTGTTCAGTGAGAACTAATTCGAGCTTCAATTGTATAAAACACATGCAATTTGGAATGCAAACATGTGTTTTACTCGATTTATGAGTATGTCGACGTTTCCATATTATGAATGTCAACTTGATTGGAAATTGAACAGTATCAATCAAATTAATGAAATGAGTGCTCACATTAATGTTACTTTTAAATAAAGATCTTTTGAATATAATTGTTCAAAAATATGTATACACTTTAAAAAATATATAACAAAAAGTTGCTTTTTTCGAACTCTTAACTAGCTACAACCCCTCAGGGGCCCTATTGTTGAACTTACTCGAATTCATTCGCATGCGAAACTTGGCCACTTTCGCATGCGAATGATGAATTGGTATTCTCAAGTAATCGTGTACGAATGCCTTTCGCATGAAATTATTCGTGCGACTCACTTTCGCATGCGAATGAAAGATTGGTATTCTCGAGCAATCGCGTACGAATATTTGCGCATGAAAATCACACGAATTGCAACGTCTGGGTCTAAGCAGGAGAAACTTGGATCGTGTGCAAAAGTCTAAAACTTGCGCATGTGTAATTAATAAAAATTATTTAATTTATTGCCATTATATAGAGTGAATTTGGAAATTATTAGTAAATAAAATTTTTATTTTAATTTTAAAAATTTGCAAAGAATGGTAATAAGAAATTTTTTTTCAGATAATTAGAGTATTATGTAATTTATTATTACATTTAAGGTAGTAGTCGTTTGTTGCACGTTTTTTTACTTCTTCATTAAAAATTTTTTTTCTATGAGAAAATAAAATTGAATGATTTTGGTTTTTTAGTATGTTATTATTGACAATAACATTCGTGACAATAACAATAAACGCGCAATTAATCGTGTGCGAAGTGAATTTCGTGTGCCATTCAAGAATACCATTTTTACTAATCGAACAATCTTGTGCGAAACTTACCCATGCGAACAATTTGCATTAGAAAAATTTCGAGTAAGTTCAAGAATAGGGCCCCAAGTAAGGCTGCAGTTTTGCTGTGTTTCACAAGAAATAGGTAATCATGGAAATGGTAGATTGATTGATTTACAACTAAAGCACATTTGCTATTGTATTTTTTAAATTAAAAAAAAATAAGAATTTTGTATCAAACTCTCTAAAAACTAGATGTTATGACATAAAATTCGTATTTCTCCAAACT
The DNA here is from genome assembly GCA_958510845.1 of Cantharis nigra. NCBI lineage: Eukaryota > Metazoa > Arthropoda > Insecta > Coleoptera > Cantharidae > Cantharis > Cantharis nigra. The sequence goes on along the minus strand of OY294034.1, from coordinate 3,627,281 downwards.
CGGAAATATAAAATAAGAGATTATTTGTACCTGTTGTCATACAAGTCCTTTTCTTAAGAAAAGAACATTAATTTCTTTTTTTATTTTATCAGCACGTCATGTTAAGTGTTTGTGTCTAATCCGCTACAGAATTAAAATAAAAGTAAGGAAATATATTTTACAACTAATGACATAGGAAGTGTATACTTCTTTACTTTTATTTTAATTCCGTAGCTTGAGTAACACTCGAAGATGTGCGGATTAGGCAGAGAAACATGTCGTGCCGAGGAAAAAGCAATTAACCCGCATTTTTTTAAGAAAAGAATTTATATGGGAACAAGTACAAACATCAAGTAAGATTAAACATACTTTGTTTGACAAACAATATAATTCACCATAAAATAAGAGATATTGTGAGCTTATGTTTTTTATATACACTAGGCTAGGGTGTCAGAATACAATATACAACTAAAATTTAAGGAAGTGTATTTTGCTGTATAGGATTTATAATTAATAAATGAGAGCACTTTTCTATATTATTATTAGAAAACATTCAAAATTCAAACACCCTTAATCAAACAAGCTACTCCAAAAGAACTACATCGACTTTAACAAAAAGCGTGGAAAACAAAATTTCAGATGGTGACATTCGAGGAGCTATCCGTCTACTTTCTTCAGATGATACTTTGGCTCCCGATACCAAAGAAACACTCACAGAGTTACAAGCCAAACATCCAAGTCCTTCACGTAATCTTCATTTTCCTGATCCACCTTTATTTTCAGATCCTTGTCTAACAGTAACAGAAAGCCAAGTTTACCATGCCATAAACTCTTTTCCAAATGGAAGTGCTGGAGGTATGGATGGCCTTCGACCACAGCATTTGAAAGATATGATATCTAAACCCACAGGAGAAACCGGTCAATCCCTGCTGTTTGAAATTACAAGATTGTCCAATTTAATGTTAAGTGGCGGAGTATTTGCACCATTTCTTAAAATCCTATATGGTGCTTCTGTCACAGCACTAAAGAAAAAGGTAGGAGGAATTCGCCCTATTGCTGTGGGATCAACGTTTAGATGACTTGTGTCAAAATTATGTTGCACTAATATATCAGAAACTCTTGGCACTTCTTTCCGTCCGACTCAGCTAGGTTTTGGAACAAAAGGTGGCTGTGAAGCCGCAGTTCATTCTTTAAGAACTTATTTAGAAAACCGTGATGAATTTGAGGTTCTTTTAAAAGTAGACGTAAAGAATGCCTTTAATAGCCTCGAAAGGGACTTCATGCTATCTGCAGTGAAAACGGTGATTCCGAATATATATCCTTTTTTGTGGCAAGCGTATTTTGAACCTTCTACACTATTCTACAACGATAATACTTTTTCTTCGTGTGTAGGAGTTCAACAAGGCGATCCTTTAGGACCACCAATTTTTAGTTTAACGATAGATAAACTGATAAAATCTTTGTCATCAGAGTTTAATACTTGGTATTTGGATGACGGGGTCTTGGCCGGTAAAGTGGACACTGTATTAGAAGATCTACAAAAATTGATAATTGGTTTTAAAAATTTAGGTTTAGTTTTAAATTTTGAAAAATGTGAAATTTTTATAAATCAAAATTTTTCGTCGGAAAGACAACAAAACATTATAAATGTTTTCGAAAATCTAAGTCCAAATTTAAAAATTTTAAGTAGTCAAAATTTAATTCTTCTCGGAGCACCAATTAAAGATGAAGCTGTTTTTCCTCAGATAGATTTAAGAAAACAAAATATTTCAAAATTTTCCAATCGTTTAATGTTTATTTTAAAACATTGTGGTTTTATTCCAAAATTAATGTATATTTTATGCACAAGTCCAATATGGAAACATGCACCTTTAATATCTTCTATCGATCTTTTAATGAGGACCCATTTAGAAAAATTGTTGAATATTAAATTTGAAGACTCTTCTTTCCGACAAGCTACTCTACCAATACGCTTGGGTGGTTTGGGTGTTAGACAAACTGCAGATGTGGCTCTTCCAGCCTTTATTTCTTCTATTTATAGTACTGAGACCTTAATTGGTTCTATCCTTAGTCCATCCTTACCGGATTTTGAGGTCTCTTATTTAAAAGAAGCAGTGATGGCTTGGCAGACGACATGTCCTTCTGAAACTTTACCATCTTTAAATGTTTCTCAATCCAAGTGGGATATTCCAATTCCCAAACAAATTTTTTCAAGTTTATTAAATAATGCGACAGACATTGATCGTGCACGCATATTGGCTGTTTCAGAAAAGGAATCCGGTGCTTGGCTAGAAGCGTATCCATCATCTCATTTAGGTACACTTCTAGACAAAGTTTCTCTTAGAATTTGTGTAAGCCTTAGAGTTGGAGCTAAGATGTGTCAAGACCACACTTGTGTATGCGGTAAAGCAGTCGATCGTTTTGGCCACCATGGTCTCTCGTGTTCTCAAAGCGCAGGCAGGTTATCAAGACACGCAGCCCTAAACGAAATAATTAGACGATCTCTTGCCACTTCAAACTTTCCAAGTATTTTAGAGCCCGTAGGGATTTCACGTGACGACGGAAAGAGACCCGATGAGATGACACTCATACCGTGGCGACCTTTGGTGTGGGATGCGACATGCGTGGATACCATGGCTCCAAGTCATCTGCATATTTCAAGTCAGGTGGCAGGCTCGGCAGCGGCAAAAGCTGAAAATCTTAAACGTACAAAATATGGTATGATTCTAGAACACTATGATTTTTCAGCTTTTGCTGTCGAGACGCTTGGACCATGGAGTCAAGATACAAAGGACTTGGTCACTAAAATCGGTCGACTGCTAATTGATGTATCAGGAGACAGTCGCGCAAAATCTTTCTTGGAACAAAGAATTAGTTTATGTATACAACGAGGTAATTCTGCATCGGTGCTTGGTACGATGCCCTCAGTAGCAGTTATGGACGAATTCTTTCATCTTCGCAATTACAAAAATGTTTCTTAGTTGAATTGTTTTCATGTTTATGTTTATGTTCATTTAAATGTTAAATCATAAATATATGTACAGTTAATAATAATTAATATTTATGAGTTTATTCATTAATTAGATTTTCACTTTACTATAGTTTCGTCCCTATCAATCGGACACATCTTCAGAAGTGATGGTGGCTAAGGAAATCAAAAAACAATACACAATGTGTATTCCACTATTCTTGTTTTAATATTATGACGAAACTATAGTAAGGTGAAAATCTAATGTATAAATAATATAACAAAGGTGCACTCATATATTGACGTAAAATTTAGATAATAGGTTTGTTCGTTTCTCATGCACGAAATCAAACCAAAAAATTTAGTGTTGCGTAGTTCTGAGTGCGTAGTGTAGGTGGTGTAATCCGGTGTAGGAACACTTACAGATAACAAACAAACGATTTTTACATTTTAGTGTGCAATTCATGGTGCAACTTTATTTTACTCAGCTGTCATTACACCAATGGAATGAAAAAATAACAAAACATTCGAATTGCAGTGTCAATTTTTTAAAGCAAATATAACCGACAATTTTTTATATTAACTTCAACATTTAAATAATACATCATCTTCTATACTTAATAAACTTGAAAAAAAATGTGCTTTCAGCAGTAACTCAAATTAAATCAAATTTTATTCGTGAAATAGTCTAAATAAATATCCTCGTGCATTTCAAATTAGTACACAATTTGCTTTGTGGCAATTTTCCCTCCTCTAAGTAAATATGCCCTAAAAAGTTCTCACGGTTGTAAAATCCAATCTTTACTTTAAAGATTGGTAAAAATTATCATTTCCGCACGTTTCATTTTAAATTGGCACTTTGCCGAAAAGACCGAAAAGTCCGTATTACTATTTGTTGGCAATAATAATTATTAAAGTTTACAACTAGTTTAAAATAATTTTACTCATAAAACCCCAATTGGTCGCATGCCGTTTTATCATGTATTGTTCTTTACAACGGTTTGAAGCAATTTCACACGACCTCCTGTTGGTTAAATTTTGCAAATCTGTTAACCCTACATGATGAGCTCGAGTTTTTGACAAGTAAAATTGCCTGAACCAAGTCAGTACACTTCATGAACTAAAACTATCTACACGTACAATCATTCATCAGTAAGTTTTTCGTTTCCTACATTAAACATGAGTAACGAAAGTGAATTAAGTAATGTAAAACTTGCCGAGTGGACCGATGCTTCGACCAAGTTAATAATTAACCTGTATAAAAAGTATAAAATGCTGGTGGAACAAAGAAAATTAAAGAAGAAGATGAAGAAAATGTAAGAGCTGATACAAGTAGGTTTAAATGAAAAAGGGTATATTTTCACAACTACCCAGTGTGAAAATAAATAGAAAACTTTAGATCGTTCCTTTAAACCTAAAATTCAAAATAACAATAAAACTGGTCGATCCAGGAGAAGTTATTCATAGGAAAAGTAAGTTCTTATAAATTTATTTTTGATATGCTTATCATAGTTTCTATGTAATATGTATTACAGAGAACTATCCGACATATTACTGAAAAGAGCAAGCATTGTTCCACTCGTAGTAATGGATGCCACTACGGTAACTTCAAAAACATCAAGTTCGACAGAGCAATTACATGTGGAGGTACTTCCGTTTTCTGAAGAACAAATGTAAGTTTTTATTTTGTAAGTTGTTTTTGTAAGTTTATTAATTATTTTTATTTTATTTAGAGTATCCTAGAAATGGAAGAGGATTTACTAAGTCCCACCTCAGAACCCTCTACTAGCCAAAGTGAGCACTCCCAAATTCTTTTGAAACTCCCACTGCACTCCCAAAAAGAAACCGTTCTGCAACGATAAGAGGTATTCAGCAGTTCCACGAGAGGCAATTAGGGAAAGGAATGAAATCAAAAGAATTGCAGAAGAAAACAAGGCTGCACATAACAATCAGCTGATACTACAATTAGAAAGGTGCAATGATTTGTTAGAGCAATTATTATCAAAAATGAAACATACTCCACATACTACATAAAAATGAAATAAATAAATATGCAATTTTAAATCTTATTTATTATAAACACATTTGTCTACATATTTCATCTCTTACATGTTTTCCATTATGTATTGTATGATTTCCGGAAAATATAATAGTTTTTGGTTGATCATCTTCCACTGGTGTTTCAGATTCAAATATTGAGGTATCTTCCTTATTTGCTATATTATGCAAGATGTTTGCATAATAGTTTCACTCTTAGTTTCACATGATACAACTGGCGAAATCGCTGTTTCAATAAACCAAAAGTATGTTCTATACTCACTCTGCATGAACTTAAAGCGTATTAAAATTATTTTGTGATGCAGTTAAATGCCCATTATCACAATAAGGAGTTATTAAATTAGGTAGTAGTGGGTAGGCACTATCTCCCAAAATGTAATTACCATTACCACATATATTTTCTAAATTATGACAAAGTGAGGAATTGTTAAACACATGTGCATCATGCGTTGAACCAGGAAAACCTATAAATATGTCGATCAATTTCAATTCTTCATTACAAGTACCTTGCAATGCTATAGAATAAAAACTCGTTCGATTATAATAATCAATTGCTCTTTCACTTGGAGTATCAATAACAGAACCAATAACATTAAGAAGGTTTGCTTTGCGGCTGAAGTAGTTCATAGTTTTTTGTTTCTGATTTTCGTTTGGCAAGCAAATTAAATCTTTTGCCATTTCACTTAAAAACAATGACACCCTTATAATGACATCATGAAGAGAGCTTAAACACAAATCAAATCTATCTGCAACATCACGAAACGAAGAAATCTGGTGGCCAGCAAACCACAGAAACACTAAAATGTGTTTTTTTGGTGTTATATTTCATCTTGAGTTGCTTCTTGAATTGTTATTTTTTATTAGCTTTTGATACTGTTTGCTTTTTATAAATTGATCTGTTAAATTGCATACTTGTCTGCGGTCAATGCGAAAATGTGTAATAAACTCCCTGTCGAATACTGATTAATTATTATCTATTGAAAATATTGTTTATTAGATAAAATATATAAATGAAATACATCTTACTTACAAGCTCATAATTTTTTATGGTAGTTCGTACATTCTTAGCAAAGTACCTTTTCATTAAAGCACTTCCCATATTCACGTCATCATCGCTACTTGACAAACTATTTACAAAAATACTACTGTCGATATCATCGTCCATAAAATTTGCAATACTTTTTGCTTCCATTTTAATTAAAAATTTCTGCAATTGACAACTTTACACTTTACACCACTTCTTAGCACACCGGTTACACCAGCAAAAAGACAGTGTGAGTTGGTGTGACACTTTCGGTGTCGGTGTACCCTCCACCGGATAAACGAACACTATTTTATACACTAATTTCTTGGTGTTGCTTAGTGCATGACAAACGAACAAACCTAATTATTATAATTTATTTTATAAAGTATACAAAACCTTGACATAGTTAATAGAAAATTGTCGATAAACTCTTGCGGAATTTTAAAACATTCTTCGGTTAAAACTGGAAATATATCCAGAGTCTGTCCCGACAATGATAAAATATTAATTCCATCTTTGGCTTTCCAAGTTGCTACTTTTTTGTTACCTTGTTACATGGGGCCCCCATTTTCCACGGTAATAAATTGGAACATTTTAAGACCAAGACAAAAAAAGTTGCAACTTGGGTAGACAAAACAAATGATTAATATTTCACCATGGCCAGGACAATCTCTGGATATAAATCCCATTGAGAATGCTTGGCATATTTTACAAGTGAATTTGCACAAATGGCCACGTAAACCTGCAAACAAACGGATATTAATTGCAGTTTAACCGAAGAATAGTTCAAAATTCCGCACGAGTACATCGACAATCTTTTATTAAGTATGCCAAGGAAAATTAAGCTGTTTGTTATCCTAAATATTAAATTTGTATTTATATTTTTTGTATACTTTGTGGAATAATTATAATTACGTATTACTTAAATTTTAGGTGACTATTGTATTGTGTTACCCCAGTGTATACTCTCAAAATTACAAGTCAATCTGTCAAAACCGTTTTTACGATAACACATTTCGTATGAAACACGACACAAGGATAAAACGTTTGAAAAAATTATGCGCTCTACAATTTTGTTTATATTACCACCACCTTTTTGAAACTTGCCAGGTTGACATTTATTTGAACATACATTTCCATCGAACACTGACATAATTATGTCAATCCAAATTTTAAAAGAAAAAATTTAACATATTGAACAATAGGGGCTTATAGCTCATCGAAGGAATTCAAAAAATTGGAAGGATAAAATGCATTTATGTAACGCAACGATTACAATCCAATCTTTGTTAATACATAATTTAACTGCTCATTTTAAAATTAAAACATAAACTAATACACGTTTACTGCCTACAAGTGTACCTCTTCAAACCACCCAAAAACGACCACTAAATTCGATACGTAGAATTTTAAACTAACAGAGTGTTAAATTAAATAAAACTTATTACACCTTAGGTTCATTATGAATGTAAACTCAGCTGAAAATTTCATTCAAAGTAATGTCACCCTGGCATAAACCTTATACAAATAAAACTAACCTTTCATTGTCAAATGCTCAATTAATCATTCTTCATTTGGTTAATTAGCCAATTGTTGTTCACTTACACTGCACTGCATTATTAGATTTTTTAGGAAGTCTAGAATAAATTAAAAATCACATATTAGAAAACATTTCTCAAAAGTTCATAATGAATTAACTTAAAAACCCAAGAGCAAGTGAATCATAAATGAATTGTTTAAAAACTGTCATCACTGTCATTTACGAACGTAACGTCACTTTTATAAATTTTAAATTACACGTGGCGCCACCTACCGATAAATATTTAAACTATAGCCAAGCTACAAACCTCACTTTCCAGTTTTCTTGTTGAATGACAGCTGGATGACAGCACCTATAAACAACAAAATAAAATCAATTATAGAATATTAAAAACTTTAATTGCATGCAAATTACAAGTAGTTATTAATTTGGATACACTAAATAATAAATGTCACAAACCTTTAATATTTTCTAATGAATTCATGTTCCGTAAATCTTTATCAGAGTTCCAAACAGATCTAACAGGTGTTACCGAATTTTGGGTTCTTGTCTGATAATTTTTCACTTAATTTCAACTACATCTCTTCTTTTTCGACATAGGCGAATATATTTATTACAAGTCTGTATCTGCTTTCATCACATGGTTAGTATTTTAGCTCTGAAATTAAAAAAATGTATGAGAATCCATCCACCATTACTTGAAATTCAAATTTTACATTTAACAATAATTACAACTGTCATAAACCATTTACACGCTGAGTTTGATGCTAACGTAGAACCAAATAAACCAATTGTAGGCAAGTTCAAAAGTTCATCACAACTAATTTAATTAATAACACAACTTATTATTGTGCCACCAAACTGTATGTAGGTATCTTTAAATCTGGTGTTTACACGATTAAACTTAAGAGCCCTTCACACTATGTGATTTATCCTAGGATTTCTCATATGAGTTGTCGTAAACAGATAGTTTACAGTTTACATTTTACGATTTGTCGAACAGAAAGACTCGAATTTGAACTCGTAAGCAACTCATAACAAAATCTTAACCTAATCCTACGATTAGAGAGGTGTCTATTTCTAAATCCTAAGTAAAATCATATGAGAAATCCTAGGATAAATCGCATAGTGTGAACGGCCCTTTAGGGAGCGTTCAGTAATTACGTGAGGTGATTTTGGTGATTTTTAGACCCCCCCCTTGGTGAGATGTCGTGAGATTTGGCTCGACCCTCTCCCCATCCTCCTAATTTGATTTTTCCAATTCAAATTTTTAGGTAGCCACTCACGTTCCAACGCCGCAGTACAATTTTGTTGAATGCAATTGCAGTACAATTTAATGGCGATTTTGTTTTCCAAACACCCTCTTCTTTATATAGGTCAAAAACTTTGCGATACAATACACCAAAATACACGGTTCAAATAAACAACCCAACCAACAATGTTGTACTGCAGCAGACTGACCGGCTTGTCGATCCGACCAACTTGGTCAAACCGCTACAATACACGATTAAGTTCCGTTCGACTTTGTCGCATCCAACAGAATCGTACAGCAGCGTTGGAATTTGAGTGGCTAGCTTTATACGTAACAATTTTAAAGAACGAACCAATCAATAATTAACAAAACTGTTATAAACTATATCGTACAGTTTAGTGTTAAGGGAAAACCAAACAAATAGATTACAGATATATCCAAACATGTAAACGTCAAAACTAAACCCCGTTTTAATCCAAAAATAAAACAAAACAAGCCAATCCTGATCATTTTATGTTGCACCACTGCAGTGGCGGTGATATGAGTAAGCGAATGTAAGCAATGCTCAGGGCTTGGGACCATAAGAGGTCCTACTGTACATAGGTAGGTACTGTTAGAAAAGAACTAGACAATAACTATACTTTAATTTGTATTCGTATTAGCTGCACGGGTAGTGGTTCAATGCCCACTTTGTACTGAAGCTCTAGGCTTATTGTACCCCGTTTTCCATTAAGATGTTAAGGAAAGTTATTAGTACTTCGATCCACAGTTTGATGTTCACCAGAGGGCTGAGCTAAGAAATTCTGCCGAGTCTGGGATTTGAACCCAGAATTTCCGCTCATAACTCAAGTAGCGATCACACCAAGCCACCACTGTGGTCTTGTATACTTTAATTACGAAAAGTACAAAATAAAAGATTTTGTATGCAATTAAAAAACTTACGAATAATAATGAGTAAATGAAAATGCTTTGTTATACAGTTTGCTACTAGTAAATCTCGAAAAAGAGATTTTTAAATATACGCAATTATACGCAAAAAATACTTTGTTTTTCAGGGATCCGTTTTGTAAATTATTTGTTTACGGGCCCTAGCTACTCTTGCACCGTCACTGCACCACTGAACTGTTATTTGAAAGACGTTTATTTTCTAATTAAATTAAACAATGTAGTATATAAAAAGAAATTATTTGTAAACTCTCGTTTATTTTTATTACTACAACCATAGCAAGAGGTGGAGCTTATTTCAAGAACATGATCACAAACATATAGCAACAAAAACATATTTAAAAAATCTGCCATTCAAAGAGATTGAAATTTCAACCCGGATCGAAGGTGTGAGATAAATTAAAGCCGCGTTTTCACAGGTCGATCTGGGTTGAATGATTTGGATCGCTTATTGAATCGAAAGCTAATTGAATATGTAAACCACCTTTCAGCTTGGAATGAGTTGATTCGACAGAAGTAGAAAAACTGTCTACTTTTGGTAGGCGGTTGTCGCCGAATCAAAGTCGAACGACCGTGCCGAATGCTGCATGGAGTACCATAGTGTTTTTTTACATTTTGAACTACAATTGTTCAACATGCATCGCCATCATGTAAAATTTAAATAAATTTTAATAAAAATATAAAATACTTTTGGTTTTCAACACAGATCGAATTATGGTCGAACGATCCAAATCGTTGAAACCAGATCGACCCGTGAAAACGCGGCTTAACTTACTGGTGCTACAAATTGGTACTGATAATAACATCAACAAAAACAATTAAACCTTCCAACTACAAGAATAAAGCTCCATGGAATAACTTTGAGCTAACATTGGACAAAACCTCTGACATAATATATAGCAAATACTTTGTGGAACTAAAAATTAATACAAGCAAAATGAATTTTATTTTACTGAAACTTTAATTAAACACCATCAAACTCAACTGCAAAAGCAATCGCGATTCTCGAAGCAGTAACAATTATAAACAAAATAGATCCACAAAGGCAGTGATAGCTACTGACTTGCGCTTAACTTTATGTTAAGCTTTATGTTAAGAAAATGTTTCAAAGGGATAATCCGCTTCTTCTTCAAGTTCTAAACCAGATACCTTTTTGGATACGTCTAATTTTCTTATGTAGAAAACTGACCACAGTGGTGGCTTGGTGTGATCGCTAGTTGAGTTATGAGCGGAAATTCTGGGTTCAAATCTCGGACTCAGCAGAATTTCTTAGCTCAGCCCTCTGGTGAACATCAAACTGTGGATCGAAATACTAATAAGATTCCTTAACATCTTAATGGAAAACGGGGTACAATAAGCCTAGAGCTTCAGTACAAAGTGGGCATTGAACCACTACCCGTGCAGCTAATACGAATATATAGAAAACTAGCCGAATACCAACCTTATTAAAACATACAGGGGGGCTTGAAAAAACAAAAGGTCGTAAACGGACAAACAATCAACCAACCAATCTGGAGCAACAGTGGTGAGCTGATTGTGAATTGGTTAAATGTCCGCCCAGTAACGCTTTTTTGATTTTGAGTCCTTCTAGTAAAGTCAACATGCGACCCTTACATACTGCATGTAATAATACGATGTTCTCGGTGTCTAAACCATGATTTGTTTCAAGACAATGTGACGAAAACAACAGGTACAGGTACAAAACTTAACAAGTACAGGATTTCGTCACATTGTCTTGAAACAAATCATGGTTTAGACACCGAGAACATCGTATTATTACATGCAGTTGGTAAGGGTCGCATGTTGACTTTACTAGAAAGGCTCCAAATCAAAAAAGCGTTACTGGGCGGACAACATTTAACCAATTAACAATTGGAACTCCAGGACATCAGCTCACCACTGTTGCTCTAGATTCCATAAGATTGGTTGATTGTTTGTCCGTTTACGACCTTTTGTTTTTTCGAGTCCCCCGGTATGTTTTAATAAGGTTGGTATTCGGCTAGTTTTCTACATAAGAAAATTAGACGTATCCAAAAAGATATCTAGTTCGGAACTTGAAGAAGAAGCAGATTATCCCTTCGAAACATTGTCGTTTTAATTTTATTTTTTAATAAAATATAAATAGCGTGAGTTTATTAGCCGATATTCCTATCACCCCGGTAGTTTAACTCTTAACATTAACATTTCTAATTTAGTTAAAATCTTGGTCAAGTTTCACCTTTATTGACTGGAAATTAGCGACACGCAAAATAAAGCTGACACAAGTCGGCGTTGACCTTAGCAGAAGCTACCAATTCTAATTTTTGGTATTTCCACATCATTCGATTAGATATTTTTGCAAATCCCAGAAAATATATACATACTTTGAAATTAAGAATGATTCAGATATACCTGGCATGCACAGACCTGCACTGACACTTAGTCGACCGATACCGCAAAGACACAGCACGGAACAGACCGACTGAGGTGGACATACTTTTGAGGAATGATGTCGCGTACCCATATTCTCTTTTTGTTTTTCATCATCTAAAATAACAGCTACTAATCTTCTGAAGACAAATGCTTAAACATTTTCACATCGAAATCTTTATGATACCTATACAGCTTCTACGTACGTTCGTACGTATGTATTTGTATGTATGTACGTTTCAAAAACTGTCTGTGCTAATGTGAACACTTGCCAATTTATCGGTTCGGTACGTGCTGTTGCAGGTCTGTGCATGTCGGGTATATATGAATCGTCCTTAACACTGAATGAAATGAATCATTGAGCGCATAATTCAGTTTTATTTAAAATGAATAATTTTAAACTTAGCAACTTCAGCCAGTCAGAACAACAACTAAATATAATTCAAACATTCAAACTGTAAATACCTTTCATTTTCAAATGTAGTACTGCTAATTTTACTTCTGTATCTCCGCAAACTTTCAAACTGTCTCGAAGATCCAAATTCTCCACACTGTTCACTCAAACACATTACCCGATTTATAACGAAGATTAGAACAAATTGAAAACTTAGAATTAGTAATAATTTCACAAAAGTTCATATTTAATTTAGTTATTGGCTTAAAAATCATAAATTCGTGATTCATACGCGACGACATTTTTAAATAATGACATATAGCGACATCTAACAATGTATATCGGAAGTAGTTTTCCCAGTGGTGTACTATAAATATTTTATAACGGGCACGTAATTTAATAAATTAAATAATTGTATTTCGTTGGTGACAAACGTTGCCACTTAAATATTGCATAAAATTAAGACAAAATTACTAAATACAAATAAAAAAACAACATTTCACATTGTTGTACAATTGATTGCTTTATTATTAATTGATCGATTCCAAAGTAATCAAGCATGCAGAGTACAAATAGCAAAAAATTAAATGTCACAAACCGTTTTATTTACAATGCAATTCTTGGTCTGTAATCCTGTAAAAACGAAAGCTTTCGTAATGTTCAAAACTATAATCCAACAGCTGTTGTTGTTGTCATCGAATTTTGCATCTTCTTTTTCTGTGACTTGTATTTTTGGTCATTCGGATTTGCCTTCTTCAACAATAAAAATCCAGGGTACGGTTAGCCTAGCCAGCTACTTCAGATGTAAAAATAGAATTTTGCATCATTTTTGATAATTTACTGTCCATGCACACAATTCTTCAGAAACAAGAATGTAGTAATTAAGCAACAAATTCTAGCTGTGGATCGAAATACTAATAGCTAAATGGAAAAACGAGGTACAATAAGTCTAGAGCTTCAGTGCAAAGTGGACCTTGAACCATTAGCATTACAAGTAAGCAAAATTAAAAACAATAATCTACCACCTATTGTTTACATTCATGTTAGGTTAACATAACCTCTTTTCGTTTAATATATTGTGTTGTTTATTTTATTGTGGAAATCAGGTGTATAATTATGTGAAATGCTATAAGATTATTCGAAGATAGCGGATTTAAAATATTTATTTATTTTTAAATCGTGAAGGTGAAGACTCAAATATAATTATAGGTATTTTATCAACAGTTGCATTTAGCGATATTATAAAATCTAATGTCTTATTAACCGTATTATAGATTTTATTGTACGTTAAGGAATGCCTGGAGGTAGCATAAAAATGCAGTTGGGTTAAACAATATGGTAATAAAAAATTATGCAATCGAAGTGGAACGTAAGCAGAAGTTCCAATGAATAACGATAACTTCATCGAAGTCTCAGGGTTTACACAAAACTGATTTAACATGCATCCCCGGCATAATACTGCAAAATAACAAATCGAAAGTAGTAACTTATAAAACACATCGTGGTCGTGAAGTCAGCGTGGCACATGCTTATATGGACGATGAAGTATTCTATTATAGCACAGTTATTACTAATAGGTAATAAATATTTCATCTGAAAAGAAATGAGTATTAGTTAATTTAAGTTTCAACTTTTAGGTGCACGAGTACTGAAATACTTAATAAAATCAAATCTTGAACCACGGACAACCAACAAAGACTCAAAATCAATATAAAATTTAAGATTTTAATGAAATAAAAGTAATGAAAAGCATGTAACAATTTAATCTTATATTTCATTATCTGCTTCATGAATGTAAGCAAACGAAAAAATTTGTACTGGCATAATATAATAGAGTTTCACCAAAGGTTCTATTTTTATCTTTTTAGCAACAAAACTAAACCTGAAGTGAATAAACCAACGGAAACTAGAAAAATATTTTTTTTCGAAAAGCTAATTTTTTTATTTATTTGTATATTTTTTTATAATAATATATTAAATTAATTTAACAAAATGCTTTTATTTTAAAAAATATTTGTTGGCAAATATATGTACATAAGTACATAAAGCACAACCTGCTAAATAAGCATGAATACTACTCGATCCTAAATATCGTAGAAAGATATCGATAGAAATCCTCGATATATGATCTCGAATCAAATGATAATTGCTTGAACTCTTGGGAGTTAAGCAAGGGAAATAAATACTTCAATTTTTATTTGTTAAATTACAATAATTAATTTATAGCATCAGAAATTTATCTGCAAAGAAGAAGGCGGCGCGAGGCACACAGTATTCGGATGCAAAAAATGGATAAATATACCACAGGACACCGAGGAAATGTTCGAAACACCTCAAAATCTGGTATGAAGTATGCTCACTTTTGAATTAAATTAAAATTCAATCAATGAAATGACCGATGAACAAAGAAAGACGAAGAGAAGAAGATACACTTCAAATCATTTACAATTGTTTCGACTAAATTGTGTTGTTTGTTGTATATTCAGTGCTTGTTTGTTATATACTCATTGGGTTTTATATATTTATTGCATGTTCGTTACATGCTTGTTGCATGCTTCTTGCACGCTCATTGTTTGTTTGTTATACATATGAACATTGCTTGTTCACTTTGTTGCTTGATCATTGCTTTTTTTTATTCCTGCTGGTGTTCTGTACGTTTGTTGTTTGTTCAGTGCATGTTCCTTGATTGTTGGTTGCATGTCTGTAGCAAGGTTGCTGCTTGTACGTTGTTTGTTTCAAATCGTTTCGACTTAAACTATCTATTTAAACTAAAAAAGCAAAAAGACGAAAACAGTCCAAATAGTTCAAGTTCTACCATTATTTGCTAGGTCTGTATGCTACCACAAACGTAAGTACTGGTCGTTACGCTGCTACGCTTCAAATCTTGAATAAAAATTTAGAATTTTTTAGAATTAGAAATAAAAAGTTAAGATAATTTTTTACAATCTATGCGATATTATACCCATTATTGATTATACACTTTATGAATATTATAGGCGTGGACAATGACTTAACATAAAGCGAAAAAAGTATAATTCAGAAGTTTTCAAAAGGTAATAGCTCAGTTTGTAATTTAAAAGATTTAGAAAACGAAAAAAGGTATTTTTGTGGTAATTTCTCGAAACATATTCTGCTTAGAAGTCCGATGTACTTAGTAGCGGACAACCTGATCAGTGGCGTAACTACCGAAGGGGCAGAGGGGGCAATTGCCCCCAGGAAAGTTAGGTTTTGGGGTCCCTTTGTGTGGGGCTACAAAAAAGATCTCAATCTAGAAACTTTCAGGTACAAAAATATTTGAACTGTAATTAATGTTTTATAAGTTGTACAAGTACAACTGCATAAAGAAAAATGTTAACAACTACTTTAAGCTACATACATTTTATTTACTGACCACAAAGAGCTTTGCGGAAAATTCTTGCCCCCGGCCCCAATTTTTGAAATTGCTCGAATTCGAACCTAGGTTAATCAAATTCTTCCCAATTTCACGAAGAACTGTAAATTCAGTTTATACTCATCGTATAATAAAATTAATTAATTGTACTGTATAAATGGGGGGTTAACCAGTTGAGTAGTAGTTTTTTTGAGTTTTTTGAAAATATTTTCAAAATTTATTACAAAGGATTATAAATATTATATATATAAAGCTGCTTGTATTTTATATAATAATTTGTCTTACTTTGTTATGAAGCATTTAAAGTGACATCTAAACATTCTAAACTGTAAACCAAATTTATTTATTTCAATTAAATATATAGTTGTATTTGGCGAAATTAGATATAGGTAGAAGTTGAACCAAATAAATTCCAATAAAGCCATATAAGGATTTAGCTTTACTAGGCTTTATTTGATTCATCATCTACCTATATTTCGCCAAAAATTATATATTTAATTGAGACAAATAAATTCAATAAATCTACCTGATTATTTTTTGCTTTGAATTGAAAATTCAGCTTTCTCTTCGTTGGACGAATTTGAACAGCAAATTGTATTTCAGATATTACAAAATGTATAAATTGTATTAAAATGATTTAAAATTATCGAGTGTAGTGCTTATCTGATCGAAAACAGTGTATCTTGCCTTGCCTGCTTTTTAATTGCTAATGTGGAGTAACTAATAGATTATGTATGTGTTATAGGCGTCGGAATGGTTATAATTATAAGGCGAAGATGTATCACAACCTTATTGCTATCATGTAAACATGCTTCATCATGATCCAACTTAGACTGTGACACTTTAACAACCTCTATTATACCCTCGATAAGTATCAACTAAAAATACACAAATACAAATGCTTCTAAAAAGCAATTTTTTGGGGTGACTTTAGAGTTTTCTTAATTACCCATTTTAGCTTTTAATACCATAAAACTGTTGTTTGATGTTGGAACGTAAAGTTTACACAAAAGAAAAAATAATCAATTTCAATTTATGTCACACTTTATAAAAGTGAGAAAAAATTGACTTCCTTGGAAAAATTTTCTATAACATAAACGACGGAGTACTATGAGTACCTTACACGTATGTAGTATGTACCTACCTACCTACTTTTTTTTATAAATTTCTAATGTGTTAGATATACCAATTAAAAAGTAGTAAGCATCACAAGAAACTAACTAATAGACCTTTATCGATACAATTTCGTCGGTAAGATAATTACTAAGTGCGCTTGATTGGCTGTCAAGAGTTGTTTTTGGCACCGCAATGCTTTTATATTCGACTAATATCTTGTTCCCTATCTAAGTGCTTTGTAGATAATATAAGGTATAATTGGTAAGCAGCTTCATCCACCGCTTGACTACTCAGTAGTTGTTCGCTAAAATAACATTTCAATTAGAATGTGATGTTTCAAATTAATGTTTAGCTTTTATAAAGGAAATAATTTCATTATTGATTTTTTTTTTCAATAAAAACTTATTAAAAAATAATGTAAAAATCTTGTAGGTACTTTCTCACAAGGTTTTCATTCGTGTACGATATGAATCAACAAAAATAAAAATAACTGCTACTTCATTTTCCCTAGCTATTTTTTAGAGTTTCTCGGGGTCGACCGCCGTGCCGTGTAAAAATTAAATCTTAAGTGTTTGTTTTTTTGCTATCGTATTTGAAAATGAACGAAAAATATAGTCCTTTACGCAATGAGGACGAAAAAACTGAAAAACAGAGGTCTGAGAGTTTGTATACATTCTTCTTCCAGACCTTTGCTGTTTTCTACAGATCTTCTACACCTTCAATTTCAGTTTTAGTACTCTCTAATCTTCATCTAGTTCTATTCTATCAGTTTTTACTCTTTACTGTTCATATAACTCTTCCTTTGTTTTACACTTTTACAATTCCTTCACTTCTTTTCTTTTCTTTTGCATATTTGTTTAGCAATACTCTTCTTTTATTGTATATGTTTTTTGTTCTTTTGTTTATCATAGATTCTTGCTTGTTTTTTTTTCTATTCATCTCTTGCATCCATCAAATTTTATACCTCTTTTCATCTTTCCTCGAATAACATTTTCTATTCCTAGTAGTGATTCAGAAGATGAAGAATAGTAAGGCTCCCGGTGGAGATGAAATATACGTAGAACTCATCAAGTACGGAGGAGAAGAATTATGCGAAAGGATGTGCAAACTGGTACAGCAGGTATGGAAAGAGGAGAAAAGTTAAAACGAGAAAAAGAAAAGCGCAACAGAGGAATGCAAGACTTACAGAGGCATAACATTACTAAACTCATCCTACAAAGTGCGGTCCACATTAATTTATAGAAGACGGAAAGAATGTACCAAACAAGTGGTGGGACCGTATCAATTCGGATTCAGTGAAGGAAAGTCTACGGTAGATGCAATGCACAACATAGAGATTCATATGCTGTTTTGTGGACTTCCAGCAGGCGTTTGATTTCAGAAAAACTATATAACGCGATTAAAGAGATGAAAATACCAAATAAATGAATAAGACTGATAAAAATGTTCTTAGATAACACCACGGCATGTGTTAGAACCGAAGAAGGCACAACAGAATATTTCATGATCAACAGCGGAGTACGACAGGGGGATGCGTTGTCAGCGACGCTTTTCAATGTAGTAGTGGAAAAGATAGTGGGAGAAATGGATATAAATGGAACGATAGTCCAGACGACATGGTAATAATGGCGAGGTCCCATGTTTGTGAAAATAGAAAAGGAAGCAAGAGAAATGGGACTACTGATAAATCAAGGAAAAACCAAATATATGAAATGCGATAAGGGAGATTAAAATAGGTAATCACTGTTTTGAAGAAGTAGAAGTCTTCAATTATTTGGGGATACATATAAACAAGTATGGCAACAGACAAGAAGTACTAAGAAGAAGAGTACAATCTGGCAGCAGAGCGTACTACGCCAACAAGGCATTACTAACAGACAAAAACTCAAGAAAGAGACAAAGGTAAAGATCTACAAAACACTGATTAGACCGGTGGTCACATATGTGCTTCTCACAGGCGGAAACTGAACGCCTCAGGGTATTTAAGAGAAAGATCCTACGTAGGATATTGGGACCAAAAATCACGAAATAGAAAAGCAGATGCAAGGTGAAGATCTGGTAAAATTCATCAAGTCGCAATGATAGAACAAGATAGAACAAGGGGAAGGCCAAAAACAAAAAGGTGGATCAGGTGACAAACGATCTGGGAGCGAGGCAGCGAAACATCCAAAGTTGTAATGAAGATAGGACAGATAGAAGAAATCCCCGTCAAATGGATTTGTAAATCCCGATCGGGATAGTAATATTCAATAGAATGTAAATGCTAAAAATAAAAAATAGAATAAAAACAATTCTTTGTAATTTTAGTATTTATTTACTTTTAATTGTTATAAATTGGTAAAATAATAAATTTCCGAAAACTGACACTGGACAAAAACTGAAACTGAAATTTACCATAGGTGCGAAAATAAAATTAAGTTAACCCTTCGGGAATTTCATTGTTTGAAACAAACTGAGCTGTGTACTATGAAATTACTAATCAATACAACCACAGCGGTTGCTCTCGGCTGTGGTCACTGTTTGAGTAACATAGAAATTCCGAGTTCGAATCACCGCTGCAAGGAATTTCTTAGCGACACTGTTTAGAAACTTGTAATGTCAATTTATTGCTAGCACAATTAATTAAATTCATGAAGTGCTTCCAAATTTTGATTTGCCAGTTAAATCAGTTGTTGTATCTAGCAGTCGAGCAGGTAATACATATTAATTTGAGATTCAAGAAATCAGCTTTAAAAGAAATTAGCGGTTTGGTGTGTTTGCTACTTCAGATACAGAGCAGAAATGCGTAAATTAAAGAAGTGGAACTAAGTTTAAAGTCCTAGCCAATTGATAGTAAGTCAAAAAGGAAAGGAAAAAAAAGTTTCAATAATTTTTGGGTTTTTGGTATTTTTAAAATTAACTTGGCTTTTATTATATTGCTTTTTTCTAAAACGTTCTTTAAATAACATATTTTGAAGACTGTTGTGTCGTCAAATAATAGATTGACAAAAATTGTTTTTGATCTTATTTTCTCACATGTAAAAATTCAGACACGTTTAGAATTCGGGTGCATACATGAGTGACCTGAATATGAAAACGCTAAGGGTAAAAATGTAGATATTGAAAACGAATATAATGTGAGAGCTCACAAAAGTAAAAAGCAAAAAATGCTTTGAAACAGTTACATCTTTTTTTTGTAAATAAAAATGTAACGAAACTTGTTATATTATTTATTTATACGAAATCCACTTCGCACTTTCTTTTAGTTATGCATCAAAATGTATTAGAAAAGAATGTAAAATGCAATATTTTGAAATTTGAAATTTCAGTCTTAATTTAAAAAGTAGTTGTTTTATAATTGTTTAAATCTAAAGCAAAAATGGTAGAAATAACCATTTGTTATTTGTTCTGCTATTTTTGTTTTCAAAGAAAATAATTATATTCCAAAAAATAATACAAAATGGAAATAAATTATTTTCTGAAAGCAGTTTCTTCTTTTACGACGTCTAAATTATAACAATTTTAAATTCAGCGCATTGTGAATGCGCTTCTCTGTGTTAACGTTGCCTATTTAGAGTGTTATTGAATTATTCAGATCTGCATGGTGGTGTGAAACAGCGAGTAAACGCGAAATAATAAAAACCTCACCCCTGTTGAACAATCGTGCGCTCCTTTTGCGCCATCGAGTTTGTTATTTTGTTATAGGTATTTTGAAAATAATTTTCTAAGCTACTCGTTCGCTTTAGGAAAACATATATAACGCTACCTACATTATTTATAAATAATTTCAAAATTTCCTATCCAAATTTTATTTTATTTCTAAACTCCTATATTATTATTATTAGGATAATCTGCGAAGCTATTGCAAACAAAAGTATTTAACTTAATTCAATATGTAGTTTCCACAAAACTATAAATGCAAATTTTAGAAAAACAAACAATTAACAAATTTAAAGCATTTTCTTGATGCTGCATCCAGACATCTCCGAATTTTTTAAATAACAACTGGCAATAATTCGGACAAATTTGCATAAACCTGTTTTTACTTGCAATTAATCTCGTAGTATGCACTGAACAACTTACTGAAAGTCCTCATCAGTGAAAAACTATCGGAATCCTCCAAAAAATGCAATTGTTTAACGAGGGACTCCTGCATTATCGGTTTTTCTCTAATCTTTACATTACATAATTAGATAAGTAGGAAAACACAGCGGGAATCACCAGGTAAATTTTGACCTCTGTTGGAGAGGTAATTTTCCTGAGCGAATAAGAGATGTAACTTCTTAAAAAAAATACTTTTCAAAATTTTCAATAAAAAAAATTTCGAACATTTTTTCATTGGAGCAGTAGCTTTTTCAAAAATGAAGTAATCATATAAGTAATTATGATTATGCTTTCAGAATCATGCCGAGTGGAGGAAACTTGTACTTTTCCTCCACAGCAAAAAATCCTGACACTCGCTAGCGGCATTTTAAGATTTCGAAATAAATAATATTATATTGTATATTCTCAAAAATTCGGTGTCAAGCATAAAAAACCGCTGCCAATTCGGTCACTTTATAAATTTTGGTTTGATTATTTTCTCTTATACGTGGAATCGTACTTGATTTTAAAAAAATACCAAAAATATTGCAATTTTTCCGAAAAAATTGAAAGTTGTTTTTCTTAGAGTAATAATTTTTCTCTGAAAATGTAACTTTTACGTTTTGAAGGGCTACTTACCCTGTATGTCTTGAAAATTTCAATATCTTTTTGTTTCGTATTAGTTTCCAAAATATTACTTTTTGGAATTTTATAATCATTTAGCTGAATGAATACATGTCAAATCATGAAAGCTGGATGAAGCTCAGGTTCTAGAATTTGTAGAAATATGTTGTTCAAAACCCGTATTTATTTCTTCTTCTTCTTTAACTTTTTGAGAACTGTTGATCTGTTTATTACCAACAGCAACCTCGGTGGTGTTCCAAAGTCACTATCAGTGCTGTGAGCATATTAATTAACATCTGAGGCAGCTTGCTAGGCTTGGCACAAATGTGCGCGTAACCCTTGATTTTTTATTGTCGATGAAAGCAAATCATCAATCTAGGGGAACCACCGGCTTTACGTGCTCTTTGAGGCACAGAGACAATTAAAGAAATAGTATTCTCTTTTCGGATTCGAACCAGGTACCTTAGTGTCAGCAGTTATTCAGCTAACATATCAGGCTAATAACTGCTTTGTGTTTATTTATGATCAGTAATTCTGGATATTATAGAGATGTTTCAATGAATGGAGCGCGGAGCGGTTCAAAGATTCACTGTCCAAGTAGATCCATCACTTTAGAGTGCAAATTGCACTCAAAAATACTTGTATAAAATAAAACAGGCCATGGGAGGAACAACCCTTATAGAAACAGCCTATCGCATAATACACACTTTGAGTTTTTGGCCTTTTTACCCGAATTTTTGGATGATCTTTTTCCGAAATTTTTACTTATACCACACCTATACACCAAATTTTTGAGAATTACATTACTTATTTTGAGATCTTAAAATTTTGCTATCAGGCACCACAACTTTTTTTTGGGTAAAAAAATACAGAACTCTTCATTTTGTATTAGACAACTAGATGTTTTAGCGAAAACAAATTCTGTAATAGCGAATTGATCAAACATAATTATATTAGCAGTTTTTAATTCACTAAACCAGCAGTATGGCACCGGCTGACTGGGTAACCGCGGTTCAAATCCTAGTCGCGTCGTATACATTGCTGTGATCTAAAGCCCAACATAGATCTGTGGGCTGTGGGAAAGGCAATGGGAAACCACCCCACTAATTAAAATTCCCAAGAACGTCATCTTGGTTTTAGCCAAGTTCGACCACGACCCCTTTGCAAAGAGAAAAAACGAAATAGAGGAATTATCCTAAAAGCTTATCCTAAAAGAACTTCAATGTTATAAACTTGTCGGGCTAATTCTTTAAAGCTTCTGATTAGTTTTTTGTATATACGAACCTAAAAAGAGCTTATCCTAAAAGAACTTCAATTTTCTATCAGAGAAATTTAATTGAAATAGATGCATAAAACATATTTTATTAAAAAAGAAGGACTTAATTAAAGAGTGATCCTGCGCAAAAAAGGAGTTTCCACATTATTCAAATACTAGAAGGTCAGGGCGGCCTATAACCCGCCTGGCCTGCTAGTTAACTATTAATTGAACATAATTATGCAGAAACCTATATTCACATAAAATGCATATTAGCGTAATTGTTCTATTTTTTGTGGATTTTTGTAAATCAAAGAATAGTTCATAAGTCCATTTCCGTAATTAACTCAATTGTTGAAAATTGTGGTTTGATAGGTTTCTTGGATAACTACATCGAATTAAATATGTTAAAAAATGAATCGATTAGCATTTGGCATTGACTCTTGCCTACCAATCCAGTATATACGAATCTGCTTTTTTCTTGTTTCTTGGTTTGGATCCTTTGATTGGTTTTAGTTATTAATAATTAATACTTGATATCATAATAAATTAATAAAAAACTAAATAAAATAATAAATGTGATGTTTCGACCTTGCAATTATCAAAAAATGTTTAATTTAATAATAATTTCAACAAAATACAAAATTTCACTTGAATTCCTTTTAAATTTGAATTACAATTATTTATTGATAAAATTAAACTAACTTTCAAAATAATTTTTTAATTTATTTTAATTTAAATCATAATTTTTCAACTGTTGACCGGCTTTACTTCTCTTTTCACAAACTTCCACCAAAACTTCGGTGCTGCTCATTTCCAAAATCAAAATTAAATAAATAACAAATTAAAGTCCCCTTTACATCAAAATCATTTGGGTTTGCTCAAATCTTTTCTTAAGACACATTTGCATAATGATTCGTTGAAGGAAATGTTTACACCTTTTTTTGTAGAACTTCGAAGTTGCTCAGCTTTTTTAATGCCGTTTTATCGTTTTTCTGTGTTCTACACTTTACCTGTGAATAGTAGTTTACTCATTTAATAGGAAAAGGAACAGATTACTAGATAGATTTAAGCAGAAGCCGTCGGGAAAGTGCGAGGGATGAAACTTTTCCCACGACCGTCCTGACTGTTGCAGTTCCATTTTCTTGCATTTTTAACGCTCGCATGGTTAAACCTGGTATCAGTTTTCCTTGCAAGAACGACCACGAGGGAAGTCAGAAGAAACGTCAAAAATGCATTTTTGCGAATTCGAACCGGGTACCTTAGTATCTACTAACCTATTTTCATCTGAACGTGTCACAGGAAATTGTGAAAATGCAGTTCTCGTGTTGTGTATGCAAAAATTTGAGAGGTTTTACTAATTCTAATTCTATTAGTTTTTATAAACTGGGTAGTATAAATATTTCCACAAGATAAAAAGTACAATATATTTTTTCTTCAAGTAGAATTTTTTTATTATTACAAAATCTTTGTCGGCACTCGACTTCATATTAAATTATTCTCTTGTCAGAAATATATATCTTAGAATAACTTTAACCTTCTATGACTTGCATTCTTAATTCAGTATAAAGAAATCAGGATATATTGAAAAGAATAGCACAGATAAGATTCAATATACAAAATATAAACTACTCAACCTGATGTTTGATTAGTTCTTGTTTAGATAATAATGAAGAGTTTATAATAAAATAGAAAAATATTAATATCCAAGTTTCGCCCTAACTTGCCTTTGGGGCAAATTTTGGGTACTTATGGTAGTGTAAAAAATTTAATGACAATTTTTTTTCTAATATTCAAAAATAAAAGTGCATATTGCTAGAGCACACAAAATTTCTTACAATGGTAACGTTAATGTTGTTTGAATGACGGTATCTTTTGTGTTGAGGTCTGAAGTGGTCCAAACACTCGAGTATTTGATGTTGACAGCTCATCGGAGATTTTGTTGAAAAGTCAGCTTCAAATAACTTTAGATAACATTGCCTTTGTGGTTTCTATAGCAAAAAAGGCTAGTGTGTTACACTAATCAGTGTTTCATTTTTGACATTGGCGTTTCATGACTATAACGTTTATGTTTATTATAATAAACATGTTTGTAGTTCTGATGCTATTGTAATATTTGACATGTATATTTTAATGTATTGCAATTTTGTTTCTGAAAGAAAATAATAGTCGATGTAATTACGATGCAATAAAAGTAATATTTTAATTTTAAAATAAAATTTCAGACCGAATCAAAAATATTATATTAAATACATACTGTATCGTCTGCATACATTTTTGGAAAAAGTTAGCTAGTTCCCTTCTCAAGGGTTATTAATTATAGTTTACACAACAAAAAATAAAATACAACAAAAAACTTGCAATACTTTTGATTTTATTTTATCAAAAACAAAATTAAATCAAACGTTGATTTAAAGTATGTTATGTAAAATGAAGAAGTATTTACTTGGCATACATAACTTAAATTATGCAATTTAAAGAAGCTTCCGTTTTGAAGTGTTAGTTCAAATCTTAATATTTTCTATTTCGATTTTAAATATGTTCATTCTAAATTTTGCAAAATTTTAACTTTGCATAATTACATTAATATAAATGCGATAGCTGTGTTGAAATTATTATCAATGCGAAGTATTCGTATAGTGATAACTATGTTCTTCAAACGTTTTTCAAAAAAAATCTCGTTAATCCATTCAACACTACTTACGGTTCGCTTCGCAGCTCGTGCTTAAATCTGTCTACTGAATTTTTTATGTAAAATTTAATTAACAATTTTTAATTTCAGAAAGTACTTTGCACGAGGAGAAAAGAGAAAATTTGTAGTCAAACCCAACCAAAGTGGCGGGGGGGGGGCGCTCGGGGAATTACTAAATAAATTTCATAAAAGCATCATCTTGAAAGTGCAAATAAAACTCCGTATGTTGTATCAAACAAAAAATTAGTTAATTAGGTACTGTTGTTCTTTTTAATTAATTTTACATATTTTAGATGTTTTGTTAGTTTGTTGTAGATGTTAATTTTTCTTAATAAAAATACGAAGTTTCATATTTTCTTTTTTTATTTATGTAATTGTTACGAAGAGCAGGGGGCCTGACGTGGCTCTCGACGGCCCTGTTGGTGGTAAATAGTAAGTGATAACTTTCTTTTTCTATTTATTTGAATTAACTCTGTTATATTTGGCGCAAAACTAGCTGTTTAGTATATAATTTAAGCCTACAGGGATTTAAATTAATAAGAATTTTGTGTTAATTGTGGAAAATTAAACATCAAAAACAATTATAAATTTGAAAAATATTTAGTGGTGATTAAAAACATTCAAGTAAAAAATCTTGAATTTTTACGTTTATCACTTATAATGATTTTTGTATAAGTTATTCTTTATTTTCGTATTTACTACGAAATAATATTTCATGCTTAGAAAATAATAATAATATATTATTATTAGTGCGTAGATAGTAGAGATCAGGTCACAATTTGTCGAATGTAACCATATCTTCTCCTTTTCTGTATTTTTACTCTTAAAGATGGTTTTAAATTATTTACCGAAACGTCGACAAACAGTTAATTGAGTCTTATTTTGGCGTCTCCACCATCCCAATATCTTTTCTATTTACTACATCATTGGCGTGGACAAGAATCGTCAAGTATAATATATTTATTTGATCCAAATAAATTATGTGGATTTCTTTCATTTCCTCCTCTCCAGCATTTCTATTGCTCTTCAGGTTTGTTATTACTTCAAGGATCTCTTTTTCGCTTGGTATTTCCACACTACCGTTCGCTTCATCCTCGCGAGTTTGTTGGATATCTGGTTTTTCATTTTTATTCGATTGTTTCTTTAATAGTTCCCGGAAGTACTCAGCCCATCTCTCTGTTACATATTCTTTTGTACTTATAAGTTTCCTTCTTCGTCTTTTCAAAAGGTTGTTTTTGTCTGAAAATTTCGTAGACATTTGGTAGACATTTCCCTGTATTTCTTTCAGTCTTCGAAGATTGTATTTATTTTTCTCTAATTATTGTTTACCCTTTTTTTTTCGTTCTTCATACTTATGTTTATCCTCGTCGGTCTTTCTTATTGTATTTTCCCTTAGAGTTCATTGTTTCTTCTTTTTGTTTCTTCCTAAACTATTTTCCGTTACTTTCTGAATACCTTCCTGTATTGCTGCTAATAATTTTGTTAACACCTTTTTGAACATCCGTGTCTTTTAGAATTCCTTCCAATTCTTCTTCATATTTCTTCTGTACTTGTTGGGTACTAAGTTGTATCTTCTTATTAAAAAAATAATATGATTATTTATATAATCGATTCGTTCCCGGACGATTCATCCAGTGGACATTTCATTCAATGAACTGCTTATCCTGGACGAATTCATACACTGGATATCCATTTATCATCCAAGAATATACAAAAACAAACGAAAATAGTCATAATATAGTCAAAATATTGCAATGGCCCGTGGCTCATTAATTAATTAATTGGATTTTAATAAAAATTAAAAAAAGGAGTCCCAAGCTATTAAAATTGAATGGCTTGAGAATTAAGTTTTACCTAATATAAAAATTAATTAAATTAGAAATAACCGCAATATTTTTATGATAATCTATTAATTTTTTTATTATTACGGATCATATTGTGCAGTGCATCAATATTATATGTATCAATGTATCATTTTTATTATTAATTATTATTATTATTAAAAAATAACATGAGTATTTCGGTTTTTTTTATAAATATTTGGATGGTTTCAGTGGATGAAACGTTCACAGTCATAGAATCCTCCTAGAATCATAATAAATGTAATAAATAAATATGGAACAATTAGGTTAAACCAATTCTTCGAGCTTTTACCAAAATTTTAATTTAAAAATTTTGTTAATCCATTTAACGACGATCTCGTTAATTCATTCACGACTGGTATTAAAAAGAGTAATTGAAAGTTTCGAAATGAATTAATTAGGAACAGGAATCGGATATATTGTGATGTTCTATTAGACAAAAAAATAAAACAAAATATGAAATTTGACTTTATTAAAAATAAAAATACTTATTTAAACGGCAGCATTAGTGGGAGTTTAATAAAATGAAAAATAAATAGTTGCAAAATTCAAATAACAACAATTAATAAAAAAAATTTTGTTTTTGAAAAAATACTTAAATAAATTAAATAATATATTCAAAATTTTTTTCTGGTTAAAAATAAGATTAAAATATCAGGACAGTATTATAAATAATTATAAAACATAGTTTAGAAAATATAAAATATCTTTCACTGAACTAATTTATTTTTTGGTAGGTATATTATACCCATTTTAAAAATATTGTGAAGAAGCATATCGTGAACACGAAATAGGGTTTTGTTATTTTTGTCGCGTACCCCATACCTTTTGCTTACATTTCTGGTGTACAGTTTCACCACTTAAAAATTTCAATAGCTATTTCAAAGATTACAATGACAATGATTTTTGAATGGGTACTTGCGAATTACCTGGCATGATGTTTACTTTTGAACATTTAAGCATTATTAATTTTATAATGAGGTCAATTTTATTTTTATGTTAGAAAATAATTTATTTAATGTTTATCGAAAATAAAATATTTGGTTTATTTTCTATTTAATGATTAATTGGAAGTCTATAAAACTAATTAATTGTGTCAGACTTTTCAAACTCTCACAATCATTTTCTTTCTAGGTTTTGAAAGTCTAGATAATGGGCCAATGAAAGGGCCCGAAACATCGGACACAATTGAAAAGGTAGTTTTATTGACCCCGAACTCGAGCATGTATTGCATATTAATTAAAAAGTTTAATTTCGGAAAATAAAACTATCGCCTTTGTGGGTACCTTGTATTTATTATAAAATATTTTTAGTTTGAAATGTTGAGGACTAAATAAACTCGGTAACGTATGGTAGCCTACACCAAGTGTTTGCTGTAAGCGACCTCCCCAGGAAGTTGAAGATAAGTACACCACTCCTAGATGAAGATACTAGGCTAATATTGACATGCCGCCTTCTTGTTTTCATATACACCTTTATGTTATGTACTCTTGTATGCAAATAAGTCATCATAATATTTTTAAATTGTTTAATTTGTCATAAAGTTTAACAGAATTTAATTTTCGATAGTGGCAAAAATAATATAGGTAATTTGATAATATTTTTTGAATTTGATTTTGGTTACCTCACAACTGTTAGAGAAAAATAAATATTGAAATGTATATTTTTATAAGTGTGTGTGTGTAAACTTGAAATACTTTTACCTAAACCCACCTGTCTTTACTTAAAATTTTGAATAACTCTAATAATAACATCATGACAAATAATTTCTTTCATAACATTTGGCAAATATAAAGATTTCTCTTAAAGATAACAATATATTAAATATACTGCAACAATGGAATATTAAGGGTTTCGTGAGAATTATTACATTTTCAAGATTGCAGGTAGGTTATACTTCTTATTAAATTTCAAAACACAATTGTCACTTTATCTCTTTGGGAACCAATATCCATCCAGAATACAAATCAAATTTGTGAAAAACAAATTAAATCAGTAAGTATCAAAATACTTGGATAAGCAAAGTTTGAGAAATCCTTGATTTCGGGCAACGTGTTTGTTTGCATCCTCTTCTTTGACTGACCGTCGGAAAGGTCCGTAGAAAATAGTTTTCCTTCAAGTTTCCCAAGTTGAAAGTGGTAGCACCGAAACAAATGTATTATCGATAATGTTGTTAGTCAAGTCAGGAAGTTTTTTTGAACTCGGTTGGCATTCGAGAACAGATTTTAAAATTCGGTTGGAAGATATCGATAAATTTAAATAATTAATTGTACTGATGCATAATAACGTACATAAAGAAATTGAAACGTAAATGTAACACGTTTTTTGACACAATCTAACAAAGCGAAGGCAAAGTGTGTAAGTAATTCTTGCAGTCTACGTATAAGACTCTACGGGGGTCTTCATATTCCTGTAACAATACACTGAATTGCGGCCTGTATTTACGATTACAATTATTTACTAATTTACACACAGTCCGATAAATACAATTACAATTGTCGGTATTAGAGAGCGACGATGTGTTAAACATTGCATTATTCTGAAGAATGGATTAACACATGGAAGAATTTAACAATTCGAGTCCTTAGGCTAAATCGAATGAATTTGTATTATTTGTTAAAACTCATTTTTTTATTTATACATCTTGTTTCATTGAGTTGTTGATATAAATAAGTTGTTGACTTGTATAATTCAAAATATTGACAAATTAGTATGTTGCTAAAAATATTAAAGTACTTAATACCACGCTAAACGTACAACATAGGTTTTTCATAAAATTTTTGCAAAATTATAGTTATATGATTTTATATAATTTTTATAATTTATGAAAAAGAAATATTCATCTTTTTTCTTTTTACTTAGAACTTCGTCTTATTCTCTTATTCCATTTTAGTGAGGTGCTAACCTTGCTAGTTGCACAGCTTATTGATCAAATTTGGACTTTGTCCAGTCAATGAAGGAAAAATACGGGAAATAATTCGTGTAGTCGCAAATTTTTGTACATTAGTATGGGAGAATGTCATGAACAACATACTGAAAGTCCTGACCGATGGGGGGTGAGCGTTGAGGCGGGGAGGGGGTCAAACGTCACTTTTTCACGTTTTTCTTGAATAACTCAAAAACAGCGGCTTTCACATAAAATTTCCTAAAAAAGGTGTTATGGGGGGTGGAAATCGCGGATTATTAACAATAGTGTTTTTATGGTCAAAAATGAATTCTTAATTTTGTATGAAGTAGATTCAGACCGAACATTAATGTATGTACGACATCTAAGTCTTCTTCTTCCACTTAATTTAGGACAATGTCCTGTTATTTGCCATAATATGATGTACCAAATTTACACTTGGCATCCACGGTCCTTAAGAAAAGACGGGAAAGCTGAATGTTTCAGAGACAGAAATCGGTGTTGTTCGTGAGTTTTGCAGAAAAGAGCACACCAGACCTGAATCAATTAAAAGTTTTTGAGAGTAGCTCTTGCAGAGCTCCAGCCTTCAGCGTCACATGGTGCTCCACGATAGCGTTCAGCTGAACTGAAATTTGATTTTAAATCGAAAAAAGGAATTGTCTGTTTTGTGGTGTTTTAGCTTAAAAACAAAAAATTTCCCAGCTTTTTCTGACGAACTTTGTATAATTATTCTGTCTTCTGTAGGTATTCTAGAAGAGTGGGAATTTTATTATATGTACTGGAGAGTGTTCACCCCCAAAGCCCCCGGTTTACACTTTTGAGCATAATTTCGACAGTTAACTTTCAAAGTAATGCAAAAGTTGCTGCTAAACTCTGAGCAGTAAGACACTTAAATAAATGTTTTTCCAAGGTTTAAATTTCCTTCAATTTTGCTTAAAAATTCAAATTGACCAGTTTTTCCCGGCAAAATTTGTAAAATTATAAATTTTCTATCTTCTCAAAGTATATTCTAAAAGAGTGGAAATCTTGTCATATGTACTGGAGGGTGTTCCACACCCCCCAGACCCCCCGGTTTACAATTTTGACTTTATATTTTTATATTATTTTTATAATTAACTTTCAAAGTAACACAGAAAGTTGCTGCTAAAAAACTCCGTAAGCAGTAAGGTAATTAAATAATTTAAAATAAATATTTATTCATTATATACGACTGAAGATCGGAAATAACCGTGAAATAACGTTATATCGTGGTATGAATTTTTCGTAATTTCAAATATTTTTAATCCAGACCTGTTATGTGATAATTATGTTTTTTTAAAATTTTTTAAATTATTGAACTGCTACGTATTGCATTATTCTTATTTTTCAATTTAACCATAAATACATACTGCATACCACAAATTTACTTTCTACATAAATATGCTCTCCAAGTCTCCAAGTCTTAATTATTTCTAACCAAAGGTTAAATTTTCCGGTTTGGATTAATATTCTTAGTCGTAATTTAATATATATTTAGGTTGGTAAAAAAATAGACTAATCAGAGTGTTTCTTTTTTCACCAAAAAATGACACGCTGTAGTAGGAGCAGCAGCAGCGTGCTGAGATTTTAATAATAATAATTTTAACCATACACTCTAGAGGAAAAATGAATAAAACCATTTTTGTAGAAGCCTTTATGTAGTTTATTTTTGTATATGAACACTTTTTCGTTAAAAGTCGCGATTTTCGAGTTATTCCAGAAAAACGAAAAAATGTGACGTTTAACCCCCTCCCCACCCCAGCGCTTACCCCCCACCGGTTACGACTTTTAGTATGTTGTTCATGACACTCTCCTCTACCAATGTACAAAAATTTGCGACTACACGAATTATTTCCTCTATTCGACCTTTTTGGTCTTCATTGACTGTACTATAAACACTGCGGTATAGTCGGAGTTATCATGTATTGGACCGCAGCTTTCCGTTGTTTATACTGCCAGTTCGCAAAATATTAAAATCCGACATCCGATTTAATCAACAGAGTTTGCAAAATAGAAATCTTGTTATTATTCGCTAGACCAAAAGAGTAGCTGTACTTAAGGAGTGGTTATGTCGATCTAGCTTTAATTCACGAACGCGAGGGGGCTTACAAGCTATGGTGAATAAATTAATTAATTAATTCGTTGGTAGGCAACAAGCTTCACAAATAGTCTGGTTGCATTAATGGGTAATTCAATAGCAAACTTACAGGAATCTACTTTTAAAACCTACGTTTAAGCTGAAATATAAGCTCCGCCTTTTAAAAATTATATCAATCGTAAGGGTGGGAATTTTGCACTTTACTTTAATATCTAATTCTTATTGTTTCCATTAAATATATTATAAGATCGTTTAAATTGTTTTATAATAAAATGGAAGAAACCTTATTCGAACTATAAACTATATCTATAAGCATAGGAAATTCGAATAAACTTCAAAGATTAGTTTACGAGTTATAATAATTAGGAATTGGATTTACGTACTGATTATTTTTAATTTAAAATATGTATAAATGCATAATATAAATTCGGTATAATATTATAATTTCGCATCTGTTGTAAAAAAATTTGCAATCGTATAAAACCATGCACAGTGCATATCTGCGATTTAACCTTGCAAGATAACGAATGCAGAAAACTGAAGTATTCCAATTTGCTTTTGCAGTTATCCAACGATAATTTATTATAATATTATGTTGTATTGAAGATTACTATATTACTATGTTCAAAATGATGAATACAAAATATGAATGTAAAATACAAAAAATATTGTCACCTGTATCTCAAAAACGGTGCAACGAAATAGAAAAATGTATAAGTAATTTTTGTTGCAAATTTTATTCCCTACATTTTTGTTTATATACATTTTTCTATTTTGTCACACCGTTTCCGAGATACAGATGATAATATTTTTTGTATTTTACGGAGTCTTGTTTAAGCTGTTGTCAGTCGGAAACGGGGCGACAAAATAGAAAAATGTATAGATACAAAATTGAAGACAATAAAATTCTTAACAAAAAATGTCTAAAAAGTTTTGTTGTAAAAGCGACTTTTATGTGTGAAAGAATGGCTTCAAAATGTACAATTTACATGGTTAAGATAGGGGTGTACGAATACTTTTTACGGCCACTGTATTTGATTTACAACACTATTATTATAATTTATGTTATAATAATCTTATAATACATATAGTATTTGAAAAAGTAAAAATTTAAATTTTAAGCTATGGTCTGTTTAAAGCCAAAAACAATACGATAGCATTGACGAGGTCACATTAGACCAGCGTTGTAAAAAATGCGATTAAGATTAAGCAATACGCAACACTGTACAATGTATACATAATCAAGATATACAGTGTTGACGTGTATTGTTTTTGGTTTAGGAAGACCGTACGACCATACCATAATAGTAATTAAAATAATTATACATTACACAGTGACGGCGCCAGAGGGGGGAACAGGGTGGACACATGCCCAATCCCTATTGACTGGAGTGCCCACCCAAATTTTTTAGAATACCTATACGTTTTATATTTTCGCCTCAACCACGCTCAGATCAAATATTTTAATTTTACTATTTTTAAAAAATTCGGAATTGTTAATTAAAACATGTAAAAAAATCGGATGTGGCCATGCCCATAACTTTATCATACTTATTATTATGGTGCAAAATACAGTAGAACCCCTCTATAACGAGTCCGGTTATAACGAAGAATCGGCTATAACGAGTAAAAATTTAGTCCTTTGACTTTTGTTTACATGTTAAACTGACTGTTTATAGCAAAAATCTTGTTATAGAGAAGTTTTACTGTATAATAAAAAAATAAAATTTGAAAATTAAGAAAAAAGTTTTTTTTACATTTGAAAAAAGAATAATTACAAAAATTGGATATTTACACGATTATTGATTAATACTTTTTTAATATTATTATTATAGAGAAGAATTTAATAAAAATCTAAAATTTGAGAAAAAGAAAAATATAATTTTTTTAATTTGCCAAATATTTTTTTTGCGTTTCCGTGTACCGATTTTAACCAAAATCTAATCAGTTCTAAGTCCCAATATATCAGTAATACTAAATACGAAATTTTGTTAAAAAATTCCTATTACGTTTTGAAGTAGAGGTTGAGGTAAATTTGACCACATACACACACACATACAGATTACAGACATTTTTTGGAAATGATGATTTTCCGCTTCTAGAACCCCAATATGCCTAAATTCATCAAAATCAATCTCAAATTTCTTTTTCTGCACGATAACAATACTTTTTCATATTTTGTATGATAAAGTAAAAAAAAAAATTTTTAACGGCCGCCATTTCGTGAAAAAAAAATTGTTTTACTTTTCCACGGTTCATGCTATAACGGCATCGATAAAGAACATTCACACCAAATTTCAAATAAATCGGTACATTAGAACATCCTTTTTTTTGGACCTCCCACTTTGCCAGCTCATAACTTTGTGAATTTTGAGGGTTTTCTCAGTTAATTTTTATGCAATCTTAAAATATCCATAAATAAATGATAAAAAAATTGATAGTAAAAATATTTTTTGTTTCGTTTGTACAAAGCTTCAAAAACCGCCCGAAATTCATGCCTCTAAACTAGAATACCTACCCCTTTAAGCAGCCGTGGGGTCTAATCTGTCGGATTAAACATTTGTGGCCCCCTAGGTAGTTAAATTTTCGGGGTCCTCTAGAAAATTATTACTTGCGTAATTAGTTTTTAATTTTACTACTCAATAATTAAAATAAACAGTCTCAATAAAATATTTGAAAAAAAAATTTTTTTTTCGACAAAAAAAATCAACTTTAATTGTTTATAACTTTTTTGTTGTTAATCAATCGCTAAAATCGTATGTACTTCACTAGATAATCTAATGAAAAAGCTACAGTTAAAATTTCAAGTCAATCGGATGTAAACTTTTTCAGTTCTACTGCTCACCGATTGATTTTGATAGTGATTTTGCAGCATAAAAGTTGTTCGGTTAAAATTGATTTAAACGAATTTTGAGTTTAGATCAGTACTTGGGCGTTGTAGATTTTGATTTTATGATAGTTTTAGCATGATTTAAGCCAATACAAAAAAATTGGAAAAAAAAATAAAAATTTGGTGGACATTACCCCTTAATTATTTTTATTTAGGACTAGTAAGATAAAAAAAATTACATGATATTTGCCGAGACCCATTTCACCCCCATGTGAGAGTGGGTGAGATTCGGCTTGACCCCCCCCCCTAATATTTTTATATTTACTACTATGTACTTTAAAACACAGATTCTTGATAAACTTTAAAATGAAAATTTATAATTAAAATAAATATATTTTTCCGTTTTCACGAGGCTCCTAAAATTAACGAGGCCCCTAGGCAGCCGCCTTTTCTGCCTTAATATCTGTAATAGTGTAATCCGGCACTGGGTCTAATCATGTCTAATGCTGTACGTGTAACCATGTTTAACCATTTTCGAAAGAGAAAGAAGCTGATTGTTCAGAAGTGTATTGAAGGGTTTTACTCTTTTGTTAGTACAATAATTCAATACTGAAGAAAATAAAAATTTGAATATTTTTATAATAATATTATATTATTTATTTTGATTATAGAAAATTACATTCATTTATTACCTACACTTATATTGTATGCTATTTTAATCGAATTAAAATTATGCGAATTTATATTATTTAATAAAATATTTTTGTATTCATCTAAAAAGTAAACATAGGTATTAAAACATTGGTGGTAGATTTGAAACGAAACGCAAATCCCCACTACAAAATATTTTTGTGTTGATAAGATAAGATAAGACGGGAGAACATTTAAAATATTTCTAGCATTGTAACTCAAAATATATATGAGTTACAAATTATCATTTCGATTTATTTGGGCGACTGTATAAAACAGGCAACTGTAAATTTGCTTTAAATTGAACACAACACGTACCCATCTTTGTGATAATGACTGAACTATAATGATTCATTTCATCTCAAATTATTCCCGCCTGATTTTAATTGAACAATTATATGCAATTTCATTTATAATGTGTTATAGATGAAATAAATTTTCAAAAAATGTCTTTATGAATTCTTTTAGACGTGTACATTATTTATATAAGTAAAATGTTATTAATTGATAATTACAAATATGGTATTTAAACACAATGAATTCTAAATTACACAGATTGCAAAAAAAAAATATTTTACGACAGTCCTTAATTTATCGTTAATATAATTTCAAAATTTGAAGAAAATCCATTCAGCCGTTTTTTAATGCAAGGTGCTTTACTATTTTTTTTTGCACCTGGCCAATTTTTTTTTTTTTTTAATTGATAATTCTTTGTTAGTAATTATTTAATCTATTTTAATTTTTGTTAAAAAAATTGCAAATGGGGTATTTAAACACAATTAATTCTAAATTAGACAAATTGCAAAAAAAAATTATTTTACAACAGTCCTTAATTTATCGTTAATATAATTTCAAAATTTGAAGAAAATCTATTCAGCCGTTTTTGAATGCAAGCTGGTTATACAAGAGCGCATCGCAATATCCTAGCCTTAAGTAAAAGCTAGATGAAATCTAATGGTGTTATCATTCGTAGTTTATATTTCTGCATTATTTTTGTGTCTTTCAGTTTTCCTCTAAAATAATTAGGGAAACAGAAATTTGCATAAATAAGTTTTTACATGTTTATTTCCTATGTTCATTCAGCACCCGGTATATTCAGCCCATTCCAAAACTCCTCTTTAACATTTTCATCTTGTTATCTCTATTTTTCACATAAGCATATCCTGCCATCATGATGGCAAATTAGGTACTAAGGGCAAGGATGCGGATAAATTGCGTCCCGTCCGCAACATGGTCAGATCGGTTAGAACTGCTAATTTTAATTTTCTTATCCATTAAAGTTTAAAAACTTTGGGTAATTTTATAATAATTATTTACAAAATATCATAATTTTATGGTATTTTACAATTTGTTATAAACTTATAAGTTATAAATAATAAATTATAATATAATTAGATTTAATACTTGTGCAATAATTCGCTTTCGCTTATACTTTCTTTTCACTATCCACCGTCCGCAGGAAGCAACTTGACCAGTAGATTGCGTCCCATTACCAACTGGTGATACTTGGTTTTCCATCCAGTTCTTATTTACCAACAATTTCGATCTTGCAATTATTAAATTTTCGATTTAAATTAATTAACTTCTTCAAAATAATGAATTTCACTTAAATTTTTCTTAAACTTGATTTACAAAATTACTTATTGATATAATAAAACCAAATTTTTCAAATAATTTTCCAATTTATTTTCACTGAACAAACTAAAGCCGCTTTTACAACGAAATCCACATCAATGTGTAAAAAAACCAATTGCAGTATGACATCAGTAGTCATTAAGAAATATTATAATGGCAAGTGAAAGTAAAATTTTATATTTTATAGATTTTATAAATTAGCCAAGTTGAGGCCATAGCTAATCCATCCAAACCAAACCGTTTACAATGTCTGGATGATACCAATTTATATTTTTTTGCAAACAGCTTAACTGATGTTGTATTATTAATTATATAATTATTTGTAAAAAACAACGTCCTTCCATACCTGTTTAAAAAATGATAGGTTACGGGAAAATGACTGATTCGTGCGGCCTTTAGGCCGCACCACTTGGACTATCTAATACCAAAAACTCTTACCAACGACGTAGCATGATACAAAAAGGTAGTATGCTTTTAATCTGAATAAAACAATAATATACTTACTATTTTTTGTTAGTCCGTTTGGCGCTCTTTTAGCCAAAGCGCGCGGAGCTGTTGCTGCTAGCATATAAAATGCCACTGCGCTGAGCCATAATGATTAAGTGTAGAACCGGTAGAAAAAATGTATGATAATTGATAAGCAATATTATACAGTTGCATTTTATAGGCTGCATTATTCATTCTTCCATACACTAGATAGCAACAAAACCATTGATAAAACAGCAACAACCTTAATAGTAATTCGTGCACACAGTTCTTATGCAGTTTCTACATTGAATGAAACTACATAATGTTGATTAAGCACATTTGCATGTTAATTTGGTTAATTAGTAAGTAATTTTATGAATATTGTTATAATTTACCTTAACTATGTTAATTTAAGTGATCATTAAAATGACATTGTTTCACAAAGAGTATCCTGATTTCGTGACTCTCCACAACATTTTGCACAGAAATCGTTCTTCTTTAAACTTTTTGGAAATCGTAGATATTCATCTTCAGCAATCTTTCTACAAGTACTGTGAATATTGGAAGTACATGCCCAAGAAAGTCAGAAATAGTATGCCGAAACGTCAGGTTTTTTATTTTCATGTTTTAGTTGTGTTGCATGTTGTTTTGGCCGCATTGCTAGATGCTTTTGTTTTTTATATGTTTCGCGATTAAATTTTTGCATAATTGCCCCAAATTAATTCTTTAACAATCATTTGGAAATAGTAAAGCAACTTTTTTTTAAACATGAAAGAACCAATTTTAAGTATTTGTTAAATCTTTTTATAAAAACATTGTTAATGGTTCCAAAGCTGTAAAATCTCAAATAAGATTAGCGAATACAATGCGTACTTAGTCCTTAAAGCCAAAATATTTGTACCTCCTGCAGTTAAAGTAGACACTTCTTGGGAACTTTACACTTCATTCATGAATCAATCAAATTAGTTAGGTTTTAAGGGCTCTTATGTGTCCGTTTGGCTGTATTGAAATACTTATTCAATTGAACCGATTGTGGTTTTTATAAAATCAGTGGTTAACTCCAATTAAATGTATAAAAATAATTGTTTTAAATAAGTTAACTTTGTTATTACATAAGTAATTATATTTTCAGTAGCTTTGTAAGCATTAATAAATAAAAGGTAATTAACCTTTGTTTATTAGATTATTGTCTACATTTTCAATGTTAAGTTATTATCTTACACTTTCTCATATTGCAGTTTAAATTTTGAAATATTAGATTTAGAATTTTTTAATTTTAATTTAAGATTAATAAAATTGAATTTTTTAAATTTTTTGAATTCTGATCTATTGATCTATTGAGAAACCAGCCCGCCTTTCAAAATTCAAACCCCAGAGCAAAATTGTATTTTTGTATTATGGTCAATTACCAATATGATTGGTTGATTTTTTAAAATGCAACGATCATTTCCGCAATGAAAATCTCGTTACCTTTTACCTTGAACGTCGTCGTTGCTTCCTCTATACTTCGAGTCAACATTGTTTGGGTCATTCTCTTCTTGGCCGTTCCGCAAGACTGCTTTATCCCCAAAACATACTGTCTCACATGCGATTTATCTACTTAACCACACAGTAGCCTCAAATTGTAAGCCATATCTATGAAGCTGTACACTGAAAAAAAATTGTATTTATCTCAATTAAATATAATATACTTGTATTTGGCGAAGTACAGGGAGATAATAAACTTAGTTTATTTGAAACACATATCATTATTTGATACAACATTTCGCCAAATACAAAAAATAATATAGGTATATTTAATTGAAAAAAATAAATTTTTTTCAGTGTAGGTTATCAAACTCTAGCCATATTACGAATAATACTATCGCACAAGAACCAATGAGTGTACAGAAGCAATAGATAAAATTTTATCAGTAATAAAACTTATTTTCTACTTTTATTTCATCAATATTGTGCGATGGTTTTATAAGACTAAGAAATTTTTATTAAATTAATATTTTGATAATTTTAATAATTTTAAAATTTAACAGATGTAATTTTTTTCAAAATTGTATTTTTAATATATTGCATTTTAATTATTGTATTTTGTCGATGTTTGTACCCACAACAACGGCTAGCTCTAACCACTAGCTTACGACCGTGCTCGTACTTGTTAAATAATTTCCCCACATATTAAAACAATAATATGATTAACATATTTTAAAAATTAAATAGGTTAACACCAGGAAAGATGATCAAGATGATACGTAGAGGCAGTGAAAGCCTCTATTTTCTCTATTAATTTGTTTTACTATTGAATATTTGTAGATATTTTATTGTAAAACATGAAGTTTTTGATTTTTATCATATAAAATATTTTCAATAATAATTACTTGTCATAATGAACTTAATATTTCAAGTCTTGATGTTACTAATTAATATTGATTTGATTTGATAAAGCCAGTTCTGTGGAATAACATTACATGCAGAAAATTAAGTACAAGGGCAAAGGCAAACAATCTTAATAATAATAAAACTGTGAGTTTGTGCAGACTGCGTAACGCAATGCTATTTTCAAAGATTTTTATTGGTTTATTTTTCGCCATCGGCATGATCTAATGTTTATGGTCATTTACCTCTCTATTTTCCCATTGAGCACTCTGGGATAGCTGGTCAATTATATTAAATTTTATTTTTTATTATTTAAATTTTATGTTTATATGTATTAGAATAGTAATCATTGTAGTGATTGTTAGAATAGTTAACCTTCCATTATAATTTGTGAAAAAATAGATGAGTTTGGAGTCATTAAAACAAAATAGTAGTGTCCGACGTTTTGGGTTTTTATTATTAGCTCATCATCAAGACTAAAATATATACAAATACCTCCATTTCTCTCTTGACAGATTAGTATTCCTTTGAAAGTTTTCAGAGGTAATAATAAAAACACCAAACGTCGGACAATATTATCAATGACCCCAAACTCAACTATTTTTGCACTGCTAATCATTAAACTTGATATTTTAGCTTAAAACCTATTTTAATTTTAAACTGAACCTCAAAATAATTGCCTAAAAAACTATGGCCATTACTCCCGGTTTTACCCCACTAGAAACTAAATATTTAGTATTTACGCACCACACTGTTACTATTTTCAGTGTAAATTATTTTTGAAAACTTGATGCATTTTGGTTTTAAAAAGTATAAGTATAGTGTAGTGGTTAATAAATTTTGGTTTATTTCTTATTTCAAACCTACCGAATCAGGCAAGCAATTAAATTTTTTTGTGTTATATTTTTATACTTTGATTTACTTAACCAATTGCTTAAAGATTTTCACGTCAAAAGTTGAAAATATCACGTTATATTTGGGAACAGTTTTCAATTACGTTAGATAAGACTAACCTAAATTTAACGTTTGACTAACATAAAACTGCATATAATTATATAACGTTATTTTAACGTAAGATAAAAACGTTGAATAAAATATAACTTAATGTACCAGTACGCATAATTTATACTATAAAATAATAATAATAAAATATTATTAACGTTAAAACAACGTATTAATTTACGTTGCGATATTCAACTTATGTTTTGTTTGTACGTACCTAAAGTATATGACGGCTGATGAAATATAATATGGCTATTGTCTCATTTTAAAACATACATCAGGATGTTCGCGCAGCTGCAAAATTTAAAAAAAAATTTTTAATTAAGCTAGATATTTGCAGCCAAAATGGTCAAGGTGTTAATATGGTCAACGCTATTTCGGCAATTATCGTGACATTTGATTAGATTTCGTAATCTAATACATTATAGGGGTGCGTAGTAGTTTTATAAAAAGTGCGTTGTTATTTGTCGAACAACATGGCCAATCGATGTTATATCAATCCCTTCACGGGGCTGTATTGCCATAATTATTTTAAGTTGTCTGCTAAATCTTCCATAAATAACAAAGTTGATGTTGTTTATTGGAAAATATGCCCAAAGAACTATTCTATCTGGACCTAAATTGAAAATCAAAATACTTTTGGTCATTGCAGGAAAAATTTATGAACCTTACCATGGTCACCTTGGCTTCAAATACCTTAGTATATAAAATGTTCGTCTAAATTAAAAATTAAAACCTTCAAAATTGATACAATTTAAGAGCATGAAATCATCCTTAGACTACATTGTAAAAAAATGTTATGTAAATTTACATAGAAAATCTTTGGCAACTATAATCTATGTAAATATACATAAGGATGTAATTTTACATACCCAAGTAAATATGTACTCATAAGGGAACTGTAAAAATACTAGTTATACCATTATGATTTCACAAAAGTTTTGTAAATTTACAGAACAGAAATTAATTTTACATTATCTAAATCAGTAAATTTACATGTGCTATTATTTTCACACAAATTTTTTAATTTTACACGAACGTTACCGTAATTATTTTTTTACATAGATTTTCAACGTAAAGTTTACAATAAAAAACATTGTAATTTTCCATAAATTTTTAACAGGGTAGATTCTAATCTTTTATTGTCTAACATCAACGGCTTTCGAGTTACGGATTGGTATAAGCTTGTAAATTTTCTACTCTGTGGAAAAGCCAATTATAAAAATGTTGAAAAATTCAAAGTTTAATTTATTGTAAATTTTTAACAAAATGTTTTGTAAAAGGTCTGACGAATCATTCCGGATGGAAAATTTAACAAACTAAAACTTTATTTATAAAATAAAAATTATTAAAATTTATGTTGTTCCGAATAAATTAAAATAAAAATATTCTTCTCTTGAGTATATCTTCGGTTTTTACGTAAAATAGATTAGTTTCTCAAAAAAGTTTATTAGAGTGAATATGTTGGTATAATTTAATACAATTATTTTGTATACAAAAATTCAGAGAAAAATCCTAACAATCAAACATTATTTGTAAGAATACAAATTTATAAAACTACATAATATAAAAGCTAAACTGTAAAACAAATCAACTCACAATTAAATATTGAATTAAATTGAATATTGTATACGGTATATTATACTATATTATATTGCAAATTGAGAACTTTTCACTTAGGTACATATTTTATTATGTCTTTTGTTAAACAAAATTTATGAAAACCATAATAAATTTTAAAAGTTGTTTAAATTTCAAGATTGAACACTGAATTTATTCATTAAATTTTTCAACACCTAAGAAAAATGTTTGGTTTTAATTTTTTAATCAAGTTAATAAATAATAAATAAGGCCCGGATTTCTAGGCATTTGCCTTTTTTGATTCCGTACAGGCTTTAAAATTCTTTTTGCCGCAAAATGTATTTTGCGACTTTGCGATCATTTTAAACCGCTCTTTAAACTGCCTAAAATGCCTATTTTCTACATTTAGTGCCTTTCCTCGTAAATTGCGCCTAAATGGCTTTTCTCAATTGATTTTATCTTATAACTTGCCTAAATGAATATTTATTTCAATTATTTTATAATTTTAACCATGGAATATAATTCAAAAACGGAAATATATTTTGTATTTTACAGTCTTGCTTAAGTCGCAGTCAGTTAAGAGCGGGGCAACAAAATAGAAAAATGTATAGGTACAAAATTGAAGACAATGAAAATTTTAACCAAAAATGTCCAAAAATTTTTGCTGTAAAGGCGATTTTGATAGGTCAAAATACGGTTTCAAAATGTGCAATTAACATTGTTAACATATTAGGAGTGTCCGGATATGTTTGTTACTTACTGTATTTCATTGATTCTAAAGCTTGTGCTGACGAGATGGGGCACATGGATCGGGGCTGCAGTGTTTTACCATAAAAATTTTAAAAATGTAAGAAAAGTCATTGATAGTTTTATTGGTTCCACGTCTTTACGCCTAAAACTATACGCCTAAGAACACTTACGACTAAGTCAGAACGCCTAAGTCTTTACGCCTAAAGAATTTTAAGACTAAGGTATTTTACGCCTAACAACATGTACGCCTAAAACTTTTACACCTAAAGATTTTATATCTAAAAAATGCATTTATGTCTAAAATAGAAATTATATATAGTATATTTCTGTTTATTTAATAAAATTAAAACATATTTATAAGCAAAAAAATAAAATTAAATATAAAATTTACACAAAATAAAATAAAAAAGGCGTAAATTCTTTAGGCGTAAAGACTTAGGCGTACTGACTTAGTCGTAAGTGTTTTAGGCGTAGTTGTTTTAGGTGTAACGACGTGATACCAGTTTTATTGATTTTAATACTGCAGACTGCATAGAGAAAGCACAAGAGGCGTTTAAGGCTTCTAATCTTGAGAAAAATTTAGTGAAGATTATCTTCCTAAGAGCTAAGAAACTAAGAGAGAAGCATTGCATACTATAATATTAGCAAATCTGAAAATTTGCAACAACAATTGAAAGAAGCTC
This sequence comes from Cantharis nigra, assembly GCA_958510845.1. Classification (NCBI taxonomy): domain Eukaryota; kingdom Metazoa; phylum Arthropoda; class Insecta; order Coleoptera; family Cantharidae; genus Cantharis; species Cantharis nigra. The sequence continues at coordinate 3,582,680 of OY294034.1, read as the reverse complement.
CGGGTAAGATTGTAAAACTTATTTCTGCACGATTGGATGCTCTTTTGGTGAAAAACCTGGGCTACTCGGATTTAATGCAAAGTATTATCTGGAGATTCAAATAGTCTCCCAAATAAAATTGGAAGCTTAGATTTTAAATATGCTCCTGTTACTTCTTGTGACGTAAACGGTCATTTTCTGCGTACAAACAAATTTTAACGGACAACATAAGAAGTTTTACTCCAGAATATTTGGAAAATGTTTTAATTTGTTATGTAAATGTTGAAATGTTGTTAAATTAAAAGTTAAATTGAATAAATTAAATTTTTTGTACAAATTTTATATTTATTTTATATTCTTTATTTTAATAATTTAATTTTTTATTTTAGACTGCCTATTAGTGCCTATAATCTAATTTTTTGATGCCTATTTGCCTGCCTATTTTGAAAGTTTTCAGTGCCTAAAAATCCGGGCTTTACTAGTAAATTAATAAGTTTTTCCAAAATAAATATTCTCAACAATAAAACTTTAAATAACAAGTTAAATTCAATAATATAATCAAATTATATTTTTATAAGCTTTCGACGACTTTTATCGTCTTCTTCAGAAATTTATTTAATATAAATAATATTAATAATATTAAATTATAAATATATATAATATTATATAAATAATATAAAATAATATTATTAATAAAATTAATATAAAATAATATAATAAAACAATATAAAATTAATTAATATCAATATAAAAAAAAAATAAAATTATTAATATAAATAATATTAATAATATTAAATTATAAATATATATAATATTATATAAATAATATTAAATAAATTTCTGAAGAAGACGATAAAAGTCGTCGAAAGCTTAAAAATATAATTTGATTATATTATTGAATTTAACTTGTTATTGAAAGTTTTATTGTTTAATTTCTCACAAGTTGAGATTTATATATTTAAATAAATATTTTCGTAAATTTCGAATCGTAAAGAATTTTTAAATTAAACAAGACCACCATCGATACAGATATTTTTCAGGTATGCATTTCGAGTTGCTATTTTAGAAAAACTATTCAAGTATTGTCCAGAGTGATGAAGTCTCAACAAGAGCTACTTTTTATCCGTTGTTTGTATTTGGCTATTTGTTTTTTTACTTTGTCAAAATAATTTAAGATATTTTTCATTCTGAGGTTTTTAGTTAATTTAAAAAATTTAATTACTTATACAGAAATAAAACTAAGTTTCATTGGATATTAATATATTTACATATAATAGATACATTTTTAAATACGTAGAATTATGTACAATTTTAATTTAAAATAAATGGCATATTTTTAAGTTTTGAATTTTATAACCAAATCACTTTTTTTAATTCAATAAGTTATATAATATAACAAACATTTACCTTGAGATTTATAAGAAAACACAAAATAAATCACTATCACCACTATAAAACTTTAAATTTAGTGTCATATAAAAACGGTGATAAATTATTAGGGTGAATCTACGTGGTCCGTCGCGTTAGATGAATCGGTATTTTGTCCTGGTCGCGTTTGTAAAAGTGCTTGATAATAATTAACAATAGGAAACATTGGCCACTGTTTTGTCTCTTGTTGGTCTCCACTAACAACGTCAATGTCTTCTTCTGTAGTTTCTTCACCGGAATCTGGAGCTAAGAGTGATGCCACATCAAATTGCCGTTTTCTTGACGAGACTTTTGAATTTATTGGAACTTGGAAAACTGATGTCGATGGACCTGGTACAACTGGAGGACTAACGGAAATCGGCGGAGGACTTGGCGAATCTGTACCGTCTTCGTCAACTGCTAATCCCATATGTTTTCGGACTTTTCTTTGAGCTTTACGTCTACGAAAATCACCTTTACGGAAGTCGTCTACGTTGGCCGGATGAATTGCCCAATAATGACCTTTTCCATTTGCACTTCTACCGGCTTTAATAAAACAGTCGTTTAACGATAAATTATGCCGAATGGAGTTTCTCCAACCAGGACCTCTTGTTCGGAAATATGGATAATTGTCTAAAATATGTTGATAAATATCGGAGAGCACTAATTTGCCTTCGGCCGTACTTAAAATAGCCATAGCAATTAAACCGATGTAACTATGTTGAGGTTTGGGTTCTTCGGGTTGTAAAGCTCGTGGAAATAGTGCCGGATAGCAAGGAATAGGGGTTGGAAATGGATTTAGTAAGGGATAACGAAGTCGTTCAGCGACGGCATATTGATACAATTGAAGGCGATACTGGTCGATTGGCATGAGAGCTCTTGGTGTTGCACTTGTATCCAATGCAGCAAATGGAATTGGAAGTCTTGGGGTTGGCGTTGTTGGAGTTTCGTTACTACACATTTTACTTAACTATCACTTATTGTTTTATTAGTCTTCACAATATTGTTTAATGTTAAAAAATCATACCGAACTTTTACTTTAATAACTCGAACACGAATACAAACTGGCTAAAATTCTATTTCTCAGTTTGTAATCGATTATTTGTGTAAGTCATAGATCATAAATCAAGACTGTTATTCAAGAGTGAATAAGCTTAACTAAAGGACTAAAGAACCCATCTGGGTGACTAAACATATAACAAACACAACTATTTGTCGACCAATATTTGCCAACAGTTCAGAGGCAGACTTTGAATGGACCAATCAAAACTTAATGCTCCCTTCCGGAATAGACGGATACCACGCCTCGCCATCTTGTTGCTCCCTTGCGAAGGAATAATACTACGTTCCTTTAGGGGTAGGTAGGGGTTGTTGGCATAAAACTCGACGTATTCGTTTTACCCTCTTCTTATTAGGGTTACGATAAAATTTAAACTACTACCTATAGTTGGTTTTTAAACTAAAAAAACTTTTTTAAATGCTCTAATAGAGTGCTATACTTACTTAGTTAAAACTAAAAGTAATAATGTCTTTTCAAGTTCCACTGATTTGTTAAACTGCTTTTCGAAAGGATTGGAATAATTCATTAAAAAAAGTTTAGTATACAAAACCCAAAATTTATTCAAACAATTCAGCGATCTACACAAAAAACAATCTCATTTTGAGTTGCGAAAATAATACTTTATCTACGTGCAACAAATTTTAATATTACTAGATATTGCAATCGGCTAATGGTATTTATGAGCATTAAATGCTACTGTATAACCTATTAAGGACTACCTACATAAAGGTTTAATTATGCAAATTCAAATTGTATATATATGATTTCTAAACAAAATACAATACATATAGGTAGATGGAATCTACAGAGAAAAATTTAATTACGAAACTAATTAAACGAATATAATGAATTTATAAAATAGAAATCCAAAAATTATGACCATTTCGTTTATTAAGAAGTACAATAGTTTATTTCCTATCGGTTTCCTGCAAGGATCATTTTCCTGCAGACTCCGCCCAGCTCCCCTCCAAAAAACAGTAGGATCAATTGAGCTTCTGTCTCTTCATAATGTTGTTTCTCCCAGATTCGAAGTTGTTGGTTAAATATTGTCATTATTTCTGCACACAATGAACAATAAGTATTTTCAGTTGATCTGAATAAATATATAGACGCCATTTTGAATTTTAATGTTAAATTAATTTGAATATTTTATTTTCCAGCAGTTGCATATTTCCTCCATCTCTCTTATAGCCATTCCTATTGGAAGTAGAACAAAAATAATTAGAAATTCTATATTTAATCTTTTTAAAATAAATAAAAATAAATAGCAGTGTGTTTATTTTACAAATAATGAACTAAATATAACTGACGTGAAGTACTGTATATATGGGTGTGCATATTGTGAGATACGGTTTACCCCCCTATTATAGTGTCAAATTCAATTTTAAACGTTTAAATTAAACATAGCAAACTGAAAATCTATTATACTTTTCGTTATTGTTTGGTATCTGATAATTTTAGGGCTTCGTTCATGTATTATTCTATAGACGTCATGGTTTATGGGTTACAGCTAAATATGTTAATATGTTGTGTCCTCCTTGATCGCCCCAGTCTTTTTTAAGTCATAAGTGATAACACGCACACAATAAAATTATAACTAATTTAATTTATAATTTAATTATAACTTACCCGTTTCACACAAGGCAATCCTTCCGGCCAAATTCCAAAATTGCTGAATATAAAATTTAGAACTGCTTGCAGGTATCCCAAAAAATGGAAATATTCCAAATGGTATAATGGATGAATACTGCAAAATGGTAATTTCCAATGATTAAATAAATCTAAAGTAAAGAAAAACAAAAAGAAAAGCAAATCAAATTTTATTTACTTACTCTACATGTAGTAAATGGCATAGTATGTTTTGCTGATACTTGAGAAACTCAATTTTGTATTTGTTTGATTTATAATATTAACCTAAAAGAATAGAAAGGGTTACAGCCTGGCCGAAATACCTATAGTTCAAATCCTGGTAGAGCAAAAGCTTCATTCTTTGATCGTCTTTCTTTGGCAGGCAATGGCAAACCGCCGAAGAACCACTTCTCAAAATAAACTGATGGTGAAGATAGATTGAAGTTTGTTCCAAATTTCTTTTTATTCCTGAAAAGTGAAATAACTATTTTGGCAGTCTTCGTCTCAACCATACCACTGTACTCTGAGCCTGATAATTGTATTGTAGCAAATTTGTTAATGACAAGAAAGTATAGTTAATAAAATTTTATTTGTGTATTGAAGAATTGATATTTTAGAATTGAGAGGCACATGAAATTAAAAAGTACCTACTTGCATAAATCAGTAGAGAACAAAGGAAATAAAATAAAACAGAACAAAAATAAAATTAGCACTTTTAGTGCAGGCAATTGTAAAGCCAAAGCACTAGAGATAATTTGAGCGCATTAGTTGATTTTCAGTCGTGGTTTTCCGAGTGAATTCTACATCGAATAGATCGATGAAACTATTGTGTCAAATTCTGATCACGAAGCTGACCGTATCTCATGTCACGCATTGTGTTTCTAAACATATAGCAAGTCTGTGATACACTCGCACGATCGCACAAAACGTACGTATTTATAGTGTACACGATATCAACAATCAATGTCTTCAGAAAATAGTCGGAAGATGATGAGATTGAAAAAGACCTAAACAAAACATTTTATGAATATTAATAACAAATTAGGTAATGTAATTATTTACCCAAAGAAAAAAATTTATTTGTTTCAATTAGATATCTATATTTATACCAACATGGCATACCCGGCGGATGTTCATATCCTATTTACTTAGATATGATTCGTTTACGTAATAGGAAATTCGGAGGTTGAACATTCGTATCCACACAAAAATTATTATATTACCAAATAGAAAGGGAAAAAGCACCTTTTCATGTGCATCCATCATGTAGGTTACAGGGATGCTATATCATAGATTAATAGTTGGAAAATATATTCCACGTCCTACACTTCATTAGGTATATTGAATTCACTACATCACTCTATTGTTTCCACCAATTTGAGAAAAAGCTTGCACCAAAATTGCTTTACATTACCCAAGAAATTCAATAATGTAGAATAAGGTTATACAGTTAAAATTATCCAAGATCATAGTTTTGTAAAACTGTCCAACATCGCTTAAACAAAACATGACTTTGTACAATTTTGAACTAAATCATCAAATTTGTCCGATTTCGGCCAATAGGCAAAACAATAGCGTTTGACATTAATATTGGAAGAAGAAAATAATTGATGAAGACCAAAATCGTTGGCTTAGAGGTTCACATTATTGGTAAGTGGGTTTCTACCAATAAAACAATTTTTAAAAAACCTACTTACGCTAAATATAAAAGCAATATGTAGACAAATCTCAATAACCTTTGCCATTTAATTAACTTTTCATGCTATTAGGAAAAAAGCAATCCGACCGAATAGTCTATAATCCGATCCGCTTAAAGTCTATCCAACACATATAACAGTAAAATCCTGCGATCAATTTCTATGTGGCTGATATAACATTATCCTTGTTCGGGAGTTAGGAAGCCAGGAGGGGAAAGTCGGGCCGGCGGGCTTGCAGTAGCTGGGAGTTTAATTACAGACTGGTGGCATCCCTTGAGACTGGTGGGGCTTCAAGCCACCCTTTTCACTACTTCGTGTTCCTAATATTTTCCGCACTTCGCGTAACTTGCTATAAAGCTGCAAAATTCTAAAGAGCAGTTTACACTCGATTATTTTTCATCCATAAGAATACGTTGAAATAAATGAAAAAGTTGGAAAAGTATTAACAGAATTAAGAAAAATACTAATAGAAATTTTTTCAAAATCACCTTTTCTTCCTTTATCTTTAATATTTTTTTAGTTGAACATGGTAACTATTGAATTAATAAAATTTGTAAGTTTCCACTGCCAGCCGAGCTAACTTTAACGTGGTGTTTATTTTGCAATAAAAATTATTTAAAAATAACAGCTTTTCAAGAAATTTTAAGTTGGTAATTATAATATAAGCCAGTGAGTAAATCAGGCTTCCAGCATAATATAAACGATGTAATAAGCCGCATTGGAGGTCTCCGTTGCTCAAAGACTGTTTGGATGAGTTATTTTAACAAAACAAGCCATACAAAATTTTGTATTAGACTTTATTACATTTCAAAAAGCTTCTCTAAAAGAGGAAAACCAATAACTGATTATTTTTCAGTGTTTTGTCGAAACGCTAGAATAATACAGTCGCTTTATAAAAGAAAATTGTGTTGCAAAAATTCGATTTTGTTGAAGAAAATGTTTTTTATAAATAAAAAATTCAATAAGTGAAAAAATATTCAACATGGTAATACAATAAGGGTTTTCCGAGTGGGTTGGAGAGATCACTTATCACGTCTATAATTGATTTTGAGGTATCAATAATTATTTCGGCACGTCTGCTTTCACCATGTAGATTATGATCGAAGTTTTATTAATATCCATTCTCCCTATGTAGTACTAATATGGCATGTTAGGGTTACTTCCTAAGCCTTGCCTTTGTTTGATCTCACGTTAATCGTTACATTATCTAAGCCTAGATGAAATGCTTTCTTATGAAAAGAAAACTTCTGAATAATGAATCTTGTCTTAATTCCTACTGAACCATTCGTGATTTATTCATATGATTACAGCATAAATTATTTCAATTCTTCTCATCGACATTGTAAATTGGAGCTGTGTTATACTGTTCGGGAAAAGAAGTGTTGCCGTATATGTAACATAATTGTCATAACACGTCAATGCACATCTCTTTTTGAACAATATTGAAATTATATTTGGACTGATCGGTTATGGTATTACTGCATTATTTTCCTCTGCTCAAAATCCAAAATATTTTTTTAACAAGTTAGGATAACATGTAATTTGACATATTAAGCAAAATCACTTGGGATGTAAAAATATAACTTATGTTAATTGTTTTATTACTCCATGAACAAGGGAGAAAAATTAGCTTATGATTACGTTCATCACACAGTATTTACCGCTATTAGTTAACAAGGGGCTTTGATCCCTAAAGACATATTCCCGAGGGGTGTTGGCATTTTAACCCTCTGTATATTTACATACGTAACTGGTAATCTGATAGCTTTTATAAATGTTGTGATGTACTGACTGTGTCATTTCAAGCTAATAGAAGATAAATAAATTGTAGATCTTAATGGGCATGAATATTTAAGAATATTAGTTCAAATTATTAGTCTTGAGAAAAAAATTTATTTGTTTCAATTAAATACATACTTTTGGTACTTTTCCCTGAAAAAACAATATCAGTTTCAGTATGTTTTACAACAAATAAAAGTTGACTTAAGGTAAGCAAAAAAATATTGAATTGGGTTCTGTTCAACTATAACCAGATTAGAATTTAGAAAGTTGTTTTTTCGCCGGATTTTCGATCCTTAAAAGAGTTTGCATTGTAAAAACCATGATGTCAGATTATATAATTTTATTTTAATTAAATACAATACCGAAATCACTGCAATAAAACAATTTAATATGAAAAAAGTAAAATATAATCGAGAGAAAGTTATTTGAATAATTTGTATTAAAATATTGCAGTATTTTAAAAATTAGAATAATTTTATTAAAATTGGTAAGCAATTTAAAACTGGAAGTGAGAACCAAGAAAAAGCTTTTTAACTTTCGGGACAATATTTAGTTGTTATAAAACTTGACAAGCTGGAGCCAGTGGTTTCCAATAAAATGCTTATAAAATTATGTTAAAATTTATTGTATCTAAACGATTTTGAGAATCTCTGTGTTCACCCTCTTTCGAGCACTGGGGATGTGCGCAAAAACGGAAACAATTAAATCTACAATGGTTGGTTTAGTCGCGCACACAGCCAAAGCTATTCGAGACAAATCTTGCAGAAAATTCGTTTTTGTTGCCATCATTTTTGCTGTGAAAGCGTTTCATATTTAATAGGAACAATGCTTTGTTGCATCTGTTTTAGATTATATCAGAGGCTCAATTATTAAAATTTTAATTGCAATTGCCCATTGTTCCAATAAAAAATAATAGCGGCTATTAAATAACAAATCAATAAAAAAATACTGAAATTAAAAAATATCTGCAATTATTTGAATACAAATTTCTAGTTTTGGTCAAAGGTTAAAGTAATTTTAATGTGGTTTTCGGAGTTGCAGATCTGACAGGAAAGGCGCAGTAGCACGGTGAATCGTAAGGGGTGACCGGCAACCGTTCATTAAATTAAAGCCCCTTTCAACATATTATGCATATAACCCCCTAGCCCCTACTATTGACTAACACGTAAATACTCCCAAACACTTTGAATATTCGATCTATGAACAAATTATTTCAAGTGCCACTTGAAATTTTTGTTGCAAAATTTAAACCATTGTCCAAAAGTGCTCAAGTTACCTGCTCAATTTTTTTTTAATTAAAAATAATTTTCTCTTCCCTCTTCCAGGCTTAATCAAACGACAATCAAAAAACCAAACAACAATAATGATTTTAAAAAACTGCCAAGTCTATAAAGGGTTTGGAATGATTGTCCTGTTAAATGTTTTGAGAGTTCGTAGACATCGCCAACTCCAAATTAGCACCCATCACATTTCATGGCCATTGCTATGCATCAATTGCTTTGCTCTATCCTTCACAATTGTATCCTTAGTTAATTTGCTTTATATTTGTTCATTTGTATCAACTTGACGCGTGTTGTCGGTCAATTACATGTCTTTATATTAACAAAATTGTTGGCAAACATTTCCTTCTCTTGATTTTTATAAAAGCACAACTTTAGAAAACAAATCATGAAGAAAAAAATATTTGAAGAAATAATTAGAAAAATTTTCCAGGTAGGTATGTATGACTGCAATTATGTACGTCAGCTATCTTTTTATTATTGTAAAAATTGATAAAGTGATAGCTAAGTGTTATAAACATCATTTGTTTTCAAAATAAACATCAATATTTATTGACGTAATTTTGTTGACTAATCGAAGCTATGAATAATTTATTATGTAAAATTTTCGTTAGGAATTTTCCCTATCGTATTTCAAAAATGTATTTTTAAACTGAAGACAAACAACACTGATCTACTTTAGTCCAAGATTTTATATAAAATCCAAAAATGGAAAGCGAATGAAAAGGAAGTTATTGAATAATTCAATTAAGCGAATCGAAGTAATCAACTTCTCAAAACTTAATTTGTGAGATTAAAACTGCAAGTTTCCATGGTAAAGTAGCATTCACAATTGATTAGTTGAAATTATTTTGAATGTAATCATTTTGAAATTCATAATATCAAATTTTGTCAACTTCAAAGAAACTTATATTTCCACTTAAACTAATCAATCCCTAACACCATATTAACGGTATAACACAATCAAGTCCGCCGAAATTATATTATACATAAGGGTTCTATAAATGTTCGTAATTTGACGCTACAATTTGACACCATTTAGATACACAAAACCATAAGCCATTTTGTGGGTTTAACATCTGTGGCATTTAAGCAGAAACTGTTAACTACAATGGTTAACAAATTTAAGACGCTTGTATTCGTGCAGAATTTGATTAAAATTTTGATCAAATAAAACAAATGTTAGATTTTCTCACTACAAGCCTAAGTTTATCAATTCCATCAACTCTACTTAGCCAATAAATTGCATCAAATTGTTACAATTTATTGCCCGGCAAGAACCAACGAGGAGGTGTAGAGCCATCTCTTGCCAGGAGAGGAGAGAAAGGGAGGAAAGGAAAAAAACAATTGGTTTGAGAAGGAGTGGAAAAAAGGATTAACTTAACAGTATTGATCATTATGAATTAAATACAATTTAAGAATTATGGAAAAATGAAAAGTGATGAAATTAGACTTGTCCAAAATTTTCTTACGAAATGCGAAAGCTTTATACAAGATGCAAGAAATTATGTTACAATTAATTTATATTACAATTAATACTGGGTGGTAAAATGCCAATTCCCTTGAATAGCTAACACAGAACTCTATGTTAACTTGGAGGAATTATCCTAAACTATTGACTAAAAAACAGCAGCAATTCCATTGCCAGTACAACAAGATTGTAACACGAAATCACAACAAAACAAACTATCCATGCCGAATTTTGACAAGCGCTTTATCACATATGCTTTTTAATTGTATTACTACTTTTAATTAATTCGAGAATTTGTACTTTTCCAGAGCTTAAATTAGGGTAATTTTTAAAATTACTTATTATTACATCTCTAAACTTAAAACTAAGTGGAATTTTAAATTTTAAACACAATAATTTTTGCCATAATGAAGCGTAAGGTTTTTTTCCACCTTATAAATTTTGAAGTATGAAAATGCAAATTTGGTTATTAGTAAAACAAACTAACTAAATTTAAAGATATAACTTAAACGTACATAAATCATAAATTATGAAAACTCGAAATCTTTATTTCATCTACTTATTTCCAAAAAAAATAAAAAAACATTCGGTGATTCAAAAAACCATACCAAAATATTAATTTACCAAACCTATAGTAGAATAAAAATGCTTTTCCCAAAAACTCGTTCATCGATTTAATGTTATTAAACGACCGTATTGTTCAAAAATTTAAAGTAATACACTCCAATACATTCGGAGATTTGACACTAATGAAAATTGATTTATAATACTTTACAAATACTAAAGAAATACCTAAATAATAATCAATGTCATGAAATCTAATAATTCAGTTTTATTATAAATAAAAAAGATATAATATTTAATATAGTACTGGATGTATAATTGCTATGATAATTCTATAATTATACTCAATACCTCTTTACAAACTAAAGAAAAGTAATTAATTGTAATTATAACTATTAAACTTATGCATAAAAGTTAGGACTAGTGAACACTATGTTATTTTAAAGAAAATAAATGTAATAAAATTAAACTAATATTAATTAAATGAAAAGGGTAACGGATCTCATTCCTTAAAAATACATATTAATAAAAATATTACTTAATATTATTTCTAATTCAATATGTTAATGAATTCCTAAAATTAACTGAAGTGCAGCTGCAAACCGCGTCAAAGTAAATTAAAAATTAAACCAAATCAATATTCATAGAAAATATTGTAATATACCTATAAGTATAAACGTATAATGTAATTTTAAATAATTACAAATAATTACAAAACCTAACTGTTAACAAGACAAACAAAAGTGTTTTTTTCTATTTTGCGTCAAACAATATAACAAAGTAATTTTGAAACCCAATCGCGTATCGAAATGAACATTATTGTGAAACACAATTTTTTGTTTTAAAAGGTTGGTAACCATTAAATTGGTGCAAAATATGTTAATTGTCTATAAAATAATTAAGAATAATAAAGAAAATTGTAAATTGTAGATATAACTTTGTTTATTTAAACTTTTATGCGATATCCTAACTTTGTTTGTACGTTTAAAAACGAAGCTTATGAAACTAGTTTCTTAATATACTATTATGTTAGTTTTTAATTATTTAAATTAACCCCCTTTAATGTTACCCAATTAAAATAATTATCCACAGCTAATCTAACTAACCGAACGAATCAAAATAAAAAAAAATTTCAAAAATATTAATTTATTTAACCGAAAGAAAAAACAAAAAGCCACTTAAGGTTTTACGAAAGTTACATAAAACCAAACTGCACTGATATTGGACAACTTTTGACGGTCCCAAGTTACCAATTTAAAACCGAGAAACTGCCATTGGTTTTCTACGTTCTTAACCGAACGTAAACCGGCTATTCGAGATCAAAACCAGGCGCAGATTATAAATTGAACTTCATCCATTCCATATCATTATTACTCTAAAATAGAACCGAAAACCGAACCGCGGTTAATTTTCTGCATCTGTAAGCTAAATTTAATCAAACCACAAACCGAAACTGAAAAATTTAAAAACTAATTGTGACCGATTAGCATATATGTAGGACATCATACCAGCCGTGAACCACTTGTTGCTGCAACTAGAACTCCAAACCGAACCGCATTTGTAACCGAACCGTAATCCATTTTATTAACTTGATCCTTGCATTTAAACTCGAACAGCAAACTAATTTTCAAAATCTTTAACTGAAACCAAACCGCATCTGTAGTATAGAAAACAATCTGAACACTTGGATAATCTTGAAAGCAAAAAAACCATTCCATTTTAAAAACTGTTACTACAACAAGATAGTTTGTGATTCTACACCATTAACCGAACGCAAACCGCATCTGAACCTAGAAAGCAGATATTATCCATATAAGAGAACCTATTTTATAAACCGATTATTATTGACTTTGATCTATTAGAATTGAAAATTAAATCCTCTTTGATAAACCACTTCTAGAATTAAAAACCCTAAAAACTACTTATCTATTGCATAATGTTCTTGAAAGCAGTAGTCATTATAAAACAAGAGACTCGTAAGTATTTTTGAAAAAGTTTAAAAAACTTTTTTTGAAATTTTGATTTTTGAAAGATTTGACCAAACAACAATGATAGATTCGACCTAGTTGGGAGTTCCGTTCGATGAGCAGATATACGTTACTCTAACAACAATTGCTATTAAAAACCCGATTTCCGAAGTTCACGAAATTGCAAAATACTTAATTAAAAGTGCCAAATACATTTGGTTTCAAATGTGCCATATCAATAAACTGAAGCAAATCCAAAAAAAATTTAAGAGTACAGTAGAATTCAGTTTTAGCGAGTACTGAAAATCGAGGAACCGGTTTTAAGAATCACGGATACATACTAATTTCGATAGTATTACACTTACCTGTAAAACATGTGTTAATCAATGTTAAAGACGGTTAAAGTTTAATTTTTTTGTTAGGTATTTGCCAGTCCGACAAAGATTTAGCTATAGCAAAAATGGATTAGTTAATAATTATTTGTTGTTATAACAAAAAAAATGTTAGTTGAAGGAACTAGTTTTGGGTTAAACCAGCAAACTATTTTTTGATAGAAAAAAGAACCTTGACATAGAGTATGCGTCATCGTTACAACCGGATTCTACTGTACACCCAAACAGACATTAATTGAAACTTACTAATGTCATTATTTTGTTAAAAATATATTTAATGCATAAAAATTTAAGCGGTTTGCAGCTACGTAAACTTAAAGAAATATTTAAAATTTAAATTATAAAACTAATTAATTACTAATTACATAGAAAAAGGTTTCAATTATAATAATAATTAGAGACCGACCGAAGGTTCGGTTTCAGTTTCTGCCAGTTTTGGTCAAACTTGCTGGTTTCGGCCAAAAATTGATATAGTATAAGTTGTAATTTTATGAAGTTTTTGTTAATAAATAGTAATTTTGTACCTACGTTTTTTCCAAAAATAAAATGTTTTCCTACTAAATCGAAGTTTTATTTAATTTAATCGAATAATCTGTTACCAAGACAAAAACTGCATTCGTTTCGGGCGAAACTAGAAGAGAAGCCGAATATTGGGTTACGGTTTCGGCTGAAAATCGTGTTTCGGTCGGTCTCCCATAATAATGCATGTACGAACATAGTGCGGTTACAAAAGATGAAATGAAAAACAATAATAACTCATGGATGATAATTGATGATTTCATGAAATAGAAAAAGGAATCGAAATAGTGAGAGATTAAAACTAATTATAATCCAAACGAAAATATCATAAACTTATAAAAACAAAATATAATTGAAAAAGGTAGAGGAAGCATAAAATAGTAAACCAGATGGTCTAAAGTACCATTCACATATACAGTGATCTCGAAATGTTTGTAACAAATTGGATAAAAATTTTCTCAGGAAATCCTTAGAAGCATTTACTTTATTTTTTAAATATACTTTTTTCTGCCATTGACATTTTCCGTGCCGGGCTTTGCTTTTGATCTGTGACGTCAATGTAATTTTTTTAAATGGCAACCCTTATTTTTCTTTACCGATTTGAATAGTAACATTCTAATATTTTGTTGATTAATCGTTGCCTAAATTTTATTTAGAATTCATTTTTATTCTTTCTTATCCTTGATATTAAATTATATTTAAAATATTTGAAATTGAGGAAATGGCATCCGTATAAAGTAGTCTGAGTTCAAAACTAAAGATGATCCAGACCGTAGGTGACCATGTTGCAATGCCAGGATGCCGATGACAGTTTCCGAAATAATATAATTTTTTTGGTAAAGCTACCGTTAATTCCAAAAACAAAATTGCAGATATTGGTCTTCCATCTCATAGCCAGTTTAAACATAAACTTATCGTTTGTGCTGGCATTGTAGGTAACCGTATATTGAGCCCATAACACACATCAACAGATACAATATATCTGGAATCTTTAAAATACAAATTAGTCTCTGCAGTTGTGGTGTTGTACCAAAATGAGGGAGATCCGGATCTTCCAACAACACGATATGGTACCAGCAAGACAAAGTTTTGGGAAAGTTTTACCCCGCTTTGTAGTGATCGTGAATATTTAATCCAACTTTTTACCAACTATTGGATCGAATGGCCACCTAGATCTCCGGATTAGTTGATTAAATGCATTTTTGTAATTTTTTCATTCTCGTAATCAGAAAATTATATATTACTATCCAAATCCGTCAAGAAAAATAGAGGTTACCATTTAAAAAAATTTACAATGATATCACAGCTCAGCAACAAAACACGATAAAAATATGTCAATGGCAGAAATGAGTGACGATTAAATCAATAAAATTGACGTGTCCGAGAAAAGTGCTCTGAAATTTATTTTTTAATTTGTTCCCAACTTTTTAGAGTTCACTTAGATTGCATTGCAATAGTTTATAAGAACCACTTAATTGGAAATCGGTAACCTCCCACTTCTTCATAACTAAATTCGATTGGTTCTTGTAAGCTCTTGCAATACAAAACAATACAAGACAACTATAATCTCTACGTAATTGCTATAATAAAAAAATTCAACAAATTTTTTGACTTTTTTTATACAGAATTTAAAAATAAACTAATTAAGATTATTCCTTGCAAAATCATAGGGTAGCTGATATTTAAAAATTTTTAAAAAAATGATTACCTATATTATTTGGCTAAACGAAATTATTGCTTTACATTACAATGAGAAATGAGAGTTTTATATTACAATGGAAGAAATTGCAAATAAAATTGCATTGATGTAATTCACCTTTGGTGTTACATAAAAGATCTTAAGTGGCAATTTATAAGCGTTCTCGCCTTGTCAAAACACTCACGGATCAAATTTTTACCTAAAATTGGCACATGCATTTATACCGATTGACACTTCTGTTATCCAAATTAACCGCACATTTCGAGTACAAAAATTTTAAAAAATATCATTTTACTTCAGGTAGAACAGTTAACTACTATGCTTTTTGTTATATGTATAATAGAAATTTAAAATTTATTTGGAAAACTAAAAGTAAACTATAGTTAAGTTTGAACAGTACGTAGAAAATTTTGGAAAACTTGAATTTTTGCATTTAATTCATAAGATTTAATTTAAAATTTAAAAAAAAATGAGTTGCAACTGATGGGCATCAACGATGTTTTCACATATATAAATCATCTTTGAATTGAGAATAATTCTTTTTGGATCAGAAATTTTCTTTGATTTTGGCGATTTGAATTTGAACTTGGCGGAAGTTGTAATAATCTGTTAAAAAAATCGAACTGTGTGAAATGATTTTACAATAACGAAATGTTAGAGTTTAATAGTAAACATAAATCAATAATCGAAAATTGTACATCAACTGCTTGTAACCCAATTCCTTGATGCCATTAACGTAGGCTCCTATTTGAAGTTTGGTGCAACCTGTCGCGGTTTACTGTTTGTCTTATGAAGGGTTATGTAATTGGTTTATTGAAACAATGTTCTGTACAGGGTTCGGTTGTATAATTCAATTATAAAGGGGCAATAATGTATTTATTACAGTTACAAAAGCTACAAAGCAACCTTTAATGGAAAAGACGAACTAAAATAGGAAGCATGTGGAGTATAAGCGATTCGTTACCGTCAAGTAACAAATATGAATGGTTTACAATTCACTAAAAAGTATCTGTCGCTTTTGGATTAAATATGGAACCGATTTTGAATTTTGTGGTTCCTACTAATAACTATAACTTTATCACAATTGTTTAACCCCAAGACCTTATAAAATGAAAGAAAGCCCCCCTTCCGTCATGCACTAAAAAATTGAAATTACTAATTCAATACATCCACAATCATTTAAAACAATTATCTAGGTAATTTGGTTTACAACCCCCCCCCCCGTTTTTTGAACCAGGTACTAAAAACTAAAATTTAAAAATTTAATTTTCGATCATGAAAATAATTATTTTTTTAAAATAAAGAAGGTATTCATTCCTATATCAAATCAGTGGTATGTGAATTTTTATAGAGAAATTTCATGGTCCTGATAAAATAAATTGAATACCAATACATAAATATTCGAAAATGATATGATAAATTCACATAACTTTAAATTTAAAATTTTTTAAAAATATATAATATATGAAAAAATTTGAAGATTGTACCAAAACCAATACCTACAATATTTTGCTAATTAAAAAAAAATCATTAGTTACCTAATTTTCAAAAAAAATGTTTGGTGAAATAAATATTTGAAAAATGAATAATTAAGGTTTGAAAAAACAAATTATAAAAAATAAAAAAATTTATGTAACCCAAAACCGTTTCTAAAATTGCAATAAAATTTGTCAGTCTAAAAATGTAATCCAAACCCCAAATTATTTTTTTACAAAAATATACAATTAAGTAAAACAAAAATTTAATAGTCTCACCATTAACGTAGATATTAAATAATTTTGAAAAAAGGGTGAAATTCCAAACCTATGGGTTGAGTCGGTTGGTACACTTTTTTTGGTGTATTACCATACCCGATCACATTGCAACTAATTTGCATTAAACTGTTTCACTTTTTATAATAAATGAAGATGTGGTAGGGAATGAACAAAGTTCATCAGTTTACGTCATCATTATTTATTGGTAAAATTACATTTTTTGAGAAAATTTTGAAAATATTGTATTCAAAAATTGGGTTATGGAACCCTCAAAATAATAAACTATTTTCATTTAGAAAAATTTTTTAATTGAAGGATTGATTTGATTTTTTGTTGGCAGTGACACAACCTTTAAGAAAATAACTTGGTTCGCATTGGAAATGATGTCGTGTGGAAGATATCCAAATTATTATTATTTTTATTCCTTTTAGAAAAAATGTTATTCCACTTTTTTGATTTAATTAAAATTTTGAAATGGATAAAAATACTGAATAGATCCAAATTTTGTGTTGTTCAATTAATATCAGAGTAATCCATTTTAAATCACGCCTGTAGCCGAATACTAAAATTTCGAAATAAATAATGGATTCTCAAAAAATTTGTGTGGCATAAGAAAAATTGCTGCCAATTTGGAAATTTTTTATATTTTGGATTGATGTTTTTTCTCTGGAATGGAACAAAATACTGGATTTTATTAAATTTAAGGGGTTACGCCACCTTGACATTGTGAAAACACTGATTTCTTTTTTTTGACTAATTAAATCGTTTATACTTTTTTCAGGAATCGCAGATTGAAGGTATTTAAATGTAAATATTCGATTTTAACCCTTGAACTACACACTTATTTTTTGTAACGTGTCCTGCACACTGGGATTTAGAGACCCCAATATTGTTTTTATGATATTTTAAAGTTAACAACCAATTTAAACAAAATTTTTGTTCAGTACTCTTTAACAATGCTGTCTTAGTACGTAGGATATATTAGATAGTAAATTTTTGTCCTTTTTGGACAAATTATTATTAAAAACTTGAAAAATAGGAAAATAAATTTATTAAATGAATTATACATTAACAAAGTGTGTTGGCTACTCTTAGCCTAGCTTCTCAACTTTGCTGTTGACATTCATAGCACAGCTTTTTATTTTTTTAATTGTAAATTTTTAAATTTGTCAAAATATGTTAATAATGAAGTCATAATATCTTTAAAACTCACTTTGATATTTACGATAAATAAAGCTAATATTCCATAAAATTAAATTAATGTTAGATTTTAAAGGTATACGTAAACGGCACACTGGGGTCCAGTGGCGGATAGTGAATTTTTGGGGCCTGATGCTAATTAGATTTTAGAGGCCCCTGGTAGGAATATTATGGAAAGGGGGGGGGGTTGTTTTTTATCTAATATCAAAATAATGATACATTATTTTGTAGAGACAAAAAGTAAAAATGTAGAATTTTCGAAAAATAAATAACTCCGTTCCCTTAATAAATCACTTTCCGAAAAACCCACTTCTATTTTCAAAAATACCTGATGCTGCCACCACCCTGAACAGCATTTAAACGGATTTTCTTTAAATTTTGTCTAGTTCATCGCCTGATGATGCCATAATATGATGAAAACGTTTGCGATATTTTATATTTACAGTGTGTTTTATTTGTGATAACTTTAAAACATTTCAGTTCTAAAAGTGTGTGTACATTTTTTTGGTTTTCTAAAATGTATATTATTGATAATATCGAGTTACACTACCTAAACCACCTAAACGATCGATTATTTTATAGATTATCTAAAAAACAAAAAACAAAACAAAGGTAACTGAAGCTCATAAAAAGAGAAAACAAACTAAATTCTATAAAATATTGAGTAAGGATTTGGAGACCTCTTTGGAGATCTCAATGATCAGGGGGCTAATGTTCCAGCATCTTAAGCATTCCTATAAATTCACCCCTGAAAGTTATAGTTGTTTTTGCATTGTATTTAATTAAATAAGCAAGAATTTATAATTTGCATCTGCTTTTATGTTCTTTGAAAAGTGTAGAAAATAAACAAAATTAAATTTTATAAAAAAATAAGTAAGGTCTTGGGGGCCCCTCAATGATCGGGGGCCCGATGTTCCAGCATCGTAAGCATCCATATAAATCCGCCACTGCTGGGGTCTGAGATACCCATAAAAATGTATTTACAATTATTGTAATTCGCTGACTAAAAGGCACCTACGCTAATATTCACACCTACTCAGATAACTTTGAACTTAATTTACAAGAATGGATTTCTAAAAAAATCATAACATCACATGTGGCATTAATTTATATGACGCTTAGGGTTTCTGAGACCCCAGTGTGCAGTTCCAGGGTTAAGTCGCTGACGTCGTACTTTTTATTCTTTCGCGATTTTCTCGAAACTGCTTTTTCAAAACGGTGTACACAGTACACGATATCTCTCGATCTACTCAATCGATTTCGTTGAAATTTACAACAGTTGCTTTTCATAAAATTATCTAACTTATGACGTAGGATTTTTTTGAATGGGTGTCATGTTCAAAAGTTATACATTTGGCAAATTGGCAGCGATTTTTTTTTTAGAATAACATTATTATTTATTTTGAAATCTTAAAATTTCGATTTCAGCGGAAGCCAATTCTTGAACATGAGGTCCATCCAGCCTGCATAATTTGAAAGGGATTCAGTCACCAATAATTGCTAAAAAAATGACTAAACAAAAACAAGGGTCTATGGATAGCTTAACGTGGAATCCAAACCATGAAGGATAAGCTACGTGCACGATAACGATACAAAAATATTAATTAATTATGAGTAAACTGAGGTCAAAATTGTATTAGTCAGTTGTTTGTTTGATAATAGAAATTCTTTTGGAATAGTTGGTTTATGATTCTATACTAATATGATTTATAAATTATAAATCGAAACTCGATAGCCGTGAAAACTATATCTATCATGATAATAAGAATCGTAATATAAACAATAATTTGAGTGGGAAAATTTACGAGAGTCAAATTTTTAATATTTAATTATAATTTAGAAACCTAAAAAGTTGAAAATGTTTCGAGCCGGAATGGATTTAGGTTTTTTCATATTCATATTAAACATACCTTTGTTCATAGCGAAGTTGAAAGCTTTTTAATGCATTTAGAGCTTTTAGTAACGTTGTTCGAAATACAAAAATAGATCTTTGAAATTCTATTAAAATACCTACCCCGTATCAAAAGTGGTCTTATTGACACCCTTTCGAGTTGGTAATTTTATAATACATTTATGCATTGTACGTAGATGGCAACTGGTACAACATAAAAGAGCAGCATAATTTAATCATTTTGTACTAAAAAGCTCACAAACTAAAAAGTTATTCTTTTATTTTAAAAGAATTCTTACTAAACAGCAATTTTAGTACCATGTTCATTTTATATCCAAAATTGCTTTGTGAAAAATCTCGATTGAACTTTTTCTCTACTCGACAGCTCTATTGACGTGAATCGCTCGTACAACAAAGACAATGCACCATTTGGTTTACAAATAAGCATTTATCAACACTTGCCAAAAGTTGACGAGGAAACATCCCTACAACCCCTCTTAGTGCTTCCCTATCATTATTTTATATTGCCTTAAAGCGAGATAAAGAAAATTTAAAATACCAAAGAGACTAACATTTTTTTGTTATTTTAAATTCACTTTTATTTTGAATTTCGTATAAATTTTTTGATTCGAAACAAAATTTAAATATTTATTTTAATGCAATTTGGTTCGCTTTTTGTTTCTTTCTATCGAGAGCGGACTGCCCATGTGTAAAGTAGTTAGTCAAAATACCAAATAATTTTGAATTTATTTTCACCACAAATGTATTTCTTTTTAACTTGAAAACTTGTAATTTCGCTCGCTTCCATTCAGGCATGTGGATTGCAACACCCACATCTTCGATTATTGCAGAAGCGAAATTTACATTATGGTAGCTTTTTCATTTTTAAATCTCACACATGAGGCATGAGAATGTTTTAATATCAATGCATTTCTTATCTTAATTGAAGTGAAAACTATCTAGGTTGGTTTGTTTATATAATATTTTGTTACATGATTTGTTTGTCTCTGCAATTGTTGTTTACAACGACAACATGCAAAGAAATAGAATCGGCATTATGTAGCATTCAAGATTACGACTTCCTGCAGTAAACAAAAACACAATGTTATCACTAATATCTAAGACGGTATTTCGATTTTAAGCATTTTTCAATGAAAATATAGCGAAGCCGAATTTATAAACAACGGATTCCTTAAATAAATTCAAAGAATTAAATTAAATATTAAAATAATAAATTTTCAAAAAATGCACGCGTGACTATTGCAGTCGATCCTGAAGCAAATTTAAAATATTTTCTTAACAAAAAATATTAAATGAGCACCAGGGGCCCATTATTTAAATTATACTCATGTAAAGTTTATAAAACTGTAATTTATTAATTAATTAATATAATTAAAAATTTAGAAAATTTGAAATCCACTAAAGGCGCGTTTTTCATTTTCGGAAATTTAAATTTTGAAGTACTGTTCATTTTCGTATTTATTTTGCTTTCTCGAAATTAATATTTTTAATTATATTAATTATCTCTTAATGGAAGAAAATGTCCTTAATGCAAAAGCTGGAAATTTAAGAAAAATGTCCTAGCAAATTTATAATTTCAAATTGTTTAATGAGGCGCCTTGGACACCCACGAATTACGTACGTACCCTTTCCATTTACATATGAAAAATAAGGAGCGCATTTTTTAGGTCAACCCACAATTGCATTATCCTTGTTTATTCTTCAGCAAACCTTGGTCTATTCTGTATTTTTGTACCATATATTATGTTTGCTGACAATATTTACAACTTACCCAGACGACTACTTGGCTTTTATAAAATATTAATTTAATTTTTCAGTTTATAATCCATTCGTGTAGTGTTCACATGCAAATAATTCAACATAAACCAAATTATTCGAACATTTTAATAGTTTAATTAAATTAAGTTAAGTTTTCCGTTTGAGGATAATATTTAGATATGGGTAAGCATATTTTAATTTGAAAATTTTCTAAATATACTTTAAATAATTTTTGTTTTCAATTTATCAAAATTTAATTAAGTAAATACTTAAACGGAAGGAAATTTTCTATCTGGGTTTGTTTCGATGAGTTCTAAACTGCATTTCATACCAAATCCATTCTTCCGGAAGGCTTTACCAAGTTACTAGCTATCAGAACCGGATAAAATGATTTTTTTTTATCAAATTATTGAATCTAGGAGATATTTCATTGATTTTTTTTCTCAGCTTAACCCATAATTAGGCGCATTAAGAAAATCACACAATTAGTCGCATGGGGTCAAAGTTGACTGTTAGACTCAAAATATACAGTTAGTCTCATAAGTAGTGGGGCACTCCTATGTTAACAATGTTAATTTCACTTTTTCAAGACCATTTTTGACACATAACAATCGATTTTACAGCAACACTTTTTAGACATTTTTTGTAGAAAATTTCATTGCCAACAATTTTCTTTCTATACGTTTTTCCATTTTGTCGCCTCGTTTCTGACTGACAATGACTTAAACAAGACTCGGTAAAACACGAAAAATATTTTCATCTATATCTCGGAAACAGTGCAACGAAATAAAAAAACGAATAGGTGATTTTTTCTTGTAAACTGCATTCTCTATATTTTTGATCCTATACATTTTTATATTTTTTTGCATCATTTCCGAGATATAGATGAAAATATTTTTCGTGTTTTACAGAGTCTTGTTCAAAGCGCTGTCAGTCAGAAAGGAGGCGACAAAATAGAAAAATGTATAGAAATAAAATTGTAGGCAATGAAATTTGCAACAAAAAATGTCTAAAAAGTTTTGTTATAAAATCAATTGTTATGCGTCAAAAATGGTCTTGAAAAAGTGAAATTAACATTGTTAACATAGGAGTGCCCCACTACTTATAAATTAAATCAAAATAAACAATCTCATACTATTTGTTTTGTTTCTTTTTTTCGAAATTGTCTTGACCCCATGCGCCTAATTAAGGGTTAAATTTCATTTTGTAAATTATCAAAAATATTTCAACAATAAATTAGCTATTTATATTAGGATGAAATTTTTGAAAACTTATAAATTGCAACAGCAGATACATATAATAAATTATACAAAGAATAGCTTATGACTTAGGTCTGCGCGAATCGAACATTTTGTTTATATTCTATCGGCTAATTGTTTTTAGGGCTACTTGCTACTTTTTCGTAAAAAAGAAATGATGCTATTTTTAAGCGCGCAAGGCAATAGACATTCGTGAATTGCTTCCAATGTTTTGAGCAAGATTTAAAATTAAGAAGTTATTTTTGAAAATTTCCCTTTTATGTGTATCTACAGTCTCCGTGCAATACAATCTATACATTTACATTTTTTTGGATTTCGTATCTTATCGTTCTGACATAGGTTTTTAAAATTTGCTGAAATTTTCTGAGAGAAAAAATTTAAATTGCTTACAATTACTCTCAAAGAGGTGGGGCACTCCTATGTTAACAATGTAAGTGGTACATTTTGAAGCATTTCTTTATCCGATAAAAATCAATTTTACAGCAAAACATTATAGGCATTTTTTGTTGCAAATTTCGTTGCCTTCGATTTTGTTTCTATACATTTTTCTATTTTGTCATACCGTTTTTGACTGACCACGACTTAAAAAAGCCTTTGTAAAATACTGAACTTATTTTCATCTGTATTTCAAAAACGGTGCAACGAAGTAAATAATGAATAAGTACTTTTTTTCTTCTGAATTTCATTCTCTACATTTTTGTTCATATACATTTTTTTATTTTGTTGCACCGTTTCCGAGATATACAGGGTGTCCCCGTGATCGTGGAGAACCTTCGAGGTGCTGATAAAGGACACTTAATTTTTATTTTATTAAGACAAACTTTTAAATAAAATTTTCCAAACCTTTGGGGGTATCTCCATTTAAAGCAATTTTTTGAATTTCTAATTTCAAACGGCCATAGCTCCGATATTATTAATTTTTTATGCTTAATGGATTAGAACTTTTTTAAAGATAATTTGCTTATCTACAAATTAGGTCATAACCACTTATCGCTTAGAATCAACGGATTTCGAGTTATAAATTAAATTAAGTGAAAAAATGTTTAAAAGCTTCAGGTTTTATTTTTTTACTTTTCTTGCGAACCCCGTATCTCTTAAACGAAACGTTTTAGAAAAAAACTAGCGGCTTAAACCAGATGGGGAATTTAACGGGCTACAACTTTGGTTAAATACATTTTTTTGGGAAACCAACTGTTTTTTCAGAAATTCTAAAAATACTGAACAAGGTGTAGTTAAAAAAATAAACTTACAAAATTTATTTTAATAAATTTTCAAAATGGCCTCCCTCATAAATTATTATCATAAATTGACAAAGTAATTAACGATAAACTATTTTTTTCAAAATTTTGAACAATTTTGTAAATTTATAATTTTTTATCTACATCTTGTTAATTATTTTCGGAATTTCTGTGAAAACATTTGGTTTCCCAAAAAAATATATTTGGCCAAAGTTGTAGTCCGTTAAATTCCCTATCCGGTTTGGGCCATCAGTGTTTTACTAAAACGTTTCGTTTAAGAGATATGGGGTTCGGAAGAAAGGTAAAAAAAATAAAACCTGAATATTTTTAACATTTTTTCCCTTAATTTAATTTATAACTCGAAAACCGTTGATTCTAGACAATAAGGGGTTACAAGCTAATTTGTATATAAGCAAATGATCTTTAAAAAAGTTCTAATCCATTAAGCTTAACTATTACTTAACTATAGCTTAACTATAACTTAAAGATTAACTAATCGGAACTATGGGCGTTTGAAATCAGAAATTTAAAAAATTGCTTTAAAGGGAGGTACCTCCAAAGGTTTGGACTTGGACAAAAATTTTATTTGAAATTTTGTCTTAGAAAAATGTCCTTTATCACCACCTCACCACCAATAACTGTCTAAAAAGCTTTGCTGTTAATTGGAGTTTTTTGACAAAATAAAGCTAACACCTCTTATGAGATAACTATATATCATGAAATGCTAAAATATAAAAATATTATGATTGCAAAAATTCGTGAACTGGAGCCTCAATGTGCATCGCTTTGATTTAATTATTTCGATTTAAAAGTTTGATTTTTATCCTAAATTAAAATATTTTTTAAACTACTTATTGTTTATTATTTTATTAAACCAAAATTCAAATTAAATTATTAATTTAATTATTATTATTAATTAATTTTCAAAATAATTTCAAACCCGTTTTTCAATGTTTGGCTAAGGTTGGTAAATATACCACAGAGATTTGAAGGAGAGAGAGAGGGGAGGGGGGGGGTTCGGGTGACTTCTGATTAACCAAATATTTGTAATAAAACTTAACGGATATATATTTTTGGGGTTTGTGGAATGGAATCATCATGATTTTAATTTGGGGGGAGGGGAGAATTAAAAATACTTTTTTTAAAATTATTTAATAACATAATTTACGGCCTTGTTATCTAATATACTATTTCTTAAAGTGAACTTCTATTGTAAAGTCGATAAACTTTTTTTGGTTAAATATAAATTCAAAGAACTAATTAAAATCACAACTTTTATTAAGTAGACTTCTTCTTCTTCGCTTCAACCATCTTTTTCACCAATCTTTTCTTTATAAGAAAATTAAATAATAATATATTAATTATTTTTATATGTTCTTAGATAACGACAATAACATGGAGGAATTTGAAGAAATAAGAATAAAATGTGAATATATTTCTCCAGTAATTAAAGAAGAAGTAGACAGCGAGCCTTTGGATAATGTAAGTTAGGATCTTAAAATAAAAAAAGTAAAAATAAGTAATAATTTTTCTTCTAGTTTCCCGAGGATGATTATAAGCTAACCAAACAGGAAGAAGTATTTTATACGTGCAAATTTAATGGTTGCTGTGAGAATTTCTATGCACCCACCTTTGCAGATGTAAGTAAATTTTTTTTTTAGAAATCAGAAGTAATAATGTTTTAAATAGTGTTTAGGTCCCAAACTTATTGATAAAACCATACCAAAAAATGAGGGTGATTACGACAGCATTTCCGAACCAAGCAGTTCCAGTGGCAACAGTAAGAAACTTATGAAGAATTGTATGAAAATTAAATGTCTAATTTTTGTCTAATTTTAGCATCAGTACCAGAGTGGACTCCCACTACACGATTGGGACGCATGGTCAAGAATAAGAAGTACAAGTCAATTAAGGAGATACGCCAATATGACTTGATCATTTCGGAGCAAAGTATAGTAAAGTTTTTGCTGGGACCTGCTCTAAGCTTTGACGTCTTATATGTGAAACCCCTTTTTGACAAATTTAGTGATTTACGTGGTTACGTCAGTTGTGCCTGTGTTGGAGATAGAAACGGTCATTTTGGCTATTCAGTTAAATACGATGCTCTTCGCGATCCCTCAATAGAAGGATCAATCAAACGAGCAATGATAAACATCCATCCAATTAAACGTTTATCCTATATAATCAATAACAAAAAATTATTTACTGTTGCTCGTCCAGTTACTGGTCGCTCTGGTATGGTTAGAATTGAACTTAAACCAAACTTCAACAATGCGAAAATTTGTATTTCAAATTATTATATCAGGTCGATGCTGAGATTAGCAGGAATCGATAACTGCATTGTAATAATTCTAGGGTATGATCCCTTTTTTGGTAAGACTCTATTAGCTACATACAGAGCTCTGATGAAGCTTAATGACAATGAGTAAAATGAACCAGAATAAATTTATTTGATTTTGTTATTTTTATATAATTTTTGTTTTAAGTATTTTTTAAATTATATTTCAAAGGGAAGTTTCCTGTTTGATACTGTGCAATTTTGAAACAATTTTGTAAAATCAAAAATCTGGCATAAACCACTTTGGAAAACCAAAGGTAATTCTTCCACGTTATTGTATAATTTTTGAAAAATAAACAAAAATTTAGAGAAAGATTAACAGCAAAAGAGAGTGGTTTCGTGGTTTGTTTTCCATGTAAATTTTGATTGTTTTTGCCTGAAAACATGTTGCAAAAGTAAATTTTGTTTAATTGTTAAGAAGTATTTTTGTCCTAATATTGTAATTTTATGAACTTTCTGCCTATTTTGTATGTAATATAAGTATATTACTAGATTTTAAGTATTTACACTATAAGTATGTATGTTTACATTATTAAGTTTTATACATTTTGTATAACAATTACTTCGACAACCCCCAAGAAACAAAGTTGTACTCATTTTTACCTTTTTTCATGAGAGCAATTTGAAGTTACAAAATTTCCTAAATATTTAACTGAATTGCAGTTTTCTTTTGTAGTTAAGTTAAAACAGTTAAACCTTCGGGAATTAATCGCTGCGGGATTGTAGCAAAAATATGTAGTTTTAATTATTATGTTCTTAATTAAACTTTTGTGTACTGGACCATTTCTTATGTCTATGTGATGTGAAAGCAGCCTTAACTATTTCAGTTGTGATTTTGATAATAAATGTAATGGAGCTAGTTTATATTTATGTATCTTTAAATAAATCTGAGAAAAATTATGTTTTTCTTTATTTTAAGGATATATTATACTAGCGTATAATGTACTGTGCAACTGCAAATATTTTTGAATTTTTATTAAGACAGAATATTGTAATTCAGGCTAAACTGCAATAAAAACTCTGAATCATTTTATTTTTGATAATATAAATTATTAAAATCAAAATCATAAATTCTCATCCAAATTACTTAATTACTTAAATATTTACGCTGTTTTCCAGACACCTTTATGTCGCATGGCAACAAATACTCTCTTGAAGCAGTGCCGGGTTAAGAGAAATTTATACATAGAGTAACTAGTGTCTATTCCACAAATTGTATTATTCTTCATTCTTCTTCATTTGGACTATTTCCAATTTGTTTAAATTTTTCTCTACAGGCAATTGGAATTAAAATCAAGACATCGATAGACTACACCCTCCCCCCCACCACCCCCTAATTTTAATAACTGAACGCTACCCAAGTTTTGCGAGCTTTGTATTACTACGCCGTTGTAATTATAACAGTGATCTTGTGCAAAGTTCTCAGGTGATAAGTTAAAATTGAAAAGAAGTTAAAAGAGCATGTAAGTATTTTTTATATTTTAAAACATATCAAAAGAACTTCACCAAAATAGTAGAGTTTAGTTTAATCTCATTAAAGATGGTCCCATTATATCTTGGTAGTATTTGTCCCATCGCGGATGGATTCCATCTTTTAACGGACATTCGGACATCTTTTGATCGTCTTAAATCTAGATTTTTATTTTGTTTATCCCAAATGCTCAATACTAACCAAATAATTTTTCCAAAATAATTTATTTTCGTGGATATTTTAAGCTTGGGTAGAACCTAAATCTACAATCGATTTTTTTATTGATACACATAATTTGCTCTTAGGCGGCCATGACACTTTGGGCATTGCTGCAATATTGTTTCTTTAAGGAATTTTGTAGGAAAAATTTCCTTTTTCTTTTCTAGAAATGTAATGATTTGTTATTTTTAACCCACTAGTTAGAAAATTGACGTGTATGTTAGGGTAGTGTTTCTCAAACTTTTTGGTCCGCGACTACCTTTTGCACTTAAAACTTTCAAAAAACTCCCGAAGAACGGGCATGTGTAGAACAACATCCAAATTGATTAAATACCAAAAAATTGATCCCACATCTAATTTTCTGCGACCTCCAAATATTTTTCATAACCTCTCTTTGAGAATCGCTGTGTTAGGGTGTTAATGTGGGCGTGTCTGTAGGTTTGTAACTTTTAATGAAAGTGCAGATTTTGATGTGCGTTTTCATAAATGGTAAATTTACTTTGTTGGAATACGAGGGGGAAACGCTGGCAAAATTTGGTGTACAAGTGATGGAAAGTCTGGAAAAATTTAGAAAATCCAAAAAACATATTTTTAAGAACTTTTGCGTGGATCTTTATTAAATATTAATTAATTAAGAAGTATGATGTCCTTGAGCTGCCTATGAAAATTTCTCCTCTAGAGAATTTCAGCTCCAATACAACTTAAATAGCTTTTGTTATTTTTTTATTTAGTTTTACTACAAAAAAAATTTGACCTCATGGCAAATGAAACATCTCAAAATACCCAAAAAAATAAACAAAAATTTAAAAAATCTACGAAAAAGTAGAAGATCTTAAATTGGTTAGGTTGGGTTTCAGTTAGGATTAAGACATGTTTACGTTGAGTTAGGTCAGTTTAAGTTCAGCTAGGTTTATTCAGAAACTTTCGTAGTATTAATGAAAAAATTCATTGTTTTTACGAATTAGCATTGTAATTTTTTGCCAGCTCTTCGTGTTTTTAAATTTAAAAAAATATTTGTGGCCTCAACTAAGCCTTTGGTTAAGTTTCACTTAACTAGCCTTTGTTTGCTGCTTCATCAAATTTCATGCTACCATAACAAAGTTTTTTCTGTCCAGAAAGAGATGTCAACGGAAATTTGTTATGCAAAAGAAAGAGATGAGGAAGAAAAGCTGACAGTGAGATATACAGTATTGGAAACAAGCACAGAATATAAAGATAATAAAAACCAAATGGAAAATGTAGGTCTAAGTTTTAAAATAAAAACTCACAAAAGATAACAATATTTTTGCAGCTTCCGGATGACAAATTACCAACTGAAATAATAATTGACGATGATGAAGAGGTAAGTTAGAAATAAGAAAACTTTTATGCTATCATAACAAAGTTTTTTCTGTCTAGAAAGAGATGTCAACCGAAATTTGTTATGCAAAAGAAGGAGAAGATGAGGAAGACAATTGGATTGAAGGTTTTACAATTTTGGAAACAAGCACGGAACGTAAAGAGAATGAAAATGAAAACCAAATGGAAAATGTAGGTCTAAGTTTTAAAATAATAACTCACAAAAGATAACAATATTTTTGCAGCTTCCGGATGACGAATTAACAACTGAAATAATAATTGATGATGATGAAGATGTAAGTTAGAATAAAAAAAAATTTTATGCTATCATAACAAAGTTTTTTCTGTCTAGAAAGAGATGTCAACCGAAATTTGTTATGCAAAAGAAGGAGAAGATGAGGAAGAAAATTGGATACAAGGGTATACAATTTTGGAAACAAGCACAGAACGTAAAGAGAATGAAAATCTAATGGAAAATGTAGGTCTAAATTTTAAAATAAAAACTCACAAAAGATAACAATATTTTTGCAGCTTCCGGATGACAAATTACCAACTGAAATAATAATTGATGATGATGAAGATGTAAGTTAGAAATAAAAAAACTTTTATGCTATCATAACAAAGTTTTTTCTGTCTAGAAAGAGATGTCAACCGAAATTTGTTATGCAAAAGAAGGAGAAGATGAGGAAGAAAATTGGATACAAGGGTATACAATTTTGGAAACAAGCACAGAACGTAAAGAGAATGAAAATCTAATGGAAAATGTAGGTCTAAATTTTAAAATAAAAACTCACAAAAGATAACAATATTTTTGCAGCTTCCGGATGACGAATTTCCAAGTGTAATAACGATTGAAGATGATGAAGATGTAAGTTAGAAATAAAAAAACTTGTTTAGTTTTTAGAAAATCCACAATCTAAATAATTATTAATTTAAAATTAATAAACTATTTGAAAAACAATATTTCTTTTAGCTTGAAAAAGACTCAACAGAAACAAAGTTACCACAATTTGAAGTGGTATGGGTATTAAACAATGAAGTAAGTTAAATAAACAAAAAAATATTAAAAAACTGCATACATTTTTTTCTTAGAGTTCAGAATTTCTGCCAGAGGACGAACTTACGGAAATCGAACTAGGATACTTCCGGGACGAAGATTGCCCGGGAATGACCAGCAGCGATTATTCCTCTGTTAGTATGTTTTTAAATGTTAGCCATCTACTAATATTTTTTTGTTTAAAGGATTCGGAGAGTTCTGATGAAGAATCTAAACTAGATAGTTCTGATGACCTATACTTACCATCAAATTCTGAAGATGAAACCGAATCGGAGTATTCTGATGATTACTCAGATAATGAATATAAATAATAAATGAGATGAAAACCAAAAAGTTTTCAGAAACTTTTTTTTTCAAACTTTTTCAGAAAAAGAAAAAAAAAGTTTAGTTTAGGTAAATTTGCAAATAAGTGTTACTTCAAACGTTTTATTGTTAATTTTGTTCTAGACTTTTTTTTAATCATGGGAAAGCTAATGGCATACGCCACCCAGATCGACCATGTCAGCGTAAAATTAAAATCTCGCTTCCATCATCATCAGATGAAGATTAACATGTGCACTATGTGCTTTGCATGCCAGTCCCTTTACGCTCTTAAGATGAGAGATTGTATAGTTTTGTTATATTTAGTTTTTAATTTTATTTAATAGATTATTTTTATTGTAATCCTGTCTTATTTTAACTCAAACAACAGATGACAATAAAACTAATGATGTTGTTTTTGCAAATGTGAAGGCTGAATTTATAGTTTTTCGCGACTAAACATAATTTGTAATTTTTTTCTTTTTAATCTTTAAAAATACTTCCATTTTCCAGTTTCTGGGCATTTTGTTATCTTTCATTGCGCTGATATCTGGATGTCGGCAAAACTGTACGAAAAAATCCAGATGTGGAAATAAAAACAAATATTAGTTTATAAGTTTTTTTTTGTTTCTATTGATGTTTATTTTTAAAGTTATTTACATTATTTAATTTATTGGATTATGAAGTTTTTGGTAGCCAAGCATTTTTATATTAAAATATTTTTTAATTGCTGCAGTGCACCAAACATTTTTGTTGTTCCATATTACCAGTGTTGTCGTATTATTTGATTATTTTTAATAAAATCAAATTTTGCAAAAATTGTGGATTTATTTATATGAAATAAATATTTAAAAAAGTCCATACTGGAATAAACAATTACTCAGCTGAGTGTAATTTAAGGTTGTATACTGCAGGAAAAACTAAGTTGCCGATTTGGTATCATCTTTTCATTCATATCATCGATTACTTTATTATATTTGAATTTAATCTTGATTGTGGCTGAAACGAGCCCTAGTTAATACCAGCAGACTTTGATAAACATTCTATAATCCCCTTTCTCCATCATTATGTTTCTATTGAATTCAACAAAGCTGGGTTAGAACTCAATATACTGCAGTCTAGTCTATTCAATTCAAACAGAAATTATCTATTTTACAGTTAAGCAGATATTTGTAAATAATTATTTTGAGTATTAATTAATTTAAGATTTCAAAATTTTAAAGAATTCAATAATTCTTGTTTTTATAATTTAATTACTAGGCAAATGCTAAATACAACTATAGGAACTGAAATAATAAAGGAGTATTGTATAGGAAATACACACAGAGAAAGTATTTATTGGTGACCCTTTTTCCTAAGTGTAGCCCTATTGTATCTCAATATGTTTTGGAACCACTAACAATAAGATAATGACAAATTCGAAGGGAGTTTGGCGATTATTGCATGTAAGTGTATGGTGACATTATAATTCTACTGTTATGGGGTGAAATATTGACAAATTTTATTTATGATTACCATAAATTTTGACCTAGAAACAATTTTGATTTGGTAAGCCATAGCGCTGACAGGTTGAGAGTTTAGAGAAAATCCAGGAGCTGAAAATTATATATTCCATTTTCCGAAAAATGTCAATGATGATGTGTGCATGTGGTCAAATTTTGTACCTCAAAAAATAATATAATAGGAATTTTCTAATTAAATTTCGCATTTAATACTGTAATATTGAGATTTAAAGCTGATTAGATTTTGGTTAAAATCGGTTCAGAGAAACTCACAAAAATAATTTTCTTTTATAGATTTTTTAAAAATTAAATCATATTAGGAATCAGATTTTTTCTAAAATAATAATAAGCTAAGCTAAGTTGTTGCCATCTGAATATCTAACATTGTTTTTTCCCATAATCCAAAATCGCACTTTGAAAATGAAATTAATTACCAAACAATTTTCTGTATATCTTAGATTGCATTAAATTTAAAATAATAAAGGCAAATGAAGTGGATGTACCAAAATTGGTTGACAGATACGACATTTAACGAATTATCACATTTGTTAAGTTGAAATGGGGTTAACGTGCAAATCAGGATACAAATTGTTTTTGACAAATGAGATTTTATCTTGTGACATATTTCAGATTATCTGACTTTTAAATACTTTAATTTTTGCTTGTCGATTTTTGTACTTTACGCTTTAAACATTAAATTGTATTTTGTTGAAGTGTCTACTTTTTCCATACAATACAGAAGCATTGGATTGTATTTAAAGATTTTATTTTTCAAGTGGACCGCAATGAGGATACAACAACACAATAAATATGATCAAAAGCTCTATGTACCTGAGATAATCTTCCATAAACCATTTACACTAATTCCTAGTCAACACTTGTACTTGACAGGAAGCGATTGACGCTTTCATAATGATGCATGCGTCTTAAGGAAATAGCAGCTTATTTAGACTCCTACAAGTATTTTTTCTTTTGTGATAGTAATAAGACATCTGGAGTGTTTGCTATTGCTAGGAGGTAGTAGGGTATTTATTAATAAGTAATTCTTATCATAATAAATGGAACGTGCACATTGTTTGCTTCTATATGTTTCTTTCAAAATACTATACTTTTCTCGAAAATCGCAACGCAACGTAACGCAACTGTAACTCAATTAAAACGTAAGAAAAATTCAGTTACACCACAACTGCTATTTGAATTATGAGAAATAATTCTAATGATAAGCATTAATTACTGCAATACAATAAATTAATATTTATTAGGTCGAAAATAGGATTTATTTGAACCAATAAACTCTACTACCAAAGAGGGGAGTGCATCTCTTCCCTGCTCCAAAATGTAGAATGGTAGGTTTTGGTTAATAAAAAATAAAGAAAACAAAAATATAAGCAAAAATATAGTACAGTAGTTTAAGTTTGTAAAATTCAAGTTAAATTAAATGTTTGTAATTATTTGCGCCGAAGAAAAGTCCTTGCACCAAATTGGCTTGTGCCAAACCGGCTCCCCACCAAAATTTTCTTTGCACCAACAAATTTTCAAATTATTGTTTTCCAGACAGATATGATTTCAATAATAGCCTGTGCAGAGATCTGTATTATTACCGACAGCTAGATAGCATCCGTAAGGATCTTGGAGAGAGTGGAAACACAAACCACTGCTTTGATGCACTAGTGGCATTGGCATAACGCAACAACTTAACGCTAAGGTGGGTGCCGGGACACCCTGGCATAAAAAGCATAATGAAAATGCACACTCCCTCGCTAAGGCAGCTGAAGAACTACATCTAGCAGGTCCAACTTGCGGGATAACATACCTGACTGCGAAAGGACTATCAAGGAACAGCTAAGAAATCAATACCTTGCCCTAATACTGGATGAGCCTGCCAGGACTAAGGCAATCGGCCAACTGCGGATTTTTATGGTAGGACCCTTCAATAACTAAATAAGAAAACACGAAATTCTCAACCTGAGTAGACTACAGCTGATGAAGAAGACAGTGGGACTATTTACAGGACACTGCGGTTTAAACAGACACCTCCAAAAGATCCTACAGCTAGGAAGTGGGGAGGCGGAAAAGACTCCCTACTACATACTATGTGTATGTCCAGTTTAGCATCAAAAGAGCCCAAATCAGGCCCGTGCGAAGGATTTCTTCATTGGGAGGGGGTTACAAAAAAAATTATAAAATAAATACATTTGATGTATTATTATGTTTATATTAATTTTTCAAATATATAAAAAGTGCTTACGTTAATTGGTAACAAAATGTCATGGAGAGGGGGTTTGTTTTTTTTGCGAGCGTCGGGAGTAGGGAAATCTTCAAAAGACACCACCCAGATGTCTAGGATGGTAGTGTCGGATTTTTACCAACTAAAACCCCACTCCTTAGAGGTGCCGGGAATTGCTAGGCATTTCTTCCGTTTTCCAGGGCCGAGATCCATATCGGGGCGGCATACAGCATGATGGACTCTGCCACGGCGCTCAGGAGTTTTCTGTTGTTTTATCCAGGTCCGTTCAGATTTGGCATGATCCTGCTCAATGCCTCGGTTGTAGACGCTGCTCTGGCCGCAACTCTTGAGATGTGGGGCTTGAACGATACACACACACGTTCTAGCTCGTCCATGATCACTAGGGCCCGGATTCTAGGCAACAGGAAATCTGATATTTAGTATGTGGCATATAATTTATAATATGTATAATATCTTGTTTATGCATAAATTGTATTCCGCATACCAGATATCGGGTTCCCTATTGCTTAGAATCCGGGCCCTAATGATCACTTGCCAGTTTGCAGAGTTGAAAGCGTTGTTGACATCGAGCGTTACTAAGACTGGGAGGGTTTAAACCCCCAAAATCCCCTCTCCCCTCTTGCGCACGGCCTTGGCTCAAATACCTTGGTTTTCCATATATCCGAAAACCGAAGAGGTAACCCAGGCACCCATCGGCTCTATATACATATTAATTAAAATTCTAGGATGATTCATCCCGGACGATTCAACCTCGAACGATTGATCCTGCGAACGATTCATCCAGTGAAAGTTTTATCCAATAGACTGTTTATCCTGTATTCATCCACTGAAATCATCTGTCATCCAAATATATAAAAGAAAAACGAAATACTCATAATTTATTAAAGTTGTTATTTTTGTAATAATACTAATAATCAATAATAGTTATACATATAATATTGATTTACAATATGATCCATAATAATGAATAATATTATAATAGATTATTATACAAAATATTGAATAATCCGGGGTTCATTAATTTTTAATTTAATTAATTTTTTTGTGAGGTAAAACTTAATTCACCAGTGGGGCTTCACTTTTAATAGCTTGAGACTCCGTTTATTAATTTTTATTCAAATCCGATTTTAATTATATTTTAAAATCATAAACCAATTATCAAAATCCAATTAATTAATTAATTAATGAGTCAGGGGTCATTGTAATATTTTTTATAATAATCTATTATTATTATTATTAAAAATTAACAATTTTAATTATGACTACTTTCGTTTTTTTTTTGTATATACTTGGATGATAGATGGATCCAGTGCATGGATCTATCCAGGATGAGCAGTCTATTGAATGAAACGTCTCCTGTGGATGAATCGTCCGGGATGAATCGTCTGGGATCAATCGTCCGGCGACGAATCGTCCAGATACCATTAAATATTGAGGAAACAAAGGTAATAGATATAAAGCTTGCAGATTACAAATAATACTAAGTACAAATTAATAATAAAATCCAAGAAGAAAGAGTTGATGATGATGATGATTGATGATTTCTGACGATGAGGAGAAAGCTTTGCCATTGTGCCCCTACTATCTCTGATGCTGCCCGTAAAAATTAACAGCTTGAAAATTGTTTATTATTTGATGATTAACAGATGATGTGCATCAAATACACTGTTGATTTAGAAAAAATTGTTTTTTTTTCTAAAATATTTTTTACGAAATTTTTACAAAAATTACAAAAGGGCACATAAAAAGCTAAAACAGCACTGCCAGGCAATCATAATGATTATGTTATTCTAATATTATTTCGTAAATTGCAATAAATTAAATTGATTGCCCAAATCATAAGTAGAATAAAATTAATAGTAATTTGATTCAAATCAAAAACCAGGTAAATTTATTAATTTTATTAAAATTTGAAAAATATACATAAATTCTTCACAAATATATGTATTAAATCCTCTTCAGCCTCATTTACCGCCCTTATCCTTTAATCAATCCTTTAAAAATACAAAGAAATGAGCCACCGATTTTATTTAGCAGTAGAGTAGAATCAGTAGCAAATCCAGACAATTACCATAGGAAAGGAACGACAAAATAAAAATTTATTAAATATAAAAAATAAAAAGTAGTAGTAATATCAAAAATATATTTATTTTTTTGTTTTCAATAAACTAAAATCTTTTGTTGTAAAAACTGATGTTTTTGAGCTCTAAGGGGGGGGGGGGGGTGACGATTGCCCTTATCGTCCTTATCACCTCCCCCCTGGAACCGCCATAATTTTAATAGTGAGGCAGCTATATGAAATCAAAGAGTTCAGGATGTTTTTACAAATATTAATTATATTTTTATGAAACTAGGATAGTCGGCTTCGTGAGACATTGTTTCCCACCTACCCCGACAGGCCTCACTGCTAATTAATATTTTTTAATCATTCCCTTAAATAATTATGATAAACTTTCATTTAATTTAGATTAAAATTCAAAAAATTTGATTTTTAAATAGCAATTTTTGAATTTGAGCTCCTATGCGACATCTGTGTTTCATATAAGGAAACTTGTTAGTAAACAAACAATCCGTAGTAGCGTAGTAGCTTTCTAGGAATCGCCAGGAATCTGAGAATGACATTTCTTTTGTTTGTAGCCGTTTCACTGATAAGCGCTCGAGTAGCATTCTTGGTCGGTATTAAATTACAGTGATCTATTTTGAATTTTGACAAACGTAAATATTGATGTTTATAATTTAACACCAAATTTGCAATAAACTTTAATTTACAGTTTTAAGTGCTTATTTTTGTAGTAAATGGATTCCGAAGACGGTTCTTCAAACTCATTAACTAAACCTCCTTCTGAAATTACTGGAAATGCTCCTCCACCATTACCCATG
Organism: Cantharis nigra; assembly: GCA_958510845.1. Taxonomy (NCBI): domain Eukaryota; kingdom Metazoa; phylum Arthropoda; class Insecta; order Coleoptera; family Cantharidae; genus Cantharis; species Cantharis nigra. The sequence continues at coordinate 3,544,760 of OY294034.1, read as the reverse complement.
GTAAGTGATTTAAAATTTAATGTTATAATTATAATATTACATGAAGCCTTTCTAAACAGCGACCAAGTAAATTAAATTCACAACACATTCCAAAATCTGATGAAAATCACTTTGACGAACCTGAAATTGAAGCTGACGATGAAATTTCACAGCAAATGACTGCTTCCTACAGCGAAATCTCATTCAAATCTGGCTTAAGTCCTGAAGAAGAAATTGACTTTTCTTTATCGGTTGATCCTTTAAGACCATTGGTGGATGAAATACTTCAAAGACCTGTAACATTGTCGTGTGAACAGAACTTAAAAAATACAAAACATTTTCCACCCTTAAATTTAGAAGGGACTGTGCACGTTGAAGGAAATATGACACATTTTGTTACAGAAGATTTGGAATATAAAATTAAACTGTCTAGTCCAATCACAAAAAAAGGGGGTAGGTAAATTTGATATTGTTTCGGTAATTTTAATGCTCAAGTGTTTAGATACTCCCCCTTTACCTGGTAATTCAAAAAGTAGCACACCTAATACTTTGTATAGACAATTATTAGCTCCACAAGTCGGGGTATTGGATGCCCGTTTGATTAACGATTTGGAAGCAGATGCTCATTACATGGCAACGTCTATCGATAATCTTACTGAGAATTTATGTGGAATTTTACACTCGGTAAGATTTTTAAAATATCTGGAATTTGGTATTATAAAATGGTTCATTTGTTTCAGATTTCGTCGATAACAGCCGATAACGTTGATATTTACAAAGATGCAGTTTCCAAAATGTCAGATGCAATGGACGGTAACATTAAGGTAAATATATTTTTAAATAAAATTCAAAATTATTTACTGTGATCAGTTTTGTACCACATAAGTTATTTTATGATTTGAATTTCCTTTAAGTTGATATGTTATTAAAATTTCAGAGTATGTACACAATGATGGCCAAGGCAGAAGAAGTCACGCAAGTAATGAAGTCGGTTCAAAGTCACGCTACTAGAATGTATCCTTTTTTTGGTTTTAGTATATCATTAAAATTAATTGTTGTGAACTCACACTTCATTTGAGCAAGATACACTTAATTGTAGTTTATAACACAACCAGTAATTACGAGTCACCACTTTAGAGTGCAGTAGCAGGGTAGCTTTAGTATGCACCAGGGTAGTTTTGAGTTTTCGATATCTTTTAGGACAAGGTTCCCACTTATGTGGACCAGTCAGAGAATTTAAGATTTCCCTAATTTTGTCAGGAAGAAGTTAGGGAATTTCTCACTTTTTATCTTCTGATTTATGAAAATATAAAATATGGAAATTTTTATTCTTAGTCAGGGAAAACCTGGAAAAGTCAGGCAATTTGATTTTAAAAATAGAGGGAACCCTATTGAAACCCTAGGGAAACTGTTTGAAACAATATAAATTATGAAAATTAGGTTTTTTATTTTCTTAAATTATCAAAATTTTAAATTTCTGAATTTGGTTGAGGTTTGAAAAGTCAGGGAAACTTCTTAGAACTTTCGGTAATCTTCTCCACTTTACAGCGCTGTAGCTCGGTAAATATTAGAATTAGAAAACAATGTTTTAGCCAAAATTTGTAGGAAATTTTATTCTCTGTGTGATTTATAGGAACCATTTTTTTGATACAATAAATTAGTAAAGAGATATTGCGGAAAAAACAATATTTTACAATTTTGAACAAAATCGAAAACTTGAAAATTTAATTAGGACCCCTAATCCTATAACATATCCAAAAATCAGAACTACCTGACATTTAGCCAACTAATTCCCTTTTTTTTCTGCTACTGAACTATTAATCAAGAACGTTTACTTACATTTTTATGTAAAGTGTAGTCTTAAATCTCTCAAATTGAATCTAAGTGTAAGTTTACGACTGTATTCAAATTCCGCTCTTGACCTACCTTGTGATAGGTATTTCCTTAATTTATTTACAGAAGAGAAATAAAAAGATTGGTGGATCTTTTTGAAAGTTACGTATGATTGTTTAGAATTTTGTTAAATAAAAGCTTTAATTTAGTGCTTGACAAATCGAATCTATATTTACTTTTAATTGCAAATGTACAGCTGTTGGTTATTTTTAAGTAATAAATTATGAACATTCTACCTTTAATATTATAATTGTTGAAACCTTAAAATATTCTTAAAAAAATACTCCCCAGTCCAGTACCTTAGTAATTCTATGAATTACCCTTGAAGGTGTGGAGATTAAAATTGCAATTTTTAAATCCAAACTCGAAAAAAGCATATTTTGTCGCCTTCTAGAGTAGCATAACCCCTTAACTATTCAAAGTTTGTTTTAAGCTAGCAATCCAAAACGAGTGCCGGGTCAGACCAGTCTTCACATCGTTTAACCTATACAATGGAGTTAATAATAAAATCCTAAAATATTAGCGGTATAAATACGCAGTCGTTTTCGAAAAATTGAGATTAGAAGAGCCGAATTGAAAATCGAGTCATGAATCTTGATATTTTGAATTCAAAACCTGTAGTGTAGCTTGTTGGGGTTTACATTTTTATTAAAACTGGGTGCTACATCTCTTCATTTATTTGCAGTTAAGCTTCAAGATTCTATTGGTGATTTAGGTGATAAATAAAATCAAATTTGCTTTACAAACGAAAAAAAATTAATTTATTGTGGACTGATTTGAACAGGATCTTACGATGGAATAACTTCCCATAACTTTTGAACAGTGAAACCTTTCTTCACACTTTCTATTGCGATACCAAGTTCAGTTGAAAACGTTACCGGCCTATCCTTGGTGTGCCCTTCATCCGCTATGTATGTTGTTAATACATTTGACATTTCATAGGGTTGGTCTTCAATTTCGTTAATGTCGTCGATTAGTAACTTCGGATGAGCTTCCTCTTTATTATTTGAGCTCCATTTATATTCGACACCATAAACAGGAGATGTTGCATAAACCGTATTGAGCGAAACAAGTTCTTTGTGAATTTGTTGCAATTTTTCTTCTGGGTCAATTTTAAATCCCAAAATATAACCACCGCTGTCATCACTGCAAGTGATTACAAGCGCTTTTCCGAACTTTGAATCACGAATTCTAATCTAAAAGAAATACTATATTTTGAACTTTAGGAAAGAACAAAATCTTACGGTATTAATTTGCAAATATGGCAAAGAGATGTTGAATCCTTCATTCATATCAGCAAACCAAACCACTCGTACGTTGGTAATAAAAAATGTTCCTGGACTGCCTTGGTCACTGGATAAGTTCCAAACTCCATGAAGTGTGGTATACACTTGCTCCAAAGGCAAAATTTTAAGATTTTTATTATGAACTACTGCTCCTCGTAGTTTTAATTCACGATATTGCTTTGAAGAAACGTACGCTCTTAAATTAAAATTTAACTGTGTGAGGGGAATCACTTACACAGTTTGAATGATTCATATTGTTTACCTGTGCACACCGACCACAGAAGTAAAATGTCTCATATTTCCAGGGACCAGATTAGTAAAAATGAACTCAAATCGGGTATTGCTTGAAGTTGTAAGCATATGCAAGGCTTGGGTGGTACCTCGAAGTTTCTGGAATAAGTAAAAAATTGCAAAACAATAATTTTATTTGATTAAATTTACCGAATTGACTACTTTGGTGTTTATGGTAATAATGCAGTTGTAACCGATAGCTGCGAAATTAGAAAATTATCCATTGTGAATATGTGTACATGAAATTTTCTTACATAAGCTAATCCTGGGATTCAAAATTGAGTGCCAAAGAACTCTTAAATTTGTAATAATAAATCGGCCACGGTCACCACCATTTCCTTTTGTATCTTCTATGTTATCCAGCCGATCGATTACTTTTTCTCCAACTGTTAAGTGCATTTCACTAAAAATTTTGATAAAATAAAAAAATATTTTTTTCTATAACTCACCAAAAGGGCAAATCAAATCTGATTTGTTTATCTTCCCACGTTAACACCATTTTTTGCTTATAGAACACAATAACAGCGTAAAATTAAAATTATTGATTATTTTGAAAACCTGAGACTTCTGAGTTATTAGTAAGGTAACCATACCAACCAAGCATTTTATAAATTTGTTCATAGAATATAAACAGAGCGAACAGGCATAAATTAAATAAATAAAACTCTTTTACAAATCATTTATTAAAGATTTTATAAAAAAAAAATAAAAATGAAAGTATGATCTGAAAATAAAACAATTTCAAGTAACAAAATAATACAAAGTATCATTTCAAGTAACAAATTAATACAGAAATGTGTTAAAATAATTTATTAATGTTGTATACCGGGTGTCAACGAGTTAATGTATATTCGGCTATTTTATTATATTTATTAAGATTTTCGTTTAGGTTCTAATTTAATTAAATTATATGCAATTTTAATAAAATAATACATAATTTAAAAAAATAATAAAATCATTTGCTGCAAATTGAAAAATATCTTTTTGAATTTAGGAAGTTAATTGATTTAGATTTTCTTTTATTAGAAATTGACATGAGAAAACTTAATTTTTCAACTTTGGATTTTGTACATTCCATCGACATATTGTTATAAAGAATTTGAATTATATAAGAGATTATTATTGCCGAATCTCTAAAGAGTCGGATGAGCATAATTAATTTTTACTAAAATTTCACTAATTAATTGTAAAGTTTTCCAAAATTGATATGGTAAATTTAGTCAAACAAAGTGTTAATGCTTCATTGACCTCCAGTATACAATGAAAAACTTTAATTCTATAGCTTAGTACTTTTCTTCTGTTTCATAATACTTTTGTTCTTCTTCTGGTTTTGGTTTTGGAAAATAAGGGTTTGTTTTTGGATCCAAGTTAAGCCTGAAACATTAGTAGTATTATTTTTAACTCAAACTTAAAACAATTTTCTGCATATGTTTCCTTGTTAGCACTTTTTTCTACTTACCTATAGAGATTTTGAGCTTCGTGACAATTTACGTTGTACCACCAATCGCAAGCAAATTCGGCTTGATTGAACAGCGTTCCATTTGTGCAGAGGAAGGAAGAACCTTGGTGCCCTTCTCGTCCATCATGGCAAACATGGTAAGCCTATTGAAAATACGAGATTAAAACTTTTGGATTTAAAATATTGCTAGATTACTTGACATCCAGTTTCAACGTTGGCGTACATTCCTGGTACAGCTGGAACGTGGTTACATGAAAAGCTGGTTTCTGGTACAGAATGATAAATTGGGTAATCTACTCCAGGACTGCCAGGAATTTTGCTGAAGTCTTGTTTTTGCTCTTTTTCAGCTTGTCGCAATTTTGGCGCAGGGATTGCATAATCGGAATATACACCATACCCGGGATCCTTCACAGTTAAATATATTTTTAACGTTTAAATTAACATTTATTTAAACTAGGTTATTGTAAATTAAACGAAGATGTTCTGGTTTACTCACCACTGCTATGGAATTAATAGCAAGTATTCCACACGACATCAAAAAAACCACAGCACTTATTACGTGAGACATAGCGATTTCAGATACTGAAAGTGAATGATAAAGTTTGTATTCTTTAGCTCTCTAAATATGGGTCATATACGACAACTTTCGCTGCAACCTAAGAGTTTTAATTTTTTTCTACTAATTTCTAAAAATGAATAATAATTATTTAATTTGTATGTCATTCAATTTCTAATATAATTTGAATACAATAATTGCAATATATTTGTTTTTGGTAGATGAACTTCGTTTCCAAGTTAATTAAAAATTTTATTTTATTTTTTTAACATAATTGTAAAAGTCGATAGCTTTTGTTATGTAACAACTTTACTGTAACCCAATTTTTAGTACATAGGTATGTATTAACCCCAAAGCAATTTCAAAACTTTTATTTTCAATAGAACTTGTTTAGTGTTGCGAGAAGTAGCCAACAATCTAATTATTCTACTATGCTACATTAAATTCAATACTTTAACAAAAAAAATAATGTTTTTTGCCTACAGTCTACACTAGTTATACAAAAACAAAAACAAAAACTTATTTTATAAAATCTATATTGGAATAGGATGAGTAAATATACTAGTTGAAGATTTAATTATCATTAACATAAATTCATAAATTAGTTGAAAAATAGAAACAAATCTATAAAATTTAAAACCTTTTCAAGATTGCATTTTTAATTTTTTTAGTTATATTTTCTATATTTTAATTATTCCTGTATTTTTGCAAATAGACGAAAGCAGGACATGACAGCACATAAGCAGGACTTGGTTGTTATTAGGGAGGACCTGGTAGTACTGTGTCAAAGTTGACAATTTATTAGTATTTATTAATTTTCTATATAGCATTTATTAATTTTTTATATAACAAACACGAATTTTATTATTTTTTACTACTGATATTGAATAATATAAAATACCTAAAGCTATACTTATAAGATGTTTGATAAAGGTCTGTTTTTTTATAGTTACAAATTACAAAAAAAATTTTTTCACGTAATAATTATAATAATAAATCATATTGTTATGAAATTCCAATAAAACTGGATTTTTGTAATAAAATTAATATTTGTTTCGGTATTAAAACTGCTTTCAAAATAATAATTTATTTTGTTTGTATTTCTAATTTAAGAAATCCTGATCATACAAGAGCGTTAATTAACTTTTGTAGTTTTTTTGTTGTTTGTTTGTACTTTATTTAAACTTTTTATTGCAAAGTGACAGTATATACGTAAGTTACTACCCACACAAGTATACATCATTTACAAAAAATACTTTTCTGTAACCTTTTCCAGTTTTCCAGATGGATATTGGAGAGTAAAGTTCACAGAGCCCCAATTTGCAGTTGATAAATTAGAAATAATTATTGCGGTTTCCTATGTAGATTGAAAAAAAATTCAAATGGCGCAGTTAGAATTCATTCACGTATGATATTTTTTGTTTTATTTTGCTTTAAATTTCAAATTTTTGATTTGCATTTAAGTTGACTTTCGAGCTCTTCCTCCAGTCCCAGGTTGTTTTTTTCATCTCTATGCTTGAAAATACGTCGAATGAACTAATAAAAAGGCTATCTAAATTTTCGAAGATTTTTGAAAAAAACGTTTGCTATTTTTTGACCCGAAAAAATGAAAGTTGCAAATTAGGAGTTTAAAGTAACGAAACTGGAAAAAAGTGCCCAAATGATTAAAAAGAATAAAAAAAAGTCGTCCATGAAAGAAAGATGTGAAGTATAAAATAAACTGTAATTCTCGTAATTCAACCTCTCTCTTGACAGACTGCCTACTTTTCAAGTGATAAGTCGCAAATATCAACTTATTATATCACAGGAAGTCAAACTACTGGTGTGCGGACTATTAATAGTATGCGGAAAAAAACGATCGTCTACTGATGTTTGCACTTAAAATAAAACTCATTAATCCATTCATGGGTGTCAGTAGACATATATTTATTTTTCACTGATATCGTGCTATCCTTTAATCGTAGGAAGAACCAATTAAATTTTTTCAAAAAATTGAGGTCACAGCAGGACTAGGAGCCCTTTACCTGAGGGTCGGCGTGCGTTGCACCCACCGCACCCCGGTAGATCCGCGCCTAACAAAAAATGAATAAAAGAAATTGTTTAGTAGATAAAAAAAGAATCGTAAATTTAAAAAAACTCAACAGTGGTCTGGCGAGCCCCTTACGGTACACCACTGACTTTTACCATAGTGTAAAAGTAATTTAATAATGCTAATGAATCGTAAGTGGATTGATTTACTGGGTAGTACCTACTGTTATGGAACGTTAAGTTTCTCTATTTTCAAAAGTTATTAAAATTTTGTATTGAAAATGTTAAAATATTTGTAAGTTGATATTGGAAAAAACTTTTAAAAATTTTAAATTGAAATGTTTCAGACTGTTTTTCAATATGTTGACATTCTTTTGTGGGTGCAAAGAAACTTCTAAGCAGTACAGTTATCCAAACTGGAAATTGCATTATCCCGAAAATAGTATGCTCGGGGTATGATTTGGTACTGAAGTAGACGAGAGTGTTCAAGTGACAAAAATTTGATTTCAGTTGTTTTTGGCCGTTGCTATTCCATTAGATTTACCCCGCAATAGTGCATATTTGGCTTTTAATTGGGAAGCAAACTATAGATTACCCGACAACATAAGTGATTTTAACTATCCACCGATTATAGAAAAACGGATTGATAGAAAACTAATTTACAATGCATTAGAATACAAACTTAAAACGTAAGTGGTATTGAATAAGTATTTTATAAGTAGTAATATTTAAAATTATTATTTGTTTTAGAAAAGGATATTCTGGACGAGGATGCCTATTGCGTGTGATATGTGAAACATCAGCAAATGAACTTGCTAAAGCAAATGGCGTTTTAGGAGATATTTTGCACATTCTGTTAACGTAACACCAAGTCTATTTCTATTTCATTAAGTTATGTTTGTCCATTTGTAGACCTTCCACAACACAAAACAAGGGATTGAAGAAAATTTATGAAGAAGCCGAAATTTTGGGAAAACAAAATAAGGATAATTGCTATAATTACTATAACAAAAATTGTTCTATCAGTTTCTTAGATTTGATTACTTGGTTAGACTATGAGGTTTGATTTTTTTAATTTACAAAATTGATTTTAAATAAAAAACTTCAAAAAGTATATTAATAGTATCCTGTATGTTGCGGCGATATCCTTCGAAAATATGCAACAACAAAGTGGAATTGTTATAGGCCAAAACTGAATTCCAAAGTCCAGACCAGTTTTATTATGGTCTTGTACAAAAGAACTTACGTTCCAGGTTAACTTGGAAATGGATTTCCAAATATTTGATCTCTTTGTTTTAGGGAAGAGGATTCTTGTAAAATGTTATACATGCATTTCTCTTAAGGGTGAAAGAATTGCTGCTGTTACCTTAATGTGAAATAGTTTTGGGCATTCTTCAATTTTATTCAGGTGAATTTGAAGAAAGCGGAAAGCTATCCTCATGACTGCTTCCGTATTGGACTTCAAAAATTCAAATTGAATCAAATATAATCAAGAAAACAACAATATTTCGACCTTATTAGGCCTCATCGGTATCCCATAATTGTATTATTGAAAATATTGATTTCATTGTTTATCTTATTTAGCATTTTATTGCTGAAATAAACTGGATTATCCGATAATTAAAATTTGTTCAGATTAAATATAGATCAATACTTTGCGCAATGCTTAACAATGAATTTTTATAATTCTCAGTAGCTTGATAACCTGCGCGAGAAGCTATGAGGTTTAATCCTCAACACCCCTTTGTACTGTCGTAATGACATGTCATCACGATACCCATCGGAAAACAGAAAGTTACCTTACCAATGCATCCAACTTTCCTTGGCCTCTCTACGTTCACCTTTAATGGGAATTTATTATTTTAAAACAAAGATTACAAGGCTTCACAAAGATTTTATGAAACTTCTGCTGCTTCACAGTTCACAAGGACTTCACGAGATTGAACAAAGATTTTATGAAGATTTATTTCAGGAACTGACGGATCGGACATTTGTCTGTACACGGTTGGTTCCAAAAGCAATACTGGCTCAAGGGCGGAGGGATTTTCTCCTCTGAACTTCAGCTGGATGTAAGTCTAACGCTAGCTTATGGGTATACTACACTGAGCGGAAATAGTCCAGGAAAGGAATATCCGGGGCAAAACAATTCAAATATCCACTGACAGCAGAGCTGCTCTTATAGCACTTGGTTGTCATAAGATCATCTCGGGTCTGGTGCAGCAATATATCTGGGCACTGAATGTGATATCAACACACAATGCTCTAACTCTTAGTTGGGTAAAAGGGCACAAAGGTAATGAGAAAGAGACACATAAACAGCATTCGGAACGATGGGCGAATGTGATTGGATGCCGGCAGACGCGGGCGACAATACGTTCTCCCTCTGAAAAATATGCAAAATACTACTTGCAGCTGTTCCGGGACAGCCTGCGTGTTATGGTTGGCTTTCTCGCACACCTGCATAAAATGGGACTAGTTGATAGCCTAATCTGTCGGGGATGTGCTCTGTAACTGCCCGTCGTTAGCGTCAAAAAGAGGATTCATGTTGGGGGACTTCTGGCCAAACATGGCCAGCATTAGCGGCACACTGTCCTCTAAAATACTCGAGTTTATCCTAAGTTTGGGATGGCTCGAGGAATAGATGGGAAGGTGGGCTGCTACAACAATCGGAGGTAGCATAATGGGCCCGTTTTGTGGCCTGAGTGCATGCGAACTTCCACATCCAATCCAGAAGACAGACTCCATTTAGTGATCAGCGTCTACTTTTAACTGATTTGGGCCCTAGGCTCTAGCAAATTTTCGGACCCCCGATATTCGAGAGTAACTAATAGCATCGAAGACCCATTTTTGGGTTATTTTAACAGAGTTTGATTTTTTTTTACGTTTTTATGTTCTCTTTTCGGGCCCCTCTGGCCAATGGGCCCTTGGTACGTGCCTAATGCGCCTATTCGTAAAATAGGCTTGGTAAATAGGCAATAGATTGGTTTTCTCTTTATTTATGGACCAATAGTATTAGTATTAGTTCTTCAGTACCGAAGAGTTACTTAGAGGCAGTTATGAGAAGAGGAAAGGATGTGGAAAGGAAAAAATTGAGAGGCAGGGCCTATTTTTAATTGGGTTGGGCGCTAGGTTCTAGCAAATTTTCGGGCCCCCGATATTCGAGAGTAACTAATAGCATCGAAGGTCCAATTTTTGGGTTATTTTACCAGAATTAAATTTTTATTTTACGTTTTTATGTTCTCTTTTCGGGCCCCTCTGGCCATTGGGGGCCCTAGGCACGTGCCGAATGCGTCTAATGGTAAAATAGGCCCTGTTAGTGATTACCCCTTTGCAAAACACACAGTGCATTCTTTTATTTGCTCGATTATATCTGTAATTCCCGATCCGGGGGTTGGTAACCTGGTAACCGGGTAACCTGCCCCGGGCAGCAATTCAAGGGGACGCCAATTTGATATCTTTTGAATTTGAAACTCAAAACGCTGGAGGAAAGAGACGTCAATTCTTGCCCCGGTTCAGAAAAATTGTAGATCCGGAGCTGTTTCGTTTTTTTTTTCAATCTCGTCGATTACATATTGTTGGCCTCGAAAACAAAACTTGTAAGAATCCATTATGCTTGTTTTGATATTTATGTTATCAGCATATTGTTTATCTATGCTTTTGTGCCTTTGGTATGCGAGCTTCTAAATTGCATAGAAGTTCATTGAAAATCTAATCTACGTTCAACCTACGCAAATTTAAAGTATGTCAACATTTAAATTTATTTAAATTTCAAAAGAAATAGTACAGATATCAAAACTGAAAAAACAAAATTATTTTATCTAACCAATTTATAAGAAAATCAATAGAATACTTTTTCTCTCATTTTTTGCAATGCTTCGAATATTTTCCATATTTTTCGGTGTTCAAGTTTTGGAAGATGATGGGCTAAAATGACCAATTAATCCAAATTCATAATGTAATAAATAACTTAGGCCAATAAACTGAAGATAATGTTACCCAAAACCACATTTCACTCTAAAGTTGATTGGGCTGCTTTCCAAATGGTTCTCAAGTACAAGATTTGGGAGGATAACCCTGATTTTAGTCAAATTGGTTAAAAACCTCTTTTATAGTTTTATATATTATAATCAATTACGAGTTAATATCTGCAAGATTGGAATTAATATGATCGATCAATAAAATCTGGTTTACTTACTCTCATCAATGGTCCCGCATATCCATGCCAAAATCGAATAGGATTTTTTACATCTATAACAGCTTCAAGTACATATAATTTAAAGAACAAATTAGAAAAAAATCTGAAATTTTTAATTTTTATTTTTATTTTCGAAATATGGTAACTTTTTAAAATTATTGTTTTTGTAGAAATTGCAGTTACTACTACAAAAGTTTTTCTTTAAGTGTTAAGTAGAATACAAATATACTATAATAATTATATCCGTGCTAATCTTCATTAGATATATTTTTTAGTGAAGATATGTACATAGGTAATATACATAATTATGTTAATTTTAAAACAGTTAATGGTTAAATATTCATCTAGCGTATTTCCAAATTTATATCTCTCGAAAGCTTTAAAATTGGAAGTATTGTGCTTATAGTTTTTAATCTGTTTATGTTTAGCAAGATAATATGTAAGTCATAATCAAATAACAATAAACAAATAAAAGTAAACAAAAACAGCGATAAATAGAATGATTCATATTATTCACCTATATCAACTCTAGAAGAATTTTGAAATATTCCTTGCAGAGCTGAGATATTTATGGTGCAGGGCCGTATTTATGCGCAGGCTACCTAGATTGCAGCCTATTGGCCCGCATCACAAGAAAACTGTTTGAAAATTTCAATTTTGAATTGGCTTAAATAAAAAAAAGTCCACTGATATAACTTAAAAATTTGCTAGTTTGTTACAATAATGCAGGGCCGCAGTTAGATATTGATCATGGGCGGGCTTTTATGGAATTAAAAAAAAGGTTGGCATATTCCCGTATTTTAAATTATTAATTCTTGTAATGAATGTAGTAATTATTTAGAAATACTTAACCCATGGGGGAGGTTTGAACTCCCCCTCCCGCCCCCTATATACGGCCGTGCAATAATGTTTTTATCTTGAATTTACCTAACATGTCTACTTAAAATAACAAATAATTCTTAAAAAAACAGATTTACGGAAATACGGCTCTGGCCCACAGCTCATGTTTACTGCCCGGAAGTACCCTGTGAATGTATGCAATCTCCAGTGAAATCTAATACCAATTATTTACCTTCAAGGACATTTCAGTGAATGTTCAGTCATATTATAAGATAAAAATAATATAAACTCAATGGTATTTATTGTGCAATTGCTACTTTTTGATAACAGTTTGTACCATGAAAGGTTGATGACCTTATTTATACTATATGGGAAAAGCCTACCCTGCTAGGAATTTTATCTACTTCTGTTAAATAAAGCAATTTGGTTTTGTTAACGCTTGATGATTTTATTTCGATAAATTTTGGTTATACATTTTGAGATAAACTTTGGTTATTCATATCGCTTAGACATTAGTGTATTCAGCCCCAAAAGTGATTTTCTTGAACGAATGGTGTCAGCCAAAAAATCAATTACGCCTTGCAGACCTGTCGGGTCCACCATAAATCCATGTTTGGGTTTGGTCAAAGAAATATTGTAAAGTTTAATACATTGATCCTTTAGGTAATCGTTAACCAATAAAGCATTATGTTCATTATATTGGGAAAACATATTCCAAACTACTTCGATGTCCTTCACCTATAATAAAAAAAATTAATAAACATAATCGTAATTATTGGTAAATTTACCCTTGAGCGTTCGGTAAAATACGTTGGTGTCATGGATGTTTCATCTAGAATAAATTGAATTTTGAACTTATTATTCATTTTTAAAACACCAAACATTTCCAATTTGGGAATCAAATCGGACATTCGGACTGAAGACCATAATGCTATATCGAAATATTCGTATATACATTCCAGCAAGTCCAAAAATGTGAATCCAATAGATGATGCAATTGTCGGTTCAATTAGTCCGAGTGAATCCAAATCAAGCACCAGAAGAGATGTTTTATAGCGAGGTTCATTTACGGGGTAAAACTTGCAGTTGTTGCATATACGTTCCATTCTATTCCTGGGTTGGGGAACTCGTAAACGAAAAATGTCCTGGGCTGAAAGTACTAAAACAGTTTGAAATTAATTTAAGGAACTAAAATTCTATAAAGCAAATTTAATGAATTACCTGCTTTCATTCGAATTTCTTGGGCGATGAGTTCGACTGACGTGGCAAAAGTACTTCTTTGCTGTGACGGTTGAATTACAGTTTCCATTTTGGATTCGAGTTTTTCGACTGGAAATACATTCGTAGTTGTGCATTCCAAATTTTTTTGGGGATTAATACTGGTATTAACTCGAATTCGTGATTTTTCCATACCGGTTGCTTCACATGCTTTGTTGTCGTCAGTAATATCTTCTGGTTTATGGATACCATAAATATTCGACTTAAATAATTTATCCATCTCGATAACTTAATGGCACTGTTTAAATATAGATTTGGTTTTTTTACAAAAAAAACGAAAAAATAAAAAAAAATTACGAACTGAAAATGTATCTTGCTTTAATTGCAATGACAAGACAACTAAACGTTTTCTGTTTAGTTCGCTACTGTTCGCTACCAACTTTAGTTGCGAATACCAACAGCTGTATGGAAAGTCCCTACATTTTTTTTCCATAACTTTAAAATGCGAAATTTTTAATTAAAACTACATTTTCAATTGTAAGATTTGTGAGATATAATGATGCGGACCAAGCATTTTTTTTAGATTTTCTTCCACCAGAGAATTTCCCGTTTCCCATTTCCGTTTCCCAGAGAATAAAAGTTTTCTCAGGTGATCTTTGCACTAGCTTGGTAGGAGATTTGTTATTTGTGGCACCAAATTTTAGAGTTGGGCTGTACTGGCTGGCAGGTATCATGTGCTTCTGAAGAAACAAACGCATTGTTGCTCTCGCCTCTCAGTATCCAATCACATTTGCCCATCTATCCGTTTACAATCTTCGCGTCCAGGGTCTATTTTTAACTGAGTTGGGCCCTAGGCTCTACCAAATTTTTGCGCCCCTTTACTAGTGTAACTAATAGCATCAAAAGCCCAATGTTTGGGTTATTTTATCAGTATTTGATTTTTATTTTACGATTTTATGTTCTTTCTTTTCGGGCCCCTCTGGCCATTTGGCCCTAGGCATGTGCCTAATGGTAAAATATAAGACGATAAGAGTCTTAAAAATTGGCGTAACAAAAGGCTCGGGACAACAACAACTAAGAAAAGTCTTCATCTATTGCTCCTCCTCATAGAGATCCTGCGGAAGAAGGCAGAGGAACGTCTCTAAGGGCACAGAGATGTTGTTTGCATCACTTCCGTTACATTCTTGATCTCCGATGCCATTTTCAGCTTCCTTTTTCTAGAGAACAAAACAAGATTTGTCTTGGTTGGTTAACAGAAAGAGACCACTCCGCGCATCATTTCTCTAAAGTTTGGATAGCATCAAATAGCACAGAACATTCTCAAACTTTCTAGTAAGCAGTATGGCCATATCACCTGCGTCCGCTAGTATCTTTTTTTCTATTAGGGCTAATAGATATATCGCCTAGTCGCGGAGATATCATGGAAAATGGATCATTGCTGTATAAGAGAGTTGGAGGTCAGTTTTTTTGCAGCTGTCTTTTCTTGATTATTCTTTCGTGTATTTTTTCAAAGACTGTAGTACAGTAATTGGACTGCAGCTTTTAAACCTCCTTGGCCTTTAAAATTATCTCCTTTTCAAAATTTTGGGAAGAAAGCCTCTTTGAGGTATAAAACAAAGTTGTTGAGGAAATTGGAGATTAGATTAGAGACATATTTCTCACTGTTCTTTTTTAACTTTTGAAAGAATAAAAAGTTGATCTTCACTGGGTTATGGGTTTACGTGGTAAAGTTCAGAAAGAAACCAGATCATTAAGATTTAAGATTATCATCTGGAAGTAAGGAATGGAACAGATGTTCTAGCATCTGTTGTAGAGTGATTGTGGGATTGTGGGAATAAAAAGTTGATCTTCACTGGGTTATGGGTTTACGTGGTAAAGTTCAGAAAGAAACCAGATCATTAAGATTTAAGATTATCATCTGGAAGTAAGGAATGGAACAGATGTTCTAGCATCTGTTGTAGAGTGATTGTGGGAAGGTTGATATTTTCAAGTTAGAAGAATGTAGAAAGCCCTATTTTTTGCAAAAATTTTTTTCTTTTGACTTTATTCGAGAAATTTTTGAACCTTATTTTGGCATCACTCATCTACTGATGACGCAATTTCGTATTATCAGCTAATTTATGGCAGAATGGATCTTACTAAGTCTGTCGATTTTATCTACCTGCAATTTCCGGTCTTATTTCGAAAATTTTTTTTCTGTGAAAATGAGTTTCAATTTATGGAGTTAGGGAAAATAAATTCGGTATTTTCTGTACGATACTTCATAAGAATCAATGTTATATTCTTCTTAGTTCTCACATGCATAAACTTGCGTTGGTGAGCTTGCCGACAAAAAGTCGGTCGTGTGCGACAGTACTTAATAGCACAAATGATAGAAAATAAGGAAATATCATTATTTATTGAGTTTCTTACTGTTACACAATTTGTGTAGGTACCACCTGGTATATACTTATTGGGAGATACTTTTCAGAATATTATAATATTCTAGATTTTCTAGAAGTAGTTTATAGCATTAAAGGTCGATGACCTTATTATTCATACTGCATGGGAAAAGCCTATCTGCCAGACGTAATGTACACTTTGGTTAAATAAAATTCAGATTATGTCAACGCTTTATTGTGGTTTTACTTCAAAAAATTTTAGTTTCATTGTACATTTTTATATAGAATTTTGATAAGATATAATTTAAAGCTTTTCAATCATACCGCTTATACATTAGTTTATTAAGTGCCAAAAGGGATTTTCTTGAATGATTGATATCGGCCAAAAATTCCATTATCACTCTTAGAGCTGTCTCATCTACTGGTTCATTTAGTTTATTTTTGTTCGGGGGAACATTGTAAATATCATAAATTATCTTCTTGAGATAATCGTCAACTAATATCGAGTTGTGTTCATTGTATTGGGGGTAAATATTCCATACAACTTCCATGTCCTTCACCTATAATAAATGGAATTAATAAACGTAATTGTAAAAAAATTCCTGTTAAATTTACCTCAATGTCATTGGTGAGGAACGTTGAATACATAGATGTTTTGTCAAGAACGAAATTGATGTAAAACTTATTTTTCGGCTTGAAAAGCTCAAAGCTTTCCAACTTGGGAATCAAGTAAAACATCTGGAGTGAAGACCATATAGCTATATCGAAGTGTTTGTAAACATATTCCAATAAGTTCAAAATGGTGGGTCTGTTGGATGGTACTATGGCCGGATAAATTAGTTTCAGGGCATCCAAATCCAGTACCACAAGGGGTTTCCTGTAGCGGGGTTCATTTATAGAGTAAAACATGCATTGGTCGCATATACATTCAATCATTTTTGTGGGTTTTGGAACGCGTAATCGAAAAATGTCCTGGGCCGAAATTCCTAAAACATTTTAAAATTTATTTAAGTATTTGAAATGTTATAAAATTAAATTAATGAAATACCTGCTCTTTTTCGAATTTCTTGAGCGCTGAGTTCGGGCGACAACGCGAAAGTTGGTTTTCCCGCCAACCTCGGTTCCTCTTCGGCTTCCATTTTGGGCTTGGATTTTTCCACGTTCAATCCCTTTGTAATTATTTTGCTTTTTGTACTTCCTTTATGTTTAACACTTTTGATGACTGGAATTTTAGATTTAAAAGTACTAATTCGTATTTTTTCAGTATCGGTTAATTGATATCTTGTGTCGTCATTAACATCTTCCGGATTTTTGGCACTAGATTTGTCCAAATGAGATAAACGATCCATTCTTGGTAACTTAATGCACTTATGCTTTAATATCGTATTGGTTTGTTAATTTTTGTAAAAAAACTGCATGAAAATATGGAAAAAACGTTAGCAAAGTGAAAATGCACCTTGCGTTAATGGCGGTGACATGAAAACTGGCTTTCTTGATTTTTGTTCACGCAGGAGTCCTTTTTTACCAACTTAGTCGCTAATACCAACAGCTGCAATTAAAGTTTCCAAATTTTTGCAACTTTTTTCACATACTGTATAAACTCGAATACAAAAATTTTCTCTATGAAAAATCTAAATAGGTACTTATTTATTTTGAAAAAATATACAAGCAATTTTCATCACAGCAGTAACAGTTATAGAAACTGATTAAATTCCAGTTGTTATCGTGGGTTGTATGTTGATGTTGGAGAAAACTGCTGATTGAAGAATAATTTATATCAAAATTAAAGGTTTAGTACTGCAATCGTGTGGGTACCAGCCAGCAACTGACTCCATGCCGCGGAAGAGATTCTTCATAAAAATTACTCCAGTATTTTTTGCAATTACCTCAATTAACTATTGGCGACTTATGAGGAATTTAGATAATTAAACTGCGGAGTTGAGGTTTTTAAAAATATTAAATTATGTTTTTGCAAAACTTGTGGTTTGGTGCTGCACTGCTTCCCCTGCCTACCCCAACAAGCCGCCACTGAACTAACAATAATTGAACCCACAAATTTTGAAATTTATCCCAATATTCTGTAATTACCTATTGGCGACTTGCGAGGAATTTAGATGATGAAACTGGGGAGTTGAGGTTTTTAAAAATATTAAATTATGTTTTTGCAAACTTGGTTTGGTGCTGCACTGCTTCCCCTGCCTACCCCAACAAGCCGCCACTGAACTAACACTAATTGAACCCACAAATTTTGAAGTTTATCCCAAAGAAAATATTACTTTCGGTTAAAACTCCTAAAACTATTTCTCCCTTAACATTCATTGGCTCATTTTTTTCACCCCCACCGGCCCAAATTGATTTGCTTGGTCTGGTCTTAACGTTATCAATAATCACCCCAAGAAAAGATATGTACCTGTCCAAGGACAACTAGTGCAATGCTCGTTTATTGATAAGAGAGTTATTTCACCCAATGAGATACTAAAATATCGATAACCTCATGAACACTTCCGTCAATGAAACAGCCGAATTGTCAACGCTTTGTCGTTTATTTAACAAAAATTTGGTTCCATTGATATATTACATATATTATGTTTACATAAGATTTGGTTACAATAATAACCTAAAACTTTATTCAGGAACTTGCTTCCAGATTGGTGTGTTGAGTTTAGCAAGAGATTGCGTTGAGTTGATGGTCTCAACCAAATATTCAATCAAAATGGTCATGGTTACTTCGTCAACCATTTTATCTTGCTTCCTGTTAATTGGTACTCCATAGCTTGCGTAAACAACCTTTTTTAAGTTGTAATTCAGCATGATGGAATTGTGTTCATTATATTTCGGGTATAAATTCCAAATCACTTCCAAATCTTTTACCTAAAATGAAAGAAAATTAGTAAATTGCAACCGTAATTTTTGATCAATTTACCGCAGATAATCCTATGATGGGAAAACGCCTTGCGGTAAGCGATGTTCCATCCAAAATGAAATTAATTTTAAATTTATTCTGCTTTTGGAAATATCCGCAAGATTCCAACTTGGGGATCACTTTGGACATTTTGTGAGAAGACCAAATAGCGATATCAAAATGGCGGTATAAAAATTCTAACAAACTCAACATAGTTGGTTCTTTGAATGGTTGTTCTCCAATACATCTTAGTTTTAAGTTATCCAGATCAATCACTATAAGCGGCTTCCTGGAACGAGGGTTGTGTAAATAGTAAAATTTACAATTTCGACAAACTTGCTCTATGGTATTTCTGGGTTCCGGAACTCGTAATCGATATCTGTCTTGGGTCGTAATCACTAAAAATTGTATGGGTTAATAAAATCATTAACATTAGTTTATTAAAATACCTGTTCTCATCTTAATTTCCCGCGTGATCAGGAAGGATGACTTGGCCAAGGTTTCTTCATTTGGCCATAACGACTCGACCAATGTTTTGCCATCTTGTTTTTTGATTGGTACCATAGCAGTGCATGGACTTTGTATTTCGGCTTTTTGGGGTTCATCATTTTTCAGGACAGGAGTTGTTGGTTGTACAAATGGTTTCCTTATCTTCATATCGGTAGCTTCATTTTGGTTGTTGGCGCCAGGAATGCTTTCGCGTTTGTAAGATTTGCCACTTTGTAATTGGAATAATAATCTATCCATCACTGGTAACTGAATGCACTCTGGTTTAAATGTTAAATCAATTTTTTAATGTAATGCAAAAAAACTGCATAAAAGATAATAAAAAAGTTATCAAACTTAAAATGCGTCTTGCTTTGATGGCGTTGACGTAAAAACTAAACGGTTTTAGCCGTTACTTTGGTATTGGCATTTTTTTTTTGCCAACCTTACGCGCGAATACCAACCTCGGTTAGAATGTTCCTAGATGTTTACAAAAAAACTAGTTTGTGCAAAAACCCGCGAATAAATTAAAATTTGAAGTGATTTAATTTGAAACTCAAATAATAATTGTTCAATTAAGTTTTAAGTTTAAAAATTAAATATTAGTAATGGTGGATTCGAGGGGATGATTACCTGAAGAACTTTTTGCACTTCTGAAAAGAAATTGATGGAATTTATTCGGCATTCTTGAAAGATTTATTGAAAATTATTGGTTTGCTTGGAATTTTGGAGAAATTAAGTGGATTTCCTTTTGTCAAAGAAGGATCGTGGAAAGCAGGAAGCAAAAACCAGAAAGAAGAAGACATAAACGGAATTTCAGAAGAATTTTTTTGGCATTTAAGGAATTTTGAGCATTTTGAGGCAAGTGGGATATTTTTTATAAAAAATGCCCTTTCCTCGAGTAAATACAACATAATCTAGCCGGATGAAGAAGGGAAGAGGTAGACTCTGTCAAGTTGGCTCCTCTATTTTGGAATATAAGGATTTAAGCATGGAATTTAAATGTCCAAGTGTGCAAAATTAAAATTCCAAAATTGAGAGGGCAATTCGATTGAGCCAAACCTCATTTGGTTTGAAAAATAATTGGTTTACAAGTTATCTTGAATGGTTTAATCCAATATTCATTAAGCTACAATAATTAGAAGCACGTCCATTACAATAATACAATTAAAATATTAGAATAAAAAATAATTTAAACATTAAAACAAGTAATTCATTTGTATATAGATTCTGACTTGTACTTATCTATAAAATGCTTTAAAATTTCTACATAAGTGCTGATACAATGAAAATCTTCAGAAAACCTCAAGACTTCACATATCTCAATTGACGAGCTTTCCATTATAACGCCAATAAGACTGCAAAAAGTAAACTCTAGCAACTTTTCAATTCTGAGAAAATATGCTCCGTAAAGTATTTTGCTTAAAATGGACCTATGGGTTTTAAAATATGCAATGTCCCATTCGGGCAAATCACCAAACCACAATTTAATATTTTTATCATTTTGAAAGCAACAAGACGGATCATCCTTATGATGACAAATCCAAGATAAAATTGACTTCATAGTAGAAGAGTCGATGCTACTAAATTTTATACGTTTTTCGGGTGAATCAATATGTGGAAATACATCACTTATAAATTTCGAACATTTAATTAATTCCAAGTTTACGTAAAATACTTCTGAATCGGATGTTACCAATTGAATATAAGTAGACATTATTGAATTTTGGTTAAAATTGCTAAAATACAAAATAATAAAATATTACATTAAAAACAATAAATAATTAATTTACCTTATATTTTAAACTTTCGATTCAATTTTATTTCTTAAACTTGGAAAAACTACTTTTTCAAATATTTGGTCATAACAACACTACAATACTTTTAAAATACAATTATTTAATAGCTTTGAGACATTCAAGCCAACAATTTGCTTGACTATCTTATAAAATGCGATTAAACGACCATATTTCTAAAATTAATATCCTCAATAACAGAATCGACTGGAAAATTAAATCAAAAATTACAAAATAGAATTTTTTTCAGTATATTAGTTATATCAATATGTTAGAAAACTTATGGTGAAAACGTTTGCGAATACTTACAGTGTATTTTACATGTGATAACTTAAAAACATTTTAGTTCTGAAAAGTGTTTAGTGCATTTTTTGGGTTTTCTAAAATATTGATATGGTTAATATCGAGTTACACTACTTAAACCACGTATCAATAGATTATATTATTAGTTATCAATTGATCATGATGCCTATTTATATTTGATTTTGCTCTTAGCTGTAACTGTATTTTTCAGCTTTGCCATATAATTTGCTTAAATATTCTGCCTTTCCAATTTGTTCGTGAAAATCTTCCAACAGGAATGTGTCGTATGCAGATAAGTATCTTCTCTATGATTTTTTCCCATTTACTATACTACTTCTCTTTTTGAGTTCCCTTTTTTCCTTATACAATCCACTAGTCACTGGACAGTGGAATCAATAGACTAGTCGCATACAAATTTGCAGTTTCTTAATAATTATCCAAGTAATTAATACAACTTTAATCGTCCACGTTTAAATCTGCAATGTTTCGGTTAATAAATAATAAATAAAATAGGAAACCGCTACGGACCTTGTAATGCTAGGACTGAACTGATGATCTTCTTCCTCTCACTTCTATGTTTTGCTTTCTTCCCTCAGTCTTCTTCGGTTCCTCTTCACCGCTTCAATCCATCTGGACTTTGGTCTGCCTATTTTAGGCACTCCAAATAGGTTGTCTTCTCATCACAATCTTAAACATTCTCATGGTTTGTCCTGCTCTTTCAGATATTTTCCGCATTTACCCCACCAAAGACCCTTCTGAATATTTTCCGTTCCGATGTTTCCAACTTTTATTTACTAGAAGCTCTCAGTGTCCATGAGTACTCCTTTATTATTAGTTATTCCTTTCAACTCTTCTTGCGTTCTTGCAATCAATGTCCTTGATATTTTGGCTCTCATAATTACCACCTCGAGCAAGGCAGAAAGTTGATGTCCTTGTCTTAGTCCACTCATGACCAGATCCATGTCCCCAGCACTCCCACTTCAAAATTTTGAAACCAAACCACAGGTAATTGTTTGTGCTGGTTTGTGTCACAAAGTTTATATATGTAGTGATATAATATAGAATTATATAAATACAGGGTGGAGCGCAGCAGATGTAAGAATTTGAAAATGGAATAAAACACAGACTATGACAAAATTACCAAATTTTTTATTTTTTCCTCTTAAATTATCATGGGAAATTTAAGTTTACACGGTTTTGAACAGATATCGTCCAAATGGCGCCCCTCACACCTTAAACACTGAGTAAGCCTTTTTCTGAAGTTTTCGTGGACTCCTCAGTGGATGTGTCAATAAACAGAATATGCGGTATTCCAGGGAGACCCCTGCACTCCGACAGGGTGACAAGAATTGGGATCATATCGGACATTTCTTTTTTGAAGAAAATAATCGAGCGCTTACAGTCACTTCTGCATGTTAACTGACCATGATCCAGTATTTTTTTTGCCTCAGTTGGAAGGGATGGAGCTGGAAGACGTCTGATTTCAGCAGAACGACGCTACACTCCACACACCAAGGGTTTGCATGGAATTTTTGCGAAACAAATTGCCCGGGTGCATCATCTCCCTAAGAGACAATTTGAACTGGCCAGTGCGCTCTCCTGATTTGGCCCCTTGTGATTTTTTCCTGTGGGGATACCTAAAATTCTTGGTTTATAACGATTTCCCCAGGACCCTGGAAGTCATCAAACATAACATTCAAGCCCAAATCGCCGAAATTCCTGTGGTAATGCTTCGAAGAGGTTCGAAAACTTCACAAAGAGGCTTACTCAGTGTTTGGAGTGTGAGGGGCACCCATGTAAACTTAAATTTCCCATGTTAATGAAACAAAAAACATTAAAAAATTGGATAATTTTGTAATAGTCTGTTATATTCCATTTTCAAATCCATACGTCCACCGCGTTTCACCCTGTTAAAAATCAGTCGAAAGCTGATTTTTCTCTCTCTCTCTTTCTCTCAACGAAGCCAATATCCGATAATCGTCCTTGTACTTCTGTGTATGGGTTGTAAGTTACAAAATGTCGTCTTCCAATGTGTCGGATATACTACGTAAAAAAAATTTCAAAATTGAATTATTTTGTTTTTTGAATTTTTTTGGATAGTTAAATAAAATTTTTGAAAAAACAATTCCTGACAATGAAAACTGTTTTCGGTTTCAAGCAAAAATATACTATTTTAGTTTATGGAATTAGTTTAGAATTTAGTTTTATAAACTTGAGAATTATTTTCTTTGATTTATTATCACTTTCGTTACCTCTTTTAGTGTAGGTGCAAGTATACTTTCTTCATTTCTTCATATAAGAAGATACCTTCAGTATCTCACCGAGATATTCCTTCCATCTCTTTCAGTTCTGTTAGTAATTTACCATTTTTTTTACCAGTTCTTGTTCCTTTAACGTCTTGGTAGAAATTCGTCGTAAAAACAGTCCCATCATAGTTTCTTATTCTTGTCGTTTCCTTTTTTTCTTTCTGGAGAGCCGTTTCATTTGTGTCCTTACCTGGAAGTAGTTTCTTCTGTTGGCCTCAGTATTTCTACTTTATGGTTTTATCTTGTTCTTGCGTAACTGTTTACATTTTTTGCTTCTTCTTGTCATGGAAGTTCTTTCTACGGTCATCTTCTTTATCACATCTTCTATCTTACTCAATTTTTCTTCTATTCCCGATGTTCTCTCTAATTACTGATTGATTTACTCTTTACTCTTTTACCACTCTGTCTTATATTTTTCATTTATTTTCTCTTTCCATGGGATCGGATTGCTATCTACAAAAGCATTTCTTCCCTTGAGTTTATGCTTATTTCTTCAGTAGTAGCTAGTTTTATCCTTCAATACTGTTTCAACCTCCCTCCATACCGGTTATCACTATATTATTGTGAATTTTATCCTTTCCAAGGCTCTCTAGTCTACTCTCGAGTATTTCGTTTTTCTTCTCTAGAATTTAATAATAATAAAATAAAAATAAATAAATCAAACCTGAAAAATGTGGATTACCGCAAATGCAGCTATTATATGTATGTGGGGTTGATAATTGTTGGCCCTGTCTATTCATTATCATTCTCATGCCTTAGAGCTGCTTTATTCTCAGCAGATTTTCCATAATTTATCAGAATTTTTCTTTATTTCTGGATTGTTCCTCCACT
Organism: Cantharis nigra; assembly: GCA_958510845.1. Lineage (NCBI taxonomy): Eukaryota > Metazoa > Arthropoda > Insecta > Coleoptera > Cantharidae > Cantharis > Cantharis nigra. The sequence continues at coordinate 3,520,010 of OY294034.1, read as the reverse complement.
GTTTGAAGGAGAAAGGAAACTTAAAACTTTATTTGCATGGAAGATTGGCGTTATTGCTCTGTAGTTCCTGAACACTTTTGGATTAACTGGCCGACTATTTGGATTGCTCTTCCTTTGGGAAAATTTCGCACACTCTAACCTAATGCTTCTTCTTATTGGAACATTGTGGAACTAGTTTGTGGCCAAACGAATGCTAGCTTAAGGAAAAGCTAAGTTTTGACGAAGTAGGAATGGAAGATGGAGAAAAAATAACAACTTTAATTTTGTACATAGTTTAATTCCATCAATAATAACAATAACACAATTGAAGTTAGTTATTACAACGAAGAAAAAATACTTAACAGCAATGTAATTTGTCTAATAGTTACCTAAAGTTCTTACTTTAAGATTGTAATATCACAAGATATTTATTTTATAATAACATCTCATTACAATAATAATTATAACTATTTAAAATATTAATATATTTTTGATATGGTCTCTAAATACCTACAAAGTAAAACTATTCCATTAGTTTTTTAAATTTTCTTTACAATAAGCAATCGTTAAGGGACTAAAATATTGGACTAATTCTAACAGTCATTTCTATTGATCTTTAAAACACATATCAACTATGGATAAGCAAAAACGTTAATAAAAATAATTTATAATCATGATAATATCCTACAAACAAAACAATGTCATCATAAACTTTGAGATCATTTTTAATATTTATAATGATATTTTTAAATTTTCCTAATTATTACAAATTACTGTGAGTTCGTAATTGATTTCTATATTCAATAGCACCTTTTCTTGCGTTTACCGATTAAAAATGTTCAGCCAAATTTTTGAACAGTCAAGTAGGCAAATTTTTTTAAATTTATATTTCTCAAGAAGAATGCTTAATTATTAACTGTACAATTTTATAATACTATAATAGCAATTAGACATAATTATGCTAACATTACCACATTGTTATGACTTATGAGATTATAGTATGCAGGACCGGTTTCGTGGTGGAAGTTTCCCCCAATACAGAAATCCGGTCTGAATTACATGACACGGTTTGAATTACTTTTACAATACACAACTATTTTAAGATGTACATTGAAATTTACATTGATTTACAAGTAGATTACTTATTTATTTGTTCCAGAAGTACGATAAAAGCTGTGAAAGCTAGTGATGTTAACAAAGCTGCATATATTTTTTATCTTGTCCTCGCTTTCAGCGAAGACAAATATTTTTTATGTATTTAGGCACAAGTTTTTTTAATCTAATATAAAGCAGATAGTCGTCCTATACACGAATATTAACAATAGAATAAAATTATCGCGATTGAAATTTACAAGTTTAAAATTTTCCTACTATAAATAAAATATCACATGATAGTAATACTGATTTGAGTGTAAAAGATTGACTAGAAATTTAATATAGTTAGTTGATTTTAAGATATAAATATTAACATTATGTCACCCTAATCTATATATAAAACTATACATCATTACTATATAACACTTTTTTTTCATATTTATATCCTACATGCATATAAGTAGGTAGGTACATATATGACATAGTGAGATTGAATTTTAAAGAAGGTTGCATGCAAAAGGGCTCACAATCAATTTTTATGCTTATAGATATATTAGAACAAACAGGAACAATAAATGGTTATAATAACAACAATTAATTACTTATATTTATTGTTGTGGCTATCATAACGTTTTGTAAAAATTAAATACATCTAACAATACAACCATAAAAATTGAAATATTTCATGCATCGAGATAGAGCTTCAATAAAATCCCATCTGTAACCATCTGTAACATTTTGCTATCTACATTAATGCCTTACCCAATATAGAACGATGTAAAACCCTAATCAAATTATCAAATTTTGCTAATTATATCTGACGATTACATACAAAATATTTAACTTATTGAGCTTTCTTCAACACTTGGGCTAGGAACAGTATTTGGTTCACCATTAACATGTTTTTGTCCTAGACGAGGAGATGATCTTGAATTACTGGTCATTGATTGCATCGTTTGGGATCTTGGTGCGGTAAATCGCATGCTGTATGCAGGACGATTGGGATCAGTTGTTGCAGCCTGTAAACACAACAACAAGTTGGTATGCAATAAATATCATTCCAAGGAAGGCTAAAAAGGTTGCTCACACAAATAACACAATACAAGGGTAACTTTCATATTATTGAGAATAAAATACCAAATAACTTTGACCAAACAAAGTGCAATAACATAGAACGTTTACCAATAGACAGCAAATTTTTAGAATATTTTTAACATACAAGAATTAAAACATGAAAGGTTTCATTCAATTGAAGTACTTTTTGACTGCTGTTAAATTACATTCCCCAAAAACCCAATGTCAAAATTTTTTTCCCCTAACCAATTCCGTTTCGTAGACGTTCTGGCGTCAACTGTAGGTTTTTCTATCTAAATCACATGAGTGGTGTGAATAATAAGAATGCTTAAATCAGCTCAATCAAAATATATGGAATATATTTTCATTTTTCCAAATCTCAATCAGATACGAAAGTTTCTGCTCATGCATTGATTGGCACTGCGGGTTAATTCGTACCTGATAAGAAGCAATCTCTTCGAGTAATAATGATAAGAGGCTGTCCATAGCCAAATTATTCTATTGTTTCCAGTTTAAATTCATTTTTCTAATTGTTCCTCTGCCTAGTCAACAAAATCCTTATTCCTAATAATATCTCAATTATTAATTTTAATATCTTTTATGTAGTCGATCAACGGACCTGCTTTATACTGCTGCTTTCAGATGTAAAATATTCTCAATAATTTCGATTTAAGCCCAATATCCTTCTAAGAATAGGGAATCCCTAGAATAAAAACGATCCCAAATTGTAACACCACATGGTTACTGAAAGTATTAGTTTAAATCCTGAATAGGATTTACAGTAACGCCCTGTTATCCGACGTTCGGCTATTCGTCGGTTCCGAGAATTCACGTTCTATCCGACCGATGTTTAGAACGCGAGGGTGATCTGACAAACAACAGACATATTCGTTGCCTACGTTAATATGCTTACATTTTATTTTTATAACTAATAGAAATAAATAAACTGAAATGGATGTTTGACGCGAGGATTCTCCAATTCTTTACTATCTGTCCCTTTCACTTATACGGCCAGAAATAAGTCTCGTTAGGTCGGATAATCGAGTGTCTATTGTAGGTAAGTTGTCTAGGAAACTGAGCGGAAAATTTAAGTTAGTTGCAACATTAGTTGTTTTTAAATATTTTAAGAATTTTGTTTTTCTATAGAATCTAGTATCGCAGTGCTGACCCAGTTGTCCTTTGTTTCACATTCAAGATGTCTTTTGATCTCCAAATACTATATCAGTATTTTCTAATCTATTCTTTTCTTCTTCTTCTTTTGATTCTATTATTTTTTCTTCTATTCTTTCTTGCTTTATTCACACCACCTATAATAGACGAAGTTTATAGTCATTTAGCTGTGACAAAGAGTAGCTTCAATCCTATTCTCATCAAATGTAATTCTCAAAAAAAATCACTATTTTCTTTCTGAGTTACTGTAAACTTTTGAATAATAATAGATATTACTTGCATGAAAATGTCCGATTAATTTCTTAATAACTTATAATATAAATAAAACCACTACAACAGAAACTGATATTTTTGTGAAGATATATGAATTTCATTAATTAATTTTATATTTCATTTAATAATATTATAATAACTTATAATTGCAAGTAACATAAAACATATTAACCCATCAACAGCAGTCAAGCAGAAAATAACAAGAGAAACACAAAAATGCATTAACATTAAAATTTTATAAATATGATTTTTTGCAAAATCTTGTAGGTAGTTCAAAAGTGCAAAATTCGCATTGGTAAAACATGAACTTACTTTTTCTATACTTCGAACTGTTTTCCATAAAAATTGCAGCATCCAGAGGCTGTTTACTAATTTTAAGGAAATTTTCAGTGTTTATTTTAATATAAAAATAAATCAACTAACTGATTAATATCAGTCTGTGTAATCTCATTCCAAGCTTCCTGAATTCGGAACTGAGGATGATTCAACTTGTCGGAGGGCAAAGTAGATTACCTAACCACTAGTCGCTTATATCCGAAACCTGCTCATTGAAAAAGTTTATCTTCGTGAAGACCAAAACAGAACTAACAGACCAACCAAACAGAAGGAAAATCGAGGTTAGTCACAAAACAAACATTTTCACCATTCTTGTGCCCAATTCACTCTATCATGAAACAATTGTATGCTGAATGGAAAATGTATCTCTTAAGGCTTAAAGCGTATGACAATGGTCCATCACCTCGATAAAAATATGATAGTTCGATTTCGTTCAAAGTTGGTTAATTTCAATTAATTTTCTACTACTAAGTGCCAAATGGAAAACGTAAGTGATTTTGATTGACTGAAAATTTCATTAAAATTAGGCAACAAATTCAATGTTGTGTAACAATTGTTATATAAAGCAGATCAAATTGTTCAAACATAGTTGTCGAATTATTTCAAAAATATTTTGGAGTAAAATTAAACTCAAAGTTGAATCACATATTTCAGAAATATTCGGAAAAAAAATGAATATTTCATGTTAGGTCAGAAAAAAACTGTATAAAGTAAAAGTTTTACAAGTACCATGCAAATACCGTATTACCAAAAAATGGTTCCACTTATAATTATATAAATAGAATTCAAAAACTTTAAAAGCTAAATAAAGTAGATTTTCAAAAAAGTGTTAACATTAAATAACCATTGAACATCGTCAATATTCACCTGTATATTTATGGGTAACCTCTGGACGAATTTTTGATTAAATTTTATCTTCCATTTGGCAGGCTTTTGGTGAAGCAGGAGTTTGAAGATGCAATAAAGGAATGTTTTGTTAGGTTTTTGTTGAACGTGCTACCATCCGCTTTGTAGCGTGGAAAAAAAGAACGATACAATACATTATTATTGAAGGTCATAATTAAACCAATTAAAATTAACCAATTAAAATTTGAATGATTTCATTGCACCTGCAACTATTCTGATATAATTTAATTTTTGGAAAACTTTTATGTGTATGCTCAATTGGGTGAAAAGTTTCTTCTTCGTAAAATTTAAGATAGTTGTTTGTATGTTAGTGTATGTAGTATATAATGTAAACTTTTGTATTCATGAAATAATAAAATGAAATATTAGTAATACATTCTCGATCGCTTCAATTATTTTCCTCGGTGATAATAGAAAATTATAGGAAATTTAGAAAATCTGAATATATTGAAAGTATCTGGAGTCTAGACATATTCCATCTTATCTCTATCTCATAGGGTTGCGTTAATAGCACTTTCTTAAGCAGTTGACATTTTAGCTGTGATGTGAATACTTGATCAACTCCTGGTTGTGTCCAATGTTCAGAATTAAGAAAATCGAATAATGCCAAGAATATTCTTAATAATGTATTTCATTAATTACTGTGTAAACTGAACAAACAGTTCTCTAAACAACATGACGAATAATTAAACAAAAAGTTTTTTATTAAAAATTAAAAACATTTTCCGGAATTTTAAAGGGGAAGTTGAACAAATGAAACAGATTGAATATCGAAGCAAAGAAGAAAAGTTAGAACAAATAGATTATTTAAAAATAGGAACTTACGATAACTGACTTGATAAACAATGCACAATTTATAAATAAAAAATATAAAAATGAGAAACAACAATAAAAAAATATTTAAAAAGAAAAATTTTCTTACCATAAATTTTAAAATTCAGAAAAACTCGGAATTGCATTAGGGTCGTTCCATATCAAGTGGTCCAACACCGTGGTTCGACCATTCTAAAAACAATTAATTTTTTTTCTATAAACATCCTAACATAGTAGTACCAAATGACCATTATTTCAATTTTATTGTCTTTTGTTTTCGTGTGAGGGCCATATTTCCTTTGCAATGTGCGGCATATTTTGCAATTTTAAAGGTTTACGGAAATCGAAATATTTCAGCTCTTATTTGTCCTATCAAGATGGGGAAAAATGAAATTGTTTAGAAAGAAACATACTAAAAGAAACATAAGAAACCCTTATAATTGCAAAATATCCCGCACATTGCAAAGCAAATATGGCTCTCACACGAAATAAAAAATTGAAATAATGGTCATTTAGTTCTATGTTAGGATATTTATACAAAAAAAATCAATTATTTTTAGAGTGGTCGAACCACTTGATATGGAATGACCCATTAACGTGATATAATAACCAACACAGGCGGGATTCAAACTCGAATACTCATTCAATAAAAACTTATTTGATTTTGAATAAAAGTTTTATGTGCAAAAACCATTGACAGAATTTGGAAGCCGTGTATGATCAAGAAGTTCTGCAGGGAATAATCTTGAATGCTTTTAAGTAATAATTTTCTTCACATCATCTAGACAATGTAAATAAGCCAATAGATAGACTTACAAAACATATTTGGCAAATTACCAAATTGTTTTTTGCTGCTGACTTGCCCAAAATTTCCAAGCAAACATCCTCAATGCAACTCATTAAAGTGTTTCGCCTTTCGTAGATGGTTTTGTGATTTGTCTTGAACATTTGTTTAGCGACTTTTCGCAAAACTCCCTCGGAATTAAACTGAACTCCTTGTGTTCAGAATTTAAGTTCTTATTGAGTTTTGAAACCTTCTTTGAACTATTGGATCAAATATAAACATATTGAAAAATATAATATTATGAATTATGAAGTTATATTTTTAAATTACTGTTAACTTTTTAGCGGACCTAGCAAATCTACCACCTTGAGTGGCATTCTAGCGTACAATTGAAAAACCTAGTAAGTCAAATTACTAAATACTGAATTGCCAGATGGTTAATTTTATTGTCAGGCCTGTAAAAACTTTTCAGAAATGATAATTTCGACTTACTAGGTTCTTCAATTGTATACTAGTATATACTGACTATACGACCATGCCACTTTGTTAAGGTTGTAAAATAATCAATATTATTAATAACTATAAAGTTAGGCGACCTCTCCTGATCGGCGATTGAGGTGGTTGTTCGGCTTCACAGTGTGGTACGGAAAGAAGGAAGTCGTAGTGTTTTAAAATAAAATTTAAAAAAATAATGTAGCGTAAATGTGTACCTACTGTCAATAGTTACAGATATAATAAAATACATTTCAATATCAAAGTAGATTAATTTTTTAAATCCACAGGCAATTTAAAAGTTTCTCTTTTAAACCTTGATTAATTATAACCACAAAACTTGAACAATTATAAATACAGAGCGAATACCACTTTTTTAACTTAAGAAAAATCCGAAAATATTAGCAAAAAATGTAGCCGAGAAAAATTAAAATTAGGTAAGCAGTTAAGCTTTAATTTTTATCGGTTTTTGTTGTCTCAGCGATTTAATAAAATTGTAATTAGACTTGTTATAATAAAATCAGGCTTTCACCGTGATATTTTTGAAAGAAACTTTTAAATTGCCCTATAAAATAACAAGCTGCATATTTAAATAAGAAATCGTCTTGGTAATTTAATTTAGAAAAACTGCAAGATATTCTCAATAATAAGCAAGTATAACCCTTGTATTTATTCAATTTGCACAAAAAGTGTGCATTGATGAAATAAACGCCAGTTTAAAATTTGTAAACCGAAATAGTTGAGTAAAAATAAATCTGAAGGACCACTTGAATTGAAGACATTTATAAACTAAGTATACTATAATGGCGACTGGCTACACCAAGTTTATTTCTCAGGTGAAAGAACAATGGGCGTAATCCCCATGGGCCTTTTCAAGTCAATATCTTGACCTGTCTGACGTGTTTGACCACATTATAGCGTTTCATTCTTACTTTATTTACTCCTACTTCGAAATCATTCATTATTTAATTTTCAAACAAAATGTAAGCGCTCCTTGTAATAATTTTTTCCTGAAAAATTACACAAATAGTTTTTTTTATCAAAAAGAGGTCGAAAGTGAATTAGTAATAATTAATTCAAACTTTAGAACAAAGGGTATAAACAACATAAAATGTAAATAAAATTCTATACGCAATAAGAAAATTAATTTTCAGTTATAAAGCGCTGACGAAGTAAAATTGAACGAAACGAATAAACGGTGTTCAGTCAGCAAAGAAATATTCGCACCTTAACCAAAAGTTTGTTTTCAACAAGAAAATTAATTTTTTATCGCGAGTTTAATCCCAAAGATCCTTTTCAGAATTTAATTATTACCTTTCAGCCGAAACAACTTTGAATAATTCAATAATTAAATCAATAATCACGGGTTCATTTATTTAGATTGAATTAAATATGTTTGTTTTAAAATAAAGCAATCCTTTAATAAAATAAATTATTTACCTGTGGTCCGTTTGCTTGGCGTACGTTCTTATACGGCTGAAATATTACTAAATATACTTTCGGAGTAAATAGGCATCCCAATGCAACCGTCGCACTGATATTTAGACACATACACATGCTGACAATTTGGACCTAACAAACATAAACATTCAAAATCATTATTTTGTTTTAAAATTTTATTTTAGCTTTCATATTTATTTGCAATCTTGGTATGGGAAACTCAGTAATTCAACTTTCTTTAAAATTTACATATTTCATTAAATTGTATTAGGGGCTGTTCACAAATTACGTAACGGCCTTAGGGGGGGGGGAGGGGGATTGACAATTTGTTACGATTTGTTACGGTGGGGGGCGGGGGTGTTTTTCAAAATGCTACGTAACAAAAGAATTTCTTTTTTATCAAAAAATTAGATATTTTTTCTAGATATTAAATTTTCATTAATTTGATAAATTAATTAGTAATAATTTATTATCGTTGACCTTTTTTTTAATATTTAAATAATAAAAATTGTTGAGATTTAGGTCTTTTTTATATCAATTTAATTGACCGACGTTTCGAGTCTTTTATTAATGACCCATTTTCAAGAATGTAAATGACAAATTACTTGACAAAATAATGTCATAATAACGTCGGTCAATTAAATTGATATAAAAAAGATCTAAATCTCAACAATTTTTATTATTTAAATATTGATAAATTAACTCAAATGGGATCCATTCAGTCAAGAATCATAATAATTAAAATTTGCTGTTACGTTATTCTTCTGGGGGGGGGGGGGGTCCCGTAATTTGTTACGATCTGTTACAAAGGGGAAGAGAGGGGGTTAAAAAACGTCAAAAATTGCGTTACGTAATTTGTGAACAGCCCTTAAAGAACTTAATAGTTCCTGGAAGACGTAAAAATGCACCGACCGAGACTGTTGACCAAAAATTCTAGGAAGAAATTCTTTCATTTATAGGTCAAATATTTTAGAAGATTTATTAGTTCTTGGAAGAATGCACCGACTAGACTGTTTATATAAAATTCTAGGAAGAAGTTCTTTCATTTATAGGTCAAATATTTTAGAAGATTTATTAGTTCCCGGAAGCCGTAAAAATGCACCGAAGAGACTGTTTCCAAAAAATTCTAGGAAGAAATTCTTAGATTTATAGGTCAAATATTTTAAAAGATTTATTAGTTCCTGGAAGAATGCACCGACTAGACTGTTTATATAAAATTCTAGGAAGAAATTCTTTCATTTATAGGTCAAACATTTTAAAAGATTTATTAGTTCCAGGAAGTCGTAAAAATGCACCGACGAGACTGTTTACAAAAAATTCTAGGAAGAAATTCTTAGATTTATAGGTCAAATATTTTAAAAGATTTATTAGTTCCTGGAAGCCGTAAAAATGCACCCACGAAACTGTTTACAAAAAATTCTAAGAAGAAATTCTTTCATTTATAGGTCAAATATTTTAGAAGATTTATTAGTTCCCGGAAGCCGTAAAAATGCACCGAAGAGACTGTTTCCAAAAAATTCTAGGAAGAAATTCTTAGATTTATAGGTCAAATATTTTAAAAGATTTATTAGTTCCTGGAAGCCGTAAAAATGCACCAACGAGACTGTTTACAAAAAATTCTAAGAAGAAATTCTTTCATTTATAGGTCAAATATTTTAGAAGATTTATTAGTTCCTGGAAGAATGCACCGACTAGACTGTTTATATAAAATTCTAGGAAGAAATTCTTTCATTTATAGGTCAAACATTTTAAAAGATTTATTAGTTCCCGGAAGCCGTAAAAATGCACCGAAGAGACTGTTTCCAAAAAATTCTAGGAAGAAATTCTTAGATTTATAGGTCAAATATTTTAAAAGATTTATTAGTTCCTGGAAGCCGTAAAAATGCACCAACGAGACTGTTTACAAAAAATTCTAAGAAGAAATTCTTTCATTTATAGGTCAAATATTTTAGAAGATTTATTAGTTCCTGGAAGAATGCACCGACTAGACTGTTTATATAAAATTCTAGGAAGAAATTCTTTCATTTATAGGTCAAACATTTTAAAAGATTTATTAGTTCCAGGAAGTCGTAAAAATGCACCGACGAGACTGTTTACAAAAAATTCTAGGAAGAAATTCTTAGATTTATAGGTCAAATATTTTAAAAGATTTATTAGTTCCTGGAAGCCGTAAAAATGCACCAACGAAACTGTTTACAAAAAATTCTAAGAAGAAATTCTTTCATTTATAGGTCAAATATTTTAGAAGATTTATTAGTTCCCGGAAGCTGTAAAAATGCACCGAAGAGACTGTTTCCAAAAAATTCTAGGAAGAAATTCTTTCATTTATAGGTCAAATATTTTAGAAGATTTATTAGTTCCCGGAAGCCGTAAAAATGCACCGAAGAGACTGTTTACAAAAAATTCTAGGAAGAAATTCTTAGATTTATAGGTCAAATATTTTAAAAGATTTATTAGTTCCTGGAAGCCGTAAAAATGCACCGACGAGACTGTTTACAAAAAATTTTATGAAGAAATTCTTTCATTTATAGGTCAAATATTTTAGAAGATTTATTAGTTCCTGGAAGAATGCACCGACTAGACTGTTTATATAAAATTCTAGGAAGAAATTCTTTCATTTATAGGTCAAATATTTTAAAAGATTTATTAGTTCCCGGAAGCCGTAAAAATGCACCGAAGAGACTGTTTACAAAAATTTCTAGGAAGAAATTCTTTCATTTATAGGTCAAATATTTTAAAAGATTTATTAGTTCCTGGGAGCCGTAAAAATGCACCGACGAGACTGTTTACAAAAAATTCTAAGAAGAAATTCTTTCATTTATAGGTCAAATATTTTAGAAGATTTATTAGTTCCTGGAAGAATGCACCGACTAGACTGTTTATATAAAATTCTAGGAAGAAATTCTTTCATTTATAGGTCAAATATTTTAAAAGATTTATTAGTTCCAGGAAGCCGTAAAAATGCACCGAAGAGACTGTTTACAAAAAATTCTAGGAAGAAATTCTTAGATTTATAGGTCAAATATTTTAGAAGATTTATTAGTTCCCGGAAGCCGTAAAAATGCACCGAAGAGACTGTTTACAAAAATTTCTAGGAAGAAATTCTTTCATTTATAGGTCAAATATTCTAAGGGGCTGTTCACAAATTACGTAACGGCCTTAGGGGGGGTGGGGGATTGACAATTAGTTACGATTTGTTACGGTGGGGGGCGGGGGTGTTTTTCAAAATGTTACGTAACCAAAAAATTAGATATTTTTCTAGATATTAAATTTTCATTAATTTGATAAATTAACCCAAAGAGTTCCATTCGGTCAAGAATCATAATAATTAAAATTTGTTGTTACAAATTTGTTGGGAGGGGGGAGGGGTCTCGCAATTTGTTACGATCTGTTACAAAGGGGGGTGGTTAAAAAACGTCAGAAGTTGCGTTACGTAATTTGTGAACAGCCCCTTATTAAATTAAAAAAAATTTTTTAAGATCAAGTGTTGGATATCTTTGGAAATTATCATTATCCGTTATAACGGAAATTACTTCCCTGCTTGAGTGTAAGGGTAAGAATATGTACATTAAAGAAGAAATCATTGAATGATTTATAAAATAAGTTTTGACTTACCGTATAATCGTTGTTGGTTCCAAAATAAATAGGTAAAAATGCAAGCCACACGATGCAAGTGGAATACATAGTGAAACCAATATATTTGGCTTCGTTGAAGTTTTCAGGAATTTTTCTAGTTTTAAATGCATACCAAGTGCATAAAATGATAAGAATCATATTGTAGATAAGTGACATCACAAGTGCAAAATTAGAAACCCTACAGGTTAATACAGCTTTAAGGGAAGATGGGTAGATTTCTCTAACGTCTGGCCTTTCAATTACTAACCAAACTATTGCTCCAATTAGTTGAATTGACACAATACCTAGAAAATATAAAATTAAATACTTAGGAGCCTGAATTCACCCATTTTATTGGTGTAAATTATAGTTATTGTAAAAATTTAGTCGGAATATTCCTCACACTAAAATCCATTTGCAAAAGCTCATGGAAATAATTTTTACTTTTGATTTAGATTGCTTAAGGGCAAGACTTTCGGTGGAATCTTCATGATGATTTGGGGTTGCTTCCAAAGACCAAAACACTAATAGTACAGTGAAATTAGATGTGAACCCGGAAATCCAAAAATCAAAAGGTTTGATTGTCACAAAATGTTTATTATCTGTTGTTCTATAAGTACTAAAAAGTCTTCCACTTAAGATCGTCGGGTTTGGGTGGGGGAAGGAGTCAAAACCATGCATTTCCACAGTTTTTGTCAAATAACTCGAAAATGATTCAGCAAATACCACCCTGTACAAATTTGGAGGAACACCCTTCAGTACATATTTCAGGATTACCACTACTTTAGAATACTTACTAAATACAATTAATTCTTTACATGTTATAAAAATTAATGATTGAAAATGCTTACTGTTTTTTTATGAGGAAAATATGCAAATTAAGTGAAATAGTTTGCTACACATGGGCACAGGTGTTTCGAAATTCGAATGCCTAAACTGCACTCTTTTTTGGATCCATAAGAAAAAATTATTACCAGCTCAGCTATTCTCACCCTTTGGGTTGTAGGGTCCTCGAAGATCATTACATTTTTTGTAAGTTCTCTATCAGACAGTACTTTGATTGACGAAACTGAATCACAACCTGTAAATGCATACACTGTCAATAGCCTATTTTTCATTTCCACCATCTCTTGTTGCAATTTTTGCATGTTGTGTGTCTTATCTTTCTGACTGCTTTTTCCAGGCGCAATTAATGCAAAGGTACAGTTTGGGGGAGCAAGCCTGATTAACAACATCAGTAAATCTGTATCATCACGGATTACTCTCACACCTCTCTCGTTTTGTGCCTCAGTAATCGCTAATGCAATAATGAATGTGTCTGCATCTCCATCAAATTATCCAAGCTGTCCCCGTCCATATCTCATAATCTATGGAGCTTATCAAAAAAATTTATAGGATCATTTTTGTAGAAAATTTAACAGCCTTTAATTTTGTACAGAATGAAATTTGCTGTATCTTACATCATTTTCGAGATATTAGACAAAAACTGTAGAAATGTATGGTTTTCACTTCTTCCTCCCCTCTACCCACTCAACAGCGGAGAATCAAACCTTTTGTTTTTTGGATTTTCCAGTTTGAGTGTTTTTTTAGTCTAATTGTACTATACTATATAAGAATATAAAGCAAAATAGATGAAGTTACGAAAGCAACTCACTATATTATTAATTTAGGAGACTTCGATTTACCCAGCTTTGTTAAGTTTGATTTTGAACCTAATAACACCCCTTGTTATGCATGACAACAATCCCGAATGTACGGCCAAAATTACAAAAAAAGTGTTTCAACGATAATAAGATTTGAGTTATAGAGGACCGCCTCAGTACCTCTAAAATCTCGTGATATAGAATCTACCTCGCCGTTAATAAGCCATTAACACCCAAGTAAAATAATCTACTGTTATGAATATTTTGCATAACATTGTAGTGTAATTGTAGTACAAAATATTAAAATAGGATAATCAGGATATTGTATATTATCATTTTACATTATTTAAGGAACATACTAGTTTAAATTGATACAAGACCATAATAATTACACTAGGATGTTATGCAAAACTTACATCAAGATATAAAATCAACACGTAAACATGATCAAGCAATTTACAAGATCGTGTTGCAGGGTTGTTACCTACCCATGTTGTTTCAGAGCCACTGAAAAATTTCTAGTAGATGATGTGCGCAAATAAATTAATTTGATGTTTCAAATTAAGTAATACACACATTAATCAAATTTGAGAACAATGTTACAATATCAACATGGAATTCCATGCGATAATAACTATTATCTTAGCAAAATAGCGCTATTTGATAGGTGTTTAGCCTCACTCTTACTATTACCAAAATTTAACAATTTCGCTTAATTACCAATATGGTAAAAATACCATCTGATACAATTTCATTTTTTAAATGTTGCAAAGAAACTTAATGTTGCCAATAATAAATTTGAATTACCCAGCTTTCGTACTATAAGTACTTTGAAATTATTAAGTACATTTGAAACAAACAAAATTAAAAAATTTTACGACATTGACATTCAACATGAAAAATGATATCGGCCAAATGGACTTTGTCTCTTTTGCTGAAATGTTTCATACCTTCCCGGCATAAATCCTGTTCATATAGGTAGATAAAGCGTCGAATCTCGTCTTTTATTTCTGGAATTGTTTATGGGTCATTGGCTAACGGAGTCATATGAACTGTGTGACTATTGCGTGGTCGAAAACTTTGTGTGCAATAACTGCATTGTTTTCCGTGCTGCATGGCACGTGGCACCGTCTTGTTGAAACCACAAGTCTTCAACGTCAATGTTGTCCAATTGGTGCCAAAAACAATTTGTTATCAAATTACGCTGTCGCCGGTCCAAAATCCTCACCAAACAGTGACTTTCTGTATGTGCATTTTGGCTGTTCTTCAACGACCTGTGGATTTTCATAACCGCAAATGCGACAATTTTGTTTGTTTTCTTAGCCCTTCAATTGAAGGTGAGCCTCATCGCTGAAAATAATTTCATTTGAAAAATTACTATCAACTTGGTGGGTTTCTAACACCCAATCAAGGAAGTCACGACGGTTTTATGGTCTGGTAGCAGTTGGATCTTGAAGGCATGTAGATGCAGATCGAGGCTTTAGGAAAGGTTCAATTGCTGGGATTTCCAATTAAAGGAAATTTTGCGGCGATTTGACATCTAACACTGACCCGGCTCGTTCGAATTTTTTGATTAATTTCTTGTGAATTTTGTGAATCTGAAAATAAAAAAACGAAAAACGTTCCGACGTGGAGACTTTTTGACGCGAAATCTCAAATTACACGGATCTCTTTGTCCACACTAGCATTAAAAACATCTTTGAAACCGTCAGAAGTCGAAAATTACGCATAGGGAAATTAAAAACAACCTTAAAGTCGCTAGACGTCGAAAACAAGGAAGCTAATTATACAGGATATTTAAATCCATACACCCATTAAAAATTCCCTGAAGCCGCGAGAAGTCGAAAATTACGGAACTAAAAAGACGGGATCTTTGAGTACACGCACTGATTGAAAATCCCCGAAGCCAACAGAAATCGAAAAGCGTAAGCTTAAAACAGCAGAAATCTGCTTTGAAGTTTAATTGGATAAAACAAAATAAATCTACGATATGATGTTAACTGTTGCACTCCTAGAAGACAACTGCAACCGGATCCGCCGATTGTCACGTGCCAAATGTCTAATTAATTTGTTTTAACAAAATATTGGTTTAACGTTTTTCTGTAATTATTCATTTTTGGTTATTAAGATTTAACATCAGTTATCCGAAGAATGGAAGAACTTTGTTGAGTTTCGATTTGCTATAGTTGATTTTTCTCACAAGAGGCGTTACCTTGTAAATGTGTTTGCTCCTAGTGGATCGAAATTAATTCCAAACTGGAGCACTAAACTTCGTGGATTTGTTGTTTTGATGTTTCACCACCTTTTGAATCCCAGACGTGGATTTACGTTGTTTTATTTGGGATGGCACACTTCAACTATCAAATGGATGATTTCATTTTAAGAAGATGTTTTAGTGGAGACTTACTCGGTTGATGAGTTTTAGAACTGGCAAGCATGTTGATTTTTTAATGACTATATTGTGCTTTTTATTTTGTAGATTTGGAATGGAATGATGAAGTAATGTTATTGAATTCGAAAGGTCCTGACGAAGGAAAGACAATTGCAGAGCCGTTCCACGCTCTCAAGCACTGCGTTTTGTACAACAAAGCTAGCTAACACGTCAAATCTATCTACGGTTAAGCAAGTGTTAAGCAAACTCCTACCCATCCATAGAAGACTACATTAAAAGAAATAGAGAATTAGAAGTAACTGACGAAAAGTGTTCCAGAAAAGTAAAAAAACCATTAAGTCACCAGTAAAGGAAAACGCTAACACAGCACATCAAGAACGTTGGAAAGAACAGAACGAGATGGAATAACTAAAGAATATGATAATGAACCTTACGGGGGCGGTAAACAGAGGCTTCATGGAAACCAACCAAGAAATCAAGGAGAACAGTAAGGAAGTCAAGGTTATAAAGAATAAACTGGATTACTAGAAATAAAATGGAATGAGGAAAGACAAGAACTAAAAAAAGAAATCGAAGAACTTGTGAAAACGAACGAAGAGCAGGAAAATAGAATAGAAAAACTCGAAACCCAAATGGAAAGAAATGAAAAAAAGAGAAAAATGTGTAACATAGTCATTAAGAATTTCCCGAATACTGGACCAATTAGTCGAAAAATTCCTAAGAGGAATACAAATACAAGTGGACGTGATGGATGCTTTCAAGGTGGGAAGAATGGAGGAAAACCGAGTGGTAGTGGCAAAACTAAGAAACTACAAGCAGAAAATGATGGTAATCGATAATAAGAACAAATTAAAGAGCACCAAACATACATAGAAAGCGACATGACAAGTCAAGAGAGAGAAATTCAAAACAAAATATGGAGTGTAGCTAAGTAGTCAATTAAAAACGGAGAAAAAGGAAAGGTTGGTTACCAGAGGATGTACAATCAGGATAAAGTATAGGCATGGGATAAGAAGGAAGGATGCCTGAAACTAAGAGCTGACATAGGTGGTAATCGGAAAACAACAATGGTTAAGAGAGACGCAGCAAAAAGCTAAAAGAATGGATCGGAGTGGAGGGAACGTCTCAGCCTGAAACTCCATGCATAGCTCCGGAGACAAAGAAGACGGCAAAGCAATTCAAAAGAACAACCGAGATGAACACTAGAATGTTAACATGAAACAAGAAAACACAATGAGAGTGGCAACAAGGAAAATATCAGAACCTGGGAAAGTAACAGAAATTGAACAAGAAGAGATACAGAGTGGATATAGCGGCGTTACTAGAACTGAGATGCAAGGGTGAGGGTGAGATAAAGCAGAAACTGAACGCCTCAGGCTATTTGAGAGAACGATCCTACGTAGGATATCGAGACCAAAAGAAGACAACAGTGTAAGTAGAGCAATGATGAATCACGAAATAGAAAAGGAGATTCAAGGTGAAGATCTGGTAAAATACATCAAGTCGCAAAGAGTAAGATGGTTGAATTAGGGATATTAATAGTCTTTTCTCCAAAAAATAGTTTCGGGGCGCTTTACTTAGCCCCATCTTCAGTTGCAAAAAAGATGGTTGGGTCACATTATGAGGAGAAATGAAGATAACATAGTAAGAAAAATAACAAAATGGAAACCCAATGAAGAAAGAACAAGGGGAAGACCAAAAATAAGATGATGGGACCAGGTGACAAATAACCTGACAGCGAAGAAAGTTGAAGAATGGCAGTTGAACGTACAGGACAGACTGAGTTAGAGGGAAATTGTCACAGAGGCAGCGAAACATCCAAAGTTGTAATGAAGATAGGATAGATCAGTAGATAGAAGAAAGATAAAATTGAGGAATGTTTAATGGGGGCTAATCCTTTCCGTCAAATGGATTTATAAATCCTGATCGGGATAGCAATATTCAATAGAATGTAAATGCTATAAATGAAAATAAATAAATGTTACTATTTTACAGATAATTACGGACCTCTCATTTATTAAAAAATTGAGAAAAAAATACGTCGAAACGTCGGCGTTGACACAAAACTATCTGGGAATATTCTGCTATAATTGTATGAAGTACTATTATAATTATGTTCGAATAGTTAGAACAAAAGGCAGTTGAATGGTTATGTTGTTTCAATATTGAACTGTTAGAGATTTCTTCCTCTACTTCAAGTACAAATCCGTTCTGGATGTACGGCTATCATTCTGGTTATTTAAGCCAAGATGACTTACTAAGAAATTTAATTAAAGAGATGGTTTCCTGTTGCCTTCCCCATAGCCCAAAGATCGCACATAGACTTCAGGTGACCTCAGTGTAGTCGGCCCGACAAGGCCAAGTTTTCTCGAGTTTATAGAAAGTAAACAATAAAAAATCTTCAGAAACAAAAATCTTCAGAAAATATGATTGCGATGCAGATATTCCCAAGTGAGTAGTTTATAATAACGAATTTATCTCACTTAAACAGATGAAACGAATTAAACATGTATAGCAGTTCGTCCTCGGTGGCTATTTGGTCTGTGTACACAACAGCAAATTTCAGGTTAAACATTTTTTGACATTTTTGGCGCGACATTTAAAGTTATATTTAATACATAATAAGGAACGACAACATTAACTCGTGATGCGAATCTATTTAATTGTGTAATTTATAACTGAGGGTGTAGTTTAATAGGGTAGTTAAGGGTGTTAAAAATAAGCGTTTATTTAGTTTGAGATCGGTTTTTATGTTTTGATGTAGTTATTACTAAAACAAGCTTCTATTAAAATATCATTTCTAAACGATAGAAACTTTAACACCATAAAAGTTAACTATTCCCCATTCCCGTCATAAAAAAAGCAATTTATTTCAGTATTGTATTAGTTTGTATTTATTTGGCGATAACATTTTAAACGTCTATAACGGAAATAATTTTTTGGGTTATATTTCGAAATGCTTTGAAATATCAAATATTATTGTTAGAAAAAGTAAGGAGTTTTTACAAACACGTAAATTCATTAGAGTAAGTGTGAAGACTATGAAAAGCTTTTTCGCTGTTATTTTAATAAACTTAAAATTTGGTTAATGTACTAAAAACAAAAGAATTTAAACTTACCTAATGCGATTGCGACTTGAGATATTGGAGATGTGTATACAGGTCTCTTGATGCTTTTAACTCCGCGGTTAAAAATTCTTGAAATGCGATTTGTTTTAGTGAAAATAGCGCTATAGCAAACACTAAGACAAAGACCTAAACCTACTCGCATAATAGCACATGTGTGTACTGTAGGTTTTGCTAATATAATAAATGACATAGAGTAACAACATAAAACTCCACAAAGTAAAACGTAACATAACTCTCGGCCAGAGGCCATAATTACAGGAGTTTTGTTGTACCGAATGAATACTGCAATTGTAAATAATGTACATAAAATTCCAATTGAACTAAAAACAACTGGAACTAAAACCCATGGATTCAACCAATCTAAGACTACAACTGTTAGTTTGACACAATCTGTTTTTAGTGCGTTAGGGCCATATCCGGGGGCGCAGGAACGGCACGTATCGTTAAAAACATATGCGTCTTCTCTACAAGAGACGCAAATCCAACAGCATTGATCCTGCAACAAAAAGAGTCAATTTAAGTGCAAACATTCTTTATATTATTAACCTAGATGTTTTTATCTTTCTATTTTCAACTTTTAAACAGCAAAAAGTACAAAATGGCAAGTTTTCCTTCCACCCTATTACCATACCCCAAAACCACCCTGTACTCCGAATTTAATTTCAGAACATTGCTAGAAACGCATTTGATGAATCTACAAGGAAGCTCAGTGCACAGCTGTTCACTCTCATTTAATTTCATTTGGTTAATTAAGCTTTTAAGAATAACGTGTTTATAAGAAAGAAAAACTTTGCAGAGAAAATTTTTGTTATTACAAGATGGGGACAATTAGGAGGAACGGCTGTTTAAAAGCGTCGTAAAAAGGTAGTCAGATTGATCCTTGAAAGCTATCACGAGCTACGGTTTGAGAAGTTTCAATTTGGAATTATATTACTTTTTACATAAAAAATCTGCAAAAAACACAGAATTCAATTTTGCAACTCTTTCAAGAGTATGAATAACTACTTCACGCGGGGAGAAAAATGTGACGTTAGAGGTATTGGCCTTTATTATTTATTTGAACCTCGTAATCGTATTTGCGGTATTTGGATTGATTCGCCTACTGTAACTAGGAAACTTCGATACCAAGTGCACCGCATTGGTTTTCCACATGACAGCCTTCTTGCACAATAAATAATAAATTCAAATACAATATAACGTAGAATTCGTAGCTAATTAATTTCCTACATAATAATATTATGATATTCACAGTGGAATTTGTCCTTTGCAGTCGACAAAGTTTGCTTTAAAATAATCTATATTGGTATTTGTATTTGAAATTTGTTATATTGTGTGCGTCACAAAATTAACGCGAAATGAAACGTAATACGCATTGTAATGACTATAAATTGCAATGTAAAGTATTCATTTTA
The DNA here is from genome assembly GCA_958510845.1 of Cantharis nigra. Taxonomy (NCBI): domain Eukaryota; kingdom Metazoa; phylum Arthropoda; class Insecta; order Coleoptera; family Cantharidae; genus Cantharis; species Cantharis nigra. Next base: position 3,499,458 of record OY294034.1, on the reverse strand, counting down.
TCAATCTTGAATTTAAACTAAAATGCTTTTTACCACACACAATTTTTTCATATTAAATCCAAAATTCTATTTTATTCCCATCTTGTTATTACAAATTATTACATATCATTACAGATTATTACAAATTATTACAGATTATTACAATCTGTCCAGGGAGACAATAAAGCAGAATTTGACCAATATCGATATTATTTCATTTTTCTTCTATATCCTTTCTTGTAATCGTAATTGTAATAATAATAATCTTGTAATTGTAAAAAATTGTAATCCGGAAAATTGGACTGAATGAATATTGTTTAAACGTAACTGTAACATGGGTCTTAATCCTCCCCGACAATCGGATTTGTAAATCCGCTATATTCAATTAGACTGTAAAGCTGATAATAATAATAACAATCCTTACTTTTAGATATGATACTTGCTGTTTACCAACAGTAACCTCACTGGTATTCCGAAATCACGATTACTACTAGTAAATTACGAATTTACTGAACTGGAATCAGATGTGTTTACTACCCGCTTTAGTGTTAATGAGCATTGCTCTCTCAGGCAGTTTTTATTTAAAACTGCACCTTCGAATAGAATAAATGACCTGTATCATTTCTCCATCGTTTTCTCAATCTTCCCCAAGGGGGAAACCGCAAACCAAATTTTTGTACACCAGATTTCCTTTTATGAAATTTCCTTAAATTACCTAAGATTTCTTTAGATTTCCTAAAATTTCTTAAGATTTCCTTGAATTGCGTAAGATTTTCTTGGATTTCCAAAAATTTCTTAAGATTTCCTAGGATTGCCTAAGATTTCAAAGGAAATTTTAGGAAATCCAAGAAAGTATTTTGCAATCCAAGAAAATCTTAGGCAATCCTAGGAAATCTTAAGAAATTTTAGGAAATCCAAGAAAATCTAAGGCAATTCAAGGAAATCTGGTCCACAAAAATTTGGTTTGCGGTTTTCCCTGCTCCGTAGTATACTCACAATGCAGACTATAACAAATATATCAGTAAAATCATTAACAGATTAAAATAAAATTTCTTTTAGAAAAACTGCTTTAAACAAAAACTACTTTCAAACTAAGTCACATAAACGCAATAAGAAATGTACAGGTAGGAATCTGTAGAATCTGTAATTCAAAACCATCCTCTGCTCCTCGGTCCTTTTACCCTAAAAAGAGTTTGGTGATGTATATGATGTCTTCAAACAGCGATGCCATTTACGGTGTTTTTCCGTGCCTCTCGGTCAGACGCCAGACAGATTGCTTCATGTAACCCAAGATTGATAAGTTCTTTAGTCTGGTCGACCCATCTTTTTGGCGATCTTCCTCTTGATCGTTTCCTCTCGATTTTTCCCTCCACGATTAAGTTCTCCCATTGTGCCCAAGATATCGCAGGACATGCGATTGATGTCTCTGAGCAAGTGGCATCTGGTGTCGAGCTGCTCTAGCACGGATTCATTTGTACGATGTTCTGTCCAAGATATTCTTTGGACCCTCCTCTACACTCACATTTCAAATGCTTTTATTCTCTTCTTGTCTGCCTTTTTCAAATTCCATGTTTCAGAAGCGTACGTAGTAATCGGAAATACAAGCGCATTGACTAATCTGAGTTTTGTGGCTCGAGTAACTGAACTTTCTTTCCATATTTTATTAAGTTTGACAATGGCCAACCTAGCTAGTCTCAAATGTATCGGAGTGAGTGTTGCCCACTTTGACCCTTGCGGTATTGTTTTCGAATAGTGATTTTATCAGTGCCACGAGGTGTTTAGGTGTATTTGCCACAGTTTTCTCTACTTCACTTTATCAAAAGCTTTTTTGTAATCCACAAAGCAGAGGATCATGGGAACGTTAAACTCTCTAGCTTTTTCAATCAGTTGCCTAACGCTCAGTATTTGCTCTCTGGTGCCCTTCCCCGGGACGAAACCTGCCTGTTCTTCGGTTATTTGTGGCATTAAAAAGGGCAATAATCTTCTTTGATTATTGCATTCTGTTGGTGAGCCTTTTTTCAGGATCGGAGTGAATATGGATTCTTTCCAGTCATCTGGCCATTTTCCAGTGTTCCAAACTTTATTGCATTCCCATAGCCTGTAGAACCTCTCCCGTGATGTCATCTGCACCCGGTGCTTTTCTGTCTTTGAGTGATTTCATTGCTTGTTCCACTTCAGATTTAAGGATACCCGGTTCCTTTTCTGTAGCAGAGATATTTTTAGTCACCCCAGACTGAGTTTCTTTATATAGGTTTTGGCAATAGTTTTCCACACCTTAGCTATTCCTTGGGCATCATTTATTAATTTTCCTTCGTGGTTCTTTATGGTTTGCGTTCGCGGCTTGAATTCTCTTGTCAAATATCCAACCTTGTCGAAGAGTTCTCGCGATTCGTTGCGATTAGAATGCTGTTCAAGTTCTTGGCATATTTCGTTTATTTGAGTGTTTTTGTGTTTTAAACTCTTTGTTAAGTTTTTTAAGCCTTATATCTCTTTTGTCGTCACGTTGCTGTTGTTTAGTTTTTCTTCGTTCTTGTTTCATTTTCTTGTTCAAAACCATCAAGAACTTTAAAATCAAGGTGTATGCATTCATATTTTCTAAGTGCTAATTTAACATTATAACGAAACTTGTATAACATTAAGTTATCGGATTCATTTAGATTTCCTCTGATTTCCCGGGATTTCCTAAAATTTCCTGCGATTTTCTAAGATTTCCAGAGTTTTTTTAAGATTGCTTGAGATTTTCTAAGATTGCCTGAGATTTCCTAAGATTTCCTGTCTGTTGTACACCAAATTTTCCCCGAGATTTCCCCCTCGATCACGAAGCGAAAACATCGCTTTTGCCTTTTGGTTTGTACCGTTTACCGAATACAAGTTTTCCTTGCATTTGAATAGTATTATCGCTTTTCTTCATTTCGAATTCTCCATTAAGACTTTTATAATAACATATTTTCTCAAAACTCTCTGCGACAAGGAAGAAATCGCTGAAGAAATCTGGTGTAAGCAAAGGGAAATCTGAGAATATCCAAGGAAATCTGATGGGCAAATCTTAAGAAATCGTAGGATATTTTAAAAATAGTACGGATAAAGTTTTTTGCATTTTCAACTTTTTCGAAAGGAAATCTTGGGCAAACCAGGAGAAAATCCGAAGGAATCTTTAAAAAATCTGGTAAAAGCAAATTTAGTCTACAAAAATTTGCCTTATTTCTCGCCTCTCTCTCTCTCTCTCTGCAATGGTCAATCTTTTGACCACTTGGTCAATACATGTACTATATTACAATTTGCTATTTTGATTGAATTTCTCTCAATGCAGGCCAAATAGGAAGTGGTTTGCCTCATCCAGAGCCGATTAGATAATGTCACTGCAACTGTAGCAATGGGAACAGATGGAATATGAGTCACCTTTTAGTAGCTCCAAGTGCGAAAGGCCTTAGTTATCCTTTCTATAGAAATGTAGCAATACTACATTTTACTACACTACAAAAAGTAGCCGATAAGAACTACGCTTTTCAACAACATTCATTTTCATATCTTCTGGTTCAGAAATGCTGACTGTTATCGAGTTAAAGAAATAAGTCGGATAAAACTTTTATTGTACTTGTAAGTTTGTAATTTCTTTTATTATTTCAGCGTAGTTTATTGGCTATTCAATTCAAAAAAGGCTATTAGATATGTTTATACCAGCCAACTTAATACGACGCATTCAACAGGATTTGAAAACCTTTTTTCGTAAAACTTAAGTAATACAATTTTAACCGTAAAATGATGATATCTTGAAATCGGGCCTTATATCGCATTATAAAATTTTAATTTTTCGTAAATTTTTTTCAGAAATATTTTTTATAAAATAATATTTCTGTTAAAATTCTATTATTTTAACATTTTGTTTAGTTCTGTTAAATATTATTATTAATCGTCAGTTTCGATTAATTTATTAACTTCTTTAGTTGATTTTTGTTTAAAATTTTACTACTTACTAGTAGTTAGATGAACTAGTTCAACATATTATAAAAAGATTAATTCGTTCCTAAACGAATTTCAAACCTAAAACACAAAATACCCAAGGTAATACAAAATGTTAGAAGTTTATGTAAATTTAAATCAAATTTGCAAAGGTTTTATGTAAAACCAGTGAATACGTGTCACGTATGTTCCATATTAGTTAAACTAAGAAACGGTAATTTTTTCGTAACCTAGATTACTGAGAAAAATTAATTAAAAGTTATCCTTAAATGAAGATCTGAGACTTATTTCGTTAATTGAGATTGATATAATACTCTATCGCCTAGCAAAGAGAGATCAAAAGACAAAGAATTAGTAGTTCTCGAATTCTTTGCTGTTAAAAAATTATAGAATAAAATTTTTGAATTTGAAGGAAACTCGTGTATAGAAAGCTAAAATATTTTTCTAGCAACTTAAAAATCGTTACTACAGTGCTTTGTCTTTTTGTCTTGTTTATTTTCTCCAAGTTAAAAATGGGTATCAATGCACCCTTGTAAGGTTTACAAATGTGTGGCATAAATCTTACGTTTAGTGATAAAATTGTTAAAAATGTTTGTATCAGTTTTTCTGTTTTTTATGTAAGCATATGATAATTTGAGTTAAAATTTATCAAATCACTCGATTTTAGCAATACCGGATCAGTTCATTACCCGACAGGTGGATTTGGAGCTTAATTTCGGCTTAAAGTGGCAAAAACTTGATAATAAATTTTTTTGAATTACAATTACTAAATAAAATGAGATTTATAAGGGAAAAGTTACTTTTCCTCGGAATTTTTGTCAAAATTAAGAATTGAAACTTCAATTCCAGTCTTATATTTACACCTCATTATTTAAATATTCGAACATTTATGGGGGAAATCGATTACAATAAATAAAGTATTTTGAAAACAAAACTTTGTATCAGAAAATGTAGTGAACAAAAGTTGTCGCCTACAGCTATACATCATTTCACATAAGTTTCGTTAAAACAACTTTATTCTAAACAGAACATGAGTATATAAATGTTAAAACCCGCAGTTGGGTAATATGTAGTTTAATTAATTAAAATAATTGATTGTTAAAAAACAAATGATTTTTATTGCGTACTATGTAGATTCTAGTATCGTGGTTCCATTCTACCATCACTATTAATGTTTTGTGGTGTGCTTACATTGACAATTAGTCGAACCCTTTCTGGCCAGTAAAAACCACACTGGCCATTTTCAACTATATTATGTATTTTATTTGGGAATTCCTTCATATCTCTTAGTAAAATTCTATTCAAACCTTAAACTAAAACTGAAAAGCATCAAATCATTTCTGCCGGACAGCATGGGTTTCGATGCATGCACTCCACTATGACAGCGATTGATGATTTTGTGGGAGCAGTTGTGGGTGCATTTGACCGCGGGGAGCGCTCGGCAGCTGTTTTCTGTGACTTGACTAGAGCTTTCGATTGCGTGGACCATTCCCTGTTGGTGGATAAACTTGAAAGATACGGGGTGCGTGGTGTGATGGCTGACTGGTTCCACTCGTATTTATCAAATAGAGCACAGTTTGTTAATGTCGCGTTTACTGGTTCTGATGGCATTCGGCGTATTTATAAGTCCTCGATTTTGCCTGTAATCATGGGAGTGCCGCAGGGTTCCATTTTGGGTCCGGTGCTCTTCCTTATCTTCGTTAATGATCTCATGACATTTGTTAATTTCCTCACGCTAATGTATGCGGACGACACTTCCAGTGTTATCACATTTAAATCTCTGCAATTGTTAAAGAGCTGTGCTGATCGACTGCTGGCTCAACTGAGTTTGTGGTTTGGCCATAACGGGCTACATCTAAATCGTGCTAAGACCTACTATATGGCATTTCATAATCCGCAATATCGTGATGATCTAGACCTTGGACTCCGATTGGATTCGGTGGAGATTGAGAGAAAGTCCAGTGTTAAGTTCTTGGGCCTGAACATTGACGACGGCCTAAACTGGAAAAGTCATTGTATTTCACTAATTGGTCGCCTAAACTCGCTATGTTATCAAATGCGTAGTTTGAGAAGTGTTATTGACATCGATACACTTCTGTTATTTTACCATGGGCAGATTTTCTCTAGATTATCTTACGGTGTCTGTTTTTGGGGTTCTTCCACGATGGCGAAAGATGTCTTTATAGCACAGAAAAGAATTATTAGGTGTATTTTGGGTGCCAGCAGTCGTGATTCATGCAGGCCAATGTTTGTGGGGTTGAAGGCACTTTCCCTACCCAGCCTATACATTTTGGAGCTGTTGGCATATACTTATGGGAACAGGAATAGATTTAGGCGACACGTGGATGTTCATGGCCACGATACTCGTCACAAGTTTAATTTTTGTCCAACTTTAACCTCTCTGAAGTTAACGAGAGGATCACCTGAGGCGATGGGGACTAGGTTGTTTAATGCACTTCCTGCAGCCCTAGCTGGTTGCAAGTCACTTAGCTCGTTTAAGAACAATTTGAGGCGCTTTCTGCTGGAGCACTGTGTGTGCAATGTTGATGAGTTCTTTGAAAGGATTGGGGATTACATCTAGTTTATTGAATTGTACAAGCTTTATGTGTATTGAATTTTATATTTTATGTTTGGATTTTGTATATTTGATGTATTTTGCACACAAAATTGTTTGTTATCTTTTCTCTGTTCTGACTTGTCCTATAATTTATTGTATTTTGATGGCCCAATAAAATTATTATTATTATTATTATTATTACCATTGATTATATACTGAAGACTTGATACAGCTGTTACTGTTGTTAAGGCTAACCGACACATACCGTCCATCTACGGTTATTGATAGAGCAATGCAGTATTTTTAATTTTCTAGTAAAATTACTGACTAGTTTTGCTTATAACATAAATAACTATTGAAATCTGATGTTTTGGGTCATAAAATAAATGAGATAAGTCTTAATTCTCACTTTATAAGTGATGATGTAGGTAATCATAAACGTAAATTTTACGATCATAAGTTTTATTTCCGAGTACAAGAATTTTAATGTTCGAATTTTATCACCTAGTTTTGGAAAACTTGCTACTCGTTTTATGTCATATTAACTTTGTATGACTTATATTCATGTAGCACTAAAGTTATAAGTTCAGAAATAAAGTGACAAATTGCATTTCTGCTATTGAAGGGAAACTTTTTAAACGTATCTAAGCTAAAATTTGCGAACCTTTCATGACATTAGCTTAACGTGTTCATCTGTTCATGCATTTTACATCATCGCATCATTAGGATCTACCAAAAGCTGTTTGAGTTTGCTTTGAATGCTTTAATACACACCTGATAATTTTTGATGTGTCCCGATGGACAAGGATCACTGCAGATAGATTTAGGAATCTCATCGGTATCTCTCCATTGGAGTTTGGAAACATTTAATTCCAGGCTATAAATATAATTTCAATTAAATAAATTGCAATTACTTACAAAACACAAATCACAATCATTTTTAATAACCATTTAGTGATTTTAGAAACATAAAAAAAACGGATCAAGCATCCCCCAAACAACTAAAAGTGTTTCAAGTGAAAATAACAGAAAAAATGATAATGGAAACTTAAATATGATAATGAAAGGAATATTATGTTACCTCACAGTTCACCTTGCGTTTTATATTAATATAAAGTTAAAAAGAAAGTTAAGTTAGGTTACATTTACGATTACGGTTATATTACGTAACCTAGTCTACCTCTTATAATTTATGATCGACATTAGTATATGCATCCCTCTACCACACCATCATGCCGTTTTTCTCTGTGTAGTTCCCTTTAGGTCCCTAAAATAAAAACTACTCTTTTTAAAATAAAAACTTCACAAACTGTGATACTCTTGGAAGACCACTTTGACCTATTGAAAATACAGTACAAAATTTACCATTGATCTTAGAATTTCTTTTGGATTTTAGATTGAATGTTATCGTCAGTTCTTGCTTCAGAATAAAATGGAAAATTACTACATACTCTATGTAGTACGAGTAAATTTAACTGGCAATATTCACACTAGCTTTAACATGCAACTGTAAATGGCAAAAATAAACATGTGCAATATATTCCACAGAACCTGTGTAAACATGGTGACAAATCTTTGATAATTTTGTTTAAGTATAATTTTTACAATTAGAATTCCGAAGAATTATCCAATAAAAATTTTGAATGTAAAATTCAGCAATTATTTAGTTTACAATTAAAAATATATATTATATTCACACCGCATCGATTGATTCTATCAAAGTTATTAAAATACTAATCATTACAAACAATATACAGTACCGAGCAAGATTGTTCAGAAAGTACGTAAATGCCCTTTAATGCCCTTAATATTTTGTATTTTTGTGTTACGAAAATATTAAAACAAATGTTGTTCACCAATACGTATGGCCGGTAGTGCAAGTAAACCTTACTCCGATCGGAATAGTATTGAAAATTCCCTATTTCCCAAGATTAACTAAAATCATTGGCAGCAAAACAAAAAGTTTTGTTACTGGAAGCAATTTAAGAATTTTAATGAAACTAACACCAAAGAGGAATCAATACATTGGATGAAACCTTCTATACATATTAAACTTACAATTAGCTTAATCTCATGGGATTTATAAACCAATAAAGCTATCACCTTAGGATGGATATCGGAAAATCCTAATGAATTTTTTTAAAATACTATTTCATTATAAAACGTTGACGAAATGACAATCACAAATATATTTTAAAAGCATAAAAATGTAAAAATTACATTCTTTTGACCAAATTTGTGCTTTAAGTGATTTCCATTCATCGCTAGAACTTTTCTTATTTTAGCAGAATTATACAACTTTATAATATATATACCGGGTGTTCTGGAGATATCTCCAGACAAACCTCTATGGAAAATTTAAGGAAATCATATCTGTTTGGTAAAATCCAGTTGTTCGTATTATCTCGAGACCTGGATGTTTGGCCAAACAAACTCTGGCTGTTTACGTATATATATATCGTATAAAATAATGAACATAGAAGAATAAGAAGTAGAGTCTATACTTAAATGATTAAATTCGTGATGAAATTTGTTTTACAAGAGTTTCAATAGCGGATGGGATTTACCGAGAAATGAGCGGAGGCCACTTCAAACCTTTAATTTAATTGTTTTTACCTCATTTGTGTAAGAACCTTAATTATTATTGTTTTTTTTTATACTCAAAATTGGGTTCTATCCAAATCTCTAAAGAAAAATAAGGATTACCATTTAAAAAAATTTAACGTAATTTTTAAAAATTATAATAAATTTAACAAAAATTTGGTGAAAAATGTTTATTGAATTTATAACAAACTTGAATAGTTGTATACTGTAAATAAATCAATTGCAGAGATATAACAACTGATGTCTAGAAACTACTTACGTTATTTGTTATCGAAAAGTAGGTGTAAGGTTTAATCGTCAAGTGTAAATTGCATAATTATGATAATGCATTTTCTGAATAGTAAATTGCTGCTGACAAAATAAAACTTTCCAATTATTTAAAAAAAATTATATAGGTAAAATCAAAAAGAAAGAATTACAAAGCTTTTTATGTTCTAAAGATTTTGCCGGACGAACAATCTCTTTCGTAAATCTAAAAGTATGTTCTGGACAGAAGCCAATGTTTATATAAGTAATGAAAATTGTCAAATTTTTCTTTACCTACACAAAATTTTCTTTAAACATTCTGATAATATTTTTCAAACCGTCTGCACTTGTTTTTAATTGGAAGATTCATTATAGAATCTGAAGATGATTTCACCCCTAAAAAACAAAGTTGTGTTAAAAGAATGAAAGAATAAAAATAAAATCAATAGTAGTCGCCATTCCAGAAAATCAATATCAATAATGCAATGCATTTCTATTCCGTCAGTTTTGTCTTGACAAATATTTATATTTCTGAGATATTTTGACATTTGCAGGCTGACGATAAAGATCAAGTTTTAAATTTCAGTTTATACCAACAATAGAAACTGTAAACTAAAAAATTTTGATATATTGCTTCGACGAAAATTATATAAAATATAATTCACTCGGCTTTCACCTATTCAGAAAATTTCAATCGTTTCCATTAATACCCTAATCTACGCCTATGGTTAAGGTATTACTATTCCTCATTGCCATTATCTACTATCTAATTTCCCAAAACATGAAATATTGAATTTGGAACTATTAAATTTTTGTTAAAATGATTATCGGAGTGTTTCTAACAATATAGAGTTTTTAATAAAAATCTCGAGGTCTTCTCCACAATCAATACTGTAATATATCAATACCATGTTCATATTTCTAGTGAGTGCTGTCTGCACGTTATTTCAGTGGCAGTATCTTCAAGATAAATTTTAAAAAAACTTTAAAGCTATTTCCAATACGAACATTAAAGCATTTTTAAACTTAAGGTTGGAAAAAGCAATCCTAAAACTAACCCAAACTAAAAATTGCATCCGAATTTGGTTTAACGATCGACGAAATTCTACAAAAATATTACCTTTTTCAAATAGATTAAATTTTAAATTTAAACTTTATCGTGCGATCATCCAGGCCAAGTAATATCTTGAATGGATGTCCATTTGGAAACGACATCGGTTTGGAAGTATTTTGTACATTTAGAAAGCACTTTACAAGAACAACAACTTTCCCCGGTACTTCCCCGATGTAAATTAACACGCGATGATTTCAAACAAATGCAAATTAGACTAGAGAAGAATAAGGTAAATTTTTATTGCAGTTTCAAAAATAGGTAATAAAATATAATAAGTGTCGAATTATTTCAAAATTCTGTAATAAATAATATGAAAGAAAACTGAAAGGCAAGTGATGTTTCACTTGAATATATCACTAAATAATTCAAATGGCATTTCCCTTAAGATCAAAAGTTTTCTAAACTATTCTCAAATGAAAAAGTTTTGAACATCTTACGCGATGTCAATACACTTTCCTACACGTTTGTTTAATTATTAAAAAACAACAAAAAGGCACAATGTACCTGCAGATAAACTAACCGCAGCTTAGTGTCACAAATTTCGATCCCAAGGGTATATAACTAACATTCTAATACACTTTAAGAAAGTTATTATTATATAGCGAATTTTCACCCAACAAAAAGTATCTGAGCTACCTCCAGATAAATAATATATTATTATAACCATAATCATAAAATATATTAAATATTTTAGCTTTATGGAACTAATATGTCAAAGCTAAACTGCAGACTACGAAAATGTGAATACCAACAACTATAATAGTAGAAATCAAGTTGTGGAATAAGTTAAGGGCATATTCTAGTCTAGAAGCCCGAATTACCACTTAATATTTGAACTATACATTTTTTTATAACTTATTTATTTATTTATATTTTAAGAATTCACACAAAAATTTTCAAAAAAAAAATAGCAAAGAGACGAGATAACAAAATTTATAGTTAAAATATTAAGCGTTTTTGTTTTATCGACCGTCAAAAAAACGCCCAAAATTTCGGCTGATAGACTAGTATACCCCCTTAATATATTTTACATAGCAGATATTAATTTCTACCTAGAATATACTACAGTAAAACTAAAAAACATCAACAGGCAAAGAAATATCTTAGATATTCCGATAACTCAACTACTTTTTTCTGAAAATTATTCAAATTCAACTTCTTCTCTACAGTAAATTTATTTTGTTATATCCTATAATCAACAATAAGGAAATACTCAATATTAACGTCCGCTACGAGACTTCACATTCGCTGAAAGACTAAACAAATAAGTGAAAAAAGAAAATAAATAGAAAGGATCAAATCAAAATTGCACAAGTTAAAACTAATAGCGCTGTTCCTTTATGGTTTCCCTGGTTTTATCGAGTATTTATAAGTATTGTTACAAACAGTGGCGTATCTACCGGGATTCCATGAGTTCAATCAAACCAGGACCTCCAATAACATAAAGCCTAACCGCTTAACCGGCTAAAAATTTAGGTTATTCCAAAATGTAAATATCTCAAACATTTTGTGTACACTTGTTTGGAGTTTCCTTGGAAATCATTGGAATGTTTTGGAATTCTTTTGAAATTCACAGGAATTTTGTTGGAATTCTTAAAATATTCCTGAAATACTTTTAATAATTACAGAACCATATTTGTATCTGACTAAAAAGAGTTAATTTTGAGAAATCATAACTACATGAAGAAATATTTACGCTGTCGAAGGGCCAACTTTGGGAAGAAGAAATTTGGATTAAGAAAATTTATTTTTCAAAATTTTAACATCGCTTCTAAAACAGACAATAAACTGAACAAATTGTAAGTCAGAAAGTTTGATTAAATCAGAGGTTTATGAGCTTACTTGCGATGCTATCAAAAATATATCGGTCAGACAGGTAGATTTTTCCAAACACGATTTAATGAACACACGCAATCTCACAGACTTGCAAAAGGAAAATCTACTTTCGCGAAACACTTATTAGATACAAAGCACAAACAGGGGGAGGCGGGTATGAAATTTTACATGTAGAGCCAAAAAGTAAAACACTAGAATTTTTAGAAACCATGGAAATCAATAAATTAAAGCAATCATCGTTGTTATAAACAGTCCATCTGATTTTGGATTAACCTATAACCTATACCCCGAACCCTATTAAATCACTTAAAACAGTAGATTTTCAAAAATACCTGCTCTCGCCCCCGAACGATATTTCTCTAAATTTCTTTCCAGTTCATTATTAAACATACTAAATCATAGCATGATGAAAACGTTTGCGATATTTTATACTTACAGTGTATTTTATTTGTGATAATTTAAAAAAATGTCTTGAAAAAAGTGGTTGTATAATTTGTTGGTGGGATTTTCAAGAAAATTTTACAAATTTTACCCCAAAGTCGCCCCAAAATTGTACGGACTTGAACTCAGAAATTCAATTTATTCCACAGTGAAACGTCAAAGACCTAATGAAAAATATAATAATAAAAAGTGAGAGGAAGGCTTGGATTGTTTAGTGTGAAAAACGAAAAGATCAAATCAAATTTGTAAAATAAGAATTAAGCAAAAAATATCCAAATAAATTTTTTCAATTGTATAATTATTATTTTAGAGAATATTACTGCATATAGGTACGTGATTTCTGCACGTGTGCAAAATTTCTCTTAAAGGAAAATCACTATGGAAACGACTTTGCTTCATATGAATTTCAAAAGACGGCGAAAGAAAAATTTATTCTAAATATTTGTTCCTCTCAAAAATCTTTCTCCGTTATGTAACCAAAATGTATAAAAACCTACCATGTTCATATAAAATGTATTATAATGTTTATAATTTTCTATAATTTATGAAAATTTTAAAATATGGCAACGTCGAATTCGTACCACTGACTCACCTCAAGCATATCCATGGTATGAATGAAACCACTCCATCATTCGATAATTTATTAATCGACTACTCAGACGTTAAGCAACTTTTTGAGGCAGTGCTTGCGGTAAAATGGCGATTTATGAGGTAAAAATTGTATTAAAATTAATATTTTTATTTATTTTTTTATAATATTTTACAGCATCGCGTCATAAGGTACATCAATCTCCTAGCGGTGTGCTATTTCAACAAGGTTTTCCAAAAAGCTGTACTTCCCACCAAAGAGGTGAGAAATTTTCATTTTCTTCAAATAAAATTCTTTTCAAAACAAATAACATTTTACAAATTTTCTAATTTTTTTTTGTATTATTTTATTTATTTATTACTAGTTTTAGCTGTTATATTTTAAAAAGAATAAATTTATGGATAAAAAATTTTCAAAATTTTTATGTTAGGTAATTTTCACTCAAAAAATCTTACTTTTTGAATATTTCTAACTTTCTGGAAGAAAATTGAGTTTCAAATTTGTTTTAATTGTTTTTTAATTGTTAAAATTGTAATTTCGAAAAATTTTTGGTATTAATATTTTTGCAACATCAGTTATCATTTCAAGGTTTTTAAACACCGTTAATGACTAATTGTTTTTGACGCTTGAAAATAAAACTACAAAACATACAAAATGAAAACAATTACTTATTTTGTTTAGCATTATTGAAAAATGTCGCATTTGAAAAGTAATTTTCTTTGTTTCACTCTAATTGTTAGAGAGACATTAATTCTACGTTCAATACTTTTCAACGTCGTATTTGCAGATGTTATTCTAGTTTTATTTCTCAGTTGTTAATTAATCCATTTTCAAAATTTCCAATTTTCAGATTTTCCTAAGGTATGAAAATGAACCGATCTAAGTTATAGATATGTAATTTTTGGACACGTATACCACGTATCATATAAATTTATAAAGAGAAAAACAGTTATTTGAAAATTAAGTTGAAATTTAGTTTCAAGTTTATTATTACAATCTAACTGATTTATCTGATAACTCGTAATAGTTGATTTTTAAACAATAGGCCTTTAAGACTTTTTGTTTAAATGCTGAGTGGAAATTGCTGTTCTATATAATTTATTAATTCGCTAAATTAACATGTTTCAATATATTTCTTCGAAATTTACTTTAGGTAATGAATAAATTATTAATGCCGTCTAGATTAAAAAAAATATACAAAAAATATTAGCTTAGTTGCTTAGTATTATTAATTCATAATAAACAAATCTTCCTAACTGGAGCACTTTTATTACTGATATTTATAATTTAATTAATAAATTTTGAAATTTATAAATTATTTTATCATTTTAACGAAATGTGCAAGTGTTAATCACTTATAAACAGAATTGAAACATAATACTATTGTTATTGATTACATTTTATAACATTTGATAATGAAACAATGCTTGATTACAACGAAGAAAATTTTTCAATAGTTATTGAACTTTTCTAGTTCTATATTGAATAATTTCAACAATCACATTTAATCACGTAGAAAGTTTTTATTAAACAATTCATTAAGAATTCTTATCATATATAACGAAAATATGTAAGTGAGGAATTTAAAAAAGCTTTCCTGTTTTTCATCATCTTTTCCTTCGGTTCGACTTCGAAACGATATACAGTAGCGGTCAATGAAATGTACTCAGTTAAAAACTATAAAAATTTTGGAAGTGTTTGGTATATTAGCTTTGAAATAATTTTTAAATTAATTATTAATCTTTCAAATATAAAAAAAAATAAATATTAGTAAGGGTAGATGATAGGGAAGGGGCAGTAAATAATTTAAATTTCACAGTCGGCATTTATCGCTCGTAAACGGAACATTTTTACTGCTTGACACTCTGGGCATTGCGATATAGTATTTCTAAAGATGTAAAAATTTTTGGAGTTTCCAATCACAACAAGTTTTCGAGATATTTTCAATTTCTTCATTTTCTTCCAATTTTTTATTTTACGTGCATCAACTTCAAATAAGCATAAACCCTAAAGTTTTTTGTGTGTAAAGCTTAGCGATAAAGTACTGTTTAAGCCTTTGGGTGTATGATCACTTAAAGATGAATATAACTACTATATTATTAAAAGTAATAATATTAAATAAGTCTTGAGTACATTTCTATGACCGTTACTGTATAATCTGATTAGGAAAATCTTCTTAAAATGATGTGTTAAGTAGTAGCCCTTCGAATGCACACACCCCAAGAAAGATAAATAACCGTACTTATTTTTTAATTTGAATATCTCTGAAAACTTAACACTTTAATTTTTTATATTAATTATTTATTGAATTTTTTAACATCTAATGAAACACATTTTTTATTAAAAGCAATTATACTTTATAATTTCAGCTAGATTTAAAACGAACATCTTATTTTGTTATAATTTCTAAATTACTGTTAGAATAATAATTTCGTTTTTTATTAGGATACATTTATTATTACTTTGTATATCCATTTTTTAACTGTTTGTTTTGGTACTAATGCGTAAAAGTTATTGGTAATTGTTGCCAATTTTGTCACAAGTAGAAGCTGAGTTCCATATGTACTTAAAATTCCACTCCACACATGCTCATTCCCAATATAGCCCAGTCAAAGGGGATTTTTGCTTACAAAAGATGGTGCAAACGTGAATTTTATGTTATTTAGTACCGAGCCCTGATAAAAAAACCCAAGTTTTCGACTTTGGGGGAGGTCTGCGCGGTCTACCATCTTGGATTAAAGGCAAAAAGTTGGTTGGATCCTACAAAAAAATCTCTTATACAAATTTGAAGCATTTCAAAGTTAAATGTTAAGTTAACATTTCAAAGTAAATTCAAAGTTAACTCATTTCCACACCACCATGAGGTAGAGTAAACGATGCGTAAAATTGCGGTATCCCCAGTAGGCACAATCCACAGATGTTCTTTTTTGCAATTGAGTACGGCTCATATTCCGTAATTTATGTCCTCCAGTTGTATTTATTATTTCCTGCATTTTGATGGTCCGAGTCGGTTGATGTTGTACTATCAGTACTATATTCCAACTCATTTTCTGAACTAAGAATCTGGGCTTATGTCCATATCACTACCTCATCTTCGTCGTCGCTCTCAATGCATTCTCGCATGAATGACCATTAGAAAACCCGCATACAACAGAACACTTCAACCCATCTTTTCTGCAGCCACATAATCCACCGCATCCATTTTTGCAATTACATTCAATAAGGTATCTGGGGCAGGTTTTCTGACATAGTTACTGGAGTGGGCCGGTTGCTACCAAGTTTCCAGCCCCAGCTGGATGGATTTTTTTGAATTCCACACCATTTTTGGACTATGTGGAAGGTTCCAATCGCATGGTATCATGCAGCGTCCTCTGTTGGTGGTAAAAAACCTAGATTAAATTTGTTTCTTATTGTCGATTTTGCGAAAAGTTGGTAGCGGGCTTCTTCCAAGGTTTCATCTTGATCTTTGAAGATGCCAATGACGGTATAGTCCTTTATTTAAATGGACAAGCAAAAAAATTTCTTTTCCTTGGTTGAACTGCATGTATGTTTTCGGCTGCTTCTTTCACTTTCCAACTATTCGCGAAATACACTCTTTCAGCAGTTTTGCCTCTCCCCAGTTTGCAAATGTATATGATGGGTTTGGATGATCCTAAAACAGTTAGCAGAACTAAGAGATCGATGATTTCTCCAATGATAAAAAATAACCAAAAGAAAATCGCTGTGTTGACAATCAAGACATCAGCATTCTCTTCAGTTTACTGAACAGTAAAAACAGCCTGTTCGAAGTTTTTTGTCAGCATGGAAATCAGACGGACTTCATTTTTTTCAAGCCAAAAATCGTTCGGAAGAAACTTGAAACTTCGTCTTTCGGCAAAGTCTTTCTGCACTCTCGTATTTTTCTTTTCGCCATCAGATGGATATCTATTGAAAACAACGACGGCGCTTCTTATGCAAGCAATACCGAAGATATTGGGGGAAAGTAAAATTTTTTTTTTCAGAAATTGCCCAAATAGCCGTTCGCGGTTTTTGAAAATAATTAAGCACAAATTATATTCAAAAGTCGCCCAATTTGGTCTGCAGATCTTCCCGCTGTATTTAAAGATAGGAGACGTAGATGTCTTTCGGAAGAATGATCACGTTTCCATCGCTGTACGGAAAACGCGCCGTTTGCTCTACCTCATGGTGGTGTGAAAAGAGTTAGTTTTGAATTTACAAAATTATAATTATATAATAAACAGCTACAAATGATTTCTTAAAATTACAAAAACGAGGAGTTGGACGATTTTTCGGAAGAATGTTTAGGTTTCTGCCGCTGTACCTAAAAAAAGTGCCTTCAAATTTGTGTAAGACATTTTTGTCGAAGAATCAGATGTTGAGGAATTATTTTGAAAAACCAAGGTTTGGTACCTTTAATCCAAGATGGCGATCACGCCCAGTAGGGGTATAAGAGATCAATGATAAGAATCAATAATTAATTAGACAGTCGGGTAAGTACCGTGGGTGGACAAACCACTGTGAGCTCCAAAGAGAGTCCGTTTTCCAACCCCCAAGTTGAGTGCCTAGGGTAAAACGTTAGATACAAGTTCATTCAAGTATGTTGAGTTATTATTTATATTCAATAGAATTAGTTAATTATAATTTGAGTTTACCCCAAGTGCAAACCTTTAACTCCTCCTTACGCGACAATATCTCCATGGTCACACTTAAGCTCTTGAACAGCTTTTGGCTTTTAAATTAAATTTTTTTTGAGTAAAAAATTAATTATACTTGGATGTACAAGAATTTTATCAATTTTGCAATCTGATATTTGCATATTTTTTTGTTTCCAGAACAAAACCATTCATTATGAAAGCGCCGCCATGGATCAGACCATTACTTGCAATGTATTGTCCAAAGGAAAAAAACATGCACAATTTTTAACGCACGTACCTGATGTCCAGGTAATTTTTTGAGTTTTTAGATACCTATTTTCTTATCAAATGACTTTATAGGCAACCAATGATAGAGTCATGGCAGCTTTGAAGAACCAACTCTATAAAAATGAAGCCATGGTTGAGCTAAAGCTCTTATCTTCCGGTGAAAATAATTGGCCACCACTACCAAAAGTGTGTTGCATCCGCTCATGCTTTTACCACAATATTGAGTTCGACATTCCAATTCAATTTCAAAAGCTCGTCTACTTCTTGTATTATCTTTGGATGTGTAAGTATTGGTATTTAACTGAATACGCAGGTTTGTTTTATCAAAAATTTGCTTCTAGTCCACGGTATGGTGAATTTCATAAATTTGGTTGGCGGAATTATCATAATGGACAAAACCGTAATTATTTTCAGTGTTTTTTACAACATATTTTGCTTGTTTTACTCCTTTGTGGGATGGTACCGATGCGCTTACCAAGCATTCAGCACAAGATCAACTTATTATTTTGTGGCATTTTTGTACACTTTCTTCCTACAATTTTTAATGATCGTCATTCAATCCTTGGGTGTACCCAATTCTGGAACTCTGTAATTTGTAGGAACTAGTTTATCTAATGAATTTATAACAAATTATGTTTCAGTGGTTTTATAACTGCATTGAATGCTATTCCTCAATTGGATAACCTACATGTTATGGTTGGAGTAATAGTCGCTTGTACTTGTTGCAGCGTCGCTGTTCTTGATTTTATAGCAATTGCTATGGTAAAAAATATATTAATTAATTATTATACAAAATAATCAACCATCTTCTTTAGATTTCCAATTTGCATATGCAAGTTGGTGCATATTTTGTTCAAGATGGAGGTGAAAATCTAAGAATGAAGATTATCACAATAAAATGAATATTTCAAGATACATTACAAAACTTCGGGGTCACCATTGTGGATTTAATATAGTACAATTTAATTTTCAGATTTTTTGATCACAGGAAGACAATATTGTACGTGTTTTCTTTCAAAATGTTCTCGTAAGTTACCATTGACGTAAAAATTCCCTGAGGTGGCCGTTCTTCTAGCTTTAAGATTTTAGAATTAATAACTTGTAGAGTTTGGTGCAAATTTAAAAAACAAAAAAATAATAAAATGATTGTTGGGGTTTCTGTTTGTTTTTATTCCTGGTAAAGTTATGAAAAATCCAAAAGCTAGAATTTTTTTTAAAATAAATGTTTTTACTTAGAATTAATGAAGTTTCAGAAAACGTAATGGCGAGGAAAGTGTATAAATTATAATAAAGAAGGTGGAAATGCTAAATAATTCTTTCTCTACAAAAACCGTGATCTACCTTACCCTACATGGTTATTGTACAAGGCACTTTAGTGACCCTTAAATACAACCCTACCTTTTACCGCCGGAAAATACTATTATTAACGACTCGAGAACCGGAACATGCACTCAAGTGTCGGAAAAACGACCATCTTACATTGATATTTAAGAAGATGCAAAAAAAATTAAATAAGTATCGAATAGCAATATTATTCAAAACTAAAATGCAAGGTATGGGAAAAATATTAAATATTTCCAATAATTTTTCTTATAAAATTGAAAAATTCTTTATACTTTTCGTTTCGTACTATTAATAAAAAATTATGATTTATTGGTTTCATACAAGTATTCGATTCATCTATGACAAGTGTTTTCCAAGAGCATACTTATAGTATGTGTATCAAACTTTCAAAAAAGGCTTAGATTGTCTACAAAATGCGTTTCAATGAACGATAATCAATTTCAATAAAAAACAGAATTCAATACGAATTTCTCATACGAGAAGTACATTCTAAAGAAATTTTAATCAAATTTAATAAACTAACAATATAAAATGTGGTCTTATCGTCAGTGCGCTATTTATTAGTTTCTGTTAAAATTATTTTAATAAACAGGAAATCAAATTTAATGGTAAAACTATCGTGTCACCAAAGTTTGAAGTTTGCAAGAAAATCTATAGAAAATGCTTCATATATACGGAGAAAATTATTTGATGGATTTCATCAAAGATGGTAAATAAGCAATTGAATTTTTTTAATGAAATTAAAAACATTGTTTTGTTACACTTAGGTTATTGCTTTAAAATGTATCAGTATATGATACAGATGTCCCCCATACGTTATATGGCTGAGCCTGTAGGTCCCATAGATGGAAATAAAAAATTACTGGTCGTGGGTTTAAATGGAACGCTGTGCGATTTTCCCGACCTCGACGAATATTTCACACCCGATTCGGCAAGACCCTATCTACACACTTTTCTTAAAAAAGTGTCGGAATTCTTCAACATTTTTATTTGGTCTTCCGATTCGTTAGAAGACTTATTAAGCAAGGCGGATATTTTAAACATTAGAGATTCGAATGAATTTCGAATTGCAGGGTATTTAGACGGAACATTAATGCAAACAGCGGTTTCCACTCATTTCTTCAATCCCAAAAAAGTATGCATACTCAAAGCTGCTTAAATTAATTGTTTAATTGTTAATTGTTTCAGGTTAAAAATTTGGAAGTAATTTGTGGGCAAAACGATTCCTTTCAGCTTGCTGATATCATTATGGTGGATAATATTCCCTGGAATATGTTAAAAAACCCCGAAAACGGAATTCTAATTTCACCATATAATAGAGATAACCACGATAAAGATGAGGAGTTGTTCAAATTGGCAGTTTATTTAGAAATACTAGCACGTGACGGTGTCGACTTCAGAAAATTGAAACATAAAAATTGGAGAGAAGTTATTAACAATGAGAGCACGCAAGAGTAATCCATTTATTTTAATTTTTCTATTTATTTATATAATTTTATAGGAATTTGTTCACATCCAGTTATACAGTATTTTGCATAAAAAATAGAATATTTAAATTGTTTTCTTTAGTTCTTTATTTTCTTCTTGAAGTGCAGAAGGATATAAGTAAGAATTTTACAATTGCAATGATATAAGATATAATTTTGATTATCGAGCTGGTAAAAAAACAACAATACATGATAGATAGTTGTATCGTTGCAGTCAAAATTATGATGAATGAACTCTTATCGTGGAGTAAGGGAGATAGAGAGAGAAACAGGGATGATGATGTGGTGAAATTAATTTGTTTTTCGTGTGCATCATTAAAGTGATTTATATTGTTTTTACAAATATTGTGATAATACAACAAATAGCGAGCTAAATGGAAGATTCAGCTCGATTTATATAATATTTGTTAAATTAGGATAACAAAGCTCCTTTTTAATATCGAAACAAACGATTGCTTGTTGAAATTGTTTTAATATTTTTAGTACTGTTGTAATTCATGACATACTGCTAATTTTATCGTCCTGAGACAAAAGTTTGTTCTCCAACTTCCTAACAACCGCATGCGGATGTCATAATTATGCTTTTCTTTTTGTTGTTAAATAAATGGTTAAAGTTCTGTAAAATTTGAATATAGAGCAGTTTTGTAAAAGATTTTTTTCGAGATTATATAAAATACTGCATTTAGATATAGTTTTCTAATTTAGGGGTTTAACCGGAAAATATATTATTTTCACCAATATTAATACATTCCTTGAGGTAGGAATTAACCCTTTCATTTAAACTTGTAATAATTAGTACAATACATATAAATATTTCTTCACAAGTTCCACAGTTTAATAATTCACTAATAAAACAAATATTACAAACTTTATTAATTTATATAAAACCTTTATACTAGTGTTGGTAACGTTTGTGTGAAATAACAATAAATAATAAGGAAGTGCTTCATTTTATTTAAACCTAAAACTAATCTACAGAAATTATTGTTCGAAAAATTTACCAAAATAAGCGGCTATTTTCATCAGGTTTTCAAGGAAAGCATAACAAAACAAAAGAATTTTTATTAGTGAAGTACGACAGGACACAGAATTAACACTTAAATTACAAACACAAAACATGTTCGCCGTTTGCCTGGCAAACGTGGAATTCAAACCACGACTACTGCTTTCAGTCACTTACATCGCCATTGTCCTCTCCGCTTCGCTGGTGAATTGGAATTAATAGGTGGAAGAATGTTCATGTCCAAAAATTTTAAAATCTTCCGTGGAGTATGAAGCTGATACGCCAACATATTTTTAATTTTAAATACCTTTATCACAAATTTGAGTGTTATTTTATGTTAATTTCTTTTAAAATGTGTAAATGCATATACAATGGAAGTAAAGTTTTAATGGAGTTGACACTAAACTATACAAACGAAAAGTCAACTTATTTGAAGGGTTCTCAAACAAGTCTCTTGTAAATCACCTATCCAACGATCGATAGGTATATACAAAAAGTTTTCCTGGATGTGTTTGTAAATTGTGGCATTTGTAGAGATTTAACTTGATTCCAATACTTTTTGTTTAGTTTTTTCAAGTGTTGGAGTAATTTGATGTCACAAAATTGATTACATGTATCACATTTGTAACACTAAAAATTCTTGATGTGATTTTTCTTCAAATCGATTGACACAAGATAAAGTCTTGTTTTTAAAAAATTCTATATTTTAAGGATGTAATAGATACGTGTATATTAAGGAAGTATAAAAACATCCTTTGTCTTTTTGGCGTAAAAGTTATACAAGGGTATATAGTTCGGCTTCGATTTTAGTTCAATAAGGTTAGAAAAAATTATATAGATGTGAAAAGTTGCGAGCAAAAATATGTAACAGATTTTCTTACGTTTCTTTCCATGATCCAATTTGATTGTAGTCGTATTTTCCATCTGGGTGTCGTTGGTACTGATAAATGTTGTAACTTCCATAAGCATCTCCGTCTGTATTGAATCGAATTTCCGTACCTTGGCGACCTATAAAAATTTTTACTTTTATATAAAACCAGTAGGTAAGTAATTTTATGATTTATAAAAATAGTACATCAATTACGTTCTACGCTTCAACAGAGGATTTTATTATCTATTTCACGGGTGGATTACTCTTTCCTTAAAATTTCCTTTAAGAAAATCCACGCCAACGGTATATGTAGTTGACGCAACAGAGAAGCTTTGTGTAATATATTTTCTCTAAAATATTTTAACATTTGTCCCACTTGAAACTTAACTTACAATATTGGGACACCACCAAACTTGTTGAAAGAAATCGCAAGGGTAAACAACAAATACTGTACAGGGTGCTCCATTCCCACCCCAAATATTACTGCTAAATCTTAATATTTTTTATGTAATCTAAAAACAAACATTGGCCCTTCCAGATCTCAGCTACAGAAATATCAAAATGTTTGGTTTTTAACATTTTCCCGCCTCTGAGCCGCCTGCTGTTCAACTTAGAAAAAACTAGTTTCGTAATATTGCTAAAGAGAAAATTTACATTTTTAAACTTTCAATGTTCGGTTTATTCTTGTAGGTTTTTAGAGCAAATCTAAAAATTAATTTTTATGAAACCTTTTAAGGGGTTAGGCCCACCTGGAGATTTAAAACAATCAAATTTTTAAAAATTACATTGTTTTGAAGTATACAATGTCAGAAATATTTCCTGAAAGTTTTAAGATAATCTGGTTTTGTATAAAGAAAATATACGGCTTTAAGTACATGTAAGTGTATAGCAGATATTAACCTGGTTGTTGCATTAACTAATATTTCTGTCTTCTACCTGCTTGTAAATGGTTTAGATAATCTATTTTATTATACTAAAGTAATAAGCTCTTATTGTAATTACGGAAAATTACGTAAAATACAATTTTAAAAACAAATTCAAAGAATTTTAAATATTTTATTATTTTTTATTTTTTAAAATTTTTATTAATTTTAAAAAATGATCAAGAGCTTTATTACAGATCTTACAAGGTATAGAAGTAAACAGTAGCAACAATACCCACCAATATGTCGAAAGAAAAGACACTGAAGGCATACAGGTAGCAGAACAACGCGTACAAGAGAGCACCCGAGACGGAAGATTGCATCGTCGGCTAACTCAAATTGATTTTTCCGTTGCGACAATTTGAAAAAAAAGATGCAGTATATCGGTCTAGAATAGATGACTATATGTAAATTATAAAATTATCTTTTTACTTTAGTGTAAACTGCACTGCAAACTTCAATCGCGTTTATCTCAAAACTACATTTTCAAATCGGTGAGCAAGATATTTCAGAAACCTGTGCACCGTTCTGTCTCAAATTTCGTGTGCCCTTTTTAAACATTTTAGTCTTGTCTCTAATCGAAGCTTTTGGTTTTTCAATGCGTATTTTTTGTTTTAGGAACCAAAAACTACGTTTTTTTTTCAACAAAAATTGAAAATTTGACTTTGAATGGCTGCCATATTGTCAAATTTGAGTTTTTTCTGAAAGCCTTCGATTAGAGACAAAATAAACTAATAGACTATCGAACTTTTTTGAATTTTTGATTTCAGATAACCTGATTCCGAATAAAGCTGCTCACCGCAAAACGTGTTTTTAAAACAAGCTTATCGAAAATGCATTTTAACTTTGTTGTTTATTAATATTTTGAAACAAAAAAATTACCAAGCACTCACTAAATAAAGCTCTTTGAAATACCTATAATATTGTACAAATATATGCATACACTTCTCCACAGAAAAATTGCAAATATTACCTATTTTTTATACGTCCTAGGTGGGCCTAACCCCTTAACTGAAGTTCTCTCTCACAAAATGCTTGCAACATCTTTCAGCTAATATATTTAACCTTGGGTCTAGAATAGTGATGGCGAAGCTTTTTGAGAATCAGGTCACAGATTGTTCATAATTTTTAAAAACTAGCCTGTAGGTCACTAAGGTTTTTATTAAAAACCTTTTAGTTTTTTAGGCTCACATAGATGGTCATAGGCTCACCACCACCACTGGCCTAGAGCCAGAGCATCATTTTTAGAATTTTGTCGTTTTTCATCTTATTAATGTAGAAGTTTTCCTGTTCAGTTCTTCCTGTATTCTTTTGTTCTTTCTTTAATAAATTTATTTTTAATGTAACAACGAGAAACATACAGTATACAGTCTCGGTAATCCGAACACACGCACTAATCCGATCTCCAGTCATCCGAACAAAAGAAGAAAAACTCAGTAGTCCGCACAAATAGTTATAATCACAACTTAGTTCAGTTCGGATTTTTTCTTTCGGTTTTCCTTTTTGTGTTCGGATTATTGGATGATCGGATAATAATTAAAAATTAATATAATTTAAAAAAAATACTAAATGATTTCTAAGGAATTTCAACGACATGGTGACAGAGAAATTTGATTTCCCTACCAAAAGTTTGACAACCTTGACTTTTTGCTCATCATCCAACTATCCAACCAGAAAATAAATTAAATTTCGGGTTGTGGTACGGTAACCTTTACCCGAATATTTATTATAGATATTTACAAAAATGCAACAGCATATGAAAGAAAACATTCAAATTAAATGAATAAACTACGGACGAACTTCTAATGTAGGCAAATTTGCGAAATAATCAATATGAAAATTTCAATTTTTCACCTAAGAAACATTCACTTGTTACAAGTGAGCACAGGTTTTGCCCATTCTGTTGACTTCTAGCCGTGCAACTGTTAACATTAATCATAAATTCTTTTAAATTTTATTATATTATGTTAATTATACTTCAAGACAAATTCCTGCCATTCTAGACCAGTGAGTTTCAAGTTCGGGCAACTTCATATATGCTTTCAAAAGTTCTTGAACTCTAGAGATCCCATCCTTCTAGATCCGAAATTTTCGAGTGCGGATGGTTACAGTGATGTTTTCACTAAGAAAGTGGAGGCAGAGATCAATTCGTCTCAACTTTCGTTATTTTCTTAAATTTGTGAATTAAACCTGTTCTAACGGTCAGTCCGCCAATCCGTGTTTTCGGACGTACAGAGTCTCTCCTGTTGGTGAATTATATTATATTGCCATATTCGGCAATCGTTGGTCTTACATTCTGTCGACATAACATTGCATTTATTGTCCTTCCCCTTATCTTCCATGGAAAAAACAGCAGTTTTTCACCTACATCTTAATTTCTTCTAGTGCAATCATTTACTGCCCAAAGAACTTTCATTTTTCTTAATTTACATTGCCGAAATAATTTATCTTATTGGCGATATAGGTATTGGCTATTTTCGTAAGATACATTGAAACTCCGGTTTCATATTTAACCGGACCCATATTTAACATTTGGTTTCGGGATTTTTCAAAAAAGAAAAATTTCAATTCAACGAAATTTGAACAGAATTTTGATGAAATTTTAGTAAAATCTATACCTTTTCCAGTATGATTTGAAACAAATGAAAACAGATCTGGTGCAGACGAAAACAGACATGAAGCAAATGAAAAGAGATTTGGTGCAAATGAAATTACACTCAATGCAAACGAAAATCGATTTAGAGCAAACCAAAACAGATTCGGAGCAAACGAAATCAGACCTGGAACCAATGAAAACAGACTTGGTGCAAATGAAAACAGATCTGAAACAAGTGAAAAGAAATTTGGAACATTTGGAACAAAATGAAAACAGATTTTTAGCAAATGAAAACAGACCTGAACCAAACGAAAACAGATTCGGAGCAAACGAAAACCGACTTGGGAGCAAACGAAAACAGACCTGGAACGAATGAAAACAAACTTGGAGTAAATGAAAACAGATCTGAAACAAGTTAAGAACATTTGGAACAAAAGGAAAACAGATTTGGAGTAAATAAAAGCTGATTTGGATTATCTACTTAACTTGTCTATAAAGGTAAAACTTTGTCAATCAAAATATTGTAATTAATTTTCATATCATTGTTCTAACATGGCTCGTGGTAAATATAATAAAATTTTGCTTGACGACAGAGGCAGGATTTTTAAAGCATATCAGGAAGACCAAGATTGGAGAGCAACAGCAAAAGCTGTTGAAATGAAAATTAATTACATTTTGATTGACAAAGTTTTACCTTTATAAACAAGTTAATTAGATAATCCAAATCAGCTTTCATTTACTCCAAATCTGTTTTCATGTTTTCCTTCCTCATAGCAGTACTTGAACTCAGAGATACTGGAATAGCCTTCAGCTGGGCGGTTACAGCTGTTTGAATGATTTTGAATGTCCCAAATGACATCCCTTGTCTTGAATTTTTAATCTTGAGAAGAAAAAAAAGTCATAAAGACTCAACTCAGGCGAATAAGGAGGCTGAGAAGCTATAGGAATATTTTTACTAGCCAAAAACTCGTTTATTGAAATTACTGCGGGAAAATGCCCATTTTCGTGATACACAACACTTAGTTGTTCTTGATGTTTGATCAAATTAAAATCATTATGACTGTAACCGATAATCTGAACGCACAAGATTCTATCGATATTTTCATCGGTTTTCCTTCCTCTGTGTGGTTCATCTTCAATTGACTCTCTTCCTTCTGAAAATGCCTTAAACCACGGAAAACCCAGGACCCTTGAAGGTCTGCTGAAGTTTTGCAAAAGTTTCCGTTGCACTGTGACCAAGTCTGAAGTAAAACACTTTCTGTAAAGAAACAAATTTAAATTAAATGTTCCGGTCTCCCCTGCTGTTGTCACTTTCGTATTTTTCTAAAATATTTGATGATGTAAATCTGGCTTTGCTTTTCAGTCAACAAGACAAATGCAACCTGTGTGGTGTTTAGAATGCTGAATATTGAAATTCGAATTTATCGGATAAATTTGGAAAAAAGAAAAAAGCAAAAGTCGAAAAAAAAATTAGAAGTTGTTTTTTATATTTAAATTTACTAGTACAAAAATTCGTGAAAAAGTTTCGTCCTAGATATATCTGCAAATATTATGTTATTTTTTTCGTAATTTAAAATTTTCAGTTATTAACAAAGGAAAAAGTGATGTTGTGTAAAATAAGCAATTTACATTGAAAATATGTTTTCCTGAAAGAAAATCACTTCCTGTTGCATATCTATTTCCTTCTCGTCATCTAAATGAATACCATAAATAATTCAAATTTTGTGGGTTTACTCTCACAGTTCAAGCGTTGCTTCTGATATTTATTTTTCAGATTTATATTTAAAATAAGTAAACTAATTTATTTGAAATTTAAATTCGGAATACCATTTAAATGTTTCGTTAATTTAAGAAATATTACTACAGGAATCTTTGATAAGATTCGTAGTATTTGATTTGCCGTTTCAGTAAATATTAACCTAATTTTCATAATTTTAAATTAATTAATTGAAAATAAATAATTCACCAACTGAATACAAAATGTATTCATTTGATTAAAAATAATAAATTGTTTTCCAGTTGAAATGAAATTTCTTGAAAATAAATTTGTTTGAAGATGATGTTATACATTTGAAACGTTAAAATTAAGATTTTCATCTTTTCTAACAATGTTGTACAATTAGTACAATGATGTACTAATTGAAAAGAATTATAATTAAATTACGTAAATATTTACTTTCCAATTCTGGAAATAATAATTTATAGCTTTTGCTTTTTATGTTTTCTAATTTTTTATCCGATAATTAGTATTGACTTATTAACAAATTTAAATAAAAAGTTATCGTCGAACAAAACAAGTCTCAACTTGAGTCTGTAGAATATAAAGAAATATTTAACAAATAACTTTTTATAACTTTTTGCAAAGTAATAAAATATTTCTTTAAAAAGCAAGATTTATGTAATACATGCCACATCCTACTTTAGAAAATGTTTTTGTGCTTGGAGAAACTCACAAAATTTGTATTTTTAAAACTTTTGTACTTTGGTCACAATCTGTCACCACCCTAACCAAACATAACAAATGGTTTGTTAAATTTTAGGATAACAATATTAAAAAGAAGAAATTGAAAGTCACCGATTATTATACAAATGCGTTTAAATTTCATTAAATTTTGAAGTTAATTAATAATAAAGTGCGAAATGATGTTCCTGAAATTGCATCTTGTGATAAAAATATTGACTGATTATTATGCCGAAGGATTTCTATACAAATTTTGTATCCCATTTATACTAAATGTTCAACAACCTACAAGCCTTCGTTAACAAATCACAATTATAAAATGTAATTACATAACATTATTATTCGCATTACGTATACAATACAAATCAAGTTATTAACGTTATATTATGACGAATATAAAATACAAAATTATGTCTATTCAGATCTCAGTATGGCATAAAACCTGCACCGGCCCAGCGGGAAGCGAATAATCACGGTTCAATTCCTGATCGCGTCGAATACACTGCTGTGATCTAAACCCAAGATAGAAAATCGTCCCATTTTATTGGGAAGAATATCCTAATAAAATTAACTTTAGAAAATCGTGATTTGTTTATTTATTTTCATTAAATATATAATTATGCAGTAAACTAATTTTCCAAGATCACATTAGCTGTATAATAAATGCTACTGTAATATAACGACAACATTGTATATCATATTATGTTTGTAATTCAATTCTACGCAAAATACTTTAACATCGCACACCACTTCAAGCTTAAAATTTTAATCTGAAATAATATGTTCCATTTACGAAATTTATTCTTGCAAATTACAAGTACAAATAAATTAATAATTATAAAATTATATATTTAAAATTAAATTGTTCTGATAAGGATTTGGACACGCTCGCCGAAGCAACAACTAAAAATCTTGAAGCTTTTGAAATGTAGCTCTTTGGAGAATACTGATGCGTATATGCATCATCCAGTTGATAAAATTTTCAATAAAATATGTAATGCTTTTTGGATTACTATTTTACATTTTATTTCAATTTTTATATTTAATTACATTATATATTACTTTATTATATATAGCATTTATTTATTAACCATCGATTAACCAATTAACAGCAAAATGTTACATTATGTAAACAGATGATTAAGACAAGAATAGGTAAGTATTTAAAAGAAATATTTTGATTTTTGAATTCAGTAAATAATTTACTGAACAAATACTTTAATTAACTTAAAACTATTATTTATTTTAATCAAATATATCACTTGCTTCAATATAAAATAAATCATTTCAGGTCAAGAAAATATTTTACTTATAATAAATCTTAGATATATTTAATAGAAGAATATATTTTTAATAAAACAATTTGCATTTATTTGTTGTGAACTTATAATAAACTCATAATTAGTCTGTTTTGTTAAGAAAATTATTTTTTTACGTAGATAAAACATGTAATTGCAGAGATTAAACGAAACCATTTAGATTCTCTTGACAATTAATAATTATGGTTTCCCGTTTGCATTTCTGCATGTTTATGTTCTCTTCCCTAGCCAGAGGGCCTGGGGCATTTCACCACAAATCAGGAAACTACGTATACTTCTCGGGAAATCCTAATACCAGCCGCAATGGTGTAGAATTTCTGATGCCGAAATTGGGATTTCATTCCATTTATGATAGAATTATGACAATAAAATTTTTAATTTGATTATGCTCCGACATCCAAGGTATGAGATGACGAAATAGGTGAATTCTACAATCAACTGGAAAATCCGCAACAGAACTACCAACAAATAATGTTAGCATCATTCAAGGAGACATGAATGAAAAAATTAGGATCACAGGTGGCGACGACTACCTCAGAAATAACAATATGAAAAATTGAACTGCAGGAACGAATGATACAATTGTCAAGTGCTCAATCTAGTCAACACGTACTTTCGGCACCACAGTAGACGGCTGTCTACAGCAAAACATAACCTGGCATCAGCTGCTGACAGCCGATTATAGACTAAAATTAAAAAATCAGAAACGATCTAACAGGCTTTCACGGAAAGAGTTTTAAGAATTGTAACAATTTATTGTTTCACAATAATTGTTCATGCTACGCCTATGGTTTTGCTCAAGGATATTCGCATATAACAACTAAAGGGCAGATTTGATTAGACCGTCAGCCCACATAAAACTCAATATCTACTGGATATCCAGTTCCAGTCCAGAGAATGTATGTATATCCAGGACTTTACCTGGATATCTATTAGATATACGTTGCACAACATCTAGTGAATATATATAACCGACATTTAGTAGACATCTGTTTTATGAACGTCACTATCCATTGAATATACACTGGATAATCCAGTTTGTGACACCTGGATATCCACTGTATTTAACATAGATATCTTCTGGATAACAGATGATCTATCAAGACTTCTAGTGGATATCCAGAAGATAAGTTTGTGTTGTCTGGGAGAGAGAGAGGATGTTATCTAATTTCGTGAAGGAAGTTAGTGCTATTTTATTGTGGCCGAATATTTATAAAAGTAAGCCTATAATATCATCGTGATTTGGGGATTTTTCAAACCTGAAGTGCAATCCATGTCAGCCATATTGCCAACAAGTTTTTCATTACGAGTTTCAAGTACGACGGGTGTATTAGTCGTATCCAGTACCTTTTCTCTATCTAAATACAATCATCGATCTATGATCATCGGTAGTGAGTGCTTCAGTTTATGTGTTGGGGTAGCCCACATCCTGTTTCGGCCAACTACAGTTGTGCAACGAGCCGTCATTTTCACCATCCAGTAACATAGCTTCCGTTCTACCAACAAGGCTTCCAATTCAAGGAAACAACAAGCGACCATTGTTGCTATTATATTTTGTAAACGATCCGAGTACTAGGTAAGTGAATTTTCGACTTTCTATTTCATGCCGTTTGATTTCGTGCGGACGCTTGAGTTCTGGTTTTGTGAAGTAGTTCGAGCTGCTACTATTCTTGCTGCCGAGTTCTAATTATTATTATTTGGAAATAGTTGTACCACATATTTTGGTTTTAATATTCAGTTATTTGAATTTCGAGTTTCATTTCGAAAGAGGAAGCAATTTTATTTATTTCAAGATCTACGCTCTTTGCTTCCGTATTTAAAGAGCTAGTACCATTTAGGCTTCACCGCATAAAATTGGTGAATTTGGGAAAAACCAAATCTGAGACTCTAGATTAATTTACTATAATTATCTATAAAAATGCGTTAATTTGATTTTAAATCAAAAATGATGAAATGATTTTTGCGCCGAAATAATTCCTGCGCCGAAATCTTTTCAACTTCGAAACGAGACTGCTTTGAATCAAACAATGAAGGAATTACCTACTATGAATCACCCAATTGCGATATTTCGTGTTGCGATGTATTACCTAGCATGCCTGCGATCAGTTTTGTATAATTAATTAGTCTACGATTAGACTATTGTTAGAACTACATCCTGAAACATAATAGAAATTGGATAGAATAGAAAAACAATATTAAGCGATGTTCTAAATAAGTTAGAGATTATCTATCAAACAGAAGTAGACAACAGTTCCACATTGTAATATTTAGTTCCTGTCGTGAGACTGAAGCTCTTCCACTATTTCAGCAAGTACCTTGATACAAGAATTCCTTACTTCCCTCGAGAGCTGACTATAAAATACATCAATTTATTGTAAATGTCCTGTTTATTGTATGGGATATGCGGAGAAGTTAGCGAAAACAATCGACCGAATTAAATTGATCGATTTTATTCAAATGAATTAAACATTTTACTACTTTTTATTATTCAGGAAACTTGTTTTTTCTATACCATCAGTAGTCCTCCAAGAAATCCTAAGCTGAAACTATAAAATTTACCAACAGGTACATTTTTTATTTTGTAGATTAATCATTTTTCAATTTTTGAAATGCTGGATGCTGGCTTATAAGCTGATTTCTGTGATTGCATCTAGACCAGTGGCGGCCTGTCGGGGTGGGTCAACGAGGCAACTAGCCTAGTTTAGTACAAAAACTTAATATTCTTTTAAATCCCTAAACCCTTCGGTTTCACATGCCTGCCTCAGCACCCAAATTCCTTACAAGCCGCTTTAAAGGCTGAGATACACATAGCTGACTGATGATGATCCCATAATAGGACGCCATATATTTCTTTTCCGGTTGGCAAATAATAAAAAAATAAAAATAAAGGAAATAAAAAAAGTGATAAATGTTTACCCTATTAAGTAAGTCATACAACATACGAGAAAAACAAATTAAATTTTTTAAATATTAAACTGAAAATTTAAAAGAAAACATTGTACTGAGATTGTGCCACTATGTAACATTTTAAATTAACCGTAATTATGAATAATCAGCAAATCTCTTACATAAATAAAAGTTAATTTTTATATGCAACACTCTGTGAAAACCTCGATTACCGTGGCAATTACTACCCTTTTGGGAAATAATTGGTTTAATAAGGATCTTTTACATACACCGTAAGATAACCCTAACAATTCAATTAATTTAATTTGAAGACATTAATTAACGAAGTAAAATTTCTAATTTTGCAAAAAACGAGTTCGTTTAAATCTTATTTCGAACAATTGCATTTTTCCCGTAATACAATTGGATATTGATCATAAATTATATATAAAAAATTAAACTTATTTCAAGATAAATGTTTTGAATTAACTTGGAATTCGAAATACGTTCAAATGTTGAAATTGTTATCATTTCGTTTAAATACTGCAATACTTCACCTGTCATGCCTTATAGAGCTACATATATTGGAAATTGAAAAACTTCAAAATTATTGTAACTGTGATTATTTCAGGAAATAAATCTTCCAAAGAATTTCGTTTTAAACAAAAAACATTGCGGTATTAGTTTTCAAATTCCCTGTAATCAACCATTACAGCACATCGAAAGCACAACATTGGGACCACATCTTAACCTTACATGTGAACTTGGCATTTTTAAGCAACAGTCAAAACATTAGATTTTTTTTCAAGTTATTTTTAAAATAAATTGCTTTGCGAACTTCGCTTGTTATTATTTTTGGATTGTTCTCTCTTTCTGTCGTCGGTTATTGAAGCTGAGGTTCATCGTCAAATAGTTCTTTTCATATATTTCGTCCATTGTTCCTCTTCTTCTGTCCAGTTTATCAACAGTTTGTTATCGCTGTTCACTAGTTTTGTTGTTAATCGTGTCTGCTGCAAGCCTGTAACCTCTTTGATCTTCTTATAGACGCTGAAAAGGTCATGTTTCACTTGTAGGTTCTCCATCTCCTCACATTCCCTTGTTATCCATTCCTCCTTGGCCGTCCTGATTAATCTTCTAATTAGCATATACATTAGGATCTTTCAGTAACGTGATATCTGGTCGTTTTTCATTTATTCGTTGAAGTTTCTTCAGTCTAAATCTTATTCGTGCAATCAATGGATTTCTATATCTTTCATCTAATAGGAGAAAGTCTATTTGATTTCTCACTATATTATTGGTCGTGTCCCTTGGTGACCTCCAGGTATATAGCCGTCTTGCTGGTAGTTTGAACCAAGTGTAGAGATAATTGGTTTTTCTTCTTCGCAGAATTGTATTAGATTGTCGCCTTTCTCATTTCTATCTCCCAGGCCATAATTACCCACTACCTTTTCCGATCTTCCCATTGAAATCCCTCATTTTTATTGTGCTTTCATTTTTATCCGTGCTTGCTGTTGATCTTCTTTTTTACAACCTACACCGTTGGGGTGAGCCGGTAGGTCATTCCCGGAGTAGTATATTATCTAAAATTATTTGGATAAAAATAAAATGCTGTTATCCGGTGAACTCCGTATTAAATTCTTCGGCAGGTTTGCGTAGCTCTACCAGTTTCCAGTATAATTATATAGTCATGAATGTTCATATATATAATTTTTTTGTGGTTTCCAGTTTTTAAAAATAGGTGTTGGTTTTTTAATGTGGCTTAAGGATGTATCCTTCCTCACGTTCAGTATTATCATAGAATTAGGGTCAGCTCTATCCAACTTTGTAGTTAAAAACATTTTGTAATTAAAACAAAAACTTTTTGTTCTCATTTAATATGACACA
Source organism: Cantharis nigra (assembly GCA_958510845.1). Lineage (NCBI taxonomy): Eukaryota > Metazoa > Arthropoda > Insecta > Coleoptera > Cantharidae > Cantharis > Cantharis nigra. Next base: position 3,464,436 of record OY294034.1, on the reverse strand, counting down.
ATTTAAATGACACTGTTAGTGCATATTCCAATTCTTTCTTGTTGATAAATAAATAAATAAAACAAAAAAGTTAAAAATCCCAATCTAAACATAAATTACACAATAAAACATACCAGAAAAACGAATCAGCGAAAACAGTAAAAAACAATTTATGTAATGGAAATTGATGAGTTCAAAAGAATAACTAACAACGTGATGAATAAATTATGAATATCTACGTAATTCAACAATCCGTAAAAAATAAATTGCGTATAGTAGGTATAGGAAAACTCGATAAAACTTTATTTGAAAGGATTGTGCTGTTAATAAAAGATGCCAAGAGTTAGATTTTCAAATAATAGAAATAATTTCTATTAATTTCTGAACACAATAACTTCTTTCGAAATAATCAATAAATCAAATGTATGAGCTTTTTGATTACAAAATAAAGCTAATTTAAATGCACCCTTACTAACTTTAAGTTAATCCTAAAGGATTATAATAAAAGATGGTTTGTGTTAATACATAAGGTTTTCAGGCTTAAAACAGGATTCAGTTAGAAACAAATTAATAAAGCAAATCATTGGTCTGCTTACTCCAATCGATAAAATTTTATTATTTTGATTGTTCATGTAAATTATTACATTATCCTGGGTTAACTCGAGCCTTAACAGGATTTCTATGATCTGGTGTGGTTGTACTAATTTTGTTTCTTTTCATTTCATTTCAATTGTCAAATTTATCAATTTTTCATCAAAAGTTAAGTTAAACCAAAATCACTATCTCACGTAGGTTTGCATTATTAGTGAAGCACTCGAATGAGATTTAAACCTGCTTCAGGCCACAGTGGTTTTCAACAATAATTTGTAGTTGTCAGTTTTAAAGCATCGTCCGAAGTTTACATAACCGCGTATATTATAAATAATATGGTGCTCGTTCCATTGATTGACACGTATAATAAAAAATCTGCTCTAACGGAACAACTAACATGTTATGTAGCCAGTTTAGTTTCTGTTTTTGCAATAAATTTAAACCAATTATTTTCTGCAATAAAAGAAAACATAAACCAAACTAAACATCATATCAAACCCAAAAAATGCACACACACTTCTTCGAATTGTTTTTTAAGTAATCACAAATAAACCACACTGTAAGTATACTTTTTATAGAAACAAAAAAGTCCTAAAAGTGTGTGAAGTTTTGGTTTTTCTAAAATACAACAAAAATATAATAAAATACGAGTTTGAAGTTTAACTTTACTAGAAAATATTGTAGAATTAAAACTCCTTAGCGGGATTAAGCTTAAACTAAAAATGTTTCCTGTAAAACTAAAATAAATTATTACTTTATAAAGTAATCCTAATGGAAAATGTAGTTTTCAAAAGATAAATCATCATTATTTATTTAGAAAAATATTTATTACAATTTAAATAGTAATTTTACAAGGTTATGTACGTAAAGTCCTGCTAAATTTAACGCTTATTGGATTAGACTTTTGAAATTAGATGGTTTAATTGGTGGCACGTTAGTTATGACGCCAGAGGGAGTTAGTTATATTTTAAAACTTCAATTTTGCGCATTTTAATTCTGGTGCTGATGTACTTCTCGGTTGTTCTTAGATATATCGAATGTTAAAAGCTGACTTCGCTTTACATCATCTAGATTATTATAGTTTAAAAATATCAATTTCGTGACATTGGCTGATAATGTAAATGGTTATCCATTGTAAATCTGTCTTCTATTCCAGTTTGTTTATCTTGAGAACACTTTTCAATAACTCGAAAAAGCTTTTAACGATTATTTATGCAGCTTACATTTTCAAGCACTGTTTCTCGTAATCGTACTTGTATTCAAAAATATAATCTAAAAATCTTTAATAAGCGTTCATGCCATTCAAAGTTTTAATTAACCATTTTTCGAATTTTGGCTTAGCAAAATGTTGCATTATAAAAACTGTTTTCCTTAGAACGAAGAACTTCTGGATTAGATTAGGATTAAGAATTTTCATTTAAATAGACGAGAAAATTATTTATAAGATGAAAATAAAAATCGCAGACGACTTCAACATTTTCGATTTTTGCTAAAGGTTATCTAAACTTTCTGAAAAACCCTGTTTATCCAAACCGGCTGTGCAATTGCAAGCAGTTTCCCCCCGCAGCCACCATAGTTTAGACAAAAGATATTTTCCAGTAAAGCAAGATGTTGATTTGATGAATCAAGCTGGGATATGAGATTATTCAGTTCCTTGTCAAAGTTTCTGTAAATTGATTACTTCCGTAGTCCGATATATTCCTAATACAACCGCAAAGTGATTTTGGAAGCTCCGTTTGGTAACAAGTATCAGACAACTGCTCGTTGCATTTTACTTTCAGCTTCCGATTTTCGTAAACTAGTCAGTTCCAACAAAACATCACTACTATTCACTAAAATGAATATCAAACATTAAACCGGAAAACTGCTAATTAATTACGAAATGCCGAAAGTAAATGTAGGCTTCATTAACGCAGTGACATAGAGCCGGACTAAGCAAAAATCCGGCAATATCGTACATAATAATTATGTACTTGCAAACAATATTGTCGAAAAATGTTAATGATTAACGCATGCAAGGAAGGTAAGTTTCTTTTTTAAGTTAAATGATCTTCGTCCACTTTTAATTCTTATCACGATTTGGTCCTTACGGAAGCATCACGCTGGCGCTGGTCAAATTTTCATTGACTGAGTACAGAATTTTTAAGAGAATAAAACAAAACATAATAATATGTTTGAGTATTGTTTCAATCTAATTACAGTCGAATGTATATGAATAAATAATTAATTCATTTAAACTAATAATTAAAGTTAGTTCAATCTATTTTAAATGAGAAACTAGTTGTTGATTTTATTTGAATACATTTGACGATAGTCAAATTCATGGAGTTGTGTAAACTAAATTGAGCAGTTCATTAATTTGATCGAGCAAAGATCAATAATAATTAATTTTAGAATCTTTGAATTAAAACGGTTGTAAAGAGGAATTAAATCGGTGCGGACTTAAAGACATTATAGATATTTACAAAGCGGTAATGGCATTTGATACATAAACTAAGCGAGATGAGTCCAGGAGAGTCGTATAACATTCATCGGGAGTACCACGGATAGACCGTCTACCTCCTGTCCTGTAGAAGTAGCGCTTTAGGCATTTTGCAAGCAGATCGTACTGCAGAGTTCCATTCTTTCATCACTTTCAGTTTGGCAGTCCTCTGTCTAAGCATCGCTACCTAGTCGGCTATGGCGTAAGGACAGGACCTACAGTTTTACATGAAATCCGAACCATGGAGAACCACTTTCCTCTATCTCTTGATGGAAAGTTGCATGTCTACTCATCTATGCTGCCTCCTCGACGTTTTTTGCCTATCAAGAGTGCAACTGTAATTTTATTTTAAATTGTCTTCTTCTTCTTCTGTTGTTAGGGCTCAGCCCTGTTAATTAAGCACAACGGTGCGTTCCTGGTATACAGACGTCCAGCTCTCCTTCCATCTCTTTGGGGGTATTCCGGGGGGTATTAGACCTTTGTGTCATCGCAATTCTTGCGATTCTTGTATCGTCCATTCTCTCCACATGGTCTCTCCAGCACCTTCTCCTCGCTCTGGATCATCTGACAACGTCCTGAACTCCACATCTTATGCGGGTCGTCTCACTTCTCACTCTGTCCCACAGCGTTACTCCTGATATCGCTCTTAACGTCCTCATCTCTGTCGATCTCATTGACTGTTAGAACCGGCCTTATGTATGTTTCATTTATCTTCTTTGGGTATATTTTTCGGGTATATATCCAGATGATATTATTTTTTGGAACAGCTTGGTGATTTCCTTTGATAGAGCAATACCTCTGTACTTAATCATTTCGTTTGTTATAAGATCTACTCCTGGTGATTTTCTGTTTTTAATTTTTTGTATTGCTTCGTTCACCTCATCTTGTGTTATGATTATTCCTTCATTTGGGTATTCCCCGTCCACATTCGCTGTTGCCATGTTATCTAATGGTGTGCTATCAGCTGTATCGTAGAGTGTTTGGAAGTAGTTAATCCAGTGCTCTTTTTGTAAAAAAAGAGGTGGTGGAACGCTAATAAAAAATTCTATTTTTGCAATTCTTATATATAAAATCCCAGCATGCTGCTGCTGCTCCTGCTACAGCGTGTCATTTTTTGGTAGAAAAAAACTCTGATTTCCCTCACTTTTGCTTAAAAATTCACATTTCCCGATTTTGCCTGGCGCAATTTGAAAAATTAGAAATTCCCTATCTTCTCCAAGTATTCTAAAAGAGTGGAAATCCTGCAATATATCCTGGAGGGTGTTCCACACCCCCCAGTTTACAATTTTACCAACCGAAAAACATATTAAACTAACTAACATTAGGACTTTCTGTGTTACTTTGAAAGTTAATTATAAAAATAACAAAACAATATAAAGCCAAAATTTTAAACCGGGGGGTCTGGGGGGTGTGGAACACCCTCCAGTACATATCACAGGACTTTCACTCTTAGAATACTTGGAGAAACCGGGAAATTTGAATTTTTAAGCAAAAGTGCAGCAACTTTTGCGTTACTTTGAAAGTTAACTGTCAAAATTATAATCAAAATTGTAAACCGGGGGGGGGGGGAAAGGGGGGTCTGAGGGTGAACACCGTCCAGTACATATGATAAAAATCCCACTTTTCTAGAATACCTACAGAACACAGAAAAAAGCTGGGAAATTTTTTGTTTTTGAGCAAAAGTGAGGGAAATTAAAACGGTCGGCTAAAGAAAATTAGAATTTGAAAAACTTACTTATTTTTATATTATGAAAAAAATTTTAATTGCCTTTTAAACTTTTTGCGTTACTTTGAAAATATGGAAAAACGGGGAATCCCCCAGTAGCGGGAAACGAAATTAAATGTTTAAATATTATGCCGCTTAATATATACCGTCCACGGACGGGCTTTCCAGCTACTCTTATATAATATTCATAATTGTATTAAATCTGAAAATTGAAAAATGTGGTGGAACGCCGTTCCAATGCGTTCTATGACAAAAAGAGCACTACGTTAATCCATTCGTCTTCTGTGATGCTTGTGAGAAGCGTGCATTCAGATACAGGTTTTTTCGCATTAAGGATCATTTGCCAAACCTTTTTCGGACCGCCATACATGTCATGCTCCATGTCGGTTGAGAACTTTTCCCAGTATTTCCGCTTCAGCGTTGTTATTCGGTTGTTTATTCAATTTCGTACGGTCTTGTATCTTAGGTATTCTTTGGGTGATGTATCCACATACTATACTGATGTAGGTACGCTTTCCAGCGAGCCTTTACAGGACATTTTCCAGCTGCCAAATCTAACTAGATTCGATTTCCAAATTTACCTTTATATATACCTTTTCTTTGTCGTGTCCTTCATATAATTAATCCGCCCATTTTCCGATCCTTTGAGCAAAATATGGTTTTATTACAGGTAGGCTGCCTCCCTTATCCGGGCTTGGGACAGGCAACGTCAACTGTTGAGCTACTCAATCCACCCAACAGTCTTCAGTATTTCTAGATTCATACCTTTCAAATTAGGTGAACTTCGGAGATGTTTTTAAGAAGAACGTGGCTCTGAAACCCATTCGTCAAAAAAAAGTTGGTTCAACTACCTATATGTTTAAATGGAGAACTAACAATAATTATTATTAAATAAGACCAAAACATAAGATGTAATTTAAAATTTTTGCCGGATGCTAATAAAATTGTAAGGAACTGTAAGGATAAATGGTTAAAATGACTTCGAGAAGGATCCATTTTTGAATTGAGCTACGAAGTAAATTTGCATCTGGATGAACCATTTCGAAATAATCAGAATAGAATTCGTCTAACAAATCTTATTCTTTTCATATACCTTTATGTATGTGTGGTGCAACTTGATATTACCATTGGAAGCTAGTTTAAGCAAAAATTTTCCAATAGAATATTTAACTAACTACGCTTTGTGCTTAAAAGTTTGCATATATATATATGTAAAACAATAACGGCATAAAATGATTTCAGCATTTTCAATGGTTAATAATACACTTAAAGGAATAATTAATCATTCAATTTGGCTTTTATACAAAAATTTTAATTGAAAAATATTTTGAAAAGAATAAAATAACGCGAGGGCAAATCTATCATTATTTAGAATGGGAAAAACAAAAGCAACGCATAAAATTATATTGTAACTTCCATTCTTAACATTTTGACATATTTGATACTGTATATCTTAGTAATTAATTTTCATTTTAATTCATTTTAAAATTTGTCGATTAAAAAATACTGAAAAAAGGTAAAGCATTTTATTTTGCAATTATAACTTTGTGGAATATTAAACAGCTTTAAAATTTATAAAAATTTAAAAACAGTTTGCCTATATTGTTAACGAGAGCTTTAAAGTGCTATGAGCAACCGTTTCGGAGAAAATAACGATTAAAAGTATTTAAATGCAATACTTCAGTTAGTTTATGCAATACTAAGTTTTCAAGCTGAAAAGATGCGAACGTGTCCGTAAGTGGATTGTAAGGTCCTTTGAACTCCTTTGAATCAGGTGTTCATTTAATTTTAGTGCTCACTATGTTAAAACTTGTATCAATCCTCGAGTTACACTTGAGTGGTTCCCCCCACTGTTGAGTGGTTGAGTGGATAATGTTAAAACAGCGAATGCCCAAATAGCACAAAATAGTATGAATAATAAACATTTATGTATTAAAACTGTTACTTTATATTTTAGTAAGGTACTTACTTCTAAATAGGAAAATTTTATAGTTTCAATTTTGTTAACATAAAATGTAAGATTTATTATTCCTTATTGTTGTGTTCGAACAAAGCAAGTCAAAAAATAAATTACATTTAAATACAGTTGAGATTCAAAAGACAGATTTAGAAAATGAAGCAGAAGTTCTGAGTTAAAAGCGAAATTGTATAGTATAAACCCAGATCTTAATACACGCTATAAAAACCAAAAACATGAACAAGAGGATTACAATAGAACCGTGAAGAATAAGTCAAAAATGAAAAAAGAGCAATTTAAATGCAAAAACTTCACATTTATAAGCGCAGTATTTGTAATTTAATTGGAAAAAATTCAAACGATCCAAAACTAAAAATAAATGGTAAGTACAATTTTCACTCCACATCGAATTATTTTAAAAGTGAAATTACTATTCGTAACTTAATCCATTAATTCAATTTTTCTACTTGTTATAAGCATTTAAAGCAAAATTCTTTTAATGCTCTAAATTAAATTTTTACTACCGGTACTTGAGAACGTGATCTCTAGGAAATTGTTTTAAATTGTAATATTATATGTAGGTCATGTTTCGTATCTTGACATTTGGAATTTCTGCAGGTAAAACTTGCACCAACTTTAAGTACTTTGATTTCCTAAAGCATGAGAAAGAAGGCTGCAATTCATCCACAACACAATGCCCGAACAAGGTACCTACAGAATGGGGACTACATCTCTAGATTTAACTCTGTCTATTTTTCTTTCTTTAATACAGCTAATTAAAACTCCCGAGTTAATATTACTAAGCCTAATAAATTAAAATTTTTAAAAACACAAAAGAAAGAGAATTAGTGTTATAAAAATAACAGCCAATTCGAAACTTTGAAACATCAACAGTAAAACAGTTAAAAAATTAAGAAACCATATCGTCAACACAATGCAAATCTAGCGAAAGTGTAAAACTAGCGAATCTGCACCGATGTTACAAATGTTACCTCTTCATATAGATCAAGGAGGAACCCGTTGGGAAAATTTGTTGTACAAGTGAAGGGAAATCTGTCAAAATTTAAGGAAATCTTAGAAATTACAGATAATCTTGCTTTTTAACTTTTTTGGAAGGAAATCATGAAACAATGCAAAAGAAAATCCAAGAAAATTTTAGGAAATCCGGGGAAATCTACAGGAATCCAAAAAAATGTTATAAAAAGAAATCTGGTGTATTGGGTCTATACTTTCCTCCTCAAAATAAGCTAGTTTTTTTTTAGTGCCAAGTCAGGGATATTAAATTATCAGTTAGGAAAAAAATTCATTTGTTGTTAAATTTTAAAATTGAATTTTTGAAATTTCAAAAAAAAAATAATTTATCTTAATTTAATTTAATTAAAATTAAGATTTTTTTTTACATTTTTATCTTCCGATTTATCGAAATGTCAGGAAAATGTTTTATTCTTTGTTAGGGAAAACTTGGAAAAGCCAGGGAATTTGATTTGGAAAATTTAGTGGAAAAAACCCTAATATGTCAATATAATATTAATATTATATTATTATGTTACTATTTTAATAGGTAGATCGCAAACCAAAAGGAAAACTACCAATGATATACGCGGCAAGCTTTTACTAAAACCTCGAGTTTTCCAAGAATGTTGAGAAAGTTACTGTTTGCCGTGAGTTTTTCCTGGACACGCTAAACATCACCGAAAGATTAGTGAGAGAAGCACTAAGGAAATTAAACGCCCAAGGCATTTTTCTTCCTGAAATGAGGGGGATGAATGCACCGGCAAACAAATGTAATGCTGAGGACGAAAATTTCATTAAGGAGCACAATTTTGCTTTCCCCAGCGTAGAATCGCCATACTACAAGTACAAATATCTAGACCCAAATCTTAATGTTTCCAAAATGTACGAAAAGTATGAAATCCAATGCCAAAAATTACAAAGACGACGTGCCGGATTCGAAAAGTATAAGAAGATTTTCCGCGATTTGAAACCAACTTTTCATGTTCCTAGAAAAGATCAGTGCAAAACATGTCATAAATTTCGAGAAAAGAAAAAAATTTACCAATTAACCAAAAACGACCTGGAAAGCTATAATTATCATTTGGAGAGAAAAGCAGCTGCTAGAAATGAAAACGTCAAAACGTCAGCAAAACAGGCAAAATTTGATAAGACTATGTTGGCGTTTAATTTTGACCTACAAGCAGGTTTAAGTACTCCACAAGGAGCTCAAGGCCCATTTTTCTATGAAAGGAAGCTGGCAGTATATAACTTAACCATGATGCTTCGGTGGAATGCTTGGAAGAAGAGGTAGCGTGGAAATTTCGACCAATATCATATCTATACCTACCTCATGGAGTATCCTCAGGTTGAGACCGTAATGATGATGTCAGATGGTTGTGGTGGACAACAAAAAAATGCAAATTTTGTAAGTATGTGTCTGGAAGCCATCTAAAAGCATCCAAAAATTGAGCAAATCAACCATATTTATTTTGAATCGGGGCATAGTTCAAGGGAATGCGACTCTATTCACCAACGAGTTAAAATGAGAATTCAAGTAAAACAGAAAACACACACAAAGATGTATGACATACATGTATGACACACACATATACGCCAGTCTGTGGCCGGCTTTAGTACAGCGTTTTTAACATCATTTTCGTAAGTACCGGAAGTATTTCCGGTAATAAAAAAGTATGGTTTAGTTATTAACATGTGAAATATAATAAAAAAAGTTGGCGTGGATTATTTATCTACATATGAAGAAAATTCAAATAAATAAATAAACTAATTCATGTCTAAACTTACCAATAAAGGACACATTTCTTAAATATTTTAATAGTTTTATTCCTAGAGGAGCTGGCTTTAATTCATCACAGAAGTAAAATGGATCTGTCCCGCATTCGTCCAAAATAATATTATGTATCGCATGAGCGGCTGCATACACGGCATCCACTAAAAGAAAAATTATGTTAAAAAGTCAGATCATACAGTGTTAGAATCTATTAGCTACCACTACAAGTAATTCAAATTAAAAAGTTTGTTGCTTATTGTTTTTTTAAATCTACAAGTAACCTGCTTACTGCGGGTCACAATATTTTAATGCTGCCGATTCGTCGCGGCCGACTCGGCGCTATTTTCCATATTACCCATCTAATAATCATTATTGATTTAGTATACTAACGATACTACATGTTACATGATGGTTCCTAATGCCTGCCTAACCAAAATTAAAGTTAATTTTTTAAGAATTCAATGTTAATAATTTAGCGCAGACTCGTCTTCGTACGAATCGGCGACGAAAAATCTACCGCCCCGACATATTTCATCGCGGTTTACTGTTACTCGAAGTAAAATCAAAATAAAAAAAAACAAGAAATGTAACTCATCGAGAAATAAATGTTAGCCAGTTTTCACCATACATGAGAAAAAATTCGGTCTTTCATCAAGTTTCATGCAGCAACACTTGTCGCGTTTGCAATGAACTCCTTGAGTATATTCTATCACAACCCCTATACCGAATTTTTGCTCCTACAATAAATTGCAAATGAGTTTTTTAGCATTTCCATTTGAAGTAATTTCATACCCTTTTTATAAGACAGATTTAAATTATTTGTTTTATGGCGTGACACGAAAATATATTGCAAGAAGGCTGTACGTGATTTACATGTAATTTTAAAACATTTTTTTAGCTAACTAAATTATCTGATAATATCATCAGAATAAATTTGCAATTTAATTTTTTCGTTTTTTTACAAATTTTTATTTCATAAACCGGCAATTTATGCATAAAATTGTACATAATAATTCCATTACTTTCTGGCCATTTTACAGAAATAATCAGCAGTGAAATGGCGTGATCGCTAGGTGAGCTACAGATCGGAAATTCGGAGCTAAAATCGTGATTTTCCTAACATCGACACGCTGCAGATTTAAATTATAAATTAAAAACGAGAGAGAGAAGGAGATTGATTCACCTCTTAGAATGGATCGTAAAGACTTGGCAGAAAAGCAAAGTAGCTATATTCATAATGGAATGAAAGCTTAGTTGATAATTGAAGGAAGTAATGTTTTGGTTTAAAAATAATTTTGTTGAGTCTTGAAATATTAATAGCATAAATGGCTAAAAAATTACGTTTTTTCAATATTTTTTAGCCAGAGGTAAATTACTTAGAAATGATTGATGTACCTAACGAAAAATAATATAAAATATACTTATTTAATTAAAAGAAAATTCGAGGACCTGCATATACGGTGTTTCACAAAAATAAGCGTACAGTCCTACATTAGTAATGGAAATTATTCCTTTTGAAGACATGTTTTCTCAAAAATCGCGTATACAGCAACATTTATTAAACATTTTTCCTTGAAAATTTCATTCTCTTCATTTTTGTTCTACACATGTTTCTATTTCGTCGCACCGTTTTCCAGATACACTGACTTCAAAGAATCTCTTTAAAAATTTTATTAAAATTTTTGCGCAGATGAGCAAAATTCATCATAAAAATTCATAGTATTGATGAAAAAATTATTGTATTGATGATTTCTGTTCATCAATATGATGAATTTTGTTCATTGGCGCAAAAATTAATAATTTTTCAGTGCAATTGTTGTAGGAACAACGTAGCAGTTTTGGTAATCCTAGTTTCATTCTAACGGAAAACTCTGATGATGAAATCTAGAACATTTCTGTGAAAAGTTTATTTGAAAAGCCAATAGGTCAACGCCCGAATTAATTTGTATTTTGGTACAAAAATAATATGCACAATTGTGCAGTTTGAGCACAAAAAATGTTAATAAATTGTTGTTATTCGTTTTGAAGAAAATCAACAGCTAATTTTAGAAATCTTATAAACCCCAAACAAAAGTTTCAAACTGTTATAACTTTTTAACAGTAATCGATATCACAATATTGCAAGTTGCGATGACTTGTACCATTGATTATAAATTTTTAACAAGATACGCATTCCTATGGGAAATTTTGAGCCATAATTTATTTCCAACAATGTTGCGAAATTCTAAAGCTGTGTTTACACACTTCTTCAGATTGAACTTAAATTGATACCAGTTTTAGCAATTAAGTAAAAATAGATTGGTAATTTTGGTGTAAACATTCAAAACAAAACATCAAAAAACATTTTTGCTTTGAATAAATATCTTACAAAAGTCAAAAAACGTGTACGTACCACGATAGCACGAAACAGAGCAAACGAAAACCTTTAGCTTATTTAAATAAGTAAATATTGTTTAAACAGATTTAGGTGAAGAAATAAAATAACTCGTTTTTTTCTCGTCGACATTAAATGCTTGGTTTTGTAAACAGATGATTTTATTGCCTATAAATAAATAAATATTACTTTATTACTGTTTTTGGTAATAAACAAATTCAGTTGGTAAAAAAGATAATCAATTGGAGTATTTCTATTTTGGCTAGCAAAATGTAATCGAGTGAAGGTGTGAGTGAGTTTTATACGTAATTCTAATGTACATATATTGATTATGTATCTGGAGGTTTAAATTTTGGATTTTCCACATTAGGAAAATGTTCTGCTAACTTCATGTACGTCTAATATGAGGCCTTTTAATTTGAAAAGTTGTAGAGAAAATATATATTAATAAGAGCGATGTACATCATGAATTTTATTTAATTTTTGAGGTAAACAAATTTTCATCAGTTAATTGAATCTGGGAAAATCCAAGATAAATATTAGGGATTTTGATGTTATAGTTTTAATCAAGTTCAAATAATTAACTATAGAGCAGCAAAGTAGGGTTCTCTTTTTGCATTACCTAATAGCCAACTTGAAAAGTATAATATATAATAATAAATCAGTTTAAACGCGTCACATATGCCGTTATGAGCTTAAATCTATACTTTTTTAAACTAGGTTACAAGGGATAAACTTTACCTTTTTTGTGTCTTATTGACAGGTACATTCAAAGTTAATCAATCAAAAATCTCATTATATTAAGCAACTTCCAAACTATTATAACAAGTGACATGATGTAATGAAAAACTGTTTCTATCTTTTAATTTTAAGTCGAAACTGTGTAACTACATGTATATTTGTACATATGTGTACTTATAAATGCCAGATTTACAACATGTAATATCTGTCAGTTGCTAAACTTATTACTGTCGAAAAATATCTCGTCGAAGCGCTCTCGCCTACCCTAATAGAATGTGGTTATTAGCGCACTTTTATGATTTTTTCATCATTCAATTTTACTGCATGAAACATTCAATTACACAAAAAGTTCTGTACTAATCTACCGAGTTGGCATTTGCATAATTATCATCACATGAAAACAGAAATTTCATATTTTAAAACAATAAAATTTAAAAAGTTTGCGCACTGCGCACTCCGTATTACGCAGAAATAGTGCAATTTCTTGTTCGGCAAATTGTAAATTCTCGATTTTTGGATTAAGAATATAAATGCAGTTGCGAAATATTATATTAAACTACAAATTAAAATGTGGTTCAACACCTACAGTGGCTCTCATAATTATTCATATACTCCTATGCTAGCAATGTAAATTATGCGTTTTGAAGGCGTGATTTGTCATATAAAAATTATTTTTACAGCAATACTTATTGGAAATTTTTTGTTGAAAATTTCATTTCCTTCCTTTTTGGTTATATAAATTTTTCTATTTTATCGCACCACTTCAGAGTTACAGTGATTTAAACAAAACGCGATAAAATGCAAAAATGATTTTCATCTGTATCTCAAAAACGGTGCAACAAAATAGAAAAATGTATCAGTAGTTTTTATTGTGAATTTCATTCCCTACATTTTTGTTCCTATACATTTTTCAATTCGTTGCACCGTTTTTGAAATACAGACAAAAAAAGGAAATGAAATTTGCAACAAAAAATTTTCCAATAAGTATTGTATGAGCGAAGATCTGGGAAAGATGTGGAGGAACATAAAAGAGTGGATGGTGAGGGTTGCAGAGAAGTATGTCCCACCCAAAACTTCCATTAAGAGGAAACATTGGATGTCAGACGAGACGATTCGATTATTGGAAGAAAGAAGACACCAAAAAACCGTAATGCCGTTTTCACCAGAGAAGACACGTACACTAGAAGATCTAAACCGAAAAATAAGGAGGTCATGTAGAAACCATAAAAACAAACACATCATTGAACTACACGCTGACCGACAGGATCAGCACCAGCTTTACAAGTAGGTAAAATATCTGTCACGAGATTTTAAACCACGCACACAGATCATAAATGATCAAAATGATAAGACATACACAAATATCAGAGAAATAGTTGAAGAATGGAGAAAGTACTGCGCCGGACTGTTTGGAGACGCACCAAAGAGAAGTGAGCATTTAGAACCAAACATCCTAAGATCGGAGATCAAGAAAGCAACAAAGAAACTAAAAAACCGGAAAGCGGTTGAAGTAGACGGAATTACTGGAGAGCTCATTAAGGCGATGAGAGAGACTGGAGTGACAACAATGCAATTGTTATGTGAAACCATATGGCAAACCGGAAAATAGCCGGAAGTGGTGCGAATCGACATTCATTCCATTACACAAGAAAGGCTTACCAACGGACTGTAACAACTACAGGTTAATTGCCATTTGTGCCGGGGAGAAGAACCAGAGAACATATACTAAATACACGTCAAATCATCCCAATGATTCTGTGCTTCGTGGACTATAGGAAGGCCTTTGATTCTGTAGATTAGGAAAAATTGTGGAGCATCCTTGAAGACATGGGCACACCAGGTCACTTAATACATCTAATAAAAAAACTATATGAAAAAAACTTGACAGGAATTCGTATAGATAAGACATATTCGCAAAAATTTAGTATAAGTGCCGGTGTGAGACAAGGATGCATTTTATCGCCAATACTATACAATATATACTCCGAGTATATAATGCGTAAGGTGCTCTCCGAATGGAACGGAGGAATAACAATAAGCGGTAGGAAACTCTCCAATTTGAGATACGCGGATGACACCCTAATAATTAATAACAAAACAAAAATCATGATAGTAAACCGCGCTAACAGTAACTCCCTCGAAATCCACACAGCTATGGGGTTTGAGGTGGTTCGTGACTTTATATACCTAGGCTCCATGATTTCCAACTCAGAAGGTAGTACGCCAGAAATAAGGAGGCGACTGGCTACGGCAAGAACGGCGACCACCAAACTCGTCAATATATGGAGAGACACAACCTTTACCAGAACAACGAAAATGAGGCTGCTGTCGGCACTGATATTCCCTGTGGCCACGTACGCGGCCGAAACGTGGACAATGAAGGTGGACGACAGAAGACGAGTTGAAGCCTTTGATTGAGATTACCTTGGACGGCCCACCGCATAAACGTGTCCATCTTGAATGAGCTGAAGGTCAAAACGCGGTTGTCAACTAATATCAGCCAGTCTGTCTTACGATATTTCGGACGCATTGCAAGAAGACCAGAAACAATGGAAAAATTGAAGATGGATAGATCAGATTAAAGCCCTAACGGGACAGACTATGCATGTGGCGACTCACGCGGCACATGACCGAGAAGCATGGAGCACCTCACTGAAGGCGTTATCATAATGATGCCACTATGTTCTTACATAGAACGATGAAACCTGAGAGAGAGAGAGATTGCTGTAAAAATAATTTTTATATGACAAATCACGCCTTCAAAACGCATAATTTACATTGCTAGCATAGGAGTGTATGAATAATAATGAGAGCCACTGTATGTTCGGGTTTGGAAACAGACACCTGGTATAGATACATTGAGAAAACAAACAAGCTATCTGACTTAATGTACTTATCGAACTAGCGCGGTAAATGTCATTTACCGGTGCATAAATCGCACAGTAAAGCGATTTGGTTGGTCGGAGAAAAAGTAATTTCCTAATTAAAAATATAAAATGGTACCTGAGTTTCCGAATCTAAATTTAAATTTCAAGTCGTAAAGGCTAAACATTTATTTAGTAAAACTTTTTCAAATACTGAAATCTAAACTGAGGTTAAAGTGATGTCTCTGACATCATTTTAAAGAAATACTAACTTTACCTGAGAGTGGAAGCGTAATAGTTTAAGCTCTGCTTACCTACAAATGGAACAAGTCCTTCCTGTTCATAACCTGCTATTGTTTCATATCCACTACATTTTCTAGACGAATTGTTAAATGTGCACTTGTTGTGTTGTATCCAAAATTCCCGAAACCAACTATTTCGGCAGTTTATAATTTTCCCTGTTGACGGTTGTGGAATATTTAGACCTAAACTGGTGTTGCATGTTAATCCGTCTTGCTTCGGGATAAGTGACATGTAGTATCTGTCGAATCCTGTAAAAAATAAATTCGCTTAAGGTTTGCATTTCATTGAAATTAAAGAGTAAATATAAAAATTGAATTTTTTAATTATTTTTCGAAATTACAAATATATGCTACGGCTTCCTATATCTATAAAAATTGAATTATGGATAAAAACTTTTAGTCAACTTTTAATAAAGTTTCTTTCTTATCCATTCACCTTTTCATTTTTCAAAATAAATTATGCTTTGCTATACTGAAGCACGATGATGTTTTGAATAGTAAAATGTAAAAAAGTAAAAGTCTCATAAAATATACAAAAGCTCGACTATTTCTAAAGAATGTCATATTTAATAATGTCGGAAAGAACTGATGAGAACTAATTTAAAGAATGATTAATTAAATAGTATTGAAGAGGAAATGTTATTGCAATAAAAATTAATTTAAAAGTGATTAAATTTTGTAATATCTCATTTCGTAATGCCCTACTATAAAAATGGATATTGCGCTGGTCATGCAAATAATTTCGTTTCAATCTCAGTTTTTCGTGCAACGATAATTTTCACTTTGTAAAAAAACTAATTTTACAAAATTATAAAACAATCTTCATTATTTCAAATATTTCTTCACATTGCGACCGATAGGCCGCCGACAAAATAATAAATATGAATCTGATGAAACAATCGAACGGGTAGAATTAAATTGTAAATTAATTGAAAACTAAATAAAAATAAGTTGGGGTTAATTATTCCATCGATATTGATTTCGGATACAACCCCGACTATTTATTGCTTTTTTATGGTAGTGCGTTGTAAAAACACATCATCTCTACTATGTTAATAAAAATGACCGTTTTCTCATCAATATTTTGATTAAAATTCGGTCAACTATTGACGATTAAAATTTAAATTTTAAATTAGTCGAAAACATTTAAAATTTATTTTAATCACAATTCCATTTGGTTCAAACGCACTGATTATTTTATTGTATTTAATGTCACAAGAATATTCGACAGTTAACAACGAAACAATTTTCCTGCTTAATTTCGACAAAATTTTATTTGAAAATGGACTACACGGAAAAATTTATTAAATTTTTGAAGATATATATATATTTAGTGTATTTTATCCTAAGTATGCTTTGTTTATTGATAAAATTATTGTTAATTAATTGTTTGATTTTTTAGTAATACTTACAACTAAGATTATAATGATAAATTTTAATAATCAACTAAGTGGGAATTCAGAAAATAGTCATGAAGAGGTTATATCTCCCATATTGTTAAGAAGAATAAAAATTCAACTGTCGATTATAATACAATTCGTTGGTTTCATGATTGTATTAACTGCTAAGAAACGTATTTCGGTTCGAAGACTTATTTCCTTACTGATAGTCATATGTATGTTCAGATACGCGGCTGAAGGATTATATCTTAAATAAATTAATTTGTGCGTTGTATTTATTTTATTATAATGTGAAAGACTAAAATTGACCAACAATTATATTTTTATTTAGTAACAATAGGAGTAAATTTAGATAAACTATTATATAAACTTCATTATATAATGCATAATTGTTTGTAGTTTTGGTAAATTGTAGAATTCGTTGAAATTGTAAATGAAAGCTCAATAATAACAAATATTTACTCTTTATTTTAATTTATTATTTAAATAAATATAAAATAAATAAAACTAAAATTACTGGTATGGTTGATATTGGATAAACTAATAATCAGTTGATAATAGTATAAAATTAAATTTGTTATCTCATTGTTGCCCAAAATCAAAATATCAAATTTTATATATTCCCAAATTTTTCCTCCTTAACCCAGATATGCCTAATGTCCTATACATAGGACGGCTAGTTACTAGCCGTCCCATATATAGCACGTTAGACACTTCTGGGTTAAAAAGCTTAATATATTCTGGACAATTATAAATTTCGCTAGTGTTTATTCCCGAGGAGGGGAAGCACTTCTCCATTTTTCACTATAATTTTTAGTTCTACACTTCGGGAAGGAAAGGGCAAGTGACCCCAGTGTCTCTTCCTGGCTACGAGGATAACTTTCTTATCTTAACAATTTGGAAAAACAACCGCCTACAAATTATTCGGTGCATTTTTTTAAACTTAAAATCAAAATTTTAATATATCAAAGTCGATTGTAATTTGATAAATCAAAAAGTCGAATGATCTATCTTTTTAAGATAGATACTTCCTTCATAAACATATAAATAAATTAAATAAGCTTTATTCGACTATTTTTAGTTGAAGTTGGTGTAATCGGTCAACCCTTGTATTAAAACAATACCTACTTCAAAGCTCTGCGAAATATTTCAAAATCGTTCTGCATAACCAAAATTTTTAATTTGCTTTATAATATTATTTTCTGAGGAATAACTGATAACTTGGCAGTGATATTTCAAAATTGCTGTACAAGATACATTTATATTGGTGGTCAGACGTC
Organism: Cantharis nigra; assembly: GCA_958510845.1. Taxonomy (NCBI): domain Eukaryota; kingdom Metazoa; phylum Arthropoda; class Insecta; order Coleoptera; family Cantharidae; genus Cantharis; species Cantharis nigra. Next base: position 3,445,955 of record OY294034.1, on the reverse strand, counting down.
TTCTTTACCCCGATTCGTTAGTCAACGCTAATATCAGTTATTTCAACTTTGGTTCTACTTAATACCAATTCATCTAATTTATATGTCTTTTCGGGAATCAAAAATCATGTTCATAGTGACTCATCGTTAAAGTAATCTTTTTGATTAATTAGAAATTAGATAAAACGTTGTACACCACTCGTGCAAAAGGCGTCGAACACACTGCACACAGGAAAATCGAAATTTATCGAAATTTTGATTGAAAATATGATGGTTAAATTGAAAATCGCAGTAATGACGCAGTAACTGCAGACGACCAGCAATCCATGAGGAAGAACCCAGAGGATGGCGGCGTGGAAACTGCATTTGTTTCAAAGACTATCCTAGCCAAAATATTCGAAAGGCAGCACGGATCCTTACCTCCCTGATGAACAAATTCCTGCCGGACGACAATTCTAGCACAGACTCAATGGTGTATCACCAAACTATCATGTGGAACTTGAAGAATCTCCGGTCGATACTAAATTCAGAGGACATCCCTGCATCGCTTTTGAAGAACTTAACAAAGTAGTTAGATCCGCAATGCGCCTGGGTTCGATAAACTACAAGGGGTAATTATCTCAAAATAATTTTGCACACGGGACTTGGAATTCCAATGATTCCCATGGAATTCTGTCTCCCTAATGAAGTTACTACATTTTGTTAAAATTTTAATAATATTGCAGTGTCTAGAATGCAAGCAGCAATCAAGCATAGTTATAAAAAAAACTAATCTTAAAAGAAATAATTGGTTAAAATAAACAAATGAAAGTTAAAGAACTTCAGGTGTTGTAATGCAATTGGGAAAAGTGCGTGTACAGGCGAATGAAATAAAGATAACGAATCGCATTATCATTAACAAGCATTGATTTAAAAAATTGAATGTAAAGAAAAATGAAATTGCTAGACAACGGGCTGATGAAGAATAATAACAAAAAATAAGATCAGTTGAAGACAGAACCTCAGAGAGGAAGGTCGTTACGTGTGGTCCTTAGACAAAGTAATAATAAAAACAAAATATTTAAACACGAAAAGAATAAATTCAATTTTGAACGAGAACGAGGTGTGATTTTGGACAAAGTATATTTGAAAGAAGTGGGAGGAAATTATTGGAACTAGCTGGTAGCGGTTCCATTTAACGCGAAGAGGAGTATAGGAGATTCAAATTAATGTGGACCTCGGGGTCAAATAAAGAAGAAGATAAAGACAGGTTTTCATAATCACCATTATAAGTGTGTTAAACGTGTTGTTTGCGGCGGATAAACCGATAGTTAAATATAAAGCGCAATTGGGGAAAGGAAAGATTCAAAATTTGTAATTCAATTGTTTATTTGATTTTTAAATAAAACGTAATATTCACAAAAATTTCTATAAGATTCTTTGAAAAATAAAAGATTGTATAATTACATTAATTCGATCCACTAAAAGTTGGAAGCTGAGGTTCGATAAGCTGTGCATTCATTGTATAATCGAAGTAAGTATGGACTTTTAAAGATCATCAGTCTTTAACAGTGCAATATATCTAAATTCTTATCAAAAATAGATGTATTTACCCTCCTCAGCCTCATTTACCTCATCTATGAATTTTTTCTGAGTCTGCTCTTGTGTACAACTAAAGGGAAATTTGAGGAAGTCTTACAAGAAATAAGAAATACAAGGAAATTAGAAAAGCTTAGGAATACTATAGATGAGTTCCGAAGATATCCTAGAATTTTCTACATTTCCTGGAATTTTCAAAGATTTCCTTTCACTGTTACCCCAGACTTCCCCTCGATTTTAACTGTGGAAAACCAAACAGATGATACTAAAAGGAAATTTGAAAAAAAATTTCTTTCTTTTGATATTCCTCTTCCTCAAGATTTTCTTACAATGTCTTAAAATTTACATTTCTTCGGATTTCCGATTTACTAAAATGTCCTAGAATTTCCTGAGATTATCTTGAAATTCTTAAAATTTCCTTGAATATCTCCAGATTTCTCTTTACTAGTACACCAGAGTGTTAATGATTTCTTCGTAGTTTATCGCTGGAAAACCGAGGGGAAATCGTGACATACAAAAGTGAAGGAAAATCTTATGAAATTTGGAAATCTTAAGAATGATCCAGATAAGTTTTACTTTTTAGCTTCTTCAATTTTCTGAGATTTCCTTGGTTTTTCTAAATTCTCAATTTTCCCATATTCTAAGTTTCCCGCCAAGGACGTTTGAAAGGGGGGAGGGTAACGGGGCTATCTACCCAAATAATTGTACACAAACTTTGAGCCTTTAGCCCAAACTTAAACCCCTCCTTGATCTACTAGGCTTGTTCTTCGAGAAGATCTACCCTTTCCTGAGACCAATTATCCTGAATATCTACAATTCTTGCCTCAAAGCGAGTCCTCGGGGTTCTCCCCAAAACCACGAAAGAGGAATTTTTTTTTAGACTTTACTAGATATGTTTACTCGTTCAGTAGTCTGCTATTTCAAAACTCGTAGTGTAAAATACTATTTTTTTTAAATAAATAATTTGACAAATGATTTCATACTCTCGTACATCTTACGTTATCTATTGATTGATGTTCCTGCAAACATATTATAAATAATATGATATAGGAAATTTAAAAAAGTTCAAAAATAAAATTTATTACGTGAGTGAGGTCATATTCGCCTTTTGCAAAAACAAAACAAAAAACAATTTATTTTTCTCAAAGAATGGAATAACAAATAGAACAGGTGTCTCTTATAGTTTTGTGTTATTTTCTACACTAGATATAATATTAAATAATACAGGTATAATGTTTTGTAAATTGTTTTGCATTCTAAATAGGTAATTCAAATTGTAAAAATCCTTTTAAAAATATCAACTAGCAATGTGCAAAATTGTATAACATTCTGAGATTATTACATTTCTGACTGCGGACCAAATACTTACACTCAATATATTTGAGTGAAATCTACAAGAAATTTTGTTTGAAATTGGACGAGTATTCCATTGAGAATATAATGTTTTGAATAAAAGATGGTTTTAATGGTTCTACGTATTCAAGTACCTACGCTTGATTGCTTTGTTGAAAGTATCAAAATATCTATTATTACATCTTCAGTTAATATTGTTTGACTTGGTTTTCGACATCTGCGTATTGCATTTTTTCGAGGTGCAGGCTTGTGGATATGAACAAATTGCTTGAAGTGGTCTTCTCCAATCTAAAATTAGTTTATTAAGTTTTTTTTTTAATCAAAATTTATTTTTATCGATTTTTGATAGACCACCACTACTTTTTAACAATTAACTGTAACTAAGGAGTTGTTAAACGCTGCTTTGTGCTGAGGCTGTGATCCTCACAGCCTCAGCTGGATTGATGTTTATGTTGAAAGCCATGCTCGTTTAAATTGTTTAAAAATAATGTTTTTTTGTGAAATTTTGAAATATGACGAAAAAAAGGGCTGCGAAATAGGATATCCAATCCTGCATGAAAACTGCACGATGAAAATATCTTACTATATTGTAAGGAAATCACGTATACACAAATTTTGGTGACGAATTATGTCACGTGTCGGCACAAGATGTAAACTGGAAGTTTACCAAGGCGACGTCACGCTGACGTCATGCGGAAGAACAGACAGACATATTATGTAGTTCATTGTATTTTTGCACATTGCAATTATTAAACAACATTAATTTTGTTATTGTAAGTTGGAAAATTTATAGCGTTCATGTTTTTAAAAAGTTAGAAAGCATATTAGTCTAGAAGATAAGTTAAATTAATAAAATTGGTTGACTGCACGAAGTTATAATTTTTCTGTATTGAAAATCAATAGATAATTCAGTTTTTAGCGTAATTTGATTTTGAATTTATTTTCACATATTTTCGAAAATGTATAAATAATTTTAGTTAATAGGGTGGCTAATAACCTGTGAAATTTGGAAAGCTTTTATTCAAATTAACCTTACACCATGTGTAATTAACAGTCTAGGTCTGGCAATCATAGAATTTTGGTTGTAGGGTACAATCCGAAATAGGTGATAATGACCAATCAAAGAACCAATTTCAAGAGACTTAGAAATGTCTCGTTAATATGAAATGACATAAAACGTAATTAATTCAAATAAATGTCAAAAACAAAATGATATTTTTATCAAATTGAAAATTGAATTATTCGGATACCAAGGACGTGTATCGTAACAACGTCGTGCATTATCCTTACAACGATGCATCAAAGAACAAATTAGATAGTCTTGACGGTAGTGACGTGGCATCTATCCAAAATAAACCCGCTTAAGAACAAAATATAAAAAATTAAATTCCTATGAATTCATAATATTTGCTTTGTCGAGTTTTAAATTTAAGCTAAATTATTAACATAATTTTACTTTGAATCGGAAGTAAAAGCATTTGTGTGCGTGATCAATTACAATAATCGAAAAAAGCATGCAATCAAAAAAAACGAAATGCTATACACAAAATGTTCCTAGTGATAGAATTACAAATACCAGTTTGAAATAATTGCATTTTCTTGATGTATCGATTGTACGCCAACCGAAATTGAGGTAAAATAAAATGCAGCTCCAATAAATTGAAGATTTTCTCGCTAGGATTACATAGTTAAAAGGATATTGCACATCACTTTATAAAGGCTTTTAGATAACTAAAGATTTTTTTAACCTTTTGGACATCTATAGCACTTTTTCTAACAAATGCATTTGTAAACTTGTTGTTTTTAATTCTAATTGATTTTTTGATTATCAAATATATTCATTAGAAATTAGTTTTTCAAAGGAAAATGCGACTAGATAATAATAATAATTCTTAATAAACAATAAGTGAAGAACTGGGGAATATTTTTGAAATATTTTGTTATTCATTTATATTTTAAATAAAAGATTTATTATTTTTACCTAAAATAGTCTTTCATCTACTGTTTTATTGAGTTCCCTCGGGCTCAGCAACGCCACTATTATGTTTTTCACGTTTGATTGCTAGGCAACCACCTAAGCAAAATACTTACACACCCGCGCTCTCGACACTGATGAATGCTAGCCGCCCTTAGCAAAGTTGTCGTTACAATGTTTTAAGCATATTATACACGATAAAAAGATTGGGGTTAATCTCTACGACAATTAAAGTTAGATGTTGCACTAGAAACAATTTAACACCGCTATTTACAGCGATAATTAGAGCAATAAAAAGTTTTAATGTTGCTTAAGTATAAAAAACAATTTTATTATTTAATTTATTGCTTAATACCTTAAGCAAACAGCAAACAAGAAATTAAATTTAAAAATACGGTTTATTAATTTATTCGATAGTTTTTGTCCATGAAAAATAGTTATACCGCAATGATTTATTAAAATGTAACTTCAATTTTAATTTAATACACAAAATTCTTTTAGAAAATATTGTTTCAGAGCCTTATTGTAAAATAAACCGAAAACTTCATATTCTAGAAAATTAATGACAATATTTCTAATTAGTTACTTTTATGCTAATCTAAAGGATTTGATATTCCTCATTGAAAAAAGAACATTTTATTAAGTTCTGCTTATTCGCCAGATGATGTCTTTGTATAGCAATTTGAATTTAATTAAAATTTTAATACACCTTTGTAGTCCCAAATTAAATAATTTTTTTTAAAATTTAATAAATAATTTAGCATTTAAACTTGCTAATTAATGTTTTAATATAACAAAAGTTGAAAGCTATCTTGTGACGATTACTACTGCCGAATTAAGATTCCATTATCCTAATTCTATTAAAGGCTCACATTAACCGGTGTTATTTTCGTAATCCATACCCAGTTTTATTCATATTATTAATTATACGTTCGCAATGTTAAAAATCAAAAAGGTCTTGATTATATGAATATTGAACAATGGTAAACTCAGTTTTTTCAATTATAATTCAAATAGCGAGGAGCAGTATGATTTAACTCTTAATATGAAAATTAACATTTCGTCAACGTTTATTATATAAATCACCAGCTTCCTCTTTGGCGGTGTAATCACACAGTACCGAGAGCCGAAACATTTAGATTATATTTCCTCAAACACACGGTTTACAGCTAACTATGGAAAGTAATGTAATGCTCAACCCATGTACGTATTTCAGACGGGCTCAGTATTGGCACTGTACTGTTGCCGGAGTTGCCAATATTGGCAAAATACGTAGGGCCAAGCCTTGCCCAAGTCATGTCCCAATATTGGGTTTTTTTATTGGGTCATAGTGCCATGAATCGGGCCGACACTGTTTACATGTATTGGCCCGACATTGTTTACGGGTATTGGCTCGATACTGCTTACAAGTCATGGCCCAATATTGGGTTGTTAACACCGGTCCAAGTCATGGTGCTATTAATTGGGCCGACACTGTTTACATGTATTGGCCCGACACTGTTTACATGTATTGGTACGACATTATTTACGGGTATTGGCTCGATACTGCTTACAAGTCATGGCCCAATATTGGGTTGTTAACACCGGTCCAAGTCATGGTGTCATTAATTGGGCCAACACTGTTTACATGTATTGGCCCGACACTGTTTATGGGTATTGGCACGACACTGATTCCATGCATTGGTCCGACACTGTTTACAGGTATTGGCTCGATACTGCTTACGAGTCATGACCCAATATTGGGTTGTTAACACCGGTCCAACTCATGGTGCCATGAATCGGGCCAACACTGTTTACGGGTGTTGGCTCGATACATTTTTCAGGCATTGGCTCGATACTGCTTATGAATATTGACTCGACACTGCTTACGGGTATTGGCCCGACAATAGGAAGGACAATGAATGAAAGAAAAATGTCTTCAGCAGAATATAAAAAGATTGCAGAAGCGGCGCTATACAGAGTTGTATCATTCGGTAAATATGAAAATTGGAAAGTTGAATTGAAATATGCTGAAGCTATCGAGAAATTTTTCAAAGAGGCATTACAAGATTTTTGCAAATGTCGCAGCAGAACAAATATGGAAAAGAAAAAGAGAAGAGGAAATGGCTACTGCCTATCTGAACAAGAAAAAGAAAGAAGAACAAGAATTGTCAATATTGCTGAGCGACTTTCAAAGATCCTTAGTAGAAGAGGAAGAAGAAGAGGAAGGTGAAAGAGGAACCTGATTAAAATTATAGTCAAAAGTGTAATCTGTACCCTCCAGTACATATAATAAAATTTCCACTCTTCTAGAATACCTACAGAAGACAGAATAATTATACAAATTTCGTCAAAAAAAGCTGGAAAATTTTTTGTTTTTAAGCAAAAGTGGGGGAAATTAAAACGTTCGGCTAAAGAAAATTAGAATTTGAGAACCTTATTTATTTTTGTATTATTATAAATAAAAATTCAATTTCCCGACGCAACGACATATCAAGCAACTTTTTGCGCATAGAAATACGCAAAATATAGAAAAACGGGGAATCACCCAGTAGCGGGAAACGAAATTAAATGTTTAAATATTATACCGTTAAAACAGAGATCCACCGTCTAACGGGCTTTCTAGCTAGTATGTGATAAATGTGATACTAAAATGTGAGATAGAGAATCACCAGGAAGTGTTTGCAGTAATGGAAAAGTTCAGTCACCTGCGCTATTCGAAACTCTAGAACCGAGAATCTCAACATTTCTTAAAAAGTATTCGAGCTTATAATTCTGCATTTCACAAAACGTCGTTTGGAGGTAATGTCATTGCTGAAAGTGGATTGATGTTATGCCCACATTCAAAGTTCAGGGGCAAGTTTATCACAAAATGGGTTCTCTTCAGCCATTAAGGGACGTCGATTAATTACGTGAGGCGTTTAGGGGAGGTAGGGGTCGAGCAAAATCTCATCCAATCTCACCCGGGGGGGGGTTCAAATATTGCCAAAATCGCCTCACGTAATTAATGTACCCTTACCTGATCTGCAACTGTACTTTGTTGAAGATTGGCAAGATCAAAACTGTAGCTAAAAAAACACCCTATACTTTAGACAAAACATCCAGCTTGGAAATATTATAAAAATTGAAAATAAAAACGTAAACATTCTACAAATATAATAAAAACAACGGTTCGGCAAATGGGTTTAAAAGATCGTTGATTCAAAGTATGCCAAGTTTTTAGGTAAAACGTAGTATAAGTATGGAAAATTTGAAAACTGTCAGGAAGTAATAAAACCACACTAATGAAACGTTATCAAACTTAGTACTTAGTAGGTATACATAATTAATGACCATTAAGAACAATCAATTAATCAAATCAAAATAAATTAAGACAAAGTCATAAATTTTAAACAATTCGATCGTTCAGAATTTAATTCGACAAGGAAATTGAAGTTATGCAATCCAATTTATTCACGTTAGCTAAAATTTTTATGTTGTGAGAGTCATTTTTTTACAAATGTTCGCTCCGCATGCAACGTTTCAATTTTTTAAATTATAACCATCAGTATAGAGCTTCCATAAAATACTATAAAAATTAAAAGTAATTATGCAATATTTTTAAACTGTAACAACTTTTAAAGACGATTTTTACTTATATGATTCTATAAAACTTAACATAAAAATATTTTATTTAGTGTAGTCAAAAATAACGATCCCATGTTGCTACTTCCCAAAGTACTTCATAACTCTTTGGGTCTTCCATATTTATGTAAACGAATCCCCTGTTTCTGTTTAAAATATTCCTGAAGCAATTACTGAAGTACTTTCGGTAATAAAAATAGTGTAACCTGACTTATATTACAATTTTTAAAGGTCTTCTTAGCAATAACTAATTAAGAGCTCTGAGTACCTTTAACTTTTATTAGCTAACAACTCCAAAATAGGAGTTTCTAGTTATTGCTTTTAGGGCTATGCGGGCGAAATTTCAGAATATGATTTCCGTATTGAGCAGTGTATGCATTCGAATAGATTAAAAAATCTATTATTACCGATTACTTGAAATGGAAAATGGCAATTAATAAGAAATACGTTCCAAACGAATGGTGCATTCAAGTACTTTCAAAACTAATTTCTGAAATCCATCAAAATTCATATTAGTTCAGCTGGCAATGTCGTTATGTTTTTAAAAACGAGTGTAAATTTCAAATTGTGAACTTTTACCGAAATTAAAAATTGGTTTCGAATATGAAATAAATCGCTTAATCCCAAGTAGTGATATGAGTTATGAAAATTTCATAGAAAGAAGAGCTTATTTATCATTAAGGCCCGGATTTTTAGACACTGAAAACTTTCAAAATAGGCAGGCAAATAGGCATCAAAAAATTAAATTATAGGCACTAATAGGCAGTCCAAAATAAAAAATTAAATTATTGAAATAAAGAATATAAAATAAATATAAAATTTGTACAAAAAATTTAATTTATTCAATTTAACTTTTAATTTAACAATAATATTAACTTTCAACATTTACATAACAAATTAAAACATTTTCCAAATATTCTGGAGTAAAACTTCTTATGTTGTCCGTTAAAATTTGTTTGTACGCAGAAAATTACCGCTCTACGTCACAAGAAGTAACAGGAGCATATTTAAAATCTGGAGCAATCTAAACTTCCAATTTTATTTGGGAGACTATTTGAATCTCCAGATAATACTTTGCTAATTTGCATTAAATCCGAGTAGCCCAGGTTTTTCACCAAAAGAGCATCCAATCGTGCAGAAATAACTTCTTTCAATTGTTGTTGCAAATTTTCAAATTTGCTAATATTGGTATGCAATGCTTCTCTCTTAGTTTCTTAGCTCTTAGGAAGATGATTTTTACTAAATTTTTCTCAAGATTAGAAGCCTTAGACGCCTCTTGTGCTTTCTCTATGCAGTCTGCAGTATTAAAATCAATACAACTATTAATGACTTTTCTTACATTTTAAAAATTTTTATGGTAAAACACTGCAGCCCCGATCCATTTGCCCCATCTCGTCAGCACAAGCTTTGGAGGCAATGGAATACAGTGAGTAACGAACATATCCGGACACTCCTACACTCAGAAAAAAGATTTGTCGTCGCAACAAAATCTTAGTAACTATAGCTTCAACAGAGTTTTTAGCTGCTACAACAAATTTTATGCTGCCACAACAAAGTTTTTTGTGTTCAGAACAAACTTTTTATTCCAAACAGCATAAAATTTGTTGTAACAGCAAAAAAACTCTATTAAGACTATAGTTAGTAAGATTTTGTTGCGACGACAAATCTTTTTTCAGAGTGTAGGTTAACAATGTAAATTGCACATTTTGAAACCGTATTTTGACCTATAAAAATCGCCTTTACAGCAAAACTTTTTGGACATTTTTTGTTAAAAATTTCATTGTCTTCAATTTTGTACCTATACTTTTTCTATTTTGTCGCCCCGTTCTTAACTGACAGCGACTTAAGCAAGACTCTGTAAAATACCAAATATATTTCCGTTTCTGAATTATATTCGATGGTTAAAATTAAAAAATAATTGAAATAAATATTCATTTAGGCAAGTTATAGGATAAAATCAATTGAGAAAAGCCATTTAGGCGCAATTTACGAAAAAAGGCACTAAATGTAGAAAATAGGCATTTTAGGCATTTTAAAGGGCGGTTTAAAATGATCGCAAAGTCGCAAAATACATTTTGCTGCAAAAAGAATTTTAAAGCCTGTACGGAATCAAAAAAGGCAAATGCCTAGAAATCCGGGCCTTATTTATCACACACAAATGACGCTCGTTTATAAAAAAACACCCAGTATACTAAAAAAGTGTGTAATAAGTTTAATATAAATACGTTCCAGATTACGATTTTACCCAATAGCAATCAAAATTTATCGACCAGTGGCGTCCGATTCGCTTGAACGCTCTTAAATACCTCTATCAATGCCATAAATGAAATTTATTGCCATCAGACGCTTAATCTCTAGAAATAGTTGTAATATTTTTGTACAAAAGCAAGGAAGCCGTCAAAAAGCCCAAAACTTAATTTAAATGCTTTGCATAAAAAAATTATAAATTAAAAGCACGCTTTAGTGTTGCACTACAGTCAAGGTAATAAAAAAGATTTAATAGAGCGATGAAATTAATTTTTATTGCCAAGTTACTGTTCATTGTCTACATATTCTAATTTAATTTTGTGCTTAATTAATTTAAAATCAATGAAGGTCATAAAGGGAATTAATTCATGAATACCCGATTAAACTCGGTTAATAAAATCTGTAAAACTCACTTGTAAAACGAAATAATAGAAATTATTAATTCATAACACCTAATCAGCATCGTTTAATTATAATTTGATTTCTAAAAATTAATATTCCCAATAAAAACGTTTCGACGCACGAGCGTTTCGTACTGTAATAAAATGCCAACTTCAATATATTAATAAATAATCATTTTCATCAAGAACCTAATACTTGGAACAATTTTCCAAAAGAAAATGAACAGATACGGTTCTTAGCAGTCCTTTTTTCAAAAAACCTAGGCCCAAGAAAATAGTAGGATTTTCTTTTTCAGATATGCTTATATCTGGATATATTTTAGTCTGTTGGTAGGCTACCTGAGCGTAGAGTACGGTATCATCTGCGTATAGTACAAGTTTTGTCTTAGGGTGTGCTGGTATGTATTGAAATCATTTTTTTCCAAAACTGGTGAATGGTTTGATATAAAAAGTTCTGATGTGTGTCCATGTCATTGCGTTGCCATTGGTGTAACTCAACCAGCAATCTCGCCAAGCCATTGTAGTAGTGCCGCCTAAATTTAATCAATTAAAATTGTTTATTTTGTAGATTATTAGAAAGCCACAAAAAAGCAACTACCCACAGTAGAAGCAGAATGAAACCACAGCGTTCTAGCATTTTGCGCAAAAAGTTTTTGTAAATGTTGTTTCATAATTCATATTATTTCGACAAAAGAAATAAATTGTAAAGATTCACATAAAAATTTGTATCTCCTAATTTGTTTATCAATTATATTAATATTTTAGAAATAGATAATAAAAATAAATTAAGTTTAATAAAAGAATGTAATCAAGTTTTTCTTAAAATAATTATTATTACAACCTATGCATACTAAAAATGCTTTTAAGATAAAAAGGAAGATAATACTAATTTGGTTTTTTAAATTAGACAGTACATTTTCCTTTTGGTAAAATTTAACTGATTTTATTACTTTTAGAAGATCTAATATTACGTAGACTGGTTAGCCCTTAAAAACTCAAATATTAATGAATGCGCAACAATTTATTAAAGCAACTAGCTATTAAATAGATCGAATCATACTGTTCGTAAAAAATAAAACCGAATTTTCTCATCTACATAGATAAAACAGCACAGGAAAAATTACACCTCTTAAATGTAAAGTGTACCATTTCCGAGATAATTAATTATATCGTTAGCAAATGTGCAACATCTAAAAATTTAATTTTCCCATTTTACTAGGTAAGTATGCACAACATCCACTAATGAACGCTTTTTAGGAAGCAATTTTGAAATTCAATCAACTTTCCGATTTTAAAATTTTTAATTTTCCTAAAACTACAGCCAAACTTCTATTTCAAATATGTCTAACATTACTTCTAGCGTAATGATGACATTAAATTGAAATTGTATCGATTGAAATTTAAAAACCGATTCAAAGCCCTTTATGCAGTTCCGCGGCGTATTACATTCTAATGTACAATAAAATATAATTCTTTTGTTTCAAAAGATTCGAGAACTAACGCTTTATTTGTGAAAAAAATTTGCTATTAAAGTAGTAGATATCTGAAACCTGAAAGGTGCTTTTACCTATTGTGCACTAGCTATTTTATTTAAATTTTATTTTCAATTCAAAAAATAACATGCAATAAAGCACAACTTTTTTAAAATAGGAAAATCAAGGATGATAGGAAGAAGTACAAATTCTTCTCGGTGCCCCAAATAAAAATCAAGCAGTTCTCTCGAAGTGTCCGAAATAAATTAAACTATTGGAAATATTCCAGGTTAATGATTTTCATAGGCATTTGACTGAGATCCCATTGGGAGAAATTGCTCAATATTAAATTAAAAGACTCATCGTTCAGACAAACGTGACCAATACGGTTTTTTTCGGGACAAGTTTTGGCAAGATGTGAAAGCACCAAACTTAAGAAAAACATGTTTTTTTTCAGGTGCTGCGAGCACCGGTTTCCAAAATATGGAGGGTGAATGTTTACGTGACTATTTAATATTAACTCTTCAAGTTAGTTAAACGTTTTAACACAAGAAGTTGTGGCAGAATGGTTATCGAATAAGTTTAGCAATACTTTACTAGATTTGAACCGGGTTTGACAATTTTACAAAATCGATGAATAAATTTATAGCTGTGGGCTACAATAATTTGTGGCATTAGTTCTAAGTTTATCATTTGATATGTCTAAAAGGACCCCGCACCATTCTTATGGGAAAATGTCTTTCTGTAGATTTGGATGATTTTTGGATATGTTGAACAAATATCTCAATGGACACAACTTTATGTTATGGGCAGTATCCGAGTTATAAGTTGTAAAAGGTCTAGATTTAACATGAAAATTTTACAATTATTTTATTCTGTTAAGTTCGAGATTCCAACCCAGAATTTTCGCTCTGTAACTCGACCAATCTCACACCAATCTGCTGCTGTATTCAAGAATTAAATATATTGATATAAAATCCATCGATCAGGGCCGTATTTAAGCGCATGCTACATAGGCTACAGACTAAAATGAAATATATATATATATCCACTGATATATAACTTAAAAATATCTTTCATCCTATTTTCCAAAGACCAATCATATGTGACTATAAGCAGATTAGATTTTTGGAAGGCATAAGAATTCAAAAGTTGAATCCATGTCACAGATGTTCTTGAAGAAATGGAACGTTTAAGAGTGAAATCAACCCAACGAACTTCGGTTGGAAGTTCTTATCTGTAGATGCAGAACTTTTATCTATGATTGTGTGTATGTTACGGTCCATGACGTAAATTGGGCATTGACGTTAACGCCCGTTAACGGTGGGCAATTATGTAAATCTTTTCAGATGATAAAGATGTTAATGGCCAAAATGGATTGGACAATGATGATATTATAGAATAAATACTATAAGGAACAGCAAAATGGCGATGCACTTCAACACGGGACAATTATTTGTCGTGCACGCGTTTTTCCGTATACATTACAGCAACTCGGCCGTTTTCTCGGCCTCATAAGTATACAGGGATTTTTATTTAATTTAGACAAACGTAAACTCATTTTAGCGTGGATCCGTGATTCGTCGTGGTTGCATCAGTTAAAACGACCCGGAAGAAAACTTAATTTAATTTAATTTAATTAACTTATCTTACGGTGGATCCGTGATTTGCCGTGGTTGCGCTAGCCAAAATGGCCAGGAGCTCTCTAAAAAGCTCTTACTCGCTAAAAACATCCCCGAAATCAATCCATCTCGACTAGAAGGTCCGAGCTGTTTAGAGAAGCCTGAACTCGGCGAAATACGAAACGTGTCAGCTAGAGTGATAGAATATGGAATCTATAGAATACGTAGTAGTTTCTTCATTGGCCAACCTGTATTGGGCATTAACGTCCTTGCCCGGACAATGATGTAAAAACTACATATAAAATTTTAAATGTCAACATCGCTCAAAATGCATGGTTATTAACGTCACTGACCGTCTAATGACGTTAATACCCAACTATGCTGGGCATTGACGTTATTGTCCGTCCACTAACGTTAATGGCCGAATTGTCATCATTGACAAAAGTAGCTTTTGCCGATGATAATGAAAACTGTTGAACTTAAAATTGAATATTAATTTAATTCGTGAGAGGAGGTGTTCCTTGTTACTTACTATAAACAATTACTACCTACAGCTAAACCTGTAATCCAAACCACGGTACAATTAATTTATAATCCCCTGTACGCTAATTCAAACCATCTACAGAAATAATCTCACTGCCAGATATCAGCAATGAAAACTACAGAAAAGATATTAAATCGAGAATTGCCTTACCTAAGGCCTCTGAAATAACATCATATTCTGAAGAAAATTCGGAAAATATTTGGTATGTGTTTGTGAATTATCCACATACATGGCAATTCGAGTAATATTTTCCAGCAGTGGAAATTTTCAATTTTGCTTTGCAAGTTTTCAAATTTTCATTTCAAATTTTCGCAATTTTTTGTAAATTTCAGGAAAGTGCTCGATCGGTTACATTATTTTTGTCCGGCGATTTTGATTAGTTTTCAAATGTCATTTTTAGAGACTTAATTTGGTAGGTAGCCGTTTTGCCACCTGACGTCAGAAGTTTACTACGCCGTCAATTTCTGTCAAGTTTCGACTTGTCAGTCGACTTTAAGTCGAAGAAGTGTAGCTTCTTTAAAGAATAATAATGAAACTATTGTGTTTACGTTGGTGATTATTAAATTTACAATCAAAATTGTTAAACAAATGCGTCACAGTGCAATGAACAGTTCAGTTCTAGAATATTTAATAGAAACGTAAGTTCTTGGTTGCTTGTTGGTGTAAAACCTACAAATTTAATTTTTTGTTTTCCAGTCGGTGGAAGTTTTTGGGAAATAATACGCAGTTCTAGTTTTCAAAATTCCAGAGTTTTCGACAATTTCGACAAAAACGTAAATCTTTGAATTTTTCTTTCTCACGAGTTTTGCTTTTGCAAGAAAGTATTGTGTTTTAGTACTAAAAGTGTCAGAAATTTCTCTCTCTTGCCCTTTATTCTTTTTTGGGTTCTCAAGGATGTTAACCAACTCAATATTGTTGGAAAAGCCTTTGTTGATGCTTCTACAGAATTTATTTTTCCATGTAAAACAAATCAGATCTTATTAGATTCCAAAATTCAAACTGTTATGTATGACTCATGGCGTTTATTTCCATTTACAAATATTGCAGAATATTTTACAATCGTCCCCTCCCAATGAGTAACGTCTGCGTCACTTTAGTTAAATAAATAAAATTTAAAAATTTGACAGTTCTAGATTTTTTCAATAATTTATTTTAAGTTATAATATAAATTTATAATTATAAAATTATTTATGGGTAAACTATTTTACATAATCAAAAATTGTAAAGCTCCGGTGTACAAAATTTAACAAAATCAAGCAAAAATTCATTAGTTCGACCTACGGTGTCCGCAGTAAACCCATTGGGTTAAACCCGCACAGGTTCGAATCCTCTCTACATCGTTTCTTTTGTATAAAGAATATAGGGTAGTCTTTAGTGTTTTTTTTTTAATTTGATGCTCCCACCCACTAAAATTATTCCTTTCGGTGTTTTATGAATATCAGAACAAAATAGAAGCAATCAAGCAATGTTTCATGGTCGCCCAAAAGTTTTACTGTCTTGGGCGACCACGAAACATTGCTCGATTTATAACACCAGAAGGAATAATTTTAGTGAGTGGGAGCATCAAATTTAAAAAAATTTTTATGCGTAACACTAAGGACCACCCTAATATACAATCACAATAAGAATTAACAATTTTTTTTCCATTTTTAGTTAAAGCAACATTTGTACGTGAACGCGAAATTCGTATTTCGCGAACGGGAGTGTGATGTGTCGAGTACGAATCTTTGTGGAAAAGCTTGACATTAGCTTATTAATTACTAATCGCGAATCATTTTTTTTAATACTGAAGTGAAAAACTTGTGCTTTCAAGTGTTTTTTAATAAAAATTTTCATTCGAAATCGTTCAAAAAATGTGTAAGTGTCCGGGTTGGTGAGTTATGGACGATGGAGAAGCTGTTATGGTCAAGACGAATAACGCGGAAGGACTACAGTGTAAAAGGTAATTTGTCAAAAATCATTTTCTTCTGAAATGATAACTAACAGAGATTTTTCTTTATTATTGCAGGTAGGGTCCACTTCGTGGGTTTAGCAGCAATTCGGGTTAGTAAACTTTTCTCTCCAGTGAATTGTTTAAAATTGTGAAAAAAATGCATTTTTCTTTAAATGCACGAACTGTAGTTTGGTAAGAAAAGTTTTTTATACATACTGAAGTATCTAATAAATTACATAAGTATAACTAAGTTTTTCTCCGTAGATTTTCATAACTCAACAATTTGATATTACTTAGTCAAGCTTTTAATAAATGACATCATGAAGTCAATCAAGGCGGTCTCCAAAAGGAATTAAAATTGTGGAGTTCAGAATGGCCACTCCAAAAAACTAAACTTTGATTGTTAAGGTATTTTTTTTAATTGCATAAATTGTCGTTAATAGCTATCTAGGCGCAAGAGTCTTGAACGAACGTTTTTCCAGTCTGAGAAAATACTTCTCCAGTGATGCAGCTAGTCAATCCTTCTATGAAAATTTAATTAAAGGATTTTTTCAAGAAGCTTTGTTTATTCTTATTTTGAAAAATTATATTTTACCTTTCAGTGCATTTGTTGTACTTCTTAGAGAAAGCTTTGTTTAAAATGGTTTTTTTACATTTTCTTTCTGTCTTGAATTTACTTAGATGTTTACTTAACATAACAATGAATTCTCAAAAAAGAAAACCAGTGGTGCGCACCATAAATTCAGCATAGGGATCTAAAAATTTTAAATACGGGCCTGCCACCAGTAACTTTAGAAAATTTATTGAAATTAATCCAAATACGTAATAGACATTTCATTCAATTAACAATAATTAACAAGCTAAGTAAACAGTAAAAACTAAATTTATAATTTTTAATATTTTAATACTACAATAATGCAGTTAAAGAGCTAAAAAAGCTCCTGAATGACCACAAAAACAAAGAAATTCAAAGCTACCTAAGTGGACAGACAGCAACAAACGCAACTGATTCGCTATGGAAGGTAACCAAAAAAATCGCAGGACCCCAGCATCCCAGCAAACAATCCCACCTATCAAAACCTCCAACAATGAATGGGCAAAAAGCAACAAACAGCAGGCAAGCACTTTGTTGACCATCTAGCCAATGTGTTTAAATCATTTCCAACTCAAGATCTTGACGAAGATTCTAAAATTACTGAATTTCTCGAAGCCCCATTTTAAATGGATTTACCAATAAAGAAGATCAAGAAGAGTGAAGTTTCTACACTCATCAAGCACGAACTAAATGTATAAAATCTCCAGGTTTTGATTTGATAACTGCAAAAATCCTGAAAGAATTACCAGAAAAGCAATCAGAATTATTACTATGATCTACAATTCCATCTTGAAACTAGGATACTTTCCTGCACAGTGGAAAGTGGAACAAATAATTTTAATTCCGAAACCTGGAAAACCACTAACGGAAGTTACTTCATACAGGCCTATTAGTCTACTACCGGTCTTATCAAAAATCTGGATTTGGAGCAGTATTTCTCGATATAACCCAAGGTGGTCCTGTCCACTCTAATCTAATCATGGTCTACTGTACAAGATTAAAATATACCTACCACACACCTACTACGAGGTGCTCAGGTCCTACCTTACCAACAGACACTCCGATGTGAAATTCCAGGACGAGATTTCGCCACGGTTACCCGTGGAATTGAGGGTCCTTCAAGGACCAACTACTAGAAATACAGTCATTGCAACTTTCGCTGATGTTACTGCAATCTTGGCTTCCTATCTAAATATTCACAAATCCACCTCAACAAACTTTGAAAAATGGTTAAGAAAATGGCGCATCAAAGCAAATGTACCAAAGTCGGTTCATGTAAAATTAACAAACAGAACTTGTTAACCTAAACGAAAACCTCCTACCACAAAGAGAGGAAGTTAGATACCTGGGTATGCACTTGGACCGAAGATTGACATCTGGAATAAGAGACTCCAACTGGGTCTTGTATACAACTCCAACTTGTATACAAGTTACTTGTATACAAAACCATCATAAAGCCAATATGGACATATGGCATTCAGTTCTGGGGAGCTGCAAGTGACTCTAACATTGCCAAAATTGAGCGTTTAAAGTCAAAATCCTTGAGAACAATCACCAATGCTCCATGGCTTGTGCCCAATGATATCGCGATCTCCAAACTCCCACCGTAGAGGAATGTATCAAATCATTCAGCTCCAGATACCAACATCGTAGTGAAGACCACCCAAACGCACTTGCGGTAGATCTATTGACTGCCCATCGAACAAAGAGGTTAAAACGTCATGATCCATTGGACTTACCCCATCGCTATTAAATAAACACACTTGAAATGGCCAAAAATAACATCGTAGATGTTTCTCTATAATCTTTTACTTATTGTTGTTAACAAGTCAACAAAAAAATTTTTTTTTTAATATTAGCTTCATAAGTTAATAATTTATTTCCAAAATAAATTAGCTTATAGCACTAGAATTTTCAAATATTTAAAAAAAATGTAATAGAGAAGCTCGACTTGAAGTTAAAACTTGAACAATAAACTTCAAAATCGTTTAATAAAATTGAAACGCTTATGAAAATATACATTTCGTAGTGGGAAAAAAACGATTCTCATAAGTAACAAATTTCTTATAAGGAATATGAAAAGTTTTACAAACAACGATTTAACTTTTGTAATTATTATGTTTCAGAAGTCGAAAGCGCCTTGTGTGTCGTTTGACAATTTCATTAGCCTTCCCTTAACCGTGCTTGAAAAGTGACGCGTTTCGAAAAGAGACGTTTCAATCACGCACGACTGGCGTGTGTGTGTATACATACAAAGCTCGTACGGGTTTGAAACGTGTTGAGGCGAACGTGGCAGTCTTTTTTCAGGATGTTTTTAGTCACTGCAAGAAGGCATCAGGTATTAGATCATAGCAACCCTACTTTATACAGTGGTGTCTTGTTATAATGAACCTCAAAAAACCGGCTGGTTTGGTTCTGGGTTCGTTATAGTGGGACATCACTATATATACCGGGTGACCGACCGTTCATCCGAACATAGGGAAATAACATGGAAAATTGATGTTTTAATTCCATCAGTTTAAATAGATTTCTTTTTCTTTAATTATTGTTGAAAACTCAACAATAAAATGAAAATATAGTGCATTTATTAAAACTTTAGTAGTCTGACTTGAATTTAATTTCCAACAATGGCAAAGAATGTCAAATAAATAAAACAATTGAAAAGAAAGTCAATTAAATGCAAGCCAGGCTACTAAAGTTTTATTAACTGCATTATATATTCATTTTATTATTGAGTTTTGAACAATAATTAAAGAACAAAATATCAAGTGTTAGTTATAATGAGAAACAGGAATTTAAAAAAACAATTTTCCATGTTATTTCTCTATGTTCGCATGAACGGTCGGTTACCCGGTATATATACAAACAAAAGTTTAAAATATTTGTCTTAATTATTCAAAAGTTATTAAAATCAATGCATTAATATAAATGCGAGATCTATTATGATGTGTTTATCTAGTCGTTTTTCGACGGAGCGGATAGCTCGTTAGCACGTAGGCATTGTGGACTGTTGTGATCAGACCAAAATACATATTGTGTCCACACATAAATAAAAACTGTAGCCCCGAAGTGGAATATTGAATAATTAAAAGTTAATAACGTGTATGCGGTACCGAGGACGGTTAATAAGTCATACTTTCTCACATAATTTGAGTGCGGATACTAGATATAAGGTACACTATTTACTCTAGCGATTGCATCATTGCATAGACCTAGGATCAGATTTCAAGAACCCGTAAATATGCTCGTAAAAAGGAGCATTCAGTGTAAGCCTTTTCATTACTTTGTATACCTTTATGCTCATTTATTCCGCGTTAATTATGCATTATTTATTTTATTTGCATCTTACAAACTTACATATAAATTTAAATTTATAATAATTGAACTAATTATTATAAAAACTTAGTTTACAAGAGAATTATGGTGATCTCCGATAGTTATAAACACAAATACAAAAAAAAAGACTTTGAAAAGACTAAACCAAATTTAATTACTCAGATAATCTCCAATACTTTTTAGTATTATAACAACATATTATTGTGCTTACAGTTTCATTCCTAGATATTTTGAAAATTTTGTTTTTCGTTGAGAAATTTGTTTATCTCAACTTTTTTATGTGCCCTCCTGTCAAAATACTACTAGTCGCCGCTGATTAACTGGATCTATTTTTAAAAAAGAGAAAGCAATTTATCCAAAACATGAAAACCCATTAATTAAAACAAAAACTAATTTAATCTATCGTAAATTGAAGAATAGTCAGAGAAAAATAGTGATGGTATCCAATTTGTCATTCTGATTGCTAGCAATAAAACAAAATTTGTGTCTACAGCTAAATTTTCTCATAATCTTATCGATTGATTAAAAAATGTTTATAAAAAATACTTCAGTTACTCATAGCATTTCAACCTTAATTAAATATTGACAATTTCGCAATTAGAGAACTTATGTACAATTCATTTGATTAACTTAATTTTAAAAATAAACTTAAATAAAAATTTAAAAACCTGAAAAGTAAACCTATCATTCAAATTTTATATTTATATTATTTATATTTATTTATAGTATACAGGGTGTCCCCGTGACCGTGGAGAACCTTTGAGGTGGTGATAAAAGACATTTTTCTAAGACAAAATTTCAAATAAAATTTTTGTCTAAGTCTAAACCCTTGGGAAGTACCTCCCTTTAAAGCAATTTTTTGAATTTCTGATTTCAAACGACCATACTTCCGATATCATTGATTTTCTTGGCTTAATGCATTAGAACCTTTTTAAAGATCATTCGCTTATCTACAAATTAGGTTATAACCACTTATCGTCTAGAATCAACGGATTTCGAGTTATAAATTAAATTAAGAGAAAAAATGTTACAGAAATTTAGGTTCAAATTTATGCTTAGCTTTACTTGAAATCACCCTTTATATTCCTTCAATTACGTAAATAACTTTGTTTGCTAGCTAATAAAATAACACGTAAATGTTTTCTCTGTGATTCCCCCGCATGCTGTCGTCTGACTTCATTCGATCAATGACAAGTTTAAATTCAAGGTTTAATTCATCATCTGCCGCAATTATTTTGGAACAACTTCTTTTTCTTCTTCTGTTTCTTCTTAAGGTGCCGTATCCGCTAACGAACGTTGGCTATCATTACTTTATTGATTGCTGTTTTGAAAAGTGCTGTTGAAGTCATTCCGAACCACTGCCTCAGGTTCTTCAGCCACGATGTTCTTCGTCTTCCAGGTCCACGCGCTCTTCTGATCTTGCCCTGCATGATAAGATGTAGAATGCTGCAGTTTTCTGGATGCCTCATAACATGTCCAAAATACTCCAACTTTCTCGATTTTATACCGCCGTTATACTGACCACCATACATTATTTTAGTTTTTTGCGTTGTTAAACTTTAACCCATATTCCGCATAAACATTCACAGTCATTGTGAAGTCAAGTCACAGTCAAGTTCACTTCAGCAACTGCTTCCGAGAAAATGTTGTCAGAATACACATTAAATATAAGTGGCGACAATATGCAGCCCTGCCTCACACCACGTAGTATTTCCATCTCCTCTGACGTCTCACCTTCCACTCGCTATAACTCTCAGATTCCTGCCATCGATTCCTACTTTTTCAATATTTCTATCATTTTGTCATGTCGCGCTCGGTCGAAAGCTTTTTCAAAATCGACAAAAGATAAGTGTACGTCGCAGTTGACCTCTCGCCATCTTTGGATAAGGACCTGGATAACGAACAGAGAATCTCTCGTTCCCAGACCGCTGCGAAAACCAAATTGAGTCAGAGTTTGCATTTGCTTTTTGTTTCATATCATGTTGAATGTCTTCAGAAAAACCGCTTTCCCCTTTCTCCAAGTACCTACCTTTAGCAATTCAGATGGTATTTCATCTGGCCCCGTTGCTTTTCTATTCTTAGATGTTCGAACGGCATTTTCTATCTCATTCATAGTGATGAGAGGTCTTTCCGTAGCGTTTTCAATTCGATGTTATGGTTTTCTTTGGTCATCAAAGAGCGTTTCAAGATACTTTTTCCAGATGTTTACCTTTTCTTCTATATTAATAAGAATAACTATATTTCGTTGTTCATTTATTATTCTTGAATGTACGTATATTTCTTTTTTTGTGTCCAGCAACTACTTTCACTTCTTTCCTTCTCACACTCCTTCTCAAACTCAAAAGTAAAAAATCAGCTTTTACTTCACGTAGTTTTCTTCTAATTTATTTCTGTATATCTTTGTATTTACACTCATTCCTGTTCTTATATCTCCGTTTTGATGTATTAGGTCTAGAGTTTCGTTTGTCATCCAGGCTCTGTTCGTGTTCCGTCTATTTGTCTTTAGTTTAGAGTTTGATTCATCATTCATTACTTTTTTGAATCCCATCCGTAGTTCTTCAATATTTTCTGCAGTTTCTACATCAGACGCGTCATTCCACTTTCTTTCACTTCTTTGGAACTTCTTTGGAGGGACAACAAAATCAACATTTTTAAGTACCAAATTTGCCCCAAATTAAATAAGTGGATATAAAAGTTTTAATTGCATTTTTTAACCCTCTACTAATTTCTTCTGAATGTGAATATTCCAATTACGTTTTGAATTCAATTGCACTCTAAAGCCCACCTCACACGACGCTGGTTTTGCTAATGGATTGCTTGTTTGTTTCGCTGCTGGGATTCTAGCAGCTGGGTGATGCGATGGTTTCTGGACTTTGTTGCCTTCACACGCACTTTGTGGTTTCAATCCGCACGTATGTAGTGAAAGCAAATACTATAGATGGGATTATAACTTATCTTGATACCACTCGTGTTTACGGATATGACGCGGCATTTTCATTGGTTAGCGCTGAAAACCATCTCATAAATCAGCAGCAAAAATATTACAGAAATCCAGCATGAAAACAAGCAAGCAAGCCAGCAGTGACGTCATTCTACATCAAGGCATCCAGCACCCTAGCCAGCAGCAAAACAAGCATGCAATCCATCAGCAAAACAAGCGTCATGTGAGGTGGGCTTAAGATATTCCACAGAGCCATCGACAGAGTTCCAAGTCTTTCAAGATCAAGTCTTCCGGTAAACAAAATTTATTTTGTGCTAATAATTTCTATTATATTCTATTCTAAATCTAATAATTAATCATTAGCTTTGCGTTTAGAAGAATTCAAATTTAAACCCCAGCAACAGGAGGTTAAATTCCTAAGGTGTTAACGGGTTCATAGTTGTATTGATATCTTGAATGAGGGCGCATAGGTCCTCACATTGAGCTCTAACTCGCGAATCAAAATTAATTTTAAAAGAAAATCTTTTGGAATAAGCGAAAAACACTAATAATGTAAAAGTTTTAAGAATCTTGTAGAGCTTTTCATCGGGAATTCTTTGGTTTAAAATGCTTCACTTTATTACTTACTTCTAATAGGTTTTCAATTTCTCTGTTTTGTACATTTTCGGTTACATTTAATAAAAAGTAAATATTTCTATTTAATATAAAATAAAACTATATTATTGTACACAAAGTCGGAAAATTATTTATTTTTTAAAGTTTTCCATTGAAAATCTAACTGTTCAAAATGTATCGACTACTGATGTAAATAATTGAATGATTATGCTTTCATTTTTACCTCTCTGCATGCTCTGATTTCAAGCCAAAAATTGTTAAACAGCATTGTTTTTGCCAGAGAATTTTTTTTTTAAATGTATGTACCTACTCGTTTGAAAAACATTGTCAAGTTGAAATGAAAAGTTAGAAATCAATTTTAAGCTGTATCCAGAACCTCTACCTAAATTTGTAAGTAAAACATCTAAACATTGCCTCCACCACTTTTGCTCTGTTAAAATTGTCAACGAAATCTTAATTTCAAAATTACTCCATTCTGGTGTTTAGAAGTAAATAAATATTTAATTTTCAGGTACAGTCAGGGAATTGACTCAACGAATTTCACATTTTCCTATATACCATTAGAAAGAGGACAATTTCTTAAGGATATTAAAAAAATAATTTTCTTGGATTATCCATTAGTTTCGGAAAAAAAGATATTTAAAGATAAAAATCATTTTGGTGAAAACAAATACTCGAATTGGTTGATTTCTTTTACCAACCGAAAACTATATTAGACTAGGATTAGGACTAAAAATATTTGTCCAATATTCTAAATGAGTGGATATCCTGCGATATGTACTGGAGGGTGTTCCACACCCCCCAGACCCCCCGGTTTCCTTTTAATTTATTTATAATAATTTATAATTAATTTGATTTATATTAATTATAAAATAATATAAAAATATAAAATCAAAATTGTAAACCGGGGGGTCTAGGGGTTGTGGAACACCCTCCAGTACATATCGCTAAATTTCCACTCTTTATAATTTTACAAATTTTGTCTGAAAAATCCGGAAAATTTGAATTTTTAAGCAAAAGTAAGAGAAATTTAAACCTTTGGCTAGAGCCTTACTTCTCAGAGTTTAGCAGCAACTTTTAACTGTCTAAAGTTCAAAAGTGAAACCGGGGAGTCTGGGGGTGAACACCATCCAGTACATATAATAAAATTCCCACTCTTCTAGAATACTTACAGAAGACAGAATAATTATATCAATTTCGTCAGAAAAGCTGGAACATTTTTTGTTTTTGAGCAAAAGTGAAGGAAATTAAAACTTTCGGTTAAAGAAAGCTTCTTGCGTTACTTTGAAAATATAGAAAAACGGGGAATCACCCAGTAGCGGGGAACGAAATTAAATGTTTAATATTATACCGCTAAAACAGAGATCCACCGCACCGTCTAGCATCTCGGACGGGCTTTCCATCTAGTTTTACATATAAAATTTCATGTATAAATTAGTGGGAAGAGCCAAATTAACTTAATTAATTCATTTTTCGAAATTAAACACAATTAACGTGAAGAGCGATAGACACATGTACTGCTTCTTCGACTTCCTAGCCATCACACCATGACATGTGTCAGAAATTTCAAATTTATTATGCACATGGTGAGATAATTTTTCGAGTTCAATTCATTTTTCGGTGGATCCGTGATTAGCCGTGGTTGGCGAGATCCAAAACGGCCCGGAAAACAGCGCTTAACTCGCTAAAAACATCCCTGAACTCAATCCACCTCGACTTGGAGGCCCGACCTCGACACGTACCGTCAACAGGAAACCCGTCACTTGCCATTTCTATGTACTCCCATGTTAAACAAATGGAAAATTTGGATTTTCAAATGCCGTTTTCTCGAAAACTAATGGATAATCCAAAAAAATTATTTTTTTAATGTTTAAAAAATTGTCCTCTTTCCAATGATAAATAGGAAAAAGTGAAATTTGTGGAGTCAAAACAGCACTATCGATAACTTACTCTAGACTAGAGTAAGGTTACAGATATTTACTTAATAAGTAAGTAGAATTCGCAGGAAATACAATCATATCTAGTGATTTAAAGCTTACAAAAACCCTTACGGCATTAATTACGTGTGAGATATCGTCACTATCTTCATGTCTATCCAGAATATTAACTCACGACTACCTACTTCATAATATATCTTTTCAAAAGTCACTCAAGTCGAGTACGAGTCTATAAATTGCAGCGCCAAAAATACAACCTCAAAACAGGACACTAAATAACATTTTTGTCAGATTGCTGCTTTGTTTTAAAAATAAATTGTAATACTTATGTTGAAAAATTCAACTTTTAAAACTTCCATTTACACTGGTACAATTTTTAAAGTAAATGCAACAAATTATGGACCCTATAAATTTAAAAATATTAAACATAACGAATTTAAATCTGTCCAAAATAACAGGTTCCATTAAATAAAATACAAAATTAAGCCGCAACAAATGATAAAAACGAATTCGGTTAAATGGAATAAATTTATCTGCATAAGAACACGGGTAAACTAGGCACGAAAATTAAAAGGGTATACCATTCAGCTTAGGGGCAAACAACTGAAAATATCCGGAAATTATCGATATTTAATATTTTTTCTAAAATATATTTTCTAATTTATTTTACAAAATTTCATCACGTTACATTTTGAATAATTAACATAAATAAATTTTGAAAATTCACTGATGATAATATTTTTGTATTTTACAGGGGTTGTTTTAAGTCACCGTATCTCGGAAACCGTGCGACAAAACAAAAATATGTATGTAAACAAAATTGAAGGCAATGAAATTTGCAAGAAAAAATGTCTAATAAGTATTCATGTAAAAGCGACTTTTAATGACAAAAAATGTCTTCAAATAACTAAAAAATCATGTAGAACGATTTCTACGTTGTCTATATCGGCGAGACAGGAAGAAAACTATGAACATACTAGCATATATCCAATTGAAGCAGTTTTATATTTTTATTGGGATCTTATAAAAATAACAAATAATGTAATTGCGAAATATAAAGTAGATTCAAAATTCGAGTACTTCTGTAGTATTTTCAAGGAAAAGTGTTTTACAAAAAAGCTAATTTATTTTGTAAAAACTTTCCTACAAAGTAATATTATAATTAAAATGATACATTACGAGAATGTAATACAATATAAATTCAAAGTAAAATATAAAACAGCGAGCTTATTTTAAGCTTGTTTTACGTAAGCATAGATAGTAAATAATTCAAAATAAAACAATATTTATAATAAAAATACCTATATATCTAATTTTTGTATCAGGAAAATACTTATTTACGTAATATGTTATGAAAATTGGTAAAAACGTTTCAGGATATTTTCAGAAATAAATAATGTATTTGGTCGTCCTTTTAGTAATTTTGCGAACACAAGTAATCTTGTTTCTTCGTTATATTGTGTAAAAGAAAAAATATAATTTAGAATAAATAAAATCAAAACAAACCCAATAGTAAATAAATGAAGTTATTTTAGCAAATTTAAACCGGTTTCCTATTTACATTTTGATGTTATATAACCGAACAAATAACATAATCAACATGATAAATTGCTATCAAATACGAAAGTAGTTACATTATAGTGTTTAGAAAGAGGGTTGTGACCGGTCTTATATAAATACGCTCTCCTTACCTTGAATGGCATTTCGGTGGGGTAGAATCGTGATAGCTCCCTCGGCGGCCCATTCTTGGTCTCGTACGGGGTGAACTTTTGCTCCCCACGAATCACTTCCAATCCACAGAAAGTGACCAGTTCGATTAGCTCTTATTGTAGCTTGTAAAAGCTTCCTGTTAAAACACATAATTTACTAATTTAATTTTCACTTACTCTCTAATTTACTTTTTATATCAAAACATACAAACAACCTTGCTTATTGTTTATTAATTAATATTTGCATAATCCAACTTCTGATAATCAAAACTTGGTAACAACTTTTCATTATCGTATCCGTTGTTTGTTATGCATACAAAGTGCATTTGATGATAATTACAATTTGTAGCCTTAAATTAAAATTTACGTGAATATTAATGAGAAGCACCGTTAGAACTACAATACAATTTGCAACGAAATATAAACTCAAATCAAACTTCCTGCAAAATTGAAATTATCTTTATCAAACTGATATAACTTCGTTCATGTTTCAACCCCAACACAAGATGAGGAAACCAAAAAATAACAAACATGCCAGACCCCAAAACCCAACTTTTCAAAATTATTTTTACAAATTATTGTTATGTTTTTATATGCTCAAGTGAGAATTTATTTAGCTTTAACCGAAAATCTTTCAGCATAAAGTAAACACGTGCGACATTACGGACAGGGGTTTTTAAAGCCATTTTATTAAAATCGATATACCAATGTATGTATTACACTGTGAAAACTATTTGTTCGATTTTACCTTTGTTAAATTTTGTATTTGTTTGTTTAAATCATTTTCAAGTTTATATCTCTTTAATCCTTTTAATTAATGAACAATGTGTGTATTTTTGACGGTGCCCGGAAGCTTTAATTTAAATTAATTATTATCATTACGACTAAAACTCAAATAGGTTTTAATAATTTTGCCGCCATTTAATTCGTAAGAACATGTACTTAAAAAAAAATTTTTTAATCTACTCTTATGTTATGCTTCTCTTGATTTTTAGATCCTTATTGCCTCAAAAATAAATAGTTTAATTTTTATTTTTGAGTTTTTATTTTGAGTAAAAAGTGAAACCTTAAAAGAAAACTTAATGAATCTACACAGTTTTTCGAACCCAGCTCTCGGTCTGTTTTAAGAGAAGTATCAAGCTAGCTAACGTGTTGAACAATTGGCAGTAATAGCGAAGCCGCAAGATGAATCATTGTGGCAGTATAGTGTACACTAAACAGCAGCATAGGCAGTATCAGCACTGAAACAAATAAGCAGTATATGGAGTATCAGGGTAGGGAGTATAGTATGGGTGGACGGTGGCAAACCCACCTAGAGTATTACTTATCGTAATATTGCAATGATAAACACAGGTCAACAAAAAATTCTTTTTGGGTTTCTGTTCTAATGCTTAAATTTTGATTTTAGACATCGAAAAACACTTAAATTTCCATTTTTAGCTTTTCAAGTTTGCTTTTGTCTGATTCACGCCGACAAGTGGCGTGATTTTATGAGCGGATATACTAAATACCCTTGTAACCTTTGCTTATGGGACAGCAGAACAGATTCAGTACATTACCAACGGCGTATATGGCCTGATCAATTTAAATTTAAGATAAGATATGATAAGAAAATATAATGTGAAGTCGGAACCGATTGTAGAGCCTTGATGCCACCGTTACATATAAAATTAGGCCCAATGAAACAATTCGTCAAAGCTTTGAATCCAAATTCTGATGTTTTTGAATATTTAAAGAGATTTTTTCGCAAATTAACTGAAGCTAAAGTTAAAGCGAGTATTTTTGTTGGGCTGAGAGATGATTTCACAAATCTCCTCAATGCTCATGAAAAACAAGCCTGGGAGTCTTAAAGCAGTAGTTGATGGTTTTCTTGGAAACAACTAAGCTGGCAATTATGAAGAATTGATTGAAACTATGCTGTAAGCTTTAAAATTATGGGCCGCAGCATGTCCCATAAACTTCACATGCTACATTCTCAGCACCTGGACTAATTCAAAGATAATATGGGTGCCAATTCAGAAGAACAAGGAGAATATGATAAGAGATTAAATTAATTTGGGGTTTAATACGAGACAGCCCATATAAACATAAGGGAAACACCGAGGGGTGTTTCCCTGGGGAATTCTGGTGTACAATCTTTAGGAATTAATAAGGAATTAGAGGAATTAGTGGGGAATTATTTGGGAAATTTGGGGAATTAGTAAGAAAATAGTGGAATTAGTGGGGAATTTTGGGGAATTAGTGGGGAATTTTGGGGAATTAGTGGGGAATTGCAAGCGAATTAATAAATCAATGTTGTGTCGCATAAATCTGCTTACGCGTAATCGCTGTCTTGACCTCGGTTTGCCAAACGGATTCTGTCTATTACTTCGCTTTTTGCAAAAATTAATCGAGAAAAAAGGTAATACTCTCAATGGTATAGAGACTATAGTGCAAGCGTGGTGTTTTATCGCTTTGTATATTTATTTATAAGTAAATATTTCTTAGCGTTATACAGGGCCGTATTTCGAACTTTTGTTCAGGGGGGAGGGGTTGAACAATAAATAACTAATATGTTTACCCCCAGGATTAAGCGCCACAGGCAAACTTTTTTGAAATTTTTAAGGTCAAACGCTCTAATCGAAAGTTAGAAAATTGCTCGGGAAACACTAAAAATATTCATTTTTAAACTTGAATTTTTGTTATATTACATTTATTTGCGAATATGTTTATGTTTATATGGGCTGTCTCGTATTAAACCCCAAATTAATTTAATCTCTTCATCACAAATATTGAATAAAAAAGACTAGTATTCAGCACAAACTTTTGTAATCGTAATTTAAAATAAAATTATGGAAAAAAATATATAAATCTGTAATTTTTCTTAAAAATTCAAAAAACTACAAAAGAAGAAAGGAAAAATTATCTTTCCCGTAGTTTTAACGTAGGAGAAACCAAAATTTTGTATGCAGAAGCCAGATCCAAAAATCATGTTGACCTGTGTAATTCAAACTGCAATAAACGATTTTTCAAAAAATTAAAAAAACAACTTTTGTAAACAAATTTCAACTCATGTTTTCTTTATTATTCTTTTATTAAAAAGAAAAATATATAGGTACCATATAAATCTAAAATGAAACTAAATAATTTTACATTTAACTCCCCTCTCCCCTCCTTCAGTTAAGATTTATCCGCATTTATTCCATAGAAAGAAAAATAACAAGAAAACTAGGAGACAATCCCAAATCTGGGAACATTTTTTGCCCGTCTCCACCCTTGTGCCCCCCCCCCATAAAGAAATTCTGGATCCGCCGGTGTTGACATACGTTTCTGTTATACTTCTTTGAATTTATCCAAAAACCTATGTAATGGTGGGTGGATAGTATAGAACTGCAAATTGAACATGTGAAGTTTTACTTGCAGAAAATCACAGAAGACAATAAGAAAAGTGATTGATTAGGAGAGACCAAAGATTGACAAATGCGTACGGGAGATAGATGAACTGAACGAGAAGAATGATAGACATAAACCTAGACATAAAAAAGAAATAAAGATATTAAACAAAGTTGAAAAGCAGGTTAAAGGAAAACAATTATCAAGAAGGGGGGATGTTTTAAACAGAACAGATGGTAGAGAGCAAACAAACATAAAAAGTTGGATCCAAGCACTAAATTTAAGTTTAAATTCGAATAAAATGACGATATTTGATGGAGAAGGACAAGAAAATCCTAATTTATTCGATACAAAAATAAAGAGCTTGACGGATAAAATGCAAAAGTCTCAAGATTAAATTTTTGTATCTTAACACAATGCAAGC
This sequence comes from Cantharis nigra, assembly GCA_958510845.1. Taxonomy (NCBI): domain Eukaryota; kingdom Metazoa; phylum Arthropoda; class Insecta; order Coleoptera; family Cantharidae; genus Cantharis; species Cantharis nigra. Next base: position 3,414,319 of record OY294034.1, on the reverse strand, counting down.
TTAAAAGATTAATAGTCTTGACCACCTTGACTTAATTGACCGACCGGTGGAACTTACAATCGCCCATACGGGCAGTAAACGGTAGTATCGGCAGTAAGTATGAGCTTACGTGGAAACCGCTGGGAAAACTTGCTGTATGAGTGAAAGGAAATACGGGGAAATTTTATGAAATTCAAGGCAAACTAGAGAAATCCAACGAAACCTCGTAAAATTTGGCTTGCGGTTTCCCTCTTTAGTATTAAACAGTATTCTAGTGGCAGTGAGTGGCAGTATCGCCAGTACAAGCTGTAGATTGCAGCTTTTACTATGGAGATTCCATTAAGTGATCAGTTTTATTAAATTACAAGAACCGAAATGCGATGATATAATCAAAAGTTGAGTCGAAGTTGATGTAAAATAAGAAAATAATAAATAAAGAAAATTTAAAAACTGTCTAGACTTAGCAATACAATATGCGTCCAATCCAGCAGAGTTCAGAAAGTTTGGAAAATAAAAATTGAAAACTCAAAATTAAATAAAAAATTATTAAATTGTTTAAACAATTTTTAAACTAAAAGAATAGTTTTCAGTGCTATTTTTTACTTAGTCTGAATGTTAGATCTTAGGCAAATATGAAAAAGCCACTTTTTCTGTTGTCAGACATTTTTGTGTCTATTTTATATAAATGTTTTGAAGTGAATTGAATAAAGCAATTATCCTCTTACCTGGTATTATCTTCATCCACAAATAAAATTACGGCACGAGCTTGAGGCTTTTGAATCAATCTGTCTATGATTCGATCGAAGTCCTCAGTTCGAGAGTTTCTTAAAATCTTCTCAGAAGCCGCAATGCATATTCCTGCTTCAGCGGAATACGCAATAAACGATGCTATTCCCTGAAAAGAATTTAAATTTCAATATTTTAGTTAACTACATCAGTACAGTCTTAAAATAACCCAAATCTTCCAGTTCTCTCTAGTTCTATAGTATAGGACTTTATTTTACGAATTAAAAGAAAAAGGCGGTGTGCATTACAAGATTTTTCCAATTACATACTTTCCCAACGTACGTTTTAAGGGTCAATTCAAACCGTTAACGTACAAATCAGATTTAATCTTCAAAGCATTAAAAGATTTTGCTAAATGGATTTATTCTCGGTTACGATAACAATAATTTTAATTTATTTATTTGTACAGGACTCCTTGCTTAGCCCAATAATCATTTTTTGTAATTGTAGCTGTAATTGGGTTTCGTCCCATTATGCAAATTTTACTGCATTATTTCTTGTACCATATCCTTAAATCCCTCGAGTCTCTAAAATATACAAATCTTAAATGGAATAAATATATACTAGGTATACACCTTCATTGTCTCCTGATAATACTTGAAAGATACATGGTATTATTTCCTAATGAGATTGAAGTGAGCTGCTTTATGCATAAGATTGTGTGTCTATACGTCAATGTAAACATTAAAGTTTACGTGCATACCATTATTTGTAATGGCATTCAGTCATTATTATTACCATTAGAATGCATTCTGTGTCGGTGTGATTTAGGATAAAATTATGTGTTTGCGTTCTATTAAATTTTGCTTCAGCAGTCAACGACTTATCTATGCCATTTAGTCAATATAGGCTACTTGGGTGTATTATTATTACACACACACTTTACATTTCCTGTTATTTCGCTTAATTTTAGTTGATTTCTATTGACCTATTTGTTATGGTTGAGAATAACAAGTTAGAACTCGGATGACTGCAGTTTCGAGGTTTTCGTATCTTCTACCCTCAATTTTGAAAATTCTGCATTTCAAATTCAAATGTTATGGTTTTTTATTTTAGTTTGTCTTCTAGTGGTTAGTGGAAGGGAAAACAAGAAAATGTTCACTTAAAAGTTAGTTACGAACGAAGGAATACCGGACAGACAGACAGACTGTATACATAATTTTAAGTTAAGAAGGATTTTCGTCTTGGATTAATGCATTTTGAGAGCTGTCGTATCGCATTAACTGTATTGTTTCCTTAAATACGAAATGATAATGAGGATCAACTACAAAAAGGAAAGGTAGGTACATTGAAAGGTAAACAGCTATTAAAAGCTTCAGCATAAAAGTTGAAAGCACTTGTGATAGCTAGGTCAATTTATATGCCATTATGTAATTAAAAAAAGGATGGAAAATAGCAATCAAATACAGTGTGAACTAAATGTTCCTCTATAGTAAAGTTGATTATGAAATTTAATATGAGTTTACTTTGTATTTTTTAGCGTAAGGCTTTGTAGCGATTAAAATCTGTTCATTTTAAACCAATTTTAAGCAATTTAAATGAACATTAAGTAAGGCACTTATTACACCACCAGTTACTAGTCGTGTTTGGAAAGCTTTTAAGACAGGTTTTATAATTCTTCGAATTTTACTGTAAACTTTAGGTGGAATAAACGCTGCTTATAAATATTTTTAATTACAGATTCCATATCCCCATAATCGTAGTATATTCTAAATTCCTTAATCCAGCTTGCATAATATACAGTATTTGTAACCGAGAACCGAGCTAAAGCTTTGGTATATTTTTAACTGTTAAAACTGGAAGCAAAGAAATAATCGTTCGGAATAATAATTCCTTGGATAACATAATTTAATTAATTCGATAGGGAGAATATATTAAACTAAATTATTACACAACCAAACTAACAACATATCCGATAGAGCGACACCATTATTTATTTCGAATAACATAATAAATCAAAAAAGCATCAGATACATATTTTATATTTGAATATAGTCCAGGATCTGGACGCATTGATTCTGTAGAAAATTTAAGTAGTAAGCTTTTTTTCAGGAAATTTTTTTTTTTACTTGAGTGGACATTTTCCCACTGCAACGTCCGTCATCAAAAAGAGAGCCAACAAATTACACGCAAGTAAAAGGGGAGCTAGCTAGCAGTCAAAAAATTAATAATTCAGAAACTTTAGTATTGAAAATTATACAAAATAAACAATAAAAATAACATTTTAATTTTCAAATTAAATTTTCATTATTTCTGAAAGTTTTACTACTTAAAACAAAATCAAACACCAAGAACTTTTCATATTTTTTAATTAACTCAAATTTATCAACTTAAATATTCAAATTCTTTATCGAGTTTATTAAAACTTTTATACCTAAGTTAAACAAACAATTTAGTAACTTTTCAAATTAAATCTTATTAATCGCTATTACAAAATAATGCATTTTATGTTCATGGCAAAGTTCAGGCTGTAGTTTATCAGTGACAAGCACAAACTTCCTTTAGAAAGGGTGGACTCAGCAAAAGATAATAATATGCCATGTATTTTATCAATATTTCGACTTCTACCAGAGAAGAGGGTTACCAAAGGCGACTCGTACTTTACTATAATAGGGGGGCGGCGATGGTCATAATAATTGCCAATTATAATATCCGTATATGGCGTGAATAAGTTAACGAGTTCTACATATAATGTTAAAAGTATGAGTTATAACAACTTATTCAGGTCATGCAACAGAGTTCATTATAATTAATTGTTGATCCCCCAGTGCATATACTACCACTATCCGTTTGTTTGCTTTTTTGTACTTCGTACAACAGACAAGGATTGAACATTGCAGGTCACGTGCATAATGCTTCGTTTAGCTCCTAGGAGTTAATAGAGGCCGTCAGATGGCGCTAGTAGTTCTCCTCTTCATTATATTGGTGACCCTCGACAGAACATAGTTTCATTTGCATATTATTTATTGCCCAAATAAATGAAACTATTGCTTAAAGCAATTTAATTCTACCTACGCTAATTGATTCAGAGAAATTAAATAACTATAATGTTAAATATTTTGGAAAGAGCTGGCAAAAAGCTAGATGGAAAGATGTTAAGTGTTCTCTTTAATCAATTCTATAATTGGCTACCATTAAAGCTGGTTCGTCAAGTACCACGTCTAAGTTTATTGAAACTTTCTGTGCCAAGTTTTAACTATTGTTAAGAAAATATTAGCATAATCACCTAGTATGCAATTACTTCTAGAAAAAATAAAACAATAATTATTATTAAACTAAAATATAATAGCATTTGAAATTTCCTTTAAATTACACAATACTTTCGTGATTATATCCTTACTGAATGTATCATGATAAACCATTCAAGTGCTGAAAGCTCATTTGCTGCTTCTAGTTTAAATCACCAAAACCATTAGAGCCCTAGATTTAAGGGTTGCAAATTATTTGTTCTACATATAAATCCGTAAATACTATTAAATCTAAAAGATCAATTTTAAACAATGCCAATTACAATTTTCTATTTACATTTGGATAGCAGATCTGAAATTGAAAATTCATGAAACAGTTCGATTTATTTTCTATGCTAGTGAATTTTTAAAAACGATTTCAAATAACAAACCACCCCTTAATAACAATTTTAAATTTATTTTTAATTTTGATGTTATTTGATTCAAATTTTCAAATTACTATCTCAGTAAATACGACTCTTGTTAGATTGACGTCAAAATACACCCTTGGCGTCACAAATAGTTTCAAATTCTTTTAAAAGTAGCAATCTTATTAACAGTCAATGCCTACCTTGATACTTTCTTCCCCAGCTACTTTGAAACCTTTTTGTATTAAATTCCTTTAAAGTCAATTTTCTTTCTATTAAAACAAACTTTAAAAGTGCCTAGTAACAACAATTTCAAAAAACAATTCCGCTTTCGCGTTTTAAATTATTTAGCAGTTACCAACAAAAATGTGATTATTTGGGTTATATTTTGAGTTGAGCGAAATTCTTTGGATGTGGATTTAACAATAAGGGTTTCCTAACATACGATATCTCAATAAAAGAGAGTGTAAACAGATAAAACAAAAATAGAAAAGATAATCCGACAGAGAATTTCAAAAACAATTTTACAAAATTTCGCAGACATATCAAAAGAATAGCTAAGAGACACCGAGCTGCTCAAACCTATTCATAATTAATTTTCGGATTCGATTTTGCTGAAAAGCTAACAGATTTTTATGTAAAAATTATTATTAAAAAATGTAGTAAAAGCTTTATACGAAGAAAAGAATAGAATATAGAATTTGTAAAAGACATCAACCTCGATTGATAAGAGGAAATCATAACAATATATGTATAATATGTATATAGTACGACCCTCGTAGCTCAAGTGGCGAAGCCCTGCGGCCAAGTTTAGCATCCCTGGGATGCCCGAGCGTAAATTGTAGTTTAATACTTCTTTAGCGGTCCATATTTTATTTGGGCATCTCAATGACAAAGCTATATGTTGCAGAAGCTGAATATTATCCTAATCCATTTTTGTGGCCTTTTCATAATATTTAAAAAATATTCATATTAAAGAAATAGTAATAAATTCTCAGTTGTGAAATGTAATCTACACTCTAAAGCCGATGTCTAGGTATTTTCTATTTTATTATTTTTAATGTATAGTGCAAACCATCATCATAAATCAATCAGTTTTTTACTAGGTCTATTATATTTATCAAAATGGCAGTACTGTTGGATATCTATTGTAGTTATAAAAATAAAATCCTATCTATAGCTATGTTCTATTTAAAAAGACAAAAGAAGAACTATCAGGAGCATTTATGCTGTTGCTAAAGGTGATAAATGACCTAAAAATGACAGCCGAAAGGAATTTGAAAATCTAGCGCGTCTGCTACTACTGAATGTCTGCTACTACACCCCGGTATTCATATTTCAAATAGTTATTTACTAAGTTGCACACAGTTTAAACAATTTACTCTAGTTAGAAGGTTTAACATTTTAATTAGTTTTGAATATAAAAATAATGAAATCTAAAACTTTTTAATCAAGGAGAGAACCAACGAAAGTTCTTAATTGACAGACAGACGTACAAACATACGTGATAGATTTTTTCGCATGCCCGAACGATAAATCAGGTTTGTTTGATTTTTCATATTAAATCCGAAATATTATTTGTGTTTCGTTTCTGTAGTAAAAAAAAGAAGAAAGAAAGATTTTTATAGCATAAAAAAGAGAGAAGAAAGAAATAAATTTGCTGTTCGACTACTGTTTAGGAAAATTAAACATAACTATTTGATGAATATATATTTTCAGAAAATGAGTGACAGTCTGCGACTATGAGATATGAACTCAATAATTTATTAGTGGGTGCCGCTAAAATTCAAAGAAAAGACAAGTGTGACTCTTGTGGTAAAACTTGTGAAAACGAAAATTAAATAAGAAATTTAATTAAGCATGAAGCGTCTATAACGATTTTGCTGAAAGAAAGCGGTCACCAAAACACATGGTGTGTTTTACTACGGGAATTTGCTAAAATGAAAGAAATTGCAGGTTTTTTTTTCAAGAAAATGTGAGACATTAGAATTATTTATTAAAAAAAGTAAGTAGATAAGTATATAAAAAACGTTAAGATAACCGAAATTTTAAGATAAACCATCTCTTCGCAAGATTTTAAATTTGAGATTCAATTATTTGTCCCATTTCTATTCATTTTAGGTTAATTTATTCTGTACGACATTGTCGAGCTTGCAGCAATTCTTTTCTGTTTTCTGAAATTCCCTTCAAGCTTAAACCATTTTAAGATATGAAAAATAAACTAATTTTTCTTAAAATTTGTCGGATAATTAAAACCGGAAAAACGATTTAATAAAACAATGTAGTTTGTCTAGGTGGATGTTTTCTTTTACTTTTATATTTAAAAACATTTTCCTTTTTACCGTCCATCGAGGAATTCACCATTCTAAAGTACGTAAATGGGCTTAGGAAATTACGATTTCTATTTCCGAGACCCAGCTCTTTGTTATTTACAAAGTTTTGTACTTAATATTAACCATTGAGAGCAGTAAAATGTATTCTGTAATAATTCGTTGTTTTTCCACAATATTAGTGCAATCTTAAATAAAAGTGATCTCCGGTGAGTTACATAGCGGAAATTCCGAGTTCAAATGCCAAACTTCTCGGAAAACTTTAAGATTCGCTCTCTAATGGACATCGACACTGTGTAGTCACAAGACTTTATCTAAATATGTTTGATTTACGAAAAAAATCAAAGTATAATGAATATATTGAAAATTTCGAGTATATTAATTATTTTGATTCTTGTTAAGACTACCTGATTTATTAAGGAATTAAGAACTCCCTGCAAATATGAAACTAATTAATATCTTGCTTTTAGCAAACAAAATGATTAGTATGTAATTACGAATTATGAAACTAAATTATTTTAACAAAGTCAAATTACAAACACGAAACACTCGGCGCTGTAATTTACTCAACGAATCAGCGAAAAAAGCTTTTTAAAGTTTAAAATATTCAAGTGGGTACCGTAGCAAAATCAAATAAAAAATTGTAATAAAATTTTATTACACGGAAAATTTGTCACCATACTTCAGTAGATGATGATCTGTCACGTGTAGTTATTAAACAAAGAGTAATTTAAAAAAAAATTGTTTCAAACTCACACAGAAAATATAAACAAACTGGATACTTTATTGAAATCGCAAAGTTTCAAGTGGCGCATGAGACAACTTTGTTACTGAATTGAAAAGAAATTCTAACGTCGCTTTGCGTCAGATCAAAGTTTACTTTTGACTCAATGGGGTAATTGCATTTGAGTATTATTAACTATTATGCTTTCAAGTGTTTCATTACAATCATTATTCCTCTTCACTCCGTTACAATGTACTAACACGGTCTAATTCGGTTTTTGCAACTACTTCACTTTATTTAGAAATAAAAATTTTTATCAATAAAATATTAATTAAATCAATTTATTTATTTATTTTTTTTTAAAGAAATTTTTAAAGAAAAATTTAGAAAATTATAAACAGATTTTTTTTAAATATAATAATTATTAAGGATAAATAAAATATCTCAAAAACATCGCATTAAGTATAAGATGTTCCAATTAACTTAATCTACACAGAAGAATAGAGTAACGCCTCTATATTTAAGAGCAATTTCCATCAGTGTTGTTTTTCTTAAAACTAATAAAACCAGTAGTAAAAAATTAAGAAAGGTAAAGTAAGAAATGTAAAATAGAATTGAAAATATGAAAAGGAAGGAAAAATGTGAATTGAAAAATGAAATAGACGAAGATTAACCAATCTCATGGGATCCGAAACAACAGCGGTGAGCTGGTGTCTTGGAGTTCCACTTGCGAATTGGTTAAATTTTGTCCGCTCAGTATCGCTTTTTTAATTTCGAGACCCTCTAGTAAGGTTAACATACGACCCTTACATGCTGTATGCAATAACTCAATGCTATTCATGTCTAAACCATGGTTTGTGTCATGACAATGCTCCGAAAACCCTGTACACTTTCTGTTGTTGGTTATATCGGTCAAACGTTCCTTAACTCGTTTATGGATCGATCTGCCACTTTGCCCGATATAGATGGCGTTACACGTATTGCAATTCAGTTTGTAAATCCCACTGTTGTTAAGGTGATCTTTCTTTGTCAATTTGTTGGTTAATAAGGAGCCAATGTTTACTTTGTTGACTTCCCTAATTTTAAGATTCAACCTATGCAACTGTCTTTTAATTAGATTTCTAATTCCTGGTATGTAGTTGATAACTCCCCAATTGGAAGCCAGCTCTTCAATTGGGGATGTAAGTGAAGCGGTGACCAGACCTCTTTCAATTAATTTTTCTTTTTTCTTTATGAGGTTATCAATTTTGTCAGCAAATTATTTGCTGCCACCTTAAATTGCAGCTGCAATTCAGCGTCAGCAAATTAGCTGAATTTTGAGCTGACGCTTTGCTGCTTCAGCTTAAAATTCAGCTGTTTTTCAGCGTCAGCAAATTAGCTGAATTTTGAATTAACGTTTTGCTGCGTCAGCTGGTCAAAATGACACTTTGCTGCAACTTAAATTTACCATAAATTACTTCAAAATGCTGAGTATTAGCTGATTCAGCCCTAAACATCAGCTGATTCAGCACTTTGACCAGCTGACGCAGCGCAGTTTCAGCTAATTTTCAGCCGCCAAATTAGCAAATCAGTAGCAATTGAGCTTCTGATGTTACTAAATATCAGCAGCTGACTCAGCTCGATAGCTGAATTTTGTGTTGCCACAGCGTGCTCGCATTTGATATTCAGCACAAACTGTTACTTGGGCTATATCTATGGTATATCCATTCTTTAATAGGAATTCAATAGGAAATTAGTTTTTGCCAAGGGTAAATTGAAGAGTCTATCAATCAGACTATCAATCCAAGATTGATTGGGGGAATGTGGGATAACGGTATCAGTCATGGTGGGTTTTCTGTAAATGTTTATGTCAAGGCGATCTTCTATCTTGGTTATGGTAACGTCTAGAAAGTTTAAACTATTGTCCTTTTCTTCTTCCATTGTGAACTGGATTTTGGCATTTAATGAGTTTAAGAAAGCGAGGAATAGGCAGAGTTATAGGCAAAAAACAATATAATTTAAAAGCCAATAGTTGGTGGCAAACAGAATATCTTCGAAGTTCTTCATAAAGATTTCAGCAAAAATGGGAGCGGTATTTGGGAATCTCCGAATTAGCAACTAGAGCTGAACATTACTGTTGAATAAACTTATAGCTGTGCAAAATTGGCTAATTTGTAAATAACCGTAATAAATTATAAATAATAAAATAAATTTGTAAAATAAACCGATTTATTTGCGCAATAAAGTTTACAAGATGTATTTGTTTTGATGTTCTGATTTATTTTCACTGCAAATACATTCATAAACAGAATAACATAAGATGTTTGAATTGACATGCATGTCACTATAAAATTTATGTTCCAATAAACTAAACGAATAAGAAATCAAAATTTTGATGACGTCAGTTATATGCGAACGAAATTAGTTTTATTATTAAAATAAATAAATATTAAATTTTTTTGTGGATAAAAGCAATAAACCTTTGTTATTAAAATTTCGAACTAAATTTTAATAAAATAATTTTATTAAAAATTATTTATTGCCACAAAAAAATTGACATGAGATATTAGTTAATTATTTTCAACTCATCAAGTCTAGTGGTAAAACGGAGTAAAGTTTGGAAAGTTTTTGTGCTCACTTAACGTTTGCGTAATTAATTACCATTTCATCCATTGTGCTACAAGAGTTGGTCATTATTGTCAAGCGAATTATTGTTTTTATGCCATCATTGTTGTAGTTACTAAAAATTGATTGTTGTTATACTAAATTAACACATTTGAATTTTTATTCTGATTCATTTTTCAATCTGAATAGTTTGAATTTAGATTCAGTTATGATTAATCACGTCATAAGACAAGATTTTATATAATAATAAATTTATAAAAGTTATCAATAGAAAAATTAAAACAACAGAGGCTGAATATAGGTGCGCGTGGTCACTTCCGCTGGTAATAGGTACTTGCTTCGAGCAAATGAGGTCTATGAGCTTCGGATTTTTGCCATCAAAGTAAAAAAGCTTGCAATTTACAAATTCGATACTTGGAAAACTGTTCCGATGCTGAATCACCGATCATATCAAGTCACTGTTATAAGCTCACATTATATTATTCGATTTCTGTTTAGCATTTTATTCTAAAATGCACACCTGTGTTCCTACAATTTTGTATTAGCATTGATACGGTTGAATTTCAAATTTTTGACTTTAAAATTTTCTTTTTACTATTTGTGGATATGTTGAGCCGTATTTTTAGCCTTCAAGCTGGCAGCTTTGGAAAACACGGGTGAATAAAAACTCTTGTTCGTAGATTTGTTCTAAACGCGATTATGCTGTTTGATTCCATTTTTTTTACATCTTTAAAATTTAACAATTTTGATTTTGTTTGATGCCGGCTTGCAGCCATAAGATAAAGCATTTCTGCGTACTTTTTAACATAGTGGGTAGATTAAATATTTTACATTTTGTGCAAAAAAAGTTTCCAAACAAAAGTTAAAAAAGTTACATAACCCACAACTTTTGTTTAATACAAAATAGCATATATTTTGATATAGAGAGCTCAGATTTCAAAATGTATTAAAAATTGGTATTATCAACATGGTCAACAAAAGATTTTAATTACAAAAACTACTTAATAAAGTAATTCTTTGGTAATTTTAACATCGAGAGTGATCCAGAAAATATTTATAATAATAACCTTTTTAATTAACTTCAAGAAAAAATATAATTACATATTGATTTTTGGTATTTGGGTTTAACGTGGAATCTGAACCACACTGTTATTAATTTGTCAGGAACTGGAATGCTTACCAGTTGCTGTAACTTTAATATTTAATTTTAATACCTTTAATTGACAGCAAAAAAATATTACCGAGTTGTACTAATTAAGTAGAAGTTGCCATTATATTAATTTTACATTTCGATTAATATTGATATATAATTTATTAGTGCAAATCGAAAACTAATAATAACTCTAAACATAATAATTATTTAGATAAAATTTATTATATTGATTAAAATAAATACCTAAAATATTATCGGATTTTGTATATAAATTAAAAATCCCATTTAAATTAATAATAAATATGGATTTAGATATTGCCATTTGACACAAAATGTTTTATGTATTATTTTATTTAACCATTAAAAATTTTATAAAAATATGAAAAACTGCAAATTTGTTATGAAGCTTATTTAACTCAAACTGTCAGCTTCACACGAGATACAATAAAACATTTGGTATTACTTTATATCACTATTTTTCAAGCTTCCATTCAGAAACTTGCACACACATTTTATAAAAGAAACTGAACCGCATAAACCAAAGTGCTGAAATTTTTTATTATTAATTAATTATTCTACTTAATTGCTAATTTTTGTTATTTATTTAGAATTTTTAATTATTTTTTAAATTAATTTATTATGATTGTTATTAGCTAAAAATATTTTATTTATTTGCCAAAGTGCTGCACTATGCACTATTATGTTTTATATTATTTATTTTTAATGAAAAATTCTAATTTATTATTTCTATTCCGCTCTTTGAATACCTGCATGTTTGCTTTCCGTTGCGAATGTATTAAAAAGTTTTACAAAAATATGGAGTTCTTCAGGTAGTTAATTATTTATAAGTAGAATAACTATAAGGATTCTGGACTTTGCCAGAATATTTAATTCACAACGCTGCACTGGTTGAATAAATATAAAATAAAATAATATGTAATAGTTGGTTTTAATATTATAGATAATTTAAGCAGAAATCCATACATCTAAGTTACCAAAGACAGTAGATTAATATACTCTAAAATGGGGCTGGAGTTCATGAGCTTCTGCATTTTCAAGCAGAATACAAATAATTAAAATCGTTAAAGCACAAAAGTTCAGTTTAACCAACTCCAATATTAATAAGACAATAAATTAAAGGGAAAAAAGTGAACAAATTCTTATTACTGTAGATAAGATAAGGAAAACATTTTAACTGTGCCACTCGGTTGGGATTTATAACACTTCTACTATTTTTATGGAAACCTCTTCTTCTTATTTAAGAACATGATCATTTAGAATATTTATTGGTCTTCTATATAAATGGTCAGTATATTTGTATATTATAGCTGGCCGCTACAAAACAGAAAAACACAATTCAAAGATTTAAACCTTTTCTGATGTTGCCGCTTAAAAATTACCGCATTAATGAATTTCCATTATTTAGATTTTAATCCCTTTGTAATGTGCACGTTGGTTCAGTATTGACTTTTAGGGGTAATCTATCCATTACGATATTGAATTTTGGATGTTATAGAGATGTAGTTAAATAGAATTTCCAAACAATTGGCTGAAAATTAGGTATAGGTAATATGTATTACAAGATTTCAGTATTCCAAAATTAAACTTTCAATTTTGTAGATTATTTCCCAAATTTAAATAAAGTCAAAAATGATAAAAGCTTTTTAAGAAGTGAAAATTTGTTTATATAATATCAAAAGCAACACTGATATTTTAAGTAATATCAGAAAATATATTAACTTAAATGTTGAGAAACTAAAACACTCAATAATAAAACATAATTTAATAATCTTCATATTACATTGCCTAAAATTTGCTACACAATACCTGTTTTCCTTATAAACGGGCGTTAATTAAGGTGGTTGAAAGAAAAACAAAACTATTAGAGTAGACATTAGGCCAATTTTTGTTGCATAAACTAACTGAAGTATTGCACCCAAACTTTTAAACGCTATTTTCTCAGAAACGGTTGTTCGTAGCACTCTCTAAAGCTTGTCCCAAGCAAGTTACACTTGAGAGCTAAATAGGCACAATCGGTTTGGTTTATATTTAGGACAATAATGATAACCGACAATTCATTTTTTTGAAAATGTGTTACAATCAGGTCTCGAGAAATATGATTAAGTTTCCTTGAAGCACCTTGTACATTTGGCATAATCGTTACTACTTGATGTTTATTTCTTATATTAAAACAAACGAGCGTAATATTCAATGTTTCAAGGTATACTTTATTTTAATGTTATTCGGTGTTAGAGTAAATAACAAGAATGTTTTACATTACGGAAAAGAAAAAATAAGGATTGCAAAATATTATTTTCAGAGTATCATTTCCATAAAAAAATAGCGTTTGTGTCAGCTCTGAATTATGATGTTCAATTGTTTTTACAATTTCCACATCTATAAATACAAAATCTAGTCCCGCAAAAAATTGTAATTTGAATAAATATAAAATATATTTTCTGGAGACAATTCGGTTAGAAATGAAATATTAATCAAAAGACCAAAGTATTCAGGTCTTCGAAGGCCAAAAATAATTCCATCGATTGTCCAAGAAAACTTGCAGCAGTTGGACGGAAACGGATGGCTCAGAATCAGACACAATTGCCCAGCAAAATACCACACGAATTTTGCAAATTATTATCGATATAAAAAATCAATTTAACTTGCTAAATAGAAATTTATTCCTTAAAAGTTTTTCGATGTGATTTTTAATACTTGCAAAAAATTGACGAAAATTTACTAATGCCGTATAAAAACTTTTGGCCGTATTTAGCACTCTTATAATAAAATTTAATTATAATTCATATTTTAGAAAAGATCATTTGCAAGTTAATTCCCAAACTTTTAATAAATGTCTGCTAGCATTTCAAAGAAACAAAGAAAATGTTTCAAACTTTATGTGTTATCTAAATTATATGAACGATATGGTCTTAATAATGAGATTTACTTTCCAACTTTGATAAAATTCAATTTGCGTCAATTTGGTTTTAAATTCTTTAAAATACAAATTTAATTATTATATAATTTGCAGAGATGTGTAGAGAAATCTTAAATTTAATTAATTAATTTTAAACGTACATCTCGCATGAGAAACTTTGCGTAGAATTTCCCATTCACAGAGATGGTTCAAACATATAGTTCATATACAGTGTATGTAAATCAAGTTCCATGCACAACTTTCTTTTCTCTTTACTGCACATAAAATACATAAGAATTTAATTTAAAAAAATCTCTTCAACTGTAATGAAAAGGTTATACTTATTAGATTAGACATCTATATCTGAAAAGTAGCCAATAAAAAATAAAGTAGCTACCACCTTTATGCAAGAAGTATCTATCTAAAATGATAGATCATTCGATTGAAGCCACACACTTTTTTGATTTATCAAATTTAAAATTTTTAAAAATTATTAAAATTCACTCTAATCGAGTATTTTTCTATTCACTTTTATTTGGAAAATTTTGAAAAAAACACTTATTGTTTTTAGATTTTTGCCACTCGAAACAGAAAAATAAACTTTTCTTTTATGTTTCTAAAGTTCCGCTCGGTGAACTAGACAACAACAAACGTTATTTTCATTATACGACGTCAAGCTTTTTCTGTTCATCTGACGGAAAAGTGGTCTACAGATAAGTGAAAGTAGACTCAATTATCTGCAAATCTATGTATAGAACACTCTTTTTACTATATTGAGCTTCTAGCTGTAAGCTTTCAAATTTGATTTTCATTGACGCTTTTTCTTTATTATCTAATGTACAGAAAACAACAAAGCAAGAAAAGCTTAACAGTTTTCGAGCTAGTACTTTCCAAAATAATATAATTTTTAATGAAAATTTTTAAATTAATTTTAAAAAAAGGTTTTTGTTAAAATTTTGTTATCTACACTTTAGGTAATCCTAACATTGCGCTTGAGATGAACTAAAATTGAGCTATTGGTAAAAATTTAATCAACAGCAAAAAAATGTCAAAAAGGATCAAGTTAGAAAGCCCCTAAGCAACATTTTTCCCTTGAAATTACCTGACCATACCCAAATATTACTGGCCGGAGCCTGCTAGATGCCTGCCAGGCACCTACCTCTAAATTTCCTGCGACAGGCACCTGACAGGATTTTCTTAAGAGCATATTTCCCTGTGCCGGTAAATTACCTGCAACAGGCATCAGGCAATACTAAGTTATAAATATAATTTGAAACGAAACGAGACGGGTTTAACCAATCGTTAAATTGCTTTAATTTTAATTAAATTATTATTGTATTTGTATTAATTAAATTATTATTGTATTTGTATTAATTATATCATCGCCGTAGTTTAATTTTATTGTATGTAAATTAATTGTACAATTATGCATCTTATGCAGTACATACAAAAAGTAACATTTTAAGCCTGGGCAACCACCTGCCAGCTAAAATTTCACAGGTATACCTGTACCTTCCAGCAGCTTATCACAAGTTTGGAACAGGCATAATACAGGCTTCCGAGATGCCATATGGCATAAGTGCCTGCTGGGGACCTGAAACAGTTCCCGGACATGTGTTTGCTTATACAGGTACTTGTAATATACCAGTTGCATTGCATAAAGACTTCAATCTTCGGCCATTTCGATATTTTCAAACCACTACTTCTTAAGGTATCGTAAGGTAAGGTAAAATCGCATTCCGCAATCGAAAATGCAAGTAACTAGCTTTAAACGACAATTTTCTATTTTAAATTATTATAATTTTTTTCTTATGGGGGCATCCACAAACCACGTGGTTCCATTTTCTTCTACCTAACCCCCTTAACCAAGACACGTGGTTTATGGACGACCCCTATATAATAGAGTAAATATTATAATATAATCCATCGAAAATTCCAATACTATACATAATATAATCATGATTATACCACCATAAAAAGACAATTTATTTAAACGGTCGCAGTAGTTCAGTGGTCATAGCGTTGGGCTACCATGGCAAGCCAGTAAGCAAGCAGCGGTTCGAATCCCGGGTATGTAAAATATAATATATAATATAAGGGTAAGAAAGGTTATTATTTTTGAATTGCGGAATGTAAATTAAAAATTAGCTATAATTAAATTAAAAATTAATTCAATTTAATAAAAACCCCACAATTATTAAGATCCCACAATAAAAAAAATAAACATTCGGAAACAATCACAGGAAATTAAATTTTTTCATTTCCAATAAATCACAATATTAAATAAATTTTTTTGAACGTCGAAACAATTACCTGTTAACCGCCATGTCATAAGTCTCTGCCAGGAACATGTCTCAGGTCCCTGGGAAGCTCTTATACAATAACCTGGCCGGATCCTATACATGTACCTGGCAGGCATCGCTGAAATGTGCCTAATTGCCTGAATGCAGGCTACCACAAGTTTGTAATAAGCCTATAACAAGTACAAGCCAGGTTGCCAGGTTTTTGCATGGATTAAAATGTTACTTACATGATGCATAATGAGTTTCTTAACAGGCACAAGCAACCATAAAAGTAAACAAACATTTATTTTAGGTGGAAAATCGACATTGTATTGGGGGGTTTGGATAGGGAAAATTTGCAGATTCGTTAGTTTTGCGTTGTGTTGACGATAATATGGTTTTCTATTCGTATCACAAAGTCACACTGTAGTTTATCTAAGACATGAAGTTGATCTTGGTAGCAGGAGTAGATTGTTTATCCACGTAAAAACCCCTTCAGAGTTAAAGACTTCTTTGATAATCAACTTAAAATTTAAAATTAATCGAATGCTTTCTGAGCAATTAACTAATTAATTTCAGCGCCATCTAGCATGCCAGAAATGCACTACTACCTTATTTGATTTGCCTTAAATTCCAGTCACTTGCTGAAATTCATGCTAATTTTTGGAATAAATTAACCAGAACTACAGCGTAAATCTACAAATTTTGTAAATATTTGAAAAACTGGTCAAGTAAAAAAAAGTAGTTTCATACTAGCGAGTTTTAACTGTAGTTTTTGTTTTATAAGATGATCGTAAAGGGTATTGGTCTATTGATTGTTCGTTGCTGTACAAAAATATATTTATAATAGTTATATGGTCCTTCTCACTGTTATATTTCAGTCGAATTTTATGAATAACACAAATGAATATTTACTCGTAAACAATATTTTTAAGAAAACCGTTTTAAAATTTAGGAGTTTTTCTGTGTATCAGAAGTGCTGAACGGATACACATCGAGGAATAAACCAAGCGTGCATCGGTGTCTAGAAAAATCTAATTACTTCTGTAAAAATCGCTGATGTACGAATAATATAAACGAACCTTGTTTTTATGATTTTAGCAAATAAATGCTACTAAAAAACAGAAAAAAATAAATTCAGTGTATGAAGCTGAAAATGTAAAATCGAAAAAAATATTTATATTTTTTAAAATAAACATATTGGGTTAAACCTGTTAAATATTTCTGCGTTTCTGCAACAGTTTATATTATCGTTTTTCAGAAGAATAAATTTGAGTAAATCCCCTCTTTAATATATTAAGCATTACAAAAAAAATGCAGTTATCACGTTAAGAAGAATTTTTCATAAATAAGTTAAATGTTATTAATTTGTATATAACTTATAATATAATTTAGTTATGTTAGCTGAACACTGCGACGTGCGTGGGAACATCATAACATCAAATCTTGAACGCACGTTTTAAGAAAACGCCAAATTCTAGAAATCTTTAGGTTTTAGCAACAGTCGCGTGCGTTTTATACGGTTCTGATACAATAGGAAAACATCGTTTACCATATATTTACCTAAAATAACATTTAAAAAAAACTTGGGTATGGTGATTTGTAATGTAAAACAAGGAAAATTATACCAAACAAATATTTTTATGTAAATGTATCAGATGATTACATTCCATCAGCTTGTAGAATAAATTAATTACTAAGTAACTTTTAAACAAGGATTAGTCTAGCCTAAATTATAATGAATAACGCTTTAATGACACCTGCTGTTTACCAAACTTCTGACATAATTATGATGGTTCTCTGCTTTTCATAAAAAAATTTACATTTTTTAATATTAATAAAGAATATTAAATTTAATTATTTCTTAAAAGGAAATGCACATAAATTGCATATAATATGTATGTAACATCCTCCGTAGTCCAAGCAAACTCTCTACTTATTAATCCACCCCTTCCATACGACGCCAATTGATTAACTTCCTCCACACTAAAATGCTCTAATAGAAAAACGTCGTTAAAACTCATTTAATGTTTTAATGGAGAGAAGTAATTTTTAAAAATTTTCTTCGTCTATTATTTTGAATATAAAATTTTTAAACAGAAGTGTTGCTCCAGACTAACCCACGAATAAGAAAAATCGCCTTACATATGCAAAAGTTAGTTCCTTGTCACTCGTTCTCTACTTTAAACACACAAGGAAAAAAATTGCTACTTTTACAGACAACTGATTTTATTTGTGCCATTGTGGTAATTTCATGTTCGTATTTTTATGTTTAATATTATTTTTTTTATATCATCTTCAAGATATACCAAATTTATTCTAATCACAATATTTTATCATATTGATTTGCCTTTTTGCAAAACTTCCTTGTGCGTGATCTTTAACGCAAATAAACCATATTATAATCCTTCGTTCAGTATTTAATAGTGATTTTCTTGTTTAATCCACTAGATTAATCTTGCCGTTGTCCTAGAAACCAAATATCTAAGTATCAACTATTATTATAAGTTATGCAAAAGAATCATTTGTTAATTACAGGGTTTTCCCTAATAACATCTGAACAATAGAGAGTTTATCAGGAATAATTTAGTTTAACGTTCCTGTTGTTTAAAGAAAAGGTGAAATTATAATAATATCGTTTGAAAAACCCGTCACAAATAGTTCATCCATAAAAAAACACCTCTGAAATTTTGGAACAGCCTGTATACTTTCAGTAAGCGTTTTTATTGCCATTTCCCTTAAAGATAATTCTATATTAAACTGAACTGCTTAGTAGAAACGGATTTATCTGGTTCACACATGAGTACGTCGGAAAACATACACCAGCAGCGTACGTAAATCATACATCGGTCGACTAGGAAGCGGGAAACCGCGGCTCTAATCCTGGTCGCGCCGGATACACTTGGAAAGCATCCATAATTTTTACATTTATCCGGCTATAAACTATTAATTGCATTTTTTAATTAATATCTTCAGCATTCACTAACACCCTTATTTTTTGGGATAATTTATTGCAACAACTAATCCTTTAGTTTGTCGTAAGCTAACCGAGGTGCCTTTACGATTGTCTATTAGTATAGAAAACTATATTTATTTTAAAAGTTGCTTATTATGCCGGTTATGGACAAATTAATAGTTGATCAATGCATTTATTAAGTGCTATGAGCACCGGTTTCGGAAATATTAAGGGTTCAAGTTTATGAGACTATATTACATATATCAACTCGTAAAGTTTAACGTTTTAACATAAGATGTAGCAGAAGGGTTATCGAATACGTTTAGAAATACTTTATTAAATTCGAACCAGGTTCTAATACGGTTTGGGTTGCTTTTTCCGTTTTTTTCATTCTATTTAATTTTTAATTAAATTCAATCTTAATTTAAAATTTTTGAAAAAACGCAACAAAATTATTTACTTGCAGAAATTAAATTACAAAATTACTGTGAAATATTAAGCTTTTGCTACGATCCGCAACAATACAGTAAACTCTCAATTATAAAGTATTTCTCTCGCAATTGTAGCACGTAGAAAAGACTCATCCTAATTATCTTAGGGTTTAAATTTCATGACGCTGATTCTGCAAGTTCCACATTGCAGTTCAGTTGCTGGAGAGCTACTCTTACCAACCGGCTATCCCCAATGCTCCCAGAAAACTTTCTGAAACTTCGATCGGAGAATGTGAGAATGGAGATTAGTCATCTAGAAATTGACACCACACCAGAAGAAGTGGAAGAAGGCGTAAGAGATGTAACAGGCCCCATGAGCTCGTATTCTCTTCTTGCATTGTCTTCTGCTTATGGAAAAACTAAAAGAGCCAGTATTTTGGTAGACACCCAATCTGCGGCAAAACTAAGAAACCAAAACTTGAATATTAGCTTCATATCAGAAAAAAGGTTTCACGCGTTCTTCCAGAGATGTTGGCGTAATGGTCACAGAGCAGACACCTGCAAATTTTCAAACAATTACGAAAACATCTGCAGCAGATGTGGAGGTGACGGCCACAAAGCTGCAGACTGCACGAACAAACCAAAATGTCCTATTTGCGGGGGTAACCACCAATTCGGACCAAATTGTCCTAAGAAACAAAGTTACCAACAAGAAGTTAAACATACTGCAAATTAATCTTCACTGTGCAAGAGCAGCACAAGACCTTATGCAGCAGACAATCAAACAAGAGAACATATTGATATGGTTCTTATTAGCGAGCCTAACAAACAAATTGAAAATAATTGGGTGCAGAGTGTAGAAGGCAAAGCTGCCATTTATATCTCCTCCGCAATTACCATTTACGACAGGGGCTCAGGGAATGGCTATACATGGGTAGATTTGGGTTATTTAACTCCTGCTATTTCTCGCCCAACATGGACCCGTCAGACGCTGTACATGCTCTCGAAAATATGTTCCAAAAAGTTAACACTAGCAGCAAACCTTCTGTAATTGGCGGTGACTTTAACACAAAATCCCTATCATGGGGTTCCCCAATCGAAGACAAAAGGGGTACAGTCCTTAATGAATTGCTAGCCTCAGCTGGAATGGTACTTATAAATGAAATGGGAGCGCACACCTTTGAAAGAGGCACATATACCTCGATACTCGATCTCACTTTTGCCACTGCTTCGGTGTCACAATTACTGGATAATTGGCAAGTTCTAGATGAAGAAAGCGGCAGTGATCTTCGCTATGTACTATTTCAACTTCAAACAGAAACAACTAGCACCACCTACTACACGATGGGCATGAAAAAGCTTAAACGAAGAAAAATTTGGCGATTTTATAAAAACAAATTCTCCGGAAGACGCTTCCCATTCAGCCTTGGATTTATTCCTTTCACAACTATGCAACCATTGCATTCCTAAAGTCAGCAGCAAACGTTCCCCTGCCTACTGGTGGACTAAGAACATAGCATCACTAAGAAAATCTTGTATCCTAGCCAGAAGAACACTCTTCCGAGTTTCTCGCAGGCATCCTAATGAAAAAGACCACCTTTTAAATTCTCTTCCAAGAGGCAAGATTGCAAGAAATAAAAAAAAACAAGACAAAATAATAGAAATCTTTACTTCAAGACCTCAATAACGACTTCTGGGGTAAGGGCTATCAAATAGTTATGAAGCGCTTCGGTCGGCGTTATTCCCAGGGCATCTCCCAACAAGATAGGTGAAACCATTACTGCACTATTTCTAGTCCACCTACCCGTTGAACAAAAAAATGCTGAAATCACCACAGAAATCGATCACTTCTCTGAACAAGAATTATTAATAGCCTTCAAACAAACAAAACTCAATAAGGCTTCAGGCCCGGACGATATTCCGGCAGTTCTCGTAAAGAGATTAGGAGAGATAAAACCTCATTGGTTACTTGACGTGTTTAATTCATTATTAGCTAAGGGCTCATACCCAACTGAATTGAAAATAGCTATTTTGGTACTAATCAGAAAAGGAGACAAACCTGTTGATTTACCATCGTCATACAAAGGAAAATCAACAATTCACGCTCTTAATATAATAGATCAAGCAAAAAACGGAACAAGGCGGACGTACAAATTTGTAATTGTTATTGCCTTAGATGTTAAAAATGCTTTTAATTCTGCTAGTTGGAAAAATATACTTGAAGAACTCCAAGATAAAGGCATCAGCCCCCACGTCTATAACCTGCTTTCATCCTACTTAAAGGACAGATCTATAACAACAAAATTAGATTCCAAAAACGCTTCTTTTAAGATAAATTCTGGAGTGGCTCAAGGCTCTGTCTTGCCCCTACTCTTTGGAACATCAATTATGATAAGGTGCTCACTTTGCCCACACCTCAAGGCGTTTAAATCATTGGCTTCGCAGATGACCTCAATGTCATAGTGACTGCTAAATCAGAAGATGCAGTCGAATCGATCCACCTCTACAGGGCTCCTGTTTGGGCCAAAGCACTTAATATAAAAAAGAATGCAATTTGCATGACTTAGGTACAGAGAACCATTGCCTATAAAATCGTCTGCGCATACAGAACCACTTCCACCAAAGCACTACAAGTACTGGCCTCACTAGTACCTATCGATATTATGGCACATGAAAGAAAAACAAAATTTCTCAACCCACATTTGGATAAATCCTATTTAAGGAATAACTCACTCATAACTTGGCAATCTAGATTAGGGTAGATGGACACACATATTAATTCCTAACATAAGAGCATGGTATGGTAGAACCCACGGAGAAACGAGCTACGAATTAACTCAAATATTAACAGGTCATGGTTGCTTTGAATACTACATTCCCAGATTTAAATTAGCCAACTCCAACTCCTGCCCTTACTGCGGCTTAGTGGACACTGCAGAACACTCTTTCTTTTTTCGCGTGAGAAGGGAATATTATAGAATTAAAACAGCTATAGATTAATACTAATGCTAGAAAGCCCCGATAAATGGGAAGCAGTCTCGAAGCTTGCCAAAAACATAATTACAATTAAAGTAAAAGATCAACGCGAAAGGCTTGATCATTAATCTCTAATGCGACAAAGTCCTAACAGGTTGTACAAGGATGATACACCATACCCTTCCATTTTTAAAACAGATCTCACTTCATGGATGTTGACTAAATCACGGCGGATGCGATACGGAAGGAATGCGTCAGCGATACCCGGCCACATTAATGGGAGGGGATTTTTAGTGGGCGCAAATCCCACACTACCACCCAGTGCGGACTGGTGGTGTCTTTAAAAGATTTTCCCCCTTCCAACGCTTTTCATAAAAAAAAACAAAAACGGATATAAATAATTGTGTAGAAAAATTACACAATTGTGTACTTTTTCTGCACAATTGTGTGGAACACATATTTCTCAATTAAAAGCTTAATTTGAAATCATATCTTGAACTTTTTTATTGTTAATCATGAAGATTGTTAAGATTCAAAAATAAATTAAAAATATAATATCTGGAAAAATATTTTTACGAATGATAACTTTTAATTTAAAAGTGAAAGAAATGATAGTCATAAATTTTCTTTTGGCGGAGAATGCGTGTTTGAATTTGACACCTTAATAATAACCACGCGTGTATCAGAAGATAATCCATACAAGAGATCTTAGTCCCATCTGTCAGTTGCATTGAAATTCTTTCCCAAATAAATACTCCACTGGCGTCTATTTCTTTGCCGATCACATTTATATGTGCAAAATCGCTTCTATTATATCAAAGATTTTATTATATTAGTTAATACGTTTTTTTTGTGTTCAAACTACAAGAATAAAATAATCACAATCGCACAATGATTAATATTTATCTAATAAACGACAAAATTTATATTAATAGCAATAAATACTCCAAATTTTCAGTGTAATTAAATTATGGTCAAAGCCGAGAGCTTTTGTTAGTGTGATGATTGCAATTAAATAACTTGTCAAGAGTTTTGGAAAATGCTGTTTAAATTTAAAACTATAGAGAAAATTAATACAAGAATGCAATCAAACAAATTATCAACTAATAAATTGCATGGAAATCTAAATTGTTTGGGATTTTCTTTTCCTAAATCAAGGATTGGGTCATTATAATATTTTTAGCAATATGTATGTAATTACTCTTTGATTGCATTTAAGTCTCAGCCACCATTGTTCCATCCAGATGCATTTTTAATTAAAAATATCTTGAGAAAAAATTTGAAAAATATCAATTTACTTTGATGATATTCTCATAAATGCAGATTATAAAATCAATGTTTAAATTATAAGAAAGCATCTTCGTAGTGTTTTTGTTTCGATTGCCTATAATTTATAGAGACTCTTTATAATGCTTGGAACAATATAGTGATATAATTGGAAAAATATTTTTAAAAGTGTATCTGTATTGTATTTCATTCCTACATTCGTTTTGAAATAACGAGTTCAATAAAACTACCGATATAAGTTTCCAATCAAGTTATTATCGTTAACTCGTTAACTTCAATTATAGCAGAAATACTTCAACTTTGATTATTTCTCCAGAAAAGCTTTTCTTCTTCTAGAATATGCAGCAAATTTAAAAGTAAAAGTGTCGAGAAAACGGTTTTTTCAGAAATTCTATAATTATTTCGAAAATGAGGTAACTCTAACAAATTAGTATCCAGAAGAAGAAGAAAGTTTTCAGTATAACTTTTGTTCATATCCATCCAGTTAATCCGAATAGTTCTTTTTGAAAAATTTTGTTTTCCGTACTAGTGCAGAAAAGTAACTTTTTCATGCACAATTGCGTTTTACTTTTCCGCACATGTGCAGTAAAACGCAAACCCCAAAAATAATTATAATCACTTAATATTCGAAATATTTTAAGGAATTAATTTTTTTGTTTTTGTTGTTCGGTTAAAGCCTCGACTGTTGAACAAATAGTTATTTTCGTTCGAACCTCGTATTAAATTTCACCATATATTTCAAACAATATATTTACCTAGTTTTATTTTAATTTTGCCATAAATCTCGACAATCTGGGTCTGATAAAAATTGTAAAAATAATAGACTCTGGGATATACTATGCTGAACCAAATACGAATATACTACATTTCATTCTATTTTATTTTGGGTTATTTATTCAAAGTCTTATGTTTCAAAATAATGAATTTCT
This sequence comes from Cantharis nigra, assembly GCA_958510845.1. NCBI lineage: Eukaryota > Metazoa > Arthropoda > Insecta > Coleoptera > Cantharidae > Cantharis > Cantharis nigra. The sequence goes on along the minus strand of OY294034.1, from coordinate 3,389,370 downwards.
TATTTTACAAAATATATGAAATGTCACCGCAAGAGTAATGCTTTTGTTATTTTATGTCAGGTTAAAACCTAAACTAAAATAATATTTAAATAAATATTCGATATTTGCAAATTGAAATATAATATAAATGCTAATATTTCTATGATAAAATAGTTATTATTATGATCGATCGAGTTGGAAAGTTCCAACTTTGTAATATGTTTTGATTGGGTTGGCGTTTGTGCCTATCCAATCAGAGGATTCAAGTTTTAGTTAGATTTCACATAACCTAAAATTGTCATGGCGAACCCGGCACCCACGTGACAACGCCGCATAAATTAGGGTTCTATATATTATCTATAAAAAAATATTTGACAGATTTCTAATCAAGTAAAAATCAACTTTTTAAATTTAAAGGTAAATTTTATTATACTATGAAATATATTGATAATTTAAGTCTGGGCAGTGATATCATCAAACTTGTTCAGCATTTGCCTAAAGATTTCAGCCATCCCTAGTAATTGCTGATCTATTTGATCTCAATGACGATGTTGCTTAATTTTTGCTTGCTTAACTATTGCTTAATTTGGTGTTTTATTTTTGTTCGGATAATCATATCAATATTTTAGAAATTTAGTATTAAGCAGTAAGTATAAATAATAAAATACAAATATTTTATACTTACAGTGTATTTTATTTGTGAAAATAATAACTTAAAAACAATACATTTGTACATGTTACATTTGTGAGCCGGTTGTTTCAATTGAGACGCGTGGGTTTTCGGTGGCCCACATTAACATTTGCTCTTTGCTCTCTAATTTTCATGTTTTCTGATTTTGATACTAAGAGTGATTTTAGTATTATTGCTGTATCCGAAACATGGCTTGCTCCTGAGTTGTTAACTTGAATAACTACGTAATCGTCAGAGCGTCTCGAGGGGGAGTTGTCGCTCTTTACGTTCGTAAGTCGTTGCATTTTGCACTTTTGCATGACGGCTATCGCTTTCCTAGTGGCCTGAAACACCTCTGGATTCGGCTAAAAATTCATGGCCTGAGGATTGGGGTTGGTGTGGGTTATAGACCTCCTACTGTTGCCCTTTCCTGTCTGGGAGAGTTTGAGACTTTCTTTCTTCATTTAACGCTGAATGTGGAGAACTGATTATATTGGGCGATTTGAACACTAATTTCCGTAACCCATCACCCCCACTGACACGCTTTGAGGGGATTCTTGATCTTTTCGGATTTCGTCAGAATATAATGGACCCCACTCGTGTCACTTTGACATCTAGCACGCTACTTGATATTGTTTGTATCACCGATCATTTCTTGGTATATTAATTGTTACTTGGATTTTCGAAATTTTGACCAAGATGCTTTTTCTGCTGACGCGGCTCGGCTACCATGGGGTATTGTGGATAAGTCGTACCAATGCAATTTACGTGTGGAATTGTTATATGATCTAATTTTTGTACTATTTGACGTTCATGCTCCGCTTCGGACTAGGGTTCTCAGGGAGGGGAACAGGCCGTGGATCACATGGACAATCAGAGAGATTGCAAAATTGAAAAAGTTGGCATACAAAAAAATATAGACGTTCGCGATCGAGAATACATTTTGAGTGCTATCAGGATGTCAGGAATTACCTGTCGGTTGCAGTTAAAAGGGAAAGGACAAGCTATATTAACCATCGGCTTTTGATAAATCGCTCAAATCCCAGGAAACTGTGGCGGGATCTGTCATCTTGGAGCGTGCATGCTCGCCCGGCTAGTCAGTTTTCTGAACATTTGTGTGAGAATCCTGACTATGTTAATTCTTTTTTGTGTACTGTTTCCTGGAGTGGAATCACTATCTGTTCTGAGGATTACGCCGGAGGCATTGAATGAGATTGTCGCAATCCTGCACTCCGAAGTTTTGGGGTGGATGATACTAGTCTTCGTATGCTGAGGCTCGTTCTTCCGTTTTGCAGTGAGGTGCTCTGCAACATTCTTAATTTATCTTTCGAGACGGGTGAAGTGCCGGCCATTTGGAAGGCATCGCGTGTGAGACCTATTTCCAAGGTTCCGTTGGCTTTGGAGCCTGCCCAGCTTCGTCCGATTAATATATTGTCACCTTTTGTAAAAATTATCGAGTCTTTTATTAAAAATGCTTTAGATGAACATTTGGCGCTGCACAAGGTTCTGTCGCCTGCGCAGCCTGGTTTTACGCCTTCCCACAGTACTTCGATCTCCTTGCTGAGGCTCACCTCGGAAGTAGCATCGGCTATTGATCGTTCCAAAGTAACTTTATTGGTATTTCTCGATTATTCTTCCGTTGTACACCAACGCCTTTTGAGTAAGCTTTGCTGTTATGAATGCAGTGAATCACTATGCAGGTGGTTCGCGGGATGTCTGCGTAACAGAACTCAGGTGGTTGACTCTTTGGATCTGTTTGCGGATGATTCCCGAATCCGTATATCTTGTCCTCACTCGAACTTGGATTCTGCAATAACTCGGTTGAACCGTAACCTTGAATCGTTACGTGTATGGTCTTTGGTAAATGGTTTAACATTAAATCCGACAAAATCGGAACTGACAATTTTGGGTAGTCCCCGGCTTGGGCGTAGAGCACTCGATGTTTCAACTCTTCGAGTGGCGATTGGTGATGAGATTGGGGTAGTAGTATGGGGTTTGTCCTGGATGGATAACTTAATTTTCGTCAACATGTTAATCGCAAACTGATGGAATGTTATTATAAACTGAGATCGCTGTATCAGTTCAAGACCACATCACCTGCTCATGTGAAGTGGTCGATTGTCAGCAGCATAATTCTTTCCAACATCGAATATGGTGCGGCGATTTATTACGATTTCCTCACTCAAGAGTACAAACGCAAACTGCAGAATTGGCTGGAATTCTTCTTTTTAAAATCCTCAAGAGTGGGGAACCGATACATCTTCGACATATGATTAGGTCTCGTACTAATTGTCACTCTTGGGCTCTACGTGATTTAGATAATTTTGTTGTAAATTTTGTGTATATTATTGTATTTCTAGAGTATTTGTGCATGTTTTGGGTTTTCTAAAATATTGATATGGTTAAAATCGAGTTACACTACTCAAACTACGTATCAATCGACTATTTTATTGATAAATAGATCAAAAGAGCTACAGGTCCAGGACAGATGGGAAATGAAATGGGAAACAGTGCAAAACAGCGAACAATGATCAGAGATGTCATGCACGACAAGGACATTGCAGTGCACTATCGGTGCATTATCATTGGTTATAATAAAATCAATTAAGGGTGACAAGACAACAATGCTAAATAATAAACTTATAAATTGAAATTAAAATATTGACATTTCCAGTACATTTCCACAATTTATTCCAAAGAAAATATTAATGTGCTGAATATGCCATTTACAGTTTCATTGTTTCCAAAGCTTCATTTGGATGTTTTGATGTACGTTAATGATTTTATTCATGTTAGAATTCTAATTCTAAACGTTAGTAATACGAGTATGTACGTAATTTGTGATAAACATGAAAATGGAAAATTAATTTTAATCTTTAATCAAACGAATGTTATCCTAAAATTTAAAAAGCAATGTCAGAAAATGATCACATATAAAGCAAGATTTATTACACCGTAATAAAACAATGTAAAGTTTAAAAACCAATTTTTACAGAATTGCAAAACCGCACTGATTAAGAATTAAACGAGGTTTGCAAAGCATTTACTAAACATCGAATGTGAAAAGGTGGCCAAATTACCCACACAATCAAATTTATATTCATTAATCCGCCAAAATTAGTGAAACCTACAAAGAAAAAATAATTATGTAATATAGGAATGACCCCAGGTTAAATGATATTTTACTTTTATTATTTTCTTCTTTAAATTATCTAAATTTTCTTTTCGAGTGCGCCGAATAAGCTTTGCACCAAAACGGCTTGCTCCAAACGGGTCAAGTACCTAACTCCTCTCTTTGTAACTCACAATCAAGCAGATGAATGAAGGTGATTGCTACCTTTGTATACCTGCTGGTCACAGGTAACATTATAAAAACGAATTCAATAGAATTGTCACAATTGATAAAAATACTTGAGTAATTTACCGGAATTGCAAAGAAAGTTACCAAGAGTAGCCATAAATAAGTTTCCTAATAAAAATGCTGAAAATCATTTTCCTAAATTACAGTTAACCATATACTAGATAAGGGTCCCTGATTTATAACTAAAGAACACTTGTTACACTTTTGCTTCAACTATAAAAATCCCAGTGTTCCTTCTCAATTTCAAATTTTAAGTTAGTGAGAAATTAGAAATTAGCAATGCGGTTAAGTTATATTTTCTTATAATTTTCAAAGAACAATTAAACTTCCAGACAAGACATTTAATTTGTTGGAATTAACAAAAGACGATACCCTTATAAATTGAACTGCTTTACAAAATACACAAAAGTTAAACAAAATAAATATAAAAACATTTAAATTACTTTAGAAATTGTGATCATTACTATAAGTAGGTACATTGTAGACACGAGATTCAACAAAGTACAATACAGAAACTTATAATTGAACAGTTCCGTATCTGAATATCAATAATTTAAATATTTTGATTAACATTCGCTCAACAAATGTTAAACCTTGTCGTACCAACTGGGGTGCAAATACACCCCCGACTTGATTTCTTCAGAAAAAACAAATTTTGTTTTCTTTGCACTTGATATTGAATACAAAAATAAAATTGACCTATTCATGACTTTTTCCAATACTGGACAAGGTAGGTATTTAAAAACATACAAAACTATTTATTACAAATCAAATTTGAAAAACCGCAATAAAAAGTGAAGTAATAATGATTGTGTACATACCTCGATTTCAATCCGCATGCTCTCCACCGAGTTAATTTAATGTACTTGGAGCTCTAATTTGATTTCGCGTTATTATTTCAAGTCAGTTTCATTTTTTACAATTTTAAATTTGAAAAGAAAATAGCGTAGTATATTTCAAAATCTGTCTCAAAATACTGTCAGGAATAATAAAAATTATCAGTTTGCTATAATTGAAATACGTATTTAGCCATAAAATCGTTTTAATTTGTTCAGAGCTGAAACAAAAAATAAGACAGATTTGAACAAACTCATCCAAACTGCGCTCAAAAGCACAAGTAGGACACTTAATATAATTCACTTACCCTGGCAACGCTTAAAGCTTACTAATAGTGCTTTGGTTTCACTGTTCGCAAAACCTTAAGTTGAATTTTTAATAAGCTTTGTGAAATTATTCAAAAAGAAATACTTTTAATTGTTAAATTTATTATCACCAGTGATTTGAATAATTAAAAAATTATGAGCTGGTGAGAACAAAAAATTTTTATTAAAACATTTTTCAACTTGTCAAATATGTCAAGAGACTTTAAAACTTTATCTTTTTAATTTTTAACGTTGCACGGATGATAATTTCATCACAACTTTTGTGCCATATAAATTGATGTCGTTAAAAGTATTGTCTAATTTTTTTTTCATTTTGTATCGACAGTTTAATAGTATATTATTTAACAAGAGCTTTAATAAGCAGTTTAAACTCGAATTATAATAATATACTAGAAAATAAATACAAAATAAAAAATTTCAAGTAGATTTGTGGTATGAATTTGTAAAATGTAATATTTAACAAAATTTAACAAACCGTTAACGTTAAACGTTAAAATCCTAACCTATCAAGTGGTAATTTATGTCTTTCCGGGTTTTAAATAATAATTTTCAACATATTGTATTTCTTCACTTTACAGTTTGCTTAGTTGGCTACTATCACACTAGTAGAGTGTTAGTTAGATACTTAGTTGACAAAGTCCGATGAATGCAGAGTGTTCTGTTAAAAAACTAAGGCTGAAAGTATCTAATTGGGTACATGAACTTACTCACACGATTGAGAAGGCTCTCGAAGACCAAGAAATTGCTCTGGGAACCTTTCTAGACATGGAGGGGGCGTTTGACAATACCTCATTTGACTCTATAGAGGAAGCCGTTAGAAAACACGGGGAATACACCCAACCATAACAGGTTGGATCAGTGTCTATCGCCCCTACTATGGTGCCTAGTGGTAGACAGCCTTTGGTGGGAGCTGGAACAGATAGGAGTTCACGCGCAAGAATTTGCTAATGACATCTGATCGGAAAATTCGGGGAAACTGTATCATCCATGATGCAAAAAGTCCTGAAAACTGTTGAGAGATGGTGCACACGAGAGGGATTATCGGCAAACCCGGAAAAAATCTCAGTTGTCACATTCACGCGATGCAGGAAACTGCAAGACGTGAAAACGTTAAAAATGTGGGGGAAAGAACTACATGTGGTAAAAGAGGTCAAGTATCTAGGTCTAATTCTGGACAACAGACTGACCTTTACCTCTAAAATACGTAATGTAACTAACAAGGCGACACGGGCCCTGTGGGCCTGTAGATGCATAATTGGTAAAACCTGTGGGGACTAAAACTGAAGATGGTACTGTGGCTATACACCAGAGAGGGGATCGGGGACACGTTATGGAGGCAAAACCTTGCTCACTGGGACGGTCTTTATTAGTGGCCCCTCCAGCGAGTCCAAGAGCAAAAATATTATCCAACTGAGTAGGAAACAGTTGAGAAGGATAGTAGGACATTTTACAGGACACCTCAAAATAATGGGGCTGACTGAAGATCCTACTTGTAGAATGTGTGGTGAAAAGGATGAAACCCTTTTTCTCCATACTCGGAAACCGAGGAGATAGCAAGCAAGAAATGCAAGACCGTTTGGATGATTGTTGCAATCCGATTTAGTTAAAAAAAACATGGAAAAAAGCAGCAAAAAAACTCAGACGTGTACCTTCCAATATAATAAACAGACTCTGAAACAGTTGAGTAAAAACAAACTTAGTGAAACTGAAATATAGGAAGGATTTCGAGCTGATTGAATAATCAAAGACAAACAACGGTTTGCTGTGTCGACGTTTCGAAGCCTTTGTTTTGTTGTTTGTTTTTGACTATGCAATAAGCCCGAAATCCTTCTTATATTTTAGTAATTGTTGGATGAGCATTGTTTTTTTTTTCTACTTAGTGAAACTGCATTGCCAGCATCGAGTGATAGTGCTGGACTTTCAAGGATTTGTCATGGCAATGAGGATAGCACCAGGGTTTCAACAAATCTGAGTGATGTCATCAGAATCATTTCCTGTCAGTGTTAGTGGACGAAATGAGAGTCTAATAGAACTTGGTGCCACTCCAATCAAAAAGAAAAAACTGTTACAACAGAATTATCCGCGAAAAACTTAAGGAAGTAAGCGACATATTAGCTGAAAAAGTTTTCAAGATACAAGACGATACGGATTTACAAGTGGATGATGCAGAAATTACAATTATTGACAAACTAAAAGAATGGTTCCACAAGACAACTGATAAAGCTCTGAAAATTCGAACTTTAACTATCTTCGAAGATAGCTTCCAATCGTATGATTACCATTTCGAAAGATTTAGCTAACAACTGTGGTATTTTGTCAGAACCTAATAAAATATTAAGCAAAAGATTATCAGAGCCTGTGCTGCAAAACAAGTCACAGATTTTTATTCATCTAACGATACAAATCGTGTTATGCCTGGGGAAAAAGAACTACGTGACCGTAAATGACAATGGGCAGAAAAGATTATTACTAACCAATCTGAAGGAAGCATACGGATTTTCTCAGAAAAATGCCCGACCGTCAAAATCGGTTTTTAGAAATTTGCTGAACTCAGGCCAAAATAGTGTGTACTCCCTAGAGCGAGTGGAACTCATTGTGTTTGCGTTTGGGCTATCCATGAAAATGTAAAATTGATGATTAATGGTGCAAGGATAGCTCAACTTACATCCAACACACTACAGCCAATACAGAACTAGAAAGACTGCTTAGCTGGAATGGAAAAACTAAATTAACTGTCCTGGTACATCAAATTTGGAAGAGCAGTTTCCAAGATTTATTCGAGAATTCGTAACGTACAGGCAGTGGTTATCAGTTGTTCGAACAAATTTAACGACGATGTAAGTACCTGTACAGGAATTTTTGGAAAAGCTGTGCGTGAAGCTCGATTCATTGCTGAACAGCAATCGAAGGTTTTTTCAGAGCGGAAAAATGATTTGAAAACCGGAGAATGCCTAATTATAAGTGATTTTTCCGAAAATTATGCATTCGTGATCCAAGATGCCGTTCTGGGGATACATTGGAATAACGACCAAGTGACAAAGAACATGGAGACACAAGACACAAGAAATGCCAACCGAATGGCATTTTTTACGACGGCACACGGAAAGGGCCCATGTCACGGCATAAGCGGCACCAATAGAGCAACAAATTTTTTTTTGCATCAGTGTCCATTCCTTCTCCATCTTGCAACTTACATATTTTGTAGAAAATTTAACGACGAAAATTTTTAAGGGCTACGGCCCTGATCATCGAATGTTCAACTTTCATAAAATATAAAAAATTAACAACGAAAGTACAATTCAAGAGCTTTTAAAAGAGCTTAGACTAGATTTTGAAAGTTCAATAGAACCAGGGATATTAATATTTGAATGGGAACGTTCGATCGACTTTTCGAAATTTTTAATTGTCCATAACTAGCAAAATAATTATTATAATAAATTGTAACTCGGAAACGGTGCGACAAAATAAAAAAATGTATATGAACAAAATTGTAGGGAAGGAAATTTACAAAAAAAATGCCTATTCATTTTTCTATTTCGTTGTACCGTTTCTGAGATACAGATGAAGATATTTCTTGTGTCTTACAGTCTGTTTTGTCTTATAAGTATTACTGTAAAAGCGATGTTTTATGACAAAAATTGTCTTCAAAACGAGCAATTTAAAAAAAAAATTCTGGTTTTTGGTTTCACTACTTACACTATGAATCGATTGGTTAAAAATAACTTTTGCATAATTAAGGAATGAGCGATAGACACTGTTTCTGGCTAATTAGCTGTTCTCGGTACCGCATTTACGATGTGATTATTTAGTGGTTTTTCGATGAAGAGGATAGTTCGACTGTTGTGGGAGACCGAATTATAGGAGATACATGAAGACTGCAGTTGCTTATGCAGCATTGCATAATTAAGAGTTAATAATGTGTATGCGGTACTGAGGACCGCTAATAAACCAGAAACGCGGTGTCTATCGTTCATGCCTTAATTAGGCAAAAGTTATTGAAATGAATGCATTAATATAAATGCAAGAACTTTTATGATATTAAAAACAACATTAACCACAATAGAATAAAAATTGTTTCCCTAGTAAATGCGTTTCGAAATAATTACGTGGAAACTTTATCAAAAATTTTTCAAAGGTTTCTAGAAGGTGGATTGTTTTATCCTTGCAACCCTTACAAAGCTAAATTAGAAACATTCTTAACTCGGTAACTATAATTAGGTGTACAACTTACAAAAGAAAGCACAAATTTTAATTTTATTTATATTAAATCTAGAGAGAATTACAAAAGGAACTGTTAACGATTGTTTAATTTTACCCTAAATATTGCTACACAATAAATTTTCAAAAAGCAGCATTCGTAAATGCCCTGGAGTGGGTTTGACCCAAATTTGTATCGAGTAAAAACAAACTTTCTTTATCATTAAACGCACATAATAAATAAAATTTGAAAATTCTGCTTTATGTTAAAATCTGTAATATGAAATTAAATCCGCACACATTCTTATCTTACAATTTAGAAAAACTTGGTGTATATCCAGAGTTTCCAACCAATTTAACCGGGTTGATTAAATATAAGAGATCAAAATTTAAACGCTTCTACTGACCCATTTTAACACATTAAATTTTTCGATTTAAATTATTCGCCCCGTTTCTACTAAAAAATATACAAATACGTACAAGGAAAAAAAATTTGTAGTCAATTATACACTTTCGCTTAACTCGTAAAGCAGCGGTTTTCAAACTGTGAGTCGCGCGACTCCCAGAGTGGTCGCAAGGCAGTAAGTATAGTCTCTGATTTAATTTCACCTCGCAGGGAATCCAAAACTGGAGATAATAAAAGTAAAATTTAAAGATAAACGAGAGGGAGGTAAGGTTGTCAAAATAACTTTGTTCGGAAGTGTGCAATAGTTTATTATAGCCTGCGTAAAATCGTTGGAAGGTGGGTAAATGGTATGGAACAAATGCAATAAAAAATGTCTCTTTAGTTTTCCTGATTATATATTCGACATTAAATGCGATATCAACTCATATTGCTGCCGTATATACCCATAGATTAAAGCTGATGAGTCAACTAAAACTTGTCGTCGACGTCAAAACTATGGACGCCTTTCGGAAGCGTCGTAGCCAGAATATACATGCTAGAATATGGGCGGATGAGATTTGATATTGCCAATCAAAAGCAGCATTACTTGCGGCTTCAGATTGTTAAATGTTATTTGATAGGTTTAGAAATGTCGCACAAAAATTCCAAAGAGTTTCATGAAGCACTGCAAAATTGCAGTGCATTTAGTATCCACAAGATATTTTTTACCCTCCTTTAAAATGAAAATATAATTACACAAAATTGTTTAAATTTATTGCAAAAACCATCTGGATATTTTTAAATGGGGCAGCCAAACGAGAAAAAAAGTGGTTAAACATTGGAAAACAGTTAATAAGGTTCCGGGGACCGGATAATTTTTGAAATATGCGGGTTTTTCTTAAATCCTTAAGTGGTTACGCTTAGACTTAAAATTAAATCGAAGGATTGTTACTTGAAATTTACAAAACGCAAAAACATTAATTTGAGAGTACATGCTTCGTAGTTCTCTTTAGTTAGACAACTTACATTCAGGAGTATTAAATTAAAACAGCAGCTAAAATAATGTTCCAACACTAATTTGGTAAAAAAACAAGTATTTCTTTTTAATTAAGTAATTTGCTAATTCCAATTAATAGACTCTGGGATAAAGCTGGATGTAAAATGTTCGTTCTTGGAAATTGTTAATTGGAAATTTAAATATATTAAACTTGTGAAAACTGCAGTATTAACTCTACGACCTTACACAAGGTTGGTTGTACTCGAATTAATATTTGATAATAATAAACACTCACTCCTTACAATAACTGTTTAATTATCTGGAGTAATTTTGCTAGTTTTCCCAGCTGTTACATTGCAGCGGAAATAAGTTTCGAAAATTATATCATAATAGGATCGTTCAACGTTCATCAATTCAAAATTTCAATTTATTATCTATTTTGCTTTCAGTAAAATCAATATTAGTAGCTTCAATTTTAACACTTTGTTTGATTAATGCTTCGAATAAACTTAAGGGAAATAATTGTAGTTTATGTATACAAAAGATCGACATTCGTTGACTTATCTTTCCTTACTGAAAAACAACAGGTGTCTGGCTTATTAAAATTGATACAATTAAATACAAAATAAAACGAATTCCAGCAGGTAAAAAATGTCCAAATGGCACAGAAGTAAGATTCCCCATGGTCGAGGACATGAGTTGCTTTAAGCTGTTCATCTTCAGCTATATATCATTCATTGCTGAACTGCTGAGCATGGCCTATTTCCCTGTCACAAATACTCATCAACGCGAAGGTTGAATTAAAGGATTCCCAAATTATGAACATTAAATCGGCAAAATTAAATAATAATCGGATCGATATAATTAAAAACAGTTTATCAAATTTAAATTCAACATGATAATCTATCGTGCGACAATAGATTTTCTCACGCGAACAGTTTGTAAATTTGCACATTAAACAACATCAGTGTAATTGGATTACATTATAATTTCTCACTCAATGTACGGTGAACAATACTTATAAAGTTGTTAAAAGAAAAATTGTATTCTTGCAACCAACTAACCACTTTACAAAAGTAGAGATACAGATGTATGCAAAAATGCATGAGCTAACTCATCATTCATCAAAACTTACATTAATCCAAAATTTATATTTTAATAAAAATACCTTTTCCCTAAGGATTTTATAATGTTACCCCACCTCGGATAAGTTTTATTAAAGGTGTAAGAAAGCCCTGATTTTAGCTCTATAATGTTTGAACGTAGAGCAAAGAGCTTGGATTACAAGATGTTCATGTGCTTTCTCACTTAAATAAATATTTTTAAATTTTGAATGGACTAAAATAAAAAAAATGTCCACTGATATAACTTAAAAATGTACTGGTTTGTTACAATCCTTTTTCAAAGCTTTTTCTTAACTCACTCCCACGGGAAAAACTCGCGAAATACTGGATAAAGGGTTCCTATCCTTCATCGCTATTCGCCAAAGACTAAGCATATGTGACATTGAAGAGTTGAATCCGTGTCTTTTCATTAAATTTTGGAAATTCCAAATTAAAATTTGGAAATTTTGGAAAAACCATGTAACACAGATGCTCTTAAAGAAATGGAATGTTTAAGAAGACCTGCATTTTAATCTCTTCAGTTTGAACTTGCTCGGAAGTCTGATTTTAAAATTATTGAAGAACAAATATAATTAGCTAACATTTAAAGAAAAACTTTATACAGGTCTACAGGATTTGGGAAACAGAAAGCACACCAAATGTAATGTGTAATATAAAGATTTGGCATATATGTCATTTGGTTGCGCCATCAACAAGGATCAAAAGCGCATAAATGATAAATTGATAAAGTGCTCGCAGAGCGCCGTTTTGCTACGTTGAATATGTCGAGATTTGTGCCAAATAAAGATCATTCCCGGACAACATTAATTTTGTTTTTAATTTGAAGAAAACTGCCCCTGAATAATATCGATTGCTTCAAAAAGCTTGTATGGGGAACATGCTCCATGACAAGATACCTGTGAACGATGGTTTCTGCATTTCAAAAGTAGCGATGGCCAAAAAATTATAAAGATGCAGCATTGCAAGCAACAAGACGAAGACGATGAATGAACTGTGAAATCCCGGTGAAACGGTTGATACCAAACGCTAGCAACAATAAGTGATAAATTTGAACCATTTCCTGTTAAAAAAACTACCACAATATCAGAAAAGGCACCACAAGGTCATTTTTCTTCATGACAATGTTCCATCGCATAGGTAAAACCAGTTCACGACACGTTGGAAGCACTCAACTGAGAGGTACTATCCTATGCGGCGTACTCACCAAACATGGCTTCTTCCGATTACCACTTGTTTGCATCGAAGGGTCACGCACTTGCGGAGCAGTGCTTTGGTTCCTACGAAGATGTGCAAAAATGGCTTTATGAATGATTCGGGATAAAAGAGGAAGAATTTTACTGGCGTGGTATCCACAAATTGTCCGAAAGATAGAAAAAATGTGTAACTAGCAATGGAGCACACTTTGAATAAACCACTGCTTAGCATTCTTCCACAGTTAACGTGTTTTTTTTTTCGAAAAAAAATCCGCATTTCATACTTGTACACCTAATTAATATTTTACAAATAAAAATTTAAAGACTAAAAGTTGATAATAAAAATAATTAAAAAACAAAGCTTTTTCTAAAAAGTAAATGAAAATGAGAAGTACAAAATATGCACTACAAAGTAAAAAATAATTTTCCAAAATAAGAACAAACGAAGTTTCTTCAAAACATTTAACCTCCCCATGAACTTCGATTGGATCAGCTCTTACCTGCAGATGCAGAACTTTTGTCTTAAATAAGAATTTTTTTTAAATCAAAAAAAAAATCAATAGTAATCTATCAACCACAAAGCAAAAAATCTCCTACCATTTTTCATATTTCCAATTTTTTATTGGGTTACTAAAAGTTACTATTTGATTGGCTTTAAAAAATTTTAAATTATTTTTACCGACATATACTACGGTGAGGGGTGACACATCGTTACATGTGTAAATTATTATTCTAAAATCTTATCAGCGTGACCATTCAGGAAACTAAAAAAGGTGATAATACGAATTACGATGAGTCGCGCCACATGGACTCATTTGTTTGTTTAAGGCCTGTGGAATAACATCGTGTGAAGATAATTTGGAAAAAATTTAACTGTGCTGTGCAATCCTGTTTGGTAAGTATATGTGATTTTCAGTGGAAATTTGGGTAATATTTTTGAGTAGAGAAAATTTTTCAACAGTGAAAATTTTCAATTTTGTTGGCAAATTTTCGCAATTTTTTGTATTTTCATTATTTTCGTTCTATGATTTTGATTAGTTTTCAAAGGCTCTTTTAGAAACTTAATTGTTTTTAGCTTGCCGTTTTGCCACCTCTGACGCGGTGAATTTCTTTCAAGTTTGGACTAGTTGAAGCAGTTTAGTTCTAGGATATTCAATAAAAACGTATGTTTTTTAGTTTGTTGGTTGGTACAAAATCTTCAAATTAGATTTTTTGTTACAGTCGGTGGAACGGGCTCCAGGTGGAACGGGAAAATTCCAGAGTATTCAACAATTAAAACGTAAGTCTTTGAATGTTTACCTGCACACTAAAGAAAAGTCATCGAGATGAAAATTTTGGGTTCTCCAGAATATTAACCAATACTTAATATTTTTGAAAAAGCTGTATTTTTCGTTTCAAATTTTAGAAAATACTTAAATGTTATGTATGACTCATGGCGTTTATTTCCGTTTATGGCGTTTATTTCCATAATGAGTCACTTAAATAAATAAAACTTAAAAATTTGAGTGCTTGCTCGTTTCAATAATTTATTTTTAAGTTATAATATAAATTTTTACAACAATAAATCTCACATCCACACAACTATTCAGCATTTAGAAAGTAGTTCATTCAGTAGAATTTTATTTCATTTATTTATGGGTAAACTAATTTACATAGTCAAAAATCAAAAACCTCCGGTGTTACAAGATTTAATGCTACAAAACTTGAGCAAAAATTCATAAGGAGATGGACTTATGAATCCTGTTCGAATCCTGTCCGCAGTGATTCTTTTGAATAAAGAATAAACTATTTTATTATTTACGACCTTGATTATAAAATAGGGTGGTTCTTAGTGTTATAGATAAAAAAATACTTTTGAAATTCGATGCTCCCGCCCACTAAAATTATTTCTTTTGGTGTTACATTAATATACAATCACAATAAGAAATAAGAAACAAATTTTTTTTCATTTTCAGTTAAGATCAACATTTGTGCGTGAACGCGAATTCGTATTTCGCGAACGGGAGTGTGATGTGTCGAGTACGAATCTTTGTGAAAAAGCTTGATGGTAGCTTATTAATTACTAATCGCGAATCATTTTTTTTTAATACTGAAGTGAAAAACTTGTGCTTTCAAGTATTTTTTAATAAAAATTTTCATTCGAAATCGTTGAAAAATGTGCAAGTGTCCGGGTGGGTGAGTTATGGACAATGGAGAAGCTGTTATGGTTAAGAGCAATAAGGCGAAAGGACTACAGTGTAAAAGGTAATTTAACTAAAACCATTCTCATCTGAAATGATAACTAATGAAAATTTTCTTTATTATTGTAGGTAGGGTCCACTTCGTGGGTTTAGCAGCAATTCAGGTTAGTAAACTATTTTCTCCAGTGATGTAACCAGTGAATTGTTTAAAATTGTGAAAAAATGCATTTTTCTTTAAATGCACGAACTGTAATTTGGTAAGAAAAGTTTCTTTTACGTACTGAAGTAATAAATTACAGATATACTCTTAGATCCACAAAAACAAGTAAAACAAGGATAATCATGAAGTTATAAAACTAGCTTTTCTTGGCGAAGTTGATTGGTTAACCTCACTTGGAAAGCCGAAAGAGCTAATCTGAGACTTCAGCAGTTAGAGCAATGCACTCAATGACACCTCAGTCTGGTTATAACTTCAATTATATAAATTTTTCTAAACTTTTAAATGTTTTAACAATTTTCTGCATGATCTGCAGAAAACTGTGGCAAACGGATTAGTATTATTTATATTGCTAATTCGGTGTCTCTTAATATTGTAACCTATTGAAAGATATCTTTTACATAATCTCTATTTTACGTTTATCGCAGTAGTCCTGGTTTCCTAATGAAGTTACAAATTTTCAATAGATCGTAAACATCCTTATCTGTTTTTAACTGAATTGAGTTAAATTGCGTGTTAATTAAAAACTTTTGAAATATGGAGAGGAAAGTTTTACTTGGTCAAAATTGTTTTATTTGATCAAAATAAAGAACTTCCCACGTAAATTAATATTCAAACCAAAAAATAAATACATATAATAAAATAATTAAATATGCTTTGCTTCGGGATAAGAAAAATACGAAAGAAGTAAATGGAAAGTTTGAATTCATAATTCCAAATTGTAATACTTATTATCTATTTATAAATGCTAAACCGCTTAAGAAAATAAATTCCCAAAACGAAAAAAATAAAGGACTATTCATAACGTAGGTAAATCATATGTGGTTCACGAACGATAATATAATTTAACTTTGGGTTAGGTTTTTTGTTTGAAATAAATCCCGTAGTCGCCGATTATTTCACAATTTGAAAATGCAAATCTTACCTTTTCACCATATTCCCCTTCCACTGCGACGGTTGATACGTACTTCCATCCCAGTTCGTGAATAATTTCCACCATGGCTTGAGCTTGAAAATTATCTGGAGGAACGACTCGACTAAAATACTCGAAACGCGATTTATCTGATAGTTCTGTGCTTGTTGAAGCGTAGCTCACTTGAGGAATCTGTAACATTTAATTAACAGTTTTTACTGATACAGCAGGCTTGACAAATTAAATTAATAGATAATTAACAAAACTAAAAACAAAGCTAATAAATCTTATTCAATTTACAATTCATTTGATCAACATAAAAATATTTAATATCCTGAGTAATTAAAAAAACCAACGGAATATATTTTTTAAATAAAAAATTTTAATTAAGAACACAAAGAACACCTACTACGTTTATGAAAAAAATTAATTTAACATGTTTTCCAATTTGTGCACAAAATTTAAATTTTGATTATTGAGTATATTATCATTTTTAGAAAATCCTGTCAAGTCGACGTTTTCTTCTACGGTTTTATTAAATTTTCTAAAATTAATTAATTTTCTTTATACTAAGTAAATTTAACTAACTTGTTGATAAATACCTGTTTGATATCAAAAATTGAAGGTACACGATTACAGAAGAAAATTATTAAAGGTGCGTGTTTATAAAAGGAAAATTTGATAATGAAACGCGAAAGTTACATAAGTCTTTCGGATACGTCAGTTTATCTTTAGATGCAAGGCGAAAGCTAAATAGCTATTAAAACAATCTAAAATTTTAATATGTCCCATTAAATTCTCCTGAGTAGATAATATAATAAAACTCGGGAATCAACAACTTCCTCTATTCAAATACACATAATATTCATCGTAAAACTGTAATCCTTCAAAATAGTTTCCTTTTAAAGCAATTTTTTTGGTTCAGCACTTTTTAAAGAAAATGAAATAAAAAAAAACCTTGCGCTATCATACAAATCAAAGCGGGTCGTGAATGGATTAACGAGATTTCCATTTACCACGTGAAATTTGTTTTTAACTTTCAACCCAAATTTACGACCAAGTACCAACGTTAATTTAAAAATTAATAAAATAAAAATAAAATTATGAAAACGTAATAGAGGGGACTTCGGGGTAAAAAGACCAAGTGCGATAGTTATTAAAATAACATCGAATTATTTCCATATATACCCATTTTTTTGGTTTGTAGTTTAGATGAACTTCAGAACTCACTTTAAATAATTACAAAACTCAAAAACATTAACGAAATTTTAAATGCAGGAAACTGTGAAAACTGTGTCGTACAAGATTCTTGTTACTTTTTATGATTGAGAAATTGCGCAGTCTAGCTAAACTTTTGTAGAATTTTAGTGCTGGCGTGTTATTATATAAGTTTGCAGTTTGTCTCTGCAAGTTCTAAAATACAAACATAAATTTGATTTTTAGAATCGCCGTTTGAAAGAATTTTGTTTCCATAGAAAAACATCTAAAACACAATTTTGTAGCATACGGATTGGAATTAAAAACAAACTAGTTTGCTTACTAAGGTATAAAACTTTTAGGTGCAAAATAAAAAAGTTTTAGTTAATTGGCCGTATAACTTGGTTTCCAAAAATAAACAAGAATATTTTGGTTATAACTAATAAAATAAAATCCAAAAACGTCTAACCAGAAAATTAATTTACACCCTTTCACATCACATTACGATAAAAAGAACATTAATTGATGCGTTATTAACTTCATTTCAAGCACAAGTAGACGCATAAATAACCAATAGAAGAAATTGGATCTGAAAGTGACGGAAATCGATTAACTAAATTTGGAGAAGTTGATAAACTGTAAAACTTAAGTGAATGGTTAGAAAAATATAGAAATATTCTCGAGGGTGCATTTTACGTACAAGTTTTTTTTAAATAAAAACCGCAATAAATAATCAAGTTTTCTGTAATAATTAGAAAATTTTAGTTTTGCTTTAAATAAATCAAATTTATTAGCTGAAAACTTTTTTGATTAAGATTTTGCCCGCTATATGATGTCGCAGACGGCAACAAGACGCGACCGATGGCGATGGGGTGCAGACGAAACTCGTCGCAGCCCAACGCTCTTTGGGTGCAAACTGAATTTTTTCCAATCCCATTTTATTATTTTTGTACGAAAGTAAAAATTTTCAGTTCACAGAAAACATGTACATACATACATAGACAAAAAACAATCCTCGCAATAATTTTGAAGTAAATATTACATCAATTAGAGTAAATTTTACATCAAATTTAACTTCAAAAACTCGTACTTGGAGGATCGTTAAACGGTTCTCGAGTTTTTCAAAAAAATATCTTTTTTCGATTTTATTTTTTTTAAATAGTAAAATTCAAAATTAATGAATGGTGATTTTTTCCTAATTCTTAGGAGTAAAAGACATGAAAAAATACTTTGGTCATGATTCTTAAAAGAAACGCCGATTTTTGGCGAAAGAAATAAAATTTAAATCTTATGTTTTAATGCCTCTCTGAAAAGTGTCACTCACTAAATTTTGTAAAAAATGTCTTTTATACTCCTTTATACTCATGAATTTTTTCGATTTTTTTGAAGTGGTGGAACAATGTGCAAAAAAATTAAAAAGTAATTTTTTTCTGTAATCTTGCATTTAAACAAACTTTTATGTTTTCTATGGTTAAAAGTGTATACAAATTTTTTTACCAAAAATACATCCTCACTAGAAAAAAAAACAGAAAAAAAATAGAGAAAAAACAGAGAAAACCATAGAAAATTAATACATATCCGGCCAATTACGTCAATGACCATGCATTTTGGGCAATGTTGACATTTAAAATTGTATATGTGGTTTTTAAATCATTGCCCGGACAATGACGTTAATGTTCAAAACAAGGTGGACAATGATGAAATTACTATTCTACATTCAGTTTTTTCATAATAACTCGATTTTCCGTTAAGATACGAAAATTTTTATGTAATACTTTTTTGTTGCTTTTTTCACGATCTACAATTAAGGTCCTTTACATTTTTCACCTATCGTCCATTGTTATTGAGATATCGATCGAAATAACCATAAAGGGGAGGAAAATTTGTTTTTTGCTATTTTATTTTTTCTCGTGAAAGATATCGAAAAAATGTCTAGCATCAAACTTGTAGAGCGTGTTCAGACCTACAAATTCGTCTTTTTATTTTTTATTTTATTAAATTACGACGTTTAGCGCGTCACAAAGTTGATTGCAGTACGCCCGAAGTTACAGTGTTCGTCCCGCCATAGTACGAGCCTATACGGCGACCGTTGGAGTTTGGGTTTGGCCCAGGTATAAAAGACCCTTTTTCGTGTCCGTGGTCGAACATCTGCTTCTTTTCGTAGCCAGGGTTGCCAACTTAGGGATTCCCCCCCTAAATTTAAGGGGATTTCTTGATTTTGAATACTTATTTATTTTTGTTCGTTAAAGAAAAAATAAAAGTATAAAAATTTTAAAATATTGAATAACCGGGTTATCCAAGAATCAATATTTTTAAATAAAAAAAAAATTTTATTTAAACCCAATCTAGCCAAACATATTTATTTTTAACATCATATTTTATTTTATCATCGATTTATGACTGTGGAAATCGTCGGCGAAGATATCGATCTTTTGGATTTAATTGCCGGACTTGCACAGGACAAAAAAATATATTTTTCCGCAAACCAGCTAAAGGCAAGACTTCGGCAAAACTATACTCTCCGAATAGTTTCAAGCATGATAAGTCTGTTTTTGAGAGTATTCTTTTCATTCATGCTTTCAGCGGTTGCGACACCACGTCATCTTTTTATAATATTGGAAAGTCGAAATTTATCAAAACCCTCGAGAAGAATCCGAAGCTACAGTCATCGGTAGAATTATTTAAACAAGAAAAGGTCGATCCGGAGGTTCTAACTTGCGCTGGAAAGCGATTCCTTATCGCTCTATATGGCGGTGATGAAAAGGAGCATCGATTGATATTTTGCGATTCCACCGCTTCGCAAAATCGATGACCAAAACTGAGTTGAATAACATTACTCCCACTACCTCAGGAATGGGGCTAGCGACAAACCAATTACGGGTTCGAACCAATTTGCACCACAGCCGAACCCGCTCCACCTGAGCTTTTGAAACTCATATCGTGCAAATGTAAAGGAAAGTGTGGGGCTGCTTGTGGGTGCATGAAAGCAGGTGTTTGCATTGCAGTGGACAAACATGCAACAACGTCGCCAGAGTCGGCATTCTACTCAACGACGACCACGATGATGATGATGATATTTCAACCGTCACAGCATCGTTTCCGTCAGTTCAAGAGTCTTCACGACTCGGAAGAGTCTACCGTGGAGGATATTTTAAAAAATGGCCGCCTTTGGTTATTATTTCTTACTGCTTAAAAATTATTTGTTCAATAAATCTTATGTGTTTGATTCATAATTTGGCTGGTTTATTAATTTATTTTGTATTGCAATAATTCCCTAAACAACCGTTTCATCCGTTTTGAATTACGTCGAAATTTTTGCCTAAAATAAAAAATAAAAAAACGAATTTGTAGGTCTGAACACGCTCTACAAGTTTGATGCTAAATATTTTTTCGATATCATTCACAAGAAAAAAGAAAATAGCAAAAACCAAATTTTACTCCCCAAATTTATTGCTTTTTCGATCGATATCTCCATAACGATGGATGATAGGTGAAAAATGTAAAGGACCTTAATTATAGATCGTAAAAAAAGCCACAAAAAAGTATTGTATAAAAATTTTCGTATCTCAACGGAGAACCGAGTTATTATCAAAATACTGAATTTAACCCTTTCTTCAAGATGGCGGAAAATCCACAATGAAATTTCGGTCGACAATTCGAAGTTAAGCTTTTCTAGGCCTCACCCACCAAAAACACCAAAAATATATCTCTGTATAGTCAATACTACCTATTTCTGATCATAAATAGTAAAATATATGCTTATGCAGGCGGAAGTGTATCAAGGATCTATATTTTACTTTACTAAAATAATATTTAAATTGCAATATTTTCATCAACTATATCGAATCACAAAAACATGTGTTTTCGATCTTTTTTGATGCCAATTTAAAAAAAATTATTTTAATCTATTTTCCAATCTGCTGGGTTAGTAAACATAAATAAATTCCAAATAATAAAATTGATTTTATAAAAATTTCAAAATTAATCAAATAAAGGTATAATAATTATTATTGTAAATTTTGATTGAATTTAAAAAATATAGTACACAACAACATTCACAACAAAGATAATAAAATACCTTTTTTCAGTCTTATTGAAATATTTCTACATGAAATGCTGGAGTTAATTAAAACAGTGAAATATAAAATGTAGAAAATTTCTCGAGTCGCAAAATTTTTCTTATTAGTTTTTTTTTATATAAAAAGAAAAACTACGGTTGTACTCGAATACTATACACAATGCGTGATTTAAAAGGGGGCTTTAAAAAGCGTGCGTATTTAATAGCCATTGAACAATTCGATTAAAGCACAGTTGACTTTTAAAACTAAAAATCAATCGATATTCAAACTAAGTCAAGGATTAATAAGTTATCAAAGAATACAAAAATATGCTGACAATATAAAACCCTTTTCTATATTTACAAAAATCGATATTTTCTATAAACTGTTTTTAATTTATCAGATCATCTTAATTGAAGTATTCGTATTCTAAACAGGAACGTTTGCGTACTAAAACTTGGCGTTTATTTCCTACAGCTTCAAAGGTGAAGACGGGAAAAAGAATGGTTGAAGTATTTTGCATACCACTGCGCTTTTTAGCTCTTCTGTTTAAAATTCAAACTAAATGGTTAGAGTAATAATTTACAATTCGATAAATGAACTATTTTATAATTCTTAACAATTAAATTAAATGTAGCTTTTAATTTTGAAACCACAGAACTATTATACATGTAGTATGTAGTAAATAAAAAATCTATTTACATTTTAAGTATCTATCCTTAGACGTTAGCATAATTTATTATGCAATTGATTGAAAACTCAGAAAATGTATTCAAAATAAAAATTACAAGAGAATCTAACAAAGAGCTTTATGTAAAAATAAAGCTTTAGGAACCAGCAAGTTACTCTTTTCTTTATAATTCTCTGTTCGCTTCTTAACCCTACGTTTTCGTTCTCTTTTTAATGTTCTTGCTCGACATACTAAATCAACTTCATCGCAGTAATATACCTAATTATATTACATTAAGTATTTATACTTGCACACAAACGATAAGAACTTAATTTGCATAAAGCTCGTTTGTGTACCTATCTACACATAGATCTACACATTTGTACCTATGTACAAATTTATTAATATATATGCCGGATGACCGACCTTACATCCGATCATAGGGAAATAGCATGGAAAATTGATTTATTTTAAATTAAAAAAAAATTTTATTTCTTATGTTATTTCCCTATAATCGGGTGTACAGTCGGTCACCCGGTATATCAAATATACAATTTTCTGTAATTAGAATAGCCTGGTGATCACAGTTAATCAAGAATTAATTTCATACCATCGATTATTATAGAATAAATGTTTATTAAATAAAATTAAAAACAGAATTTCTTGTTTATTACGCAAATATTATTTGAATCAATAACCAATCCCGGTAAAACTAAAATATTTAAACGAATTCTTCCGATTTCTTAGAGTATTCAAGTATTTAGTATGCAAAATTAGCTTTAGAAGATGATTTAAAAGTAAGTAAATTTATCTAAGTCTATAAGATAGTTTCAACCCTTTACGGTAGCCCATCCCCAAAGTCTAGAATTTTAATGTACATTTACCCGTCTATCAAATTTTAACTCTGTAGCGCCTTTAATTAACAATTAATTCACTTCGTGATTAAGTACTAATAAGAAAGTTGTCGGAACGAAATTCCTTGTAAAATCATACGTACATTCATTTGAGTTTGCTTTTAACGCTCGCCGTCCCAAAGTAATTTTTAACCTCGGTTTACCCAAACCGGGTCATTGGTGACCCACTATTTAATTATCTTTTCTTTTATTGTGTGAAACATTACACAAAACATTGAACAAAAACTACACTATAAGCATTCTTTCTAACACAAACGCACTAAGTTCAACCAATTTCGGTTACCACGATATCAAACGTAGCCAATAAAACCAAAAATATTGAAATTGGTTGGGTGGCCAATGGATGGTACCGGACCAAACTCCAAAGGGTTTAAAATTGAGCACCGAAACAAACCAAACGTGAATGCCAACTGATGCAATAACATCATAGTGTAGGCAGAAAAAAATGGCTGGTGCGGGTGTGGCAGGAATGAAAAGAACGACGACGTTACTGTCCCCCAGCCAAGGTTAAATAAACAAAGAATAAATAAATGCAATCTGCAACTACAAAAATGTCTGTAATCTACAGTTGCTCACAAAATTATTCGTTCACTTTGTTAAACATACCAAATTTAATAAATATTTCTTGAGGTTTCGTAATTTGGCTTCAATATAAAAAGTTGTTATATCAAATAATTCGCAATTTCTGGTATAAGCGTGTAAATAGAAAAACTAACACAAGAGTTTAGCGAAATCGCACATCTGCAGCGACAGCAGTTTTGGTTCAGTCGATACCTCAGAATACCTTGAAAATTTTTTCGCTGAAACCAACTTCAAATAAATAGAATTGTTGAGCCAAGAGTCATTCACTATATTCTGCTAGGTAGATTAAATTCAAACTAAACAACATCGCAATAAGACTTCGGTCGTCAGGACCGTCTTAAGAATCATTGAATCATTTTAAGTACACATTTATTATTATTCTGCTCTAGGTAATATTTTTTTAATATTAGGTTCTTGACAAATTAAGTGGCTACTTTCACTGTTTCAGTTTATATTAGTTTTCTTCTGAGTACAATTACTAGAGGCTGATTGAATCAGAATTGGATTATTTACAAGGTATTTACAAAAATCCAACGAGATAATATTAAAATAAAGCGAATTTAAGAAATAATCAACATTAAAGTTGTGATTTTTCGTATAACAGCCGGTGTTTGTACCATTCTGTTAACTGTATGTAATTTTAAATTTATTATAATTCGCTCACCCAGTAAAATATTGTGATTAGTCGAAAATTATCGTTTGCGATTTGCGAACTTGTTACTTTACCTTGAAAGTACTTCAATTGCAAATGAAGATTTTTGACTTACAGAGTTTTATTGGATATATGAACTCAACTAAAAATTAATAGCGGTATAAAAATGACGTATACATCATGTATTTGTTCTGACAGTGAAAAATTTTTATTACAAAAATAAAATCACAAAACGTATACACACACTTTTGGGATTTAAACCGGGGCGTCTGGAGGGTATGGAATACCCTCCAGTGCACCCTCAATTTTTTAATTGTTTTGTCAAAATCAAATTTTTAATTTTACTTTGCAATCCCAAGCTTAGATCTTCTTTACAAGGAAGTAAAAAAATTAATTTTAAATTTAAAAAAATTAATATTTAAATAAAATAAATTTAATATTAAAATTTAAAAAAAATTTTAAATTAAATTGTTTACAGCGACTGAAAATTTAATTTCTTTGACATAGCACTAAAAATGAGAAATTTACTGACAAAATTAAAGAAATCTTAAATTTTCTATTACTTTTCCAGATTTTTCGAAGAATTCCAAAGAAATTTCTCAAGATTTCCTTGGGAAGAAATTATATTCTTAAGTTTTATTAATATTTCATAGAATTTTCCTAAAATTTGCTTGGATTTCTGTTCACTTTTGTATATCACGATTTTCCCTTTGGTTTTCCAGTTAGTACAAAACTAAGGGGAAATACCGGAAAAATTGTGTGTACTAGTGAATGGAAATCTGAAGAAATTCTGAAAAATTTTAAGACATCTCAAGAAACAGATTCTTAGAAAATTGGTAAAAATATAGAAAATCTCAAGAAATCCATAGAAATTTAAAACAAATCTTAGGAAACTCGTAAAAATTTTAAAGCCAATGAAATCTCAGAAAATAGAGAAAGCAAAATAATTCTAGATTTCCACAAAATTTTCTTCATGACAATTTCTACATCATTTTTCCACTTGTTAGTAAAAACGACCGGAAAAAAAAGAAAATCCATAAAAAAGTTACTAATTTTACAATTAGGATATGTAGAAAATGAGAGGAAATAGGTAGTTCTAGAAAATCTTAGAAAAATATCCAAAAAATCTCGTGAAGTACGGAATCGCAGAAAATTCTAGGATAGTTTAGGAAATTTAGACAATCTCAGAACACTCATCATCTATATATTTTTAAAAATATTTAATAAAATTTAATAGCGGGGGGGGGGGGTAGTTACTATATCCGCTCTTATTTGAAATGAATTCTTTGGAAATTACTGGAATTGCATGGAAATCGTCGGAATTTCGAGTCCCGTATACAAATTTGTTTTTGTCTTTTAAAAAGCAGGGGCCCCGTTAACAAATTCGCACACGGGTCCCTCACCTGCTTGTTACGCCACTGATTAAGAACCATAATATCAACAAGATCGTTTTACTCAATAGGAACACTT
Organism: Cantharis nigra; assembly: GCA_958510845.1. Classification (NCBI taxonomy): domain Eukaryota; kingdom Metazoa; phylum Arthropoda; class Insecta; order Coleoptera; family Cantharidae; genus Cantharis; species Cantharis nigra. The sequence goes on along the minus strand of OY294034.1, from coordinate 3,363,448 downwards.
CCATATGCTAATAGCACTAGAAACTTTCTCGGTGGTGATGGTTTACCCTACGCATTAACTAGCTTAAGTCAAGAAGGATCCTGATCCTTATCATTAGCTCATCAGTCCAAATTAGAGCCAACACCAACATCAGATAGTGCAGATGATTGCATCGATAAAATTGAATAAATGTATTGATAATATTCTAAACAAAAACAAAATATAAAAATAGCGAAAGGTCGATTTGGAACCTAAATTGGTTGATTTGACAAGAAACGAACCCATTATAGAATACTAAAATAATTATTGGCTATTGGAAACACCTTCGTCAATCGCTCTGTATAAGTTAATATTTGGTAACTCTAATAATTTCATTATAGAGTAAATTAAAATTAATTGAAGTTTTGTTAAGTTTTGGTTAGTATAAATTAGTAAAACTAATATTTTTAATGAAAATTTAATTTAAAATTCAAATTTGATTGTGAGCTGTAAAACCATTTCAATGTAGCTGAAACCTAAACAGAAGCAACCCCAATGTGAGATTGAATTCCGCTGTTGAGCTTCCGGAAAATTATCTTTTAGATTATATGGATGACCGAATAAAGATTGCAATTAGGTATAAAGCAACAGTTTGATAAATGTTGACTATTCTTTCGTAGTTGTAGACGAACTAGTTTATTAAGAATATATTATAGTAAGCAAATAATCTCGTTGATGCATCACAATTTTTGCTGAAAAAAAAGCGTTGGAAGTAAACAGAATTAATTATTTTCGCATTGAAAAATTGGAAATATAATAAACAGAAAAAGCGCCAAAGGGTTTCGGCAATTTGTAAACATTTAAAATTAATAACGAGTTTTCATCGTATCTTATTAAAAATTCAACAAGATCACAACTTCCCAACGAGGAACTGAAATTTAATATTAGCAAAGTTTTTTCTTTTCAACATATACTTGACTTTATTGCAAGATTTGTCACTAAATCAAATAACTGCCTACAATACGTATTTAAAGGAACTCCTTGCGGAGTAGAAGAAAATACCTATTGTTTTTGAATGTACAGCTAAAGTAATTTCATTACTGTATTATATCCGATAAAGCTTTCACATTAAATAAATATGCAGATTTCCTTACAATGCTGTAAGTTATTGTTCTCAATGCTTCTAAATGAAACGTACTCATGCAAATATTCAATTTCCAAATACAAAATATTATTTTTTAATTTGAAAATATACTTTGATACCACACATTTTTAGTCGTAGTCCCCCTGTTGTAGCAAGTTACAAGCCGCCACTGCTTCAAGGTGGATTTTGTATCTGCAATAAATGATTTTCCTATATAAATATTTAAGTTAAATTAACCCTCCAGTTAACAGGTAGAATAAATTGCATAAATTATACCATAAAGAGAAGCCTGACAGGCTTCACCCGTTGACTGGAGGGTTAATAATTCTAAATAATATTTTTTGAAAAACAGATCAAGTATTGAGAGTAATTATTTGATTCTTTCTTTTTAGATTAGTAAATTAAAAAAAAAACACATCAACTGTATGTTTACATTTTATATCTAGGAAATGTTTCCTTTTTCAAATATATGCAGATAGATGATCACATCTAAATTTATCTAAAGCAATCATACAATTTTTGACCTCAAGTTGAGAAAAAAAACTCGTCTTTCTTGTGAGAGTTCGTGAGCAAAAAAAAAGCAATGCAATGCGCTAGCTAGCGCTAGTTGGCGCTAAGTTTCACAATTCGCGGCAAATATAAAATTTAGAAAATTATTTAAATTTTCAAATTAAATATTTTTAACAAATAAATTCTTTTTAATTTTGCTCAATACCCCCCTCCCTATACATAAAATTTTACACGACAATTTGCATGTAGTATGTATGTATGACATTAAGTGAGTTAACGTTTTCGTGATTGAATTTTCTGCTATAAACATGTTGTCTAATAAAACTACAAATATAAAATTCAATGAGGGAAAAAGACAACTTATCGATTTTACACGATAGAGTCAATGACCAAGTTTATTAAATAATGTTTAACCAGCGAGTAAATAAGAAAATACGTGTACATCATTTGTGGGCAAATACCAAGAAGAAAAATATTCAGAGTTTTCTTTTGAATTTGTTGCAACTTGGGGCTTACCATACTTCATTTATACTATTGGTAGTTGACATATATTATTGTAAAAATATGTTTTTCTTAACGAGGACTTACATCATATCAACAGGTGAATAACCGATTATTGATAATATACCTTATAAGATACGAAGAGGTTACTTTCTAAAAGGAGTAATCGTCTCAATCAACTTAGTCGACAGATGCCTGGGAATACAAACAATATTTTTAAAAATTCAAAAAATCTTTTAGAATTAAATGTGTTTAAGTTTTCACAAATAAAATACACTGTAAGTATAATTATTCCAAAAGTTTTCACTATAATAATGGCATCATCAAGAGAAGAACTAGCTCCTTGTTCATCAAAGAGATGGGGCACTTCTATGTTAGCAATGTAAATTGTACATTTCGAAGCCTGTTTTTTGTTAAAGAAAAATCGCTTTTACAATAAAACTTCTTAGACACTTTTTGTTGCAAATTTGATTGTCTTCAATTTTGTTTATATACATATTTCTATTTTGTCGCACCGTTTCCGAGATATAGATGACCACGCATTTCTTATTTTGTAGTCTTGTTGAAGTCACTGTCAGACAGAAACGACGCTATTAAATAGAAAATATATATCAGCATAATTGAAGGCAATAAAATTTGCAACAAAAAGTGTCTAAAAAGTTTTGCTGTAAAATCGATTATTATTTCACAAAAAAAGCCTTCAAAATATACAATTCATATTGCTTACACAGAAGTGCTTCCCCCCCCCCCTGTTATAAGAGTAGCTGTATGGTTGAATTGTAACTTATCTACCTTCATCTTAATGAAGAAGAATGATAGATGTATGTGCTAGTGATCAAGCAATTTTACAGAACCAATTCCGGTTTCTGTCAGGGAATTGACTCCACGAATTTTATTTTTTCCTATTTTCTTGGATTATCCATTAGTTTTCGAGAAAGTGGCATTTGAAAATCGAAATTTTCCATATCAAGGCAAGGCAAGGCAGAAGTGGTTAGAAAAGAGCATGTAGCAGTACGCAAGTGCTGCCTTAATCTCCTACAACTGATGAAGGTGAAATGGCATGGGTAATTTATTTGATGGAAAATTACTGAAAACCTAGGAAGTGGCATTGGAGCCTGGCTGATGGAAATAATTTTCCATATGTTTAACGTTGGAGTACATAGAAATTGCAAGTAACGGGTTTTCTGTTGACGGTACGTGTACTCTGAACTTGCCACACGCGTGTAGTACCTCGCCGTGTGCTGGCTTCCAACTAAAGGTCGAACCTCCCAGTCGAGGTGAATTGTGTTCAGGAATGTTTTTAGCGAGTTAAGTGCTAACATCGCAGCTCACCGCTGCGCTTCGAGCGTTCCGGGCCGTTTTGGCTGGCGCAACTACGGCAAATCACGAATCCACTGTAAAATGAATGAATGAATTAAATTAATTTGGCTCCTCCCACTAATTTATATATGGGATGTTATATGTAAAATTTTCTATCTTTAAATGCCGGTTTTTCGAAAATTAATGAATGATCCAAGAAATTTTTTTTAATATGCTTAAAAAATTGTCCTCTTTCCAATGGTATATAGGAAAAAGTGAAATTCGTGGACAGTCGTTCAAATTGCTTGGTCCTTTGATTACTGCAATGATTATTTTATTCTAGTAGTGTGCTAATCTTGCTTTGAGAGTTACTAAAAAGAAAGAGGCAGTGTTAGGTAGTATGCATATATTCAAACCCAGTGATTTGCCTCTCGAATATTGCTATTCTCTTTTGGACATAACTGGATAGTCTTTCTGGTTCTTGAATTTCATCAAATACTCGTATTTTTATTTTGACCAAAATGTCTTCAACAATTTTTGCCCACTATTTCAAATGCATGTAGAATTCGTTGGTCATTTTTCCTCATAATCCATGTTGTCAAAGCGTATAAAAGGATGCGGAATACAAGTGTCTTAAATAGGATATTCTTAGTGTTTCGAGTATGTCTTTCAGTTCATATGTAGATATAGGCTGTAATTTCAGGTGTATAGTAGATACAGTTGATAATAATCATTCCATGTAGGTTGCAAATCAATGCGGCTTTTAGGCTGCACAACCTTGGCAATCCAGTTCACATCATTTAAACATCTTTGAAAATTTTCGATCAATAAATCATCTTTTGAAGAGTTATCCACAAAAAAATTGATAAACAATCACAGAAATTTTGAAAAATTGGATTAAAAAATAATTTTGGAATATAAAAATTATTGAAAATTTATTTGAGCTTCTTTATGTTAGGCAATGCGAACTTGTTACGCACACCTATGTACATTAGAAAACTTAGTCGATAATGTGAAAGTCCAATCTATATCTGAAGTATAGATAGAAGATGAAATCATTGACAATATTTGAGCGGCTAAGCCAATATTGGTATAGAACCGCTTAAATCTTCTGAACTAGAACTTTTCAATTTACACGTAGTCTTTAAAGGACAACAAATTGCACACTCAGCTTTTTATGGTACAATATTTAAATAATAATTTATTAATAATTCTATCCCTCGAATAAAATTTAAGTTTATTTATAAAATCTAATCTTAAATTTAATTAATGCTAAAAATAAATTTTTCATTGTTTAGATGATTTATAATTATAATATTAACTTGCAAATTTAAACATTGACTTGGCCATATTATGCAATAATGGTAATATTGGAAAAAATATTGATCTTATATCATTGAAATTATGCACTGAAATTAGTGGGTTGGATTAATTTTTAAAGCGTTGAATTACATAAATTAAAGGATTACTTTATATTACATGCATAATAAATCTCTAATGCGTAACCTCTGCTTAAATTAACTAATTAGTTAAATTAACCACAAAACTGTTTCAATTATTATTCATCTTCTACCGTACCTTAAACAGCCGTAATATGTTGGCGACCATAATGGACACAACGCTAAAAGATGCCCCTATTACTGCAGTAACAGGCTTATGTGGTACATAAACGGGCGGCCTTCCTGAATCGCATTTATACTCCGACATGTCCTGAAAGAAAATTAGTCTGCGTTAAAAATGTGCGATTTTATATAAAAGAAAACCTACATCTACTTCAGGTTGTTATAAGTACTAAAAATTTTATGACATTTTCTTATTAACCCCCTTTAGTGTAACAAAATTACAAAGAACTTCTTTAAATGCCGCAAGCATTTAATCCTAGTTCGCTAGGAGATTTTTAAGTTACTTGACATTAGCTGCTTGGAATACCCTCAAGTAACTTCTATTTGCCACACAAATGTACTTACAGGATGGACAAACCTTTAATGCTCACTTTGTTGTTCTTTTTTGGGGACAAAAATGTTTTTTTGCACTAAAACCGGCAGGCCCGGTTCTAGAGGTGAAGTGTTCGGCCGCTACGCCCGGTAGAATCGGGCCTGGGTACCGGTATGTTAGCGGTATTGGTATGGTACCGGTACGATAATTCTACCTGGTCCACTTTAGTAAACTCCAAAAGTAAAGATTCACTTTTTGACCGGTTACGTAAATAATTTTTTTTTTTTAATAAAATTTGTATGTATAATGGGTAATCAATTGAAAATGAAATGTTTATAGCGGTATTATTTACTAATTATTTTCAGTAGTTAGCAGGTATTTATGAAAGCTTACAATATAAATACAGTTTTTTCATATTAAACATTTTATGTTTAACGAGAATTTTTACAGTCCAGTTAGCATAACTATATGTATTTATTCAAAATAATTTAAAATAGCATCGTTTAACAGCCCTCTGGCTAAATTATAAACAGATAAATGTATATTTGTTTGAACTAAATTTTAAGAAATCTTTTTGTTCAAATATTGCAGAATGAAAACGTCTGGCACAAACTTTTGCTGTAATAATTGTTCTTGGGCTGTGCAGCCACCAGCAGTGAAATGTTACATGCCAGTTGATATTTAGAAAACATTAAACAAAAAGGCCGCGATACCAGTAATTAATTTTCTGTTATTTCGGTTGTATTTTCTTTGGGAAATGGTGGCATTTGAGAAATTCTTGTAGTAATCAATCTAACTAGTTAATTGAACATATGAAGGGCTCTCCAGGTGGCTCAGATTGTATTATTTATAACATTATACCAATTATTGGCAGTTTTAATTTTTCCAACATCGGGCTGAATTTGTTTGATTTTCATTAATTACTTCTCAAGTATTCAAACTCCCTCTGTTGCCCCCGCCCCTGTGGCGACACCCATAGTTGTGGGCACTTAAATAATATTTAAGTTTGCTTCTCAATTAATTTTCAATTTACAAAAGTTTATTTGAAAAAAATAGAATTTAAAAAAGGAAATAAGTCATTTAGGGCAATTTTCCCTACTATGCTCTGTTTTTCAATAGTTTGCAATACAAGATCAAAATAAAAAATGTATAATATGCTCGTTTATAGTGAACCATATTGTATAGTAGAACGTTTTAAGAATTTAAGTTAAGGTTGTTGTATTGCTTTGAGAATCCTTGCAGTTCTTCCTTTGACGATATTTTCATTTTAATTATTGTGGGTATTTCGAATTTCGATTGTCGAAAAATGAACGCATTATTGCTATTGTTACTTTCCCCGACATAATGGTTTTATTGTACTATTATTTCAGACACTGTAATATTACCTACTTAATTAAATTTACAGTCATCCTGAGTTCGATGAAACATAAACGTAAATAAAGCTATGGAAACTTTAATGTCCACTCAAAATTCATTTTAAATAAGTCAATTGTAAAATAACTTCCTATTGGGCTTAGTCAAAACTGTAGCTATAATAAAAAATTACTTAAGGTTGCAGTAGGTTTAGGCGAAGTATTATTCTATTAGACAGATTTCAAAATATCCTATAAAGGAGACGTGTAGTAGGGAAACAAAGTGCATACGCGTGGGAATATTAACTCCCGCGGGACTTAATGTATCATTAAGTCACCGCATTAAGTAATTGGACACTTTAGCGTCTAAAATTTCAGTTTACTTGAAAATGTATAACTATAACCGTACAGTGTTGATAAAAATAATTGCCAATTGTAGAACTTGAACAGTAGGATCGCAGTGGAGTCCTTATGTAAATATTAAAAATCATTTTTCAAATCAAAACAACCTCTCGGCGATTTTAAAAATGAGCTTTAAGTTTATTGTTGGAAATTCATCATATCGCATTTTTTTCAATCTAAACGGAGTGATTTAGGGTGTAGTAAATAGTTTTAAATAAAATTTACTGTTACGGAAGTTATTTTGACTTTTATGAAGCAATAAATTGTATAAAGATTACATTTAATGGCAAATCAAAAACTTGTACTAAGTAATATGATGAGGCATAAAACCAAATTGCCCTGTATTGATTCTAGTAAATATATTAAATATTGTGTTACAGGTTATGGAGGTTGATAGCGTGGGTTGGAAATAAATACTTACAAAAACTAAAAAAAAAGTTTAATTGCTCGTAAAAGGTTGGACAATGCATAAAGGATTTTCCTGTTCAAAAATAAATTTGTTGTTCAAAATTTTCGTCTATTAAGATCACTGACGATAACACCAACAAATGGCAAAAGTCTCTCGATTGGTTCAAAAAACTGTTGAAGAGAAAAGTCGGCAGTGATGAGGAGACCATCACAGGGGTTTTCCCAACTATAGTTGAAATTCAGAACAACTGAATTTAGTCTTTTTTGAACATATCCTCTTTTTCTTACGAGAGAGGTTTAAACATTTTGACCCCACAGGTGCATAATCTGGATTGGAAATTTCTGTAACCCTGTTTTTAATCGTTAATGGCGGAAATCCCAGAGACGGCCATATGAAACTTTTAGACTTTTACTGGAGAGCTCAAATTAGTCATATAATCCTTCTAGTTTTGGGCAACTTAAGCATGGCTGAGACCAGGAGTTCCCAATTCTTTTGACGTGTAAAGAAGATGTCATCGCAACTTGAGAGGGACGGTGTCTACTTTTTCCTCAATTTACAGGTAACAGGATAAACCTGGGCACTAAAAATCTTACATGATTTTGTCAAAGAACATGTCAAAGAAAAATAATTTACAATCCATCTGCACCAAGGTGATTTATTGAGGAAAAGATGCTTCTGTGGTAGAAATGCGCCCGAAGCAGAACATCCGAAAACCCAAAACAAGAATCCGACAAATAAACATCCTTAATGCTAAGTTGTCGACTGTTAAAGGGATTATGAAGAGAATCTCATCCTTGGAGACAGTTCAAAAAGTTTTACTAATACATCAGGTTTGCACGGTTTTCTGAAGTAACTATTCCACAACTGATGCGACCGGATCTTAAAATGTCGCGAATGTAACATAAGAGAGATAAAGAATTATTGTGTAAAATTAACTTCCTGAAAATATTATTCGTAAGTTTGCGTGTGAAAAATAATCTTTATATTTTAATAAGAAAAAAATTTTTTTGACTTTACTCTCTCCCTATTACTATAATAGATTTTAATGGGTTGATGTATATTATCCATTAGCACTCTAATTTGCTATTAGAATTGCAAAATTTATTGGATCAAATATTTAGATTAATCTCTTATAAGGTATATAACACTATTGATATATGTTTAATTGAATTATATATTATGCATGACAAAACAATAGAATAACAAGTTACTTGTTGTAATCCAATGAAGCTTTGCAAATTTCTACAACTATCTCTATCTAAAATCATCGGTTAAATTTAAATCGCATAATTTTAGCATATTTCATATTACATTGAAAATATAATTTAACAAGATTACAAATATTAAAAAAAATTAAAGAATATAATAAAAGAATATAAAATTTGTTTATTTGAAACAAAAACAACAAACAAAAATGTTTTTAAACATAGCTACTAATTATATTTTAAGCATAGACTGGAGGCCAAAAGTTTATATAAAGTAGAGTAAATCTATAAAACAAATTAAAATAATAGCTTTTACTGCAGTATTTTTTATTTATATCCAGTGAACATTACAAAATAATAAGAGACACAAAGTAAATGAAAAATAACATAAACCTACGTAAAAATTCCTCTTTTAGATCTGAAAAAGATTTCTGCTAATCTCGACAGCTTGGAATCGTAAAACTCAATAGAGATAAGATGTGGGGATCGTGGTAGATCATGTTTATTGCAGTACCAGGGCCTATTCTACCATTAGGCACGTGCCTAGAGCCCAATGGGCAGAGGGGCCCGAAAAGAGAGAACATAAAATAATAAAATAAAAATCAAATACTGATAAAATAACCCAAAAATTGGGCCTTCGGTGCTATTAGTTACACTTGAATATAAGGGGCCCGAAAATTTGCTAGAGCCTAGGGTCCAACTCAGTTTAAAATAGACCCTGCATCTAGGTACTCACGGTAAAGTCGGGAACGGTGCTTAGAATCGTTATCATGTTATTGTACAGAGAACTACAAAATTACATTTTCAATCATCGATGTAATAATTAATCAAAATAACTGATTATAATACTTGCTGAAAATGCAGCCCCCGCCCCTTCTGAACGTATCATCCATTTGGTTTATTATTGCGGTTATCGCGGTTGTACCTCTGCCTTTTCATTAGTAGCCAAATTTAATACATTTGCATAATACTGATATCTGTTAAAATAACAGAATGAAATGATAATGGCATTTATAGCAACTTAAATCCGTTAGAATTAAAAGTGAATAAGTTAAATAATTTTTGAGATAGTTAACCTCACCAAACTGATAATAAAAACACTGAATAATTCATTACTTTAATAATTTCAATTCCCCGAGGATAGATTTTGTAGACAAATATATAGGGATGTACAAGCAAAAACTAACCGTCTGAACAAATTTAAGTTATAATACAAGATTATATAAATTGCAGAACACTTAAGTGTTTCATAATTAATTACACGATTTAAGTTTTAAAAGAGCGCCAAGTGTGGAATGTCTGTAATTATATTGATTAAGTAAAATAACGAAGAAAATTTCCTAGGGTATAATTTTCATCCGTAGCTTCAAGTTTTATGTTAGTTTAATTATAACTGTTTAATAAACCATAAAATACAAATAAGAAGGAATACATCAAAGAACTAGACAAAGTGAAATTAAAGATGAACTTAATAATTCTGTTTGTTGCTTTAACGGACTTAAAACGAAAGTTTCGAGATTGATTTTTTAAAGGGAGATACTGTTGCAATATTCTAATGAAAATTTAAAAATCCGATGTAAACCTTAGATTCAATATGTCCTAGTTGTCATTTAAGTGAAAAAGAAGATTTATATCTCAGGATATCATTCTTACGCGACTTTTATAGGGCACATATTCTGTCATAAACTAAAGACTCCACAACCAGGATGAGGAATCTCTTTCTATTACAAACGAATATTTTACGTATCGTAATATCCGTTTTTAATAAATAATTTCTAAATTTGGTTATTCAATAAATTTCACATCAGAAAAGCCCCTTTAATTTAATGTGAATGGTGTACTTTATACTAAATCAATTCCTTTCGATCATCTCTATAATAATTCGAGTTGCGTATTTCACACCTTCCCTATTAATTTTATCGGTAACCTTTACGGAAGCTTTATATCGCATAAACCAAACCCTGCTTATCCTTAAATCTAAAACCGAAGAGTTAAGTATTTTCTCAACTAAAAATTATAGCCAAATTTTCTACTTTTTTTTTTATTTTTTTTTATTAATAGTTATTATTACAATCTATCCAAGGGGATAGATGCAGGGATCGTCCCGTGACATCTCCCTTTATGCATTTAGTCAGGGCCGGATAAACCATGGGTGCAATGGAGCCGCCGCACCCAGCGCCAAAACAATAACTCACAAAATGCCAGGGCCGTAGCTAAGAGTTGAATTTAGAGTAGGGGAGTAGGGCAGCGGTGGTTACAAGTAGGGCAGAAATGTAAATTAAAAGTTAATAATACCAACACCGAGTAGGGAATTGGGATTTTAAGGTAGGGCATTACCCCACAATACCCCCCCTTAGCTACGGCCCTGCAAAATGCTAAGCGAGAAGTCACGAATTGCGATTGAATTCATATTTTCTTTGATTTAATTGGTAAAGTAAAATAAGTAGGGGGCAGCTATTAATTACGTGAGGCGATTTTTCGATTCTCTCCCCCTGGTGAGATTCTACTAATCTCCTTACCTTCTAATCTCACGTTAAATTGTTTATTTTACTTAATTTAACCCAGTTCTCTCGCAATTTTACAGTTTCATGCGAAAAAAAACCCTAAACGCCCACGTAACTAATGGACGTCCCCTAAAGATAAGGGGGAAAAATTTATTATTTTTTTAACAATTATTTTAGCCTTTACATTTCTTCTGGTAAACTAGAGAGGTGAAAAGTTATAATATTTGTAGCAAGAAAATTAATTTGGGAGAAGATTTGTCCCCTGAAATTGCCTAAAAAATCATTAGAAATGATCCAATTCTCGATCAATAACAGCAATCACACAGAACATGTACATATGCAAGTTTTCAGTTTTTTACAACCGGGGAGTCTGGGGGGTGTGGAACACAAATAGGTGTACATTCTACCAAACATATTCCAAATAGCAAACAGATTTCGATTCCAGTTTTAAAATTGTTATTCCACTGAGCATTACTGGATCTAGATTTCAAAAGACATTTGGAAAAATCTATAGGAAGCTAGATTCAGGGACCAATTTTGTTTAGGTATACTGGAGGGTGTTCCACACCCCCCAGACCCCCCGGTTTCAAAAACCCGAATGTTATGTATATTATGTTGTGTGATTGATCTTACCTACTTAATAAGAGACTATCACTTTTTGAAAATAAGTACATTTGTAGGTTTAGGCAATACGCAATGAGTAGTACCGAGTACCCCAGTATCCAACATATAAATGTATTGGTTCTGAGATTATGTAATAATATTAATCACAAAGGATGCACACAAATCTCCTCCTAGAAATGTCGCGACGAATAATCATCGCTAACAAATGATCCTTACAGCAAATAATCCCCAAAGTGAATAATGATTTTTTAAAATTAATTTTGAAATAAATCTTTTTTTATATCTTATAATAACATATCCCCATGGTGGAGCTCGAAAAACGGGCACCCTGTATAGGGTATACCCCCCAGTGTTTCTTAATCTCTTGATGCATGCTCATCTATAATTTAATTTGTGTAATTGGAGTCATCTCGAAATTATCAGTAATAAAGTAAATCCTTGCTGTCCATGTGATGACTACATCATTTCCATGTAGGTGCTAGGCTGATGATTCAGTTTTTGCGGTAGTCTCGCGTTACATCTTGGATAAGTGTTGTAGATGGAGTATCTGTCTTTTGATAGTTCTCACAATCGAAAATTTACGTTTTTACTTTTTTGAAAATCTTATTAGTTTAATTAATACTTCAGAATTTGCCTATGCCTCCCCGGACAAGTCGCCTCTGTTAAATGCGCCATTTACTTAATCTGCACCCGGCGCTGAAGTAGCTTGATCCGGCACTGCATTTAGTGACTGTTATGATTGACAAAAAATCACTTAAGTCTACTAATCCAGTCGTTTATATTGCGTCTCTTTAGTCTGTCGTTACTGTTGACATCTGTTTGCAGTTCTTCTACTAGCCTGTTGGAGCTTCTGTAATCATTCGTAACGTCTTGGACTGAAATCTTTTCAATATTTCAATATCGGAGGTGATGCTGATCTCCATAGTTAGATACCATATGTCCATACTGGCTTCAGGATAATCTTATAAATCAATCATTTATTTTCGAGTGTCATTTTTGAATTTTTGCCAATGAGCCAGTATAATTTAAAACTTAACTTCATCCCAAGTTGCTTTCTCTTCGTGAAAATGTGCTTACGCAAAGTCAAACGTCTATCTAGGTGAATACCCAAGTATTTAGCATCATCAGATGGAGGTATTTGTTGGTTATTTAATTTGGCCGGAGGGCAAGTACCTCTTTTCAAAGTAAATGTCATTGGCATGGGCATTGGCAACGCAAAATTTAATTTGTTGGCATCGCTAAATTTAAACTCTAAGTTATCAAACAGACCGTCTTCTAATAAAGAAACTTTTTTTTTAATTTTATAAAAAATGCTCAAATATGCACAAAATTGTATAAAATGTGCCCAAATATGCACAAAATTTTATAAAATTTGCCCAAATATGCACGATCAGTAGATTTCAGTCGAAATATGCAATATTTAAAAATTATAGCCAAAATATGCAAATGCATGTTTGCAAATATGCAAATATGCAAATGCATATGCAAATATGCAAATGCATATGAAAATATGCAAATGTATATAATCCGGTCTCTATTTATTAATATTAAGCCGTTTATTAAAGAAAAACTATAAATATAAATTTTATTTGTTGTTTTTCAAAACAATTCCTAGTTCTGAGGCTAGAAATCTCGTTATAATCTCTCGTTAAGTACTTAACTGGAGAAATGTGGTGCGTTAAAAGTTAACGCCTGATTAGTACTAAGAAGCCTTTATGAAATGGAAATTTGGATTTAACGGCTTGTTAAAAGCTTTATGAAAACTCAATAATATTGATTATTATTATTAAATAGCGCTACATTCGTAAGAATACGGCTGTCCGTAGACTTTCAAAATCCTTTTGTTGAGGTGGATTAATCCTCTTAGTTCACATATTTATTTACATTTCATTACAGGTCCTTGTGCGTTCTTGCGTTGTTAACCACTGTTCTCCATGCTGTACGGTCCATCACTAATTGTTTCCATCCTCTCACTCCCATCTTCTCCAAATCGCCCGTCACTCCGTCCCACCATCTTGCTCTCGGTCTGCCCCTAGTACGATCTTCATTTGGTTTCCACATCACTATCGCGTTTATCATTTCCTCGCTGTCCGCTCTCATGACATGTCCCAGCCATCTCAGTCTCTGGGCTTTAATGAACTTTACTATGTCTTCTCCGTCCATCATTTCTAATAGTTCTGCGTTTGTTTTTGATCTGTATTCACCATTGTCGAGTCGTGTAGGGCCTGCTATCATTCTAAGCACTCTTCTTTCAAAAACTTTCAATTCCTCTTCCTCTCTTTTAGTGATGCAGATCACTTCAGCAGCATATGTTAGCACTGGTCTAATCAGCGATTTGTACAGTTTTATTTTAGTTTTCTTCTTTATTTCCTTATCTCTCAGTATATCTCTATTTGCGTAGTATGATCTGTTGCCTGCTTGAATCTTTTGTCTTATTTCTGATCGTCTCTCGTTCCTTTTATTCATCATGACTCCTAGGTAGTTGAAGTTTTCTACTTGTTCAAATATGCAGTTATCGATGGTTATTTCGCTATTATTATCGTCTCTTCTCGAGCATCTCATATATTTCGTTTTGTTCTCATTAATATTAAGTCCCATCTTGTTTGCTTCTTCTTTTATGGCTTTCAATGTTTCTGTCATACCTCTTTTTGTTCTTGAAATTATGACAACATCATCCGCGTACGCCAGTATCTGGTTCTTTCTGGTCACTATTGTTCCTATACAGTTGGTAGCCCGAATGATCTTTTCTAAGACAAGGTTGAACAATGTCGCTGATAAGGCATCGCCCTGCCTCACTCCATTGTTAATCTCGAAGCTATTGGTCTCTCCTTGGGTAGTCTTTATCGTAGTTGTCGTATCCTTTAAGGTCATATTGATCAATCTTCTTAGCTTCGCTGGTATTGCAAATTCTTTCAATGTTGTTATCAGCTGATGTCTAATTACTTGGTCGAATGCTTGCTTGAAATCTACGAATAGCATATGCATTTCTATATCATGTTCATAGCTCTTCTCCATAATTTATTTTAATACATGTAATGCATCTACCGTCGACCTGCCTCGTCTGAAGCCGAACTGATATTTTCCGATTATTTCTTCTGTGTAAATCCTAAGGCGGTTGTGTATAACTGTGGACAGTATTTTATATGACGTATTCAGAAGAGTTATTCCTCGGTAGTTGTGGCATTCTTCAGCGTTTCCTTTCTTTTTAATTGTTACGATTACGCCTTCTTTCCATCCTTGTGGCATGTCTTCTCGTTGCCAGATCTCCTTTATCAATTCACGGATTTCCTTATGTATTGTGTAATAATAATATTATGTAATAATATTGATATCAAGTGATAATCATCAATGTTTTCAAGAAGCAATTTCGACGAACTATGGCTCCCAAACAGTTTTGCAAATTCCCTTACTGAACACATTTAAATGGAAATTACCATGAGACCTTATTTTTTACATTTATCTGTGATAATATCTGGGTTTTATTGCAAACTCATTGTTAAGAAGCTAATACAAATGTTTTTCGATACATTTATGCTCTTAAAAAAATGTTGAAACGCAGTTTCATTGCCAAGTTCTGCTACATACAAAGCGGGAGATATGGCGCATTGCATCTTGAAAAGTTTTCACAAGGTAGAGTGTATAAATACTTGATGGTGTAAAAATATTATTCAATTTCGACAGTATAAATTATTATTTACATTTCCTGAAAAATGTTTGCAAAGAGGGTCTGTTTGTGCATAACTCGCAAGTTCTTTTTACAAATCACTGAATAAGCTTCGTTTTATCATTTTTAATTTTGTTTCATTGGTGCCATGGGAACATATTTTTGAGTAATAAATTTGTACTTAAAAAAAGCAATAAACATAAATAATAAAGTAAAATTATTAAACCGACTAATTCATTGCTTTTTATTTTTTCGCAACAGCCACTTTTGTGCTTTCATTGGCAATCGAGTTTTCAAAATAAAACAAACTGAAAAATATATCAGTTTAAAAAGTTTTACATTAAAAGCCCCATCAAAACATTTTTGTACAATTGCTTGGTTATGCTTTTTTGGTTATTTTCAACATGTTGCTTTTTTAAAAAGGCTAATGGAGAAGTGATTACGTACTTTTAATATTTCATATAAAACCGACCACAAGCTGCTACTTTACTAAGCCCTACTGCTTTAATGATTGATGAATTGGCAAAAAATTTTATAAATTATACTTATATAAAAAATAGCTTTTAGAAATTCTACACCCGCAGAATACAATAGATATTTTTTCCCTGCTTGTATTGATTATTCAAAAAAAATTGTTAACTTCCAAAATTTGAATCTATTTGCATGGGACCCGCTTCCACTTAATTAAAATATAAATGTAGTGCTTCGATCTAAAAAGGATTGACCAATTTAGAAAAAGTGCGTCGCATCGTGAGTGAGAAATTTTATCGATTTCCACTAAATTTCTTATTTCTATATTTTTCCGTAGTGAAAGTGATGATATGAAACTTTGAAAGTAAATAAATTATTAATTTAATTTAATTAAAATTGAGTAAAACGTAAGTTGAAGTTTAATTACTTTCTAAAATAAATTTAGTTTTGAAAAGCACAATTTTGCAGTAGTAGATTTGCGTAATTTCATTTTTAGAGCTTTGAATCTTCATTGCTACATTTGAAATAAATTATAAAAAATTAAATCTAAAAATAATTTTTCCGAGGTAGAAAATAACTTGTATAAAACGTGATAATTTTTTTAATTCTTTGACACTAACAACTTATTTTTTAAATTCCGAATTTAATAATACTGACTTTTTCCTTCAATTTACGCTTTTGATCTAAAAATAGAAATATGTTGTATCGATTTGATGGTTGTGATTTTTTTTATTGATCTGACAAAATCTTAAACATTTTTTGGTTTTCTTATAAATAACAAAATTGCTCAAATATTTCAAACATACGTGCCAAATGTGTTACCGTTAGCTAATTGGTATTCTATAGGGATTATTATGTTTGTTGGCCTCGAAGGATTTACTCGCTAACATAGCATAGATGTAACCTCAAAGGATCACGTTCGCATTCGTCCTGAAATAGCAGCGAAATTATACTTCCACATGCTTTATTTCTAACTTCAAAATATCTATCGACTTATGTTGTTATTTTCTTTATTTTATAGTATTTAAGTAGGATTACTACTAGGGCTTGGTATCACCGCTGCTTGGATTACAAGCGGAAATTTAGGCTTTCATAAATCGTCCTTCACATCGATCGTTATAATTTGATTAAAAAGTGTGTTAGAAAAATGAAAAACAATTTTTTCTAAATCAAAAATCTTTTATATAAAAATACCCAATGGAATTTAAAACAGAACTTTAATTTCAAAAATAGTTTTATAGTAAACAGTTTAATTCCTCTGTTAAGACCATGGATTTAAAACGTCGTTGATTAGAAAACCATCTCGCAGAGCAAACTAATTGGCTCAGAGTTTCAGTATTTGCAATTCCACTGTTTACCATATAGCACTTTAAAAAAAGCTTAAAGTCAGATATTTGTTTGATATTGGTCAATTACCTAATTTGCTGTTTTCTGATGAGAGAGTTTGTCGGCGGCAAAGAGCCGCTCAAGTGCATCTTTTCTTAAAATTAATCAAATTTTCCCGAACAGTTTCTGGACATTTCAACAAGACCACAAAAAAGTTCTACAAAAACTCTACAGCATTTTACAAAAGTGGGTATCACTTCAATTGACCCGTAGATTAGAATTTTAGATTATGCATGTTTTTCCAAAATACAAAAGCAACACAACCATGTCTAAATTTTTGGTAAATTATAGAACGGTTAAATAGTTTCTAAGGTAGGAATTGTAAACAAATGTTAATTAAGCCGAACACGTATTTGCATTTACCATACGCTACTACTATACTAAGCTTACGATTACATGACGGGAGTAAAAATGTTTATTATCTATCTTGTCAAGTTAATTAATATACGTGCGGCAGAACAATTAGAAAATTAAAATTTTTAAGTTATATTGTTTGACGTAATAATATCAACAGTAAAAATCTGAAAGCTTAGAATCTGCGCGATAGTACTTTTTGCCCAATTTTTTTATTTGTTTCATTAATTTTTTTTCTTGGCCAACCTAGCGACAACTTTGTTCGATATTTATTATCCTTCCAAATTCCATTGAAAACAGGTTAAAATGATTGTTAAATTTAATTGAAATTTGAGAAACAAAGTTGATTTATTTTTAAACAAATACATAAGTTTTAACAAAGGCAATTAAAATGTATCGAACGTATAATATAATAGTGATAGTAAATAAAATCTAAAAGCTGAAGAACAACAAAAATCACGATTGACTTACAAAAAGAGAGCAAAATTAGAAAAACTTAATGTGCTAAAAAAGACTATAACAAAACTACAAGGAACAAAAAATTAAGAAAGATAATGAAAATCATTCCTCAATCACTGAAAATAGAAAAAGGTTAGCAACGAAAACTCTTTCGAATAGATATGTTCTCTGTATGTTTACGTGTTAATAACCCTTCGTGATCGTGTGTATAGGGTATGTTATACGATAAGTACTAGTTAAGCTGTAAATTGTAAGAAATCATAATTAGAAAGAATTATATTTAGTTGGGGATTTGGAAAATTGAAGTATCACGCCATTTTCACAACAATATGAATTAAACGCTATTTCAATCTGTAGCTTTAATTACTGATTATGAGTTACAAACCTCCAGATCATTTTCCAATTATTATTACTAGGTTACCGTAAATATAATGTGTAGGAGCTAGTCCACTAATTATTATTAATAAAATTAGCCCCAAACTTTGGTAATATATTATGGCAAACTTAACAATAGATTAAGTAGTATTACCTATTTTGACATCGCTAATTAAATACAATTTCCTAAATTGTAATAAACAACTGGTATATAATTCTAACAACCTAATACTCGATAAATACTCTCAGTATTCAATTTTTATAATACCCGGCGATTTTAGAGCTCCTAAGCAGACAGTTTTACTTTACGAAAGATTAAATTCAGAGCTATATTAGTCCAAAATTTTTCGAGTTTAAAATACACGTTAAAAAACAAAGGTAATCTCTAAGGAAATTAGGGAAATGTGTTGGCCTGCCGATGTGAACGGGCATCGCAACGGTTTTTAACGTATTGAAGTTTACGTTACGTTACGTGAGAGAATATTCCCAATTTTAAATCGTCATAGGTGGAATAATAAAGAATCGTCTTAATTAGTCGAAATATCGAAATTTACAAAAATAAACATTCAATTATAAAATTACAGAATTTCCTGAATATGTATTTAGAAATTTTGAATATTTCAAGTAATAATAATTACACTATAAAATTATAGTTGAAGAATAGTTAATTGTAATCTACAAAGTAGATGTTTCTAGCAGTATGCATCGCAAAAACAGGTCCTGGCTGTTAATATTTCTTGAACTGCCTGCATTCTGTTAGAAACATTATCTACTTTCTAGATTACAAAGACCTATTTCTCAACTATAATTCTATAAATATCATTTTAGGGTAACTATAATAATATATTTAAAATTATCTAAATTCTATAAATTCAAAACTTTGACGCTTTTTTGTTTGAACTAAATTAACATACTATATAAACAAAGAACGCGTGCTAAAAGCGAACTTGAATTAATCTTGGATTAATTGCGCTTAACCATCTAACTTAACCCTGCGCCTCTCTGGCGCGTCACTCTTATGCCCCCCTCCCTCTCACAGGGTTTACAATTTATTCAAAAGTATAATATACAATATATTATATTGTAAATTTTCAAAATTTTGCAGAGAAATATTGAGTAAATTTTATGCGGATTTTATTACTAAAAAATAAGCACTGGACATATTAAGAAACAGTTTTCACTGAGTACCGAGGGGGAAATCTCTGTGGAAATTTGGTGTACAAGAGACGGGAAATCTGGGAAAATCTTAGGAAATCTTAAGCAATCTCAGCCAATCTTAAGAAATCTCAAGAAATCTTATGAAATCCCAGGCAATCTTGGGAAATCTAAGGAAATCGGAGGAAATCTAGATGAATCCGAAAACTGCCTTGCCGAAAAATGTTATGCAAGTTTCGTTATAATGTTAAATTAGCACTTGGAGAATATGAATGCATACACATTTGTTTTAAGGTTCTTGATGGTTTTGAATTACAGATTCCTACCTCTACATTTCTTATTGCGTTTATGTGACTTAGTTTGAAAGTAGTTATTGTTTAATGCAGTTTTTCTAAAAGAAATTTCATTTTAATCTTCTTCTTCTTCAAGTGCCTAACCGATTCCGGATGTATGGCTATCATTTCGACTTATTTAAGCTGATGTACTAGGAAATTTTATTTATGGACAGCTTTCCCCAGGGCTGTGCGGTGCTATGATGCAGAGATGCGGCCGCATCAGGCGGCACTATAAGGTGGCGGCATAAATCGATCAACATACAATTTGAATTATTCAATAAATAAAAATCTTTGTTATTTTCTATACTTAAAAATTTTTTAATATCAATTTCAATAATAATAGCCTCTTCCCCTCTGTCAAATATCATCACGTTAAGCAATACCCCTCCGTCCCCCCTGTTTACGAACATATTTTATGAATGCCCATTACGTAACTTTCTTTTTCACAAAAGTTGCTTCCGAGTTCAGACCTTTATCTTAAGGATCCTCATAAGGATCGTAAGATCATAAAATCGAAGAATATTTTAAAGAAAAAACATTTAAGGGCGACATTAAGGGTATTTGCATCACACTGAGAAAATCTACCGCACGGCTCTGGGCTTCCCGTTGCCTTCCCCACAAGCCCAAAGATTGAATCAATATCGACCAGGCTTTGATCCGCGGTTTACCGCTTCGTAGCCCGTCGATTTAACCTTTACACCACACTGTGTAATTTAATCTGTTAATTAATTAATTAATTAATTTGTTTTATTGATTAATTAATCTGTTAATGATTTTACTGATATTTGTTATAGTCTCTATTATGACTATACTACAGAGCGGGGGAAACCGCAAACCAAGTTTTTGTACATCAGATTTCCTATTATGAAATCCCCGGATTTCCTAAATTGCCTAAGATTTTCTTGGATTTCCTAAAAAATTAAGAGAGTAAGCAGACTTTCTTTCACAGCTTTAAAAATAAATGTCTTAACATAGAGAAATAATATAATAAATTAGTATTTAAGATTCCTGCTTCCCATTATAATGAATGCAAATGAGAAAAAACATATAATTATTATTTGTGCACATCAATATAACAAAATTTGAGGAATAATACGTCAACTTTAAGAAATACTTTTTGTTTTGGGTTTTTAAGTTAAATTCGGCTTTAATTAACGAAATACAAAAATAAATTTATGATTATGATGTTAACAGTTACACTTATAGAAGACAACTGCGGCCGGGATACTACGACTTAACCGTATACTATATTGTTGTGTTCTGTTAAAGAAATGGAAAGTGAGTTGCGTAATTTAGAAATAAAGAACTGACTTTGCAACCTGATGAACAATAAAGGCAGGATTTTTGTTCCGTTTTCAAAATTATTTTCCATTTCATGTTAAGTTTGTTCGTTAGTTTTAGTTACATTGTTTAGTTTAAGTTTGATGTTGCAGTAAATTAATTCATTGTTGTAAAATTTTTAATGTGTGTATTTTATTTATTTATTGTTATTTAGCGACTTACACGAATGCAGCTGGGCAGCACACGAACAAGCACAAGCAGCGGAACATAAACAAAATTCTAATCTTGATTTTTTTGAAAAATAAAGGGAAATAGCAAGAACCAATAAAAATTGAACACGGAAAGAAAAACCAAGGAGATAAAAAAAAAAGATAAATAAAGAGGAGAACAGTCAGTCGTAAATTGATAGCCAGAGAGGCAAGTCGTATAGGGGGGTGGTAAATAGAGAGTCCGAGAGGCAAGTGGTAGTATAAAGTTG
Organism: Cantharis nigra; assembly: GCA_958510845.1. NCBI lineage: Eukaryota > Metazoa > Arthropoda > Insecta > Coleoptera > Cantharidae > Cantharis > Cantharis nigra. The sequence goes on along the minus strand of OY294034.1, from coordinate 3,341,647 downwards.
AAATTTGAGAGCTATAGAAGCAAGTCGTGTGGTTACAAACCGATAAGTTGGAGTGGAGGTGTGTTTTAGCCAAGGAGGTTTTTTTTTGGAAAGTTCATTGATCACGAAGTTTGACAACGCGAATACCAAGACAAGTTTCTGTAAGAAGATATTTGAAGAAAGTGCCCGAGTTACACGTGCTGTCTAGCGAATTTCGTGTAAGTCCTGCTTTTATGAAATTGTTCTTGTTTGTTCAGGTTGCAAATAAATACGTTGTTAGATTGTCAGTTTTTTATTGTCTTCCATGTAACCATTTTACTTTCGAGAACCAACGACCTATTTTTAGTAAGAGGACAGAGAGAAAGAGCACTACAATATATATCGTGTGGGATTTTCTTTTTTTTCCTTTGGCTGGTTTTGTTTAGGCCAATTTAAGTAGCGCGGCTTTTACCGGACGCTTGCGACTTTTTTCGTCTAGTACACATACCGTCAACAGAATGGAGCTTGCTCCGAAAAGCTGGATGACTCTTACGTGCAAAATCAAAGCTTTAAAATTTTATTTGCAATTTGTAGACAGTTTTTTTCAAGTAAAATAAGTAATATATATTTAAAAAATTAAATTTTTCAATTTTAAACAATAATAATTAAATGTAAAATGATAATTGATTCTTATCTGTGAAAGGGAGAAGCAGAAACCTTACAAAAGCGGATTTCTGATTTCAATGTTCGGTTCGAATATTATGATAACGTGTTAATTTCTTTTGAACGTTGTGGTGCTCTAGTTTTTGTTCTTTCATTTCATTAAGCCCCTACCGAAATACCCACCCCTACAGAACTAAGCAGGCACAATCGGGGCAAATGACTCGCAATTAGTCCGGCTTGTATTGGAAGAGAAAATAAAACCGTAACATTTTTTTCTCACTTTAGTAAATAAAATCAATAAAATTAATTGAATAATTTCTAAATTTGGAATTATTTATAACAAACAATTTTCTTTACTGCAATTACTTTGTTGTTAACTTGATATTAACTCGAAAGACTTGAGAGAGGTCCATTTGAAGTGTAAATTGTATGTTTAAATTAAGAATCTCCGATAAGCGTTAATAAAGATAATTTTGAAAATTTCCGGAAAATGTGTAACGTCATCGTAACTTTCGCCCGCTATCCCGTTGGAATTCAACGATAACATGACAAGATTTTACCACCGTTACTCCCACTTCAACTATAAAACGATGACAATTTAGAAATTGAAAAAATATAGCTGACAACGATATTTATAAAGCTGAATTTCTTGAATGAGGGTGTTGGAAAATTACGTGTAATTGTTATCTAAAATTTATATTTATATGTGAAAGCCGTTACTTTTCCAATAACAGCTATATTCTTTTTCCATTATTTATATTGTATTGCAAGTTAAAATTTTAAATTGCACCATAAAGGTTGGAAAAACATATATTACAATATACTGAAATTTGAGGGCAACTAACTCTATAAATAACGTGTTTGGAATATTTTTTATAACTAATGCTCTGACAATAAAATATTATATAATACTTGATGACAGATCAGATAACGCTTAAATATTGTATGGATTTGAAAAATAATGCAATGGAGTAATGGCCCCGTTGGCTCATTACCCAATTTTTTTCAATATAAATGTGAATAATAAGCAACTCTAATTATCTCTCCATGTAAAAGTGATCTAAATTGTCCAAATGTTAAAATAGTAATGATAATAATTACTTAATTACCTATTATTAAATATAATTAAATAATAATCATTATTACTAATTTGTAAATTTTTTTCGCGATAGAACAACTAACAACTACAACTAAATTTTGGCATTTAAATTTAATTGTAATATAAGATAGAATATGTAAGTTAAATAAGCAAATAACCACTAAGAAAACGATATCTCGCCTAGTTAGTTGTAATTTCTAGTATAAGTACCAAAAATAACAGAACAACTAACGGGAAGAATGAGTTTTCGCAGTAATTTATGTAAACGTGAATAGAAACTTTCACTGTTCAAAAGCTTTCAGCTTCATTAGGTAGAAAATTATATAGATAGTTGGCTGCTTTCTTGTTCTCTTGAAATATAAATTCAGACAAATATTAGCAGTAGCTATAGTACTAAACAGGTAGTACTACTTTAGTTCGGAACAATAAGTTTATCTTAACGACCCCAAATTATAGAACAAGTTAAGAGCTCTTGCTTGGAATGTTGTACCACAATGAATTTAAACAAAATAATTATTATGATTCTCGTAGCATACGGCAATATAAAATAAGAGAAATTGAGAAGACTCGGAAGCAAAAGATTTTTTAAATTAAATTTACAACATAACCTAAAATTTATCCCAAAAAACGCGCCTGTAAACCATATAATACAAAATCAATTTGAAAAGTGTTTGAGAGAATCATAACTTTATTGTTACAATTTTTTATTCGTATAGAATACTAGATAAAACACGTTTTCTGAATAAAACCTCATGTTTTTTCTATAAAATTCGTTCTAATATGCTGGAACCAGTCTTCCCTAATATCCAAACAACTCATGACAATAAATTGTTCTCAAACTGAGCAAACACCAATACTAATGCATCGTCTTTTTATTCGAACCACTTTCAAAGCATGCCAAGGATTCCCCCAAGTCAAAGCAGGGTACGACATTCTTCAATGAAACCTTCTCAATAATTTCTTACATAAAAGCTCAAGAAGTACAATAATATAAATAGATCATCAAGTAGCGCCAAAAAATTGTTGTTTTCCAATACAACAAAGAGAATTTTTGAAAAAAAGAGAAAATAGAAAGTTGGCATATAACAACGGCGTTTTTTCAAGAGTCCTCACGATCTAGAATTGACGTGAAAATTCAAAATTCAAAAATCTTTTGTTGTTGATAAGATAACTGCAATTAATAATAAGTTCCCGTTTAATATCCGAAAAATTAAAGTTGTATGGTTGCGAGCGGAAATATTTGGAGCAGTTCATAACTCGGAAATAATCTAGATAATTTGTATTTTACGAAAGAAGCGAAATTAGTGGTTTATTACAAAAAGCTCCTTTCCACTATTAAAATCAAGTTTTTTTAGATTATGATTTAAAAATTCTTTTGGAGTCACGTATTTTCAGTCTTACTTTATCAGTAAACTGTTGCAATAAAACTGGTCTCAAGTTCTTAAATTCTCTTATTCTTTCTGAAGTTGTTTTTAGAAAGTTAATATAAAAGACAAGAACATAAAATAAAATTTCAGAGATTTTTTATCCAATTGTATATTATTATGATTTACGTAATTGATGAACTACCAAAACTCAGTTTCTGAATCTTTCAGAAAGTGTAAAATAATGTAATCTGCCAATATCTGTGCTAAGCTGTCGATTTGCTAAACGCTCTTCATATATTTTGAATCTTGACATTCAGAAATGTTTGTCAACATGTGACTAAAATTTTAGAGCAGTTCCAGTTTAAAAATAATTCAAACACGTAGTAGTTGAGAAAAATTTTAACAAATCTAAAATTTATTATTATCTCTAAAAGCTACAGAGATCAAATTTTGATATGCAGAAGACATGTGCATCGTATATTCACATCGCGTGTAATAACACTCCTATGGATATCAACATGTGACAAATATCTACTAAAGAAGTTGATATTTTCATTTTAAGGAATGTCACCTTATTTTCCGCCTGCGTAACCTGATACAATAAAAATATTTTATATTACCCAGCATGGCATTTTTAATATAGATGTGATCATTATGCTACTCAACAGGTGGATGTGAATTAGAAACTGTGACTTCTTTGAAATCACTTATATTTCTGCAATTTCATTGGGCTGAAGCTTATTATAATACTAAATCCACGAATATTGGAATACAATACAGATACAAGAGACCAAACAAAAAAACAACGAGATGATGAATTTGGGAGAACATGTGTTCCATAGCGGTGGAACAAACAGAAGGTTCGGAATGGGATTCTTAGTAAAAAAGAAATGGATACATGCAGTGATAAATTTCAAACCAATAACGGACAGCTTGTGCAGCATAAAACTTGGAGGACGATACCGAAAGATGTCCATAATAAACATACACGCACCATCCATCGGAAGAAAAGGAAGCATATTACGACAGATTAAGATAAATTTACCAAAAAATTCCAAGATGTGATTTAAAAATTATTATTGGTGATTGTAGCGCAAAGATAGGAAGAGAAGAAGAATATGAATCGACAATAGGAAAACACAGCAAGCACGTTGAAAGTAATGAAAATGGACAACTGTTAATTGGTTTTGCAACAGAAAGAAATATGAAAGTTGTGAGCTCCGACTTCCAACGAAGGGAACTTGGACATCACCCGATGGTAACACGGTGAACCAAATAGATCACGTATTAATAGAAGAGAAACATAAAAAAATGATAACTAACGTTAAACGCTATAGAGTGGCTGATGTAGATTAAAACCATTACCTAGTGAAAGCAGTAGTAAAACAACTAATACCAGAAGTATATAAGGAGTCCCGAGAAAGACAACAGAGATAAATACGTAAAACAACTAGAAGAACTACTACAAACAGAAGAAAAAGGACAAATATAGAAAAGGAATGGGAAATAATGAAAAATACTATAAAGAAAACGTCTGAGCAAATATTGGAAAAGTACAAGAAAAGGAGGAAACAAGATTAGTACGACGACGAATGTAAGATAGCAGTAAGAGAAAGAAAACGAGCAAGAATAGAAATGATAAATAACGGAACAAAAGAAACAAAGGCAGAATACAGAAATAAAAGAAGAGAGGCTAAACATGATATGCCAAAATAGAAGAAGTGAAAGAATTGGAAGAAGTGAAAGAATTGGAAGAGAACTATAGCACAAAGGAAGTAAGAAGTTTTTACCAACAAAGAAGATGTATTGTGGCAACTTGTGTATGGATGAAAAGAGAAGTCTGGAAAGATAAGCAGAATATTTTGAAAATATGCTGAACGAAGAGGAAACCAACGGCGGATTAGAAATAGAGGACCCATTTGTAATAAAAGATGAAGAAACGGAGAAGATAACACCGCCAACGGAGGAAAGGCATACAAAACAACAAAAAAGTTGAAAAATAACAAAGGTCCAGATGAAGAAGGCATTCAGGTAGAAATGATAAAATATGGATATCAATGAATAAAAAAGAAGATATATGAATTAATTAATAAAATATGGAAGGCCGAAAAGATGCCAAAATACCCAATTTTTAAAAAAAGAGATAGAAGAAGATGTGAAAACTATCGAGGAATAGCACTCTTAAATGCGGTCTACAAGATATTGGCGAATCTCATTAAAGAAAAGATGCAAAAATATATAGAGGTAATCATAGGAGAATACCAATGTGGATTTAGACCCAATCGATCGCTGATTGACCAGATCTTTACTCTTAAGCAGGTGCAGGAGAAGCGCTATGAATACAACATAGTGATACATGTGGCATTTGTTGATTTCAAGCAGGCTTACGAATCCATCGATAGATTGAAACAGTAACTATTTTGTGAAGCCAATACAAAAAAATATTAATTTTGCTCAATTAGCGGAACGAAAGATTTAAAAACATCGGAATTTGCATTTTTAAATAGGGACAACGATAATTTTAGTTCTTGACTTATTTAGATAATAGATGTTTTTTGATAAGTATGTCAATTTTCAAGTTTCCATAAATATATTTCATTTAATTTATCAAAAAGTAATTAAAGGCTAATTAATGTTTTCTCGATATATTTCTTCTCTTCTTCTTGTTCAGCCCTTCCTTGCCCACTCCTGAACGTAGGCCTCTCCTTTTTCCTTCCACTTTTCTCTATCCTGCGCCAGCATTATGTCGTCTTTTCATCTTCTTGGCGGTCTTTCCACACTTCTTTTGGTCTCCCTTGGTCGCCATTGCATAATCCTAAGTGTCCAGCAATCTCTTTCTTGGCGTGTCACATGTCCTGCTCAGCTTCATTTAAACTCAACAAATGATCTTGGTTTTGCCTTTATTAATTTTTAAGCCTACTCTTTGGATGCTTGATTAAGTTGGCGAAGCATTTCTTTAACCCTAAACTTGGCAAGCGCTTATTTTTTGGCATAAAATTCTATCTATCGGAGATGTTATCTTTTGAAGTTTTTCAACTCTACCTGGTAAATAGAAATTTTGAAACTATGTATCTTGTGAGATACATTGCCAACTTTAGGGTTAAGCTCCTCTAGATCGGCAGACATCAAAACAACATCGTCAGCAAATCTTAGATGGCTTAAATATGAGCCATCAATTTTTATACCTTTTATCTCCCATGGTAGCTTTTCAAAAACATTTTTCAGAGCCAAATTGAATAGTTTTGGAGATATCGTGTCTCCTTGTCAGACTCCCTTTTTCAACAATATCTTCTCGGTTTTTTTATCTTCCTCCAGTTTGATGGTTAGATATGCTTTCTTATAGATATATTATGTTTGATCATAAATATGATATATTTATCATATTAAATATGATAAATATTTAATTTATCGGGACATGTCCACAACCGCTGAAAATTGGGACATCCAGCGCAAATTTGGACACCTGGAAACCCTATTCATATACATACCTACCACGTTAAAGTGTAGATGCAATAATTATAAAACTACTACTTAGTTTATCTAGAAATGCAAAATAGTTCTTGCGTGTGATTTAATTGTGTAATCTTGTACAGCCCACAGGAGCTAAATAAGCGATCGGATTTATCTGGTCACCAAAGTTCAAATTTTACTCCTGCTGTGATTTGTAGTGCTAAATAAACGATAATCGTGCTCGAGCTACATTGCCGAGAGAAAAACGCCTTTCCGAAGAATATGAGGTAGATGCCATAACCCAAATAAAATTATTTCGATTATACACGCGGAAACTGTATGACAAAGATTCCTTCGGTTTTCCAAAGCGAGGTTGGAATACATTTTTTGTAGAAAATTAAAATGCATTTGGACACTACATTAGCTTTTGCTTTCAGGGTTTCACCTTTTATTTATAAAAATTATCTCGATTTTAACACTAAATTTGACTTCATTACTTATTTTAAAATATGAGAAAATTAAAACCCAAATAATTATTATATGCAAAATTCAAATCATCAAATGCAAAATGGATGGAACTAAACCAGGGCTGTTAATTCAAACTTGATTGGCGTTGCGCCAAAATGAATACAAGAATAAAGCTTCACGAGGGCGGCAGTCATATGGAATACTAATTACTGTATTTGTCACTTATCTTTTTAAAATTATTGTTAAAATTATTTACCCTTTTTATGCATTTATTGCAAAATTAAACGTGACGTGGTAATTTATTCAAGCAATTTAAATTTTACGTAGCCGTCCTAATGAATAAATTTATTGACCACAAAATAAAGCTACTCTTTAATTTTGTCTTGAAAAAGAAAATCAAAGCAAAATCAATAACAACTTAGAAGCTGCAGGGCAAAAGTAGATTTAGTAGACGATTTTTATATTAAATATTTTTTTACAAAACGCACGTATTTTTTAATCTAACAAGTGTTTTTTGCCAGTTTGGCAATTTGTACAAATAAATAATACATTTAATGCCACTACATCGAATAAAAATACAGCAAAAGCTATATTCTAACAAAAATTAGGTTAATCACCAACAATAATACAAATCTAAATGAAGTTGAAGAAAAATATTTTTACAAAATATTTTCTGCAGTTTACAAAGCTTTGTGTAGTACAGAAGTCAATATTTGAGTACTGAATGATATCTATAAAAATATTTACAACTGCGTAAGGCCAGGCAAGACAAACATCCATATATTTATACTTATACTATAAAATAAATCAAATGAAAGACAAAGAAATTACTTCGTAAGCACTTTTTTAATAAAAATATAAAAAATAAACTTAGATTTAATTTATATTTACGCATTGTAGAATAAAAGCAAAATATGAAACAGTTCAATTGAAAAACGTTTTGATCACTCACCAACGCAAGTTTTTCTTAAACAATTCCACTTAAATTTTCAGTTCATTATTTTAAATTTATATTTCTTTATAATATAACGAATATCATTCGAATACACAAATATAATTAGATACGTACACAAGTACAATGTACAAACATCGTAATTTACGATTAAAACAAAATTATTCATTTCCATCATGAATAGATAACATCTTGTATGTTTGTTGGAATCGTGTTATTACTGGAACTAAGTCACTAGCACTCGTTAACCAAAATGTTGCATTACATCACTGATTAATAAATAGCTATTGTGATTTTTTAGTTCTGTTTAGAGTGCTTTGTCGTATAAAACCCTTGGGATTGGCCAAGCTGGCCATTTTAAAAATATAAAATGGAAGCAATCGAGAACTATAAATTCAAAAACTAGCGCAGGGTCTTCTTGGACCCCAAAATCATATTTTTACATGTAACTTTTAATTAAAACCTCATTTTACGCTTATATTTATCGAGCATAGATGTTTTAGTGGCATTGGGCTGAAATTTATAAAATTTAAAGTCTTAGACACCAAGATAAGTTGAGAAATAATATACTATTTGTTACGGTGAATTAATTAATCCTTTACCTCGCCTTAATTCACCTTTACCCCATAATCTGCCGTCAAAACTCTAGGGATTAAAGTGACCCCAAGTACCCATCAACATAACTACTTTACCGTCCCACAAACCCTTGTGTGCAAACTTTAATTTTCTTTATTTCAAAGTAGAGGTCAGAAGAATTTTTAATACTTTGATTGTTAGGAAATTTGTATGTTTGAGTTTATTGCAAGCTAACAATAAGAAGTCCTATTTTTCCAAGTCGTTAAAAGTTTTCAGGAGAACTCCTGATACTGTACTCTGATGTTACTCGACTTTTTAACATCTTATTTTTTATTATAAATATTTTTATTTTAATGAGGGAAAGGGAGGTATATCTGCGTACTGTCATTGTTCATCTGAAGAAGAATCTGAAGGACTTGGCCTCCGGCCAACAAATCGACATCGTTGTAACTATTGACAAAAATATTGTTAAATTTTCAATAATTCATAAAAAAATATTAAACCTGTTCCTTTTATATTCTGGATCTCTTCCAGTAGCTGGAAGTTTTTTAAGAGTTTTATTGATGTAGCGAGTTTATATTGAAGGTTTATAATATTACTAATTAGTTACCCAGTGTTATATAATATAAGAAACCGCTACCAGTCTTCTAAGCCCAGAATTGAATCTCTCTCTTTCTCGCAATATAGTTTTTCACAAGATCACAAAGATCTTTAAAGTGTTATAGTGGGTATATAAAATCCATCACCATCACCAGCAATCACGGCTATGTAATAGATTCATTTTGAATCTATCGATTATTATTTCAAGAAATGAACATAATCTTAATTAATATTCAATTGATGACATGAAAACTTGCTCCAGTTTACAATAGTTAATAGTTTAAACTCGTCCTGCGGTCCCTGTCCATTTATTTGAGTAAAATACTATAAATGCCAAGGAAGATCCTTTAAGTTGACTTAATTAATCATTCTAATTAATAAACTATCAAGTTTAATGCATCAGATCCGCTTGTACACAAAACCTGGACAATTAATTACACACAATATTTTTAAATAATTTCAGCCAAATTGGAAACCCATTTTTTAAAGCAATTTTTTTGGAATTCTGGTCAAATTAACTCGGTGGTTTGCCATTATCCAAATTTGAAGATCAAGTTTTAAAATATTCTATCCGTTTTGGGAAGATTTTCTTTTTTTCGGTTTCTATTCAAGTCAAAATATTTTAACTCCAATTCTCTCCAGTTTGTGGATTAATCGAACAATGATTATAAAATATTGTTTCGCATAATAAATTTACCTTGAGTATTTAAATAAATGATTTGAACAAATAATTGATTATATTATTTGCGAAGAGAGAATTACAATCTATGTTTATTTTATCAACTGAAAATGTTATGAACGTTTTCATAATGGCAGCATATTATTAAGTTCTAATTTTATAATGTAGAAGTGAAAATCACGCAAAGCCAGATTAAAACCATAACGGAGGTGAGGATAACACGCTATTATGAACAGGTTGAAATACCTTCTGTGATAGTAACGTGACGGTTTCTGCGTAAGTTTTGTTTATATTGCAAAGTTACAGTTCCTTGCACGCATTAATAGAATTGGTTTGCTGTTGTCCAGTACTATATAAGTTTGTCTTGTTGTTAAGAAATTTAATTGGGTCAAATCTGTACCAATTCCAAATTTATTGGGCTTCAAGCAGAACTAACACAGTTAATCTGAATAATTTTAACTAAAAGTTAAGAAACAAAACAATACTCAAAATATCAAAAAGACAAAATTGTCACTTGACAGGTCAGGATTAAAATTATTTTGAAAAAATTAATAAATAATATGATTTTATTAATTTTTTTAAAATATTTTTTGATTTTTTGAATAATTGATTTTCTACATTTTGTATTTTTTTCAAATTTTACTTAAAAAAATTATTTAAAATTACATACTACATACCACAAATCAACACAAGTCTTTCAGTGTTGAATCCTTTGAAATATTAATAAAAAAATAATTTTTATCGAATCAATACGATAAAATATTTAGTCCCTATTTACTTAAAAATTAAAGGATAATACAAAATATACCTTAAATTTATAAAGATAAATTTTATGGTAATTAAAATAAACAGATCTTAAAATTATGTTTACACGCTACGTAGGATGCGAAGCTTGAATTCTATCCATCACGACAAGATTAATTATTCCATGTTCTGGCTAAGTTAAATTCTTAGATAGGTATTTTATTAAATTTCTTTGTATCAACAACCTATTGTAAATAGTCGTTATTAATATTTTATTTGTCCTTACGTCTTGATCGAAAATTGTTCTCAGAAATCTTGAATTATCTCAATTTAGTAGTTGGAGCAATTTATTCAAGATTTGAAAGGAAGACGACAATTTTATATCATTACTTTGGACATATTCTGAAAAATAACTTTAAACAGCTAATTTAATTACAATTTTATATTATATCAGAATTCGAAAAAGGCTTCATTCGAATGAAACATTATTTATCAGATTTTAGTTTGACTGAAGTAAATAAAAAAAAATCCAGATTACTTGTTTTTCGCATCATATATGTTACATATTCGTGTTATAAAACTTAATAATACAAAAAAAAAGTATCGAGATTAAAGCAAATTGTTTGTAACTAGATTACCCCCTCCCCCAGTTCCCGCAAACCAGAGTTTAGATCAGCGCTTGAATTTTTAGTGAAATCAGAAATAACTTTGTGTTTTAAATGTATGTTTATGAAAACTTCAGCAAAATGTTCATGTTAACAAAATGCTGCCGGAAGTTCTGTGTTCGCGAGAGGACGAGCCGTGGGCTCAAAAATCACAAGAGTTTTAATCAACAAATTTTACACAATCAAGGATTAACGGCACATGAAACGAACATTCACTGGCTAGTCGGAAACACATGTTTCGCGTTTGTACATTAATGTTAAAGAGAAAACTTAGTTGGCAAAAAAATCCTATTGTTTGCTTACATTATAGCTCAATTAAATGTTCTTCCTAATGGCAAAATTTGCCCAAACGTTCCCCACGATGCAAAAGTGCACCGATGAAACAATTTTCAATTTCAATACAATTATTGTTAATAATAATACGATTATTATTCTCCAAGTATTCTAAGAGTGGAAATCCTGTGATATGTACTGGACGGTGTTCCACACCTCCCAGACCCCCCGATTTACAATTTCGGCTTTATATTTTTATGTTATTTTTATAATTAACTTTCAAAGTAACACAGAAAGTTGCTGCGAAACTCCATGAGTAGTAAGGAAATTAAATAAATATGCTTTCCAAGTTTTAATTTTTTCTAGCTGCAGGTTATATTTCCCCCATTTTTATTTAAAAATTCAAATTTCCCGTTTAATCCTATAATCTTAGTTAGTTTAATATATTTTTCGGTAGGTAAAATTGTAAACCGGGGGGTCTTCCAGTACATATCGCAGGATTTCCACTCTTTGAGAATACTTGGAGAAGATAGGGAATTTCAAATTTCGCCAGAAAAAATCGGGAAATTTGAATTTTTAAGAAAAAGTGACGGAAATCAGAGTTTTATTCTATACCAAGGAGCAGCAGCAGCGTGCTGGGATTTTATATATAAGAAATTGCAAATACAAAATGTTTTTATTAGCTTTCCACCACCTCTTTTTTTACAAAAAGCACTGTGTAATTATTTTTAATCAATTAAGATGAAAAAACTTTTGTATTTAAAATAAAATTATTTGTGGTGTCTATTCAAAATCCTGAATCAATTTTGGAATTTAAATTATAGTTTAAATGTAAATGTTTTCAAATTTTTCTCGCTTCGCCGCCTTGTGCTCGAGATTATAGCAGTGAAATGGGGAAGCAAGGTTTTTGCCGTCGCTTTTTATTGAGATTTTCGTTTTTGAGTTTTGATTTTGGGAAATAAAGTTTCGATATTTGAGTGAGTAAATGCTTGTTTAAAAGTTGTCCCAAAATTGGTCAAAAAATGGATTATTTTGACTTTTGTGATTTTGGATGTGATTGTTCGATTGAATGATTCGAGCTTAACTTGGATTGGATTTTAAAGTTAATTTGGGTTTGAATTTTTTAGATAAATTGGAAGAGTCTCATGCTCAAAAAAACACCAGGAAGTTTTTTCAAAAAGGGCAGTATTGTAACAGATCGTAGAAATGATTAATGATATTAACCAAAATGCAAAAAAAAACAAACAAACAAAAAAACAGATGAAGCAAAAATAAAGTAGGAAGAAAAAATGAAAGGAGAAGAAGAGTTTCCCAGTGAATATTAAAGAAACAACAATCAAGTTATTGCTGACGGATCTCGATTCGCTAGTTAAAATATAAAAAGCAGCTTTTCGTATCTAAAATTTTTAATAATATTAAAAGAGGAGATTATTAATCATTCTGAAGCGGATGGTACTTTTTACTAATGAATTTAAAAATAACGTGTTCCATAGAAATTTTAGTATTTGATTATTCTACACCGCAGTGTTCAAATAGTAATTTATCTTTGTTTTGTGTGTGTGTAGAATGTCACTCTTTCAATTCAGCAAGACCGACCTTATAAATCAGACCCCAACCCACCCTCAGATATATTCGTTTACGACTTGCTAATCCTAAGCTTTTAGGAGAAATCTCCAAACGTGCACATACTCATAAATCAGCATTATTATATGCTCGACTTTCCCTGACCCAATTAAGTTTATATACCTCGCTGTATAAGCAAATTTTTCACTTTTTTGTAGAAAAACTCTTGTCTCATTTACCAAATAACTGCTAATTTATTTAACTTTGTAAATGAGATTTTGATGAAATTCACAGAAACCGGAACTAAATTCTTCGTAAATAGAACTTTTCGACCCATGCGCTATGTCATGGATGAAGGAAAACTTGTAAAACTCTCGCAATGGATTATAAGTATCTTAACAAAGATTGAAAATGGATAATTATGCCGAAAAGCATTAACTGTGAATGTCGAAACGCTTTTGTATGCAAACGATGGATGCACTGATTGCTCTTAACTAAAAATTAGATAATTTGAATTTCACGACTAATTTGAATTTAATGTTTCGTAAAGTAGAAGGCAGAAAATTGTTATTTAATCAAATTAACAAAAATTTCGTAAAAACGAAACAAATCGCCTGATAGGGTATATTTCTCCAATTAAAAAAATTCCTTCGTTCTTAAAAACTTCCCTAAAAGTTTTTAAATATAGTTGTAACTGTCTGATCAGCTTAATTTTTTGTTTTTAAAAAGTTAGCGTCTTTAGATTAATTTAAGACTTTTTCGTATAATTTGAAAGTTTTCAAGTCAGTCAAGGCACTGATAAACGCTCTGCTAATCTTGTCACAATTTTGTTTGGCAAAGAAATAAAAATAGTAACTGTCTAGGAAGTGGCGCAATACTTAACTGTAAACCAAGGGTAAATACCAATTAGCACCAGTAACAAGTGTTTAGAAAATAGAAGGGTGCAAAAGACACGATTTAGAAAATTAAATTTTTTTTCTTGAAATGTGCCATCCTTAAGGATGATCTTATAGACAATTTTATTGAAAATCAAATTCAAAATGGCTTTGGGACAACAAAGCTGAATTTATATAATATTATGATCATTTGGATTTTGACTGCCAATTAGATTATAAAATTTTGTTCCAAACAAGAAGAGACAAGACGATTGGATTCTTTTAAATCTATCAAAAGTCCAGCGAATGAAAAGTTCTAACCCAAACTCCTATTTAAGTCCTTTTGGCTGTGTGAGTTGTTCAAACCTCAATTGAAAATCATTATTCAGATGTTCCAAGCATTTTTGTTTGAAATGTAAAAAATCCTAGAAAATTTTAACAATTTCTTGAGAAAGAAGAATATCAAAGGAAACAATTTTTTTTCAAATTTCCCATCACTTTTGTATATGACGATTTCTAGTTGGTTTTCCACTTAGTTAAAATCAAGGGGGAAATCTAGAGTACAAGTGAAATGAAATCTACACACCATGTAGCACAAATGTTGGCGCAATATTGAGCCAATATTGAAAACCGGAAAAATGTTAAGGTATCCCAGGAAATCCAAGAAATTCTTTGAAAATTCAAGGAAATATAGAAAATCCTAGGATATCTTAGGAACTCTACAAAATCCAAAGAAATTTCAAAAAACTGAAAAAATGAAAATGCTCATGTATATATTATTCTTAAGATTTTCTAATTTCCTTGTATTTTCTATTTCTTAAGACTTCCTCAAATTTCCCTTCGGTTGCACACAAGAGCAGATTCAGGAGAAATTCATAGGTTAGGTAAATTAGGCTGGGGAGGGTACATCCATAGTTTTTTGATAAGAATTTAAATATAATTTTTAAGGTTTAACCAATGGAATCATTGGAATTCCATTGAAATCATAAGATATCAGAATCCTTTTTTTTTATTAAATTATTTTCACATATTTACCCCTTGTGTCAAAACTTTGGAAGATAGAGTTGCAGTTCTAAGTAACTGGCAAAAATTGTGAGCATTTGCTTGGGGTACCTGTTCCCTGAAGGCACTGGTGGGTAGATGGCTGAATTTACTTGAGAAGTGAACCGATTTGGGCTACGAGACAATATCATCTGTATATCTTTTGATACTACACAGCATCTAATATATGACTGATCCGACACAGAGAAAAAAGCAATCCTCGCAATAATTTTGAAGTAAATAAATATTACATCAATTATAGTAATTTTAGTAAAATTTACTGCAAATTTTGTAAAATTTACTTCAAATTTAGTAAAATTTACTTCAAATTTAGTAAAATTTACTTCAAATTTAGTAAAATTTACTTCAAAATTGGTGAGGCTGATTTGAACTTCAATTATAGTAAAATAAATAATAATTATAAAAACATTAAACGTTAGCAAACCAATTAAAATAAATATAAATACCAAATACATGTAAGGGACATGGGTAAAGGTTATTACCATGCTAAAATATTACATTATATCAATTTCATGTATTGCCTTCAGTATAAATTGATTAGATTTTAACAACAATAGATTAGTCTAATAAACTCGGACTAATACTATTTATGTTACAAAATCAATTTAGTATTATTTAGCTTGTTTATGCAATAGCAGGTTGATTATTTAGGACTATGATATCATAGGGTAGACCATAATATAAAGTCAGTAATGAACAGCGGCGCATCTAACTTTTCCGAGCCTGAAGCTAAATACATACATTGTAGGGACCTTAGAAGACAGTTAATATTTCAATATAATTTATAACAAATTTTTCCCTAAAAAAAAAGTCATTGAGAATAGGAATTTTTTAAACAGGTCGGACTCTCAGATTGGAGGAAATCCGGGAATGAAGGCCTACACTTTTTTTTCAGAGGAAAATGTAGCTTCACATACGAGCGAAGCCGGGTATTTTGGATAGTAGTTTATAATAAATTATGGGGCCCCTGTAACATTGTGGGTTTGAAGTTTCAACTTCATTAGCTACAATGTAGATCCGCCGCTGGTAATAACAAGGAACAAATTTATTTATCAAGAAAATTCAAAATTAATTAATTTGAAAATGTTTTACTAAAAATAAGACTCGCTTTAACTTTGGGCTAAGTTTAAAATACTTTATGCATAATTTCAGTTTGACTTGCTAATAAAATTCTGGAACATAGTGTTGATTTCTAACTTTTCCTCAACTTTATCAATAATTTATAACAGTCGACATGTTTTAAAGCAGGTAAGTAGCAACTTATAAATTACTTAAAAAGCGATTAATAATGAAAATTAAAATTTGAATCTCTTTTCAACACGTAAAATTCGGTCGGAAAATTTAGAAAAGCTATTTTTAAGTGCAATATATGCCATCGTTTTTTAGACCCGTATCCTTGGGACTACTAGTCAAATCCAGATTTCATAATACATAATAGTACGGTAGATAAGTCTAGAAAAATCAGAGTGTGCAAAATACGGTTTTTTGCATTTTTTCTGAAAAAATTCAAAAAAATCATAGAAAATCGTGTACGGTATCAAATTACAGAAAATTTTTTACTGAAAAATATTGTCAAGAAAAGTATGCATAAATGCATACGTATGTACGATACATCTCATAAGAGAAAAGCTAAATCTAATAGTCATCTTCAGTTTCTTCTAAATCACTTTCTTTCAGTGCACTTTGCACAATCTCTACCAGAACCCATGTGATGGGCTGATGTAGTTGGTCTCCTACTTTTTTCCAACCCCACTCTTCAGGATTGCCAATATGGGTGTTCATAATTTCCCAACAAAGACATTGTAAATGTACACGGAGAAGATGATGAACAGCGGCATCTTCTGTAGGTGGCAATCTTGCAATATTAAATTTACTTTTGGCAATTGTAATTTTTTTCGAGATTATATCCTAGCAGGTTCACAGTCACCGTTTTTGCATTTCCACCGTACAATGATGCCAATACTTTGGTGCCAAAATCTGTGAGTTCCTTTCTGTTTGTATTTTCTGCACAAACAGAGGTAGTATTTTTAAAGCATGCAGGACGACCAAGATTGGATAGCAACAGCGAAAGCACTGCATACAAATGGTTACAAAAAAGACAAGATTATCCTAAGCAATAAGGTGGTAATGTATCTATTGCAAAAAAGACTCTTATATTAGAAGATGTATTGGTAAGATCCTATCGAATTGCTATGGAGTTCTTTTAAATCTGCAGTAAAACGTCAATTTCAAGATAAAATGTCTGAAAAATTGAATTACGTACGTAATAACAACCAAAAACTAACCATTTTAGAATTTAAAATGCCTATTTTGGAAGACATCTTCGATATTGCATTTCAAGGACTGCCACAGGAAGATCTTGGATATGCAAACCATGTAGAACGGTATTATGGTGCATAATTAGGGCAGGAAGAAATTGAAATTTTATAAAAATAAAAATAAATATGTATCTAAGTCGCAATTAAAAATTTTCATTTGTAAAAAATATGTTTTCATTTAATCCAAATTTGTTTTCAGGTTTTCAAATCTGTTTGCATTTTGTTCCAAATGTTCTTCATGTTTGCTTTAGATCTCTTTTCGTTGGTTCCAGGTCTGTTTTCGTTTGCTCCAAATCTGTTTTCATTTGTTCCAAATTATACTGTAAAAGAGTTAGTTGCTATGTCATCCAAAATTCTTGCCTATGATGATTTGTCACTTTTCTCAATAACTGAGTTTCTGGATCAAATAGAGATGGAAGAAGTATAGATAATTCATAATTGAAGTTATCCTTTAATTTTTGCAGATCAGGATTTACAGTCAAACACCGGCATTCTCTGGGGAGGAGTCCTGTATCCTGTTGAATAGCTCCGTCAATAACAATACTTTATCTTAATATCTTAAGGGGGTATTATCGTCTAGAAGCTTGGTTTTTACGTAATTTTTAATAATTAATTTTTCGAAAACTATCAAACCTGCGGTGCCAGAGTTTTTCACGCATAATAAGACATGTTTCAACTAACAACACAAATTTTTATTAAATACTTTATCGAAAACTATTCAAGTTATGCGCTGTTATGCAGGTCGTGGCCTGAGAAGCGTGTCCAATCGGGAGCACATATTGTGGCAGTTCTAATCGTCTGAAATAGAAGAACAAATTTTTTTTTGAATCTATATGAATGTAGTTATCGTCTTAACTAGAATTAAGTAAGTATGAAATTTGTTATCGGAATAAAATTGTTTTATTTAAAAGTGTTTGAAAATTACAGTTTAATTTTCCCGGAAAATTGTCTACTAAAACATGAGATCAGGGTTAAAATATTCTAGTTTGGACCACAGGTGAAGGTTCCCTCGAAATGAGTACAAAACCTGAAGTAAATTGGTCCAATAGTTTTTGAGAAAAACGTGCGCCCGGCTTAAAAAATGTAATTTTTGATAAATTGACAGATCTTAGAATTGACGAATACAACCTTTTATTCTGATTAATCTCTACATAATTAATTAATTACATTTTTTCATAATTTCTCAAAACCCCAAATTATAAGAAAATGCAACAAAAACAATCAAATTTTTAAAATGTCTAGACGATAAAACCCCCTTAATTAAAACCAATATTATAATTTTTTTCAGTAAGAAATTTCTGTAATTTGATACCACACGATTTTTTATGATTTTTTTTAAGTTTTTCAAAATAACGGCCAAAAAAAGTTACGAACAACGAACTAAAAAAATCAAACCCCATCTTTGTGGGAATTAGTTCCACCTAAAAATCTATATCTACCGTACTAATTATGGATATTTAGTTACTTTCGTCCGCTCCTGACCCGATAAGTAAGTATTTTACTCTCACTAAAGGCTGGCAGAAGTGACATGGTATATCGGAAATACCAGAAATTGACAAATGATATTTTAAACGCTCTTTCGGTTGATAAACTTTTTCAAAAACAAATAAAATAGTATACTATATAACTAGGGCGTAAACTACGTATTAATCGGATTCGAAATTGAAAATAATATCTACAATAGTCTAGAACTTGAATTGTGGAATATCAGATTATCAGTTGTTTCCACTATTATTTGAAAGTTGTTTCCTCATTAGTTTTCTAGTACAATATTCTTGGAAAAATACGAAATATGTATGTCAGACCACAAACTAATTTTAGACCGAAACGATATAACATAAAAAATGCGAGTAGGTATTTTATCCAAGGTTCTTCAACATAAACAATTTCAATTTCTTTATTTCAATATACTTAGGGGTATGAACATAAGAAAACTGCGGTATATTTTCTATTAATTATTCACCAAACAATCAGAAAAGTTTTCAATATCTCAAAAGAATAAAGTGAAAAAAAGCTGTTGCCTTTTGCAAATAATACGGTACAAATTTAATTGATGAATTATTTATCAAGATATTTACTTTTATCAAGTAAATAAGGTCAAAATCGACCTAAATAAAATTAATAGTATATTTGCTATTGCCGTTACAAATAAATCGCCACTCAATAACACCTTCAGGTGAACAACCTATCAACTTAGCCTTAACAGTTCACCGGTGGTTGTTTAATTGCTGGATTACATTGTAAGAAAACAAAAGTTTTCAGGTTTTCCATTAAACAATATTTTCAAAAAATAACTTCACATAATGGATGTAGATTTTAAAATATTTACTAAATATTACTTAAAAGAATTTCGAACTGTTTACAAAATTTTACAAAATTACAAAATAGTAATTTTAACAGTAAGTTTAATGCACAGCATTAATTTCAGCTGAAATACAGTTAGTAGGGACATTCCAGATGAGACATGAATAAATTTAAAGGGGGAAGGTGAAATGGCTAATATATAGCAGTCTAATTTAGATGGATAAAAAATATCGAATTATTTCAAACTTAGATTACCAAATTACCGCACGGTAGGCAATTTTTAATTAACTTTAAACAAATTTCAATATGGAAAGATAAATCGCCCATATGTCGTCGGTATCAAAAACATTTTTAAATTAATTTATCATTCAAACTAATTCTCAATCTTCAGATTCAATTTTAATTATACCAAAAAATTGGGAAAATTTAAAAGCCAAAATAATAAAATCAATCAGTAAAAATCCTGGTTTCCCCACCTGGCAGTTGCAACCTCACTATTGGAACTAGCAAAACCAGAAAATTCAAAATTTTTACAAAAAATTTATATTTGGAAATCCGAACTCGATACTATCTCATTAATAAATTCATTTAGAATAATTTCGAATTCTTTATTATCTCGATAAATTATATTGAATTGGTTTTACGCCAAAACAATTTAGTAAAACACTGAGTTCAGCTATCGTCTCTGAATTCGACTGTATCTATTATGCTATGTTACTATATTTAACATTTAAGACAATTCGTGCTATTATTTTTATTGCAGAAGAGAAAATAAAATGCTGCTTGCTGTATTGCCATATTTATCTAATTAATGGAAAATTTATCAAAACTGTTCTTTTATTAATAGAAAATACAATAATATTAATTTAGTAACTAAGAACATCCCACAGTCTAAAATATTTATTTTTGAATTTTTGAAATAGCATAGAAAGCCTGCACAACTTTTAGTCAATTACGGTAAGGGTATATGCAGTTCAATAATTCAGCAATGAAGCGTACGTGTACTGTCACGAACAGGAAACTATATTTATTTTATGGTCTTTCAGCTGTCATAAAAATAAAATATTCAAATATTTTTATAAGCTAAACCGTTGCGTAATGTGTTTTCGAACTTATGAAATAATTATACTATTTGCAATCAATAATAATAATGAAATTTTCAAGAAAGTCTAATTTAGATTAGCTAAAGAAAGTAAACAAGTAGAAAACTTTGCCAAGCTAGTCTTACCCAATATCTTTTTCAATCTTTCCTTTAACAGATATTTCACATTAGTTTTTTCTCAAGTTCACTCATTCATTACATTTCAAATATTCAACTCAAATTGTACGTATTGCAGTTCTATAATTAAATAATTAAAGCCGCTTTCTTCCGCTTAAATGTGAATTAGAAATATTTTTTTATTGCTTAAGGGTTAAAGGTTAAGGGCTTAAGGGTTGACGACTCAAGGGTTAACATTCTTTCTATTACAATTGCTTTAATATTATAACAAAGGTTTTACTTTGGTTAGAAACACATTTACATACTAAAATCCAAAAAATACTTATAACGTTGCAAATGCAAATTTGTAGCGTTCGTAATAATGAAACTATTAATCTGGGTGTTTACTGGAATTTTCCTTTTGTTTTCGACTTTTTATTTGTGTAGTCTCATAACTGGAATTTATATATATAACATGAGTGATACTTTATTTGAAAATTATATTTATACAGGTATTGATAAATTTCTATTTATCTCGGTTAGACAAAATATAAATATTTTTTTACAAACAAGTGAAAATAGCAACTTGGTGAGCATATATACTTCTTGGATAATGTAAGGTAGCGTAAGGGAAAGAAAATATTGTAAGAAACTATGGTTCACTTATTTTTGGAAAATTTGCATTTATTTAAAATAACTTGAGAGTTATGCAAAGTACTTTTAAAAACTAACTAAGCTACGTCTTTATAAGTTGCATTTTACCGTATAAACTGAAGCTATTTGTAATTGTAAATAGTAGCTTCTAAGCTAGTTTTTAAGATACTTTTACTTTATGTATATTTTGACTTTTATTTAAGAAAATGTCAAGAAATATTGTAGATATTTATTTTGTAGCTGAGTTCAAGATATCTTGATTTCATTCTATAAGGAAACACAACACCTGGTTGTTATAAAAAGCTAAAAATTGATAATCGAAAAGTAATTATTTTTAAAGCAAACATTGTTTTTCCTACATTTGTTATATTTATTAATTATTATATTATGTTTTTATATTTTTCTAGAGATCATTAACCTATAACAATTAATAAATTATTCATTACGATATGTGCATAAACCCACATTAAAGGATACTAAAAATGTGGTATCTTAGAATTTCTACCTAAAAGTTACTAATTAAATTTAAAAAAATTATGTAAACCACTTTAAAGCTACTTAAGGCTTCAAAGTAGTTTAGAAGCAAAAACTACTTTTTAAGCAAAGTAGTTAGCAAAGTTGCATGGCCCCTTTTTTTTCTTTCAGAAAAGTAGCCAAGCTACTGCTCGGCCTTGTACACTAGTCACACTTGAATAAAATTGATGTTGTCTAAAGATTAATTTGTTACAGTAATTTTTAAAGAGCTACATAGTAGCTTTTACGCGGAAACGGTCAATTTCACGGTATTTTTTTGACAATAACCATTTATACTGTCAAATAATAAAAATTATTCTCACTTATCATGTGAAGGTAGTGCCGAATGCAGTTGCTCCCACTATATGAGAATATATTTTCTGTATATTTCATGATTCTTGTTGCTCTTACTTAATCTTTTATATTAGATAGCAATAATTTTTGATAAACTGTACATCCACTACATTTGGCAATATATGACTCATTGTATTTCGCACATCCTTTTGTACCTTTATATTGGAGGAACTGTTTATGTATATATATATATTTCGTTTATCGATTTCGATTACACATCATCGTATCAAACAAATCGCACGACAAAGTTTTCAATTTTTACCAACAAACACTACATTAACCTTATACGTATTCTGAATACTTTCCCCCACCCAACTGTCACCACAAATATAAGAGGGTCAAATAATAGTAATAGTACAAAAACTAGTTTAAAAAATACATTGCATTGCGTTTGAAATCGTCAAAAAAAGCCTATTACAGAGTAATGTGAACGTTAAATGGTTTTCTATCATCGACATCCTAGGGCATATATTCCTTCTTCGCAAGATATTATCCGCTGAGCTGGTATAGGGATCTTCAACACAGGCCTTGTATTGTGAATTTTTACTTTATCAAGAAGTTCAAGATGGTGATTATTCATAATTATGTAAATTATGCACTTATAAATGTGCAGTGTGTAGCCTGTAAGCAGTTTTTTGTTAAAAATTCCTCCTAACGAACCTACCCCAGATATTCCACATATCAGGTGAATCGCCCGTTTTTGAATCACGAAGCCTTCATTAGCATCTACCCCTGGGGGTGATTCTGTATTGTAGTAGAGATTAAAAGTTATTGTTATTGTTGAAAAAATTCTGGACAGCACCCGCAAACCAAATCACACACAGAGGACAGCTTTGAGCTCAAGCGTTGAATATGGGTTTTCCATTCATCCACTCCCAGAAACATTTTAACTGACGTTGACAGTATACCATCAATTTTTTCAGATGTAGTCTCTTTGTTTTCACGAAATAATATTCCAAACCCCTGTAGACTTCTCTTCGTAGTTCAGAGAAATTCTTTCCACGTGCCAATACATTAGTTTAGCCATCACACGAACCGCAAGATTTTATCGCACTACCGATGATTTCGAGATTTTCTAGCCCCGAAGTGACAAAATAGCGATCAGCTGTTAAGAAGGCAAAGACCACTAAACCGAGTAAAGTCCAGAGGTATGAAAGACGAGGAAGGAAGAGTACAACATAATACCGAGAAAGTGAAACAGATTCGGATTAGGCATTTTCAGAAACTGTTAAATGGGCAACAAGAGGAAGATAACGATTTAAGTATAGCAGTGGCAGACGGAAATCAAGAAATTACCACACCAACACACGAAGAAATAATTGACGTAATACAGAGAATGAAAAATGGAAAAACCTCCGGAGGAGGCGAGATAGGTATGGAGCTTGTCAAGTGTGGAGGAAAGGAGGAGCTCCAGGAAAGGATATGTGACGTAATCCAAAAGACATGGAACGAAGAGAAGATGCCTACAAAATGGAGAGAAGGTGTTCTAGTGCCGCTAAAAAAGAAAGGAGACCCTGAAGACTGCACAAACTACAGAGGCATAACATTGCTCAATTCGACATATCTGATACTTTCAACATTGATATTCAGAAGACTAAAAGAACAAACCAAAAATATAATTGAGGACTACCAATTTGGCTTCACGGAGGGAAAATCCACATGCAGTGAAACGAATGGAAAAAGCGGTGAAACATGGTATCGACATATAATGAGAAGCAAAGATGACAAATTAAAGAAAAAGGTAACCCTATGGAAGCCGAATGACGATAGAACGCGAGGTAGACCGAGAATGGGATGGTTGGACCTGGTGGAGAGCAATTTGAGGGCAATTGAGATCAGCGAGTGGTGGATAAAAGTACAAGATATGATAATATACTCCAGTATATTATAACAGTATATTATAACAGTATAACTTATCTCCAGATAAGTAGTCAGAGCTGCGGTAACACGCGCAAGGCTGTAAACGGTATACCAAGAGGGAAGCAGTTAAATGTTATACGGGGGCTAATCCTCCCCTTCATATGGATTTGTAAATCTTAGAAATAGGAGAGGAATATTCTTCTAGAATGTAATGCTTTAAATAAAATAAAATAAAGTGGCAATGCGACGTAGCGTAGCGTAGCGAAGTGGAATGCAAAACATGTGCAATCTTCTTCATCTGGCGATGGAATGTTAGCAGTGAGTTTTTGATTTTTACCCTGGGTGGTTCTACCACGTCGGTCTGGATGGCCTCTACAAACCTCTGCATAATCTGTATGCTGTTGAAACTTACGGGAGTGGATCTGCACCTTACGCCCTCTTGGAATCCATGAGAAAAGAGTATCTATCTTTTATGATAGATCAATTAAATAGACAATAAAAATCGAAATGTTTTGGTTAGTAAATTATTATTTAATATTTTATTCGTTAAAAATTTAAATATCTACCATAAAAATAATCGCCATTAAAAAGATTATTACTCATATTGATTACTCCCGACTCATTAGACAACTCGACTCGTGTAAATTTCCGATTTAACTAATTTTCAGTAAAATACCCGATTAATAATGAAAAAATAGGCTTCACGATTAAGTTCCTTATAGCAAATGTTTTTAATTTAAGGCAAAAAAATTATGTAGAAAATTTGCTTTAGATTACATATTCTTTATTTACCGGTTTCTTGTTCTAAAGACCACTAAACTACCCCCTTTATGTTTGCAGTTTTCCCCGCTTGTTGTAATGCGAATGTCTAACTTTCTTCTAAGGAATGTTTTAATAAAATTCTTATTTATGTAATTTAAATAAATCAAGTGAAATACTTACTGGAGGTACAAAATTTTGTTTACATGAAAATTAATTTTCAATGCAGACTTAATTTCCGCTTTTCACTATCGTAAATAAAAAAGGGAAAAGAAATTTATCGGGTAAATGTATGATTTTCACTGAAAAGAATCAGATTTTCGATGCTTATTTTTCAACTGATAGTTATCTTAAAATTTATGTTAGAAAATATTAGTTCGAAATATACTTGCTGAGAAGTGTTTTCTCAAGTGTCTTAAATGAAAGTTAAAAATTGATTAAAATAATATTATTTTTTTGATAATACTAATTAATAAATACTTAAGATATATCATTCAATTTTACAGTAATTGACGGAAAATTGATTGCAACATTAAATTGAACACCGGAAAGTAGGAAGTTTCCATCTCTTTAGAACAAGTTCAGCAGGAACTACTTAAGATTGTAGTTTATATTCATCGCTTCCTTTTCTGATTATTTCTACTGACAGCATTCAACTCAATAAATCTTAAATATGTTAAAGAAAACTCAATGAATATAATTAAATGTTCTGCAAGTAATTTAGAATAAATAGAATAATTTATTGGTTTATCCTACTTCGAACGATCATATTTTATGTTCATCTACTTTACGAACACAGAACATTAAATACAAACATAATTATTTCATTTTAAACATGTAATATTTCTAACAATATTAAACAAGCATATTAATCATATTTAAGTCATTAAACTATGCTTTATCCTAAATTTTTTCTGTAATTTACAAAATATTTAATTTTCAAGTTTTGATTTGCTCATTCTGTTGACGGTACGGGTGTTCGACGTAAATACTCCCCATGGAAAACGAAATCAGAAACCATTACCAAGAGCATTGTATGTATTTTTAATTTAATCTTAGGCAAAAAAAAGTAATTTGAACTTTGAACATAAAAGGTTAAGTAAAAAGCTTCAAAGTAACTGTTGATACGCAAATAATGTTTTTGAGAAGTCGCTTCTGGCATTCCAACTTCAGATAATTTAAAACAATAAAAGTAACGAAAGATATATACAGTAAACCGTTTCAATTGTAAATGAAATGCAGATTTATGGTCACTCGTCTCTACATTATTCAATCAAATTTGCAGTAACAAAACGCAAACATCTCTTTATGAATCAAAAAACGAAATTGTCACGACAGTTTATTTATTTATGAAGGGGTAATCATATTTACATATCTAGTTAATTAATAATAATAAATCTGTATTTAAGCATAACAGTTCCGTGTTCTCGGAAAGAATCTCGTTCACCCATTCATGCGCAACCATATTGAGTGCTGTACTCAATAACGATTACTCGTCAGGCGGCGTTTCGGTGTAACAAGTAGGTATAAACAAGCAAGTAATAAAAAGTTTTCACATATGAAAAAAGGAATGTCGTGGAAAGCTGAAAATAGCGGCATCAGCGTTAGAACTCCTAACAGAACCTTCAGTTAAGCTTTCGATTCCGGAGATTTCGATGAAACGGAGATACAAACTTTATGTTTTATATATTAAGATTAATTAATAAAGATAAAATACTAGAAGATCACGGTTTAAGTTTGAAAGATACCTACGGGCACGATACCAGAATATAAGGCTTCTTAGTAAAAAATTAAAACATAAACAAAAAGTTAATTTTCTAAGTGCTGAAAGCCGGACAACCACATCAATAGCCTATTATAAGATCACATAACACGTGGATTGATTTTCATAATATACGAAACTTTAGCATTTTCCCAGCTTCGAGGAATAAGAAAACTAAGAAAAGTCTATTTTTACATTTTCAATAAATAAATGATAATATAATGATACTTCTACAGTTTACCTTAATTTCATGAAGTTTTATTACTTCTTTATGGACATCTTTTTTTTATATTAAATAAATAGTGGTTAAGTAAACAGGAGATGGATGATGAATACTTTTTAATCTTTTTTTTATCAATATTTGGCACTAACATCTTATCCTTGTTATAGCTAAAATGCTTCAGAAACGGATACATGCTATTCGCAAGATTTATTTTTTAAATGCTACGCAACCCTGGAAAACCCGATTATTTTATCGCAAAGACTGTTACTTCGTTTTGATAATCTTTTCCAATCCGGTTTCCTTGCGATAACCATATGAGGACAGTCAGAAATGGTTTTATTTAAATATGTACATATATAAATTTAATTTTTTCTCTATTTTCTTTTTAGATTAGGTAAACTATGTGGAAACACTGCATCATGAGAATAATTAAAGCTATCACAAAAATTTTAACCACATCAGGACATTAAAACTAAAGTTTTTTAAAATGCAAATTAAAGTTTACTGTGACTGGTTGCTTTGATTGTGCTACTCTTGATAATATTAGGGCAACCCTCGTAAAACTTGAAAGGATTAATTTACTGTGAGAATACTCTATTTTACGTTCGAAAAAGAAAGATAAACCAACAAACAGATCCTTTGTTAAAAACAATTACCTCTAAAGCGTAATTCAGCTAATTTGTGTAAATTTATTATAAAATTACGATTAATGAATTTTAAGACATCCTCTTGGTACGTACATATATTTACAATACGATTACGATTTTTTTTAAACCTAAAGAAATAAAAAGTTTCAATATCATTCTAGTTTGTAAGATTTGCTCTGGTAGTTTGTGGGAAATTAAATTTTATTGTTTTGTGAAAACCAACA
The DNA here is from genome assembly GCA_958510845.1 of Cantharis nigra. Classification (NCBI taxonomy): domain Eukaryota; kingdom Metazoa; phylum Arthropoda; class Insecta; order Coleoptera; family Cantharidae; genus Cantharis; species Cantharis nigra. Next base: position 3,313,837 of record OY294034.1, on the reverse strand, counting down.
AACGATGGCTAAATTAATTATCTTATCAAAAAATCTTCAATTAAATTTTCGTGCAGGAAATGCAACTTTATATAGAACAAATATATTATACAATATTATATTTAAAAAATCAATACAATCCACACGTAATAGTCCTATACTTTATATTAGATTTATCAAATTTAAAAACAATTCAACAATATTATCATTTTTAGGTACACAATTATCTGTAGATTGACCGATGGAAAAGCGACATGCAAATCGTCCATTGAATAGACAATATAAACAATGTGCATGTATAATTTTACATCCGCGATAATACAACTAATTATAAATAATTAACAGTGAAATCAGATTAAACAGCTCATAAAAGAATTTATTTTCATAAATTTTAGATTAATTATTGTTGTGCCATTCCTATAGCCAGCCTCTCTTTTGAATCACGGCGACAGTACAGCTGCAGTACAGGCAGTAATCAGTAGAAGCAGTATCAGAAAGTATCAAGCAGTATCAGTACTTAGTAGAAGAGATAATAATACTCATATATTGCTTTAAGGAAAACCAGTAAAAATGATTTTCTGAAGAAATTTTTTAATTATTATTGTTTGTTCTAATTTTATATGATGAAGCAGCCTCCGCAGTCGCTTGCCTTCTTTGGCAAAAGCGTCCCAAAAATATTCATATTAAAGAACTGAAGTCCTAGACTAAAAGTATTTTTAGATTTTTATTATTTATTGAATTTATGTACAATATCACAATATTTCTTTGGCAGCAAGGAAAAGCTTTGGCGTGGGACGCGACATGCGTAGGGATACTCTAGCTCGAAATCCCTGGGGCATTTTATGTCAAATTCGGCAGCGGTGAAAGCTGAGATTTCAGCATTTAGACCCACGGCTGCATAAAGCAGATCTTTTTGGATCATTCGAGCAAAAGAAATGAAACTGTTATCTTCCAAAATTAAATGCAAAATAAATTATATCTCCAAACGTGAATCAAATTCATGGGCATGGGTGGGCAAGCATTCCTTCCAGATCCAAACCTTAGTTTGGTTAAATAATAATCAATACTTTTTTCTCTTGTATCTTCTTCATTCAATGAAGTTTAAGTTAGATTCTCATTTTTAACTATCTAAATTGGAATAATTTTTTCCATAAAAAAATGTGAATTCTCTTTGCAGAGTTCAAATCAGCAAACTAAAATGAATATTTGCAAAAGTTGTTAGGAATGTAATAGTTGATGAGCAGTGTAATTATCAACATAAACTTATTTGGTATTGTTAGCATATTCCAGACAGTTTCCGAATATTAATGTTTGTTAATGATAGTTAAAATTTGTTACACATAATATACAAAGTGTACCTACCTCAAAGGTTTACCACTTACTTCGTGTACTTGATTACTGAAATAAACTTATAGCAAAGAGTTGAATTTGTAAAGAAATGATGCTATTGAATCAAATTAAATAATCATTATGCATGTCACAATGTGAAGATTTACCGTTGGCAAAATTTATTTCCCAAGATAAAGATGAATATTATACAGGAACTAATTTCACAATGTGAAGCTTTTGCTTTGTATATTGCAAATTCTTGAATAATTCAAATTAAAAATTACTTTAAATTGGATAAAAAAATCCAATCCTAAGGTCCAAGGTCCAAGGTACCACGTATTAATCAATATAATTGATTAATGTTAAATGAAAAAGAAAATTGCATTATTACAAGACCTGAAAATTAAAATAAGTGAAGAAAGTTTTCCAAAAATCACATACATACCCCAAGAGTATAGAAACGAATATTTTATTGGAAAAATACAAAATTTGATCTTGGAATGCTATTTGTATTCATGTATACAAAATGTTACTAAGTTTTAAGTTTAAAAGAAAACCAATCAAGAAAGTTTAAAACAAATTCAAAAGTTGTCAAGTCCTAACACTTGCGTGTCTCATAGTGCAAATATTTTAAATTGCGATTCCTCTTTTTTATTTCAATTAAGTATCTTCTACGCATTTTAGCCGCAAAACTTGAGGTATCTTTAAAATTCAAAAAATAAGTGATGAAACTGCAATTATTGCTGATGAGATTTAATATTATTTAAATTAAGAAATCCTGTTGAATTAACTTTTCAGTAAATTTTGGCTACGATTTTATGAAAGAAAATTCCATTTTACTTCATGCACGGTTTTATTTAACCTACATAAGTAAGATAAAGTAAAAATTCTTTCAAGTTTCAAACAATAGCTTTAGATTAACTTCCGAATTCAAAGAAGAAATTGCAGATTTTTAAGATGAATTTATGTTAATAAAAATACTAATTGAGATTTTAATTACCTGAAATATATATAGTATCCAGGGTGTCCCCGTGACCGTGGAGAACCTTTGAGAAGGTGATAAAGGACACTATCTTCTTGGGGTTTATAGCAATTTTTTAAATTTCTGATTTCAAATGGCCATAGCTCCGATATTATCGATTTTTTAAGCTTAATAGATGAGAACTCTTTTCAAGACCATTCACTTATCTACAAATTAGCTTTTAACCCCTTATCATCTAGAATCAACGGATTACGAGTTATAAATTAAATTAAAGAAAAAAATGTTTAAAAAATTCAGGATTTATTTTTTTTACATTTCTTGCTAACCCCGTATCTCTTAAACGAAACGTTTTAGAAAAAACCTGATGGCCCAAACTTGAATTTTTAAGCAAAAGTGAGGGAAATCAGAGTTTTTTTCTACCAAAAAATGACACGCATAATTTCTAATATGCTTCGTTTAAAAGATACGGAATTCTCAAGAAAATTTAAAAAATTCAAACCTGAATTGTTTTAACATTTTTTCACTTAATTTAATTTATAACTCAAAATACGTTGATTCTAGACGATTAGAGGTTATAACCTAATTTGTAGATAAGCAAATTATCTTTAAAAAAGTTCTAATCCATTAAGCCGAAAAACTCAATAATATCGGAGGTATGATCGTTTGAAATCATAAATTCAAAAAATTACTTTAAAGGGAGGTACCCCCAAAGGGTTAAGACTTGGACAAAAATTTTATTTGAAAATTTTTCAAACAATATTTCAAGAAAAATGAATAAATAAAAAAAAATGTAAAAAAAGTAAATAAATAAATGTATTATTCTCATTTTTTAAACACAATATTAGTTGATCTAACACCTACATTAGTTGATTAAACAAAAACGTTTGTTGATGGAAAATTATTTAATCCCACAATTTTTTTTCTGAGTGTAAGTAATCGTGAAATGTATACCTTGAAAAGTAGTACACATGGAAATCATAATTAAATTATCAAGTTTTGGTTACAGACATTCATGTTGGAAAATTAACAAATTAATCCCAAAGGTAAACACCGCACTAATAGAAATATACTACGCGCATCATTACATTGGTAACCACGAAAATTACTGCAGAATCAACTCGTTAATCTTTTATACATGAAGACAGCAACACGGTTTACTATTAGTATCATAAAAATTACTTGAAATAACTTTTCCTAAAGGAAAAAGAATTTTTGACGAATAACTTTTAACTGCGCGCATGTTGGTGCCGCAAATTTTGATTAATGTGTTAAGATAAAATTAGAACTGCTGTAGGAAGCTTAAAACTCTTTTCGAACATTAATATAAGTGGTTTGCATTTTAACGATGGATGGCTTAATATTTCTTTATTAATCAAGTGATAAATAACTTTTATATAAACATAACTCAGAAGGGTAGTTTTGGCCAAATTACCAGATCATTCTGTTCTACACTATAATTTATACAACATAAATAAAGTGAACCAAATGTAACAATTATTTATTTGGATTTAAAAAACTTTCCATTCAATTCATCATAGACCATCCATTTTAACTCCATTAATGTACCTTCTGTGCATGTAATATACACAGACAGACTACGATTTATATGTTTAACAATTTTATATATTACCTTTGCGGATGATGCAGTACTATTTATCACGGAAAAAACAAATGTGGCCTACCAAATGAAATTAATAATTACTTTGTTAAATATTGCAATTGAATAAACCTCTACAGCTAACAGTAAAACACTCAATTCACACAATTCAACCAGAAATTCGCGAATATGCAAGATGTTACGATATTAAAATTGTGGTTCTGGCCGAATAAAGAAAGAACATCAGGCTCGAATTTCCACGTTTTCTATGAAAATGAAAACGACGGTCCTAACGGGGGTTTCGCCCCTTTGCAAACACTCGGCAACAGGTTTGCTCTCAAACCTGCTACTTACGGGCCTTCGGCTCTTCTATACTTCCACTGCTGAATAAACTTTCCTCAAATGTTTTGCCTTGGCTAGGCATATTAGAATAAAAATCAGGGTTCAGAGGAAAGTTTTGCTTTATGTTTTTTGGCTCGCTAAATACGAATTTGAAGTTTTCAAGTTTTTATGGCATTTTTTGCCCAAATTTTGACGCTTTTTTCAGTTTTTAGCTTATATCTCAGAAAGGAAGCGTTTTTTCGACAAACTCATTGTACACTAAATTAAAGCAAATAAAATTTCCTACATTTCTCATATGTAACGTTTTTTTTTTGAAGACTAACCGTTCCGCCGCTAGAGCGCGCCAAAAAAGGGCCATATTCCCATATCTAGTGAAATTCACCGTTTTCGCGGAAATCCCCCTTGCTATGATACTTAACTGTTGTATCAATATATTACATTATACAATTTATATGTAAATTCCTTTAAGAAAAGGAACCAAATATACAAAGCATTTATACCCACACAAAACAAGTGCAGCGGAAAAGTGGAATATGTTACCGACGGTGGCTTCTTACTATACAAAGAGAATAAATTTTTCTTTGAAATATGCAGCACGTATGTTAACTACGTCTTTAATATCTATGGCCCACAGACAGTAGTTGTCTTTGATGGATATCCTGAAGGTGCAAAATGTGGAACGAAACATGCTGAACGGTTGAAGAGGTCTAGGAAACCATTTCCGCTGACATTCCCTTCGATGAGAATCGAACTTTGGCTAAACGTACTGAATGTGGTGGTGATTGAAGAGGACATAAACCTGTTGGTCATCCTTACGGGTCTTTCGCAACAATAAAACATATTCTTCCTGAAACCAGAAAAGGGAAAAGTTCCTCCAACTACCTTCTCTCCTGTGCATGCTCTGAACAACACAACCTAAAGGACACATCATATTTCCTCACGCAATGAGTGGGTGTGATACGACTTCAGCACCTTCCAACCAAGGGAAATTGAAGTTTGTGAAAACTCCACCAAAAACCCCCACCTTGCCGATGTTGTAAGTGTGTTCAAAAACCCTGAGGCAACTCCAGAAAGAATTTCAGCAGCAGGGAATAGAAACCTGGTAAACGTATACGGCTACATAGGAAGGACTGAATCGTTAAAGGCAGCTTTCAAGAATAGCTGCACTATCACCATCAGCTACTGCAGCCATACAGCACAGTTTTGGGGTGTATCACCAGGTTCAGCAATGACTGGGGATTGAGAAAACCGAAGATTGGGGTTGGAAACGAGCAACAAATTGCCTGGAACCCATCACCTCTTTCCAAGTTCCTGCTCTCTCCGAACTGCTGCCTCTGGTGTCATGGATGCGTCAAGACTTGAGCAAAAAAATGTAGCTGCCAAAAAGCAGGCCTCAATTGCACTAATCAGGGTCGTACAACGAGGTGAGAATCGAGCCAGATCTCACAAATACCCTCGAGGACGGACCATTCGACGTCGAAGCACAGCACGAACTGGGCTCCACCTTCTCCCCGGTTGCGGTTGTTGAGACCATCAAGGAAGCATAGAAGGTAAAAAAATCCAAACTTTACTCTGAGAATCCTAATATGCCTAACCTAAGAAGATATTGGCATTCTCAAACTTGTCAATTCAAGGAACGGCTCTTCCTTATTGCAGCTCATGATATTAGGCTATTAAAGGGGAAAGCCAAAAGGAAATTCACCGAGGAAGTCTGGTGTGTAAGTGGAAGGAATTCGTGGAAATCGAGAGAAAATCCTAAAGAATTTAGACTACTATTGATTTATTTTCCAATCAATGAGTTTTTTTGTTCAACTTTTTCTTCCTCAACTTTCAACCATTAGTGATCCTTCTACAAAATTGGACGGATTACTTTTCCGTTTCTATGTTTGTTCTCCTTTACAAAATTCTGCTATGCAAGTGAAAGGAGAAATCCAAGAAATTTAAATAAATCTCGTAAATGGAAATCTGGTGTACAAAACTTGATATTGTTATTCACATCTCGAGACAAGCTTTCTAGAACACCTTGAACTTCGGAAGTATTTCCTTCTCCATTTGAACTGTGCTTTACATACATATTATAGTTTAATCCCAACAAAAATATTCAAATGTTTTCAGATGACGAGAAGGTGCAAAAAATGCTTAATGAAATTTCAAAATGAAACTATTGGAAATGTCACCGATTATCCAAAGTATATGTGTGATTTTGGGTTAAAGAAACTTACGAGCAGAAAATCCCTAAGGAAATCTAGTGTACAAATGAATGGAAATCCAACTAGGAAAATAAGGAAATCTTAGGAAATTCGGGAAAATCTGAAAACTGCCTTTTTAAATTTGTGTTTTCAATTTTTTCGGAAGGAAATTTTAATTTTCTAAGAGGAAATCTCGGAAAATCTTTCACTCGCCCCTCGGAAATTTATAATAAATGGATAGTTCCTTACAACCTATCTTACTCAAAAAGTATAATTGGTACATTAGAGCGTGCTGAGGCATTTAAATGGAAGAACGATTAAAATAAAATGCTCAACTTGGAAGAATTGATTGAAATACTTAAAAGTGACATTGATGGTAATGATGATATGTTTATAAAGATATAAAGAAGCGAGCTATCACGTATACATATAATCAAATAGTACTTTTTTAGTAATTAATTTTTTCAAACGTTTCGGTTCTGCAATCATTTACGAACAAATACAAAATCCGGCTGAAAAAAACTGTAAACTATTTCTTGTTCGAACGTTTCTATCGTTTTTTCATGCCACGCACTGGATTTGTTATAACCAAATTTTAAAAATTGAACACCGTCTGCATTTCTAAACGGTTTTTATTTTTGCTGCATAACGAGGGTAAAATCTGAAAATTTAATTTCCCCTGGCAACTAAGCCACATCAAAAATCGATCAAATTTTTAATTCATTATCTACGAAAAACCTTGAAATTTAAATTGAATATCTTTTTTTAACTTTCTATATTACGTGAAATTTGCTTAAAAGCTCTCCAATCTTGGGTAATATAAAATTATTATGGCTTGAAATACATTAGAGGCAACAAGTACCCAGACGGAAACCTGAACGACGTAAGTTGTAGGTTGAAAACCACAAGAATAGAAAATTTAAAACGATTTTGATAAACATCAACTTAAGAAAAGTTTTAGATTACACTTCAATTACTTTTGGCGAATTAAAAGCTACGAAAACAAACATAAAGGTCACAACAACACAAACACATCTAAAAGTTGGAAGTTTATTAAGTTAATGAAACTTACAGTTAGAATTGTAAGTTTTATCACTTTATTACGTTATAAATTTTATTTGAATTTTGAATCCTTTTTTACATACACAATAGTTTGTCTCATAGTATCGCATTACCGCAAAACTACCCTACCAATCTTTTAGCTCTTCTCTACGCTACAAAGTAAGTTTTTTTAATATAGTTCCCTACTGGAATTTTACTTAGGTACTTTTACTTAGAATATAAAATTTGTGATTTACCAAAACACTGCAACATAGTGATTGAGTGGTCGGATAATCAGATAATTGGATCAAAAAAATAACAGATAAACTGCTCTGCTTAAATTTATTATAATATTTATAATAAATGTCCACTGTCCACTGGGGAACTGATATACTGGCCACTTTTGTATTACTAAAGGAGTTGACACAGAAAAGATCAAAACAGAATCCTGCTTGGATCTTTCATCGGACCACGCACCATTAATTGTCAGTATGGTCACACAACTAACAAAAAATGAGAAACAACCTTCACTCTTCAGCAAGCAAACTGATTGGGAAGATTTTCGTACAACAAGCAGTATGGAGAGCAACCCCAGATGTACACAACTGCAAAATTAAAGAAAAATACCACTGGTCCTTAAGCAAAAAATATCTGAAAAACGGCTACGAAGAAGCAGATGGCAGCAAACAAGACATCCAAAATATAACAAAGCCGTCAGTGAACTAAAAGAAAATATGATGGAAATGAAAAATCAAGGTGTGCAAGACTACCTAGAAAGCCTAAATGTCAACATAAAATGGCCTAAATGGCCACAACGACAAGCTGAAGCCTTTGAAAAACACCTGGCTAATATCTTTCAACCGAACTTATCTACGATCTCAACTGAAGAAGAAAACGAAATTGGGGAGTATGTTGAAGTTCCCTTTCAGAAGAATCTCCCAATCCAACATTTCAAAATAAAAGACGTTAAAGGAATTATTAGAAAACTATATCCAACAAAAGCACCTGGATTTGATTTAATTACTGGAAGAGTACTTCAAGAAGTAACACATAAATGCCTCAAAGCTATCACGCAGATATTCAACGCTATCTTAAGAATTAACAAATTTCCCAAGCAGTGGAAAATAGCCCAAATAGTAATGATTCTTAAACCTGGCTTTACTATTCAAACAGCAAAAAATAATACCTAATCACCAGTTTGGATTTCGTAATCTGCATGGTACAATAGAGCAGGTCCATCGAGTGGTTAAAAAATCAATGAAAACCTTGAAAACAAGCGGTTCTGCTCGGCAGCTTTTCTTGGCATATGATAAGGTATGGTACCAAGGCCTATTCTTCAAAATAACTTTTTCGTTAAACACGGAAATGAGTATAAATCAACGCAGGAGTATCCCAAGGAAGCGTCTTGAGCCCAGTTTTATATTTATTGTATACACATGACCTGCCAACAATAAAGTCTACAACAGTTGCCACCTTCGCAGATGACACCGCCATCCTGGCTTCTCATGCCGATCCCGCAACTGCTTCCAGGAATCTTCAAATCAACTTATTAGCAGTTGAAAATTGCTTAAAGAAATGGCGTGTTAAAGCCAAGAAGATTCATACCTTTTATCGTCTAAAATCAACAGCTTTCGAGTTATGAATTAAAGTAAATAAACCAAAGTTGAATAATTCAAGCATTGTTTATTTTAGTTTTTTCAAAACCCTGCCATTTTGAACACTTACTCAAATAATTTAATGGTTTAAGTTTGGTTAATAAAATAAATTTTCAATAAATATAAAAATTTTGCGATTTTAATTTTTTATTTTATAGCTACCTTATTTATTATTTTCGATTTTATGTGAAATGGATTGGTATTTCAAAAAATTTTACTAGATAAAAGTTGTAGTCCGTTAAATTTCCTATTCCAAACGTGGCATCAGATTTTTTGTAAAATGTTTCGTTTAAAGGATACAGGGTTTTGAAAAAATGCAAAATAAAAAAAAGCTCAAATTTTTCAACATTTTTATACTTACTTTAATTCATAACTCGAAAGCCATTAATTTTAGACAATAAAAGGTATAAATCTTCTTTGTAGATTATTTCACGTTCTTTAAAAAAGTATTAAATCATTTTTACTAAAAAGTCAATATTTTCGGAGCTATAGCTATGTGAAAGTAAAAATTTAAAAAATACTTTAAATAGGCCCATCTCTGGAGGGTTTGAATTTAGAGAAAAAAACTTTATTAAATATTTTTTTTTAAAAAGTGTCCTCTACACCACGGAAATTTTTTAAAATCTATCCGGGGACACCCTGTATGTATATTGTTAATAGTACTGTAATTAAAGTACTGGAGCTAAAACATTGGGTTGAATTTTTTATCATAATTGATAATCCCATCATGGTCCCACTCTGAAATTTTTATAAAGTATTCACCAAGTCACTATTATAAACATATATTATTTTTATAATTTTCAAAAAACACTAACTCAAAAATTTTTTTAAAAACATTTTTTGAAGTTTCCAAAATAATTCATTTTTATTAGAAAATCAAATGACATTATTAGAATTAGAAAAAAGAATAAAAATTATATTAGAATTCAGGATGCAAAAGAGTAAAATTAACCAAAGCTTCAACAAAATCTGTGATGGTCAATTTGAAAACTATTTATTTTTGATGATTTCATATGGAATGACCCTTGCTTTCAGTTCAAGATTGCAGTATAAATTATTCCAAAAATGTATTTAATTGTTTGGTTAAATCAAATATCAATACAATAACAATAATAATAATTAGACGAGTGATATATTTTACTCCATTATCATAAAAATAATTAAAGTAGGTTTTTAATTGTTGTTCTAAAATTAAACGAAAATGTATTATTCAATGCCGATATTTACATAAGGTGTAATAATACTGGAACATATTTCAAATTTCCATGTTTAATAAACTTTATAGTTTAGTAATCACGAACTAGTTGAAAGTAACGTTTAATGAAACTGTTACCAAATTGAAATTAAAATTAGTTGTTATTCACTAATTATTACATATTATTCTACTTTTATCAATAATTTAAAAATAGTTATAGTATTTTACGACCTGGTCGGCATAAATAATAAAATTAGTTGTTGCATAAGCAAATTTGAGTTTTGAGCTTGGAGAATTTTTGCGCCACATGAAAGTTGTTGAGTTAGTTTTTCATTTCGAAATTAAAACTAAATTAATTAATAAAAGTTTGGACCCTACAAATTAACATAATAATGAAAAGCATTCTACATCAACCTTGGTTTGAAACCCATCCCACATGTTGAAATCACGAGTGTATTTTCTCGAATCTCAATGAAAAAACTTAAATATAAAGTTTTAAACTCAGCTTTTTGCTCATATTTCTTATCAGGTGAATTTACATAAACAGAAAAATAATAACATTTTCAGTATTTTAAGGGTCCGATTTTTAGAACTGTTTCAAAACTTCAGTTACAGCTCAAAATTGGTTATAGATACGACTACGATTTTTTTTTAACGGAAAGAGGAGAATTTTCCGAACACTATGATATCTTTTTTAATCTGTTTTGATAACGGATTAAAATTTTGATTAATTTAATTTGCGATTTTATATAGAAAGAAGGACATTAATTACAATTTAAAATATATCATAGTGCAGTTAACATAGTAACCTTTAATATTCTGCATTGAAATCGTTTCAATATCAAGTATTATAAGTGCTGTAACTGAAGTTTTGTTTAGACTATAATTTGAATGATTTAAAAAAAACCGCCTTTTAAAACCAATCAAATTTTCATTTCATTTTTTCCAACCAATGAAAGGCATCCAATTTTAAATTTAGATAATCGCGCCACCTGTTGAAAATATTTTGGTCCAAATGAAAAATCGAAGACTTAAACTTTAATATTTAATCAAATTCAGTTAGTATGTAGAGAGTTGGGCGGCCTCGCGGCCGCCAAACCTTCACATGAGTGCTTGGTTTTAGGTTGGTTGAAAATTTCAGGACTTTTAGTATGTTTAAATGTAAAATATAATGTAGCTTTGGAAGGTTTCATCTTTTTATGGTTTATTTCTGGAACTAGTGGATCCTGGTATAAAATGTATATTTGTAGTGTATTATATTTATTACTATTCATGACTTGTCCTGAAATAAAACTAGAATATACATATTTTTAGTAGTAGTAACATGTGGATATGATGTGACACAACATGGCGATGCGCTTTACAACAAAAATAAAAGCGTGAACTGGGACCAATATTAAATTCACCTAACACATTAATTTTCACTAACTTCTTGTGATCCAATAACTTGTAACCTAATTAATACCTATAGCAAATATAATAACGTCTAACAAGTTAAACTTCTAAGTTTGCAGGAGTACATCAAATATCGAACAATAAAATAATATGTAGAATCCAGCTAAACAAAAATGTTTTGTACCATTTTGTGTATTTAGAAGATTAACCGAGTGCTTAATTATCTATTAAGTACTAAAATTTCAGACCCCAAATATAAGCAAGCATTAATTTTAAAATATACATGACATTCTAAAACAGGTACTAAAAGCTAAGTACAACAAATGAAGTGCAATTAGGTTCAAATATATTAAACCATATAAAACTCGTGAGTAAACAACAGATGATAAAGATAAAGAAGATAAAGTTAAGTCCTATAAATTAAAAGCTTGTCGTTTAGAAAAGTAAATCTTTAATACCGCGTTAGGGCAGTTTATCCAAAAAAGTCGAAATAAAATTTTGTTTTTAAAGTTTGTAATAATAAAACTTGTATTACCTGTAAATCGATTAAAAGTTCAATTCTATTGCTGTGTAATACTTAATTGTCTAAGCAATAAACAAGTCATTGGGATTTTTACAACTTCCAAAATTGCGAAACTACGTTCAACTGAAGTTGTTCATTGTGCAATCTATCTTGTAAACAATAGTAATTTAGTAAATAGTAAATAAAACTTATGGACACTTGACCGGCCGAAACGGAGGCGTAAAGTCGACACTTGACTCTCGAAAGTGGTTAAATAAATAAATGCAATTTTTTCATTTCCCACTGGTTGAATATTCCAAAGTTCTTTAATTAAAATTATATCCACAAAATTTCTCCAAGCTTTCTTAATTTGGTGCGATTTATTAGAAATTGAATTAATTTTCAATTTTTTAAACTCGCATTTTCTTCCCTAAAAATTATCTTCAGATAAAAACTTGGTTAAACTTAGAAGTTTAATGATTCAGAAAACTGTTTAGTTTTAATAATTATACTTATTGTTGTCGCTAATTTATTCACATAAAACTTTTCAAAGGGATAAATTTAAATTGGTAATTTTGCTTTGTTTTCATTTAATTTAATTTTATTGGTTCAAGTAAAAAAATTATATTCATAATTTATGGTCAATTTTTGGCATAAGTTTTATGTAAACAAATTATTAATTGAACGTTTGTTAGGTTAACGGCTAAATTAAAAAATTCATGAATTAATTATTTTTTATTATTTTCAAGTCCACTTAATTATACATTCACAAGTTGCTTTATCTATTATAATGACACCAATTAAAGTTATTCATAAAATTGAAAAAAAAATTAAATTTGCATTATTATAATGAAATGCTTTTTAATTTTTATTAGAATTTACATTAATTAAATGCAAATTGTAGGCTTTACGATATTAAATGCTTTGTGTATTTTTAATTGACTTTTTAATTCTTGGCTCGATTTATCATAAAATCAAATCCTGAAAAATCAAAAATTAAGGATCAGAAACTTGTAAAAATGTATTTATTCGATTTATTTATAAAGAACCACGTACTTTACCATAAAACAGAATAAAAATTTTCGTAGAAGTTGAAATATGCTGACAATAAAGAACTAATCTTTTGAAAAGAATGTTCAAACATAATTTTTCTGCTTTCTGGGGTCTTTTAGGTCCTTGTAACTCAAGCTTAAATTTTTTAACTTTATTACTCTTTAGGTTAAGAATACCAAAATTTATAAATCAATTCACTAAAAGTTGACTTTCTAAACCCGAAGGGACATGTTTCTTGTTTGTGTTGATGTTAAGATTTTATTGTAACCGTTTTTCGCTATAAAAAGAACCAATAAAATAAAAATATTGGCCTTTAAAAATTGAGAGAACGAAAAAGCGATAACATACCTACTCAAGAATTTTTCTCTTTTACCCGCAATATTAAAAGTTCAAAGTTCTCACTTCATACATATTAATAATTTAGTACAACCGAAATGATATTAATGATGTAGAAAACAATTTCTTCTGTCTTTTATTGCTTTTTCAATTTTTTAAGATGCAATACACTCAAAATTTTGAAATATGGAAAATGTTTTGTTATGCAAAATAATATTCTGCAAGAATCCCGAACAAAGGCTAACAAACTTGAACATAAATTCGCAGATTGATGTGGAATGGAATGCAAATTTATTATTAATTATTATATTTCCTGTAAGGAAACCCGCTTTAGGTAGGTGCAGGGGTAATTTTACACGGTCCAATCAGTTTCAATCCGGGAATTTTTAAAAGCAGTCCTGTCAATGTACGCTTTGGTAGACATGCCAAAAGTCCTCGGACCTGGAAGGCGAAGTGGCGAAGAAAACCAACAAAACATTTTTGATTTTCACTAGCGTATAGCTCGATAAAACTAAATAAAAATATTCTTGAAGGAAATTTTATTAGCTTCAATTTTGTATATTACCGCTTTTTGGCTAGGGCTAACCGTTTTCGAGATATAAGCAAAAAATCCAAAGACCTTCTTTGCGCCCCTTGTAAGCCTCTCGCTTTTTAGGTCCGAAAACTTTAGGTATGTTTATCCCGCAAGTAGTTCAAACACAGCGCTTAAGGTCGGCATTTCCCTCTAATCCCCTTCATCGACAGGATTAAAGGTCAGATTTAGGAAAACTCCGATAACTTTAAGTTTTTAAACAGAAAATGAATTTAATTAGCTGGATGATGGTATACTTACGTCAATTCTCCTCGCCAATTTGTAAACTAATTATCTCGATATTATTAACAGAGCAATTACGCAAGAAATTGTGATAATTATAAAATCTCAAAATATTTTTATAAAATTCCACAATTTCGATTAGTTGTGCTAAGTGCTTCTTTAGTTAGCAAATTGATTTGAATATGCTAAACTCAAAATTAATTTAAACTGAAAATTTTCGATAATTTATCATAAGGTAGCTCTAAAACCAACAGTTTTTAATATGATAAATCAGCAATACTATGCGATAAATACAAAAAGCGACTAAAAACGTCAGCAATATTCAGTCATAAAATTCAGTGTTATTCGAGGCGAGCATTTATTAATGCAGAAAAGCTTCAGTTTTTAACTCCTGTTAAATAGCGAGCAGGCCAAGTTCAAATAAAATAATAGTCAAGAATTTTGATCCAAGAAAATAAATTTTGAAAACGGAACCTTGCTGACGTTTGTAAATGTTAGGCCCATTTTTCTTTATTGAATGTAATGAAACGTAACAAGACACTTTTGTAAGAAATTTAGAGCTTCTGGAACATAAAATTCGTAAAAAACCAAACTATTCATTTTACGAAAAAAAATAATAAAAAATAAAAAATGAATTATTGGTTATACCAAAATCACGCAAATAGGGGAAAATATCCAACCACAAATAAGTTGTTCTATCGACTTTTCTAACAGTCTTGCCCCGTATATCATCCTAAAATATTGTACTTACACTAAATTTTATTGTGCAATCAAAACTAAATTTTTTCTCCAACCTTAGTGGTTTTTAATATATTTCCAATTGTATTACTTACAATTATTACTAACTTTATTAAGATATAAATTTTAAATCGTTTCCTTCCCGTTCCTTAAAGGAAATATATCATTTGGCCAAAGAAAACATGGCCCTAAATAAATTATTCGTCAGAATTTAAAGCCTATAAATGTTAAACTGTTTATTTTTCCAGATAATAGCTAAATAAGCAGCTTAAAGTTAATTATCACTTCAAATAAAACAAAACTCCAGAATCAGCATAAATCATGGATAAGTTCTAGCAATAAATTTGAAAATAAGGCACTTAATAATAAAGTTTTATAAATCTTATAATAATCCATAAATTATAACAATAAAACTTATTTTGGCATTTGATGAAAAACATTCGTTAACCTTTGTGTTAAAACAGATTTCTGATAGAGAAAAAACAGACACCCTCATATAGATTAAAGCTTCCAAGACAATGATTTCTTTCATGAAAACACATTGCGATTGAAAACTATTTGTCTCTTTTTATCATTAAATGGAACTTTCATTATTTTCAAACTCTGCAATTTCCAAAATTAAGCGCATATTGTATTTTAATTATCTAATTTCTGATGTTGATGTGGGCAAAACATCCAATTTATGTCGAAATTCAGGTTTATAATTGAAAAATATTTCCTACTGATTGAACTCAGAAATCAAACATTGCTATATTGAAAATTAAAATTTTTATAATTAATTAAATAAAAGGGAAAAAATTTCTTTGTTGGTTTTATATTTAAGCTTTAAATTGGAAAATTAAATTTAAATTTTCTGACCAATAAACAGGACTCCGTCGTGCATAAACCATCAATTGATGAAATATGCAATTAATCTAGGTAAATTAAAATAAAACAAGGAAACTTCAAACCTCTTTCATCCTTTACGTAGGTAGAATAAATTTTCTTTATATTAAAGATTTATCAATAAGTAACGGCAGAAAAAAATTTGAATTTTTCAAAAGAAATTATCTGTTCGAATAAAAAATTTTCTTTGCATTTTTAAATGAGAAAATAATTCGACTTAATAAATTTAACTGTATTCTTTGGAAGGAGTTAAATAGCGGAAAATAAAAAAAGATTTTTAAGAAATAATACTGAAAACTCTCAAGTGTTAATGATATTAGAAACCTATTTTTTCCCTTTCAGCGTAACAAAAAGGTTCTTAATATTAAATATTTTCTTCATTAATTTGATTACTTCTCTACCAAATTTTACGCAAATAATAAAAAACAAATGCTTCTTTTATTTTCACCAAGGAAAGCCACCGGTTTTATTTTACAGCATCATGCTTAGATAAACTTGAAAGCATATTGATGAGGTTCCGTCTCTTGGTTCAATTTAAAAACGAAATTTATTTTTATCATATAAAACGTTTATAATAAAGCATAAAAATTTAGTTATTAATTAAATGAAAGAGATGTAATTAAAATCCACTTTAACTTCTAGTTTGGCATCAAACAAGTTGTGCAGAAGGAAGGAAATTGCATTATGGTCGCATATTATACTTTCAACTACTAATAGTAATGCATATTAATATTAAATAAAAAAAAATACATATTTTATCGGATACCCGACTTTATTTTTTTATCCATAGTATAACAATTAGTGCAAAAATAAAAAAGTTGTTGTCAAAGAGTCAATAATTTGAAAAATTGCAAAATGCTTTATTTTCCTTTTAAATCGCCAGAAGGTCACAATTTAATTTATTATTAGGTTGTCTGGTACGACAATTAACTTGATCTAATTTTCCACTTTTTTGCTTTTGTCGCCCTTTTTTTAAATTACTAAATTTAATCATTTTTTGAGCGACGCGAAAGTTAAAGATTTTCGAGTAACTTTTAAGCGTTGGGTTAATTTATCAATTTATTTTATTCGATAAAGTGAAACCTTACTACAATTATAGCTATGAATAATATTAATTTGTTAAAATAATTTCCTTAAACAAATACATTGCAATTTAGTTTCAAACTGTCAAAAGCAATTCTAAAAGTAATTTTCCTGCAAGCCGTTTAAAACGACCATCGCAATTTCGTCAAATTCTAAATTTAGACTGCGGATTTTAAATCCTCAAAAGAAGTAAGGTGCAAAATCTTGTAGTTCTATAAATATTGCAATATCGTATTTGCCTCTCGAATTTTTATTTGCTGAAAAATTACTATTATATCATCAAAAATATCATGTCGTTTATTTTCTATTCTCCTCTTTATATTATTTATCTCCTCATTATATTATACTCAATACCTACTTACAACCCCATAACATTATTTTAATATATTCCAAAATTTTATCGAGATCGGATACCATCACATTTCACGTTTATATTGCAAATGCACTTTTCGATATTAAACCATTTTTAATATTGAGAAGACCATAAGGAAGAACCCTCTGCACAGATACAAAGAGCAAACCTTGAAATTGAACGAACACCGATTGCTAACGTATGAGAAAATTTATTTTACTTTAGTCAAAATCTTAAAAAATAATAATGGTTTTAGATGTTGCAAACGTTTCCAAACCAAAAATTGGGTTCCGTCAAGTAATTATGCCGACAGAAAATACGCCGACAAGTAATAGTGTCGACAACATTTATGCCGACGCGACGCAAAATTCAACAAGAATGTCGGAGTATTTGTTGTCGGCGTAAAAATTTTTATTTATCAGTAACCTGCATTTGTTTGTATTGCATTGAAAGAATGAATATTGAAATTTTAGTTTAGTGCTAGTTATATATTAATCAATATATATAGTGTCCTACTTGCTTTAACATTTCATTACGAAAGCCCAAACTCATCAATTACCAATAACGTCTTAAAACTTGTAAGTTTGTAAACTGCTTTAACAAATTCAGAACCAAAACACCTAAATATTGTCTCAAACAAAAATTTCAATAAATCATCGGAAAATGACCAACCTCGTGGATTCTTCAGCAAATGAGTATTAAAAAACAAATTGGTCTGACAGCATCTAAACACACTGCGGAATGTTGTGGAACATTAGAAAAGCATCCCTAACGTTGCTTTGCGAAACATAGTTGCGTTGTTGCAGTATAATGAAGACGTATTTTTTTAAATACAAATGTTGGGAAAAGTTTCGATAATACTTAAGTTTTAAAAATTAACAATGTTCTTGACTTGTAATAAATAATTAATATTAATGTGTGCTACTTAAATTATATACAAATTTCAATTCAAATTTATTGAAATATTCTGACTTTCAGGAGAAACTCAACGAAGTTAAACGACGTCAATGATTTAAACGAAAATGTCTGGAACAATCTAACAAAAGTCAGTAATTCATTCATCATATTACACCAACCATAAATTGTAGCATTGGTATACAGAATAACAAAGAACGTAGCTGCTTAAAAAACTTTTACAGTAAATAACAAGTTCAAGTATTAACTACGACAGCAACTTGTTAAAAATCCTTTAAATCTCTCAAATTAACTTAATAACCATCAACAAAAATTACTAAACTAATTCATACAAAAATACTAATCGTACTAATTAGATCACACCTGTATTGTATATTTACATAATGTAATTCGTAAAGAAGACGGTCATTATAGCTTATATTAGTAGATACACGGTTCCATTCGGGGGAGAGCCTAAAATTTTCATATGACCGTATCCGTGCTTCGGATGGCACGTAAAGCCGGCGGCGATCCCCCTGGGTTGATAATTGCCATCACCAACCATTCCCCAATCCTGATTTAGCAACCGTGGGGTCTAAATGCTAAACACCTTTCTCCCAGAGAAAAAGTCCTTGTTCAGGAGTAGGCAGACACGACTGGAGAAGAAGAAATCGTAAAATATTTATCAAATAAAATATGGATGAATGAAGATGATCTCGATCCAATTTTTCAATTTTTGCTAGGTTGGTTAGACTATGACACCGAGCCACCGAATAGATCCTGGCTTTCTATTATTTTAATTTTTTTTGAAACTGGGATTTTATTTATTTATTTATTTATTTATTTAATATACGGATAAACCAATTGAATTTATACAAGTAGCAAAAAATATTTGAGCAAAACGCAGTTAATTGTGATCGATTGCATTTAATCTCCACATAATGCACTCCTTGAACCTGTGATACGAGCTGTGGACGATGTCGAAGCTCGGGGACTTATTCAGTCTATTAGCTGATCGACACATTCGAGTGATGGGGCTGTTTAGACCATAATTGGTACGGTGATGGCAGATTGCGAACACATCAACAAGCCTTGTATTACGGCATGCAACACGAAATTTGAAGCGATCATGAAGAAAACTGCAGTTGATTTCCTCATGTAAGAGGCGATGAACAAAACAGAGATCTGTTACGGTTCTTCTGTACTCCAAAGATTTGGTCCTACATTGAATTAGGCTCGCTTCATAAGAGAACTCATCCGCTGCTTTGCCAAATTTGAAGTGATGGTATTTTAAGAACTTTCGTTCGACATTGTTTATCCTATTGATGTTAAGTTGATAGAAGGGGAACCATACGCTTGACGCATATTCTAGTTGTGACCTAACTAGCGAAAAATATAGAAGTTTCACTGTGTTAGCAAAAATCTACTTTGACGACGTATGAAGCCTAAAGTGCGACTGGCCTTGTTGCAAATTATTGCGATGTGACTCTTGAATGTTAAACCTGAATCTAGTCTAACACCTAGATCATCTATCTCTCAGATCTCTTGAGATCTATCTAGATCTCAAGTTCTCCGAATTTTCTCATATTTCCTTTCACTTGTATACCAGATTTCTCCAGCGATTCTCCTTTCGTCGCAGATCTATTTCCTGTACATCAATTTCATTTTTTGATTCAAATTCCTTCACATTTCCTGCAGATACTTCCTTTGCAATTCGCAGAGTTTCTACACCAAGACTCTTCTGTGGAGTGGAATACTTGCACTTCGCAAGTACATCGTAATTCATCTGCTGTAATTGGTATTTAATTACAGTAAACTTCACGTTTAGTAAATATAGTAAAATATTAACTGGAAATATCATTTCACCTAAAAATTGCATACACCCTTTACCTGCAACACCTTTTGAAAGGAGCACTCCTGTGTGCAGAAAATGAGCAGGGAGGCCACTTTGAATTTATTTTTTTTACCTTCACCTTGTTCATTATTTTCTATTCTAAAATTCAATTTTCAAAATTGTTGGTTTCCCAAAAAAAATTATTTGACCAAAGTTGTAGCCCGTTAAATTCCCTATCCGGTTTGGGCCGTCAGTTTTTTCTAAGACGTTACGTTTAAGAGGTAATGAGGTTTGCAAGAAATGCAAAAAAAATAAAACCAGAATTTTTTAAACATTTTTTCCCTTAATTTAATGTATAACTCGAAATCCGTTAATTCTAGACGATAAGTGGTTATAACCTAATTAGTAGATAAGCGAATGATCTTTAAAAAAGTTCCAATTTGTAAAATTAAAAACTCAATAATATCGGAACTATGACCGTTTGAAATCAGAAATTTAAAAAATTGGTTTCAAGAGAGGTACCCCCCAAGAGTTTGGACTTGGACAAAAATTTTATTTGAAAATTTATCTTAGAAAGGTGTCCTTTATCACCACCTCAAAGGTTCTCCACGGTCAGGGGGACACCCTGTATATACGATCGACTGTTTCTTAATTCTTTTTCACGAAAAAAACATGATTTCTTAGCTTATTACGAGAAACAGTGCCGTATTACCGCTAAAGCATATAGAGCCCAGGCTTGAGGCCCAAAATTTCAGAAGACGGAAAATTTAGTTTCAGGAGTTGTTTTATTTTATATCATTCATTTTTCTAATTTAAAAGGAAGGTCAATTGGAAAACTGAGGAAACTTGCGTAATACGCCTCTGTCGAGGAGGAAACACAGACCCAATTTTTGTACACCAGATTTCCTATTAGGATATTTTCTTGGATTTCTCTAGATTTCCCCGGATTTCCAAAAATTTCTCCAGATTTCCTTAGATTTTCTTTTCGATTCTCATGATTTCCTTTCAAAAAAGTTGAAAAAGCAAGATTATCTGTAATTTCGAAGATATCCTTGGATTTCCTTGGTTTCCTTGGATGGGTTTCTTCCTTAGCTTTTTAAGAATAACGACTAGTGTCAGCGGCTATGATCGAAAGATTGAAAGTTCGCGATCGACCTGTTGGCCACCCCTGATTATAGTATTCCTAAAATATCATAAGTTCTTCTTTGCCTTCCTTAGATTTACTTAGATTTCTGTTCACTTGTAGACCAGATTTTTTCAGGGATTCCCCCTCGCTGGGGTAATATTTTGATATGAATCTGTTATTCGTTATGTTTCGAAACAGATTGATGAATTGGAATGGTTCAACACTTGAATTTTTGACCTGGTCATTTAAAGCACTTTGAATTACATTTTAAGTTCTCTCATGGATTGGTTCCTTTACATTCAGATATTCAATCTAATTTAATTACGTTAGATCAATGTTTCGAAGTTGGCCACCAGGTGGCACCGCAATGTTTTCCAGGATCCCAATAATACTTCAAATCTCATTAGTTTTACTGATAAATAAGTAAATAAGATCTGAGTGTTATTAGAACTTCGGTATTACGAATCTACGAAGTTTTTTGAAAACTGTGTTTTATGTCGCTGTCTACTATTTAAATATTATCTCTCTGATTTTAACTTTCAAGTTTTATAAATTGTACGATAGAAGGTTTTCCAACTAATATTGAATTTCTTGAATTATTTATTGTTTCCATTGTTGCCTGCTATTTAAAAAAAAATTTGAAATTTTGAAATGCAAACAATTGTTGCCTTTTGCTAATCCTGTCCTTGCAATAATAAAGTAGTTTATAAAAGTCATAACGAAACTAATTATCGTTTTATGTATTTCCATCGACCCTTTTCCTTACCCAAATCCCTTTATGCGATCTCATTATAATAATAGCTTTGCATTTTGTAACTTGATTATTTCTAAAATAATTGAATTTTGGGTTTCTAAATTGAAAAACTAATAATACATTCGATAACCACCAATTAACTAAAAACAATTCGTACGGATTAAATGGATACTTATCCACATTCAGGTGGGTTCGATCCCCGACCAAGTACATCTGTCGTTTTTGAGGTGTTTGAGGTATTAATTGCCTAAATTTTCAATTTATTTTGATATTTTCATATAAATAAAATAATATTCGTTGAGAAAGTTAATATTGTATGAAAACAATAAAAGCTGTTCTGAAATTTATAATATATGTATACAAAAATTGTTTGAGCTTTTATATCGTATTTGTGTTATTTTCTGAAACTCAACAAAAACGGAAACGCCATATTTCAAGTTGTGAAAGTCACTAACTTAATTCTTGAAATTGGTTTTACATAAAATTGAAAATTAAACTGCCACTCATTTTGTGAATTATGTTTTAAACATTAAGATGCTGCATATGATTTTTATTAGAAGCATGTCTTCAAATTTTTATGAGCATAATTGAGTTAATAAAATGTAAATAAAATTTTCAAAAGCTTGAATAATCCAAAGAAAAATATAAAAGAGAAACGGGCGATAATATAAAACACCTGTAACAGAAGCAGGGGAATATATTTATTATAAATTGTTTAATTTTTTTTACTTTGCGGTGTTGCCACAGTCAAAAATTAATATAAAATATTTTTTAATTGTAATTTGGCTCATAACATATGAAATCAACCAAAAATAAATATTTTTCAAATTGACCATCACAGAGTTTTTTGAAACTTTGGTTAATTATACTCTTTAACATCCTGAATTCAAATATAATTGTTATAACTTCAGTTCTATAAGTGCTACGAAGTTGTATGATAACTCATTTTAAAGAGAATTTAAAGGGCTTTAATTTGATACTAATCTTGACCATGTTCTAATAAACATGAATTATTATTTTTTTTTTTAAATTTTGAGTTAGTGTTTTTTGAAAATTATAAAAATAATATATGTTTATAATAGTGAGTTGGTGAATACTTTATAAAAATTTTAGAGTGGGCCCATGATGGGATCAGCAATTATGATAAAAAATTCAACTCAATGTTTTAGCTCAAGTACTTTAATTACAGTACTAATTAAGAATATACATACAGGGTGTTCCCGGATAGATATTAAAAAATGTCCGTGGTGTAGAGGACACTTTTAAAAACAAATATTTAATAAAATTTTATACCCATCGAGAGATGGGCCTTTTTAAAGCGTTTTTTTAAATTTTTACTTTCACATGGCTATAGCTCCGAAAATATTGACTGTTTAGTAAAAATGGTTTAGTACTTTTTTAAAGAGCGTGAAATAATCTACAAAGAAGATTTATACCTTTTATTGTCTAAAATCAATGGCTTTCGAGTTATGAATTAAAGTAAATACAAAAATGTTGAAAAATTTGAGCTTTTTTTTATTTGTATTTTTTCAAAACCCTGTATCTTCCTTAAACGAAACATTACAAAAATCTGATGCCCCATTCCGGATAGGATATTTAACGGACTACAACTTTTGTTTAGTAAAATTTTTTGAAAAACCAATCCATTTCACATAAAATCAGAAAATAATAAATAAGGTAGCTATAAAATAAAAATTAAAATCGCAAAATTTTTACATTTATTGAAAATTTATTTTATTAACTAAACTTAAACCATTAAATTATTTGAATAAGTGTTCAAAATGGCAGAGTTTTGAAAAAACTAAAATAAAGAATGCTTGAATTATTCAATTTTTTTTATTTACTTTAATTCATAACTCGAAAGCCGTTGATTTTAAACAATAAAAAGTATGAATCTTCTTTGTAGATTATTTCACGCTCTTTATAAAGGCACTAAACCATTTTTACTGAAAAATCAATATTTTAGGAGCTATGGCCATTTGAAAGTGAAAATTAAAAGAAATGCTTTAAAGAAGCCTAACTCTCAAGGGTTTGAATTTAGAAAAAAAATTTTATTAAATATTTTCCTTATAAAAATGTCCTCTAACACCGCCGAAATTGTGTAAAGTTTATTCGGGAACACCCTTTAGTGTTTTCTTGTGTTTTCCTTTCTTAGTACTGCAATTAAAATACTTGAGCTAAAGCATAAGTTGAATTTTTTAACATAACTGCTGATCCCATCATGGTCCCACTGTGAAATTTTTATAAAAGCACCAAAGCACCATTATAAATATATATTATTTTTATAATTTTCAAAAAACACTAACTCAAAAATTTTTTCAGTATATTTAACCAAAGTTTCAAAGAAATCTGTGATAGTCAATTTGAGTGCCTTGTTAGTTTGACATGGAATGACCCATTTGGCAAAAATTGTGAAATAAATTTTTCGAGTGTGAATCTGGAAGCTTGGTGATCAATACAAAACCCCCTTACAAATTACGTAGAGCTTATAACCGATCACTAAAATTAAACTAAAATCTGAAGTTATTAAACTGAAATTTTGAAATCTTAAGATCTTGATGGTTTAATTTGGTAATGAATTGCAATTTATTCCCTTCATTTGTATAACTGTCAAATTGAATTTAAAAATAATCGTTACGAAGTTTTTCAATATAAATTACAACTTAAACCAAGCTTTAATCATGAATAAATAGCCTTTACTTAAATTATTACAGTTTGATAGAATGTTGTGATTAGCATGAATTCTAAATTAACGAGGAGATTCTAAAGTTTGGCTTATCTTACACAAGTCAGCGCCTAAAGCACTAAACTCCGATGCGTGCTTGACTCTAGTTTTGACTATAAAATAAAATTGCATCTACATTAAAGTACATTTCTGTTAAATTTAATATCCAATTTTACTTCATACACAGCTTCGATTCAACCTACAGATAACATTTGTTTGTTTTTATTATAAACTTGTTAAAACTTCCCAAAGTGAATATTTTAAGGACCGAAAGTTTTCCCCAACACCATACTGAAGTTAATTTATTTTAGACAAGGCTTCATAATTTAAGTACTCATAGTACTATGGGCTAAAAATCTAGAAAAATTAATTATTTTTGGAATTTGAAGAGAAAGTTAGAAAAGTTCTGTTCTCGAAAGAACGCAACTTTGCTGCTTTTCTAGCGAGTATCGACAAGACCTTCAAGTTGCTGATTTACCTTTTACTTTGATCACGTTAGGAAAATTTTGTAGCCCTCGAGAGGCTAAAATTGATAAAGAGAATACAGCAAAATAAAATACCTTACACAAACCAACAGTTAAATTGCTGAAGTGGTTCTCAAGCTAAAGTGAAAAGTATCGTGGGGAAAGTTCATTGGTATTAGTTAAGGATAAAAGAAAACAAAATTATTAAAATTACTATTAGTAAGCCTGCAGCCAGCAATTTATCAATGACAAAATATTTGATTATCTCGGTGTCTAGTCTCTCCAAAGTTCAGTGCGCTCCGTAATGGCAGTAGGTGCATAAAATTTATGCAATACTTAACAAGACCGAGACAATATCTAACAAAACCATGAATAAGCAAAAGCTCTACACTTCCAAGCAATTGCAATCGATTAGGATTCATCCTAATTCATCGCCTGATGATGATGCCATAGTATGGTGGAAACGTTCGCGATATTTTATACTTACAGTGTATTTTATTTGTGATAACTTAAAAGCAATTTAGTTCTAAAAGCAGCATTTTTTAGGTTTACAAGATGATTTACAAAAATTCTAAGAATTCTACTAATTTCCGAAGAATTCAGGTGATTTTCAAAAACATCCAACTGCAGTGAACTTTCAAGAATTTCAAAGCTTTCTAAGGATTTTTAAAATTAATACAATAAATATCCCCCAAGTATTTTTTAGCAAAGGATAAATATCCTTGTGTCCTTGGAATTTTCTTATTGTTAGAATTCATTCCATTAAAATCAATGTAATTCTTTGAAAATCACCTGATAAAAGAAAACCTTGCTAAGAGAATAATTATTGTATTTTGGAATAAAAAAAGAGTTTTCGCAAAGAGAAGCTTTATGTTTTGGGTTTTGTTATCCTAGTTGGATAGCATTGGAATTCCTTGGAAATCTTTAAAATTCCCAGTCCTATGTACACAAACTTTCCGAGATATTTGAGTCTTATTTCCAAAAGATTCCGGAGTTTTCCGAAAAAATCCAAAAATTTCCAATGAATTCTAACGATTTTCTCGGAATTTCAAACTGGTGTCCACAAAATTTTCAAAATATTTATCATTTGGTAAACCTATCGACAATGCTTCTCAAAGACCCCATTGTTCTACTACTCTCCGTTTCAAAACCTCTTGATCGTATGCTTTTACACTTGGTTGCAGCACCTCTTTGGGCTGGCTTTCTATTTTCACATTAGAGTTGTTAAGCTTCTTTATAGCTAGTCCATTTCAAATAGTACCTTGTACTTTGTTATAGACCCATGGAGACTTTAACCCTTAAGCTGATTAAGCTGAAGCTAACCCTTACCTGACACAATAACGCATTTCCTCATAAAGTCAGGGCTATAATTCGGGATTTCAGAAACTGCAAGTCGATGAACTCGATTGATCCGACCTCACTCCATTGAACACTTTGGAATGAATTCAGTGAGCAAAACCAAATCTCCCTTCAACCCCATCACAACTGTTTGCCATGTTAAAGGAAAAATAAACCCCCAATTCATTGGAAAACAAATTGTAAGTTTGTTTATTGTTGTAGATCTTCGGTGACTAATGGCTACTATACATTTAGCATATATTTTTCATGTCGTGAATGAATGTTGAATGTTGTTCCACATATCTGGCCCCAAAAGGCCAAAAGAAATGTAGCTTCTCTAGGTACTAAGGAACCAACGTCAAGGTTAAAGAGTAAAACTGGAGATGGCAAGCATCTACTTTGAGTTTAATTAATCATCTTACAAATTGGATAGGAATTTCTAATATCTCTGGAAAGTGGATCCCCTTCGTAGGTATAGGTATCTAGTCAATATACTATAAGTAAACTCGAAGAACGAGTACGTATGTATATTGTAGATATAAGATCCACGGTTCATTAGCAAAATATGATTTAAACTCAAGAAATCAAAATAATATTAAATTTAATCCTTAAAATTCTGACTTTTAGATGTTACATAACCTAAAAAATTGCATAATTTCATGGAAATAAAATTAGAAGAAATTCAATTGATGCACAGTTTTATGAATGCTCTTTAAAATTGGGACAATATTATTTCCAATTATGTATTAACAACAAAATAATAATATTTTTAATATAAAATTAGTGGCGCCATCTGCTGTTAACTAAAGAAAAAATAAACTTGACTAAAAAAAAATTCCCTATGCAACTTTTACGTAAACCATTTTTCCATAAAAGCATTGAAAAGGTTTGCTAATCACATATTAAATTATTTAAACTTGGTAAAAATTAACAGCTGTTGCTGTACGGTACATTTTATACCAAATAATACCGAAAAAATGACCCAAAAAATGTTCATAAAATATTTTTTTCGACGGTTGGTAGCGGCATGGTAGTTGGTAGCTCGGTGCGAGTAACGGTAGCGTCAGTTTTTTTAACGTATATAAATGGTGGACGTGTTTTCGCGTTTCTAAACGGATTTTATTAAATACATAATTAAAACTAAATAATTAAATGATAAAACATGAGTGGAAGATTAAAGAAAAGTTTAACAAGTGCCACTAAAGATGATTTAAAAAAAAAATGTGCAACGAAACCTACCAAAATAATAAATTCTGCCGACTCTCAAAAAGTAAAGAAATGTGAAAGTGAAGTACCAGAAAACCAGAGTGTTGACTTGAAGAAAGGTGCTATTAATATATCAGTGCCGTTAAAAAGGAAAATTAAGCCAATTTTGAAACCTGTTTTAAAGCCCATTTTAAAACCCATCGCAAAACCGATTGTAAAACCCATCCCAAAACCCATCGTGAAGCCCATCCCAAAACCCGTTGTAAAACCTCTTGTTATTGAACACGGAGATATTCGATTGACAAGTGCTTACCGTCAAAGAAGGAGCTTTCTAGCAGCCTTAAATGCATCGATCGAGCGCGACCTTCAAATTACTGACCTACTACAAGTAAAGCCAGTTAAAAAGGAACCCAAGATAAAACCAGTTAAATCTCAATCAAGCGTTGCGCTTGCCCGGAAGAAATATGCCTACCTATCACGATGTAGCCTGAAGTCAAATTCGGTTTCGTCAAATTCGACCAAGCAAACCCAGGACTCTGGACTTAAAACTTCGACAAAAATTAATAGCGAAATTTATAAAGGCGTGGCAAGATATGCGGAAACGATTAGACTTATGGGAACCATGAAATCGATTAAAGATAATTTGAATCTGAAAGGTGGGTTCAAGAGAAAAGATGAAACTATACTGGATCCTGTTGCTTCGCATGCAATCCGATTACGTAATAGAACCAAGGTTAAAATACCCCCAAGTGAACTTCTTAAAGGTAATACAATCAAAGATTTTATTATTCAATAGTAATTTTTTTATTTTTAATTTTTTTAGGTTTGAATCCTCAAGAGTTGTACAAACTTCAGATTCCAGAACCTAGAAGTACTATTGAAGAAATATGTAGTACTTGCAATTTAATTTGTTATAGCAAACCGAGAAAAATGATGCCATTGGTGGTTTTGGACTTGGATGAAACGTTATGCGACTTCTTTAGTGAAATTGGTGGAGCATGTTTTCGTGCAAGAAGACCCCACTTGGATTACTTTTTGGAGGCTATTTATCAATTTTACGATATAGCAATTTGGTCTGCGACCAATATGGAATCAATACTGTTGAAGCTCAACTTTCTTAAAATGATCAACAACGTAAATCCGAAATATACAATTACGTTTTGTTTGGATCTAACTTCCACAATTATAACCCACATTCCTGGAGTTGGGCGTTCAATTGTAAGTTTAGAAATAAGAAAGCCAACAAGGTTTTTACTTTTTTACTTTTCAGACGAAGCCCCTAATTGTAATATGGGAGCTTTTTCCCGAATATAATGAAAAAAACACTCTGATGATTGACGACAAACCGCATAATTTCCACTTTAATCCCGATCATGGTGTGACAATCAGTGAATACAAACAAAATGGATTTACCCATGACATAGAACTAATGCAACTTGGCCAATACCTCTACAAAATAGCTGATATGGATATAGATTTCTCGAAAATCAACCACAATTTATGGAAACAGCGCATTAACGCAATACTAAGATAATTATTATTGTTATTTAGAAACAATAATATAATATTTTTCGATTACACTTTACACCAAATTAAATACGTTGAAAAGTTTAATTATTTTATTTCTCATTTAATAAAATCCTTTACTTAATTTAAATATATGGGGGCAGGGGAGTAATAGTGTACGAGTGCAATATTTTAAAAACCCACGCACCGCACCCAATTAAGTTTTATTGTGGAAATTCGCACATTTTCAGTTTAAATTATGTTGAACATCACACAAAACTAAAGCACGTTTCAACCTACATAATAAAACTTTGCTATTTTACAAAGTCGCAAATTTTTTAGATTTTACAACACATCACATGTTTATTTTAACCCTGGACTCGTTGGGTTAAATTTTTGTTAATCCCGTAAATCTAAACGTGATTCGGGAAGTTTATATGGTATTTTATTTGCATATTCCGTTCATTTCAAAGATATTTTAAAACAATTATTGGATTAAGCATTATCCGACAAATTTTATCATTTTTCTCTTACAAACTCTTGTTAATGTAATAACCCCATTTCAAAAATCTGAGACTGCTCATTTCTTTCCAAAAAAGGACAATAAACTTTTTTAAATGAGTTGCAAACATAAATCAAACTAGTCATTTTCGGCAGGCGCACCTCAATAATAACAGCAATGTTTTAAACTTTTCTCTTATACATTTCCAAGTTGGAAAACTACAATAAACTAGGGCACAGAAACTTCGAAATATAACAATAATCATTAATATGTAAAGTATAAATGTTTTTATCGTTTAACCGAGTTTTCTAACCTAAACAAACAAATAAATAAATAAAAAGAAAATGGAAAACTTTTTCATCTAAAATAGCTATTTTTTGATTCACAATGGTTGAATAGGAATTTGTGTAATTTTAGTCAACCTAAGCATATTTTTTCCTGTTTTACTGCTTAACCCTGTTAGGAAAGGGTTGCATTAAAATGTAAGGGAATTTTGTCTTCTTCAAGTTTATGTTTAACTTTTTTGTCGTAGGATTATTAGGTCGAAAACTTTTAGACTACTGACGGGCAAACATCGGAAAAATTCGCATGTTTCTGATTTTGTGGTAAGTTCTTAGGGTACCTACCAGTAGTGTAACACCAAGTTTGCAGCTTCGAAAGACTTGTGGTACTCGAAATTTTTCGACTGATTTTAGTCTTTGGCCCGAAACTCCTAAAAGAATGCTTCCTACGGAAAAAGTCACTCCATCCTCTTTTGAAGCTGTGAACATTTCCTACAATATGAGTCCAACCTCAATTTTTTGGTTCAATAGATCCTACGATACAAGACTTCAAAACTTGGATTTTTTCCTCAAAAAGTTCCAAATTTCAGTTTTTGTCGTATGTTGGGCTAAATACGAGTATTGGCTGTAATACTCATTATATGAGAAAATTCATTGGATATGATGTTTTAGAGCAGTTATTTAGCTTTACCTCGTTATCTTAGAAAAACAAAAATTGGGGAAATCGGGGTAGGGACAGAAATTATTGGAGTCTGACAATTTGCAATCCAAATCTTTTGGAGGGCCCAAGTTGGTCCTCGTGTGCTGTTGATCCTTAGGATGAGAAGGTAGTCGGTGGGGGGCTGTCGAGGTCTTCCTCATGTTCAGTGGCGTCGATTTTAACGGGGACAACGTTTATACAAGTCTTGCCTCGACAGAACTTGCACAAAGCAGAGCACTTCAGAGCCCTGATTTTTGGTATGAGCAAGTTCTTCCCTTGCACCATTTGTAAGAAAGGAATTTGAGGGGAGTTTGTGGGACAGGGTCTATAGTGTTTTGTTAGGGGAGGAGACCCTGGTTGCTTCCTACTCCAGCTCCAGTTGAACGGGTCCCTATCCACCCTCTAACCACTTCTGCACCTGGTGATACATCCGATAGCTGTGTTGAGCAGCAGATTCTTTGGTTGGGGGGGAGTAGACGGGTCAAATGGACCTTTGCGTTGGCTGCACTTCTTAGCCCGACAGTCGACAAAAACTAAAATTTTGAACTTTTTGGGAAAAAATCCAATTTTTGAGGTCTTCGGATCTATTAGACCTAAAAAATTGAGCTTAGACTCAAATTGTAGGAAAAGTCCACAGCTTCAAAACACGATGGAGTGACTTTTTCCATAGGAAGCATCCTTATAGGAGTTTTGAGCCAAAAACTAAAATTAGTAGGAAAATGTCGCGGTTTTTCGAGCACCATGAAGTTAGTACAGGTCTTTCGAAGCTGCAAACTTGGTGTTACACTACTGGAAGATATCCTAACAACATTCCACAAATTCAAAAACATGTGATTTTTTCCGATGTTGGATGTCTAAAGTCAGTGGTCTATTAGCCCTTTCACCAAAGCCTAGACCTAAAAACCATGAATTAAAATCGTTTCAACCTGGTTTGTTGCAGCCATCCATGCCCCCCTCTTTCTCTCTCTCCCTCGTTCTATGTTTTACATTTAGAATCAATTCGAATAAATCATTATAGTAAACCTCTGTTCGTTCGGTATTCAACTAAACCTAAAACGTTATCCATGTCAAATTAGAATCTGATAACAGAAAGATGGCAAAACAGCCATTCGGTTAAACCAAATTAAAGGTATAATTTTTATTATTCGTAAACCATGTTTGCCAGAGAGTTAAAAAAAGATCAGAAAGTATTTTATCTGAACAAAGAAAAGTTAAACCTTTCGTTTTGGGTTAATAATTTACCCTTCCACAAATGAGGTTTGAATTCGGTATTGCACCAAGTATGAACTTTGCAAACAATTTTACCGTATACATACATACTATGGCATCATTAGGCGATGAAATTGAAACTTTGATCACAATTTTAGTTGCAAAAAAGTGTATAATGTAGTTCTTCAAAGTAATCACAATATTTAAACTTGTTATTCTTATTATCTTGTGAGGAAATATTTAAATGTAACTCTAGGGTCGGGAAACTTTGGTAGATCGAAAAAGCGCTAAAATTAAGCAAACACCTGTTATTTTTTAAAGTGCTATGAGCATCCGTTTCTGAGTTTAAAGCATTTTATTGAAATATTTCAGTTAATTTAATCCAAAAGTCTTCTAGGTGATGAGATGCGGGAGAGCGAACTAGAAAACCTTTGGATTTCTATTGCATAAACTATCTGAAGTATTGCATTCAAACTTTTGTATTTTTAAAAAAGAGGTATTTGCTTAATTTTATGGGTCTAGGACTGTTCCAAGACCTATTAGACGCGATCCTTTTCGACGTAAGATGATAAATTAGAAAAAGATAAGATATGGAAATAGAAACCGGTCTATTCTGAAATACATCTACAAGGCTCCTAGGATATTTTGCTACTACTTCTACTTTCTTACTAAACTTACATAATTTCATAATTTACTTGCATAATTCATTCATTTTACGGTGGATCAGTGATTTACCGTGGTTGCGCCAGCCAAAACGGCCCGGTGCCTAGCGGAGCGGAGGCCCCACCTCGACTGGGTAGCCCGCAATATTCCATATTTTAACTATTTAAATCGCTTTGCGTCGAAGCGACTGCGGCAAATTGATTTGGCGGCCAACAGTCCTGCGTCAAAATGGTTTTGCGGCGAAACGGCCGCGACAAAACGGCCGCGACGAAAGGCTCGCGACGAACTATCCCATTCCCTAATTTTTATTGCCTTTTAAACTTAACAAAGCGTGTCCCGATCCTAGAGTTACACTTGAAGGATATTCCTATTAGATTCAAATCAAATATGTTAACCCCATCGTTTTAGTATCGTTGATTTTACCTGGCATCCAATATTATTCAACTGTTCACATAATCATGAGTGCTAAGTGCAAACTAGGTACATTAATGAGAATAACAGTACGAAGACTTAAATCAAGAAAAGGAGATTAAATGTCCTTTCATGTTTTGTATTTCTACTAGATTAACATTTCTTATTAGTGCCTGAAGCAAAGTGAACAGAACTTTTCTGTTATGAACAATTTTGGACAAAAACAATAAAAAGCTTTTCTTTAACTGAATGTCATTTCTACAAAAACTGTCGGGTTTTTCTACGTTCTCTATTGTAATGAAGATTAAGATTAAGTTATTATTTTCTTCAGTTATGCTGAAAATTAGCAAATCTCGCAACTCCAGAATAATTAATAAAGTTCGTTGCGACACTTTTGGTGCGGAGCATAATCATAAATTAAAACAAAGTTGTTATTTTATAATGAATTTTTTATAATGGTTATATTGGTTGTGATTTATTACGTTTTGTTTAAATTCATTTTTTGTATTACAGCAACGACATGCGTTTTTTACATTTTATGTAAATATAC
Source organism: Cantharis nigra (assembly GCA_958510845.1). Taxonomy (NCBI): domain Eukaryota; kingdom Metazoa; phylum Arthropoda; class Insecta; order Coleoptera; family Cantharidae; genus Cantharis; species Cantharis nigra. Next base: position 3,280,207 of record OY294034.1, on the reverse strand, counting down.
AATGTAAAAAGGTAATTTTACATTTGCAATGAGAAAAACAAGTATATGTTTGTTATTTTTTACATAAAAAATTAAAATGACAACAATTATTCTGCATTGCATAATACATAATATAATATGTAACTTTACATTGTTTTAAATGTAAAATTACCAATTACTGAAATTGAAAAGCAATTTAGTAGGTAAAAAATTATTCGTCGTTGTTAAGGCATTTTCATTAGTAAACCGTTAAAATTCATATTTGATTGCTGGAAAAAGTTTTTTTTAACTTTCAAGTTTCCAACATTATTGATGAAGAACTCCAAAGATGTGCTGGTAGTAAATCGACAATGTTAATAATTCAATAAACGTTATTGATATTTGAAATTGTAAATTTATGACTATTTCATTGATTTTCTAACATCTACACATTAAATATAAATTATAAAAGCTATGTGTAAGGATATATAATGTAAAACTTGCAAATAAATTTAAAATATCTCTCAATTTCTAAAATCACGGAAAATATAAATTTTAACAAAAGAAAACTCAGGTTTTGGATTGGCAATTTTTGCAGTAGCAGAATTTTATTTATATAAAATTTAGCCAACGAAATTTCGTTCTTTTCATGAATGGCAATTTTGTTGCCTGGTAGTTTTTCCGTGTGGCCCGTGTGCCAAGTTCCATTAGCATCAGTGTTATTTAGTATTCTCCGGTGTTTTCACCGGACTGTAACCACCCGGTCACCTACCGCTTTCATGCCAGGCCATCCGAATGGAATGTAAATAGTTTTAAAAAAAAAGCTTTCTATTTGTATTAGGATTCAATCTGATGTTTTAAAATAATTTGTAGATAATAAAAACCCTTAAAGTGGCCATCTATCATGATCGTGATACACGAACAATTTATAAAACATCGATCGTAAGATTCATTTGCGATATAAAAGCAACATTTAAAACATTAAAAGCTAAAAGCGAAAGGAAGAACATAAATATCGAAATAAATATTTTATTAACTTGTAAATAGAAAATATAAATTAATGCTCGTTTAATAAATCTGTTTCGAACTACAAGAAACAAAAGTTAACTCAATAATGTACAGACTACTTTTTATTTTGACTATTTCACTAAAAATAATGTGTTTCCTTTTGCTTCTAATATTTTCCAACTTTCAAAATAAAAATTTGAACGTATTTTAACTCAAAGAGATGATTTGTAATTTAGGGGAATCACAGTAACTTAATGACAGAGAAGGGATCCAAAATAGACATCGTGAAAAATATTTTTAAAACGTAAATCTAATCGGACAAAAGTATTACTTACTCAATTCCGCCTTCAAATTAGCATTTGAAAATGTTAAAAATAAGGGAAATTTAAAAAAGAGAGGGGTTGAAATAAAATACAATATACTAAAATACCACTTTGCTCAAACTTTATTTTTGAACCAATTTTCAATTTAGAATTAATTGGTATTAAAAAGTTAAAAGTGCCTGTGATTGATATAAGAAAATAAAAAATAAAAGTGAAATATAAAAAATTCATTTCCATGATTTAACTTTGATCAATGCATTATTAAATTAATTGGATTACGTGCTCCTGCCTAAAAACGCATATTTTTTTTAAAACAGTGAGAAGGAAAATCGAGGAAAACCTATTTGAAATTTTTTCGCCTGCATTCTTTAAATTTAAATTTGAACTGGAAAATAATACATTACATATCAATTGTTTATTTGTCGACATTTAAAAACCTTGAGTTTTAATTGCAAAAATAAACTTAACCAAGGAGATACGACAATTAGGGTAAAATTAATTCATTTATTCGAGCAACCATTCCTTCTGCGTAGTACTAAGTGTTACATTTGATATTTTGGGATTAGGTGGGGTTTGATTAAATATTTACTTTGCTAGACTTCAAACACAATGAAACTATTAGGAAGAAAACTAATTTGAGGTAATACAACTTAATATGTTATGACAATTCCGTAAAAAAGAAAACTTAATTGAAAAGTTTTGCTTTGTTAGGACGCATCAACACGTTAGGGATTTGAAATTTTTCTAACGGCAACAAAAATAATATATTATTTAAAAATGTTGTCCTCGTTCGTTTTAGTGATGCTTTTCAAATCAATCATAATTAATTGGATAATTTATTGACGGAGATTGCAATGCTCTAACATTTGGTTAGCGCATGCAGGAAAATCTAATTAACGAGGGTAGTTACTTTTCAAATTTAAAATTAACAAAGCTACTTTTTTAATTGCTATATTTGCACGCAAATAAGACGCACCCGCATATAAGAAGACCCCAACATTTGAATAAAAAAAAGGTTCACAAATACAAAATACAGCTAAATTGATTATTTCTGCTAAACTTTTTGAACAAATTTGTTCAAATTGCATAAGTAAAGCTACAGAACTTGAAAATGCGGTCGTTGGAAATTACTCAGAATACGGCTTGATTGCATTGTTCGATTAATAATAATTAAAACTTGTAACTGCCATTTTTATAGAAAAAAAATTCTGATTATTAAAATGTTATAAATGTACATTAGTACGATCACGATAACGAACCACCTACATTTACCCTATTTTCTATTATTTATTCTACTAACCTTTCAAATTGCTGTAATTTACCTGATATGTTTTTTTGCTGTACTAATTTAAGTTAACTATACCTCTATACATTTGAATATTTTATATTTTTGTATTGAAAATTCTAATACCAAAAGAAATAATTAATCAAGTTATTGCATAATGATCTATTCAACTTATTTTTAGACTTAAATTTTGAAATGTCAAACTTGCTTTTATTTTTAATTTGATTTTCGATTTCACTTTTAAAAAGGTGCAAAAGGTAACACCATGACACCGTACCGTAGGGAGTCGAAATTAAACTGAAATTGCGGAGAATATTCATTTAAAAATTATTATCCTTTAGGGAAGTTTAAAAATTTATTACATTACAAGGGTGCTTTATTGGTTACAAATTAAATTATTACAAATTTCGACCATAAGTGATTCCTGTTGTGATTCACAAGAACATCTTTTAATATTTCATTTTTTACCCTTCTCAACTCCAAGTGTAAAAAATATTTTCCTAAGCCGAAGGCGAGACTGAATATCTACTCGAGTGAAGAAGACACTTTCATTGCGTATTTTTTCCAACAGCTTTTGAAAAGCCACTTTTTTGAAAATGAAAATATGTGAATTGTTCAAATTTTTATTTATCATCATTTTTAGCTGGATAGTTCAATTTAATGGGTCCGTCACAAGGCAAATTTTTGTACATTACATTTTTTTACAAAATTTTTATAAGATTTCCCCGAATTTCCACCAAAATTGCTTTAACATTTCTTTACGAGAAAGTTTAAACCCAGAAAAAGAAGCGCATCTGTAGAATTCTTTAGATTTTATAAATTTACCTAACATCTTCTACATTGCATCGGATTTTGTGCATTTTCTCGAATTTCCTAAGATTTCCTCGAAATTCTTCAGATTTCTTACATTTCCTGGGAAATATACACTACATTTCTCCAGCGATTACCCCCTCAGTCCAATCAATAGCCCATCTGTATTAAAAATGAGGAGATCTGCTTTTTTTTTACCAAAAAAACTTCCTGTCGTCTGATAGCGGTTTTGAAAATTTCGAAATAAATAAATTCTCAAAAATTTTGGATTGATTTTTTATTTTGATACGTGTAACAGTGTATTTAATTCTATCAAATGTGAAAATCCAAAAACTTTCCAAAGAGACTTAAATATTGTAATTTTTCTCAAAAAAAAGCACTTTAATTTTTCAAAACGTTTAATATGTTTTGAGAATACATGTATCCTATGTGTCCTCCAAATTTCAATTTGATTTAGTATTACCTTCGGAGAGATTAATTTTTGAAATTTTATAATTTTTTAGCTGATTAAATCTATACCAATACAGGCAGGCGCAGGCGAGGCGGAGTTCACATGCCAGAATTCTTTTTCGCTGAAATTTTTTGTTCATTCAAGATGAAAAAGTCTGTACTTTTTTTCACTTTAAAAAATCCTGACGCCCCATAGCGGCATTTTAAGATTTCGAAATAAATAATGTTATTTTGTCATTACAAAGCGATCATTAGCTTAGTAGGTCAGCCGAATAACTGCTGACTTTAAGGTGCTCGGTTCGAATCCGGGGAGAGTTTCCGTGCTTCGGAGGGCACGTAAAGCCGTCGGTTTAGCAATCGTGGGGTCTAAATGCTAAAAACTTTCTCTCAGAGAAAGAGACTTTGTTCAGCAGTGGACAGAAATGACTGGCGGATGATGAATGTTATTTTTTGAAAATGAAATTTTATGAAATTCAGTAAATTTGTAGCTTTACATAAATTTTATTTCTCTTACGAGAGAACATCGAACTAAACTTTCAAAAAACTTTAAAATCCAAATATTTTCAAAAAGCATAAAACAAAAATATTGCAGTTTTCTCAAAAAATTTAAAGTCATTTTTTCAGCAAAACCATCTTCTTTCTCCTCAAAATTTAATCTGCTTTGGGAGAATACTTACTCTATGTTCTCTCCAAATTTCAACATTGATTAACTATTATTTTTGGAGATATTATTAAATTCCATATTATAAAACTAATGCCTGCGAGTTTACGTTTCGTCTGCTTTTAATTAAAGTAATAAAATATTATATTTTCAGAATAAAATTGAGTTTTCTCAAACTAAAGTTGCAATTTTTTCAGAAATATTGTAATATTTCCGTTTTATTTTTTTTAAGTTTGGATTTTTATACTTTTAAAAAGTATAAGAAAGAAATTAATCCAAAAGCTACAAAATTAGCGAATTGGCATTATCTTTTCATTTGATAACACTTCTATCGGGCCATAGAATTATTTTTAATGTAAAAAAATATGAATCTTCTCATGAGACCCGTCAGCCTGCATGATTTGATAAATGGAATTTAATGATACATAAATTTGATAATAGAATTAAAAATTAATATCTCGGAAACTAATAATAAATCAATATTTTATTTTGGAAGACATAAGGATAAGTATTCTCTCAAAATATTACAGATTAATAATAAGGAGAAGAAAGTTTTCGTTTTATTCTTTTTTTACTTTTTGAATGTTTATATTATTATGTTTTTAATTGATTTTATTGATAACTATTATACATAAATTTACAAATTAATACTTCTTTGGGTGTAGCATAAGTGCAGTTCAGCATGATTACCTCGTGTTTTTAGAGATTCTATTTCGTTAAATATTTTCATCTGAAAATCTCGTTAATCCATTCACGACTTTTTTCATTTTGATATTTAAAAATGTTCTTTAATTTCTAAATAAAATATTAACATTTTTAATTCTTGAAAGCAATTGATATTGTTTTATTTTAACTACTTGCAAGTCAATACATGCACGATCAATAATTCAATACATTTCAATTATACTACCAAATTATTTAATCTACTAAATTTACTTAAAATTGATGTGAAAATTACGAATTTAAAGCCTAATTGTAATTAGAGGTAATTTTATTTAAAAATTAAACCCGTGGGAGTTATTAATTGCTCCCTGTTGTTAATTTGAAATTTTAATAATATTTTTTATTGCACCGTAATAATAGGGAAAGATAGATGTTATTTATAGAACGAAACACAAATCTGGATTCGAATCCCAATGGGACTATAGGAATATAATAGCCATATTTTGGTTGATCTCTCGTAGTCTCATTCCGTAATTCTTCTCGTCTCTTCAGAGGCGAAATATAGATGAAGCAATTTATTGCGGCATCGGACTCAAATAGTAGCTACAAGGTATTTTTAACTCTATTTTACTTTTTCGTATTTTAGTGTGAAACGTGAACTTTATGGAATTAAAGTAAACAAAGTTTCAGTTATTGAAGATTTGATATCAAAACTTGAATTTCTGTCTTTATTATTTAATTTTCCACTTAAAACAGTGGGAAATCCATAATTTTGACGTCCTATTTGTGATTTCGATAAAGGAAAATTAGGAAAAGATTATAAAATGTCGAAAAAATGTTTAAGATTAAGTAAAAATTAGAAAATTTGTTGGTACTGGTTAATTTGTCACTTCACTAACCCATAATATCTGTCAGGCCAAATTTATTGCGTGTATATTTTTAGGGTGCTTTTGCTCCCTACATAAATTACGGTTAAATAATTGACCAGTAAAATGCCCGTTTATAAAGTTATGACACAGGTAAGCAGTCAAATTTATATTTAACTAAAGTAAGGTCCTTTTTGAGAAAAACTTGAAGTTATTATTTATGTTGAAATCATTTAAATAAAGTAGATAAAAGTTTACAATAAATATATAAGAATATCTTGGGGAAGACTTGTTATCTGGATAAAACCACACGTCGCGGAAAAATGTTTATCGTCTTTTAGAAATTTAAAGATTTTCCACCGAAAAGAATTTTTGCTTGATTTAATAAAAGAATATTGTGAGAAAATCTTAGGTAGCTATTATTAACGAAAATGATTTTTTAATAATTTAAGAAATTTTCACCTTTTAAAAGTCGACGATGCGTGGAATCATGGTTTAATAATGCTTTAAATGCCAAGTTTAGTTTTATTATTTAAAGCAAATTAAGGACCCTGATTGCAGAAAAATATTAAAATTAATTACCTGGTTCATGTAGGATCTTACGAACTCCATAGATTGTTCTAATGCGTAAGTGTCGCTGCTACAAGAGTCTATAATTAATGCACCGAGGGTGATATTTGGTAGTAAATCGGGGCTGTTGTTTATTTCGTCAATTGCATAGAGCATCGCTTCCAGTCGTTGCATGCCTTTTTCTTCCTTAACCGCACCGCATGGAAAATCTGGTCTTCCGCTAATTTGTTCATGCATAGGAAAAATTCCACCAAGAATGATGTCTCCGTTAATTCGAATTAACTTTCGTTCAGGTTCTACTAATTGCGAGCAGGTTAAAGTTAACAGCTCTAAGAGCTGGAAAAGTATCAACGGTCTCATGAACATAACGTCCTGTCGCTTTTTCACCCACTAATTTATACACCAATTAAATTTACGATCGATATGTGAATTCAATTAAGTTTTAATTAATTGTTTATTTGAGCGAAAGTTACAAGTAGTCGCTGTAATGTTCATTTTTAATTTTTAATAATAAAAATCCGTAAAAATTAAATAGCAAATAAAATACTTTAACGGTTTGGGAAATTAGAATTTTCTAAAGTCATGATAGAAAATATGGAAAGAGAAAATTAAATTTGGCGGTAAATATCGTACATATTAAACTTCCTCGAAAAGGAAGTTGTACAAAACTGAATTTCCATCTAAAGAGAATTGGATATATAGGGGCTGGCTTGGCACCTGCGTGAAGCAAATCTCGTTGTCATAGAGATCTGCCAAGAGCCGCGACGCCAGCCACCGTCGCCACCCGGGGATCCTTACGCGGCAAATATATTTTTCTTCTTCCAACAAGTAGGCACACGTTATTAACCACCTCATAAGGACACTGCATATTTACAATTTGAATTAGCTCCCGCTACAAATACACTCAATCACCAACAACGCACCCTGTCATGTTGATTTTCCAGACAATTACCAAACATCGAACATTTTAATCGAAACGATAACATAAGACAGTTGTCTTTGCGACACGCAAAATTTAATTAATTTTCCACCACCAGCACAAGCACAGATCATGCATTTAATGCTAAAATTGATTAAATATTTCACTTATTAATTAATAGACGCGCTCTTTTTACACGAATCTCGTTAACACGGCTACAAATTACTCACAACTTTGTCCTTTAATTTACCTTAAATCATCCCAATTTAATTGTTATTATAAACACAATTTTTATTATTTCATCCTCTAATTGGAAATTAAAACTTCTCGTTTACTTCGACAAAATTTTAGCCATCTTACAATCAAAATTTATTCTTTCTGGTAATTAATTTGTGCGATTTCGGCGTAATTATTAAGTAATTTTAATTAACAACTGTTGATGAAAGATAAATCGATTCCAAATAATGCTACAATTCATACTTCGATCAATATGTTATATTTAAATACCCAACACAAGATGCAAAGTTAAAAATACTTTTTTATTTTTATACTAAGTCAAAATTCTACTGCATTGTTATTCTTTCATAATGAAGCTGTGGGAAATAGCTCGCTCTAAAATAAACTTGAAAAAATTAAACTAATGTTACCACATTTTTGTAATCAAACCCCTTATGGTAAGCTTAGAAGTGTTCTCTTTTTAGACTCTGTCTTTGTAATTGGAGACAAAATTTTAACAAATTTATCAGCTAACGGAAAGTTCGAATTTTATCCGATATGCGCGTTTATCAAAAGCCAAAAAAGTTACTTTTTTGTGGTATGTGTAAATTCAAGGTATTATGACAAGTAATACAAGATGTAATTGAATTGAAGCTCCTCATTTTATTGCATTTCCGATAAAACATCTCGAGTCAAGTATAAATGATGCGACATAATCACCGCCATTCAAAATGAGATTTTTAGCAAAATTGTAGATATTACTGCGGTATATTTCAATAAATTTTAAAATCATAAAATTTCACCCACTGACTCATTTTAAACAGTTCAATTTTTGCGTTACGCACTCGTTTCGTTTGTACTTTTAAACCATGCAAAGTATTCAGTTCTTTTAACCTTTCATCACATTTTCGATTACATATTTTTCATTTTATTTCCAATTTCAGTTCAATTAGATTTATTCTCACCAATAATAATTTAGGAAAATCATAGAGGAAGCGTTAGAATTGTTTACCTGCTCGATTACGTTATTAGCGTTGTTTATCCAGTTCATATTTCTAACTGATTTAATTCTTACAACATTTAATTACCTCTTTTACGATGTAATCCGGCGGTAAATCACTAAGGCAGTATAAGCAGTAAGTAGAAGTAGCAGTAAACGGCAGTAAGTGAGAGTATTATGCAATGTCAGGTAGTATCAGGCAGTACGCGGGAGTATTAGGCAGTAAACGGCGGTATTAACAGGCAGTAAGTAGGAGTATTAGGCAGTAAACGCCAATATCTACAGTAAGTGGGAGTATTTGTTATTTCTGTTACTGTTATTAATGTTATTTTGTTTAATTTGCAATAAAAGTTCGTGTGATAGTAGTCCACTTTTTCGGAAATCTTCGGAATTAGACAAATAATACACAAACTTTTCGGGATACTTATCCTTCGCATTGTGTCCAAAGTACACATTTTTTACTTAATAGATATTTTATTACTAATTGCTCTTAATTAAGTGTCATAGGACGGGGTTAACTTGATTAGTGCTGTAAAATTGGCCAGAAAATTGAAAAATTCATTCTCATTTGAATATCCACTTTAATTTAATGTAAATTTTATCTTTTTATCTCAAAGCCTCCACATAGTCAGAATATAAATCCATACGACTTATGCTACAATTACCTAGTCCAGGGGTCTCCAAACTACGGCCCGCGGGCCAAATCCTGTCTGCAAGCACCACCAATCCTAATATTTAGCAATATTAGGTTGGGGTCTAGGACTTTTCGCCACAGCCGATTTGGCGTAGCCGATTCGGCGTTGCCAGTTGTAACGTGCCAAAAGACGTTTTGTCCGTTACATTTACTTTCATGCGACGCCACTGGATCGCTATTGGTGGCGATAATTTTTCGTTCAATTTTGATAAGCGGCATTACTCGTTAAATTTCGAAGGAGGTTGACGTTTAATCGCTGTGTGTCCATTTTCAGTTTTTAATGGTTTATTTTATTTAGTTTTGCCGTTTTGCGGGTAATTATGTTATTTTTACTTCCAACTAATTTGTTTAACAAATTATTTTTAGCACCCAGGTTACTGGTTAAATATACTTTTTGTAATTATTCGTTTTGGTTCTTATCATCTTTTAATTTGACATCGTAAAATGAATATGGATATCAATGTTGGAAATCTTTTCTTGTCCACATATGGTTCCAGTATTGGTTGATGATTTTCCGATGACGCTGGTTTTTTTATCTGTCATCTGTTTTGAAGATTTGGGGTTTGAAACAGTATTATTTCCGAAGAATGGTTATTTTGTTCCTTATGAATTTCGATGCCGATGGTTGTTTTTTTATTCACAAGAGGATGTTTCCTTGTGAAGTTGTGATACCTAATGGATCGAAATTTATCTTCTGTTGGAAAGCCAGACTTCGAGGATTAGTCTTTTTGATGTTTCACCACTTTTCAATCCCGGACGTGGATTTACGTTTTATTATTTGGGATGAGATTGCCACCACTTCAAGCAGATGATTTGATTTTATGAAGATGTTTCAGTAGAGATTAATTGAGTTTGCAGTCACACTAACTCGGTTGATGAGTATTGGAACTGGCAGGCTGTTGATTTTTTAATGAGTATTTTGTGTTCTCTATTTTGTAGACTCTCATTCCTGGATGGTAGACCAATAGAATGATGAAGTAATGGTATTGAATTCGAAAGGTCCTGACGAAGGAAAGTAGTACTGCATTCAGGGTAAGTCTCATAGAGATGCATATACTTGTTTTAAATGATGCTGTATGCCAGGTTCTATTTTGTAAGTCAATATTCCCGAGATAATGACATCCGGTGTGCAATTAATCTTTGCTGAGCATAACTCTTTTTGTTGGGTTATCCTCTTCAGGGATACTCAACTGTATTTTTTTACTTGACTAAATCTACTCCTCAGGTGGATGTCAGTTCTTCACTTTTGTATTTTTATTTTATTTTTTTAGTTCGTAATCTTCAATTACGTACTAGCTTTACTTGATCCTTATGTATATGTTTTATGTTTTGTTTTGATTGGTGAATTAATTAAACTTGTCGACATCTTTATTTACTATCTGTGTTAATACAATAAATCGACTCTTGATTTCTTTTTAGTTTTATTTGTATTAGCTGGCGTCCACTTTTCCATCGTACTTTTCATTTAGCTGAGTTTAGATCTGAGTACTGAAGAACATTTGTTACGAACCCACGATGTTTTTCGAAACACTGACGCTCTCGAGAACTGCGTTTGGAATAACACAGCTAGCTAACGCGTACAGTCCATCTACGGTTAGGCAAGTGGCAGGGGTAGTTTAATTTTGAGCAAGTTACGCTACAATCTTTATTTACTATCTGTGTTAATACAATAAATCGACTCTTGATTTCTTTTTAGTTTTATTTGTATTAGCTGGCGTCCACTTTTCCATCGTACTTTTCATTTAGCTGAGTTTAGATCTAAGTACTGAAGAACATTTGTTACGAACCCACGATGTTTTTCGAAAACCCACGCTCTCGAGAACTGCGTTTGGAATAACACAGCTAGCTAACGCGTACAGTCCATCTACGGTTAGGCAAGTGGCAGGGGTAGTTTAATTTTGAGCAAGTTACGCTACACAGTTTGGCGCACACCCGATCTGACGCCGTTTTTTCGGCGCAGGAACGATTCGGTGCAGGGATGATTCGGCGAAGACTATTCTATCCTAATTTCTTTAAGCTCATAATTTTTTGAGTTATATGTATATTGATACCAAATTTATGTAAACATATATAAACAAAACTTTTAATTTAATAAAATCATCACATTTCAACTTAATAACACAAAATATGAACAAGTAAAATAAACTGCAATTTAAAATTATTCAATTAGAAATTCTGACGCCTGAATTCTTACAATACTTAGAGATTGTGAGAGAGATTAAAGTCCTATTGATTACTTACGTTGACTAGCCGAATTTTGAAATGCAAGGGTAAAATTTTGAATTTATCATTACCTTTAAATACTTGTAATTAAATATACTTGTACTTGAAGTAACTTATTTTATATATCTATGTTAGATCGTTAGTAATTATTCCACTTCTGATGTTAGATTGTTAGTAATTATCCCACTTCTGATGTTCGATCGTTCTTCTTTTACTTCTAAAATATTGCCAATTATTGTTCTTCTTAATTATTATTATTCCTAATTAGTGTTATTCTTGGTTATTCTTCACTATTCTTCCTTATCATTATTGTTCTTATTCCTTTTTAGTTCCTTCGTTGGTTGTTGGTTGTTCTTCTTCTTAATTCCTTTCTTCCTTATATAGTTCCTTTCGCATTACCAATCGTATTAACCATGGGCTTAGTCCATGGTATTAACTATTAACAGACTTTACGGGGATTTCCACATACATGGTTGTTCTAATATTGTAACAGCTTAATTACCAGGTCCGCACTTAGGTAGCATCTCCTTCTATTGGTCTATTCATAGTCAGGACCGTATCCCCTACTACTAACGCTAACATCTATATTTTATGCAGACTGCATAAAATTTTACACCTACTTTACTACTACTTTAATACTTTATACAGACTTTACACCTACTCTACCCTCGTTAGAAAGAAGGCAGCAAATACAATTTTGTAGTTTTGAATAAAACACCAGAACGGTTTACGTCCACTTGTGTCGTTCCACAGTTTCAATAAGTTTCAAATAGTCTTTGCGCCAGAACGGGTCACGCCAAATCGGCCTTGTGTAGAATTGGCCCTGCGCCGAATTGTCTTTGCGCCGGACTGCGCCAAAAAGTCCCATTCCTTTAGGTGGTAACACAGATGATTGTTGCCAAACGGCACTACGCTGAACATATTTAAACGCAGTGATTCACCCCCCGGATACTAGTTTAGCTATTTTAAGTTTGAAATATTTTCTCGAATTTCCTTCTGCATTGCCTTAAGATTTGGTTTCAAAAATGTAAAAAAACAAAACAAAAACAAGCTCATTTATAGTATTACTAAGATTCAGCGACGGCGCCAGCATTTCTTAAATGGGTGGGTACAAATTGGGCCAAATACATTTGAAATAAGCACCTAAAACATTTGGGTGGGCACTTTACTGGGCACTCCAATCAACAAGATGGGCACGTGCTCACCCTGGCCCACCCCTGGCGTCGTCACTGTAAGATTTCTTCAAATTTTCCCGGATATCTTTAGATTTTCTTCGTATGTATACTTTAAACTTTTTGAAATAAAGAAATTATTTAAAATAAATGAAAAGTTAGGTAACTTGACTCTAGCTCTCTTCTACCCTCACGTAGCCCTGCAATAGCTTTTTACCTAATCCAACCCCCCTTGACCCAAGATAGTTTTTCGTGATTAAACCTTAATAAATAATTTAATTTATTTAAGAAATAATATTATATTAATAAAGAATTTCTTTACTTATATATATTGTAGTGTACCCGTACTGCATAGAATTCAGATGCATTTCTAGTCGTCCTGCGTTGAAATGCGTACTCCGCCACTGTTGTTTCTAAATAAACTGGGTCATAAGCCCTGCTAGTCGTAACCACTAAACTTTTTGACATATTTTCGAGAGATTTTTTCAAAAAACCGACATGTGTGCCCTTAAAATATGAACAAAATGAATTGAATAGATACAAAGGTAACAAGCGCACAAACGGTTTTGAAATGAATAGATCACATTTTACCTGAAACATCGCAACAAAATTAATTCATGCAGCAAATATTTACATCAGACGTGCATATTTTAACGTTTTATTTGCTATTTTTTGTTTTCGAAAATTTAACTTACAAAATTGTCTGTATAACATTGTAATTCTAATTATAATATTATACCGGCAATTTTGTAAATTAAATTTCAGACAATTTCTGTATGCACCTGTGCAAGTTTTAATCGTTCAATAATAAAATTATAGCTTCCACGACTAATAATAGTACCTATAAGTGAAAACATTATTAATTAAAATTATTAGCTCTTGAAAATAATATAAATTAGAATTATCAATATTGAGCTACAGGACACAAATAAAACACATTTTTAAACAAGCTTTGTTTAAAGCTTTTTTCTTGAAAAAAAACTTGAAAAAGAAAAAGTCATTTTTCGAAAGCTTGTTTAAAAATGTGTTTTATTTGTGTCCTGTAGCTCAATATTGATAATTCTAATTTATATAAGTGAAAACTGAATTGAAACGAACCACCCCAATAAAAACCAAAATGGAATATTGGATCAAAGCCCAAGTGGAGGCTTTTATTCTACCCGTCCTTCTTCAGCGGGAAAAACCCTCCTTAAAAATCCTTCTTATTGAAATTACTTCAAAAATTGGAATAACATTGAAATTATTGCAATTTTTATTAGATGTCCGAGAAATTTTGAGAGTAACTGATGTATAAGGTGTTTATGAGATCATAATCGTAAGTCACGTCATATTGCAGATTACATCAGTCAGAAATCAGTCTTTTTACGGTGAGTTCAGTGTAGTATATTGCAGTCTTTTGTTTTATAATCGAATTTTACACTAATGGCTTAATATCGGTATTGAAAGTTAATTTAGTGTAATAACGATTCAATTTATAGTGTGTGAAATATGTACTATACTAAACTGAGGTAAATATTAGCTTTTTCATTTATTTGATTTGATTGTGCTTTTAACAAACAATGTAGTACAGTTAATTTATGTCTTTCATAATATTATTTATTAATTTCGTGCATAATTTATTTACGGAATAAATTTAACGATATCATGATTCATGAAAAAATTGAAAGCAATGTTCAATCAAGATAGTATTTATCGGAAAATTGTGGTTATTACGAAGACATAAATCTAAATGCATACATTTTTGAACTAATAATAACATAATGAAGCCCACAATAATCGTGCGCTAACATTATACTTTTCGGTTGTCGAATTGGTTCCAAATTTTGCAACTAACCTATTACTAAACCATAACTTTGTAATTTTCTAATTAATAATCAAGTTGTTTTTATTAACCTTTAAGTGTCTGACCGGGGTCTTTGGGAACCCAGTCACAATTTCTTGTTTGAACAAAATTCGAAAAAATAAACAATATCTGTATATCTGTTGTGGTATTTGATGTGGTATACCAATACAGGCATACAGGCAATTTTGGGCATTCATGTAAAAGATAATTATTGAAAAGTGTCTTAAATTTCTATTTGGGCCGCACTTGGTAATAAATTGTTTTGAAGTAGCTGCAAAATTTTGCAATTGAACAGTGGAAATGCAACCCCAAACAAGTACATTTCCAAGTTCAGGCTTGATTGCACGATGTACGTAAATTATTAGGATTCACCATTCCACCATTTGTATGTATTCTTTGCAGGGCCTATTTTACCATTAGGAGCA
Organism: Cantharis nigra; assembly: GCA_958510845.1. Taxonomy (NCBI): domain Eukaryota; kingdom Metazoa; phylum Arthropoda; class Insecta; order Coleoptera; family Cantharidae; genus Cantharis; species Cantharis nigra. The sequence continues at coordinate 3,265,121 of OY294034.1, read as the reverse complement.
TTAGGCACGTGCTTAGGGCCCAATGGCCAGAGGGGCCCGAAAAGAGAGAACATAAAATCGGAAAATAAAAATCAAATACTGATAAAATAACCCAAAAATTGGGCCTTTGATGGTATTAGTTCCACCCGAATATAAGGGGCCCGAAAATTTGCTAGAGCCTAGGGCCCAACTCAGTAAAAAATAGGCTCTGATTCTTTGGCGTGAATAAGTCGTTTCTGCCTATTAACTTCACTTACAAATGGCTTTTTCCAGCCACCCACTTTTTCTTAAATACTTCTCATCCTTCATATCAGGGGTACACAATTTCTGTGTGCCGCCAGACAAAATTTGAGAACCACTTGGACAGCTGCATATATTTTTATAATTAATTTTTTATTTATTAATTAATGCAGGTTAATCTGTGCTTAATGATAAGAAATTTCTTTGGGGTAATCTCGAAACCTTTAGTGGTACAGAAAAACTTTGCGGTCCAAAAGCTGGCTAAACCATCTGCATGTAGTATCTTTTAAATTAAAAAAGCTGCTTTTGCGGTATTTATTGGAAATGTATTGTGGAAGGAGTATCTATCTTTTGATAGATTTCACTATCGAAAATCTTTTTTTGAAAAAAAGAGGTTAAGCCTCTGTTGCTTTCTGCTAAATGTTCAAGTGAATATCTATTCGTATTATTCGTATTAGCTTTCGTATCAAGTAAACAAAAATTATAAAAACGTTAAAAGAGTGAAAAATTTAATTGAACATATTTTACACTAACATTTTTTTTTATAATGTCAACATTCAAACAAAACTGTAACTCTTTTTACCATTTTTTGAGAGAGAAATATGAGAGCTAAAAAACTTCCTGTTTAATTTATTTATAATTTATTAAAAATGGTAAAAATGAGTACACCTTGCGAGGTGTTGATGTAATTGTTTTAAAAAATTTATAAAATATAACAATTACTTAACATTTAGAAAATATATTATATACAAAATATAACATAGGTATACTATATACAAAATATATAGAAAAAAAGTGAAAAATTTAATTAAACATTTTTTTTCTATAATGTCAACATTCGAACGAAACTGTAACTCTTCCTACCATTTTTTGAGAGAGCAATTTGAGAGCTAAAAAATTCCTGTTTAATTTATTTGTAATCTATTAAAAATGGTAAAAATGAGTACAACATGGTTTCTTGTGAGGTGTTAATGTAATTGTTTTAAAAAATTTATAAAATATAATAATTACTTAAAATCTAGAAAATATATATATACAAAATATAACATACTATATACAAAATATAAAGAAGGAAGTTTTTGGATGATAAATATAAGGACAAAAGTACTTCTTAACAATTAAACAAAATTTACTTTAGCAACATGTTTCGTGAGACTCCCATCTCTCTTTTGTTCTCTTTTGCTATTTTTAAATATATTATCTCGAAATAAAATTTAAAATATTTTTCTCTAAACTTTTGTTTGTTCCAAAATTATTCAAAAGGTGTTCCTTTTGTTCTAATATTTATCACTAAATATTAATGTTATGCCAGTTGTTTGATTTTACACAAATGCTTCAAAATTACACAGCCTTAAAGAGAAAACTTGAATTTGAAATATAAATTAAAAAAAGTTAAAAACAAATATTACAAAAAAATATTAAAATCAAATTCATTCTAGTTGATTTTACTCATTGTCGCAAAGCTCCATCAGAGCTCCATATGTGGCCAATGCTATATGCCCCTCAAATCGAGCACAACCTTCGATGGCGACTGTACAGCTAGTTATGCCCGCTTGAAGGAGCATACGCCTGACCACAATATTGGTGGCTGGCATTTCTGAATTGGTGGAATTGGGAATTAGACTAATTGCTATTCCACCAGAAATGCCAGATACCGGAAATGCAATTGTATAAAATATTTTGTCATTCAGTTTATATGATTTGCGATTTATTTTAGTTAAGTCCGATACTGCTCGCTCAATTGATCCCTCAATTGATTTCGGGCGAGCAGAATCGTACTTGACTGAATAGCCAAAATGACCATTTCTATCACCAACACAGGCACAACTGACGTACCCACGTAAATCACCTGATTGGTCAAAAATTTTGTTAGTATATAAAACATCAAAACTTAGAGCAGTTCCAAGGCACCCTAATGGAGTGGTGGGGTTCCACTCCTTGATTTCTTGTCGGAAATCCGTACTTTCTGGTGCCTATAAACAAAAATATCAGTCAAGGTTTACATTTAAAATATACTAGCATAACTAAAATTTAAACATTTTATTGAAAAGTTTAAAGTCTTTAATTAATTAATTAAAAATTGCAAAGAAAATATAAAAAAATAATTTTTTATTGTAGTTATTTTTAAAAGTACATTTTTGAAAGTTTATGATTTTAAAGTTACTTACATTTTCGCTTTGCTCAGTTCTATCATCAGTAATTCTTGTCTCAACCTTGGTAAAGCCTAGAAGCCAATTTTCGTCTTTGATTGTTTCTTCTGTGGCATACGTAATATTAGAAATTCGGATTTTTGTTCTTTGTTTTTCCTTATCTTTCTCTTCAGATAACATCATGTCGGTCTTTTGGAGAACTAAGCAAATATTTTGTTTAATTGTAGATACACAAAATTAAATACACAATATACACAAAAAATGTGGGAGTTTCGAGAAAAACTGCAATACTTTTGGTCTTTTTGAACAATTTTTGGATTTTTAAAAATCAACTACAACAATCCTAAAATTTTCTTGAATACTATAACTTGCCATCCGCAGTAAAAGAAATTTTAAATCCCACGTAAATGGCTTTTCGCCTTTACTTAATGCAGTTTGTAGAAGCTGTAAAGTTGTAGAGTTCTTAAATAAGTAAACAGATTTTGTGCATTTATTGGGTTTACTTGGCTCGTTAAAAAACTTAAACAACCATAATAAAACTTGACAATAACTTGCCATCCGCAGTAAAAGAAATTTCAAATCCCATGTAAATGGCTTTTCGCCTTAATTAATGCTGAAGCTTGTAGAGTTCTTAAATAAGTAAACAGATTTTTATTGGGCTTACTTGGATCACTAAACAATTTAAAACTGTACAATAATAAAACTTGACAATTACTTGCCATCCGCAGTAAAAGAAATTTTAAATCCCACGTAAATGGCGTTTGGCCTTTAATTAATGCAGCTTGTAGAGTTCTTAAATAAGTAAACAGATTTTGATAGTTTATTGGACTTACTTGAGTCGTTAAACAACTTAGAACTTGATAAAAACTTACCCTCCACAGTTAAAGAGATTTTAATTCCACGTAAATAGCTTTTCGCCTTTTTGCCAGCTTGTATAGTTCTTAAATAAGCGAACAAACGCTGTAATTAATTTGAATTAAACATGTATAGGGCGGTCGTTAAACAACCTAAAACTATACAATAATAAAACTAGACGATAACTTGCCATCCACAGTAAAAAGATTTTAAATCCCAGATAAATGGCTTTTCGCCTGTAATGAATTTACCTTTTAAATAAGTGAACAGATTTTGTGAGTTTTTTTGATCTTAATATGTAAATTATTTCATGGCGGAGTTTCAGATGTCCGTTAGAAAACGGATCAAACGCGATTTGAACGCTGTCAAATGCGATTAATAAATAATGGGAGCATTTTCGATGAGATTAACCATAACCCACATATTTTGGTAAAGTTATTGTGATAACGTTTGAGATAAAAGATAATACTTACATTCTTTTACCTTCTTTTTTCAAATTAAAGTCTTAATTCACTTGACACTTTGTACACTTTATATTTATTGGCGTAGTAATTCAGTAAGCAACAAAACTTGGATAGTTATCTGTCATTAAAATAGGGGGGTTGATGGGAGAACGGAGTCTACCAACCTCTTTCGTAAGATACAATTGCTAATGGGGGAAAACTTAAACAAAAAGTTAATTATTCCCTATATAAAATACAATTTGTGGAATAACCTCAAATTCTGTATTTATAAATTAATCTTGAATCCGGCACTGCTTACAGAGAGTATTCGTTAATAAAACGCCAATATTTAAAAACGATTAAGTAATTTAGATGATTGTTTACGTTTTCGATTTTAATAAATGATATTAACAGAAATAATGATTTAGTTTTTATTTCATTCATTTATTGCGGATTCAAATACAGTGTGTGTACAAAGTATTTGTCACCTCCTATGCTACTAATGTAAATTGAACATTTTAAAACCGTTTTATGACATATAAAAATCGCTTTTACAACAAAACTTTTAAATCATTTTTTGTTAAAAATTTCATTGTCTTCAATTTTGTACCTATACTTTTTGTTATTTTGTCGCCCCGTTTTTGACTGACATCGACTTAAACAAGACCATAAAATACAAAAAATATTATCGTCTGTATCTCAGAAACGGTGAGACAAAATAAAAAAATGTATATAAACAAAAATGTAGGGAAAAAAATTTGCAACAAAAACTACTTATACACTTTACTATTTCGTTGCGCCGATTTTGAGATACAGGTAACAATATTTTTTGAATTTTGCAGGGTCTTGTTTAAGTCGCTGTCAGTCAAAAACAGGGCAGGCGATAAAATAGAAAAATGTGTAAGTACAAAATTGAAATAAATGAAATTTTTAACAAAAAATGTCTAAAAATTGTTGCTGTAAAAGCGATTTTTATATAAGAAAATACAGTGACTCGAATAATAAATCGGACACTCCTATGTTGCCAATGTAAATTGAATATTTTGAAGCCGGTTTCTTTAATATAAAAATGGATTTTACAGCAAAGCTTTTTAAATATTTTATGTTGCAAATTTCATAAGCTTTAATTTTGTTTATATGCATTGTTTATTATGTTGCGCCGTTTTTGACTGAGAGCGGCTTAAACAAGACTCTATAAAATGCAAAAAGTTGAACCAACTTGAAACCTATAACAGCAACGCCACTGCATGGATATTATCAATAATATTTCAAACTACTCCAAAATTTTTGTAGTTGCTGTATTTTGCAGTTGCATTAAATTTTATAATGTTTCATGTGTTTGTGAGTAGAATGGAATTTTATCATGTAAGGTACCTAACTTAATGCTATGAATCATGAACCTTGAACGTATAAAGTGTTGATTTCAGCATTTATTTATTCCATATTCTTGAAGTGCTTCATTATGTAGTGTACAAATTAATTTATTGCATATTATCGTCGTTAAAAAGGAGCTTTACTAAATATTTGGAGTAAAAGTTACAGTTTCATGTGAAAACTGCTGAAAGGTGAAATCTACAGTGCAACCCATGGACCTTCGAATTTTAAGGAAGCATCAATGCAGAAGATGTAATGTAGCATCAACAAATTAATCAAGTAAGTTATTATTTTAATTCTGCATATTAGTATTTACTCACTTTAGTTACTCTCAAAAGAAGTGGGATACTCCTATGTTAGCAATGTAAACTGTATATTTTGAAACCTTTTTTGTCAAAGAAAAATTGATTTTACAGAAAAACTTTTTCGACATTTTTTGTTGCAAATTTCATTACCTTCAATTTTGTTCCTATACATTTTTTTATTTTGTTGCCCCATTTCTGGCTGACAGCCACTTAAACAAGACTGTAAGATAGAAAAAATATTGTCATCTATATCTCGGAAACGGTACGACAAAATAAAAAAATGTACATTAATAAAAATGTAGATAATGAAATTTGCCAGAAAAAATGCTTATTTATTTTTTTATTTCGTTGCACAGTTTCTGAGATACAGATGAGAAATGATAATATTTTTTGTATTTAACAGAGTCTAGTTTAAGTCGCTGTCAGTCAAAAACGGTGCGAGAAAATAAAACAATGTATATAAACAAAATCGAAGGCCATGAAATTTTCAACCAAAAATTTCTAAAAAGTTTTGCTGTAAATTCGATTTTTGTATGAAAAACAGCGGCTTCAAAATGTTCAATTTACATTGGTAACATAGGAGTGTCCGAATTCTTATTCGAGTTTCTTACACTTTTTTCTTTTCTTTTCTTTCTTTTTTCTTAAATTTTCTTACACTTCAAAGCCGACCTTTTATTCAAAAAAAAAATTTTGCATTTTCAATCTATTTTGAAATTGAACCAAACGAAAATTATGTAAAAATTAATTCAATAAATATTAATAATTTCTGTTATTTCAATTAAGGTTTTATTTTTTGTCTTCCTAATTTATTGTTGTTATGCTCAAAGAATTTATATGCAAGAAATCTTGCAGAAAAATTAAATTATGTAAATATAATCAAGTTGGCATTTAGATAAATATTGTAAAATATTATGTTGGCAATACTGGTTACAATCATTTTGCATTATTGTTTAAAGAATCGACTAATCGAAATTAAAACTAATAAAATTATAATAAATTATAATAATTAATGAAAACTCTTAATATTTTCTGCCAATGTATATTCTTTTGCGATTTTTTAAAATGAATTCTATGACGTTTAGTGCTTTTCCGTTTTAATCAATGGGGTTGGTAATGATAAAAAAGTAACTAGTCAGAAGTTGTCAAAATAAATTACTACTTATTTGATGTTAACATCGTGAAAAAGGCAGCATATAAATTTTATTTCGAAACTTCAATTCAGCAATACAATTTTTAACTGATTTATATTTAATCAAGTGTATTTGTATATAACAATTATCTACGATGAGTAATATTGATAACTCATCTAATGTTGATAACTCGCCTAATATTGAAAATGTCAATTTTAAAGATGCAAGCACAAGTATCGAAGATTTACCTTGTAGAATTACTAGTATTGTAGGAAGTGCTGTTACAGTACTAAATGCCGTTGGAAGAAATACTAACAGCAATAATTTAAACCGACATAACAATACTCCTGAACAAGAATATTCCGATTCCGGCAGTGCTAAATCAAATGCAAAATCACTCAATGTAATGAAATTTGGACAGAAATATCGTCAACTGCATTTGGACCTTTCTGATTTTGGTGATTCGGATAGAACAGAAACATCTTTATCTACAAGTAGTACATACAAAAGTACTGCTAATAAATCTTTAATGAACAGAATAAGTAGAAAGCCTCGTTGCAAAACGAATATTTTCAAAGCCCTGAAATCTTTTGAGAAGAACAATTTATGCACCTCTAATAGAAGAATTAAAAATCAATATTCGACTTCGAGATATGATTTGGATGAAGTTGACCAATCCAGCCAGTCGCTAGTTAACCAAAAAGTTGACCAATCTACCAAGTCGTCAATTAGCCAAAAAGTTAACCAATCCACTAAGTCATCAATTAATCAGAAATCCAGCCAATTACCTGATCAAAAATATATAAAACATGCTTTTACTAATACTGATTCCCAAAATTTTGGGTCAGTAAAAAAGAAGATCAAAACCACTATTGATGTCGCTTTTAAAACCAGTAAAATCTTGGATGAATCAAGAACCACTTCATTGATTGGTGGAACTACGTTTTCCGTGCCTGAAAAAGTTCTACCTATCCATTCAGCGGTACCAAGGATCAATCGAAGTTCTTTAGATTGCGGAAGTACCCGAGGGACTTCTAGCTCCGCCAGCCTTGTGTTAACCAGTAGAAGTAAGAAATATATTTTTTTAATTTTCCTTATAATTTAACAAATATTTTTAGAGATAAATGCTCAAGATAAATTTAAGTTAAAGGTGCGAAAACCCACAACTAAAATGGAGTACTTAAGCAGAAATTGCAGATTTCTTCATTTAACTGAACCAAAAATGAAAAAACCACTTTTAATATTGGATTTTGATTCTTTACTGATTCCATTTGCTTTACCTTCCGAAGATTTGTCGAAGTATAAGCTAGAAATCTCTCGCTTGATTCATACTATGTACTCTCATTTTAATATTGCAATATGGTCTGCAACCAGTATGAAGATTTTAGTTTCCAGACTGAAATATCTCGACGTATTCAACGAAGACAAAGTAACAAAAATAGTATTTTGTCTTGATCGAACTTCAACAATTACAGCTTTTGTTCCTGTTTTGGGAAATACAATTGTAAGTTACCTACTGCTTTGCTTACAAATTGTATAAAACATATTCTTTCCAGGTGAAATCTCCCGAAGTAATTTGGAATTTGTATCCCATGTTCAACAAAAAAAATACAATCATGCTTAATGAAGATTTGAAGAAATTTGTATTTAAACAATATGGAATTCCAGTTGGTGCACAGAAAGACCAAAAACTTATTAAACATTTTGAATTGGTTACTATATCCAACTTTTTAGCGAATTTGATCACATCTTCTCGATCATTTTCCAATTTGAAGATTCAGTCTTGGAAAACACCTTGGAACTGAAATCAACAAAATAATATTCATTGTATCTAAATTATTTGCCAATAAAGCCTTACGAGTTAACATTAATTGTGATTTTTATTTCATATTGACTTTCATAAACTTTGCTTTCTTATCCAAATTTTTTTCTTTCATTGCCATCTCTTCAACAGCTGTAATGATTTATTTTATTTAAACCTAATTGCAAATTGATGGTAAAGTTTTTGACTTTTCTTTTGGCTTGCCAATCCAAGACGTTTTGGGATAAACAAGGCCAAGTTGCAAAGGTTGCTCCAAATGTGCTTGGCCCAAGTCAGTCGTAGGTCCAGGTGAAAACCAAGACTTCTCTATACTTAACGAAAAAATGTCTATCTAATAGGTAGGATTTCAGAATTTTTGACGGTATGATTTGATGAGAGATCCAGTGTGTTCTCGTAGGTAACAGCCCCGGGCGGGAGGACAAAATCTTTTATTCGAGTATGGTACGAAAAAGACAGGGGACGCCGAAAAAATGAGTTTTTTTGCCAAAAAATTGATTCTTTTTCTGAAAATGTTTCAATTTTAAAACATTTTGCTGTTTATTTCATTTTTTCACCCATTCATACGCGTCATCGAGGCTGTTGTCAGAAAGAATCTTGTTCACCCATTCATGCGCAACCATATCAAGTGCAATACTCAATTCTTAAGTGTCGGTTAAAAATGTCGGTCAAATTATACATTATACAATCAAAAAATCAATTTTTTTTGATGAAATTGTTCTACTTGTAATTTAAAAAGTTCTTGACTGTAAAATTTCACCTCAAATCTTTTTATTCTTCATTTTCAGGAAGCTATTTCGTAATATTTTTTAAGCTGGCTAAGAAAGAATTTGGTATTGTGAGGGTTGAATTTAGAACCCAACGTTAGATTATTTTTAAATTGTTTTTCTTTTTAGTATTTTTAAATAAGATTCAAATGATTGAAAGAAATTGGTTAATTAATTTATATTCAAAAACTGGATGCAAACTGAGCAATCGAACACCTTGAAGTTTTAATTGGATCAAAAATATATTTTTTTCTGCAAATGTTTGCTACTTTTTTTTGTATTTTTATTCTAAACTAAATAATGGACTTCATCAAACATTAATTCAAAATTTTATTTACATTAAATTAATGTGTGCGGAAAATTTATAACGAAAATGAATTTATTTTCTATGTTGAATGAAAACCTGATACAATAGCGTACTCTAGTATAATTTTAGGGAATATCTGAATGAAAACTACTTTATTTTATAAATTCCCTTATTCAAAAGTAATTTACTAAAGTTATTGAATAGAAATTCAAAATAATTTTTTTATTTTATTTTTATTTTCAAGTAATTTAATTATGATAGAAAATTACTATTTTATAGCAGTAATACATTAAGAAATTTGAAATTCTGATTGAAGATGTATAACAGGTGTTAAAAATTAATATAATTCTGAAAATGAATTTTTATTTGCAAATTAGCATTGTATAATATCCATAAAAATTATTCTATTTGAAGTTTTTTCTTTTTTAAAAAAAGAGAGTTTTTGAAGTTAAGTAATTTGTTTTATTTATTACTATAATTGATTCAATAGAAGTTTTAAAATCAAACATAGTTCGAGTTTCCAGAAAGCAAAATTGCTTTTGAGAACTTTTAATAGTTACTTAAGAGTGGCATCCACACTTGGTTTGGAAGACTGGTTTGAGGACTACTCTCTTGGTCGTATGATCGGCGAATGCATGGCAGCCACATGGATGTTCTTATATAATAGAGTATAGAGTACTTCAAGAGCACAACTGCACCAATAATTACACAGAAGCAGCTCATCGTCGTATAGAGCTTCCAACAAATCATCCGACTAGTTGGAAACTTGATGGAAAATCTGGTGAGATTATAAATTCAGAACGTTTACATAGATTTCCTGTGGAAATTTACCGTTTTTATTTTTTTTATATACAGGGTGTCCCGTGACCGAGGAGAATCTTTGAGGTGGTAATGAAGAACACTTTTTTAAGACAAATTTTCAATAAAATTTTTGTCCAAGTCAAAACCCTTCGGGGGTACTCGCCCTTTAAAGCAGAAATTTTTTAAATTTCTGATTTCAAACGGCCATAGCTCCGATATTATTAATTTTTTAAGCTTAATGGATTAGAAATTTTTAAAGATCATTCGCTTATCTAAAAATTAGGTTATAACCCCTTATGGTCCAAAATTAATGGATCTCGAGTTATACATTAAATTCAGGGGGAAAATGTTAAACAAATTCAGGTTTTATTATTTTTACTTTTTTGCAAACCCAGTATCTGGTAAATAAAACGTCCTAGAAAAAAACTGACAGTTCAAGCCGGATAGGAAATTTAACGGGCTACAACTTTGGTCAAATAAATTTTTTTGGGAAACCAACCATTTTCACAGAAATTCTGAAAATAATGATCAAGGTGTAGGTAAAAAAAATAAATTCGCAAAATTTATTTTAATACATTTTCAAATTGGCCTCTTTCATTTTCAGCACACAGGTGTGCCCTTTTCAAAAGTTCTAATCGATTAAGCCTGAAAAATCAATAATATCGGAGCTATGGCCGTTTGAAATCAGAAATTCAAAAATTTGCTTTAAAGGGAGGTACCCCTCCAAGGGTTTAGACTTGGACAAAGATTTTATTTGCAAATGTATCTTAGAAAAGTGTCCTTTACCACAACCTCAAAGGTTCTCCACGGTCAAGATGAAGATAAAGATTATCAGTTAAATTGGAAATTGTACGAACACAAATGAAACAATCACAGTTAGGACATAGGGGAATCGGAATGGTTTGGACATCTACTAAGAAGAGAGGATAATCGATGACCTAGCCGATTCTTGTCTTGTCTAGGAAGAGGAGGGGCAGACCAAGAGGGGTAGGTGGTGATTACCTGTATAGCTGTATATAATTTTATTGTGATTTTCAGTTACACCTGATTAGCCTAAATATACATGTGTATGTTAAACTTGGATGATAGTTGTCTTTCGTTGGACTGCTTCTGGTGCTTGGAAGCTTCATGGTTTTCTTGAGCTGGATCTTCATGAACCTTGTCTTTGGCAAAGTCCACATATTAGCAGAGGATATTAAAAGTTATTCGTTAGGTTTGTTACCTATGGGTTGATATGCACAATCCAGAAATCTAAGTTTTCCCAGAGCTTGTTCTGTAAAAATAGTCAAGTCTTCTGGTCTCCTGGTCTCGTCATAATTATGGGACAGTTTCTTACCTCTGCTTTTGTAGGTCTTAATCAAAAGCATCCTTGATTGAAATCACTTAATCTTTTATTAAGTCCAACACCGACGACAAATAGCTTCGATGTGAGGCAAGAAAATGTGGAGGATGGTACTATGACGACGTGAATCATACAAGAATTGTCGAATTATTTTTGTATTTACATTTATGTGTTTTTGGACGATCTCCAGCCTCATTTTTATCTGATGAGTTAGCTTTAATTCTTCAACTGGTTATCTGTTTTTTTTTAGATTTTGTACATGCATCAGAATTGCTCTATATGAGATTTCTGGCTGCTGAAGACCTATCTGTAGCTTAAAAATGGAATAGGAAAATTTTCATTGTAGATTTTTTAATATTTATGGAATTGATGGCGAGATGTGGCGTTTCCTGCTTTTTGCTGATGTTGAATATGTTTGCTCAAGTTTAGATAAGCTATTCTCAGTTGCAAACGAAGAAACCTTGGTTATAGTACGAGGGGTGAGTCACAAGTAAAATTTTTGTACCCCAGATTTTCTTTTTCGAGGTTTTTGAAAGATTTTCCCGGATTTCCTCCCAAATGGCATTAAGATTTCCTTTCGAAAAAATTGTAGAAAGCTAAAAATGAAGATCATCTTTCAAATTTTTTGTTTGCTACAATTTTGTCAGATTTTCTAAGAATCCTTGGAAATTTTGCCCTGGATTTCCCTCTACTTATGCACCAGATTTTTCCGGCGATTTTTCCCTCCCCATGTTATTAGAAACCAATATCTTCATCAGCTTACTTTGGTATAAGTAAAATCTTCTAAACTTTTTCCATCTTGGTCCAACTTATATACCAGCTCCTAAATAGCTTTTCTGGTAATCACATAGAAATGACGATTATCTTTGGTGGTCTGTTGCAGTTCATTTTTTTGACCTGGTTATTCTAAAGTGTCTGTCTTTGCCTTGCATGTCGAATATCTTTTAATCTCACTTTATCTCTTAAGGTGAATCCAGTTTTTGCTGCAATGCTTCACCAATATAAGTTTATTAATCAAAAAATCCAAAAAGTTATTGGTTTGGGCAAGTTAATTAAGTTAAATTAATATTTTTAGTGGATTGCTAATTGAAATTTTGACGAAGTAACGGCGGGTTTAAAAAATGTATTTGGACGAAGATTAAATCATGTCAAAATTTTATCATGTGAAATAACTAATTGAACTGATATAGTATTATGCCTAAAAAATTTGTAATATCAATATTCACCATGTACCTTAAAGGGTTTATGAAAAATATTTCATTTTTAGCTATTATTGTTGACGTTTCATAAAATTAATATTTAAAACCATTTTACCTTTATCTAGTTACTTTTCTATATATTTATTGGCAATGCTGTTTTGAATTAATTCTAAAATTTGGAAAAAAAGCTACTAATTTAATAGTAAATAAATTTTAATTTAATAACATTAATCGAAATTAACTTTTTCGTTGCATTTCAGAATATAATTTACGCTAAAAATGATAAAAAAACCATTTTAATGGTTTATTATTGGTTTTACGTTGGCATTGCTGGTCAAAACTGCCAGTTGGAAAGCGAACAAACGGCATTTATTGTAAAGTTAACGCCATTACAACACGCGTCGGTTGTGACCTCTTCACAAACTTTATATTTTTTACCAGAAATCCTGAAAAATTATTAACAATCGAGTTTTGATCATGTGTTTAAGTGATTTATAATGAGCCGGATAAATAAATCGGTTAGTTTTAGTGATAATTTGATAAATAAAACTACTGTTGAGAAGTGCACGAAAAGTAAACCACTAGCGAACAGCGAGATCACTTTATCCCAAACCAGATCAAGGATTCCATTAAGACTCCCATCTATTAAAATTAAACAATGTTTATTGGAACAAAGCCCAAAAATAGCCTTAAAGGCTAAGAGGGATCCATTAACTACAGTACCAACTCAAGCAACAGTAAGCATCAGAAAACCCACAAAAAGTTTGTCGAAAAATGCAGATGGATGCGGCACCACAGTGGCGGAGGGTAAAAGCAATCTAAATTTTTTACTTTTTGGAACTAATATTTATATTTCAGAACAAAACGCACAGGACCTTTTTAAGAATCGAGTTCCCAGAGCTACTACTAAATTTGAACATTTGTGTCGCACATGTAAGTTTCACCACGTAAGCACACCAAGAAGACATATGCCCGTCGTTGTTATTGATTTCGACGTGATAATCCTTAAATTGACCAAGGAAAATATTATCAGTAAAAAGCAGAGTGTATTAGATTTGTTCACGGATCTTTACCCATATTATAATATTGGCACGTGGTCTTCATTAAATATGAAAGACTTCGTTAAACTTCAAGAAGATCATAAGATCTTCCAACAAGAAACATTTCAAGTTTGTTTTTGCTTAGACAATTCTTCGCTGATCACCGCTTTTGTTCCTTCATTGGGAAGTACAAAGGTACGTTTATTTTGAAACCCATAATGGCTTGTAAAATAATTTGTGTTTATTGTTGCAGGTGAAAGCATTGCAGGTAATATGGACCCTGTACCCACAATTCCATCACAACAATTCTGTTATTATTGACGAAGGTCTGAAAAATATCGCTTTTAAGCACTATGGTGTAGCTGATGGTGCTCCTAATAACGACATAACTCCTATCGAGGAGTCACACATTCAATTGCTCTCTCAATACCTAGTTTGGTATTTTAGGGCTGGAAAGGTTTTTTCAAAACTAAACCAGCCAACATGGAAATTAAACTGGAATGAAAAATTCTAAAATTTGAAAAATTAAAAAAATTCTTACTTTGTTGTTAAATATTTAATTGTTTGTTTAATGTAAACAATTAGTTTTGTTTATTTTGTTGATAATTTATTGTTTACTGAATGTAAACAATTATTTTTGTACTTGTAAATTTTACAAAAGAAACAATATAAAATTTTGTGGTTTGACTGAATATTTAGTTTATTTGAATTTTTTGAGTGCATGTTGTGGTATTATTTTTGGCCCCAAAATGATCGAATATAATCATAAATTGAACGGTTGGAAACCAGATGGTTATAAATTGGGTTAATCATGAATTAACCCAAACATTAAACGTCTTTTCGGCCAGAAAAGAAGTTCAAGTGCATCTTTTTTAAATGTAGGCCCAAGTTGGTATGCGAAATCTCATAGAGAACCTCCAAATCTCCCTGAGAACCGATGATGATTTGGTACTACCAAATTGGGACGAAGAATGGAATTTTGAATAAATTAATTGATTATTCTTCATGGTTGAATTCGCTGTATATTTTCAAGGTTTCTTGACTAAAAAAATTTTAACATTTTTTTTTTCGCAAACTGTCGTGTATTTTCGTATAATACGAAATCGCTAATTAGAAGTATTATATAGGATAATATGATTATATTAATCAATTGCTTGCAAGTCTTTGGTCGTGTTAAGTGATTTTATATTAAAATGTCTTCCAAGGTTACAGGTAAATATTAAATTAACAAAAAAATACTATTTTTCGGTTTGTTCGGCCGTGATTTGGTAAAAAGCAGAAGGTTTGAATCGCTACTACTTTAGTTCATTGGTTTTAATTCTAATAATTTGTAAAATTAACTTTAATTTTGGATTTTTCTTTGAAAAAATGTAATTGGACGTATAGTTGAGCAGTTCCATCTAAGGGCGGATCCAAAATTTTTTTCTGGGGGGGCACAAAGGATCGAAAGGGGCAAAAAGGGTTTTCAGATTTGGGATTGTCTCCTTGTTTCCTTGTTAATTTCAAGCGTCTGGGGGGGGCACGTGCCTACTCCCTAAATCGGCCTATGGTTCCATCCTAACGTGACATTTGTTTTAGTTGCAGATGGAAAATCGGCTGAAGTCGATATTATTTTGGAGTACTGCTCTCTTCTGGAGTTACCACCAGTACAGCAACCGTTCCGCTACAGACATGGATTAGGGGTTCCTTTTGTGGTGTTTCTGATCATCCTCCTGATCGTGTACTGGGTACTTAATAGTACCAGTTACACACAACGTAAAGTAAATTATTAACAATTTGGACCGGGAAGTTTTAAATCCAATATTCTATCAATCTAATGTTTACTTTATTAGTAAAGTAAATTCCATTATGATTCATTCATTTATATTGTAATAAAAGCTTGATCAAGATAGAAATTATTTTGCATTCATCGAACTATGTCAACATTAAACAATGTAATTCAATTTAACAAATATACATTATACTTTGTGATTATATCATTTTTATGATATTTTTTTACCTAAATCTTTTCCTAACATGATATATTTAATTTTTGATTTTTTTAAATAAAACCGCTTATTTTAAAGCAAGTTTGTGCTGGGGTGGCCCAAATTTTGGAGATTCGCTACTGATCGGTTGGTAGACGTTATTACCTCACAAAGATAAGTTCTCCACACTTTTGCCCAAGGCCATATCTTCTTTATGCTTTATCTGACATTCACATCAATTATTTGGTTCTTTTTTCCTGGGTATCGGAAAACGTAAAGCAAAAGGGTTAAGAAGTTATCAAAAACATAAGAACATAATTCAGGAGGAAACAGATGAGGAAACAAATTATTAAAATATAAACTACAAATAATTTTATTAAAATTTTATACTTTACATACATTGAAGGCATATATTATTAATATTTTTTTAAATAAAATTTTTAAAACCAGATAACCAGTTAACCGAATGCTCTGAAGGGTACTGTAACAGAAAATGTTTAACTATTTTGGAAAGTACATGATTATAATATTTTACCTCGGTGACTCAGCATGTGATCTATCAGAAAAGTGAGAGACGAAAACCCAACTTCGCAAATTGCACATCGAGATTGATCTATGTGAAACATTGCTATGTGGTTTTCCAGATCTACCATTTGACCAAAAACTCTTAAACATCTGGCACAACTATGATATCTAATGATGACAATTTCATTTTCGCTGTTCATTTTGAATCTAATGTTTCTAAAAAAAAGCTTAAGGTGAAAAAAATAATTTTACAAATAATTTATAATGCAAATGGCGACCACGATGCTTCTAAAAAACCGTTAAAAGACGTTACCGACTACTTGGCATTTTCTGATTTTATGGAAAATTAATCAAATGGATGGAAAGCAATTTATCACTAATGGAATACTAATATTGTTTGATTTACCTGATTGCACTGTAAGAACTGTTTTTGGAAAAATTCAATTCAAATGTCTTGTGAATATTACTAAACTTATTCATCTACAAACATTGCATTTTGTCATAAAAACAAAAGCTTTGAAAAGTCTAGTTTAATTCTTATTTTTTGTTGGTAGGCCTGATTGAGTAGCTGTTTCTGCCGCTTATTATATTTTCTTATATACTACGCGTGAGTTATAGCCGATATTTACTATCAAAATTTTTTCGATTGTTTTTCTTATATAGTTTTTGAAAATATATATTTATGAGAAATGTTAAAATGAAAATTAATTTACAAATTAATCGGCTAAAAAGCAATCCTGATTTTGACAAAACTTTGAAATATACAGAGTGTTTTAATTTTTATAAAATTTTATTAAATTGTCATAACGTTATAGGTACAAGTTACACGTTCCAAATATTTTGGTAATATTTTTGATACCAGGGTATCAGCAAAACGCCCAATAATTTATCCTTCGTATAGTGGCTTTTTTCCAGCTGTAAAATATTGCTTTAATATTTTAAATCGTATTACAGTTATTATTTTACCGGTGTGGAGTGACATATGAAGGGTGAGAAGGTACTGCGACGAAAATCTATCGCGACAAATGGGGCAGGTATGAATATGAATTAGCCTGTGATTTTGTAACTCCAAATATGATTCGAACGCAATGGGACAAACACCGCAACGAAATGGTTTGTAAAAGATCTTCGGTTTTCGTCTCCTCTCATCCATTGCGTTGAAGTTTTTTTCCTAAAATGCATTTTTATCAAAACCACATAAAATATATAATTGATAAGCTCAAAAAATAATAGTAATAAACTGTTAATAATAAATAATTATTTATTTATTTATAATAAATATATAATAATTATGTAGTATAATATATAATCTATAATAAGCATTAAAAATTTCAATATAACATATTATATAGATATGTATCATTGACTATAGGAGTTATCAAGACACGCAGCCATATGGAAGAATTGTAAATTCTATGTCCCTCTCACTCGAACGCACATCGCGCACTATACTGTCCACACGTTCTAATGGAATGGATCGCGAGATTAATAATTGTTAATGGGGATTTACAGTGAAAATTAGCGCCATCTAGTTGTCGCGACAATTTAGTATTGCATTAAAACATATATGGCTGCGTGTCTTGATAACTACTATAGTCAATGTATGTATGTAATATATACTACTATATTGTACTATACTGTTTATTCTACTCTGAAGATTCTAGAATATTTATTTTTGAAATTGCACCTAAAGGACTATATATTTTCTTAAACTGAAAGTCATTTTCTATAATTATTACTAAATAAAGTTATTGTTATATAGTATATATGCTGTAAATTTAATATATTTTGTAGTTTATATAGTGTATATATTGGTATTGCACTGGTAGATACTT
This sequence comes from Cantharis nigra, assembly GCA_958510845.1. Lineage (NCBI taxonomy): Eukaryota > Metazoa > Arthropoda > Insecta > Coleoptera > Cantharidae > Cantharis > Cantharis nigra. The sequence continues at coordinate 3,247,043 of OY294034.1, read as the reverse complement.
TGCTTTAACTAATATTTATTAATTTTTTTAAATAATTCCTAACAAAGTATATATTATTTTAAACTTAGTGTATTATTATATATTTATTTACAAATTATAATGCTAGTGTGGCATATATGCTATAAATGTAATATATTTTATAATCTATGTGTGTATATTGCTCCGCATGGCTATGCAACTCGTTTTGTAATCTATATGCATGTATGTTGGTATTTCACAGATATACAATTTGGTTTACTATTAGGTAATAACAAATTGTTTATTTTTGAATTTATACATTAAAAAGTATATATTTTTTTAAACTTGAAGTTATTTTCTATAATTATTTCTAAATTTCACAGCTGGTATATATGTATAGTGCCAGTATAAAATCTTTTTTTTATCTAAGTGCAGGTATATTGATATTCTATACAATTTCTATTCAGTTTCTATATTTATTTAAACTTAAAGATATATTTTTTCTAATTATAAAAGTAAAAAAAAATAAATAATATATTTAATTTTTTATATAATATTTTTTCAAAAATAATTGTTTTTTGTTAATTAAACTTTTCCCATTTAAAAAATTATGGTTTGTTATTTGTGGAGAAATAAAAATAGTGGTACCTCAATAATACATATAGAATATAATATAATATAATATAATAAAATATAATTACAGTAATCTAGTCCATTGTAATGCCCGAATAAATAGCATTATTATTTTTATATTTTTTAATTATTTAAAAGTGTTAGGTAGATACAGTAGACATGAAATAAAAATATAAGGAATCTAATCAATTGGTATTTTACGCAATCAAAATTTTAATCCTAAGAATTTGATAATATAAACGCTTCGTTCATATATGAATGTGATAAAACGCAATAGGAATACATGTTAACAATTATTAGATTTATATTTTTTATTAAAAAATATATTATTTTACAAAAATACAAATAAATAAAAGAAGAAGTTTGATTCTGTGGAAAAATATTACAATATTACAATATTTTTTACTGTATGCCAAGAAGTTTAAAACTAATTAAATAGATTAAACAGATACTTTACCTCTTATCAAAAATTACAAATCTTCCAATTATTCCGATTATCACTGCGAAACTAGCTGAAACAATTTGCATAAAAACTGAAATAATAATGACCACCAAATATCCCTACTTTTTTTTACATTTATATCCAGTTAGTATGACTAAATTCTTTCTTTATCTTATTTTTCTATATAATCCACATTTAAATCTGTATCAAACAATATCAATCTTTCTATTGCAATTTCTGAGCTCTTTAATTTGAGAATTATTTTGCAATTAACGTACTTTTCCATTTTAACAAGTCTTGCTCAATGTAATAAATCACAATGCAAAATAATATTATCTACTCTCAATCTAAAAAACTGACATATTATAGTAACCCCAAATTAAAGAAATAAAATTATTGGCGATAATTTTCGAACAAAACCGGATTGGTTGTTTTTGAGCTTATCATTTGGCTAACAAGTTGCAAATTCATCGAAAGTTTCAAATTCCAAGCATATCAAATGCATGAAAGGAATTTCTAGAAGCAAAATTGCAAGAGATAGTGAATAATACCATGATAAGAATTCGTCATTGATTGTTTTGAATGTCGAACGTTTGGCGCTTCGGTTTTATATTTTTATCATACTACACATTTTTGCAGTCAGCCGTTTCAAACCATTGGGTTACGACTGTAGAAAAATGTTTCTTATTTGTTCAAATATGTAATCATAGAAATGAACATAAAAATTATTAAAAAATAAATAATTTTTTATTTATTATACATATTTATATTTTTAAATTATTATACAATCGTATTTTGAATAAATCGTATAATTGTATTTTTTACTTCATGTAAATTAACTATTCTGTGGTATAAACGCCTAAAATTAAGTTATGTAAGTTTAGGGATGGGGTTTACCACCTTTGTTGAATTCGAGTATTTACTCAATCAACGGTACATGAACCACAAAAAATGTGCTGCTAGAAGAGCCACTTCCGTGTTACAAAAGCAGCTGTTTTATGTACTATATGTTTTGTTATCTCTTGTCAAAGGGTGGGATTTTATATTTGTTAATTTATTAAATAATCGTTTCAAGTTATAAGAAATAAATTATGACTATTCTTCCAACTAAACGGGCAGTTGGAAATAATTCAGGTGACGAATCTAAAGAAAATGGCAATCAAAATGTAAGAAAAATGGAGACCTTTATGCAAATTTCGTTAAATTTACTTGTGTGGTGTTTTAAATGTAGTTGTTATTGAAGATTTAAGATTGTAAGTACTTTTTAGAATAGCTAAACAGTTGAGTTTTGTTTGTAGATTACGAAGGATAGGAATTCAAGGCATCGGGATGAACATAACGTTACTAATGAGCCCAATGCAGGAGGTACCCGACGACAGTTTACTTAGTAAGTTGGAGTTTATTTGTAATATTTTCTAATTGTTATAATTTCTTTTTAGTAACTCGGCTACAGCTGAAAGAAAGGATTTAAATTTACAAAAGCTATATAAGGAAACTCCAATTGAATTGCCACGAGAAAGACGAGACAGAGAACGTCAAAAATTACGTGAGCTCAGAAGAGATCGGAAGCGTCAGGGTAAACGTACTTGTAAGCAAGAAGAGAATAATGATGTTGCACCTTCTTGTGCTGGACCTTCAGATGATGTTGCAGAGAAGATCAAAAAAGACGACGATGATGGTAGTGGGTGCAACAGCGAAGATGAATACGATTCTAGGCGCTTGCAAACAAATGACACTGAAACTGATGAAGATTGGGCTTGTAAAGAAGCATATTTTTCGAGATCTTTGGTGAAACTAGGATTTGAAATTAAACGAATGCACGAGGATGGTGCATGTTTATTTCGTGCAATTGCAGATCAAGTTTATGGAGATCAAGAGCTACACACGACCGTAAGAACTCAGTGCATGGATTATATAGTAAGTCTTTGAAATTTTAATATTTGGTTATGTAAAAATCAATTTTAAGGTAAAAAATCAGGATTATTTTGCTCCATATGTAACCGAAGACTTTGACAAGTACGTGGCTCGAAAACGTAAGTGGAACGTGCATGGCAATCATTTGGAAATCCAAGCAATTTCGGAGATGTACAATCGTACCATTGAAGTGTATAGCTACCATACAGGTACACCAAATTAATTTTATTTAAAAGTTTTTTTATATTTGTATTTCCAGAACCTATGAATATTTTTAATGGAACCAGGATTCATTTGTATGAACCCATTCGTGTGTCGTATCACCGAATGTGCCATTATAATTCTATTACGAATCCACAAAAACCATCAGTTTTAGTTGGTTTGGGTTTGCCGAATTACTTCACCAGATACGAAATGGATCGTAGGGAGATCCGTGATGCTGTTCGTCAGAGTGAAGAACTTCTTATTGAACAGGTTTAGAATTTAAAAGCAAGACAGACCATGTTATAATTGTTTTTTTTATTTAGACTATGTTGGAAGATAAAATTAAGGCAACCGATTGGGAGGCAACAAATGAAGCTTTAGAAGAGCAAGTGGCTCGCGAATCTTACATCCAATATTACCGTGATGCAGAGCGTCGTTTAAAGACGCATCCGACAGCAGCAGCAGCAAGTAGTAGTTCAACAGTCACTTCTGGAATGTGCGCCAGTCCTCGATCGTCACGTCGAGGCTCTGTATCACCAAAAGGTTCTATGTCACCCAAAGGAAATTCTTCACCAAAACTTTGTTTTTCAACACAAGGTTTGTATGATGATGAATCAATAGTGTGAATTTATTTGATTACTCTCTTACTAATCAAAACATTAAAAAAATTGGAAATTGTGCACCACGAAAACTTGTTTTTAGCTATGCAGAATGTTTTATTTTTTGGGGAGCATAATGCAATTTAAATTGGTTTTTTTAGATAGATTTTTATAATTTAATTACATTTTTGTTTGATTCCCAGGTCATACACTTTTTAATTTTAGTTTTCTTTTAATTTTTATTCAAGGTTTATTCTACTAAACCTTACAGTTTTAAAATGTAGTTCAGGCTGCTACCTAAAACTTTTAAACTTAATTATGGCAAATGTGAATACTTTGTTTTACTTGCTTTTCGAAGCAAACTATTAAATGAGTGGGGAAGGTTAGTTTAGTTCGTATTTAGAAGGGTTAACAAGCATAAATATAAAATTCATTTTTTTAAATGAATTTTCACTTTTAAAATGATGTAGGGTTTTACAAGGTAGGGAGTGCTATTTAGAATTTCACAGTGAGGTAGTTTTAGTCGGTAGAGAAATTTAGTGGAAAATAATTTGCTTGTGACTCGTCCCTCAACTCGGAATAAAATTAATCAATAGATTTGTTGATATACTTAAGTTATTTTAAATTTCATTTTCGTCTAATTAAATACTTATTTCTATAACCGAGAGTTAACTAAGGATTTGTGATTATGTGTCAGCATTGTATTGTAAAAAAATTTTAATTTCAAGAAGTTTTAAATGAAAAACTGCGAAAAATGTTTTTTACTGCAGTATCTTGTGTTGTATTTAATTTGAATTAACCGTGTAAACTGCGAAATAAAATTTTTGTTGTTGTATTCAATTTGTTGTGTTCTATTGAAGGTGAGTGATTTCGCGAAAATCACTGTGGGTAAATAAAACAAATGTGGACTCTGTATTATATAGGTCGGTTATTTGATGCTTAATGAAAGCAAATCGGAAATATTAACATTCCATGCAACATACAGAGAAACTACACCTGTAAAAATTATTAATTGCTTTCATGGAAGGACCCACATTCAGCACTTGAGCTCAAAGTTGTATTCTGTGTTTTGGTATGCATGTGCTGTCCAAAATTTGTTCGACACAAACAATAAAGATGGTTTATTCTACCAACTTTTTTATTTACTTTATTTATTAATTATATGTAGTTGTTCAACAATGGACACTATTTTTGCGGCTCAAAAACGTGCGATTTGCTTGATATGTAGAATATCAGTACTTAATTATGAATAACTATCACCTTGAACATCTTATCAAAGAACAAATTTATAATACAAGACCTACGTTAAAGATTTCTAAACCAACTCATCGGTTAGCTTCCTTCGAGAGAGGAGTATATTACATTAGCATCAAGTTTTACAATGCTCTACCTTGAGATTTACCTCAAAATGTCGATGAACGAAAAGACAAGATTGTTCCAAATCTAATAGCTTAAAATCCTACTCAACTAGTATATTGGACGTATAGGTAATGAAATATTGTTAGTAACACCATAATCATTCTATTTCAAATGCAATGCAATGTAATTTTTATTTTGATATTGATTTTCTATAGTTTTGGAATAAAGTGATTATTATAATAAAAAGGTAAGTTTTGACGGTTTTTACATTTCAAATATTTCTTCGACGACAGCATCTTGTTTAGTTGACACGGGAGGGTTAAAATCTTAACTTCAGTTGAAAAATCAAAGAACACCATTAAAGGTGTTTATGTCGGTTTTTCTTCGAAAATATTGCCCAGAATCACATATCCTAGTCTGGACGAATAAAAGATTTAAGTACTTTGTAAGTACCTAAAAGAAGACCATCGATTGGAGTAGGAATATTAAATATCGGATCAACTAACTGTAGAAACTTTAGGTGATTGTAGAATTTTATCAATAAGTAATGCTTCAATGCAGTATTTCGAGTTGGAGTTCAAATTAGAAAAAATAGTTAAATTATTTTGTCTACTGGGTTTAGTAGTTCAAATAATTGCAATGGAACAAGTAGATAGCTTGGTGTAAGATAATCTTTATCAGTAGCAATAAATGAAGGTCAACAAAAGGATGTGCTCAACACAACATAATTTGGATTAGGACTTTTAACTAAAAGAATTTTGGTACATAAACTGTGAACTTTCATTGTTTTGAGTTCAAAGATGAGATGTAACTGAAAATGTTTTATTGTAGGAATTGATATGGAAAACAAAGAAAATATCACCGGATATGAGATACCCACGCTTTGGCTTCCAAAACTCCAGTTGGAAGCAACAGGCATAACTTGACAAAACCTGTATACAAATGGAGTCTTGAATCATCATCTGCACATATTGAACTTTCTGTTTGTTTCGGCACACTGTTAGCCCATATTTCTCTCGTCTCTGGGTTTATATAGATATTGTGACGAAACGCGATCTTCAGAAAGGAAAATTTGGGTACTTAAGTGCACGGTCCTGCAATTTGTGCAAGGGGTCATAGAAGGCTGATGACGAGCTTCCACACAAATTAACATATAAACTCGTTTAGCAGCCATGAAGAATGCTGACGATCAACATGAAATTTTGATCAAGTTAGGAAGTCCCATTGAACAATAGGAGGAAGGAATTTTGCTAAATCAGGGATGCTGGGATTCGTTACCAGGAATCCAAATAATAATTTAGCATGCTTAGTAAATTTCGAATTGCAAACAGAAGCGGTCGTCCTTAACAAGTCACAAGCTACCCTCATATATGTTCTGCTGTGTTTTGAAGAACCGCGAGAAGTTTAATATACTTTATTTTTGGGAAACATTTTCTTGATAAATTACCTCGGTAATTATGTTGCAATGTTAAGCGAAAACGCCGTAATCCTTTTTTATAAAATTAATATGTTTATTTTTTAAAGTCCAATTTGAACTGTGGTCTTAACTAGTAAGGGAACTATCAAATAAATTGATATTTTTGATTCACCCTGTATAAACAAAATTTTACTAGTTGTATATTAAATTGTTCAAGCAGCCGCATCATCTCTAATAAGTGCTGCAGCTACGGAGCAGACCATATCGACAGAACTTGCAATATTAAATATGGATTTTGCGGATGTAAAAAGTTCTAGTTCGTCGTACGAAAATGGTATCGACAGTCCAGTGACAAATTCTCAAAATAATGCACCGTCAGTCTCAACAGAAGGTATGTATTGGGCTAGTTAATATTGTTTTTAATTGAAAATTTTATGCAGAGTATCAAGATTGGGATGAAACGATCATGGCACAAGTATTGGCAGAATCCCAACTGACATATTTTCAAGATCTCAAAAGAAAAGTTAAAAAACGTAATGGCTCTCCAGGTCCTTCAACATCTCAGTAATTCCACCGTTAAATTATTTTTACAAAACTTTTATTTCTAACGGTGTAGGGTTTTAAAGCTTTTTTATTTTGTTTTTATTTTTTAAATGGTTATGACTTGATACATGACAGTTGGTATACAGGGTGGTCACTTAATGTGTCTTCTCTATTATTTGTTACAAAAATAATTTGTATACAAAACTAGCTTATAGGAGTCTGGTGTTCTGATATACTGAGTGTTTGGTACCTGTTACCTAAAAATAAATAGAAACTAAACCGCAATAATATACCTAGTAGGTATTCTAAACTAAACACTTTGTTTAGCTGAAACGAATGGACCAATATAAACCATTTTTGTTTGAAATTTTTTTTTTTTTAGAAAACAAATACAGCTAATATAAAAAATCACATGAAATGACCACTTTGTATTTGTGCAGGGTATTTTTTGTTGTTTATTTGTATATTGTCTTGTTGTCACTTTTTGAAGTAAAGGAATGCCCTGTAATTTTTATTAAGTAAAATGAGAGTTAGCTTAGGATGTACAATAGTTTTTTGTTTAAGTTATTTAAACGAAATGTTTTGGTGCTTTCTTACTTTCTTTGGTACATTAATTTGTAATAAATTGATATTAATGAGAAAAATATGTATATATATTCGTGTGTTTTTTTAATAAAAAATGTTTCTTTGTAACATACATATACTGCAACTAGAATCACATCAATTCAATAACTTCTTTGCTAGTCAAAACGTTTTTAATTATAATTAATAGAGATAGTACTAAAGAGCAAATTTATATATATATTATATGCATTATATATGTATAAATAATGTGCTTTAAACGGGAAAAAATGATTAGTTTTGTCGAATAGGCTTTAATTTTAGTTTAATTATATTTTTTTATCTGCAAAAATTGTTGAATTTAGTTGAATTTATTTAATCGATCGTTATTTACATTTTTTAAAAAGTGATGAAGCAATTATTATTTTTCGAAGTAAATTTAAGTTGTTTCTACCTCACTTGAATATTTGTTACACCATAATGTTTTATTTTGATTTCGATATTGCAACATTTATTTGGATTATTATTATTACTATTATTTATTATCATCCACATAATTTATTATTTTGAAAAGTTTTATTGTTAACTTTTAAGTTTTTAGCATGCAATTTAAATATGTTGAAAGTTGGAAGTCAAGTGTTGTTTAACATGCTTTTATAATGTTAATTTCTCATGTTTTTAGTGATAAATTATACTAGTTTATTATTTGTGTATGATTTGAAAAACAATAAAATGTAATAGCAATCGAATTGCTTCTTAAATTTCTTACCAGTCATATCGGAAATCTACTGTACTTTGATTCTATAAACAAAAAGTATTCGTCAAGAATTATATCTATAGAAGAAGACGTAGTATGCTGCAACGTCAATGTTTTGTTGTCGTATTGAAGATCTATGCAGTTCAATTTTTATTGGAAACTGTCTTTATGGGTGTGGGTATGTTGTATCAGAAGTTTATCGACCTTGGGGGAAGCTAAAGAAGAGATGAATTTAACATTTGGAGAGGCAAAACTTGACGTGTGTGGAACACTTTAATGTTGGGGTTGTGTGCAATGATGTGTTGGCGATGCTTGACTTAAATATTTATATTTTATTTATGCTGGTTGTAGTGGTAGCAAAGTCGTAGTTATCTTTTCATCTAGTTTTTGCTACGTTTTTAGATTTAAGACAAGTGGCCATAATTAAAATTTAAATTAGCAGACTATAATCAAATTAAAATTGATGTGTGCATGATTACAATACAGGTAATTGATATTTGACAGACTAACACTGGAAAGTTGGAGTGGAATGGTGATTCTCACATTTCACAAAAAGAGTTGATCTCACAAATTTTCTTATCGTTGGTGTAATTTTAAGGAAGAGTTTAACATTGATGTTGGTTTGGCGAGAATTTGGGTCAGTTAGCTGGAAGGAGTTGAAATAATAATAAAATGCCACTCTTTGGCAAGAAGGATTCTGAAAAGAAAAGTAAAAAGGATGGAAGGGATCCCGATAAACAGCCTACGATTGAGGATAAATATCACATGAAAGACATGCTAGGAACGTACGTACGACTTTCTTCTTTAACTCCTTTGTTACCTAATTAATGTTTTAGTGGAGCTTTCTCAGTCGTTAGGCTTGGAGAAAGTAAAGATCATCCGGGTCAAGTTTATGCTATTAAAATAATAGATAAAAAAGCATTAAAAGGAAAAGAAGACTCCTTAGAAAATGAAATTAAAGTTTTACGAAAGTAAGTAGCTCGACTAAGAATAAACTATATTCCGAGTTTATATTTTTCTTACAGGCTAACACATCATAACATTGTGCAATTATTAGAAACATTTGAAGATAAATCTAAAGTTTATCTCGTTATGGAACTGTAAGTTAACAAAAAATCTTGTTTGTTTATTTCTTATCTTCTAATTTTTTTGTAGTGTAACTGGCGGTGAATTATTTGACCGTATCGTTGAAAAAGGTTCATACACAGAAAAGGATGCTTCTGGCTTGATAAGGCAGGTTCTAGAAGCAGTTGATTATATGCACGAGCAAGGAGTCGTACACCGAGACCTGAAGGTAGGTCACAATAACTTTCCGTTGTCTAAAGCTTATTTTTGATGTTTGGTTGAAATAAAATTAATGCCAACCGAATTAAATGTGCTTTTTATAATTTAGTTTGGTTGAAAATCCATTTTGTCAACTTAAACTAACTTGGCCAAGTGATAGGACTACAATTTTATTGGACCTATCTTTCCGTTGAACTTCCTTTGAATAGTTCATTTATAAGTGGGGAAATTATTAAAGTTCCACTTATAATCATTTTTGATAGGAGAACGAGAAAGCTTAATCCAAGTCTCTAGTATCTGTTTCAACATTTGTTAATTTAAGGACAACTTGGTTGAACCTAAACATATTGGGTTCAATTAGCTATTAAATTTTTATAAAATTTTACAATAGCATCTTGTAATATATAAAGTTAAGGAATTACATGATATGCTATGTGTCGAACTAAAAATTTACAAGGTTTTTACATGAAGTGATCTAATTTTGTGATAAATTTGGGATTTATCTAGTAAAATTTTTGAAATTGCCTAACTTCGTCAGACGTTTCGTTACACTTTCACGATATCTTTGAATACATCTTTCCATCTTTTTGATCTAGAATCTATGGACAAATTTTTCAGTATAAAACGTAAAATCAAGTTAAGTCTGTAAGATTAAAAAGAATCAGTAGAATATCTTCTGAGACATCAATTTGTCAAATTTTTTTGAATTTCCTCCTGGATTACCTTAAGATTTTCTTTCGAGAAATTTGAAAAATCAAAAAAAAGCTTATCTATAGTACTTATTCGTAATATATTCTTGAAATTCCTAGAATTTTCCACATTTCCTCAGATTTCCCCAGCAATTTCACCCTCGATGGAACTATAAATTATCAAATTGACAATCATTTGTCAGAAAATCGTGATGGTATAATCAAGCGTCTTCTTTGGTTTGGACTCCGATCAAGTTTAAAACTAAATCTTTTTTGCTGATTTCTTTCGTATTTAAACTTTCTTATCAAAAATATCAATTAAGAGACCCTAGCAGATCATTATAAGCACTGTTTATATTTATGTCAGTTTTTATTAAAATCCCATTTTTACTTTTGTTTAAAATTTTTGGATCTGCTTTGTTAATTTAACAAAGTGCAGTCGAGTCCTAGAATGTGGGAGCAATATTCAAAAAGCAGAAAAAATAATTTCAAGTCAATAACCCAATTTTTATTGTTCAAAATGTGAATTTTCATAAATTTCAATTTTTCTTCTGTTATATAACTTCTATTATAAATTCTATATAAGTTGTATCACTTAGTAATTCAAAGTATAAAGGTTTCTTTTTTCATCCACATTCTAAAAGTTTGCACTATGAATAGTAAACTGTGTACTTTTAGAAAGGAATGGGCTAATTATATTAATTTGAAAATTGCAAGTAAACCTTGGTATTACCAAAAATTTACTATATAAATATTCCCAAGATAAATTTTAAGTTTTAAACAAAATATTTTAATTTCTTTTAATTAATTAAATTTAAATTAAACGACGTACTTTGTCATTTCTTGACACCTCCCTCTTTCCCCTCCTTTCCCATAAATTTAACTGATATTTGCTTTATGAAAACGAGATGGTTTATTTAAGAACAATATCGAATTCCTCGACATTCTGTGCAATGCAAATCTGATTTCTATTTTCGAAATTATTAATTAATTTGAACAAAATAGTGATTGATTGGGATTAGAAGTTTGGATGGCATTGAATTCAAGGAAAGGACGAGTCTAATAGCTCCAAAACAAATAATATTTTCAATGAGATTTATTAACAGTAAAATGCTTTATTGATGTGCAATTCCCAGCCTGAATTATTATAAATACGAAATCTGGTGTTATAGATTTTTAGTAACAGACTAAATGAATGAACAAGTACAGGAAAAGTATTTGTAGTCTAAGAAGTTTGAAATGTTTGAGAATACCCCGTCTTCTTAGAGACGGCAGTCTGTTGGCTGTTATAATATGTACATAAATGAGCGGAATATGGAAATCAATTTTTAAAACATTACCACTGTAATAGTAAGTAATATTATGACACCGGCAACATTTTTTTCTCTTACGTTACTCTAAAGATTTTCTCAGAAATTACTTCTTCGACTGAACTGAGAATATTCTTCTCCAATTGGTAGAGAAAATGCTTCAAGAATAAAAATCCAAACTTGGCTAAAGAAGAACCTACCTAAATGTGCATAGGTCATAAAGGTTGCAATATCAAACATATTTTTGACAGAACTTAGGTAGTGATAGAGATTTAACAAACATTTTTTTCTAAATTCAAATCGTCGAGAGTTAGGCCACTTTAAAGCATATTTTTAAACTTTCACCTTCACATGGCGCCATAGCTTCGAAAATATTGATTTTTCATTTAAAATGGTTTAGTGATTTTTTAAAGAACCTGAAATAATCTACAAACTAATTTAAATCTTTCATTGTCTAAAATCAATGGCTTTCGAGTTATGAATTAAAGTACAAAAATGTTGAAATACTATATAACATTTTTTAAACGTATTTCAAGTGAGGGTAGTCATTTTGAACATTTACTTAAATAATTTATTAGTTTAATCTTAACTAATACCATAATTTTTCAATAAAAATAAAAATTTTGTAGCTGCCTTGTTTATTATTTTCCGATTTTCTGTAAAATAGATTGGTTTTTCAAAAATTTTTAGTAGACAAAAGTTGTAATCAGTTAAATTTCCTATCCGGAATGGGACGGCAGATTTTTTGTAAAATATTTTGTTTAAAAGATACCAAGTTTTGAAAAAACAAAAAGTTCGAATTTTTCAACATTTTCTTACTTACTTTAATTCATAACTCGAAAGCCGTTAATTTTAGACAATGAAAGGTCTGAAGCTAGTTTGTAGATTATTTCACGCTCTTTAAATAAGTACTAACCCATTTTTACCGAAAAATTAATATTTTTGGGGCTATGGCCACCTGAAGGTGGAAATTAAAAAAATAGCTTCAAAAAGTGGCCTAACTCTAGAGGGTTTGAATTTAGAAAAAAAAATTTGTTAAATATTTTTCTTAGAAAAGTGTCCTCTATCACCACCACGACCAAGAAGAAGATCGCTAAAAAGATGGGTCGACCAGACTAAAGAACTTATCAATCGTGGGTTACATGAAACAATCCATCTGGCGTCTGACCGAGAAGCATGGAAAAGACACCGTAAATAACATCGCTGTTTGAAGACATTATATACGTCACCAAACCCTTTTCAGGGTAAAAGGACCGAGGAGGAGGATCACCACCTAAGTTATGTAAAGTGTATCCAGGAATACCCTATATACATACTCTTTGATACATATGTCAGTCATATGACGGCTCTTCACTATCATAGGAAATGCTCACATGGAATTCTTATCGTAGGAACAATAACATCAGGAACAGTGTCTTCAATTTTATTTTTCAAATTATGAAAGTAACTAAAACCGTCTTAAAATTAAGTATTACTAAAAAATCCGAACCAAAACAATCCTTACGAATTCCTTCATGGTGGGATTACAATTCTCCTTACATGAGTACATTACTCCTGATAAGTCACTCGAATGCGCGCGAGTCTCGAACCGGGGAGAGTCGTGATGTACTCCATTAAACACACCCGTCGTCCGAGCGTCCGGCTCTTTCACTTTATAAAAAGTCTCGCGAGACCGGCCACTCGGCGCTGGGTATGTTACCTACGATACCAAAACCTAGATATACATGGTAATTATTTGTTTTTGAAAATTGGAAGCATAAAATAGATCACTTCACAACCATTTCTTAAATGTACAAGGTATTTTGTAGTATAACATATTTTTGAATTATGAATACCATGTAACGTTGATATTTTATCTATAAATTACTAAATACTACAGAGTGTGCCATCAAAGAACATGATTTTGTTAAAATTTTTATTTTAAATACCTATTTGTCTTTAATTTTTTATTTTTATATACAATTTTATTAACTTACATTTATATTTATCACAGATTTAAAGAAATAGAGTCCCAGAAAAATGTGCAATTAAAAAAATTTTATTTCAGAACTTGACAATACATTTTGCATTTCCGGGAGTAAATTGACAACTTTCCAATGTATTTGATATTTTTTCAAAAACAAGTCAAAATTCGTGATTATTCCTCTGGAATCAAGTTACTTTTCTTCTTTTCCCTTTAGACAAAATTTAAAATAGAAATAGAAGAATCTGTTTATAAATTGGTATTTTCTCGATACTTTGTATATTACTGTTTTTTTATAAAATATGGAAAGAAACCTAGAAATTTTTTATCGTGAAAAATCAATATTGTCTTGGAAATCAATTGCAGTCCAAAAACTGAAAATATTTTATTTTGTAATGACTTCTGAGTGATGTATGCTATTTTTTACATTTCTGATTCATTCATTAAGCTTTACATTCTAAAAGAATATTGCTTTCTCGTTTTCTAGGAATTACAAATCCGGTTAGCGGGGAGGATTAGGCCCCATTTTGCATATTTCAAAAAAACTCAACATATAAAGTTCTCCCAATATCAATATTTACACTTCAAAAACATCAAAATCGATTCCTCACTTTCTTGTACCGCTACAACTTTGGGTGTGAGACGGCTCTTTCCACAATTTCTCTCCAGCGCCTTCTATCCTGAATCTTAGTTCTCCAGTTTCTCTCGCCTAAAACATTTAAATCATTTATTAGCTGGTCCCACCTTATCCTTGGCCTTCCTCTGCATCTGCCTTCGGTGGGTCTCCATGATGTTATGTTTTTTAATGTTGAGTCTTCTCTGCTGTGCATAATATGCCCCAACCATCTGTTTCTCTGCGACTTGGCAAATTTTAGGATGTCTTCCCCTTTTATTTCTTTTTCTATTTCATGATTCATGGTCTGCGATTGCCACATTCATCTACTTTCAGGTCCAAGATGGTGCGGTAGACTTTTCTTTTAAATGTTCTCAGCATTGTGGCCTCAAGACTAGTTAAGGTCTTATAAGGGTCTTGTATATTTGAACCTTGGTGTTTCTCTTCAAATATTTGTTTTTCAGGAGTGCTTTATTTGCGTAGTACGCTTTGTTACCTGTTGGTATCCTTCTATTTATTTCATTTTCACTGCTATTGTTTCTATTTATTTGCACACTCAGGTAACTGCAGTTATCTATTTCTTCTATGGTGTAATTTTCTACTGTAATATCTTGCAGGGTATTCGTTTCACCTTTACAACATTTCTTATGCTTTGTTTTCTTTTTATTTATCAGTAATCCTGTCTTTTTTGCAATTTTTTCCAACTCCTTGAACAGCTCGACCATTTTTCTATACAATCTCGCCATTATTAGTACATCGTCTGCGTATGCTACTAATTGTCTTTCTCTGTTTACTATCATACCTTCAACTTTCAGTCTTCTTATTATTTTTTCCAATAAAATATTGAACAGTGTTGCTGACAGAGCGTCTCCCTGTCTAATACCACTGCTTACTTCGAAGTTTTCTGTTTCCCCTTTTTCTGTTTAACTGTACCATTTTAATCAATTTCTGTGGTATACCCATTTCCTGCATCGCCTTGTACAGCTGTTTTCTTTTTACTCTGTCAAAGGCCTGTTGAAATTCTATAAACATAAGGTACAAATCTATGTTGTGTTCATAAGCTTTTTCCATTGATTTTTGATTCCAGATATTTCTGATTACGATAGCAAGAACCACATAACAGATATTGCATAATGCCTAGTTTACACGAGCTTCGTAGCTAGTGCTTAGTACTTGTCACTTATACTAATACCTTACTTGTAAACATACTAAATAGTGCTTCGTATTAGCAAAATCGCCAGTGCGAGTGAATAAAAACCTATTCTATTTACTCAGCGACAAGTCAACTACCTCCACCAAATTTAACGAAGTAGGTACTTGGCGCTTGCTGAATCGTGTAAATGGTGTAAATAGTCATTACAACCGTTTAGTGACAAGTTGGTGTTCCATTTTGAACAGATATCTTATTACTAATAACTGTTTTCTAATACCAACATGTAAACGATTACTTCTTGCTTGCAATATGCTGATTCAAACTAAGCGACCAATACTAATGACAACTACTAAGCTCGTGTATCCCAGGCATAAGAGCAGTTATCAAAGTTCTACAGTGTTGCAAGTGTAGTAGATAGCAAGGCCTGTATAAATAAACCCAATTAAATTTTCTTTCCCCTTTTTCTCTCACTTGCATGTATCAAGAACAAATTGGGCGAAAAGTAGCCACTTGACTTCCGGAAATGCAAAAAACTTAATCTTAAAATGTTTTACAATTTTTAAAGGCAAATTTTTGTATAAAAATTAAAATTTTATTTTTACATAATAGCAGACACACCCTGTAAGTAACAGATTAACATTATAGAAATGCTAACAATTTGTTTTTAAATAATAAATTTTTATTAGAATTGAATAGTTAATAACTAAGTTTCCTTAATATTTTTCTCAAATACTTCAAAGGTTAAATTTTAGCTTTTGAAAAAGTTTCATCATTACCTAATATCTGTTTTTTTAAGTTTCTCAATAAGAAATATAATCAACATTCTGATGGTTGTCTGGAAGAGTGGAATTGTATCAACATTAACCGATGACTTCTCCATATCAATTTATTTTGTCACGTTTTTTTGCACATTTTTATTTGATTTTTCGAGATTGGGCTAAACGTTAGATAATACTTCAAAATTTCAATTCTTTCATTTTGATTCTCGTAAACATTCTTCAATATTTTATTCAACTCAAGATACCAGTGGCTTTTCACTTGGATGGGTTGATCACCGTGTGTTAGTTAGAAATTTGTCAATTTAATTTTTTATATTGAAATGGTTATTTGTATTCAACGTATTCATCAATTATTTATTTCAGCCAGAAAATTTATTGTATTACAGTCCAGATGAAAACAGTAAAATTATGATTAGCGATTTTGGATTATCGAAGATGGAAGATTCAGGCGTAATGGCAACAGCTTGTGGTACCCCTGGCTACGTAGGTAAGTAAATACAGTGTTTTTAAATATTATTTTTTATTTACTGATATTCGTTTTGTGGCAGCTCCCGAGGTGTTAGCACAAAAACCATATGGAAAAGCGGTGGATGTGTGGAGTATAGGTGTTATTTCCTACATATTACTATGTGGGTACCCTCCGTTTTATGACGAAAATGATGCAAATCTTTTTGCACAAATATTGAAAGGTATTTGAAAATTACAGTAGCATTTTGAAATTAAAATTATTGTTTTAGGTGAATTTGAGTTTGATTCTCCTTATTGGGATGAAATCAGTGATTCGGCTAAGGATTTCATAAGACATTTGATGTGCGTCAATGTAGAAAAACGGTACACTTGTAGACAAGCATTAGGTCATCCTTGGTAATTAAAACAAAAAGAAAATGCTTGGTATGAATTGGTATTTTTTAGGATATCCGGAAATGCTGCGAGTAATAAAAATATTCATGGTACTGTAGCAGAACAACTAAAAAAGAATTTTGCAAAATCAAGATGGAAAGTCAGTATATTTAGGTTAAAATTATTGACGATGTTAATTTTTGTGAATTTCAGCAAGCATATCATGCAACAACTGTAATTCGTCAAATGCAACGAATGGCTCTCAGCAGTGGAGGTAGTGGCGGTCGTAGCCCGATATCACAGCGTAGCATGTCCAGTGTATCAACAGATGAAGCCTGTGGTAGTTTAAATGGAGCCCAAGACAAGTAATCTATACTTAATTTAATTAAAGAAAACTTTTATTTTGTTGCTTTGTTCACACTTTTGGAATAGTTTATGTAAGTGAGTCAGTCTGAAAACTTATTTAATGTAAATATATTAAACTTAAAACTCATTTTAGACAAGTGTATTTTAAAAAATTGTAATGGGTCTTTTTAAGACCTTTGCTCATATATGAAAAGACTTCCATACAGAAAAGAATGTCATGTGATTTTTCAGCATACTTTAAACGTAACACAAGAGAATTTTTTTTTACCGGCCTATTTTGCATTACTTATTTTTTTACTTATGGAAAACAGTTCATCAAATTAAGTATCTCTCTTATTAATGCTCTCTTATTTTTATTCGTTTTTAATTTTGAAAAATGATTATCAATGTTTTCATTAACTTCATTAATTGTATGTTTGTTTTAAGCTTTTTGTGCCAAATTAAATTTTATCTAAAGGAAGTTTATCTCTCTTTCATATTCAACGATTTTTTGGCTTTTAACATTCATAAAATTCTTATTTGAATCTTTGCTTAACAAGATGCAAATTTTGATTTGTTTTTTTATTGATGAAATTTTAATGAAAACATTAATAACATTTTCAAAACCTTTACTTGCCTTTTGTTTAAGAAGAATATTTTATATTTGTTTTGTACTTTTTTATTATTTGTTTTTTTATTAAATTTTATCTAGGGTTAATTATTGCTGTTAGCACAAATGTTGAGTAATTTTGTTATATATTTTAAAGTTTATGTGAATCTCTTGACAAATTGTTTTAATTAAAAATTGCTTTATTAAAGTTTAATGATTAAGCAGCTTAAGGTGTAAACATTTTTGTTTGTGCTAATATAAAGCAATATTAAGTGTTAGAATTGTATTAGATAATCTAATGGCAAACAGTACGAGTTTAGATGCATGTTAATCTTGCTACTTAATATTTTTTGTTGTGCATATTAACATGCGAGTTTAATTCCATATAATACAGTTTCTATGCAGCTTGTCTTGATAGGTATAGTCTAACCTCTAGGTTACGATGGGTCAATTTTTTTCAAAAATATCAATTCTAATGTTGTTAATCTTTTACTTTGTTTAAATTTTTCCGAATTGATTCGGAAGCAAATTATTTTCTTTTCTGTTTACCCAATTTTCCCCTTGCACTTTCTGATTATATTCCCATTTTTGTATTGTTGTTTTAAGAAAGGTGTAGAAAGAACCACCTACTCCACTTCTATGCATTCCAGTCTCGAGTAAAATCCACCGAATTTGAACAAGACATTTTAAATGAGTTTTTTTTTTAGTTTTCTTGCACCAATTTTGAGTTGCTTTTTTCTTTCACAAGCTGTAACAAAAATCTTGCTTTCAAATAAGATTGGAAAAATAAAAATGAATTAATTTTTGTTGAAGTTAAGGGCGTTAGAATGACGAAATAAAGGTTGACCTACATATCTAGACGATTATACTTATTGTGACACCCTATATTGCAAATATGAATATTGTATATTGTGTTCAAAAAAATTACAATCATATCCTTCAATTTTTTCTTCAAAACAGTTACAAATTTAAGTGCTCTAATTTGAGTGGCCTGACAACTGAAAATAAGCCTATGTAAAAGCCTATGTTTAATGGCCCAACGGTATAATGGTCTTCAATTTGTTATTGTTTTAATTATGAACATGATATACAAATATATTGATTTTTTACTCGTGATATGTGATAAGTATACATTATCATATCTGTTATATATGTATTCTCATATACACTCGTGTATAATTGTAAACAAAAATATAGAAATTGGGTGTTTTTATTAACACAAACTATATCGATTTTGAGCTAAATTTAAATTATTTAAATACATATAAGCTATATATACTTAAAATATATTTTATTATTTCATATAAACTGTAGCAGAATCTAGTTTTTTAACTTATACGTACAATGTACATTATGATTCATTTAAAATCGTACTTGTTTTATGAATTTGCTAATAATGTCTTATTTTTTAAACAAACCAAATTGTAATTCCATTTTAGGTTTAATCCTTTTATTATCGCTAAGTGTAGTTGTGAAAACTGCCAACCCTAACTCAAACTCCTGTAGTATATTTGAAATTTTTCTTCTGTTTTAATGTTAGTGCCTATCAAAAAGGTGCTTAATTGTAAAAATATGTTGATAGGAACAAATTATCCACCAATTTAACTTTACGCAGTTCAAGACGTCACGATATTGGTAAATATATAATATATATTGGATATTACTATATAAAATAAAAATACTGCAGCAAAGAGGTCAAAAACCAAAGAAATTTGAAAATTATAATCAAGAATTTTTGTTTTAATTAGTGCAATTTGCCTTAAATGTAGAAAACGTCCATATTTTTAAGTTTTACAGGCAAGCTACATTTAACTAACAATTTAAGAATTTTTTTAGTTATTGGCACTAGAAGTTGAAATTTCTGAATAAAATACATCTGTGTATTTTGTTTATTATTAAACTTGCGAACTAGTTGATCACAATTTGGTGTTTTAGGTTTTCTCGTTTTATTAATAGTTAGCAAGACAAAGAGTTGAATATATATACATTTTGATGCGGAATTGTGCTTTGTAGGAAAGAAGTTTTAAATTGCATTGCAACAAGACTGTTTTTGTATTTTTTTTATTTCTAAAATAGAAATAAATATTTAAAGACAGTTTATTTTGTTTGTAGTGTTAAAATATGAAATTGTTAAGAAATTCAAGTTGGAAAATGCTTTCAAGCTAAACTAGCAGTACTGAATAATTAATGTATTGCAATATTCCTTTGCATGCCACTGTTAAAATAGTTAGATTGAAACCTCGCAATATTGAAATGTTTTCAAGTTACAGTAAAATATGACAGGAAAGACTAGGATGAATTTATGGACCATAATTAAGTTTCGTAGAAACTTTTTAATTGTTAATATTTTTTAACATATCTTTTTAAAAACTTTGTTTTTATTTTTGAGCTCATCAAAGTTCCTATGTTTTTGAAAAATCAAACTATATAAAATGGTTCCTCATTTTCAAAACTCTCATGCATTTAGAATTGTGAAACTCATCATCCGTTCATGTACGTTTTTGCTATCTCTGTTTTAGAAGTACCCATTGACGGTTTAATCACAGATAAAAAGGGTACGTTAACAAATGTTGTACTTGGAACCAAATTAGCATTTGATATTTAAAGAAATTCTTTTCCATATTTTTTTTATTTAACTGTAAAAAATGCAATTATTTAAGTATTATTTTAGTTAATAACAAATTTTTATATTGAATGTTGTTGAACAGAATAATAGTTAAAAAGTTTTTAAATTAATCTATTTTTTATACAAATTATATTACATTCCATCGTTTTGAATAAAAGAGCAGAAGTTCTAATGACATAGTTTTGAAAAAAACGACGTGGTTAGGACAAAAAGACTGGATGGTTTTTGGAAGTACTTATTGTCAAATTAGCCAACCATGTAAAATTCTAAGGTACGGTTCTAACGAATCTGTATTTTAAATATAAATAAATAATATAAATTTATTGAAGTGTACATAATTGTTAGCAAATGTGTATTGCAATGTAGGTTTTTGCAAGTTTTTAAAAAGCAGTTTTACAATTTATGTATGATATCTAATTGTTGCTGTAGTTGCTAGCTTATTAATATTATTTATACATAATTTTTGAAACGCCAATGTTAATTGAATTACATATTTTAAATTTAAAAATTATTGATGGTGTTTATTTGTCGTTAAAATTATATATCACATTTATTGTTAAGTAAAATTCATGGGTTTAAATAGAATTTTTACATCAAGTGTTTGTTTTTTTCCATTATATTATAAAATTCAAGTTCTTTTATTCAAAAAAGTCTAATCTAATAGTTTATTTTTTAACTAATACATTAATCACAATTACAGGAATGATGATTCATCAAAACCTTACCGGTGAACATGATTACATCTGCTTGCGACTCATTAAACTGAATCAACAGGAACAAATCTTCAGTTGGCAACTGAACTATGGACCATCAACGAAGCCAGTTACGCACGAAAAAGTCTCTTGTGATGCAATACTTGACTATTTTATCATTATCAAACTAAAAATGCCTATGTAATTAAGGCCCACAGCACATTAACATGTTCTACTTCCCCCTAACTAAAGTCGAATCGTGAGGCAATATTAAAGTAATCACAGTTAATTTATTTATCACAAATATATTATGTAAAATATACATATAACACAAACTAAATATTAATTTAACACAAAAAATTATAACATTAACAATCGGAACACTTAAATCTTAAGTCTTTACTGCTCTTTCTCTTTTGAGGCTCTAATCTTAAATTCTTCAGCGAATTTATCAGACATAGTTTTGAAGGCGTTGTAAGTAAAATCCTGGTACTGCTCCAATAACAATTGTCGTTTAATCTCGAATTCCTTTGACAACCTCTGAAATTCCTCTACATTATCCCTTAAAAGTTGTACTTCGGTTGGGTTACTACCATATTTTTGAAACTTTTCAATTGATTCGTTGCATTTTATGACAAGATCCATCAATTTCTTATATTAGTCGTAATCCTTCAGTGGTTTAATATTTTTTATATACACCCGGCTTGCTTCTTCTTCACCAACTTCTAAGCATTTGCTTAAATTCTGATCGACATTAAACTCCTCCATCAATTTCATTACTTCGTCATATATTTCGTTTAAAGCCTTATGTATTCGCCGGACACCTCTCGTTTTACTTTAAACAATTTAACTTCATTTTCTACCTGATATTGTTTATCTAGTAGTATCTGTAACACTTCCAGTTGTTGCGATAATTGATCATCCAAGTTGGAAATGTTTTTGTGTATCTTCTCCTTGATCATTTGATTAGTGATAATTGTACGTAGGTATAGGCACTGTAAGCTAGATCACATTGTAAGTTTAGATCAATTTCAGGTGAGACACTTCGTGGATGTTTCGAAGTCAAAGGTTTTAAGGTGGCGGGTTTTTTAACGGTTTTTGAAGTTGTAGGCTTCTCAACTTTCTAAATAAGCAGTTTGTATTTAATAATAAATACGTAAGGCACAAGAATGTAAGGTTAGGAAATAAACAAAAGTGGTTGTCAACAACAAAAATTAGTAGGCTACAGTGATTTTATAGATTTTATAGAAAATCACTGGTACGCTAGCTTTTTGGTTCTCAAACACGACATTAGACCAGCAGTCTTATAAATTTTTCATTGTATCAAATAAACGAAAACAAAACTAAATCCAGGATTTTCAAAAGGGAGCATATAAATCAAACAGGATAGGTGATTGCTGAAATATTTATTATCAATAGAATACAATTATTATTTCATTTATTTAAGTGCAAGCTGATTTTATGATGAATATTCATGGTACACCACTGGGAAGCTACTTCCGATATTTATTGTTAGATGCCGCTATATGTCACTTGTTGTCTCCTTTTTGTTTACATTTTAAAAAATGACGCGTCGTGTGAGTCAGTACAGTTGAGTACAGTACATTTTGGTTTTGCACCTAATAGTGTTAATAACTAAATTATTATAAACTTTTGTGAAATTATTACTGTTTTCAATTTGTTTTAATCTTCGCAATAAATCGAGTATCTAATGTGTTTGAGTGAACAGTGTGAAGAATTTGGATAAAGAAAATTTGAAAGTTGACAGAGAAGAAGAAATAAAATTAGCAGTGCTACATTCAATAATGAAAGGTATTTGTAATTGATTTATTTATTTATTTAATTTACGTATCAACGGCCAATGACCAATTAAAAATACTAAAAACAGTAGTGTCCATCGCCAGAAAATTTATTTTCCGATGTTCTTAAATATTGAGGTTCTGGCTTTTTTTTGGGTAAAATTGAATGGTTACATTCGTTGTTACCTTGTAGGGTATTGCATTTAATAGTTCCGTATCATTAAAATCCCCTTTCATCAATTTAACGATGAACATCAGATCAATCCTATTTTTTTTGTTCGCACAACTCTTTCTTCCCACAGCGTTTAACAGTTCATTTGAATTATATTTGGTTGTTGTTCTGGCTGACTGAAGTTGCTAAGTTTAAGATTATTTATTTTAAATAAAACTATAAATATCAAACGTTAAATGATTCATTTCGTTCATTGCTATTTCAAGATATGTATATATTTTTTGGGATTTGCAAAAATATCTTAAGCAAATGCTAAGTCGCTGAAAAAATTAATCATGCATTTGCTGTAAAATTAGTTTTAAACCGAATGATGTGTAAAAATAAAATGTGAAAATACCAAAAATTTGAATTGGTGACTTCTGTTAAGGCCAACGACGACTTGTGTCACAGCTGTTACAATGTTTTGAAACCCACATGAAGATTAGATTAATGATGTGTTGTTCGCTTGCTTTTCTAGCCTCATTATAGAGATGCTAAGGTTGAGTGCAAGTCAGTAGCTGTCACTACCTTTGTGGGTTTTAATAATAATGATAAAATTTATTAAACAATAATAGTATGTTCAAATCATTTACGAAATTAATAAACATATTAGTTTAACTGGTACTGGTTCAGCAAGCTGATTTTCAACCTGTACCAAATTTAGGGACCATCGATTTGAGCGACTAGCAGACTAGCATCTGATCTGTTGGAGTCGAGTTTAACACTTTGAGTTCTACCTTTCAGATAGTTACTAACTAACTTGAGTGCAGTATCACTGCATCCACAATAGGATAACTTAGCAATCAGTAACTCGTGATCGATAGTGTCAAATGCCTTACTGTAGTCGAGGAGAGCCATAATCCTCACTTCTGAGTTATCCATTTTCTTAACAACATCGTTTAATACCTTGCTTAGCGCAATAGCAGTGCTGAAACCGGAGCGGAAGCCAGATTGGATACTGGGGAGGACATGATTAAGTTCAATGTGTTCTAATAACTTGTGGTAAATAAAAGATTCAAGAACTTTTGAGAGCATCGGTAAAATGCTAATAGGCCTTAATTCATCAAATTTACGAACTTTACTGACTTTAGGAAGAGGTACGATGATAGATTTCTTCCATAGATCAGGTACCACTGATTACCCTAAGCAGTGATTGATTAAGTGTGTGATGGATTCCAGACAGTAGGGCAGACACATCTTGAGCATTCTGGAGGACATACCGTCAATGCCAACTGCGTTCGATTTCAGCCCAAGAACAGCTTTGGCAACATCGTCAGTGCTCACATTACAGAAGGTTAATTTGTTAGTAACCAAAGTATGTCTGTTACTAATAAAATCTGATATTACTTTGGGGTCGATATCAGTGTTCGGAGCCGAATTGGCAAAAAAGTCGTTCAGTAGATTTGAATCAGCATTTTCCAAGTTCAATTCATGTTTGGACTTTGAATGAATATTATCACGATCAAAAAATTTCCATAGTTTCTTGGGATCCTTGGAGTTCCGATTGACTTGGTGTGAATAATAAGCATTTTTTTCATTGTCTATCGCTTGAGTTGCAAGATTGCATATGCTCTTGTAAGAGTCGTAGTCTGCTGATTTCTTCGATTTGAGGTATTTCTTATATGCCTTTTGACGAAGTTTCATCAATAGACGCACATTAGGAGTAAGCCAACCAGGTCTTCTCTTATCAATTTTAACTGTAGAGACCGGAGTGTGAAGATCAAAAAGATAGTTGATTGCAGAAGTTACATAGTTAACTTTATCATTGATATCTTCAAATTCGACACAACGTAACCAATCGATGTTGTTAGGATTAAAGGCAAATTCATTAGCATCAATACAGTTAAAGTTACGGTAGGTTAAATATTTAGGTTCTCAAGTTTTGTTGGGAAAATCCAATCTGCAACGAACCAGACAGTGATCAGAAATATTATTCATATCTTACGAATCTAATCGTGAGAAAGCGATAGTATCACTTAAGCATATTAAATCGATTAAAGAAGCCGTCCGATCAGTGACTCTCGTAGGTTGGTCGATAACCTGCACCAGATTGAAGGATGCAAACAAAGATTTCATGGAGGCGGCCAGATTTGAGTTTGTGAGCATATCCACATTGAAGTCACTCAACAGCATAACACCATCATATTCAACAGTGAATCTAGACAGTGTCCTTTCCAATTCATGGATGAAAGATACTGAGACATGGGGTGGCCAATAAATTGTTCCTACAGCATACGATTTGTTATTAATATTAATACGTACCCATAGCTGTTCCAGAAGATTAGTTTTGTTGTAGTCAGAATTGATAACCCGACTCTTGATACTATTTCGGATATAACAGCAGACACCACCACCTCTGCTCTTGCAGTCACGAAATCATTAGCTAAGAAGTCGGAGTTTCTTGCTTTTATCGGACTCTTAATTATTGGTGAAAGAGGCACTTTTTGAGTCTCGAAAGAAATGATAGTGAAAACGGCGAAAGCCTACGCCTTTAGGCCAGGAGCCAGTTTGCATTAACGATTCGTACATCGAGAGTTCGGCACCCACTTTGAAAGTAGCCGTGGTATCATAAGCTTTTAATTTCTCACATGTAAAATTTACCTGAGTATCATCGACATACAGGTGAGAATCACATTTATCGGGCAGGACTTCAGGAAAATGATGTGAAAATCACAAAGAGCAATGGACCCAATAAGCTATGTTGTGTTCTTCCATGCAATAAATTAATGAGAAGCTTATGAGCAGAGCTGTCGCATCCATATTAGCTCAACTTCGCCAAAAGAAGCTCATGATTGATTGCATTGAACGCCTAACTATAATCGAGTAGCGCTAAAACGGTCATATTACGAATGACATCATTTGGTACCTTTGCCAATTCTGTAGCCGTACTAAAGGCAGCACTGAATCCAGATTGAATTTTGGGCAGAATTCCCTTCTCTTCGATGTATTCCAACAGCTGCCGATGCATAAACTATTCAAAAACCTTTGAGAACACAGGTAAAATGCTGACGAAACTTTTTGCATTATTAACTTTTGGGAGAGGAATACTAATCGACTTCTTCCATAACTCAGGTAGAGACGATGTGTCCAAACAGTAGTTGATCAAATGAGTGAAAATGTCTAAGTAAAAAGGAAAGACAAGTTTCATCATTCTAGATGAGATAACATCTATACCAATTGCATCTGATTTCAGTTCAAGGATGGCCCTAGCAACATCCTCGGCGCTAACCTATGATATGAGGATGACAATCATTCCTTAAGTTTTTATGATTTTGGGATCTATAGCAGTACTTGGTACGGAGTCGACAAAAAACTTATTTACTGCATCAGGATCAGCGTTATCCAGGTTCATTTCCACAACTTCCCACAACTTCTTTGGATTATTGCCGCGAATATCAATTTTATACTTGAATTGAGTTTTCTTTTCATTCGAAACAGCTTGAGTTACGAGATTACAAATTTCTTTGTAAGATTTAAAGTCGGATTGCTTCTTTGTTTTACTATACTTCTTGATTGCCTTTTGACTAAGTTTCATCCTGCACCATACAGGATGGGCTCTAAGCCTAATATTAACTGTAGAGATGGGAGCATGCATATCGAAGAGATAACTAATCGCAGAGTTGACATAATTTACCTTATCATTGATATCATCAAAATACGTTGCCTGTGTTCAGTCTATCCTCGAGGTATCAAAAGCAAACTCTTCAGAATCAATATAATTCAAGTTTCTCATCGTCACGAGTTGAGGACCAGAGCTTATACAGGGAAAATCCAGGTTACAATCAACCAAGCATATCATAAATATTCATCTTAGAAAACTTGATGTGTTTGCTTAAGCAGATGAGCCCACCCATACCGCCGTGGATAACCACGTCAAGCGTAATTTGTAAAGAATGCAATGCCATTTTTCAAACACCAGACGAAGAAGATTAAAGTGCCTCCGGCACTAAATGCTTTGCATGACATTCAGCTACGCTACGCTCAAGCAGATGAGATCAATAAGGGAAAACAAGTGAACAGTAATTCGCGTTGGCTGATCAATAATCTGTTCCAAATTAAATGTTGAGAGCAGTGACTTCAAAACTGTACAAAGGTTAGATTTAGCAAGCATATCGATGTTGAGGTAACCCGACAGGTATACCGACAGTTGGCCCTGAGCCACTTGGCCCTGCGACAACTCGCCTCGGACAAGTGGCCCTGACGACAACTGGCCCTGGTGACAACTGACCTTGGCGACAGCTGGCCTTATCGACAACTGGCCCTTGGACTACTGGCCTAAAAATTTTCACGAAAATATATTATTTCGCTTCTTGTTACATTTTATTACAGATTTTCGCTCGATTAGTTAAATTTCCAAAATTTTCTAAATAGTGAAGACGATGTTTCTTTGTTTCTGTTAGTACGGTAAACATTATTGAAGGATGGCACGTCGGTCTGCAGACACTATTCTAGTGTTATCATCCAAATCTTTGCAAATTTTTATAAGGTCTTCACAAGACAGCCAGATACATGTAGCGTCATTTCTTCAAGGAGTTGCGGGTCGACTTGAAGTATTGACGTATTTGAACGTCTTATTCTTAATAAATGATTTTATAATAATTATATTCTTATTGCTTTTGTTAATATATAATTAGTTTTGACTTAATTTAAATATCTTATTTTTTTGCCAAATTTTTGAGAGTAAATTTTGTAAATTTCACTGATCGAGTGAAAATTTGTAATAAAATATGTAACAAGAAGCGAAATACTATATTTCCGTGAACATTTTTAGACTAGTACCTAGTCCAAGGGCCAGTTGTCGACAAGGCCAGTTGTGACTTAGGGCCAGTTTTCACCAGGGCCAGTGCTCACCAAGGCTAGTTGTCGCCAGGGTCACTTGTCGCCAAGGCCAGTTGTCCAAGGCGAATTGTCGCAGGGCCACATGTTACCAACTCAACCCGACAGTATATTTCCATCGTATTCCACACTAAGCCTAGCTAAAGTATTTTCAAGTGCATCATTGTACTATACTTGCTTAATTTGTCACACATCAAGATGCCAGCAGGAAACTTTTTCTTAAAAGCAAAAAGAAGTTTTTGACTTTTTAGACATTTTTTAGATTTTTATATTTTTAAAAATCAACTACAATGTTTCATGGAAACGGAAAAAAAACAATTAATCCAGAATCTTTAAATTACTGATTTGGCATCGGTTTTTCTTATATTATGCACCGAATTTTTCAAAATCTTATAATCTCGCTATCGGTCACCAAGCCCATATATTTAAGTGAAAACGAATTGAACTCTGTGAGCTTGCATGATTTGGTATAAATTCAGTCGGCTAAATAATTACCAAATTTAAAGAAATCTAAATATATAGGTTTTGTCGATGAAGTTAGTTGTAGGATCAGTGACTGTCCGTAGGTCGGAATTATCGAATGTTCTTATTGCTTTTGTTTGTTATTTATTATTACGAAGTAGAAATAACGTAAATTTAATAATTTGTTGCTTTAGTATTATTAAATGAAAATAAATAAAGTAATCTAATGATTTAATGTAATGGGCCATTTACATACTAATTTAATTCTAAGATAATTCTGAAGAGAGCGATTGCGGGTAAGTTTAGTAAGATCAAACATGTAAACGCCAAAAATTATCAGGATTGACTTGTTTTGTTCTGGATTAAAGTGAGGTTTAGTTTTGACATTTACATGTTGGGACTTATTTGCAATCGATTTGTTTGGTTCTCCTTTAGCACTGAACTGTCCGAAATGGTTTATAAAACTATCGGTTAATTATTGATGTGTTTGTTCTTTTTGAAAATTTGAATTTCTAAAAGTAATGTGGACAGATTTTTATACATTTTCTTGATTTTCAGGTTTATAATACTTACTTGAGAAGGATGGACTTGCCTATATCTAGAAAAGACCAAATCTAATGAAAATTACTAGGTAAATTATCAAGGGACATTGCAAGATTTGATAATGCTTGTTAGACCGGTTTGCAGCTTTTGTAACGATTTGCAGAACATTGACTGGATACGAATTATAAAGGTTTGTGACATTTAATAGTTGGTGTGTAGATATTAACATCTATTTGTAATTTGCATGCATTTAGAGTTTTCTGTGTTTATATAAATTATTTAATTTTGTCAATTAACATGTAATGTCATTAATTTAAACTTTGTTTATATATAGGTGCTGCCATCCAACGTCAATTGTTGTAAGGAGTTTATAGCTTTCTACATTCCCAGCTGTCATCCAACAACAAGAAAACTAGAAAGTGAGGTGAGTAGCTTTGCTAGCAGTTTGAATATTTATTATTAGGTGGCGTCATATGTCATTTACAATTTTTGAAAGTGACGTTTTGTTCATAAATGACAGTTTATCACGGATTTATGAATATCTTCATAAATCCGTGCAGTTTATAAACAATTCACTCGCTTTTGTATTTTTAAGTTAATTCCTTATGAACTTTCGAGAAATCTTTTCTAATTTGTGGTTTTTAATTTATTCTAGACTTCCTAAGAAATCTAATAATGCAGTGGAATGTAAGAGAACAACAATTGGATATTTACCAAAATGAAGAACGATCAATTGAGTTGCTGCATTTGTCAATAAAAGGTTAGTTTTATTTGTACAATATTATTATACCAAGGTGACAATAATTTGAACACGCAACCTATTAATTTGATTGAAATTATCAACTGAATTTTCATTCGTAATGAACCTAGTGGTGTGATAAGTTTTGTTACATCCTCAGGTAACGTGGGATTTCTTTTTCTTGAATTTTAGTGGCATAAAATAATTATCGACACAACATCAAATTGCGACGAAATTTGATCTAGTCTTAAGATGGACCCTTGAACCAAATTAAACGCATGCCACGCCATTTAGATATAGTGTCAAAAATTACCATTTCCATGAAATTTTTATTTTCGACCCTTAAATACTGGTATATAAATAAGAAATTGAAGAATTTTAAGTTTTCAAGCCATAATTTTTCATGAAGGTTTAAAATGCGGTTTTGTGAATATTTTTATAATTTTCAAGTCCAATTTTATTTCGAAGTAATAAAGTGTCCACTTTTATTTTCCAGAGTTACAACATCTTGTTATAGCTCTCAGAATATTTGTTTGGAAAGATAGTCAAAAAAAGGAAAAACTTAAATTTTTAATTTTTTGTTAGATTTCGTTTATTTGTACATTCTTTGTAATACTCTGAATAATGTAAAATAAATTTAAAACACACTTTTGTCTTCGGGTTAGCTTAACGATAATACATTATTTCTTATACTGGGTGTTCTTTTGAAAACCTCCACCCGGAAATATCTCGAAAAGCAAACCCCAAATGGAAAAGTGTTTTGGACAAAAGTTATACAATGGCGAAGGGGAAAGAATATGGTGTAATTTGTTATACAACTATTAGTAAAACTTTTTAAGATAATTTTAAGATCAACTTTAGTTTTTTAAATGACACTTGGTTTTTTTTTTAGGAGATTCGGATTCTGCATGAAAAGGGAAACCAGTTTTGTTAGAAATTCTTTTTATCCTACCTAGACTTTTCGTCGCATCTTCAGTAAAAAGTCTAGTTCGAATAAAAAAAAATTCAGCAAAAATTGTTTCTTTTTTCATGCAGAATCTGAATCTGCTAAAAAAACAGGTGGCAGTTAAAAATATAATTTTAAAACGAATTACACTGTACAATTTTTTCCTCTTTGCCATTATACAACTATTGTCTGAAACACATTTTCATGCGACGTTTGGCTTTTGTCATAACCTTTAATGGAAGTTTTCGAAAGACCAACCGGGTGTAATACTATTATCGTAAACATATACATATATCGTAAGACATAAATCTGTTTTTAAATTTATTTTACATTATTTGAAGTATTACAAAGAATGTACAAATAAGTGAAATTAAAGAAAAAATTCAAAATTTTGGTTTTTATTGTTTTACTACGCTGCATCCTTCCAAATAAATATCAACAAATTCTCGATCCCTAACTATTACGAGATGTTGTAATTGTGAGAAAATAAAAATTCAATATGAAATCGGACTTATAAACCTTATTAATTTAACTTTACGAATTGTATAAATCTCGGAGATGATATTTTGTATTCTACCAACTAGGTAGAATCTCTAAATAAAAAATATATTAAGTTGTACGTACTTTCCCTACCTGCAAAAACTTTCTCGTAAGTGTGCTCGTTTTTTTTAGAAGTCAACATTTAGAGTAAACTGTCATCTTTTAAGATTGCATTTAGTTAAAAATGTGTAAAGAAAACTCTTGTAGCCCGTTTCTTTTTAGACAAACTGCTTTTAGTTTTGGTACGTGTTTGACTCGCATTGATATTTTGTTTATCATTTATCAGCAGGGAGCATTTATCAGCAGTTGCCGATAAACGCTCTTATTCACACTCATTGCTGCTCGTAGCGCTTCTCATTTGTACAAAAAAATGTCTGGCAAACTTTTAATTTGTTATTTTACAGTATTGTATTAGGATTTACTGGAATGTGTGTTCAAATAAATGCAAACCTCCCCATTATTGTGATTTTTTGTATTTAATAAAGATATTGAATGTTTAGACTTACAAGTATGAAATTGATTAGGGACAACCTAAGTTGTCAACTTGCCAT
The DNA here is from genome assembly GCA_958510845.1 of Cantharis nigra. NCBI lineage: Eukaryota > Metazoa > Arthropoda > Insecta > Coleoptera > Cantharidae > Cantharis > Cantharis nigra. The sequence continues at coordinate 3,215,125 of OY294034.1, read as the reverse complement.
GTTGACAACCAAGTTGACCGTGTGTAGGCTAGTTGAAGGTTGAAAGGACAAGTTGATGCCCAGGCTGAAGAAAATCAAAGCTACACACGGTCAACTTGGTTGTCAACATGGCAAGTTGACAACTTAGGGTGTCAACCAAGTTGAACGTTTATTTCTTGCTTTAGAAGTTAGAATTGTTAGAAGAGTACTTGGAATGCCCTATTTCATTTTTTTAATTTGTTAAATCTTTATTAAGCTTATACATACTTGATAATTCATAATCGCTTTTTTAAATTTAATTTTACAAATTTTGTAGACAAATTATTGTATATTTTTTTATTTTACAGGGTTTAGAAGTCAAACCATATGAAAGTTGCGACAGATCTGGGAAAGATGAACTTACCTGTGTAGAGAAGTCAAGATATGGAGTTAATTATAGATGGTGAACTGCAAAATTTGATAGCAGCTGTTGGATTTGTTTGGACTTTTGCCAAGGGTTTACCGTACAACAGGTTTGTGATGTTTTATATTAGGCATGTACAAAGTAAAACGGCGGTTTCGTCGAATTAACGTTACGTACTTTAAACGTCAATTAATAAAATATTTGAAAACCCTGTTTTCCAATAAATAAACATCAAATGTAAATAAGTTAATAAAACAATTAACAATCAACTTGTAAAATACATCAAAGAAAGGAAAAAGAGGTTTTCAAGAGGAAATTTTTTTAATTAAATTTTAGTTTTGTACGTAACGTTAATTGAATAAGAAGGACGCTTTAAGGTTGTTTTTGAATTGTATGTGTTCAAAGTTTTGTTCAGTTGTATTTATTTTGATTTATAATAATTTCTGTCATTAATTTCGTGCCAGCAATTTAAATTAAGTATATTAGCGTTGACATCTAACGTCAAAATTTGAATGGATAACAGGTATCTACAATACCGACTGTTTGCCACAACGAAGAAATCGGCATTTAAGGTTTGTCGCTTGGCTACAGTTAAGTTTGAAAATTCGACGCTAGATGTCACCACTTATTGTGAATGTTTTCTGTTTTGTTTACATTTTAAAAAATGACATGTTAAATAACCTAACGATCAGAACTGAATTCATTTTATTTGGTTTTGGGTGTTTATATTATGGTTAATATTTTATGAACTTGTGAGAATATTTTGCTAATCATAGTTTTTGAATTTCTTCTAGTATTAATAACGAAGCAGATAGTGGATTCTAGAATGGAAAACATAAGGATATTCGATTGTTCTTGGAGTTAAAAAATCAAACTGAAGTTCAGTCGATGGATTTGAAAGTAAAAGGTCGGTTTTATTTGTACAATATTTTGCTAGGTTGACATTAATTTGAGCACGAACCCCTTTAACTCAATTATACAGATGCCGATATGTGTTGTTTTACTGGTTTTTTTCTTTGAGTTAATTAATTATATTTTTGCGAGATATTGTTATAAGGGCCAAGGTCACTTCTTGTACTTGTAAATTTTATTAGGAACCATAACAGACATGTTGGTTATCGCTAGTAAAATTTTTAGCAATAACAAAAGCGTAAATTATGCATTACTCCCTACTTATTTTCACCTAAATACGATCCTAATGGGTGAAAGTTATCCCTAAATATTTACTTATTTTTTCTAGAAAAGCGTCATCTTGGTGGGGAAGTTTTTGAGGAAAGGAAAATAGTCTACAAGCTAATATATTTTTATAAGAAGATTTCACCTTGTTGAATTGGTATACCTAATATCAACTCTAAGATTTATACCGCTTTTTTTTTTTTCTAAAGTTTCTTCAAGTTTGTAAATTTAACACAATGGCATTTTTTATTGTTGGTAGGGGACTTGAAATTTTATTGGCTAAAACTTTAGATTTGTATCTGATACTCCATCGGGCGCTATTTAGCGTTAAAAAATGCATTTTATTGAATTTACAAACCTCTTTGAGTTTTAGAAAAAAGTTATATAAATCTCAGAGATGAAATTTGGTATACCAGCCAGTACAACGGGTGACGGTAAACTGCACGAACGACTGCAGGTAGCTGAAAAAAAAAGTGGTAAACTGCACTCCGAGCAAAAAAACCAAAAGTAATCCCTATGGTAAACTGCACTCGAAGTTCGTGCAGTTTACCACAGGGATTATTTTCGGTTTTCTATCAGGTAGTTAAATCCTTATTATTTTTAATAAATTGTTATCCCAAAAATTAGCGTAAATGTATTGTTTATTTGAAAATAGAAGTAAAAATATCAAATTAAATCCAATCAAAAAATAAAATTTAATTTAATTAAAATTTTATAAAAAATTAAAAAATAACATATAAAATTGGTAACCTAATAATAAGGTATGGCATTTAATTAATGTGGGGGCAACTGTAAAATGATACAGCTTTTACAAATTGCAACCGCGATATTTCATCTGCTTCGTATTTTCGCAATAAATCAGTAACAATTGTTTGCTTTTGTTTAGAAGTTTTGTTTTGGGAAGGTGGTTTTCCAACACTGTTCAATGCTATATAAACTTTATGTTGCTCATGTTTAAGAGCTTCAACAAATTTGTATGTATTTGGGCGAATAGAATTAAAGTTCTGTTTAAATGCGGCATGGAATGATTCACAACCATTGGTTGTTGAAATCAAATCCGCAGACGCCTTGGCCCAAACCACTGGAAGAAACATGGCTTTTCTATCCACATATGTAGTGAATAAATATTCACAAAACTTTTCGAGATTGGCATTAATGGGTTTGATTTTTAACAAATCATAGTAAGCTTCCAAAACGTCGTCCGCTTTCAAAAACTTCAATCCGAAGCAATAGCGCAACCACCTTCCAACTTCAGAATTGCGATCTTGATAGTCTGAAGCTAGGCCGTTTTTTTGGAGAGCACGGTACCACGCTTGACCAAGATGAAACCTGCAACCTTCAATCGATGCTTCTGGCCATTGAATTGCACACGCGTTTCTGATCGCTACTTCAAAATCGGTAACTATTCTGCGTATTTGGAACAGCTTAAACACCTCGAATATGGTATCATCTATTAAGAAGGAAGAACCAAGTGTGCATATTTGTTTAAGACAATCAAGATATGTTGCTTGTTTCTTATGTGGTAATAAACAAAAAACCAGCGGTATATAATGACCATTAAATAGTCCATGGATGGTAAATAATTGGTAGAAGAATTTGGCACAATATTCAAATGTACCATCCATGTAGATAGCTTCAGCTGTTGCCAAAGCAGCCAAATTAGTGGAGCACGAAAATATAATAATATTCGAAGTGGGATCGTTAACTGTCAGAAAATTTTCACCTTGTCCAGTTTTTATATCCATCTCTTGTAGCTTCTGATGCACTTCTGCAATATCTTTTGGAAGAGTACTCATACTTTTCCGTCGCATGTTGTAAGTATTTTTTTTGGCATATTGTAAATCTCTTTTCTGCAAAACCTGAGTAGAAGATTTTAATCCAGTAATTAAATGCTTATTTTACAAAAATAATTTAACAAAAAAAAAACAAAACTTGAGTTAATTTTATATAACGATCATGGGATTAATAAATTTAATCGTATAAAAAAATAATTTTTGTTATACTCTGTATATACCCGTATTTTTGGGGTGCAGCTTATACCTGAAAAATGTTCGGGGTGCAGTTTACTACTTTGCAAAATTTTGTGCAGTTTACTTGGGGTGCAGTTTACCATTATCAGGTAGATTTGGAGTGCAGTTTACTTTACCCCAGTACAACTAGGTACAATCTCGAAATAAAAAATATATTAACTTTCCCTACCTGCAAAAACTTTCACCCTTTAAGGTTGCATTTAGTTGAAAATGTGTAAAGAAAACTCTTGTAGCCCATTTCTTTTTAAACAAACTGATTTTAGTTTTGGTACCTGTAGGATTCACGTAAATTTTTACTGTGGCACCTTTAGGATAAGTAAATAATAAATTTAAAGTTTGTTTGACAGTTTTTTATGCAGGAAGTACTTTGTATACAGCAAAAGGGAAGCGTTATGGGCAGCAACGAGTGTGAGTGAGAGCATTTCAGCAGTTGCCGATAAACGCTCTTATTCACACTCTTGGCTGCTCCAAGTGCTTCTCATTTGTACAAAAATATGTTGGGCAAACTTTCGATTTGTGATTTACCTATCTTAAAAGTACCACTGTGAAAAATTTCTACGTGAATCAAACACGTACCTAAACGGGTGTCAGGAGCTGTTAGATTATAGGGGCTAAAATATTTATAAGTACATTTTCTGACGATAGTGATAACCTTAGCTGAAAAGTTAAAAATAAAATCAATTTTTATTAATGTTTAAGTAAACTGTATATTGAACTTTCAATTTATTATTTTTTTACAACTTAATAATAATGTACCTAGTCATGGCATAAGTTCTGTCCCAATTAAAATACTGCAGGTTTTAAATTCCAAATATGGAATTTAGGTAGATGAAGTAGTAAAACCTCTAAATAATACTAAATTCAGAAACAAGTCTTAAATTTTCCAAGAAAATTCGACACAAAGCGAAACCGACACATAAGTGGATCGAAGAAAATTTGCTAGCGAATAATCAAACGAGATTACCAATTGGGGTCTATACTCGAATATATGGTCGGAAGTAAGCACCATAAAAATTTCGAGCTGCTAAAACGCGATTTAATGAAGATAGCAGCCTCAATGCCGCTGAAAATGCTGCGTGCTCTCATGGATGAGTGGCCGCGCGCGTTTAAAGGCCTGATGTGTGAAGGCAAAAGTTGGACATTTTGAATAAATTAAAATGTAAAAAATTCTTTGGAGTGTACTTAATAAAATGGCTTTTTAAAATGATGGTATTTTTATTTTTAAGTTGTTTAAATTTACCCGCAAACATTTCACAGAACATATGGCACGACTAGGTATAATATATTTAAAATAAACATAGTTGGGGTTCACCCCGATAACTGCTTGTATTAGAATTTAATGGAATACGTGTTCAAATAAATGTAAGCCTCCCCGTTATTGTGATTTCTTGTATTTGATAAAGTATTGAATGTTTGGATTTACAAGTTTGAAATTGATTAGGGATTCGAATAGAAAATATTTGCAAGTTAGACAAATAATTGGAACAAAATAATAGATTTTTTTTTAGGATTAGGTTTGTACTTCTCTTTGTTAAATTAGTGTAATAACTGTTCCAATGATCTCGATTTTGACGACTTGTTTTGTGTAAACTTTTACACATTTTCAAGTCTTTAAAATTAAATTGTAATTGGTTTAAATTTAGTACTATATTTCAATATTGTTTGGAAATTTTTGAAGTTTAATTTAAACTTTAAAAAATTTTACTTCAAATTTCTAAACATATGGAAATATCAAATTTAAACCAATTACAATTTAATTATAAAGACTTGAATATGTGTAAAAATTTACACCTAACATGTCGTTGAAATAAAAATCATTGAAACAGTAGTTTCACTAATTTAACGAAGAAGGTACATACCTTAATCCTAAAAATAAATTCAACTTCAAAGAACAAACTCATTTAATTGAAGTAATAGAATGTGAAATTCTTTTAATTTATTTTGTTGTGATCCTCCATTTTAATAGTGAAATGGTTTTGTTTTGATAATGGTTAATAAGAGCAACTATAAAGTGGTGTCATATATTTCTGGTTATTTATTATTAAGGCTTACAATGACAAACAATGTAAACAATTATCCTAATATGGAATAGTTATTAACATGTGAAAATATTTTACTAAATACAATTATTTTTTTACATGTTGGAAATATTAATGATTGACAAATCTTACTGTTTTTTAACATGTAAATAAATAATTGTATTTAGTAAACCAATTATCCTTGGAAAAGTAATAATAATCTTTCGAGAGAATATTCATATCCTAATTTCAACAAGGAGTTTTCTCTTGACAGATTGGTAGTAGTTTTCTAGGGCTAGTCAACCTTATTTCTTGCGATAGCAATAACTCGGTAACAGGCCACTAATTTAATCAAAGAACGGAAACATCAGACCCTATTTTTACAGTTGCTCTTCTCCATCTCAAGTCGCAAATACACCCTTTTTTTCAATTGACGTAAATCAAACACTACGTAATTTAAACATCAATTAATAAAAAAATGGCATTTCTTCATTAAAACTTGTATTTTATCGATGTATTTGACGTAAATTAGTTATCAAAATAAATAAAACTTCACTTAAAGTCAAATGTATCAATGAAAATGAGGTTTTAAAGTAAAAATGTCATGTTTTTCTATTATTTTTTGTTATTTTACGGAGCGTTAATTAGAAGGGACTCAATTTGACTAATATCGTCAATTTTTTGCAAGTTAACTCGGACAAATTCTTTTATTCGATTCCCCAATTAGTTTTCAAAAAGTCAGCTCTCTTTCACTTTTTGTTGCGTAAAACTGGTACACATTCAGAATTACCGAGTGAAACTTGGGAAATATGTTCAGACGTGGTAACTATTAATGCCCGTATTCACAAACGCCCGTAAAACATTTAACGAACCAACGAAAATTATTTCGTATGACAAGCAAATAATTTCCATTGGTTTGTTTAATTAAATGGCTCGTTATAATTTTACTGACGTTTGTGAATACAGGCATAAAAGTTCCAAGTCATCCTGTATGGGATATCCTGCAGGATTTTTGGGGTTTCCTGTAAGCAAATAAGGTGACAAACTAGACGTCACCTTTTTTGTAGAGCAAAGCTTTACAGGAAACTCCCAAGAATCTCGAGGGGTTTTTTCAGTTTTCTGGATGACTTGGAATTTTTAACATGTCCGTCATCGAGGAGAGGTGCGTCTAAATATTTTCTCAAATATTCATTTGATAATTCTAATTACTTTGCAAAGATTATTTGCTGCATTTTTCTGGTTCGTCTTTTATTTTTCGATCGATTTTCAATTTTTTGGTCTTCAATTTCGCATTATTATTTAGGTAACCACTCACGATCCTGCGCCGCAGTATGATTCTGCAGGTTGAGACAAAATTGAACTGGGTCGGATCGGATCGCAGACAAGCCTGTCATACTGCAGAAGACTGACCGATCCCATCCGACCAAGTTTAATCTTACAGAATCGTACTGCGGCGCGGGATCGTGAGTGGTTATCTTTACGTCCGTATAAAAATTGTCGATAATTTTAGCATATTTTCTTATTTTGAGGAAAGAATTTATTAAATCTTCTCTTCATTATAAGAATTTATGATGCAATTTTTCTATAATCGACACATTTTTGTATGTACAAAAATTGGAGAATTCTAAAGTAAAGGCTGGTGTCCACTTGAGACAAAAAAGTCTCGAGACCACGGATTTATGAATGCTATATTCATTTATGAATTAAATCTGTTGGTCTCCAGACTACTCTCGAGACTGTTTTGTTTCAAGTGGACACCAGCCATAAGACCATGAAATCGAAAATAGGCCCAGCAATAAAAACATGTATGGCAGTACATTCTGTTTGCAAAATTCGAGCAGATCAAAATCGTGAACTAGAAATAGAAAATAAACGATCGACAAAAAGTAAGGGAGGCTAATTATTTAAACTTTGGTAAATCTGTAACTGCGTGACAATTTTGTGAAACTTTGTATTTTGATTTAGATATTTTTTAATGTTTTGTAAATTTCATGCAATATTTTAAATATTAAAATTCATTAACCAATACAATTTGCACTTATTCAATTTATGCAGTTTTTAAATTATAATAATGTAGGAATTAAGTTCAACGAAGAATTTGTTAATTGATAAATTTAAATATGTTTGTACTTTTTCGCAATTGTAATAAATCTATTCTTTTATTAGAAGTAAATATTTAAATTTATGTTATTAAACTATTCACCGCATACCACTGATTGTATCTTGGGTATCTCGAGATTGGTCTTGGGGGGGGGATTGTAATTATAGGTATATTCATATTCGTCCGATGTGATGTGACACGTCAAAACGTATCATTTATTTGGAGGCATCACGTCAGATAAATATCAATCTACGTTAAGACAGGTGTGTCTGACGTTACAATCTAACGCCTTATTTATAAGTTTTATTTGTTTAACATTATGCACATGTACATAGTATGTGGTTGGTTGGTATGTATCCAACAGTAGTTAGTAGGGTACTCATGTGTGATTGTACATATTATTATAACATGTATTTATTATGAGACATACTCATTGCTCATTGGATAACGACATACCTACCGAGTGACGCTCACATCAGTTGTTGTAGTTGTTTGTTATATTGTATTACCAATTACTTTGTATTAGGTTAAGTATAAGGAATAAAAGTAAAACACAATGAACTGTACTCATGTGCGATTATACATATTACGTATTATAACATGTATTTATTATGAGACATGCTCGTTGGACAACGACATACCTACCGAGTGACGCTCACATCAGGTGTTATACTTCTTTGTTATATTATATTATTATATTACCAATGACATGTATTTATTATTATGAGACATACTCGTTGGACAACGACATACCTACCGAGTGACGCTCACATCAGGTGTTGTACTTCTTTGTTATATTATATTACCAATCACTTTGTAATAGGTCTTTAGGTATCATGAATAAAGTAAAACACAATTAACTGTATTATTATTTATTTGTATCATTAACATAAGTATAAGCCATGTGACATTCACATAATATATTACAAGTATATGAATGACAAATTTAATTTTTCAAAGTGCAAAATGTCAAATAAAAATTTGACATTTCGGACTTAGAAAAATTCGGGACCTCTCCTCGCCGCTCGCAGCGGCAAGAGTTTCCCCTAGAACAAATGGTTTCTTGGTGGTCCTCGCTTCGCTCGGACCAAGCTTCTCCGTAGAGGGGACCGTTGCTGGTGGTCCTCGCTCCGCTCGGACTATAGTCCCGACCACCCGCCCCATGTTCTGCAGTTACTTATATACCCAAAATTTCCCACTACATTTTGCACCTAAGTAGGGGCCTTAAGTGGGGGGTCACGTGACTTCCCACCAACTTAAGCCATTTCATCAATACTTTCGTGACGTTTTATTGTTAACTTATAAGTACAAGTCATTTTTTTCTGTTTTGCAATATAAGTTACAATCTTAACGAACACTTCCCCAAGAAGCTTGCTCCGCCAACGAAGACGGTGGACAAGAAAACCATTTTTTATAGGGGGGAGGGGGGGGGGGCTCGCCGCTACGACCGGCGATATTATGTCCCGAATTTAACACTTGACACTTTCTTCTGCTCCCAGAAATCTCCATCATCATCCACTCCAATGTCGATTACGAAATCTGCTATGCTCTCCCTTGATCTGAAATTAAAAATACAAATTACAATCGGTTTTTCAAATTTACACAGTACACACATCATCAATTACGGGGAATATTTACGGGGGGCGCGGGGGGTCAAAATCCAGGGATAAAATTTACTACGCCACACTGACTCCTATTTTCCACTACCCACCTTGCCTGATACTGCCCCCAACTTTTCAAGACTATTCCCCTTTTCCCTAAACTACTTAACACTTCCAACCGCTATCTCCAATTTCTGAGACTACCTCGTACAAGTACAGGGTACAGCCAATTGCCAGGGTGATTTACTCTTGGTAAACCCAAATCAATTTTTGACTTAAACATTTTCATGACCCAAACCTAATTTTTTCATCACTGCCCTCAACAAACTAATCACATTCTGCCCGTATTGGAACTAACAGGAACCCTCCACCCCCAATTTTTTTGGAAATTTACCATATTCCTCGCAATTTAAACAACTTTCAAAAAACGGCAGGTGCATTTACAAATAACTTCAAAGATCCTAATGTCAACTTTTAAAGGAATATCTTTTCGGATGATTTTACATATTTTTTCTAGTAATTTCAATGCCGCCCAAGATATCCTTATGAAAATTAACGATATTATTTCTGTGGTTATTTCAAACACCAACTCATGTTCTTTTAAAATTAATATTCAATCAATTACGGAAAATATTTGCGGGGGGCGCGGGGAGTTAAAATCCCGGGATAAAATTTGCTACGCCACACCAACTCCAATTTCAAACTACCCACCTTGCCTGATACTACCCCTAACTTTTCAAGACTATCCCGCTTTTCCCTAAACTACTTGACCAACTGCCAGGGTGATTTATCCCTGGTAAACCCAAATCAACGTTAGACCTAAACAAACTAATCACATTCTGCCCGTATTGGAACTAGCACATTTCTCGCATTAAGGCCAAGTTTTTCAATCGTGAGTCAACCCAAATTCAATGGTTAACTTTGAATTTTGACAAATCAGGGTAGTCATAAACGTAGGTCAACCCTTGAACTTGGGTTAACTCACAATTGAAAACCTTGACTTAAGTGAGACCCTTCGCCCCTATTTTTTTTGGAAATTAATAATATTCCTCACAATTTAAACAAACAACTTTCAAAAAATAGCCGGGGCATTTACAAATAACTTCAAAGATAACTTTTAAAGGAATATCTTCGCGGATGATTTTATTTTTTCTGGTAATTCCAAACTGCCCAAGATATCCTTTTGAAAATTATTTTTGTGGTTTGTGAAATCGGGCATTAACTCAATTATTGTTAAATGGTACATACCTTTTTTTATCGTATCTGGCTGTTCTTCATTAATCTTCTCTTCTTCCACGTCGGCATTCTCCTCAAGTTCTGAAAATAAAAATATTTATAAGAATATGTCAACTAATTTTGCAATACAAATTTTAAACTTTGGTGGCAGAACAAAATAAAATATTCGAGGACTTATTAAGAGCAATTAAAAATCATGAGCGGAGACTTACAAGTTTTAAAGGACGCAGCGTGACTTCTCAACGGAAATCGTGATCTAAACTTAAATTGGGGATCAAAACCAACTATGCCCAAAGCCCTAACAAACACGATTAAAAAACATTACCAGGAACTTACAGATTTTTTATGAAACAGCCTAGTTTTGGTCAGCTAAATCAGTAAGAATCCTCCCAAAAAATATTCGATTTATAGAAAATAAAAGTACATTTTTTGGATTATTTTGGAAATTCATTAGTTTTATAAATTTTAACTTATTTTTCAATTTTCACCTTTTTCAAAGCCTTTTCAAAAAGTCCACCTAAATTTTTTAAATTTTTGAAAAAAACGTAAGGTTTTTTTTGACCCCAAAAAATGAAAAGTGGAATTCGGCAGCTTCTTTCACTGTTTCTTATGTATTTTGATCAGAAAATTCGAATGGCGCAGTCAGATTTCTCGTAAGTATGATATTTCTTATTTTATTTGGCTTTAAACGTAACACATTCGGGGTCAATTTGCCATCCATTTGTTTCGCGATTTTACACAGTTTTGTTTGATTCCGCGAGGTTCTGAGTGCTGAATCCAGCAGTAGGCATCTAAGTACGTTCGTCTATTCGATTGGCGCAGTCAGATTTCTCCTAAGTATGATATTTTTTATTTTATTTGGCTTTAAACCTAACACATTCGGGTCAATTAGCCCTTAATTTGTTTCGGGATTTTACCCAGTTTTGATTGATTCCGCGAGGTTCTGACGGCTGTATCCAGCAGTAGGCATCTAATAACGTCGATTTTAGTAATAAAAAGGCCACCTAAATTTTTTAAGATTTTTGAAAAAAACGTAAGGTTAACCCCTTTGGTGTTTTTTGACCCCAAAAAATGAAAAGTGGAATTCGTCAGCTTCTTTCACTGTTTCTTGCGTATTTTGATCAGAAAATTCGATTGGCGCAGTCAGATTTCTCGTAAGTATGATATTTTTTATTTTATTTGGCTTTAAACCTAACACATTCGGGGTCAATTAGCCCTTAATTTGTTCGCGATTTTACACAGTTTCGATTGATTTCGAGAGTTTCTGACGGCTGTATCCAGCAGTAGTATTCTAAGTACGTCGATTTAAGTAATAAAAAGGCCACCTAAATTTTTTAAGATTTTTGAAAAAAACGTAAGGTTAACCCCTTTGGTGTTTTTTGACCCCAAAAAATGAAAAGTGGGATTCGTCAGCTTCTTTCACTGTTTCTTACGTATTTTGATCAGAAAATTCGATTGGCGCAGTCAGATTTCTCCTAAGTATGATATTTTTAATTTTATTTGGCTTTAAACCTAACACATTCGGGGTCAATTAGCCCTTAATTTGTTTCGCGATTTTACCCAGTTTTGATTGATTCCGCGAGGTTCTGAGGGCTGTATCCAGCAGTAGGCATCTAATAACGTCGATTTAAGTAATAAAAAGGCCACCTAAATTTTTTAAGATTTTTGATAAAAACGTAAGGTTAACCCCTTTGGTGTTTTTTGACCCCAAAAAAATGAAAAGTGGAATTCGTCAGCTTCTTTCACTGTTTCTTGCGTATTTTGATCAGAAAATTCGATTGGCGCAGTCAGATTTTTCGTAAGTATGATATTTTTTATTTTATTTGGCATTAAACCTATCACATTCGGGGTCAATTAGGCCTTAATTTGTTTCGCGATTTTACCCAGTTTTGATTGATTCCGCGAGGTTCTGAGGGCTGTATCCAGCAGTAGGCATCTAATAACGTCAATTTAAGTAATAAAAAGGCCACCTAAATTTTTTAAGATTTTTGAAAAAAACGTAAGGTTAACCCCTTTGGTGTTTTTTGACCCCAAGAAATGAAAAGTGGAATTCGTTAGCTTCTTTCACTGTTTCTTGCGTATTTTGATCAGAAAATTCGATTGGCGCAGTCAGATTTCTCCTAAGTATGATATTTTTAATTTTATTTGGCTTTAAACCTAACACATTCGGGTCAATTAGCCCTTAATTTGTTTCGCGATTTTACACAGTTTCGATTGATTTCTAGAGTTTCTGACGGCTGTATCCAGCAGTAGTATTCTAAGTACGTGGATTTAAGTAATAGAAAGGCCACCTAAATTTTTTAAGATTTTTGAAAAAAACGTAAGGTTAACCCCTTTGGTGTTTTTTCACCCCAAAAAATGAAAAGTGGAATTCGTCAGCTTCTTTCACTGTTTCTGACGTGATTTGATCAGAAAATTCGATTGGAGCAGTCAGATTTCTCCTAAGTATGATATTTTTTATTTTATTTGGCTTTAAACCTAACACATTCGGGTCAATTAGCCCTTAATTTGTTTCGGGATTTTACCCAGTTTTGATTGATTCCGCGAGGTTCTGACGGCTGTATCCAGCAGTAGGCATCTAATAACGTCAATTTAAGTAATAAAAAGACCACCTAAATTTTTTAAGATTTTTGAAAAAAACGTAAGGTTAACCCCTTTGGTGTTTTTTCACCCCAAAAAATGAAAAGTGGAATTCGTCAGCTTCTTTCACTGTTTCTTACGTATTTTGATCAGAAAATTCGATTGGCGCAGTCAGATTTCTCCTAAGTATGATATTTTTAATTTTATTTGGCTTTAAACCTAACACATTCGGGGTCAATTAGCCCTTAATTTGTTCGCGATTTTACACAGTTTCGATTGATTTCGCGAGGTTCTGACGGCTGTATCCAGCAGTAGTATTCTAAGTACGTCGATTTAAGTAATAAAAAGGCCACCTAAATTTTTTAAGATTTTTGAAAAAAACGTAAGGTTAACCCCTTTTGTGTTTTTTGACCCCAAAAAATGAAAAGTGGAATTCGTCAGCTTCTTTCACTGTTTCTTACGTATTTTGATCAGAAAAGTCGATTGGCGCAGTCAGATTTCTCCTAAGTATGATATTTTTAATTTTATTTGGCTTTAAACCTAACACATTCGGGGTCAATTAGCCCTTAATTTGTTTCACGATTTTACCCAGTTTTGATTGATTCCGCGAGGTTCTGAGTGCTGTATCCAGCAGTGGGCATCTAATAACGTCAATTTAAGTAATAAAAAGGGCACCTAAATTTTTTAAGATTTTTGAAAAAAACGTAAGGTTAACCCCTTTGGTGTTTTTTGACCCCAAAAAATGAAAAGTGGGATTCGTCAGATTCTTTCACTGTTTCTTACGTATTTTGATCAGAAAATTCGATTGGCGCAGTCAGATTTCTCCTAAGTATGATATTTTTAATTTTATTTGGATTTAAACCTAACACATTCGGGGTCAATTAGCCCTTAATTTGTTTCGCGATTTTACCCAGTTTTGACTGATTCCGCGAGGTTCTGAGGGCTGTATCCAGCAGTAGGCATCTAATAACGTCGATTTAAGTAATAAAAAGGCCACCTAAATTTTTTAAGATTTTTGAAAAAAACGTAAGGTTAACCCCTTTGGTGTTTTTTGACCCCAAAAAATGAAAAGTGGAATTCGTCAGCTTCTTTCACGGTTTCTTACGTATTTTGATCGGAAAATTCGATTGGCGCAGTCAGATTTCTCCTAAGTATGATATTTTTTATTTTATTTGGCTTTAAAACTAACACATTCGGGGTCAATTAGCCCTTAATTTGTTTCGCGATTTTACCCAGTTTTGATTGATTCCGCGAGGTTCTGAGGGCTGTATCCAACAGTAGGCATCTAATAACGTCAATTTAAGTAATAAAAAGGGCACCTAAATTTTTTAAGATTTTTGAAAAAAACGTAAGGTTAACCCCTTTGGTGTTTTTTGACCCCAAAATATGAAAAGTGGAATTCGTCAGCTTCTTTCACGGTTTCTTACGTATTTTGATCGGAAAATTCGATTGGCGCAGTCAGATTTCTCCTAAGTATGATATTTTTTATTTTATTTGGCTTTAAACCTAACACATTCGGGGTCAATTAGCCCTTAATTTGTTTCGCAATTTTACCCAGTTATGATTGATTCCGCGAGGTTCTGAGGGCTGTATCCAGCAGTAGGCATCTAATAACGTCAATTTAAGTAATAAAAAGGCCACCTATATTTTTTAAGATTTTTGAAAAAAACGTAAGGTTAACCCCTTTGGTGTTTTTTGACCCCAAAAAATGAAAAGTGGAATTCGTCAGCATCTTTCACTGTTTCTTACGTATTTTGATCAGAAAATTCGATTGGCGCAGTCAGATTTCTCCTAAGTATGATATTTTTAATTTTATTTGGCTTTAAACCTAACACATTCGGGGTCAATTAGCCCTTAATTTGTTTCGCGATTTTACCCAGTTTTGATTGATTCCGCGAGGTTCTGACGGCTGTATCCAGCAGTAGGCATCTAATAACGTCAATTTAAGTAATAAAAAGGCCACCTAAATTTTTAAAGATTTTTGAAAAAAACGTAAGGTTAACCCCTTTGGTGTTTTTTGACCCCAAAAAATGAAAAGTGGAATTCGTCAGCTTCTTTCACTGTTTCTTGCGTATTTTGATCAGAAAATTCGATTGGCGCAGTCAGATTTCTCGTAAGTATGATATTTTTTATTTTATTTGGCTTTAAACCTAACACATTCGGGGTCAATTAGCCCTTAATTTGTTCGCGATTTTACACAGTTTCGATTGATTTCGAGAGTTTCTGACGGCTGTATCCAGCAGTAGTATTCTAAGTACGTCGATTTAAGTAATAAAAAGGCCACCTAAATTTTTTAAGATTTTTGAAAAAAACGTAAGGTTAACCCCTTTGGTGTTTTTTGACCCCAAAAAATGAAAAGTGGGATTCGTCAGCTTCTTTCACTGTTTCTTACGTATTTTGATCAGAAAATTCGATTGGCGCAGTCAGATTTCTCCTAAGTATGATATTTTTAATTTTATTTGGCTTTAAACCTAACACATTCGGGGTCAATTAGCCCTTAATTTGTTTCGCGATTTTACCCAGTTTTGATTGATTCCGCGAGGTTCTGAGGGCTGTATCCAGCAGTAGGCATCTAATAACGTCGATTTTAGTAATAAAAAGGCCACCTAAATTTTTTAAGATTTTTGAAAAAAACGTAAGGTTAACCCCTTTGGTGTTTTTTGACCCCAAAAAATGAAAAGTGGGATTCGTCAGATTCCTTCACTGTTTCTTACGTATTTTGATCAGAAATATCGATTGGCGCAGTCAGATTTCTCCTAAGTATGATATTTTTTATTTTATTTGGATTTAAACCTAACACATTCGGGGTCAATTAGCCCTTAATTTGTTTCGCGATTTTACCCAGTTTTGATTGATTCCGCGAGGTTCTGAGGGCTGTATCCAGCAGTAGGCATCTAATAACGTCGATTTAAGTAATAAAAAGGCCACCTAAATTTTTTAAGATTTTTGAAAAAAACGTAAGGTTAACCCCTTTGGTGTTTTTTCACCCCAAAAAATGAAAAGTGGAATTCGTCAGCTTCTTTCACTGTTTCTTACGTATTTTGATCAGAAAATGCGATTGGCGCAGTCAGATTTCTCCTAAGTATGATATTTTTTATTTTATTTGGCTTTAAACCTAACACATTCGGGGTCAATTAGCCCTTAATTTGTTTCGCAATTTTACCCAGTTATGATTGATTCCGCGAGGTTCTGAGGGCTGTATCCAGCAGTAGGCATCTAATAACGTCAATTTAAGTAATAAAAAGGCCACCTATATTTTTTAAGATTTTTGAAAAAAACGTAAGGTTAACCCCTTTGGTGTTTTTGACCCCAAAAAATGAAAAGTGGAATTCGTCAGCATCTTTCACTGTTTCTTACGTATTTTGATCAGAAAATTCGATTGGCGCAGTCAGATTTCTCCTAAGTATGATATTTTTAATTTTATTTGGCTTTAAACCTAACACATTCGGGGTCAATTAGCCCTTAATTTGTTTCGCGATTTTACCCAGTTTTGATTGATTCCGCGAGGTTCTGACGGCTGTATCCAGCAGTAGGCATCTAATAACGTCAATTTAAGTAATAAAAAGGCCACCTAAATTTTTAAAGATTTTTGAAAAAAACGTAAGGTTAACCCCTTTGGTGTTTTTGACTCCAAAAAATAAAAAGTGGAATTCGTCAGCTTCTTTCACTGTTTCTTACGTATTTTGATCAGAAAATTCGATTGGCGCAGTCAGATTTCTCCTAAGTATGATATTTTTAATTTTATTTGGATTTAAACCTAACACATTCGGGGTCAATTAGCCATTAATTTGTTTCGCGATTTTACCCAGTTTTGTTTGATTCCGCGAGGTTCTGAGGGCTGTATCCAGCAGTAGGCATCGAATAACGTCGATTTAAGTAATAAAAAGGCCACCTAAATTTTTTAAGATTTTTGAAAAAAACGTAAGGTTAACCCCTTTGGTGTTTTTTGACCCCAAAAAATGAAAAGTGGAATTCGTCAGCTTCTTTCACTGTTTCTTGCGTATTTTGATCAGAAAATTCGATTGGCGCAGTCAGATTTCTCGTAAGTATGATATTTTTTATTTTATTTGGCTTTAAACCTAACACATTCGGGGTCAATTAGCCCTTAATTTGTTCGCGATTTTACACAGTTTCGATTGATTTCGAGAGTTTCTGACGGCTGTATCCAGCAGTAGTATTCTAAGTACGTCGATTTAAGTAATAAAAAGGCCACCTAAATTTTTTAAGATTTTTGAAAAAAACGTAAGGTTAACCCCTTTGGTGTTTTTTGACCCCAAAAAATGAAAAGTGGGATTCGTCAGCTTCTTTCACTGTTTCTTACGTATTTTGATCAGAAAATTCGATTGGCGCAGTCAGATTTCTCCTAAGTATGATATTTTTAATTTTATTTGGCTTTAAACCTAACACATTCGGGGTCAATTAGCCCTTAATTTGTTTCGCGATTTTACCCAGTTTTGATTGATTCCGCGAGGTTCTGAGGGCTGTATCCAGCAGTAGGCATCTAATAACGTCGATTTTAGTAATAAAAAGGCCACCTAAATTTTTTAAGATTTTTGAAAAAAACGTAAGGTTAACCCCTTTGGTGTTTTTTGACCCCAAAAAATGAAAAGTGGGATTCGTCAGATTCTTTCACTGTTTCTTACGTATTTTGATCAGAAATATCGATTGGCGCAGTCAGATTTCTCCTAAGTATGATATTTTTTATTTTATTTGGATTTAAACCTAACACATTCGGGGTCAATTAGCCCTTAATTTGTTTCGCGATTTTACCCAGTTTTGATTGATTCCGCGAGGTTCTGAGGGCTGTATCCAGCAGTAGGCATCTAATAACGTCGATTTAAGTAATAAAAAGGCCACCTAAATTTTTTAAGATTTTTGAAAAAAACGTAAGGTTAACCCCTTTGGTGTTTTTTGACCCCAAAAAATGAAAAGTGGAATTCGTCAGCTTCTTTCACTGTTTCTGACGTGATTTGATCAGAAAATTCGATTGGCGCAGTCAGATTTCTCCTAAGTATGATATTTTTTATTTTATTTGGCTTTAAACCTAACACATTCGGGTCAATTAGCCCTTAATTTGTTTCGGGATTTTACCCAGTTTTGATTGATTCCGCGAGGTTCTGACGGCTGTATCCAGCAGTAGGCATCTAATAACGTCAATTTAAGTAATAAAAAGGCCACCTAAATTTTTTAAGATTTTTGAAAAAAACGTAAGGTTAACCCCTTTGGTGTTTTTGACTCCAAAAAATAAAAAGTGGAATTCGTCAGCTTCTTTCACTGTTTCTTACGTATTTTGATCAGAAAATTCGATTGGCGCAGTCAGATTTCTCCTAAGTATGATATTTTTAATTTTATTTGGATTTAAACCTAACACATTCGGGGTCAATTAGCCATTAATTTGTTTCGCGATTTTACCCAGTTTTGTTTGATTCCGCGAGGTTCTGAGGGCTGTATCCAGCAGTAGGCATCGAATAACGTCGATTTAAGTAATAAAAAGGCCACCTAAATTTTTTAAGATTTTTGAAAAAAACGTAAGGTTAACCCCTTTGGTGTTTTTTGACCCCAAAAAATGAAAAGTGGAATTCGTCAGCTTCTTTCACTGTTTCTTGCGTATTTTGATCAGAAAATTCGATTGGCGCAGTCAGATTTCTCGTAAGTATGATATTTTTTATTTTATTTGGCTTTAAACCTAACACATTCGGGGTCAATTAGCCCTTAATTTGTTCGCGATTTTACACAGTTTCGATTGATTTCGAGAGTTTCTGACGGCTGTATCCAGCAGTAGTATTCTAAGTACGTCGATTTAAGTAATAAAAAGGCCACCTAAATTTTTTAAGATTTTTGAAAAAAACGTAAGGTTAACCCCTTTGGTGTTTTTTGACCCCAAAAAATGAAAAGTGGGATTCGTCAGCTTCTTTCACTGTTTCTTACGTATTTTGATCAGAAAATTCGATTGGCGCAGTCAGATTTCTCCTAAGTATGATATTTTTAATTTTATTTGGCTTTAAACCTAACACATTCGGGGTCAATTAGCCCTTAATTTGTTTCGCGATTTTACCCAGTTTTGATTGATTCCGCGAGGTTCTGAGGGCTGTATCCAGCAGTAGGCATCTAATAACGTCGATTTTAGTAATAAAAAGGCCACCTAAATTTTTTAAGATTTTTGAAAAAAACGTAAGGTTAACCCCTTTGGTGTTTTTTGACCCCAAAAAATGAAAAGTGGGATTCGTCAGATTCTTTCACTGTTTCTTACGTATTTTGATCAGAAATATCGATTGGCGCAGTCAGATTTCTCCTAAGTATGATATTTTTTATTTTATTTGGATTTAAACCTAACACATTCGGGGTCAATTAGCCCTTAATTTGTTTCGCGATTTTACCCAGTTTTGATTGATTCCGCGAGGTTCTGAGGGCTGTATCCAGCAGTAGGCATCTAATAACGTCGATTTAAGTAATAAAAAGGCCACCTAAATTTTTTAAGATTTTTGAAAAAAACGTAAGGTTAACCCCTTTGGTGTTTTTTGACCCCAAAAAATGAAAAGTGGAATTCGTCAGCTTCTTTCACTGTTTCTGACGTGATTTGATCAGAAAATTCGATTGGCGCAGTCAGATTTCTCCTAAGTATGATATTTTTTATTTTATTTGGCTTTAAACCTAACACATTCGGGTCAATTAGCCCTTAATTTGTTTCGGGATTTTACCCAGTTTTGATTGATTCCGCGAGGTTCTGACGGCTGTATCCAGCAGTAGGCATCTAATAACGTCAATTTAAGTAATAAAAAGGCCACCTAAATTTTTTAAGATTTTTGAAAAAAACGTAAGGTTAACCCCTTTGGGGTTTTTTCACCCCAAAAAATGAAAAGTGGAATTCGTCAGCTTCTTTCACTGTTTCTTACGTATTTTGATCAGAAAATGCGATTGGCGCAGTCAGATTTCTCCAAAGTATGATGTTTTTTATTTTATTTGGCTTTAAACCTAACACATTCGGGGTCAATAAGCCCTTAATTTGTTTCGCGATTTTACCCAGTTTTGATTGATTCCGCGAGGTTCTGAGGGCTGTATCCAGCAGTAGGCATCTAATAACGTCGATTTAAGTAATAAAAAGGCCACCTAAATTTTTTAAAATTTTTGAAAAAAACGTAAGGTTAACCCCTTTGGTGTTTTTTGACCCCAAAAAATGAAAAGTGGGATTCGTCAGATTCTTTCACTGTTCCTTACGTATTTTGATCAGAAAATTCGATTGGCGCTGACAGATTTCTCCTAAGTATGATATTTTTTATTATATTTGGATTTAAACCTAACACATTCGGGGTCAATTAGCCCTTAATTTGTTTCGCGATTTTACCCAGTTTTGATTGATTCCGCGAGGTTCTGAGTGCTGTATCCAGCAGTGGGCATCTAATAACGTCAATTTAAGTAATAAAAAGGGCACCTAAATTTTTTAAGATTTTTGAAAAAAACGTAAGGTTAACCCCTTTGGTGTTTTTTCACCCCAAAAAATGAAAAGTGGGATTCGTCAGATTCTTTCACTGTTTCTTTCGTATTTTGATCAGAAAATTCGATTGGCGCAGTCAGATTTCTCCTAAGTATGATATTTTTTATTTTATTTGGATTTAAACCTAACACATTCGGGGTCAATTAGCCCTTAATTTGTTTCGCGATTTTACCCAGTTTTGATTGATTCCGCGAGGTTCTGAGTGCTGTATCCAGCAGTAGGCATCTAATAACGTCAATTTAAGTAATAAAAAGGGCACCTAAATTTTTTAAGATTTTTGAAAAAAACGTAAGGTTAACCCCTTTGGTGTTTTTTGACCCCAAAAAATGAAAAGTGGGATTCGTCAGATTCTTTCACTGTTTCTTACGTATTTTGATCAGAAATATCGATTGGCGCAGTCAGATTTCTCCTAAGTATGATATTTTTTATTTTATTTGGATTTAAACCTAACACATTCGGGGTCAATTAGCCCTTAATTTGTTTCGCGATTTTACCCAGTTTTGATTGATTCCGCGAGGTTCTGAGTGCTGTATCCAGCAGTGGGCATCTAATAACGTCAATTTAAGTAATAAAAAGGGCACCTAAATTTTTTAAGATTTTTGAAAAAAACGTAAGGTTAACCCCTTTGGTGTTTTTTGACCCCAAAAAATGAAAAGTGGGATTCGTCAGATTCTTTCACTGTTTCTTACGTATTTTGATCAGAAAATTCGATTGGCGCAGTCAGATTTCTCCTAAGTATGATATTTTTTATTTTATTTGGATTTAAACCTAACACATTCGGGTCAATTAGCCCTTAATTTGTTTCGGGATTTTACCCAGTTTTGATTGATTCCGCGAGGTTCTGACGGCTGTATCCAGCAGTAGGCATCTAATAACGTCAATTTAAGTAATAAAAAGGCCACCTAAATTTTTTAAGATTTTTGAAAAAAACGTAAGGTTAACCCCTTTGGTGTTTTTTCACCCCAAAAAATGAAAAGTGGAATTCGTCAGCTTCTTTCACTGTTTCTTACGTATTTTGATCAGAAAATGCGATTGGCGCAGTCAGATTTCTCCTAAGTATGATGTTTTTTATTTTATTTGGCTTTAAACCTAACACATTCGGGGTCAATAAGCCCTTAATTTGTTTCGCGATTTTACCCAGTTTTGATTGATTCCGCGAGGTTCTGAGGGCTGTATCCAGCAGTAGGCATCTAATAACGTCGATTTAAGTAATAAAAAGGCCACCTAAATTTTTTAAGATTTTTGAAAAAAACGTAAGGTTAACCCCTTTGGTGTTTTTTGACCCCAAAAACTGAAAAGTGGAATTCGTCAGCTTTTTTCACTGTTTCTTACGTATTTTGATCAGAAAATTCGATTGGCGCAGTCAGATTTCTCCTAAGTATGATATTTTTCATTTTATTTGGCTTTAAACCTAACACATTCGGGGTCAATTAGCCCTTAAATTGTTTCGCGATTTTACCCAGTTTTGATTGATTCCGCGAGGTTCTGAGAGCTGTATCCAGCAGTAGGCATCTAATAACGTCGATTTAAGTAATAAAAAGGCCACCTAAATTTTTTAAGATTTTTGAAAAAAACGTAAGGTTAACCCCTTTGGTGTTTTTTGACCCCAAAAAATGAAAAGTGGGATTCGTCAGATTCTTTCACTGTTTCTTACGTATTTTGATCAGAAAATTCGATTGGCGCAGTCAGATTTCTCCTAAGTATGATATTTTTAATTTTATTTGGCTTTAAACCTAACACATTCG
Organism: Cantharis nigra; assembly: GCA_958510845.1. Lineage (NCBI taxonomy): Eukaryota > Metazoa > Arthropoda > Insecta > Coleoptera > Cantharidae > Cantharis > Cantharis nigra. The sequence continues at coordinate 3,192,764 of OY294034.1, read as the reverse complement.
GGGTCAATTAGCCCTTAAATTGTTTCGCGATTTTACCCAGTTTTGATTGATTCCGCGAGGTTCTGAGGGCTGTATCCAGCAGTAGGCATCTAATAACGTCGATTTAAGTAATAAAAAGGCCACCTAAATTTTTTAAGATTTTTGAAAAAAACGTAAGGTTAACCCCTTTGGTGTTTTTTGACCCCAAAAAATGAAAAGTGGGATTCGTCAGATTCTTTCACTGTTTCTTACGTATTTTGATCAGAAAATTCGATTGGCGCAGTCAGATTTCTCCTACGTATGATATTTTTAATTTTATTTGGCTTTAAACCTAACACATTCTGGTCAATTAGCCCTTAATTTGTTTCGGGATTTTACCCAGTTTTGATTGATTCCGCGAGGTTCTGACGGCTGTATCCAGCAGTAGGCATCTAATAACGTCAATTTAAGTAATAAAAAGGCCACCTAAATTTTTTAAGATTTTTGAAAAAAACGTAAGGTTAACCCCTTTGGTGTTTTTTCACCCCAAAAAATGAAAAGTGGAATTCGTCAGCTTCTTTCACTGTTTCTTACGTATTTTGATCAGAAAATTCGATTGGCGCAGTCAGATTTCTCCTAAGTATGATATTTTTAATTTTATTTGGATTTAAACCTAACACATTCGGGGTCAATTAGCCCTTAATTTGTTTCGCGATTTTACCCAGTTTTGTTTGATTCCGCGAGGTTCTGAGGGCTGTATCCAGCAGTAGGCATCGAATAACGTCGATTTAAGTAATAAAAAGGCCACCTAAATTTTTTAAGATTTTTGAAAAAAACGTAAGGTTAACCCCTTTGGTGTTTTTTGACCCCAAAAAAATGAAAAGTGGAATTCGTCAGCTTCTTTCACTGTTTCTTGCGTATTTTGATCAGAAAATTCGATTGGCGCAGTCAGATTTCTCCTAAGTATGATATTTTTAATTTTATTTGGCTTTAAACCTAACACATTCGGGGTCAATTAGCCCTTAATTTGTTTCACGATTTTAACCAGTTTTGATTGATTCCGCGAGGTTCTGAGGGCTGTATCCAGCAGTAGGCATCTAATAACGTCGATTTTAGTAATAAAAAGGCCACCTAAATTTTTTAAGATTTTTGAAAAAAACGTAAGGTTAACCCCTTTGGTGTTTTTTGACCCCAAAAAATGAAAAGTGGGATTCGTCAGATTCTTTCACTGTTTCTTACGTATTTTGATCAGAAATATCGATTGGCGCAGTCAGATTTCTCCTAAGTATGATATTTTTTATTTTATTTGGATTTAAACCTAACACATTCGGGGTCAATTAGCCCTTAATTTGTTTCGCGATTTTACCCAGTTTTGATTGATTCCGCGAGGTTCTGAGTGCTGTATCCAGCAGTGGGCATCTAATAACGTCAATTTAAGTAATAAAAAGGGCACCTAAATTTTTTAAGATTTTTGAAAAAAACGTAAGGTTAACCCCTTTGGTGTTTTTTGACCCCAAAAAATGAAAAGTGGAATTCGTCAGCTTCTTTCACTGTTTCTGACGTGATTTGATCAGAAAATTCGATTAGCGCAGTCAGATTTCTCCTCAGTATGATATTTTTTATTTTATTTGGCTTTAAACCTAACACATTCGGGTCAATTAGCCCTTAATTTGTTTCGGGATTTTACCCAGTTTTGATTGATTCCGCGAGGTTCTGACGGCTGTATCCAGCAGTAGGCATCTAATAACGTCAATTTAAGTAATAAAAAGGCCACCTAAATTTTTTAAGATTTTTGAAAAAAACGTAAGGTTAACCCCTTTGGTGTTTTTTCACCCCAAAAAATGAAAAGTGGAATTCGTCAGCTTCTTTCACTGTTTCTTACGTATTTTGATCAGAAAATTCGATTGGCGCAGTCAGATTTCTCCTAAGTATGATGTTTTTTATTTTATTTGGCTTTAAACCTAACACATTCGGGTCAATTAGCCCTTAATTTGTTTCGCGATTTTACACAGTTTCGATTGATTTCTAGAGTTTCTGACGGCTGTATCCAGCAGTAGTATTCTAAGTACGTCGATTTAAGTAATAAAAAGGCCACCTAAATTTTTTAAGATTTTTGATAAAAACGTAAGGTTAACCCCTTTGGTGTTTTTTGACCCCAAAAAAATGAAAAGTGGAATTCGTCAGCTTCTTTCACTGTTTCTTGCGTATTTTGATCAGAAAATTCGATTGGCGCAGTCAGATTTTTCGTAAGTATGATATTTTTTATTTTATTTGGCATTAAACCTATCACATTCGGGGTCAATTAGGCCTTAATTTGTTTCGCGATTTTACCCAGTTTTGATTGATTCCGCGAGGTTCTGAGGGCTGTATCCAGCAGTAGGCATCTAATAACGTCAATTTAAGTAATAAAAAGGCCACCTAAATTTTTTAAGATTTTTGAAAAAAACGTAAGGTTAACCCCTATGGTGTTTTTTGACCCCAAGAAATGAAAAGTGGAATTCGTTAGCTTCTTTCACTGTTTCTTGCGTATTTTGATCAGAAAATTCGATTGGCGCAGTCAGATTTCTCCTAAGTATGATATTTTTAATTTTATTTGGCTTTAAACCTAACACATTCGGGTCAATTAGCCCTTAATTTGTTTCGGGATTTTACCCAGTTTTGATTGATTCCGCGAGGTTCTGACGGCTGTATCCAGCAGTAGGCATCTAATAACGTCAATTTAAGTAATAAAAAGGCCACCTAAATTTTTTAAGATTTTTGAAAAAAACGTAAGGTTAACCCCTTTGGTGTTTTTTCACCCCAAAAAATGAAAAGTGGAATTCGTCAGCTTCTTTCACTGTTTCTTACGTATTTTGATCAGAAAATTCGATTGGCGCAGTCAGATTTCTCCTAAGTATGATATTTTTAATTTTATTTGGCTTTAAACCTAACACATTCGGGGTCAATTAGCCCTTAATTTGTTTCACGATTTTACCCAGTTTTGATTGATTCCGCGAGGTTCTGAGGGCTGTATCCAGCAGTAGGCATCTAATAACGTCGATTTTAGTAATAAAAAGGCCACCTAAATTTTTTAAGATTTTTGAAAAAAACGTAAGGTTAACCCCTTTGGTGTTTTTTGACCCCAAAAAATGAAAAGTGGGATTCGTCAGATTCTTTCACTGTTTCTTACGTATTTTGATCAGAAATATCGATTGGCGCAGTCAGATTTCTCCTAAGTATGATATTTTTTATTTTATTTGGATTTAAACCTAACACATTCGGGGTCAATTAGCCCTTAATTTGTTTCGCGATTTTACCCAGTTTTGATTGATTCCGCGAGGTTCTGAGTGCTGTATCCAGCAGTGGGCATCTAATAACGTCAATTTAAGTAATAAAAAGGGCACCTAAATTTTTTAAGATTTTTGAAAAAAACATAAGGTTAACCCCTTTGGTGTTTTTTGACCCCAAAAAATGAAAAGTGGAATTCGTCAGCTTCTTTCACTGTTTCTGACGTGATTTGATCAGAAAATTCGATTGGCGCAGTCAGATTTCTCCTCAGTATGATATTTTTTATTTTATTTGGCTTTAAACCTAACACATTCGGGTCAATTAGCCCTTAATTTGTTTCGGGATTTTACCCAGTTTTGATTGATTCCGCGAGGTTCTGACGGCTGTATCCAGCAGTAGGCATCTAATAACGTCAATTTAAGTAATAAAAAGGCCACCTAAATTTTTTAAGATTTTTGAAAAAAACGTAAGGTTAACCCCTTTGGTGTTTTTTCACCCCAAAAAATGAAAAGTGGAATTCGTCAGCTTCTTTCACTGTTTCTTACGTATTTTGATCAGAAAATTCGATTGGCGCAGTCAGATTTCTCCTAAGTATGATATTTTTAATTTTATTTGGATTTAAACCTAACACATTCGGGGTCAATTAGCCCTTAATTTGTTTCGCGATTTTACCCAGTTTTGTTTGATTCCGCGAGGTTCTGAGGGCTGTATCCAGCAGTAGGCATCGAATAACGTCGATTTAAGTAATAAAAAGGCCACCTAAATTTTTTAAGATTTTTGAAAAAAACGTAAGGTTAACCCCTTTGGTGTTTTTTGACCCCAAGAAATGAAAAGTGGAATTCGTTAGCTTCTTTCACTGTTTCTTGCGTATTTTGATCAGAAAATTCGATTGGCGCAGTCAGATTTCTCCTAAGTATGATATTTTTAATTTTATTTGGCTTTAAACCTAACACATTCGGGGTCAATTAGCCCTTAATTTGTTTCACGATTTTACCCAGTTTTGATTGATTCCGCGAGGTTCTGAGGGCTGTATCCAGCAGTAGGCATCTAATAACGTCGATTTTAGTAATAAAAAGGCCACCTAAATTTTTTAAGATTTTTGAAAAAAACGTAAGGTTAACCCCTTTGGTGTTTTTTGACCCCAAAAAATGAAAAGTGGAATTCGTCAGATTCTTTCACTGTTTCTTACGTATTTTGATCAGAAATATCGATTGGCGCAGTCAGATTTTTCGTAAGTATGATATTTTTTATTTTATTTGGCATTAAACCTATCACATTCGGGGTCAATTAGCCCTTAATTTGTTTCACGATTTTACCCAGTTTTGATTGATTCCGCGAGGTTTTGATGGCTGTATCCAGCAGTAGGCATCTAATAACGTCGATTTTAGTAATAAAAAGGCCACCTAAATTTTTTAAGATTTTTGAAAAAAACGTAAGGTTAACCCCTTTGGTGTTTTTTGACCCCAAAAAATGAAAAGTGGAATTCGTCAGCTTCTTTCACTGTTTCTGACGTGATTTGATCAGAAAATTCGATTAGCGCAGTCAGATTTCTCCTCAGTATGATATTTTTTATTTTATTTGGCTTTAAACCTAACACATTCGGGTCAATTAGCCCTTAATTTGTTTCGGGATTTTACCCAGTTTTGATTGATTCCGCGAGGTTCTGACGGCTGTATCCAGCAGTAGGCATCTAATAACGTCAATTTAAGTAATAAAAAGGCCACCTAAATTTTTTAAGATTTTTGAAAAAAACGTAAGGTTAACCCCTTTGGTGTTTTTTCACCCCAAAAAATGAAAAGTGGAATTCGTCAGCTTCTTTCACTGTTTCTTACGTATTTTGATCAGAAAATTCGATTGGCGCAGTCAGATTTCTCCTAAGTATGATGTTTTTTATTTTATTTGGCTTTAAACCTAACACATTCGGGTCAATTAGCCCTTAATTTGTTTCGCGATTTTACACAGTTTCGATTGATTTCTAGAGTTTCTGACGGCTGTATCCAGCAGTAGTATTCTAAGTACGTCGATTTAAGTAATAAAAAGGCCACCTAAATTTTTTAAGATTTTTGATAAAAACGTAAGGTTAACCCCTTTGGTGTTTTTTGACCCCAAAAAAATGAAAAGTGGAATTCGTCAGCTTCTTTCACTGTTTCTTGCGTATTTTGATCAGAAAATTCGATTGGCGCAGTCAGATTTTTCGTAAGTATGATATTTTTTATTTTATTTGGCATTAAACCTATCACATTCGGGGTCAATTAGGCCTTAATTTGTTTCGCGATTTTACCCAGTTTTGATTGATTCCGCGAGGTTCTGAGGGCTGTATCCAGCAGTAGGCATCTAATAACGTCAATTTAAGTAATAAAAAGGCCACCTAAATTTTTTAAGATTTTTGAAAAAAACGTAAGGTTAACCCCTATGGTGTTTTTTGACCCCAAGAAATGAAAAGTGGAATTCGTTAGCTTCTTTCACTGTTTCTTGCGTATTTTGATCAGAAAATTCGATTGGCGCAGTCAGATTTCTCCTAAGTATGATATTTTTAATTTTATTTGGCTTTAAACCTAACACATTCGGGTCAATTAGCCCTTAATTTGTTTCGGGATTTTACCCAGTTTTGATTGATTCCGCGAGGTTCTGACGGCTGTATCCAGCAGTAGGCATCTAATAACGTCAATTTAAGTAATAAAAAGGCCACCTAAATTTTTTAAGATTTTTGAAAAAAACGTAAGGTTAACCCCTTTGGTGTTTTTTCACCCCAAAAAATGAAAAGTGGAATTCGTCAGCTTCTTTCACTGTTTCTTACGTATTTTGATCAGAAAATTCGATCGGCGCAGTCAGATTTCTCCTAAGTATGATATTTTTAATTTTATTTGGCTTTAAACCTAACACATTCGGGGTCAATTAGCCCTTAATTTGTTTCACGATTTTACCCAGTTTTGATTGATTCCGCGAGGTTCTGAGGGCTGTATCCAGCAGTAGGCATCTAATAACGTCGATTTTAGTAATAAAAAGGGCACCTAAATTTTTTAAGATTTTTGAAAAAAACATAAGGTTAACCCCTTTGGTGTTTTTTGACCCCAAAAAATGAAAAGTGGAATTCGTCAGCTTCTTTCACTGTTTCTGACGTGATTTGATCAGAAAATTCGATTGGCGCAGTCAGATTTCTCCTCAGTATGATATTTTTTATTTTATTTGGCTTTAAACCTAACACATTCGGGTCAATTAGCCCTTAATTTGTTTCGGGATTTTACCCAGTTTTGATTGATTCCGCGAGGTTCTGACGGCTGTATCCAGCAGTAGGCATCTAATAACGTCAATTTAAGTAATAAAAAGGCCACCTAAATTTTTTAAGATTTTTGAAAAAAACGTAAGGTTAACCCCTTTGGTGTTTTTTCACCCCAAAAAATGAAAAGTGGAATTCGTCAGCTTCTTTCACTGTTTCTTACGTATTTTGATCAGAAAATTCGATTGGCGCAGTCAGATTTCTCCTAAGTATGATATTTTTAATTTTATTTGGATTTAAACCTAACACATTCGGGGTCAATTAGCCCTTAATTTGTTTCGCGATTTTACCCAGTTTTGTTTGATTCCGCGAGGTTCTGAGGGCTGTATCCAGCAGTAGGCATCGAATAACGTCGATTTAAGTAATAAAAAGGCCACCTAAATTTTTTAAGATTTTTGAAAAAAACGTAAGGTTAACCCCTTTGGTGTTTTTTGACCCCAAGAAATGAAAAGTGGAATTCGTTAGCTTCTTTCACTGTTTCTTGCGTATTTTGATCAGAAAATTCGATTGGCGCAGTCAGATTTCTCCTAAGTATGATATTTTTAATTTTATTTGGCTTTAAACCTAACACATTCGGGTCAATTAGCCCTTAATTTGTTTCGCGATTTTACACAGTTTCGATTGATTTCTAGAGTTTCTGACGGCTGTATCCAGCAGTAGTATTCTAAGTACGTGGATTTAAGTAATAGAAAGGCCACCTGAATTTTTTAAGATTTTTGAAAAAAACGTAAGGTAACCCCTTTGGTGTTTTTTCACCCCAAAAAATGAAAAGTGGAATTCGTCAGCTTCTTTCACTGTTTCTTACGTATTTTGATCAGAAAATTCGATTAACGCAGTCAGATTTCTCCTAAGTATGATATTTTTAATTTTATTTGGCTTTAAACCTAACACATTCGGGGTCAATTAGCCCTTAATTTGTTTCACGATTTTACCCAGTTTTGATTGATTCCGCGAGGTTCTGAGGGCTGTATCCAGCAGTAGGCATCTAATAACGTCGATTTTAGTAATAAAAAGGCCACCTAAATTTTTTAAGATTTTTGAAAAAAACGTAAGGTTAACCCCTTTGGTGTTTTTTGACCCCAAGAAATGAAAAGTGGAATTCGTTAGCTTCTTTCACTGTTTCTTGCGTATTTTGATCAGAAAATTCGATTGGCGCAGTCAGATTTCTCCTAAGTATGATATTTTTAATTTTATTTGGCTTTAAACCTAACACATTCGGGGTCAATTAGCCCTTAATTTGTTTCGCGATTTTACCCAGTTTTGATTGATTCCGCGAGGTTCTGAGTGCTGTATCCAGCAGTGGGCATCTAATAACGTCAATTTAAGTAATAAAAAGGGCACCTAAATTTTTTAAGATTTTTGAAAAAAACGTAAGGTTAACCCCTTTGGTGTTTTTTGACCCCAAAAAAATGAAAAGTGGAATTCGTCAGCTTCTTTCACTGTTTCTTGCGTATTTTGATCAGAAAATTCGATTGGCGCAGTCAGATTTTTCGTAAGTATGATATTTTTTATTTTATTTGGCATTAAACCTATCACATTCGGGGTCAATTAGGCCTTAATTTGTTTCGCGATTTTACCCAGTTTTGATTGATTCCGCGAGGTTCTGAGGGCTGTATCCAGCAGTAGGCATCTAATAACGTCAATTTAAGTAATAAAAAGGCCACCTAAATTTTTTAAGATTTTTGAAAAAAACGTAAGGTTAACCCCTTTGGTGTTTTTTGACCCCAAGAAATGAAAAGTGGAATTCGTTAGCTTCTTTCACTGTTTCTTGCGTATTTTGATCAGAAAATTCGATTGGCGCAGTCAGATTTCTCCTAAGTATGATATTTTTAATTTTATTTGGCTTTAAACCTAACACATTCGGGTCAATTAGCCCTTAATTTGTTTCGCGATTTTACACAGTTTCGATTGATTTCTAGAGTTTCTGACGGCTGTATCCAGCAGTAGTATTCTAAGTACGTGGATTTAAGTAATAGAAAGGCCACCTGAATTTTTTAAGATTTTTGAAAAAAACGTAAGGTTAACCCCTTTGGTGTTTTTTCACCCCAAAAAATGAAAAGTGGAATTCGTCAGCTTCTTTCACTGTTTCTGACGTGATTTGATCAAAAAATTCGATTGGCGCAATCAGATTTCTCCTAAGTATGATATTTTTTATTTTATTTGGCTTTAAACCTAACACATTCGGGTCAATTAGCCCTTAATTTGTTTCGGGATTTTACCCAGTTTTGATTGATTCCGCGAGGTTCTGACGGCTGTATCCAGCAGTAGGCATCTAATAACGTCAATTGAAGTAATAAAAAGGCCACCTAAATTTTTAAGATTTTTGAAAAAAACGTAAGGTTAACCCCTTTGGTGTTTTTTCACCCCAAAAAATGAAAAGTGGAATTCGTCAGCTTCTTTCACTGTTTCTGACGTGATTTGATCAAAAAATTCGATTGGCGCAATCAGATTTCTCCTAAGTATGATATTTTTTATTTTATTTGGCTTTAAACCTAACACATTCGGGTCAATTAGCCCTTAATTTGTTTCGGGATTTTACCCAGTTTTGATTGATTCCGCGAGGTTCTGACGGCTGTATCCAGCAGTAGGCATCTAATAACGTCAATTGAAGTAATAAAAAGGCCACCTAAATTTTTAAGATTTTTGAAAAAAACGTAAGGTTAACCCCTTTGGTGTTTTTTGACTCCAAAAAATAAAAAGTGGAATTCGTCAGCTTCTTTCACTGTTTCTTACGTATTTTGATCAGAAAATTCGATTGGCGCAGTCAGATTTCTTTTAAGTATGATATTTTTAATTTTATTTGGATTTAAACCTAACACATTCGGGGTCAATTAGCCCTTAATTTGTTTCGCGATTTTACCCAGTTTTGTTTGATTCCGCGAGGTTCTGAGGGCTGGATCCAGCAGTAGGCATCGAATAACGTCGATTTAAGTAATAAAAAGGCCACCTAAATTTTTTAAGATTTTTGAAAAAAACGTAAGGTTAACCCCTTTGGTGTTTTTTGACCCCAAAAAAATGAAAAGTGGAATTCGTCAGCTTCTTTCACTGTTTCTTGCGTATTTTGATCAGAAAATTCGATTGGCGCAGTCAGATTTTTCGTAAGTATGATATTTTTTATTTTATTTGGCATTAAACCTATCACATTCGGGGTCAATTAGGCCTTAATTTGTTTCGCGATTTTACCCAGTTTTGATTGATTCCGCGAGGTTCTGAGGGCTGTATCCAGCAGTAGGCATCTAATAACGTCAATTTAAGTAATAAAAAGGCCACCTAAATTTTTTAAGATTTTTGAAAAAAACGTAAGGTTAACCCCTTTGGTGTTTTTTGACCCCAAGAAATGAAAAGTGGAATTCGTTAGCTTCTTTCACTGTTTCTTGCGTATTTTGATCAGAAAATTCGATTGGCGCAGTCAGATTTCTCCTAAGTATGATATTTTTAATTTTATTTGGCTTTAAACCTAACACATTCGGGTCAATTAGCCCTTAATTTGTTTCGCGATTTTACACAGTTTCGATTGATTTCTAGAGTTTCTGACGGCTGTATCCAGCAGTAGTATTCTAAGTACGTCGATTTAAGTAATAAAAAGGCCACCTAAATTTTTTAAGATTTTTGATAAAAACGTAAGGTTTAAAAACCCCTTTGGTGTTTTTTGACCCCAAAAAAATGAAAAGTGGAATTCGTCAGCTTCTTTCACTGTTTCTTGCGTATTTTGATCAGAAAATTCGATTGGCGCAGTCAGATTTCTCCTAAGTATGATATTTTTTATTTTATTTGGCTTTAAACCTAACACATTCGGGTCAATTAGCCCTTAATTTGTTTCGCGATTTTACCCAGTTTTGATTGCTTCCGCGAAGTTCTGAGGGCTGTATCCAGCAGTAGGCATCTAATAACGTCCATTTAAGTAATAAAAAGGGCACCTAAATTTTTTAAGATTTTTGAAAAAAACGTAAGGTTAACCCCTTTGGTGTTTTTTGACCCCAAAAAATAAAAAGTGGAATTCGTCAGCTTCTTTCACTGTTTCTTACGTATTTTGATCAGAAAATTTGATTGGCGCAGTCAGATTTCTCCTAAGTATGATATTTTTTATTATATTTGGCTTTAAACCTAACACATTCGGGGTCAATTAGCCCTTAATTTGTTTCGCGATTTTACCCAGTTTTGATTGATCCGCGAGGTTCTGAGGGCTGTATCCAGCAGTAGGCATCTAATAACGTCAATTTAAGTAATAAAAAGGCCACCTAAATTTTTTAAGATTTTTGAAAAAAACGTAAGGTTAACCCCTTTGGTGTTTTTTGACCCCAAAAAATGAAAAGTGGAATTCGTCAGCTTCTTTCACTGTTTCTTACGTATTTTGATCAGAAAATTCGATTGGCGCAGTCAGATTTCTCCTAAGTATGATGTTTTTTATTTTATTTTGCTTTAAACCTAACACATTCGGGGTCAATTACCCCTTAATTTGTTTCGCGATTTTACACAGTTTCGATTGATTTCGAGAGTTTCTGACGGCTGTATCCAGCAGTAGTATTCTAAGTACGTCGATTTAAGTAATAAAAAGGCCACCTAAATTTTTTAAGATTTTTGAAAAAAACGTAAGGTTAACCCCTTTGGTGTTTTTTGACCCCAAAAAATGAAAAGTGGAATTCGTCAGCTTCTTTCACTGTTTCTTACGTATTTTGATCAGAAAATTCGATTGGCGCAGTCAGATTTCTCGTAACTATGATATTTTTTATTTTATTTCGCTTTAAACGTAACACATTCGGGGTCAATTAGCCCTTAATTTGTTTCGCGATTTTACACAGTTTTGATTGATTCCGCGAAGTTCTGAGGGCTGTATCCAGCAGTAGGCATCTAATTACGTCGATTTAAGTAATAAAAAGGCCACCCAAATTTTTTAAGATTTTTGAAAAAAACATAAGGTTAACCCCTTTGGTGTTTTTTGACCCCAAAAAATGAAAAGTGGAATTCGTCAGCTTCTTTCATTGTTTCTTGCGTATTTTGATCGGAAAATTCGATTGGCGCAGTCAGATTTCTCCTAAGTATGATATTTTTTATTTTATTTGGCTTTAAACCTAACACATTCGGGGTCAATTAGCCTTTAAATTGTTTCGCGATTTTACCCAGTTTTGATTGATTCCGCGAGGTTCTGAGGGCTGTATCCAGCAGTAGGCATCTAATAACGTCAATTTAAGTAATAAAAAGGCCACCTAAATTTTTTAAGATTTTTGAAAAAAACGTAAGGTTAACCCCTTTGGTGTTTTTTGACCCCAAGAAATGAAAAGTGGAATTCGTTAGCTTCTTTCACTGTTTCTTGCGTATTTTGATCAGAAAATTCGATTGGCGCAGTCAGATTTCTCCTAAGTATGATATTTTTAATTTTATTTGGCTTTAAACCTAACACATTCGGGTCAATTAGCCCTTAATTTGTTTCGCGATTTTACACAGTTTCGATTGATTTCTAGAGTTTCTGACGGCTGTATCCAGCAGTAGTATTCTAAGTACGTGGATTTAAGTAATAGAAAGGCCACCTGAATTTTTTAAGATTTTTGAAAAAAACGTAAGGTTAACCCCTTTGGTGTTTTTTCACCCCAAAAAATGAAAAGTGGAATTCGTCAGCTTCTTTCACTGTTTCTGACGTGATTTGATCAGAAAATTCGATTGGCGCAATCAGATTTCTCCTAAGTATGATATTTTTTATTTTATTTGGCTTTAAACCTAACACATTCGGGTCAATTAGCCCTTAATTTGTTTCGGGATTTTACCCAGTTTTGATTGATTCCGCGAGGTTCTGACGGCTGTATCCAGCAGTAGGCATCTAATAACGTCAATTTAAGTAATAAAAAGGCCACCTAAATTTTTTAAGATTTTTGAAAAAAACGTAAGGTTAACCCCTTTGGTGTTTTTTCACCCCAAAAAATGAAAAGTGGGATTCGTCAGATTCTTTCACTGTTTCTTACGTATTTTGATCAGAAATATCGATTGGCGCAGTCAGATTTCTCCTAAGTATGATATTTTTTATTTTATTTGGATTTAAACCTAACACATTCGGGGTCAATTAGCCCTTAATTTGTTTCGCGATTTTACCCAGTTTTGATTGATTCCGCGAGGTTCTGAGTGCTGTATCCAGCAGTGGGCATCTAATAACGTCAATTTAAGTAATAAAAAGGGCACCTAAATTTTTTAAGATTTTTGAAAAAAACGTAAGGTTAACCCCTTTGGTGTTTTTTGACCCCAAAAAATGAAAAGTGGAATTCGTCAGCTTCTTTCACTGTTTCTGACGTGATTTGATCAGAAAATTCGATTGGCGCAGTCAGATTTCTCCTCAGTATGATATTTTTTATTTTATTTGGCTTTAAACCTAACACATTCGGGTCAATTAGCCCTTAATTTGTTTCGGGATTTTACCCAGTTTTGATTGATTCCGCGAGGTTCTGACGGCTGTATCCAGCAGTAGGCATCTAATAACGTCAATTTAAGTAATAAAAAGGCCACCTAAATTTTTTAAGATTTTTGAAAAAAACGTAAGGTTAACCCCTTTGGTGTTTTTTCACCCCAAAAAATGAAAAGTGGGATTCGTCAGATTCTTTCACTGTTTCTTACGTATTTTGATCAGAAATATCGATTGGCGCAGTCAGATTTCTCCTAAGTATGATATTTTTTATTTTATTTGGATTTAAACCTAACACATTCGGGGTCAATTAGCCCTTAATTTGTTTCGCGATTTTACCCAGTTTTGATTGATTCCGCGAGGTTCTGAGTGCTGTATCCAGCAGTGGGCATCTAATAACGTCAATTTAAGTAATAAAAAGGGCACCTAAATTTTTTAAGATTTTTGAAAAAAACGTAAGGTTAACCCCTTTGGTGTTTTTTGACCCCAAAAAATGAAAAGTGGAATTCGTCAGCTTCTTTCACTGTTTCTGACGTGATTTGATCAGAAAATTCGATTGGCGCAGTCAGATTTCTCCTCAGTATGATATTTTTTATTTTATTTGGCTTTAAACCTAACACATTCGGGTCAATTAGCCCTTAATTTGTTTCGGGATTTTACCCAGTTTTGATTGATTCCGCGAGGTTCTGACGGCTGTATCCAGCAGTAGGCATCTAATAACGTCAATTTAAGTAATAAAAAGGCCACCTAAATTTTTTAAGATTTTTGAAAAAAACGTAAGGTTAACCCCTTTGGTGTTTTTTCACCCCAAAAAATGAAAAGTGGAATTCGTCAGCTTCTTTCACTGTTTCTGACGTGATTTGATCAAAAAATTCGATTGGCGCAATCAGATTTCTCCTAAGTATGATATTTTTTATTTTATTTGGCTTTAAACCTAACACATTCGGGTCAATTAGCCCTTAATTTGTTTCGGGATTTTACCCAGTTTTGATTGATTCCGCGAGGTTCTGACGGCTGTATCCAGCAGTAGGCATCTAATAACGTCAATTGAAGTAATAAAAAGGCCACCTAAATTTTTAAGATTTTTGAAAAAAACGTAAGGTTAACCCCTTTGGTGTTTTTTCACCCCAAAAAATGAAAAGTGGAATTCGTCAGCTTCTTTCACTGTTTCTTACGTATTTTGATCAGAAAATTCGATTGGCGCAGTCAGATTTCTCCTAAGTATGATATTTTTAATTTTATTTGGCTTTAAACCTAACACATGCGGGGTCAATTAGCCCTCAATTTGTTTCACGATTTTACCCAGTTTTGATTGATTCCGCGAGGTTCTGAGGGCTGTATCCAGCAGTAGGCATCTAATAACGTCGATTTTAGTAATAAAAAGGCCACCTAAATTTTTTAAGATTTTTGAAAAAAACGTAAGGTTAACCCCTTTGGTGTTTTTTGACCCCAAAAAATAAAAAGTGGAATTCGTCAGCTTCTTTCACTGTTTCTTACGTATTTTGATCAGAAAATTCGATTGGCGCAGTCAGATTTCTCCTAAGTATGATATTTTTAATTTTATTTGGCTTTAAACCTAACACATTCGGGGTCAATTAGCCCTCAATTTGTTTCACGATTTTACCCAGTTTTGATTGATTCCGCGAGGTTCTGAGGGCTGTATCCAGCAGTAGGCATCTAATAACGTCGATTTTAGTAATAAAAAGGCCACCTAAATTTTTTAAGATTTTTGAAAAAAACGTAAGGTTAACCCCTTTGGTGTTTTTTGACCCCAAAAAAATGAAAAGTGGAATTCGTCAGCTTCTTTCACTGTTTCTTGCGTATTTTGATCAGAAAATTCGATTGGCGCAGTCAGATTTTTCGTAAGTATGATATTTTTTATTTTATTTGGCATTAAACCTATCACATTCGGGGTCAATTAGGCCTTAATTTGTTTCGCGATTTTACCCAGTTTTGATTTATTCCGCGAGGTTCTGAGGGCTGTATCCAGCAGTAGGCATCTAATAACGTCAATTTAAGTAATAAAAAGGCCACCTAAATTTTTTAAGATTTTTGAAAAAAACGTAAGGTTAACCCCTTTGGTGTTTTTTGACCCCAAGAACTGAAAAGTGGAATTCGTTAGCTTCTTTCACTGTTTCTTGCGTATTTTGATCAGAAAATTCGATTGGCGCAGTCAGATTTCTCCTAAGTATGATATTTTTAATTTTATTTGGCTTTAAACCTAACACATTCGGGTCAATTAGCCCTTAATTTGTTTCGCGATTTTACACAGTTTCGATTGATTTCTAGAGTTTCTGACGGCTGTATCCAGCAGTAGTATTCTAAGTACGTCGATTTAAGTAATAAAAAGGCCACCTAAATTTTTTAAGATTTTTGATAAAAACGTAAGGTTTAAAAACCCCTTTGGTGTTTTTTGACCCCAAAAAAATGAAAAGTGGAATTCGTCAGCTTCTTTCACTGTTTCTTGCGTATTTTGATCAGAAAATTCGATTGGCGCAGTCAGATTTTTCGTAAGTATGATATTTTTTATTTTATTTGGCATTAAACCTATCACATTCGGGGTCAATTAGGCCTTAATTTGTTTCGCGATTTTACCCAGTTTTGATTGATTCCGCGAGGTTCTGAGGGCTGTATCCAGCAGTAGGCATCTAATAACGTCAATTTAAGTAATAAAAAGGCCACCTAAATTTTTTAAGATTTTTGAAAAAAACGTAAGGTTAACCCCTTTGGTGTTTTTTGACCCCAAAAAATGAAAAGTGGAATTCGTCAGCTTCTTTCACTGTTTCTGACGTGATTTGATCAGAAAATTCGATTGGCGCAGTCAGATTTCTCCTCAGTATGATATTTTTTATTTTATTTGGCTTTAAACCTAACACATTCGGGTCAATTAGCCCTTAATTTGTTTCGGGATTTTACCCAGTTTTGATTGATTCCGCGAGGTTCTGACGGCTGTATCCAGCAGTAGGCATCTAATAACGTCAATTTAAGTAATAAAAAGGCCACCTAAATTTTTTAAGATTTTTGAAAAAAACGTAAGGTGTTTTTTCACCCCAAAAAATGAAAAGTGGAATTCGTCAGCTTCTTTCACTGTTTCTTACGTATTTTGATCAGAAAATTCGATTGGCGCAGTCAGATTTCTCCTAAGTATGATATTTTTTATTTTATTTGGCTTTAAACCTAACACATTCGGGTCAATTAGCCCTTAATTTGTTTCGCGATTTTACCCAGTTTTGATTGCTTCCGCGAAGTTCTGAGGGCTGTATCCAGCAGTAGGCATCTAATAACGTCCATTTAAGTAATAAAAAGGGCACCTAAATTTTTTAAGATTTTTGAAAAAAACGTAAGGTTAACCCCTTTGGTGTTTTTTGACCCCAAAAAATAAAAAGTGGAATTCGTCAGCTTCTTTCACTGTTTCTTACGTATTTTGATCAGAAAATTTGATTGGCGCAGTCAGATTTCTCCTAAGTATGATATTTTTTATTATATTTGGCTTTAAACCTAACACATTCGGGGTCAATTAGCCCTTAATTTGTTTCGCGATTTTACCCAGTTTTGATTGATCCGCGAGGTTCTGAGGGCTGTATCCAGCAGTAGGCATCTAATAACGTCAATTTAAGTAATAAAAAGGCCACCTAAATTTTTTAAGATTTTTGAAAAAAACGTAAGGTTAACCCCTTTGGTGTTTTTTGACCCCAAAAAATGAAAAGTGGAATTCGTCAGCTTCTTTCACTGTTTCTTACGTATTTTGATCAGAAAATTCGATTGGCGCAGTCAGATTTCTCCTAAGTATGATGTTTTTTATTTTATTTTGCTTTAAACCTAACACATTCGGGGTCAATTAGCCCTTAATTTGTTTCGCGATTTTACACAGTTTCGATTGATTTCGAGAGTTTCTGACGGCTGTATCCAGCAGTAGTATTCTAAGTACGTCGATTTAAGTAATAAAAAGGCCACCTAAATTTTTTAAGATTTTTGAAAAAAACGTAAGGTTAACCCCTTTGGTGTTTTTTGACCCCAAAAAATGAAAAGTGGAATTCGTCAGCTTCTTTCACTGTTTCTTACGTATTTTGATCAGAAAATTCGATTGGCGCAGTCAGATTTCTCGTAACTATGATATTTTTTATTTTATTTCGCTTTAAACGTAACACATTCGGGGTCAATTAGCCCTTAATTTGTTTCGCGAATTTACACAGTTTTGATTGATTCCGCGAAGTTCTGAGGGCTGTATCCAGCAGTAGGCATCTAATAACGTCGATTTAAGTAATAAAAAGGCCACCCAAATTTTTTAAGATTTTTGAAAAAAACATAAGGTTAACCCCTTTGGTGTTTTTTGACCCCAAAAAATGAAAAGTGGAATTCGTCAGCTTCTTTCATTGTTTCTTGCGTATTTTGATCGGAAAATTCGATTGGCGCAGTCAGATTTCTCCTAAGTATGATATTTTTTATTTTATTTGGCTTTAAACCTAACACATTCGGGGTCAATTAGCCTTTAAATTGTTTCGCGATTTTACCCAGTTTTGATTGATTCCGCGAGGTTCTGAGGGCTGTATCCAGCAGTAGGCATCTAATAACGTCAATTTAAGTAATAAAAAGGCCACCTAAATTTTTTAAGATTTTTGAAAAAAACGTAAGGTTAACCCCTTTGGTGTTTTTTGACCCCAAGAAATGAAAAGTGGAATTCGTTAGCTTCTTTCACTGTTTCTTGCGTATTTTGATCAGAAAATTCGATTGGCGCAGTCAGATTTCTCCTAAGTATGATATTTTTAATTTTATTTGGCTTTAAACCTAACACATTCGGGGTCAATTAGCCCTTAATTTGTTTCACGATTTTACCCAGTTTTGATTGATTCCGCGAGGTTCTGAGGGCTGTATCCAGCAGTAGGCATCTAATAACGTCGATTTTAGTAATAAAAAGGCCACCCAAATTTTTTAAGATTTTTGAAAAAAACGTAAGGTTAACCCCTTTGGTGTTTTTTGACTCCAAAAAATAAAAAGTGGAATTCGTCAGCTTCTTTCACTGTTTCTTACGTATTTTGATCAGAAAATTCGATTGGCGCAGTCAGATTTCTCCTAAGTATGATATTTTTAATTTTATTTGGATTTAAACCTAACACATTCGGGGTCAATTAGCCCTTAATTTGTTTCGCGATTTTACCCAGTTTTGTTTGATTCCGCGAGGTTCTGAGGGCTGGATCCAGCAGTAGGCATCGAATAACGTCGATTTAAGTAATAAAAAGGCCACCTAAATTTTTTAAGATTTTTGAAAAAAACGTAAGGTTAACCCCTTTGGTGTTTTTTGACCCCAAAAAATGAAAAGTGGAATTCGTCAGCTTCTTTCACTGTTTCTTGCGTATTTTGATCAGAAAATTCGATTGGCGCAGTCAGATTTTTCGTAAGTATGATATTTTTTATTTTATTTGGCATTAAACCTATCACATTCGGGGTCAATTAGGCCTTAATTTGTTTCGCGATTTTACCCAGTTTTGATTGATTCCGCGAGGTTCTGAGGGCTGTATCCAGCAGTAGGCATCTAATAACGTCAATTTAAGTAATAAAAAGGCCACCTAAATTTTTTAAGATTTTTGAAAAAAACGTAAGGTTAACCCCTTTGGTGTTTTTTGACCCCAAGAAATGAAAAGTGGAATTCGTTAGCTTCTTTCACTGTTTCTTGCGTATTTTGATCAGAAAATTCGATTGGCGCAGTCAGATTTCTCCTAAGTATGATATTTTTAATTTTATTTGGCTTTAAACCTAACACATTCGGGTCAATTAGCCCTTAATTTGTTTCGCGATTTTACACAGTTTCGATTGATTTCTAGAGTTTCTGACGGCTGTATCCAGCAGTAGTATTCTAAGTACGTCGATTTAAGTAATAAAAAGGCCACCTAAATTTTTTAAGATTTTTGATAAAAACGTAAGGTTTAAAAACCCCTTTGGTGTTTTTTGACCCCAAAAAAATGAAAAGTGGAATTCGTCAGCTTCTTTCACTGTTTCTTGCGTATTTTGATCAGAAAATTCGATTGGCGCAGTCAGATTTTTCGTAAGTATGATATTTTTTATTTTATTTGGCATTAAACCTATCACATTCGGGGTCAATTAGGCCTTAATTTGTTTCGCGATTTTACCCAGTTTTGATTGATTCCGCGAGGTTCTGAGGGCTGTATCCAGCAGTAGGCATCTAATAACGTCAATTTAAGTAATAAAAAGGCCACCTAAATTTTTTAAGATTTTTGAAAAAAACGTAAGGTTAACCCCTTTGGTGTTTTTTGACCCCAAAAAATAAAAAGTGGAATTCGTCAGCTTCTTTCACTGTTTCTTACGTATTTTGATCAGAAAATTTGATTGGCGCAGTCAGATTTCTCCTAAGTATGATATTTTTTATTATATTTGGCTTTAAACCTAACACATTCGGGGTCAATTAGCCCTTAATTTGTTTCGCGATTTTACCCAGTTTTGATTGATCCGCGAGGTTCTGAGGGCTGTATCCAGCAGTAGGCATCTAATAACGTCAATTTAAGTAATAAAAAGGCCACCTAAATTTTTTAAGATTTTTGAAAAAAACGTAAGGTTAACCCCTTTGGTGTTTTTTGACCCCAAAAAATGAAAAGTGGAATTCGTCAGCTTCTTTCACTGTTTCTTACGTATTTTGATCAGAAAATTCGATTGGCGCAGTCAGATTTCTCCTAAGTATGATGTTTTTTATTTTATTTTGCTTTAAACCTAACACATTCGGGGTCAATTAGCCCTTAATTTGTTTCGCGATTTTACACAGTTTCGATTGATTTCGAGAGTTTCTGACGGCTGTATCCAGCAGTAGTATTCTAAGTACGTCGATTTAAGTAATAAAAAGGCCACCTAAATTTTTTAAGATTTTTGAAAAAAACGTAAGGTTAACCCCTTTGGTGTTTTTTGACCCCAAAAAATGAAAAGTGGAATTCGTCAGCTTCTTTCACTGTTTCTTACGTATTTTGATCAGAAAATTCGATTGGCGCAGTCAGATTTCTCGTAACTATGATATTTTTTATTTTATTTCGCTTTAAACGTAACACATTCGGGGTCAATTAGCCCTTAATTTGTTTCGCGAATTTACACAGTTTTGATTGATTCCGCGAAGTTCTGAGGGCTGTATCCAGCAGTAGGCATCTAATAACGTCGATTTAAGTAATAAAAAGGCCACCCAAATTTTTTAAGATTTTTGAAAAAAACATAAGGTTAACCCCTTTGGTGTTTTTTGACCCCAAAAAATGAAAAGTGGAATTCGTCAGCTTCTTTCATTGTTTCTTGCGTATTTTGATCGGAAAATTCGATTGGCGCAGTCAGATTTCTCCTAAGTATGATATTTTTTATTTTATTTGGCTTTAAACCTAACACATTCGGGGTCAATTAGCCTTTAAATTGTTTCGCGATTTTACCCAGTTTTGATTGATTCCGCGAGGTTCTGAGGGCTGTATCCAGCAGTAGGCATCTAATAACGTCAATTTAAGTAATAAAAAGGCCACCTAAATTTTTTAAGATTTCTGAAAAAAACGTAAGGTTAACCCCTTTGGTGTTTTTTGACCCCAAGAAATGAAAAGTGGAATTCGTTAGCTTCTTTCACTGTTTCTTGCGTATTTTGATCAGAAAATTCGATTGGCGCAGTCAGATTTCTCCTAAGTATGATATTTTTAATTTTATTTGGCTTTAAACCTAACACATTCGGGTCAATTAGCCCTTAATTTGTTTCGCGATTTTACACAGTTTCGATTGATTTCTAGAGTTTCTGACGGCTGTATCCAGCAGTAGTATTCTAAGTACGTGGATTTAAGTAATAGAAAGGCCACCTGAATTTTTTAAGATTTTTGAAAAAAACGTAAGGTTAACCCCTTTGGTGTTTTTTCACCCCAAAAAATGAAAAGTGGAATTCGTCAGCTTCTTTCACTGTTTCTGACGTGATTTGATCAGAAAATTCGATTGGCGCAATCAGATTTCTCCTAAGTATGATATTTTTTATTTTATTTGGCTTTAAACCTAACACATTCGGGTCAATTAGCCCTTAATTTGTTTCGGGATTTTACCCAGTTTTGATTGATTCCGCGAGGTTCTGACGGCTGTATCCAGCAGTAGGCATCTAATAACGTCAATTTAAGTAATAAAAAGGCCACCTAAATTTTTTAAGATTTTTGAAAAAAACGTAAGGTTAACCCCTTTGGTGTTTTTTCACCCCAAAAAATGAAAAGTGGGATTCGTCAGATTCTTTCACTGTTTCTTACGTATTTTGATCAGAAATATCGATTGGCGCAGTCAGATTTCTCCTAAGTATGATATTTTTTATTTTATTTGGATTTAAACCTAACACATTCGGGGTCAATTAGCCCTTAATTTGTTTCGCGATTTTACCCAGTTTTGATTGATTCCGCGAGGTTCTGAGTGCTGTATCCAGCAGTGGGCATCTAATAACGTCAATTTAAGTAATAAAAAGGGCACCTAAATTTTTTAAGATTTTTGAAAAAAACGTAAGGTTAACCCCTTTGGTGTTTTTTGACCCCAAAATATGAAAAGTGGAATTCGTCAGCTTCTTTCACTGTTTCTGACGTGATTTGATCAGAAAATTCGATTGGCGCAGTCAGATTTCTCCTCAGTATGATATTTTTTATTTTATTTGGCTTTAAACCTAACACATTCGGGTCAATTAGCCCTTAATTTGTTTCGGGATTTTACCCAGTTTTGATTGATTCCGCGAGGTTCTGACGGCTGTATCCAGCAGTAGGCATCTAATAACGTCAATTTAAGTAATAAAAAGGCCACCTAAATTTTTTAAGATTTTTGAAAAAAACGTAAGGTTAACCCCTTTGGTGTTTTTTCACCCCAAAAAATGAAAAGTGGAATTCGTCAGCTTCTTTCACTGTTTCTGACGTGATGTGATCAAAAAATTCGATTGGCGCAATCAGATTTCTCCTAAGTATGATATTTTTTATTTTATTTGGCTTTAAACCTAACACATTCGGGTCAATTAGCCCTTAATTTGTTTCGGGATTTTACCCAGTTTTGATTGATTCCGCGAGGTTCTGACGGCTGTATCCAGCAGTAGGCATCTAATAACGTCAATTGAAGTAATAAAAAGGCCACCTAAATTTTTAAGATTTTTGAAAAAAACGTAAGGTTAACCCCTTTGGTGTTTTTTCACCCCAAAAAATGAAAAGTGGAATTCGTCAGCTTCTTTCACTGTTTCTTACGTATTTTGATCAGAAAATTCGATTGGCGCAGTCAGATTTCTCCTAAGTATGATATTTTTAATTTTATTTGGCTTTAAACCTAACACATTCGGGGTCAATTAGCCCTCAATTTGTTTCACGATTTTACCCAGTTTTGATTGATTCCGCGAGGTTCTGAGGGCTGTATCCAGCAGTAGGCATCTAATAACGTCGATTTTAGTAATAAAAAGGCCACCTAAATTTTTTAAGATTTTTGAAAAAAACGTAAGGTTAACCCCTTTGGTGTTTTTTGACCCCAAAAAATAAAAAGTGGAATTCGTCAGCTTCTTTCACTGTTTCTTACGTATTTTGATCAGAAAATTCGATTGGCGCAGTCAGATTTCTCCTAAGTATGATATTTTTAATTTTATTTGGATTTAAACCTAACACATTCGGGGTCAATTAGCCCTTAATTTGTTTCGCGATTTTACCCAGTTTTGTTTGATTCCGCGAGGTTCTGAGGGCTGGATCCAGCAGTAGGCATCGAATAACGTCGATTTAAGTAATAAAAAGGCCACCTAAATTTTTTAAGATTTTTGAAAAAAACGTAAGGTTAACCCCTTTGGTGTTTTTTGACCCCAAAAAAATTAAAAGTGGAATTCGTCAGCTTCTTTCACTGTTTCTTGCGTATTTTGATCAGAAAATTCGATTGGCGCAGTCAGATTTTTCGTAAGTATGATATTTTTTATTTTATTTGGCATTAAACCTATCACATTCGGGGTCAATTAGGCCTTAATTTGTTTCGCGATTTTACCCAGTTTTGATTGATTCCGCGAGGTTCTGAGGGCTGTATCCAGCAGTAGGCATCTAATAACGTCAATTTAAGTAATAAAAAGGCCACCTAAATTTTTTAAGATTTTTGAAAAAAACGTAAGGTTAACCCCTTTGGTGTTTTTTGACCCCAAGAAATGAAAAGTGGAATTCGTTAGCTTCTTTCACTGTTTCTTGCGTATTTTGATCAGAAAATTCGATTGGCGCAGTCAGATTTCTCCTAAGTATGATATTTTTAATTTTATTTGGCTTTAAACCTAACACATTCGGGGTCAATTAGCCCTTAATTTGTTTCACGATTTTACCCAGTTTTGATTGATTCCGCGAGGTTCTGAGGGCTGTATCCAGCAGTAGGCATCTAATAACGTCGATTTTAGTAATAAAAAGGCCACCCAAATTTTTTAAGATTTTTGAAAAAAACGTAAGGTTAACCCCTTTGGTGTTTTTTGACTCCAAAAAATAAAAAGTGGAATTCGTCAGCTTCTTTCACTGTTTCTTACGTATTTTGATCAGAAAATTCGATTGGCGCAGTCAGATTTCTCCTAAGTATGATATTTTTAATTTTATTTGGATTTAAACCTAACACATTCGGGGTCAATTAGCCCTTAATTTGTTTCGCGATTTTACCCAGTTTTGTTTGATTCCGCGAGGTTCTGAGGGCTGGATCCAGCAGTAGGCATCGAATAACGTCGATTTAAGTAATAAAAAGGCCACCTAAATTTTTTAAGATTTTTGAAAAAAACGTAAGGTTAACCCCTTTGGTGTTTTTTGACCCCAAAAAATGAAAAGTGGAATTCGTCAGCTTCTTTCACTGTTTCTTACGTATTTTGATCAGAAAATTCGATTGGCGCAGTCAGATTTCTCGTAACTATGATATTTTTTATTTTATTTCGCTTTAAACGTAACACATTCGGGGTCAATTAGCCCTTAATTTGTTTCGCGATTTTACACAGTTTTGATTGATTCCGCGAAGTTCTGAGGGCTGTATCCAGCAGTAGGCATCTAATAACGTCGATTTAAGTAATAAAAAGGCCACCCAAATTTTTTAAGATTTTTGAAAAAAACATAAGGTTAACCCCTTTGGTGTTTTTTGACCCCAAAAAATGAAAAGTGGAATTCGTCAGCTTCTTTCATTGTTTCTTGCGTATTTTGATCGGAAAATTCGATTGGCGCAGTCAGATTTCTCCTAAGTATGATATTTTTTATTTTATTTGGCTTTAAACCTAACATATTCGGGGTCAATTAGCCTTTAAATTGTTTCGCGATTTTACCCAGGTTTGATTGATTCCGCGAGGTTCTGAGGGCTGTATCCAGCAGTAGGCATCTAATAACGTCAATTTAAGTAATAAAAAGGCCACCTAAATTTTTTAAGATTTCTGAAAAAAACGTAAGGTTAACCCCTTTGGTGTTTTTTGACCCCAAGAAATGAAAAGTGGAATTCGTTAGCTTCTTTCACTGTTTCTTGCGTATTTTGATCAGAAAATTCGATTGGCGCAGTCAGATTTCTCCTAAGTATGATATTTTTAATTTTATTTGGCTTTAAACCTAACACATTCGGGTCAATTAGCCCTTAATTTGTTTCGCGATTTTACACAGTTTCGATTGATTTCTAGAGTTTCTGACGGCTGTATCCAGCAGTAGTATTCTAAGTACGTGGATTTAAGTAATAGAAAGGCCACCTGAATTTTTTAAGATTTTTGAAAAAAACGTAAGGTTAACCCCTTTGGTGTTTTTTCACCCCAAAAAATGAAAAGTGGAATTCGTCAGCTTCTTTCACTGTTTCTGACGTGATTTGATCAGAAAATTCGATTGGCGCAATCAGATTTCTCCTAAGTATGATATTTTTTATTTTATTTGGCTTTAAACCTAACACATTCGGGTCAATTAGCCCTTAATTTGTTTCGGGATTTTACCCAGTTTTGATTGATTCCGCGAGGTTCTGACGGCTGTATCCAGCAGTAGGCATCTAATAACGTCAATTTAAGTAATAAAAAGGCCACCTAAATTTTTTAAGATTTTTGAAAAAAACGTAAGGTTAACCCCTTTGGTGTTTTTTCACCCCAAAAAATGAAAAGTGGGATTCGTCAGATTCTTTCACTGTTTCTTGCGTATTTTGATCAGAAATATCGATTGGCGCAGTCAGATTTCTCCTAAGTATGATATTTTTTATTTTATTTGGATTTAAACCTAACACATTCGGGGTCAATTAGCCCTTAATTTGTTTCGCGATTTTACCCAGTTTTGATTGATTCCGCGAGGTTCTGAGTGCTGTATCCAGCAGTGGGCATCTAATAACGTCAATTTAAGTAATAAAAAGGGCACCTAAATTTTTTAAGATTTTTGAAAAAAACGTAAGGTTAACCCCTTTGGTGTTTTTTGACCCCAAAATATGAAAAGTGGAATTCGTCAGCTTCTTTCACTGTTTCTGACGTGATTTGATCAGAAAATTCGATTGGCGCAGTCAGATTTCTCCTCAGTATGATATTTTTTATTTTATTTGGCTTTAAACCTAACACATTCGGGTCAATTAGCCCTTAATTTGTTTCGGGATTTTACCCAGTTTTGATTGATTCCGCGAGGTTCTGACGGCTGTATCCAGCAGTAGGCATCTAATAACGTCAATTTAAGTAATAAAAAGGCCACCTAAATTTTTTAAGATTTTTGAAAAAAACGTAAGGTTAACCCCTTTGGTGTTTTTTCACCCCAAAAAATGAAAAGTGGAATTCGTCAGCTTCTTTCACTGTTTCTGACGTGATTTGATCAAAAAATTCGATTGGCGCAATCAGATTTCTCCTAAGTATGATATTTTTTATTTTATTTGGCTTTAAACCTAACACATTCGGGTCAATTAGCCCTTAATTTGTTTCGGGATTTTACCCAGTTTTGATTGATTCCGCGAGGTTCTGACGGCTGTATCCAGCAGTAGGCATCTAATAACGTCAATTGAAGTAATAAAAAGGCCACCTAAATTTTTAAGATTTTTGAAAAAAACGTAAGGTTAACCCCTTTGGTGTTTTTTCACCCCAAAAAATGAAAAGTGGAATTCGTCAGCTTCTTTCACTGTTTCTTACGTATTTTGATCAGAAAATTCGATTGGCGCAGTCAGATTTCTCCTAAGTATGATATTTTTAATTTTATTTGGCTTTAAACCTAACACATTCGGGGTCAATTAGCCCTCAATTTGTTTCACGATTTTACCCAGTTTTGATTGATTCCGCGAGGTTCTGAGGGCTGTATCCAGCAGTAGGCATCTAATAACGTCGATTTTAGTAATAAAAAGGCCACCTAAATTTTTTAAGATTTTTGAAAAAAACGTAAGGTTAACCCCTTTGGTGTTTTTTGACCCCAAAAAATAAAAAGTGGAATTCGTCAGCTTCTTTCACTGTTTCTTACGTATTTTGATCAGAAAATTCGATTGGCGCAGTCAGATTTCTCCTAAGTATGATATTTTTAATTTTATTTGGATTTAAACCTAACACATTCGGGGTCAATTAGCCCTTAATTTGTTTCGCGATTTTACCCAGTTTTGTTTGATTCCGCGAGGTTCTGAGGGCTGGATCCAGCAGTAGGCATCGAATAACGTCGATTTAAGTAATAAAAAGGCCACCTAAATTTTTTAAGATTTTTGAAAAAAACGTAAGGTTAACCCCTTTGGTGTTTTTTGACCCCAAAAAAATGAAAAGTGGAATTCGTCAGCTTCTTTCACTGTTTCTTGCGTATTTTGATCAGAAAATTCGATTGGCGCAGTCAGATTTTTCGTAAGTATGATATTTTTTATTTTATTTGGCATTAAACCTATCACATTCGGGGTCAATTAGGCCTTAATTTGTTTCGCGATTTTACCCAGTTTTGATTGATTCCGCGAGGTTCTGAGGGCTGTATCCAGCAGTAGGCATCTAATAACGTCAATTTAAGTAATAAAAAGGCCACCTAAATTTTTTAAGATTTTTGAAAAAAACGTAAGGTTAACCCCTTTGGTGTTTTTTGACCCCAAGAAATGAAAAGTGGAATTCGTTAGCTTCTTTCACTGTTTCTTGCGTATTTTGATCAGAAAATTCGATTGGCGCAGTCAGATTTCTCCTAAGTATGATATTTTTAATTTTATTTGGCTTTAAACCTAACACATTCGGGTCAATTAGCCCTTAATTTGTTTCGCGATTTTACACAGTTTCGATTGATTTCTAGAGTTTCTGACGGCTGTATCCAGCAGTAGTATTCTAAGTACGTCGATTTAAGTAATAAAAAGGCCACCTAAATTTTTTAAGATTTTTGATAAAAACGTAAGGTTTAAAAACCCCTTTGGTGTTTTTTGACCCCAAAAAAATGAAAAGTGGAATTCGTCAGCTTCTTTCACTGTTTCTTGCGTATTTTGATCAGAAAATTCGATTGGCGCAGTCAGATTTTTCGTAAGTATGATATTTTTTATTTTATTTGGCATTAAACCTATCACATTCGGGGTCAATTAGGCCTTAATTTGTTTCGCGATTTTACCCAGTTTTGATTGATTCCGCGAGGTTCTGAGGGCTGTATCCAGCAGTAGGCATCTAATAACGTCAATTTAAGTAATAAAAAGGCCACCTAAATTTTTTAAGATTTTTGAAAAAAACGTAAGGTTAACCCCTTTGGTGTTTTTTGACCCCAAAAAATGAAAAGTGGAATTCGTCAGCTTCTTTCACTGTTTCTGACGTGATTTGATCAGAAAATTCGATTGGCGCAGTCAGATTTCTCCTCAGTATGATATTTTTTATTTTATTTGGCTTTAAACCTAACACATTCGGGTCAATTAGCCCTTAATTTGTTTCGGGATTTTACCCAGTTTTGA
Source organism: Cantharis nigra (assembly GCA_958510845.1). NCBI lineage: Eukaryota > Metazoa > Arthropoda > Insecta > Coleoptera > Cantharidae > Cantharis > Cantharis nigra. The sequence goes on along the minus strand of OY294034.1, from coordinate 3,165,054 downwards.
TTGATTCCGCGAGGTTCTGACGGCTGTATCCAGCAGTAGGCATCTAATAACGTCAATTTAAGTAATAAAAAGGCCACCTAAATTTTTTAAGATTTTTGAAAAAAACGTAAGGTGTTTTTTCACCCCAAAAAATGAAAAGTGGAATTCGTCAGCTTCTTTCACTGTTTCTTACGTATTTTGATCAGAAAATTCGATTGGCGCAGTCAGATTTCTCCTAAGTATGATATTTTTTATTTTATTTGGCTTTAAACCTAACACATTCGGGTCAATTAGCCCTTAATTTGTTTCGCGATTTTACCCAGTTTTGATTGCTTCCGCGAAGTTCTGAGGGCTGTATCCAGCAGTAGGCATCTAATAACGTCCATTTAAGTAATAAAAAGGGCACCTAAATTTTTTAAGATTTTTGAAAAAAACGTAAGGTTAACCCCTTTGGTGTTTTTTGACCCCAAAAAATAAAAAGTGGAATTCGTCAGCTTCTTTCACTGTTTCTTACGTATTTTGATCAGAAAATTTGATTGGCGCAGTCAGATTTCTCCTAAGTATGATATTTTTTATTATATTTGGCTTTAAACCTAACACATTCGGGGTCAATTAGCCCTTAATTTGTTTCGCGATTTTACCCAGTTTTGATTGATCCGCGAGGTTCTGAGGGCTGTATCCAGCAGTAGGCATCTAATAACGTCAATTTAAGTAATAAAAAGGCCACCTAAATTTTTTAAGATTTTTGAAAAAAACGTAAGGTTAACCCCTTTGGTGTTTTTTGACCCCAAAAAATGAAAAGTGGAATTCGTCAGCTTCTTTCACTGTTTCTTACGTATTTTGATCAGAAAATTCGATTGGCGCAGTCAGATTTCTCCTAAGTATGATGTTTTTTATTTTATTTTGCTTTAAACCTAACACATTCGGGGTCAATTAGCCCTTAATTTGTTTCGCGATTTTACACAGTTTCGATTGATTTCGAGAGTTTCTGACGGCTGTATCCAGCAGTAGTATTCTAAGTACGTCGATTTAAGTAATAAAAAGGCCACCTAAATTTTTTAAGATTTTTGAAAAAAACGTAAGGTTAACCCCTTTGGTGTTTTTTGACCCCAAAAAATGAAAAGTGGAATTCGTCAGCTTCTTTCACTGTTTCTTACGTATTTTGATCAGAAAATTCGATTGGCGCAGTCAGATTTCTCGTAACTATGATATTTTTTATTTTATTTCGCTTTAAACGTAACACATTCGGGGTCAATTAGCCCTTAATTTGTTTCGCGGTTTTACACAGTTTTGATTGATTCCGCGAAGTTCTGAGGGCTGTATCCAGCAGTAGGCATCTAATAACGTCGATTTAAGTAATAAAAAGGCCACCCAAATTTTTTAAGATTTTTGAAAAAAACATAAGGTTAACCCCTTTGGTGTTTTTTGACCCCAAAAAATGAAAAGTGGAATTCGTCAGCTTCTTTCATTGTTTCTTGCGTATTTTGATCGGAAAATTCGATTGGCGCAGTCAGATTTCTCCTAAGTATGATATTTTTTATTTTATTTGGCTTTAAACCTAACACATTCGGGGTCAATTAGCCTTTAAATTGTTTCGCGATTTTACCCAGTTTTGATTGATTCCGCGAGGTTCTGAGGGCTGTATCCAGCAGTAGGCATCTAATAACGTCAATTTAAGTAATAAAAAGGCCACCTAAATTTTTTAAGATTTTTGAAAAAAACGTAAGGTTAACCCCTTTGGTGTTTTTTGACCCCAAGAAATGAAAAGTGGAATTCGTTAGCTTCTTTCACTGTTTCTTGCGTATTTTGATCAGAAAATTCGATTGGCGCAGTCAGATTTCTCCTAAGTATGATATTTTTAATTTTATTTGGCTTTAAACCTAACACATTCGGGGTCAATTAGCCCTTAATTTGTTTCACGATTTTACCCAGTTTTGATTGATTCCGCGAGGTTCTGAGGGCTGTATCCAGCAGTAGGCATCTAATAACGTCGATTTTAGTAATAAAAAGGCCACCTAAATTTTTTAAGATTTTTGAAAAAAACGTAAGGTTAACCCCTTTGGTGTTTTTTGACTCCAAAAAATAAAAAGTGGAATTCGTCAGCTTCTTTCACTGTTTCTTACGTATTTTGATCAGAAAATTCGATTGGCGCAGTCAGATTTCTCCTAAGTATGATATTTTTAATTTTATTTGGATTTAAACCTAACACATTCGGGGTCAATTAGCCCTTAATTTGTTTCGCGATTTTACCCAGTTTTGTTTGATTCCGCGAGGTTCTGAGGGCTGGATCCAGCAGTAGGCATCGAATAACGTCGATTTAAGTAATAAAAAGGCCACCTAAATTTTTTAAGATTTTTGAAAAAAACGTAAGGTTAACCCCTTTGGTGTTTTTTGACCCCAAAAAAATGAAAAGTGGAATTCGTCAGCTTCTTTCACTGTTTCTTGCGTATTTTGATCAGAAAATTCGATTGGCGCAGTCAGATTTTTCGTAAGTATGATATTTTTTATTTTATTTGGCATTAAACCTATCACATTCGGGGTCAATTAGGCCTTAATTTGTTTCGCGATTTTACCCAGTTTTGATTGATTCCGCGAGGTTCTGAGGGCTGTATCCAGCAGTAGGCATCTAATAACGTCAATTTAAGTAATAAAAAGGCCACCTAAATTTTTTAAGATTTTTGAAAAAAACGTAAGGTTAACCCCTTTGGTGTTTTTTGACCCCAAGAAATGAAAAGTGGAATTCGTTAGCTTCTTTCACTGTTTCTTGCGTATTTTGATCAGAAAATTCGATTGGCGCAGTCAGATTTCTCCTAAGTATGATATTTTTAATTTTATTTGGCTTTAAACCTAACACATTCGGGTCAATTAGCCCTTAATTTGTTTCGGGATTTTACCCAGTTTTGATTGATTCCGCGAGGTTCTGACGGCTGTATCCAGCAGTAGGCATCTAATAACGTCAATTTAAGTAATAAAAAGGCCACCTAAATTTTTTAAGATTTTTGAAAAAAACGTAAGGTTGGTGTTTTTTCACCCCAAAAAATGAAAAGTGGAATTCGTCAGCTTCTTTCACTGTTTCTTACGTATTTTGATCAGAAAATTCGATTGGCGCAGTCAGATTTCTCCTAAGTATGATATTTTTAATTTTATTTGGCTTTAAACCTAACACATTCGGGGTCAATTAGCCCTTAATTTGTTTCACGATTTTACCCAGTTTTGATTGATTCCGCGAGGTTCTGAGGGCTGTATCCAGCAGTAGGCATCTAATAACGTCGATTTTAGTAATAAAAAGGCCACCCAAATTTTTTAAGATTTTTGAAAAAAACGTAAGGTTAACCCCTTTGGTGTTTTTTGACCCCAAAAAATGAAAAGTGGGATTCGTCAGATTCTTTCACTGTTTCTTACGTATTTTGATCAGAAATATCGATTGGCGCAGTCAGATTTCTCCTCAGTATGATATTTTTTATTTTATTTGGCTTTAAACCTAACACATTCGGGTCAATTAGCCCTTAATTTGTTTCGGGATTTTACCCAGTTTTGATTGATTCCGCGAGGTTCTGACGGCTGTATCCAGCAGTAGGCATCTAATAACGTCAATTTAAGTAATAAAAAGGCCACCTAAATTTTTTAAGATTTTTGAAAAAAACGTAAGGTTAACCCCTTTGGTGTTTTTTCACCCCAAAAAATGAAAAGTGGAATTCGTCAGCTTCTTTCACTGTTTCTTACGTATTTTGATCAGAAAATTCGATTGGCGCAGTCAGATTTCTCCTAAGTATGATGTTTTTTATTTTATTTGGCTTTAAACCTAACACATTCGGGGTCAATAAGCCCTTAATTTGTTTCGCGATTTTACCCAGTTTTGATTGATTCCGCGAGGTTCTGAGTGCTGTAACCAGCAGTAGGCATCTAATAACGTCGATTTAAGTAATAAAAAGGCCACCTAAATTTTTTAAGATTTTTGAAAAAAACGTAACCCCTTTGGTGTTTTTTGACCCCAAAAACTGAAAAGTGGAATTCGTCAGCTTTTTTCACTGTTTCTTACGTATTTTGATCAGAAAATTCGATTGGCGCAGTCAGATTTCTCCTAAGTATGATATTTTTAATTTTATTTGGCTTTAAACCTAACACATTCGGGGTCAATTAGCCCTTAAATTGTTTCGCGATTTTACCCAGTTTTGATTGATTCCGCGAGGTTCTGAGAGCTGTATCCAGCAGTAGGCATCTAATAACGTCAATTTAAGTAATAAAAAGGCCACCTAAATTTTTTAAGATTTTTGAAAAAAACGTAAGGTGTATTTTCACCCCAAAAAATGAAAAGTGGAATTCGTCAGCTTCTTTCACTGTTTCTTGCGTATTTTGATCAGAAAATTCGATTGGCGCAGTCAGATTTTTCGTAAGTATGATATTTTTTATTTTATTTGGCATTAAACCTATCACATTCGGGGTCAATTAGGCCTTAATTTGTTTCGCGATTTTACCCAGTTTTGATTGATTCCGCGAGGTTCTGAGGGCTGTATCCAGCAGTAGGCATCTAATAACGTCGATTTAAGTAATAAAAAGGCCACCTAAATTTTTTAAGATTTTTGAAAAAAACGTAAGGTGTTTTTTCACCCCAAAAAATGAAAAGTGGAATTCGTCAGCTTCTTTCACTGTTTCTTACGTATTTTGATCAGAAAATTCGATTGGCGCAGTCAGATTTCTCCTAAGTATGATATTTTTTATTTTATTTGGCTTTAAACCTAACACATTCAGGTCAATTAGCCCTTAATTTGTTTCGCGATTTTACCCAGTTTTGATTGCTTACGCGAGGTTCTGAGGGCTGTATCCAGCAGTAGGCATCTAATAACGTCGATTTAGGTAATAAAAAGGACCACTAAATTTTTTAAGAATTTTGAAAAAAACGTAAGGTTAACCCCTTTAGTGTTTTTTGACCCCAAAAAATGAAAAGTGGAATTCGTCAGCTTCTTTCACTGTTTCTTACGTATTTTGATCAGAAAATTCGATTGGCGCAGTCAGATTTCTCCTAACTATGATATTTTTAATTTTATTTGGCTTTAAACCTAACACATTCGGGGTCAATTAGCCCTTAATTTGTTTCACGATTTTACCCAGTTTTGATTGATTCCGCGAGGTTCTGAGGGCTGTATCCAGCAGTAGGCATCTAATAACGTCGATTTTAGTAATAAAAAGGCCACCTAAATTTTTTAAGATTTTTGAAAAAAACGTAAGGTTAACCCCTTTGGTGTTTTTTGACCCCAAAAAATGAAAAGTGGGATTCGTCAGATTCTTTCACTGTTTCTTACGTATTTTGATCAGAAAATTCGATTGGCGCAGTCAGATTTCTCCTAAGTATGATATTTTTTATTTTATTTGGATTTAAACCTAACACATTCGGGGTCAATTAGCCCTTAATTTCTTTCGCGATTTTACCCAGTTTTGATTGATTCCGCGAGGTTCTGAGGGCTGTATCCAGCAGTAGGCATCTAATAACGTCGATTTAAGTAATAAAAAGGCCACCTAAATTTTTTAAGATTTTTGAAAAAAACGTAAGGTTAACCCCTTTGGTGTTTTTTGACCCCAAAAAATGAAAAGTGGAATTCGTCAGCTTCTTTCACTGTTTCTGACGTGATTTGATCAGAAAATTCGATTGGCGCAGTCAGATTTCTCCTAAGTATGATATTTTTTATTTTATTTGGCTTTAAACCTAACACATTCGGGTCAATTAGCCCTTAATTTGTTTCGCGATTTTACCCAGTTTTGATTGATTCCGCGAGGTTCTGACGGCTGTATCCAGCAGTAGGCATCTAATAACGTCAATTTAAGTAATAAAAAGGCCACCTAAATTTTTTAAGATTTTTGAAAAAAACGTAAGGTGTTTTTTCACCCCACAAAATGAAAAGTGGAATTCGTCAGCTTCTTTCACTGTTTCTTACGTATTTTGATCAGAAAATTCGATTGGCGCAGTCAGATTTCTCCTAAGTATGATATTTTTTATTTTATTTGGCTTTAAACCTAACACATTCGGGTCAATTAGCCCTTAATTTGTTTCGCGATTTTACCCAGTTTTGATTGCTTCCGCGAAGTTCTGAGGGCTGTATCCAGCAGTAGGCATCTAATAACGTCCATTTAAGTAATAAAAAGGGCACCTAAATTTTTTAAGATTTTTGAAAAAAACGTAAGGTTAACCCCTTTGGTGTTTTTTGACCCCAAAAAATAAAAAGTGGAATTCGTCAGCTTCTTTCACTGTTTCTTACGTATTTTGATCAGAAAATTTGATTGGCGCAGTCAGATTTCTCCTAAGTATGATATTTTTTATTATATTTGGCTTTAAACCTAACACATTCGGGGTCAATTAGCCCTTAATTTGTTTCGCGATTTTACCCAGTTTTGATTGATCCGCGAGGTTCTGAGGGCTGTATCCAGCAGTAGGCATCTAATAACGTCAATTTAAGTAATAAAAAGGCCACCTAAATTTTTTAAGATTTTTGAAAAAAACGTAAGGTTAACCCCTTTGGTGTTTTTTGACCCCAAAAAATGAAAAGTGGAATTCGTCAGCTTCTTTCACTGTTTCTTACGTATTTTGATCAGAAAATTCGATTGGCGCAGTCAGATTTCTCCTAAGTATGATGTTTTTTATTTTATTTTGCTTTAAACCTAACACATTCGGGGTCAATTAGCCCTTAATTTGTTTCGCGATTTTACACAGTTTCGATTGATTTCGAGAGTTTCTGACGGCTGTATCCAGCAGTAGTATTCTAAGTACGTCGATTTAAGTAATAAAAAGGCCACCTAAATTTTTTAAGATTTTTGAAAAAAACGTAAGGTTAACCCCTTTGGTGTTGTTTGACCCCAAAAAATGAAAAGTGGAATTCGTCAGCTTCTTTCACTGTTTCTTACGTATTTTGATCAGAAAATTCGATTGGCGCAGTCAGATTTCTCGTAACTATGATATTTTTTATTTTATTTCGCTTTAAACGTAACACATTCGGGGTCAATTAGCCCTTAATTTGTTTCGCGGTTTTACACAGTTTTGATTGATTCCGCGAAGTTCTGAGGGCTGTATCCAGCAGTAGGCATCTAATAACGTCGATTTAAGTAATAAAAAGGCCACCCAAATTTTTTAAGATTTTTGAAAAAAACATAAGGTTAACCCCTTTGGTGTTTTTTGACCCCAAAAAATGAAAAGTGGAATTCGTCAGCTTCTTTCATTGTTTCTTGCGTATTTTGATCGGAAAATTCGATTGGCGCAGTCAGATTTCTCCTAAGTATGATATTTTTAATTTTATTTGGCTTTAAACCTAACACATTCGGGGTCAATTAGCCCTTAATTTGTTTCACGATTTTACCCAGTTTTGATTGATTCCGCGAGGTTCTGAGGGCTGTATCCAGCAGTAGGCATCTAATAACGTCGATTTTAGTAATAAAAAGGCCACCCAAATTTTTTAAGATTTTTGAAAAAAACGTAAGGTTAACCCCTTTGGTGTTTTTTGACCCCAAAAAATGAAAAGTGGGATTCGTCAGATTCTTTCACTGTTTCTTACGTATTTTGATCAGAAATATCGATTGGCGCAGTCAGATTTCTCCTAAGTATGATATTTTTTATTTTATTTGGATTTAAACCTAACACATTCGGGGTCAATTAGCCCTTAATTTGTTTCGCGATTTTACCCAGTTTTGATTGATTCCGCGAGGTTCTGAGTGCTGTATCCAGCAGTGGGCATCTAATAACGTCAATTTAAGTAATAAAAAGGGCACCTAAATTTTTTAAGATTTTTGAAAAAAACGTAAGGTTAACCCCTTTGGTGTTTTTTGACCCCAAAAAATGAAAAGTGGAATTCGTCAGCTTCTTTCACTGTTTCTGACGTGATTTGATCAGAAAATTCGATTGGCGCAGTCAGATTTCTCCTCAGTATGATATTTTTTATTTTATTTGGCTTTAAACCTAACACATTCGGGTCAATTAGCCCTTAATTTGTTTCGGGATTTTACCCAGTTTTGATTGATTCCGCGAGGTTCTGACGGCTGTATCCAGCAGTAGGCATCTAATAACGTCAATTTAAGTAATAAAAAGGCCACCTAAATTTTTTAAGATTTTTGAAAAAAACGTAAGGTTAACCCCTTTGGTGTTTTTTCACCCCAAAAAATGAAAAGTGGAATTCGTCAGCTTCTTTCACTGTTTCTTACGTATTTTGATCAGAAAATTCGATTGGCGCAGTCAGATTTCTCCTAAGTATGATGTTTTTTATTTTATTTGGCTTTAAACCTAACACATTCGGGGTCAATAAGCCCTTAATTTGTTTCGCGATTTTACCCAGTTTTGATTGATTCCGCGAGGTTCTGAGTGCTGTAACCAGCAGTAGGCATCTAATAACGTCGATTTAAGTAATAAAAAGGCCACCTAAATTTTTTAAGATTTTTGAAAAAAACGTAACCCCTTTGGTGTTTTTTGACCCCAAAAACTGAAAAGTGGAATTCGTCAGCTTTTTTCACTGTTTCTTACGTATTTTGATCAGAAAATTCGATTGGCGCAGTCAGATTTCTCCTAAGTATGATATTTTTAATTTTATTTGGCTTTAAACCTAACACATTCGGGGTCAATTAGCCCTTAAATTGTTTCGCGATTTTACCCAGTTTTGATTGATTCCGCGAGGTTCTGAGAGCTGTATCCAGCAGTAGGCATCTAATAACGTCAATTTAAGTAATAAAAAGGCCACCTAAATTTTTTAAGATTTTTGAAAAAAACGTAAGGTGTATTTTCACCCCAAAAAATGAAAAGTGGAATTCGTCAGCTTCTTTCACTGTTTCTTGCGTATTTTGATCAGAAAATTCGATTGGCGCAGTCAGATTTTTCGTAAGTATGATATTTTTTATTTTATTTGGCATTAAACCTATCACATTCGGGGTCAATTAGGCCTTAATTTGTTTCGCGATTTTACCCAGTTTTGATTGATTCCGCGAGGTTCTGAGGGCTGTATCCAGCAGTAGGCATCTAATAACGTCGATTTAAGTAATAAAAAGGCCACCTAAATTTTTTAAGATTTTTGAAAAAAACGTAAGGTGTTTTTTCACCCCAAAAAATGAAAAGTGGAATTCGTCAGCTTCTTTCACTGTTTCTTACGTATTTTGATCAGAAAATTCGATTGGCGCAGTCAGATTTCTCCTAAGTATGATATTTTTTATTTTATTTGGCTTTAAACCTAACACATTCAGGTCAATTAGCCCTTAATTTGTTTCGCGATTTTACCCAGTTTTGATTGCTTACGCGAGGTTCTGAGGGCTGTATCCAGCAGTAGGCATCTAATAACGTCGATTTAGGTAATAAAAAGGACCACTAAATTTTTTAAGAATTTTGAAAAAAACGTAAGGTTAACCCCTTTAGTGTTTTTTGACCCCAAAAAATGAAAAGTGGAATTCGTCAGCTTCTTTCACTGTTTCTTACGTATTTTGATCAGAAAATTCGATTGGCGCAGTCAGATTTCTCCTAACTATGATATTTTTAATTTTATTTGGCTTTAAACCTAACACATTCGGGGTCAATTAGCCCTTAATTTGTTTCACGATTTTACCCAGTTTTGATTGATTCCGCGAGGTTCTGAGGGCTGTATCCAGCAGGAGGCATCTAATAACGTCGATTTTAGTAATAAAAAGGCCACCTAAATTTTTTAAGATTTTTGAAAAAAACGTAAGGTTAACCCCTTTGGTGTTTTTTGACCCCAAAAAATGAAAAGTGGGATTCGTCAGATTCTTTCACTGTTTCTTACGTATTTTGATCAGAAAATTCGATTGGCGCAGTCAGATTTCTCCTAAGTATGATATTTTTTATTTTATTTGGATTTAAACCTAACACATTCGGGGTCAATTAGCCCTTAATTTCTTTCGCGATTTTACCCAGTTTTGATTGATTCCGCGAGGTTCTGAGGGCTGTATCCAGCAGTAGGCATCTAATAACGTCGATTTAAGTAATAAAAAGGCCACCTAAATTTTTTAAGATTTTTGAAAAAAACGTAAGGTTAACCCCTTTGGTGTTTTTTGACCCCAAAAAATGAAAAGTGGAATTCGTCAGCTTCTTTCACTGTTTCTGACGTGATTTGATCAGAAAATTCGATTGGCGCAGTCAGATTTCTCCTAAGTATGATATTTTTTATTTTATTTGGCTTTAAACCTAACACATTCGGGTCAATTAGCCCTTAATTTGTTTCGCGATTTTACCCAGTTTTGATTGATTCCGCGAGGTTCTGACGGCTGTATCCAGCAGTAGGCATCTAATAACGTCAATTTAAGTAATAAAAAGGCCACCTAAATTTTTTAAGATTTTTGAAAAAAACGTAAGGTGTTTTTTCACCCCACAAAATGAAAAGTGGAATTCGTCAGCTTCTTTCACTGTTTCTTACGTATTTTGATCAGAAAATTCGATTGGCGCAGTCAGATTTCTCCTAAGTATGATATTTTTTATTTTATTTGGCTTTAAACCTAACACATTCGGGTCAATTAGCCCTTAATTTGTTTCGCGATTTTACCCAGTTTTGATTGCTTCCGCGAAGTTCTGAGGGCTGTATCCAGCAGTAGGCATCTAATAACGTCCATTTAAGTAATAAAAAGGGCACCTAAATTTTTTAAGATTTTTGAAAAAAACGTAAGGTTAACCCCTTTGGTGTTTTTTGACCCCAAAAAATAAAAAGTGGAATTCGTCAGCTTCTTTCACTGTTTCTTACGTATTTTGATCAGAAAATTTGATTGGCGCAGTCAGATTTCTCCTAAGTATGATATTTTTTATTATATTTGGCTTTAAACCTAACACATTCGGGGTCAATTAGCCCTTAATTTGTTTCGCGATTTTACCCAGTTTTGATTGATCCGCGAGGTTCTGAGGGCTGTATCCAGCAGTAGGCATCTAATAACGTCAATTTAAGTAATAAAAAGGCCACCTAAATTTTTTAAGATTTTTGAAAAAAACGTAAGGTTAACCCCTTTGGTGTTTTTTGACCCCAAAAAATGAAAAGTGGAATTCGTCAGCTTCTTTCACTGTTTCTTACGTATTTTGATCAGAAAATTCGATTGGCGCAGTCAGATTTCTCCTAAGTATGATGTTTTTTATTTTATTTTGCTTTAAACCTAACACATTCGGGGTCAATTAGCCCTTAATTTGTTTCGCGATTTTACACAGTTTCGATTGATTTCGAGAGTTTCTGACGGCTGTATCCAGCAGTAGTATTCTAAGTACGTCGATTTAAGTAATAAAAAGGCCACCTAAATTTTTTAAGATTTTTGAAAAAAACGTAAGGTTAACCCCTTTGGTGTTTTTTGACCCCAAAAAATGAAAAGTGGAATTCGTCAGCTTCTTTCACTGTTTCTTACGTATTTTGATCAGAAAATTCGATTGGCGCAGTCAGATTTCTCGTAACTATGATATTTTTTATTTTATTTCGCTTTAAACGTAACACATTCGGGGTCAATTAGCCCTTAATTTGTTTCGCGATTTTACACAGTTTTGATTGATTCCGCGAAGTTCTGAGGGCTGTATCCAGCAGTAGGCATCTAATAACGTCGATTTAAGTAATAAAAAGGCCACCCAAATTTTTTAAGATTTTTGAAAAAAACATAAGGTTAACCCCTTTGGTGTTTTTTGACCCCAAAAAATGAAAAGTGGAATTCGTCAGCTTCTTTCATTGTTTCTTGCGTATTTTGATCGGAAAATTCAATTGGTGCAGTCAGATTTCTCCTAAGTATGATATTTTTTATTTTATTTGGCTTTAAACCTAACACATTCGGGGTCAATTAGCCTTTAAATTGTTTCGCGATTTTACCCAGTTTTGATTGATTCCGCGAGGTTCTGAGGGCTGTATCCAGCAGTAGGCATCTAATAACGTCAATTTAAGTAATAAAAAGGCCACCTAAATTTTTTAAGATGTTTGAAAAAAACGTAAGGTTAACCCCTTTGGTGTTTTTTGACCCCAAGAAATGAAAAGTGGAATTCGTTAGCTTCTTTCACTGTTTCTTGCGTATTTTGATCAGAAAATTCGATTGGCGCAGTCAGATTTCTCCTAAGTATGATATTTTTAATTTTATTTGGCTTTAAACCTAACACATTCGGGTCAATTAGCCCTTAATTTGTTTCGCGATTTTACACAGTTTCGATTGATTTCTAGAGTTTCTGACGGCTGTATCCAGCAGTAGTATTCTAAGTACGTGGATTTAAGTAATAGAAAGGCCACCTGAATTTTTTAAGATTTTTGAAAAAAACGTAAGGTTAACCCCTTTGGTGTTTTTTCACCCCAAAAAATGAAAAGTGGAATTCGTCAGCTTCTTTCACTGTTTCTGACGTGATTTGATCAGAAAATTCGATTGGCGCAATCAGATTTCTCCTAAGTATGATATTTTTTATTTTATTTGGCTTTAAACCTAACACATTCGGGTCAATTAGCCCTTAATTTGTTTCGGGATTTTACCCAGTTTTGATTGATTCCGCGAGGTTCTGACGGCTGTATCCAGCAGTAGGCATCTAATAACGTCAATTTAAGTAATAAAAAGGCCACCTAAATTTTTTAAGATTTTTGAAAAAAACGTAAGGTTAACCCCTTTGGTGTTTTTTGACTCCAAAAAATAAAAAGTGGAATTCGTCAGCTTCTTTCACTGTTTCTTACGTATTTTGATCAGAAAATTCGATTGGCGCAGTCAGATTTCTCCTAAGTATGATATTTTTTATTTTATTTGGCTTTAAACCTAACACATTCGGGTCAATTAGCCCTTAATTTGTTTCGGGATTTTACCCAGTTTTGATTGATTCCGCGAGGTTCTGAGGGCTGTATCCAGCAGTAGGCATCTAATAACGTCGATTTTAGTAATAAAAAGGCCACCTAAATTTTTTAAGATTTTTGAAAAAAACGTAAGGTTAACCCCTTTGGTGTTTTTTGACTCCAAAAAATAAAAAGTGGAATTCGTCAGCTTCTTTCACTGTTTCTTACGTATTTTGATCAGAAAATTCGATTGGCGCAGTCAGATTTCTCCTAAGTATGATATTTTTAATTTTATTTGGATTTAAACCTAACACATTCGGGGTCAATTAGCTCTTAATTTGTTTCGCGATTTTACCCAGTTTTGTTTGATTCCGCGAGGTTCTGAGGGCTGTATCCAGCAGTAGGCATCGAATAACGTCGATTTAAGTAATAAAAAGGCCACCTAAATTTTTTAAGATTTTTGAAAAAAACGTAAGGTTAACCCCTTTGGTGTTTTTTGACCCCAAAAAAATGAAAAGTGGAATTCGTCAGCTTCTTTCACTGTTTCTTGCGTATTTTGATCAGAAAATTCGATTGGCGCAGTCAGATTTTTCGTAAGTATGATATTTTTTATTTTATTTGGCATTAAACCTATCACATTCGGGGTCAATTAGGCCTTAATTTGTTTCGCGATTTTACCCAGTTTTGATTGATTCCGCGAGGTTCTGAGGGCTGTATCCAGCAGTAGGCATCTAATAACGTCAATTTAAGTAATAAAAAGGCCACCTAAATTTTTTAAGATTTTTGAAAAAAACGTAAGGTTAACCCCTTTGGTGTTTTTTGACCCCAAGAAATGAAAAGTGGAATTCGTTAGCTTCTTTCACTGTTTCTTGCGTATTTTGATCAGAAAATTCGATTGGCGCAGTCAGATTTCTCCTAAGTATGATATTTTTAATTTTATTTGGCTTTAAACCTAACACATTCGGGTCAATTAGCCCTTAATTTGTTTCGCGATTTTACACAGTTTTGATTGATTCCGCGAGGTTCTGACGGCTGTATCCAGCAGTAGGCATCTAATAACGTCAATTTAAGTAATAAAAAGGCCACCTAAATTTTTTAAGATTTTTGAAAAAAACGTAAGGTGTTTTTTCACCCCAAAAAATGAAAAGTGGAATTCGTCAGCTTCTTTCACTGTTTCTGACGTGATTTGATCAGAAAATTCGATTGGCGCAGTCAGATTTCTCCTAAGTATGATATTTTTTATTTTATTTGGCTTTAAACCTAACACATTCGGGTCAATTAGCCCTTAATTTGTTTCGGGATTTTACCCAGTTTTGATTGATTCCGCGAGGTTCTGACGGCTGTATCCAGCAGTAGGCATCTAATAACGTCAATTTAAGTAATAAAAAGGCCACCTAAATTTTTTAAGATTTTTGAAAAAAACGTAAGGTGTTTTTTCACCCCACAAAATGAAAAGTGGAATTCGTCAGCTTCTTTCACTGTTTCTTACGTATTTTGATCAGAAAATTCGATTGGCGCAGTCAGATTTCTCCTAAGTATGATATTTTTTATTTTATTTGGCTTTAAACCTAACACATTCGGGTCAATTAGCCCTTAATTTGTTTCGCGATTTTACCCAGTTTTGATTGCTTCCGCGAAGTTCTGAGGGCTGTATCCAGCAGTAGGCATCTAATAACGTCCATTTAAGTAATAAAAAGGGCACCTAAATTTTTTAAGATTTTTGAAAAAAACGTAAGGTTAACCCCTTTGGTGTTTTTTGACCCCAAAAAATAAAAAGTGGAATTCGTCAGCTTCTTTCACTGTTTCTTACGTATTTTGATCAGAAAATTTGATTGGCGCAGTCAGATTTCTCCTAAGTATGATATTTTTTATTATATTTGGCTTTAAACCTAACACATTCGGGGTCAATTAGCCCTTAATTTGTTTCGCGATTTTACCCAGTTTTGATTGATCCGCGAGGTTCTGAGGGCTGTATCCAGCAGTAGGCATCTAATAACGTCAATTTAAGTAATAAAAAGGCCACCTAAATTTTTTAAGATTTTTGAAAAAAACGTAAGGTTAACCCCTTTGGTGTTTTTTGACCCCAAAAAATGAAAAGTGGAATTCGTCAGCTTCTTTCACTGTTTCTTACGTATTTTGATCAGAAAATTCGATTGGCGCAGTCAGATTTCTCCTAAGTATGATGTTTTTTATTTTATTTTGCTTTAAACCTAACACATTCGGGGTCAATTAGCCCTTAATTTGTTTCGCGATTTTACACAGTTTCGATTGATTTCGAGAGTTTCTGACGGCTGTATCCAGCAGTAGTATTCTAAGTACGTCGATTTAAGTAATAAAAAGGCCACCTAAATTTTTTAAGATTTTTGAAAAAAACGTAAGGTTAACCCCTTTGGTGTTTTTTGACCCCAAAAAATGAAAAGTGGAATTCGTCAGCTTCTTTCACTGTTTCTTACGTATTTTGATCAGAAAATTCGATTGGCGCAGTCAGATTTCTCGTAACTATGATATTTTTTATTTTATTTCGCTTTAAACGTAACACATTGGGGGTCAATTAGCCCTTAATTTGTTTCGCGATTTTACACAGTTTTGATTGATTCCGCGAAGTTCTGAGGGCTGTATCCAGCAGTAGGCATCTAATAACGTCGATTTAAGTAATAAAAAGGCCACCCAAATTTTTTAAGATTCTTGAAAAAAACATAAGGTTAACCCCTTTGGTGTTTTTTGACCCCAAAAAATGAAAAGTGGAATTCGTCAGCTTCTTTCATTGTTTCTTGCGTATTTTGATCGGAAAATTCGATTGGCGCAGTCAGATTTCTCCTAAGTATGATATTTTTTATTTTATTTGGCTTTAAACCTAACACATTCGGGGTCAATTAGCCTTTAAATTGTTTCGCGATTTTACCCAGTTTTGATTGATTCCGCGAGGTTCTGAGGGCTGTATCCAGCAGTAGGCATCTAATAACGTCAATTTAAGTAATAAAAAGGCCACCTAAATTTTTTAAGATTTTTGAAAAAAACGTAAGGTTAACCCCTTTGGTGTTTTTTGACCCCAAGAAATGAAAAGTGGAATTCGTTAGCTTCTTTCACTGTTTCTTGCGTATTTTGATCAGAAAATTCGATTGGCGCAGTCAGATTTCTCCTAAGTATGATATTTTTAATTTTATTTGGCTTTAAACCTAACACATTCGGGTCAATTAGCCCTTAATTTGTTTCGCGATTTTACACAGTTTCGATTGATTTCTAGAGTTTCTGACGGCTGTATCCAGCAGTAGTATTCTAAGTACGTGGATTTAAGTAATAGAAAGGCCACCTGAATTTTTTAAGATTTTTGAAAAAAACGTAAGGTTAACCCCTTTGGTGTTTTTTCACCCCAAAAAATAAAAAGTGGAATTCGTCAGCTTCTTTCACTGTTTCTGACGTGATTTGATCAGAAAATTCGATTGGCGCAATCAGATTTCTCCTAAGTATGATATTTTTTATTTTATTTGGCTTTAAACCTAACACATTCGGGTCAATTAGCCCTTAATTTGTTTCGGGATTTTACCCAGTTTTGATTGATTCCGCGAGGTTCTGACGGCTGTATCCAGCAGTAGGCATCTAATAACGTCAATTTAAGTAATAAAAAGGCCACCTAAATTTTTTAAGATTTTTGAAAAAAACGTAAGGTTAACCCCTTTGGTGTTTTTTGGCCCCAAAAAATGAAAAGTGGAAATCGTCAGCTTCTTTCACTGTTTCTTACGTATTTTGATCAGAAAATTCGATTGGCGCAGTCAGATTTCTCCTAAGTATGATATTTTTAATTTTATTTGGCTTTAAACCTAACACATTCGGGTCAATTAGCCCTTAATTTGTTTCGCGATTTTACACAGTTTCGATTGATTTCTAGAGTTTCTGACGGCTGTATCCAGCAGTAGTATTCTAAGTACGTGGATTTAAGTAATAGAAAGGCCACCTGAATTTTTTAAGATTTTTGAAAAAAACGTAAGGTTAACCCCTTTGGTGTTTTTTCACCCCAAAAAATGAAAAGTGGAATTCGTCAGCTTCTTTCACTGTTTCTGACGTGATTTGATCAGAAAATTCGATTGGCGCAATCAGATTTCTCCTAAGTATGATATTTTTTATTTTATTTGGCTTTAAACCTAACACATTCGGGTCAATTAGCCCTTAATTTGTTTCGGGATTTTACCCAGTTTTGATTGATTCCGCGAGGTTCTGACGGCTGTATCCAGCAGTAGGCATCTAATAACGTCGATTTTAGTAATAAAAAGGCCACCTAAATTTTTTAAGATTTTTGAAAAAAACGTAAGGTTAACCCCTTTGGTGTTTTTTGACTCCAAAAAATAAAAAGTGGAATTCGTCAGCTTCTTTCACTGTTTCTTACGTATTTTGATCAGAAAATTCGATTGGCGCAGTCAGATTTCTCCTAAGTATGATATTTTTAATTTTATTTGGATTTAAACCTAACACATTCGGGGTCAATTAGCCCTTAATTTGTTTCGCGATTTTACCCAGTTTTGTTTGATTCCGCGAGGTTCTGAGGGCTGTATCCAGCAGTAGGCATCGAATAACGTCGATTTAAGTAATAAAAAGGCCACCTAAATTTTTTAAGATTTTTGAAAAAAACGTAAGGTTAACCCCTTTGGTGTTTTTTGACCCCAAAAAAATGAAAAGTGGAATTCGTCAGCTTCTTTCACTGTTTCTTGCGTATTTTGATCAGAAAATTCGATTGGCGCAGTCAGATTTTTCGTAAGTATGATATTTTTTATTTTATTTGGCATTAAACCTATCACATTCGGGGTCAATTAGGCCTTAATTTGTTTCGCGATTTTACCCAGTTTTGATTGATTCCGCGAGGTTCTGAGGGCTGTATCCAGCAGTAGGCATCTAATAACGTCAATTTAAGTAATAAAAAGGCCACCTAAATTTTTTAAGATTTTTGAAAAAAACGTAAGGTTAACCCCTTTGGTGTTTTTTGACCCCAAGAAATGAAAAGTGGAATTCGTTAGCTTCTTTCACTGTTTCTTGCGTATTTTGATCAGAAAATTCGATTGGCGCAGTCAGATTTCTCCTAAGTATGATATTTTTAATTTTATTTGGCTTTAAACCTAACACATTCGGGTCAATTAGCCCTTAATTTGTTTCGCGATTTTACACAGTTTTGATTGATTCCGCGAGGTTCTGACGGCTGTATCCAGCAGTAGGCATCTAATAACGTCAATTTAAGTAATAAAAAGGCCACCTAAATTTTTTAAGATTTTTGAAAAAAACGTAAGGTGTTTTTTCACCCCAAAAAATGAAAAGTGGAATTCGTCAGCTTCTTTCACTGTTTCTTACGTATTTTGATCAGAAAATTCGATTGGCGCAGTCAGATTTCTCCTAAGTATGATATTTTTTATTTTATTTGGCTTTAAACCTAACACATTCGGGTCAATTAGCCCTTAATTTGTTTCGGGATTTTACCCAGTTTTGATTGATTCCGCGAGGTTCTGACGGCTGTATCCAGCAGTAGGCATCTAATAACGTCAATTTAAGTAATAAAATGGCCACCTAAATTTTTTAAGATTTTTGAAAAAAACGTAAGGTGTTTTTTCACCCCAAAAAATGAAAAGTGGAATTCGTCAGCTTCTTTCACTGTTTCTTACGTATTTTGATCAGAAAATTCGATTGGCGCAGTCAGATTTCTCCTAAGTATGATATTTTTTATTTTATTTGGCTTTAAACCTAACACATTCGGGTCAATTAGCCCTTAATTTGTTTCGCGATTTTACCCAGTTTTGATTGCTTCCGCGAAGTTCTGAGGGCTGTATCCAGCAGTAGGCATCTAATAACGTCCATTTAAGTAATAAAAAGGGCACCTAAATTTTTTAAGATTTTTGAAAAAAACGTAAGGTTAACCCCTTTGGTGTTTTTTGACCCCAAAAAATAAAAAGTGGAATTCGTCAGCTTCTTTCACTGTTTCTTACGTATTTTGATCAGAAAATTTGATTGGCGCAGTCAGATTTCTCCTAAGTATGATATTTTTTATTATATTTGGCTTTAAACCTAACACATTCGGGGTCAATTAGCCCTTAATTTGTTTCGCGATTTTACCCAGTTTTGATTGATCCGCGAGGTTCTGAGGGCTGTATCCAGCAGTAGGCATCTAATAACGTCAATTTAAGTAATAAAAAGGCCACCTAAATTTTTTAAGATTTTTGAAAAAAACGTAAGGTTAACCCCTTTGGTGTTTTTTGACCCCAAAAAATGAAAAGTGGAATTCGTCAGCTTCTTTCACTGTTTCTTACGTATTTTGATCAGAAAATTCGATTGGCGCAGTCAGATTTCTCCTAAGTATGATGTTTTTTATTTTATTTTGCTTTAAACCTAACACATTCGGGGTCAATTAGCCCTTAATTTGTTTCGCGATTTTACACAGTTTCGATTGATTTCGAGAGTTTCTGACGGCTGTATCCAGCAGTAGTATTCTAAGTACGTCGATTTAAGTAATAAAAAGGCCACCTAAATTTTTTAAGATTTTTGAAAAAAACGTAAGGTTAACCCCTTTGGTGTTTTTTGACCCCAAAAAATGAAAAGTGGAATTCGTCAGCTTCTTTCACTGTTTCTTACGTATTTTGATCAGAAAATTCGATTGGCGCAGTCAGATTTCTCGTAACTATGATATTTTTTATTTTATTTCGCTTGAAACGTAACACATTCGGGGTCAATTAGCCCTTAATTTGTTTCGCGATTTTACACAGTTTTGATTGATTCCGCGAAGTTCTGAGGGCTGTATCCAGCAGTAGGCATCTAATAACGTCGATTTAAGTAATAAAAAGGCCACCCAAATTTTTTAAGATTTTTGAAAAAAACATAAGGTTAACCCCTTTGGTGTTTTTTGACCCCAAAAAATGAAAAGTGGAATTCGTCAGCTTCTTTCATTGTTTCTTGCGTATTTTGATCGGAAAATTCGATTGGCGCAGTCAGATTTCTCCTAAGTATGATATTTTTTATTTTATTTGGCTTTAAACCTAACACATTCGGGGTCAATTAGCCTTTAAATTGTTTCGCGATTTTACCCAGTTTTGATTGATTCCGCGAGGTTCTGAGGGCTGTATCCAGCAGTAGGCATCTAATAACGTCAATTTAAGTAATAAAAAGGCCACCTAAATTTTTTAAGATTTTTGAAAAAAACGTAAGGTTAACCCCTTTGGTGTTTTTTGACCCCAAGAAATGAAAAGTGGAATTCGTTAGCTTCTTTCACTGTTTCTTGCGTATTTTGATCAGAAAATTCGATTGGCGCAGTCAGATTTCTCCTAAGTATGATATTTTTAATTTTATTTGGCTTTAAACCTAACACATTCGGGTCAATTAGCCCTTAATTTGTTTCGCGATTTTACACAGTTTCGATTGATTTCTAGAGTTTCTGACGGCTGTATCCAGCAGTAGTATTCTAAGTACGTGGATTTAAGTAATAGAAAGGCCACCTGAATTTTTTAAGATTTTTGAAAAAAACGTAAGGTTAACCCCTTTGGTGTTTTTTCACCCCAAAAAATAAAAAGTGGAATTCGTCAGCTTCTTTCACTGTTTCTGACGTGATTTGATCAGAAAATTCGATTGGCGCAATCAGATTTCTCCTAAGTATGATATTTTTTATTTTATTTGGCTTTAAACCTAACACATTCGGGTCAATTAGCCCTTAATTTGTTTCGGGATTTTACCCAGTTTTGATTGATTCCGCGAGGTTCTGACGGCTGTATCCAGCAGTAGGCATCTAATAACGTCAATTTAAGAAATAAAAAGGCCACCTAAATTTTTTAAGATTTTTGAAAAAAACGTAAGGTTAACCCCTTTGGTGTTTTTTCACCCCAAAAAATGAAAAGTGGAATTCGTCAGCTTCTTTCACTGTTTCTTACGTATTTTGATCAGAAAATTCGATTGGCGCAGTCAGATTTCTCCTAAGTATGATATTTTTAATTTTATTTGGCTTTAAACCTAACACATTCGGGGTCAATTAGCCCTTAATTTGTTTCACGATTTTACCCAGTTTTGATTGATTCCGCGAGGTTCTGAGGGCTGTATCCAGCAGTAGGCATCTAATAACGTCGATTTTAGTAATAAAAAGGCCACCTAAATTTTTTAAGATTTTTGAAAAAAACGTAAGGTTAACCCCTTTGGTGTTTTTTGACTCCAAAAAATAAAAAGTGGAATTCGTCAGCTTCTTTCACTGTTTCTTACGTATTTTGATCAGAAAATTCGATTGGCGCAGTCAGATTTCTCCTAAGTATGATATTTTTAATTTTATTTGGATTTAAACCTAACACATTCGGGGTCAATTAGCCCTTAATTTGTTTCGCGATTTTACCCAGTTTTGTTTGATTCCGCGAGGTTCTGAGGGCTGTATCCAGCAGTAGGCATCGAATAACGTCGATTTAAGTAATAAAAAGGCCACCTAAATTTTTTAAGATTTTTGAAAAAAACGTAAGGTTAACCCCTTTGGTGTTTTTTGACCCCAAAAAAATGAAAAGTGGAATTCGTCAGCTTCTTTCACTGTTTCTTGCGTATTTTGATCAGAAAATTCGATTGGCGCAGTCAGATTTTTCGTAAGTATGATATTTTTTATTTTATTTGGCATTAAACCTATCACATTCGGGGTCAATTAGGCCTTAATTTGTTTCGCGATTTTACCCAGTTTTGATTGATTCCGCGAGGTTCTGAGGGCTGTATCCAGCAGTAGGCATCGAATAATGTCGATTTAAGTAATAAAAAGGCCACCTAAATTTTTTAAGATTTTTGAAAAAAACGTAAGGTTAACCCCTTTGGTGTTTTTTGACCCCAAAAAAATGAAAAGTGGAATTCGTCAGCTTCTTTCACTGTTTCTTGCGTATTTTGATCAGAAAATTCGATTGGCGCAGTCAGATTTTTCGTAAGTATGATATTTTTAATTTTATTTGGCTTTAAACCTAACACATTCGGGGTCAATTAGCCCTTAATTTGTTTCACGATTTTACCCAGTTTTGATTGATTCCGCGAGGTTCTGAGGGCTGTATCCAGCAGTAGGCATCTAATAACGTCGATTTTAGTAATAAAAAGGCCACCTAAATTTTTTAAGATTTTTGAAAAAAACGTAAGGTTAACCCCTTTGGTGTTTTTTGACTCCAAAAAATAAAAAGTGGAATTCGTCAGCTTCTTTCACTGTTTCTTACGTATTTTGATCAGAAAATTCGATTGGCGCAGTCAGATTTCTCCTAAGTATGATATTTTTAATTTTATTTGGATTTAAACCTAACACATTCGGGGTCAATTAGCCCTTAATTTGTTTCGCGATTTTACCCAGTTTTGTTTGATTCCGCGAGGTTCTGAGGGCTGTATCCAGCAGTAGGCATCGAATAACGTCGATTTAAGTAATAAAAAGGCCACCTAAATTTTTTAAGATTTTTGAAAAAAACGTAAGGTTAACCCCTTTGGTGTTTTTTGACCCCAAAAAAATGAAAAGTGGAATTCGTCAGCTTCTTTCACTGTTTCTTGCGTATTTTGATCAGAAAATTCGATTGGCGCAGTCAGATTTTTCGTAAGTATGATATTTTTTTTTTTATTTGGCATTAAACCTATCACATTCGGGGTCAATTAGGCCTTAATTTGTTTCGCGATTTTACCCAGTTTTGATTGATTCCGCGAGGTTCTGAGGGCTGTATCCAGCAGTAGGCATCTAATAACGTCAATTTAAGTAATAAAAAGGCCACCTAAATTTTTTAAGATTTTTGAAAAAAACGTAAGGTTAACCCCTTTGGTGTTTTTTGACCCCAAGAAATGAAAAGTGGAATTCGTTAGCTTCTTTCACTGTTTCTTGCGTATTTTGATCAGAAAATTCGATTGGCGCAGTCAGATTTCTCCTAAGTATGATATTTTTAATTTTATTTGGCTTTAAACCTAACACATTCGGGTCAATTAGCCCTTAATTTGTTTCGCGATTTTACACAGTTTCGATTGATTTCTAGAGTTTCTGACGGCTGTATCCAGCAGTAGTATTCTAAGTACGTCGATTTAAGTAATAAAAAGGCCACCTAAATTTTTTAAGATTTTTGATAAAAACGTAAGGTTAACCCCTTTGGTGTTTTTTGACCCCAAAAAAATGAAAAGTGGAATTCGTCAGCTTCTTTCACTGTTTCTTGCGTATTTTGAGCAGAAAATTCGATTGGCGCAGTCAGATTTTTCGTAAGTATGATATTTTTTATTTTATTTGGCATTAAACCTATCACATTCGGGGTCAATTAGGCCTTAATTTGTTTCGCGATTTTACCCAGTTTTGATTGATTCCGCGAGGTTCTGAGGGCTGTATCCAGCAGTAGGCATCTAATAACGTCAATTTAAGTAATAAAAAGGCCACCTAAATTTTTTAAGATTTTTGAAAA
Organism: Cantharis nigra; assembly: GCA_958510845.1. NCBI lineage: Eukaryota > Metazoa > Arthropoda > Insecta > Coleoptera > Cantharidae > Cantharis > Cantharis nigra. The sequence goes on along the minus strand of OY294034.1, from coordinate 3,141,956 downwards.
AAACGTAAGGTTAACCCCTTTGGTGTTTTTTGACCCCAAGAAATGAAAAGTGGAATTCGTTAGCTTCTTTCACTGTTTCTTGCGTATTTTGATCAGAAAATTCGATTGGCGCAGTCAGATTTCTCCTCAGTATGATATTTTTTATTTTATTTGGCTTTAAACCTAACACATTCGGGTCAATTAGCCCTTAATTTGTTTCGGGATTTTACCCAGTTTTGATTGATTCCGCGAGGTTCTGACGGCTGTATCCAGCAGTAGGCATCTAATAACGTCAATTTAAGTAATAAAAAGGCCACCTAAATTTTTTAAGATTTTTGAAAAAAACGTAAGGTTAACCCCTTTGGTGTTTTTTCACCCCAAAAAATGAAAAGTGGAATTCGTCAGCTTCTTTCACTGTTTCTTACGTATTTTGATCAGAAAATTCGATTGGCGCAGTCAGATTTCTCCTAAGTATGATGTTTTTTATTTTATTTGGCTTTAAACCTAACACATTCGGGTCAATTAGCCCTTAATTTGTTTCGCGATTTTACACAGTTTCGATTGATTTCTAGAGTTTCTGACGGCTGTATCCAGCAGTAGTATTCTAAGTACGTCGATTTAAGTAATAAAAAGGCCACCTAAATTTTTTAAGATTTTTGATAAAAACGTAAGGTTAACCCCTTTGGTGTTTTTTGACCCCAAAAAAATGAAAAGTGGAATTCGTCAGCTTCTTTCACTGTTTCTTGCGTATTTTGATCAGAAAATTCGATTGGCGCAGTCAGATTTTTCGTAAGTATGATATTTTTTATTTTATTTGGCATTAAACCTATCACATTCGGGGTCAATTAGGCCTTAATTTGTTTCGCGATTTTACCCAGTTTTGATTGATTCCGCGAGGTTCTGAGGGCTGTATCCAGCAGTAGGCATCTAATAACGTCAATTTAAGTAATAAAAAGGCCACCTAAATTTTTTAAGATTTTTGAAAAAAACGTAAGGTTAACCCCTATGGTGTTTTTTGACCCCAAGAAATGAAAAGTGGAATTCGTTAGCTTCTTTCACTGTTTCTTGCGTATTTTGATCAGAAAATTCGATTGGCGCAGTCAGATTTCTCCTAAGTATGATATTTTTAATTTTATTTGGCTTTAAACCTAACACATTCGGGTCAATTAGCCCTTAATTTGTTTCGGGATTTTACCCAGTTTTGATTGATTCCGCGAGGTTCTGACGGCTGTATCCAGCAGTAGGCATCTAATAACGTCAATTTAAGTAATAAAAAGGCCACCTAAATTTTTTAAGATTTTTGAAAAAAACGTAAGGTTAACCCCTTTGGTGTTTTTTCACCCCAAAAAATGAAAAGTGGAATTCGTCAGCTTCTTTCACTGTTTCTTACGTATTTTGATCAGAAAATTCGATTGGCGCAGTCAGATTTCTCCTAAGTATGATATTTTTAATTTTATTTGGCTTTAAACCTAACACATTCGGGGTCAATTAGCCCTTAATTTGTTTCACGATTTTACCCAGTTTTGATTGATTCCGCGAGGTTCTGAGGGCTGTATCCAGCAGTAGGCATCTAATAACGTCGATTTTAGTAATAAAAAGGCCACCTAAATTTTTTAAGATTTTTGAAAAAAACGTAAGGTTAACCCCTTTGGTGTTTTTTGACCCCAAAAAATGAAAAGTGGGATTCGTCAGATTCTTTCACTGTTTCTTACGTATTTTGATCAGCAATATCGATTGGCGCAGTCAGATTTCTCCTAAGTATGATATTTTTTATTTTATTTGGATTTAAACCTAACACATTCGGGGTCAATTAGCCCTTAATTTGTTTCGCGATTTTACCCAGTTTTGATTGATTCCGCGAGGTTCTGAGTGCTGTATCCAGCAGTGGGCATCTAATAACGTCAATTTAAGTAATAAAAAGGGCACTTAAATTTTTTAAGATTTTTGAAAAAAACGTAAGGTTAACCCCTTTGGTGTTTTTTGACCCCAAAAAATGAAAAGTGGAATTCGTCAGCTTCTTTCACTGTTTCTGACGTGATTTGATCAGAAAATTCGATTGGCGCAGTCAGATTTCTCCTCAGTATGATATTTTTTATTTTATTTGGCTTTAAACCTAACACATTCGGGTCAATTAGCCCTTAATTTGTTTCGGGATTTTACCCAGTTTTGATTGATTCCGCGAGGTTCTGACGGCTGTATCCAGCAGTAGGCATCTAATAACGTCAATTTAAGTAATAAAAAGGCCACCTAAATTTTTTAAGATTTTTGAAAAAAACGTAAGGTTAACCCCTTTGGTGTTTTTTCACCCCAAAAAATGAAAAGTGGAATTCGTCAGCTTCTTTCACTGTTTCTTATGTATTTTGATCAGAAAATTCGATTGGCGCAGTCAGATTTCTCCTAAGTATGATATTTTTAATTTTATTTGGATTTAAACCTAACACATTCGGGGTCAATTAGCCCTTAATTTGTTTCGCGATTTTACCCAGTTTTGTTTGATTCCGCGAGGTTCTGAGGGCTGTATCCAGCAGTAGGCATCGAATAACGTCGATTTAAGTAATAAAAAGGCCACCTAAATTTTTTAAGATTTTTGAAAAAAACGTAAGGTTAACCCCTTTGGTGTTTTTTGACCCCAAGAAATGAAAAGTGGAATTCGTTAGCTTCTTTCACTGTTTCTTGCGTATTTTGATCAGAAAATTCGATTGGCGCAGTCAGATTTCTCCTAAGTATGATATTTTTAATTTTATTTGGCTTTAAACCTAACACATTCGGGTCAATTAGCCCTTAATTTGTTTCGCGATTTTACACAGTTTCGATTGATTTCTAGAGTTTCTGACGGCTGTATCCAGCAGTAGTATTCTAAGTACGTGGATTTAAGTAATAGAAAGGCCACCTGAATTTTTTAAGATTTTTGAAAAAAACGTAAGGTTAACCCCTTTGGTGTTTTTTCACCCCAAAAAATGAAAAGTGGAATTCGTCAGCTTCTCTCACTGTTTCTGACGTGATTTGATCAGAAAATTCGATTGGCGCAATCAGATTTCTCCTAAGTATGATATTTTTTATTTTATTTGGCTTTAAACCTAACACATTCGGGTCAATTAGCCCTTAATTTGTTTCGGGATTTTACCCAGTTTTGATTGATTCCGCGAGGTTCTGACGGCGGTATCCAGCAGTAGGCATCTAATAACGTCAATTTAAGTAATAAAAAGGCCACCTAAATTTTTTAAGATTTTTGAAAAAAACGTAAGGTTAACCCCTTTGGTGTTTTTTCACCCCAAAAAATGAAAAGTGGAATTCGTCAGCTTCTTTCACTGTTTCTTACGTATTTTGATCAGAAAATTCGATTGGCGCAGTCAGATTTCTCCTAAGTATGATATTTTTAATTTTATTTGGATTTAAACCTAACACATTCGGGGTCAATTAGCCCTTAATTTGTTTCGCGATTTTACCCAGTTTTGTTTGATTCCGCGAGGTTCTGAGGGCTGGATCCAGCAGCAGGCATCGAATAACGTCGATTTAAGTAATAAAAAGGCCACCTAAATTTTTTAAGATTTTTGAAAAAAACGTAAGGTTAACCCCTTTGGTGTTTTTTGACCCCAAAAAAATGAAAAGTGGAATTCGTCAGCTTCTTTCACTGTTTCTTGCGTAGTTTGATCAGAAAATTCGATTGGCGCAGTCAGATTTTTCGTAAGTATGATATTTTTTATTTTATTTGGCATTAAACCTATCACATTCGGGGTCAATTAGGCCTTAATTTGTTTCGCGATTTTACCCAGTTTTGATTGATTCCGCGAGGTTCTGAGGGCTGTATCCAGCAGTAGGCATCTAATAACGTCAATTTAAGTAATAAAAAGGCCACCTAAATTTTTTAAGATTTTTGAAAAAAACGTAAGGTTAACCCCTTTGGTGTTTTTTGACCCCAAGAAATGAAAAGTGGAATTCGTTAGCTTCTTTCACTGTTTCTTGCGTATTTTGATCAGAAAATTCGATTGGCGCAGTCAGATTTCTCCTAAGTATGATATTTTTAATTTTATTTGGCTTTAAACCTAACACATTCGGGTCAATTAGCCCTTAATTTGTTTCGCGATTTTACACAGTTTCGATTGATTTCTAGAGTTTCTGACGGCTGTATCCAGCAGTAGTATTCTAAGTACGTCGATTTAAGTAATAAAAAGGCCACCTAAATTTTTTAAGATTTTTGATAAAAACGTAAGGTTAACCCCTTTGGTGTTTTTTGACCCCAAAAAAATGAAAAGTGGAATTCGTCAGCTTCTTTCACTGTTTCTTGCGTATTTTGATCAGAAAATTCGATTGGCGCAGTCAGATTTTTCGTAAGTATGATATTTTTTATTTTATTTGGCATTAAACCTATCACATTCGGGGTCAATTAGGCCTTAATTTGTTTCGCGATTTTACCCAGTTTTGATTGATTCCGCGAGGTTCTGAGGGCTGTATCCAGCAGTAGGCATCTAATAACGTCAATTTAAGTAATAAAAAGGCCACCTAAATTTTTTAAGATTTTTGAAAAAAACGTAAGGTTAACCCCTTTGGTGTTTTTTGACCCCAAGAAATGAAAAGTGGAATTCGTTAGCTTCTTTCACTGTTTCTTGCGTATTTTGATCAGAAAATTCGATTGGCGCAGTCAGATTTCTCCTAAGTATGATATTTTTAATTTTATTTGGCTTTAAACCTAACACATTCGGGTCAATTAGCCCTTAATTTGTTTCGGGATTTTACCCAGTTTTGATTGATTCCGCGAGGTTCTGACGGCTGTATCCAGCAGTAGGCATCTAATAACGTCAATTTAAGTAATAAAAAGGCCACCTAAATTTTTTAAGATTTTTGAAAAAAACGTAAGGTTAACCCCTTTGGTGTTTTTTGACCCCAAAAAATGAAAAGTGGGATTCGTCAGATTCTTTCACTGTTTCTTACGTATTTTGATCAGAAATATCGATTGGCGCAGTCAGATTTCTCCTAAGTATGATATTTTTTATTTTATTTGGATTTAAACCTAACACATTCGGGGTCAATTAGCCCTTAATTTGTTTCGCGATTTTACCCAGTTTTGATTGATTCCGCGAGGTTCTGACGGCTGTATCCAGCAGTAGGCATCTAATAACGTCAATTTAAGTAATAAAAAGGCCACCTAAATTTTTTAAGATTTTTGAAAAAAACGTAAGGTTAACCCCTTTGGTGTTTTTTCACCCCAAAAAATGAAAAGTGGAATTCGTCAGCTTCTTTCACTGTTTCTTACGTATTTTGATCAGAAAATTCGATTGGCGCAGTCAGATTTCTCCTAAGTATGATATTTTTAATTTTATTTGGATTTAAACCTAACACATTCGGGGTCAATTAGCCCTTAATTTGTTTCGCGATTTTACCCAGTTTTGTTTGATTCCGCGAGGTTCTGAGGGCTGGATCCAGCAGCAGGCATCGAATAACGTCGATTTAAGTAATAAAAAGGCCACCTAAATTTTTTAAGATTTTTGAAAAAAACGTAAGGTTAACCCCTTTGGTGTTTTTTGACCCCAAAAAAATGAAAAGTGGAATTCGTCAGCTTCTTTCACTGTTTCTTGCGTAGTTTGATCAGAAAATTCGATTGGCGCAGTCAGATTTTTCGTAAGTATGATATTTTTTATTTTATTTGGCATTAAACCTATCACATTCGGGGTCAATTAGGCCTTAATTTGTTTCGCGATTTTACCCAGTTTTGATTGATTCCGCGAGGTTCTGAGGGCTGTATCCAGCAGTAGGCATCTAATAACGTCAATTTAAGTAATAAAAAGGCCACCTAAATTTTTTAAGATTTTTGAAAAAAACGTAAGGTTAACCCCTTTGGTGTTTTTTGACCCCAAGAAATGAAAAGTGGAATTCGTTAGCTTCTTTCACTGTTTCTTGCGTATTTTGATCAGAAAATTCGATTGGCGCAGTCAGATTTCTCCTAAGTATGATATTTTTAATTTTATTTGGCTTTAAACCTAACACATTCGGGTCAATTAGCCCTTAATTTGTTTCGCGATTTTACACAGTTTCGATTGATTTCTAGAGTTTCTGACGGCTGTATCCAGCAGTAGTATTCTAAGTACGTCGATTTAAGTAATAAAAAGGCCACCTAAATTTTTTAAGATTTTTGATAAAAACGTAAGGTTAACCCCTTTGGTGTTTTTTGACCCCAAAAAAATGAAAAGTGGAATTCGTCAGCTTCTTTCACTGTTTCTTGCGTATTTTGATCAGAAAATTCGATTGGCGCAGTCAGATTTTTCGTAAGTATGATATTTTTTATTTTATTTGGCATTAAACCTATCACATTCGGGGTCAATTAGGCCTTAATTTGTTTCGCGATTTTACCCAGTTTTGATTGATTCCGCGAGGTTCTGAGGGCTGTATCCAGCAGTAGGCATCTAATAACGTCAATTTAAGTAATAAAAAGGCCACCTAAATTTTTTAAGATTTTTGAAAAAAACGTAAGGTTAACCCCTTTGGTGTTTTTTGACCCCAAGAAATGAAAAGTGGAATTCGTTAGCTTCTTTCACTGTTTCTTGCGTATTTTGATCAGAAAATTCGATTGGCGCAGTCAGATTTCTCCTAAGTATGATATTTTTAATTTTATTTGGCTTTAAACCTAACACATTCGGGTCAATTAGCCCTTAATTTGTTTCGGGATTTTACCCAGTTTTGATTGATTCCGCGAGGTTCTGACGGCTGTATCCAGCAGTAGGCATCTAATAACGTCAATTTAAGTAATAAAAAGGCCACCTAAATTTTTTAAGATTTTTGAAAAAAACGTAAGGTTAACCCCTTTGGTGTTTTTTGACCCCAAAAAATGAAAAGTGGGATTCGTCAGATTCTTTCACTGTTTCTTACGTATTTTGATCAGAAATATCGATTGGCGCAGTCAGATTTCTCCTAAGTATGATATTTTTTATTTTATTTGGATTTAAACCTAACACATTCGGGGTCAATTAGCCCTTAATTTGTTTCGCGATTTTACCCAGTTTTGATTGATTCCGCGAGGTTCTGACGGCTGTATCCAGCAGTAGGCATCTAATAACGTCAATTTAAGTAATAAAAAGGCCACCTAAATTTTTTAAGATTTTTGAAAAAAACGTAAGGTTAACCCCTTTGGTGTTTTTTCACCCCAAAAAATGAAAAGTGGAATTCGTCAGCTTCTTTCACTGTTTCTTACGTATTTTGATCAGAAAATTCGATTGGCGCAGTCAGATTTCTCCTAAGTATGATGTTTTTTATTTTATTTGGCTTTAAACCTAACACATTCGGGGTCAATAAGCCCTTAATTTGTTTCGCGATTTTACCCAGTTTTGATTGATTCCGCGAGGTTCTGAGTGCTGTAACCAGCAGTAGGTATCTAATAACGTCGATTTAAGTAATAAAAAGGCCACCTAAATTTTTTAAGATTTTTGAAAAAAACGTAACCCCTTTGGTGTTTTTTGACCCCAAAAACTGAAAAGTGAAATTCGTCAGCTTTTTTCACTGTTTCTTACGTATTTTGATCAGAAAATTCGATTGGCGCAGTCAGATTTCTCCTAAGTATGATATTTTTAATTTTATTTGGCTTTAAACCTAACACATTCGGGGTCAATTAGCCCTTAAATTGTTTCGCGATTTTACCCAGTTTTGATTGATTCCGCGAGGTTCTGAGAGCTGTATCCAGCAGTAGGCATCTAATAACGTCAATTTAAGTAATAAAAAGGCCACCTAAATTTTTTAAGATTTTTGAAAAAAACGTAAGGTGTTTTTTCACCCCAAAAAATGAAAAGTGGAATTCGTCAGCTTCTTTCACTGTTTCTTGCGTATTTTGATCAGAAAATTCGATTGGCGCAGTCAGATTTTTCGTAAGTATGATATTTTTTATTTTATTTGGCATTAAACCTATCACATTCGGGGTCAATTAGGCCTTAATTTGTTTCGCGATTTTACCCAGTTTTGGTTGATTCCGCGAGGTTCTGAGGGCTGTATCCAGCAGTAGGCATCTAATAACGTCGATTTAAGTAATAAAAAGGCCACCTAAATTTTTTAAGATTTTTGAAAAAAACGTAAGGTGTTTTTTCACCCCAAAAAATGAAAAGTGGAATTCGTCAGCTTCTTTCACTGTTTCTTACGTATTTTGATCAGAAAATTCGATTGGCGCAGTCAGATTTCTCCTAAGTATGATATTTTTTATTTTATTTGGCTTTAAACCTAACACATTCAGGTCAATTAGCCCTTAATTTGTTTCGCGATTTTACCCAGTTTTGATTGCTTCCGCGAGGTTCTGAGGGCTGTATCCAGCAGTAGGCATCTAATAACGTCGATTTAGGTAATAAAAAGGACCACTAAATTTTTTAAGAATTTTGAAAAAAACGTAAGGTTAACCCCTTTAGTGTTTTTTGACCCCAAAAAATGAAAAGTGGAATTCGTCAGCTTCTTTCACTGTTTCTTACGTATTTTGATCAGAAAATTCGATTGGCGCAGTCAGATTTCTCCTAACTATGATATTTTTAATTTTATTTGGCTTTAAACCTAACACATTCGGGGTCAATTAGCCCTTAATTTGTTTCACGATTTTACCCAGTTTTGATTGATTCCGCGAGGTTCTGAGGGCTGTATCCAGCAGTAGGCATCTAATAACGTCGATTTTAGTAATAAAAAGGCCACCTAAATTTTTTAAGATTATTGAAAAAAACGTAAGGTTAACCCCTTTGGTGTTTTTTGACCCCAAAAAATGAAAAGTGGGATTCGTCAGATTCTTTCACTGTTTCTTACGTATTTTGATCAGAAAATTCGATTGGCGCAGTCAGATTTCTCCTAAGTATGATATTTTTTATTTTATTTGGATTTAAACCTAACACATTCGGGGTCAATTAGCCCTTAATTTGTTTCGCGATTTTACCCAGTTTTGATTGATTCCGTGAGGTTCTGAGGGCTGTATCCAGCAGTAGGCATCTAATAACGTCGATTTAAGTAATAAAAAGGCCACCAAAATTTTTTAAGATTTTTGAAAAAAACGTAAGGTTAACCCCTTTGGTGTTTTTTGACCCCAAAAAATGAAAAGTGGAATTCGTCAGCTTCTTTCACTGTTTCTGACGTGATTTGATCAGAAAATTCGATTGGCGCAGTCAGATTTCTCCTAAGTATGATATTTTTTATTTTATTTGGCTTTAAACCTAACACATTCGGGTCAATTAGCCCTTAATTTGTTTCGGGATTTTACCCAGTTTTGATTGATTCCGCGAGGTTCTGACGGCTGTATCCAGCAGTAGGCATCTAATAACGTCAATTTAAGTAATAAAAAGGCCACCTAAATTTTTTAAGATTTTTGAAAAAAACGTAAGGTGTTTTTTCACCCCAAAAAATGAAAAGTGGAATTCGTCAGCTTCTTTCACTGTTTCTTACGTATTTTGATCAGAAAATTCGATTGGCGCAGTCAGATTTCTCCTAAGTATGATATTTTTTATTTTATTTGGCTTTAAACCTAACACATTCGGGTCAATTAGCCCTTAATTTGTTTCGCGATTTTACCCAGTTTTGATTGCTTCCGCGAAGTTCTGAGGGCTGTATCCAGCAGTAGGCATCTAATAACGTCCATTTAAGTAATAAAAAGGGCACCTAAATTTTTTAAGATTTTTGAAAAAAACGTAAGGTTAACCCCTTTGGTGTTTTTTGACCCCAAAAAATAAAAAGTGGAATTCGTCAGCTTCTTTCACTGTTTCTTACGTATTTTGATCAGAAAATTTGATTGGCGCAGTCAGATTTCTCCTAAGTATGATATTTTTTATTATATTTGGCTTTAAACCTAACACATTCGGGGTCAATTAGCCCTTAATTTGTTTCGCGATTTTACCCAGTTTTGATTGATCCGCGAGGTTCTGAGGGCTGTATCCAGCAGTAGGCATCTAATAACGTCAATTTAAGTAATAAAAAGGCCACCTAAATTTTTTAAGATTTTTGAAAAAAACGTAAGGTTAACCCCTTTGGTGTTTTTTGACCCCAAAAAATGAAAAGTGGAATTCGTCAGCTTCTTTCACTGTTTCTTACGTATTTTGATCAGAAAATTCGATTGGCGCAGTCAGATTTCTCCTAAGTATGATGTTTTTTATTTTATTTTGCTTTAAACCTAACACATTCGGGGTCAATTAGCCCTTAATTTGTTTCGCGATTTTACACAGTTTCGATTGATTCAGAGAGTTTCTGACGGCTGTATCCAGCAGTAGTATTCTAAGTACGTCGATTTAAGTAATAAAAAGGCCACCTAAATTTTTTAAGATTTTTGAAAAAAACGTAAGGTTAACCCCTTTGGTGTTTTTTGACCCCAAAAAATGAAAAGTGGAATTCGTCAGCTTCTTTCATTGTTTCTTGCGTATTTTGATCGGAAAATTCGATTGGCGCAGTCAGATTTCTCCTAAGTATGATATTTTTTATTTTATTTGGCTTTAAACCTAACACATTCGGGGTCAATTAGCCTTTAAATTGTTTCGCGATTTTACCCAGTTTTGATTGATTCCGCGAGGTTCTGAGGGCTGTATCCAGCAGTAGGCATCTAATAACGTCAATTTAAGTAATAAAAAAGCCACCTAAATTTTTTAAGATTTTTGAAAAAAACGTAAGGTTAACCCCTTTGGTGTTTTTTGACCCCAAAAAATGAAAAGTGGAATTCGTCAGCTTCTTTCACTGTTTCTTGCGTATTTTGATCAGAAAAGTCGATTGGCGCACTCAGATTTCTCGTAAGTATGATATTTTTTATTTTATTTGGCTTTAAACCTAACACATTTGGGGTCAATTAGCCCTTAATTTGTTTCGCGATTTTACACAGTTTCGATTGATTTCGAGAGTTTCTGACGGCTGTAAGGTGTTTTTTGACCCCAAAAAATTCAAATTGGTAATTTTCCCAATTTCTTACGTGGTTTGAACAGAACATTCGATTGCCCTAGTCAGATCTCGCGTAACTATGATATTTTTTGATTTACGGGGCTTTAAACCTTAGCTATTCGGGGTGAATTTTCCCTCAACTTACTTTTAGATTTTTAAAATCGGGCATTAACTCAATTATTGTTAAATGTCACTTACCATTTTTTATCTATTTCGGCATACTCCTGAAGTTCTGAAAATAAAAAATATATATAAGAATATGTCAACTAATTTTGCAATACAAATTTTAGGTTATATGTTGTGAAAACTTTAAAGAACTAATTAATGCAAACAAAAATAATTAAACAAATTCAGTTTTACCCATACCTTTATAGGGCGTTTTCAAAATATATAGGTTTGAAAAGTAAATTGTTGGTATAAAAAAATTCAACATAGAAACAACTCAAAGTTTAGCTTACAAAAAATTAGCGGCGTATGCATCAAGGGGAGAAAATATCCTAGCGAACCAACGAGGGGTGGATCCAGAAGTATTTTCTGGAAGGGGCACAAGGATCAGGCGGGCCAAAAGTGTTCTCAGATTTGGGATTGTCTCCACTAGCAATTAGCGCTACTTGAAAGTCGGAGCAAGAACCAAAGTTTGGTTTGTTTTTAACAAATGCGACTATTAGAATAGTGTTACGTGGTGTTAATGAAGTAGTGTTAAAGAGAGTCAGATTGGAGCATTAATTAACATTAACACAATTCAGACAGGGGTCTAAGAAATTACAACTTTTTACATCTCAAGAATTATGAAATTCAAATTTTGATGGCGGAACAAAATAAAATATCCGAAGACATATTAAGAGGAATTAAAGATCGTTTTTTACTCTCAACGTGACTGCTCAACGAATTTTATGATTTCTGAATAAAATCAAATACCTAATGCTCTAAGGGCGAATCCCACCAGACAAAAAAAAACAAGTTTTTTACAAAACTTAGATTAAAATAACAAATTTAGCATGTGTTACCAAGCTAATTTAACAAGTTTTGTCTAAAACTCGATTTTTTTGTCTGGTGGGATTGGCCCAAACAAACGCGATTAAAAATCATTAGCGGGAACCTACAGTTTTTCTATGAAACAGCCTAATTTCTCAACGAATTTCCGGATTTTAAATTCGTGCTCCACACAAAATAAACTACATAAAACCCTAACAAATTGAACCAAAATATTTGCGGGGAGGTTTAAAAACGAAGGGTTTACTGTGCTCAGAGTAACTCCTCAACAGATTTAGGATCTAAACTTCCATTGCGGAACAAAACCTAACCAATTAATGCAATTAAAAAACATTAGTACGAACCTACAGTTTTTCTACGAAACACCTTAGTTTTGTCAGCTAAATAATTATAAAATTTAAAATATTAATATCTCCGAAACCAATAAAAGTAGTATTTATTTCTTATAGAAAATGCATACAGAATAAGAATCCACCCAAAAGATATTAAATTTTTAGAAAAGAAAAGCATATTTTTAGAAAAAAATAAATACTTTCAATTTTATGAAAATATAATTGCAAAATTTTGGGTTAGTTTGGAAATTCTTCAGATTCATAAATTTTTAAAAATCAAGTACGATGTTCCACGTAAGGGACAAAAAAGTTTTTCGAAAAGCTACAAAATTACCGAATTGCCAGCGATGTATAATACAGTAGAATCCGCTTAATGTAATCACTTTGGGCCAAGGTAATTTTAATAATATTAGCTGATAACTGATAACAATTAGCGAAATTTAGAAAAAAGCGAATTTTAGTATACTTAGATTAGAACAAATTAGAAGAAAAAAAAGAAAGAAAACGTGGCGGGTTTCCAAAAAAAATGATCACAATAACCGACTGTAACATTATCCGTGATCTCATTAAGCGGATTCTACTGTAGTATGCTATAAGTACACAAAATTTTTGAGAATAAAATTTAATATTTTAAAATCTTAAAATGCCGCCATCAAGCGTCAAGACTTTTTTACGTGATAAAAATATATGGGTCACCGAATTTAGTGCAAATAAGAATATAATTTAGAATTTTCTATAATGTACAAGAACAGATCAATAAATACGGTAAAAACGGTATAAAGAAAAGAATTTAAAAAAAAATCACTCAAGGGGTTTGAGACAAAATCAAATAGAAGGCCAATATTCAAAAATTAAATCGATTCTGGCATTTGATTTCATTCAGGCAACCGTTGGATTTTTATTCAATTTTCAATAGTATAGTCAGTTTTGACATTTTAAAATTGGAAAAAAAGCTAACATCTGTAGAAGATGGGAAAGACTTTTCTTCTCACTCATCTGCAACAAAAACCCAACTCCGTAGGTTTAATAACTAGTGGAAAATAATCCGATCAAAAGCATTTTTATCGTTACTATATCAAACTAGAAAATCGTTTAATTATCAATTTAAATTTAACAAAAATGAAAACGTAATGTTTTTAATTTAATTTGAATCATTTGAAAAACGTACTTAGAAACTCATGAATAAGCGGATGTACGCGTGTCGTAGTTTAAAAAAAAACTATTGAACACAAAGAAATTTCGATTTATAAACATTAGTTAGTAATCTAAATTCTAAAGTATTTATTATTTTTCAAAATTTGCGCAATAAAGACTTTTTAAAATTACCTAACAGTAAAATTTTGCAGTGGCGCAGCAATTCGTTTTCCCTACAAATTAATAATAGCTATAAAATCCGGAGTGGGTTTTCATTTTCATTTTTCAATAAATGGTCACCGTACCCGTAAGTGCATGCTTTCTTTCACCACTCGAGCATAATGTCCCGATGCATTATTCTGTTGATAAATAAATCGAATATGGCAAAAGTTGATTAAAACATCCTCAAATAGCAATCTAACAACTAAATCACAATGGCATTGCATCACGGTATCTAAAAGTAGCCCAAATCATCATAGAACCACTTCCAAAGTCGTGAATTAGGTCCAATCCCACCAGACAAGAAACCTGGAGTTTTAGACAAAACTTGATAAATTACCTTGGTAACATTTGTTATTTAGTTATCTAAGTTTTGTCCAAAACTCGATTTTTTTGCCTGGTGGGATTGGCCCTAAGAGCATCTGTATTCGTTTAGTTATTACTTATTAGTTTAAATATTTTTATCTTCTTTGAGGAGTATTGGATTGCTTAAATTTGGTTCCCAATTTTGTTCCCTTTGTATGTATTTTAATTTTGAAATCTTCTTCGAGGTCAGATTTATTACAGCATGGCATGATCAAATTTTTGTAATAAAACTCAAAAAAGTTTAATGTAAATTTACTACAATTTAATAGCCGTGCAGACAAGATAATAATAATTTATTCAAAATTACTCAGCAGTTTATAACATTTCCTGTGAATCATGTACATTTGAACATAAAATGCATGTTATTTCACAAGATAATATTAAACCCCTGCACTTACGGTTACGATATTAAAATATAATAGAAATTTCAAGAGTTTTCCAAACTATTTCTTCCATAGCAATTTTTTTATATTTATCCCCTTAGAAGTTCTATATAATGCTTGCAAAGAAAGATTTCTGATTAACCAGCCCATTTACTAAAAATGTCTTCAAGAATTTTTCTTAAAGCTCGATATAAATAATAATACTTTCTTTGCATTAAAAAATCTAGGTCAAATTCGACTAGTTTCTAGAATAAAATTTTTAAAGTAACAACATTTAGGCAACAACATATTATTCTAATATAAAAATTAAAATTAAAATCGTTTGCTCCCAAATTTCAGTTCATATTCTGTTACTGATTTTTCCTAAAACTACACGAATTTGTAAATACATTTTTGAATACAAAGAAAAAATCATTATTGATACAACCCATGACTTAAACCCACAAAATGCACAACTATCCTGTAGTATTCCTACTCCGCAATACCTGCGATAAACAAGTATTGTTCAAAAATTTCCCTAATTATTAATGATTTCATGAAAAACAATCTTAAATATTAATTTCTAATTTATTCAAAATCTTTACAAATGTTTTTCTTTTCTTAGGTCCAGTTTCTCAATCATGAATAAATTAACTCAAATTCAATAGTTAACTTAGAATTCTGACCAATCGGGGTACTCATAAACGTAGGTTAACCCTCGAACATATTTTAATTTACAATTCACAAAGAATGATTTCTAGTTAACCAGCCTATTTACTAAAAGGGTCTTCAAGAATTTTTAAAGTTTTAAATATAAAAATTAAAATAAAGATATTTTGCCCACAAATTTTACGTAGGAGGGCAGAGCCACTCTTTAAAATCTCGATATTATGGAAACTGCTCTGTAAACAACCATGGGAATGCCTCATGAGTTTTTAAAATTTGACAACTTTAAAGACCGAACGTAGAATTATTTAAACAAATTAAATTTCATTAAACTTGACTATATTCTGCTTTTTTTTGATTTTTTTTATCAACTATTAAAACATTTTTGAATATTTTACTAAACGTTTATTAAGATTTCAAGAGTCCTCCCGAATTTTATCAAACATAAGTACTAAGTTGAATTGACTTCCACCGTTTGGAAGACACTCGTGTGGCAATTAACGGTTTCAATGATTTCGGAAGTTTTACTCATCCGAAATCAAAAAATTAAAAGGCATTTTAATTTGTAAACCAGAAACTAACGCCGTAACCAGAATAAAATTATTTTTAAAAATTAAGTTTCAAGTTCAAGTAACAGTGCCAAAAATTCAATTTTTGATAATTTTACATTATTCTAGTTCCGGTAATAGCCTCTGGTCTACAAACTAAAATGCCGTTTGATTTTTGATTTCGAATGAGCAAAACCTCCTGAATCATCAATCGCCACACGAGTGTCTTCCGAACGGTGTGAAATCGATTCAATTTCCAATTTTTGTTTGAAAAAATTTGAGAGCCTTTGCAATGTTAATAAATGTGTAGTAAAAATTCAAAGACAGTGTATTTTAATGGTTCATTAAAAAAATCCATAAAAATAACCAAATAAAGATAGCCGTCTAAGGCAAGAAAATGCAGCTTTTCTAAAAACTGCCCAAAAACAGATAGTTCGCAAAACAAATAAAAATAATCTGCGGTCAACAAACTCAATTTTCTCTGGTACTATACAACAGTACTACAGCTTTTTCATGTTTGGGTATAGTCCCTTTCGATAAATACATATAATAAATTGCAATTTAATACAATTGCTGGACGAATTTTCAATAACTATTACATCAAAATTCTTAACTCTCTTTTATAAAACCAATATAAATTTTGATTACAATAATTAGGTTTTAACAAATGCAGTCCCCAGTTAAACCGATATAACCACTTAAGGCTCGGTTAATTTTAAATTTTCTAGTCTAAAATTTTCACTTTATTTTTCATAAAATAACTATTCATACCCAATCAAACATATATTGATCAGTCACATAAGCAGTATTTTACTTAACAAGGGTGGCAAGCAAGTGTAGGTAAAGCCACCCCTAGCTTCGCCACTGTAAAATCAGATAAATTTTATCTATAAAATACTTTCATTTATTGCAATGACCTTGACCTATGCAAATTTCCTAAATTTAATTCTCATAAAATAATTTTTCCTGTGAATGTCACTGACATAAGAAAATCGGGCAGTACAGCACACCCGTGACTACCATGACCCACGAGGATAAGCATAAATAAATTAGCAGTAAATAAAATTGTATAACTGCACTAGTTGTCATGCATTTTCAGGATGAAGAAAAAGTTTATGGTATAAACTACTGGCTCGAATATTAATTTCAAGTACCTCTATAGCTATTTCGGTCAACGCATAATTTTTTCTTCTATCGCAGTAAGAAGGTTACAATCAAAGAAAACATCAAAATAAGAATATCTTTTGTTAAAACCACTGAAGGAATTTTTTCAAGCTTTGTTATATATAATTGCAAATTATAATAACTAATGAAATTGCCAGAGGAAAAAAGAAAAAATCACTAGTGAGACAAATTAAAGAAAACGTCGACTTTAACAAAAAGCGTGGAAAACAAAATTTCAGATGGTGACATTCGAGGAGCTATCCGTCTACTTTCTTCAGATGATACTTTGGCTCCCGATACCAAAGAAACACTCACAGAGTTACAAACCAAACATCCAAGTCCTTCACGTAATCTTCATTTTCCTGATCCACCTTTATTTTCAGATCCTTGTCTAACAGTAACAGAAAGCCAAGTTTACCATGCCATAAACTCTTTTCCAAATGGAAGTGCTGGAGGTATGGATGGCCTTCGACCACAGCATTTGAAAGATATGATATCTAAACCCACAGGAGAAACCGGTCAATCCCTGCCGTTTGAAATTACAAGATTGTCCAATTTAATGTTAAGCAGCGGAGTATTTGCACCATTTCTTAAAATCCTATATGGTGCTTCTGTCACAGCACTAAAGAAAAAGGATGGAGGAATTTGCCCTATTGCTGTGGGATCAACGTTTAGACGACTTGTGTCAAAATTATGTTGCACTGATATATCAGAAACTCTTGGCACTTCTTTCCGTCCGACTCAGCTAGGTTTTGGAACAAAAGGTGGCTGTGAAGCCGCAGTTCATTCTTTAAGAACTTATTTAGAAAACCGTGATGAATTTGAGGTTCTTTTAAAAGTAGACGTAAAGAATGCCTTTAATAGCCTCGAAAGGGACTTGATGCTATCTGCAGTGAAAACGGTGATTCCGAATATATATCCTTTTTTGTGGCAAGCGTATTTTGAACCTTCTACACTATTCTACAACGATAATACTTTTTCTTCGTGTGTAGGAGTTCAACAAGGCGATCCTTTAGGACCACCAATTTTTAGTTTAACGATAGATAAACTGATAAAATCTTTGTCATCAGAGTTTAATACTTGGTATTTGGATGACGGGGTCTTGGCCGGTAAAGTGGACACTGTATTAGAGGATCTACAAAAATTGATAATTGGTTTTAAAAATTTAGGTTTAGTTTTAAATTTTGAAAAATGTGAAATTTTTATAAATCAAAATTTTTCGTCGGAAAGACAACAAAACATTATAAATGTTTTCGAAAATCTAAGTCCAAATTTAAAAATTTTAAGTAGTCAAAATTTAATTCTTCTCGGAGCACCAATTAAAGATGAAGCTGTTTTTCCTCAGATAGATTTAAAAAAACAAAATATTTCAAAATTTTCCGATCGTTTAAAAGAAATTAATCCACACATGGCTTTATTTATTTTAAAACATTGTGGTTTTATTCCAAAATTAATGTATATTTTACGCACAAGTCCAATATGGAAACATGCACCTTTAATATCTTCTATCGATCTTTTAATGAGGACCCATTTAGAAAAATTGTTGAATATTAAATTTGAAGACTCTTCTTTCCGACAAGCTACTCTACCAATACGCTTGGGTGGTTTGGGTGTTAGACAAACTGCAGATGTGGCTCTTCCAGCCTTTATTTCTTCTATTTATAGTACTGAGACCTTAATTGGTTCTATCCTTAGTCCATCCTTATCGGATTTTGAGGTCTCTTATTTAAAAGAAGCAGTGATGGCTTGGCAGACGACATGTCCTTCTGAAACTTTATCATCTTTAAATGTTTCTCAATCCAAGTGGGATATTCCAATTCCCAAACAAATTTTTTCAAGTTTATTAAATAATGCGACAGACATTGATCGTGCACGCATATTGGCTGTTTCAGAAAAGGAATCCGGTGCTTGGCTAGAAGCGTATCCATCATCTCATTTAGGTACACTTCTAGACAAAGTTTCTCTTAGAATTTGTGTAAGCCTTAGAGTTGGAGCTAAGATGTGTCAAGACCACACTTGTGTATGCGGTAAAGCAGTCGATCGGTTTGGCCACCATGGTCTCTCGTGTTCTCAAAGCGCAGGCAGGTTATCAAGACACGCAGCCCTAAACGAAATAATTAGACGATCTCTTGCCACTTCAAACTTTCCAAGTATTTTAGAGCCCGTAGGGATTTCATGTGACGACGGAAAGAGACCCGATGGGATGACACTCATACCGTGGCGACAGGGGCGAGCTTTGGTGTGGGATGTAGGGTTGCCAACTATACTTTATTTTTTGCGAATAGAATTTCGATATATATCGATTACTGATGATTATTTTTTTATGATTCAAACGACAGATGTTATAAAATTATTAGCTTTAAACTTAAAATTAAAAAAATACCTATTTTTCTTACAAATACTCTTTATTTCTCTTTTAAAAGATTTGATACTTTATTTCTTATCAGTAAAAGTTGGCAACCCTAGTGGGATGCGACATGCGTAGATACCATGGCTCCAAGTCATCTGCATATTTCAAGTCAGGTGGCAGGCTCGGTAGCGGCAAAAGCTGAAAATCTTAAACGTACAAAATATGGTACGATTCTAGAACACTATGATTTTTCAGCTTTTGCTGTCGAGACGCTTGGACCATGGCGTCAAGATACAAAGGACTTGGTCACTAAAATCGGTCGACTGCTAATTGATGTATCAGGAGACAGTCGCGCAAAATCTTTCTTGGAACAAAGAATTAGTTTATGTATACAACGAGGTAATTCTGCATCGGTGCTCGGTACGATGCCCTCAGTAGCAGTTATGGACGAATTTTTTCATCTTCGCAATTACAAAAATGTTTCTTAGTTGAATTGTTTTCATGTTTATGTTTATGTTCATTTAAATGTTAAATTTATAACTTTCTTTATCAATATATTATTAATAACTGTTGTATTAAAAAATGTATTTACAAAATTATTTAAAAAGTATTTTATTTTATAAAACTAACAATTTATCAGTAAATTCGAGTTCATATTATTACTCATAATAATTTAAAGACTCATAATATGCAGGTGTACTATTTAAATTGCTTTTTATCATAATACTGAAAAATGAATCATAAAACTAACAGGTTGGTATGAACTCAAATTAACAAACAAAGGATTTATATAATTTTGAAGTTTATAATTGGCCACCGGATTATATTATGCACTAATAAAATGGAAAAATATACATGCAAATATGCACTAGAAAGGAGAAAAATATGCACTATAAAAATGCTATTCTTTATGTTAAATGCTAAATTTATTTATCGTTTGTTGTTAGTTTGTCAATAATCAAATTATTTTTCATAATCGATAAAATTTCTAAGCCCAATCGTCTCAGACAGATCACCTTTCTTTATCATTTTTTAAAAAATGATTAAATAATAAAGCTAGTAAGAATAGTTCTACATATTATTTCTACGGAAATAAACATGATCTTCAAGAAAGCACTAAATTATAAATATCGTGTTAAATGCAATGCATGCAAATGCATATAAATACATGCAAAATTGAAAAGAAAGTATTGTTGTTCGTAGCAAAGCTAAATAAAATTTGTGATAAACCACAGATCGAAATTATTTTATTCATCGTAAATAAAATACCCAATAGTAAAATCAATATAGATTTTGTATCACGAAAACATTATAATCAAAATTTAATTTTCCTCATTTATATGAAGATTATTTATTATAGCACCCAAAATAAAAGTGTCATCCTGGGATGGATTCTTGAAAATTTGTATTTTGTAAAAATATAAAATTTGGGGTTTATATGATTTGGAAATCATATAAATGCTTATAATGTAGTATTTATCCTATTTCTATGATTTTCGTTTGTTACAAACCTCATACATTTTCAAGACACAAATTTTCAAAATTCGATCCCCTAGCAGGAGTCACCGATTCAAATATTTTACCCCCTTCTGAACCCGAAAACTTGCAATACAGCAAGTATGTGATTTATTGTTTCATTTAAAACATAAACAATTAATAATTCTGAACTTAATGATTTCTGCTAATGTGAACAACAACCAAGTATTATTTAAAATGTAAATACCTTTCAATTCCAAATACAGATTTCTTCATCTCGGTAAATTTTCAAACTGTCTTTATCCAAATTCTTTCCAATGTTCACACACACACACGCGCGCACCGTAACTTGATTTGATTCGGTAGATTTCGAATACAGCATCGCTAACATTAATTGTTCACATCGGTAAATTTTCAAACCGTCTATATTCAAATTCCTTCAATGTTCACACACACGCGCGCACTATAAATTGATTTGATTTGTTTGAGTTCAAATAGAGCACAGCTAACAATAATTCTTTACATCGGTAAATTTTCAAACTGTCTTTATACAAATTCTTTCAATGTTCACACACACGCGAGCACTATAACCTGATTATTTGATTTTCTTAACTTCGAATACAGTAACAGTAACATTAATTCTCACTCGGCAGAATTTCTTAGCTCATCAGCTCCCTGGTGAACATCAAACTGTGGATCGAAATACTAACAACTTTCCTTAACATCTTAATGGAAAACGAGGAAGCTAAGCATTGAGCTTCAGTACAAACTGGGCATTGAACCACTACCCGTGCAGCCAATTTGGAATTTCGAACATTAATTCTTCACCTCGGTAAATTTTCAAACTGTTTTGATCCAAATTCTTTCCAATGTTCACACACACCCGCGTGCCCATCACTTGATTTCTTATAAAGACTACAACAAATTAAATAAGTTATAATTAACGTTCATAATTTCGTTAGTTTTAAAACGCGAAAACAAAAAGTAAATTGTATAACAATTTTATTGACATACACAAACGTCATTTTTTAAAATTCAAATAAATTCGATTTAAATGACGTACAGCGACATCTATCGGTAAATATCGAAAATGAATTTTAATAATAAAAATATTTTGACAATTTATTTAGTTTAAAAATTTCAAAATTTTAATTGAAAAATCAGTATGGCAAAGTTTCATTCCATCACAACAATTTGGTCTTTGTTTAATTAAAACTTGAATAATCTTGAAAAAATCAAATTACAAACAAGTCGATCCTTGTTTTCTAGCAACTTTGAAGCATCTTCGTTTGCTACCGATTGGATTTCAAAGTGTTTCTAAATGCATATGAAATTAACCGTTAGCTTACTTTTAGCTTTACAAATGTTTTCTTGGGCCCAGTTTCTCAATCGTAAGTTATAATCTAAATTCAATGGTCAACTTTTAATTCCGACTAATCAGCAGTTCTCGAAATGGATCGGAACGCCGTTCCGGTTCGTAAAATCACCGTTTCGTTTCGCGAAAGTTTCCCTCATATCGGTTTTGGCGAAAAACCTACGTTCCGATTCGTTAAAAAAATATATTTCGAGCACTGCTAATCAGGGTAGCCATAAACGTAAGTAGTTAATCCTTGAACTTGCTTTAACTTACAATTACAAGACTGGATCTTAATTGGCTGGAAATTAATAGCAAACGAAAGAAAGCTATGGCAGAAATCAATAATTCGGCAGAGGTAATCAAATTCAAAAGTATACCGTTTCCGTTTATTTATATCATTTAACAACCGCAGATTTTTCTATTGGCGCCAGAAGTTAAGAACACTCAAATTGTATGTAAAATTGGAAAACTTCAAGCTCCAATAAAAAAAAATCAGCATTATTATTTTAATGCACAAAAATTCTACAAGAGTTCTTCTTGGTTGCAAATTTTATCTCAAATAAGATGCATATAAAAAGATTAAATTTAACTGAAATCTAAGACTTGAAAATATAAAAAAATCCGAAACCACTGCAAGAAATTACATTTTTTTTATTCACAATTCTAAAACATAAACAAAGGAAAGCATTATAATCGGTTGCCCCATGAAAAGTATTCTTTGGAGTTCTCAGATGATGTGCAATTGTTTTTGAATTATCAATTCCATATTAAGAGGTTTAAAAAAAATCACTGCCACGACATCAAACAACGACAAAGACATTCGTGTGGCAATTAACGGCTTCAATGATACTGGAGGTTTTGCTCATTTGAAATCAAAAAATTAAAAGGCATTTTAATTTTTAAACCAGAAGCTAACGCCGTAACCAGAATAAAGTAAAAATATCAAAAATTGAATTTTTGAAATTGTTTTAAAAATGAAGTTTCAAGTTTTCAAGTATAAATAACAGTGCCAAAAATTCAATTTTTGATATTTTTACATTATTCCAGTTCCGGTAATAGCCTCTGGTCTACAAACTAAAATGCCGTTTGATTTTTTGATTTCGGATAAGCAAAACTTCTGGAATCAGCAATTGTCACACGAGTGTCTTCCGAACGATGTGAAGTCAATTCAACTTCCAATTTTTGTTTGAAAAAATTTGAGAGACTGTTGAAATGTGTAGGTGTAGTAAAGGTACACATGAAAGGAGTAGTAAAAATTCAAAGATAGTAAGTGTATTTTAATGATTCATCAAAATAAATCCAAAAATTAAGCAAAAATAGATAGCCGTCTAAGGCAAGAAGATACGACTTTTCGATGATTCAGAATTACTTTTCTAAAAACTGCCAAAAACAAATAGAGTGCGCAAAACAAATAAAAGTAATCAGCGGCCAACAAACTCAATTTTTTCTAATACTACAGAACTACAACTTTTTCAAGTTTGAGTAGTCTTGTTCGATAAATTTAATTGCAATTTAACCAATATAATCACTTAAGGTTCGGTTAATTTAAAATTTTCTAGCCTAAAAAATTCACTTTATTTTTCATAAAATAATATTCATACCTAATCGAACATCTATTGTTCAGTCACATAAGCAGTAGTTTAATCAACAAGGGTGGCAATCCAGTATAGGTGAAGCCACCCCTAGCTTTGTGACTGGCAAGTCAGATAAATTTCACCTATGCAGATTTGCAAAATTTGATTCTCATAAAATAAGTTTTCCTGTGAATGTTACTGACATAAGGAAATTGGGGAGTAGGGAGTACAGCATACCCGCAGATGCCATGGCCCACGAGGATAAGCAAAAATAAAATAACAGTAAATAAAATTGTATAAAAGCACCAGTAATCATGTATTTTCTGCTAATTCTGGTATAAACTACTGGTTCGAATATTAATTTCAAGTGCCTTTATAGCTATTTCAGCCAACGTATAATTGTTCTATCGCAGTAGAAATTCTACCAATTTGTAGGAAGGTTACGATAGAGAAAACCTCTAAATAAGAATATCCTTTGTTGAAACCCCTGAAGGAATTTTTTCAAGCTTTGTTATAAATAATTGGTGGATTCATGTGAAACTAGCCGTATTTCTAAATAGGTTTTCTACATGCAAAATTGAAAAGAAAGTATTGTTGTTCGTACCAAAGCTAAATAAAATTTGCATTAAAATATCGAACGATATTATTTTATTCATCGTAAATAAAATACCCAATAGTATAATCAATATAAATTTGTATCTTGAAAAGATTATAAACAAAATTTAATTTGCCTCGTCATCCTGGAAAGGATTCTTGAAAATTTGAATTTTGTAAAAATATAAAATTTGGGGTTTGAAACAATGGCAATCATCATATCTATGATTTTCATTGTTTCAAACCTCATACATTTTCAAGACACAATTTTTCAAAACTTGACCCTCTAGCAGGAGTCACCGATTCAAATATTTTACCCCCTTCTGAACCCGAAAACTTGCAATACAGCAAGTATGTGATTTATTGTTTCATTTAAAACATAAACAATTAATAATTCTGAACTTAATGATTTCTGCTAATGTGAACAACAACCAAATATTATTTAAAATGTAAATATACCTTTGATTTCCAAATACAGATTTCTTCATCTCAGTAAATTTTCAAACTGTCTTTATTCAAATTCTTTCAATGTTCACACACACACGCGAGCACTATAACATGATTATTTGATTTCGAATAGAGCAACACTAACATTAATTGTTCAACTCGGTAAATTTTCAAACAGTCTTTATTCAACTTCTTTCAATGTTGACACATACACGCGCACTATAACTTGATTATTTGATTTGCTTGATTTCGAATACAGCAACACTAACATTAATTCTCACTCTGCAGAATTTCTTAGCTCAGCCCTTTGGAGAACATCCAACTGTGGATCGAAATAGTAATAACATCTTAATGGAAAACGGGGTACAATAAGCCTAGAGCTTCAGTAAACAGTGGGCATTGAATCACTACCCGTGCAGCTAATTTGGAATTTCGAACATTAATTCTTCACCTCGGTAAATTTTCAAACTGTCTTGATCCAAATTCTTTCCAATGTTCACACACACCCGCGTGACCATCACTTGATTTCTTATAAAGACTACAACAAATTAAATAAGTTATAATTAACGTTCATAATTTCTTTAGTTTTAAAACGCGAAAGCAAAAAGTAAATTGTATAACGATTTTATTGACATACACAAATGTCATTTTTTAAAATTCAAATAAATTCGATTTAAATGACGTACAGCGGCATCTATCGGTAAATAACGAAAATGCAGTTTAATAATAAAAATATTTTGACAATTTATTTAGTATAAAAATTTCTAAATTTTAATTGAAAAATCAGTATGGTAAAGATTCATTCCATCACAACAATTTGGTATTTGTTTAATTAAAACTTGAATAATCTTGAAATAATCAAATTACAAACAAGTCGATCCTTGTTTTCTAGCAACTTTGAAACATCTTCCTTTGCTGTCGGTTGGATTTCAAAGTGTTTCTAAATGCATTTGTAATTCACCGTTAGCTTATTTTTAGTTTTACAAATGTTTTCTTGGGCCCAGTTTCTCAATCGTAAGTTATAATCCAAATTCAATGGTTAACTTTTAATTCCGACCAAATCAACAGTTCCGGTTCGTGAAATCACCGTTTTGTTTCGTAAAAATTTTCCTCATATCGGTTTTGTCGAAAAACCTACGTTCCCGCGCGACTCCTGTGGAAGTGTTCCGATTCGTGAAAAAGTCTATTTCGAGCACTACTAATCAGGGTAGCCATAAACGTAAATAGTTAATCCTTGAACTTGCTTTAACTTACAATTAAAAGACTGGACCTTAATTGTCTGGAAATTAATAGCAAACAAAAGAAAGCTATGACACAAATCAATATTTCGGCAGAAATCATCAAATTCAAAATTATACTGTTTCAACCGCAGATTTTTCTTTTGGCGTCAGAAGTTGAGAACATTCAAATTGTATGTAAAATTGGAAAACTTCAAGCTTCAATAAAAGAAATCAGCATTATTATTTTGTTGTACAAAAACTATACAAGAGTTTTTCTTAGTTGCAAATTTTATCTCGAATAAGATGCATATAAAAAAATCTAAAACCACTGCAAGAAATTACATTTTTTTCACAATTCTACAACATAAACAAAAGAAGGCCTTATAATCGGTTATCCCATAAAAAGTATTCTTTGGAGTTCTCAGATGATGTGCAATTGTTTTTGAATTTTCAATTCTATTTTAAGAGGTTTAAAAAAATCACCGCCACGACATCAAACAACGACGAAATCAAGGTTTTGTACTACGGATAGATATGTAAATTAATTTTAAGTAAAATTAAACATGTTGGAAGTTACATCTAAACAATATAACTTGCACAAAGGTATTACAATAGAAAAGATTTCCAAGAAAGAATCCTTTTTGTTAAAACTCCACAAGGATATTTTTCAAGTTATGATATAAATAATAGTAAATTATAATTTCTTTGTATTCAAAAATTTATTTACAAATTCAACTAGTTTTACGTAAATCCACCCCTTCGGGAATTTATAGTTTCATATTATTTAAAAGGTATTTTTATATTATAAAAGCAAAAATTAAACTCTTATCAGCAAATTAAAATTCATATTCTAATACTCATATTAACCTGATGACTCGCAGGTGGCTATGCCATTTATATTGATTTTGATTATGAACAGGTTTGACCTCGAATTTGCAGACAAAAGATTAAAATAAATTATTATAAAAACTATAATATAAATATCTAATGCATTACCTAAATCGAAATGTTCGGCTAACTTGTAAAGAATATTGAAGAGTAAAATCCTGAAGATATCTTGCGGATTCATAATTATGAAAGTAGTCGTATCAGTATATAGGTTTTCCTAGACAATATTACAAAGAAAATATTGTTGTTTACACTAAAAAATGAAACACCCAATATAGATTTTTATTATGAAAACATTATAAACTAAATTTAAATTTAACTGCTCCTTTCTAACTCCTAAAGCTAAAAATTTAATCAAAGTTTTTAGCCACAATATTTTTTCTTTGTTCAAAAAAATGTCCTAACGTTAATTTCTAATTAACAGTTTGTCAAAGTTTTATGTTTATTGTCTGGAAACTCAGTATACAAAATAAAAAGATCGTTCTGGCAAAAGTCATTGATTCAAATTTTTGATATTTTCTAAACGCCAAATCTTTCAACGCAGCAAGTGTACGATTTATCGCTTCATTTACAACATTAAAAATTAATTTAAAATTTAAAGAGTTCTGCTAATCTAAAGAACAAGCAAATAATATTTAAAATTTAAATACCTTTTATTTTCAAATTAGCACTGCTAATATTCTTTCTTCATCTCGGTAAATTTACTAACTGTCTTTATCCAAATTCACCCCATATATGGCTCACCCAAACACGCATTGCCACTCGATCTTTTATTAAAACTAGAACAAACCAAAAATTGTAAATCAGTAATAATTTATCAAAAGTTAATAATTTACAAATTCAATAATCGGTAAATATTGAAAATGCATTTTAATAATTCAAAATTTTTGACATTTCAGTATTAAAACTTCAAAATTTTGTTAAAAAAATCAGTATAATAAATAGGAACTAGCTTTGTTAGATTGAGTGGGCCAAAGCTGGGCCTTTATTTCTTTAGGGTGGCTAACGAGGCGGGGGTTAATACTTAGGTGTGTAAGTAATTTGAAAAATGTAAGCACCGAGTACAAAACGATACTTCCATTATGATGAGCAGCATCAAATTCAGTCGCTTAGGATAAGTCTATGGCTTTTTCTTTATTTGTCAGTTCCATGCCTGATGGTAAAATTATTAAAACCTAATACAAAATTAGTTCGAAGTAAATAATTTTTATACAGAAAGCAACACAAATAACTTATTCTGTAAGGATTTGGAAAATTTCGGACCTTAGAAATAAACTTCTGTAAAGATTGCATATTTGCTCCGTTGTCATGGAAGCCTAGCAGATGTATCTTGGTCCTTGGAACCTTGCCGTTGAACCATACATCAGATGCAAATTGAAGAGTTTAGTAAAAGTAAACTGCTTTTTTGCACTACGAAATAGCAGTTCGGCTCGGGCGAAATTAACAAATTTTCTTACACCACAAATATGCATTTGCATGACGTGCAATTTTATTTGCAAATCAATAGGAACTCATTTTTGCTCAAAAACATATCCTTTACAATGCTTGAAAATTTGACCGAGTTCTTTTCCGACATCCTGTATGCTTAAATTATTGCTAAACAATGAACAAATTTTTGATGATGTAGCTGATCATCCTAAATTTAAAAAAAATTTCAACCGCATAATGTACTTAACGTTTCTACATTTCAATGGATTTTTGTAATTGAGTTTATTGATACATCTTCCAAAGAATATTACTTTGAACTGCAAGTAATTTAGTGCGAAGAAAAAATTCTCTACTGATGTTTTAATAAATTAGATTTATAAAACCCTTTGCAATGTAGAAATCGACATCAAGTTGATGTCAATATGTTATCGAGGCCAGTAATTATTATTAAATGTCAGTCAAATTTCTAAATTCTTACATAAAGCATGTAAATCTAACACTTGTTTAGAAACATAGTCGAGAACCAAATAAAAATTAGAAAAAATTTCGCATAACACACGAAATTGCAAACTGTCACAGCAGAAACGTCATTTTATAAAATTTCAAATGACATACATAGCGACACCTACCGAAAAAAAACTTGAAAATAAATATGTTAAAACTTTTTTTTAATTTATAACAAAATTTATACAAAATGTATTTTGGTTGCTGACAAAACTGCAGTTTAATCAAACAATATTGGTTGTTTCCGTTGTTTTTAAAGTTTTTTCAGTCCTATTGAGTCCAATGTACTTTTTCTCTTTTTAAATTTTTTTAATTGTACTTTTTGAAGACCTTTTTGGCACATAAAACTTTCTTTTACAGGAATACTTCTTAGACATTTTTTGTTTAAAATTTCATTCTATTCATTTTTGTTTCTATACGTTCTTTTTGTTTGTTGCACCGTTTCTGAGTAACTGCGACTTTAAAAATTATTTTTTAATCAATTGTTTTAATTGTTTTTTTACAGAGGGTTTTTAAAGTCACTGTTACTCAGAAACGGTGCGACAAACTAAAAAAATGTATAGAAACAAAAATGAAGAGAATAAAATGTGTAACAGAAAATGTCTAAAACATTTTGCTATAAACTCAATTTTTATTGGATAAAAAAAGTGTTGGAAAAAGGTACGATTTGTATGCTCGACATAGGAGTGTACTAAAATTTCTGTAGCCACTGTACATGTGCCGTTTTTTCTGACGCCTAAATCCTAAATTATCAAAACGTATGAGTAAAGAAGCTTGAAGTCTTTTACTTTAATATTACTTATTTATAAAAAAAATAGTATTGACATTTTTTTAAGTTTTAATTTGAAAGAAAATTTTATACAACTTACCAAAATAACACCTGTAGGGAGAATGATCATTATAAGTTATAATTTTTTCTGGTAAGTTCACAAAAACCCGAAATTTAAAATTTTTGATTTTTAAAAGTTTTATTTATGTAATAAAGCAATGATTTAGCATTGAAAGCCCAGAGAACCCTTGGATATATTTGAACAAGTGCAGCTGATGTTTCACAAACATTTGGCATATAATTAACATAAGTTTAGATAGCCGTCATTCGCCGAGTTGGAGCCTCCAGTCCAGTCCAGTCAAGTTGGGCCCTCCCAGTTAAGGTGGATTAATTTCAGAGATGTTTTTAGCAAGTTAAGCGATAGCGAAAATGTCCCGGAGGTCAGCGTATGCAAATTTTCACCTCTAAAGACATATAAATCTTTAAATATCCTAGTTACATCAAATCTTTAGGTTCCTAAATCTAATCTAAACTAAACTTTTTTTTAGGTTTAGAAACCTAACCTAGGTTCCTATTCAGATTTGGTTCCGGTTTAAGAGCAGTTTACGTTATGCGATTTTGCTTGCGATTTTACGTACGATTTCTCTTGTGAATTTTGTTCACAAATCGTATAACGTAAACTTTGAAATATTTGCTTACGACAGCTTGGAAGCAAAATTGCATAACGTAAAGGTTTGACTGAGGTAGGATTTTTGAAATATAATGCAGATATATGAGTTTGTAAAGATGATCTGGTTCCACCAATAGCTACGCATATATTCATATCCATCTAAAAATCTGGTATACAGCGGTCTGTAACAGATGGTTTCATACATAAACTCCTCTCACTTTCATATCAAACGTTATTTTAACATCGATTTGCTACTTTATTCCATATTTCCGCACGAAAATTAAATTTTTATCATTTATGTAAGCTTCAAAGCACCATTTCTGCCAGCTTCAAGAAAATCGGAGTTTTACAGATAAACTGTAATCATTCGATATAAAAATATAATTTTCTATTTTTGAAATATAAAACTTGTTACATTTTTGTATGTTTACAAAATATTTAACATTTTAAGCATCCTGATGTTACGCCCCTGGTGTGTGTAAGCATGATTCACCATGCCTACTATGAGCAGTGACTGACATCAACTGACAGTAGCCAGAATTTTGATGTGATGGATTATTGAAAATTGTGTTCAAGTACTAAAATGAACTTTTTCATTACAAAAAGGTTTTGCATTTAAGTAGTTCTTAGTTACACATGTTGGATTGTGTATAATCACCAAATATCGTGTAACAAAGAGGTAAACTTTTTGTTGCTTTGGACAAATTTTTCTTGTTTTTCTATTTTTGCTTCCTACTAAAAATTTAATATTTTTTTCAAAATCGTTTGTCGTCGATGTCTGATTTCTGTTTATCTTTTTTCGAAGTTATTCTCACTTTCACCTTTTCAAGTATTGATCTTATTAGTTGAATTTTATTTGTGACTGTCTTTTTGTAGATGTTTACTATTTTTTTAAACCAACATTAAGTAGGTCAAGCTACTTACAATGGTTAATTTTTTAGAAAATCTTAATTACACAATGGAATTATCACACAGTCTAACTTTAAACGAAGAAGCTTTAGCTCAGGTTCCGTTAGCTAAGCGACCAATCTTTATATTTGAATGGCTTCGATTTTTGGATAAAGTTTTAGTTGCAGCACAAAAGGTAATTATGCATTTTTATTACAAACTGTTATAGTATTGATCTAGGTCATGGTGTTTCAAAATTTTCCCACTTCTGATTTTTTCGAATCATTTACCATCCCTACGTTTTGGTGAAGTGAAACAAGTTTAATTTCACTTGTTGATGATTTTCTTATTAATTTTAGAATGATATAAAAGGATGTCAGAAGAAGTTGGTGGAACAGTTAACAAATCATATACAGGAATCTCCAGGACCCCCCACACGAAAATTGATAGCAAGGTGTCTTGCGACACTTTTTTCTGTAGGGGATACATTTTTATTATTTGACACGGTTAATAAATGCAACGATATTTTAAAAAATAAGGATGATTCACCCAGTTTCTTACCTACAAGGCTGTACGTACATCACAAAATAATTAAAATCAAACTTATGAGAATCTTTTAGTGCTGCTATTTGTTGTGTGGGATCAATGTATGAAAAGTTGGGACGAATGATGGGGCGTTCGTACGAAGAAACGGTTCAGATATTAATTAAGTGTTTAAGAAGTGCTGAATCCCAGACTCGAATAGAAATTATGTTAACTTTAGAAAAAGTTAGTTTTTGATTTGTAATTTTTTAACTGAATTTTTTTAACTGATTAATTGTAATTGTAGGTTTGTGCGGGCATGGGTAATGCAATAACGAATGTACACAAGGAAATCTACAAAGCAGCTAGACACTGCTTGATAGATCGAGTAATGGCTGTGAGATGTGCTGCATCTCGGTGTTTATTAGAAATGTTAAACCATGCCACGTTTTTATATACGACAGAACTTGAAAGTTTAGCAACTTTATGTTTCCGAGCGTTTGATGGTTCAAATTATGAAGTTAGATGTGCAGTTGCTAAACTTTTAGGTACTTTAATCGCCACTACGCAACAAAATCAAAATACAAACAACAAAAATGGTAAACAACCACAAAGTTTTGTTTTAAAACTCTTCACTATTTTATTTTAGTTCAACATTTGAAAGGTTTAAAATTAGTTTCTCTGGATGAAGCATTGGGAATTTTAATGTCAGGGTTTTTGAGAGGAGGTGTTGGCTTTCTGAAAGGGACCGGTGAAATTATTAAAGGAAGTTCAGGTGTCAACCGTGAAGTTCGGGTTGGAGTTACCCATGTAAGTCAACGTAACTGCTTATCTGTGCTCAAATTTTGTTAGAAACTTAACAAACCGATTTAATGATAACTAAACTGATTTTTTTAGGCTTATGTGGTTTTTGTACAAATTCTGGGTGGAGTATGGTTAGAAAGAAATATAAAAGTTTTACTTTCGCATATTTTATATTTGGTTGCGAATCCAAAGGCTGCATCATCACATGTTGATGCAGTTTATTCACGAAAATGTGTTAACTTCATTTTGAGAAGTGTTTTGGGGAAAATGCTAGGTGAGAAGGCCCAGTTATCTGCTTGCAAAGAAATTGCCCAAATTATTGTCAAAGAAATGTCTTCTATTGATTTTAATCCTGAAAATGCAAAGGACTTCAACCAAGAGACTTTATTTAGTCAGCATTTATTGGTTTGTGCTCTACAAGAAATTGGTAGTTTAGTTCTGAACTTGGGTACTACTGCACATGATTTAACAACTGATCCATCTCTAAGTAAGCTTTGGTTCGAATTAAGTAGTGGACACTTTAATTGTCTTTTTTAGATTTGATAAATGCTGCTGTAAGTGTATTAATCCATCCCTGTCAAGCTGCTCGTTTAGCTGCATCTTGGTGTTTACGTTGCATTTGTGTTGCGGTACCTAGTCAAACAACTCCTCTCATAGATCGTTGCGTTACCGGAATTGAGGAATTAAGAACATCACCTGAAGCTATTGCAGGTGAAACATCCCATTATGTTAGGTTTTTCCAAAGGTTACATTTATATTTTAGGATACAGTTGTGCATTATCGGCAGTATTGGGAGGTGTACATTTATCACCACTCGGAGTTCCTCATACAAAAGGAAAAATAATTTTCAATACTGCTGAAGAGCTTCTACGAAGTGCTAGTCAAAATAGTCGTTTGTCAATTAATCGAACGCAAGCTGGATGGCTCTTAATTGGTGCTATCATGACTTTAGGTAAACAAATTAAGATGCAAATTTCAAGTTTTAACTTTTTTTTGATCAGGTGTTCCTGTTGTTCGAGGATTATTACCAAGAATGCTATTGTTATGGAGAAACTCTTTTCCGAGATCAACAAAGGAACTCGAATCTGAAAAGGCTCGTGGAGATGCTTTTACATGGCAAGTTACTTTGGAAGGTCGTGCTGGTGCCCTCTCTGCAATGCATAGTTTTGTCCAAAATTGCCAAGAGTTGGTGACGGAAGATATAATAAAACGATTACTTACTCCTATTGATTCCGCTTTGGCTATGCTTACAAAGTAATATTTTTAAATTAATTTTGCTATTTAACTGAGGTTTTCTGTTTTATTAGCATTGCAAGTGTGCTTAAAAGTTATGGCCAACAACTTAAAGCACCTGCAGCAATGGTGAGATTGCGTTTGTACGAAACATTATTACTTCTTCCACCACAATCATTTGAAGGTAAGTCATATCGACAAATTAGATTCAAAGATTTTAAGAATTATTTTGTTTTCAGGTTCTTACACACATCTATTGAGAATGTTAGTAGGCGAGTTTACTCTGACTGAAAATCCAGCAAATACTACAACATCTCAACTACGAACAGTGTGCCATGCAGATGATTCTGTAATTTTGGGAACGTGGTTACAAGAAACCGATCATAGGACCATAGAGGATCAGGTTTGTTTTTAAACTATTGCATTACAATCATGTCATTTAATGTGTTACGTAATTTGTATTTGTCACATTGCAATTTAACTAACATCTCATTAACATGTTCGCTTTGCATCATTGTATGTAGTTACTTGTAATTTTTTGGGAACTGGTGTAACTCGTATTACAATTTTCATAGATGGAACCAAATCGAAGGGCTGATGGGGAACATGTGAGTAAACTTACTATGTTGTGCAAAAGTAGCTTTCTTATATTTTTTTTGTAACTACTGCATGATTTGTATTCTTTACCTGAGTGAAACAGCTACTTAAAATTTTATTTTAATAATTACATAGGTTTTCTATGGTATTACTCTAAAAAAGTTTACGAATTACTAATTTTCATGTAGTTAATCCTGGAATCAAATTTTGTCATTTACTTGCAGTTATCAAAATGGAAAAACTTTGTACATCCAAGGGGTAAATTGTACTTCAGTTGAACATACTTGAAGAATTTATTGCAATATGTGAAGTATATAATCAATGAGTGTAGTTAGAAATTGTGGGACCCTGATGCAAAATTTTTGTTGACTCCCTCCAAAATCTATAGTTTTGTGCATTAGCTTTCTTTTTATGAAATTTTTGAAAGCTTTCCCCATTTTTCCTCTTGGATTGCCTTAAGATTTCCTTCAGAAAAAGTTTATCTACTATAGTATTTTTAATTTCCTAGGAGGAAATAGAGGAGTATTAGGTACCACTATAGCTTCTAAGATCCTCAATTCTTGAGTTTATTTTAATCCTGAGTTAGCTACTACAAGTACAGGTAGAGTGGGCTGGTACTGATACTGATGATAATATAATAGATCCAATCTTGTGGCTCAATTCGACATCCAATACAATCGGTAGATTGAAGAACATCTTAAATCTTACGTTTGATAAACGTGGAGTTTCTTGAGTAACTCCTTAACAGAAATTAATCGCTTAGCCAGAAGAACCAGAAATGTTTTTAATGTTGTTCTATGGGGTAGGGTAGACTATTTAATATTCTGCTACTTTTATGGATCTTTTATTATTCCAGTTCCTAAAAACTTAAGAAATTAAGGAATGTTAAATAATTTTGTTCAGATTGATAATAACCCGATGAACGTTCTTTTAAAATTATTTAGAAATTTCCCAAAAAGAACACTGTGATTTAAAAAATATGACATGAGTTTGTTGCTTTTAGTTTATTAGTTCCCAAATTTGTTGTGAATTTAATTAATTTGTTTGCTACCATGTGAAACAATTTTGAAACTGACTAATTCTTTTGATTGCAATAAATCAGGCAGTCAACTTTTATTTTATTTTTTGTAGTTTAATTTGCAATTCGAGCTTTTGGTGCTTGTTTACTTAAAATTTTGTAGTTATAAAGACTGTTTCACTCGGTACTTCACTATTTTGAATTTCATTAAGCATTAACATTATAAAACCAAATCAATTTTATAAATTACTTTATTTTAGTTACAACCAAATAGTGCAGCAGGTTCTGGTGCATTAGAACACGATTATTGCTGTCTGTATCGTCCATTACAAAAGGCAAGTTCATTATTTCTATAAGATTTAAAATTTTAATTATAATTTTTAATAGGGCGAAACAATACCAGGTCCTTTGCCTTTGGGTGTAGCTGTTATAGATTTATCAGTTGCATTATTTGGTCAAATATTTTCGAGAGTTGCTAATAAGCACCGACTGCAAATGTTGGAACATTTTACAGAATGCATAAAGCATGCTAAGAGTTCTAGACAAGAAGCCGTTCAAATGAACGTTTTTACTGCTTTATTAAGTGGACTGAAAGGTTTAAGTGAAACAAAAACTGGTTTCGGACAAGAAGATGTCAAAAAATCAGCCACTTGTTTAATAATTGGTGCTCTTACCTCTGCAAATCCTATACTACGATGTGCTGCCGGAGAAGCTGTTGGTAGAATGGCACAAGTAATAGCAGATTCACGTTTTACAGCGGAATTGGCTCAAACAAGTTTCGATAAATTGAAATCTGCAAGGGATGTTGCTAGTCGTACAGGGCACTCTCTTGCATTGGGATGTTTACATCGTTATGTTGGCGGTATGGGTTCCAGCCAACATCTGAATACCAGTGTTTCTATCCTACTAGCTCTTGCACAAGATACCACATCTCCTGTCGTACAAGTTTGGTCTTTACATGCCCTCGCATTAATATCCGATTCTGGTGGACCAATGTTTAGGGGTTACGTGGAACCTACCTTATCTTTAGCACTAAAATTGTTATTAAATGTATCACAATCCCACATCGACATTCATCAATGTATCGGTAAAGTTCTTTCTGGTTTAATCACCACCATTGGACCAGAATTACAAGGAAATACCACTACAATTTGTATGACCAGGTCATCATTTTTATGTGCTTGTGCCATAATGCAGGATCATCAAGATCCTCTAGTTCAAGCTGAAGCGACTGGATGTTTACAACAACTTCATCTGTTTGCTCCTCGACATGTCAATTTATCTTCTTTAGTTCCAACCCTTTGTGTGAGTTATCTTTTTATTACAAGTTTGGATTTCCAAATCTAAAGGTTATTTTACAGAGGACATTATCTAGCAATCACTTGTTGCTACGTAAAGCTGCAATATCATGTTTACGACAGTTAGCACAACGAGAAGCCAAAGAAGTTTGTGAACATGCAATGACGTTAGCTAACGAGAACAGAGATAATCACATAGTAGAAGGATTATTAATTACAGAAACTGGTTTACCGGGAGTTTTGTTCAGTTTGTTAGACACCGAGTCTGATTCGGCTCTAATCAAGGATATTCATGATACCCTCACCAGCATGCTGCAAAGGTTAGCAGCAGATAATTTATCCCAATGGTTAGGATTATGCAAAGATGTTCTGACTGTCACTGCAGGTAAATAATTTTTCTACCATAATTACTTTCATTAGTTTTATTTTGGAAAACTCATGCAGATGTCACGAGTTTGGAAGATCCTTTAAGTGTTACAACAGCTGAAAGTGGTGATCAAGATGAACAGGAAGTGGATGATGACCAAGCCGAATTCCATGCTGAAGATGACTCAAATTTACACACTGCTGTACAACCAAGATGGCCTACAAGAGTTTTTGCGGCTGAATGTGTACGTAGAATAATAATTTCGTGTGAAAGTAACAATAAAAACGTGCACTTTGATTTGGGTCAAGCAAAGGAAATGCAGGTTAATAAGGGTAAAGGTGACTTTTTGGTATTACATTTATCAGATCTTATTCGAATGGCATTTATTGCTGCAACAAGTGATTCTGATCCCCTGAGACTGGAAGGTTTGAAAACACTACAGGACATAATCGAAAAATTTGCAAAAGTTCCCGAACCAGAATTTCCAGGCCATTTACTATTGGAACAGTTTCAAGCTCAGGTAAGTTTTGATGATGTGACTTTTTGAAATTTAATTTGAGTTTTTAAAAAGGTTGGGGCAGCTTTAAGGCCAACGTTTGCACCAGATACTTCGTCTCATGTAACTGCTGCTGCTTGTGAAGTGTGTTCCACTTGGATTGGATCGAGTGTTGCTCGAGATTTGAATGATTTAAGGAGGGTTCATCAACTTTTAGTGTCGTCTTTGACAAAACTGCAAAATAAAGTTAATGCTGCGCCATTGTATAACGAAAGTTTAACTACTCTAGAGAGACTTTCTATTTTGAAAGCTTGGGCTGAAGTTTATATAGTTGCCATGAATGGAAATGGATCTGCTCCTGGTTGTACTGCATTAGTTGGTTGTAATAATTCAAATGATGATGACGAGTTTGGAGATTTTGAGTTTAAAGGCGAAAGTTTGTTAACTTTAGTGCAACCCGAACTTGTTAGTTTGTCGCAATATTGGTTATCCGCATTAAGAGATCATGCACTTTTATCCTTACCATCTGGTTAGTGCTAAATAATTGAATTTTTGAATTTTTTTTACTTAATTTTTTTTTAGAGTTTTCAAGTCAGTTACCTCATGATGGTGGAGCATTTTATACAAACGATACAATGGAATCTTCTAGGCCTCATTATGTTCGATCATGGCCTCCCATTCTTCATGCTGCAACTTTGTGGTTGAATGCAGGAACCAGTAAAACCTCCCAGTTTGAAAACAATTCTAACAATGACAATATGGTCAATAATAACTCTTCAGATAACTCGAATAAGTTTCATTTGCTGTTTGGTATGTTTTGCAACTGAATGTTAAAGAATAGGTTTAATTTTGAGTTATTTTTAGGTATCTGTATGGAAGCTTTATGTAGTCCAAGATCATTAGAACCACTCGAAAGCATAATTATATGTCTGCAAGCTTTATACACGCTACTGGATTCGGCCTGGGCCAGAGAATTACTAATGGTCGATAAACCATTAGCAATTGAGCTTTGCAATGTGTTACATAGGCTGCTTCTAACACGAGATAATCACGATGCCCAGCTGTTATGCATGGAGGTTTTGAAGCAAGTAATTAAAGCTTCTCAAGAATATTTAGAAAATTTCAAACAAAACAGACTGAAAGGTTTTTATTCTATTATTACTATCTATTCATTTTTAAAATATTTACTTGGCAGAAAGTAACGATGAGTGCAACAACTATGATGTGCTAGGTGAAGGAGGTGAAGAAGGCGAAATTGTACCAGGAGAATCGATAGTGTTTTCAGTTTTAGAAGTCTGTTTATGCTTATTGGTTCGCCATATTCCTGCACTAAGTCCTTCTCCTAATTCAACTGTTGTAACATCTCTACGTGTTATGCAAGCTTCAGAAGACTCGGGAAGGTTGATAGCTTCTGCCGTAGCGTGTATGGAAAATTTACACAGACTATGTTCACCTCAAGGTGCGATTTCAATTTTACCCACTATTTTGTACCTCACAACTGGAGTTATAAAAGAAATGGCTACTAAAAACATCAATGATACATCGATACTAGCGAACAGAGCAGCCATTCAAGCTGCTCTGCATTCTTTGAAAGTTTTAGCTGTAGATCGTTACGGCAAGGAAACTCAATCATGTGAAAATTGGCAAAAATTACTACAAAGTGCTTTGGCTAAAATAATTGATTTAGCTAAAACTGGAAGTGATGAAACTAAATTAGATGAAGTGACCATGATGCTGTCTATAGCTGTCTTTGTTCTTCATGCACCGGCCGAAGTTGTTACAGCACCTAATTTGCAATATCCTTGCATCAATCACTTTCGCCAGTGCTTACAAAGTTCTAATGCTACTGTAAGTAAATGTAATTTTTCAAAATATATTTTTTTATCTATTTTATTTTAGGTTCGTCTGAAATGCATACAAACACTGAAATCCATCTTTTCACATTCGGACCGATCAGTAGCCACTCCTTACATTCATACTTTGGCTCCGAGATTAGTGGAATTTTTATATTCAGAATTTCCTCGAAAAGTATATACAGATGGAGAATTATCGATAATATTAGAAACCATCGTAACCGTAGAATTTTTGATAACTCTAGCTGAACCACAAAGCCGTAAGTTTGCTTTATAATTATAATTAAATTATATATAAACAATTTATTTCTTGCTTGCTTATTAGGAGAACTTTTACAAGGCAAGTGGAGTTTTTACTTGCAAGAAATATGTAAACTTATTATTGAAACATTCTATTTGTAGGAATTCACATGTTGGCACTTCTGGTACCGGTTTTAATCAGCTACCTACTAGAAGAACAAAGTTTAAATTCGGCAAACAAACATTCGGTAACATTACACGATGTCAGCTTACAGTGGCTTATGAAAATTGGACCTAAATATCCGACGGTAAGGTTTATTTTGATTTATGTTTATGTTTTTATAAAAAAATATTAATTTAGGAATTTAAAAAGCTGATGAGTCAGTCTATTGAATTGCGTACCAAGCTTGAAAATGCAGTGAAAATCAATCAGCAAATGCAGAAACGAGTTAAGATGGACTGCAACATCAACAAACCTCTATCAACCCAAGCACCATCTATAAAACTGAAAACAGATTTCAGTAATTTTTCCTAAATGTTCTATAAAAAAAACTTATTTAATCCACAGGAACGCACTCTTGACCATGCATGTATAATTGTGGATTCAAATCTTTATCATCTAGAAGTAAATGGTTAGCACCCACCTACCTACAACATTTATATCGACCCCTGCAATAGACATAGAAATTATAACGATGATACATAATTTCAACGATGTTATAAATGTTAATTATAAAGTAGTTTGGTATTATTAATTTATTAATAAGTAATACAGAGAATTTTTTATAACGTGGCATTATATTGGTTTTTTTTAACTTTTTGTTTATATGAAATTAATTTATTTAACTTCCATGATAATTGCTGCCAATATTAGTTTTAACGAAATAATTTATAAGTAGTAAATGGTTGTATATTAATGTACAAGAATATTTAATAACCGTAATACAAACCTAATTCCATCATTACTTGTGTTTTATTTCTTTTCTTACAAGTTGTAAACTTCTATACTGCACCGAGAGGTGAAATTTCTAAATCACAAATTCTGCTAACTTTGTGGTTTAAACATGAAAACTTGAATTAAAATTCAAAAATTATTAATTTTCCATTGGTTTTATTTAGCTATCAAAGTAATTTTTCAATTTTAATTTTATAAATTTTAAAAGTGACATTTCGTAAACGTCACTTCGTTTCAAAATGGTTTCTTGCAGATCCACCAATGAGAACACAGTAATGGAAGACGGGCGCATTTATAAATGAAAGTTGTTTACTATAGGCAGGAATGTTTTACTATAATTCCAGGAACTAAAGTGGGTTGGCTTCTAAGAAATACAGATTCCAATCGTTTGTAGAATTCTTCCAAGAAATAGTATTCTTTATTTGAATGAAATAAAAATAACGTGATATTTTTTGAAATAAAATAATAAATAATTTGATTGTTTTTTCAATACAAAGTAATTACAATAAAAAATATAATTAATTAATTAATTAATTTTAATTAATTAAAAAAATATATTTAATTAAAAAAATATATTTAATTAAAAAAAATTAGATACCTAAATAGGTAATTAGGTACTCATTTTAGTAATTATTATTAAATAATTAATAAATACTAACTAATTAATTAATAAATTTAATTAACAAACAATAATTAACTACAAAAAATTTACATTTTTCCTTTAATTTTTTATTTTTTTATACTTTATCAGTACAACACATTTTCAGTAGCGCATATTTCTGTCATTTTAGTAAATATTTTATGAATATTACATAAAAAATAGTAAAAATATTAAGAGTGATGTTTGCATGAGGTACAGTTTTCCAATTGTCCCCCACCGTGAAGTGAAGTACATTTATTAAATGGCCTAAAGTTGCAGATTGACGGTTGAGAAATACTGGTTTACAGAGTAAAAACTCTCCTCTTGCAAATTACTAATCTGTGATAATTTGAAATAATTGAACATTTTTGAATTTTTTGGAGTGGAGTGGAGGGAGGGATGGAAATCTAAGGAAACTCAAACGAATCGATTAATTTAATTTAGAATAGCTTTTCGTTCTCTACTTTCACCATCTTAAGATTGGATGACTGGTTTCGATTAACTTCAAAATGTAATGTCTTTTTTTAAGCCTTGATTCAATCAATCCCAGAATCCGATAGCTTCTCTTAACTCCTCTACTTTTTTTTCTATTTTTGTTTATTTTATTTAAAAAATCTAAGGAAATCCAATTAATTTATGTTGCAATTCCATTGGCTTCTTGGACTTCAGATCACTTATTTGCATATATATAAAATGGATGGATCATTTTAAAAGATTTTCTCTGATTTGTTTTCTAGATTGCCTTAGGATTTTCTTTCAAAAAAGTTAAAAATGCAAAAAAGCTTATCTAGTGTATTCTAAAAATTTTCTTGGATTTACCTAAAACTTCTTGGGTCCAGTAACAGATTCAGATAATTACCATAAAGGGGTACCATAAAATAAAAATTTGTTACACATACAGTAGCACTACAACCCAGAGTAAGTTTTGGATAACCACTTCATTTTGTGAAGGGTTTTGAAGGCAGACTACCTCGGTGGTTTGCCATTGCCTGGTGAGAAAGGACGGTTGGAATGTAGTTCTTGCTCCACTTGGGCTGGAACCAAGGTTCTCTGCTTAGTATTTATTTAGTATTTTAGTATTTATTATTTATTTAAAATATTAAATATGAAAAATCAAAAGTAGTGCTAATATCAAAAATAAATTTATATTTTGTTGTTTATTAAATTAAAATTTTTTTGGTGTAAAAATTGATGTTTTTTGTACTCTTCGAGCTGATCTGCTACTGCCTGAAACTTCTTAAGATTTCTTTAGAATTCCTGGTATTTTTTAAGATATTCTACAATAAATTTTGTTTACTTTACTCAAGTAGGTTCTTTAAATGCTTTCGAATCATTTAAATACTTTTGGAATTATTTAATACTCATGCGATTTTAGTTATTGTAATAAACTTAAGAAAATTCGATCAAAAGTGGACTTTATTGTTCTCTTAAGTTAGAATTTACTAATTTCTTGTTATCTGGGTGAAGCTAATATATACCTATAATTGTCATTGATGTATTTAGATTTTAAAACATAAAAAAAATCAAATTTGCCGTCGTAAATTTAGTATGTAATTTTTGAAATTGTCAAAAAAGCAGCTAGACAATTTTTTGCAAGAAGGCGTAAGTATGATATATTGAAATTTAAAAATTATCAGATGTATTAAACAATAAAACCAAATTATTTCTATTTTTCTACCTAGAATAATTTCACTTTTGTGTTGCAATTCCGGATTCAAATTTCTTGAAAGCCTCTTTTACCTACTATATTTATTGCTGTTCTGTATTATATTAATTAAAAATTATTAGCTCTTGAAAATAATATAAATTATAATTATCAAATTGAGCTAATTTGATAATTATAATTTATGTTCTGTATTATATATACCGACGAACTAGAGTTATTTGATTAAAAATTCGTAATGTTTCTTTGTTTTGTTTAAATTTTAAAGTTTATCTTTAGCAGGTAGAATTTCTTAATTTTGATATTTTTTAATTGAAAATTTTGGAAAATTTACAGATAAATTGATAGTTTAAGTTACTTTATCGAATACCTAAGTGGCAATTTCATGATTTTTTAAATTTTGAAATAATTATGTTTCTATTTACATTTCAAAATAAAAAATTAAATCATATTTGATTATTAAAATCATACATATTTTCAAGTTTGCTTCTGCTTGTTAAAAGAAATATAAAAATAATAAAAATTTTATAATTATCAAAATAAGGTCAATTATGCTTTTAACAAATCGAATAAATTAATGTAATTAATTAAATTAATTAATGTTAATTAAAAATAAAAATTAATAGCTTTTAAATTACAATAATGTTAAGTATTTTTAATAATCAGTAAAATTAAACTTTCATTCTGGATATATGCAACAATAAGAATAATTCGAATTTTATTATTTAATTTTTAATGAATTCATTAATTTTTAAATTTTAATATAATATAAATTTTTTTATATACTT
Organism: Cantharis nigra; assembly: GCA_958510845.1. Taxonomy (NCBI): domain Eukaryota; kingdom Metazoa; phylum Arthropoda; class Insecta; order Coleoptera; family Cantharidae; genus Cantharis; species Cantharis nigra. The sequence goes on along the minus strand of OY294034.1, from coordinate 3,098,691 downwards.
AATAATTAACATTGCTTGTTAATGCTTCTTGCAATTTTGAATACATTAATAACAACAACAGAAGTAACAATTATTATCAATATTAAGCTATCTAGTAAGAATACAATTTAATAAATACAGTATATCGTATATTATCAATCAATCAAAGGCTTCCATTCCTGTCGGAATACATATAACCACTTTTTAGAAGTCCCCACAATCCATTTCATGAAGTGGAGGACTCCTTTGTCCTCTTTACACTTTTCATGTGATTTTGCTCTGTTTGCAATCAGTCTCCAAGTTTTTCTATAGAAAAACGGCCGACGGCGAAGTTGCGACAGCAAAATGTTGAAGGAAATATGTCCTGGACTCCTAGACCGTGCAAATTATAAGATTCATGGAAAATTGACAAACAATTTAACGTTTTGGGTTTAAGTTAAGGCATTGGATGCTAAAAGTTATAAAATATTCTTCAATAAAAATAATAGATATTATTGATATTGCAAACGGTGAAGGTGAAGGTCATTAGATTGGAGTGGTTGATAATATAGGGACAAAATAAAGCTTCAGTTTACTACTTATTTTGACAAAATAAGTTGATGCTATTAAATGAAGCTGAATATGCATAACAGAAGCTATCAAATTCTACTTTATTGTAAATAAAGAAAATAAAATAATAGAAGAAGAGAAAGTAATATCCTGTTATTCCGTTTATTTACTAGGAGTAACAATCGACTTCCGTTTGGACCGAAGAATTTGCAGAAATACTTTTAAGATAACATCACAAATAATTAAACTAACCAAATTTCACGCATTACGACATTTTCAAGTATTAGAATGCGAAAAATTTTTGAATTGAAAATAATTAAGATTACTGCAGGATTTTCATGTATGGTATATATGACAATTTTTCTTTTCCTTATTATTTTTCGCTGAAAGTGCTACTTTTACCCATTTATTTACTATATTTACTAAGTAAAGTTCAGTTCAAGTTGATTTGCAAACCAGTGTATGCCAAAATTAAATTTACAACTTTGCACACTTGCTTTTGATGTGTAATACATTTTCTGCACTAACCACTAAAAAAAGTTCCAACTTTGGAAATAAAGAAGAAACTGAAAAGTATATTTGCTTCTTGTAGTAATGAAAAATACTTGACTATAAATTTTCAAACGATCTCAGAATCTTAAGCAATACTAATGGCATTTTTATTCCAACGTTTTATAAATTATTATTATAATTGTTATCAATTTATTATTAAGACTATAAAACACAACGGTCGTACTCTCTCTTTCTAAAAAATCAATAATGCAATTTTAGAAACAAACATTTAATTAATAAAAGTCCACCAGTGCCACACAGTGGCGGTTGCAGTGACTGAATACTATAATAGGAATTGTGTGAGTTACCATCCCACTCTGGTTTTGTTAATTAAAATTGTTTACTCAATTAACATGTTACCGTCCGGCAAGGTAATATAAAACCTTACCTGCACAGGTAACATTATAATATATAATTACAACTATTTAAAAAACCGCCATATAATTTAAAGCTGAAGACTCCAGATCTTAAAATTCTTTACTTTAAGATTAGATATAATTATATATGTATTTCAGGCTTTGTGTTTGAATTACAATTTAAAATTGATTTAAATGTAAGTGACGGAGGTAATTGAAATAAATTAAAATATGAATATGAAAATAATAGGCCCGAAGACAGTGGAAAGATTATATTTTCGGTGGTAACCACTCTTTATTGTAACATTTTATTTAACATAAAATGGGTTACATTTTAATCTTACCTAAATTGAAGGCTGTGCTATTTTCACAAAATTTTTAATCGGCATTTATTATGTACATTAAAAAAGTTAATATTAAATTTATAAAAACTTATATAATAAAATTATTGCAAACACTTAAAACTTAAAAGTTTTAAATAGTTACGAAAATTCTCTAAAATTATTTACACGTGCTAGATATATACCGAGTAGTTCATAAGTTATGTTTTACATTTTTCACGAACCCCTTTACTGTTCTTTTCTTTCTTATTTCTATCCACTAGCAATCAACGTCCACAGCCCTATTTGATTTTAGATATCGTTGACAAAATTATTAACTATTCGGTTTCACTAATTTTTAAAGAAAAAAATTTTTAATTAAAAAATTGTGAAAAAGCACAGTCTAATCTATAATACACATATTAGATTTGATACAAAATAAAAATGTTCTACGTCTAGTAAATTAAATAATTAAAATAAGCAAACGTTTATTCGGTATATTTTTTATCGTGTATTCTAATTTAACACGTTCAGTAGATAATTCTTCAAATTTAAAACAAAATTTTAGCTGCACATAATCATTATTAAAACAGTTAAGAATAAAATAATTCTAAAGTAAAAATATTACATCATTGCTCATTCATACATTCATTTTAATACAACTGAGATGATAATTATTTTATGTTTTTAAAACTATCTATCTTAACTATTTAATCACACCTTTAATTTATTTAGGCTTAAGAGTAAGTCACATTTATTATTATGCGTCCTTGTAGATTCACTTGAAGTAGGTAACTTTAATAGTATTTACAAACAAAACACTGAAGTCTAACAGTGTTCACTTAACACCATACTGAAAATTCAGTTATTTAAAAATACACTTATTAGATGAAAAGGGACAATTCTTTGAGTTTATTAATATAATAGAACAATTCATTTACAAAATTAAGCAGAATATAACTAAAAACCAAAATTAAGTTTGCTTCACAACACAGGCCATTACTTCAGCGTTTAAATTTTGTATTACAATAAAACATGAACAACTCAAAAGGTCTTTTTACAAAACGTCATTATTAAATTTTTGTTCAAAAATTCTTCATAACATCACAGGCACATATTTTAAAATTTACAGAAAAACGTTTTATAGAAGCATTTAATACAAAATAAAAAAATTACTCTCATATATTTTTTATTTACCTATGAACAGTTATACTAAAATGGACAATAAAAGGAATAAAATTAAAAATAAAAAAAAACAAAAGTGAAAAGAGTAAAATAATGCTAGAAGTTAGAAAAACAGCATTAACGAAAGCAATTAAGACTTTGATTTAAAAAGGATCTTTAAAATAAATAAAAAGAAATAAAGGAGCTTTAAAATAATATTTTATAGTGATTTGGAATTAAATTTTATGTAGTAATTGAATTTTCAAATTGAATTAAATTCTGAAGAAGCATAAAAAGTAGTAATAGAAATAAAGCAGATTTGATTTAGAAGTACAAAATCATAAATCAATATTAAGTGCCATAAATCTCATATTCGAAGGATTGCAGCGAAAGAGTAAAAGAAAACAAAAGAAAAACCTGAATAAGTGAATTGGAATAATTCCGAAAAAAGTTGACTAAACTGAGTGACTGACATATAAAAGCGTTATACCTGAATAAAATTCAGTCTCGAAATTCCAAAAATCTTCAATATAAAATAAGGCCAAAGCAGTTGAATGCATAAATAATGGATTAATCTGTACTATAAGTAGTGTAACTTATAAATTATCATACAAGCGATGCAATCTAAAACAATACAAATATTAAAACAAAGTTTTAATTCCATTACTGTAAAAATTACAGAAAATTATTTTTATTATGTTTTATTATGTTTTACAGTTAGGAAGTAGCATTAACGATGTTGGTCTGTTGTAAAACTACCAAAAAGTTATTGGTTTAGCAATAGCTTATCTTTGTTTCTACAACAGTTTGAAACTGTCAGACGCATGCGTAGGTTAGTTTTTAAATTGATTAGCTAAGATGTAGTGTTTACATTTATTCAATGATTTAATTAAAAAAAACCATGTTTTACAATTTTATTTATGAAGAAAATTTATAATTGGATTCCTTAAGCAATTGAATGGAAAATTAGCGAAATTTATAAAATAAAAAAAATTTTGTTTGCAGATGCACCAGTTCAGAGTTTTCACAATAAAACCTTGATGAACAAAATTGAATTTAACTATTGGATTATGACTTGACAGAATTAATTCACCTGGTTTAATTCCATTAAAGTTTTCCTTATAAAATCTTTACAAGCAATTATGTTTCTGCATTAACAGCTTACAATTAATCACTTATGCGAAGGTCTCCAGTTTTTACATAATCGAGGCCGATAGTGAACTTAGGAGAGAATAGGAGAGACTCCCGATAACTTTAAAATCTTGGGTTGTGAATTAAAAACTATAAAATGTTTTTCTCATTCGGTTAAAAATGGTAAAGATCTTCTAAGTGTTTAACAATCCAAATAGTTTTAAATGCTATAGCGAAGAAGAAGAAACATAAATTAATAAAAACTAGAATGATTTAGTTGCATTTTGTTGTTATTCAAGAACTTTAATTTGTTGTTTTTTTTCTCTTGAAAAAAATTAGCAGTAATAAATATATTGAACTGACAGCAGTCTTAATAGATTAAACAGAAAATTATTATAAATTAAGCAGAAAACTAGCTGCCACTGCGACCTCAAATCTAGACAGACTTCCTGTAGCTGTTGCATGCTATGGATGGAGAACGACTGATGTGGTGATTGAGATCGAGCACTGTGCATTGTATCTATGTTTGGGCACTCTCAGTGCAACACTCGAAATTAGAGTCCATTTGATCACTTCAGTCATAATCTGTGCATCGTACTTGCGTAGTAGGTAATTACAATGTCAACATCAATATTTTACTAAAAAAACTTAAAGCTCTTCATGATATTATAAACATTTAGATTTAGATTTTGGAGAATTCACTTTTGGGCTTGAATAAATTATGAAAACAATTCCAGCTTAAAGAGTTTCCCCACCAGAGAACTTTGGGTTTTAGGGTTACAAAGAAGGAAAACTGTACAATGGAAGCACTAGCTAGTATTATTTTGATTTCAAAACTCAAAAAAGAATAAAATTTAAGAGAACGAGGTCAATCGAATTCTATGTACGTGTTTACGATTTTTGGTTTTCATATAAAATTACTTTTTAAGAAAATAAAACTAGGTTTTTTGGAATTTGCTTTCAATGTCTCTGGAGTTTTGAATAAGTAAATTTTAAAAAGCGTTGCCGCAATGCAGGAACTATAATCTCCTGTGATGATTCTAACACCTATCTTCAGTTTATCTTGGTAATGAGTCCTTTTTCCAACGAAGTAGATCCAGTTTGTTCTTATTAGTTTTTTCTGCAAAATTTATTTTTGGTAGTTTTACCCAAATGTACTTTGTTTGGATTTGTTAAATTCTACATTACTTTTCCTGTAATTTTTGTATATTATGTACCATTATCACCAAAATATTTTTGGACAATTTTTTACTATGATAAAATATAAAATTATACATTTTATAATATATATTAACATATTATTTTTATAAATAGCGGTTTAGTGATGTTTAGAAGTAAGAAATATAAAAATTCTGAAATAATTTGTATGTAAATATTATAGAGGCTATAAGCTGAAGCTGACGAGCTGAAAATTTAATAAATTAAACTAGAAGCTGTATGCTTATTTTTTTGTATATTAAATTGTTCTACTACGTAAAATTACACGAGCGGTAGGTATTTATCGTAAAATATTTAAACAATTAGATATTTTAACAAATTCTTTGCAATTTCGCAAAAAAAGTATTTCAATTTTTATTATGCATCCTAAAAACTAACATATAAAATATATTTTCCTAAATATTTCTTCAGTATGAATTGAGTTTATTTAAAATTTAATAATTAGTAATATACATTGTCAAATATATAAAATCTAATTAGAAGAAAGGTAACAAACTAAAAATATTACGTTTTTCGTAAAGCGCGACGGACCAACATAAGCAAAAGACATGTTGCTTATGTGCTAAGCAATTGGAATATTGCTGCAAGAGTAAGTGCTGCAGCAAATGCAAATCTAGGAGAAGTGCACGCTGCAAGTCCCAGACCCATCGATAAATGGGACCAACCTGGAATGGGAGATGCAGAGTTTTTTCCTCTCTGCATTGCAGCTGGATGTTCACCTACAACAATATTATTTTAATTACGATGTTACAAATTTACATTAATTAATTCAAACCACAAACTTACAAAAACATTTACAAAATATTTGTACTAAGTTAAGTTTTAACTTAACAATTTTTAGATTTTGTTTAAGGCATCCGCTTAAAACAAACAGCGCTAGTTCAAATTTGAATAAGCTTTACTATTTCTTTTTTAATTATTAAATAATATTGCTAGGAGTTTTTAGTTAACTCAAGTTTTAATTTTATGAACAATTATTCATAAATTGCAAATATCTCTTATTTGTACACACACAACAGTGCGATTACTTGGTAAACTTCTTGAGTTAACAAATCTATTTTCAAGACTCTTTTGAATTCAAATAATCGAATCACACTAAACATCCTAATTCAGTATTATTTAAATTAAAATTTTTCTTTTAGTCATATAATGCACAGTAGTATTCGTATTATTTAAATTAGCAAAACGCAAATATTATTCCGCAATTCAACATTTAAATTCTTATGTATTCTCGTTGTTCATTAAAATAAGAGTAGTAATAAAATTATTATTTAAATTTTGAAGTATTTGCGCACTTGGTTACTTCTGTAATCAAGTTCATTCTTTAAACGTTTAGTGAAAAAAATTACAAAATTTCAATTGTGCTCCAGTCTGGTTTGCTAAAAGTTTTTCAATTGTATGGGGCTGTAAAACCTGATCACGGATAGTTTTGAAAAGTTTAGTTAATTTGTAAATTGCTCGGTTTAATGGGGCCGATTGACAACCTTCAGTTTGGATAAGGTACATGTCGCTGCCCCCCCCAAATTGAATTTTTGATTAAAATTGGTGTCAAACGTTTGAGCTTCGTTTGAGCCTCAATGAGCTTCCATTCCCGTCGTTTGAGCTTTAACGCTCGCGGAGTTATTCGCGAAAACTTTTGGGGGGGGGCTGTGGACATGATTGCCCCCCCAAGTCGAATTTTTGACTAAAATTGTTGTCAAACGTTTGAGCTTCGTTTGAGCCTCAATGAGCTTCTATTTTCATCGTTTGAGCCTCAACCGTCGCGGAGCTGTTCGCGAAATCTTGGGGGGGGGGGCTCTAGACATGATAGCCCCCCCCAAGTTGAATTTTTGAGTAAAATTGGTGTCAAACGTTAGAGCTTCGTTTGAGCTTCAATGAGCTTCCATTCCCACCGTTTGAGCCTCAACCGTCGCGGAGTTATTCGCAAAATCTTTGGGGGGGGGGGCTGTAGACATGTTTGTAATTGTAATTTTGTTGTCAATCGATAGAGCTTCGTTTGAGCTTCAATGAGCTTCCATATTCATAATTGTAATTTAATTTTTTTCAAAGCTATAGTTTTTTAAATTTTGTGTACCTCCGAGCAAGTTGCGCTGGAAACCTTTAATTTTAATTTCGTAAACAACTTTTTATTGCATTTGTAAACTAATGAATTAAACTCCAAAAGTAAATTTTTAAAAAATTATGTTTTATTAGTTACAGGGCCCTGTTTCATAATGAAAATTTACTAATATTACAAGTTACAAGTAACTTTAAATACTCTTCAAATCGTTAATCTGAACATCTAGCTGCGTGGTTTCAGGTACTTATTCATGAAATAACATATTCTACAAGCATAGCAGAAAGTTATTCTTCATTATTTTTCAATTATTTTTATATAGAGTTAGTCGTAGACAGTTCTGTAAAAAAATTGGTTTTACACACAATTCTCTTTACAAAGTCGAATTGTTAGCTGAAATTGATAAATTTATGTTTATGCATGAATTATGTTTGATTACCGTCGTGCGAGCTTCCGCTGCCCGAAGAAATGTCCAAAATTGTTAAAGGGGGGGGGGGTGTGAGTATGAAATGGGATGTAGAGTTTGTACTGCTTTCCTTTCAAATAACAAATTTCTTTCTGAAATCGAGATCTTTATTGAATGTTTATTTAAGATTCAATGAGTTTTTTATCTCATTTTTTGAGTTGCCAAGACTAAGATTTTTCTATGATACACTCCCCCCCTCCAATTTTAATATACACAGTAAACTAAAAAACTATTTTATTCGAATAAATTTATTTAAATAAAAAAAAAAATTTAACTGAAGAAATCTAAATTCTTAATTAACTACAATAAAATATAAAAAATTTTATTTTGATCTAAACAAATTTTTGTTTAAATTTTGTTTGCTTCAAAACAAATTATTCAAACAAAATAGTTTTTTTGATTCAAAGAAATCGTTTTTACCATGTAGTGTCAGGGACGTTTTACCCTATAGGCTAAACAGGCTAAAGCCTAAGGCGCCAAATTTTAAAAGGCGCCAAAAAAGCCTGAAAAGTGTAAAAATCCCGTATTTTAAAATTCCCAAAATGTTCAAAAATTAATTAAACATGTCTCTTTTAGTAAATAAACATTGGTACTCGATACATACAGCCGGGGGAAGGGGGGCACCGAAAAATAGTTTTTTAGTTTATTGTGTATATTAAAATTGGAGGGGGCGAGTGTATCATAGAAAAATCTTAAAGTCTTGGCAACTCAAAAAATGAAACTAAAATCTCATTGAATCTTAAATAAACCTTAAATAAAGATCTCGATTTCAGAAAGAAATTTGATGATTTGAAAGAAAAGTAGTACAAAATCTACATCTCATTTCATACTTGCCCCCCCCCCCCTTTAACAATTTTGGACATTTCTTCGGGCAGCTGACGCTCGCAGGACGGTAATCAAACATAATTCATGCTTAAACATAAATTTATAAATTTCAGCTAACAATTCGACTTTGTAAAGAGAATTTTGTGTAAAACCAATTTTTTTTACAGAACTGTCTACGACTAACTCTATATAAATCAACTGTAGAGCGATAATAAAATAATAAAACTAGTTCTCAACCCAATCCATTAGCAATAATCAGGTAAAATGAAAATAATGAAGCAAACGGGTATTGCACTACTATAATAGTGGTAGTAAATTTAAAATCGCAATGGAAAATTCAATAATCTAATAATTGTATAATCATTTAAGTTAATAATAATAAGATCTCACTAATAAGTACCTACTGTAAGTTCTAACATTTATTAACTAATAAAACATATTTTTATAAAAATTTACTTTTGGAGTTTAATTCATTAGTTTACAAATTCAATAAAAAGTTGTTTACGAAATTAAAATTATAGGTTTCCAGCGCAACTTTCTCGGAGGTACACAAAATTTAAAAAACTATAGCTTTGAAAAAAATTAAATTACAATTATGAATATGGAAGCTCATTGAAGCTCAAACAAAGCTCTATCGATTGACACCAAAATTACGCAAAAAATTTAAAAAAGATAAAAAATTGAAAAATATGTCTACGGCCCCCCCCCAAAGATTTCGCGAATAACTCCGCGACGGTTGAGGCTCAAACGGCGGGAATGGAAGCTCATTGAAGCTCAAACGAAGCTCTAACGTTTGACACCAATTTTACTCAAAAATTCAACTTGGGGGGGGCTATCATGTCTACAGCCCCCCCCCCCCCAAAGATTTCGCGAACAGCTCCGCGACGGTTGAGGCTCAAACGATGAAAATAGAAGCTCATTGAGGCTCAAACGAAGCTCAAACGTTTGACAACAATTTTAGTCAAAAATTCGACTTGGGGGGGTCCACAGCCCCCCCCCCCCCCCCCAAAAGTTTTTACGAATAACTCCGCGACCGTTAAAGCTCAAACGACGGGAATGAAAGCTCATTGAGGCTCAAACGTTTGACACCAATTTTAATCAAAAATTTGATTTGGGGGGGGGGGGGGCAGCAACATGTACCTGTTTGGACACCAATTTTACTTAATTTATATTAAATGTCCCGATTATTCTATATTTTAGAATTTAACATTCTTTTATTTATTTTAATATTTTGAACTGCATTGTGTCATGTGTATAGCTTTATATTTGCATTAAAGATCTCTAAATTTAATTCTATTCTTAGTGTAGTGGAAAACAACTTTATCATCATTTAAATTTAATTCGACATTAAAATAGTAGTTTACATAACAACTGAGGAAATAAATAAAAAAAATTTAGTGCCTATTGCCTAATTAGAATTTGTAAGTTTATTTTTCAATTCCAGGTCTAAATCAACTAGCATATTTTGACTAACTTACAAGTTAAACTTGCAAATGAAAAAAAATTAAAAAAGTTATTAACGAACTTATTAACAAAGTTAATAACAAAGTTATTTTGATGTTCGTAAAATCTGGAACATTTGGAAAGTCGAAGTCCTTTTAATGTATACGAATTATCCGATAAGTTATAATTTCCATTATTTAAATAAAAAAATTGTAATACTTGGGCATAATAATTGATATTTAATTAGAGTAAAATAAGGCATAATTTATAACAAAATAATGCCTGTCGCATAAAACAATTTCAATAATGCCTTTCAACTTTTTACTTTGATTAATTTATTTATTTTGGTATTTAATCAATTTGGTTAAACGATTTAACGTTAAATAATGTTTATTGATTTGGAATAAATACTTACCATTTAATACATGAAGTAAAACACTAGCTGAATCTAAATTCGATGGACTGCACGTGTAGTTTCCTGAATTGATTGGTAGGCTGTGGTAAATAATAAGCGTTCCTACTGTAGTATCTGATCCAACTCTTTCCATTCGTATATCAATAACTGAACGATCATAATTTAAAACACGTTCTCCATCATGATACCAAAATATGTAAGCAGGCTCTTCTAGAGATTGAGTTATAACACATTTCAAAGTCACAGTACTTCCCGATTTAACATAAATATCTGACTCTCCAAGTATTTCAATCTTGGGAACTGAAATGATAAAACAATTTTAATTTAACTTAAAATTACATACAACTTTGTATAAACTCATTGTGCAAGAAATAATCAGTTTTTGGCCAAAAGATAATTTGACTTTTTAAAGACCAAACAATTTAAGGTAAATTGGATTAACGCAATCCAATTGCTGTAGTTCAAAATTAAAAGCAGTTTTTAAATTTCATGTAATTCATAATAAATGTTTGTTAATAATAGATAAAGTTGACACAATTGGCCTTTAATCATTGCTTTGTCATGCAAATTTATAGTTGGCAGTTCTAAAAAAACAACAAATTTTAGCTAATATCTCTGTAAATATTTAAATTACAATTTAGTTTGAATAAACCGTAATTTACAGGTAGTTGGTGACCCAATTGCTTTTTGTTCTTTGAGATAAAAAAATAATGATTTTTGAATAAGGAGAAGAATTATAACTAGCGGTTTTCGTGATGAAAGCTGTAATTTCTAACATATTTGCAAAACCAGTATTTTATCCAGCTTTTAGGACTCCATAAATTAACCTGCTTTAACGGATAATAACAAGGCGATATTTTACAGTGTTATACAGTAGCGAGGAAAAATTTTTACTTTTGAAACTCTAATATTCTTTAATATCAAATAATTGTAACGGTTCAGAATTGGTGGGTCAATTAATGGGCAAATGTGATGCGAGGGTGTGATAGCGCAGCACCCGAATCCGTTGGTTCGCAATGATTTTGATTTTCTTCGAATATCAAGTTTTTTGCAAGAGAATTCTGGAAAGTGGTTTATTTTTGATTAACCCTTCCGAGTTTCTTGGGATTAATTCGCTGCACTTAGCGTTGAAGATTTTGTTATCAATTCCGTTCGAAGATAATAATCTTATCTCCTTTGGAGGATTCAGTATTCAGATTTCTTTTGTAAGTACCAATTTTTGATTTCGACATACAAACTATGTTTGTAATTTTTATTTTAGTCAACTTTGCATCTTCTTGAAAATACGAAAATTACCATAAGGAAACATTTGAAAGATATTTTTTTTGGGAATCCCCTAATGTTTGCTTTTCTACGCCAATAATTGTTTTGGGTCTTCGTTTTACCTCTGACTTTCTGTCAGTAAATTGCTGTCTGAGTTGAACCAACCATCATTCCTTTATCATTTCGGTGACCGCCATTTCAGTGAAAAAATCGCCACGTATCAATGTCGAGTTTGAGAACATCAATTCACCCTTAACTTTAAACATTGGCCAACAAGCGAGAACGTCTACCATGTTAATCCAAGTTAATTCCATTTTACCATCTACCAGGATTCCATTTCAGCTGTAGAGATAAGTGATTGGTGCCGTCTATGTCATTTATTATTAATTTTTATTGATGATTTTTATTGCGCCTTAATTTTGGTTCGACATTATTTACCATGTAACCTTCGTTTGGAATTCTTCGTTTTTTTAATTTAATTTCAGTAATTTAAATTTAATTTGCGCATTCAAGCACCCTCTGGTAATTAATAGTTTTAATAGTTTCAAGCATAGTTAATTTCTTTGTCATAACCATTTTCAGTAGAGGTCAGTAGATCTGACGTTGTCAGTTACACGCTCCTGCTTAAAGTCAGTCATTGAAGACCCGCGGACTCCGATGGTTGTGCAAATAACCATTCGTAATGGAAAATTTAGTGGTTCCTTCTCTACTTGACAATTTCTGTAGAAATTTAAGTTTATGTTTCGTGTTTTGTGGCTGTAACGAGCCCCCTTCAGAAACATTAAGTTCAAACATTACTTGTGCCGTTTGTTGCATATGGTCCGTGGTGACTGATTATAAGTGAAGGTTTATTTTGGAAATACCACAGTTCCCGATATTGAGTCCAGTTGGATAATTGGGTTTAGCAAATTCCGATGTCCGTTGGAGGAATTTTCCGTTGGCTATCCCGCATTTACAGTCAGCAATAATTATTGTCGACAAGTGCGTTAGCACTTCACCTTGAAGCTCTTCCGTTACACTTCAGCATAAAATTTAATGTCGTAAATGTTTTTCTACATAATGCAACTTGTCCATTTCGTTATATTAAATTTTGGTCGTAACAATTTTGGAAATTGGAAACTAGCTGTGCAACCATTTGCACATTTGTTTTGTTTTCTAAATTAATTATGATACGAAACTACCGTTGGATTGGAGTTCGACTCTCGAGCAAAGTCTCCAAGTAAGGTAAGTCTTCGATTTTCATCAGCTCGAGTGGTGCCCTCTCGATATAGACTTTCCTGATTTAGATTTTGTGGAACTCGGTTTCTGGATGTCTTTGATTTTGTAGTGAACCTCGCTCATCGCCGACATTGAGCTGGCGGCCTGCCAGACAACTGAGACCCCTCTTTTTCTTTATGACATTTCCCCGTATTAAGGGCGATTTTGCTCGTTACAACCACCAGTCACGATATTGTTTTTGCCTCCTAATTGGAGTTAATTGTGTAAAACTTTTGTGTAAAACCATCATATATAGCTACATCGGGTTGGTTACGCTTTTCACGAGAAAAGCTATTCGCGACTTCTTGTCAAACATTTTTGGGTTAGATCAAATCGAAATTTGGCGTTATTTCTTGTATTCAATAAAATAAATCAAATGGGAGGTTGATTTTTAACCACCTGACGCCTAGGACAACATATTCAACCCTCTCAATTATTTTTGTTATCCATTTTGGAACTCACCAGTCCACCTTTTCTATTTCTATTTTAGTAGCTAGCCAGGGCATTGCCAAATCTACCCCGAGATTGGAATTTTTTTACCATGGATCCCTTTGCTCAATTTTGAGCGTGGCATAATGTTCTATCGGAAACGGACAAATTTTGGTATTGCTAATATAATTTTTTGCATACTTGGAAGTATGTTTTCGATTGATATCTTTTTAAAATGTTTCCATACATGTATCAATCAATAATGACATCAATTTTTGTAAAGTTCCACCGCCATCACATGATATGCAGCCCTACACCATAACATTTACACCAACATGCTTTATTGTGGTGACTAAATATTTTGTCATGTTTTCTGTTTGCAGGACGTCAACCATACCTTATAACGCCCAAAGAAAATAAATTAACTGATATTTTTTTTTATTCTACAGTGATGATTTTCTCAATTGTCTGCATGTTATTTGATTCTGAGTCACGTCCCTTCAAACAAAGCTAACAAAACTCTTTATGTCTGCTTTTTCTATTTTATCTCTTATCTTTCCATTTAAGGTAGGCTATATGCTTGGTTGTGTTTGGCCCTTTTGTTTGACCTCTTATCCAGATGTTCATTTATACTTAGGATCCGCATTTCCTTGTTGTTTTTGGCCATTTTTACCCGAATTTTTGGATGGTCCACCAAATTTTATTTTCATATTTATAATTTAAGCCATAAACTACCATAATTTAATAGTAAAGCGCCTACGTCATGATTTGTATTGGAGTGATTTGAAACAAATTATGTAAGAGTCCTCAATTGAATTAGTAATTTTATTGCCAACTGGATAGGACCCATTGCATCATTGTCCCATTCCCCAATATATAGCTGAATAGCTATGTATGTGCATACGTCACGAGTCAGTGATAGTGTGCAGACGTGTTAAGGTTATGTGAACTAGAGCGTTGCATCATAAGTGAGTTGGTAGTGCTTGTTGTTTTATTTTGAATTATTCTGGGATTGTTTACGATGAAATGTCTCCAACTACGCGATCAGGGAACGTAAGTTCAGCAAATGTTGTTAATAACTCAGTTATTGACTCTGGAATCGATAATTCGGTAAGTAATGCTAATAAACTGGTTAACGACGTTGCTATATTCAACCATAGTACCCTGTTTGACCAAATAAAATTAATGTTGGATAATCAGTTTGCAATGCAAAAGCAAATCAGTGTCCTAACAAAAAAAGTAGAGGCTCTCACTATTAAAATTCGAGACAAAGATATAGTAGTTCGAGACTTGGAAAAACGATTGTCAATCAACATGCAAGACATTGGTGCTACGGGAAATATTGAAACATTAGTTAACCCAAAATCAAAAAATAAGAAGAAAGCCAAGGCGGAGAAATCAAAAGCAGCAGCAGATTCGGCAACAATATCGACATTAAAAACGACAGCTGAACTGACAACAGATGCGACCTCAGGTAGACCTGAAGTTTTGAACTCTATATCCAAGTGTCCTATTGGTGGTATGAACAGTGGCTTAACACCAATAATTGTGCCCCCCCAACCCGTTGCGAAAAATACGTTAGAAGCAGGAGAAGAAGGTTTTACGCGTGTTTTAAGCAGGAATAGGAGGAATAATTCGAGATTCCAGTCGATTGTTGGTTCGTCGGATTCAAACTCTGATCTGACTGGTGTTAGTAAAAAATGTTGGTTGTATGTTAGTCGGGCATCCCCTAGTGCAACCGAAAGTACAGTGGCGACATATATGAAATCGAAATTTCCGAATGAAGAGTTTTACTGCACAAAACTAGGCTCATACTCCAATACATCATCTTTCAAAGTCGGTGCAAACTTTATGCTATTCGATGATCTAGTTAAACCTGAATTCTGGCCAAAGGGTATAATGGTTCGCCGTTTTACCTTTTTTCGCGGACCAAGAGAGGGAATTAAAATCTAATACTGCTACCGGTAATGTATTAACCACCAATTGCATCCATCCACATGTCGATGACCATGCTAAAGAATTGAAAGTTTATTTTCAAAATTGTGGCGGCATGAGAACTAAATTGTGTAGTATTAGCAACACTGTGAATTGCTGCTCGTATGATGTTATTATTTTGATTGAAACATTTTTGGATGATAACATCCTATCTAGCGAGCTTAATTTTGTTGACTACGATATCTTCCATTGCGACAGATCTGCTACCTCAAGTCGAAAAGTCAGGGGCGGCGGTGTTTTAGTGGCAGTTCGTAAATATTTAAATAAATGTATACAAAAACTTAATGTGGAATTTAAATATTACACTGTAATGTATGTTTAATGTTATTTAAAATGGTTTATCCGTGTAATAAATAAATAATAAATAAATAATAATAATAATAATGTCGATATGTTGCTTTGTATTTGATTTTTGTGTGTGTAAATATAAAAATACTTACCTACAACATTTAAAGTGATAAAATGACTCATTTTGGGTTCTGTGCTGACTTGGCATTCGTATTGACCAGCATCGCGAGCTTGGACATATTTGACTTGTAAAGTCCACGTATCGGTAGCTTCAACGAGAAATGCTTGGAATCGATCATCTGCAATGAATGTATACCTATCGACAGTAAGAATGTGAGCATCTCTTCTTCTAATCCATGAGACGGATTTGTTGCCGAGCTGTTTTACCCTACATGGTAAATATGCATGCGTCCCCAATTGTGTAGTTATGTTGGTCGTCGTCGTAGGATCAAAATATGGTCCGGTATATAATCCAGTAAATCGTTTAACTGTATGAGCAGCTTCACCTTCAGAAAACACTGAAACAAAAATAAAGTTTCAAAACTCGAATACAATAGAGGCTGTTTTATTGCATCTAATTGAAAAGTCGATAAAAATCTATATTTTTAAATTGGCGCATCCTTTGTTATTGCAGAATTGCAAAAAAAATTCCCAAAAAAATGTGAACGATTTCTTTTATGTTTCAATACCCTATAATTCAAATCTCAACTCAGTTGTAGCTACGTTTGCATTTAAATCGACACATACAAGTAAAAAAACTTTGAAAAATCCAACAATCGATGGATTCCGTAGTAATGTCTAACATTGGAAACTAAAGGATGTTTTCCTCCAGTTTTACGTTTAACCTTTTCGCATACATATAAAGTTGTTCCATTTTTAAGTAAATTTAAATAACAAATTTCATTAAACATAAAAAAGCATTTTTATGAGCAAGTAGAACGTAATGAAAAATGTACCATGAAGTAAATTTTAATTAACAAAAAATAACGATCGCAATTATCTATCTTTATAAAATTCACACGTGGTTTGGACATTTTGTAAAATTAATTTTCTTTCATATTTTATACAGGCGCAGGTACAAAACTTCTTGACTTTTATACATTTTACACTTGGCTGCTTTCGCCTCAAAACTTTGATGCGATTTACGAACTTTTTAAAGAAGGGCAATCTGTTATCAAAATTAAAAATTAGGGTAGACTTTTGCATTTAACATCTATTCATAGAAATTATTCAAGTAATCATTTATAGGCGATAGATAAAAATATTGATTTAGGACTTTTCGTATAATTTATAATAATTGAGCTTACTAAAATTTCAGCTTGGCGCTTTTATTTTTAAGTGAACGTTACATATTTATAATTAAAAAGAGTAGGTACATAAATAATATCAGAATAAATTAAATAATATTCAACGTCTGAATAAAATTTCAAAGCAAATATTACATTTAATATCCATAGCGATATCAACACAGGACAACATTTTTGTTTTTAATTATCAATTAAATTTTATTTACAGAACAGATTGATATATCGAAATGAAATTTTAAAAATCAACTGGAGATATTTCACAGGAACAAATAAATGTAGAAAACACAACGTGCTATTTAATAGAGCAAAACCGGAATTTTCAAATTTTTTCGTTTTGACAAAAAATGAACTTTTAATTGGCCCGTCTAATTTTGAGGGTGTAAATTTTAATCTTCTCTTCATTTAGCGAAACAAAAAGCATTGCAACATTTATCAGATAACCCTCAATTGTAAATAATTACTAGAATAAATACATAGAGTTGAATAATAATACGAATTTCCAAATTCAGCTTAAAGTGGTAATTACTCCTATTAATCAGATAACTTATGTTGTGTTACAAGAAATGGCTTTAAATGTACTTGATTCCTTTATGACAAATAGTACCCAATGGTACCTAGGGTGAACAAAAACAAAATCAACACACACACTTTGTTTTAAATTTCAAATTACCTATTAAATAAATTATTTAGATAGCCCAATGTATTTTTATTCCATTCTTGAATAACAACCGAATTTCCTTCCTAATGCTTTTTGTACGATTGCACTTTTTGCACATTGCAATAAAAATAAGACCTAAAAAACTATTACAGAATAACTTAAAATCACGTTAGACAATATAAAAGTTTCAATGCTTAGTTTAACTATTCGCTCTAGTACTTTCCGTTATCGTGTAAATTGGAAACGATACGAAATGAAATAAGCAAATTCTGGTTTAATTTTCATTTCAAATTGGAATTCGCACATTCATCTTAAATAAGATCTAATAACGGAACAACGAAATAAATTGTCTAATAGTTCCAATTCATGATCGAATCTGCTCTGGGTTAATTCATCAAATTAAAAATTATTAAGCTCAAAATTGGAAATTTCAACCAAGCATTCTGTTTTATTTCCGAAAAAAAGCTTATGAATACACAAGAAAAGAAACGGAACGGACAATGTAATTCAAGAACGGACAATGTAATTTTAAACATTAAAAAAGTTAGTTTTGAATTTATGGTAGGTACACGTTGTGGTAAAATATATATTTTCAATCTGAACACATGAACGATAACTCGATCGAACAATATGATCTTTTATACACAGTAGACCAAAGTCCCAAATCATGAATATTATAAACTTTCTGCATATGTGTATTTTATGAATAAATTTGTTGAAATTTTATTTTACCGAAAATTGGTTAAGTTTCGCCCCTATTAATTTTAAAAAAAATTTAAAGAAAAGCGCTCATAAAATACCTTCCCTAGGTCAGTAAATTATAAATAGTAATTTTTGATGTAAACACTTAGAAAGTATTATAAAAATAAACTGTAGCTGTATAGTCGAAATTACTTGGTTCACATGCCTGTGAATTATGCTTTTGCTTTCACGAACATAAGGCGTAGGTAAGTGTTTTGCTCAAGTCTTTGTGTGATATAATTCCGGAGCCGCGCTTTTATTTGTTATTTATGTGCAATATAAGACTGATTATACTTAATACACGTTTTGGTTCTTCATTCAATTAGTACAACACAATTATTACACTACCAAAGTGTTTTTTAACATCTCAAACTTACGAGTAATTATTTCACCTAATAACTTCTATTAGCCTCATTATATCTTGTCGATAATTTTATCTATTAATTATCTGCTTCTTTCTAACTTAAGCTCGCTAACACCCCTACTATAACATCTCTGGTAACTTCAACCTATTTGGATTTAATCTGATTAAGGACCAAGAAGCTATGATTATTAGCTATACGAAATGATTTGTTTTAAGTGCACTAACATAAGGGGTTGACGCTTATTGTAATCCTTATTAGTCCTTATTAGTCCTTATTAATCCACTAGGCACTTTATTGCTCAGAAATACCTGAAATTTCTATATTATTGTCCAAAAGCCACGATAAGATGCTCAATCGTACCACATACTACCTAGCACAACCAATCCTGAGTTTTTGATACTTAAGGCTGCGATTTTTCATTTGGACGAAAAAATTTTCAACAGGTGGCGCGATTATCTAGATTTAAAGTTGGATGCCTTTCATTGGTTGAAAAAAATGAAATAAAAATTTGATTGGTTTTAAAAGGCGGTTTTTTTTAAATCATTCAAATTATAGTCTAAACAAAACTTCAGTTACAGCACTTGTAATACTTGATATTAAAACGATTTCAATGCAGAATATTAAATATTAAAAAAAACTACACTATGATATATTTTAAATTGTAATTAATGTAATTTTTTTAATATAAAATCGCAAATTGAATTAATCAAAATTTTAATCCGTTATCAAAACAGATTAAAAAATATATCATAGTGTTCGGAAAATTCTCCTCTTTCCGTTAAAAAAAAATCATAGTTGTATCTATAACCAATTTTGAGCTGTAACTGAAGTTTGAAACAGTTCTAAAAATCGCACCCTTAAATGCAATTTTCTCATTGAAATACATTAGAATCTTTTTTTTTTGCCAACCTAAAAAATATGACATCTAATGGCGGCCGAAAGGCCGCCCGGTCCTTTACTACATAACAACAACACTTCAACTAATTTATGTTATTTAATAATCGCGAAAATATTTTAAATTAATTTTATTAGAAGGACAATAATTGGAAAACATTTGAAATTGTAAGGTTTAACAATTTTACATATTGAAATTGTGGTTTCAAAATTAAATTTAATCTAAACAAAAAATTTTAAAAACAATAAAGAAACTGTAAAAATTAAAGTTAAGAGTACATTTCATTTAAAAATCAATAATTATTTAGAACTTATTATCAGGTTTGATTAATTGAATGATAATTACAGACAAAATGCGGGCTCCTGTAACCTTTCATTATAATATCAGTTGTTAGCGGTCTTTGCTGTAATTGAGAATTTAACAGTTGGACAGCTTTTGCTATTGTGATTAAATTATGTGTGAATGCTTCTATTTTCAAGATACTATTTCGTTTGTCTCTCAAATTGTATATTATACCGTGTACTGTGTATTAGGACATAGTATTATTTAGAAAACGTTTTATTTGCTTTTAAATTCAAATGTATCGATGAATTGGAGAATTTTGCATGTATAAATAACCTGAATTAAAACAACACTATTAGAACCTCAACATTTTTTTGACATGGTTTTTGGTAAGGTCTAATCTGAAATTTTAATTCAAGCGTCCTAGATGTTCAGATGCTGGTACAGGCAGAGCAAGAAGCTCGGTTATCCATATCAACAGTTTAGAACTAAAATATTTTTAGATTATCTCAAATAAAATACACTGAAAGTATAAGATATCGACACTACCTAAACCACGTAGTATCAATCGATTATAAAAACAATTATAGTCAAAAATGAGCTCGAGTTTTATAAAACTACTTTTTTTTAATGAAGTTTAGTTTTTATTAGTTATTGATTACAACTCAACTTTAACTTTTATTTGAATACGCATACTGATTCAAAATTAATTCGGACAACAGCAATAAAAATAAAATATGTAATTTTTTTCAAATTCCAAACAACTAATTTAAATTTTATTAAAAAATATGGATATTTGAATTATTTGATACAATTTGAAATATGGACAAAATTTCATATAATTGGTATTGGTTGCAATACTTCTTTTTTATAAACTTCCGTTTATAATATAATCAATACAGACGCCCATGTACGTATTTCAGACGGACTCGGTATTGGCACTGTACTGTTGCCGGAGAATACGTAGGGCCAAGCCTTGCCCAAGTCATGTCCCAATATTGGGTTGTTAACACCGGTCCAAGTCATGGTGCCCTGAATCGGGCCGACACTATTTACATGTATTAGCCCGACATTGTTTACGGGTAATGCCTCGATACTGCTGACAAGTCATGTCCCAATATTGGGTTGTTAACACGGGTCTAAGTCATGGTGCCATGAATTAGGCCGACACTGCTTACATGTATTGGCCCGACATTGTTTACGGGTATTGGCTCGATACTGCTCACAAGTCATGGCCCAATATTGGGTTGTTAACACCGGTCCAAGTCATGGTGCCATGAATCGAGCCGACACTGTTCACATGTATTGGCCCGACATTGTTTACGGGTATTGGCGTACATTGTTTACGGGTTGGTATACGTTATACACTTATGTGTTTAGGATCATTCTTCTGATTAAAAATCTAAATTTTAAAATTATTTCATATTATTACTGGGCAGAGTAAAAAATGACAAAAGTAGCAAACCTGCTTTGTTGTTAACAACGGATTTCGTCTGGAGTTAATGATAAGATTACTGTAACAGTAATACTGTAAAATGTCTAATTTAGTTTATTATTCCACCGTCCATATATTCCTATCACATAAGCAATGAATATGTCGTGTTACAATGTTGGAAATCGAACAGCAACAAAGAAAACGACATGGGCACCAACTCATCTATATGTATTCTCTTAAATAGTTCATTTGTTATTGTCTGGAAAGGTGCCCACAACATGGAATTGATTGGACTACATGAGATCGAAGGTAAGTCATTAAAGGATTTATAAGTTTTAATCTGTTCTTTAATTTAATGCAGTGAAAATTGAGTTTCGATTTTTCCTTCAGTTACCATAATTCGTTTGAATTAAATCAATAATTTGATATCACACCAAATTTCCATCAAATTAAAATTATGGTTCTACGTTGGTTATTACCAACTATAAAAATTTAATTTTATAAATTTACTAGAAGACCAATAGTTAACAGTTCCTTATATTGATTATTTATTTTTATGTTGTGTCAGGATTAAAATTCGCATTTAAAATTTATAGTTCTTGTTATCTTGTTGGTAACTTCTTTTATTTGTTATCAAGTTAGTTACAAAACTTTTTTAAACAACATGGAGGAATGGCAATTTTTAATTTTAAGAAATTGGAGGTTGTTTGCCAAAGCGAGTAGACGTCAAAACTTAATCAGCCTAAACGTTATGAAAGTTACAAGCTATCAATGTATTTAATATTTCAAACCTCAGACATCAAACTGCTAATTCTTTGGCATGAAATTCAAAAACGTGACGTAAACGAATTGCATAAAATTTTAAAATTATATAATATTATGTTTTTAATTTTTTATTTGTAGAGTAAACAACAAATCGCATTGACCGCGAATGGATTAACGAAATTAATAATACTAACAGTTTTTGAAAACGTTCTCGAATTTTTATATTTATTTAAATGTTTAATTTTTTGTATATTTCAGAATAATTAAAATTGATGTTTCGAGGTTTCGATCGAACTTATTTAAATAAGAATTGCAATATAATAGCAAAAAATATTTTAATATAAGAAATAAATGTTTATTTTTATTCCATGTGGTTGAAGTTTGTAACGTAAAGCCAAGTTTAAGTTTTGCATAAAGTTAACCAAGTAAAACATTGTTTTAAGTAGAAGTTAGTTCAGTGGAGTTTAAATTGACAAACTCTGGTCAAAACATTAAAGCAGTCAATAAATCACGCTGCACTGATTTTTAAAAATTTTTATTAAAATATAAAAATAAAATTACGAAAAATTGTAATAGATTCTATATATTTTTATTTTAAATTAGACTAACATTAAACTGCATATTCTGTATATTAAACTTTGATAACCAGAACAACACAAAACTTTTTTGTTTAAATTTAATTTAAAATATTTAAAATACAACTTTTTGTTGTATAACTTGAAAAGTTTTCGTCAAAAATGTGTGCTATTACAAACTACCGGAATATTCAAAAATTTTGTCAATTTTATTTAAGCTTTATTTAAGTTTACTAAACTATAAACAACTTTTTGTTATATTTATAACTTTAAATTTGTGTATGCTTTAATAGAATTTTTATAAGTTTTCAAATATAAGAAAAACGCACTTTTTTTATTATAACTTTTGATCCCTTTTTCTATATTCATTTAATAATGTAAAATAAAATATATTTTTATCTGAAACAACGATCGCAACACAAACATATTTAGAAAACAAACTTTTAAAAATATAAATAACTTTTAGTGTATCTGAAACGAAAATTATAAAAAAGGTGAAAAGAAAAATCGAATGAAATACAAGCAGTTAATTAGAATATAAGTGAAACAAAGTGGAAATGAAATCAACATATGCGTGTATTATGTGATTATAACTGAATTAGTTAAATCTCGTGTGATGAATATTGATCAAAAATTAAACTAGGTGCTGTTAGGAAGTCAGATATTTAAACTAAAAAATTTTCTAGCTAGAAAAATCTCAATTTCACTTTTTCAACAAAATTTTTTACTTGGCAAAAATTTAATTAGTTAAAGAGGAAACAATTTATTTAAAATTTATTCGTTCCGACACCTTGCGTGTGGGTATCACACCCCATGTAGAGAATCAAACTTGTTCCCAAGCGATGGCTGTAATTACATTAATAAATAAATTAACTTTTTTGATTATTCACGGTATCTAATTAAGAAATCTCCAATTTTAATTTTCCTAAATCACGAGTTTGTGTAAAAATTAAAAAAAACCAACAGGGCCATCGCGTTCTGTTGTTCGACTCACGCAGGCGGTACACAGGCCGCACATTTATGTCAATAATAACAGCATTTCACTTATAAATTATATTCACACTTTTGAATGTAACTATCTCTTCCATTTTTTATACTTGAATCAACTGTAAAGAGTTTATCTGATTTTTTAATCTAACAGAATACTTTTCATCCGCCCTTTTAACTATACCTTTGCTAATCACGCCAAGTAGACTTATATTTTAGAATATCGTACAAAGTATGTCGTTGGTTTTTCGGTATTTTAGTAAAATTTCGACAATGACTCGCTCTATGACGTGTTTTGTCATCTGCATAATACAGATTACAGGGCAACTGTGATTCTGCGGTCTGGGGTTTATGAGTCAATTTTGGGTAATTATGGTCTCCTGAAAGCGAAAAAAATTTCAGATTTGCCGAATGGACTCCAGTTTTTGAGATAAAGACAACCCTTTTATATTAAAAATAAAATAAAACAAAAATATTCAATATATTCAAAGGAGAACAGTGATTCTGCGGTGTAAGGTTTATGAGTCGAATTTGGGTAATTATGGTCTCCTGAATGTGAAAAAACTTTCAGATTTGTCGAATTGATTCCAGTTTTTGAGATTGAAAATAAAATGAATCAAAAATATTCAATATATTCAAAGACTACACAGGGGAACAGTGTTTCTGAGGTGTGGAGTTTATGAGTCGATTTTAGGTAATTATGGTCTCCCGAATACGAAAAAAATTGCAGATTTTCTCGAATTGACTCCAGTTTTTGAGATAAAGACAACCTTTTTGTATTGAAAATAATTATTCAAAGACTACATAGGGGAACAGTGATTCTGCGGTGTGGGGTTTTTGAGTCGATTTTGGGTAATTATGGTCTCCTAAATGCGAAAAAAATTTCAGATTTGCCGAATGGACTCCAGTTTTTGAGACAAATACAACCTTTTTATATTGAAAATGAAATAAAAATTTCTTTTTGAGATGTTCGCGGAGATTTGCTGTCAATGGCTCATTTCTTCATAAAAATTAATAAAAATTTCACAGTATATTCTTCAAATGTCACTTTATTATGGAGTAATTATAGGAATAAATATACCGGGTGCTGAATGAGTTAGCCGAACATCGGAAATTAACATGTAAAAACTTATTTATGCAAATTCCTGCTTCCCTAATTATTTTAGAGAAAAAATGAAAGACACAAAAATAATGCAGAAATATAAACTGCCAATGATAAGACCATTAGATTTTATCTAACTTTTACTTAAAAGTTCAAAAAATGCTTTCGAAATTGTTTTAATTTAATTTATATTTTCCAAAATGATTACCATAGAAACTTTCATGGCCAGTCCGATAAACGAAACTTTTAACAATTTCAAAAGCATTTTTTTGGTTAATTAGTTAAAATCTAATAGAATTATCATTCGTAGTTTATATTTTGGCATTATTTTTGTGTTTTTCATTTTTTCTCGAAAATAATTAGGGAAGCAGGAATTTGCATAAATAAGTTATTACATGTTAATTTCCTATGTTCGGCTAAGTCATTCAGCACCCGGTATATTAACTGTGTCGTCAAAAAATGATCAAAATATGCTGTTTTTGTTATAAATTAACTTTACCCCCCCCCCTTTAGCATGAGAACTAGAGTCAATTCGAACAAAATAACTACGTGACGAGTACTTTATTACATTAGTGTATCTAAATTCACTCCAAAACCTAAGACTGCAGGAAAAAGTTTTTGTTTTGTTGCCCTGTGTTATCTTTGATCAACATTGATACTGCATTTAGTCCAAGATAGTTTTTGAATGAACTATTTTGGTGAGAGCAGCCAAACCATTTATTTTTCCGCAAAACTCTCACCCTTCCGGGCCATTTCAATTTAATCTACGTTCACATCGGGAAGCTGTTATAACTCTATGTTTCAAATACTTGGATTTATGTATGTGAATATTTTTGCTTTGACTTCCTTGACTTTCAGGAGATAGTTTGTTTCATATTGAATTAATTTATTTGTTAAATAAATAAAGATAAAGACAAAGCAAATAATTTCCACTTGCCGATCCTGCGCCTGTAAGAAATTTTCCTGTAATAAATGTCTGTATAATATAGTAACAAATCTTATATTGAAATTGTTCTTATATAGAGATATTTTTTTAGTTGAAAAAATATAAAATAAAATGGAATGAAAAAGAGGTGAGCGTGAAAGTACAGAGACAGTTCAATTCGACAAATTTTGACCCCTGTTGATGAAAAAGGGTTCTCAATCAAAGCAATGAAGAGTACGTTATTCACACTATGGTAGCTGGCTAATTTAATTTACAAATGGATTGATCGTTTGATCCATTACTCAAATGATTATTCGAGATGCTTCGATTTCCTATGGTTCTCCTACGCTTTCGCATTAAGTAAATTTACACTAAAAGTTTTAAGCTTTTGGCTGTTGAATAAGTTTTTAATGAAATAAATGCGTTAGTTTAGGAGCAAAAGAAAAAATGGAAATATGTTTGAAATTTTATTTAAATAAAAACATTAACAGTTCTAATTATCTCCGAAGACAATTAAAAATATTTATGCTAACATAATCAAACGCTAAAAGAACAACTTAATGTAATGCATATGTATTAAGTAGATATCTTCTTTTATTTAAATTTATTGCTAAACTTGGGTACTAAATAAGACACCTCATTATACATTGTAAACCTAGTAAAATCAGAAGCGGTTTTAGCACCAGCTAAAATTTAAATTAATTTACGCCAAGGGACCAGCAACTTTGGTAACTTTTTAAAGCAACTCGATCAAGAAGATTAAAATAGCTTGATATTTTATTGTTACTTTATTAATATCTTCTACCATTTGAGTTTGTAAAAAATATGTATAAATTGCAAAAGGACCGTAGTAATTAATTCAAATTAATAACTTTATCTCGCCCCAAAGTTGTCAAAACAATTGTTTATATAAAAATGTGTAAATTAATAAACACAACAAACTTAATTGAGTTGTAAAACTAATTTTATAAGCTAAAGATTACCGAGCGAGTCTTAAGAAAATACATAATTTAACATTGTTATTTATAAAGTTTGAAATGCAAAATAATTGAAAAAAATATATCAATTTTATAATGTAATCCACGATATGTTTCACTTGCTCAAATGATATATTTGAATTAATTTACCTGTTCAAACGTATAAAGGAAACAGAAGCATATAAAATCTGTGCTGGTTCACCCTCTAGGGAGATTAAAATCGCAACTTTTCATCATCCTAAAGTTTACTTAATTTAATTATGTAAATAATACTGACACAAATGGTTGCTTGAAAGCTACATTTATTTCTCGAGTTTGCATTACTTATAAACAAGTCTTATTTATAGTAATATAGCATGTTAATAGGTAAATTTCAGTAATAAACATCCAAAAACGTAAGTACATACATGTAAATTTAACCACCAAACTTTAACTACTCACAAAGCTTTAAAATTTAAGGTTTAATAGCCCATCAAGCTTTGTAATCCTTTAGTGACAAACGAAAAGTTAAATAACTTCAGCTTTTCCTGAAAGAAAAAAAAACAGCTAACCACCAATCCTATTGTCCATACCGTCTACTACAATTCAAAAATTTGTATGTGTAAACCGCCCGTTCGAAAACATACATTATTATGTAATACTGAAAAGAGGCAATTACTGAAAAGCTTTGAAATAAATTTTTTAAATAATATAATTGTAAGTTCATAAAGAATGTAGCGTAATTAAATTTCCTAATGATTGCACAAATAATTTACAAACTACAAGTTACAAGTACTAGTTGGAAATGGGAAAATTTTCCAAAAAAGGTATCCTAAAATTAAAAATAATTGTGCCAAATTTTTAAAATACATTATTCATATTGCAATAAAACAGCGCAAATTTGACTAAATTAAACATGAGTTTGTACATTTTAATTTAAATATTGTATTTTGTATTAGAATGGCAAATTTAATTGAGTTTATTATCTAAAATATTTAAAATTATTTTAACCAAAAATTTGCCTAAATAAAATAATTGTAAAGTTAATTTATAGTAAAGAACAATGGTAAAGTTTTTCTTTGAATAAATCTTGCTTGTAATTTAGCTTTTAATTTTCAGTTATCTTGGCTCTTTGTATAAACCGGTCTGTCAAAGAGTTAATAAAACAACCCTAAATAATAATTTATTTTTAGTATTTAAATCATTTTAATCTCATATTATTTGTCATTTCAAAAATTCGTGCTTCACCATTAGTATAAATTATGAAAGTATTTGAAATGCAAAATTAGATAAATTTTCAATTACTGAGATTAATTTTCATGTAATTAAAAATAAAAAGATCAATATCTTCAAGGGTTTAGATTTTTTAAACTCAAAATTCGTCAGGGTAAAAAATGCAAATAAATGAAAAAAATATAAAACTAATTAAACGCTTGGACTTCTGTTTATTATACATAAATTTGGCTAGAAAATATCTACATTTCACATTAAATTAGACTTGTTTAGTCATACACTCATTTGAAATCCGAACACCAACTTTGGATAAATCTTGCCCGGATTCTGCCATGTGTACCAAATATGTAGTAAGTGAAATCAGCTCTGGATCTCTAAGAAAACCAATTTGCATGCAATTTTTAACTTGCACTGTACATTTTTTGTTAATAATAAACTTGTTACGTTCGTCATCAATCAATATCGTATTTTTTCCATTAAATTGCGGATACAAACTCCATATGACTTCCAATAGTTTAACCTTAAAAATGGTATTAATTTAATTTGTAATACTTTAATAATTTAGACCTACATTGGGATTCCCTAATCTAGGGATGTAAGAATTCATAATAGAAGTATTATCTAAGCAGAAACATATTTTATAAGCATGGTCCTTTGTAGTTATTTCGAGAGAATTCATTTTCACCAATAACACATCCATAGTAGTTTTTGCCCAAAATGCTAGATCGTAATAATCGTATAACGAGGCAAGAAAATAATTCAAAAATGGTCTTGATGTTGGTTTTTCAAAATCGCTCTGGTCAGGCTCAAAGTAAGGAATCATCAAGTCCAAATCTATGACTGCCAGTAGCTTTTTCTTTCGGGGTTCATTAAAACTTATGTATTTACATTTTGTACATACATTTTCTAATCTGTTACTTGGTTTTGGAACTTGAACTTTGTAAAGTTCTTGGGCATTAAAAACTACAACCAAAATTTAATAAAAATTTACGAAAATACTTTGATATAGTTACCTTTAGAATTTTTCTTTTTTGGCTTGGAAGATTTTTTTGCAGTTTCTTTTTTGGCATCAGATTTGGAATTGATAATTTTTACAGGAAATGGCAACGGATTTTCCTGACAATCGGTGTTATCTTGAGCAGCATTATCGCTTGGGTTTGAGTTTGTATCATCTTCAATATTGTTATCTATCTCACCATTGTTTTCGGTATCACTTTTAAGGTTAAGGTTAATTGATTGAAAATCAAGTACTTCTGCACCACGTGGAAGACTATTATTTTCAATTTTTGGGTCAGTGGTAGTATCTTGGATCAAATTGTCATCAATAAAGGTTTCTAAAACCAGGGGTGTCGAGCAATTAGTGCTTTTTCTATTGTAGTATTTAGTTTTGCGGAAACTAACCGCTGACTTAGAATTGCGATCTTGAAAATCAATGGACTTCCTTTCTTTAGTTCTTGATTTATGAACACTTTTTCTGGTTTTCTTCTTTGGAGCATTCTTTTGCAAGTACACCTCCATTTGGGCAACAAAATAAATATAATTGGTTTTTATAAAAATCCAACTATTGAGTACAAGTAAATATCAATAGTAGTAAACGAGCAAACGTCAAAATATAACTAATTTGTTTGACAATATAAGTCATGGCTACCCAAGACGTTTGTTTTTTATGACTTCATAACTAAACAAACTAGATGGCGCTGTATTATTTTTAAATATCCGGTACGAAATTTGAAAATTTGTTTCACGAAAATATTTGAATAAACTCAATATCAACAAAAGTTATCAAAATTATAATTAACATTATCAACAACTGAATTTGAATTAAAAATTATTAAGGAACTTTTTAAATACTTCATCTTGGTACGTAAATGACATTTTCGTTTAATTAAAGCTTGATTAATGAAATGACAAATATTTACCAAGCAGAATAATACTTTTCATGTCGGAAAATGGGATGAGAACAAACCGCGATGCTTTTTGCACATTGTACGCAAAGGTTATTCCAACTGGAAATTAAAATTTGTTGAAGGCCCACGCAGTCCTAATGAAATTGGGAATGCCAAAGTAAACCACAAGCACCAGCTTTATAAAATTTTAAGTAAAATAGTGTCAAAGTTTTAGAAAATTGCTTTAAAAGTATTAATTTAGCAAACCGTAATTGTACGTTCGTATTATTCGCTATGTGTTGCCAAAAGCAAAATTATGCTAAAATAAAACTAATGGCTTTTAATTACAATAGACAAAACATTTAGAATTGAATCAAAATTTGAATTCATTGTAGCCGTTTGGCATTAAAAATTTACATAAGCTTTATTTTAATTTATTATTTTTTCCGAATATTTTTACGGCTACACCGACGATTAGTGAAAGCAGATACGGTTTGTCTTTGAGGGGAACGCCCGGGTACGTACCCTAAACCCCTTAATTGCTAATATAATATAATTTAAATGTTAAAAATTTATTTTATTTTATTTTAAAAAAAAATTAATTAAATTAATTAAATATTATAAAATTAATTTTGTAATATGAAAATGAGGAAGTTGAGCAGTTGGGCTTGTGAATTTTATTTAGTATAGAATTTTTTTAAATATACCCTTCCTGTCAAGATATCACGAGCCGCTAGTGGTGAAAAATAAATTAAGGTGGAAGATAGAATAAAACAATTAAATTGTTTAATTAAATGTACTTGATAGGATGAACCTGCGATGCTCTTATATGTGTAATCATTACAGTTCTCAATTTGCTCTAATAATAAATTAGGCTTTTAGTGTTTAATGTTTACAAATCCAAAGGTTTACTGTCTATTTAAAATAGATATCTGTCTAAGTTATGGCATAACAGGGTAAGTTCGTCCTCTAGAGGTGTATGTGTACCGTAACTGGAGATGAGACATCAGAAATTCTCTGGAATCAGATTCCCTGGCCGTATTTCAATACAAAGTAAATTAACTCAGTAGACAGACAATACGAGGAGCAGTATAATTGTTGTATCCTGAGACCCAAGATTCGCCGAAGCAATTTTACCAGAGGTTCTAAAAATAGAAAATGGATAACAAACAAAACTCATTAACTGCGTTTACGACTGTTTCTAACAATATCTTGCGTTAAAATATTAATTTACTATCGATTGCAAATTTATGTTACTCAATCTCGAAGCGGATTTGGTAGTTTTGATAAGAGCAAAAAGTAACCTTAATAAATTTTGAGTATAGTATATTATTAATTTATCACCGCCGTAAGGATACTAAAACAGTCAAAAGACGTTAAATAACATTTGAAACTTGGTTAAATTTTAGGAAATATTTGTTTCAATAACCCTGGTATAATGAATGGTCAAATGTCGTAAACGGGGTTTGAATTGGGATCGCAGTGCGAGACTGAAATGTCCCAGTGGGCCGCCCGTTAAGCATACAGTCGTGGTAGAAATTCTCTCCTATTCCAAATGAAGTATTGGCTACAATTCGAATTATAGTGCAAGGCCAATAAATGTAACCTGCAACTACATGGATTGTTGGATTAACTTAATGTTAGCTGTCTTCCAAATTTACAGGAACAACTTCTTACATTATGCTAGCTAATTTGAAAATTTATGTCGTAATCCAGATATGATATTTTTTCAAAAACCCAAATTTCATAAGCAGTTTTTCGGTTTTTATTTTTTGTTCCTTAATTTTATTTTGAAAGTCGAAATAGTTTAAAATTCCTGAATTTATTATATTAGTGTCAAATAAGTTTGGATTAACTTAGGTATAAGTTTTATGTATATAAACAATAACTGATAGTTAAATGACATGTCATTTGCACAATAATATATAAGGAAAACTCTTTACCCAAGAGCAACAGATATCTTTAACTTTATATATTACAGTAGCCTCCCAAGGGTGAATACACAATTCACAACCCCTCACTTCAAATAAACCGTAGTATTTATATTCTCAATGCTTTCCAAAAGTTTCCTAAACAAAATCTGTAGTTTATTTCAGCTTATTGTGTATCACTTTTGATTTATAAAAGAAAAAATATTTTTTATATTTTCTAAAGAATTCGTTACACACTTGAAGAAAATGATAAAATTAATTTATTTCCAAGGATCTGTATTTAATTAAACCAAACTACAAGAGGGAAAATTCAAATATGTATTCATAGTTTGGGATTACTGGATTATTCTAGTCCTGGCTTGTTAATTATAAAAAATATGTTTTCACATAAGAAATACTTCAAGTATTCAATATCAAAACAATGCAAGGATATCATAACACAATATAGGCAACCCTATTATGTGCTTACATTATCCATCTTTCTCTATCCTTAATGATGTCTGTTTTTTCAAGTAAGTTGGTAGTATTCAGTGTTTTGCTCAACAACGTAACGTTCCCGAGATGGCAGTCGGTTTGGAGGCTTTTGATACCCTGCTATCAAATACAATGTGCTTTGGAAAAGCTTGTTTTTATGAATATGGATTCTGAGTTAAATCACAGAGTGACGTTTTTGTCTTGCGGTTTTATGTTTATATATTCAAAAGTTATATCCGTACATATAATACAATTGTCATGTACCTATATGCTCTTTTATATTTTAAATCTGACATACAAAATATTTTCATTTTTTTAATTCCCAAGCTTTAAAATTACAAAACATATCTTGCCTGCCAACTAATAGGTAAGCCAAAACCAGGTAAAAAAAATGGAGTTGCTTTTGGTAAATTTAGCAAATGCGAGATTATTTTGATCTTAAAACGACTTTTTTCATAAACAGACATATCTGAGTGAATTTTCTTTTATACGACGACATATGAAGCTTTGTAGAGTAAAACGGTATAAATAAAAATATGACAAAATAAACTACAGCTAAAATGAAGTTCACTACAATTACAATCAATCTCGATTTTATACCGTTCCTTAAATAAAGCATTAAGCTCCTCGAGAATTTCAGACTGGCAATTCATTGCAAATTCTCGAGCCGTTGTAAAACAAGCCATTCATTGTTTCTATTTTATTGACCCTATCTATACTAACATTGTCCCTATCTATTACTTGTTTCTGCATCTTTTAGATAAAGGCTACAAATCCTTATTAATTTTTGGAAAAAACACATATGGCCGAAATTCTACGAAATTTCAATTTTTTGCATATTGAATTGAATAATAATCAAAAACACTTTGCCATTTAAGCTGATTATTAGAAAGAACTGTCTTCTATGGTATTTCATACATATGGTATCTCGGCATAGTATAATAAAATAGGTTGTCGCCTTGATTTATTTAGAAGTCTCGAAAGATACATAGTAGAAAGCAACAGGGTAAAGATCATGAGAATAACTCGAGATGCTAAGATTTAAAAATATACAATAAAAAATAGCATAATTTCTTAAATAAATGGAAACACGATTTTCTATTATCTAGACGGATAGTGAATTATTAGCTTAAAATAGTAATTTACAGGATATTAATTAATTTGAAATAGTAATGTGTTTAAAGACAAATTTTGCTATTGTTTGTTGGTGGTTTCTATAAGAAGATTAAATCATTTCGAATGAAACTAAACCCATGGATTACATAGGTTGTATGTTACGAAAGTTTATAACTTGAAAGCGCTATAACAAACATACTACGGTATTAATAAAATAATTATTTTGTGTTATATTTTAGTTATAAAATTAATCAAGTACAAGAATTTTAGTTTCAAAACATTCCAATATTTTATAATAAAATATGATCAAGTATCAAAAGCGATGATTGATTGGTATATGACAAGAGACTGAAAAGTTGAGTAAACAAAACTATGGTAATAACATGACAATGATAAATAATACTAAATAATCAAGAGTGAAAGTGGAAAAATTACAGAATGAAGAAATGTTGAACAAACAATTAAGTTCATAGTTAAATAGTTAAAGAGTTCGTGATAAAAATTAATAAAAAAAAGAAGTATACAAATACAGGTAGAGGAAGGTGAATAGATAACAAGCAGTAAAAAAAGTAAAATGCAAATGAAATTAAAAAAAGAAAAAATATGAAACTGTACCAAAAGTTGTTAAACAGAGCAAAACAAGATGTGAAATTAAAATATTATTGGAGTATCAAGAAGAGTATATTTTGAGCAACCAGCGAACGCCTAACCAAATTAACTAAAAAAAATGTTGGTCTAACTGAATGAACTGTTGAAAACTCTAAAAACAAGCTGTTGATGTGACTACGATTAAAATGGTACAGTAACATTGTTTAATGGATGTGCTAGAGTTTTGAAAGTCCTGTATGATTAAACAATTTCTGCATTTGTTCCTTAGTACAAAGGTACATGCAGTAAATCTAAAAACTAATTAAAATGCAGTTATATAAATGTTAATCATTTTAAACAAAGGGTAAATCTTATATAAGGAGAAATCGTAGGATTACGGCCGATTAACAGAGATTTCATGTTTGACAATTGACATGTTATTGATTCCAATTATTTTTTGTGAAAACAATACTTATTACTTATGTATAACCATCAGATGATTAGAATTCAAATTTTGTTTTGCAGTACTCAGGCTGGTTAGGCTATAGCCTAGCGTCCGAACTCATAGGGGGGCCCTTAAATGTGATCCCCGCTTTTTTTTCAGTATCAAAAAAAAGTTTTTAAAACAAAAAATGTATTTAAATAAATATTTTGTTTAGTCATTTACAGAATACGAAAACCGCACCACACCTGCCTCGATTGCAATTCTCATTTCTCAGAAACTAGATAGTTAGAATAAATTAGAGACGGCATCGGCAGACTGGCACACGCCCGCTACCTTTTTTAACCTAAATTTAGACCACCTTACAGAAGATGGGTCCTAAAATTGTCATAGCCTAAGGTCCAAGTAAGACCTAATCCGGCCCCGAGTATTTCGGCTTTCGGTTAATTGCAACTATTAACTAGTTTCGTGTACGATAGCGGGAGTAGTACGGCTACAGACGAACTCACCCTACAATGAACTCGTATAGTTTGAAACAAATAAATCCTGTAAGGATCTTGTTACCATATGGTTACAATGGTTACATGATTACATTGCCAGATCCAGTACAGAATTTAAGATTTTAAAAATATAGACCTATGATCACAAGACCCTTACAAGGCAGAACCCCATAAGTCTAAAAAGTAAAAGCGATATGACATGCCAAACTTATCAAATTATTTTTACTATCCGTAGAAATTTTTCAATAATCTTTATATAGGACGGTAGATAACACTTTGAGGAACTTTGTCTTATAATTGCTTATTGATATAAATCTGAATTTCAGTGACTTCGCAAACTTTAAAAAGCGCTTTCTGAAAAATCATGCTTATGACTTATGGGGTTCTGCCTTAGTACCACAGAAATAGTTTCAGAGAATTTCTCATAGAAAATCTTCAGATAAGTTAACTTTTTCCTTTAATTGTCACTTTTTCCCGTCATTGCTAATTTTTGATTGTGCTTTCTTTTAGGCTGCTAAGTGTCAATAGCAAGAAGCCTTATGAAGAGGTCCAAAAAAGTTTTGGAGATAATCACTCCTAACCAAAATCATAACAAGGTTGGTATTACGGTCCTGGACCGTATAGGCCGTCAACGAGGTGAACTATATTATTCTACCATTACTGACATCAAAATAGCATCTGTGGCATTCCTTGTTCGATATTTGAAACTTTTTTGAAAATGTGGTACTGTTGGAGCTAATCTAATCAAAAGTAAAAGTCGTCGAGTCTCAGCTTTCTTTCCGTGGCCATCATGTTTACAAAGCGCCTGTGGGAAACCGAAGATGTGACCATATTTGGCCAAAAGATCCCCTGGGTCACGTCCACCAAGTATCTAGGAGTATTCTTGGACAAGAAACTCTCGTGGGTCAAGCAGCTCGATTCCGTCAGCAATCATGCTACAAGAGCAGTCGTAGCTATCGAACCACTCATCGGGTATTACAGCACCTTGGAAGCTAACACCAAGATTCACCTATACAAGTCACTCAAGAAACGAACATGGATGTCCTCAACGAATTGATGCAAAACGCTGACCGAGAAAATCTGCGACAGAAGCCATGACATCGACAACCCCTTAGTTTCCAACCTAGCAAGATTTCCCTCTTCACGGAAGATCTCTGTGCATTTTAGTTCCACCGAACTGCTAAGGTTACTTTTTTCACCTCAGCCATCACTACACTTTTATTTTTCAGACTCACAGATACCTGAAGCAACCAAAGAGGACCCGAGCCCTCAAGCTAATAGGTAAATGCTGCTTTGCGATCTAAGCGGACTTTGCCTATAAGATTCTCATCCCGGTGGTTTTTACAAATAAATACTTTTAAATATTTCCCATTATCCGGAAACCAATCGACCTACTCGTTCATACTCCTTCAATCATTAATTTCTCAAATCGTTCTTTCCTTCATTGTATTTCATTTCAAATGTTTCCAGCTTTTCTTTCAACTTTAGCTCCGCATAAGTACACCGGTACCAATATAACTTATTCCATTCTAATATTACACTTTTGCCAACCTTCTATTTCACACTCTACTTTTTACTCAACAACAACTCTCGGTCGACGAGCAGGGTTCGAATGCATTTATCTCTAAATTTTTCCTTTTTGCCAGTATTCAGTTGAGACCATCTCAACCATATCTCCAACCCTACCTTTCCATCACCTTCATCCCATCTAAAACCCCACCATCCCTCACTTTCGTTTTTTTCTTCAATTTGAAACCAGACCACGGGTTAAGTAATTTCTCATAAAATTAAGGATTAATGCTCTACTTTTGCCACTTCAAGTTTAGTTTAGTTTAGTCTCCGCTGTTCTATTTATCTGCATTGAACAGCCTTATTTAGAATTAAATCCTTCTTACAAGAGGCTAGGTCCACCAGTACATGAAAAAACAACTGGATAATGATGAAAAATAATGTATTAAATTATAACTAATTTTTCTGAACAGAAAAAACTTTGTTGTGGTAACACAATCTTTGTTAGGGATTCTAGTTACTGAAAGTTTTGTTAGAGCGTCAAATCCTTTACAACTTTATGTAATGTAAAGTTATATAAACCAGGCTAATTTTCATTTTGAACATACACATAAGTTCAAATGTACATTAACTTTTCTAAGATAATGTCTTTCTTATAGATATAATCTTTCAGGTTCCATATAAGACCTTTAACTGCGTTCATTTATTTCAGTAGCATATCTTGTTTTAACTTTATTTTTACTTGATTTATGCAATTTTAACGTTCAGTGGTAGGTTTGTTCTTAATATTGTTTAATAAGTATAGCTGTAGTTGTCATGTTTACGTATAGTTGATCTTTTAATTTTGGTTGTTGTGAAAGTAATTTGGAAAATCCCTCTTTAATTGAGGGGAGTGTTATATCATTATAATTTTTGAAGACAATCTGTAAATAATTTTTAAAATTAGATCGTTTTTCGGTGAGATTATACAAATAATAACCAAATAAATGACTAATGGTAGTCTGATCTGATCGAACAATGTCTGACTGTTAATAATTGACAATAGCATTTTGTATGTATGACGTGGAGTAAACTGGAAATGTCTGAGTTGTAACTTTGAGTTTGTACCATTTGATACCTAGATAAAAAGTTTGTTACATCGTTCACGGTACCAAAGTTGAGTTAGATTTGTGGCACCAGGCTTTTATAAGAAATTTTTTTTAGATAATGTTAAGTTGAAGCTTAAAAGGAATAAATTAGAAGTTAGAAAGCTACGTATATTGGAGAGAAGGAATTAACTTTTGATGATAAAAAAAAGTAGAAAGTGAAGAGTATTTTTGGCATTTATTATTATTTAGGGCGTGGTGGAGTAAGTTTGAAAAATATTAATTTTTAAAGCTTGAGAATGTGTAGCAAATACATGAGTAATTTAAATTACGCTTACAAGTGTACGCTTTGGGAACGGAGGTAATTTAAATACGTTGTTTTCGTTGAAGCGACTTTCCAATTTGCTCATAGCGTTAAAACCTAACAAAAACTTGCCAAGCTTAGTCGCTTAGTTGCAATAACATAAGAACAAAATCCTTAAAATCAACTGTTCCGATAGAAGCAATGCATTACGGATTGTCCTTGAATGTAGAGACAAAAGTTCGACGATGGTTAGTTTATTTAAATTATCCTCATTTCAAGGCTCGTTATTTCAACCACAAAAGTTTTCATTCTTGGACTTGAAAATGAATTGTTGTAGTTTGAAGTTGCGTCGCACCAATTCAACGAGTTAATTACATATATTAATCACTTTTTATTAGTATCCCCGGATGTGTAACGCTATGGAGTATTCTCCAGATTTCATCTACGTCGAGTTGTAATTATAGTAACGCCGTTGACTGCTCTTATTTGTTTCGCGTTGCTTGTTCCCGTAACTGCGTAATCACTGTTACGGATGCTCACTTTTATACCGCCTTTTTATTACCCTTATAAATCGCTTCTTATGTGCAATAAATTGAATGTCGCGGAAATTATAATTTACCTTTTAAATAGAAACGTTAAAATTAATAAAAAGGCAATTTTACTTTTGGGTACATCAAGTGTAATATTACGCCTGATATCTCATCTTAATAAAGAATA
The DNA here is from genome assembly GCA_958510845.1 of Cantharis nigra. Lineage (NCBI taxonomy): Eukaryota > Metazoa > Arthropoda > Insecta > Coleoptera > Cantharidae > Cantharis > Cantharis nigra. The sequence goes on along the minus strand of OY294034.1, from coordinate 3,060,207 downwards.
ACGCTTACATAAAGAACATTAGGGTCTGGCAAATTGTCAACGATTTTCAATTTTTTAGCACAATGTTACTTTTTGACAAATATTCTGAAATGAGACTTTAACAATTTCCTTTTGTTGTTCTACATTTGGCTTTTATTTTTTCGATACCACAAATTGTAATAAACACAAACGAAAAAGAAACTGTTGGCATTATTTAATAATACCCTCTAATAGGGTGCAACTACATTAAAGGGGTATTACTGTTGTATGTGGTAGTGCGGCCTTCAGGGCCTTTGAAATACAATTATATAGCAATCAGTGTTCTTTCCCGTAGAGATATTTGTAATGACCCACGCTACAATTACGTGCCCCAAAACAAATCAAAAGCTCTAACTGCACTTTGTACTAAATCCAACCGGATAAGCTAAAGCGACGACAGCACCCATTTCATATGTATTTAATAAAAATATAACTCTCGCGGGTATTTTTCCACAAAACTCAAAACTACAATTTGTTACATTTTATGCATAGCAATAAAAACCATTACGTTGTACCTACCAGCTATATATGGAAATTTAATGCTATTTAATTACCCTTCTTTCTAATTAACTAAGTGCTATTGAACGTAACTCCATTACAGAATAAGAAATCTTTCGGCTCGGTATCCCGAACACCGAACACCGCAAACCAAGCATAATTAATTAAAAAACAGCTCACCGACGCTTTACCCTGCTAACTCACCCTGTAATCTCGCTTATTGATTTCCAATATTTCTAAAAAATTCATTTTAAGTAAATAATAATAAGCTTTAACTTGAGATGAAATAAAAGTTGAAACTTGAGATTGTGGTATAAAAAATTCGTTTTATTTACCTCTAGAATTTTTTATTACAGCTAACATTTAAAAAATGACATTTTTTATACTCCACTTCGTTCTTCAAAAATGTTATTTATAAAATTAATTGATTGCAGCACAGTACTTCACTCCTTTACTCATAATTTATTTGATTATCATTAATTATCTACACGGGCATGCTAAATTGAATGAAAAATCCTAAACATAAAATGAGTAGATATCCTGCGATATGTACTGGAGGGTGTTTCACAGCCCCCAGACCCCCCGGTTTGCTTTTAATTTATGTATAATAATTTATAATAATAATTATAGAAATAATATAAAAATATAAAGTCAAAATTGTATACCGGGGGGAACACCCTCCAGTACATATCGCAGAATTTGGAGAAGCTAAAGAATTTATAATTTTACAAATTTCGCCAAGAAAAACCGGAAAATTTGGATTTTTAATCAAAAGTGATGGAAGTTTAAACCTTAACTTAAAAAAACATTTATTTAAGTGCCTTAACTGCTCGGAGTTTAGCAGCAATTTTTGCACTACTTTGAAAATTAACTGTCAAAATTATAGTAAAAATTGTAAACCGGGGATTCTGGTGGTGAACATATCCTGCAATATGTACTGGGGGGTGTTCCACACCCCCTAGACCCCCCGGCTTACTTTTATTTTGTTTATAATAATTTTTTAAATTATTTATAATAATTTTTTCTGCAGAAGTGCAGAGAGCGATGGAAAGATCGATGTTGAACGTAAGTTTACGAGACAAAATAAGAAATAGTGAAATAAGAAAAAGAACTGGAGTTGTGGACGTGATGGAGCGTGTTGCGCTTCTGAAATGGAGTTGGGTCGGGCACGTGGCGAGGCAGGATTACAACAGGTGGACAGTAAAGTTAATAGATTGAAAGCCAAGAACGACGAAAAGGAGCAGAGGTAGACCCCAAAAGAGATCGCTTGGCGGGTCGAGAGTGGTTACGGAGGGCCAAGGAGAGAGAAGTTTGGAGCAGATTAGGAGAGGCTTATGTCCAGGAGTGGACCGAGAAAGGCTGATAAAGAAGAAGAAGAATTTTTAATTAATTTAATCTATAATAATTATAAAAATAATAAAAAAATATGAAGTCAAAATTGTACACCCTCCAGTACATATCGCAGAATTTTGAGAAACTAAAGAATTTATAATTTTACAAATTTCGCTAGGAAAAACCGGGAAATTTGAATTTTTAAGCGAAAGTGAGAGAAATTTAAAGCTTTGGCTAGAGAATATTAAAGCTTGGAAAAACATTAATTTAAGAGCCTTACTGCTCAGAGTTTAACAGCAACTTTTGCGTTACTTTGAAAGTTAACTGTCAAAAGTGTAAACCGGAGAGTCTGGGGGGTGAACACCCTCCAGTACATATAATAAAATTCCCACTCTTCTAGAATACCTGCAGAAGACAGAATAATTATATCAATTTCGTCAGAAAAGCTGGAACATTTTTTGTTTTTGAGCAAAAGTGAGTGAAATTAATACGTTCGGCTAAAGAAAATTAGAATTTCAGAAACTTGTTCATTTTTAAATTATTTAAAAAAAATTTTAATTGCCCGTCAGCACATCACGTTTAGCAGCAATTTTTTTGCATTACTTTAAAAATATAGAAAAATGGAGAATCACACAGTAGCGGGCAACGAAATTAAATGTTTAATATTATACCACTAAAAAGGAGATCCACCGTCTAGCTGCCCGTTTGCGGACGGGCTTTCCAGCTAGTTTTTTTATAAAAAAATTAATAATTGTCGTTGTGAAACCATTAAGCACGCTTAGCACCTCCTAAGGCTAGACGTCTAGGCAACCGGCTTAGCAAAGGCCCGATGTGGAATATCAGTATCGCAAGAAAAACTACTGCAAAACAACTAAAGGTGTGATAGGTATCCAACTGTCTTTTTACAAGCTTTACCTATAGCCTCGTTTTTCTATAAAATCAGTTATCTTATTTTCAATATTAGCCCAGTCAAATTAGTCCGATTAAAAGCAAAAAATGATATATGTAGTTCTGGAAATTGGCTTAAAACGTGTATTAAGCCTTCCAATTCAACATACTAAAAGTCCCCTAACCTAGGTGGTGAGCTCGCGCCGCCATACAATCCTTGATTTCTTCGTCGCCTGATTGATATAGGGTCACAGTTTTTATGCCTCCCATGCTGTGAAAAGCTTTGTGTCCATCGAATGTCGAAAAAATAAAGTCGGTATTGCCAAAAATGAATTGACAAAACGAACATTCTATGGTTTGAGAGTTAGGATGCTGAATCACTTACTACTCCATTGTTTGAGCACCTTTGTATGATGAACAAAAACAAAGAATGGACAGCAGCTTGAGCTTCCTATACAACAACAATGCAAGAGCTTCCTGCAGAGGTGAAGCTACCGATCAGGACCTGACTGCTTTGACTATGGCATGAGCCATCAAAATGCTCTTTTTACTGGTTTCAGATTGTCAATAGTTGTTCTAGTTTGGAAGAACAAAAACCCGCCATTTTCAAGGCATGCATAGTTTTCTAAGACCATCGGTTATATGTCTTCCAAGCACAATAACAGCAGCTTCTTTCTATTGATTTATACCATGAATCGGTTAGAATGTTATGCTCTGTTCGACGAAAACAAATAACTGAAAGTCGCCTTTCAGTTTCAGTTATAGTAAATGCTTCTCCGTATTTCTGCTTCAGTTTGTGTTTTATTGTGCGCTCATCTACTCTTGGACCAGTGATTTTGTCCATCAATGCACTCATAGAAACTGACAATTCTAGTTATGTTTCAGGAATGTACATATTTCCTAAACAGCTTTTTATGTATAGTCTTGTTTCTCTTTTCTTTGATGCTATAATCTATCAGCAAATCGTGGTGAAACACTTTGTTTATATGCGTCTTAGCTGCTTCAATAGAGGACGGCCTGGTTTCGTTTTTTCGGTAGCACATATGAACGGTTACAGAGGGAAGTCCAACCAAATGTTAATTTTTCCACTCTTTGTTTTGTTTGAGGTTATAAACTAACCAAAACAAAAGTTAAAATTAAGTCAGCTGTTTCTATATCGTAAATAACGGTTTTGCCAACTTTGTTGGAGATATAAAGCAATAATAGAGGTCAATTTATAGAAAACTTTAAGATCTTTAACTTTGAAAAAAAGTGTAAAACATAAAAATTTGAAAAAACCAAAAACATGCACATAAAGTTCAAGATGGCGGCGCGAGCTTATTACCCAGGTTAGGGGACTTTTAGTATGTTGAATTGGAGCTTAATTTCTAGAACTATATAATTGATTGTTTTTATTTCTCCCATTTTAAGCTATACTATATTACCAACATATCAAAGAAAGCCTTTCCAATTCAAGATTTCAAATGTTTAATTGATATTCGAAGCGATTTTTTAGGATAATTTTTATAATTAAAATAATTAGATCCGAACCCGAAATTTTTGCTCTATAATAATATAGTTATAAATTTCTTCTTAGAGAATATATTGCTAATACAACCAGAAATTGGGTATTAAGTATAATAATTATGTGTACTCCTTCTTGATATATATTATACAACAACACGTACCTACTTGAAATTGTTTGCTAATTAGTATACAACAATATTAGTACAACAGAATCTTAAATAAGAGGTAAATGTGGTTAAATTTAATTACTGCTATTAGGGAAACGCGATATTTTAATTGTTATTGTATGAATAAAGAAATTAATAAGTAAGTTACACAAATAGGTAACTAATTTATAGTAAAATAAAAAACTTAATTTATTCTAAAAAAGTTTATTCTAAACAACTGCTATGTAAATTTAATACTCAATATACTACAGAAACGCGCAGAATACACCGACATCTGTTGAGGTTATGAATATCTAAAGATAAACTCTTCTTGTTTAATTTCTTACTTTAGTAGATCCATAAAATTTCTTATGAATTAAGAATACATTTTTTGCCTACCTACTGTTTATAATGTAGCCGAGGGGGTAACCTCTAAATACGGAAAAGAAGCAGACTCCCATCTAAGTTTGACCTAGTTGCAGTTTAAATCCTATTTTTATTTTTAAACTTATGTTGTACCTTTTAAGGCTTTGGTGTTACAAAAAAATACTCTACAACAAACTTAGATGAGGTTTCTTCTCTTGACGCAATTTATTATATTTATTTTAAAGCATCAAGAAAAGATCAAAGCATTTAAGCAACAGCAATAAGCATCACTTTAAAGGCAAGTTAAAGTTTGCTACAGGGCAGTTTTAAACGTTTTAAACAATCAAAGATGAATATGCTTGGCGTTACATCAAAGTTACGAAACACATTTTATTTTTTATTTTGTGCAGTAATTTATTTAAAATAAAATTAATAATGCTAAGCTTTGGAAATTGTGATCCCCATGAAAAATTTCAGCTGGATAATATGTAGTAAATACAATTTCATTTATGCTACAATTATTTTAAGAATAAATTAAATAAAATATTCCTACAACATTGCAACTTAATACAGTTTGTAGGTATAACAATAACGGTGTTTATGATCCTTAGATAGAGAAGTAGGGTTATAAGTAAGTTTGTGTTGTTGATTAGCAGAATAAATTTAAGTTTTCATAGGATAATACTACGTTGCTGACTTGCATACTGATATACAGCTATGTCCCAGTTTAATTTATTTAAAATTCATTACGTGTCATATCAATATTATAATACCCAACAGTTTGTAAGTTAATGCATGATAATAATAAAGTTCAATTTAAGTTTCCTAAAGAAAACTAAATAAATTTGAATATTTTAGCTAAGTACATTTTGTATAATTGTTAGGATTATAAGCAAACAAAACTTCAAATTTGTTTTAATCAAATATCCAATTATGTAAACCGAAATGTTCCTTTAATAAATGTTAACTATACAAAAGTTCTGTCGTAGTAATTAGATAATACGTAAAAAACATTTTCATTTTAGGAAAAATCCTCAGATTTTGAAATTCTAGAAATGCTTTCAAACGTGTAATGAAGATGTGGCGTCCTCCATTAACTTGTTTGCCGACGTTTTATATAATTAAATGCCATATAAAAAAATCAGGCCTCTATGATTATCGAACTCGCGACTCTCAGCGACTAAACGAAGCATCATGTACATGAATCATACAGTTACCAGCTAGCTACCAGCAAAAAACATTTTTTGTTAATATTATTTTATGTTAATTATAATTAAAGTTAAGTAAAAAATGTTTAATAAGCCTACGGTTTAACAGCCTTACATGATAAATATAAGCTGCTAATTTTTATAAAACGATGTAGAATAGAATTTTTAATACAATTTCTATAAAAACTTTCTCATTAAAAAAATAACTCGGTTTCAATAAAAAATGAAGATAATAAATTAATAATGTAATTCAATTTTAAAATTCAATTTAAAAAGAAATTTAAAATAGTACAAAAAAGTACAAAATGGATAAGAGTATTCCCTTCAAAAATTATTATCTTAGCATCTGACAGATATTGTACGTCACTATAAAAATTGCTTTGTTCGTCTTTCTTTAGATAGGTTTCATTTTGTTCAGACATAATCATAAATAATAGTTGTATGAACCAATTTTTTGTAGTAATTGAAAGTTTAGCAGTTGATTCATTATTTACGTATTTATAAACCATTAATTTAATTTTTTATATTTACGTATCAACCGATATTATATTTGAAATTAATTAAAATTATTCTTGTTTGTATGCGATGCGCTGTTGAACCTTTAATAATTGCGTATATGCTTGAAATTTACCGAAAGTCATGACGTGGTGCCATCAAATTTTTATATTACTTGACTGAAAATAAAAAGTGAAAGAGTTTATTTTATTTAATTTTGTAATGGTTTAATATCCTTATAAAACTGCTACAACCAACAGCACATAATTCTTGATTTCTAGTGTAACCAGCCATAAGGTTCAAATGCTGAAAACTTTACTTTTTCTGGATCGATGCTAAACAGCTTAAGTCTCATATACTAAACCTGAGGGCTTAGAAGAAATATAGGGTAAAGCAGAGAAGATATTATGAAAAACCATCCTAGCTGGTAGTGGTCTAACCAAGATATTTTCTTGTAAAATTAATTGGAGTATGTAATATTTAGCAACAGAATTTTCTGTTTTACTATTTAAAAAAATTTATTTACCATTTTGTAAAAATTAAAGTCTTAAATGTACTTAAAGTATTTTCTATTCAGGGCCTTATTGCTTAACCATGATCTCAATTAGCGTTAAGCGAGCCGCTCAAGTACATAAATGGTACGTATCCTTAACATAGTGCGCTAATTAACGTTCTGCTAATTGACTTTGTAGTTTTAACTTTGTAACATTGCTGATTTTGTTTACGACATTTCTAATAGTTCTCTCGATGACAAACAACCTAAGAACAACCATCTAAAATCATCTTAGTAGTGTAAATCACAGAGCCGATGTAGTGGTTTATTAGAGTTGCCAAATGTATTTATACATAAGTCGAAATATGTTGAAAAACTTAAAGAACTTTTTCTGAATGCAGTACGTATGACCTGGTCAAAAATGCCCTAGTGCTGCTTTACAAAAAAATGCTAACGAGATCTTTTTTGATTTAGTTAAAGTCGGTCGAATAATTAAGTATCAATTTTGATTCTGGAAAATAGAAATCGGTGTTCTGCCTAGAGCTTATGGATTACCCAAGATTCATCATCAGATCTACTGTTTCTCATTTTAACGGTCTTCACCCTCTTTCTAAATTTATTAGATATTAATGTCAAAAATTCGTTTCAACTTTTGGATATACTTTCTAATTATTCTCTTCAGGAAGATTATGTTTCAGATTCCAATGCTACAAGATTGCTTGAGCATCCTTGATGATTAATATCTTAATGAGAGCGTCACAGTTAAAACCTGTTTTGTGGCAAATGAAACTTATCTACGAAGAAAGAACAAGAAAAAGAACAATGTTGATCTGCCAACATCTGTATGAACATCTTTCTTAATGACCGTGTTGTGTCTTTCAATTAGATACACATCAGCATAAGACTGATCAGAAAATATGTCAATTATCATTTTCTTGTGATCGATGGTGATATGTTTCCTTTCTTATGAATCATTTTAATGACCTCCATGGGAATCTCCAATTCGCTATGAAACTTGAAAAGATCAAGTCATTAGCGGGAGTAAAGAGTTGTCCTGAAATACGGTTGCTCTTAGACCTCCACTTTCCTCTTAACAAATTAGTATTCCATCAGAATTTTTCTATATTTTCATTTCAATTGAAAAACTATTTATAGCTTCAATTGAAGGCAATCTTTCGCGCTGATTATTTCCAAATAATATTGGATACAATAAAAAAATATTCCGAACGGAAAGACAGCATGGTAAGACTATAAGGAAACTTTGTAAAATATCAAAGGAATCAAAATAAAAGCACAATATAAACATCTGATAAATATTTAAATCGAAACTGCAGCTCTTCGATGGAAAACAAAATTACAAAATTCAGTCTTACGTATTAGAAAATAATATGACAATCGAACACTAGTTGTTATCAATTGCAGCTGTCCACTTAGCCATTTCTAAAAGGGGCGTTCTATAAATTGAAGTGCAGAGGGCAGTCAAAAATAAGACAAACTCGTAACGACGTGTGTAAGAATAAAAATGCTTTACAAGCTTCAGAGTGGAAAAAATGTTTTGTAAATTGGTTCTAACATATGCAAAAGTATATTAATGTTAAAGGCGAATGCTGAGTAAAGCTATAAAGTTAATTGCCAAATTTTATGAGTTTTATCATACTGTTTCGAGAAACTTTTCCGGCAGCTTACGTATTATATATTATAAAATAAATAATTAAAATAAATAAATAAAACAATAAATAATTATTAACTAATAGTTTAAAAATATTCATATACTAATACCAGTTATAAATTTGCATACTTTTACTAGATTTTTTTAGTATATAGTATATTATATTTATTTATTGCTGGATTAACAATACTTTGTTAATTATAGATTATTTACAAAATAATTTATAAATTCAAAGCTTTTATGAAAAAAATATATATATAAGAAACCTTTTTAATATATATAGAACACTAAAATATTGTATACAATATCAGTATATTGTAAAAGTAGTATGTACATACATAATAATATAATGTATGCTATAGTGGTTATTGTATTATACATTTAGTATAGATAAATATAATATACTATTAGTATACATACATACATAGTTACTACAATCTGTATTATATCATATTATGTCCTAGCTATAAATGTAAATATTATAATATAATAATTTTATAATGATAATGATGATAATAATAATAATAACTTTATAAATATAATATAATATAATATCAAGAATTCTGAAACTAAATTATATGTTAAAGAAATGCAATTATTATTTATATTGATTATTTGTTTAATAATTATATAGTAATACACAGTTAATATCTATGTATAGTATAGTATATTTGTAAGATTACAAAAATTAAATAGTGTAGTATACTATTCTTAACTTCTATATGTAGTTTATACCATACATATGTACTATAATATGTATACTATACTTTTTTTTCTGCTAATATAGAAAGATAAAATTATTACAAATATTGTTAATACAATAAAAGTTAATATTAATTAAACACTACAGTCTATTCTATAGTCTGCTATAGTTACAAAAGTGTTTCTAGTTACAATAATAACCATTCAACATTTAGATATCTACCTATATATAGGTACATACTATAATATAATACATATATAGATAGATTTCGGCTATTTGTATTATACTATATTATAATATTTAAATAAATATAAATTACTATTATCATCAATAATAACTTTGAAATCTCCTATAGAATATTGCTAATGCTATCCTGTTAGCATGGTTTGGAAAAATTCATTCAATGAAGTGCATTGGTTCACATAGCATTATTAATATTGAATATTATTCATTCATAAAAGCGATCTTAATTACTACCTACTATATCCAATTATTGGTATATTAAATCAAATTAAAAACAAATAATTCTTGTATGTAACCTAACATGTTAATAGTTAATGCTAATGTTAATCTTGATTAATAAAATTTAGTTAATCAAATACAAATTTTTTTAAATATAATTTAACTACCTTACACCCTCTTACATCCTTAATTTTTCTTCACAGGACAACATAAGGTTAACGACCTCGGTACTTTTATATTACACGCATGCGCATGAACGATGGATGACAATTTTCTTAAATTATTAATATTTAATTATAAATTATTAATCTAAGAAATTAATTTTGTTAGTCACAGATTTTAAATCAATTCAGTAACACTAACCACTATTTATTATATCTGCATAGTAAGTAATTTGGAAAAAAATCTATTGTAATCCTTTAAAATTAATTAATGCATGCGCCACTGTCTTACGTGGCCAATAGGAAGTCTTCACGAAAATAACGGTCACTGGCTCCAACAGCATAGTGGAGTGGTCCGTTAAAGTCCAAGCGTCGTGTTTTCAGCAAGAAAAGCATTAAATTTGTGTTTGTGCAGTTGGAAGCTAATGTAAGTTTTCTATTATTTTATTATAAAGTGAAAAACGAATGTGCTTAATGAATAACATAATTTGAATTCGTGATTGTTAGGTTTTCGATTAAAACATACGACATGTACTTCATGTAGCAGCATGTTCATTGCAATCGTGATATTCTTTCATGAAAAATTTTTGAAATGCTATCCAGACTCAAAGTTCTTAACATCCGATAACGAATATTGGGATAAATATGTAAACTTTTCGTGATTACGATATTTTCCCTAAGTTTTTATTTTGCCTTATTTTGGGAGTTAATGTTTAGGTGGGCCGCTAATAATGGCGGCTATATGTAGCAACGCTCAACGGAAATTTGGACCACAAAATTTAATTTGTAGTTTATGATCAAGTAGAAAGGAAATTTGTAGGAAAATTGGAATTAGCAGTAAATTGATAATCAAAATTGTGATGTGTTGTCTTTAATTTATACTTGAAGTTCTTATTCATATCCCGATATTTTATAACAGCCGTTGGAGATCTTTTTGACTTCGCGGACCACCGAATCAACCATTTTAGATTCTGCGCAGTACAAACATGAAAATTCATAAAAGATCACATAATTATTAATCGAGTATTTACCACTTATTCGCTGCATTTTAAGTTATTATTTGTAAAAATAATATTGCCGCAATTTTTATAAAGGTTGCTTTTGTTTGTTATCATTTTACCACGATAAGGAAATCTTAAGCAGCCGAACAATGGTTTGTTTATATTACGGGAAGATATCGGAGTTGATAAATTCCAGCTATGAGGTATTTTTGTTGTATATTTTGAATTTAATTTTTTTTTAATAATAAGCATAGTTTAAAATGCTAAACAAGTTAAGGTGTTACTGTTGGCGACTTCATTATCTAATTATAAAATATAAATGTTGCTGATTATAAAAATGAAGAAGTGAAAATCGTAGGAAAAAAAATTTAAGGATGCTTTATGGGGTTTCAAAATTTAGCAGATTCAGATAATCTACGTAACAAAAAACCAATTTTCAAATTTCATCATTCAGATTATTTTTTAGATCCAATAGCATCATTAATGTGTTTGTAATAATTTATATTACATCCTTGTGGTTTAATGGTTTGTAATTTTCCAGAAAGAAAATAATTTTCATTTAAAAAGTAATTAAAAAAGTATTAATACCAATTAGTTGTAAATAAAATTTCAATTTAAGAAATTAAAAATTTTCATTTTATTACAGATTTTCAAGATGTCAGATGAGTGCGACAAGTTTGAAGAGTTTCTTCGCAATAACCCATTACCCCCACCATTTCCACTACCAGTAACATTACCAGTGTCGCCGATGGATGTTTCCAGCACAACTGAAGAAAGGGTTGTGAGTGTACCGCAAGAAAGCGTTGTGAGCGTACCGCAAGAAAGCGTTGTGAGTGTACCGCCAGAATGCTTGGTGATATTGTCTAAAATCTTGCTGCCAGAAAGCGTAGAAAAGCCTAAAACTAAAAAGGTTCGTAAGGAAAAAGAAAAATCCATAAAAGTGTCGAAACCCATATTGAAGCGTGCGAGGAAACCTAATTCTATGCTAAAAAATTATATATTAGATTAAGTTACTTAGTATGTTTAGATTTTAATGTCATTGTTAAAATTTTTTTCTAGTAAATTTTGTAAATGAATTGTAGTCAATATTTCAAATAAAATTATTTCATAATTTGTTTCGCTATGATTTTAAACAAATATTTAAGTAATTAAAAATTTAAAAAAAAGGTTGTAAGTCCTGTAATGAGGAATATTCCAAGTCAAGGTAAGGATATATTGTAAATTATTCACGATTTCGAATACGACGGGTGTTAGTCGTAACCAGATATCTTTTCTCCACCAACCATCTGCGATCAACGGCCACCGTGTGTTTGAGCGCATTCAAGTTCGAGCTACTGTGTTTGTGTGGGGTAGCCGTCATCCTGTTTGGTTCCATTGCAACATACGCCAACTGCAGTTTGCAACAAGCCATTTTCACCAGCCAGCAGCAAGCAGTGGACTACCAGCAAGGCTTCCAATTCCGAGGAAGTAACAGCTGGGTGAAAAGCGACCATTGTTGTAATAAAGTTTGTAAGCGAGCCAAGTACTTGGTAAGTAATTTTCGGTTTTCTAACCCTTGCTGTTTGGTTTTCTGGGAACGCTGGAGTTCCTTTTCTTATTGCGAAGTAGTTCGATCTGCTACGTATTGAGCTGCCGAGTTCAATTTTTATTATCTGGAAATTGTTGTACTACATATTTTGGATTTAATATATCGCTGTTTGTTAATCGAGTTTCATTTCAATTGAGGAAGCAATTTCATTTATTTCAGGACCTGGCTCTTGCCAACCGCTTAATTAATGAGCTAGTTAATATCTGGGTTTCACTGCACAAAAGTATTAAATACTGGAAGTCACCTATTCCAGGTGTGGTGAGAAATTGCCTTTTACGTAAATTTCATTACAACAGGAGACCGCAGTTCAATGGTTTTCCTCAATGCTCAATGTGGAGACCACAAGAAGATGGGAAGAAAGAAGAACTAACCTGACTGGGAGATGTACCAAGTCTTGCTTGAACCAAACTCAGACATCAGCTCTAGTTGGCTTATTCATTCATATATTATTCATATATCATCAGATATTAACTAAGCTAAAATGTGCCATTGGTTCTGCATAAAAAGGGGAAATAGTGTACCGGTTTATACCTCAAGTTGAGATCATCAACAGATCCTTCTAGCAGGCAACTTTTTAGATAGCATTTTACTAGCTACTGGTAGTTAAGCAAAAACTGAATATAACAATTATTGAAATTGCTAATTATCTCAAAAAGCATAACCACAATGAAAACTTGATTAACTTAAAAAATACTACCTCCCAGTTTAAAATAGCAAGCTTATCGGTTTAAACCAATCCATCAAAATTTCAAGTGGTTCAATAACATTATAAATTGAATCGATTATTTTATAATTACAGTGTTTAATTACCCGCAGAGCTTTAATTAAAAAATATAGGAAGGTAAATACTATTTTTAAAGTTAAAATAGATTCGAAAATAAGATAATAAGCAAACAATTTGGCTGCTTTCCATTGTATTTACCCATGCGGGTGTTTCGATTATATGAACTTATACTAGATCTTGTCGGACCCATTTAGCTTTACACGTTAAAGGCGGGTCAACCGCTTAGTCTGTGATAAATGCAGAATCGGACTTAACTACTTTAAACAGGAAAATCTTAATTTACATTAAAAACTGTAAGGTAATCGTATTTTACAGGCGAAGTTAATCTTATATAGACACCTAATCAATTTTCAATATTTTGTATGGGTAACACGTGTGATAAAAGTTTAGAGAATAGCATAAAACTTAAAAATTACATATATTTTTATTTGAAGTAATACAATTTTAATTAAAACGTCCTCTTTGTATATGCTGTAATTTCTATTAACAGTGCAGGTTACAATTTTAATATTAACTGAAATGGAATAGGGACGTATTGTTTGAAATCAGCAAACCCTAACAAAGTTACAACCTCCTAGTTTAATTTTGATAGTAGAAATCCTACATACAATTAAAAGATGCACAATAATATTTTTGATAATGAAACAATTACTGAAATGGCCATAGAATTTCAAAATGCTAACAAAAATTACACATTAAATTTATTTGAATAAAAATTTAAATAAGATGATAAATTTTGCAGCTCGCTTTATCTCGACGTATTTTAAAAACTTTAAGAGTGATGTAAGGATGTGTAATTTATTTTATTTCTTAAAACAGCAACGTAGAATATGAAAGTAATTATAACATTTTCTGTTTTCGAAATCTAACTGTAAATGATATTTAATCAAAATTCTGTTTATGTAAGATAAATGAACTAGTTCGCCTCTGGGGTGATAAAGTTTACACAGGACCGGACGTAAGCAATAACAATGCTGATCTACGGATTTACCGACCGGTTACTACTGAAATGTTATTATAACTTATAGCCAATCAAAACTTTTCACTTACGATAAACTAATATCCTTTTTCTATTAGTTATTCCAACGAAATTTAAACACTACCAAAACCTTTAATCTTTAAATCAAAAGTCGTTTAATACTGCAAAGAGCTAAGCATACTATATAAATTGCTATACAAAAAAAGTAGAAAAAAATGTAAATTTACGAATGTGAACAGCAAAGAAACAATCGTGTGCTCAGTACAGAAAGATTAAAATTTTAATATCAAAGTTGAGCAAAACTGGAAGAAAAATTACCTTACTAGCTTATATAGCTTACACCGTTTCCGTCTCCTCTGTTACATATTATATACAAAGAATAAAAAGTCAATTTGCAACTGTAACGTGTTTCAGGAAATTAAAGGAATATCCCTAAATGTGAATAATTCATGTTCCAGTATAACTAAAAAGAATGTATAAAAAGATTGAGAAAAATATAAATTTAAACTAATATTTTTTCTATCAAGAAATATTCAAGCTCAAGTTTTATATTACAAATAAAAAATAGTTTGCTTTGCAGTTAAAACTATTTTTCTTTTGAAACATTTTCTTCTTGCAGTAATGCAAAAACCTTGGCTTTCAATTTTTCTTTCAGTTTTAGTTCTTTCAGCTAGATAATGCTTTTCCCAACATTAGACAAAATAGTTTATCGAAGCATTTTATTGGTAAAATAACATTGAACTTTGGGTTTTGGAATGGCAACACCATAACTTCATTCAAATTCTATTACGAGATGAATTTATGAAGAATTTGTAATTTGCATTATACAGAACGACAGTTTGTTTTGATCCAATTACGTCGTCAAATGGTAACCAGGAATATGAATCAGTTTATAAAATAAGCTAGTTATAATATAGAAATACCGACGTCATTTGCATATTTTGAATGACAACTTCTATATTTGGTTATTTTATATAAAAGTGACTTTTATAGCTCACAGTACAACAAAGTGTTGGAAAAACACATAAAAGTTGCAATAACCAAATTAATCATAATAAACGTAATAAACTAAAATTAATGTTCCAATTGATACCCATTAACTGATTGACAATGGTTGATATGATTCATAAACTGTTTATAGACTATTTAGACTTAACAAAAATTAATAAATAAACATTTAAATTTTTATAATCTTCCGAATTGTCATTTGAAATTTGACTCCCCTTTTCACTACGGGCTCAAAGAGTAAAATAAATAGATTATTCCAAACAAATATCTTAGAAATTATACAAAACTCTTGTCTTTCAGACTCGTACATTTCAGTGCACTTTTGATTAATTTTTTTTTACCGCCAAGAGTAGACATAGATTCCGTAAAATGAGCAACTTTATCCATAGAAAATAAACTATTATTATATAAAACAATCCCAAAACCCATATGGACATATGGTATTCAGCTATGTGGTTATGCCAGTGATTTCAATATTGCAAAAGTTTTGGGGAGTATCTGTGACGTTCCATGTTATGTCCAAATAATGTCATTTATGTGCAAAGGAAGTAATTTCTTCAATGAGCAAAAAATATCAGTTGAAACTGGCAGACCCATTAGTGTGTGTCCTACAGGCTCAACTCCAGGTAAAGAAACTACAGAGGTATATAATCCCATGGACTTGCCACATCGTACTTAAGTGTTAAACTAAATTTTCTATATTTTAAAATGTAATAAGGCCTAGCATTTTTCAAGCGACGCCACTGGATCGCTATATGTAGATAGGCGCCATTATGCGTTAAACTTCTTACGAGATTAACCTATAATCGGTGTTTGTCCATTTTTAGTTTTCTATGTTTTAATTTTATCTCATTTTGCCGTGTATCGGGTAATTATGATAATTTTACTTCTAATTAATTTTTTTAACAAATTACTTTTAACACCCAGGTTATGGGTTGAACGTCATCTGTTTGGAAGATTTGGGTTGGACAATATTATTATATAACATCCGTTCTTCGAAGAATGGTTTATTTTACCCTTTTGTGTTTCGATTTGCTATGGTTGGTTTTTTCTCACAAGAGGATGTTTCCTTGTGAATGTGTTAGCACCTGGTAGATCGGAATTGATTTCAAATTGGAGAACCATCCTTCGTGCATTTGTCTTTTGATGTTTCACCACCTTTTCAATCCCAGACGTGAATTTACTTTATTTTATTTAGGATGGTAAACTTCAACTTCAAGCAGATGATTTGATTTCATGAAGATGTTTGTAGCTACGCCTACTCGGTTGATGAGTTTTGGAACTGGCAGGCATGTTGACTTTTTTATGAGATGGTAGACCAATAGAATGATGAAGTAATGTTATTGAATTCGAAAGGTCCTGACGAAGGAAATACAATTGCAGAGTCGTGAAGTTGGTAGTACTGCATTCAGGGTAAGTCTCATAGAGATGCATATACTTGTTTTTAGTGATGCTGTATGCCAGATTCCTTTTGTAAGTCAATAATTCCGGTGTGCAATTAATCTTCGCTGGGCATAACTTCTTTTGTTCATGTATCCTCTTCAGGATAATCAACTGTATTTTTTTAAATTTTGTTTTCCTAGTTCGTAATCCTCAATTACATACGTATTAGCTTTACTTGATCATTATGTGAATGTTTTATGTTTTGTTTTGATTAGTGAATTCATTAAATTGCAATAAATCGACTCTTGGCTTCTTTCTAGTTATATTTGTATTAACTGGCGTCCACTTTAACATCGTAATTTTTCATTTAGCTGAGTTTAAATCAGATTATTGAAGATCTTTTGTTTACAGATCCACTATGTTTTCGAAATACCACGCTCTCAAGAACTGCGTTTTAAGTAACAAAGCTAGCTAACACGTAAAGTCCATCTACGATTAAGCATGTGGCAGATGTAGTTAAATTTTGAGCAAGTTACGCCACACTACCAATGGGTTGGCGCTCCACTGTGCCACTTATTATTAAAATAATGTCAAACAATGGTACTTATGGACAGATTGTAATGTATTTGTGGAGTCAACAAACTTTTTTTTTTCATTTATATCTAAGTAATTTTAGAAATGCTTATTTTCATACGCTTAGACAGAAGTCTACAACTTAGTTGGTAGGTTAATCCGACTTCCTGATTTATTCTTATCCAACCATATTCACAGGTTACCGTTGACTTTTTACTTTTTCTCGTATTCCTGCTCCAAGTTTATGCTCTCGCCACAGATGAGCTCGTCAGTTTTAGCAGTTAAGTGTACGTATACTAGATACAAAGCGAAAGTAAAGCTAGGATCTAAAAACACAAACAAGAATATCTTAATGTGCGGGTATGTGTACATGGCGAGCATTTCTGATCAAAGCTTAGCGAAACCTGACCAAACAAATCACTCAAAAACAAATCAGAAACCCCACGACCGCTTTATTTAGAAAAAGAATTGCTTACACAGCAAATTCCAAGTGAAATAAGTAATTATTTAGTATAAGAATGATGTTTGAGATTCTTACAGTTCAGGAGTAGCTGTTATCACGCAATACTGAAAATAGCTTCGCTGTTAGCCGACTTGCGCTTGTATTCTATTAATGGTGGTCGATGCGGTTTTGAATAAATTTTATAATCAGAAATTTGAAAATTGTGATAAACACTTTTATTCGCTTCTGTCTGTACTGTATAGGTAGGCTATAAAATGCCTAATTGTTACAATCTTTAGTTTTCTCTCTTACGGAGTAATATACCTACTCATAATGAATAATAGTCGATTATCACTAATAAACAAGAGACTGATTACGTTTAATTCAAGAGATATCTTAATTTTAATCTTTTTTGCTATAGCTCTTATTTCAATTTTTTTGAAACTCATGAGCGAGAAGAAGCTGTAGTTAAATATTAATTTTTCTTTATATTTTTTTCTTTCTTTTATCTATAAATAATTTCATGTACAAAGTGGATAAATATTCTGCAGTAATGTATTTAAAGTGAAATTAAATTTGGCGATTTGATGGAGTTCCATAAACCTTAGAAATAATTGAAGTAAACGAAAATAAATTAAATAGTTTAGAAACGAGGTTAAGTGATTTTGTGTACATTAGTTTTCAAAAGGTGTACCTTTCAAGTAATTGACGCTACAATTTTTCTTTAGCTAAGAAGTAATATCCTTAGAAGGTTTAGTATATAGATCCTCGAAATTGAAGCAAACAAGTTACAGTGTAAACCAGGAACTCCACGCACTTTGCATAATAATTAGCAATATCTTCTTGCTACTAGTACAAGGAACCTCTAGAGAGCGCAACTGGGACGCTTTGAGCGCATTCTGTTTGCATAGAGGCAAATCTTGTGTTAAGATAGGTATTAGTCAGTTCCTCTGAAATACTTAACTCTCTAGATTATAAGAGGACTTAATAATTCTCTGATGAAATTGTTTATATAAATAGTTATAATCTAGCTTTACAATATTATCATCTTAAACTATTATATAAATAAAATTTAAGCATACAATAATAAACTATTTCGTTCGTATTATTTTGATGCGACATGGCATTTTTCAACAAATTTAAATTCAGATTAAAAATTGTAGCCTCCCAAGCATTTTTAATCTCACTATCTCACTAAATGTAAAATTCTAGGCTCTCGTTTAGTATTCAAAAATTAACTAATTTAAATTTTTACGGAATTACAAACCACACCATTTTAATTAATACAAATGCTCAAAATATTCTTAATTTTAATTTAAAAAAACTCGAAGGGATTACTTTCAAATCAATTCCTTAATAAAAAAAATGAATAGCCCAAGTAAATTTTTTGATTAAATTTGAAAAAAACCGATTGTTGTTTTGTTATTTAATAATCGTGCATTTAAAATGATTTCAATTAAATAACTCTTAATCTCTAGCAAAACGTAAACTAAGATTTAGGAAATTAAATTTGCTTCATTTCCTGCAAAATTTAACTCGAGCAGTAAACAAAACATAAAGTTGCAAAAGAAAGCACAAAGCCTCGATTTTCAAATAAACACTTTATATAAAATTATTAAAAGTGTATTTTTTATTTTTAAACATTTTCGCTTTATTATATTCGCTAATGTACTTAAAAATGTTGTGTATACTAAAACAATGGCATTAAAATGAATTTAGTCTATGCATTAACGAGGTGAGAGTTTTCATGCTTTAATGCCTACCAAAGAGATACCTGCAGGAAAATCACCGTATGGTAGAACGACTTTTGAGAGCAACAATGAAAGAAGAGAAATAAACTAAACTATATTAAGGTTCTATATTTAAATAACAAAAAAGCTCATTCGGAGCTTTTAATTTTATTATTAGTTCACTTTATAATATAACATTTATTAAATTATAAATAATTACGAATATTGCTAAGCAAGAAAACTAAAAGCTTTTAAATTGAATTAAATTAAATATTTTAAGAGGAAAAATTATGAAAATGAAAAATTCATAATATCGTACAATTGTATAGTTAACTTGATATTTAACTTAAGAAAGTTTATTTAATTTCTATAACTGTTAAAACTTCGAGGGTTGTTAATGAATTGGAAACTCACTCACCCTCTGCTACGAAATTAACTGTACAAAATTTTTATTTTGATTTAACAAGAAGGTAAATCTGAATAAATAATTTCAATTTTACTGATTGAATTGCATAAAACATAAATTTTAAATAATTAAAATGTTAATTAACTAAAGAAAATTTATTTGAGGTACCTAATTAAATACGAGTAGGTATTTAATATACAAAATGTATATCGTGTGAGATCTATGGAAATTTCGCCTTAATTACTATACTCCTTTTAGAAAACAAATTTTATCACACTTGACGTTATCACGAAATATCTGCTAAAGCAATTATTTAAATTGTCAATTTACAACAAAAAATTATATTAAAAGTTCAAGCTGTCATTTTAAAATTTAATTATTTTGATCTCTTAAGAGTACTGATATACATAAATTATTTTTGAATTTTCTTTTTCCTTCAATAAAAATTTTATTGCTAAACGAAACCGGCTAATTATTAATAATACTTTGTCATCTTAGTTTTTAACTAAATTATGATGCTAAAATTTGTTTAATAATTTTTTATTGTGTTTTTAATTTTGCAGTTCTCGTTCAGGAGCCCAAGGAGCACTCGAATTGCTTGAATTAGGTTTTTCACAGAACTCTAATAGAATGGCCAACATTGGATTGCAGATATCTGTGATACAGTACAAGCTCGATTCTGTGAACACTAAAATCCAAAGGTATGTTCAACTTAACGCAAGTTTTCACACCAACAGGGGTGTAGAAAAACTAGTATTATGCATATTTTTATTCCCTATAAAACATATATAATGCATAATGTTAGTAATTAAGAACATTGATTGGCATTGAGAAGAAATTGGGTGTTCACAGGACCGAGATGTTCATAGTATCGAGTGTTCACGTTATCGAGCTTCTACTGTATTTCAAAAAATTTCAAATGTGTTACTGGATTTTACCCCCAGCTACATTGGTTTGGTTGGAAATTCACGAAAGTAACTGTGTTACAATTAGAATGAATCTCAGTGAATTGCAGGCCTTGTTGATTACAAGAGCCTGATCTGCCAGGATTAAATTTCATTAAAGATAATTAAAGCTCAGCGTTTGTAAAGATTTTCAATTATATTTATCTTTCCAGCGGTTATCGCAATGTTATTTTAGTGCTTAAGTCTTCAACTTAGCACTATATTCTGCTTATTTTATGTCAATTTCTTGAATAGCGAATTATATAAACACTAGCTGGAAAGCCCGTCCGCGGACGGGCAGATTGACGTTGTTTCAAAGTAACGCAAAAAGTTGCTGCTAAACTTGATGTGCCGTCGGGTCGGGCAATTACATTTTTATTTATAATAATATAAAAATAAATAAGTTTCTCAAATTCTAATTTTCTTTAGCCGAACATTTAATTTCCTCCATTTTTGCTTAAAAACAAAAGCTTTTCCAGCTTTTTCTGACGAAATTTGTATAATTATTATTCTGTCTTCTGTAGGTATTCTAAATTTTATCTAGACTCTAGGAGAGTGGAAATTTTACTATATATACTGGAGGGTGTTCACCCCCATACCCCCCGGATTACACTTTTGACTATAATTTTGACAGTTAACTTTCGAAGTAACGTAAAAGTTGCTGCTAAACTCTGATCAGTAAGGCACTTAAATAAATGTTTTCTAAGCTTTAATATTCTATCGCCAAAGGTTTAAATTTTCCTCACTTTTGCTTAAAAATTCAAATTTCCCGGTTTTTCCGGGCGAAATTTATAAAATTATAAATTCCCTATCTTCTTCAAGTATTCTAAAAAAATGGAAATCCTGCGATATGTACTGGAGGGTGTTTCACACCCCCCAGACCCCCCGGTTTACAATTTTGACTTTATATTTTTATAATTAACTTTCAAAGTAACACAGAAAGTTGCTGCTAAATTCCGTGAGCAGTAAGGTAATTAAATAAATTTGTTTTCAAGTTTTTCTAACCGAAGGTTAAATTTTCGTCATTTTTGCTTAAAAATTCAAATTTTCCGGTTTGGATTAATATTGGGCAAATATTTTTAGTCCTAATCTTAGTTTAATATATTTTTCAATTGGTAAAAAAATCGACCAACCAGAATGTTTCTTTATTCGCCAAAAAATGACACACTGTAGCAAGAGCAGCGTGCTGGGATTTTATGGATTAGGATTGCCCACTTCGCCTGTTTTCCATCTTTTTATTAGTTAAAGCGATTCTTGTACTCCTCATAAGTTAAAATAAAAACAAAATTTCCTTAGATTTCCAAGGATTTTCTACATTTTTTCAAATTTCTTTCGTAAGATTTTCTTAGATTTCCTAAGATTTCTTGAGTTTCATATAATTTTTTGGATTTCTTAAGATTCGTGAAAAATTTCTTCACTCTATCAGATTTTTCCAGCGATTCGTCCCTCGCTTATCGGAATTTTTATTTAATTAACATTTTTTCACTTTGAGTTGCCAAATACCTACTGCGTTGCGTTGCCAGTCGCGAATACAGGCTGCAGTGAAAAACGGAAGCTGGGTATTGACTTTCTTGAGAATAGGACTCTTTTTAAAAATTCCACTAAAAAGTGGTTAATTCATCGCTTAGTTGGATCTTACATTAGATGTCGCTTCATACCACTGGGTCTAGCGGAGGTTAATCAAAAACCCAGAGAGGTGTGAATTTGAATTTCTACACAAATGTATAGTTTCGACTGTGACGGTAGATTAACCATGATTTCATTGAAAGTCTTGAATAGCATTAACTTTGCTTGTAAAATATAGTCGTGACAGACCGACATACCGATTGAAAGAAAGATATATCGCAAAAATTTAATAATATATATTATTTTGTGTACACGAGATTTGTAAATTTTAAAATTATGATTTTCGAAAGCACCACGCCCACCGCTTTACTTTCATTGCTAAAAATTTAAAGAAAATTATTGAAAAATTATTGTTTACCTCACTAATTCTAAAAATAGAATTAGTTATACTTCGTATGCTTTTAAGCAATTATATTAATGCATTAAAAATTTAATGAACTATAAAAACAGTAATCAAGCAATAACAAAAAATTTCCTAAAATTTTATTTTAGAACAACTTGCGATCACATTTAGTCACGTAACAGTCTGCACCTATAAACAAAAATAAGAGTTGACAATCACACGCTATAATAAAAATATTTATATAAATCAAATTTAAAATTTTTAAAAAGAATTGAAGAGCTTTTTATACGAAATCGAAAAATAATTGCGAAAACCATTAGGCTAATTTAATCAAAATTTTATTAAGGAGATCAAGTGGCATTTTGAAAATTGATTTCAATATGTTACGATTTCGGGGACAATACAGACCTCGTAATTTATTATATTAAAAATTTTTTTTTTTAACTGTGGATAACAAAATCTTTTTGACACCAGTGGTCCTTATAGGGTTACTTACGAGCTTGTGATTTAATCAAACAATAATTCGCGTAATGCGAAAAAGCAGTAAATTTTCACATATAAAAATTTATTCTTGTTTTCAAAATAAACTAATAATAATTATAATTTATTAAAGCATATTGAGCGAATACTGACGTGGGTTTTTGAAATGACATTTTGACAACACCTCGTTTTTTATGGCCATCTCGCAACAGACAATTTTTTGATTTTTTACTACTATTACTGGTAGCATGTGACATGAGTTATAATGTAGGTAAAAGTCACATAAATTACCTGTTTCACATTTATAAAAATTATTGATTCCACGAAAGTTAAATTTGGGAAAATTGTTTCAAAAGTGCAAAAAATTCATTTAATCTGCTTTTAATGATCCATAAAGAGGTACAAGATATTTGTTTTAAAATATGAATAATTTTTAAAAAAAGTAGATTGTTATAAAATACGATTTGTACAAGCACTATTTAGATATCGAATTCAGCGCTTAAATTCGTAAACTTATATTTAAAATATTGTTTAGCTTATAGCTTGTTACTAGACTGAACTAAAAGTATTTATTATATTGAATTATTTAATATAAGCTTAAGTCTGTAACTAGCAGTTAAGTAGGAACAACTTTCCATATCTTCAATATATTGTCAGCGGATTTTATATTTTACAAGAAATATCACTAATAAGTTTTGTAATCTTGAGGAAAATTAATTAATTTAGATGCGGATGAAATCTACCACTACTTACGGTCACTTTCCCAAAAAGGCAGGATTAATCAATGATCACTGGTGGAATTTACATACGCCCTAAATTAGTAATGCCTGTTTAAAACAAACACTGTATAGTTCTTACCAATTTAGGGCTCTAAGTAAGGGTTGATTGTGCACTTTAAGTATTTGACTCATTAATATAATTAAAATTGATCAAACAGTCAGGCCAATTTATTGACAACAGAGCTTAGATTGGGTCTATAGTTTAGAACTTATATAATTTCTACCAACGGTCAATATTTAAACCACACTTAGAATCCCAAATAGGTAAGAAGTACCTATACATAATTTGTTTTGAACATACATTAAAAATTTACTGAGCCTAGTAAAAGTTCTGCTCGAAACAAACGCTTAGAAGTAAGTGGATTATGTATTCGAGTTAGACAGTCAATTCAGGGACTGAACGTAAATATTAATAGCAAATTGTACCTAAATTTGGACTAAAAATAAGTTTTGCAAATCAATTAATTATTTAATTTAAATATTTAAAAATTTACAATGCCGCAGACATTACCAAAATAAACTAATCAATTTTTGTAAATAATTAGTAATACAATTACACGTGTAAATGTATTTTTCTTTTATTTATTTTTTCAAGTTGTGGTTTGTAATAAACCCATAGCTGGCTGGATAATTACAGACAGTATTAATTATTATTAATACATTTATTTACACTTGCAACATAATATTTTGTCAGTAATAATCTAATAAGCAAAAATTTAAGATAAAAATGGAACCCCTTTAATGAATTTATCGAAAAATTAATTACTTTCAAAATAATAAAAATATTTAAACCGTACTTACGTAAGTTGAGTAAAAGTAGAATTTTACTGCCGTTATTCATTTTATTGTTCTCTAAATAAATCCTGTTGATAGGCTCACCTGAAACAAAAAATTTAATTAATAACATTTTTTATAGGTGAACTAGTTAACATTAACATTAAAAAGTTTTAAATAGTGGTTAATAAAAGTCTTGTTTATAATTGTCAGTTATCTGCTTAGCTCTATTATGACTACTTCTGATGGTTAAATGAGCTTACAAAAGCCATCTAAGAAGTTTATAACACAGTTTACACTCAGAATTACGCAAGTTTGCAAGCTTAGTCCGTTGTCTTCTCCTAGGATTGTCGACTTGTATTATTTAGGGTAGTCGGTACAGAAAGATGCTTTTGACATGCTAATATATGTCGTACTAACATTTGAAATACTACTAATGGAATCTGCATGATTTTAAGCATTTCTAGATAAGTACAATACCTCAGGCTTAAATTCATTCAACTGATCCAATCTTAAAGGAAATTTTTAAAATATCAAAATCTTATTTAGAAATCCAAATCAAAAACAACCTCAAATTTTCAAATTTTGGAAACTATAATTATCATAACTACCTACGTGATAATATATCTTAACGATGTTTAAATTAGTAACCCTTTGCTCCTGATTATTCCCCTCCCAATTAAAATTCGTCAGCGATTCGCCTAAAAGTATAAATTACGAGATCTTAATATTTTTAAGTCCAGTTCATTAGTTTTTAATAAATAACCTGTAACTACTTATTTTAATTTTAGTTGAATCATTATAACGTGAAAATTTTTAATCTCAAGTAAGTGCTATTTCGTTTTTAACAATTTTAAATTATGAGAAATTCATCTTATTACATGAGTTCATTAAATTTTTTCATAGAAATTTTCAAAACAAACGTGTTTGGATAAATTTTACAAAAAAATATAATATAAATTTTTATTTTTAATTTAATACATTTTTATATTTTAATATAATATAAATTTTAAAATATTTTTATATTAAATAACATAGGCAGTACTACAAAAATAATTTTCTGTGAGTTCTTATTGGATTTCAAAATTGGTGAGATTTTATTTTAAATTTTTAACTTATTCAAGCGCGGATTCAAAAGTGGGGGTAATTACTAGCTTATTAAGAGCTTCATCAACTAACTATATTTTGGTACCATGCTTACTGACTAAGAAATGTTCTCATAATATTTCTTGTGTTTAAGTATTGAACTAATGATAGTAGTTACCGTTATACTGGATTTACATTATTCAACTCACATGATCATGCCAATTGAATTATGTTCAATTTTTAGATGATATTGAAATACCTGCAAGTAGATGGTCAGAAGATAAATCTATCACAGGGTGAAATACCTGGAAAATTCGGAATTTTATATTTTTAAGCGAAGGTCAGGGAAATTAAAATTTTGGGCCAGAGAAAACTTTTTGAAAGTTTGAAAAACAATATAAATTATGATTAGTTTCTTGAATTATTAAAATTTAAAATTTCTGAATGTGATCAAGGTTTGAAAAGCGAGAGAAAACCTAAAGAAGTCAGTCAAAATCTAGAATGCCCGTGGAAAAAAAAGTAATGCGAAGCATCTTGAACTCCTCTGCGATGAATCTAGTTCATTTTATTCTGACTGCTTCAAATAATTTTTTGTTGCATTTCACAATGAATTTAAATCAACTGCAATGAATTCGTCAGTTGAATGTGTAAACCTATATTTCAGTTCATATCAAATAAATTCAATGGACAAGATCATGTGAGTGGAATAATGTAAACCTAGCATTAATCTGACTGACATAGATTTTAAAATGTTTGGATAAAATGAATTACTTAACAGTTTGCATGCAGATGTATATTTTGTGATAACTAAGAGCACTTCATCTCTGTATATTGCTAATAGCGTAGAAAATTTCGCTTCAAAAATTGTCTCACTATAAGCATTACATAGAAGTGCAGTGAAATCAACACTATTCATTGCATTACAGAATAGCAAACTGATTAGCAATGTGCACGTTTTCAACTCAAATTATAAAAAAATAAGTAAACAATTTTTATTTAAATCTTAATTTTTGTATTTAAATTATATTAAGTAAATGAAAATCTATAAAGGGTACACGCCCTCTGTGTGCAGTTGCCGGGTAAAATTTAATCAATTCTTCTTCTCACCGTGTAATTACAGAACAATTTTTTTAAATCCTGTTAATTTTTGAAGAGGTTTAGAGAGAGCAAAATTTTGTTACTTTGATGAAATGAAAATTAATATTAAAATGTCAAAGTAAACTGAAATGTATAAAAGTTAGCCAAAATGGGACACCTAATGAAACAAAAGTTAGACGATCGCTGCCTAAAACCAAATTGTCTACCATGGTTATAAGTGGCGAAATCTTTTTCCTTAAGTTATTTTTATAAGATTTAGATCCGGGGAAAGCTGCTCTAAAAGTTTAGTTGTCTGAGTGTATTATCGTCTTGAAATATTTAGTTATCATTAGCCACCGAAGTAAATTGTTCTAAAATAATTTTTTGAATATATTATACTTCTTGTCCCAAATCATTACAATCCTTTGGTATCTACGAAAAATGAGTAATTATGTATCTATAGGGATTATTTAAATTGCATGAATTCATTGAATTTAATTTGCCGGATATAATACAACAACTTTTCAAACAAAAAGAGCAGTGGCGGTTGGAACTACGAAGACGAGTGGGCGCCACTCTTCCAAATCACGCAAGTTTTAATGATACTCCGATTACTTGCTTTATGGGCCACTATTTTAAAGTCAGTTTAAACCTTAGATTAAGGTAAATAAAGTGTAAACTACCCAGTAATATCTGTGCAATGATTTGCAGTTAATTTTATCAATTAGTGATGTTCTGGGAGATATTCCATACCCACCAGACTCCCTGGTCTAAAATCTTAAATCATCTGTTTTGGATAATTAAATTTCAATTAATTGTGGGTTTTTAAATTTTAACTGGAAAATTTGTATTCGAGTGCTAACCTGACTACATTAGACCCATGTAGCGCTTTTAAAATGCACCGGCGCAGCTAGCAGAATCAAAATTTAAACGTGTATGTAGTTTTAGTTTGTATGCTTTACACTGCACTGACTTGAGCACCGAGTAAATAGCGATTCACAACCTTGCTATTTTGTCAATACCAATATGAAGTTGCAAGAAATATAAATGTTCAGATGAGTTTGCTACTGGAAATACTCGGAAAATAAACATATAAATTATTTATACACAAACAATATATATATAAATTATTATTTTTTCAATTAATTATTTGAAAAATCACAACATTTTTAAAGCTGCAATTTTATTTTTCGTAACCTACCCAATCTAATGTAAGAAATAGTAACCAAGTTACTCTTAGGTACCGTCAAACGGGGTGAGTCCGGACAGGTTTTGGTATATTTTGAATGACTGCATCTTTTCTGTTACGTTTGTAGGTCCAAGTATTTAACCATGTTGCAATCGAAGCCTAAGGTAGAACTTGAACTAAATACTTTAGCAAAAAATTATCAAAATTAGGAGAAAACAATTTTTGTTTGCTGTTGTCCCGACTCACCCCCAAACACTGGGGTGAGTCGGGACAACGCTTTAAAATGCCCAGTTTGGCCCGTTTTTCCCGTGTTTGGGGAGAGTAGAGATATATTTTATGACTTAAAAAAAACATACACATCACCTTTACAAAAATGTGCTCCTTTTGGTCCAACAGACTCTATCTAATTAATAAAAAACAGGCAATTTTTTAAAAACTTTGAAAAACTCTTGTTATTATACGTATATAAATGTAGATAATCCTCATCCAATGTTAATAAAATTTTAATAAATATTATCAGTTTGTTTGGAAATTAAATTCCTGTTAA
The DNA here is from genome assembly GCA_958510845.1 of Cantharis nigra. Lineage (NCBI taxonomy): Eukaryota > Metazoa > Arthropoda > Insecta > Coleoptera > Cantharidae > Cantharis > Cantharis nigra. Next base: position 3,031,523 of record OY294034.1, on the reverse strand, counting down.
GAGTTAACAAAAAAAAAAACTATTTATGATCATCACGAATTTGTTTAGTGAGCAAAATAGAATTTTGTCAACACTAGTTTTAGGACTCATTTGTGTATATTTTTAGTCTTGAAAATTGAGGAATAAATTCTCTGAAACGTCAACATAAGAAGTTTTAACAAAAATTTAATTTCCAAACAAACTGATATTATTTATAAAAAAAAAATTGTTTTTTTTTAATAATCAAATTTTAATTATTGACGAACACGTACGTGATAAGCACGGATAGAATACAAACATTCACTATAGAGGACATCGGTGAGTAGGTTTTGAAACTTGAAATTAAAATCTACCGCTATTTATCAGCAAAACATGTTTGTCCCGACTGACCCACTGTGTCCTGACTCACCCCGTTTGACGGTACCTAAAGTAAAGCTACGGATATTACCAAAGTAGTGTCAAAAATTTTATATTTTATTAAGGAATTTACTGTGCAAATTTAAAGGCAATCGATTTGGCCAACAGTATGAAGTTAACATTTTTGGTCATTACACCAATCACCAATCTGCAAAAACGCAGAAAATTGCAGTAAAACCGATATTGATTTTGATGAAATTTATACAATGAACTTTCTATTTTTGGAAAAATAAAATTAATAATGTCGGTAGCTTTACTTAATATAATACAATCGCAACTCTACAATGTAACAACGGGTATTTCTTTTGCCTTAATATCAACAGTCTCCAAAATTTTGCAACATTTTCACGTTAAAATTCAAAGATTTTTATTACCAAATTTGCCATACTAACGGATTTGTCATCGATTTACAATAATTAGTCAAAAACGATATTGTTGTATATTTTGGTAAGTATTGGTTTAGAAGGAGGTGGAAATTGTGAAAAAGACAACCATTTTGGTTATGTAAAACTTATCAAATTATAAGAAGTGTTGTTCTTGTAATTTATTTTTTGTGTAAATTGCATTTACTTAATTGAAATAGAATGTAGCTATAAATTTAAGAAAATGATGATTGGAGTATTTTGATAATTACACAGTTCTTGTACTAGAATTGTTGTCTGGATATTTTCACCCTTAAATTGTACGTTTTGTGATTGTAATTATAGGTAGGTTTAACGTTTTGTCAGGGTTTCCAGTTTCTCTTTTTAGCTATATCAATTAGTCGTGGCTATTAAACGTGTACAAAATGCTTCAGGAACTCTAAATCACAATATACGTAGATTGTAAATGAAGGTATATTTTATAAGTTGTAACACTTGTAAAAATGTTTAAGTGTTGATGCAAGCAGGTAAAATTTAAAGAGTCGTTAAAATTGATCGTAAAAGAGAGGATTTTAAGAAGTAGGGTGGTAGCAGTTGCTTGTTATGATGTAAGCGTAGCCTTACTTCTGCAAAGGATGGAAATTACACAGCCAGTGCAATAGTTTTCGGTCTTGATACCGCATTGCGCATATATTTGCATAAAATATAATAAAATGCAAATAAATTTTAATAGTTCTACAAATTAATATCTTTCAATGCTTTAAAACTATCAAACTCTCCAACTTGAATATTTTGGGCCCAAGTGAAATTTTGCATTTTTATTGGAAGAAATAAACTAAATGCTTTTGTAAGAAATATAAGGTGTGGAGCAACAATTAATACTCATTCTTAATAAGTGCCTGCAAGCTGCTTAATTTAAACGAGCACGCACTCTGTTAGCATTTCAATGTAAGTACTTAAAAAATTCGTTAATTACCTAAACTCAAGTCGGATCCAGACAATATTCATGGAACCGAGTAACTCAATGTTGAAAATTCACAGATGAGCGGAAATTTGTTGAAAAACTTAAAAATTTTAAATTTATAAATTAATTTTGTGATATTTGATAATTTTGGATTTTAAACCGTCAATTTTCAACCGCTGTTTATTGTAAATAAATTTGTTAAAATCATCTTTGTTATTGACTCGCTTACTCTTGTTTACATTAAACCAGTTTCTGTGGCTTTGCTCGCCAAGTTATTCTGAACAAAACTCAAGTATCTTGACGTTTAACTTTACATCACTAAATAATGTAAGTAGCATTTTAAAGCTAATAGCTAGCTGTAATAGCCAGCTAATAGCTATTATTTATTAGCTTCAAAATGCTACTAGGGAATTGTTAGATAATAACGAAATACCTACCTACATTTACCGAACAATTTAAAGCATATTACAAACTTTCAATGGTCAACGAAGCCAAATTCTTTGAAATATTATTTAGAGTATTTATCGATAACTTATATTGTTTGATATAAACTTATAAGTTTAAAATTCAAATTAAAATTTATATTCAATTGATATGTATAAGGGTAAACTTTAAAAAGCAAAATAATAAATGTTTTGTATGCTATCTAATGCTACAATCACGAGACAATTGATTTTTTTACATAAATGCGCACGAATAGATTAACAAGATTCATACCATAATTATCTACTTTCTGCAGTTATAAAAGTAAGAACTAGTGATAATATCAAAGCACCTTCTCCTGGTTATCTTCAAATGCACTGGCGGAACTTAAATTTTTGGCTCCTCAGCTGTTTAAGCACGTTAAACATAACAAAATTTTTTGTATCTTATTAAAAAACCATACTGTATATATGATGAGTTTACCTATTTAATAGATTTGCAAAATAATATCCTGCAACAAATGCAATTCCAAACCATTAAATAGGTAAACGCATCAGCATTTTTTATAATTAACTTTAAACAGTAATAATAAATATTAATAGATAAGCAAAAATTGTAAATAAAAAGCGGACGATCTACCCAATAAATGAGTCTAAAACCTAACAAGTTTTATTCTACACCACGGCGACTCTCTGAGAATCCAAGCCTAATAATTCGTTGGTGAGGCTGCCAACGCTCAGAAGTCAGCTCATCTCCAAAATCTCGCTCCCGAGATTTTGCATCAGCAAAATAATCAGTGTCGAGAATGTTTCACTCTTTTCATGATGCACTCGGGCCCCCTATAGCTATATATCAAGGGTGACCAACTTCGTTCTATATACGATCGACTATTATTATTTTGACATATCTGACATAGTTTCTTGTAGTTGGGGCTAAGAGAAGGTCCGGTGTTAAAATGTTGGGGTGGTTGTCTAATCTTGTCTGGTAGTTGGAGCTTATGGCTGAGATTTCTTTCTTTACTGTTGTAACCCTCAGGTCGAAGTGTAACACTGTGTTGGGAACACATCAGGGGGAGTCGCTGATGTTGCGTAGCACTTTTGCTTGGAATCGCTGTAACCTAGCTATGTTACACTCGCTGGCAGCTTTGTACAGCAGATGGGAGTTACGGCCCATTAGCCTATACAATTTCTGATAAGTCAACCTCAGTTGGATTCTCTTGCTCCAGATGTGTTTGGGCCAGGTTAACCTACTGTCGAGATGAATTGCTAGATACTTAAATACCTTCTGTTGGGGAGAATGTTATTATTAAATATGTATTGATTTGGTGCTGTTAACATTTATCCTCCATTTCTTGTTTAGATGGTTTTGTAGTATTTGTGACACCCGATTTGGGTCAACATGGGATGTTGCTATTTTCTGGTAGGTCGGATGTATATATTAAAAAATATAGTGTAGGCCCAAGTATGCTACTCTGAGGGACTCCAGATTTTATTGGTATCTGGTTAGATAGACAATGTCTATCTGACAGATAGAACTCTAGTATGCGATAGAAAGGATGTGGGACAGTTTTCTTAATCTTGAATAGCAGTCTCTCATGCCAAACACTCTCTATATATATTGACTAAACAGTATTTATTAAGGTAAAAGTAGACAAAAAAAATCATATTTTCTTAGCTTATTACGAGGAACAGTGCCGTATTATCGCAAAAGCCCATGTAGCCCAGGCCAAAGAGTATGTATATATAGAGGGACAGCTCTTATGGGAATACTTGTTACAAGTATTTCTTGATGGCTTTGCTACGCCATCTAGTGGAGGGGGTTATCTCTACGTCTTTATTTTTGGTCCTCTATATACAGGGTGCTGAATGAGTTAGGTGAACATAGGAAATTAACATGTAAAAACTTATTTTTGTAAAAATACCCCCCTGTATATAAAGGATCAGCCATAAATTTAAAATTAAAACGTAGAGATCACACCGTCTACTAGATGGCGTAGCAGAGCCATTAACAAAAACTTGTGACAAATATTTGTTAATGGCTGTCCCTCTATATATACATACTCTTTGCCCAGGCTTATTATTAAAACAAGTTTCATTTTCTTTATAAATTTTTCTAACTTAAAAGAAAATGTCAACTGGAAAACCGAGGATACATACACAGTAGCGCTACAACCCAGGGTCGGTTTTGGCTAACCACTTGATTTTATGAAGGGTTTTCTAGGCAGACTACCTCGGTGGTTTGCCATTGTCCGCCGAAGAAAGTTCTTGCTTTACTCGGGCTCGTACCAGGAAACCCAGGATAAGGGCGCAAAATATTGAAGGCTTGTGACGTCAAACTTCTGACAAGGAGGAAACCACTGATCCAATTTTTGTACACCAGATTTCCTTTTAGGACATTTTCTTAAATTTCTCCAGATTTCCTAAAATTTCCTTGGAGTTTCTTTTGGATTGTCTCATGATTTCCTTTCGAAAAAGTTGAAAACCCAAGATTATCTGTAATTTCTAAAAAATCCATGGATTTCCTCAGATTTCCCTTGACTTGTACATCGAATTTTCCCAGCGGTTTCCTCCTCGAGTTTTTATGAATCACGACTAGTGTCGGCGGGTATGATCGACTAAAAATTCAGATTTTCAAAAAAAATCAGATATGATTGGGTCAAATTAGATGAAGAAATGCAGTTGAATTATTGACTTGAACTGTGTGAAAGGAATGGTTTAAAAGAAACATTAGTGCCTAATCAATCAATCCACTATAGCAGAAGCCTGCCTTTTAACTACATAAGTATTTCAAGTGGCATTTAATATAATGTAAATCCTTTATTCTACACATTAAAATTACAAAATTATAACAATGTAAAATTTATCTCGACGTTAGCAAAAACAAAATTGCACAATTGCTCGAGCTAACTACCAATTTGCACATTGTGTAACTAAGATTACAAGAGTTAACTAGTAATAGTATAACCTGTATGAATACGTAAATGACTTTCTTAGTAATATAATGCGTTATTTTGATTAATCGAATTTAATGAATTGGCCGTCAATAAATATTGATATTATAAAATTATTGTTAATTGTTACAAAGTAAAAAATTAATCCAATTTAATAATTCAAACATTTAACCATCCGAAAAGTTAAATTAACTTAACCGATTGGCATTTTTAAATTATTGTTTTGATATAAAATTTAAAAGCTGAAAATTATGAAAACAAATAAAAGTGATGATTTCGATTTAAAAAAAGCTGATGACGTCATAACGCCAACAAAAATGGAGAGAAATGTTATTATACGCGCGATATACCTTTTCAGCAAAATTGCATACATATTTTAGTATTTGCATTAAACTTTTTTGTTAGTTATATATTTTTTAATTTAATTTATTGTTAAACTATAGGATGATTTAAAATTTGAACAGTAGTAGTATGTATATCGAATGCAATCATATAATTATTAACTGGAAATAATATTGTATTGAAATTAATAAATTATTAAAAAATAATTATTATATTTTCAATAACATTTTAAAATGGTAAGCATAATAAAATGCTTTCTATACTGAAAGTAACATAATTTTTCCCAGGGGATCTTAAACAGGGTAAACCTCAACTTAATGACGCGTTCAAGTAATCTACTAATTATACCTCGATTTCATCATATTTCTGTAAACAGCAATTTAGATTAAATTTGCTTTACCAAATTATAATTTATTTATAAATTTTGTACTTTATTGTGAGCCTACGTGAATGATAAAAAAATCATGCATTAAAAAAATTATTCAAATTTCGTTTTACATTTACAACTTTGTAATTTTCCTTATGTAGCGCTATTTTTCAAATTGTACTTTCGCTTTGGCCGGACTAGAGGATATATCATGATAAGTCGGATTTATTGTAGGTAGTCAGTTGGGATACGTGTAGCGCGTGTTTGACAAATTTTACGTTTCTTTTATAACTGTAATTTTTAGGGTGCAGATGAAATTTTCTATACCGTTTATTTTACTTATTGTTTAGCCAAGTTTAGCAAAACAGAAATTTTAAAAATAAATTCTAACAAATGTTTACATTCAATCGATTTTAATAAATTAATACTAATTGCACAGTATACTGTCAAAAATAGACAGCAAATTAGCGCAGGAGAATATTGCAATAATGCCGACCAGTTTAGTTATAATATTGCAAATAATTTAGGGCCCGTTGTTGGCCCGATATCATCGTTATACAATGCGCGGCGTCTGTGATAGATGGATCTCTACAGGGCCAACATAACCTCGAATTTTCTGCATAATAACCCTCGCACGATGTATTCATATTTGCATAGAGCGTCCTGGGATTGAACCTGGCGCCGCGATAAACTTCCAAACATACAAAATCTCATTAATATTGCCGAATTGGTCAAAGCATTGTATAATCCAAGATTACTCTCTAATCGTGACTAATTCTCTGACTTTGAGATATTCAAGACAGCAGTCACAGAATATGTATGATATTTAAAAAATATAACAAAAAGATAAATTGGATTTTTATCGTAAATAACCAGCAAAAACTGTAAGTTTAAAGGTTACGTAAAACAAAAATAAGATTTTGCAATTGACGACAAAAACCTTTTATCTTATCTCTGTCACTTCATATTCCTCTTTCGGCAACTATTAATCATGCTGGATTTTAAGATGTTTAAAAATGTTTAATTTGAACTGACATTTGTTTTGGAACTTAACCTAAAAGTTTTAATATTTATAATTTTTTCATGGTATGCTACAGCGCCTCCGGTGCTTTATTTATCAACCCCGAAAGGTTTCTCTCAATATACACAGGAAATATTGTATAATTACGTATTTATCCATAAATTTACTTTATCGTTGCTATTAGTACCTGGGAACGGTTTTAATATTGGATTTAGTGTAATGTTGAAAAAGAAAGTATTAGCGTCTTGATTTCAAAGCACCTATTTGCAGAAAATAAACGATCAGAAAGTGTGAGATTTTATCGACAGCTTGATGCAACGACGTTCGAACACGTATAAAACACACGTAGTACTGTATACCGTTTGACGTAACTTTCTGTTTGTTATAGCACGGTTGAAGGGTTATTGATCAGATTTAGAAGTAAAGTTAGTGAGATCAAGCCCTTTCTTATTTTATCAACACGAGATTCCATAATGGTCTCTGGTACCTATACGAGTACGTACAGAAGTCTTTGGCATTTTAATTCAGACTCTGCCCCTCTCAATATAAAAAAATCATGCCGATGGCCTTGTAACCAAATAAAGGGCTCGCTGTAAGTGAAAAATTGAAGAATGATGGTTACGGCCAGATGTTAGCAGAAGTTTGAAATAATTTAAGACAGCTAAGATCTTTCATACACAATAAGAGCTGTTGTGGTTCAGTCTTAAAGTACCCTAACTCTAAAGCAAAATGTTTAAAGCAACTAAAATTAATTAGGGAAAGCGTTTTAGGCTAAATTATGTTTTTTGTTTTACCTGATTGTTGTTAAGTTTCTAGAAATTTATAATATTCCTTTCGAGTATAGCTACAAAAAATACCCAAGATGCTAAATATGTAAAATAATTATTTTTTGTAAACAACCAATTATAAGGAAGTAATAAAAGAAAACACGGTCTTGAGCTTATTAACGTCATTAATTTAACTGAGAACTATTTATACTTGTTGGCGTCTGAACAGAATGACTAAAGACGGACATTCATCTTCGATAACAATAAGGTAAACCAGCTAAATCAGCATTTATAGAGGAGTTCCTTCACATCCGGGTCGCTTACAACACAACCACTTGGTCCTAATCTATAAGAATTATAACTACTACTCATTTTATAAATCGGTTTTTTTTAAAAATAAACCTAGAAAACGATTTTGCAAAGTTTACGTTCGTTTTTGTGCATTATGTTGATTGCTATATTTGTTGAAATATTTTTCTCTTGATAAATTCTATCACTACATCAACTCATTTTTAAACTGGAATACTTGAAAATTTTATTGTGCCTTTAAGGAAAAAATAAATTCACTTTCAGCATAAGATTCAATTTAATCTTTGATGATGATTTGTATCCTAAAATTTATTAAGCTTCAAAAAATTGTCCAATTTCAATTTTGCTCTTCGCCCAATTTAATATTTTTAATGTTAGATAAATTTTTCAAATTTAATGCTTTGGCAAACGAGATCGATGACATAGATGTTAAAACCAAGGTAGTCCATCTTGAACGTTATGCTTATCCAGCAGCACTAATACTGAAATATACGGCATCCTTATACATGACAACTTCAGATTCATAGCCCTTATTCTTAAAGCAAATACAACTTCTACTTACATCTTTTCTGTAGCCAACTTACATAATCCAACAAAGCTTATACAAATTTTTAAGCACGAATTATTTCAACTTAGTCTGTTTTGCACAAGTTTTGTGCGTGTTTTAACAAAAAACTTTATTTTTTCATTCACCAACTACCTATCTGCTGGCCACAGGTAACCTTACAAACGCCCAAAACACTTATCCTTCCTTTGGAAGTTTTTTACAACTGTTGCTCAAACTCTCAGACATTTTTACTAACAGTCTTGATAATAGGTTAATAAAACACTCGAAACGTCTCTAAGATTAATTTTATCGTCTTATTTGGCTACTCTAATAGCGTTACAAACTTTTTAAAAATTCAATTCAATTTATTTTAAACATATCAGTGTAAACAAATAGCACTTTTTGTCTGAAATGTCGCTGAAAAACAAACAAAAACAGTTTTACAGTTAAAATGAAAATTTATTTTCAATTTTTCACAGGAAGCAATAGTTTAACAGTTATTTGATTAAAATTTTCAATGATATCAAATCTTTAAATTATACAATGAAATTATTTATTTTTCTTTATTAATTGACATCTTTCGTGTAATTATTACACATTATCAAGTCCTATTACAAAAATACATATTAACAATAACATAATCATGATCATAACATAAATTAAATAGTAATTGGGTTTCGTAATGAAATATTTTTGAAATTTGAAGTTGACAAAAAACAATTATTTTTGGATTATAGGAAAACATTATAATCAAATAATAATTGCTTTTTTATAAATTTCAAATTTTACTTCAAATTTCAAACATATTTCATTACGAAAACCAAATTATTATTTAAATTTTGATGTAATATTTAACTTTAAGATAATGTTACTGTTAATATGAATTTTTATAATCGGATTTGATAATGTGTAATAATTACTCGAAACATGTTGTCAGTAACTAAAGAAAAATAAATAATTTCATACTTATCTTCTTCTTAATTCAGGACTACGTCCTGTTATTGCCATAAAATGTCCTACCAAATTTACACTTGGCATTCGTGGTCTTTTGAGCACTTCACATATATTCTAGTAGGTTGCTAACCTTGCTAGGTGAAAATTAGGCTTTAGATCACAACATGTGTAGTCGGTGCGACCAAGCATTGAACCGCGGCCTACAGGGCCTATTTTTAACTGAATTAGGCCCTAGGCTTTAGCAAGTTTTTGGGCCTCTTATATTCAAGTGTAATTAATAGCATTGAAGGCCAAATTTTTGGGTTATTTTATCAGTTTTTACGATTTTATGTTCTTTCTTTTTGAGCCCATTTCGCCATTCGGCCCTAATACACGTGCCTAATGCGCCTAATGGTAAAATAGGCCCTGAGTTTAATTTTAAGCAATAAAAACTGGTTCCGCTACCAAGCCCCACAAGTAAAATATTAATAATTGAGCTTCTATGTAGCCATTGGTAAATCGGGGGGTTTACTGTATAGAATCTAAAGCCATGCATATTATTTACTAAATAAATAATATTTGTTACTAACAATAATACCTTAATTCGAATGCGTGAGTAAAAAACAAAAGATGCACTGGAAGGTGTTCCACACCCCCCAGACCCCCGGATTGGCACTTACAATTTGTGTCTAAACCAGTTTTTGTAATAGCAGCTAAACTGAAACTTTCCGAATTTTTAAAACAGATTTTAGAAATTTCAATAGCAAACTAGGTAATTAATTGTTAAAGCTTCCAATTTGGTTGTAAAGCTTTGTTGAGATTTAGTTCAGCTGCTACTATAAAACTGTTTTGTAGCAATCCGGGGTCTGGTGCACCTTTAGCTGTTGTTGAACTTTTGAAGTTAAACATATTTATTATTATAGCTTAAAATATTAATAATAGAGCTTCAATTTAGCTATTAGTAAACCGGGGGGTCTGAGGGTATGGAATACCCCCCAGTGCACCTTTTGCTCTTTGTTCGCGCAGCAAAATTAATGCTAGGGGTATTCTACGATCTCCAGGCCTCAGAAAATTTCAGAAAAAAAAATCTGGCCTTTTTGTGGCAAAAGTTGCTACAAGTTTGTTTTTTAATTTTTGCACCTTGATCTGGTTTGCGCCATAGGCAGTTGCCTAGTATCCCTAATGCTTACGAACAGTATAGTATAGTATCAAAAATACTAGGCATTGTATATAACAGGGTCAGAATTTTAATCTATTCCCAGGGCCTATCTTTAACTGAGTTGGGCCCTAGGCTTTTGAAAATTTTCGGACCCCTTATATTCGAGTGTAGCTAATAGCATCGAAGGCCCAATTTTTGGATTATTTTATCAGTATTTGATTTTTATTGTAATTTTATGTTCTCTCTTTTCGGGCCCCACTGGCCAATGGGCCCTAGGCACGTGCGTAATACGCCTAGTGGTAAAATAGGCCCTGGCGGCCTATATATACTATCGGCATTAAATATAATACAAGTTTTCCAGTCTTTCAAATAGTGAAAAATATATTAACCCTCTCGGTCACCTCATAGTCAATTGGCTTCATTAAAATTAATATTTTTTTATAAGAGAACTAGACGCTAGAATCAGTTTGTTCAATCATTAATCAATTGTTTACACATCTGTCTTAAAGATTAGTGATAATGGTAGCATTGGTGTTTAAAAGCTGAAGCTGCAGAATATTTTCCAAAAATAGAACACTGTGCATTTATACATTATACTGCTATACTGCATACAGCGACGCTGTCAGGGACGTAGCTAGAATTGAATTTAAGGTAGGGCAGCGGTGGTTACAAGTAGGGCAGAAGTGTACATTAAATGCTAATAAAACCAATACCTGGTAGGGCATTTGGATTTTAAAGTAGGGCATTGGGATTTTAAAGTAGGGCATTGCCTCACAATGCCCCCCCTTAGCTACGGCCCTAGACGCTGTAAAAATTATTGCAAACAAAAAAGTTTTCAGAAACGTACCGTTTTTGAGTTATAAGCAAAATTAAAACTTCAAAATTATCAAAATTCTTCAAAAATTTGGTAAATTACATTGAAATTCAATTCAAAATCTGAAATAATTAAGATTTTTACACGTATATTGTAGGTATAATGAAAACCTCAAACTGTAAACTTACAATTTGCCAAGTCAAAAATCAAAAATTTTGATTTCGTTATAACTCAAAAACGGTAAGTTTCTGAAAAATTTTGTTCGACACTTTTTTGTTTGTAATGATTAGTACTACATAATCTAGGTAAAATTTACCATCAATTTTAGCTCATAAAGGTGGCCGAAAATATCGAATTTTTAATCAAGGATTGCTGTTATATTTCGTATTTTTAGATTTACTAAACATTAAAACAAGATAATTTTTTACTAAGAAGAGAATACCATGGTTGTTTTCAAAAAATATTTAACAGTTTCCATAACAACGGCATTTTAGAGGTGACCTAATGCTTTTGGCCGAGGCTGCATTATAACCCGTAATATTTAATTTTGCAGTGGTCCTGAAATATTTTGTATAACTTATTAAACAAACCTAATATAATTTTGATGATTATGATATGTGGCCTATAAATATTGACACAAAAGGGTTGTGTAAACTTCAGTATCCGCAAACTAAACCACAAGTACAAACCAATCCCAAACTTTTACTGTACTTCATACTTAATTTTCTTATTCCATTTGAATGCTTCAAAATATAACTTTTAAAAAGTTACATTTCGCAGTTACCTCAAATTTAATGTAAATTGAATTTATCGACAAAAATTTTAATAAAACATCAAGGAATAAAAGTTGATCTTATTACCAACTTTTTGCTTCCACACGTACACAAAATATGTACTTTCAACAATTTAGTTGTTTGCGATAAACTTCTATGTTCAACGTCAATTAAGGTTTTATTAGTGCTAATTGTTTTATTGAGAACAAAACAAAACATTAAAACGTGATCTAAAACCTACCTACCAATCAATTCTCGTTAAATTTACTAAGTGTCAATGTCCCTGAATTAACTAACATTTTCAATCGAAAACGATTAGGTAATTAGGAAACTTATTGATTTTTTAATAATTGGTATGTAAATTTTTTATTGCAGCATTGTAATTTTTCCTGCTGAAAGAGAAAGTATTTTACGTAAAAATCAGTTATTTTGTTCCATCTGGTAGCTTATGGCAGTCAGGTGATTGTCAATTAGTTTTAACTTGAATTCGTCAAGCAATATAATTTGTTTTACATCTTTAACAGGGATAAATTTTGAATATTTGCGTCGTCCCATGTGCTGGAATTTAAATATAACACCAAATCCTTTTGATTTATAGAAAAATTATGGTTTACATTGTGTTTATATTATTCGAACATAGCTAAAGGAAGGTAGAAAGATGAACCACTGTTAAATAAAATGGACAAACGGATTTTCTTCTTGGGTTCTGAACCAAGAAAAAATACAATATTCCTTCATTTCCTCTGATGCAGATTGTGAATTAAAGGTCGAAACTAGTCAATTGAAAAAAATATTGTTGTATTTATTTTGACTCAGAACCCAAGAAGCACGCCCATTTGTTAAATTAAATTAGGGGTTACGAATTTGACTGTGAAAACAATACCCATCACGCGTACACACCCAGACGTTAGTTTTTGGAGTAATAGAAAAACTAAGAGTAACTTTAGAAAATATCAGTAGATAAAGGTAATATAGTATGCAGAATTAAATTTAAATTTGCAGGATAACTTTGGTTAATTGTTCTGCGGTTAATTGCACTTAATAAATTTAACGTGATAGCTTAAATTATTTCTGAGTCAGTGGCGGATCTAGCTCCCTTGCAACCCGAAGCTAAATATGTTATGGGGCCCCGTCTGTTGGTGTATTCTGTGACAATACGGTAAACGATACAAATGAGGCTATGCACAAAACAAATGTTTTCTATACAATGCGATTAAACCACATGATAACAATAAAATAAAATTTGTGTCCACTTGGCCTGCACGGGATTTTCGTTATATCGGTGGCTTAAAGCTAAAGCTTCATTAGCTTCTAGGTAAATCCGCCGCTGATTAGAGTGCTATTTAATGGATTAAAGTTGCGGCGGATATAAATGAGGGAATTTATTAAATCCAGTTGTTTTTGAAAATTTTACTTTTTTTTGAAACGTTGTGCAAATATCTTGTGAACGTATAGTATAAAAAATAAAATCAATTCAAACTACGCAATATTTATAACAATAACTCACAATAATAAGTGAGATGCGCTGGAAGCATGGTGATTTAGTTGCCGAGTTAAAATTTTAATAATTCAAATAAAACTTGTTGACCCAATAAAATAGAAGTCTCGGGAATTTATTTATCCATATCCATTACCATCGATCACATAAATATTTTAGGATCGGCACCTTTTGTTCAATTGTGAAAAGTACTGAAGAGGGAGTTATAAAGAAGTGAATGATAAAACTTGAGCAATATTGGGATAGCTGGGTCAACGAAAAATTTAACTCACTTTCTCGGCAGGAGGAAAACTGGTACATAATAATATGTGCAATTGACGGTAAAATAATTTGGTAAATTATTTTTGATAAAAGACCTGAAGCGTTATTTCGTGAATTAAATGCTTTGTGGTATGGAAGAAAAGAATTCTTTTTGAAGTGAAATTGGCTTAAGTGTTATACTATAAGAATTGTATATTCAAAATATAAATTTTGATTAAATAGCGATAGCGATGTAACTTTCTATTATAACAAAGTGAAATCATGAAAGTAGTAAAAGATGAAAACACGTTCTATTTATTGCAAGGCGAAACGATGATTTCGATAGAAGACTTGTATATTCATCTACCGAGTTTTCTATTCAGCTTTGATTTCCGTTGGGCAATCGCAATGGAAAAGCTTTAAACTACAAACAGTCTCCTTCGATAAATTGACTGAATATAGATGTGCTACCGCATTTTAAAGGAAACGAGCAAATATGTTTACTCATCATTCAGGTACATTTATTTATAAAGGTATAAAATCTCAATACGCGTATAAAAATTTAACGCAAACAAAAGTTAATTTTATTATTAGATAAATAAAATTACTTATAGAAAACTAATTTGTAAGTTACTGGTTAACAAGTTTGAAGATTTGCAAGATTTTGTACAAGGAACTTATTATGTTTTTACTAGTCGTTTTTGCTTTCTGTAAAAGTTTATACATTTAACTTTCTAAACTGTCACTTCTGAAGACGAAAACTCCATAATTGGAAAAAGCCAAGAGATTTCCAGAAATTGAGGCTCGAGGATTTTTTCGTTGTGTATCAAATAAATGTAATTTTCTTTTTAAATTAGCTTATGTCAGCAAAAGAATATTATGTACCTACATTATATCTATATGTATACTTAGGCACGTATTCGAATTTGATTAACAAAAGTTGTTATTACAAAATGCCAAATTCGTTTAAATTTATTTAATTTATTTCAAATTAAAAATATTTATAAATTTCAACATTAAAATTAAGCATTTCTTTATTAAGACAATAAACTTTTGAACTTCACGGTCTTAATTTAACGTTTATTATTTCTTTAATTAAAAGATGTTAAATGTTTAAAAGTTTTTATAATTCAATTAAAGTAATATAAACATTTTTTATATGAAGATGAAAGAAAAGTTCAAGCATTTTAAAAGAAAGCTTGGGGTAAAACGAATGTTAGCTGAGAAGAATTAAAACAATTTTAAAGGCTTTAGCTTTTTAATGAACTTTATTTTACATTTAATATACCAATATTGTTAACTTAAAAGACGAAATTTCCCCGAAAAAACTTATTGTTAAGCTAATTAACAAGAACATTTCTTTCAGAAAGTGTTGAACACTGCTCAAAAATTAAGAAATACAAAATTTTATTTTAAATTCAAATAAATTTTAAAGGTTTTTAATTTGCTATTCCGAACATGTACTTAATTGCATAAATTTTGCGTGTTTGTGATAAGAGAAACACAGTGGTTACATAATTAAATACTAACCTTCTACATTTCCACTTATTTTAAAGCCTCTAATTTGTTCCTATTTAGTATGATTTAACATTTAAAAATATTTAAATAAATGGAAAATTTAAACTCTTTAAACTAACAGCACAATTAAATTTACTTGAATTAATTTAATGTATCACACAAAATTTGGGTATCTACCTCAGATACCCAAGAAGTGACGTGCAGCTATTTCCTTAATTTTCTGCATAACTTTAGTATACTAGATTTATTACATATCCACTCCTCTCCTCGGTTCAACCAGTAAAGAACCCCGCACTATTCTTATGGGAAAATATCTTCTGTAGATTTTTGGATAATTCTTGGATCATCATTCTGAACAAATATCTCAATGGGTACAATTTGATGTTATGGGCAGTTTTCGAGTTATAAGGTTCTAAAAGATCTAGCTAGCATTAGTGAAAAAAAAATTATAATTATTTTATTTATTTTTTATATTAGTATTTACATTGCCAACGAATTAATAGGTAAGTGCTGGTAAAAATTGCAAGTAAACGTCAGAATGCGTAACAATTGTTTGTAATTATAGCAAACTTATTGTTTTATTATTATTACAGTAAAAGTACAATCATCTTGATATATAAATTCTCAGCATGCTGCTGCTGCTCCTGCTAAAGCGTGTACTTTTTTAGCGAAAAAAAAACACTACGACTTCCTTCACTTTTGCTTGAAAATTCAAATTTCCCGATTTTTCCTGGCGAAATTTGAAAAATTATAAGTTCCCTATCTTCTCCAAGTATTCCAAAAGAGTGAAAATCCTGCAATATGTCCTGGAGGGTATTCTACACCTTTTGAAATTCGAATTTTTAAAATTCTAACGTTCGGCCAGAAAAAATTAAAACTTGGAAAGTATATTTATTTAATTACCTTACACTTCATGGAGTTTAGCAGCAACTTTCTTTGTTACTTTGAAAGTTAATTATAAAAATATAAACTCAAAATTGTAAACCGGGGAGTCTGGGGGTGTGGAACACCCTCTAGTACATATCTCAGGATTTCCATTCTTTTAGAATGCTTAGAGAAGATAGAGAATTTATAATTTTACAAATTTTTCCACGAGTGGAAATCCTTTGATATGTACTGGAGGGTGTTCCACACCCCCCAGACCCCCCGGTTTACAAGTTTACCAACCAATACATATATTAAACTAACTAAGATTAAAACTAACCGAGAAAGAATTTTAAAGTAATAATGGGGGAAATTTGACTTTCGGCTAGAAAAAATTAAAACTTGGAGAGCATATTTGAGGAGGTATCGTGCAAAACCGATTGAATCCATATTTAAAAAAAAAAGTAAAACATGTTTCTATATAAATTTTGTGCCGCCTACACGATTTTGAAGTTATTTGTGAGCAAAATCGGTTAAATATAGCGTAAAGAGGCTATCAAAGTTTGAGGATAAAATCGGTTATATCCCAAATTTTACTGCAAAACCGTTTATACATTTTACATTTTACAAGAATGGATTTAACCCATTTTGCACGCGACCTCCTCATTTACTTAATTACCTTACTAATCATGGAGTTTAGCAGCAACTTTCAGTGTTACTGTAAAAGTTAATTTTAAAAATAATATAAAAATATAAAGTCAAAATTGTAAACCGGGGGGTCTCGGAGGTGTGGAACACCCTCCAGTACATATCGCGGGATTTACACTCCTTTAGAATACTTGGCGAAGATAGGGAATTTATAATTTTTCAAATTTCGCCAAGATAAACCAGGAAATTTGAAGTTTTAAACAAAAGTGCAGCAACTTTTGCGTTACTTTGATAGTTAATTGTCAAAATTATAGTCAAAAGTGTAAACCGGAGGGTCTGGGGGTAAATAAAATTTCCACTCTTCTAAAATACCTACAGAAGACAGAAGAATTATACAAATTTCGTCAGAAAAAGCTGGGAAATTTTTTGTTTTTGAGCAAAAGTGAGGAAAAGTAAAACGGTCGGGTAAAGAAAATTTGAACTTGAGAAACTTAATTATTTTTATATTATAAAAAAATTTTAATTGCCTTTTAAACTTTTTGCGTTAATTCGAAAATATAGAAAAACGGGAAATCCCCCAGTAGCGGGAAAAGAAATGAAATGTTTAATATTAAACCGCTTAAAAGAGATCTACCGTCTAGTTCAAAATCAGCCCAATCTACAGAAAGACATTTTACCATAAGAATGATGCGGGGTCCTTTGCTTATTTTCCCGTAAGTCCAAGAAAAACTACTTTCAGCATACTTAGATTTATTAATTCCATTTTCTTAAGTAACCAACCCAAAAAGGGTTTCGGGAGAGTGACGGGACAATGCGAAGTTAGAGATGCGAAGTTTCTCCTATTGAGATCTTTGCTTCTTAAACAAATTTTAAACAATTTCAGTTGCCTTAAACAATATTATATCAATGTGAACCCTTAAATTAGAGGCAAAGAAAGTACTATTGCATAGTTTTTGCATATTCCGGAGCTAATAACTAAGTATATAAACTTTTATTATATACAAAGAGTATCTAAATGGTAAAATCCATTGCTGAATTACTTAGCAAATTCTTCCAGGTGCAGTTATGTGAAAGCATTGCACCTCTTCAGCATGAAAACCTTTGAGAATAGAAAGATTATGAGTGATACGATATTGGTATACAAGGCAATGAACGGTGTCATCGATAGTGTCATGTTCATTTATTACTTTGGCTTCGGGACTTCCTTCAGGGTCGCCAAATCAAATCAGTTGTCTTACTTATTTGCTTTCAATACCAATAACCTATGGTTTTCGTATATAAAAATGTAAAAAGTCACTTTTCGTATAAGTTACTGTACCTCTCACCGCTGAACTTACGGATTACGTAAGTTTAAAAGTACTTAAAGTGTACTTCTTGTTGTCCATTGGCTGTCAGTAAGGTTACCGGCTTAAGTCAGAGTCAAAGCAGAGTTTTTTATGTCCTGCGCTTCGGAGAGTACGTAAGCAAGCTTTGCTTTTAGTACTAATTATATAATATAATGTAATATTGTGTATATTATTGTCGGCATATTCAGTCTATTCATGTTTGCATTTAATTCCGTATTGAATACTTCGCCGTTCAAAATAAAAACCCAACAGACGATTACCTACTCGGAGAGTTTGGTAACGTATCACAAAACTTGATATCTAGTGCAATAAAATTTTTCAATACATAAATCGTAAACTATACCCTGAAATGAACCTGGATTATAAAGGGAGAGTGAGTAAATAAATTTAAATGTACTAAGACCACGTGTTGGACCGATTGTAGAAACTCCAATATAACAACCCTTTAAAGCCATCCAACTTGAAGTTAGAACTCAGGCACAATTTTTAATTTTGTAAAGAAGTTTCAAATTTGTCAGAATTCCTAAACAAAAATTCTATATCATACGAGATATTATAATTATTAAAAAAGCTATTAAATATTTTTTATATTTAATACTGAGAAAGAATCTGCTTATTAAAATTTTTCTACATTAAAAGAGTTTGTTTCGCATATTGGACAGAATAGGGTGCCATTTAAGATATTAAAGTTAGGAGAAGGGGGATGAAACCAAAATTGAATATAAATTAGCATAACATTTTTCGATCCGGAAATTTTATTTCTGCAATCTGAAATTTTGAATAATTATCTTTAGTAATCAATTACCCATGACAAACTGATATTTAACAGAACTAAACAAAATGTTAAAATAATAGAATATTAACAGTAAAGTGAAGAAATTCAATATGTAAAAAATTATTATTTAGAAATCTAAGAAAGGCAGTACTTATAATTAAAAACAAGATAATTAAACAAGACAGTTAACATTCTATTATTTTAACGTTTTGTTAAGTTCTGTTAAATATAATATTACCTCAAGTCTACTGGAAATTTTTATTTTTTATAATTTTAATAATAATAGTCAAAGTATGCCGATAACCGTTTTAAAAATTTAAATCTTACCCCTTGATCAACGATTATTATGAGATGCAAATTATACGGTTATTTAGGTAAATTATGTACACAAAATTAGTGTTAAATAATGTACTATTATAGATTTAATATTATTACGCAACTTCTAGTTATAATATTTAAATTTCAAATAAGATTTTTCAGTGTAATGCAACCAAAGTGGATAACTAAATTAATATTAACTCAATAGAATGGGAAAGATTTTTAAAATTAAATTTAAAATTAAAAAAAATAACAACATTTAAAAAGAATATTTTTATTTGTTTTTGTATTAGTTTTCGTTTAATGAAATGAAATTGCATTTGTAATTTACATATGTAATTTACAAATTACATTTTTTTATTTAATTGAAAATAAATTGCAATGTACGATTATTTCTGATAAAAGCACATAATACGAAGGATATCTCGAGGAAGTTCATTTATGGAACTTTTTCTTGTAAGTTAGAGAAACTTTAAGTGTTTACTAATATTTTCAAAAAAAAGTTATACACAAAGTGAAAAGTTAAAAAATTGTGATTGCGGATTTCAAAGGTAATTTTAAAAATACTTGATCATTTATATTCTGAACGTGAATGTCAGAAAATCTTCGTTCTGTCAACTACATGATTTGCTACGATAAAAACAAATCTTAATTTACATATTCTCTACTCTAAATTTCAGGCAAAATTGACGCTTTTGCTTAGCAATGGTGAATCTCAGGAATTGGTAGTCCTGTTCAACATTCTCTAGTATTTATGTGCTCGTATTTTAGCAAAACTCAAGTAATTAGACTGTGAACAATGGCATTTCAGGGTGACATCAACTGGGAAGCTGCGGAATCGCGCATACATGTGCTAGTGACGTCTCAGGGCGGCGGCTTGACGGCGGCGTTTATACAAGGCGATGGCGACCACCGACGCTCGTTAAAAGCGACAGCTGTGATTAAAGCCCCGATCGCATTGCGTTCACCGCGTTAGATTGCGACATCTATCAAAGCTTTTTGTATGACTCGAGCCATTACTGAACTACCCAACTTCAAGCGAACGGTTCATTTTTTAAGATTCAGATTCTGATACGACAAACATTTACCTTCCTCAAATAAAATTTTATATACCAGCCATTCAAGCGAAAACCCACATCATTTAAAACTCAATGCCATTTGTGTAGGTACCACATTAAATTTGAAAAGATTCTAACCTCAAATAAAAACGTTAATTATTACTAGGTACCAAGATTCAAAAGATAAAAAATGTATATATTTAAAACTTAATATTTCTTGACTGGAAAATTGCTAACGCTAAGTGTCACGCTTTAAGATAATAGGCTCAAAGCCTTAATAAAAATTATTAAAACATTATTTTTTAATTATAGTACATCGAAACAATTTTTAAACGAGTAGCAAATTCAAATTTTTTTATTAAAAAAATCTCTACCTTTTATTTTAAAGAAATTTTCAAATCCTTACGAAAATAAAATTTAAAGCATTTCACATTTAAATAATCTTTTTACAATATAATCTGGATCTAAAAAGGTTAAAGAATGACGTTTATCATTCTTTCTTAGTGCATGCATACATTTGCTTTATGGCGACAATCAATTACCAGGGCGTGCAATAGGCTTGTTTAAACATGCTTCGCTGCCACAGCTCTGTCGTTCTTCCAATATAAATAGTTCTGGTTCTCAAGTGAAATGAGATGTAAATCAATTAATAAAGATGTCATAAGAACTGGGCTAAGATTTTTCAAATTACTTTTCAACATAATTGAAAGTTCCAAGTTAATTGATTTTTGACCAGAGTAGTCTTATAGTGGAGTGCGTACCTTCGATGTACCTTGATGTGGTTACCTAAGCTGTATTTTCGCGAGGTACCAAAAGTAACCGGTTGCAACCGCTGCTATTTTGGCGACAAAACGGTTGTAGGGGAGGTAGTTTACGTTCAAATATTTACCTAACCGAAGCAACCGCTGTCAGGCAGTGGTTACATATAGCGGTTGTAGTGAAGTGCCCGCCACATTTAAAATTTGAATATTTCTTGAGTACTTTAACTACGATACAAACATTATTGAGCACATTTCTTTGTATTTATGTTATACTTATTACATTTATCTAGATTGTGAATTCAAAAATTGTAGGTACAATAATAGCTTTTCAAATAAATTATCTAACTCTTCAAAAATATATTAAATTCCTAAAGATAATCACCACAGAACACGTGGTAGTAATCACAAATAGCATAAAAGGTTGCACATTACCATCCGACAAGGAACTGTAAAATTATTTATTAATAATTACCACTAATTTTTTTAAATTAAAAATTCTAAGGTAAAGGTAAAATGCAAAATTAATAATTAAATATCGGCAAAGATAAAAATAAAATTAAACAAATCCAGGAAAGCTACTGCTTCGGTTAAATTGTTTTAAAACATTTTTTAATTTAGGTAGGTACACATCGTATTAAAATCCAATTCTCTTTAAAATCTTAATTAGAATGAAGCTTTTGGGAATTATGATACATAATTTACATTTCATACTCACAAAAAAGTAAATTATATTACTTGTTTCATTTCTAAAAAAGTATGGTTAGTTTCCATTTTCGCGGTCATTTAAAATTAGTAGTGGGAGAAGTACCAGTCGTAACCGCAAACAACCAACCGGTCCCTCGCGAAAATACACCTCTAGCAATCTCTAGCTCCGTTCTCTGTAGCTGGTGGCGGGACAATCTTAAAATTTCACTACAAGAATTTCTTAAGCCTAGAATTTTGTTAGACTAACAAAATTTAAACCTGACTAATTTTGCGAAACAGCTATAAAATTAATTTTCCTCCTGGCATTTACTACTTATTTTCCTGTAAAAAATGTGTTTTTCTTTAAACACTTTTGTAATAAAGCATTTAACTAATTTTATAAATTAATGCAAAGCATTCTCTGTATAACACCTTCGAAATTGCTACATAACCTCACAAATAGGGTACGAAGTTGATATTGGTCATTCGTAACCGTTATAACTACGTATAGGGAGGCTTATCAAATCTCTCAGGAAGCAGGACGGAAGGAGAAGCACAGAAATTGTGACTGAATATTACGCAAGGTCTCTTAAGAGTAATCAAGCGATTTCGATTAATTTGGCAACAATTTATGTATGCATTATTAAGAAAATTATCTCCAAGTCCTTGACAAAATGCTTAGTGCTAAGCGTCAATAATTTGAAACTTTCAGTTCTAGAATGTTTTGAAAAAAAATACAAAAAGTATTTTTCTTAAGGATTTTCTATTGTGTGCAAAACGTCTAAATTGCTATTTTATAAAAATAGATCAATTTATATATCGAGTGAATCAGTAAATATTTATTTACTATTATATTCTAATAACATGCCAATCAAATGTTTTGCAAAATTTTACTGTCATTACCAGCAGGTGAAAGTAAATGCAAAAATTCACCATAGCCAACAAAAACCGATAATTCATTTATGATTAATTTAGAATTTATATATGTCAGCAGTGTGTATGTGTGCTTCAAATATTGCACCACATTGTGAGCAAAGTTGTTTAATAACATTAATTTTTGATTGGTGTAATCGTATTTTTATACTTCATATCATTATTTAATTTTCCAAATATGAAAGCAATGAAAACTCATTAAATACATCAATACTTCATCGATTAAATATTTTGTTTTTAAATTTGATAATAATACGTAAGCTCCGATAATAAATATTATATAATATTTCAAGCGGAACAGTCACAAAAAAGTTATTATTTTTATTTAAATTAATTATGTAAACATGTTTAACAGGGTGAGTATGCGGCAATGAGTGGTTAAACCAACGACGAACATTTGCTATTCGTTAGTTTACGATTCGGATGACATTATATTACATTAATCAAAAGATCTTCTGTTCATTGTCGACTTACTAATTATGATTTTTTTTATTTTGAAAGCACTTTTCGCTAGCAAAAATAATATAGCAATAACTCTTATGCGATAAAATTTGGATTAATCTTCTAGCGATTCTATTATTTTCAAAATTTTGAAGTTAGTGAGCAAAAAATAAGGATTTTTTCTTTTTTTTAAGTACTTAAAGGGTTTGATTATTTATAAACCCAAGTATGTCTATGTTAATGCAGTAACTGAAAAAATTAACCAATTAGAGAGACAGATCGTTTAAAAAGTAATTAGCATAAAAGTGCGTTAAATCAAGGAATGATTTTTGGGAATCCACTGCAGCATACTTGTAATCATAAACTTATGTTTCGAATATTTTCAGTTTTATATTTATAACTGCGGTGTCTTTTTATTTTTGATTTTATTTGTTAATTTAGTGTCGACCGTTTTCAGTTTATCAGGTCATCGTCAGGACACACTAGAAGGGCAACTGTGTGGAACCATATCAAAAAAGAATATGCTGTGATTAGCCAAGTGTCTTCTTGGGTTAGGACTGTGGTATTTTTCGGGATATTCCTGAGTCCTTGAAGGTGTTCTTCTCGTTTTTGTCCTTGTTGATATATTCTTTCCTGCAGTAGCGTAGTTTTCAACTCTTTCTGCATGTCTTCTTTCGGATTCTGTCAGCTCTTATGCTTCCTAAATGCAAGCGATGGTGTCGCCATTGCTTTGTAGGATTTCATCTGTATTTCTATAATTTTTTATTATAATCACTTTTTTCAAACAGAAGGGGTTGAACAGGGTCCCAATTTTCTGTCGACCTGGATGGTCCTGGATGGCGTTTTTGACGATACTAAAACATTCAGGTTAAGTTTTCGACATCCTATTTTGTCAAATTCACTCACAACTTCCCACTAGTTTGCCGTGCAACCATTTCTGTTACGGGGTTTTCGACCTGCACTTTCAGAGAATAACAAATTAACTATTAAAGTTATTATTATTATTATTGCTGAACGGGTTGTGGTTCCATGCCCACTTGCACTGAAGCTCAAAGCTTATTGTACCCCGCGTTCCAGGTTTTACTCCATCAGCTTTGTTTCCTCAATAAAGTTGAGTATACAGCTGATGGGTGCTTGAGTTATTTCCTCAGTAGTCGGATATGGCCAGCCGAGGTGTCGTAGCCTCAGCGAGGCTAGAGCTGGACACACACACAGCAAGTGGTGTGGAGTCTCTTCCTCTTCACCGCACTTCCTACATGTGGGATCTTCTACAACCCCAATTATTTTGAGGTGCCTGTTCAGACAGCAGTGTCCTGTAAGTTGACCTACTGTCTTCCTCAGCTGTGGTCTACTCAGCTTGAGGATTTCACATTTTCTTTTGCTACTGGAGGGCCCCCCAATGAACATCCGCGATTGCCTCAGTCCCGGGAGGTCTCTCCAGTACTCAAGATGTTGTTTCCTTAGTAGTTCCTTTATAGTCCCTTTTGCGGTCAGATTTGTTATTATAATCACTTTTATCAAACAGAAGGGGTTAAACAGGGTCCCAATTTTCTGTCGACCTGGATGGTCCTGGATGGCGTTTTTGACGATACTAAAACATTCAGGTTAAGTTTTCGACATCATATTTTATCAAATTGACTCACAACTTCCCACTAGTTTGCCGTGCAACCATTTCTGTTACGGGATTTTCGACCTGCACTTTCAGAGAATAACAAATTAACTATTAAAGTTATATTAAAGAAATAAATAGAGAGCTAAGTTAAACTATTAGTATCCTTCTAATGTAATTCCAAAATTACTGTTTAAAATTGGTAATAAATTCTGTATCAGGATCCGTTGGCTAACTTACAAATTATTGACGCCAACGAACAATGTATACTGCATTCTGTATTCTGAAAAAATCAGAATAAAAATTGAATGCAATTAACTACGAACACTATCAGGAATTAATTGAGTTCAAATAAAGCTCAAGAATTCTGCTCTCCTATAAAAGTTGATCATTGCAATTTCTTCATTCCGTTACTCTGCAGTAGTGTCAACTGTATACTAGCTTAGATAATATTTGGTTAGCCATTTCATCTATTTCGTGTTACATCAATGTCAAAGTTTGATTTGGATCCTTTTCTTATATATTGTGCTATTTCTGCCTCTTCTAGGACAAAAATAGCCCTAGCAAGTTTCTCAGATCAATTTATATAGTTTACTTTTAGATAACGAGTACAAATGTTTTTGACTTAAAGAACAAAAAGAATATGAGCAGCTTTAAAGTTCCAATTTTTGATTTGCATTTTAGTTGACTTTGGAGCTCTTCCGCCAGTCTCAGGCTGTTTTTTATGCCGGCATTAAAATACGTCGAATAAACTAATAGAAAAGCCACATACATTTTTTAAGATTTCTGAAAAAAAAACGAAAGATTAACCCCTTTGGTGATTTAGGATATTTATAAGTATGATATTTTTCGTTTTCCAGCAGCATGGAACTCTTCGTTACAACTCCATTTAGATTTCAGTTTTAAACTGGAGTTAACCGTTGTATTGTTAACGGTTGAATGCTTGTGTCATCTCATAACTTTACGCACTAACCTTTTCGTTTGCTAACGAAATAAGTATTGCATTGCTAGGCTAGATTTATGAGCAACAAACTCTCGCTGACTGTCCGAATTCAGGGCTAGGAAACTGAAGGTTTTTTAGTGAAGAAGACTGTCCGAATTTAGGGCTAGGGAACTGAAGGTTTTTTGGCGAAGAAGAAGTATTGTCTAAGTCAAAGTATTGCTTTGTTATGTAAACTTAAAATACAGCAAAAGCCCTATTATTCGACACGCTCACTTATCCGATGATTCTGATAATTTATCGTGCTAACCGATGGATGTTTGTAAGTCCTATCTCGCCACAACATGTAGGCAGCCAGATTGATCACCTACTTTATAATGTTTACACTACACGGGAAAAAAACAGCATTTTTAATGCTAAAATATTAAGTTTAATTAAATTACTGCTCTGTTTGATTTATTCCATGTTTCGTATGGTTGACACACATTCTCAGGACCTATTACAGAGGAAAGATCAAATGTTTAAATGTAATAAAATGTTACCTGCGCTATTGCAATAAAAATATTTTGAGTAATTATTAGTAATATTAATTATTCATTGCCTTATACATATGACATTTTAAATCAAATTAATTAGTTTTATTGACTGTACTCTTTACTATCCGACCTAAACGGGATCCACCTAGTAGAATGGGTCGGATAAATGCAAAGTTGAAATAATTAACAAATGATGAAACTGCAGCCTGCAGACATATCATGTTTATGACAAAAAAATTATTTAAATAATTTATTGTAAATAAGCCATAATAAAAAATTTGATTTTTGCATAGTTAAAAGACTACTTCTATTGTGTGAAAGGTTTAAGTATATAATAAAATAGTTTTTATGTAAATTTGCTCTTAGTGGAAATTGTTTTTCTCTTCAGGTGAGGTAAACAAATTCGATAAATCAGAGAAGTCAATTTTCTTTCTTTAAATGTGTTTTTCACCACCTTTCTATGATACTTTATTCTTCTCTATATTTATAGTGATAGATTTATCAGTGTAATCATCTAATATAATAGAAGTACTTTTATTTAAGAAAGAAAAACACGAAAGTTTTAAATTTGAAAAATAACTTTGGTATAATATTAAAAGTGGGTTAATTAAATTTTAATTAAAGGTATACTTCGACGTTACTCATTGGTAAATTAAAAATGTCGGACGTTTTCATTATCCTACATATACACAACATGATGTACATTAATAATATATAGTTACTCATTAATATGGTTGAAAGAGGCAATTGAATTAATTTAATTAAATGAATTTGGATAACAATAAAAACATCATTAAAATCAATATTGGAGTTTTATTTTTTTACATAAATATAAAAAATTATAATTTATGAAAGCTTTTTATTGAAAAAGCTTAAGAATTGTGACGTGACATGATGACAGGAGAGATTTAATGCATTTAAAGTTCCGATTGGAATATAATAATTGGTAGGAAGCTATAAAAAAAGGCACGATTATTTAAATCAGTTTAAATTAAAATTCTTAAAGAGTTTGTTGTAAAAATAGTATATGGGGTACTTGAAAGGTAAACAAAATCTTTATTATAGAGCTAAAATCTGACAGAAAGGGCTAACTGGGTTATTCTCTTGTAATATCCTTAAAACCCTAATCAAACTACCTAAACAAAATTAAACTAGAAGCTTATGTAACAATGAAAACATCTTGTTTAGAATTTATAGTAGGTATACAAAAACGTAAATTATTAGATATCTTACTTTGTATTACAAAGGTGTTATTTTAAACTTCTCTTTAACAAAAGTGTATATTCACGTTTAATCAGCTGAAATAAATAGACCTGTAGCGCCATTGTTTTGCTTGAAAGAAAAGCGTCAAGCTTTATATTGAATATTTCAAAAGCTTGTTGTCGCAATAATATACCTATAACAGTTTGTTTTCGTTATATTAGACTTTATTTGAAGATGCCACGAATTTACACCAATGAATATTTCCATCTTGATTATTATAAATTGTTCCCCTTATTTCTATTTTTGTAGTTTATAATTATTTATTTATGAAAGATCCGATTAAGCTCTTTCTGTTAAATTTTAAACAATCGATTAAGTGGCAGCAGATGTTTAATATGCAAAAATTGATTGAACAAAAATTGGAATAATTAACAATTTGGTCGAAAAGGATAATTTTTTGCAAGGATATGGTAATGTTGTATGATCGGCGTGTCAGAAAGCACTTGTTGAACAGTTTTTCGATAGTTTAAACAGCAAATAAAGGAATTGAAGTAAATGCATTAGGATACAAAAATAATCAGGCGGGATCTTGTTTTCAGCGTAATAAATTTCTTCTACAATTGGAGAATCTAGTCTTTTCGGCACAAATACAAAACAAATAATACATTTCAAATAAGATTAGGCTTTTATAAAAGAGCTTACATTGTTTCCATTTAAACGTATCAGCTTGACAGTATCTAAAACCTCCGGGAAATTTGGATACACATCAGGCGTTTACTTAGTCAAAATCAGGTACACGTGTATCTTTAAACACATGAAAAACAAGTTAGTAAACTAAATTTACAAAACACGGTGAACTCGTCTTCCGAAGTTTTTTTAACTTGGTTTAAAAAAACATAATTCTCTATATTTATATTGAAATACAAATTACCGTAGGCGCCAGTAAATTACTGTAACCTCACGTTTTGCTATTGCTAAAATAATAATAGGCAATTTAACATTAAGACACTTTTTTCCACTCGAAATAGTTTTTATTAGTTTAATTTATTTTAGCGCATTCAAGCATCCGGGAATACTTTAATAAACTTAAAATTTTTCTGATGGAAACTTTAAAGGGGTCGGTTTGTTTAGTCTTATTTGTGAAATACTAATGGAAAAATATCATACAACCTATTGATCAGCAAATTGAAATGAAAAATTGAAGTAGGAAAAGTTTGAAAGTAATCTGTGTTAGTTAAAACCGTGGTTTTTAGAAAATTTTAACTTAAAAATGGTTTATAAAAGTTGAAAAAGTTGCATACCTAAATTTAACAGTTTATCATTTGAATCTATACTAAAAAATATTCAAGATTCTTGTCAGTTCAGTCATATGTAAGACGAAATGGTATCAAAAGACATTCATATTCTTTTATTCATTTTTTATCCTCGAAGAACATTCACGCATTTCCAACCATGAAAATAGCTTTAGATATTATGGTTAAGTCTCCTACTTTATATGCCAATCGCTTTTTCTATGTGTGAGTAGCATTACTTTACTCAATATGGATCATTGTTGTTTACTTACGTATTGGTAAGTAATGATACTATTATATTCTTGAATAAAAATTGCTAAATTATTGTTTGAACTTGATACAAACTTTGAATAATTTATACAACAAAAAATTTTATTTTCATTGTTTATCCTACATTCTCGAGTCGGTTTATTTATCTTTCATGGTTTACATATACATAATAACTTTTACTTTATTGTATAAATTCAATTCTAATGCTAATGTCACTTGTTCAAAATATTATATTGCAATTTATTTAATTTTGTTTAAATTAACCATATACCCTTTCAAGGCAGAAGGATTATTAATCTATGTTTCCCAAATCTTTAGTTTTTGCTCACATGGTTCAAATCACACCTCCAGCTACCTTCAGCCTATTAGACCCGAATATATTACGTGCATATTTATTCAAAAAGAATTTATGTGTAATTTATAATATAATAAAGAAATAAACCAATAATTTAGAGAATGACAGTTTATTTATGCTTAAAATGACCCACAAAACAACTAATTGGACTCAGCAAATTTTATAATCTCTTCCTTTATATTATTTGTTCGGAGTAAATGAGACGAAGGTGATGATCATGCTATTTAAATAAAACAAGTACCTGTCGTTTGATTATTTAGGATGCTCTTTTTCCGGGCTCTAATCTGTCCTTGCGGATTTCTAGCAACCAACATTCAGATTATTTTATTTTCCAATCAACTTATTGTAGAAGGGACCTCAGCAAGAGAGTGGGACTAGAGATCTAATTGTGGTCAGTTTGATTTTCATTCCAAACTATTTATGCCATTTGTTCTCTAATGCCCTGTTTGATAGTTTTTATAATATTTTATTTAATATTGTTATTATTTTGAATTAGGTTAAAAAAATTAATAACTTGAAAACTTATTTTGAATTCATAATGTTTCGAATAAATTTTGTTAAATTTCGGGTTAGTTTTGCCTGATGAGCATCTGAAATTCGAAACATATGACTTCGCATGTCACTAATTCAACTAATTTACATAATCTTTATCTAAAAAACAAATAATGCATCCTTCATAAACGCATCTGCTACAGAAAGAAATAAATTCGAGTTTTCATCTAATCGAAATTAAATGAGCTGAAATTACATTTTATTTGAAGTATACTATAATTCTATTATAGTATTTCACAGTTTCAAATAATCAGTTCAGTAAAAATATTTAATTTAAAATAAATGATTTCTGTTAGTTGAATCTTTTAAACTTTTGTTAAGCCGTTTACAAGGAGTAACCGTTTCATTAAATCATAATCTTTCATTCGTTTAATAAAATTTTCTGATTATGAAAGATTTAATTTCCATGAAACTAAATGTTTCATTATATCTTTAGGTAAAATACATAAAAAGTTTTGAGGATTGTATTCTTTATATTAATACTTTAATTTTTTTATATAAATCAAACATTAGTGTCGTTGTGGTGCCCGTTTCATTTAAACATGAAAAACATGAATATTATTTTATTAATATAAAATATTATATATATTTTTTAAATATTATAAATAATAAATATAAAAT
The DNA here is from genome assembly GCA_958510845.1 of Cantharis nigra. Lineage (NCBI taxonomy): Eukaryota > Metazoa > Arthropoda > Insecta > Coleoptera > Cantharidae > Cantharis > Cantharis nigra. The sequence continues at coordinate 3,000,934 of OY294034.1, read as the reverse complement.
AAAAAATATATTAAAATTAAATAATTAAAAGTTAAAAATCCACAAATTAATTTATAGAAGTAATAATTATAATAAAAATATTTAATAAACATACAAAAGCAATGAATAAATCAGTAAATAAAAATAAAAGAGTCAGTAAATTAGAGTAAATATATAGTAAATCTATCATTTAATTGAATTAATTAAAATATCTAATTTTATTTAATAATTCAAAAAAAATGTTTAAATATTCAATTAATTTTTGTATGTAAATTATCTACTAAGATTGAATAAAATATATACAGGGTTGGTTTTTCAAAACATTTTACTAAACAAAAGTTGTAGTCAGTTAAATTTCCTATCCGGAATGGGGCGTCAGGTTTTGAAAAAAACCAAAATAAAAAAAAGCTAATTTTTTTAAACATTTTTGTACTTAATTGAATTCATAACTCGAAAGCCGTTGATTTTAGACAATGAGAGGTTAAAACCTAATTTTTGGATTATTTCACGCTCTATAAAAAAGCTCTAGATTATTTTAACTGAAAAATCAATATTTTCGGAGCCATGGCCATGTGAAAGTGGAAATTAAAAAATGTTTTAAGGTGGGCTAACTCGCGACGGTTTGAATTTAGAAAAAAAAGTTGGTTAAATATTTTTCTTAGAAAATCTACCTACAACAAATTCGAAATTCATTTAATTGTTTTTAAGATCCAATGAATTTCTTTAGATGATTTCAACTAATGTTTAGTTAAAATTGCTAATCTTTCTTTGTGTACATATTTAAAAAGGCTATAGCCCTTTCTATTTTATTTATTTGAACTTTTGGATTTTTTCTAAATCATTGTGATTTTCTAGCAGATATTTATCGGCCATTTATTAAAAGTTGGAGATCGTAAAAAATTTTTAATTCATAGCCTGAAACGCATTTATAAGTGCTTGGAAAGACGCCGAAGCAACCTAGGAAAAATAATTTACCACCACCGTCGGACTGGCGTAAGAAACCGATGCAGTGCAGATTCAATCCGTGAATTTCTGCATGGATTTGTAAAATCAACAACAGCACAAGATATTAAATATATTAATAAATATTAATAAATAAAAGTGAACAAAAATTTACTAAAATAATCTGGCATACTTGAAAAAATATCAGGTCCTTTCACTATCCTGAACGTTTCAATTTAAATATTTACGGTCTCTGCTGTATTATTTAATTAAGTTTAAAATTTGTAACCAGTACCATTGTAGCGGTAATATGCATTCTTTTAGAAAATCTCGTTTAGTGCAATTATGAATTTGTAAAACTCCGTGTAAGTGTAATAAAATAATTGAATAATCCTTGTTAAAAAATGTAACCAGCACACAAAGTGAGCTTTACGGCTTGGTAATATCACGTAGTATTATCACAACTTTTCCAGGTTTATCTAAATCGAAATGTCAAGAACCTCTTTAAGTTGAAAAGTAAAAAATATGAAATTTAAAAATAATTGCATAAAAAAAGAATATTTTGGTCGGCGGTAAATGTTAAAATCATTTTAGTAAATAAGCAATTGTACCTATACCTAAATAGAATTTAAGTGAACAATATAAAAGTATCCCTGGGATTTATCTTGCTTTAATGGAATTGTTTTCATTTAACTGAAATTATCTCTTCAGTTGGAAGTGAAACCTGAAGCTCATCAAAGTAGCTTAAGCGCATCTGGTACCTGAGCTATTATTTATTTTTAATTAGAAATATAACATTAATTTTGGAAATGCTGTTCTGATAATTAAAAACTTATTCTATAGAATTTCCTATTTCCTTTAATAAATTTATTCATAAATTTGTATCCTGCAGTCAAAAAATTTCATTTTAGTTAAGCTAATTAAACTATACGATATTAAAATATAATTATTATTTTAATAATTTGAAAATAATGATGTAACATGATAGTATTTAATTTTATGCTGTGTAAATTTAAGAGTAGAATTTTCTCTACTTTGTATTTTGCATAACAATTTACAGAAGTTATTTAAAAGTTGTTGGTAACAAAATTATATTTACTACTTTAACATGCATATTTTAGAATATTTTACTTCACGTTTTCTACTTTTACATTTTAAAAATATTACTACTTAATAAATTTTATAAAACTTCTTCAGAAACCCTTAATATACCTAGCTGTATTAATAAACCTACCATCAATCGAACTGATCGGGTCAAAGTCAGACCTATCAATGTAATGTAAATATGTTTACATAACCTCATATACAACATCTTGTAAATAGGCAACCAGAAAGATGTCATGAGATTAATCATGTAGCTTATGCAGTTATATATTTAAAAATAATAAATAATAAATGTTAACCAACTAAACATAATGTTATAATATTGTTTTATAAAAAGTTAGTAATATGAAGGGACATTTTATTTAATAAATTGTGTATTAAATCGTAAATTAGAGTTAACATTTAAAATACTTTGAGATTTATTACCGTCTTCCTTTTAGCATTTCAGTACCACAGCAAAAAAGTAAAATAACCCCAAATATATGTCAACAGTACACAGTGACTTTTGCTACAGCACTTAATGCGCTCCTTTGTTGCTTAAATGTAAGAAAGACACAAAGTTTTAGTGATGTTAAAATGACCGTCCATTTGGGACCAACTAAACTTTGTTGAAAACTTTTGATGTTGTAATCTTGTACAGATGGTTCTTCTTTGAGTGCGAGTAGTATTTCGTTCTTTGCAGAAAACTACAAACGCACATATCAACATACTCAAGTTAAAAAGTAAAGCAATTGATTATTCTTTTTATACTCAAAAAACTTTAAAATCGTTAAAATCAATATACAGTTCACTGCTAACTTTTATCCACATTTTACGGCGACATCACAATGCACGATAAATTGTAAAAGTTCCAATTCTACTCGAAAAATTTAAATTTTTGCAATTTAAATACAAATTGGGCAGTCGTAATATTTTTAATTAATTGCATTTGAAATTACCACTTACTTTTTAGTAGATATAAACTTTTCTATTTGTTTACCAAAGATCTATTGTCAAGTAACACTTCATTTACTTGACGAAATACCTAATAAAACATAAATATTTTCTTGAATAATAATAATAATAATAATCCCAAGTTATATTTCCGTATAATACCAAAAGCTCTTATTATTTATTGTGTTACTATAATAAAAACTAATTAAATAGGTATTTTCATTAAATTTTAATAATTAATTTTCACAAAGTTGTTATAAGTACAAAAACTTTATTTGGTAAATAATTTGTTAAATGCGTTTATACCTTTAAAAGGGAATATAAATATTGACACTTGAAATGCATGAATTAAAATTAAAATGCATAAAGTTCAATTAAAATTATAATTTAATTTGTGAGTGGGTAACATATTCTGTAACGAAGTTTTAATTTAAAGTCAATAAAATGAACGAGTTTCCTAATTCTAACCCCACTTTATTCATTTCTTTAAATTTAAATTGGTTTCATTATTGAAATATATTTTATTTAAAATCTGAACTAAGTAGTGATCAGCGACGTGTATAGCTTGAGCTTAAATTGATAAAAGCGATTTATTGGAATAAATCGATAGCTTGAGGTTATTGATAACCGTCGAGCTACAGCCAAAAGAAAAACTTGGATGGTTTGTTTACGCTACCAGAATGAATAATGAATGCATGACAAATTGACTACGGCAAAATATAAATATGGAAATTTCAATGCAATTTTCATTTTTTTCATTTCACAAATTACCGTAGGAAATATCACTGTTCTTAACAAAAAACAAAAATTCATCATTCTTAAATCAGTTAATTAATTTTAAATAGTTTTCACATTTTCATGCCTTACTTTCCCGGTAATATTTTAGGAATTTATGAATATTTATTTTAATGTGCCTGAAAATATAGTTTAAATAAAAACTTAATTAGTAGTCACGTTATCTCAATTTTGCAGGAAAGTAAATCATAACAAAGTATGTAAATAAATATAACAGAGACTGCGATATATTATTTAACATAAGAATTTCGCCATCTTCCAAGTAAGAATTAAAGTGATTTATTAAAAATTATTTGCAAAGTCATTTGAATTATTTAATGTTTTCCACGTGTAATATATTATTTCTTTATGTCCTTAATATGTCAACTAAGTTTTAAGAAAATTTCTATACGAACCTTTTTTAAAGCAGAGTTGTCTGCACTTTGCCCCTTATTAGGTGCTTCATATTACTTTTCTACCCCTTTTCGTATTCATTTTTCATACATGTAGACAAACAGGGTGTCCCTGTCTCTAATATAAATATTTGAGGTAGTGCTGATATACAGATTTCCAATAAAAAATTGTAACTAAAACTTTTCCATACATCCAAACAGCGGACAACCCTAGTCCTGTTGAAAAGTGCCTTTTAAAAACAACTTTTTTCATAATCCGCAACTTTAACCAAACTTAAATGGGGTTTAACTAAACATTTTAATTAGATAAATGCATATAATTGCACAAAACTTAAAAAAGCCAAAGGATAAATCAGTCCAACGGATAGAGCTGAATAAATACGGATTTTGTCGAAGGTCAACTTTAATTTTTTGAAAAATTTAATTGAATTTAGAATTTCAAACACGGAAAAATCAATAATTCAGCTGATTCGCTTTTTAAGGTAAAAGTAAAAACAATCTCTTGAACAGAAATTTTAGTACATACTTTTTCGAAGAAGAATGTCTTTTATCACCACCTGAAATTTTTATATTAGTTACCGCGATATATTGGTGTCGTTGTCAAAAAATGAAAGCACTTTTTGCATACACGTCAAAATTTAGTTGAGATTCTCTATAGCTAATGTTCGCAAACGTTTCGTTCGCAGATAAAATATTTTTTTAAATAATAGTTTTACCGAGGTAAGTGTATATTCCGATCAGAGGTTTGTTGTAACCACTGGATTAGTTACAGAGAGGAAGTAGCGAGTCAGAACCTGGCATTTAGTCGATTACAGTATAAATAACTAAAACCCGTATTGGAATTCATGTATGCATAAATAAATTCTTACGAATTGAAAGTATCTGACTTCCCTTTTTTGTTTGGTTAAATTATTGTTGACAAAATATATAAAACCTTTTCAAATATAGATTTTCCTCTTATTGAGTCAAATCTGAACAGGCTTTAAAAATCGATACCAGCGCCGGAGCTTGAAAAACTGTGAGTTAAAGTTAGCTAACGCATACAATAGGGTCATTCCATATGAAATCAACCAAAAATAAATAATTTTCAAATTGACCATCACAGATTTTTTGAAACTTTGGTTAATTACACTCTTTAACATCCTGAATTCAAATATAATTTTTTTAAAATTTTAGCTCTTAGTTTTTGTGCTATATAATTATAAAAATCGCAAAAACAACATTTTTTTGGCTTACGCTCAATCATACAAAGTGTTATAACTTCAGTTCCATAAGTCCTACATAGCTCATTTTAAAGCGGATTTAAAGGGCTTTAATTTGATATTAATCTTGACCACATTCTGTTTGAAAAGCTCAAAAAATGTTTTTGAAAAAACTTTTGAGTTAGTGTTTTTTGAAAATTATAAAAATAATATATGTTTATAATAGTGACTTGGAGAATACTTTATAAAAATTTCAGAGTGGGACCATGATGGGATCAGCAGTTATGAAAAAAAATTTAACTCAATATTTTAGCTCAAGTACCTACTTTAACTACAGTACCATTAAGAATATACATACAGGGTGTCCCCGGATAGATTTTACAAAATTTCCGTGGTGTAGAGGACACCCTTTTTTAAAAAATATTTAATAAAACTTTTTTTCTAAATTCAAACCCTCGAGAGATGGGCCTTCCTAAAGCATTGTTTTTTTTATTTTTACTTTCACATGACTATAGCTTCGAAAATATTGAGTTTTTAGTAAAAATGGTTTAGTATTTTTTTAAAGAGCTTGAAATAATCTACAAAAAAGATTTATACCTTTTATATCTAAAATCAATGGTTTTCGAGTTATGAATTAAAGTAATTACAAAAATGTTGAAAAATTTGAACTTTTTTTTATTTCGTTTTTTTTCAAAACTCTGTATCCTATAAACGAAACACTTTACAAAAAATCTGATGCTTTATTCCGGATAGGAAATTTAACGGACTGCAACTTTTGTCTAGTAACATTTTTTGAAAAACCAAACCATTTCACAGAAAATCAGAAAATAAATAAAGTAGCTATAAAATAAAAAATTAAAATCGCAAAAGTTTTATATTTATTGAAAAATTGTTTTATTAACTAAACTTAAACCATTAAATTATTTGAGTAAGTGCTCAAAATGGCAAGGTTTTGAAAACTACTGAAATAAAGAATGCTTGAATTATTCAACATTTTTTTATTTACTTTAATTCATAACACGAAAGCCGTTGATTTTAGACAATAAAAGGTATGAATATTCTTTGTAGATTATTTTACGCTCTTTATAAAAGCACTAAAGCAATTTTACTGAAAAATTAATATTTTCGGAGCTACTTTCTGTAAAGTTTATTCGGGAACACCCTGTATGTATATTCTTATAAGTACTTACTGTATTTAAAATACTTGGGCTAAAGCATAAGTTGAATTTTTTATCATAAGGGGCCGTCCTTTAATCACGTGAGGTTTTTTATGCCATTTTTTACCCCCCTCCCCTTTGGTGATACGTCGTGAGGTATTAGGCTACCCCTACCCCCCTACCCAACATCACGTGTATTTCTTTTTGAAAAATTTCTTCAAGTAGAGACGGCGAGACAGAAGGCCGCGGGCAGCGGGACGACGAGTGGCGTCACAAGGTCCAGTGCCGGAAGCCAGCTGAGAGCTAAATATTGTTGTTATGTTGCTTTTTAGGCATAAATATCCTCGCTCGGGATTTCATGTGGTAGCAAGAAAATATACACGTGATTGTCACAGCATCCCCCCCCTATCGTGATCAATCGTGATGTTATTCTAACCCCCCCCCCCCCCTGTTAGAACTTCACGTGATTAAAGGACAACGCCTAACTGCTGATTCCATCATGGTCCCACTCTGAAAATTTTATGAATTATTCACCAAAGTAACATTATAAATATATATTATTTTTATAATTTTCAAAAAGCAGTAACTCAAAAATGTTTTCAAAAACATTTTTTGAAGTTTTCAAAATAATTCATTTTTATTACAAAATGGTCAAGATTAGTATCAAATTAAAGCCCTTTAAATTCTCTTTAAAATGAGGTATCATACAACACTGTAGCACTTTTTTAAATAAAATCATATTTGAATTCAAGATGTTAAAGAGTATATTTAACCAAAGTTTCAAAGAAATCTGTGATATTCAATTTGAGTGACTTGTTGGGACTTGTTGGACTCAATATCATTTACAGTTAAACAAGAACAAAATCAAAAATGTCATATTTGTTTAGTTAAACACAATTAATGAATTTTAATCTCGAGAATAAATTTGAATTTATTGTTTTCGTCAATTAATTCATGACTGGGTTATTCAGGTACTTATTAATTGTGATTATGCAGCATAAATCATGATTAAAAATAACGATTAAACAAATAAAAAATTAATAGTCTGCCAGGGACATAAAACAAAACTATAAAATAACAAAATAAGGAAATTAATCAAAACCATTGTAAGATAGAAAAACAAAACTAACGTCACTTTGGCTAGCAGTGCGGTTAGATTTTCGACTTCCTGAGCGACCGACTTAGTTTGAATCTTTCATGGACTATTTTTGTTTCAATTTCTTATTAGGATGGGTACAATAAGAAATAAATGGCTTTGTATTTACTTATGTGACATCATTGAAAATTTATTTGAGTTAAATAAATTTAAACAAAATTTAACAAACGTAGAATATACTAACTTGATGTCCTGAAATTAAAAAAATATTTTCTGTAAGTAACTGATTTTGTTTGAAGTTCATACACAGTGTTTGATACATTCTTTACCAATAAAATTTATATCTTTACGCCACCTCCATTTAATAAAGCTGCTATCAACTTTATCTTTATTGAATTCAGATCAAATATTACAACCTCAAGTATACCTATGATTTGAAAAATAAAAAAAACACGCTATGCATGCAATATTTACCAACAATTTCATCTATTTATTACGACTTACTCGAGGTCAAACGCAAATTGTTCGTGTATATATTACATTAATCACGTAATAATTTATATAATAAAAATAAAGATTAAAGCTAACTGCAATAAAAAGAAAAATTAGCAAATTAAAAACAATTTCTTAACTTAATAACTAACTTATTTATGTAAACCGATATGAAAATTTCAGGTTTAAACGGCAGTTTGTTATAAATTCTGATTGTATAAGTGCATATAATTGGATAAATTCATCCACAATTCAATTGCACTTTGATTTTTCCGTATTTTCTGTTCATTTTGTTTTATAATTTTTCAATTTATTTCGTTAAAATTTTCTACTATTTGTATAAAAGTTAAGAGATTTGTATTGCCCGCTGATATATTAAACTTTAAATTGTTTTGAAATTGTATTATACAAAACAAAAACTATTTTAACAGATAAATTATTTTGAAGAGGTTTCATATTATTTCCTTAATCCACGTAAAACAAAATAGTTGCCTTCAATTAAAATAAAATAATGCATTTCTAGTTTAAAATATTTGATACATTGCCAAGACATGTTGTATTATAAGGGTTGGGGATAGTTGACGTGCCAACTTACAGTCATTGCAAAAAATTAAACTTTGTGGTAGTGTATTTGGGGGTGAAATATAATTCCATATTATTCTGATAAAAATAATCAATTTCTTTTTCAATTTATAATTCTTTAGCCGAAAGTAACAAAATTTTGTTTAAAAATTCACCTGCACAACGACGGGCATTTGCAATGCCATCAACTTTTATGGTAGCCAATCCCCTATTGTAGCTTGGCTACAATAGCAAACGATGCCCGGTGTTGCGGTCTCAGTGCCGTGCTAGATTACGACAGATACTCTCAAAATGTAAGCTCTATTGGTAATAAAATGAAGCAGTAATCGAACGAGATTTATACCTAAAGGTAATTTGCTCACAGAATTGGAGCTTTCCTACACTAACCAGATACAAAGGAATTTTCTTTATGTCGTAGAATTTGAGAATTTTTCGATTCATATATTCTAAAAAAATTAATTAATATAAAAATTCATATAAACTGAAAACCCATTAGTTATAATTTGTTATTTATGCAAAGGTTCCACTGATTGACATGTCCTGGATATTCCAGTTAAACTGCGAACATTTCTATTTCGATTAACTGGCGACCGTTCGCCTAGTAATCTTACATAAATAGGCACCCGATTACAGTTAAGCTAGTTACCATAATCAAAGTTTATTATTTTATATACTAAAGAACAAAGAGTTTAACTTTCACAAGCTATAAACTTTATTTTACTATTCAAGTTGAGACGGATTTAAATTATAAGTTCATCAAGTTGAATATCATTTCAGATTTTTTTTAATTTACAACTTTCCTAGTTCATTTTCAAATATCCATCATTTATTAAAGCGATATTAATTTCAAAACTTCATATTATAATAGTTTGAATCTGACATCGATTATCAAGTAATTTCTAAAAATTACTAATTAAGATATTTATTGAAAAGCTACTCTGAAAAGCTGCGATACCTTTTATATGATTGATTGTGAAGTTCTTCCTTCAGTCGGGCTCGAACCGGGAGTCTCCGGCTAAAGAGCCAACTCATTGAAACGTTCAGTATGAATGTTTTTCGTAAGATTAAGGGGATAGGGGATTCCCCAAGTTAAAATTTCATTTTATGAGATATTCTGATCTGTGCATAAATAAATATTTCAAGATTTCTGAAAACTAGGCAGTATTAAATATCTTTCTGCAATTCTGAAAGCAAATTACATAAAACATGAGTTACTCAATATTGCATTGAACAAAAAAAGTTTCAAAAAGTTATTTTGTTTTTAAATTAAAAAATGTTATTGTGTAGTATCCAACAGTGTTAGTTTTAATCAATTGTACTTTCAGAACAAATTGTTTCAGTTTGATTTTTCATGTACTAAATTGCTTTTCTAAACGAATTTTGTTAATTTAGTTTTTGAATTAAAAAAGAAATTGCTAAACGAAATACTGTTTAGTGGCAGTAGAAGAAAAATTTGAATAAAAATAATTAATTTTAATTTTAATATCTTTCAATTATGGTGACAAAAATTGGTTTAAACACAAATTTACAATTAATCATAATAAGAAAATTTATTTTCTGTCATTTTATGGTAAACTTGAGTGCGGTTCTCAATCTGGCTATTATAAAGCAATATTTCATAGAAGCTAATGAATGCCCACTTGATGTGTAATTAATACTGTGCAGGTGAATAACTATCGGAATTCCGGTCCCGACCCTACATAGTTGACCATAGATGAACAAAACAGATGCCACTACCGATTTCAGATCTCATTATAATTTTGACTTTACTTTTGATAATTTTTTACATTCTAACATTAAAATTGATTACTGAATTACCCAAATAAAAAGCATAGTAATTAGATGAATTTTTCAATTTTTTAAATATTAAGAAAGATGAGAGAGTTACCTAATTAATATTTACTTGCAATTTGAATCTTTTGGTTTAAAGCGTGAAAAAGGTTGAAAAAATCTTTAATAGTTAAAACTGAAGGTATTCGAGTTATTAAAATTAAATAATTCAGACAATATTATTTATTCAGTAACTTTAACTTTCAGGACAACATGTTTGAAAAGTTAAACCTAAAGTAATTTACTTTAGCTTTTGTAGCTTCGTCGACGTCTTGGATAATTACCAATTATCAAAGTGAAGAAGGACTATTGGCTCTGATAGGCCTTTCCCAAGTTTTCTTAATTTAAGATGCAATCCATCAATGTGCAGCATTTTCTTTTTAGTAATTTAATAATAAAATTTGCAAGACTCTTGTAAGAATAAAAAAATTTTCTATTATACTTTTGGAAACTTTTCGAAATTAAAAAGGGCAGTAGAATTGTGTTCAACAAGTAATTAGAGTAAACGAACGGTAAAGTATATTCAGAATAGATAACTCCGGTGTTATCTTCAATCTACAAGTTTTAGTGATCAAGATATAGAACAAAGTCTAGAAACAGACATAACTTCATTAGAAGTTAAAATAGGAACGATACAATCATAATAAATGAATGTCCGGACATGCAAGGTGAAGTTAGAAACTAAAGAGAATTAACTGATATCTATACGGAATATTGATAACAAGAAAATCTAATTAAAATTATAGAAAATTAGCTTTGTCATTTCACATTCTCCTCTTATTTTAATAGAATTAAAATAAATAAACGTGGATAGCAATTTATAAAAGCTCTTATACGTGATTAGAGCAAAAAAATTCAAGTCAATATTGATACACAATTAGAGATAAAAGTGTCTCTTTAGAAACCAAAAAGTTTTAAAAGTATCGTTAAATTTTTAATGTACATTTGAATAAAATTCCCATTTTGAAATGATTGGCATATATATTTATTGAAAATTTTATCTTTCATTTTACTGAAAAAATTAATACAAAATTAATGAGTATTGAAAAAAAGCTAAAAGTTAATATTAAAGAGTTGTACCAGCGATTTCCTTTCATTATTAATACATCGTTTGATAATTAACTTTTCCGATGTTTTCTTGCAAAATTTAGCAGTTCCGGCACTTAACGTGTGCAGTTAATGACCAATATTTTAACTTCGTTATAAATTTAGTTAAACAAGCAGAAAGTATTTTAGTACCACAGTATTTTACTAAAAATAGTAAAGATGTCTCTGGCTTGATATTACAACTAGTAAAATTCAAATATGTATTAAAGTTATAAGCTGTTGTACCTCTACCTTATTCTTGAATTGTTTATATAATATTTCAAAAAAATTAGATTGTTTTCCAAAAATATATTTAATTATTATGCAATTAAAATTAGTTTGCTTATGATTTTTATTTTGTTAAATTGAGCAACAAAGTAATGAACTGGAACAGATTGTAGGATAGAAGGATAGAACTGAAAGAGGGATTTTATGAAATTAACCATAAGCTAGATAATATAAATCAACATTTTATTGGCATGGAAAAAAATTTAGGAATAAACAAAGTCGAAGAGCAAGTTGAGGGAAAGTATACCTATCCAAAACAATTATCAAGAAGAAGGAGATGTTTAAAATCGAAATGGAAGATATGTGCAAGAGGCGACGAATTATATAAGATTACTTACATACGAAAATAATATGGAATGTGTTTGACGAAATTGACAGAGTGGAACGGTTTATGAATGAAACACCAAGCACTGCAACCGAACAGTCATCCTTATTTACAATGAAAGGTATTTTGCCAGAGCCACCTTGGTTAATAGATAGAAAAGAAATGAGTTTCGAGGAAGTATTACATAAACTGAAAGATAAATTGAAGCTGAAGCTGAAAATTAGTTTAGGACAACAAAAGGAAAATTTGAAATAAGTGACGAACTGAAGAAGAAAATTTGTAGAGGCAAAATAGAAATTGGTAGAAGAGGTGGTTAATGTTTGGGATTGTGAAAATTTGAAAATTATTTACTGAGAACAATGGTACATTCTCGATTAAATAATTTGGAGGGAAAATGTCATGGAAAAGAGGGACAAAATTATATAAATCTAGGTAACAAAAGAAAAGGAAGATCGAGTTAGTTTTTGTTTAAAACAGATGACAGATGTAACTAATTTAATTTGAATTGGGATATTTTTTGAATATAATTTGTAAAAGAATATAATTAAATAATAGTTTAAATATAAAGCTATATCTATAATAATCGAAGGGTTAAAGAGGTGACGCCAAAATATATGAAAATATGTTTGTTTTGAAATATAAAATATCAAAAGTACCCAGATTCCTTTTTTTTTAATTTGAAATTGTAAAAAATTGATTTTGTTTGTTTGAGTTGTGAATTTTGCTTTTGTAATTTTGAATTTGTTTTGTATGTACATAATCGTCATGTAAATAATTATTGGAAAATTTTCAATATTTTGGCAGGAAATGTAAAGAATTTTGGTGACTTTCGCCGTTGAGGTCGCACGAAGCGGACCTACCGGAGTTGATCTCCGGTAAAGTTGATTTAATTGCATTTGTAGTTAGTGATATGATGATGTTTTAGCTTTTTATTGATTGGAAGTTGGACGAAATTTGGAGAGTTGTATTTGAATTTATCTTGATGTTTTGTTGTCTTCGTATCACAAGGAACCTGCTTCTCCTGAGGATTTCTTGCTTCCGACATTTTCTTTGAGCTGGCTGAAAAAGCCTTCTTTGGTTTTACGTCGAAATTTTTAGTAAATAAAAAATTTCACTATAATATATACAGGGTGTGACAAAGAAATCGTTTCTTTCAAATCCTGATCTGTAAAATCCCAGCACGCTGCTCCTGCTGCTCCAACGTGTCATTTTTTAGTGAAAAAGAAACACTCTATTATAATTGGTCCATTTTTTTACCAACCAAAAAGAAGGTTTGGAATAAAAATATTTGTCAAATATTAATCCAAACCGCGAAATTTGAAGTTTTAAGCAAAAATAAGGGAAATTTAACCTTCGGTTAGAAAAAATTAATACTTGGAAAGCACATACAGAGAAAAAAACAATCCTCACAATAATTTTGAAGTAAATGTTACATCAATTTGAGTACATTTTTTTAACAAATTTAGTAAAAATTAAATTTAGTAAAATTTACTTCAAAATTGGTGTGAGGCCGATTTGAACTTCAATTATAGTAAAAATTACTTCAAAACACCAAAAATTTTTCTCTCACAGAGTTTAGCAGCAACTTTTTGTGTTACTTTGAAAGTTAATTATAAAAATATAACGTCAAAATTGTAAACCGGGGGATTTGGGGGGTGTCGAACACCCTCCAGTACATGTCGCAGGATTTCCACTCCTTTAGAATACTTGGAGAAGATACACGGAGAAAAAAAATCCTCGCAATAATTATGAAGTAATTCAAGTCATTCAAATAATTAAAGTAAACATTAATAAATTAGAGTAAATTTTATATCAAATTTAGTAAAATTTACTTCAAAATGGTGTGAGGCTGATTTGAACTTCAATTATAGTAAAAATTACTTCAAAACACCAAAAAATTTTCTGTGTAGAGAATTTATAAGTTTTCAAATTTCGCCAGGAAAAAGCGGGAAATTTGAATTTTTAAGAAAAAGTGAGGAAGATGTAAACCTATGGCTAGAGAATATTGAAACTTGGAAAAACATTTATTTAAGCGCTTACCGCTCACAGAGTTAAGCGGCAACTTTTGCGTTACTTTGAAAGTTAACTGTCAAAATTATAGTCAAATATGTAAACCGGGGGTTATGGGGGTGAACACCCTCCAATAATAAATTTATAAATAATATATAAAATAAAATAAAATAAATAATCAATTTCCCACTCTTCTAGAATACCTACAGAAGACAGAATAATTATACAAATTTCATCAGCAAAAGTGAGGGAAATTGAAACGAGGGAAAAGAAAATTAGAATTTGAGGAACTTATTTATTTTTATATTATTATAAAAAAATAAGTTTACCAGCAACTGTTTGCGTTACTTTGAAAATATGGAAAAACGGGGAATCCCCCAGTAGAGGAAAACGAAATTAAATGTTTAAATATTAATATTATATTGCTAAAAAAGAGATCCACCGTCTAGCTGCCCATGCCCGTCCGCGGACGGGCTTTCCAGCTACATAGTATAACTATAAAATACGAAGCCTGCACATTCAAGAGCAGTATACTAGATTTTATGCCCTCGGTCCTCTTTCATCAAGCGATGCTCGATCTATCAGATATTATTTATTAAGATAATTATCTAAATGAGTATTATTATCAAGGTTTTAAGAAATTACATTTAACCCATGAAAGTGGTTATGGAGAAAACATGAGAGGTAAACATGTAGCTGTTGGGTATGCTCAATGTCTTTCAGAAGAGATACATGTTTGTAAGAATGTATAACGTAGCATGTTGTTGTATATGTAAAATTTCATGTGAAAACAAATGTTTGTATATAACGAAACATAATATATGTAATTTATTGTATTAAAAATAAGTCAGATTATTTGAATAGTCCATACATTTAATTAAAACATTATGTTTCTTGGAGTCTTGAAAGCAATATTGTGGTTATGTTTTTGGGATATTTCATAATAACATGAAGATTTTTTTCGTACATTTTACATCTAACAAGTACTTTTTCACTTAAAGTAGTTAGTTATCCAATAAAACTAATAGTTTTGGAATTTTGTGTATATAAGGATGTATTTACGCTATTTAGCTTGACAGTACTGGGAACTACACCAAAGAACAACCCAGTTTAACTCGATTTTCTATTTCCTGCTCTTTTATCCTACCCTGGTAATACATTAATAAAATACAGATTTAGATTACCTGTGCAGATTATCAGCTTATAATTTACATCATAAGAGTTGGAAACGTGTCGTTTAGCACAATTTTAGTAAAAGCACATAATTAATAAATAACAGAAGCTATAAATAATTAAAACTCAAGTATTTACATACATTGAAAAACACAAAAATGTAATAAGTAAATTAGTATATTAATAAATGAAAGTTATGACAAATTACTTCATTTTTGATAAAATCTTCAATTGTCAAAAAATTGTTGATGTCCCTACTGCAAGATAGCATGTATATTAAAAAATATGTAAAAAGAGTTGGGCATTTAAAAAAAGAAGACGATACTAAATCTAATATCTGTTTGAAGTGAACTTTTCTCATTAACTACATAATGCAGCTTTGAGTTTCGCCTGGAGTGGATCTGTTTTAGTTTAGTATTTATTTGCCTTCTTCGTCCCCTCGTTTCAAATAACTTCCAATTAACAAATTTCTACACCACAAAATACATAATTAAGTACCAAAAAGATTATTATAAAACGCTAGAAGGAGAACTAAAACCCAGATTTATTCTTCTGCGGTTATCCTAATATGTACACAATACATATAAATGAGTTTTAGATATTATAGAATAAATGCCAAGAGTCCCTTAACATAATAAAGCTGAATTAATAAAAAATTTGTCGTCGAATAAAACGATCCTTGAACTTCCGGTGTACATCAATATATTGTCAAGTTAAAAATTAGTTTCATAAGTCTGGCTAATTGTCAGAACGTTAAAGTAAAAAATTAAATAAGTAAAAAGTAAAAAAAGTATTATTTTAAATATACAAATTCTAAACTTGTGAAATATAACAAACTTAAAACTTCAATACAACAAGTGAATTTAACATTAATAAAAATAAAATGTTTGCAAAAAATTTTAAAAATCAGTTAGATTAGAAATGACTAATGACAAATTAACATACGTAGATGAAAACTGTTGATTATGTGGTATATATTTTTTGTGAGTATAAAAAATTTATTAAAAAAAAAGTTTAAGTAGTAGGTCTACAATTGAAAAAATTAGAATAAACAATGATGAGCTCATAATTCACTGTAGATCAAGCATTGCTTCACAAATATCAGCTCAAGGTGTCAAAAAGCTACAAAGTTGGCGGTTAAATATATCATAACGTAATAAAATGCATAGACGCTAGATGTTCGTGTTGAAATATTTCATGTAAATGTAAGGGTTGGTTAGAATTCGTGCCAACGTTTCATTTCAAAACCAGGCTTACTGAAAAAGTAATAAACATTCTCTATCTTGAAATACAAACACTACTATGCAGGGTGAGCGAATCTTATCTCTTTAAACATATACAAGAAGACGTTTAGCAAGTTTAAGATAACACGCTACCGGTGTAACGCTCATCCTACAAAATGGACACAGAACCTATCCTTTTTAAATTTCAAAGCCTTATCAAATTCAATAGAAAATTACTCCTATTTTTGGGGGACTACATAATGATAAAAATGCCCAACCTTAACCTACATTTAAACAAAAACATTTAAATTCAAACAGAGACCAACACTTTCTAATGCTACCCATAAAGCATTCGATTTATGTTTCTCTAATTATAATTAAGCAGAGGCCCTCAACTGACGAAATCGTTATTACATCAAACACATACCAAAATCTTTTAGAGTATACAGTTTGCTTTAATATCAAAGGGTCATGCAAAAACAGGGTGTTAGATTTGAAACGGTAAGTCTAATTAAAGAACCATGATAGAAGTATTTCAACTACGAACAAAAATAGCTATACTTTTGTTTTTATGACCAAACGACATTCATTATTGAGTTCCGCATATGCACAAATCACGATATCTTATCTGATGTATAAATTATTTCTCTTGCAGATGTATCTGTGGTATGCAAATACCAATACACTGTCAGTTACTAAACCTAAACCAATATACTACTACGATAAAACGGTTATTTATGTTCGAGGAGCTGCAACATTCGAATTAGTACATTGATCATAACACCAAATTAGCGTAATCTGTTTTACCATTGTTTATTACCATTCGATTAATTTGAACAATTTTTGCTTTAGGTGTGGTATCCTATTTCAAGTTATCTTAAAAATCACAATTTTTCGCACCTGATAAAAAACTCCAACTTCACCATCGACCATTGTATAATACCTGTACCCGGAAACAATAAAATTTTGCTGAACAATCTAGTTTATGCGAAAATAAACATATTAATTATTAACCGTATTTTTCCAAACACAATAATAGGTAAAAAGCTATTGAATTCTGTATCACAGATATTTGTGAGGTTAACCAAACTATTTCAAATTAACAAGTAGGTATTTAAATTAATTTAATATATTTGTGCCCGAATTACTATAAAAAGGTACAAGCGGTTTTAATAATTAACATGTTAAAACATAACATGGACATAAATATTCTAAATTTATGTAAATATTTATGTAGCAATAATGTATAATTTATGTAAATAACATGTTAGGTTTACTATATGAACCATACATACAGGATAAGTTATTCGTACCTCCGAAGTTTTTTTTATAAATTTTCTACAATTATATAAATATAGGCAAACTTTTGTTGTATTTAAATTCTATATAACCTCAAATATTTACCGCTTTTAATTTGAATATTTCATTATTTTTAAAATTCATTTCAATGTTGCAAAAATTAAATGGAAAAATATTTTATGCGTATTAAATGTTAATAATTTATTATTGTACATTCTTTGTCTGAAAGTTATGAAACACAAAAGAATTTGATAGCGTCAGATCTGCACAGCTGTTACCTTTTCAAATTTAGCAAAGTACAGAACGCACTTGGCATGTTTCTGTTTGTTCGACACCATCTTTGACACTATTGTATTTTTCCCTGAAATTTTTAAATTTAAATGTAGGTATCTATACCTACGTATATAAAAATCATACAATAAAACCAAGTATCACTTATCCACAACAGTTTTTGAATAAACTCCTTGTTTGTAAGCAAAATACAAACTGCTCTGTTATGTTATTTAAATATGATATAAGTAAATAAAATTATGTTTATTTATACGCGATGTTAGCCTATTTTGCATTAAATAAACAGTTTAGTTTTAGTTAGTGGTACCTACTAATAAGCGTTTAACTATCAGGTGTAAGAAATTTAGTTTGTCAATGTTTGCTGAAAACAGACAAACGAAAACACGACGGTTAATCTAAATCAAAACGTAGTTATAATTAAAGTAAACCTCCGTGTAAAATTGTTATAAAGTACCTACCTACATATAACATAAACATGTTATTCAACAACACATTGTCGTTTTTTCGATAGGACTAATTACATACACACTTTTTTCATTATAACTTTTACGATCGGAAAGCGGATTTATCATATATGAGTCATCATGTATGAGTCATCAAATCCAATTAGCCAGTATTGTTTTGCAACAATGTTGAAAGATGTTCTTCGGGTTACAGATTATTACAATAATTCATGTAGCAAGTCATATTTACAGTTGTTAATTTCTTTATTTGGTGTTAACCTATTTCATTTTACATAGCAACTTTTTAATTTTCTTAAAAAAACGCAAGCTGTGCACTGTCGTAGATTTTCCGGGATACAAAATGGAGTAATTAAACAGACCGAAGTTCGTAAAGTTTTTGATTAGGCAGCTGTAAATCAGCGCTTGTATTGAAGTTAAAAAGAACCTAATGATGCTACGATTAAGTAATGAAAGAAAGATCTCTAAAGTTAGCAAAATTCCTCATTTATATAGTTGTGCAAACAGTTCTCCTTTTCTCTTCTTTTAGTTTTTAATAATGTAAAGTATGTGCTAATTACGATTTAAGACGAATTTTGTTAACAATCTTTCTTTAAGAACTATTAAGAAGTGTAAAACAGTCATAAATATCGCGCAAGAAACTTTTTAGTTTTTAAAAGCACTTTTCTTAAAAGGTTATAAAGATTAATAAGTTTTACTTCCTAAACACTACAGATACTTTTTAATAAAAATTAATTTTTAATTTACAATAAATTGGTTTTCTATAAAATTAATCTAACATGCGTTCCTTTTCTTTTTTTTTTGTTTCTTGTTAGAATTAACATTTTAAAGTTTGCTATCGTTAAATTGATTTGCAGAGCTTTATACGAACAAACGAAAAACTTCGATTTATGTTCGTCCAAAGTTTACTTCCGATTTTATTAAAATCCAAATTTATGGAAGCTGCTCGTAAACCCTAATATAATTGCAAGTATAAAAATTAAATTTTGGTATTAAAATAAATTATTCTTACGTTTTAAAACATTTTTTGGGGGAATGAGAGTGATTTTGTAATGACCCGATCCGACCATGAAGTAAATTTAAATTATTTTTAAATTAATTAATACGTATACTACTTAGTGCTTAGATTGCTTTTTTAATTTTTAAACTCGAAAGAAAAACGTAGGGAATCAACAAATAGAATTAAACATTAATAGTGTAAAACTTTTATTGCACTCGGTATAAATTTGATCTTACTTCAATATTTAAACTGATATTGGTATCCTTCTATTTTAATTTTGTAGGTAATTACTTTCTAACTTCTTCGATTTTTCCCTCTAGGTATACGAAATATTTTTAATAATTCTATCGCTATCCCCAAGGACGAGTTACCCCAAAAATTATTTTTTCAAAGCATTAAAAAATTTAGTTTCATTTTCCACTCGCTACTTGATGCCCATTATCAAATGAATCTACCAATGCCAAATTTCAAAATTAACGAAATTAAAAACGTTATCTTCAAAAAAATTAACCCAAACAAAGCTCCTGGATATGATCTAATAACAGGAAAAATTTTACAAAATCTACCCGAAATTGGGTTTAAATTACTTAGAATTATTTTTAATGCAATCCTCCGATTTGGTTATTTTCCAGCTCAGTGGAAGGTGGCACAGGTAATTATGATTCAGAAGCCAGGAAAAGATCCAACCGAAACTTCATCCTATAGACCCATTAGTCTGTTGCCAATCCTATCGAAGACATTTGAAAAGTTGTTCCTAGAGAGACTAAAACCACTTCTTCCAGAGGGAAATCTAATCCCGGACCACCAATTTGGATTTCGGCAGGGACATGGAACGGTGGAACAAGTGCACCGGGTTGCGAAGAAGATTAGAACGGACCTCGAATCGGGGAGATACTGCTCTGCTGCATTTCTTGACATTTCTCAGGCGTTTGACAGAGTATGGCACGATGGGTTGATAAACTCCTACCTCATCCTTATAGTCGTTTGCTAGTATCTTATCTAACTAACAGATATTTTTTAGTCAAATATGGAGAGGCCTATACCAATCTAGAACCCATTTCATTTCATCAGACCTGCCTGTAACTCACAATATGGTATCGGCCACGTTTGCACACGATACAGCGCTAATGGCATCTAGTGATGATCCAAAACTTGCTTCTCGATTCTTGCAATGTCACTTAAATAAAATTGAAGACTGGCTCAAGAAATGGCGTAATAAAGTTAACACCATCAAGTCGGTACACGTCACCTTCACCCTCAGAAGAGCAACTTGCCCAGGAGTAATGATGTACGGTAAGGTCCACCCGGAACAAGAAACGGTCAAATACTTGGGGTTTCACCTCGATCGACGACTGACCTGGGCCAAGCACATTTGGAGTAAGCGCCTCCAACTGGGAATCGTGTATCGAAAGATGTACTGGCTTGAGGGCCGAAACTCACCTTTATCAATAGAAAACAAACTATTGTTGTATACCGCAATCATTATACCCATATGGACATATGGTATTCAGCTGTGGGGTTCTGCTAGTGAATCCAATATTGCAAAAATTCAGCGCTTCCAATCCAAAATTTTACGTAGTATCTGTGACGCTCCCTGGTATGTTTCAAATAATGTCATTAGTGCTGACCTTCGAATTGGTAATGTAAAGGAAGTAATTTCTTCTATGAGCAAAAAATATCACATGAGACTTGCAAGCCATCCCAATCCATTGGTGTGAGACCTACTGATTGAACTACAGGTAAAGAGACTAAAGAGGTATGATCCTATGGACTTGCCCCACCGCGTTTAAATTCTTGAATTGTCGACTAAATTGTATGTATTTGCCTATGTTTATATTTGCCTGTATTTTTATATTTTAATGTAAAATAACCTCAAGGGAGGCCTACCAATGGGTTGGCCCTCCACTGTGTTACTTTTAATAATGTCAAGCAATATTACCTAATGTCCTATGGACAGATTGTAATGTATTTTTGGAGTCAATAAAAAAAAAATTTTTTTTTCTGCAATTGTAATATGTATATAGGTTGATCAAATTTTTCCGAAGTACTAGAGGGAAATGAAAATACAATGTCACATGAGTTTGTTTATTTTCATAGATATTGAAATTAGCAAAATACACATTAAAAGCATAATATTATGTTAACTAGAATTCATGACTGAAATTAAAATATATTTTATATAAAATAATATTAAATGTAATATTAATACATTGCAATTATACTAAACTGAAAAATTCAGTTTCATTGCTTACACCACAAATTTATTGATTATATACACGGTCATTGAAATTCGATTAACCCTACACTGCATTTTAAGTAAAAATTAAAAAACCATTTATCATTATAATTACAAGATTAAAGAAGGTGGTAGACTGTATAAAACGTGATATTACTAAATGCGAAAATATCATAATATGATGCATATCAGCACGAAATTGAATTAACCTCTGTTGGTCATTATTATATATTTTTTACTGAAATACTAGAGCTTATATTAAAACTAAAGATATTATAACTTTTAATTTGATAGTATAATAATAATAATTTATTGTTATAACCACAAATTCAAAATGGATTAAATAATTATTAAAAACACATGAAAACCAAGGCCTTTAACAATAAAGGAATTGTTCAATTGTTCGAATCAATTTAAAGGATCTGTATTTTTGGAAAAGCTTTCCTTAATTAACCATTTTTGATTTTGGACGGCATTTATCCGATCAAAATATAACAGGACCATATCAACTGGCTTATCGGTGTCGGAGTTCCCTCAAATTACACACTTTTAATTCATTAATAATTTATTATTAAAGTAATTCTTATTTATTAAATAAATAACTAAACTTTTCTTTCAATATTATGTTCTACTTGTTACACTAATGTTAAACTAATTTATTTTTAATAATAAATTATCGTTTAATAATTGCGTACTCAAAATAATTTTAAAATTTAATTTTGTTCTTATAATTAAGTTATTGTAAAACTAAATTGATAAGGACCTTATCATTGATATAGAACATTAAACCTTCTTCTTCTTCTAGTGCCTATCCGTTCCGAATATTGGCGATCATCATAGCAATACGGATATGATATTCTTCTTTTTCCCGATCCTCTTTTTCCCTCAACTTTTCCTAGTAGATATTCCAATTTTCGGGTCTTTACGTTTAGGAGTAATTCTCTCTCTTTAGCCATTCTTTCCAGCACAGTTCGATTGGTGACATGGTCTGTCCACGGTATCCTCAGAATACGTCGGTATAACCACATTTGATATGCTTCCAGCCTCTTGAAGTCCAAGACTCAACCCCATACAGCAGCACCTCAGCAACCTTAGTTTCGATGTTAAAGAAAAATTGCTACATCTAAACAGTTTTGACATTTTCAGGAATACAGCTCAAGACTTATTATCCTGGACTATAGTTATCCCCAGGTATGTGTATCTCTGTACTCGCTGTTATGGTTGCATATTCAATGTAAGCTGACCCTGGTAGTTGTATTCTTTTTATATTATCATGTATTTTGTGTTTGTTTTCAGAGGCGGAACTACCGGGGTGCGGTGGGTGCGTCGCACGCGGGCACCCGGCTAAAAGGGCCCCCAGATATAGTGACCTTTTCAATCTTAATAAAAATCTCAAAAATAGGAGGTGCACAATTATAGTCTATTTAATTAACACATGCAGCTGAAGTAAACAGTGTTCAGAGCATGTGTGCAGGTGTTCGCTTTATGTTGATTGCAACTGCAATTGCGATTGGATGTTCGTAAGGTCAAGAGGTCCGTACTTACAGTTTTTCATTGTAAGTAGATACATATAATTTTCATGTGGCGTTTGAATTACAAGGCAATTAGTCCCTCTCTGTCAAGCTGATGCTATTTTAAGTCTGGAAGGGGGGATATGGAATATCCCCAGTTTTTAATTGTTTTTGTCAAAATCAAATTTTCGTTTTACTTTTTGATCCCAGGCTTAGATTCTGTTTACAAAGAAGTAAAAAATTAATATTTAAATAAAATAAATTTAATATTAAAATTTAAAAACAAATTTATTTTAAAATTTAAAAAGATTTTAAATTAAATTGTTTACCTCGACTGAAAATTTAATTTTCTTGAATGAGAAAATTCCTGACAAAATTAGGGAAAGCTTAAATTTTCCATGACCTTTCCAGATTTTCCAAAGAAGTGGGAATCCTGTAATTTTGTTCTAAAGATAAATAGATAAATTCTAAAGATTTCCCAAGATTTCCTTCAGAAGAAAATAGCATTATTAAGTTTTACTAAGATTTCATAGAATTTCCCTAAAATTTGCTTGGATTTATTTTAATTTTTGTATATCACGATTTTCCCTTTGGTTTTCCCGTCAGTGCAAAACTAAGGGGAAATCGCCGAAAAACTTGTATGTACTAGTGAATGGAAATCTGAAGAAATTCTGGAAAATTCCTAGGCATCTCAAGAAACAGATTCTTAGAAAATTTGTAGAAATATAGAAAATCTCAATGAATCCGTAAAAATTTCAAGAAAATCTTAGGAAACTCGAGAAAATTTTGGTAAATAGATAACTCTAGAAAATCTAGAAAATTTTAAAGCCAATGAAGTTATCTATAATATTCTAGATTTCCTGAAATTTCCCTTTAGTTTTGCATTCCAGAAAATCTGAGAAAATCCATAAAAATGTCACCAGTTTTACAATTAGGAAATGTAGAAAATTAGAGGAAATAGAAAACTCTAGAAAATCTTACAAAAATATTCAGAAAATCTTGTGAAGTGGGGAATCACAGAAAATTCTAGGATATTTTAAGAAATCTAGACAATCTCAAAAAATTGAAAAAAAACTCATCTATATAGTTCTTAAAATAGTGAATAAAATTAAATAGGAGTGACTCGTCTCTATATCCGCTCTTGTTTGGAAGGAATTCTTTAAAAATCACTGGAATTGCATGGAAATCGTCGGATTTTCGAGTCCTGTATACAAATTTATTTTCTTTTATAAAAGCAAGGCCCCCGTTAACAACTTCGTACATAGGTTCCTCACCTGGTTGTTACGCCACTGTTTGTTTTAGGTTTAGTGATAGCTCATATCGCTGACCAACTTCCGCCAGTCTAGTCATTAGGTCTTGGAGATTCTCCATATTATTTGCTATCGCCACCGTATCATCAGCGTATCTTATATTATTTATGCATTCACCATTGATTTTAATGCCAATATTTAGATCTTCTAAAGATTCCTGAAAGATTCTTCATACGTGAAACAGTAATGCAGACAACACACACCCTTGTCGGACACCTCGCTTCACTATAATGTCCTCGGAAAGCTCCTACTGAATTCTTATGACGGACGTCTGGTTCCAGTACAAGTTGCTAATAATTCTTAAATCTCGATAGTGCAGTCCAAATCTCGATGAGCTTATCATGTTTTACATTAGCATTTCTGCATCTTTGGAAAAGGACCTGGATACTGAACAGAGCCTCCTTGTACCCATTGCATTACGGAAACCAAATTGTGAGCGACTAACGTGTTCTTCAAATATTCCACGGATTCTTTTATGAATTATTTTTAGATAGTCCTTAAGGAGATGACTCATGAGGCTGATGATGCGGAAATCTCTACAAAATTTAGCGTTTGGTTTTATTGGTATTAGGAATTCCACATGAATACCGTCTGGCTCAGATGATCTGCCGTCTGTTGTTCTTGGAAGATCTTCACAGCAATTGAGTTCTGGATGGTGCTCTGGTCTGTTATCCTCAAAAAGTTCAGATTCTCTTGTTTATCTATTATGATTCTGCCGTCTGTAGTTTGCAGTGTTCCTGTTGTATTGGATTTATATTTTTCAGCAGCTTCTCTGACTCTTTTGTGCATATTAAATAGATCATACTTTCTTTCAAGTTCTTCTATTTCGTCACATTGTGTTCTTTTGCTCATCTAGTTTCCCGTCTCATCTTTCTCTGTATGTCCTTATATGCTACTTTCGTTTTTCCTGCATAAGTTGCTCTGTTCGTCTTGCGTCTCTACTTACTAAGTGTTGGTCTCTCTGTTTGGTTCTCACCTACAGTCGTGCTATCATCTCCTTCCTTTCTTGTTATTTTAGTTTTCTTAAGTGCAATCGTCTTACGGTTGTTTTTCCTTGAACTTTCTTTTGGTTTTATTCTAAATTTACCGACTAAAGGAGAGTGTGTATCCATGTGTATAGTCGGCGTGGTGGAAGTTTAAAAAACGTATTTAGGATTATGTATTCTTATTTAATTATTTATAATTAATTTAAAAATATTAAACCTAAGTGATGTAAATTAATTAATAATTAGATAGAAATTTTATTTTTAAATTTTACTAAACTTACAAAAATCCTCAATAGATTTGAACTTTATGTGAATGTAGGTAAATAATAATGATTGTTCCTTGTTTGACTGTATACAAATTTAAGTTTTGTTCAATGCATTGCAGTTTTAACTTTTCAATTTTGAAATTCCAAACTGGTTTGGAATAATCTTAAATTTCAGTTTCTGCATTTCAGTTTACAAATCACAGATAAACAATCATTATGGTCCTTTTTACAATTACAAAACGTTTTTCTGTACACATCCACTTTATTTGATAAGCTTTATTTCATTACTAATCGTGAAAGTACTTTTCGATATTGGAAAACTACTTTTCATTATTATGTTAGTTACCAAATTATCAACTTTATAATATTAAAATTAATTGAGTTGTTATTGTTGGCGCAGGGTTGTCAACATGAAATAACTACATTTAAACTGGTAAGCTAGTCCCTAGCTAAATGTTATAATAATTTGCAAAATAATGTTAAGTTGATGCTATTTATATTAATAATTAATGGACAAAATTAATATGTGAAGAATCGAATGATTCTGGTTTAATATTATTAATAAGTAGTATAAACAAAGAGGCATTATAGAAAAAATTGTAGTTTGCTGGTGAAATAAAAATAACAAAGCAAATATGTATTTACAAATTATCATAAATGAATATAGAAGTATGTATGTGCATTAGTTATGAAAATATACAAGACATACCAATTTGATGTGCAGAAAACGTGTTTAAGGATTTTCAAATCTGTTTGAATCCCGTAGATTCCCAATTCAAAAAGCTCTCACCTGCAACAAGCGACAAATTTAATAAAACATGTGGAAATGGAACGCATCTTACGGTTGTCGAATATTCGATATATTGAATGTAAAACCCAAAAATTTATGTAACATGCGAATATGTGTAGAATATTTATAGGAACGTTGACAACATGCGTTTTCAAAGAGGCTTCTCCAATAAATGTAAAATGCCATCAGTAAAGCGTGTAATACATATAAGATCAAACAACTAAAAATTATAATTAAATTACGTCACATTTCTGGAGAAAGTAAATTATGCCAGGAATACCAATCTAATAAACCTAAAATGAAGAGAAACCCTAACCTTAACTCATTGAAACCTTATAACAAATCTGAGACTACTTTATTTAGCATATCAAGTCACTAAGTGAACTAATTGTATTGGCACAATTTTCTAGTAAGAAGGCGTATAACCAAGACTGTGCTTGAACATAATTTTGAGTTGGTTCTCATAATAAACGATGTACAGGTATATTTATTTATAAATTTGATATACTACTTAGTTATTTTTTGCCAAACGAATAAAATACTAAATTATATTTTTAGATTTACTACCTTTCCTGTAGGGGAAAAAAATTTTCCACTTCGGAAGTTTTAAGAAAACCTACTAATTTTTACTTTAAAATGGGTATATTTTTCTCCCCCTTTTAATTCTTTTCTCGGTCCCCTAATGTAGATCCTATATATTTTAATAGCGGTTTTTTCTTAAACTTTCATTCACTCAATAACAAAGTTAAACCAAGTCCATTACTTAATAACAATGTCTTAAATACTAAAGACAATTTGAAGAGGGGATGAAAGATTTATGTCTTTCTTTAATGCTTACGTAATAAGAGAACGTTTACGTTTTATAAGTTTCCCCTTGTTTGAATCGAATATAACTTTTACATGAAACCTTAATAATTATAAAGCATGGTTGCAGACAATTTTAAAAACAGTATACTAATTTAAGAGTCCTTGGAGTTTGATTATTTACGTTCTCTTCCCTAAGATTTAGGAGACAATAGACGCTAATCCGACAGTTTTTCTCTAAAAACCATTTTGTCGTTATTGACGTTAGCAATTTTTATTGTAGTTCCTTACGTCTCAACGATTTTATTGGTTTATCTACCAAGGTAGTTCTATCTATCGAATTGTCTAATAAATTAAAATTATACAAGCGGAATCATATTTTATAAAGCAAGTGCCACCCGCATTAAACTATTTGAAGACATAAAAATAACAAATTGATTTTATGCAATTTCACCGAAACGTGAAACTAAAGTAAATTTAAAATCTACCGAAAAAAACAGGCATACATATTAATCGATACAAAATTCAAACTCCAACTCGTAAAGTTATATCTATAACCATAAAAAAATCGTTAAGTTTTAAAGCAGAGCTATTTAATAAATGTTGCCGGCAAGTATAACCTAAAAAACAGCAGCTTTCATTACAACCGTACTAAAAGGAAATTACACGAGGCAGATAAACTTGGTAGTTTGGTGGTGAAGTGCATTATATGATTCCAAGCGGGTAATTATAGGTGTGGGGAAATGTCTGTATGGTTGCAATGCAAACGTCAGACTGCACATGTAGCGGCTAAATTGATGTTCGTCCTGTTTATGCAATCACGCAAGCTTTAAGAGTTACAAAGTTTTTCCTTAATCAAATTATTATTTCATACGTAATTTTATGAGTCTTAACAAATTTATAAACTCATTTTTATTTTATTTTATTTTTTTTATTTTATTTTAATTTTTTTATTTTATTTTAATTTTTTAATTTTATTTTATTTTATTTTATAGTAAGGAATACGGATATATTTTAAGCGTATTTTTTAATTAGATATGATTATATTACCTAAATACAACATATTTAATTTAACATTTATCGTAGTTTGAATTTTTAATAAGGATTTTCATGAATTTTATCTTTTTCAGCTATAACCTGCAAAGATTTTCATATTCGTTTAATAAAAAGCGTATAACAGCTTCGGACGGAAAAATTTTCAACACAATATATGCATTTGAAAAATTTGTAATTTGTAAGCAATGCACAATATTAAAACCCAATTTACAAACAAAAAACTTCTTATTTTCTATTTGGAAAAAACTGAAAGGTCATATAACCTGGTTCACTGAAATTTTTTTTATTTGTTTTAAATAAATATGTATGTGGCGAAATATAGGTAAATTTTAAATCAAGTATAGCCGAATAAACTTAACCCAATTTATTTGTTTCAACATCCTAATGTAAACCAGTTGTTCCAAGAAATTAAAAACTCGGCGCGAATTGTGGTGGAATTTTAAATATAAATTTCAAGCACAGGGAAAGTCCGAATTCGCCGAGAACACTTGTTATCACAAATAAAATACACTGTAAGTATAAAGTATCGCAAACGTTATCACCATACTATGGTATCATCAGGCAATGAACTGATTTCATTTTAAGTTCACCATGAGTGTTTAACTGAGAGGGAGTAAGATAAAAAACAGCTGCTTCTCATGGATTCCGGGTTTTAAAATTTTGAAATCATCTAATTCTGTTATCTTTTATCTCATTTCATCTAGACGAAAAAAATATAATAAGAATTAACTCAAAGTCCATGCTAAATTGCTTGAAAATTAGAGTATCATAAAAATTTACTAGGTGGAAGTAGATTTTTGAATCCAAATATTATATTGCAAGCAATGGTTGTCTCAGTACTCAGACAAGAATTATGCAAATAACTAACTGTCTGAATGAAGATCCTAGAATTGATTTATCTAACCATATTCTATATACATTCAAACAGACCATGAATCATGTAGTAACATAATAGTACTTTTCGTTAACTTCGGTATTGTTAGTATTGCATTATTGTTAGTTATAGCGATTATAAACATTTATATAATTTTATGGCTTGGTCAAAAAGGGCCTAAGTACCAATTCTTAAAATATGAATTTTTGAGCCTACCTAACTGATTAAACATCGCTTTTTTTAAAGAAAATAGTCCCAAGTAGATTTATCTGCTTTCTATGAATATTTCAATGTAAAAACAAACTAAGTGCAAAGATTATAATGAATAAAAAGCCTATGTTCACTAAATACCTATTTTTATGGGTCTTATCTGACTGAAGAAATGAACTTTAAAAACTTAACTGGGCGTAAGTTCTTATTAGGCTTTAAAAAATTTAAAAAAATTTTTAATTAAAGGGTCTAACTGCAACTTAGGTTGTTATTTATAAATTATTAGGTCTATATTTACTTGGGCCGTTTTTACTTTTGCAAGTGATAAGTAAAATAGGCCTAATTGAAGCATAGATATGCAAGTCTGGATTCAGCATGTTACTTAGGTCCTTATTAATTGGAAACAATTGACTTTGTTTCTGGGTAACTACAACATACGCCATCAAAGCAGATTCGATTCACACCTCAATTGAGAAGGCAAAAAAGCGAACTTGAATGGACATAAAAATGCCAAGAGACTGGTCAACACTTGTCAGAAATGTATAACGAAGAGGGAGAATTAAAGTGAATGACATATGTATATCACAGGATGATTTTTAGAGGGGAAACAAATGTCGTTTCTAACAGCAAACTGTTTTAGATACACCAAGGATCATCCAGAAAAATGTTTTTATAAACAAAGCTTTGTGGAAGATGAAGAATTTAAAGTATGGGATATATCGAAAATGAAAGAAAGACAGCTGTCAGGTGAAGCATTACCAACATTACAAAAATTCCTTTTATCCTCTTCTTCTTCCTCTTCCAAAAAAGAAATTGGATGATATCAAGAGTTTGTCGTGTTACATTCATCCCAATAGTCCCAATAATAATTATCAGAATAGATAATAGAGATTTGAGTATTCTTTCATACTTTTTTAAGAATTTGTTGTTTTAAATATATGTTAAACATATAAGTAATGTTTTTTATTAAATAAATATTTTCTGAAATTTATGAAGTTTTATTTTAATTATTCAAAAAATAAAAACGTGAACAAAAACGGCCTATGTACTGTTCCTGTAAACGGTATGACCTAAGTAACCCTTTTTAGGTCATAAATGTTACATGTGACGTGTCACAATTAGGGATAACAATCTAAAATATATTAATAAGATTAGAATATTATAAAATACATTATCTGTTATGAACCAATATGAATTTTGATAGACCCAACAAAATTTTATCAAATTCCAAAAAGGAACATTTAAGTAATAAGCATTTTAAATTTCCATACAAATCGTCAATTATCTTTTGTTAGAAAGGCCCTGTTTCAAACCTGTTACAGATCCCTGGCAGTCACCGGTTACAGGTCTTTAGCAAGCACCTCTGTAATAAACCTGTAACAAGCTTTTGAAAAGACTGGTACAGGTAGGTGTAAAAGTTTATCTGACAAGTACTTGCAAGGCATCTAATGTTACTTGGAATTATACTGAATTATCATATGTACGAGGGTTGTATGATAAGTACCTGGCCTAGGCAAGAAATATCGCTATTATAATTTTAAAAATATACTGTCCGACGGTCAAGTTGCTGCGTTGTTTATTTTGTGAAAGATCTATTTAAATAGAACAACTTTTGTAATTTTAAATAATGAAAAAAATAATTTTTTTTCTTCTTTGTTTTACTGTTTGAAAAAAAATTAAAAGATTAAAATGGAGCTCAGCGAAGTTTATGGGAACTCTGCACCTTTGTTATCAATAATTAAGTTTTGGACATCTGAATTAAAACGTGGTCGTACCAGCATTTTTGATAAAGATCGTGCAGATCGTGGAAATGAGGTTACCACTTCACGTCGATTAGACAAAATGGCAGAAAAAAAGGCAAAACAATTAATTGAGAGTATTCTGCACAATTATTGAACCGCTTCAGCCATGCTGTAAAAGAAAAACATCCGCATTTGGCGAAGAACAAATTTCTTTTGGATTAAGAAAAAAACGCGTATATACTTGCGTCTTCGCCATGGCAAAATTCCATGAGTAATTATTTTTCGCCACATATAGCACCCAGTGATTATTTCCTATTTCAAAATATGTAAAAATGGCTCGGCGGAAAAAAACGAAGAGGTTATTGCTGAAGAAAACACTGATTTTGAAAGGTTTCAGCTATCGAATTTTTTAGAGAGGATACAAAAGATAGATTTGCGTTGGATTAAGTGTATCGAGCTAAATGATGTTTACGTTGAAAACTAAAACCAAATTTTACACATAAAAATATTTTTTCTTGTCAAGGCCAGGTACTTATCATACAACCCTCGTATAATGTTGTACAATTTGTTTTACTATTTAAATTTTTGTATTGTACTTATCACTATTTGCCGAAAAGTATATAGCGTTATATAAATAAAGACAAACATATTCCAATAATTAGAATACTTGAAAAAATCTGAACCTTTGATCGGCCATCTGGAATTCTACTAATTTGTAAAAAATAGTATATACAAAATAAGGTATTGATTTTTATTTATAAATATCATGAAGTTTTGGTTTATATTCGTTGGGTTAGTAGTATTAAACACTTTTAATTAGTTCCAGAGAGCCAAACAGAATTTGTTGAATAATATATAAAGCAGTCAATAAAATATTTATAGTCAAATATTTAAAACGTTTATAACAATTAAATTCAAATTAAAAACACAGGGTGTTCTATGGAGCACTTTCCAAAGGGGTCGAACTGATATGTCATAAGGACAGTACAGGGGGGTGTTGAGGATTGAGCCTCACTCATAACCTTAAGGTTATTATGGCCGTAGCTTATTCTAGCTACTGAGAATTGTAATAATTCAAAGTTAAATCAATATAATCAAGAACACTAAAATGATAGACATGTTTCGACCTTATTAGGTCTCATCAGTATCATATTGATTTTATAATCGGGGGTCGATACCAACACATAGCATTGCGCGAAAAATACTATATAAGGTAAAAAATCAAATCTATGTTTTCAAGAATGCAACTATATGATACTGATGGGACCTAATAAGGTCGAAACGTGTCTATCATTGCAATGTTCTTGATTATATTGATTTAACTTTGAATTATTACAATTAAATTCATTAAACAAAAAGTTATCAATGGATGAAAAGAAACGTAAAAATTACATCAGTGATTTGTGAAAAGGTAATGAAATTTGTATTTGTGTTTGTTGAAAAACATCCACTTGTATTATGTATTTGTATTCATAAAAATAAGAGATCATTAAGTAATTAAGCAAATACAAATAAAAAAAAATTTTCGTATTAAAATCTTAAACACGTAGCTGTATTAGTAAAACGTGAATTCATGTGAAATGACTTTCATCCGCGCAACTACCATAATAGGCTATAGGCATATTAGAATAAAAATGAGGGTTCAAAAGAAAGTTTTGCTATAGTTTTGATTTTTGCACCCTTCATGGTTTTTGGGTCGCTCAACACGATTCTGAAGTTTGCGGGCAAAAATTTGGCCCGGAACTTTGTTTTTTTGGCACTTTTCTCCCAAATTTTGGCACTTTTTTCAGTTTTTGGCCTATATCTCAGAAACGAAGCGTTTTTTCGAAAACCCACTCTATATAAAAATTGAAGTAAAGAAAATTTCCTACATTTCTTATTAATAACAGTTTTTTGGAAGACTAACCGTTACGCTGCTAGAGCGCGCTAAAAATAGGCCGTATTCCCATATCTAATGAAATTCACCGTTTTCGCGGAAATCACCCTACCCATAAGACTTAACTGTTGTATTAATTTATTGCATTATACAATTTTATGATATAAATGCTTGTCGCGAGATTTGCCTAAGCAAATAAACAAGAATACAACATGTAATTTGATCTTGACACAAGTAATTCTATGAAAAAATGTATCTAAGTATTTCATAAAATAAATTTACACAGGTAAATCTCGCGACAAGCTTTTATAACATTTTTTAACTTTTTTAATGTTAATATTATAATCTATCCACTTTTTCTATAAATATTTGAATTTACTATAGTTTCGATGACTTCCTCACCATGATCTCAAATTCTATTTTAGGTTTACAAAATATAAATTATTTCAATGTCAGAGGTATTTCTAATTTAGAATTTGTTTTCGTGATAAGACAACAACATAACTACGTGATAACATTTATCAACCACTATCAGCACCTTACAACCAAGGGAAATTGAAGTTTGTGAAAACTCTCACTAAAAACCCCCACTTTGCCGATGTTGTAAGTGTGTTCAAAAACCCTGAGGAAACTCCAGAAAGCATTGCAGCAGCAGGGGAGAGATTCCTGGTCAACGTATACGGCTACACTGGAATGACTTAACCGTCGATAAATCGTCTTAGATACATTAATCATAAGAAGGCAGCTTTCAGGACTTCATCAAAAATAGTTGCACTACCACTATCGGCTACAGCAGCCATACAGCACAGTTTTAGGGTGTATCACCAGGTGCAGAAATGGCTGGGGATTGAGAAAAATGCCGAAGATTGGGGTTGGAAACAAGCCACAAATTGCCTGAAACCGATCACCTCTCTACAAGCTTCTGCTCCACCCAAACTGCTGCATCTAGTGTCATGCAGATGCGTCAAGACCTGGACAAAAAATGTAGCTGCAAAAAAGCAGGCCTCGATTACACCAATCTGTGCATCAACTGTGAAGGGTCGTGTAACAACGTGACAATCGAGACAGATCTCAAAAATACCTTTGAAGAAGGACCATTCGACGTTGAAGTACAGGATGAACTGGATGTACAACAGTATCATGTGCAGATTACTACTCACCTCGTCGATCAATAAATCCATACAATAACTTCTTCTGTTTGTTCCAGATGATTAAGGCAGACACATTTAAGACGGCAGCGACATTCATCTTCGTAACATTTATCATTATAATGATATGAGTAAATCTTATACCACCTACTGACTATAGTACACTGTACATAACTACTTTAGTAATAACTAAATTTTATTCGTTAGTCTCCATTTTTTCAATTACTTTTCTTATTATTATTCGTGTGAATGCCTCACATGGTTCGGGATTGTTTTTTTGGCGCGCTTTAGCGGCAAACGGTTTGCTTACAAAAAGGTTATCTATGATGAATACAGGAAATTTTGTATAATCTAATTTTGTATGGAATGGGCTTTTATCGAAAAAATTCTTCCAAAGTGCCAACATTAGGTAAAAAGTGCCTAAAAAACGAGATTCATCTGTGAAAATTTATTTTATGAAATACATACATTTTTTCTTAGAATTACTTGTGTCAAGATCCAGTTACATATTGTATTCTTGTTTCGAAATTGATGTAACAGTTAAGTAGTATCATAGCAAGGGCAATTTTCGCGAAAACTGTGAATTTCACTAGATATGGGAGTATGGCCCATTTTTGGCGCGCTCTAGCGGCGGAACGAATAGTCTTTTCACAAAATTTTATAAATAAGAATTATAGGAAATTTTGTTTACTTTAAATTTATATAGAATGGGTTTGTCGAAAAAATGCTTAGTTTCTGAGATATAGGCCAAAAACTGAAAAAAGTGCCAAAATTTAAGCAAAAAGTGTCAAAAAAACAAAGTTCTGGGCAAAATTTTTACCAGCAAATTTCAAATTTGTATTCAGCGACCTAAAAAGCATAAAGGGTGAAAAAATCAAAACTATAGCAAAACTTTCCTCTGAGAATCCTAATATGCCTAGCCTATAAGGGCAGGGTATCGGCTGCAGGACCGAAAAAATTAAAGTTCCGTGCTATAAAGAGCTTTTTGCGAGGGGCCGCCAGCTTTGGAATTAGTTGTACAAATAAGTGGAATTTAATCGGAATTACTGGAATTATTGGAATTTATTGGGAATTACTGGAATTAAAATTGGAATTACTGGAATTTAAATGTAATTATTGGAATTGATTGGGAATTACTGTGATTATTGGAATTAATGGAATTGACACTGAATTACTGGAATTAAAATGGAATTACTATGGAATTACTGGAATTACTATGGAATTGTTGGGGAATTACGTTTGAAATTTATTTCAAAAATTTCTGCGCTATAGCTTATATTTCAAATCAACTTACTATACACCTTTGATAAGCATAATTTGTTTTACCCTGCACTTTAATATTATGTATCAAGCGTCTGGGTCCATCCACGCAATTTTCCGTAACACAACTGAACAACGTTTGTTACTTTCCCCATACGTATCCGTATTATGTATAAGGGAAAGTATTGTGATCCACTCAAAAATAAAAAATCTAAATTTTGGTATTAAAATGTTTATCATGCCCTGATAAGTTTTTGATGAATTTTAGTTGGATGTTCGTCTGTATGATGTATGTACTTGTTGATAATTTGGTGAAAATTGCAGACATGAAAATAAAAAAAGTTCAAGTGTCAATTACTGTTGGACCACCATTTGTTATACCCAAATTATTTAATCGTACCGTGTCGCATCTCTTTCTAAAGCACGTAAAACGAATTAGACGAAATGCGAGTCGCGTCGCAACTCGATTCTAAAAATTTTCGGAAATTAATTAAAGTTTGACGTTTATGAAATTTTGACATGTTTTCGGGTTTTACGCACCGAGTTCTACGTAGCGCAATTTTTGAGTGCCGCAGATACGATTTGTCGCTTCCTTGAGGTCTTCCGCGTCGAACGGTACACGGCAAGAGGGTGAAGGACGAAAATGTACCCTCTAATTTTGTGTGCAAACAAGTAAATCTGCATCTTTAATTTAACGGGTTTTCAAATTTTTCAACTTTTAGATGCGAACTGTAGCTTCCTCGTGGTCTTTTTCGTCGAATGGTACCCGGGAAGAGGAGGTTGAACCAAAATTTTTATACCCAAAATTAATTGGGGAAAGTTATGCAATGTTTACATAGCAAATTTTTTAATTTTGGATTAGAGCGTTTGATCTTGAAAATTTCAAATCCGGGGGTAAACACATTAGTTATTTATCGTTCAACCTCTCTCTCCCCAGAACAAAAGTCCGAAATACGGCCTTGGGGAGGGGGGCGCAACCTTATAGATTTTCCAAGCGCGCAGCCTTACCTAGTTACGGCTCTGATCAAGTGTTACAATCACTTCATGGCCCTTTCAATCTAAAACACTTTGGAAGGGTGAACTCGAATGAAGAGTTGGACCCTCGGTCAAATTTTGTAGCCATTAAACTCCATGAGGAGCAGCCAGTCGTAAAAATTAAAAAAAGTACGCTGGTATCGCTTCTCAGAAAAAAACCGACCTGCGTATGTAGTGACTGGCTGTATCGCTACAGAAATAGGAAGAAATAAGCGTTCATGTTGTTTATTATTATTTTATTGTATTATTATTATTTAAATAAATAACTAAAACGTACAATTAAACTTAAAATATTATGTTTTTTGTACTTGTTTTATACCTTTTCTGCGCCGCCACTGAGTTCTCCACTTATAACTGCGTACGTCAGTCAGAAATAAGGAATGTGCCTTGGAATGTGCTTTGTAGCGACAATGATCTGTTGATTGATAAGCTACATTTGATTTGCATTTGATTATTCAGACATCGGAATTACCGGAATCAGTTTGGAATTACTGGAATTATCGGAATTAATGTGGAATTATACGAATTACTGGAATTAATGAGGAATTATCGGAATTACCGGAATTAGTATGGAATTATTGGAATTTTTGGAATTAAACTGGAATTGGAATTAATTGTACAAGTTTTTTCTCAGCTGGCGGCCCTTGGCTTTTTGTAATATGTGGTCCCGGTTTCCCCTACTAGGTAATATTTTACTAGTACTTAACGTAACTTTCAGCACTTTTTATTACATTGAGTTTAAATACATTTCAGTTTTTATGCTCTTAACTAAAGCTTACAATGACAACACGTACTTATTATGAGATAGGACAGTATATAATTTTATTACAAATGATAAGACAGTTAGCATAAATTACAATAGTTGCGTGACATTGCCACAAGTGGAGTCGGAAGCTTAATAAAATATACGTCACAATATTGCTATGAACCAATAAATTAAACTAATATTATAATTTTCGATCACATTAATAAGACACATTACGGACATAAATATAAATTTGTTTATATGGGGGATTAGTTGATTTTTAATTCATTTAATATTTAATTTTACCTCAAAATAAAATGACATTTTAAGATGAAATTTGTGTAAAACGATTTTAATAGCTTAGCCCCAATTTAGAGGTGCTTTTATTTTAATGGCATTAAAAATACTTTTCTCGTGAGTTTCGTAGTCTTACTAAAATAAAAAATTCTGTTACACCTTATATAATTTAAAATTTGGAATGTTGAGTTAATAAATACTTACTTAAAACGATTGTGTAGGGTAAAATTTTCAAGTTAAGATGTACCGTGTTTACATTAATAAGAAGATGAGCATTCATAATTAATTTTTTCATTTTGTAAGTAAAATGAAATATCTACTAAATTAATGGTTAAATTATAATTGAACGTTGTTTATCAGATATTGCGGTAATTTTAGAGGTAGTCGCGCATAGCGTGATAGTCAGGCAATCAAAAATCTAAACACAAGTATTATGCCAATTTGAATGATGCTGGAAAAGCATAAAAGAGACCCATTTGAATTATTACCATTTCCTGGGAAGGGCGGGTATAGCGTGAAAGCCTGCCATCAATAAAAATATACCTCTGGTATTATTTCATGCATGCAAAAGTGGCTTTCTTATTTCAAAAAGAACAAAGATGTCAAATGAGCAACGTTCCAACCTGACAAGGACAACCACGTGAGATATTCAATGTGGCGTGCTTTATTGATTTATATGTTTTTATAAAATGAGTATAAAATAAAATTATTGGGATATAAACTAGGAATTCATTGCTCTTTTAATTCTACTTTTTAATGTCAAAAACATTCATTTCTTTTTCTGTTTTTCTCTTAATTATATTTTTAGGTTATGATGTGAATTTGAATTAAAACTGTCGGTTTCCTTGAAACCTATTTGGTTGGTACTACCCATGGAGGTAGATGCAAATCTCGCGGTTAAATCAGTTAAAGCCTATACGTGTGCACACCAAGTGTTAACAAGTCTTAGCTTAAATGAGAATTAGCACCTCGAAAATCAGTTAACTTTTATGTATTATTCAAATTAAACGTCAACTATACTTGAAGTGCATGCACGCTCTAGGTACGTCAGGTACTGAATCTAAAATTCGCATTTATTAAAGAAATTTTAAATTTATTGCAAATAAAAATGTTTTGAAAATCAAATCATAAAAGTCGCCTAGAAATTTAGTTCTACCTTCATAAAAACTTTTTAACTTCGATAGTCTTTTTAAATGAATGTCTTAAATTTTAACAGATCAACATAAAGGATTTTATGAATGTTTACTGCAAACACTTCAAATTGTTTTATCTTTCTTTCTCAGGTATCTTCATAATTTTTTTTTATGGATAATCTTGCCTATTTGTTCTAATTTATGTTAGCAAAAGAGATTAAAAAGCTGCTTTCCTAATTAATTAAATTATAATTAGCTCATAAAATGTTTAATGTATTACAGAAAAACCTCAAGTATAAAGATTGTGCCGTAATAATTTTATTAACTCGAAAAGACAATTCGCCAGAATACCTTTCTTTTGATGTAACTAATCTTTTATATCTTTTATAAAGAAACGGTAAATAAAATAAAAACACTACAAAGTTTACGAAAACTGAAATTCTTCAAACCTAACCTACAAAATAACATAATTTTTGAACTTTTTTTGCCATATTTACTTTAAACCGTAAAGTAATCTTGTCAAATTAAACACAAGTTAAAAAATTCTCAAAATATTGAAATTAGTATTATCAATCTTAAAGTGATATTTGAATACTCGAAAATTTCAATACCAATTTATTTCATTTCAAGTCTTGTATTCGATTATCTTCTTCAATTCGTTACATGTTGTTCTCCTTATTTCTTGATTTAATTTATCTCTAGCGCGGAAGTTCTTTGTTTGAATCTTGACAATACCGTTGTTTTGAAACTACGTCGAAAAGAAATAGAGATGTGATTATCCTTATAAGCTTTATACAATGATTATTTAATGTCTGATTTAGTACTCTACTTGCAAATTAACTTATAAATATGTCATCATTATTAATGTTAACTTCTTTATCAAACTTAATAAAAAATATTTTTATTGTTTAATCTAGAAACCAAAATTATTTGTTTATCAAATTATGTGTTGATAACGTGTTTTAATAAATTTTAGAACATTGTTAAGGTATCTACTTTATCAGATTTGTTTACCAAATAATGGGCTAACTTCATGCAAAATAATATATTTGTGTAGCATTCTATTGATAGAACTATTTCAGATATTTAAGTTGTTTCTACCATTAAATTTAAGTAATCGATAATTTAAAAAATTTCTACTCCAACTTTAATCAGTTCATTTGTTCCAATAATAAAAATATATTTATTGTAAAACGTTATAAGATCGACAATAATTGTATTGCTAACTTAAACAAAAATTAATCACTCACAAGAAGATTACTTTTAAACCTTGGCGGTTTATCTCTGTCCGTCTTAAGTTAATAATTTTATATGTTGCTCCATAGAAGTAGAACCTGAATGCAAGACACTAGTAATATGGCTTGTACCGGAAAAGGAAAACGTATTGTGCAATTTATCATTTGAGTTGAAAAACGTAAAAGATAAGTCTGCTCCGGCCCCTATCTCATCATAGATTGATACAAAATATAAATGATATAGCCACATCAGCTTTGCATTCCCCTTCTTATTCTTGATTTATAGTGCCCATATTTGTTTCATTCGTTTTATGTTTTTAATTTTCTTCTAGGGTCAGCAAAAATATATTTTTTTATTTGCTAAATAATTTAATTGATTGCTTATTACATGCATATATATTTTCTAATTTGAATGTAATCAGAAACTTCTTTTTATTGTCAAAATCAATCTAAAAAACCTTTGATGTTAAAACAGTCAGAATCCTCTTCCTCCTCTTATTAACGTACCGTACAGAGAAGACTCCTATAACAACTGTACCATAATATTTTATCAACCTTTACTTTATATAAATAAAATAGAGTTAACATTAGCAATTTAAAATCAAAAGAATACAAATTTTATTCTTCGGATAAATGAAATAAAAGCAATTTTTAATTGAATTCCATAAATTAATCAAACCAGAGATTAGATAAACAACACCACGCTTGATGTTACGATGTTACTCAAATTTATATTATTATTAAAGATTTTTAATAACCTAATGAAAATTTAGAAGCAAAATAAATTAATAGTGCGGTGACCTAGACTGTGAGCTCAATATGAGAAAATTCAATTTGCTTTTGTAACTAACTAGTATAAGCGTTCGGGGATTCAAAGCTTAGTAAATGTCTTATAGTTTGTCTAATAACTTAAAATTGTATTTTTGATGTAACTCAAATTTTAATTAACTCAAATGTTAAAAATTCGTTTTAAAAAAGTATTAGCTATGATCTATCATCATTTTTGTTCTAAAAATAACTAAATTCAAATTAATTAACTTGATCCTACATTTCTCAAGGAAAATGTTTACGGTAAATGAGGGATATATGGCATACCTAAAGAAAAAAAAATCACCTAGATGTTGTTCCAAGTATCAATATCATTTTTTTTGTTCTAATGGATATTTTAATATGTTTACCACTTATAAATATAATTTCAGATTGGTATTTATAAAGTTTTGCGTTAGTACTAATCCTTGTTTCAAAAAGAACAGCAAATGGCCGTATAACTCCCACTAGTAGGTTTTATGCCCCAGCATAAGAGTATATATGCTTACTTTTTACCTACGATTTACCAAACTTACAATTTCAATTGCAAAGAAATATATTCCCAGAGGCTATCGGTCTATTTATATTCCTGGTTGGAATGATGAATGTAATGAATTGTATGAAGAATATAAGAATTTTGGGAATATTAATACCGGACAAGTTCTACTTGAAGCTCTTAATACCCAAAAAAA
The DNA here is from genome assembly GCA_958510845.1 of Cantharis nigra. Classification (NCBI taxonomy): domain Eukaryota; kingdom Metazoa; phylum Arthropoda; class Insecta; order Coleoptera; family Cantharidae; genus Cantharis; species Cantharis nigra. Next base: position 2,959,261 of record OY294034.1, on the reverse strand, counting down.
GAAGAAATGGATTGATAGAACCGAAAATATGGACTTCGCTCACTCAAGTAGACAGGCCTGGAGCTTAATACGAAAGCTAGGATGCTGCTCAACATCAGGTAAGAAAAATACAATGCTAACGTTAATTCTATTGCTTCTAGACTTTTAATGGTTTCAAAAGCTCCACTGAATCTAGCCTGGGAGAACCAAATCAAGAGAGAAGTTAAGAAAGTGAAAAACAGCTACCGAACCATTTAAACTATCAATGCTATGAAGTGTGGAAAGGCAGCTGGATTAGATAACATTTATACCGAGTTTATCAAGAATTTTGGAAAAGTATCACGTTCTTGGTTGCTCTGTGTACTAAATCAAATTTTAATAACTGGATCACTTCCAAAACTTTTCCGAAAGTCTAAAATTGTTGCAGTGCTGAAACCTGGCAAAGATGATAAAGATCCTGCTAGTTTTAGACCCATAACCCTTTTAGGTATTACGTATAAGATTCTTGAGAGTCTAATATTGAACAGAATTGAACCAATACTTGAACCTCACATCAAGGTTCAACAAACTGGTTTTTGCCCAAACAGATGTTGCACTGATCAAGTCGTAGCTCTTACAACTTTCATTGAAAATGGCTTTCAGAAACAGTTGAAAACATGTGCCGCTTTTGTAGACCTTTCAGCAGCTTATGATACAGTTTGGAGAAAAGGAATGATTTTAAAATTTATGAAAATGATATCTTCCAAGAAACTAGCTACTTTATTAAATAACATGCTGAGCAATAGATGGTTTCAGGTTCATCTAAACGACAAAACTAGTAGCTGGAGGAAATTAAATGATGGTTTACCTCAAGGGTCGGTGCTGTCACCGATTTTGTTTAATCTCTATACGAACGATCAACCTGAGACAATATCTGAAAAATTCATTTATGCAGATGATGAAGCTCTCGCTGTCCAATGCAAAACCTGGAGATTAAAACCAAATGGGAGCAAACGGAAGTGTCCGTCTTTCATCTGAATACACTGAAAGAAAAATGTGTCTATAATTTACACAATTACATAATATTCCTGCACAATTTGTGTCTAGATTGGCGCTAAACCCATTATTGTGTTGATAGGGTGTCAACGTTTGGGTTAAGGATTTTAAGCAGGTAAACAACCCAATTGGGTAATTTGCAGGTACCAGATTTGAGTAAACAAATGGCCCACCTAGTAAGTTTAAAATCTGCACAATAAAATGCATATTATCTGAAATAAACAGTTTGTTATAACAAAGAAGCTAAGCGTGAACTATCGTGAAAATGAGTTTTAATAAAATATAGTAAAAAAATGTAATGTAAAATGAATAGTGAGAATAAAATACTAATAATCATTACAAATCACTTAAGATATTCTTCTTTTAACCACTCTTTTTCTTTTTTCGTTTCTTCCGCAGGTATAACAGCGACAAGCGTACATTATGCAGGTTTCATGCAACCATCCATAACAATCAATACACTTTAACTTTAGCCCCTTCAAGTATTACGGGCCATATAACCCACATAAGTTTCTGCCATAAATCCTCGTTGCTGTAGGATATACGCCCCACCGTATAATTATCAGCACATATAATTTATCACGTATTTTAACGTCTAGAATGCAAGGTCATGTATCTTACTGATGAATTGCATCAAAAATAATTACTAAAAATACATTGAACATCATAAATACTTTAAGTTGATTTGTAAAAATTTAGAAATTATAAGCAAAAACAGTGCAATTACTCTTAATAATTATTTAACTCAAGATTATCGCAAAAACCTGTCTGTAATTGAATTATATTAAGTTGGACTTATGTCCCACATCGAACACTAATTGTAAAATGCAATTAGTGCATAGATATCTGCACTTTTTCGTAGTGAGTCGTCTATCCTAGAGGGGCATAAAACCCAGATTTACCTTAATAAAACTAAATTTCAACATTAAGTAATTGGTTTATATAATTTTCCAAGCAAAAATATTATAGTTTTAAATTCTTGTGAAGAATAACTGCACAAATAATTTTGCTAGTACTTTGAAAACTGAAATTTTGGAAACATTTTAAATAAAACAATGTTGTGATCGTGTACAATAAATTAATAGTATTACACTTTGAACATTCTGTATCATGTTTGTTGAAATATTTATTTACTGTTAGAATAACAAATTTTACTACCTACAGCAACCTACTCGATTACATTAAATCATAAAAATACATTTTATTATTTAAAATTAATGATATAGAAAATTAAAAACTTTTAGTTGTTAACTATATATAATATAAACTTTCTGAAAATATTGGTTGCAATAACAGTAATTCGAAGAGATGTAGTCAATAACGTTGCTTGTCAAATTGCTATTGATTTGCTTCAAAATTTTATTTCAATTTAACGGTCGTCATCTTTGATATAAGATGACGAAGAAATTCAGCCGATTGCCAATAGATATTAAATTACAAGTTAGTCAGTTCCATATAACACAAATGTTTATTATTTTTAAAAATATTGGGTAAAAGATATAATTTTCGGGGGTAATAAACTTGAGCGATGTTAGAAAAAGAAGCACATAATATCGATTTAACCTACCTCAATAATAATCAATATTACCTAATTTTACTAAAAATATCAATATTTCCGTAAGCAAATAAAATAATCGCTTTGTAAATTTAATTAACACCGATACTAATTAGGTTCGTTACAAAAATTAAATAATTTTTAATTAAAATTTTAGTTATCAAATTCAAATTAATAAATTAGAAATATTAAAAAAAATTGACAAGTCTGACTTATTATTTCAAATTCATAAATTAATTATATGTAATAAAATAATATTGTTTATAAATGACTATGATTAATGAGGGATATTCTAAAAAGTTCCAACAATTAATTACACAATAATTTAAGTGTTAGATTATTTAGTTAATTTAACTTCACACGCAATACTTTTATTTCATTATTCTATGTCTACATTTGTACATTTTGAATTCCAAAAAAGTTTTAAGCTTTTTGTAATTGTACGTTTCATTTGTTGGTGTTACTAAATTCATCACTGTCAAGAGTTCAAATATTCAACTAAAATTACAAACATTTCACTTCAAAGAGGTGTTGATGTTCAAAACTAGAAGATGAATTTCAAGTGATATTAACAAATTTTAATTTTCACATAAAATATAAAACTTTTAATCCAAAACAATAAATTCAACCAAATTTTTTTATAGTTTAATGCTTCGCTTTAAAATAAAATCTGCCGATTTCAAATTATCTGACGTTATTTATCAACCATAGCAATACATTTTGCGACTCGGTAACATAAATTTTTGTCAGGTTGCACACAAAACGTATTTTTTCACACGAATTTCTATAGTCACGCTAAAAAACGCAAAAATTGCATAAAACTGAAAACATTAGTTACAGGTACAACTACTTCACTATAAATTAAAACCTCAAATCTATAAATAAAATTAATTTTTTTAATATAAGAATTAAATTCTCGTCACTTTGACTCTAAAAATTTCGTAAAATCATGAAACAGAACTATTTTTAGTGTAAATCTTTAGTAAATCGAGTGAACAGCCATCAAATAATTAAATAAATAAAAGTTTTATAATTTACACGACATTTACATGCCTGTATGATAATTACAATTTATGGTGGTAGATCCAAAACCATCTAGCCAAAGTGATTGCATTGTATGCAGAAAAAGTGTACCTTAGAGTAAATTTACATTCATTTCAGGGTTAAATTTACTCAGTAGTGTAATTTTCTCCAAAAGTTGTACAATTACCATCTAATTCTGCAAAATTCAACATTTTTGTGAAATTACTTGATGTAGATTAACATGAAAATGTAAAACTAAGCCGAAACAAATTTCACCCAAGGGGTGAATTTTGTGTACAATTATTTGGAATTTCTTTGGAAATCTCTGGAATTCCATGGAAATCATAGAAATTCTTTAGATTGAAATTAGTTTGAAAATCAAGGGCGGACCCAGGCAAAGTTCACGTAGCGGGTAAATGAGGCTGGTGAGGAGAGAGTAAATAAGTATAATTTTAAAATTTAAAGAAAATTTAGTAGGTTTTGTTGATTTTTGTTATGAGAAAGTGGGTATTCTCCTTCCAGCCGCCCTTGCCAGGCAAACTTAGTAAATGGGAAATTCAAGGAAATTTAGAGTATTCAGATATTCTGTATTCTTAAAATTTCCTAAGATTGTTCTTCACTTTTGTATATCACAATGTCCCCTCGGTTTCCCAGAAATCGTTAGAAAACTCCGGTGTACTGCTAGTAAAGAGAAATCTGAAAATATTCGGAGAAATTACAGAAAATCTCGAGGAATTTTTTAATGTTATCAGATAAAATTTTAAGAAATTCATGGAAATTTTACGAAATTTAAGAAAATCTTGAGAAAGAGAAAAATTTAAGGAAACGTAGACAATTCTAGGATATCTTAAGAAATCTCGGAAAATTTTAATAAAGCCTAGGAAATTTATAAGATTTCCTTGTGTTTGGGCCAAGTCTCACCCCAAATAAAATGTGATGAGAAAAAATAAGTGGACTGTAATGAGGTTATCGATAGTGATAAGATGTTGATTGTTATAGTGACTTACCAGCCAATCTTCTCACTTCTCCTCTCTCTTCGGGTAGGAATCAAACAAAGTGAAGGGAAAGGATAATAAAAGGACGGTCACTGATAAGCACTATAAAACTGGTAGTGAAATGTTCCAATAATTATTCAGCTGGTTGAGAGTTGGTTGGTCACAAACACTCGAAAAAACTGGTTAAAATACACAAAATTGGTATTACAGCGAAATTGGTTGGTTTTTCCAATATGGTGGATGGTTATCAACTCTGGTCGCGCTTGTTGCGAGCGCATTGGGAAGTGGGTTTTGAAAGTGGCGCGAACACCTTGTATTTCCTATTCCTTAAGACTTCCTTCCCTCACTTGAACACAATAGCAGATTTAGGAAAAATTATTGGATGTAAGTGAGGCTGGCTGGGAGTGGATAAATAACTACATATTTTACAAATCTTAACAAAATTTAGTATTTTTATTGGATTTTATGGGTCTTGGGGGGGGGGGGGGTAGTTACCCCGTTACCTCAGCCTTGTTGGAAATCGTTGGAATTCTTTGAGATTCTTTGATATTTCATGGAAATCATTGGAATTCTGAGTCCGGTGTACAAAATTATTTTGAGCTATTTACCCCTTGATTTCACCTTATGCCACTAAACTTTTTTCCCGGGAATTTTTTACAATGTAGTCGGATTTCATTTATGTAACCTAAAAATTGCTACAAACGTGATTATCATGTCAAGTTCCTGTTCATCCCAACTGGCTTGTTCTACTGTTTGTATGTTACAAACGGATTTTTTGGTATTATCAATGGCGTTTTCAGGAAATTAGTCGATCTGGTTTTCTCTTGCAAATATTGAAAAATATATTGATAACCTGCAATATAATTTGCTTATCTTATATTCTTGTAAAAGAGAAAGAACAATACAATACAATACAAAAAATGCAAATTTTTCAGATGGTTTGGCATTTCTGCATAAAAATGCCACGGCTAGATTCATTTAAGTAAACTCCGATCCCGGAATAATCGATCCGCGAGTAACTAGATAAACAGATTGATTGAACAAAGATCATGGCAGATTTCTTGCTTGCGACAAACCTTCAATACCTATTGGTTTGAAAAATTTTCTGTTATATTATTCTATATAATTTGGATTAACTTCATAAACTGTGATTATTAGTATATTTTATATGAATTGTTCGGTGTAGATCTTTCAGAAAGATTAGTACATCAACTAAATTGTTAACAATTTCCGTAAATTATACAATTAATAATTCAATAAATTTATAAATCAATACAATTAATAACTGTTTTGAATCGATGGATATATGGAACTTCCGTAATATGAATCCTACGTTTAAAAATATTTTTAATTTTAGGATCAAAAGTATTGCGTGTTTTAGTATTATGACATGACATAATATTATTATTATTATTATTATTATTAAAATATACACAGTTATGAAGATATAACATTATAATGGAGCAAATACGAGAAAATTTTTGGCATTTAGATTTCTCTATTTATCGATTATACTATAAATATATTATGCAGTCTAAATTGTCATATAGTCATGTGTTGGAATTGTAGGCCTCCGGCTAAATCGCAGTTTATGATGCAAACAAGGTATGATACAAAAATTTTGTTTTTTCAAATCGAAATGAATTATATTCTTGAATAGTATTCAAGTTCAACAAGAAAAATAAAGGATTTTTTTGAGTTTAACAGTGCCGTATTTGTTGCAGATAGGATCAACACCATTAACTGATAAAATTATATTTAGCAAAATCAATTTGATATTTAATATTTATGTGTTGTTATAGAACAATAATTATTGCATACTACAGCAAAATAATAATGATTTTGCTTGCGTAAAGTGCAATTAAAAATAATTAAGCTCACTATAATTACACATAACTGTTATATCTCTATACAATATAATTATTTATATCGCGCTAAAACTACACTATTATGATTAATATTCAATTCATTTGTTCAATAAACAATTGAAAATATAATATAGTTTAAAGCAAAATAATTACAATTGTCTGGCAAAAATATAGATAGAACGTGTGGGAAGAAACATTTAGTAGTAAGCCTGTGAGCTAAAAATTAGCGACCTCTCTTGCTGCTTCTTATCGCTACTTTTGTAGTAATTGAGAGTGAGATAAGGATAAGGAAACAATTTTAAAGATGACAAGCTTGGAAATCTAATTGATAAGTCATTCATGCTGACAAAATTTTAGAGTGCAATATACTAGATTGAGGTTATGGCCGATTGAAAATTATGCTAACCACTCCAGAAGTAAACTGGTAGATTTACCAAAACAACTACTTAATGCAGACTTACTATAGGGCAAAGGCAAAGAGACAATATTATTAATATATCTACGTTGGACTTTGAAAATACATGGAGTAGGTAATTAGGAATAGCGATTTGTGCTTTCTGGTTTGAATAGGACGCAAACCATTAAGCCAACGTGTGCATAAGATAAGATTGAAATCATTTTTTGGTAAAAAATCTAATGTAAGTGTATCTGAAAATCAGCTGTCAACAATAAAATTGTTTTTACATTGGTTGATTGTAAATGATTGCACCGTATAGATGGAAGTTGATTTTAAAATAAAACAGATAAAGAATTTAAAATGAAGTGGTGTTTAAATCGGAAACATTGAGCGAGTGCATTGCATGTTTTGGTGTTGTTTGAAAGATGACACGCTTATTTTACCGGAACAGCAGGATTTTGAAGAACCATAGTAGTGGATAGCTTGCTAGCTATTCATCAATCCATGTCAGTAGCGATCGGCTATGATATCCAATATAGCGTATCTACACCACTAATCGTTGTACGACATTGATTTTTATAGTTTAACACGAGAAAACCAATTTATTTGTAAAAAGGCTTAACAGTTTGTTCTATAGAAATACGATACAAAGTTTTATAAAGCGAAGATAGGTACTCACTTTAAAGACGGATTAAAAAACTAATTTTAAACTCAATAGAATCAGTCTATAAACATTGATCAACTTATTCTTCAAATTTTAACTTAATTTAATTTGTTTACAAACAAAAATCTCTTGCGTCAACTTATTCAATTAAAGTAGAATTTTGTTTTAGCAAATCATACAAAATTTATTAAGTTAAATTTGATAAAAATCCCCTTTAAGAAAGTTACTGATAACTCCAACAATTAAAATTTTGATTAAATTTAGCTAAGTAATTATAATCCTTTAATATAAGATGCTAAAAAAATTAATTAGTCCTTTATTGCATTGCAAACTAACCAAATTTCGTTTACTAATACATGACAAATTCCTCAGCATTAAAAGCTCAACATTTGTACTTGTAATACCATGAGACCACAGCGTCTCCGAAATTTAGGTCAACTTTCCTTCAATATATAGCATTGTACGCTAACCACAACCCTTCATTAGTTTATAGTTTTATGGCAGTATTTCTCCAAGTTAATTACTGAGTTTACGCATTATACAAGAACCCTTTCCTTGCTTACTCAAGACATTATAGCTTAAGTTGTTCTGTTTCTATTAATCGAATAATTTGCGTTAAACTTTTTCAATCTTAAACATTTTAAAATTTCATTTCCAATGGAATCCGCGAACCCACCAGCAGCTTAACTCTTTTTTGCCAACTCCAACTGGAAACCATACATACAATGCAAACGAAAAATTACGAAGGTTGTTCCATTACAACCTTCCATTCGGGTCTAAAAAATTCACCATTGATTAGTCAACTCCGTTTTTCATTGCACAAACAGCTATATGTGACATAAGCTCTAACTTTGTACGGAATTTGATGTCTCGAAGTTAATTGGGGTAGCCGTTCCCAGTCTAGACGGACAAATAATTTAAATTGAAGTTAAGAAAATCTAGAAAAAGTATGTTGATTGCAACTATACATATATAAGAAGGTATAGTTACGCCACTGCTTTAATCCAATTTGAAATCATAACCTAATAGCGAAAGTATTAAATTAAAGTAACAATCATCACATCATATCCATAAATTTAACGCCGTAGTAATTGAGTAATTGGTCAATATAATTAATTATTTTGTTCAAGTTGAGACGGAATAGCTATGTTAGAAAAGGTTACGACTTGCTTCGCCCACTTTATTACTCGGTAGAAGGAGGCCATTTTATAACCATCGTCGATTTTGATGAGAAAATTTGTTCTTTGGAACGTAAGATTAATTTTGTTAAAATAGCTCCTCAAGTATTATGGAAAGATTGATAAAATGATAATCGCACTATTTACTCAAGATAATTAAAAAAATTTTTGTCTGACAAATTATATTTAATTTTTGAATTGCCATTTACCAACAATATTTTTATAATATAAAAAACTATTCCTACCTTAGCTTTGCTTCACTTAGTTTTCATCAAATTTCCTTAATTAATCGATAAACATTTCAATTTCCATCGGAAAAAAGTCGTTGAGTTCTGGTTCGCAAAATTTGTCTAAGGTCCCGAAATGTACAAAGCCTGGTTGTTATATATTACAATCTTATGCCCAAAATATTCTTGAACAAAATTTCACTAGATAAAATTCTGCGTTACAAGCAATCTTGAAAATTTCAATAAAAATTAGATTATTCTGGAAATTTCCACCAAAAACTGAAAATTAAATTGTTTTGGACAAAGGATTCATAGAAAATTATAAGAACTAAAACAATATTGTTTTTATTTTATTTATATAAGTTCATCTAGTTTAATGTTGTTTTTGGTATTTGATATACAGGAATCGAACAACCTATAACTTCATAAATTTCCGGACCTTCTTCGGAAACTTTGATCATCTTCATATATTACAGGTAGACATAATAGAAGGCAACAGCTTAACGTGAAATCCAAACCAGTGCAGTGTACTAATAATGTGAAATTATTTCAGATTTGAACTCACCACACTACGTGAATATCTATTTTGCGGTATTAAATTCCACCGTTAATAATGGTTTTTGTTGGAGAGGTAACGAAATAACGAACAAATCAGTTGTAACTAAATAAAAGTAACCGTAATGTAACTTGATACTCATAAGAATAACTAAATAAAAAATTACCACTGGTGGAATTTACTTGCGTCCAGCACGTTTTGCGTTATTATCACTTGGCTGCTAATTTATCAATCTCTAGCATTTTACAAACTTTTACGATCTCTTATTTAATTACATTTTGATATTATGCATTTTTAGTATAACATAAACCTATTACTATAGTATAGGGACAGTCAGTAGGGCGGAAAGTTATTGGCATCATATTTAGTACATGCAAATACACGAGTGAAGTCTTATTGGAAATACCCATGGTTTTCATAGATGGCGCACTTTAATTTTAAATGACTTATTGATTTATACGTTATGTTCAGATTTAAATTTCAGCAAAATTGCAGTTACTACTCGAAGTATTTCTTTAAATTAACTAGATAACACTTTTACGATCATAATATTTATATCCTTAAGAGAATCTTCAATATATGATGGATTGACACAAATATAATAGTTTGAAGGATACAGGACTTATTTTTTGAAGGACTTATTGATTTATACGTTATGTTCAGATTTAAATTTCAGCAAAATTGCAGTTACTACTCGAAGTATTTCTTTAAATTAACTAGATAACTTTTTTACGATCATAATATTTATATCCTTAAGAGAATCTTCAATATATGATGGATTGACACAAATATAATAGTTTGAAGGATACAGTTTTCCAATACTGGGGTATAAACTGGATAAACCAGGTTCTAATCATTTGTGGTTGACGAATCACGTAATACATATATTATTACCAATGAAAAAAATAATTATTCTGCCAAAGCAGCTGTGCCAAGATGACTACTTTTGGCATACAACACTTCTTCTACGGTATGAAATTAAACGTTATTAAATTATTCTAAAGCGCATGGAATACCGTAATCCTTAGCTGTTTTTGATTTTATAATTTTTATAGAATAATAAGTTGCTTGTGGTTTCCACCCGCTTGTCTGTTCTAGCAGATGTTTATTTTAGTTTTCCAGTTAAACCTTGTAAGTACGCAATCAATAATGAATCTACTGTTTGTTCTTAAATAGTCGATTCTCGTTGCATGTCGTTCAATTTACCCTCCAGAGTTTGTATAAAGACTGCAACTGGTGAGCCTGGTTGTTTATCTACACCCGTAATGTTTATTCTATAGTCTGATAATCTCATTATTAATAAGTTATTACCTATCTTTGAGTTGATTCTGTTTATAATGTTATAGTTCCTTGTGGATTTTACAAATATCGATAGACGATACCGATCGTCGGCTGTGTCGTCTCTATACACACAATACAATATCCACCATAGTTACCCTACAATTTGTACAGGATACACATTGTGTATAAAGATTGTATCTTTGCACATTTCGTAAATGTTTTTAATACTTAATTTTAATCGATTTAACTGATTAAGATTAACTGATTAAAAAATGACACTGCAATATATTGAGCTGTATTATTCAAAAAGTTTCCTCCGGAAAAAATTAATAAAGAATTCTCCACTATACATGATTTTGGAAACATCACAATTATTCCAATAATAAAATAAATTTAGTATAGATCCTAATTATCAATTTTACTTTAAACAAACTTTTGGGAAAAAATTTAAATAGGAAAACATCTTACTGGTCTAAAATTTAAACTATTAAATGTTAAATGATAAACTAGAAATATAAACATAAACATAAGAAAAATTTTAAAATAGGAATAAAAAACCTTGATGTATCTTACAGACAACCCTGATGATGCTATAAAGCTAAACCGGTTGGAAATATAATAATAAATATATACGAGCAAAAGCGTATGATTATTAAAGAATAAATTAATAAAATAAGCTTCTAAAAAGGAATTTACAAATGTATTTTGTTTTATTATTGTATTTGCCAGGATTTTTATTTTGACTTTTAGTTTTTCGTGTTGTGATTAATAATTTTTCATTCATTTAACATTTTTTATTGACGTTTACAAAGAAATCCTTTATTTTCTATGATATAGGTTTTGAGTTATGTAATTTGTAATTTTCCAAAAAGTTTACTAATGAACTACCAGACTAATCAAGCAGATACTATACATGCAGTATATGTATTTTTTTACATAGAAGTATTTCTATTTATAAAAATTGTTAGCTTAATTTTTGAAATTTAAAAAATTCATTGTTTGATTGTCATACATTTCTGTATTAATAATTTTTAGAAAGATTCATAAATTAAAGCTTTTGTGCGTTTTTTAAAATGGTATGGTTTATGTTTCATATAAAACGTGTTTAGCTTGTTTAGTTTATATCGCAAATTCCGCTTGGTTTTGGCAAATATTTTTTTTAAATGAAGAGACTACAAATCACATGTTGTATCTAGTACATTTGAAATGCAGTGTCGACTGATACATAAAACAACCTTATCATCAATGTCCAGAAGCGTATAGCGCACATAACACATCAGCATCGCTCCATGAATATTAATTTTGCGTCACTTTTTAAAAAGAATTCAGTATATGCGTAACTGTGTCAATCAACTTGTACTCGTTAAAAAATTAATAAAGTTTCGCAATTATACAAATCAACCCTCAGCAATAATATTTATTATGTTCAGAAATTGCGATTGTATAGTAAAAATAAACAACTCCGAAGAGATGTTGCAGGTAAAATTTCATATCATAAAATATATATAATAATAAATGTTAATAACCGTGAATACAAGATTTTAATTACAAAAGTTTGAGGTAATTATCTGTTTTTGTTATTTTAGATAATAATTAGTATAAGACCAAGTTGGAAAAGCAACACCGCAAAGCAAATATTAATTACAAATTGCTTTCAAAAATTCAACTTCAAACTGTCGCATCATTTTTGATATTCTTTCAATTTAAAAACTTCCAAAGCTAATAAGTTTTAAATAAAATTAGACGTAAATTAAAATGTGACAAAATTAACAGAAGTAAGCGAAATTCAAATATTGATTTCAAATATTTAGAAATGTAATTGGAAAACTGCAAAAAATATTGGAATCGTAAACTTTTTAACAATTAAATGTCTCCTTTTAAATTCAATCAATTAAAAAATTCGTTAAAAATTAAATGACTGTAATTTAATCAAGTCAAGGTAGCGATTTTCTTTTCTCTATATGTTTTCAACATTTAAATGCTTTAGACAGGCTGACAACTTCTCAGGTATGAATTATAGATATTCAATTTTTGCTTTTTTTAATATTTAATAATTTATCTACAGAATAATTTTGTACACGTGTTACTACATTTTAAGTATTTCTCTGTAGAAAATTGCTGTAATTAAACCTAACCTAAATTTTTGGCAAAGGTACCTTTTCCCCTGAATGCAATATTTTTCGCTTTCCCTGGAATTTCAACTTTGCCTTACTCACGCATGCTTTTGTATGCTCTATATTTCTAGAAAAATCAATCGAGATTATTTGTCCTCGTTGAGCTATTGAGATAATAAATTCCAAAATTAATGCATTTAATTGTATAATTTAGATTTATAGAATACATAATTTTCATTAATTAATTATTATTTACTTTATACAAACTTACATAAACTGAAGAGAATTATGTATAATAGGTAAGTGTTGTTAATTTAAAAATTTACGAAGTATGGAAAATAAAAGATGACGTACAAAAGACGTTATAATTTAATCTAATGAAATATGCAGGATGTGAAGCTTTCCTTGAAGGGTGATTAGAAATTCTTCTGGTGTCTTCACAATGCAACGTAATGAAAAAGCGATAGTCCTTAAAAACAGCGAAATTAGCTTCAGGTTACTAATTGTTTAGATTGAAAAAAAAAGGTTTAAAATCAGATTTTTAGTATCGATTTGGGCGAGATTAATACATTTTGACAATATTTTTAAATTTGATATTTTACTGTAAAATTTTGTCCAATAAAATGCTGTGCTATTCTAAAATAATTGGGTAAAAAAGACTGTCGGCGACCCTATTATTTCAAAAACTGTACTAGTTTATTCCTATAAATAAAAATTTTACATTTACTTAAACTAAAATGAGTAAAAAAATTTAATAACAATAAAATACTAAAAAATATAGGTCATACAAATAGGCAAAGTGTAAAAAGAATAAATAACGGGCAATACCAATGCCAAGAAATTTCAACTTTAATTTATTAGAAAATGTTTAAATTCAAGGTTCACAGACTTAAATGCCATGGGATTTAAATCTAATTTCCTAATTGGACTTTCAAGTAATGATTATTATAAGCTATTTTAACCACACTGCTTGTGAAATTATATATTGTAATTTTCACATTGTAAAAGACATTATCAAGTTGTCAGAAGACATTGTCAAGATGATACAAAGGGAAGGTTAGAAATATTTTTATACTTTATAATCAATACTTCCACTAGCACCATCATAGTGTGAATATTTAACTGTAAATTTTCTTAGCTATTTTCAATTTTATCCGATCCCCATATTTTTGTTTCAGTAATTGAAACAACTGGTAGTTGCTCACATAACTATGCTATTTATCTATACATATTTTATATCATATTTTAACATTTTTTTGCACTCGGGCTGTTAAGATTACATAATGATATATTAACGATATATAATGTAAATCGTGGATAACATCGAAACGCGTCGTCTGAAAAGGTATTTGATCGAATCTGTATTTTAGCTGCTACCTGTCGATTATATCTGATGCTGAGAATATGATTGGTCGTTTGCGTTGTGATTTGTAATGAACGTTGTGTCGAAATATAGAATTCATCTTAAGATGGATTGTATTTAACGTAATTTATTTTATCTGCTAATGAAAGTAGTTACAATTACTTAAAAAAATATTTTTTAATATTTTATTGTTAAATAATCCAAAGTATTTATTAAACTTGAGCAGCCTAATGTTACTTTGAAGTAGTGAGTGATATCATTGAATTGAAAAAAAATCGGCGTCTGTCACAAAAACGATTTAGCTTCTTTAATTTAAAGGTCTCTTTTGGGATTTTACTGCAAAGAAATTCTATAACGAATGCCAATACACAAAACAAAGTCGACACCTCGGTTGATGTATTATATAAGATCTCAGATTTCCCTATAGAAAACGGACGCTTCTGTATACTTAGTTTTGTATTGTTCAAGTTAAAGTAAATTTTAAGGTATAATATTATCATAAATATTCAATCAGTAAAATTTAATTATTTGCTAGCGCCGCTCTTAAAGCTTTCAACAAATTGAAAAAATGTCGATTTTCCCGAAATATCGTAAATAACATAATTTTTTAAACTAACTTCTTTGAATTGTTTCATATGGTAATCAAGTTAAAGTTAGGATAAAATTGAGTAAAAAGTGCTTCCTTGTAAATAAAAGAAGCTCTGACATGTTTCGATGCTATATTGCAATCGTTTTCAGTAACTAACTCACCAAGGGAAAATGTTACTGAAATTTACTGTTACTGAAAACTGAAATATCAAGTGATTCAAGTATCAAAAGCCACAGACACAAAAGCAAAATCAGAAAATCCCTCAAGTCACTAAATCAATGTTAAGCAAGAGTTGAAATTTTAATTCGCATTGTGTATCATTATCTCTGTCTGTCTATATTTAATTCATGCTGTTTGCTTCATGGATGTTCTCCAATTTTTGATTGGTTTTTATTTTTAATCTTCTCTTGTATTCGCATTGCTAGTCGCCTACCTGAGATATACTCACAATCTCTATGTACTCCGTTTTGGAATTAGTAAAATTTCCTGAAAAATTAAAAAAATAGATGTGAGTACTTATGAACTCTAATGGATTTACCAGCTGTTTTGTAAAAATTGTAACAGTAGCTATACCGAACGGACAGGTAGACTAGCAATCGGACAGCATACGGAGAACAGCACGAATAACTTACAAGGGCTACTTTTCAGGTGTGAAATTTTGTTTTGCTTTATACTTATACTACATAAAGATTACACCTCCGACATTACGTGAATGAAATAGTAGCGCGCCATATTCAGCCAATTTTGAAAAAATCTATGTTAAAAATTTTATAGCTAAGTTTAACTGACCGTGTGAAATCACTACACCAAGGGAACATTCCTAGCCTAGTTGTATAAGGAGTTAGACTAACAATGAACAATACAAATCAGTATGGGTTCGAATCCGAACCGCACTACTTTTTTTTTATTATTTAGGCGTACTTTTTTTTATTCGTTTGTATTATTTAAGATATTATATTATTTATTTAATTTATTTAACAAAAAATAAAAATGCTTATTTTACATTGTATAATTTAATTGCTATTACACGTAAATAATACAAATGAATAAAAAAAAGTACGCCTAAATAATAAAAAAAAAGTAGTGCTGTTCGGATTCGAACCCACACTGGTTTGTATTGTTCATTGCTAGTCCAACTCCTTATACAACTAGGCTACGAACGTTCCCTTGGTGTAGTGATTTCACACGGTCAGCTAAACTTAGCTCTAAAATTTTCAAAATCGATTTTTTCAAAATTGGCTGAATATGGCGCGCTACTATTTCATTCACGTAATGTCGGAAGTGTAATCTTTATGTAGTATAAGTATAAAGCAAAACAAAATTTCACACCTGAGAAGTAGCCCTTGTTAGTAATTTAAAACTTCTTATCTGTAAAGAATTTGATTCTCAAATTATATTCAAATATTAAAATAAAACAATTTATAAAATAGGATTTAGAAAAATTTAAAAAATTTTATTGAAGGAATAGTTCACATTTCATTGCAATTCAATGATTTAATATCTACTATTTGTTGCCATGTGATTTAAATTCCAATATGAATAATATGAATACCAAAAAATTACAAGAATTTCAAACGGAATAATTTAAAAATAACACATTCACTTTCAAAATAATTAAAATTGTATCGTAGTTTATAAAAGTTTGATATAATTTTAGTTAGTATGGAGAAATCCGCTTATTCTCGTCAACTATGATGTCTAAACCGAAAAGCGCTTTGGCAGTTCCATTTTACCTTGGTGAAAATGAAGCACGCAAATTAGAAATTGTTTATAATTATATAAAAAAATTTAGTTGCTAATATTAAACTCTAATATAATTTAAAGGAGTGTGTAACACAAAAGTTGAACTGTAATAAATTGTTCTTATCTGAAGAGCTGATAAAAGTTCAGACACTTAAACTGGGCGTATTTTAACAAAGGAAGCGGAAAATTTTGAAGACATCTCACATTGATCACTTTAAATGAGTGCTTTTCTTGGTTGAAACAAACAGGTTTAACAGCCTGCTATCGTACAAGCAGAAGAGAATACATGTATTATATTTTAAAACTTTAATATAGCAACAATTATGGAGCATCTCTAAAAAATTTAATTTTTACTTTGAAAAGAAGATAAAAAAGAAGTTGGTTAATTTTAAGCCCTCATATGGCTATCTAAATTGTGTTTTTTACTTTTTAATTTTTGTTTTGTTCGATAACGAACTTACACGATTGTAAGCATGTATGATTAACATCTCGTAATTAACATGCGACAATTGAAAATTGTTCAAGTTGTTCATATGCATAAGGTTTATTATTTCATATGTGTTTTTGTTATTTCTTTATTATAATCACTTTATGGTATTTTAATTTCTATTTAATTTTAAACACAAAAGGAAAACAGTAAAAATTAAAAGCATTCTAGTTGGCGTGAAAATTATCATCGTATAATAAATGAAACTTTGCATTATGAAAATACATAATATTTTGCGTAGAATTTCGTTTTTGATTAAAAATATTTTGTGAAATGCGGGTTCACGAAAATTTCCTAATCGTATATGGAAATTGTGAACTAACAAAAAAAGGTTTTCTAACTGTGATAATAAAAATATATTTGGAGGAAACCTTCGGAATGTAAACTTGGACATCCTAGTACATCAAGATCATCAATCTTAGTAACACGCTGTAGGTGATTGTAGCTTAGACTGCAGATTACAATTATTTTGTCTAAACAAAATAATCTAAATTTACTCAAACTCAACAAAATTATTTTCTGGGAGATTAAAAAATTACCAAACAAGTAAGCCTACTGACCGTGCCAATTAGTACTAAAATGTCGAAAATAATAATTGAAATCCTTTTTTAAAACACGCAAATGATACAAGGGTCGTTCGAAATGTACATATTATGTAATAAAATTGATTCTGTGATTGATTCAAAAATTAATTTTCTTAGTTCCAACTGGGAACAAAATGTAAAAAAAATTCGTTTATTTCAGATAACTAGGTCGGCCGGAAACATTGCGTCCGTTTGGACAGTCATTTCGAAACATGAGTTACACGTCGATTTGTTACTTGTATAATTTTTAATAAAATGGTTTGGTTTAAGTGTTCTTAAATGTAGTTTGTAAATATGAAAATATATGTGGTTTATGAAACAATGCGAGTTTTTTTTATAAAAAAACAATGCAGTAAAGTGTTATTGCTAAAAAAAGGTGAAGAAGTAAAAGTTTGCAAATAAGCAACCGGTGTAATCTTACTAATTAAGCCTCACTCCAGGAGGATCCATTTGCTTTTTATCCTAGCTCGTCATGTTCTTAAATCCCTGATAAAAATCGCTCTCGCGGTCATTCAGAACGGGCAGTGTGGAAGAATAAAAAAAGCTGAAAGCAAACAAGAAAGATCGCTATATGTAGGTTTTTAAGTAGAAATACACATTATTGTAAGCTGTGAAAGTAAAAAGATTGCGAGTCTATTTCTTAGTTCTAAGAGTTTAGAAAATAAAGATGGTAAGGTTAGAAAACAAGCTTTAGGGATAGTTTTCCCCTTTGTTATTGTATATTGTCAAAACTGAGTTGAAAAATTGAGTTTGTGAGTTTTATTATAATCAACAAATTTTAACTCTTTCTACTTATTTACATTATACCGTTTCATCATCTCCGAATAACATTTACTGTGTAAATGAAGATGCTTTATCCGACGCAACTGTGTTCCCTTAGTGATATAAAAAGCTCATTTCATTTGAACCCAAGTATAATATTTCAGGCACATTTAAAGCATACGACAGAGCAAGTAGTCTGGCGAAATCGTGAAATATTAAAAAGACACCGGATCTAGTGCATTATTACGTTGCCACAAAAAAGGATCTCGAATGGAAGGTTTCTGTAAATTTGTAAATTTAATTCGCTAACTTTTCTTTCATATTTCTTTGACAAAACTACCCTAATGTAAAAGTTTAAAAATTAAACTTAAGTTTTCAGCACAACAATCTAATTATTACATTATAACTGAAAAATTACATTCGCTATATAATAAAAATTTAAAAAAAGTCATTTTATTAACATGTCCTTGCATGTTCTAAAAATATAATTGTAGAACGCGAGTTAAAATTAATTTTAAAGTCATAAACAACAAGTTTAAAAGGA
This sequence comes from Cantharis nigra, assembly GCA_958510845.1. Taxonomy (NCBI): domain Eukaryota; kingdom Metazoa; phylum Arthropoda; class Insecta; order Coleoptera; family Cantharidae; genus Cantharis; species Cantharis nigra. Next base: position 2,940,317 of record OY294034.1, on the reverse strand, counting down.
AACTTTTCATGAAAATTGTAGCGGCGTTTTTAGCGTTAGAAGCAAAATAAGCTCCTACTATAGTCCATAGAAAGTTTTCCTTCTGTCATTTTTTCCTTTTTCTTGCGAAATAGATTAAATTTATGTACTATATTGATGATACTTGTAGTTTTACATATAACATCAAAAACGAAAAAGAACAACGAACTTAGGTAATAGATTTTTAAAATATGTAACCATATTAGCTTTTATCCCAGCGACTTTTAAAGGAATCGTGGTTGGCTTACGGATCTAGTTTTTTTACAAATCTTTACAACTCCAAAAGTGGTTAAACTAAATACCGGATCATTCATTTTCAATAAATTACTAAACTAAATCATCTTATTTTTATTATTTTTCATTACACAATCCTGATTTTCAAGATGTAAAATTGTTTTTACTACAAAAAGGTCGAGTGACGAGCAATGGGGTACGACACGACTATTTTAACATACTAAAAGTTGCCATTCGAGTTTGATATTTTACCTGGTAAATAAGAAGCGCAGTCGAATTTTCCATTCACATGTGAAAGATCATTCAGCTGGTGATTACTGTTTTCACATTTTGATGGAAAATTCATATGACTAAAACGTAAGTTTATAATATAATTTCCTGTATACTTCACTACTTTAAAATTTAATTATTTTGAAATTTCAAATATACCTAACTATCCGGTCGTGTATTTTCAAGGATATAAATTAATTACAAAGATCAAATTTTGTTTTACCTATTTACACCTGTTTCGTGTGATTTCGCTATTTTCGTTTCAAATCGGCTATCTGACATAAAAACTGAAATTCACTTTGAATTGATAGTTTTGATAGTTTCTAAACCTTAATTATTTGCTAAAATTACATTTCAGACTTTCGAAATCATAAAGCAGTGTTAAATGAAGTGCAATGAATATTCTACATACTTGCAATGATAGAATTTGGTCAACATTTGAATTTAAAACAGGAAGGAACAGGAAGTCCAAAATCTTTATTCTTCTCAGATCTGTTTTCCCCCTCTCTTTTTGAATTAAAATTTTTAATATTTTCAATCTTATGGTAGACATCTACAAAAATGTATGTTCATTAAAAACATATGACTGCATTTTTAAACTAGCATGCTGTTAAGTTTTAATAAAAAATTCTCAAGAACATGAAAGCTTTGATATTTCAACCCATTAGTAATTTCTTTAATTGACGCCAGATGTCGTACAAACTTTAAAATAAACAAAAACACTATTAAATCCTACCGGTGCACTCACTAACAACTTCGTTAGTTTTAAAACTAGCACTTCTTTCTAACTTATTCGAAAAAGAAAGATGATGGAGTGCGGTACCGATATTTTCATAACGGTATGGGATTGATTTGCCCACTTTGCCGTTACTGTATTGAGGTATCATTTATGCATATATACGGTACATGTTTTTTCGTAACGGTACGGCATTGATTTCTATCTCTTTTGCCGTGACGGTATTATGTATCATTCAGGTACTTATACGGCACAGGTAGTTTCGTATCGGTACGGCATTGATTTGCCCCTTTTGCCGTTACTGTATCGAAGTATCATTTATGCATATAAATTGTACAGGTATTTTCGTAACGGTTCAGCATTGATTTGTCCGTTACTGTATATGAACGGAATAAGTAATAATTATATAATATAAAATTTAAAAATAATTATTAATTAATGGAAATAATAAAAATAAATTAATTATTATAATTATTTCGAAATTCGATGCATACATTAAGACATTTGTCATAATTATTTATATTATATATTAATTTTAATTATTTAATCATAAACATCCACATTGTTCCTAGTTCTTGGTATCTGAATTTTAGTCCATTCCTGAAATATCTGAAATTTTTAATTAATGACCTATAATATTTATATACTTAAATTTTTTTTCCAAACGGAGATTCGAACCTGACCTGTTACGTACCCTTACATCTGAAAGTATACCGCTTATAACATCCACCGTCATTCACTTGGTAAATTTTCTTGATATTTTAATTGTATAACTCTTTTCACATTTTCTTTTTATGTAAAAAATCACTCTGCATATTCTAGGTTTAGGATAAATAATGGTAAAAAATAAATTTTGTTCTAAAAATATTTAACGATTTTTCGACGAATCCATTAATATGTGTAATAATGCTAAGTAATAAATATTTAAGTTCCATTATATGATAAAATAAATACTACTACTAATACTACCGATTAATAATAATTACACTTAGCCAATAAAATTGGCTGAAAGCTGAAACAATTAAACTGCACCAACTGTCTAACGTAATTTAACGCAGCTTCTATAATAATAAATACAATTAAAAATTAAAATATAAATGTATAAAATTATAAAGTTAATCGAAAAAGTTTAATTTTATAGTGCTGTGCTACTACATCCTTATTAATGCATGGTCATGAATTGCTGATTCAATTAAAGCTACTTGATAGTTAAATTTGGCTACTAATACGGTTTTGTAAAAGATTAAAAGATTAAAGTAAGCTTATGTAAAACAAATATTTCTATTAAAGTATAAATATATATACAAAGACATTAGCTGTTGCAAAGTTGTTTAAAATTTTCCGGAAATTTAACCAAAATAAAATAAGTTTCTTACTTCGAAGATAATTTGAGGTTATGTCAACGTTTTCATTTAAAAGCGTATTAACCGTTTATAAAAATTTGTGTTTTTGTATACTTAAAAAATAATATTAAAACTTTTATATAACAAGTTAATCAAACTAATAAAAATCAATTTTATTATTGAGCTCTCGGCGAAAATTATCGCTTTCTTCAGAAAGTTTATTTATTTTATTAGTTTAATTAACTTTGTATATATTATAAAGGAAATTGTTTCCGGCAAGCGAAGTTATTTTTTATTACTATTCATTTTCACAAGTTAAGAATTTATATATTTAAATATATTACTTAAAAAAGGGAAAATAAACATCTTCATTATTAAATTTTAAAAATTGAATCGTGTTTCCTCGTTCCCTCTGAATATAATCAAGAAAATTTAACCTTTAAAAATGACTCACAAATTCACTGATCATGGGCTAGATATAGTTGGGTTTAAGGGTCAGAGAGTAAAAACTGCAAACATTCAATTGGTTATTATGGGTTTAACATTCCAAAATAAACTGATTTGCCCTTAAATACTCCACACGAATAATATAATTGTTTTTAATTATAATTAGTAATCAACTACGTGCTTATTACTTTTAAAACAGCTAACTTAAAACATTAAAGTTGTTTGTAGTTTGTAATTAATTTTTTTTTACAAAATAAATCCTTCTTTTTAATTTCCGGTATCAGGTAATTGGTTCGTTAAGAATATTTAATGAGGTCGCCAAAATTTAAAACACATTTGCCTTTACAAAGTATTTTACTAAAGGATCTCATATATTTTTTAAAAGGGCAAATCTAATCATTTTTGTATGTATTGATTGTAGAATTCATTCACAAAAATAATAATTAATTGAGAGAGTGGTAAAATCGTACAATTGCATTCAATATTTTTCATCATATTTTTTTGTGCTTATTAAGATTGATGATGTGAAATTGTTTCAGATTTAATTTTTGCAGTTTATAGGTAAGGGGCGACCGCGGCTAGATGGCTACAGGGGTAATTTGACATGTATTGTCGTCATTACATGTTTTTGCTTAATTACCAATTACATATTTTTTAATTATTTAATTATTAAGTGGTGTAAGGAACCCCTGCTTAAGGAGCTCCGGGTTAAATTGTAACGTTAACTGAAAATAAATCAATGTATGGTATTACACGAGAAGTTAATACGTTAACCGTTTGTCCATTATCTCACCACTATATTACAATATTAAAATATTATTAATAGTATATTGATAATATTATTAATAAAGTTTATTAAATTTTCGAAAGTAAAAATAAAAATATAGAAAATTATACACTAGGAGGAAAACAGAAATTGTTCTAAAATACGATGAATGAGCCATCGCTAGCAGACTAGAAATTGCTTCTTAGCTGAGTCTGTAATGAATCTCGCAGCAGATGCGTCTTACTTTTTCCAAAATGCGAATATTTCACACAATCAACTTGTTCTTGTATTATCAGATGGAAGTCTTACCGGAGTAAGCTACTAGTCGTTATTTTTTCGCTTTGCTAAATTAACTTTGAACGTAAAAACATGAACAAAATTTAAATTGAGAAAACAGCTTACTGATCGTAAGTATGTCATATGTAAATTATTTTTTTTATTTCGTTTGAACTAGCATGTTTATGGGTCAACTTAGGGTAAGTTATATATAATGTACGACATCCGGTTCGTGTTGTTTAATAATGATCAAATATTACCTGTTTCCTTGATGTTGAAGTATTCAGGATTAATTTTATTATGCACTTATAACAAACGATGTTCACTTTTTAATTTGAAATTTATCTAACTTAAAGAATTGCAATGCCAGCAATTCAAACTCTCTAACCTACCTCGTGAATGTCAAACAAAAATTAAAGAAACTCTAGAAATACAATAAACCAGAAAGTTTATTACATTTCCTATTTTATACAATCATCCAACAAGCGGTGAATTAAAACACTAATCTGAGTAGTTAGTTATCCAGTCAGCCTTCAGTTTCAGTTGAGCTTTTTCACCTTTTTAAAATTAACTTTTGTTGTAATTTACCTAGCGAAAACAATAATTTCTGTAAGAAAAACGTTAAAAAATATTTCATAAAACTAATTTTACATTTGCAAAAAATCTGGAAAAAATAATCTCTTTTAAAATTTAATTTTAATTGATTACAAATGCGGATTTACTTTTAACGACAAACCAATTAACAATTAATTGCTCTTTAGAAATATTTTTAAATTAAACCTACCAAAAGCGACAACCAATTATATAAAACTATTATTTAAAACAATTCAATATAAATTTGAATTCTGTTATTCTAGTTTAATTTATTTTATTTTCTACAAACGTCGCTTCTAAAAAGTAAAGTTAGATTAAAAGTACCTACTGTTTAAATTAACCCAGCACAAGTAAAATGTGCATGCAAAATTATTGCATACATCATGTTTTAGGAAACCTAGTATTATTTTAAATTAATTCACACTTTAACTTGGTAGCGAAAATGAATGTCTTAGTATCTAGTTTCTAAAAGTGTTACAGGACCTCCGTCTCAAACTACTTACTACCTAAATACTTTAAGTGCTGTAGACATTATTATAAATTGCTGGTTTTAATTTTAATTATTTCAATAAAAACAAATAAAATATCGCAATTATTTATTTGTTCCTCGTTGGACCGCCGAAGAAAAGAACTTCTTCTTTATTTTCCCACGGTAGATGACAAGTAGGAAACCATAAACTCTTGGGCGGTCCTTTTACGATTCCAATTAGTAAATTTTCCCCGTCTTGACGCCTTTCCACAACGCTACGTGACCAGATGCAAAGTAAGCTTGTAAGGACGAATAAAGACGTGAAATAAACGTGAGTTTATTCCCGAATAAACCTGATAAAATAAACCATAAACCCTGATCGATGACTTTGTTAATATTTGCAGCGTCTTCCAAGCTATAAATTCCTAAATAGTTCTATCTTAAAAATTTCCAACAGTATATGATGGGGCTTCGTTGAAATTTAAAACTCGAACTTAACCAAACGTTGCAAATAAGGAAATTTACAACAAAGGTAACGATAGTTCTAGAATAGCCACATACACAGGGTCGGCTTAGAAAAGCTATCCTCACAATTTTTATGTACTTATAAATATGAATTTTTATCGGTTTATTATATTGAGAGATTATATTAGTACTCGAAACGATTTTCATACTTCCCAAAAAATATCCAGATCTACTAATTAAGTAATAAACTGTCAACTACGAATTAACAAGGTTAAAAAACTATCAAATCATTAAATTTAGATAATTGAAAATAAATCCATTTAGGTTGACAATATACTTAATATCTCTTATGCCGTGCCACTGGGTATTGTGTACATCCATTTATAAGGCGCTTACATTTGTATGTTGTTGTCGAACAAATGTTGGGTTACAATTTTTACCAAAACGTTTATCTAGCAGTTTTATCACATCAAAAGCAAGAAATCTTGCAAAAGCAATGTATTTCTCATTATTCTATTCATGCGCGGCACTAATATAGAAAATAATAATGCAGAACAACAGATTTTCAGGTAAAAAATATAAATAACCTACAAGTAAGATATTAAGCAGAAATACCAATACAAAACGACAAATTCATCACTTTGTAGGTACCAGGTAATATAAGAGACCAAGAACGTTTTGGTATATTAATAATATGTGGACTTGAAAGCTGGAGAAGAGTTTGCAATATTCCTATATGCAGCTCTGAAAAATATAATCATTAAATCTCTTTGAAGATAAATAAAAAGTAAAAAAAATAAGCAGATAGACGCGTTGCTGATGGATGCGACATATGGAAAATAAGCCAAATTGGCCTGAGCGATAACAACTTAACAGCTAATCTGAATAGAATTCAAGGATATGAATTCAGGAAATTGCAAAACAAAACGATATTTGTAAATTTTTCTTTGTTATATTTTTCTTATTCAATAAGTTTTGTTTCAAACCCTTCAGGCAGAAGCAACATAGTGAACTACGTCCGTTAGATCAACAAAGTTAAATATCGGTTGCGCGTGGTTAATACTTGAAAGTTTGAATATGACAAGTATTGCGGCGGTTGTCAAATCTTGCAAGATTAAAATTGCAGCAAAAAATTTAAAATTGAAATTTAATAAATAAAACGGAATTAAAACTCTTAAATTTTAATTTTACTTTAAATTAAGATAGTAGGATTGTGATGAAACCTAACAAAGTCAAAACAACAGCCCACTGTGCAATTTTAGGGATAGCATTTCGTAACATTTTTAAACTGATATTTGCGGAATTTATTATATATTCGGCATCGATAAGCAAATACTTATAAAACAAAAAATGCGTTTTATTGGTAATATTTTATTTTTATTATAATTTAGTTTTTTCCAAAAATAAATCTAATTTTGCAAGTTTTAGAAACTTATTATTCCAAAAGTTTTAAATGATCTTTTCAAAGCCAAACTTTATGTTTCTTATAACAGCAATTTCGACTTTCGTCGATAGAATTTTTATTTTGTGTATTTTTTCAATTGAGCTTTTAAAAAAATGTAATTAAAAGTTTGAATACATTTACTGTTAGTGAAATAATTAGGTATTATAGTGCAAAATGAATTCAGCAGAAACATGACAATCTTGTGACCTTCTGAACCGTTTTAATTAAATTAACATATCATACTTTTAAAGAAAATATTTGAAATACTGTTGAGAATACCAAGAGTAATATTTACTTTGCAGTAGATACGGTTTCTTTTCATAAAGTACCCACCCCCACAAAATCAGTAAATGGTTCAGGAAATATAAAAAATTATGTAAAATTACAACGGTTTCTAAACCGTATACTGTAAAAGTTACTGTGTCGTGCATAATTACAGGTATACCTCATTAGAAAGATAATGTCAACTTACAGGTTTACCAACCTACTTAAATATTTAGATGAAATTATTATAATTGAATATTTTGAATATATCGTAAAGCAATAAAAAATACTTAACCGTAACTGTGTATATCAAATATTTTACACTTTAATTCAATTAAAATGAGTAAAGTACAATTTCTTTGTTCTTAATACTTTTTCTTCTTTTGTCGTATTAAAGAAAATTTATTTTTAACTAAGTTACTGACTTAGATATTCACAAAGGAAAATAATTAGACCATGTCTGTTACGTCATTTAAAGAGTTCTAAAAAGTTCAAAATTAGTAAAGATTTGCATACAATTTTGCGTTTATTAAATATTATATTTTTATTTATTTTATACCAATAATGGCTAAATTTTGACTTGAACAAGAAAGTAAATATTTTCTCGAAGTAGCTTGTTTAGTATTCTAGTAATTTCCTAAGAGCCCAACTGCAGCTACTTGGCTAAAATATATTATTCTCTCCCTGAAACACATATTGCTCCAGCTCGTTTTGAATGCTTCTACACTACTAAAAATAATGGTAAGTATTTTCAGTTTCCTGCTTATTATTTAAAACCGAGATAGCACAAAGCAATCCAAAAAATTAATATTACAAAAATTTTTAATACAAAATTGTTTTGTATTCGCACATAATTTTATGACAAATGATGTTGTACTTCCCCGAATACTACATTATTAATATTTATTGCATTAAGAAACTGTCGGCTGCTAAAATGAGTTTGTAAGGAATTTATGTTAGTTAATAACAATAAATAAAGGCGACTCACAAATGGTGAAAATTTTCGTAATGGCATTTCAATAAACTGGGGCGCAAGGGGCAGTCCATAACGTGTGAAGCATGATGTATCACCTCAAGTACTAATATATAAATCAACCTATGAAAGTTTTAAGATTTACTGTTTCTTGCAACCACTTCTACAGAACATAACTTTTACAACTTTTTTCGTTTAAAAACTAACTACTCAAATGGATAAATGTTTAAAGTCATTTTTTCCGTAATTTCGTTTCTAAAACTGAATTTTTTAAAATCGTGTATCTCATCACAATTTATTTTATTTACAAAGTTGAATAAAATAAAAAAGCAATCTACTTTAAAAGAAAACATTTTGTTCGTCTAAGTTCGGAATCTTAAATTACTATACATTTACAAATGTTAATAATAATGAGCATAGTTTTATATTCACTCGCATAACAAAAGCCTTTTACAATAGAAAAGCTCGAGTCGGTGTTGAAATAGGATAAATCAGAAAATCTTACTACGAACTAACTCGTCAAACATACCCTCAATGCGAATACAACATCGAGATTCTATTACTTCACCACACTACTGTTCAGAACTTTCTCAGATTTGGCGAGTTTTCTCGTTTTCTCTGTTTGTAATTAGACAAGTTTTGAAGTTGTCGGCAGGTTGAGATCGACTGCCAAAACCACGCGTATAGTTCACTGGATTTGAACATGGTTATCAAAGTTAACACCTTAAGCTACCTGCAACGTTAACTCGAGATAATTCAAATATAAATAAAAATAAAAATAGAAAATTAAATTTAAATAAACTAAAAGTTCCAACGCTCGGACTAATTAAAATTGTATGTCACACTTGAAAAAATTTCTTAACCTAGCAATCGGATTTAATTAAATTTTGAACAAAATTTCATCATTAAAACTTTGCAGTCTTTCCTTGAATCAAATGGTTTTCAAAACTTATTTACAATTGTTGGTTTAGTTCAAAAAGTATAATTAATAGTTTATGTTTTACGCTACCTCTAATTAATTCAACAATCTCCTTATAGTATAATGTGAAAAATTCTACACCCAAACCATATAACTGCAAAAAATTTTTAATATCAATCATTGAGATTCAATGAGTTTTAAATAATTTCAGCATGGATCGTTGCATAGATATGCACGAAAATATTTCCAATTGCATTTATAGTTCAACCGGTGTTAATCGATTGCGCTTCATTTAAACTTATCGTTGTTTGAGCTCTAACTTTCTGCTGGGTTTTGAGTTCAAATTCATTACAGTTATATTGAACAAAATAAAAGATCTTCTTCCGGATGCATAACAAAAAAATTTGCTTTCAATTCCAACACCTCAAAATTGCACTTTCTTTCCAACTCTATACATCAATTTTCATATCAAAATTAATCTTGACAAACTGGAATCTAATCTCTGCGAAAACCAAAAGTTTTGATAGCCAAAACTTAAAGAAAATTTTTTGTAGTAACTGAAATTATTTCTTCTTATATAACTTCTGTTTAAATATATGAATTTAGGTATGAAAATTGGTATATAATGTAAAATTACAAATTAAAACAGTTCTTCACGTATGTTGCTCGGCGATAACAATATTTTTGACATACTCAGCCATATCAGATTAAAAATTTTTTAATTTTATTATGAAGCTTCCACTTGTTTCATAAAATTTTGATGCAGAACGAAGTTTTAATTCTGATTATGATAAACTTTACTGGTTTCTCAGAATCCTCACAAAATGTAAGTTAGTGACAGGTTGTTTTTCTAGCGCACGCCCAGCTAATTTGAGTTGCGGGTGCTGTAGCTCAGAAAAATTCAGATTAAACTTTTCAGGTTATCCATTTTGATACAATTCAAAATTTAATATATATTAGTTTGAAATTGAAAAATTCAATATTTTAATTTTTGTAAACGTTTAGATTACATTAAATCATAAATAATATTTAGATCACAAATCTGTATAACTGCAAATTCAATTCAACCGCTTATAGCTGCAGAACAACAGAAAATGAACTTGACAACATACAGCAATAGTTAATTAATGAAAATTTAAAGCAAATCTTAGCTATCCAGCTAAGCTTTCGGAATTTTCAGATATCTCCGGGTTCTTTTTAATTATGTAGCATTGAAAACCACAAAGCTTTCCAAAACAAAACTCTCGAAAACTGTGTTTTAAATAACCAAGGTAGCTAACAAGTAGAACAATCTCTACGGCCAACTAAATATCAAGACTTTTTCAAAATGTTTGTCATAATTATATTGCACTACCCCCGCTACTTCATCAGCATATGTATTATGTAAATTTATAGAAAGCTGTAATAAGTAAATCTGTTAAATAGAAGCGGAGCTATCACTGACTCTTGCGGAAGGTCACTGTTGAGTCTGATGCAGTTACTTGATTTTTTAAATTTAAATAATTGATCTGTGAGTAAAGCAGATCAAGTATAAAATTGTTATATTTATTTTAGATTTTTATTAAAACAATAATGTTTTGCAAAGACTTTGTTGCAAACATTATTTATTTGGCTGACTGAATAAAGCTCCTGCCCGAAGCTTATCTTTAGATAACGTCTATTTATGAATAAATTTAAATAATTTTGTATTTATTAATTTAATCATATTTTTACTTTTTTTATTTTCAAGACAAACATTACCCAAGTCTTACGTAAATACTGACAGTGCTTTGCATGTAGATGTTTATAAAAAGTAATTTGATGAACTTTAAAATTAAAAATAATAAATATTACGTTCGGTACGGATGTTAGAAAATCATGAATAGGTTCGTAACATGTCATTCCATTGTACGATGACGTCGTGTTCCAAATAATATTTACTTTGACTTTAGAATATACTTAATAGCTATCGGTAATAATAATTATCGGTTTACTCTTACATATATTTAGGAATTGAAAATTTTGTATTTATTCTTAGAATACATATTAAATTTGTACAAAAAATTGAACTTTCCTGTTCTGATTTAAAATTGCCTGTGTAATATTTTAGTTTTACTAAAGTTTTAGTATTAAGCCTTTGTTTTAATATTGGGATTTATAACAACCGGCATTGTTATTGGATTTATTTTCTTATTATTATTTTAACAATAACATTTATGTAGGTATAATATTATTTCAATATGTATTTCCCAAAAATTTTATAATATGTAAAATATGTTATAATTTTAAAGTGTCTAAAAAATTCAGAGTAAATAATTTTATACCTGAATGTTGCTCGGAGCTCTGCAAATAACAAACTGTGTTTCTGAAAATACCACTCTGGTAATAATTTTTGAATACACTATGTAGTATTTGGAAATAGATCACTCTTAGCAGAGTTAAATGTGATCTTTTGGGTCTCATTCAGTTTTATATATTACTTCAAAATATTGTGCTATGTGTATACTTAAAGCAATTTTCCAAATATAGTAAATTCATTTTATGTTAAAATTGTCTTAGGAAAAGATCGATCTTTTGTTTTTAATTAAAGTACAATTTATTTTTTAGGCATAAAAGCCAGACAACTGACTAATTACGTATAATTTATTAAGATTTCAGAAATGGAAGTATTATCGATCCGGAATTGCATTTCACAATTAAATTAAAAAGCTGTTTTTTACCAATACGTAACATAAAGTTAATTAACTTTTTAACTTTTAAGATATATTTCTGTTATAAAATACCTTATCTGTTCATCGATAAAACGTTATTTATAGCTATTGTGTAACAAATCTCAATTTCCTACGAAAGAAATTTTGATTTATTGAAGTAATTAAAATTAATAAAGAAATGTAAGAGAAGTTTTAAATGTTAAGAAATGGTGAAAAGTGTAACCTATAAGAGCTTTATTATATTTTGAAATGGCTAGTTTAAAGAAATTGTAGCTATAAATACAAAAACAATTTATTTGGTTTAAGTAAATGATCATAAATTAAAATAGGTTTAGAAGTTAGCCATAAAATAGAAGCAAGTTGCAATAAAACTGCAATGTTAGTCAGTAGCTCTTTTGTAATATATACGGGACCAGAATCTCCGGTATTAAGAACTTTCTGCCACCATATACAACTTGTCACTTTCTGGTGCATTAGATATACATTTTGTGATAAGAAACATATTTCTGATACACATAAGTGGTTATTTCAAGTAATCAAATAACTACAGCCCAAAATATTATATTTTATATTTTCAATAAATCGAATTTAAAATACAAATAACTCCCTATTCTGGCAATATATTAAATTTAATTTATCTTCCATAATAAAAGAAGTAAAAATCCATATTTCTTAGTCGCCAACTCGGCAGTTTGCGAATGAAAGCGATCTGAAAGGCGGGTTCGTTTCAAGAAATTTATACTTAGTCGATTATGGTTTTGCACATTTTTAGAATTACTTTCAAAAATTATCACTATAGATTCACATTAAAGTACTAAACATATTTTTTGGTTCATAACGGAAATTGTCAAGAAAACCAAGGTGAAAAACGCCATCAAGGTACCCTTAGCCGGAACTTTAGCCACGTGCATATGTTTTAAACATACGGATATGGTTTTAGATTTTTGAATTTCTTCCGATACATACAGTAAGAGTAAATTAAATAAATAAAAGTAAACAAAATTCTGAATTCTCCGGTTTCTTTTCATGACCTTCCGGTAGTTTTGCACCTCAAATTTAAACCTTCAAGTTTCCTACAAGACAATTGACAGAATTACTTTTTAACTTTTTTCAAACTCTTTAAAAGCTTTTTTATTTTAACATAGCATTTCAAGTGGACTTTTCTTATGCGTGTCATGACATAAGCAAATTTAAATATAAAAACACAAGTTTTCAGTAGTACTTCGCCTACTGTATCTGAAAGTTGCCAAACTTGATCAAATGTATTTTCCTTTGGTTTTGCATTTTTGGGATAATCTTTTGGTATATTCCACCAAACTAATTTGTTAATTTAATAAAAGTGAGCTATAAAAAATGAAACTTAAAGGTCATGTTTGTCAAACTTCAGAAAGGGACCCATCGCAATATAAATTAAAACTAGAAAAAATATATTGGTGTAATTCAGATTTTATAAAGTAAAGATGAAATGGGTCTTTAATGAACCGACGTATCTGGCACCTCTGTAGCATATGGTTTGTTAAAAATGCAAAGCAGTTCATAAATATTCAAGCGGAAATTTTTATAAGTTTACTGTTAATTCGTTCTCTTTATAAAGCCGCACGGAGTAATACAAGTACATACTTTGATCTCTGAAAGCGACTTGTTTTTTCTCCATCGTACACATATTATGTGTATAACATGTTAATAATAATTTAGTCCAGTCATTAAGCACTTGTGCTTGGAAAAAACTCAGAAATAAAATATATTTTTCTTAAATCTTTCACTTTAGTATCACAAAAATTGACCATGACCTGTACAACCTATTCCCAAAGTAGATCTATCAAACTTTAAGTAGGTAAAATTCTAGGCAAAAGTATAAAAAAATTATTGTTGTAGAATATGTGGATTTCTTTTCATAGAACCCTGATTTTTATCGATTTTGACCGAGTCGGTTGGCGGCAAGTCAGTTACGCCGAGTTGTCCCATCCCTTAAATTGCCTGTTTTGGCACTGAAGTATGACATCTTAAGGTCTTTAAGAGCAGTACGCGATTAAAGAATTACTATTATTTTTATTATTTAATTTTGTTACAACGTAAATTAGTTACGACAAAATGACGTCGCAAGTCACAGTAGCATACATTGTAGTTTCATCATTTCAAAATTGTTACATCTGAAGTTAACTAAAATAACTCTAGTTTTAATAATAACACAGTTAATTTCTGTTTAGTTTAATTTGATATAAATGTAAGTTTATTTTGCAACCTATTTAAATTATAGAAAACCGGCTTTCATCAAAGGAGATGCACAATCCATAAATGCAGTCAAAAAATAAAGAAGTTATCCTGCTCATAAATGTTAACAAAACCTAACTGAGCGCTAAACTATTTGAATTTTTAACGGTAAGATGAAGTGACATTTAAAGAGGTTTTACTTATATCTTTTCAAGTTATTTCTTAGAAGTCCGATAAGTACATTGTATTTGTGGTTTATATAACAGCAATGTCGAAACTACATACTGCAATACCTACGAATACTATATTTGAATTTATTTTAAACCCATACATCGCAGTACTTTAGCTCTATACTTGTAAATTATTTTTCATTAAAATTCATAATTTTCTTATCCATCTTTCTCATATGTTTACTCATAAAACTGCAAGTACTATACTGCTAAGTTAATATGCAATTGCAACTGAAGTGTAAAATTATGTCTATTTACAAAATTTAGAAAATTAAATATTTTAGACTTTTGTATAATAGGGGAAACCAGAGTTGTAATTTAATAGACTTGTTATATTAAAATGTGGAACATTAATGTTATGTAGAAACTCTGCTACATTATAGCGCCTCGGTGAATTTACTTGTAGTAAACATCATTTAACGAAGAATATAAACGTCAAAATTTAACACAAGTTTAAGCATTGTATAAGGCAAATAAATAAAACTGTCCATTGTATCAAACTTCCCAAGACGTCGTCAGTATACCCGTCAATCATGTAATTTATTTCAGGCCGAAAGTATTTTACGATTTTTACAGTTTTTCCTAGTCAATAGCATCTTAAGATACTTGTTGAAATGTCGGATTTGACATACATTTTTATACTTTTAAAGTGAAAAAAGTAAATACGAAAATAAACTTTTCCTGAATACATACAAATATTTTCAGCACATAAAACTGAAGCCGTTTTAGTAAACAACATAAAATTGATTTTACAAAGTTTGGCTTTGCGTTATAAATAAAATTAATTAAAATCTACGCGAATTTAATTATTTGTTTATTAAACCCGCTATTATCAAATATATGCATGCGCCCTAATAACCTCAAATAGTATCACACGCAAATAAATATGTTATAAAATAAAAAACAATCACCATACAAAGTAGTTATTTTACTTTCAGTAAATTGCTAAGAAATTTGGTTAATAGGCTCAAAAATAACCCCAGTGAAGCTCCCCGACTTTTAATTATAGGTTAAAGTACTCCAATTAGCAAGTTTTATTGAATTAAAGTCAAAGTATTTCAAACTCAAGTTAAATTTAGCTTGTGATTAGTTTAATATATTTATTAATTAAAATATACATTCTACACGCTATTTAAAGTTACTAGTAGGCGTGATAAGTGATAACTTTTAATATATAATATTGTAAATAAATATTTATTTAACTGTAGGTATAGGCAGGTATAGTTTGACAAATCCATATTAAATTAATAACAATTGATTGAAAAATGCATGTGCAAATAGATTCAAAACCTTTTTATGTTGCAAATGTATAATATAATATGTTGTATGTATACTGATGTAGTATGTATTTATCTAATTGTATAGTAGTATACCAGCATAGCTAAGCATACATTGAACAATGTATTATAATATAGTATATTATAAATTATAATATATAATTATTATGAAATTGCTAGCAGCAAATATATATTTTTATTTTCTTCTTCTGTAATATTACATATTTAACTTAAAACAATTTTATTTTAATTCGAAAGAAAATGTCAATATCGGGAAATATATGTGCTATAGCAACAAGTACGTATTCAATCTGAAATTGTATTTGCATTGATACTGTAAGCAAACACTTTAACTTAAATATTGTTAAATTTTAAATAATACTTCCAAGTTTAGTTTAAATTAACTAACATTAAATAAATAATTGCTTATTTTATAGATATGTGAATACGACTTCTGGTATCTAAGTAGAAAAACTCGTACGGACCAAGTCAGTACGGAATGGGTGATGAAACGAATACATATTATAATGATATGGGTATGTAGTATGTATGTGCGTGTACTATATAATATTATGTATGTATGTAAGTATGTTATTAACCGTTTATAAATTGTTAAAATGTAACCGTATAGTTTTCTGTTTCCTGATTGATACAAGAACCAGTCACGAATAGAAAGCTACTATGTATTGTGATACGCAAATAGACATAATGTAATAATTTTAACGTAATTATAAGTACTTTCGGGGAAATAAGTTCTATTTCGACAGTATTTCCCCAAATAAATAAGACTAACATTATTTTTGACGGGCTTTTTATGTACATAAATACTTGTATGTTATACCTCAGCTTAAATTTTATTATAATTTTGTCATTACATCTAACTTAAATAAATAATAGGGTCTAAGCAGTTAATGACAGCAAGTTTGAAAGTTTGAAAGACGGCTTTAGCTAACGAGTTTGGGCGTAAATACTGACGATTGTTGAGTCAAATTGAAATGCTCTCCTGCCAGATTCCTTCGAAATTCCGTAGAATGCCAACTCAGATACCATCGCGATTCACTGTCCTGCTATTTCCACCTCATCGCATTTCTCTAAAGATTTCTGCTATTCATTTAGAATCTCTTATCTTAAACAAACCTCGAGCAACATGGCGGTGACCGCGTTCCGTACGTTCTCGTTGTTTTAATCGTTGTTAAAAATATTACAACTATTTTGTTTCGCCTAATTCCTCTACTATAAATTTTTAATCACAAACTTCTATTTATTCTTAACTGTTTCAATTTCGAAAGGGTTATCAAAATTACTCCCTTCAGAGTTCAGAACGAAATCCTTCAACCAAATTTTTTACATTTTTCTAAAACGATCTTATCAGATACACAATGAAAGGTGAAATTTAAAAATAACCGAATGGGATAGTTGTAAAATAAGTGAAATTGTCAAACCCTCCTTATTCCTTAATCTTATTTTAAATTTCTACTTTTAAAAAAACCTTTTTTTTTAAATTACGAAATAACGATTTACAAAACGACTGATTCAATCACGAGAATTTTAAACTAAAATTTGAAAAGAAACTGGAAATTACTAGTATAAATTTTAAAATTACGAATGTTGGAGAAAACAAGAAATCTAAGAACACTGAAAATAATTTATTAATGAAGAACAAAAGAACGAAAAGGTTGAAAAGTTATTTTATTATATAGTATTGTTCACATTAAAAAACAGATGTATATTACAAAACATATTTTGCTAGGCGACGTCATTATTATTTCATTATCTGCAATATTTAGGGAAACTAATTGCGTTAATGATGCTTGTTCGAAAGAAAACATTTTATACGTCAGGAAAATATAAAATCTTCTAAAATTACCGACAAATTTCTGTCAAATAAAAGCTAAATATGTAACACTTATAGTAGAATACCAATATAAGAATTGCCACTTTCCAATATAATCGGAACAGAGGCAGTGAAAAATTATAGTAATCAATCATCTACAAGTTATTAATTGTATCTACAATGACAACCAAGCGTATAAAATAATACAATGTTTATAAATAAAAAAACATTTCAATTTGTTTTTCAAATGTTTATTTTTTAACAAAAAAAAAAGGAAATTTTTTTTATAAAACTTTTGTAATATGTGAAATTTTTACTAGTATCTGGCAAAATAATTTGAAAAAATGAAGAAGATAATTTAATTCGTAATGTCAAGTAGTGACACCACAATCTAACAAGACGGTCTGGTAATTTTAGTTGCTTACAACTGAATAAAATACCCATTTGCGTAGAAATTCCAAGCTTAGAATATAATCGAATTCCTTGTGTATATATGTAGGTGCACTTCTAGTTTTCGTTTCTTCGGAAAGCAAAGCTGATATTCATGTGAAACTTGATAATCGTGGTTTTTACTAAAAGCAATATAGTTTTGGTTTCCCAACTTTTTAAATATTTACAATCGCAAAAGAAACATTTATTATTTAAAGTTAAGCGGAAAGTATTTTCTATATGAAACTGGCAAATAGAAACTCGATAAAGCTTTTACATTTGCATTTTTAATAAATTTGAAATATTAATGATATTTTATAATGTCATAGAGAACGCCTAACCATTTTAGTGACAATTAAATTCAAGAATAAATTACTTTTAAAACTATGTTGAAAAATTTAGATTAACCTCATTTTACCTAGATCAATCTCATTGTTCAAATTTTAATTCTTTCAGTGAAATATAAACTTGTTCTAAACATTATAAATCTGTTGCTTAAAATTTGCAGTGCCAAAATTTTACGGGTTTGGCCCTGGGAAAAAATTGTCATGTCTCATCAAGATCTAAGATTAATATGGTTTTTCCTTTTTTTTGCAAAATCTTTGTTCAAAAACTATCAAAAGCGAAAGAAGTCTGATTGTGAATTTATCGAAACTTGACACTGCATAATAAATCAATATATGGCTATAAGTACTCAATCATTCATATATTTAGTTTCAAACTAACCTAAATTAAATAAATAATATTTAAATTGCTTCCGTTTGTTTACATAAAATGCTTGTTAACTATTGAATTACATGCAAGTGCATGACTTAATGCAATCATTGGGCACACGCATAATTTAGTATTGACCCTCCCAGTAAGATACCTGTTCAAGAGGGTAAGCAGCCTCGCACGCTATTACAATTATTTATATTTAATTACTTCAAATTACCAAACTAGTAAATTTCGTAGAATTGACATGCGTTGCGACTTAATTAAGAGTTTAAACAGAAAAAAGGGAAGTAAAGTAAATAGAAAATACAATTAGAAGAAAGAATAAATATACTGCAGATCAAGTTGGAAATTTCACGATAAGCAAAATAAAACAGACAAACTAAACAATTTGTAGAAGATAAACTGAAAATCAACAAAAGTTAAAAAAGAATATGAGAATTAAATGAAGAAAGAAAAACGAAAGTGCAATAGTTTTAAATATAAAAATTATGGATTCGAATTTCGTCAGTGCGAATGTGACTAAATAAACAAACAAACAAGAAGGAAAATATTTTTTTTGTTTTATAATGAAAATTCGAATTCTAAAGATGTTTTCCGGTAGTTAAAGGTAACTTTGTGACGGAGTATAAAAATAAATTAAAAAATCTCATGGGAGTGATATTATTTTAATTATACTCCTAAATAGAAACCTCTTTAATAAACAAATTAAATCACAGTCAAATTACATGTTAAAACATCAAATCTAAAAGTTAGAATTCGTAATTTAGAAAACATAAGTTTAATAAAGATTTAAGATATTTTCATGATGAAATATTGAATTGGCGATATCTTTAATTATTGGATTCTATTAAATCGTAAATGAAAACCGAAGAAAGACACCTTTAGATCTTACTACTATAAATATAAAATTTATTTTTTTGCGAGCAATCCAATTTTCATTATTTCTCAAAGCGAATCAGGAGATTTTATCCTCCGGCTACAAGTCGAGAGCAAATTTCTACAATAAAATCCTCAACTCTCGTTACCGTTCTTTTATATCTTATATCCATTACCATTATTCGAGCTTAATCCGACTTTTGAAAAGAAATTAGTTTCTAAATAATATTTTTTTCAACATAAAACATACTAATTAAATATCTTATCGAAACTAAGAACGATTAAGTTGAGAACAAAACTAAATCTTGTTTAATTCATTTAATCCTCGAGAAATACTAAACGTAAAATTTAATATTTTTACTAATAACTTTTAGATAAAAAATTAAGAAATTAAAGTTACTTTTAATTTAATAGAAAACTCGTATAGTCGGAAATAGAAATCAATGAAAATTGTTATTTCGAAAAGATAGGTTTGAAAAAGTTACATTCCATTAGGTAGTTAAGTGAGCGAACATGTAAAACTTGCATCAAATCTGCGCTGAAATAAATTTTTAAACTCTTTTTATGTCGAAATGTTTATACTTAACCCAATCAACTGATTATTTAATTTGTAAAATTTTATAAAGCGTAAAAAACGGTAAAATAAAATCTTTCAAGTTATTAATCGACAAATTAGATTACACTAAACGTAATTTTGACTTTTCGACGAAATTTGCCATTCGGGTATTGCCTCTAACCTGTTTAATGATTATTTTATTTCTGCATTCAATATCATTTTACTGTTTTTTGCCTAACTCATTATTAAGTAATTGTTTAATTAAGAAACATGGCTTTCCGTGTAAACTTGTAAAGATTCTTATCTAATATCTAAATTGGGTTCATACTTAATACAAATAGTTCGACAAAAGCTACTTTAATAAACCAAACTGGAAAATTATAAAGTTAGAAACTCATATTCCTTAATTTATTAATTGCTCACTTAACAATGAGTTGCACTAAAAAATCAAGTGGCAAAGGATCTAAGGATAATATTTTTGTAAATTTTGTACAAATACGTTTTATACAGGTATCACATTTCGGATATGATTTTATTTGATTGAAAAATATAGAAGTCTCTAGCGTCGATAGCTTTCCTAGCTGTTCGGTAAAGTGAAACAAATTTACATGCATTTCACTGCAATAATCAAGTAATCAAATCCTTATTAACGACACCTGTTCCGTGGTTTTTAAGCATGGAGATGTAGTACATATCTCTCTGCTTCCTATACCTCATGAGAAAATTCAATACTAAAATGTTTTTTTATAATCACAACTTTCAACATAGATTTTGCAACATAAATTTCCAACAATTTTCCATTTTGAAGTCAACCATGTGCATAGAGACAATAGAGTTCGTTCGTGTTTGAAGATAACAATGCATGCTGACGATATGTCATTAGGTTTTGATTATAATGATTTAGATAAATGCTTTAAACAAATATGGGATAGCTCTAATAGCTTGCTTATAATAATAATAATAAATTTATTAAATTGCTAAAGAATACAATAAACTTAAAATCTCGGTGAATTAAATGGTAAGGGTTTAACAGAGCTGCTTTTCGACCGATACCAGGAGGGTTGTAGAAAGCTCATATGTGCTTCAAAAGATGTTGGGTTAACTTGACTTTGAAGGCGACCTTGGGTTTTGGGATTTAATTTTTACGTATCAAAGTTTAACCAAAAGTTGTGCTAAACGTAGCAGTAAAAATAAATCCATTACTTTTCCAATAGATAGCTTTTGTTATCTGTATCTCACGTTGTATAAGTCAGGTTCCACTAGATGGCGTTAAAAGATCAGATTTCGTACTAAAAGCGTCGTGCCACACAAGTTAACGCAGAAAACCTCATAGACCGAATTTCCTTCTGCGAATCGCTGCTAAATCTCAACAAAATCGACCAATTTCTGAAGCGGTTGGTGACTGATGATGAAAAGTGGGTCACTTACGATAACATGAAGCAAAAACGGTCGTGGTCGAAACGCGGTGAACCGACGGAAATGATGGCCAAACCAAGATTGACGGCCAGGAAGGTTTTGCTGTGTGTTTGGTGGGATTGGCAAGGAATCATCTACTATAAGCAGCTCCCCTACGGCAAAACTGTTAACTCGGAACTGCACTGTCAACAATTGGACCGTCTGAAGGAATCAATCGCCCAGCGATTGAAATTGTGTTTCATCAGGACAACACTGGGCCACGCACATCGATAGTGATTCGCCAAAAGCTCCAGAGCTTAGTTGGGAGGTTCTTAAGCATCCACCTTATAGTCCGGACCTGGCACCAAGTGATTATCATCCGTTCCTGTTCATGGCGCACAATTTTGCTCGAGAAAAATTCGTTTCAAAAGTCGTTTGTGAAGATCGACTGTCTCAATTTTTTGCCAATAGGGACGAGGGCTTCTATAAGAGAGGCATGCTGAAATTACCTTCAAAATGGCAAAATCGGATTATTCTAACTAGGGCAATTAATGCCTTCTATTTCATGCAAAAATAATGGATTTCTTTATAATATTAAACTTGAAGAAATTAAATTATCTTGTATTTTGTTTGTTTAGGTTACATATTATAATAGAGCTTTTTACAATTCCAAAGCATGAAAAGTATTCCAAGAACTCGAGACTCATAAGGGATTATTTTCCAAAAATTTGATTGCTTCTGCAATGACCATACAAAAAGATGACAACCATATCATATATTTGCAAAAGCTTTTTTAGTTTTACTAGTACCACCACCGATGGCATAGTGGTAAATTGCCTGTGATCACCGTTACCCGAATTTTTGGATTTGAAACCGAATAGATTTAATTAGCATGTGATCTGTGAAATACTGATATGATTTGAAATTCTATTGTTTTTCGCCCTGATCTTTTGAGGTAATCGCTTTTTTGCAGATATAAAACTCTCGATTTCTTTGTCCTTGAGAAAGTAGATATCTATTTTAGTAATTAGAAAATAAAAAAAAGTTTCAGGCTTTGTTTCACTCAGAAGTCCAACTTTATTTCATTAATTCTCCACACACACTCGCAAAACCATATTTTCACTTATAACAGTTTTTGAAATTTTAAAAGTTTATACGTTAGAAATGAAAATTTCTCGTTAAATAATTTAATTCTTTAATTTTTATTGTTTAATGGAAACTTGAGATGGATAGACATTTGTTAATAAAAAAAAGGAACGAAATTAATATATTATAGATTCACCTAATGATTATATAATTATTATAACCCATATTAAGTTTATAATTTAGTAAAATTTTGCTTTTGGAATAATTTCAGTAGATATAAATCAAAACAGAATGTATTAATTTAGTGTTAAAATATTTCAGTTTAGAAATGAAATATCAGTTGTACAATAACA
The DNA here is from genome assembly GCA_958510845.1 of Cantharis nigra. Classification (NCBI taxonomy): domain Eukaryota; kingdom Metazoa; phylum Arthropoda; class Insecta; order Coleoptera; family Cantharidae; genus Cantharis; species Cantharis nigra. Next base: position 2,917,445 of record OY294034.1, on the reverse strand, counting down.
AGCGAGATCCGCTTTTATTAACAATAGAACGATTGGCTTTGATATATTAAAATCGCATAATTTTACAAAAAGCTGCATCATCGAAAAAACTTTAGTTAAAATCTATGACAAGTTGGAAAATATAAATACTAGATGATTTAATACGTAACTACGAAAAGTATCCGTTAAGCTACATTCACCACCCCGAAATTAGTCAAAATTAACAATTTCAGAGAAACTCATACTCAAGGTTATGAATACAGATATGCAAATGATACCCCAGAATTGGATATGGGTATGAATTTCCTTCATGAAATCTACATTGGGTGGTAAGTAGAGCAGTAAGTACTAGGGATGGAATCCTACGTCTGTCTGTTTAATATGTGTAAGTAAGTGATTACGTTTGGAGTTCTATTTTAAATTAATTTTTAGAAAATATGGCAGTTATGTTAATTGAAGTATAAGAGATGAAGATTTGCTTTAAATTAACATTTGTCACTTACTTTGCATTAAATTTATCATCGATAATCAAATAATCAATATCAATTTAAAATTTTATATATTTAGAATACTACAATAATAATGACTCCGACACGGTATGGTTTATAAAATAAGAATATGTTTTCAATTTTTCTTTGAAGTCCCAAAAAATAATTGAATTTTATGCGGAAACAAAACAATATTCAAGTATATCATTTTATAAAGGCTTTTAGATAAAGAGAGAGACATTTAAAAGCAGATCAATTACACTGCGGTACTCCACATTTTTATAAATTAAAAAGAAAGAACAAACATTTTTCGTTATTTTAATAGAAAATTTTTAATACAATAAAATAATATCCAAACAAATTTAAACAATGGAGTAAAACAGGGAATACGGTGATTTATCATATTTTACTATACACGTCTGGCGCAAAACTACAAGGAAGTGGGTTGCAATCCATCAAACATTTCGATATAAAGAAGACAACATTTTCGCATTCTAGAAGGTTTTCAGCCTATTTTCTTTATAGAACCAATGTACAACTAATGACAACATGGCGCCACAGTACTCATTAAGACTTAAAAACTCTAGGCACTTAGTTTTCAAGATTTAAATCAACCCAGTTGTAAGCTTTTAAATAATACATGCAAATCAGAAATCATAAGTAATTAAATAACTTACTATATTCACCAATCACTTTCCACTTACTGTAATATCCCACAAACGCTGGACTCACCTGAAACAAAAAAATTACTAATTAAAAATTAAATTTAATTGTTTAATTGTTTTGGGAAAGTTTAAGAAAAATTTAACACTAATCACTGTTGAAAATTACGAAGCTCGTTGGTTAAAATCCGAATACACATTGGTTTTTATACGAACCCCCTTTTTGGTTCTAATTGGGTTTCCGTATTTTTGCCCTTCTTATTAGACCAAGAATTGATAATTTATTTTAAGATTAGAGAATTTTTAGGGCTTATAACAATAATTGCAGTATAAACTTTAACTACTTAATAGATACTTAGTTTTATGTATTAATTAAATGCTGAAAGCAATAAACGTTATTGTTGGTTACAGAGGTTCGTTTCTCTTTGTTATGGCCGTTTTACTTAAACAATAAAAAAAATTTTTTTTGTGGATATGTGGATATTTGAAATTATTTTTAATTAATTTTTACATATTTGCGAAGTTAATAGCATGTATGAAAGATATTGATAAAATTAATTAATTTCCATTTTGATATAACACATTTAATTGAACTTGATCATAAATAAACAAATTTAATCATTAAATTAATATACAATAACCACAACCACATTAATATTGAAGAGTATATTTTGAAACGTATAACGAGTTTAATTTGCTATTTAGAAAACCTAAAATTAAAAAATATATACCATTTTTGTGGTATCATAAAAAGTTGTTTATATTGGAAATAAAATTCTTTTTACATATTTAAATTTCAAGTTAATTCAATATTGCATCGAAGCCCTCACGCACCCACTTGACATTAACGCACGCTTTATCAGCATTTTTAGATTATACAAAAATCAACTTATTAAGTAATTTTAAGTAAAAGTGTGGTAATTGTCATTTTCCTTTATTTATAAAGTTATTAAAGTATTTTGTGTGCGGTATTCCACCGTCCAGAGGATAAGTTTCCCGGTTGAAGGCAACTCTAAATAGTTCTTTTTCAGAAAGACCAATACAGTGTTTATCCATCTTTTGCCTTCTATCTTACTCTGGGTCCATATACTTCAGCTTTCTTGCGTTTAAAGTATTTAGAAGTTCACGATCTCTGTTCATCAACCTTACAATTTTTTTAAAGCTTTTATGCGTTTGCCGTGTTATTCGTAGAGATATCTCAAACTTAATCAACATTGTCACCTTAAGTGTCCACAACTTGCACTCATTCCATTTTTTCCAATTTGCCATTTATCCAATTTTCTGGTCTGCAGGTTCTTCGACTTTCAGTCAGCGGAGCAGTATCGTCAGAAAATGTTTTCTGTATATAGATTGAAAAGATTTTTGCCTTACTCTTTGTGTTTTTCTTTTTCAAATTTAACTTGAACTGTTGTAATAATATAGCGTTCCAAGACAAACGTCATGCCATTGATTAAAAGTTCTCAAACAGGACTCGGTTGGTTTTCGCTTTGATTTATAAATTAATTATATTTTATTTTAGTGTAAAATTTTACCGTTTTAATCTAATTTTAATATACAAAGACGTAATTAAATGTTATTTAAATAATAATTTTGTTTTTGGCACGAGCAAACCCATTTTTATCACTTCCGCTTAAATTGTTCAGCATCTTTAATTTAAAGTTTATGCATTTATTGTTTGTTATTAGCGTTTTCGTTCGTTTTCTTGTTCGCTGAATTTTTCGGATTAAATTGATTAATTTAATTGCCCATGTTGGACTTTGACAAATGTAATTAATGAATACGTGGTGAATACGTAAACCAAAAAATTGACCAAACAAAGAAAGTCAAATTAAGTAAATAAAATTTTTGCAAACGTTTTCACCATCCAGTGTATTTCATTTGTGATAACTTATCAACATTTTGGTTATAAAAAGTTTGTGTATAATTTTTGGGATATGCTATGATTAGAAAGCTAAATTAAACCAAAGGTAGATACTAGGTCTGGTGCTGACGGTCCGATGCACAACAAAAATACTATGGTTGCTAGCTTGAACTTAATTTAAAAATATTATAAACTTGAAAATTAATTAATTTAAAATGAATTTTTTCTTGAAGAAAAGATTTATAAAAAAATTAAATTGTAATTTAATATTTTAGTGTAAATTAATAGGTTTAATTATAATTGGTTTTGAAGTTGCCATGTTAACTTACATTGTCATAATGCATTAAAAGACTTAATGCGCGCTTTATCTAATTATGTCAATTTTAATGTTGCTCATTTAGAAGCAAATGGATATTATAGGCTAAACTGTTATCGCATCATTGGATGGTTTACAACAGAATTTTGTGATTAACTTGATGACAAATGTCTACCTGATTTTGCTAAAATTAGAAAATATTCAGAAAATAACCATAAATAATTTGCACTTGTCAAATTTCATATGACAGTAAATAAACTCGACAAAATATTACGGATCAAATTTACTAAATCAACGTAATAAAATGAAACTCCCTAGTATTCACCCTTCGCATTTCTCAAAAAATTTAGATTAGAATTTTCAGTGCAAGTTTTCCCTTAAATGAACTTGTCTGTAATTTTCGTGCAATAGAATTTATCATTTCATATGAGTTAATGATAGTAAACACTCTTGTGGTAAGATCTGGAAATTCCTTCGACTAATAGTTATTGGACTGCTTTTTACCTAAACTGATTAAGTACTATGTTTGTAAATCATGTGTCGCATTATTCTGGAATTTGCAATACATACATGCACACTAGGGTGTCCGTTATATCCCAAGTTGGTTTTTCTTTTGCTGCCGCCCCATGAATTTTTAATTTATTCCAACAAAAAAAATATCCTACCCAAAAAAACTCTTAATAAAAAAAACATGGGATTTTTGGATGTTATGAATTTAATTTTTATTTTCTAGAACAAATAAGGTTACAGCAATGAACAATTTATATTTTTATAGAGAATTGAATCCTCTACAAAAAAGATCTCTTATGATTTTTCGATAAATTCACTCCTCCGAAAGTTATTCAAGAAAACTATAATATCCACCATGAATACCACTTTAATCTTGAATAACTTTCGGAGAAGTAAATGTATCGAAAAATCATAAGAGGTCTTTTTTGTAGAGAGTACAATTCTCTATAAAAATGTATATTGCTCATTGCTGAAAACTTATTTCTTTCAGATAAAAAAATTAAATGCAAAAGGTACACAAATCCCATGTTATTTATATGGGAATTTAATACCACTTTAATCTTGAATAACTTGCGGGGGAGTGAATTTATCGAAAAATTGTAAAAGATCTTTTTTGTAGAGCGTTCAATTCTCTATATAAATATATATTGGTTATTGCTGTAACGTTATTTTTTTCAGAGAAAAAAAAATTAAATACAAAAAATCCGAAAATCCCATGTTATTTAAATGGGAATTGTAACATGATTTCGGCATGATTTAATTACAAATTTTTTTTTCGGTTGGATATTTTTTGGGAAACTTGGGAAAAAACGGACACTCTAATGTACACTCATTCGCATCTATATGCCCGAAACAACACCTGCAAAAGGTTTTCCACACTTTTTCCCTTTAGATCGAAACAACTTTGGGGTTGGTGTACTTTTGAGGAAGGATCTGGTATAAAGTACGAAGTTAATTAGAAGACAATTCTTTGATTTCTTACACAAAACACTAATTTAAACAAAGTGATACAAATAGAGAAAAAATACAAAACGAAATAAACATTTAATGCTTAACATCTCCGTTAATAAAATAAACGGTTTGATGGATGAAAGCGAATGTCGATTTAAAGTTTTCAATTGCTTCTTAAGCTTTCTGATTGAATAAAGTTTGGTGGTCTGGTTTTTAGCTTTGTTAGACTTGCAGGTAATTTTTGAAAGCAATTAAATTGTTATTTGACTTTTACAAGGAATTTCATGAACTAAATAGTTATAGTACTATATTTCATAGAAATTTTGTCGTAGATGTAAGGAAACAATCGAAAGACCGAGATTGCCTCTAGTTAATGAGGTTATCACTTTCGTCGTAGAACTAAATTATTTCAAATCCTTACGATATGTAGATATTAAATTGAGGCAGAATTGTAATAAAAAAAATTTTATCAAAATTTAATCGAGAAACCGAATTTGATACAATGAACAATATTGGAAAAAAACATTTTGTAACAACTTCCACATATAAATTTAGTTTTATTTGGCTACTAAAAATATCGCAAATAAAAACTATACAAAAAATAGATTTCTTTGGGGACATAATGTTAGTTCCGCCCAAATAAATCAACAAACTCGTATCCTATCAAACTAATTCGAAAGACCACAATACACAATGCTAGTGATTTTCAATTTTAGCGGTCGGAATAGCCATAAGCGGAATTTGTTCCTGAGGCATTTGTTTACAAGTCATGATTGTAACGGGTGTTGCCTTAAGGCAATGCTCAGTCCTATGTAAAGTAAGCACCAGTGTTTAATATTTATTCAAATACGATACTCTTAACTAACCGTTATGATATTTGAATTGTTAAATAGTCAAAATTTGCTATACATAAATATTAATAATATTTTGAACAAAATTTTTTTTAGAAATATTGATGTGATATATAGAAGATAATCAAAAAGAAAATCTCAAGAATAGCTTTGTTTTAAAATTGCCAGGTAGATATATATTTTATATTTAAATTAACAAAAGTACAAATTAATGAGATGTCAATATGGAGTTCAAGTGGTGTTTAATACAAATTACAGAACTGTTGATAGATGATACACTTCATAAAATGTTCGACATAGTTGTCAACAGTCAACATGAATTGTTTCATCTATGCTAGATTAATTGACTTGCAGAACATGTAACTTATTAATCGATATAATTTCCAAAGCTTAAACATAGTTACATTACGTTCGGTAGTTAATATTATAAATATATATTTTTAATTTTGTGATTAAAATAAAACAAAATATTTATTAATGTACTGTAGTATATTGTGTTTGACTGTATTGTGTTTATTAGAGAATTTAATATTAAATGTTAGTTTATTAATAAAGGTAAATTTGTTTTTCATAATATTATGTAGATACCTATTATATTTCAGGTATATAAAGACTTAGAAATTTTTCAAAAGAAAATTTAATGCTTTATTAAATAATTAAATTGCGACGTTGTAAAAACGTAATTACGTCTAAAAATACAAATTTTGTATCGATAGATATAAAATATTCATACTTGAAACAGAAAAATTGAATCACCTACGCAAAGTATAAAGAACTTACATAATAAAATTAGTATAAATATTAGCATAATAAACTATTGTGAAAAATAGTATTAAGCGTGACAGCTTACATAAAATATCTTTCGTGACTGAAAAGTGTAACGATACTCTTTTTAAGGCACATCAACTTAGATCTGTCACGTAGTTATTGCATAAATTAACTTTTAACCCAATTTTCAACCACCTGCTAGTGTATATTTTTCCATCGATTTTTGTTATGAGCTTTCATAAATTATTTTTTCTTGTAATTAATAAAATTTTCATGTAACGCAGTAATTGGATAATAAAAGTTGAAGTTGTGTAGGTCTGTTTGGTTATATAGCCTAGTCTGACATGTTCACCGGTTGTGCTTCCGGTAGCTTGTTCTAAAATATCGCAGCTTCCGGCCTGGCGTCTCCCGGCGTCGTAAACAAGCTGTCGACGGTATGGTGTCTAGGGACGACTTGATACGGGAAGGGCAAGCTAGGCCACCGTGGTCCAGCGTGGACAACCATAAATCAAAAGACCGATTTAAGACAACACAATTGCTGTTTTAGTTCCATCCATTACAGTTCCCTTGACAACGAAACTTTTGAAATAAGAATTGATAATAAAAGTACACTTTTTTTAAATTTTATCAACGTTTATCTCATAACGAAACATGTTTTTTAGCAAATACAGAAAATATCACCAAATCAAGTTAGTATTTTATATACAAAAACGAAGTAAATTTTTGTATGTAAATCTTTTTAAAACAGTACCATATATCTTTTATTTACTTGTTCTAATGCTGATTTACATAAAAACCGAAACCTATGCTGTATGTATTTTATCGTATCTACTCACTACCTTGTTTGATGTTTCCACCCTGTGTAATTCAATATCGTCAAAACTTTTTACTTTGCATTTCTACCGTAGGTACATTTTATGTATTTACAAATAAATATCCAAATGCTTTCAATTCGTCTTCTTATAATAAAAATTATAGGTTATAATCGGCCTTATAGTGCAGCAGAAGTATGTATTTTGATTAAAAATATAAAATTCACACATCTGTAATTTTCATTTTTGATTAGCCAGTGGAGTTTGAAGTTCAGAACACTTGAATCCTTTTACCTCTGAGATTTATTAAATTTCATCCCTTTTGCAGGAACGAAATGACAGCTATATGCATTACTGCAACAGTTATTTATATAAATTAGAAGTAACATGCAGGATGTAATATGCTATTTATTCTTAAGAATGACTGTAACTTTTATTAGTCTTGTCTGCCCATGATAAGCGCAACCATAATATCCCTCACAGCGCAAACGAATGGTTGCCGTGACTGCCAATCTACTCAAGCTTCTTCGAAGCTGCAATTTCCACTTCCACTCTAGTCCACTTCAAAAAGTTACACAAATATTTAAATAAAGTAATCAATAAAACTTGAACATTAGCGTTTAATGTTTTAGCGACACGTACCTAAAGGTGAAACCTTTCAGTTGGTAAATAGTTACGAATTCAATGTGGCTAGTCATGCTCGTAATTTAACTTCGATTTAAAATTATTAAAACCTCAAAAAGATAAAAGAAATAGAAAGTTTTATGCACAGGTGTTTAAAACTACGCAAAGCATATAAATATTTTATAGAGAAATAATGACAGACATAAAAAGTTAATAATAGATAACTAAAGATAAAACTCGATTCCTCGGCAATAATAAAAAAATGTACAAAAATTAATGAGCGATAAATAACTGATGAGATCTTAAGTTACTAGCCCTATGAGAGTAACAATGAAACAAGCACTTTTAAGTTCAGAAATTTTTTTTCATAAAATACATAGGTATTAATAACTTAAACATAACCACAAGCTAGTTAATTATAGCTTTAGCCAGTGCTCCTTTTGTAAAAAAAGAGCTGGAGGAACGCTAATAAAAAATCCTTATATTTAAATCCCAGCAGCGTGTCGTGTCATTCATGATTTCCCTCACTTTTGCTCAAAAATACAAATTTCCCGATTTTTCCTGACGAAATTTGAAAAATGAGAAATTCCCTATCTTCTCCAAGTATTCTAAAAGAGTGGAAATCCTGCGATATGTACTGGAGGGTGTTCCACACCCCCCAGACCCCCCGGTTTACAATTTTACCAACCGAAAAATATATTAAACTAAGATTAATTAGGACTAACCGGGAAATTTGAATTTTTAAATAAAAATGGGGGAAATATAACCTTTGGCAGGAAAAAATTAACACTTGGAAAGCATATTTATTTAATTACTTTACTACTCATGGAGTTTAGCAGCAACTTTCTGTGTTACTTTGGTAACCGTCAAAATGAAAAACGTGATCCCCCTCAGCCCGTGATTAGAAATTCTCGCAACTTAGGGGTGTGCAAATTTATAATTTAACGCAAAACCAAAGTTGATTTCCAAAATCAACCTTTTCCAACTTTTCGAAAACCTTTCGACACCCTGAACCGACCAAATTAATCAATTCGCCCAAGTCAATCTAACTGTCTTCAGAAAATTTACCCCCTATTATAAGAAATCTTCACCAACTTTCCGTGTGCAAAAGATTATAAAAAATCAGAGTCCAAGAATCGAATGGAAAACTACTGACATTGCCAGTAAGGCATCATATTCACACCGTGTGCAAACGAAATACGTCATTTTGTTCTTTTGTACCTGAACGCGACACGATTTTCAATTGATTTGCTCTTATCAACATGAAATAGAATAATACAATTCCGATTAGTCCATCCTGTTCGACTCATTTTTAAATATTATAATAATCAGCAAAACTAGTTTAATATTCCTATAAAATATTGTTATCGGAGTAATAACTTCCTATTTTGGATTTATTCTTTATTTTTAAATTAGGACCCACCAAATTGGCTAATATTAACGTTAGTAGAATTTAATTTGCTGATCAACAAACTAAATTATATTTAAAATAATAGTGGAAACCAATATCAAAAATATTGAACTTCAAATTGTTCCCATTTTGGTTACACTTTGAAAGTTAATTATAAAAATATAAAACCAAAATTTTAAACCGGGGGGTCTGGGGGGTGTGGAACACCCTCCAGTACATATCACCGGATTTACACTCTTAGAATACTTGGGGAAATCGGGAAATTTGAATTTTTAAGTAAAAGTGCAGCAACTTTTGCGTAACTTTGAAAGTTAACTGTCAAAATTATAGTCAAAAATGTAAACCGGGGGGTCTGATTCCTGGGGGTGAACACCCTTGAGTACATATGATACAATTCCTACTTTTCTAGAATACCTACAGAACACAGAAGAATTATTCAAATTTCGTCAGGAAAAGCTGGGAAATTTTTTGTTTTTGAGCAAAAGTGAGGGAAATTAAAACGGTCGGCTAAAGAAAATTAGAATTTGAGAAACTTATTTATTTTTATATTATGAAAAATTTTTTAATTGCATTTTAAACTTTTTGCGTTACTTTGAAAATATAGAAAAACGGGAAAACCTCAAGTAGCGGGAAACGAAATTAAATGTTTAAATATTATACCGCTTAAAATAGATCCACCGTCTAGCTGCCCGTCCAAGGACGGGCTTTCCAGCTAGTCTGATATAATATTTATAATTGTATTGAAATTGAAAATTTAGTTAAATATAGTTATGCTAATATATTGCTATGTTGTGTTGAGTTGTAAAAATCGTCTTAGTCGCTTGTTTTATTTTATGTAGGCTAATATATTCTACATAATATATGGTAGGTTAGGGACAAATTATGACCGACACCTTAGAGCCACACACTCCAAAATCTCCTCTGAAGGGATCTACATAATGCAACAAGGAATTTATTACATATGTTCGAATTCAATAAGCTATTGTATGCGGCGACAGTCATGCAGTAATTGTGATCAGCTGTCTAATTGCAATTGTTACTAGTAATTGCTGTGGTTACGCATTATAATTATCTCATTATTGATCATTCCTAAAGGTAACTTAAATTAATATTTAGTTTACAATTAATACGTAATTAAACTTAACAATAAGCAAATTTTCCAGTTTAGTAATTTACTTAACCCTAGATAATATTTTGCATAAGCATACAAAATTATTTTTGAGTAAGCATTCTTGTTAATAAAGCAATTATCTAAGTTGCAATTTAAAATTACTATAAACCGTTAAATATACGGTCAGGAATGAAAATTGTTTATATAAGATAATACCGCAATAATGCTCCAACTATTTTTTAATTTCAATTATACTTACCACAGGGTAATGTGAATGGGGTTAAAAAGAAATTAATATTTGTTGAGCTTCCTTAGACCAAACTGAGCAACTAATTACTTTTCGAGTTTATTATAAACGGAGGAGTTAAGTTATTTTTATACAGAATAAATTCAAAACCAATTTATTAATATCGAAGTTATGTTAAGTTTATTTACATAATGCAGTTACCTCGAAGAAAAATTTTCAATTTAGGGAACCGAAAATTAGCAATTTTCTTTACTTAATTTTTAGAGGCTATCAAACAAATTTATTTGGTCTATTGGGCCATAAACTTAAATTTATGAAGTCCTTCCGTTACACCGTACAAATTAAAAGAAACACAAATAGGGTTTATGTTTAACGTTATTCTAAAGTAATAATATCAAAGGAGTGTGTTAAATTTTATTTACCATCTGAAAACTTATAATTAATAAAAGAGGAGGTATATTAAATTTTTAATCTTTAATTAAAATGTAATGCACTGGAAATAGAAATATAAAACCAAATCAATCTTCTTTTAGTTGAACCGTGAAAGAGCGGAGTAATCGGTAGCACATAAATGATCACAGTAAATCCTTAATTTTATGTTTATTAATCGCTACATTTAATTTTATTTTTTTAGTAAAATTAAAAATTCTTGTTTATTTAATCAATTTTACGCTAGTCCGTTAGTCTGTCTGTCGCAGCGTCGGAGCTTTCGCTAGATTTGAGAAACAAAAGGAAACTTTTTGAAATAAATACTTATCGGCATTTTTCGATCCTTTAAAATAAAAACTAGAATTTAGGGTAATCTATCATGCGTGCAGGCAACAAATAATCCGCTTAGTAAATCTATACTTAATAGATACTTGTTGTACTTTAATATATGCGTTATGGAAAATAGTGTGTCTGCAAATAAAGGATTAGTGTAATAAAAGATAATTATGCATTAATGTATATTATTTACATTTTGTGTTTTTTCTGATTTACCGAACTTAGTACATACGACAAATTTTACATTCAAAGTGAGGAAAATGTATTCGGTAGTGGATATATTTTGGTATTTGCGACATTTTCTGTAATGCTCGTTTGTATAAATAAATGTTAAAAATAGTTGAAATGGATTGAAAATCGTGCGTTATTTTATTACGTGATAAAATGTTACGAGTTTATTCACGCATTATAATAAAAGTAATTGTTGAGATTTATAATACATTTTTACATCACTATAAAATAAGGACAACGGAAATATTGGAAAATAAAAGAACGTGTCGCGTTTAAATGAATGTAATTAAAGGTATAGGTAGGCATAGTATATGTAAATAAGTTACTTAAATATGTATGTGCCATGAATGTAAACATACGACATGTCATGCCAATTAAGCTCATTAAATAGCGATATTTAAACATTAGCAATGCTTACCCCCGGGATTTTAAGAAACACTTTATCATACACCAAGTTGAAGTAAATAATAATTATAAATGCATTAGTTAAAATTCGAAAATTTTTTCATTTTCCGAGTAGATAGTAGTAACGAAATGGAATTATGAATAATAATGGACAAGTAAAACTAATTTTGAAATGGCTCCTCCAATTTTATTACAAATTAATATCTTCAAAAGGGGTAATTGTGTATTCAAAATTTACATAAGATGAAACATTCCTAAAAACCTTGTAAGAGTGATGAAGTATTTGCATGTATAATAAAAGTAGAACGAGTTATACAAGCTTCAGTAACAACAAATACTACGTTTGCGCACGTGTGCACATGCAGCTTGTAGGAGCAAACTCCGGCAAATCTCATTTCTCTCAAGGTTTTCCGGAACCAGCGTATAAAATTCCGGCTTGTCTCTTAATCCCTAGATGATATCAGAAAATTTAATAACTTTGCAAAGCATGTTATTTTAAAGCGACAGCATGCTAAAACAAAATTAACGACTTCATAAAGTTTTTTCCGACAACTACAATTAAAACTATCTCCATAATCAAACAGAAAACCAATATTTTCACAAAATACGGTCGCAAACGGACTTAGTTCCGGAGCCAACAGTATAGAAGCTAATACGGCTATGCTATCGATTCCCACGTTTTCCGGAAAACTACCACTGACTCAATTCTGGCCAATAACCTCCATGATTTTATTAAACTTATAAAACGCAAACAGCTCTGTTTAAATTTCGGTATGTTCCACAATTAAGAATTCGGTTTACATTATGACAATTTATTTAGCAGTTTACAACTGTTTTCCGTCACAAAACTCCAACTGTCATAAAGTAATATCTCCATTATTTTGCTTGCTCAAAGTTAAAAGACGTTTATAATTACAGTCGACAGACAACAATAATTGCAAATGAAAACAAAGTTACATTGTAAACTTTAACAAAGTTGCAAAGTATTAGCATTGGAAAGTGCGGATAATCGAGTTTAACCTTATTTTAATTCGTATTTAGATCTGTGGAAAATGAAAACCGCAAAAGAGTTATTAATATGCAAGAAAGTTGAGCAGTAAGCCTATTTAAGAGAAAACTAAATTTTCATCTAAATATTAATAAATGTAAACGTTTGTTTGCATAAAACTAAAAACTTTATATTATATATATAATATCAGAATATGACTAGCACTCACTTTCCAAACTTAACTATCCAAATCTTCAAATTATTTGTTCCTTCATTTTTAAATAACAACTTAACCCTGGAACTTCACACTTATTTTCTGTAACGTGTCCTGCACACTGGGTTTTAGGGACCCCAATATTCTTTTTATGATATTTTAAAGGATAAAACCAATTTAAACAAAATTTTTGTTTACTACTCTTTAACAATACTGCCTTAGTACGTAGGATATATTAGATAGTAATTTTTCGTCCTTTTTGGTCAAATTATTATTAAAAACTTGAAAAATGGAATAAGTAAAGTTATTAAATGAATTATACATTGACAAAGTTATTGAGAAGGTATACATTTACCACAAAAAAATTTAGTTTGCCAAAAAATGTGCTGGCTACTCTTAGCCAAGCTTCTCAAGTTTGCTGTTGACATTTAGCACAGTTTTTTATTTTTTTGTATTTTAAAATTATAAATTTGTCAAAATATCTTTAAAACTTACTTTGATATAAATAATCAGTAATTATTTACATTCCATAAAATGAAATTAATGTTGGATTTTAAAAGTATCCGTAAACTACATACTGGGGTCTGGGATACCCATACAAATTTATTTTCAATTATTGTAATTCACTCAATGACTAAAAGGCAACTACGAATATTCACAGCTACTTAGATAACTTTGAACTTAATTTACAACAAAAAATTTTTAAAAAAATCATTACAGCACATGTGGCATTGATTTATATGACGCTTAGGGTTTCTGAAACCCCCAGTGTGCAGTTCCAGGGTTAACAATTTACTAAAATACAATCCGAATTTATGGTGAAAAACTAATTACGCTTCAACGTCAAACTATTTCTATATATAAATGAGAATTATCAATATTGAGCTACACAGGACCCAATTAAATGATATGAATATGAAAATGAATTGATATTCATATTAAACTTGAAAAAGAAAAAGTCATTTTTCGAAAGCTCGTTTAAAAAATGTGTTTTATTTGTGCCCTGTAGCTCAATATTGATAATTCTAATTTATATTATTTTCAAGAGCTAATAATTTTAATTAATAATATTTCTATATAGTTATTTAGGTAACCTAGATTTATTCCAAGGATGTTAGTACTCTACAGTTAATGGTGACTGTATAATACATAAACCTACATAGCATATTAATCTAGAAAAACTGCCTCGGGCCATCTTCGGGATACAAATAAGTTACCTATATTATTTGTTATTCTTATTTAAATATTTAAGATTTTATTTTGTATAAAATCAATAAGCAAATTTTTTGCTTATAGTTTATAATTAATAATAAATTATAAACAAAAACTACTGGGATCTTTTCCCATAGCCCACAGATCTATCTTGGGCTTTAGATCACAGCAGTGCATCCGACCCGACCAGTATTTCAATCGCGATTACCTGCTTTGTCGACCTGACATAGTTGCATCTAATTAAATTACAAAAATGAAAGGTGAAAGCAAACAGAAGTAGAAAAGAAAAGATTGATAACATCGCAAAATAACGCTGGCCATTTACAGTGGCAGTATTTCCAGCATCAATTTCAAAATAGTAACCCATATTATGGCAATTCAAGTTTGGTATTGGACTTGAATAGGTTTGGTTATAGTTAGTCGTAATCGTAATATTGTAATTTAGTAAAATGTAAAATTTTCTCTGTCTTCCAGCGCTGTTACTAGTCCCCAAGATGTCCTACTTAAGCTTAAGTTTAAGAAATTCAGGCTATTATGTTTTTCCTTCCAGTATGAATTAGTTTTGGCATTCAACGAATGCCAAAATTTGCCATATTTGCCGAATCTATTAAACGCAATTAAAATTCCGCGATCAGTCTTATATTTTAACATTTGGTTTAGTTTTGTTAAATATTAAAAAATAAAGTTAACCTGCCCGATGGTTGAGGCTGCAAATGCTTGTATTTTGACCTGTTGTATTAAATTCCAGCAAGACCACGTTTAGTTGCTACACTAGCTCAGTCCATTCCGATACGACCAGATTTGAGGCAACTACGTGATTATTTGTAGCTAGTTATTTGAAACTGTTCCACTGTAAAATTTTCTAAGTTGACGACTTAATGCAATCATTATTTTAATAAATATTATTTAAAAAATTTTAAATAACTTCAAAATAAATCCTTTTGATCTTGAAATTAATATTAGAATGCTTTTTGCCGTCACAAAGAAAATAATAAGTTATTAATTTTTCAAACAAATATTAAATTTAATTATTTACGTAATATCATGTATATTAGGTACTTTTAAAATAAATTTAATTAAAAATATTTGAATATGTTTGTATATTGTATAATAATACATATTACAGTATATGTATAATATACGGATACATTGATACATTGAAATAAATATTGGTAATTGTATAAAAACATAATAACAATTATTAAATTAATTATTAATTATTAATTTTTTATTTAAGTATTTAAATTAAGTATTAAAATAGCTCATTAAAGGCAAGAATATGTCACATATAAATATACTGCAGTGTCAAAAAATGCAAGCCATCGAGCCGAAGGCAGTTGTTATATTTATTAATTAAAAAATTTATTTTTAAAATCAAAATATTATTTCAAAAAAAAAAGAATTTATTGGTTAAGTAAACAATCGAAAGTTGAAGAACTTGAGATGTGGTAACATAAGATTGTCGACAGTGCATGTGCATGCGGATGCAATAAAAATAACAAATCGCATTATCATAAATATCAAACTCATTGCGAGTTTGGCAAAAGCGTCTGGCAAAAGTTACCGTCGACGGGAAGTGTCTGACAGTATTAATTACTAATTTTTAACAATATTCTCTAAAAGATATATAAAAATCAGCCATGAGAATTTAAGAAAAGTGAGTAGTGTTTTCAGGTACCTTTAGCACCTGGTACCTGTAGATTGGCCGTCGGCCCAAGGTAGCAAGTATGCCCACACTCAAAGTACATACAAACACTACTTTATCCCGTATATTTTACTTATGAGAAAATAAGTAATGTCTGGCGGCCCTGGGATCTTGCTCTATCAGTCTTTAACAGTGCAATACATTATTACAAGTACATCAGTTGAATACTATATGGTTTACTTCAAGTTTATTATATTTAATTTTATGATGTATTACATCATCTTCTTTGATTAATGCGATTTGATTTGAATTTTGCCGAAGCAAATGGGAACTGAGATTACTGATGAATTTTTGCAGTTTGGTGGTAACCTACCTTACATACATGTAAGTATGTAAGACCAATAAAGGAAGTGAAATAAATGGTATATAATAAAAATTAGCAGATAACCTAGTTAAATTAACAAAAAAACAAAAGCATTTTAATCCATGTCAACTTTGCCATGCGCAGAGATTAGTAGTTATCAAACTAGGAAAGCCCAAAAATATCGCGTAAACTGTTAACTGAAAATTGCGTGTTTCAATATTTAAAGTTTATCTCACAACTTTAATCACGTTAAATCCTTAATTGCATGTCTTTCCGAAACTCGTGTAATGGAGGATTTTATTGACAGTGGAATAGAAATTATGGTATATATAACTTAGTAAGAGTGCATTAATAATAAATTAAACATGAAGTAATTCATAAGATTATCCGTGATTATTTTTGACAATAAAATGAAATGTGTATTTGAAAATAATTTTTCCGAAGGGTTCTATAGAAATATTCACTATAAAATATGAATTTTCTCTATTTTTGATAAATATAATATGAATGCAATTTAGTGTAACTTTATTTGATCTCTAAAAGTTTGACAAAATGCAATATACTTTTAGCCTATATTATAAAAGGAAACAAAAGAAAAGACCGTTACTAAGAAAGCATTGTTATTGAAGGTCTCATGAGATATTGTTATAAATTGTCCTTTTCGTCCTTTTCAATATATTTGTTGGACATATTTCTGGTCACGCATTCTAACTAAACCTTCTTCATTTCGGTACTACATCTACCTATAGGGTTTCAATTTTCTACGTAGTATTTTCTGGTTTTTCAGCATAATTGGAAATCTTTACAAATAAAAAAATATATATTTGTTGTTAAGGAAACCAACAAATTTGTGCATTTATATATCAAAAATACGATAAAATATTAAAAGTAGGACATTATTGGCTATTGCATTTTATAAATCACCCATTCAACACAATACCCTGATATCTGACGATGCGGCTAGATATTCGGTGACTGGGAAGAATTGAATCGGCAATATATCGCACTTTGCCATCCAGCTTGCATTGGAACTTTTCAATTTATGAATAAAAATACCATAATTTATACCGATATCAATGTGGTGGAATAAAGGCATATTTACAATGAATTCAATGGACTTGATTGTAAATGCACTATCGGCACGTTAGAACGGTCATTAAGGGAAACTCGAATTTCAACAAATTGACCTTGAATGAAATTTTAAATCTAGAAAACTATTTAAAATAAATATTACAAGCATATTTGTTTTTTGAAATATTTAAACCGTAAAGGAAGTTATTGATCTGTCCCACTTCTGTTGGAGTCGTCTCGGTGTATCCTGACAAATAAACGGGATATATAAACGACCACCAAAAGTATCTTTCTTGTGTTATGACTTAAAAAAAATGAATGGATATAAGTTACACAATTTCTTCGAACCACGACATATTTAGAGTATTTTTTCCCGCTTTATTATTTTTTGACTTACACATAAATTTATTGCATTATGTAAACTTTTTCATAAAAGATCTATAAAATTGAAATAAGTGCGTACTTAGTCCAATTTTGCCAGATTCCCTTAATCTCGGGTTATTACGATACGCCTCTACTTAATTCACTCCATCCAAACCTATTCCCTGATGAAAGTTTCCAACAGCTGGTACGTTATTCGAGAATAACACTGAAGTAAATTGCCAGTTCAGTTATATGTATTCATTATATAACATGATTAACTAGCAAATAAGTACGTTTCGACTCTAAAATTACTTTACTTAAAAATATTACTAATTTCACACAATTTTCCGGTAATTTATAGAATTTTCAACTTAGAAATTTCCTCCTAAATCTCCAAGAAACTAATTTGAAATCGTCTACATTCAGAATCAGACCCTCTTGCTTAAAAACAAAAATTTCAAATAAAATTGCTGCACATATGTCACTAGATGAAAAGAAAAACGATAAAAGTTTATTTACAAAAGAACAAGGACGGTTATCGTTAAATCTATAAAAAAAATTGTGACGGTTAGTGATTTCTCGATTACCTATTACCGACTTTTTTAGCGACGCCAGAACCAATAAAAATCATTAGATATTGAAACATTAGACTATCTCAATTCAGACAATTTTGATCGGATTCAATCTATTTAAGCGGAAATGTAACTTTTACACTTTGAAAATCTTTTTAAATCAATTAGCTTCATCAACTCATGTTTTATATCTTTTTAATTATTATAGTTTTTAATAACTCTCGTCATTACCAAACAGGCGCAGCCAGATTCACGACTAACTCTTTTATCGATTTCAAGCATTTTAAATAACTACCAGGTTCTTCCAACTCAAATCGAGGAGATCTTTACAAGACTTCAAGATGCTCAACAAAATTGCTAAATATTATTTAATATTGCTCTTCTGAAAATTGAAGAGGGGCGAAACACTAAATTTTATCAATATTTTAGAGAAACGCATTTTTTAAACTAAAGTATTTTTTAAGTTATCACAAATATGCTGTAAGTATAAAATATCATATATCGCAAATATTTGCGTGTATGCATTTTTTGAATTTCTAAAATATTGATATTACTGATTATACTAAAAATAAACTAGTCTCAGTGGTGACAACTCTTAATTGTAACTAGTGGAATTTTATTATAACTTCGTATCAGTTTATGCTTGGGGGTAAAGTGAGAAAAACTGATTTTAACCTATCTCAGAGTAAGCAATTAATAAATACTTTCTGAATTATTTAAAAAAGTTTATCTGAAAGCTTCTCTACTCAAATTATATTTCACAATTTTGTTTACTTTCTTCGAAAATCACCAAGTCACAGTTGACCATGTGGTCGATCAATAGCAGAAATTAATAATTTATTTACATACCAAAATTTAATTTTGTTAGGTTTGACCAACATTTTGTTATTTAATTAAAAGGGTAGATTTCAATAATTAAAATAATCAGAGTTTTTGCGACATATTTGCCATTGTACAACTTTGTCTTTGCTTACAAAATACATTTTTCTACTAGTGTTTGAGAAAGTGTAACTTTTCGATATTCGTTAGAGTACGGTAAAGTAAGTTTTTTCACACCAAACCAGGTTTTCCCAGTAATATCCCAGTAAAATATCTTCACGTTACACAGTTTTAATGTTTTTGATTTCATCTCGTAGGTAGAATAAATTTTCTTTTTCGACTGCTGTTTCACGAGTGTTTTAAATTTTGCTTAATTTAAATTTTATTTTAGTTAATTAAGTATAGATAAAAGCAAGTTAACAAAATAATTAAGAGAAAGTAAACAGGCAAGTAAACAAAAAAGAAGCTAATTAAAGTTTTTTAAACAATAATAAATTTTTCAGAAAATTTTTACCTTTCAGTGTTTTGTTCTACAATTCGAAATAGTAAAATAATAAGTATCTGTAATATTTAAAGAATTAAAATAAGAAAACTATTGAAAAGGGAGACCTGCAGCGAAATATTTTAATAATTGACTATACAGAGCTGGAAGTTAAAATTTGGCGGTTTGTAAGCCAAAAAAAATATGAAAAATATGTGTTTGGATGCCTTTCATTAAAATTTAAATTAAATTTTTTTACAGGAATTATATAGTACCTAGTCGATGCCTTTTAATTTAAAGGTTTTATTACGTGTTCCAGACGTCCTTAAATTTGTGCTGCTTTGATGTGCATCTTTCATTACATCTTGGTAACGTATTAAAGTCGCCTCTCCACTTATAGTAGATTTTTAACACTTCAGTCAACAATTCAAAGGTAAAACATGAAGTACCTTAAAGTGTGGATCTGTGAATTATAGAGTGTCAACTTAATCTAACTAAAAGGAATTTTATCATTGCATCTGACGCTTCCATTATTAACTTCACACCTGGTTGAACGAAACTTAATAGAATTTTAAATTTTAACTCCAAAATGAACTACCCAATTTTTTACCATTTATGAGAGGCATATAATTAATAAGGGGTAAGTGAACGGAAGAGAACAATAAGTTTGTTAACCACTCAAATTACAATCAAAATAGCTAGACGCTTCGAGAAGAGAAAAAATGTAAGAAAAACGCTAATCGATATGGAATAAAAATCAGTGTTTCAAGCAATGTCGTCTAAGTCACAAAAGAGGAAATAAAAAAGAGTAAATTATGTGCTTTGGCCGGTTTATGTCCGAGAGATTAATTTTAAAAAAATAAAAAAAATACCACCTCTGTTAAAATCTTTTGAGCTATAAAATACTTCAGTTATTAGAATTTTTTTTAGATTATAAACCAAAAAGAAATTTTTTTGTAAATAACCTATTAACTTCTAGGATGCTAAAAGATGTCCCTTGTGTAAAGAATGTCGACCATAAAATAAAGAAAGCATTATCAAATGGTGTGGTAATATAAATGGTTGTCGCGTACTTCACAATTTTACAGTTTCAACATGCGAGATATTTTACATAAATTCTTAAAATAAGAAAATATACATAGCGAAATTAGCAGTTGCAATTAATTACACAGCCTAATGAATCCGCAGTAATAAAAACGGTTTTGCAAATTTTAATTTAAGCAAGAATAACGTTCAACACACTTCTGAAAATCGCTTTTAAAACTTCAAGTACATCTTAAATGTTATTACTGTACAAAGAATTACATTATATATTGTGTCATGTGTCAAAGTCAAGTAAGAACACTAAATTTTATTGAATTACATACATTCACGAACGGCGGCTGGATATAAGTGCACTACAGAAATATGCAATTTGAAATAATAAATTACTACGTAGATACTATTACTTTTGAGATAATCAAAAACCCGCTCGATCCTTTGTGCATAAAAAATTCAAAATAAAATTTCTCAAACAAGATTTAAAAGCTTAGAAACTAGTCGATAAAAAATTCATCGTGACACTTTTCGTGCGGAGCATTTTGTCAATTACAAACTACAAAAAGATAATTGTTTCGCAGGGATAAACCACTCCAAGTAGAGTGGTGAAGTGGTTCATTCTTCCTCTCATTTTATTGTTTTAAAAACATATTCT
Organism: Cantharis nigra; assembly: GCA_958510845.1. Classification (NCBI taxonomy): domain Eukaryota; kingdom Metazoa; phylum Arthropoda; class Insecta; order Coleoptera; family Cantharidae; genus Cantharis; species Cantharis nigra. The sequence goes on along the minus strand of OY294034.1, from coordinate 2,896,031 downwards.
TCAAAATCCGTCTTTGCAATAATTATTCTTTGTAATTAAAACTAGACAAACAATAACACAATTAGCTAACCAGATTTCCTCAATGAAAATTTAAATAGAATTATTTTATTTATTCAAGCTTTTTTCATTGACTAATTCAACAGATGCAAAATTAAATAAACCAAATACAATTTTTCCATATTATTATTTACAGTAGCTATAAAACGTAATCGATAAACAAACTGATTAAATATGTTTACTACTTTTCTTGTTTACTTTCAGACTTCAACTTTCAACAACCAAAATTACGACACAATAAATTTGATAAGATTTTTGGCTATTACGTGATGAAAAAATATATTTACATTTTTACTTTCTCAGATATATAAAAATATATATAAGTTTTCACCCTTCATAAATAAAAATAAGTTTTTCGAAAGTCCACTTACGTATAATGTAATAGAATTACCTATCTATAGGTGGTTGTTAATCTAAATTGTTTGGTGTTGTAATCTAACTAATATAGCTAAACATTATATTAACTCCATATCTCCCCCTCTTGCTCCCGGCGACGATATTTATTAACTGTTGATTGAAATTCCGATTGAAAACATTTTTGTATTTGCTAATTCGAGTGGTATTATATTATTAAAAATAAGGCATATTTATGCAACACTTGCAAGCTACAACTAGAAAATTGCTATTTATACCCAAATGCATCTTCTAGAAACTTCGATAAACTTCTAGAAAGATCCAGACTGATGAATCATTGTTTTCCAGCCCAGCTTCTCCAGTATATCTAGAAATATTTGTGGAAGAGAACCCCTTTTTTCCAAGGGACTGCAGACCCCTTCTAGGTTTTTAATGTGGTTAAATAGTGTAAGGATATTCGTCGTAGCAAATTTGTATCGGATAATTCATTTTCCGATATATTAAGTTTACACTAATTTTATTCAAGTTTTGAAAGCTTACCAAGAATTTTCATATTATGATGATGTTTGGTGGAATTGATATGGATATCGAACTGCTCGCCATAATCTCACGGCTGCCACCGTTTACTATTTTTGTATTAAATTTTATAGCAAACATTGAAAAATGAAAAAACAACTATTGACTGACCAATATCCCTGGTATGCAAATTCTTTTATAGACGTCGAATTTAAGCAATTTCGATTATATATTCTATACCCAACCAACGCAGAGTAGGTTCCGTCTTTTAATTTGATGTAACGTTTTTACGTTTGTAATTATTTCTAGAAAATAATTTAAATTGAATATTAATATCATATGCTAACTTGGGTTGTCTTTTTTGGGTTCGTTTTTGAATTTCTTAGTATATAATTTTTGTTATTGTTTTTGTTTTCTTGTGTAGTAGAATCGAGTGGCCAATTGTGGTCTTTTCTTAGTTTTTTTGTAAAAAACGGCCGCCTGTCCTGAAGTTGAAACGGGAGAATTTGATTCCCACAGGCCAAAAATTGTTGTCGTATATCGTATCTTTATGTTTAGTATCAACTCCAACAATAAAGCATCTACGGTTACTTTTTGTTTCCGCGAAAGCAATCCAAATATGAAATTCCAACGGTTTAATGAAATCATACAAGAACAAGCTGAATCTGCATTCCCAATAAAAACTTATAAAACTAAACACAAAAAAAATCAAACTCACTACTGAACTCCTGAAGCTAAGTAAGCAAGTCAAAACTTTGCATTCACAATATAAAAATGGTCATGCAGAGATCAAAACAAACTACAACAATATGAGAAAATTATTCGTTGAGAAACTAAATGAATACAGAAAACAAGTAAAAGCACCACAAATCCACGAATCTGATAATAAAGCGAAAACAACATGGACCATCATCAACAAAGAACTAGGCAGGAAAAATGTCGTACCCAACAATACTACTCTCACAGCAAGCAACTTTGGAACATATTTCGCTAGCATAACTCAAAACCTAATTACACAAAATTCACAGACAATTGTAAATTCAATGTTTTTACAACCGACAACAGAAATCGAAATAAACAATATAATAAAAGAACTTAAAAACACAGCCTCATATGATATATACAACATAAACACAAAAATTATAAAATTAATTAAAAATAAAGTATCAACAATACTTTGTCATTTAATTAATGAATGTATGAGCAAAGGCATTTTTCCGGACACCCTGAAAGCATCAAAAGTAATTCCAATACACAAGAAAGGGGATGAAAATGAGGCAAACAACTATAGGCCCATATCTATATTACCAATCTTTTCCAAGGTCCTGGAAAAAATTCTTTATAGCCGACTAGTAAATTTTTTACAAAAAAGTGCATCTTTTACGAAGGAGCAATTTGGGTATCAAAAAGGGAAAAACACCATCGACGCAGTACTACGGCTGACATCAATCATCTACAAAATGCTGGAAGGTGGACTAAAGTGCCAGGCCATTTTCTACGATTTGGCGAAAGCGTTTGATATGGTGAATCATGATATATTCCTGGACAAAATTCAACACTACGGATTCAGAGGGAAAGCATTTGAAATAATCAAGTCATACCTCAGAAATCGAAAACAAGTGGTATTTTGGACAAGAATGGGAAGTCACCAGTGGTGTACCGCAAGGAAGCATCCTGGGCCCCTTCTTCTTTGTTCTGTACATTAACGATCTACCACATAATGTAAAATGTGACACCACCTTATATGTAGACGATACTGCCCTCGTCATGGAAGAAAATGACCAAGCAAATGACCGACAAAAGGAAGTAATGGATTGGTTTGAGACCAACAAACTCATGCTAAATATAAACAAGACGGAAAAGGTTAAATTCACTGCGTGCAGGAGAATTGACCGAAAGGATAAGACCACAGTAAAATACTTGGGAATCACAATGGACACTTTGTTGACTTGGCATGAACATGTGGCTATCTTAATAAACTCCTTAAGCTAGAATATTTTTGCTATAAGAAGAATTAGAGAAGCAGTTGGAAAAGAGGCTGCTAAGGCGGTCTATTATTCAATGTTCCATGCCCGAATGGTGTATGGACTCTTGGTCTGGGGTAGTGCAACGCAGTTAAAGAAAGTGTTCCTACTACAAAAAAGAGCTATACGTGCACTAGAAGGAGTATCGCCAACAACACACTGTAAACCAATCTTCCAAAGTTTGCGCATCCCAACGATCTCGTCTGCCTATGCTTATGCTAGTGCAGTAAGAGTGAGAACCGATCGTGCAATTTTGGAAAACACTGCATCACACCAACATCAAACAAGGAACAGAAACGACATTCGAACCGAGAAAAATAAACTCAAATGCTCAGATGGAATAAATCTACAAATCAGAATTTACAACAAATTGCCAGAACAAGTCAGAAATTTAAGAGAGCAATGAAGCAACAACTAACCGAATGCGCGTTGTACGATGTGGAAGAATTTTTCCAAGCTGAGTTGAGATGAAAATTAGCAACTGCTGATCTCCACCATTTAGGATTCAAATTTTGTATTAAAACTACTACTTTTATAACCTAATAAAGATTATTATTATTATTATTATTATTATTATTGGATAATTTAAAATGCAAAAATTTAGTGTAAATATATAAATAACATAAAAAGAATGTTATGTTGTCTATGAATACAAGTTATTGTTATCAAGCTATAAATTTTGGTATTAAGCCTGGCTTTATTGACTTTTATGAATCAAATCTTTGAAAACTGCAAATATATTTATCGGTTTCTGAGCTTTCTGTGTATCACAGTGTACAAATAAATATATTTTATAATTTTATTATTAAGAGTGTATTATTTATATTGGGAACATAAAGTTTAATTTTATGTTTATATAAAAGAATGATTACTCTTTTTTGAAAGTTTTGTAAACGTGAATTCCAAACCACAGCATTTACAGATACAAGTATTTACAGATCACTAACTTGACAAACTAAGTACTCAGTTCCATATTATGCAATGCAAATTATAGCCCAAATCTCAACTAAAAGTAAAAGTAAGTTAGCAATGGGAATCATGCCGTCACGATATGAATCGACCCTTATACATAATATAGTGTATACTGGTGTTATACCCTCTCATCGTTCTTCTCTAAAAAAAGTTTTTCTGAAATAATGCAAATGAAAAAATAAGGACTAGCCTTGATTAGATGATATCTAGACTTTTGATACAAAAAATATATCAACACAGAAGTAAATAGCAGAAAACTTTTATCTTTTCATCGTGTAGTAGTTTGCAGCAAAGAACGCAAAACAAATACTTATCATCCAAAGAGAAATAATCATGGTGTGATTATGTTAAACTTTTATTGAAAATGTAATGTCGTGTGCAGTTGTTTAAAAATTTCCCTTTAATTAAAAATGTACAAAGAATCAGAAAATGGCACTTGAAATGTTTGAATAAAACTTAAAATTTTCAGGAGACTTATTTCAGTTCTCGTTAGTAATAAAACAGGCTTAACTTAATTATGAAGAAAATTATTTTCTTGTTAGCGTTAATTTAAACATCACGCCTAATAATTTTATTTTTAAATGATAGTTTTATAAAAGAAGGAATTGTGAAGAGAAATTTAAATATTTTTGCAATAAAATTAATTAAAAATATTTTTGTATGATTAATGAAATTCATTCTATATAATGATAATGAATTAGGTCGACGCAATTATACCTTTGTTCTAGAAGTACATTTAAGATTTAAATTAAATATATTCTTGGGAAATTTAGTTAATCCACGTTCTATTGATCCCTAATTACCATTTGTTCCATTCATATTTAAGTTCAAGTCTGTTTTTAACCCCCGACTTTAAAAATGGGGGTTATTGTATTTTTCCGTTTTCTATTGCCCGGAAAAGATTAAGAAAAATGGCAAGCAAAAGAAATTAGCACAAAATCAATGTCTTAAAAGTATTAACAACTTTGCTATCCCAAAAATAAGAGTGAATAAATCCGTTTAGTCCTTGAAAGCTTAGAACGATGAGACACTGAAAGCCCTGACCCGAATAACAATTTATTAATTAAGCGAGAAAATGATATCTTTTCTATAGATATAAGAAAGTGATGACAATGCGCTGCTCTAACAGAGATAAAAACGGTTCAAGTTGTTAGCTTAGCGGTGAGAAAATGGGAAAGCGGAAGAAATACCGAAATACGTGAACTGGAAGAGTTTTATTATATCCTTCAAAAGCTTTTATTTATACATGTTTAGTTAACCGTGCGTATTTTTATAGCGCTATATTGCTAAATAATATATCATTCGTATTTGACAAAACAGAATGCAGTTCTCTATATTGAATTCGAACTCGATAAGTTCCGTATTAAATCTAAATCCTATCAGTTAAGCTGGAAATTAATTAAATTTAATAAGTCAGCAAATGATGGAATCATTGCAGAAGTGTAGAACAAGTTAAAGCGTATAATAATAATTAATAAATAATATCTTAACAATGTAGGTAATAATGTACGACTGATTGAATTATTTGACACAGAATCTATTTATACCAAACTTGAGACTGATTAGCACATTTAGTTAAGTAAACGTGTTCGCAAAGCTTCAGGCAACTACCTCGAACACGAACTATTGCTTTTTGGTGTGGAAGTAAGACAAGCTCAGCTAGGAATAGAGTAAAGAAGGATCTCAAATAGCCCTGACAGAACACCTATTTATGGTTCAACCCCATTGATCTGCTGGTGAAAGGAATTGAAGAGTGACCTCTCCAAGAGTCCTTACTTTTCGCATGACAAACCAATGATTTTGCTAACTTTAATACTAAAAGACAACTTTAAAGCGATTACTTCTTACCTTAAAGTGATCGTTAAATTCGAATGAAGTTTACCTAAAATTTGGCATCAATAATTCACCATTACATTGCGCTTTAAATAACCACACACAAAATCTAAAACAAATGGCCTCCCCAAGGTTTAATAAATTTTTGAATATTTTAACTTTATCTTTATATTTTTGCGATTGTAATACTTACATTTTTAATATTAAGAAATATGTGGATGCGCTTTTATAATATTATATTGTTTGGTTCAACAAAAACGGTAGCTCACAAAGTGTCTATGTCAAAAAATATATACTTTACGAGTTTTTCGAAGTCATCAATTCTTTTATTTTATGGCTATTTACGTCTTATTTTAGTGCTATGTAAAATCAAAAATACCCTTGTAAAATTTTTTTAGCTAAATTGCATTTTATTGCTACATTAATTTAAAACTACTTTGTCTTTTCAAAATATTACATTTACATTAAGAAATTACCAACCAAAAAAAAAAAATTAGCAATTGCAACTAATTGCAACATACTGGATATTTATAATATAATACACACACATGCGACGTTTGCGTAATTGAAAATTTTAATTTAATAACTGTGAGTAAATAGGACAAGGACTAAGTACACGTGTCTACAAATTCAATAATTCGTGGAAGGCTTTAATATTTTTAATCCTTGCTTGAACTTTGTGCACTTTGAAAGTACCATTCGGATCTATAAAAATCTTGCGCATTTAATAAAATTGTCACTTTTAAGTCCAACAGCCAGGAATAAGTTTGCAGTTGAACTCGACAGAAAACACGGTTTTAAAAATAATAAGAAAAACATTTGACCTAGTATTATGCTAAAAGGAAATAAATTAAATGTAAATCATTGTTGGGTAAGTAGTTCCATTTTATGTAAATTATAAAGGAATAGTAGTAATTCTGGAAGTGACGGCAGCTGATATTTGAGATTGATTATTTCTCGACGAAGAACCTAATGAGTACCTTGCAGTGTATATTAAAGGCCTTGTCTGTCTAGCTTAACGTCGACAGTACATCCACTGATTGTGGAAACCTTGATTACAACCAAGTTGAGGTGAAATTTAAAGGCTGTCCCGTTCATTCGTTGGATTTAGAGTATAGTGACTTACATTCGGAATATACGATCAAATGAATCTTATTTGACCATAGCAAAACGATCTAACCCGCAGTCCATTAAATTTAACTACTTTACATTGAGTTGTAAGTTTACGAGATCAATTCAATAAAACTTTAATATTGAATTCAGTATTCAAGTAACTTTTTACGACATGATGTAAAACTTATTTGTAGTTTTCATAAAAATTGACTTACTATAAAAAGTTTCAAATAAAACAATGTGTAATTAAATTTGTGCATTTGTGCAGTTAGTTATATATAGTTAACTACTGTTATATTGTTACTATAACTTCTTTAATTATTTAAACTAAACAAACTAATTTTCCAAACATTTCCGACGTTACATTATTCAAAATTTAATTACCTATTTAAATTTACCGCAGTTAATAAAATAACTTTTAATAAGACTATGCATAAGTACGGTTCAAGTCATATAAAGTTCTCTTCGAAAATATGTTACATCTACCCATTTTTTGCTCAGTTAACCACTAAAACTTAATTCTAGTTTTCATGTTGTTAATAAACTTTTTTCGAAATTCTTTAAAGTGAGGTTATAAAATGTACAAAATATGAATTCCTTTTTATAAAATTTGCATATTCTAAAACGCAGGTGGTTTTCCTCAGGTACTTTCCAAAATTCCAAGTAAAATAATCCACGTGAAAAACTTTACAGCTAAGTTATCGTCACCATTCGATCCGTCAAATCAGAATTCAGGTCCCACGTTGGGTCGCGAAGAGTAGAAATACCAAGAAGTATAAGCTGATCTAAAGTTGGAAGGACTATAAGGTAAGACCTACTGGCCGAAACTTATCGGTCCTTCAAGAGCCAGATGGAGCTTAAAATAAAATATTTTTTTTATTTCAATCACAATCTAGATGCCTTGGAAGGACTCCGTACACTTAAATCAGCTTGTGGCAAAACCCAAGGTACAACGATCCAGACTGATCTGAACACAGATAGAGTGTTTGCATTTAATCATTTTGCAAAAAATATCAGTGTATTTGCTTCCCGTTTCTTTAGATCCAGTTTTCATCGTAACATGTTGAATACTGCAGTAAATATTGCTATTAATTATAAGATTAAAGGTCGTTACTCGCCTATCAGCGCAGCATAGGAACGCCGACTGACCATCACAAGCCAATTGCATTTGTTATTAAACAAATACATTTATTGTTTAGATAAATACCATACTAGAAATTCTTGAAAAGGTTCCACAAAAATGGAGTTTAAAACTCTTGCTTTTTGATATTGATCTGAGTTAGAAATGGGATTTTCTGCACTGAGTCTAGAAAAGCAATTTTTATCGCATTAACTGCGGAAAAGTAAACTCACTCAATATTTAACATTTCAAGAGCTTTTAGTATGTTGTTCATACCTGTAGTTTGACAAACTATACCAAAAAATCGCATCTATAAAGGATGTAAATAATACTATTACATCCACGTCAACAGTATTCGATGATTTTATGAGCAGCAGCAAGAACGTAGAATACTGTTTATAGCAAATAAATCTAATGGCGACGTCACTGTTTGAGGTTGTAGAGATAGCGGTATAATATTTCCCCGCAGTTTGCAAATATGTTTAAGTATGGATTTGTTCTTATTTTGATTTTCCTATTGATTGTGGCAATATCCTGCATTTTAATGGAGGAATAAATTATGTTGCATGTAATAGCATCCTATGTTTATACTTCTAATAGCAATGGATGTAATATAGAAATTCTTGTCTAGTAAACTGTATGATGATGACTGCTTGAAACCAAAACGCATCACCCAATGTAGAAAAACTTGCTAGAAATATAATCTTGTTGATTTATATGTATTTTGAATTCAATTACAAGCAACAATTTTTTAAAACAACACAACAGAGCAACAACAAACGATAAACCCAGGATAAAAATAAATCTAAATCTAAAACCATTATTGAAACTAATAAAATTATCTTGGTCCATGTCCTTGGTCCTAACGCCACAGGATATAAAAATTGAACCAGAATAAATTAATAAATACATTGACACACAGTCACGACGATCGGCAGTACAGAGTCACCAAGTGTACATAATCATAATAGGAGAAATATTTGGAAGTAAGTATTTTCCAATGTCCCCAATGATTTCTGAGTACACCACTTGCAGCCCAAAACCTCACGCTTCAAACTTTACTAGTAAAATTGTATCAAAAGCCTTGGAAAAATCTGTGTAGACAGTAACAACTTGAAGGTGATCTAATGAATAGACAGTCCATCGCTGTTGATCTACCATGATTAGGCAATCAATTTAGAGAATCGCAGCAATGATTGGTTTATGAAGGAGGTTAACTGGAATACTGACAGGAGGTACTAGAAATTAAGTTATGTTATAGTACTCATAATCTCATTTCACAATTTTCCACGGTTTTCATTGCTTGCGCGAGGTTCTGGCGATGGTTTCGAGCACTGGGCAACGAAATACGTCGATTTAGGTAATAAAAAGACTAACAAAAATTTTTTTATCGCAAATCGAAGATTCATGAATGATAATTGATTAAATTTTTTTGGGCCCAAAATTTCAAATCGAATATTTTCATTGTTTCTTACGTGGTTGGGCAGATAATTTGAATGCCGCAGCCAGATTTTTCGTAAGTATGATATTTTTTATTTATGGGGCTTTAAAGGTAAGAAATTCGGGGTGAATTTGCCCTATCATGATATAAAATTTAATTGTAAGTTATAAGTACTATAAGAAGAACCTTATTCTTGTTTTACTATAAATTCTTTATAATAATTTTTTTTTGTATTTGAGAGAATTTAAAGATTTCTATGTCGTTTTAACTTTTGTTCCGATATTGAGTTTGTAATATGATTTATCTCAATTTCTTTATTGGCTTTAAATAAAATAAATACATTAGATTGTAAACGATAAGATCTAATAAAAATCATTAATCCGAAAAATTGGAAATTTGAAGCAACTGCAATCGTTAATTTGTTACGATTTTCCATTAAATCCACAAAATTTATTCTTTAACTTTTTGTATATTAACTATTTAAATTGAAAATTAATTAGTTCAATTTCTATATTTCGAATTACAGATATAAAACCTCGTAGAAAAAAATAAATTGCTATGTAAATATTCATGAAATTAGCCAAAATATAATTATTTAAAAACCCCGTATAAAAGCTAACGAGGGAAACTAAAAGTGCAAACAGACGATTTGTAAAAATAAAAAAGTTAATTGACTTCATTCGAATTAAATTAGTATGAGCTTAACAACAATGAACAAAACCCAATTTAATCCGCTTTCATAATCGTTAGAAATATGAAAAAATGTTCGTTAAAGGTTATTTTCACTACAATTTTAAAATTTTATTATCAACTTGGTTCCAATATGAGTGGAATTCCATTAAAGTGCAGGATGCATTATATGGTGACCAGCAAAACTGTTTTCTTCTTAAACCATAAAGCAATAAAACTTGGTTTATGTATTTCTTTATTATTATAATGTTGTATAAAATTATTATAAACAGTTTTGCGATTGAAAATGATGAATTTAGGATAGCCTTTTTAGTAATTTGTAATATTTTCAAATAAGTTATTATTTGAAAACCAATTTTATTCCATTTATTGCTGGCCATGGTCGACAATTCGTCCATAATTTTATATTCGTAGTCATAGTTTCCACTCAGTAATCTCTCTTGTGGTTTCTGTTTCTTTCTTTCTCATTACGTGACCTATCCATCGCAATCTCTGGGCTTTTATTACTCTGACGATGTCCTCTCCTTCTATCTCTTCAAGTAGATCAAAATTCATCATTTGTCTGCTTTCTCCATCATTTCTCCTTTTCTGACCCAGTATTTTTCTCAAAATGTTGCGTTCCAAAAACTCTTAAGATTTCCTCCTCCCGTTGTGTCATGCATAGAACTTCTGCTGCGTATATCACAACAGGTCTTAATTAAACTCTTGCAAATTTTCAATTTTGTTCTTTTGAATCTCTCACGTTGTCGTTGCCAATTTCTACTCCCAAATACTTAAACCCATCAACTTCCCCGAAATTGCATTTGTCAATCTTCAAAATCTGCTTTACGGTCTTTACACTGTCTCTTCCACATTTCATAAACTTAGACTTCCCTTCTGTTCATAATTATAAAATTTTATGTTAATAGTAAAAAATGTCTAATTAAAATAGTGTTTTTCAAACAACTGAAAGGTAATCAACGTCATCATGCGTAATGCGATATCCATAAATATAAGCACAGATTTTGGAAATAATGGGAATTATATTACAATTAAAAATAAATATGTACTTTTTATGAAAAGTTTTACTGGTCACTTCGGTAAATATTTACCACAAAAATTTTTTAACAAAAATAATAAACTAGAATTAATACAATAAAATAATATGACTTCGCAAAGTTTGGACTTTACTATATTAATCATTAAATATAACTTCGCTTGACTGAAACAATTTCATTAAAATAATTATAAAAATTTTAAAACTGATGAAAAAAAATTGATAAATTACTTAGCTGGCGGTTACCTACTACACTGCTGAGATTTGAAATAATATAATAAGTATACAGTATAAGTTGAAATTTAGGAAAAAAATATTCATTCTGTGTATACGACTTTATTCTGTGTTGTTCTTTTAATAATTTTTATTAATTCGAGAACATTGTGTAAGTGTGATAATCTATATCGTTTTACGAATGGTCACACGCAAGCTTAAGGTATAAACTTTTTCAATCAAATCTATTTATATTTTGGAAAACCTTATTTTTCAATCGAATCTACTTCTAATTTAGGTTATTACGTGACTTTGTGAAAGTTAACACCTGAAAATTATAATATTAAATGTTTCATTGGTGTAGTAACCCCCCCTTGTAGTAGACTCTCCAAAAATTACGTACTTAAGTTATTGTTAATATTTTGACATAAAAATTAGTACAACTAAAAAAATAAAAACAAAATTATCTCAATTTAATGATCAAAATAATTTAATTTTGAATATACCTTCTAGTTAGTACGTTAACTGCTAATCCAAGATAATTCTGAATCCCGGACGAAGTAAAACCTTGATTCTGACCGTCTCCTTTTGAAATGCAATGGTAAACCACCGAGTTGGTGCGTAAGCCCCTATGTATGTGATAACATTTCGCACGCACACGACAGACATGCTATGTAGCCAGAGAGAGTCGCAATGTCATGAAGACTACAATACACACGAAAAAAATATGTTATTTCCAAAAAACGAAATGTTGTTTGAAGCTTACGACGTATTCATCACCGTGATGCGATATCGTGTTCATAAATATGTATGTCACAAATGTGATATCATAAGTTTACATCGCTGTGATATCCTTACTACGAGGCTTGTGACTTGCTTATGACGTATTACCAAATGATATCATTGCTATCTCAAAGCAATTTTGTTTGTTTTTATCATTTCAATATAATTGTGATGCCACGTTATAACTTTTTTACAATTTTGTAACATAACATTAGTTTTTGATGTAAACTTAAATTGTTACCAATTCATTATAATTGATTGATATAGTTCATAACCTAAGAAGTGATAAACTCCTCTCTCGTATTTACACAGCAACACCTGAATACATAGGGAACCTCCAGCTTAACACAAGCTTCAAATCTTGGGAAATTCATCTACTTCGATTACAGATAAGCTAGTTATCCCAATTTTCTTTTGTCGGTATGAAAAATTCCGATGTACTTCATAGCGGTTTGAACACACCACTACGGCTTGTCTAACCGCCAGCCTACGACTGGCCTTATCACTTATATTACAAAATATTGCACAATACCTTGCGGCACAATATTAATCTAGTTTAGTTGTCTAAACTAGAATAGTTTTTACTTTAAGCTAAATATTTATGTATTTATGTATAATAAAGTAGTAATCATATAATAATAAATTATAATATAACTAAAATTTAAAGCAGGCCTTTAAGTCGACAAGTACAACATAAATATTTCAGTAAATAAACTAGTGTCTACTTAAAATCGTCTTTGTTCTGAAATCGAGGAGGAAGTTTTTCATTTTATAAAAAAAAGTTTGCTTCCGTAACCGCAATCCTTTTAGATGCTACTGTTTCTAGTTCATTATCGAACTAGATTTGCCGGTAGACTACCAGCTCTTAATATTATTACCGGTACCGGCTATCTAGATGATGTCTTAACATATTATACTGATATAGTTAGAGAAATTAATAACAATAATAATCCCCAATCTGTGTCCTGTTTGTGAAAAAAACCTCTAATTTTATATAGTAGATTTCACTGCTTCGAGATGAGTTGTTTGTCAGTATAAAAAATATAATCAGAAAGTCAAAATAAAATTGCATTATTATCAGCAGAAAATCAGAATTGCATTCAATAAATTGCATTTGTATCACCAGCGAGTTATATTTCCATCAGAAGAAGTAACAATAGTATCATAACGCGATATGTTCAAGTTGGACATTAATGTACTAATGCGTTTGAAATAGTCACGGGGACATCCATTTGCCATAAATTTTTGTCACGGCGATATCACTGCGTTGACTACGTGGTAGCACATGCACTAACTTCGGAATATTATAAAATACCTCAAGCTCACGTGCGGGCATCTTATGTGCATCTTTGCCCTGTGCTGCACATAGGTAATTACCATAAAAACAAATAAACTTTGAATAATTTCCTTCAACTTTGCAAAAAGAAGTAATAAAGTAAAAATTAATTTCGGAACTACAATGATTAAAAAACTGTTGATGTTACAAGTTAAATTATTTTCCCTAAATATACAACTTAAAATGTGAAAAGCAAAATTTTAATAAGCCGCTTAATATTCAATAAAAATAGATTTAAAAGCTTTGAAGTTTACAGTTACTAAAATGGAAATAGCTACTGGAAAAGTAAATAACCACACAAAATAATCAATTACAATTTATTTTTTAAATGCAAATAAAATAGAACAAAAATAGGTGGTACTTTTTTAAACACAAAACATGAAAACATCTGTATTTTGTGTTCTCTGTGACATCCTTAAATAGTAGCTGCAATTTTTAAATCGCCATAAGTTACAAGCTCTACACTGACAAAAAGTTTCATGGTCATGAATTTTGTCGTGCAAGGTGATATAGTGAAACGAAACCGTCTATCTCCATACAAATTCATCATGCAATGCCGTTGATTCAACAATATAGTACAATGTACAATGCAGGCATGTTGCTGTTTGCATAATTAAACAATCTTTAAATTATTCAACGAATTTTTTTTAATTTGCACAACCAAATACATGAAATAGAAACCCATTGTATCAGTGTATTCCGACTGCAAGTTAAAGAAATATTATATTTTTGTGATACACAATTAGTTGCAATTCAAATGTATATTGTGCTTTTTATGAACCAGAGGTTGAAATAACATAAAATATATTGTAATACAAAAGAAAGAATAAATTGTTAACCCATAACAGACCAGTCGGGCTCATACGGACCCCACAATTTTTAAGAGACATCGAAATTTCCACATTTTCAAATACTCCTACTATTGGTTAGATTGGTGCGTTTTTCATTCACTAATACAATTTATTGGAGCTACCTGGACTACGGCGAAGCCCTTTCTAGCTTTGATTTAATTCCCTAACCATTTACCACTTAGCCCCCAATCAACCTTTACCCAAATGCAAATAAATAATTATACCAATGAACAGCAGAGAAAAATAAGTTATAAACGCTGTGCGTGTTGATGCGTGACGGAACAGCTACAAACATAATAACCAAATTTGGACAGTCAGTTCAGGATTTTGGCGTAATGACTCAATAAAATCTCAACGAAAGTGATCAACGATTAGGCCACGTAGAAACGATCCAAACAAGAGAATTGAAACGAAGTCCAAAACAAGTTGATTAAATTTTAATTATTTTATGGAAAGTTGAATTACAATTTTTTTCTTGTATGATATAGAATAATCGTTTTCGATGTCATCAAAGCGAGTTTTTTGTACATGAAAAAGTAATTTTGAAAACCGTAGGTGTCTTTCATGTATATTTGTTTCCATAAACGCGTAAATATTGATATCAGCAATAGATAAAGAGATACAATATTTGAATCATTCACAGAACAATATTAATTTCGAAGTTCCCTTTTAACCTTTAAATTCAACGATGACGCTTGACTTTGCATAAGTCCTTTACAACAGACTGTCATGTAAATATGAAAGCCTGTCATACAGTTAATATATCCGTCCTATAACTTTAAAAGGCTATAGCGCGGAATACAAATGCATATAATTTTGATTTTTATAGATTTAATTTTGTTGTAATTTTCAAGCCTCTTTGAACAAATTCCACACTGTAACCGTGGATTATCCTTATTAATTAGACGAAACCACAAGAATGTCTTTAGTTAAAATAATTACGGCATGTTATAATTTAGCCTGCCTTACGAAATAAAAGTTGCCTGTTGATAATATCTGTAAAGGCAAGATAGTTCCATAGATATCGCTCTACCGAGTTAGATTGTACTGATTCAACAATTCTTACAATGAACTATCTCGTTATCTTTTTCAATACTCAATTGAAGAAATAATACATCATTACTAATTTCTAAATTTTCTGTCAACACAAAGCTCCCTAATAGGATTTCCTCTGTAGGGGTGCTTTGTAAATTTAACACTGTTAGTGGCCACTTTGCTACGTAACATTTTAAACCAACGGGATAACTATTGACGACATTATTGGCTTTTTTATTTGACACATTTTAAAATTTAAAAATTCAATTGAAAAGGGTCGATAACGAACTTGCGGATTAATCAAAACCCTCGTCATAAAATCATCTGAAACTAATAAAATTTTTATTAATTATGTTGAAATTTATAACCCGGAGTAAAACATAACCTAACTTAAGGTTGACGCGGTCAAATCTGGAGAAAATTAATTTTTTAAGTGTTGTGGAATTTCTACCGATATCATCAATTCTTACCAAGTCAGTAACTACAGTATTGAAGTAAGGCGCATGTGGTATTCATTTGCGCGTACGGAGCCAATAAGGGTAGGACTACTATTGATTTCCATCCTGTCCTAACGCTGTATCGTGTGCAGATTTGTATATAAAAAGTAAATTTTATAAATTAGGGTAATTATTTAAGGCAATTTTGAGATAATTATAATAGAAGGGCGATAAATAAAATTTGACGTAAGTGTTGTTCGCAAGATATAGTAGGTATAAAATGTGGATAGATTTTATATTATAAACCCTATGTTTTGACAAGGAAAGTAATGTGTTTCTTAAACTTTAAATATAATAAGTAGTAGGATATAAAGAAATATTGAAAATCGAAGATCTTTTCAAGTTGTGAAAAACACATATTTCAAGCCCATAACTTTTGTGATGGCAAACTTATTGAATATAATATATTAAGATATATAATTTTTTGAATAAATTCAAAATAACTGTCTATTTAGCAGAATTCGATATCTACTTTTAATTTATAACGAACGCCTTTATAACTCGCCCGGGTTAGTGGTCGGTCACTCTGCAGAATCCCCAGAGCACACGCAAAAAAAAGATATTTCTTATATTAACATTTTTTATGTGGAAAAATAATTGTAGTCATATGAACAACAATTGCAGTTAAATCAAACGCACCCCGCATGCTGTTTATACTAAATCAGTTGTAAAATGCACTTACGCATTGTTGTTCGATGCATGTAGTTCATTTTACAATTTTGTTGTACTTTTAACTCGAGAGCGTTGTTGTTTTATCGCTCAAAATAGTTGATTTTGATGTAACACTAAGATAAGTAAAAAGTACACATCTATTGTAGTACAATTTATCCCGTATAATAAGTATGTAACACAATATTGCAACTCTGATGGTTTGCAATCTTGCAATTAAAATTTTAATATTAAAAAATATTAATCACCCATGCAATAACATAAAGTCGCCCAATTTAGTGACTTGCGATTTGTGCTAAAAACTGGTCGCAAAATTTAGGCAAAAGTAACCCAAATTGAGATAAATCGGCCAATCTGGCCACACTGAACCTAAACTCAAAATTTTGAAATATTTGATCGTGCTCACCCGTATTCGTTCGTGTTCATCCGTAATTGTAAGCAAACATATAGTGGGAACTGGAAACCAGCATAACCCCTAAAGGTAAATCTCATAAAAGAAATCTTAAGAAAAATCGTACAAGAAATCCTAGGATAAATCGCATAGTGTGAAGGGCGCTTTAGTACCTAATAAATTCCTTTAAAGGTAAGTACTCAATTTTTTAATGCTAATTAACAACTGCTAATTAATAAAAACATGATTTTTTTCAGCTAGATATACAGATTTGCAATACAAATACAAAAATAACCAGTAATTCACTTTTTACTGAATAGTCCGAGATAACAAGTAAATTAGTTCGTTTTTCAAATCGTTTCAAGACACAAACCTATTTAGCAATTGATGAAAACCAAAAATTATTAACGGTAAGTATTGCTTATTGGGAAACGGTACGATTCGCCGCGGCACGAATCACCGGGACACAATTCGCCGTGGCACGATTCGCAAGGAGTCTTTTATTTTTATTTTTAATCGATAATCTTTGATCGATTTTTCAAAAGATTTTCAATTTTATTTAGATTAAGCCTCCAACATTTCGAAATTGTTGGCCAACCCACGAAGGTATTCTAATATATCCCGATTCTCAAAATCATTGACTAATGTCAAAATGTTTGATCTGCAAGGATAAACTTTTTATGTTTTTTTGCAGTATGGTTCCCTGCAACTAGGCTTTGATAAAACACATCTCTGTTTTTTTGAACTTTTTTTAATTCGTTTATGAAACGCCAAATAGTCGGCCTTTCGATGCTCAACTGCGATTGCAGCCTCTTATGAGCTGCCTCTGCAATATTATTAGTTCTCTGTAAATAAATTTAAATCAACACAAGATTTACTGGAAAACTATGGAATGGAAGGTAAAGAGGTATAAAAGATAAAATTTTAATCATTTTAATTGACCTGTGTCCTCATGTAAGTACAAAAGGTCAACAATTGGAATAATTTTCTTCTGGTTTAATTCCGAAGATTCTCGGCGAATCGTGCTTGCCGGCGGCGAATCGTGCGCGGCGAGTTGTACCCAACCCTTGCTTATAGATATCATATAATCTCTTGTTTTATATAATCAATTTTGTAGGTAATATTGATGTACTGGCGATGGCGTTACTATTCTTCTTGGAACTGCAGACTCAAAATCTAAAAAATCTGGATGTCACTGTTGGCCCTCAAGAACTGAAGTTCGAAGTGATTTTTCGCTTCAACGGAAGTAATTTATTACCTTATTATAATTATAAACATCAATTTAATTTAAAAAATGTATTACATCTGTCATTTGTTGTTAACAACAACAGCAACACCAATATTATGTAAAAATAACAGCAAGTTTGTAGTACAATTAACTTTCGAGGTTGTTATCATTACCTAAGAATGTTATGCAAGTAACAAGAGCACCAAGAGTGAATTGTACTGAATATTAGCAATATTTACTACACAGTAAACGTAAAGTTAACTACACCTACAGTTGTTAAAACAACATCACCATTAGTACTATGTACTTATGCACAAGTTATTAGAACAACAAAATATTAAGTACTTCAACAACAATTGTAGTAAGCTGTACTGCAGACATTTTACAACAATGACGTGTAAATTTTACTTATGTTTGGTGTTGTCACTATATTTACAATTTATTGTAGTAGATTGCACTGCAATTGTAGTTACTTTAACAACTTTTTTTTTCCGTGCAGTGGACCTAGTTTTTTAATATCACTCGAGGAGGTTCGAATTTTAAGAGCGGGCGGCGATGCCCGTTCATCAAAATCAACTAATTCTTATAGTTTATTTAATACTTTATATATTTATGGTATGAAATTCAAAAACGGTCTAACTTTTGCATTAAATTGTAAAATTGTTCTGTGGGTTATGGTAATGAAGATGTAGGAAAGCTTGCTAGAAAAGTTATTACTGCAACGTAAAATAGATTTGAGAATTGTATGAGTATGAAAGATATGTGCAAAGTAATGAAAAATACATAAAAATGTTTTTAAAAAATAGCAGAAAAATTTTACGCTTAGTTCCATAACACAAACAAGTGGTATTCTAAAGTTTAGCAACCGTAACGAAATTTCAGAAGTCGTTATAAGATAACGATCCAACGGATGTACGAAAGTTTGGAAATTTGACATTTATGTTTCCAAAGTCAATTATGAAATGTGGGATTAAATTTAAAATAGTTTTAATAATATTCTATAGAGTAATATATCGCTTTTACGGTACTCAAAGTTGAAAATATTAAGAACTTTGATAAGCGCAGTTTGAATTGTGCGCTGTTAATATTAATGTACTATTTTATACACGTATTGCGTTCCCCCTATTTCATTTAATTAGACATGGAAAAAGGGGAAACTCGTTAAACTATGTGTAAGTGGCGCAATTTAACTTTGAAAATGTAGAAAAGCGATGGCGGCACATGCTCGTCTGACATGTATTCTGATATTCTTATAATTACAAACCTCGCTCTGGTACGAATAATAATACTGCATTGCAGTTTTAGAAATACGAAACCCCAAATTATTTCCTAAATAATTATAGTAAAATTGAAAGTAACAAGCAACACAAGAGAGTTTAATTTAATAAACGAATTATATGTTCCGTTTGTTTCCATACTTTACACTAGAAATAAATTCAATTAAAAGCGGAAACGATATTGGAGAAATCATAAATATTACGAATTTGTTGGTTTATAAAATTGAATTTACAATATAACACGTAAAATAAAACTTTACCTCTAAATAAGAAGCGGGGCAATTTTACTCTTCTGTCGGATAAAAATTCTTACCGATGATAATCATGGAAAATACATGAGATAAGTTCCATTATCTCTTGACAAGCTCAGTTTGCAATTACCAGGAAGAAGAACGGGATATTTTTAAAAATTATTCCAACGCTTGTTTTGCAAAGCACCATCGGTATAATCTAATGTAGTAAATTATATAGTCATGGGGTTGGTAAATCGTATTCGAATTCGAGAGTAGACAACTTGAATTGCGAGTTTTGCGATATATTTTCAGGTCCGAATTCACATTGGCGTATGGAAATAAGCATAATTCTAAAGCTGATGTATGTTTGACCGTTGCAATAAGTTGCGAGATTATACGTATATTTATATCCGCACATTTGTATTCCACAATTCAAAAAAAAATTAAACTGTAATTCAAATATATAAGCATTTTAATATGGCAGAGCTATTTCGTGAAACATTAAATAAAATTCTATACTCTTAAATATCCGCATTGCTGAGAGTATCATTATCAGGAAATATTTGAAAATCCCCAGAACTCGATAATTCTAAATATAACCAGCTTTAATTCTACTAATTGTTCAATTTAACTTGGTCTGTCAATTCGTGAATCAAACGTTTAAAATAAAACTAACCCATGGCACATATTTAAAACTGAGCCAATTTATAAGCAAATTTAAAAAAATAATTATTAAATTAAATCATAAAAAATCTCTAAAATTAAAAAATTTTAATTCGGCCTATCTAAGGTACAAGCTTCTCCCTATTATTCTGACGAATTCACCTAAGGCAGATAAATATCTGATCGTCAGCCCGTACCGCATAGCTTTAGTTTACTGTTTCCATCTAGTTCGATTCTATCAAATTCATCAAATATTTCAAATTACATTTTTTCTACGACTACGTTTTTTATAAACCTAAAAAAATCGGCTCAACTGCCGTAAGCATAAATAAATTAATCTTTCATATTGAAATTTTTATGAAAATGTTATTAAGTAAAAGCTCGGCACCTTGTGAACCAAAAGTAATTTGAATAAATTAATGTTAGATTAACATTGTACTAAAATTATGAATCATGTTGTTACTAAGTAGTTACATTTAAATTTTCAATTTTATTAGTAGAAAAACGATGTACATAGGTAATTTTGCTTTCGAATGAAAAATAAAAGTCCGATATTTGTTGCTTTGTTTCAGGACAGCATCATCGAACACTTTTGTAAGCAATTTGAATGTTCTGTGTTAATTAGCACGGCTTTTAAGGTTCTAACGTGTGAGTAGAGAGTCCAACTTACATAATCAACTCCCAGGTCGGTCGATATAGTTTCCAATATCACTTAAGTAATATTATTGTTACAAATGCATGCACTAAAGACTAAACAACCCAGTCCAATATAAGTTTAAAATACATGTAGAAATTATGAGATTTTCTGATAATTTTAATTGACGTCTAAACGCCTACCGTCGGGTTTCTTTCAAAAATTAACCTTTAAAAAACTGAAATTGATGAAACCTTTCATTAATTTAATATTTTCTTAATTTTAAATCTTCGTTAATTCCTTTCCTGTCATATGTTTTCAATTCGTACAGTTTTCCTTAACTCAACTTCAAATTTTTAAATCAATATTTCCTTTGCCTAAATTTTCCACAAACATAATTTCAATTCATTCGAGTTTTGGAAGTCTAATTGAAGTTTTGTATGTTGATGCTTGAACTTGGTTAATGTTTTTGACACATACGGTATTTTAATTTTTGAAATGCGGAAGTTATCAAGGGAGTAGCTTAGTTTAATTAAGAATGTTCAAACAAGAAAAATAAAATTGGAAACTTTGGAATAATCTCTGGATCTTTATTATTAGCAATTAATTTTTATTGTTAATTAAAAAGAATCACAAAACTATTATACACTTTTTTAAAACCGCCCGCCACCTTCATTAACTTAATAAAATTAACTAAATAAAAGAAGCAAAGCAGCAAAAAGCTATTACATCTACAAGTTAAAAACTGTTTGCCATTATTTTTTCAATTATAAAACTAATTTAAAATTTTAAAACAAAAATTTGGTTACCTTTAAAAGCACAAAAATTATTAAGGTTTAAATTTAATAATATTCTAATACTACGTACAAGTGCTTGGAAGGTTTCATTACCAATTACTGCCAAAATCACACAACTTTCATTTTGAAACATTTTTGAAAAATCCCAAACATTTCTGAATTATTTCTATCCAGATCCTGGTCCTGTAAGTAAAGTATGTAATGTATAAAAAACATTAGCGAATATACTCACTTATTGTGTATTTTATTTTTAATCTTTTGTGTATTGAAATGTTGGCTTGAAGGTGGAAGCCGATTATAAATTACATTTTTAAACTTTTATTTCAATTTTTACAAAACAAGAATTGTTTATATTCAGATCTATAAATTCCGACTATCTTCGAAGCTTTTCTTCCGTAGACGGACTTCACAACATCTTAGCAATAAATTAGAATTTTATTGACTTAATGTACTGCAGTTTCCACAAATTAACATTGAGAACGAATTACTTCTATTTGTAAATATATTGATTTAAACAAAAACTTAAAGGTAAATTGAAGGAAGTGTCAAAATTTAATATTTGAAATGCAATTTTTAAAAGCATAATGGAGACGAAATACATATAAGAGAGCTGTCAAAGATAACAACGGCACAGGTTTGAGTAATAAGAGAGAGGAAATTTAGAGACGATTACAGAATAATGATACACAAAAAAATGGTAAAAAACATTTCGATATATTTTGATAAAGCTTTTATATTCGGAAACCTGACAAAATTAAAAACACCAGTGTTGAGTATCTATTAAATATATTACAATATATAATATTTTGGTTTACATAAATCTTTTGTTATCGAAATTTAATATTAAAAAAATTAATTAATTTTAAAACAATTTTATTCCTTTCACTTCTTTCAATGTATACCTTTATTGTAATTATAAAATTTAATGTTTTTAAGTACTATAATCTAGCAAATACATATGTGACTCCAGGCTGATTACACGATTACAACTAAATCTCTGTTGTGATCAATAACAGAATTAAAATCTTTCCGAATTAAATTACACAATAAAATCTCTGCTCTTTCAGAAGTAATAAAAATAAGTTACTCTCTGCTGGAGATGAACGGTAGACGGTAGTAGTATTCTAAATGACACATAAATTTCCGAGTTACTATTAGTATACAAAGTCAGGGCATACTACACTATTCATAGTCACTGCGACTCTGTACGATATCACGGATTTTTTACTGGAACCAATAAATCCCTTAAGGATAAGTCTCCACTATTTACGTCCAACTGTGTACATCCTTTCAAAAATTTTCTATTAATTTTAATGTTATGTCAGAAATGAGAAACTAACAGGGACTAATTCACCTCAATAAACGGATTTGGAAATCTCTAAAAAGATAGTATTGTTCCGACAGAATTGTGAAGCTTTTATTATATTATTATTTATTCTTTCTAGAATAACCTGGAATAGCTAGAAATAAAAATTAACTGCAACCACCGCAATTATGTAAAATTCATAAGTCAAATTCCCAGTAGAATAAAAATTGCTAACGTAGAAACACTATAGCACAGGTCACTTTTAAATGTTTGTAAATGTATTCTAAATAGCAGTAAACAGTTGGAGCAGATATAAATGACACCTTAAGCGGTGTATACTTTTAATTTCAAGTTAAAACTTGCAAAAGTAACGGGCGTGCTAGATTTTAATGGTTTGCGCTTCAGCTGCTATGGAGAGTTTTTCAGAGTAAAACTTTAGTAAAATCCGTTAGACGGCGAAAAGATCGTAAATAAATTCTATTTGTCTAGCGTATAGTCCATCTTGACTGACAGTAAATTTAATACTACAGTGCACGAATGCACAATTATTCACTTCATGAACTAATCCGTGGCGTTACTACATATTGTGTCTGTTGTGTAAACGCAATGAATGATTGAATCGCTTGTTCTACTTACAGCAGTGACACTTTTTGTGTCAGCAATTGTGGCAAAATCGACCTCTTGATAACAGAGTCACGACATAGAATACGTGTTGGTGTCTTTTGTTATAATATCACATAACACAATGCTTCGTCAAGAAGTGCAACTAAGGGCTGAAATCAGTTGCACGATTACAGACAGGTTGGTGTTAGCCAGCACATTGTTTACTGAAGCGACTACACGGACGGTTACCAATAAAACATTTCATTTAAAATTTGCCATGAACGTTATTTTGTTCAAATCTCGAAGTTTCACAGTGAGTCGCTGGACCGCATCTGACGTTTTATATTTTCAGCTCTATATTCCTTTTATCTATCGGGATTTATTTAAACTCGTACTAGGTACATTTATTTTGAAATATTATTTTAATTTAATACAGCTATAAAATACATTTGTGCTTAAATATTAAATCCCAAAGCGAGGTTTATGCTCTTGTTACATTGTAGGTCTAAGTTTAACTGACTTCCAGTTAGATACAAATAATATACCTTATACAATGTTATCAGATGCTTAAAGAACTTAACCTCACAATATGACACAGGAACAAAAATTTTGTGGTACAATATACTGAATCCATTAGTTTTTGTATTGGAAAACTAAACCTAAAGAGTATATAATCGATACTATAGCAATACCTGGCAGTAAACGTTAATTAATCGTAATATATTAAACTACATTGCAAGAATGATTATATTAAATTTGACGGTAAACCCCAAATATGTCCCGAATATTATAAGAAGCTAATAAAAATTTAATAATTTATGCTATGGATAAAACAAAGTGTCTACATTAAAATCCCAGAGCTTATCGATTAGTTTTGAAAAGTTTTAAAAAGTAACAGCAGCTACACGAAATAAAATAAATAAGTTTTTCTATTACATAACACGTTTAAATAAATGGAACACAAGTTTCAAATTTTGAAGGTAGCGATATTACGTCAGCATAGCGTAAAAATTATTAAATTATTTCATTCGGTCGTTTGAAGTGTTGGGGAAGTCAGATATTAAATTTAATGTAGAGCACTTAGGTGTCAGGTACATGTTAGTTATAAGGTTTTTATAATAATATTTAGGCATAATAAAAAAAAAATTTACAAAGGTTGGATTCCAAAATATGAGATTAAATATAAAATTTTATTTTAAGCATTAAGTTTGTGTTTGAAAAATTTTAACTTTCTAGTTCAAGTTGATCAAGATAAAAATACCCTTCATGACCGAAGACAACCTTCATTTGTTGAAGAAAGAATATAAATGTAATGCATTCGGTAGTGTGGACAGACCCCGGAAAGATTGCTAGCAGCCAGTACAAATAGGTCTCTAGGCTATTCTATAAGCTCTAGCACCCATTCTGGTTTATTCGCTGTCTTTTTTCTGACAGACATAGATGTTTACGGTTGTCTTTCGACTTAATTGTATTATCCGTCAGCCATCTACGATCCTACTTGACAGGGTGGTTTGCTTTTAATTCTAATACATACATATCACTGTCAATTTATGTTCATATTTGACTCCGTGTTTCATGAATAATGTTTATATTTAACTTGTAAACGTGTCATTTAAACAAGCGAGGAAATGTGTTTCATTAAAATTTTTACAAAGAATTCCAATATTTTGCTGTAAACGTTGCTTGTAATAAAAATAAAACTTTTAAGAATAGAATGGATTGCACAAACTACTTGTTTGTATATGACATAAAGCTCACAATTTATATCCATAAGCTAAGTTGAACAAATCTTTAGATGCATTGCATGCAGCCCCCAGACAAATTATCTACAGAAAAATTAGTTTATTAAAATACATAATATATTAGATACAAACTTCAATTAATTACTAGTAAGATTTTAGGTTTACCCCAATAAAATCATTTATTTACTCCAAACATATTGGTGATATAAATCAGTATACTTATACATTTTCTTGCATTTATTTACAAATTCAAACATCGGAACCAAGAAATAATTTATTCTTGGCAGCTCAAAAGATATATTGATTTTTATTGTGTTTTTAGCTTGTCAATTTTTAAATTTTAATTTTATTTACTATTTTATAAAAAATAAATCAAAAACAAATAATATTACTTGTTAGTCAATATTTGATATCTTTCAAGAAAATAATTCCAAGGTGCTGTTCTAAAACCAAACTTACCGATATTTTGGATATTTATCAAATATTTGATATTTAGATATTTATTTTACCTATTATAGGCACCGATGAGGTGCCTGTTCGGACAGCAGCGTCCTGTAAGTAGACCTACCGTCTTCCTCAACTGTGGTCTACTCAGCTTGAGGATTTCACATTTTCTTTTGGTACTGGAGGGCCCCCCAATGAACATCCGCGATTGCCTCAGTCCCGGAAGATCTCTCCAGAACTCAAGATGTTGTTTCCTTAGTAGTTCCTTTATAGTCCCTTTTGCGGTCAGATATGCTATCCCGCAAGTAGGTTCTGGTCCTACTAGATGTCGTTTTGCTGCAGCCTTAGCAAGGGCGTCTGCTTTTACGTTGCTTTTTATTCCTGAGTGTCCCGGCACCCACCTTAGTGTTAAGCTGTTCTGTTACTAGCACATCGAAGCAGTGACTTACAGCCCTGGATTGTGTTTCCACTCTCTCAAGGGCTTTTATAGCTGCTTGGCTGTCGGTCATGATACAGATCCGTTTATTTTTATAAGACCTGTTTATCATTTCCTCTGCACAGGCTGTTACAGCAGTTATTTCTGCCTGAAACACAGTAGCGTGGCAGCCCAGGTTAATGCTAAACGCATCTCCCGTTCTGCGCCCACTAATCCCTGCTCCAGTACTAATTTCCGTTTTGGATCCATCTGTGTACCAGATGGTATCATATCGAGCTCCCAGTTCCTGCTTGGTCCCTTCCGCTTCCCTATCAGGTATGAGAACCTTGAACGGTTTTTGGAAGTTTCTTACAGTACTGGTTCTGTCAGATTGCATGCATAGCATGTTGTTGCTCTTAATAGAGTTGAAGATCATGGTGTGATAGCCCTCTCTGGGGATCACTTCTCCACGATCGTTAATAGTTAGCCTGTATGCTGCCAGTAGTGCCTCCGTTTCCACCACCAGGTGTAGTGGAAGGAGCCCCAAAAGCGCTTCCATGGCTGCGGTAGGCGTTGTTCCCATTGCCCTCGTAATCCCTAGACAGACAAGTCTTTGCAACTTGTTTAGCATTGTAATACTACCCTTTTTCTTGGCTTGATGCTACCAGATAAGGAATGCATATGTTACCGTGGGTATCACAACTTTGGTGTATAGCTAAAGAACCATTTTAGGTTTTAATCCCCATGATGTTCCGATCATTCTCCTATAGGCCCACATTGCCCTAGTCCCTTTGATCGTTGTGTTCTTAATATGTTGTGTAAAGGTCAGTTTGCTATCTAGAGTTAAACCTAGATATTTGACCTCCCCTACTAGTAGTAGTTTTTTCTCCCATAAGAAAAATCCGGGTTAGCCGACAATCCTTGTCTGCCTGTTGCATCAGCAAAGATACAACCCCTCCTAACTTCCCGCCGATAAGGATTGTGATATCGTCCGCAAATCCTTGCGCATGTATGTATTCAAACATCGGAACCAAGAAATAACTTATTCTTGGCAGCTCATGAGATATTTTGATTTTTATTGTGTTTTTAGCTTGTCAATTTTAAAATTTTAATTTTATTTACTATTTTATAAAAAGTAAATCAAAAACAAATAATATTACTTGTTTGTCAATATTTGATATCTTTTAAGAAAATAATTCCAAGGTGCTGTTTTAAAACTAAATTTACCGATATTTCACGAAAGCTTTAATAATAATCTACTTTCAATCTATTTTAAACTTATAAAAGTAACTTAAGCTCGCTACCGAGTATCTAAGCGTCAATTTATTTAATTATTTGTATGAAAATAAACAAATATTAAGAAGTTCTTGCTTAAAATACTTGAATATTACGTTGAATACAGTAGACAACATTACAGTTTAGGCTGTAAATAATTTCCGAAAAGTGGTTTAATAATTAAACTAAGAAACATTTTTTTTATATTAATGTAAACAAAGTAACTTATTTATTTTTTCTACTTGTAGGTTTTTCGTTCATAAATAATTAAATACATTGATTTCAGATTATATATTATAACTTCCTAATTATAATAATAATATATGTATACAATTTATTTTTCATTTTGAATATTAACTTTGTATAGCTAATTCCACTTATACATAGAACTTTCATACAACTTTTTAGATTTTTCTATTAATCAGGTAGGTACATACAAATTAATGAACATGAAATGCTAGTACCTAAAGTAGATTTCATAAAAAATTGTATAGATTATAAAACTATTATAGCAAATCGATTGGTTTTTTCAATTCTTTTTCAATAACATTAATAACTTATATATGAAGTATTAGTACAACTCTAAACTCCATAAAAACTTTATTCATAATTTATACTAATTATAAATTTAATATTTTATTACAAATCTCAAATTTAAAAATTTTGAATTATCTGAGTTTCAGTTTTAGTTCCTATTAATTTTCGTCATAGTGACGCGCGAGATGGATACACGAAATTGTAAGTTATAAATTTGCGGTAAATGAATCTAGTTATTGAAATTAAATAATATTTATTTTTATTTGTTTAACTTGAATTATTATATTTTTTTAGGAATATTTTCAATATCTCTAATTAGAGACTACCTTACTTTACTACCAATCTGATAAGTGGTAGGGTGTAGACATGTAGATTGTATTAGTAAGATCAAAGGTGAGAAGTTCTATATTTTTCTTTGATTATGTGAACACTGTTTGTATTTACTGACCTGTTAAATTTTTTCTTGAAAGGAAATGTAAGTAGAACTCACCTAAAAAACAAAAACCAAATTAATTTATAGTTTTCGAATAGTACTTTTATACCTTAATTACAAATATTGCAGAATATTTTGGTATATTCAGTTAAACTTTGCATATTGTTGTATAATATGATATTTTGCCGTGTGTCAAGCTACAAGTTAATTACCAAAACATATTGGATCGTTATTATGTTATTACAACAAATTTTAGTGTTAAGGATGTTTTACTCAATTGCAATTATAGCACCACAGGTATATGTTATATACCTACATATACACGACCTACATTTCAGTAGCTTATAGTTCACACCAACTGATAAATTAGTACATAAATTGTGTAAAACTACTTAAATCACCATTTTCAAATGATTAAATTAATTACAATATAAATTAAAAAGTTTTCTCTCAAAATATTCTATAATAAAAAATTATCTAATAATATAAATTTATATTAAAATTTACTGAGGAAACATGAAAATCAAAACACTGTACTATGAAGCTTGTGAGTTACAGCCTTCGATAAATTGCTTAGGCAGACCTAAAGAACAACTTGATTCTTATCCAAATGCTGCAATTTTAAATTAATTTGTCATAAATGAATGTATTTTGTATACGGTGCTTTCATGAAATAATTTTCGGTAGATGACGAAATGGAAGATAAATTTGCAATTCGCATGTAGTTTACAATGCACTTGAAATGCATTTGCCAAATAGACAGTAACAAGGTTGCATTGTTATGTTGCATTATGTTGTAAGTACATAAAGTTTAAAAATAAAATTTTCAGTATTATAACAACGAAAACATTTATTAAATATCTGGAGCAAAAGTTATAAATGCTTCCCTTCAACTATAGTACGTGCAAGTAAAAATCAAGCTTAGAGGCAATAAGTTTTACGAAACTTATTAGCATACAACTTGGGAAAATAATGTGAGTTAACTTATTAAAAGTAATATAAGAAGAAATTAAATGTTCAGTCAGAAAAATCTAATGTACATTTAATAAAGTTTCATTTAACAAATAAAAATAACAAAATGAAAAAAAATAATAACATACAAAAAACAAGCTCATGAAATTGAACAAAATTTTTAAAAGTCGCAAACAAAATAAAAAATTTATGAAACTCTTTTCGTTTATGTTAAAAAGTATAAGTAGAAAGTTGAATAATTTTAATTTAAAATTGAATACAAATTACTTCAAAAACTAAAAAAATAATATTAAATTTTGAATTAAGTTGTTCGGAATCTTTTAAATTGCTCTCGAAAATAGCGAATTTGCTGTCAGTGCAAAAACATCAATTTTTGAATTATTGAGGTAGGTATTTCATAAAAAGCACTACATTGAAATATGGTCGTAACTGCAAAATCAACTAATTTTTGCTATACATTGCTTACTCCAGACTCACCAGACTGGGCACGCCAACAAATTTATTCTCTTTGTTTTCCCTGGCGCAAATTTAAATAAAAAATTGATTCATAAAAATATTATGAAAAGCTGTTACTTAAATTTTTTTGTATAAAAACCTAACGTAACAACTTTTTATTTTAATAAAGCATTTTACAAATAAAGCAAGTCCGTTAATAATTTTTGTTTACGAATTTCGAAATAGACAGTAGCTTACTATAAAATTAATCAAAAATTTTAAATTTAATTTATAAAATTAATAATGTAAATATAAAGCTTTTATTGCCAATCAAAATTTTTTGCATAATATTAAAAAATATTATTAAATCAAATAAAAGCTTGGAAAGTTTCTTTAAAAACAAATTTAAAATTTTAATGTGCAGTTTCTTAAAGAATTTTTCAATTTTGCATTATCAGACAATAACGTTTAACTTGTAGTTTATAAAACTTTTTGTAGTGTTTCTGGAATGCGGTTTCGTCCAAAGAATTATTTAATATCTCAGAGTATCGACTACAAACAAAATCAAATAAAAAGTTTATTCCGCAATAGCTTAGATCTTTACTTCTAAAATTATTCGCAATACATCCTTTTATTTCCTGAGAAGTCAAAACCAAGAGTTAATTAAATACTAAAACTCATAATCAGTTTTTAAAGTTTTCAGGAACTTACAAAATCTATTTCGTGAAATGGAACTCTTTGCAATTAAACAATGACAAATTAACTATGTCTAGTATATATGATAGAAAATAATCTTGCAGGTTGTGCATGAATAGTTTAAAATAATAACATTAATAAACACAGCTTCCTCTGCACTGACCTCGCTAAAAAGCTTCATTGGAACAAACCAGGATAGGTTAGCTGAAACCTGCATTTTGCACCTCTTCACTATGTCGAAGCACCAGAAGTTGAGCTGACTCCGTCAGAAAACTCTCAAACCCAGAGTTTCCTTCATAGATCAATTTGAATCTTGATTGCGCACAGACATGATTAATACAAACTATAGTTGATAATAACCTTTTGGGTTTCTCAACATGTTGGATGCACTTAATAACGAAGAAATAATTACAGCAACTCAAAACTTATTGAAACATATGAAAATTGTAACAAATTTTTGCATTTGTTACGTGGTCCTACTTTTCATTTCATTTCACGATATTCCTCGATCCGTTCCTGCATTTTCATTTTCATTTATATGGCTTGCGTTGTAAATTGAATGCAGGGATTTTGGTTATTAAGGTTGGTGGGTTGAACGAGAGTTCCCCTTGAGCGCTTGAACGAAGCGGTTGTTTGATTTGTGGTCAACATTTAGATTGCCGATTTTATTGGATTGGACGAATATCCTGTATTCTGAAACCATAGTTATCGTGCCAGGTTCGTCTATGACCAATTGTCCATCTGTCGCTCGACTACTGTTCGTTTTTGACGACATGTGTCCACACATCTGGGGGAAACTGATTTTTGTAGCTGCGCAAATTATTATGAGTTTTTGATCCGAAGCGCATTAGTGGCGATCCATTCCGATCTTCCACATTTTCAGTAGCTGTGTTGCGGTGATGTATTTATCAACTAACGCAAGCATCGCCAGCTTTGTACTTGTTGGAGGGCAAAACCCTTGGGAATTATTTATCTTTGGATGACTCAGTCGATTGACACGTCTCTCACTGGACCAGCTACATCAACATCAGCGAGCAGAGTTTGTTATTTGCGAGTACCTAATCAGTTGTTGCCTGCTGATTACTGACAAGGAGTCCAGCATTTCAACCAGCAAAGCCATACACGTCCCACTCGTTTGGAAAGAAAACATGTCACCTTAAATTTTGTAAACTTACCAAGCGCTCACGTAAGTAATTTTATTTTTCCATTTCGGGTGACCGATGTGTATTATTTTTGGCTTTTTGTGTTCATTGTGTGGTAATCCTTAGTGGTTATCTTTTTTTTTATGGTACTTGTCAATTTGAAGTGGGTAGATTTTTGATTGTCAGGATATTCAATTTAACACGGTGTGCATTGTTTTGCACCGTTACATTGCAATTCTTGGAACTGTGAACATCCTTTTCAAATATTATTTGTTATTAAAAGCTTTTTATTACCTCCTGGGTTTTATTGGAGTTTTTTTCCCCAAACTACCCTTATTTTTCAGAATTCTCGACCTGGCCTACGCAATCATTGTGAGCTGGTCTTTACATCGTGACAAACAAACTGGAGAGATTCTCTCCGGATTGCATCAGTCTCTGGTCTCTATTTTGGTCAACCCTCTCATTAGGGGTTGAGACTCAGAGGGCAGTTTTTGTTTCACAATGACTTAGACGACCATAGGGGAAATGAAATAGCCTATAGTAAGGAGAGTTGGATGTATAAACTCATTCTAGAAAAAAAACGTAAAAGATTGTTTTCCTAATAAGGCAAAAACCTCTACCCTAAAGATTAGTACAGCACCCCATATAATCTGTACAAAACATAAAGACAAAATTCAGATACTCTAAACCCTACCAACACTTAATTAATATAGTGTCGTTGGGCAGACGTAAGGCGATGAAGAGAGTGGAAGTATTGGAGGTTTTCCATAAAACGTGCTAATGTGTCCCAAGCAATCCCACTATCTTCGTTCATTAGCTTAGGTTTGCAAAAGACAAACCGCGACGACACCTCTCTCGAGCACACTTAAAACAA
This sequence comes from Cantharis nigra, assembly GCA_958510845.1. Taxonomy (NCBI): domain Eukaryota; kingdom Metazoa; phylum Arthropoda; class Insecta; order Coleoptera; family Cantharidae; genus Cantharis; species Cantharis nigra. The sequence continues at coordinate 2,863,394 of OY294034.1, read as the reverse complement.
AAAAGTCATTAAATGTTTAGTGCACAATCTAAAAATATGATTTAGGTCGGAGCAATTTCAGCAATTCCACTTTTGCATTTCCAAGAGATATAAGTAGAAGTGGAAGCTACGCTAAATGTCCATTATATCAACCCCTCTGCTGCTTGATCAGTCTATATGAACTCTGGAACTCTGAAGAAACTGGACTAATGCAAACATCCACCCAATAAAACCATGTACGAATTCACCAGGTTGCTGTATGTGGTTGCGAATAATATGTTGTCTCAACTTAAATCGAAATCTCCAATAAGAAAATCTCTACAGCTTTGTTGAATAATTCGCTCTCATCAACCTCTCGTGAACGCCAAAGTTTCCTAACCTGTTGGATAAAATCAGAAAGCTTTGTGAGTTTAAGCTACCTACTTAAGATCAGCAGATGCGTTAGTAGACGTATAAGAGTGCTTTGCCAAATGTGAAGAAAACATTTCGTTATGCATATCAATATTTTCAAAATGATGGATAATGAAATAAAGTCTAACGATAATAAATGTTGCAATATTTATGTAAATTATATGAAATTTAAGCATACTAGTGAATTCAAACTAATTAACTGAAGCAATTATTGATTGGTCAAACAGTGGATCATTAGATTCATTGATTTCTGTTCAACATTGCTAATAAAAAATTATTAGTGTCTGACCGAAACATGATTTTCAGCCGAAACCGAAATAATAACTGAAGATTCGGTTCCTCTTCTAATTTCGGCTGAAACTGTAACAGAGGCTTTTGTATGTAGATAAGTTAAGATTTGGTTCCAAAAGCAATACTGGCTCAGAGGCGGAGATTTTCTCCTCTAAACTTCAGCTGGATATAAGTCTAATGCTAGGTAGATATGCCTCCGTCTTCCAAACGGAGATTATGGGTATACTACACTGTGCAGACATAGTCCAGGAAAGGAATATCCAGGGCAAAACAATTCAAATATTCTCAGACAGCAGAGCTACTCTTATGGCACTTGGGCCATATCGGGTCTGGTGCTGCAGTGTATTCGGGTACTGAATGTGATATCAACACGCAATGCTCTAACCCTTATGATAATGAGGGCAACGAGAGGGCTAACAAGTTGGCGAGGCTGGGCGCGGGTGATCCATCTTGTGGTCCTGAGCCCTTCATTACGCCGGCCGTTAGAATATTAGATGCCAAGAAAGAAACACATAAACGGCATGCGGAAAGATGGGCGAATCTTATTGGAGGCCAGCAGGCGCAGGCGACAATACGTTCTCCCTCTGAAAAACATGCAAAATACTATCTGCAGCTGTCCCGCGACAGCCTGCGTACTATTGCTGGCTTTCTCACAGGACACTACAAGCTAAATAAACACCTGCACACAATGGGACTAGTTGATAGGCCAATTTGTCGGGGATGTAATGAAGCAGACAAAACAATGGAACATGTGCTCTGTAACTGCTCATTATTAGCGTCAAAAAGAGGATCCATGTTGTGGGACTTCTATCCTAGCATAGCCATTAATAGCACACACCGCCCTCTAAGATACTCGAGTTTAGCTTAAGTGTTTTCTTTAGTTAAATCTTAATTTAAATTTTTATTATACTCTGAAATCTAGTAACAGACTATTCGATTAGATTAAATTAAAGATTTCAATTTATTACAAAATCGCTTTATTTTTGGAAAATACTTAAAAATATTTACATTTCACAGTCACAAAACACCGGCCGGCGAACTGAGATTAAAACTTAGCAAGCGATATAAGCAAGTGAATCTGTTTTGAACATACGACACGAACGCTAGTTTTGGCCGAGCCAAAGTTTGGGCCAATTTCGAGCCAAAACCAAAAGTGCCGTCAAATTCAGCACTTTTGGCTAAAACTAGTTGAAACCGAACTTTAGGTCGGTCTTGAAAACTTATTTTAGCTGAGAAGAAAAGTAAGGATTTTACACAGATTCATAATAATATAATATAAAATTTTTCATTTTATTCCAATTAATTTATTTTGTGACTAATAAATTTTATATTAAACTTAAGCAACATTTTCTGTAATTGTTTATTTTCTCGATTTAACAAAAATACAGTTTAAAATAAACTATAAAATAAAGCGAATAAAAATAAATAATAAAGAAGGAAATGAAACGCGACTAGAATACCAAGTGCAGATTAGGAAGGATGACAAAACATGAAAAATCGGAAAGACGACATACCTTAGATATACTTTAAAAAAGGAAATTGTGACTTGTTAATGTTATTGCAAGAAAAAACTTCATAAAATTAACTTCTATTTAAAAATTTATGAAAAAATATACTATTATGCTAGATAACCAATTGAAAATTATTACCTATCTTACCAGATCATTATAAAGAAATAAAAGTGTACTTAATTAATATCATTTTCAGCTAGTATTCAGACACAGTAGGTTCCAAATAAATTTTTATTTGCGTTTAAGAGCTCTGCCTAGTGTTAGCAATAATTTATTATCTAGAATATTACCAAGATTTAATCATGTGTGATTATGATTTTGAAATTCCGCTCAGTTTAAAGTTTCCATTTAATACAGTACTAAGTTTTCAATACTTAGACTTGAGGAACTGTAAGTTATAAATCCTAAAGCTAGCTAACCAAGCTAGCTGCAAATTTTAATTGCTGTTTACTAGCAGGTTGGCAGCTAGCTGTTACTGCTATTTATAATAATAAATAATAGCTTGCTGGCAGCAAGCTATACAAACCTGCTAATAGCTGCCTAATTGCTGTTAATATTAGTTTGGTGTTAGCAATAACCTGCTAATAGGTTAATATTTAAACTTAATCTTGAATTTATTTGTATTGTGGTATTAATTTATATAATCTGTATGGATTTATAATATTTAGTTAATATGTTAGTTTCATCAGCTACAATAATTCTTTAATAGAATGCGTAACTGAATTTGAATTACTGAAACTTTTAAATAAACTTATAAATATAAAAATTCCAGCTGCTCGAAAATCAATCAAGCGTTTGCAAATGGTTTGTTTTTGTTGAGTAAAAATAATTCTAATTTACCTAATGAAAATTTTCTAAAAATAATTTTGAATAGTTAATCCTTTTAATAAAGGTATTAGAAAAATGTATAAAATGAACATAAGATTAAGGTGCTACAAGTATAGATAAGAAGCTGTTTTAGCAATAAGGTCTAAAAACCTAAGGGGAAGCAAAACGATAAGATTAGTAAATTCTCTCTTAGTAACACTTCTATAGATTTCGCTAACTGCGTTAAATAACTGAATCTTGCTTCTGAAATCAATGATTACATTTATATAAAAGCAATTAAACTTTAGAAATATATTTCAATAAAGTGGATATAATCATTTATTTAAAATCACGAACATTTTGTAATCGCTAATAGATTTGTATTGAAAATTAAAATAAATTAATGTAAAATAAATAAATTTTCGACTGCAGTTAATCAAACAAAATTGTATAATTACCAAAAAACAGAATATATTATGCAGATAAGTTAAATTTTATTTTTAAAGATACATTAACCTTACTTAAAAAAACAAATGCTATAATACCAACCTAGTAAATTAGAAAATTTTATTATTAATCAGTAAAATTTTTTTCTATAACCTAATTATGTTAAGTATATTAGGAACTAAGTTTTATTGTGAATAAAAAAACATGGAACTCGATAAAATGAGGTTAATTATTTAGGGTCTATTATAAGGTTAAGATGACGTAGCAAAATCTTAAACAATTGAAAGACGACTAATAAATAATTAATTCTGCTACTTCATAAGGTTAATTATTCACCTACTTTAAAATGAGAAACGCTTTTGTACACTTGCATTTATGATGCACCTTTTAGTAAATGCAGAGCATAAATTTAAGTTTGCATATTCGCGTCGTATATTAAGAGCGTAACTGACTAGAATCTGAAATTGAGATCATCAATATTGGAGGATGTATCTATAGATCCCCAATGGTTTCTACTGAATGGTTGATTTTACCTTGTTGTTGCTCTGAAAATTTTTGTTTAAAATAAAAACGAAACATTGGGTTTGATTACAACGAATTGCATTTAGTGCTATCTCAAAGCCGATATATTAAGTGGGATATTAGTAAAACTACAATAATCACTACTTTTATTTTTATTTTCTCTTTTGTTTTATATAATCAATAACAGCCAAACTAACCGCTTTACTGGTCAATATAAAATATTAAATCTGAACTTCTTCGCCAAATCAATTTCTATATTGAAACCTATACTGGCACTTTGTTAAAATTGGTCATTGTTTTCCAAAAACACTCAATTTATTGGTTTACTTATTTTGTATAATACTTATACAGAAGATTTAAAATTAAAACGCAAATTTATTACTTTTCACTAAAATTAACTTGCGTAAACCCAAAATTTCTTTTATAATTTATCAACGCTTCAACTATATTCTAACTTAACTTAGATTACCACGTATGACTGCACGAGATTCAACTCAAATTGAATATTCAATTTCTCATAATTTTGCCGTATTGGTTCATAACTACCGTAAGCATTATAAGCTCTAAAACATCAGGGTACTAACCATGTGATTTAATTGTTTATAAAACAATACGTATAATGTACATTTAGTTTTACAGGTTATCGCGGGTTAACTTTGGTGATAATTGAAGTTAATTTGGTTTACATGATGATCTCTATAATATAGTAATTAACGGTTAAATTGATCGTCTGTTTTAAAATCTTTTAATAAAGTTAACTAAAATAGTACTTATAATATTCCTTTCTTAATTATTAGTAGAAAGCTACAAAATTGTGCAAGCATAAGATTACGGACATCATGGTCTACACAATTCTCGAAAAGCAAAGAAAAAAATTTGACCAAACATTTGCAGAAGAGCCACTTTGTACAACTGTGGGATTCGTACCACCATGTTGAAGACAGTTGGAGGGTTTGTGACCCGCAGGTTAGAGGTTTTTTGAATAAGGCAAACTCATCGGTAGTTACTGGGTGAATATGTTTTTATTGTCTATTCATCTGACAGGCTTAACTGTTGAGCAGTGCTTGATGTCCTTTTTATCACCGATTAAGGATGAAACACTGCAAGTTTCTTGAATTGTATCAGCGAATACCAGTTTAAGTTATCATTTCAATATATTATGCTTTCTCTCCAGAGAAAAAAATCAAATGTGTTGAACCACAACCAGGTCCATTTCCAGTGAAAGATACTCCTTCAATAGTTTTGTCACAACTACATCCAATGCCTAAATATGCCTGAAAATAATCAAATAACAGTAATAGACTGATATCATCACTGAGAAAAATCATCCAAATACAGAATCAAGAACAAAACGAGACAACAATACTAAACCATAGAATTATTAAGTTGAAACCAAACATAATCAGTAAAAAAGGAATTTTTTATTTTTTATCTGAAAGCAGCGATGCGATGCCCAACAGAGTTATATCAAATGATCCGAAGAAGTAATTTTGGATGGCAGCAGAAATATGTAGTGCATCCGATGTACTGTAAATTAATTACTGCAATACAAAATCAACACACATAGATTGAATAGTGTACATCATGCTTAGCTTGGTTACGTACATTTTGTACCATGTAATCCTGTTTGCAATCGTTGTGGCAATCAGAAACCCTAAATATAAAATAATTTCTAATTAAAATATCTTGTAATCATGCAGATCTCCAAAAGAAATAAAAAAATTAAACACTTGCGACTGTTTCACTATTGAAATAAGTAAAAAATGAAATAAATTCAACCCGAATTTATTTGAAAGCCGCTGTTTCATCACGGTGACGTTTCGATATGGTCACATAACGATGCGGTGATGTATTTTTGACATGAATTTTTTTTTATTATAAATCATAGAATATCTCAAATATAAAAATCATTTTTATTTTCTTTATAATTCATTTGATAAAACTTGATAGTTAATTCGTGAAAAATAATTATTCTACAAAAAGAATAAACTTTTTTTTCTAATTTATCTTTAAGTAATTCCTAAGTCCCAAAAGGGAGATGGTAATAGCTTAGCGGCTAAGTGTGTTGACTACTAATGCGGAATACCCGGTTCGACTCTAGACAAAGTAAGAACTTTATTCTGACCGTTTTCCCTCGAAAGACAATGGTAAACCACTGAAGTGTAATCTGTTTAGTAAATCTCTTCAAAATGAAATGTATTATATTTCCCGTTATTCGCAGTCCACATTAACCGGTATACAGTTGGTCTTTCTGTATGTGTGAAATATAACTTCACACTAGAATTTTGTGAAGGGGAAGTCCCCATTTTACCCCAGTGTATCTATCCTAATTAACACTTTTTAATTAGTAGATAATTCCAGTTCTTATAAGGCTCTAAAATCCTGTTTGAGAAACCCTACTTTGCACGCACAACACCGACATAGGAGAGAAGGTCGTCAACGTAAAGGAAACCAGATAAGGTAGGGGAGCGTCTGCAAAAGTGGCTACCTTTACATAAAATTAGTCACACAAAATTACTCTACGGTTTTGTAGATCTGTTTTAATTATTTAGAAGCGTAGCATAAAAATGTAAACTGTTACAAAAATTTATTGCCGATAAGACCCTTCGAATACAGCAAAGAAAATTGAAATAGGATAACTTTTGAATATAATTCGTCTTCAATTAGGCGAGTTTGTTGCTGGCTAAAAATCGTCTAGATATACAATTAAAAATATCTGGACCGGGTCCTGGAAGATCGTCAAAAGAGGAACGAAAACATGTCAGAGAGTCTAAATCTATGAAATCGATAACGGGGACTTCTTGAATTGGCATGGTATAATATTAATTACTGCATGAATAATAAATTATGTTGCCAATAATATTGATGTATATTTTAGAAATACACACACACAAATTAACTATAGTGCATAGTAAGTTCTATCTAATTAAAATTCCTTTTGATACTAATCAAAACAAATCACTACTAATGAGCGAGTTAATATTTACATCGATACATAGAAATTGTAAAAAATCAATATCTATTCAATTTTTACATATAATTCGATTTGCTTTATGTTTGTTATTCTTTGAATGATGACTTCCTGATTTAATTTCATTTTAATAATTCGATTTCTGTCGAAATCAATTTAGGCTTTTTGTGCTTTCGCGCTTTGCTATTTAAACTTTAATTTTTATTGCATCAAATTTTTTGAAATTCAAATGTGAATTTGATTTTCGATTAAGAAACGTTTGGAATTTTTTTTGAATTGTTAATATGGCAGTAATTGATTAATAATTTGGAAATGTCTACTACATTAACAATTAAATTAATTAGAATTGTACTCATTTAATCGTAATATAACTGGAAATGAAACTGCTACATAAATAATAAAATTAGGATTCTAGAACGTGAAATACATTATAAGCTACTGTAATGAATAATTTTATAATTGCAATTGTCAAGACGAACTTGTAACTTTAACGCAAATTCTATTACTGGTTCTTGTTTATTACTTAGAAAATTAATTATAAATATTACTGTGTTAATTTTATCATCACTCCGTTTTAATATTAAAGAACAACGAAGGATATTAAATTTTAGCTTTAAGTAATTAAAGCATTATTTAGCCATAATTTGTTTTGGATACGACTAAATTATTTTAATTATATGCTTCAAGATAACCGTTTAAATTTTATAACTGAAAAACCAAGATTACACAAGATACATGATACCAACCAATCAACTATCGATGTTGGGTTAAAATAGTCCTTCCTCATAAGAAATAAAACTTCTCCCATGTAATGTAATAGGATCTAAATTTTTACTTTATCACATCATCAATCTACTTCAAATAGCTTTAATGGCATAGTTCTGTTGAGTCTTTACTGAAAACTTTATTACTTTCACATTATTATACATCCATATTCTTATTGAAAGTTTTTCTTCAAGAAAATTTTCAATGAAATCACGACCAAAAATACTTTTTTGAATTATATTTTTTATTTGATCCATAAATACTTTCAAATCTTAAAAATATGAGTTTATGAATTTCGCTAATGAATAAATATTAATAATTATAAAATATGAATATTGAAATCAAAAGTTTTTAAAAGCTTACTTTTTTCAAAACTTTCGAATCTAAATATTTTCATTCAAGTAATAAAGTTTCAGCACAAATAGGTTAATATAATATAACGATTTGATTACTTTAAAATTGAAACCACGATTGTAGAAGAACCTAAAAAAACTTCACAATAATTTTATTGCAGATACATTAAATGCTGTTATTAATTAACTAATAATTTGTTTAGTAACTATTAATTATTAATCAATGTATCAGTGCAAATACTAGCAGCAGGGAACATCATTTGGCTAATATTCACCAGTGCTGGTAAACATCGTATTTATACATTGTATACATACTACGTCTGTTCAGCATCTATACATCTTTTAATTTAAATTTACAATTTAATTGCAATTATTTAATTTTAAAATATTTATTTGTTTCTAGTTTTACTAAATTGTCATTGTCAGAGTCAAGAATTCTTTTATGAACTGCAGCGTTCTTCTTTTGTATTGCATTATTTTTCTTCCAGTTGGTCCTATGAATAGGCTAGGGCAGTCATCACATTGAACACACAAGTAGGTACAAATATATTTAATTTTATTTCACGATCAGTTTATTTTTAGTTCGGTTAATAGTAAAATCTAGTTTTATTCAAGTTCTGTGATGTTATCGAGTTCTGTAAATTTCCCGATTCGTTTACAAGGTAAAATACCAACTATAACTACATAATATATTTATTCAATATAATTGATTGAAGATAGGGTTGATAGATATGCTATTTTAAGCCCTCTGTCATGGGCCAACATTCCAATATCAGTGGAAGATCAAGTAACTAAAATTATAATATGTAATTACTTTTTATAAAAAAGACAATTATACAAATTTTTGCTGAAGTTGAGGGAAAACATGCAGATTGCAAAAAATAGTATGAATGTACATATAAGAAAATCGTGGAAACATAATGTTGATAACACTAATGAAAGATACAAAAACATTTTATTTAGACGGCAAACTATAGTTAGTATAAGAAAAAAAATGATAAACTTGGTCGAGGTAATGCAAAGCTTTGATGTTGTTTTTCGAAACATGGAATGAGTCCGTTATATTTAATCAAAGGCAACATAAACTCAGAACTTTATGTGAATAATAATATTCTGCGTGACACTATGTTATCATTTGCAGAAGATAACATACTGCTTCGCTGGGTCTTCCAACATGACAACAACACTAAGCATACATGAGGTATGTAGAAGCAAACCATTTTGGGGACAATAATATAACTGTGTTGGCATTACCAGTTCAATTAGTCAATTGAAAATCTCCGCAAGGATTTAAATATTAAATAAGCGATATAACATCTTGAATGAACATTTGTGAATATATACCAGTAACTGAAGGGCTAATGTAGCGTTCCATGATTACTAATCGCGAAAAATTAAAAAAAAATAACATTTGGGTAATTTGATTAAAAATTTGACAATTTTTAACAAAAAGAATTAGATACACAAGGTAGATCTGGAAAAATTCGACGTGAAACCTTAGCAACATCCAAAAATATAACTGGAGCGTAGACATTTTTAAATGATATATCATTTTTTCGATCAATTTTGAATTGTGAAAATTATACGTAATTCCTCATTTATGTAGCTACTAACTGTAAGTTCAACGGTGGGTAAAAACCTAGCCGGAAGGTGAAACGTAATCTTCCAAATAATTCCGCAAGTATTAAAATTTCAACTATTCGGTATAAACATCTAGAGATTTTGATAGATAGGATTTTAAAATTAAGCGATTGCCTCGTAATTAATGCATTACCTATTTGATATTATTGAATAAAATTTGATATTCAAAAGCTCTTTTATGCTGCTTCACTTTGACATGCTTGTTAGTGGGAAAACAAATAAGAAGATATTTAAATGTACAAATGATAAGTAAATATAATTGAATTTGATGTATTTAATTATTTATTTTTTCAATTTATTCAATACACTACGTTCTCACAAGTAAATAAATACAATTTACAGAAATTGAATTGTATCAAATTCTTTCTTAAACAATGAAAATTTATAGTAGTTGATAAATAAAGGAACGAACGGTTTATTTAAATGTAAATTGTAAAATACTTTCGCTATTATTTTTATAGACATCAACAATAGAAATCCTTCTGACGATATCAAAGAAATTGAACAATGTTTTAAATGAATTTAAATGGAAATGCTAAAAACATGGAAATATGGAAATTGACAAATTAGTGGAATGGTAATAATATTTCTGTAAAACTTGAAATAGAAAATAATTGTGAAGATGAATTCGTTTCTCAATTTCAGGTCTGAGAATAATAATTTACAAGTGAGTTGTGGTTGGTTGTGGTAGAAAATAATCATTAACAATTCTAATACAATATGTCTGCGTCACTAACTTCCTGAACGCCATATTTATTGTGACGAACCCAAAAGCACTAACTACAAACGACTTTGAAGGGCTTCAAATGCCTCAAACTTGCTTTTAACTCTCAAGTTCCTACGCACAAATACGAACTTCCGTTACCTACACTTCCTGGATATATGAAATTCCTGAGGAAAGGTGCTTACATCAAAACAATCGGTGATAGATGGGTTTTGCTAATATATCATCATCTGTTAATATTAATGAAATTCAAAACAAAGATTATAAATCTACGATTTGGATTTTGAATAGATATTTGTATAATTATTTGTTACTTATTTGACTATGTGGAATAAATAAGGATTTTCTCAAGCGTTATCCACACCACCACTACGCAAGCAAACCCGCATTCAGTCGGTCACACCATTTTCAAAAAACTAAACTATCCTTTGATTTTATCTAACGAGTTTACATTTCAACTTTATTTGTTGTAAAAACAATAAAAACAAATTTTAGCAAAAAATATCCTTGAAAACTAAGCTGCGCTATTTTATATAATTTATGGTTAGGTCATTTGTTACCCGTGTCCAGCAGGTAGAAATACATTTTAATCCGCAATATTTAAAAAATTTGTTAAATTTTATTTCCTATTAGTTTATTATATCTAATTATTAGTTGAACAAGAGTGCCAACCAAATCCTTCCTATAAATAGAGTTAAAACCAATTTGCGGTTAACTGAAGTTACAACTAGTTACCTCGGTTTGCATCCACTTCCAAATTTCTTTGTAACTTAGCATTTAACTTTTGATTTTATGTACAACTGTTAAAAGAAACTTGCTAACTTCTCGATTTGCTCTTAGCCAGCCACAATGTAATATTTTTAATTGAATTTAAAAATAATGAAAGTTTAAACAAGAAGCAATTTTTAAAACACGAACTATCTGGTATTTTCTTACGTTACGTTAGGGAATTTAAGTTACAACGGTTTAATCGTAAATTGAAATAAATAAATGGCCCAATGTTGTAAGCTTTTTCTGCTACGTTTTTTAATTTGTTTTTGTAATAACATTTAATTCTTGCAGAAAGCGATTTGCATGTTTACTGCGTACAAAGCGGTTCTTGTAATAAAATTTTTTATTCTTATAAAAGTAACCCCCATATTCCATTAACTAAGTTATCCTGTTCAAGTCGTATTATACTAGCTTATACTAGTACATCGCATCGGTTTAATTGAACTAATTGTTATTGTTCACGCTTAGTATTTTACAAATGTTGCAATTGTTTTATGTGAAAATATCATAGTAACATAGATAATTGAGATATTGTTATTATATCTCCTAGTTAAATATTTATTTGGTACAACAGTGTTTCAACTAAATATTATTTTACTTAAGTTTCTCATTTAGCTATTCCATTACACTCGAATTTTAAGAAAAAAATATTATTGCCCCCCCCTCTTTCCCTTCAAAATTAACATTTTTGAATTACTTAATTTTAATTAATCAATATAGGCAAAACCCTCTAAGGATTGTAGAGCTAACTGGTTGATTGAATCATAAAAATTTGAGAATCGAGTACAAATGTTTCGAGGAAGTTAGCCTTAATCACCTGTAAATTTGAAAAAAAGTAATGTGTTGTTAAACTGCAAGAAGGCAACTTATGTAATATTTACGGTAAAGAAACAGTAGTTTACACTTTGATTAAAATGTAAATTTTAAAAATGCATAAAAAACTGAAAGTTAGAAGATTGTTAGGAAAGAAATTGCTTGAATATTTATAGTAAGATGTAAACAGTCCCATAGCCTGTTAAGAGACAAGAATTTTAACTGCACCTTGATGTTACAATTTGAATCTTATAAGAAAGTTTTAATGAAAGTTAAGTTAGCGGTGGCAGCCATTGTGGAGAGCGTTAGGCTCATTTATCTCACATAGCCTCTTTCATTTCCTGCCTTGACTCCGTGGGGCATAACTCAGCATCCTTTTCCGGGAGGGACTTCGTAGCTGTCCTAAAACTTCCTGTCTGCCTGGTTAATACCAACTTTCTTACCATAACTATTTATTTAATTGCAAAAGTAGTCATAAAAACTTTCAATTTGATCCGGTTTAAAATAATTTGGCAAAACAATCACTTGAAGCTTTTAGCATGCAAAATCTAGTATAGGTACATAATTTTGATTTGAAATTTTCTTATACAAAGAAACAGATACTTAAAAATTTAGAATTAAAGCTTAAAAATGTCTTTTTAGAGTCAAATTAAAGATTTTCAATTAAGATAATAAAACTTTTACAACTCCGGTTAATACAATGTAGGACATTATAACCAAAACCTTAAAAAATTTAAAATCAAAAATGAGATAAAAAATTTTTAATTGCAAATTCAAACTAATTTCAAATCTACTTTAAAATTTAATAACTTTCAAGATTGACGATACCGAGTTAAAAATAATAAAAAAATTGATGTATGAGTGATTGATTTCTATTTTAACTAATCGAGTAATTTACTATGAGCTTGATGACTGGTTGGAATTAACGCTGTCAAATTTGTTTCAACTGGTTAAGCGGTTAATCGGTTACTTTTGAACAAGTAACTAGGCTAATTTTGTTAAATCATGAAAACTATTTACATAAAATTTTATTGCTATGTTCGCTACTGTAGTCACTTTGAAATTTGATCTCAAGTCTTTTTGCTAAATTCAAATAGCTATTTGAAAACTTTTAAATATTCACTGACCTGATATGTACATACCTACAATATTCTGTTCGAATGGAAACGGTAAATGGTTTGATGTGCGCTTACCTGAAAATAAAAATAAAATCAAACTATTTCTTGCAGTTTAACAATAAACGCCGATTTATCTTTTTATTATTATCATTATTAATATTTAAATCCCTAAATGTTCTCAATTTAATATTTATTTAAATCATCAAATTTGGGAAAAAGTTTTATAAATTAAATATTAATAAACCCAATGTGTAAATGGGTTGCATTTGACGTTGGTTTGGCCAAACCAGAGCTAGAAAGAAATCCGTGATTTGATCCTTAAATTTCCCCCTTGGAACTGAACTAGTTATCATAGCAAGCAAATTTAAATTCAAATAGGGATTAGTTGTATTGTAAGATCTTTCAGGAACTAATCAAATTAAGGTATCCATACTCTCTTTCTTTCTCTTATACATTAATTTGATTGGTTCCTGCATGCATTGCAATATAACTAATTCCCACCCGGATGCTACTTTAGTTGATCATTTTTAGTTAATACTCTAATTATTATTCGTATGTAAACTGAAAGAATAGAGTTAAATAAAACTACCAATTAAAGTTAAATATTTGTTTTCCCAATAATAACTTTGCAATTAGTAATTAAAATGTCAATGGGTTTTAAAATTGTCGATCTGAAATTTCAACTAAAATACATTTAGTATTATATGTATGTATATACAATTTGTAGTACTACAACATGTTAAGAGGTTCTTGATATACATAGTATATTTCCAGCTTCTTTACATTTGTTAAACATAATTTGTAAAACAAAACAAATTTAATGCTCTCTAAAAATAAATAAATGCTTAAAAATATAAATAAATCTGAAGCTAAATTAATGAAGAAAAAAAGGCAAAGGTGAAGTGGTTTTCTTTAATTTTTTAGCCAGTATACGGAGAGGTTTCCTAACGAAGATTGATACTGGTTCTTATCGAATGCAGATTTTTATAATATTCGTAGAGACCGTGTTTTAAGACTGATCAATTTTTCAAAAAAATGCTTCAACTTGGTTCTGTATAGGTATTTTTTTTTGTGCGCTCTAAAATGAAACGCACACAAAACATGGTTAAAATTTTAATTAGGAAATATGAATTGAATTTTAAGTGTTATAGAAAAGCAAAGAATTTTTGTTTTCAGTATAATATAGAACTCGTTTTCACAAGTTTGCCCGATTAATTAAATTTATTTAGTTACTGAAACGATTAAATGCTTGAATTAGTGTTAGATGTATAAGCACCTATAGATGTACAGATGTATCCTGATTTGAATGATTACACTTCAAATATTGTAAACTAATTTTGAATTTCATTTACTCTATGGTTTTGCAGATTTTATATTAAATTTAATTCGTATCCATGTATATTGCTGTTTTCTGTTTTCCCGAAATTAAAAAGGGAGAAAGTATGATTATTCAGATTCTCAGAAGAAAATTATTCTTTAGAATTTTAATTCAAATTACAAAGCTATTGAAACTTCTTTCGGTAAAATGCATACTTTGTGGCTAAGCATCCCAATAAAAATATAAATAAATAATAATTGATAATGAAATAAAGAAAATAAATAAATATTTAATATTTTGATTATTTAAACCTCTAAGTAATTAATTAAGTACTTATTACTATATATAATATACAACTTTTTAGATGTGCGATAACTAATAGAGAATGAAGAAGAATATATTAGGATAAGAAAAAATGAACAAATCACTTATTATTATATAAGAGTCAAATCAGAAAGAAAAACAACAATAGAGAATTATTTGAAAAATTCCGAATATAGACATCTGCAAAAAATAATAAAAGTTACGGGAAATTTGAAAGATTGTATTTATTTTAAGCAATATTTAAAGATCGATAGATGCAATTAATCTAAAAGGTGTTTGTTGAATCCACTAAACGGGAAAGCTATGTGCTGTAACATAAGATTTTTTGGACTCAAAATTCTCTAATTAAAATTTAAAAGTAATCCTGAGTGTTTTCTGCATGTTTTACAATTTTCACATTAATATTTTATAATTTTCGATGTAGGAAAACAAATTTTTGCAATTTATGTAGGACGACGTCTGTTATTGATTAAAATTGTCTTGCAAAGACTTTTGATCACTTTGTAAGAAATAAAATGTGAGAAAATTGCTAATTATCTATATAGGATGTTTATATTTTATTTTTCAAAGGATTCAGTGTCGATGTATGTCGTTTGTTTGTCTAAACCCTTTGTTTATTGAAAAAGAGTACAATGTAAATAACTGTTTGTTGTAATAATTAGGCAATACTTACATAAATATCATTAAATTTAAATCATAAATAAATCCGTTATCAATCACAATTAAAGCCAGATTACCATGCACTACGAATTTTGTTAGGTTATTTATCTTTGTCATCAATCAATTATATAAAACAGAAAAGCTGAAAATTTCAAAGAAGTTAAAAACACATTAATGTTGTTGAAAAGTTACCTTTAGTTAATAAAAAAAAAAAAACAGTTAAACAATATAATTAAATATTCATTTGAATGAGGCTACCCGTTTAAAAATTGTAGGTAGGCTCAAACTGTTTATATGGTAATTAGAGATGATTACATTCAATACAAAATTCTTTGTTTTAAATTGCAATAATACGAAACTCCAAATTTTATGCTTCCAATATGTACAACCTTTTAGCAACTTTGTACTAAAACGCGTAGGTAAATCGAATGAAGATATAGGAGGCGATAGGTGATTCCTCGTATATAACATAATGAGAAAACGAAATAGGATCTTGTGATAAAGCAACATATATGTAAATGAATCTCTAGAAAATAGATAGCCGTAAAAGGGCATCATTGAGATTTTGAGTTAGAATATATAGGCTTCTCTGGAGTTATGCATGTATATTTAAATAATGAACCTCGTTTAACTAAAAACGATTTGCTAAATTAAAGTTCCCTATATTTAACACTTAGAAGTTCACTACTTTTCTAATACATAAATCACAAGTTATCTCTTAAATTATAATTTACTTTTTGCTAGCAATATCACTTAAACTTGCTGTTTGTATTAATTATATAAATTTTATCAAGTTTATTACAACAGTTAGGTCATAAAATTATTCAGTAAAGTTTAATAATTTTCAGAAATATTGTTTTACATTACCATCATATCGTTATATATCATAAATTTTTGCGTAATATTGCTTTGTATATTTTGTAAACCTAACATGCGTGAAGTTTCTAGTTCAATTATTCATAGCAATGAAATTGCAGAACCTGCAGAGATAAGACAAACCCCTAGAGTATCATACAAGCCCCTTAATATAATTTAACATTTCCGAAATCAATAATTTAAATTTTCTTAATAGCTCAACTCTTTTAACTTCTTTCTTCTCAAAACTACTTTATTGTTACCAACATTAGGGTAATTTATTTTCAAAACTTAAATTGAAATGTTCCCTTGAATTACTTAAGAAATTTTTATTTTTATTCAAATTATCCTATATCCTATATCGTATCGCCTATTAATAAGCATTTAATACGGAATTTTATCCAAAAAGATGACAAAATTATAATTCCTGAACAGAAGCTGTAACCCAACAATGTCTTCTTCTGGTGCCAAACCAAATTAAAAAAGAAAATAAATCTATGATGTAACAGTAAAAAAATAATCGACTGAACCAAACAGCAAATCAAACAAGCAATGAATAGACAGATTTTTTACTGCAGGTCTATGTTGATAAGCCACAAATAATTGAAACATTAAATAACAAAATTGGATCCGATTTAGGTAAAAGCATACAACCAGGTGAAATCGTGGCGGTCACATAAATGATGTATTGTACACTCAATAGAATAAACAAAAAAAAATTTATTGATATTTTATTTCAATTTAAAGTTTTCACACGCTAAATGAAAGATCCTTTACATAAGATGTACATTTTCATATGGTAATTTTGTAAGTTCTGACAAACTTTGACACCGATGGGACGTATGCTGTTGAAGACAATTTGAAGAAAAACATTAAAACTTTTTAAATTCAACGTATGTTATAGAATATTTACGAAATTATATTATTTACATGTACATACGTAAGCAGTAAACGATGTATGCACATTTTTCCTGATGGCAAATTTGACAAGTTCCAAGAGAAAACTAATCAGTGCCAGCTTTTGCCATTTCAAACATCTTGTAAAAATAATCCCGAGCGGCTCAATAATCCAAACCGATTAACATCAAGATTGAGTTTCCTGTTAGCGAAGTTAATTATAAATACAAAAACATAACATAGCAAACATTCAAACTAAAATAATGTTTTAAATTTCATTTCTCAAAATAAACCGAAAAATTTATTATGTACTACTAAATAAGCAAGTTTACATTTCAGTACCTATATAAATGTATTATTGAAATGTCTGGCCAAATTCGTTGTAATTCATATGCCCTAATATGTACATGAATAGGTTTATTTGTTCATCATCTTTCCATAAGTTAATTTAAATTTTTAATGTGTACAAAATATCAAAATGCTAAAGTATTATTTAATATTTTGTGGTTTTAGCTTGTTTGAAATTGGATATATTAAAATTGTTTTTCGGCCAATCACATCCTTCTATTTCGGTTCGGTTGTGTAGATCTGTAAATCATGCCTATGTACGGGTTGCAAATTATTTCATTTGTAACTTGCTTTGTTGCTGAACTTCTTTTGATGATACTTTTGTTGATTATACAAAATGGTAATATTTACATTTAAATGGTAAGTTTTAATTAAGGACTAACTATTTAGTCCTCATAACAAAATGTCCGTTATAATGTAACCTGGACCATTCCTGGTTTTTCCTCTCTCTGATTTTGTATGCTGCAAAGAAAAGGTCTAATATTTTATGGATATTAGCAAGAGAAAATAGCGAAACATCCCCTGTAAATTAAAGATTTATTTTTACTAGATCCTATTATAAAATTCACATCAGGAGAGAAGTTATCAATTAGTAAGCCACGTTTGAAGTAAAAGTATTACCAAACTTTTGTTGAATCCACTAGAGTTGCTTTATTTAAACCTGACAGTGCGGAGACACACGAAGCTTACTCTAGCTGAGATTCCAACAAGAGAAAAGTTAAGTTTTGGTGACAAGTTTGAGTTCCATATTATTTGAAATAGTTACAGTTCCCGTTGAAAAAGAAATTGGTCAGCAATTTCAATATATATTATACACACTACGGCTTTAACTAACTAATTAATGAAAATAGAGCAAACAGTAATATTAGATATTTGATAAAAATTTATTGATCTTAACTCTTTGCGTATCAAGTGGATCCTAAATAAAATTTAAACTATTAAGCTGAACTCGAGAACAGATATACTTTGGCGAAAAGTGCTGCATGAGAAACGTTCGAATGCTTTTCAAAAGCATCTACAGAATATGTAACAAATGATAATAAGTAGATCTGCGTAGAGCGATCCGGAGAAAACCTATTTTGATGTTGGATAATAAGGTGCTTGCTTACATGGGAAGCTCAATTATCAGAAACCAATTTATTTAATACTTTTGAAAATGTGGACTGAATAGATATCCCTTTGTAATTTTGGAGATACTGGAGAGATATTAGAAATTATTGTTTCATTCTTTGTAATAATTTAATGAAGCCTTTTGAATAGGTAAAGTCATCTACCGAAGTGGACTTTCCAAGTATTTGCATGCTGTCGATCAAGTTTTTTTCTTATACTATTTTGCTGAATTTATTGAGTTTAAAACCTTCATTTTCTTTTTCATTTTTTTAACGTTGTATTTGGTTTTCCAATAATTTGAATGTATTTTATTGTAATAAAATTGAATTATATATAAATAGAAATAAAGTTAAAAGTTTTCTGTAAAAACAATTAAAATAATTAAAATTTGATAACTGGAAATTATTTATAGTTACAATAAGTTTACATTTACAAATTAAAAAAGTTTGTCATATATTAATGCGATGTGAAAGGATACGCTTTAAAAATATAGGAGCTGTCTGAATTAAATTTCAAAAATTACTTTTCTGGATAAAAACTGTCAAAATTTAATTCAAAAATATATTTAAAATAAATTGATTGATTTAAAGCTATATAGATATATAATATATACAGTTAAAAAGTTTTAGTTCAAAGTATGTAGCTAATTTTGTTTCGTTGATTTATTCATGGAATGTTTATGCTACTTTTGTATAATATCATATATTTCTCAAATTACGAAAAGTTTTTTGATTTAGAAACCACATTATAATTAAAAATTTGTTAACAATTTGTTTTGAATAGTAATGAGACTAATTAAATTATTCTAAAAGTGGTTTTTGTTTATATAACAAAGGCCTAAGATTCAATAATTTTTATAAAAGGATTTTGAAAATAACTTAGCAGTTTGTAAACCAATGAATGTTAAGAAATTTCAAGTATTTCAATTTTGCTTAAGTTTGCACAACTATTTCGCACCTGATCATGTTCTATAAGTACTGTCCTGTCCTACTGTCGTTCCTCTTTAACCCAACGTGCAGAATTTTAATTTACTTGTAACCCTTTTCTTTTTTGAAATTGGGAAATTTCGAGTATACCACAGCTAAAAGTTAAACAACTCTACATAATAAATTAACTATTTCTATAAAAAAAAGTATATTCTGAGTACTATTTCGAATTTTCGATAAATGTATTTTTATTTTGTTTAAAAATGTTTACCCGGAGTTTGCAGAGTTTGGTTTAGCCACTTTTAACTTAACAGTTCAACAATACCATGTAAGTAATTATTTGTGAAATGCATTGTCCAAATATTTACCAATTGTTAAATAAACATTGATTTTGCATTATTAAGATTAATGGAGTATATCAATAAAGATGTTTAGACCGTACTTCTATTTTCATAGGACAATGCGGTCTTGCCTAAAAGATTGAATAAAGGAACATTTATCTTGATCAACACGGAAAAGTTTGAAATTCTACAGAAGAAAAGATGATTTTGGTACTTGCTTGCAAATGCGATTATGTATTACAACTTGGTTAAATTTGAAAGCTCAATCAATGATATTAAATTTCAAATTAATATTAAAAAGCAGCTAAGGGGAACTTTATTTAACCGCAATGACCAACATTACAAACGTAACGTTTCTGTGGTCTAATAAAACTTGTATGTATAAGCGCATACTGTATATATAACAGCTATGCGAATGCATTCAGAATGATTGGCAGTGTTTATGCAAGTAGAACACAGTTTCCTACTTAGTTTATTCATCAATTTTGGTTATTGATACAAATCTGACCAGCGTGGGTACATTTAAGAAATTTAAATAAATCATCCAAGATAAATATAGTATATTTTCTTATTTAATTGTGTGGTTAAACCGTAGTCTCTGTAATTGGTTAGTATATAAAAAATGGTACGTAAAATTTTAAAATCCAAGAAATCAAAAGGCAATTGAGTATACATTATTTTTATATTTATTTAGCAATTTCAACTTAACTGAAAATCGATGTAAACTGGTAAGCTTTTATGAGTGGCCACTCTATTCCTTTCGTCGCGTCGTTCAAATAATATTGCAGGAATATATTTAAAAACCATTTTTTGGAACACAATTTTCTACACAAAAATATTTTATATTTTGTTTTAATTTCCATAATGTATACTAAAATTAAACAATTTTATTTCGGCCATTTAACAAAGGGAAAATTGTGACCACTCTCTGCCAGGAGTTAATGGTTTAGGTCACCAAAAAATGTGATTGTTACATAAAAAATATATTTCCTTGGAAAATTATTTTCAATTAAACATGTGAAGTGTAAACGGTTCCAAAACAAATTAATTTCTGTTTGCAAGCACCAGATGGGTACTAACTTTAATTACAACACATATGTGCTGAGTATTCATGAGTAATTAATGTAAAAAAATAATTCGATGACCCACGGAAAACTATAAAACCTTAACGTTACCTAAAAGTGCAGTTAGCTGAAAAAGTTTAATTAAATCACTTTTTAATTACGCGGTAGCTATAAACAAAAGTGTATTTCCTACTGGCAATTAATTATTTACATCTGACCTTTGAACTCCCACATTAATCACCTTAATTAGGGTAAATAAGTCCATTTGCAATTATAGTTTTTAATAAATTTTATATTTTTTAAAAGTAAACCGAATTAAATTTTGGAAAATTTAACTTAATTTTCTCTTTTGTGAATGCATTTATGTTCATGATTTAATAATTCGGCTTTGGAAAGCATAATTCAAATTATTAAAACTGTAATTAAATTTAATTTGCAAATTAAAAAATCAGTTTTTGAAATAATTTGAATTTTCTTGTGTGTGCTTAGTGTAGCTAATAATATAATTATATTAATTTTTACTAATTTTGATGTTCAGGTTTGATTTATTATAATACAAATAATTGTAAACTACGGACTTGTATTCGGGATTAAAAATTATTGGATGAAAAATGTAAAACACAATAAATTATGTATGTACATGGTACATTTACATTTCATGATTTAATTGTTTTCAAAAATAACATTTGTTTGCATAATTAATTAATTTGATATATTTTTTGTAACTCAAAACATAACTTCAAAATTTAATCAATAAGATAGTTTGTTATAGGTAAGCGGTAGTATCAAACGCACCCTAATATTATTATAAAAGAGAGGGAGGATTAATTACAAATCTTTAATTTTTAATTTATAATAATTAATGCTTTTGGAGAATATTTAAATAACTCTAATTACTTGAAAGTTGTGAAAACTTATTTTTAAATTAAAAAAATAAAATAAAAAGTTTTTATAGCCGAAGGACATATTTTTCCTAATTAAGTTTTATATCTTTAATATTTAAAAAAATATCATTTAGGTGATGTTGACTCAATCATAATTTTAAATCTGGTAATAAAACTATTCTAGCTGCCGTTGCAATATTTTTATTAAAAGAGATAAACTGATATATAAACCCTATTACAGTTATAAAATTCACGAGATATCCTTAAATATTGTCATTAAAAGTAACTGAATTAAAAAAATTGTCATAGCCCTAAGATGCTTAAATGTTTTATAGTTGAACGAAGGCGATTACCGCCTGACCGTTAAAAGTATCGTTTACATCCACTCAACATAACAGCATAAAATTAAACGCCTAAACTTTGTTGAATTGAATATATTTCTTTATATTTATTCACTCAACTTCAACTTCTTAAATTAAAAAAAATAACATCCTGCCCCAAATAGGTATGGCAGCCAGTATCCAAAGGGTTTTTAATAACCATTAGGAATTAGCCAATCTGAAATTGTTTGACTGAATGAAGATTATTTTCCAAATTAGAGAATAATTTTTGCAAAAGTTTTGCTACCTCACAGTAACTTCCCCAGTGTTAGATGATATAGGAGATCATCTCATGTATCTCAAGAATATTACTTCGATTTTCCGTTATCCAGGCTGCAGATACATGCTTTACCTCACGCTCCTGACCAAGAAGATAAGAAAGCTGGAAATTGCAAACGTTACTAATTTATTAGATGAAATTTGGAGTTAACAATTAAAAACATTAGCAAAAGAGTCCTGGAATGTAAAATGTCAACTCTTTCTATATAAGATTGTTAACCCTGAGTAGGTAGGTAGTTAAAACTATATGAAGGATATAAAGCTTTTACTGACTAACAAGACCTTCAGGTTTCATATCGATAGAGTTCAACATAGAAAACTGATTTGAAAACAAAATGGTTCAATTATGTGAAAAATGATTATAGTTCGTCAGTTGGGTTAAATTGTCTTTTTTCGAGACATACTAAACTACAGCAATAAATTTCATGTTTTATTAAACTCTTAAGTGGTTCACTGCGTATATTACAGCTGTGCTGAATTGCGGATTGGTGTGGGTAATCAATATTTACGCTTCGGATTTCTGAAACAGGGAAGGTAACACGTCACGTGAAACATCACATGTGGATACACATTTCGGTCCCGGTATGCCGATACCACTACGTGTAAATGGATTCATTGAAATAATTTCAGGATTTTATCTAAATTTCTTTATATAATTTAAAAAAAAAAGTTTTGCTGGTTTTTTTCATTTTAAAAAACCTTTTCGCCTTATAAGTTTCCTCATTAATCTTAATTTCTCAAAACTCAATTAAATAATGCCTACATATTAAAAAGTAAATGCAGAACATTAATTTTTTTATTAAATTTTATGTAACGTAAAAAGTTTCCGAAGCATTAATAAAGCAATTTGATAAAATTTTAAAGTATAATAATATATTTTATCTTCTTTGATAAAACTGTAAAGGACGATTTGTTAACACATACTTCTGAAACTTATCACATATTTATTTATATTACCTAAAGGGAGGTAAAGATATATCTATTCCATCTTTTAAAAATATTTATCTTCTACTCGAAAATGGATACTTGAGAGTAATTGAGAAGGTCACATCTGGTTCACTTCAAATACCTACTAAAATGTTATGCGAGAAATAAATATCAAAAAGAACATAATCGGAAATTTTTATACCAAGTACAAACAGCACAATCGATTATCTACTTTTCCTGATCCTTAAATATTTTAAATTGTCCTGAAAATTGTAATTTATAAGATTTGTTCGCTTCCATATTTAAAATCAAATTTCTTTCCCATATTTTGTATAAAATCCTTAAAGCATAGAAAAGCATACAATTTAGGTGGTTTACAAGCTCACTACAACGGCACAAATATCCGTGGTCGGACTGTAATTTTCCATCATCGAGACAACTTTCCAATCACCAAACTTATTTAGTCTATCAGCTGATATCAACTTGTTATGTGGATAAATTGGTATTATTTGTTTGGAATTGCAAATTATTATTCACTGCGACGGAAACATTTTCATTGGTTTCATTGGTCTTTGACTTAGTGAAGCATTCAAAGGTACAACATTTCACTTTTTAAATTTGGAAAGTCAAGAAATCAAAAATGTTCAACTCAAATATGAATTAATTTGAAGTTTTTAATTTTGTTCCGTGTATTTTTATTAAAAATTATTTAAAATGTCTAAATGTCAAGTGGAAAATTTGATTTTATTTCAAGTCAAATACGAATGTTGTAAATAAATATTTTACAATATTTTCTTAATAATAATTAAAATTTCTGTAGCATTAAATTGGGCAAAGTAATTTTATTACTGTAAATAACAAAGATTTAAAGAAATAGAAAAAACTCAGGTTTTAATAATTTTTCTAAAGAACCGTAGGTACATATTTTCATCCGCATTTGTAAATATAATATAAATATTTCAATGTAAATACACATAAATGTAGGTTATAACTAGTAAATTTCATCAGTTTTATGAAAATATCTAAACATTAAGATCAATTAATCAAATAGTAAGTAAGTAAGATTGTACGAGCACTTTAACCATATAAAACGTTAAGGTAAACAACAATTTATTATATGATTACATGAATAATGCGAAGATAAAGAAAATTATTTCTGACTTTGACTTTGATTCCGTAAAATTAAATAAGTGTAACCTCAATTTGAAATCGGTAAAGTAGAAAACATTTGAAGGTTTAATAAAAGCTAAGTGTGTATGGACGAAATTTTCATTCCGAAATGTAAACGAATAGACTAATATAATTTTCTAAGAATTGCCTTTGTTGAGCCGGTAATGATTACATTCATAAAGCTTCAAAAGAAATTCAATGCAATTAATAGCAAGCGTCTTTAATAAGTTTATTAAAACGTTATTTATATTCGTATCACGAAAGCACAAACAATCATTAATCGCACCTGTTCTCTATGCAATTCCCTAGTTTAGCGCTTAATTTCTATCTATCCTTATTTATCTAAAACAAAGCTATTCACATTGTCTTTTACTAACTTGAACGTCATGCTCTCCTTTAAATCCATCTCACAGGCCAAATTTAAATGAGACAGAAGGGATTTCTTAATTAACGCGAGACCTTATTAAGAGAAAGCTTGCTGATTATAACAAAAAGTGTTAAAAATAAAAACTCATAGAAATCATTTATGCCGTTATATCTAACACTGATTTACTTTCCAATAATTTTATAAATTTGCTTATACTCGTTTCAATGAATTACATTTCATAATAATTAAATCTAAATTCATTATCCTTCATTATCCACTTAACTGATAGTGAGTGATAAATATCAATGAAACTAATTTAAGGAAGCCCCTAATATAAAAGATTTATCATCTTTTCTTCATGTCTTCATCAGCTTATACTACACATGTTGGCTTATAACATAATTAATAGCTCATGACATTAACAACGTTTTAAACATCTTGCAACCTGTTACATTCACATACAACAAAAAAATCTAATTGCTTATTTGATAAGACAAAATATAAAACTTTCCGACGGACTAAATGCATAATATGGTTTTTCAAATCAACCCCAAATAGGGTTATTTGCAATTGATATTCTAAACAATTTAATTAATTACAGGTCATTTTTTGTATAAACCTTGATTTAATTTTCACTTTAAATACAAATGAAAAAGATAACTGCTGCCACCCCACCTATATTTAAAGTACAGGATTTGGTCACAATTTTACTAACAATAAGAAGACCAACCATGTTAGTGACAGCTCCTTTTACATTGTGTAAGGTAATTTAAAAAAAAGTATTTTCTCTGTGTGGGCCTTTTTGTGTTTTAGATTAAATTTTCCACTCCGTATTAACCAATCAGAAAACAGTGTTAACCTGTTAACATTTTTAACAAAGTATATAATTAGTTTTAAAACCCAAGAAAAATATATACAGAATAGAAAAGAAAATTTTTTTGCAGTGGCAGGATAACACAAGGATTGATGTTCCGCGTAAAATTTCACTTTAAACACTTTCGGAGTTCATTTAATTAAACAAAATGGACGTCTCTGAGCACGTTATACAACAACTATGCGATATAACAGAAGAAAGAGTTCATGCAGAACGAATGGTTTCAGGAACTTTAAAAATAAGGAATGATGTAAAACAAGGACGTATTTTCTTCCACATCCATAGAGAACACATCGTAACACGTCGAGTCGTCAAAAATTGAAATATTATTTATATTCCTATAAAACATCAGTCAAGAACAGATGCAATGTACCAGATGTTACATTACCTACATGCTACATACCTTAGTTTTTTTAAATAAAATTTGTTAGTTACATTCCAAAAAGAAGAAGTAATAGCATCGAGAGACTAGTTATAAGAGAACAAGTGTACGGCTCCAGACTACAAGGAAAATCGACAGGTCAAGATACCATAGGAAAAGCTCTACAACAAATTACTCGTGATAGATAATATGACCGCTTGAAATGGAGAGCAATGGTACACCAATCAATGAAACACTCTAAATTACTCCTAACAATCTTACGATCACGACTGTTAAATCTGACAAGTGGAAAACCACCATAGAGAGATAGATGTAGGTTGAAAAGTTGTTGTATATTTAGCAATAAATTTAAACCTTCTTTAATTTCGATAACATAATTTAATAAGGAAAAATATTTAATTAAACAACCGGTATGCAGGCGTAATAAAGCTAAAATTACATAAAAATTTCTAATTGCATCGTCAAAGGATGATTAAGTTTGGAAGTCAGTATACATTACATATCTACAATCTCCCGGAAAATCATTAAGTTCTAAATGGCATCTTATTACACCGGTCACCCTACCCTTAAGATGCTTGGAAAGAGCATCTGCTCCTATTTAGAAAAGAGAGATATAATACTAGAGATAATGTCCTGTTTACAGACAAATTTAAAAATTGCGAAATAATTCTTTAATTTCATCTAACTCTATCTGAAAAATTGATAGAAAAACTTTTGGTTAAGGTTTATGTAAATTTGCATCCAATAGAAACTTTTATCATTAACTATCTATCGTATTGCTTACTGTTTTGCAATATTTGTTATAACTTCAGAAAAGTAGCGAATAATAGAATATTTCACATTGTCAAGTGCTTTAACAGAAAGATCCATGAAAAGTTTCAGTGACATCTAATGCTTTCTCTTTAATGAGTCGGAGTGATATTTTTAGATCTAAAATAGTTTTTTACATTTCTGCATTTATATTATGTTAAAGGAACAACGCGAGCCTACAAAGGATTTCACATGTCATGTCATGATGAAGCTTATTTGTCAAGATGCCAGGAATCATTCAAATTATTGTCATGATCGATTAATAAAATAATGAAATGTGATTTAACTGTCACTATTCGTGACCACGATCACTCGGTCGAGAATGTTCAACGGAATTTGCTCAACACACTTGAAATCTTTCGCGAACGGTCAAATTTCAATTTTCCTGAATTTTTTGTTTTTTAAATTTTCTTGTTCAAAAATATATTATAAAACGTTAGCTGAAATCCCCTAATTTCTATCATGGACATCCATTTAACTGCTACTTGAACTTCTTATCCTTTCAACAGAGGAGTGAACCTCATATATTGGATTACCTGATTTAAACAATTTCTACCTTTTCTCGAGGATACATTTTTTTATTGTGCTTTAAGATTGACTTTTATGGCTATATCACATTGTGACTCCCCCCCCTCCTTGTAATATTTTCATTACTTTACTTGTCCAATAGGTGTGCTATTGTGAATAGCAATGAAAAATTTGGACTTTCCATTGTTATATTCATTAAATTTTAGGGTTGTTAATTATTAAGTTTTAATTTAATATTAATAATAAAAAATAATGAGATACTAGTTTATATAATGTATATTTGATATTGTACAGAATAAAGAAAATATTTTTACAAAATAATTATATAAGGATATAAATTTATTTCATTTTACTTGTACTTTCTTTTATTCTTGGCTTTGTTATAATATGAATAATAATATAATAAATGTAATAAAGAAGATACAAATAAAGTGCAATCAATTTATATTCTTATATTTATGATATTCATAGAAATAAAATCGTCAAATTGTTTAAAGAATAATATTAAATGTTTGAAAATCTCTTTTATTTAAATTTATAAGTGCGTTCTTCAAATAAATGAATATAACCATATACCTACTATGTACTCATCAAATGTAATTAATAAAATTACAATTTAATTTCTTCAATTCAATTCTTAAAATTTAATTACCCCAAACCGGTTTAATTACATCTAATTGTAAATAAAACCTAATAAAACTTCTGCTGTAGTACTATATCAAGTACACTGTAACTGGGATTTTATTAAAACCGCAAGATAGCGAAGGTATCTCAAGTTGTATTAAATACAAATACCATAGATGAGCCAATCGATAGTGTTTCTAATATTTAACAGAATTAAACTAAACGTTAAAATAATACAATTTTAAATAACAATTTAAATAATATAATAATAAATAAATAATTTTAAATAAAATAATACAATTTTAACGTTTTGTTTGGTAAATTAGGTTATTTATAAAAGCGACATCCAAGACGCCGACTAGACAATATGGCAGACCTGACCCTTTACTGAATTTTAGCTTGAGTCTCCAGTGTAAGTGACTTGCACATTCTGAAAACCAACCCTAAACTAGAAATTGTGACAATTAAGATAGACGGTTTTTTCGATATTGTCACGAATAGTCGGTATCTGCTGTTCGGTTCCGGCAAGTGTGGAACAGGGCTAAAGCGTTGTTTAATTATAAAAATCGACGTGTCTGGGAGTTTTAATATTACCAGTAAAACAAATTTGTGCTCGAGTTTACATATACACATAGTGTCTTTAAAAATAATGCAAAATATTCATGCAGACAAGAATAGCAGGTGCCGACAGGAGCGTGATTTAAATAAAACAGTTTTTAGGAATGCCGAAGATTCAAATACAGATATAAAGTCGTTAAAATCCTATAGGTGATTTAAAAGAAAGTTGAAAACATATATGTCGATTTTCTGAATATGATTAAGAAATTTGAAAAGGAAGAGAAAGTGTATGTGACTGACATACTAAAAATACAATCAGGGTGGAAGGACAATTTAAATAATTCAAGAAAAAGCATAAAAATGCATCTTTAATTATAGAGGGAAATTGGTTTTGTTTGGGTATCTTATGTTAAGATAGGATGCACTTTATTGCATTTACTTAAAGCCAATAAATGTTTAAATGGAATAAGTTGCAGTGAACAATTTTAAACTTTAAATACGTTCTTGGTAAATTGATTAGTTCAGAGATTTAAATTAGTAAATGGGAATTTAATACAATTAAGACAAATTGAGTTCAGCAAATCTCCCTAAATTCGTGACAATGGCACAATCGGACACAACTGCAAATCAACATGCCATTTGCTAACACGTCTTGGTCATAGGATATCCACGTTCAGTACGTAATTTCTTAGCCCAATTGTTCAACTAACTTTGCACGAAAATGTCACGTCCGTTCCATCTGCCCATGACGGTCTGCCAGAGACAACAGAAAATGGTACACACCGTTTCACCAGTTTAATCAAAAAGTTACAAACTTAATTATATATTTACAGCTTAAGGCTAACTTAGGTATTTTGTTGAATTTAAATTAATTACCCTGCATTTATGAGAACAAAACCTTAAATAATAGCCTGGAAAATATCTTGCTTTTACAACTTTACATATGAAACTTAGAGGTTATTTAAATTTCATTCATTATTCTTGATACCTACCACATTTAATATATGAAAATAAATTTTAACAAAATTTAATTTAAAAATCAATTATATATTAAAAACAAATTTTTAGGTTTTATTAAAATTTATATAAGTTCGTTTAAATTACAAATAAAAAAACTTTCTCTTTCAATAAGACGCTAGCTTCTGAATAAGAAAAATCTGCTTTAATGAAGCGTAACTTGCCAGACAAAGAGCTTAGACTCTTCAATAAAGATTACATCCTTAATGAAAGATATTTGTTTTTTACTGTGCTAAGTTAAATATCGTTAAAATTTTATTTTATTAGGTTTCGCTAATATAATTTAAATGTTTGCCTATTCTCGTATTACTTTTTTGAAAATAGTTTGTTTCATCAACTAATTGCCGATTATCACGTTTACTTATCCTACTTCCAAGTTGCAAGAGCAGAATATATTTTATTTTCTGCTGCTAACTAGTTAAAAATATTTAATTAGACAATTAATTATATTCGTACCATCCTAATCTACTACAAGCATCAGGTCTCATTTGATTACCACAACAAGCTCAGTTTACACACGATTTGTAATAAATCGATTATTTGAAATATGTCACATCTATTTCCCCCAGTATGGCTACTAAATTTGTAGGTAAGTCCGAGCACAAAAATTTTGCACTACAAAAACCAAAACATACCTACTTTTATTTGATGAACATAGTAGATATACTCAAAAGGATTAGATAATCTTATAAAAGGGTTACGAAATCCAAAGGAAATTTGTCCCCAAGAACAAAAACCATCTGCCTACGTAATTGCACTAAATCGGATGAAATGTTTTAGCACCTTGAATCGAGATTAATGATAACCTTAAGATACTATCACATCTAAAGAAAACTGTAAACCTAACAAAATTAAATTACATTTACACATTTTTCCACCCTTTGGTTGATATTGTTTCTCTCGCGCGATTCCAGTAAAAAATTTTACATTAAGCAACCACATAGAGAAAAGTAATCCAGTTTTGTAGCGCAAAAAATCATTTCTTTTCGTGTGGCTTACGAAAAGAAAACAGGATATACACAACATTTTATAAAACAGATCTTCTGGAACAATTTGTGATCGACAAATCTTGAATTTTTAAATCATAACATAAGCTCGTGGTAATTAACAATGATAATTGAATTTTTCCACCTCAATGAAAAACTAACCCTCTTTCTACGTTCATTGCTACCCTCACCCTAAATTTTGGATACTTGAGCTTGCAATATCTTTCCTCACTTTTCCATTAATACATAAATTATATGTTAGATGCAATACCTAAATGAATGAACCTCAATTCCAAAAACCAAAATGATAAAAATATCAAATTCACAATAGAATGGGAAAAGTTGCCCTTTAACTAATTAGAATCTGCCAATAAAAGCAACTAGTCTTCAAAATTGTGAAAAAGAAAAATTTTGGATTTTTATACAGAAGTGTAAAATTTGATAAATTATATTTTGAGAAATTAAAGCTCCATTTGTTTGGTAAATCTAAATAACTTCCTATGCAGCGGAGATTACATCTGTGATTAGAAATAATTATAATTATGGAGACTGAATACGTTACTTTGGTAAACAAGTAATTATAATACTGTATTAGTAGATATTTAAACTCTTGGGAATTGCTTGCCTGAACAATTATAGAGGAATTGAAAATCAATTATATAAATAATTCAAGCAGGAAATTGTCTTACATATTGTAAATAGAGTGGGAATTCTACATTTTAGATAAAAGTATTTTTATTTGGATTTTGTAAATGTCAGCTTTTTTGAATAAAAAAGATGTTACATTTAGAGCAACAATAAACATTTCATTATATACCGTTGAGAAATGCGTTGATGAGTTTTAGTCCGTGGTCATCAGCAATGCAGCTCGTGATTGTAACGGGTCGAATCACTTTAATTCGTAACCCGTATTCCATAGCTGCCGAAGCGACCTAACTCCATAATTGACATCACATTCTGCAGCAAAAATTAGTGGTGCGTTAAGTTGCAGCAGATTTATACAGTTACACATTTAATTTTGTTAGAAGGTTTATCCAACAACTTACTCGACATACTATATGGCAACACATTTCAAATCAACTATTTAAATAACTAAAATAACCAAACATACAAATTCGATGAGATGGTTCAATATTAACATATAATTTTAAAAATCGTATGCTTGTTTATGGAAATCTTTATTTAAGTTAATTATGAAAACGAAGGTAGAATTGGTATAACCCAAGTTGATAATGAAGTCGATATTGGAGTTCGTGATGAGAATTTCAATTCTGCTTACTAATATTCCTTTAAGTACAAATATTCAAACAAAATCTATTGAACAACATCATCAAACTTAAGTAAAATAATTTATTTAATCATATTGATTACTTTATTTTATACCAATTATGTTACAAGAAAAATCTATGAAATTTTGATTAACTGATATAATAATTAAAAATCGTTATGCGATAATTACGACCGTTATCGAGTTGTCTAAAAATAGAATATAGGTAAAAAATATTTTATAGTTTCATAGAGTACATAAAAATGGAAAAGTTGTTTTCCCATTTTTTTTACCTTCGAACGGTTGATTTAATTTCAAATTTTGTTGAAATTAAACATTGATCAATTTGATTTTTTAGTGAACCGAATGACAAAGTGCCAACAAATCAACAGCAGATCAGCTAACAAACTTAATGTTATGTATTTAAAACTATGAGGAAACATTTAGTGAGTTTGCAGAAAGCAATTAGAGAGCAACTTTAACTGGAAAGGAATCTTTTCTTTATCAGGAAATACAGATACCTTAATGTGCTGCGTGGCAGTAAGACTATCAAAGCGGTAATCCAAGTTAAAATTTAGTTTCATTGGATTTCCTTGAAGAAGTCGCGGTTTGAATTTGGGGAAAATAAAAGGTTAATTACAGAAGTAGTCCGAAACTGATCAGCTTTGTGAACATCTACATCAGCGCTAGCGTCAGTGACAAAAAAGGCTTAACGTTCAAGTTAGGAGAACAATCCTACACATTAAGTCAAGATTCTTAATTTTTTCAATGAAGTTCAATCTATGTTACGTTAATTTAACGCAAAAAAATCAGAATTTCTTCGTTTACATCAACTTAAAGATTTAACGCAACATTACGTTAATTTTTTATTATGACTTGTGACATTGTTGAACTTCTTAAACTCTTTTGATGATATTAGTTTAACGGCGAATGCGGCGGTGTTCTTTGAAACCTATATACGTGAAAGGTGGCAGCAAGTTATTGTTGCCGACAGAACCTCAAAGTTTAATGCTGTTAGTTCTGAGGTGCCGTGCCGCAGGGCTCTCTTCTGTGACAAATTTTATTTTAAGTGCATACGACTGTTATGTACAAGGATCATACATAGGTACTGTAAGTTTTATGCTTACTTGATGATATTCAACTGTAACTTGACTGTCTGTATAATATTTGTCTTGTTAACGATGTTCTTAAACGACTCGGCTCAGTTTCTGTTAGGCATGAATTAATTATATGTTAACTCATCAAAGTGTTCCATTATATTGTTTGGTAGTAGCCAAGCGCGTGGGAGTCCAAAGTTAGAATTCAAAACAGTAATTTTCCAAAAATAACTTACCTAAAACATTAAAACCAAAAAATTAAACCTTCTAATAGGGGATGGCAAACAGAGTGTGAAAAAGCAATGTCAAAAATAAATTATAATTTTAATAATTATTCAAGATTAAAGACATAATGTAAAAAGACAAATTAAAAAAAGGAAGCAAACACAAAAATTAATGTTGGGAGAAAATAAAAATATTAAGTAAAATATGTTTCAACAAGAAGTGTGTAGAATTTGAATTGCGCGGTAATGTTTACCTATCAAATTTTCTTTTGGTTTTATTTTATAGCTGTCATGTATATGTAAAACTAGTATCTAGAATTTATCATGGAGCACTACACAATCTCAGAATGCATACAAATTCTTGAATTTTATCACAGAAATTAATATTATATTAAGATTAATAATACGTAAACTCTATGCAGTTTTCCCGTAGAATTGCATACCAAGTGAGACCCCAATTTTCAATTTAGTTAAAAACTCAAAAACATTCGCAGAAAATGAAAGACTTGCTAATTTTTGGTCAAAAATCTCGACCTTTACCATCAGTTTTATTGTAAGTTAAACCCAAATCAATACTTTCCTGTAGATAGTGCAGCACAGGCTTTCTTGCAGTCCAGTGAAATTTTCTATAACAATATTCCTCTAAAGAACTCATACGTTGCTACAGCCAAATATGTGAGTGCTCCAATCAATTCTTTGTAAGGTAATTTCTCTTCCTCATTGATATCTGGATCCATAGAATTTATTATGTTTATATTTGGATTCATTGGTGTACTGGCTAATTTTAACCAATATCTTTTTCAACTTCCAAAAAGCTGGTGCATCTTCATTTCGCATTGTGCTGCTAGATGAGCAACAGGAGCAAAGGTTTGTTGAAAATGTATTCCAGCCCAACTTTATGAGATGTTTTTGCAACCTTTCAAGTGCTTCAATTCGGAGGGACTAATTGATAAAATTATATTGGATTTGGCTTTGTCGTCACCTTGCTTGCATTTTTTCAATATTTTTGGTTCTGTGATGGAATTTGACTATCATTGACGTATGTCCACATATTAATTAATAGAACTGCCGTTTGCATCTTCCAAATGTCATAATTGTCCTTCCTCAACACTTCAATACGTAAAGCAGTAGTATAAAGATTGAGTTTTAATTGTGGACGAATGTTAATTACATCAATTAGTCGTTGCGTCGTTGAATAAGCCTTCTTTCTAATACAAACAAAGCTGGTTAGTTGGTATGATATATGTAATTACTTTAAAATATTTTATTAATTATAGTAAATTATTATATTATAGTTTTCGAGGTTCAGGCCCTAACGAAAGCTTTGTGAATAGGATTAGTATTTTACATGTTGTGCTTGTGTGTTTCCGATATTAGTAATAAATAATAATATTGTGTATATCCTTTGAAATGGAAATACAACATATTGAAATAATATAATATGGGTTTTGTTCTTTAAAGGTCAAATATTTCGTTTTCTCCAAATAAAGCATCGAGACTGTTATAATTATTTTTAAATCGTACCCTTACTTTGTAGTTTACCCTTCTAACCTGTAATTTGTAACTGCTTTTCTTTTGCCCATTTTAAATTTTGTCTGGTTCCAACAGGAAAAGATTTATAGATACACTTTCATTGTTGTCAAGTACGAATTTGACTTTCATGCGAAACAGTGATTCGTGCCTTCTAAAGTAGTAAAGGAAAAGTATTGATGTGCCGAATGCTGAAGTCCGTACAAGCGTCTAATGATATTAGCAGTTAACGGCCGTATTGGGCAAAAAATAAAGCAACGAATCTGGATTTTTATTTAAATTTTTTGTTTGTTAATTATTGAAAGTGAATAGGCCGATATAATTTGAAATATTCAGAAATATTTAAATTAATGTTGGTACATGTAGAATTGTAATGTTATAACTCCCTAATTTAGTGTTTTATATTAATTAAGTTTAATTTTGTGAATAAATTTTCAGGTTCTAGTAATACAGATGCCGTGACACAGAAACGTAAAGGTATAAAGAATTAGCATTTTAGTAGAATTTGGGATTCACCTATTTGTCCTGTAATCTGGGGTGGTAAAACTAAAAGGAACCGACCATTAATCAACCGTAATTATACCCGCATCCATATGCTACAATATTCATACAATAAAACTAGCAAGTTGGTAAACAAAGTTAACTAAACCTGTGTTTCTAGCATAGAAGTTAATCATAATAAACCAATATTAATGCTCTTAACATGTAATTCAGAATTAATTATTATCATAATCAGTGCGTCTACGCAGAATAACTAAATTTATTTTAAATTAGTAAAAAATTCAATTCCACGCTTTTAAGTAAACTAAATCAAAACTAAAAAAATTAGGACGTATTGTAAATCTAAAACGTGTTTGACTTATAAATATTTTCTTACAAAATATTACTTATAAATTACACGAGCTTTAGAAATGAATCAAAAAGTTGA
Organism: Cantharis nigra; assembly: GCA_958510845.1. Classification (NCBI taxonomy): domain Eukaryota; kingdom Metazoa; phylum Arthropoda; class Insecta; order Coleoptera; family Cantharidae; genus Cantharis; species Cantharis nigra. The sequence goes on along the minus strand of OY294034.1, from coordinate 2,827,595 downwards.
TCAAAAAAAGTTTTGAGAAACTGCTGCTTTTTTTCCTAAAAAGTTTAGTCACGTGTAACATACAAAACTGACTAATATGCAATAATAACTTTATATAAGTCTTAGATAAAATCTAAAATCAATTCCGTAAAAAATGCAATGCGAAATATTACAAAAATATATTAGTCGTTTTGATGGAAACCGTAAATTCGTACACCGTAGTAACGCTATATATATTTTTTCAATCAATAATTGATAAGAGCGTTCGCCTACTGATATAAATAATAAACTATAAAGTTGCTATAATTCTATCTTCAATTCATTCAGCAGGACATGGCAAATCAATATTTGTAGTTTATTAATTTTTAATTTCAATAGGATCACGCTATTTATTTCAATACAATTTGCATAATTATTGATATCTAAGTCATTTTTTGACCTACTTAAAAAATAAACTATGTTTTTTGTAGTAAAAAAAGTCTTGATAAATTTTTAGTGTGATTGGATGTCTTAGTAGGTACCGATACCTACTTAGTCAGTTCAAGCTGACTTGCTCCTCCTGACTTTCGCTACTGAGATACTACTCGAACTTCCGTCGGCAATTGTTGTTTTCATTGTTCTTTAATTGTATGATAATGGGAAAAACAAAAAAGATCAGATATCCTTCCGAAAGTCTACTGCCTAACAATTTTCCTATACTGATAATTATTTAATAAGAAAAAATTATATTCTTTCGGCGATGTTTAGGTGCAAACACGTAGTTCATTAGCCAAGAACTTCTGTAAAGGAAGCGTAAGCTTACCTATACTAGGGAAAATAAAAACTTTTGGAAAAGTTTAAACATTTTCATTTAGGTGTTCGTGAGATTTATTTACCTATTAAGTGACTCTCCATATAATAGCCAATTTTATCGAGGTTTTCTTCTATTTATAAAGAAATACAAATCAATAACGATGTAGTTCATAATATTGAAGTTTTTTTAATAAATAAAAATTTAAATTTACATTAACCCACTTAGTTTTTCAGTAGAGTCTGTTGGAGACAGTTTTTAAAAGTAAAATATATTATACTGCAAGTAAAAACACTGACTGACACGTAATGCTAAGTGGAAAATAATAGTCATTATAAGGTAGTGAAAATCTACAAAAAAGTGTTCTTATGTTATGGTTTTTATAAGACCAGCGCAGTGTACGCATTCTAAATGAAAATTGTAAGAATTCTTGGTATTTAAAAAAAATATCTTTATTAATTTTGTTATAAACTAGCCACATTTATTACAAAATGTTCAAAAGATTTTCGTAATAGCTAAGAAAATTACATATTATATGCTGTTGCATATATTTCTAGCATATACTAGTGAATAGGTTCAAGGGTTTGAATCTAACACAAATCAGCTAGAAACCACTTAAGCAAATGACCCTTTGCAATTGCAATAAACATACAAAATAAAGTGGAATGCGGGACATTAGAATATAAAAATAAAATATATTGAAAAATCTTTTTCTTTCCTGAAAATCACCCATGACAGCTGAGAAAAAAGAAAAGTTAATAATAGTAATAATAATATATTATGTTACTCCCACAAAGTGAAAATTGGAAAATACTTTGAACAATCCTGTAGTTCCCTTAAACTATCAGCGAAGGCAGAGAAGAAGGGAAGAAAGAAAAACATAATAATATAATAATAATAGGTTTTGGTAGTTCTATATAAATTTATAGTGAGAATGTATCAACAGACCACTCACAAAGATATCACCGGAGTATTTCAATAAAAATATCAAATTTCCACAAACGTTTGACTTCAAATTAAATTATAATTATTTATACTGCAAAAATTTTCTTTTACGGACAAACGCAAATTTTTCAAACTGGAATACTATGCTAAGTTAATACAATTGATTTCAATAGGTATCACATTTTTATTTTGAGCAGAGTGAATATACCGAGAGATATTCACCTAAGTATTACTTTTCTATGTACCTAATATATTTTTATTAAATAATTATATTTTTAATGAAATTGTTTACGTCAAGCGAAGTTATTTTAATAATCATTTCATTATAGTATGTACTACTTCGCAATATTAAAAGATATTTCTTTTTCTTTTTAATTATTAAAAGAAATATAATCTTTTAATATTGTGAAGTAGTACAGACTATAATATAATTATATTTTTAGTGAAAACTGAATCATTTTTTTATTCAAAGTAAAATCACTCTCTTTTTTTCGAAAATTAAATTCTTTCATGAATGCCTAATTCTTAATTTTTTTCGTGCAGCACTAAGGTGTCTGTTGCAACTCATTTAGATGTGGTTAACCGCAGGCCAACATCTCATACACCAATTCTGTTCTTTGTTACCAATTTCTGCAATTCCTTGACAATTCCCTTGCAATTAATCCACTAGAGAATGAACGAATGGCTGTTTTTAAACGTGTGGGAATTACTACCTGTTTTACATTTTGAATTTCTGGAAAACCTTTCGGTTGGACAAGAATTGTAACAATTTAGACTGGATAATATTAAACTAATAGACTAGAGAAAGACTCTCTGAGAAGATTACAACTCAGTATTTAAATTTTACATTGCAATTATACGAACCATATAAAAATAATGAGATAAAACTTGAAACATTTTATTAGAAATTTCGCAGTTAAATATAAAATGTAGTTAGTTATAGCTAATAACTTTTAAAAAAATTGTAGATATAATTTCCTTCGTCAAAATAATTTAAATAAGTAGTTTTTATTCTGTATATTATGGAATATTGATTTTTATAAAAACTTTGATTATACATAGGCGAATGAGGTTAATGTTAGATTTAAAAATGTTAAAAACAATATTGTGAATAATAAATATATAAAATTTTAATTATTAAAATTATACAAATTCTGAGAGCTTTCTCATCGTAATTGTAATGTCTACCGGAGGTCAAAAGACATACACTTCGTATATAATTTTGTTTACACAGTCAGTGTCGGTTATTTACTATGCAAATTACCACGAATGTTAGACATGAAAATTGCATTTGGCTGTAACATATATCGGATCTGATAATAAAGACAATTATCTTGTGTTTGTCACCGAGAAACTCAAATTTTATTATCAAAATCAAAATCTAACATTCTTTTAGTAAACTGTTAGTTTTCGTGTATTCTAATATTTAATCGCTTTACGTAAAAAAATTTACATGAAGAATGTTAAAAATAAATTAAGTGTTTTTTTATTTGGTGAGAATTTTCACTACATTGTTAATGAAAACCCAAAGCGGATAGCCAGAGCTTAATATAACGTGCGTGTGACTATTTCAACATCGTTATTCACTCTACCATAGAATAATTAATTAAAGTCAACTTAAAATAATTGAAATAAAATGACAAATCAGTGATTTTCAAAGAAAATTGCCGAAACAGTCTGTTTTTGTAAGAAAGAATTGCATAAAATGAGATCAACTCTCTTCATGGCTTAGCTGCTGATTTAGCTTGAAACTTAATTAAAATTTGCCTTAACAACAAAAAATAAAGTTTTTCTCTAATTACAACTCAGAAAAGTTGAATTAATACAAATTTTATAACTTCTCGATGTTTAGGTAAACTAAATTGTAATAAGGTCGAAATTCATTTACATAATTTGTTATGAAATTGTACAACATACTTGGTGTAATTATTAATAAATAAAATTTTTACACAAAATAGAGTAAACCATATTTTAGGAAACATAAAGATAAGGTGAAGTACAAAGCAGTAGCAACGTGTAATGTGAAATAAAACGGTGCTCTGATAAAACTTAAGATAAGTATGAATTTAATTCTCCTAATAAAATGTTGCATCTGTAACTAATATAAATAATTGCCATTTTTGTTAATGTAAAATTACATTGCTCGTTAACTCTAACAACACACGTAAACTTTTACTCTAAAACGCTATTAATGCAAAAAGGTAAATTAACAGTCCTAAAGTAATTTAATAATAATTTTAGAAATATAAAATAATCATTAAATAAACCTTTTCCTCAATATCCTTACGGAGTATTGACAAAATTCATAAAAATAAATAAGCTGTTTCTAAAAGGATAATATCGATTTCTAGTGAAGCAATATTTCTTTGTTTCAATTAGAACAATCAATGCTTCATCCTGTGCTAACACCGGGAGGATTTATTTTGAAACTATATCAATTTTACCATTTCGATATGACGCACTCATTATTTCCTTATGCATAAATGACCCCTCTCGCTGCTGACTGCATTAGTTGTCTGGTTGCTAGAAAATCTAACAAGAAAAGTAATAGCAACAATTTTTTTGTTGCACAAAAACTTTTGCTTATTATCTACATAAAAGTAGTACGCCTACTCAAAACAAGACTGGCAAAAGCTGCTGCTGCTGCTGATTGCGGCTTCAAATAAATTGAGTACCGGCTTTGAAATCTAAATTTAGTTCCCAGTAATTATTTTACATTTCTGAACTTTAAAGGAAATATTAGTAAAAGAAAGTTTAGGGACAATCAATGATAAACTTATAACAACTATCGAAGTTGTTAACAAAACGGTTAATACCTACCTGTACTTGAAAGCAAGAAAATTATATTGAAAAATAAATTTTTATTGCTGCTCTAGTCTTTTATTTTTATACCTAGTCCGAGGATATGTGCCCTGCTAAATTTTCATATGAGCGAGCAAACACACAATGGCATAGGATTTATTAAATTTTAATAAATTGCAATTTTTTTATTTCTATTGTCAAACAAACTATTGATATTCATTGATTTATTTGCTTTCTGTTGTTCTAATTCACCTTACTCATTTGATTTTTAAAGCTTTTATAAATCAAAACAAAACTTACATGAAAGTAACTATGAACTATTCCTATCGTCATAGAACCAGTGGACGATGGTAAGAGACCAGATGGAGTTGTCTTGGTTCCGTAGGGGAAATGGAGAGCTTATGATAAATGAACATTTCATTATGTTTTCGTAGGATTTCTCATCTCAGCTCTTATCGATGTATCAATAGATACATTCTTTTTTTCTTTCTTAATTTCTTTTCTTCTTCTTTTCTTCACAGAATCAGCTTGGGCAGCCAACGCGAAAATTGAGCATTTATAAACTAGTTTTTCCATGTTACTGAATAGGATTGTTATCAATTTATAAATTATAGTAAACTACAAAAGCATTGTTAGTAATAAATATGTTCATTACGACAACGTTAATAATTTCATATCAAATATTTTCAATAAAAGCTGGAATTTCGGCTATTTCTGATCAAACTTAATATAAAATTTTAATATAATTTTGGGATACCTAGAATTGTAAATGAAATAGTTAATTTATCAAACTGCCTTAGAAATAAATGAATCTATCAACAGGTATGTGGATTTTCTTATTTTAGTGTTCTTTATGTGTGAATGCAGTCGTTTTACTAATTATTTACGAAACATAAGCTACAAATCTTTTATACTAAAACCATATTATTTCCACAGTAATTATTAGAGTACGGACTTTTAAGCATAAAAAATCGTGAAACTAGCGCTTAAAATAGCACAAAAAATTGCCATTATATGCATAAAAATATGATTTCTTCTTAAATATAAGCATTAAAAATATTTTTTTTGAAATAAAGTTTATTTGAAAAGTTACACAAGAAAAAAATAATAAAGTGAAAAAAAATAGTAATAAAAAGTAAAATAATAATTTTTACTCTAAAAAATGAAATTATTAAATTTTTTTCTAAATTTGTCATTAAAAATTAATTGTTAATTGAGGTGTTCTTAAATTTCACTAAGACGCTAGCTATTTGCTTTAATGTATAATTAAATCCAATATTTAATCTTTTTTTGCCAAAAAACTGGAACTTTTGAAATGGTATTTTGAAAGATATTTACCACAAATATTGCTTCTGTTAAAGGAATATCTATTGTTTCCAGTTACCTAATAGAAAATAGATGAGCTAATTTAGCTAAGTATATAAAGTGCTTTTATATAAAAGTGAGTTTTAGTTAAAGCTCCTTTTATTTAAAAATTTAGTTTAGTCGACGAATGCCTACTGTGATTTAAATTTCAAACCTATTTATTGCCCCTATCCTTAGGGGTAAACCGTGAACGTCTGCCAATTTCAATTTCCTAGTCAAGAAGCACCCTATATTTACCTCACAAAATTTTGTGACTTTTAAAATGGGTAAGGTCACATCGTCATTACTTCCCGTTCTAAAATAAATGTAGGTATTTATGTATCTACTGCAATTTTTTAAAAAATGTATTGAAAATATGCTAAAATAAGCACTAAAAATGCTTAAAAATAAATCTAAGCATAAAAGTATCAAAATAAGCATATAAGCATAAAAAAATTTGCGCCAAATGCCTTATTTTTATCAAATTCATGTATATTTAAACAATTACACTTCTGCTATCAATATTTATGTATAGCAAATTTGCTAGAAATCCGTACTCTAGTAATTATGTGTTCCAATGTGGATCTAGTTTCTCATTACCAAATCCGAGACCAAATCAATTCCAAATCACTAATTATTGAAACTATTAAAATTTGTGAGCATTAATTTACAAATATACGATTACTTTGATGTTGCTACTTCAACGAATAAACAAAGACTAGGGACAATTTTCGTTTCTACTCTATTTATAGAAAATATGACCGGAAATACAAAATTGATTTAGTTCAAGTTGTGTAATTTACTCCCTAATATTTTATTAATTTTAAAATGGATTCCCTGTTTTGAAAATTTTAATAAATTCAAGCTTTCCACCAACAACACATATTCTTCAAATCTAAAATGCAATCCAAACTATAAGCAGTTGTTATAAATTTTTTAATTTGTTTATATTTTTTTAATATATCTACTATTTGGACATTATCAATACTAATAAACTAGAAAAAGGCATTCCTCATCATAATTTTCAATTTTTACATGATCTACAATCTCATCTACAGTCCCCCTATATAGAAGAGTCATGTTGTAATATAATATCTTCTGATTCTTCATGCATAAATCGTGATTATCACAATGCAAAGTACAAACGAATTCGTCTAGCTTTCTTTCAGGAACTGTACTGCTATCCTTCAGGTGCGCAGTAGACTACAGATTACCATTGAATTTCAAGAACCACTGTTTACAAGAACAAGCACGAAGATGAGAGAAGGCAAGGGAATCCAGCTGGAAAAATGTTAGCGACAAAATCTTCTCCCTCAATACAACAGTCTTTGTGCATACAGGCCGCGATCGCTGCGGTGTATCGGATGCTCAGTAGAGAAAACATACCAATATATAGACGACCACTTAGAGTACTCGATCAAGTCGATAGTCGCAACCTAATACTAGATTGTAAACAAAACGTCAGTGTTATTAGCGGTAAACGCAATAGCCGTCTGCCGACGGATTGTTAATACTCTTAATTTCCATAGTTTTCCTTAATAATATTTTATAATTAATTTTAAATGAGATTTTTCATTTAATTTGCAAACTCGTAGTATTGTCTGAATCGATATAATTTCTAGTTTACGATTGAAATGAAATGTAAAGCATCAAGTAATTAATTTTTAAGTAATCTCGCCCATCTACTTACAAACAACGAACGTTCAAACATCAACAATTATATTTACTGAGAATAAAACAATAAATTAATGAGTTATTGTTGGGTATTTAAAAAATTTAATTATCTAAAGAACAAATTCATTATATTTTTGCTTGGCGTGAAAATTCTGGAAATATAATTTATATTGCATTAGAAAAGAAAGAAAGTAAATTAAATATAAAATGATTACATGAAAATTGGCAATTTCGAACTTCTTCGATATATTTTTGGTATGTACCTGACTTCATTGCTAAATACTACGAAGTAGTATTACAAAAATTTATCGGGTTGTTTTCAATGCTGACAAACATCTAATGCTACCATTCAAGTTCTAATATATTTAGTAAATTTTAATATTGATATAATTTCAAAAACATTTTGATTTTATCTGATTATTGAAAATAAGCGTAAATTTTGTTTGGTCTGATTAAGAAGAAAATTTGTCACTGTCAACAAAACCAATTATGTTCAATTATGCAGATTTAAAAAGTGTGAAATTATGTGCGAAACTTCAAACAAAATTTTAAGTTCAAATCCACATTAAAAATTATAATTCATTGCTTTGAATATTAGAGTTTGGAGCGTTAAATAACATTGATTTTAACTTATAGACTCAAATGCATTAAATTTACAAATATAATTTATATTTTTTGTATGTAGTATATTATGTATCTATGGTTAATTTTTTCAAAGTTGGTAGTTCATTACGATTTTTTACATACAATGGTCTCAATATAAGTTAGTTGACTCTAAAATTAAATATGAAATTTAAAAGAAATATAATCCAGTTAAAAATACATGGTTAGATGAGAAAATGAGAAAAAAAGAAGAAAACAACGAAAGAAACAATATGAAACATTTTTATAACCAGATCAAAAACACAACGAAAACACACATAGTCAAAACACGAGAAATGAAAAACGACGAAGGTGAACTGGAGAACAGACCAGAAGAAATACAAAAAATCTGGATGAATCACTTTAGGAAGTTGTTCAGAACACATCAAAGTAATAAACTGGAACAAATTGAGTTAGAAACCAAAGAAGATGAAGAGCAAGTCGCGGAACCCAAAGATGAGGAAATCTTAGCAATAATAGAAAGACTCAAAACGGAAAAGCACCGGGTAAAGATGGTATAATGGCTGAAATGATTAAGAGCGGAGGTGAGACATTACACAACAAAATATGTGAGCTAATAAAGAGAATATGGTCGAACAAGAAGATGCCAAGTAAGAAATTTGTGATAACTATAGAGGCATTACACTCCTTAATGTCGCATACAAAATACTCTCAATAACAATAAACAACAGACTCACCACATATAGTGACAAAATAATCGGTAACTATCAATATGGTTTCAGAGGAGGCAGATCTACAATTAATGCCTTACACGTTATTAAACAGATCGGAGAAAGAAGCTATGAGTTCGACATGGATATTCATATGCTGTTTGTTGATTTTAAACAGACCTTCGACAAAGTGAATAGATTTGAGCTGGTGAAAATATGGAAGGAATGGAAAATACCATCTAAATTAGTAAGATTGATTCGAATGACACTTGAACAAACATCAGTAATCGTGAGATCAACAGAAGGAGAGACAGATAACGCTGAAGGGAATTGTGGTGTAAGACAAGGCGATGCACTGTCTGCAAACCTTTTTAATATTGCACTTGAAAGAATTATGAAACAAACTCATTGCAGCGGAACAATAGTAAATAAAGAAACACAATTGGTTGCTTATGCGGACAACGTGGTGATAGTACCAAGAACAGAAAAGGGTATGACAGAGGTGTTCCAAACTATAGAAATCAGAATATACAAAACTTTGATAAGACCTGTACTCAAAGAAAAATTCTAAGAACAATCTTGGGAGGAATAGAAGTAGTGGGTGAGTTCAGACCGAGAATGAATTTCGAGATACGAGACAAAATGGCAGAAGAAGACATTGTGAGAATCATGAAGGCACAAAGAATTAAATGGCTGGGACACGTAAAGAGAAGTGATGATGTTGAACCGATAAAAGTGTTGACGACGTGGCGACCAGATGGGAAAAGATTCAAGGGCAGACCCAAATTGAGATGGTGGGACTGCGCGAAGGATGACCTGAAGATGATGGGTATAAACGAATGGTCACAACTGATACACGACAAAGAGAGATGGAGGAAAATAGTGAATAAGGCGAAAAAACACCGCAATCTCTAGAAAGCGATTAGTATATTACTTTAATTGTAAGAGGACCAATCCCCCTCAGAAAAGGATTTTGTAAACCCCAAGGGGTAGCTCAATTCTTCGGAATGTAACGCTATTTAATAATAATCATCCAGTTATTTTTCATTAATGGCATTATATATTCCATAACAATCATTTTTCTAATATTTCTTACCATAAAATAAAATAGATTTAAATTCCATAAAACCTAAAATCATAATATTTTATTTAGAACAATAAAAACTATTAAAACCAAAGAAAAGATATTAACTCAAAAAGTTAGTTGACAAAGAATCATTTTCAAGTTTTAGTTGCTTAAATAACATTTTCAATATTTTGTATGTCTACCTTTGTTTTTAATGACTTCAGCAAGTCGTTTAGGAACAGTTTCCACTAAGTTTTGTAAGACATCGTTACCAATGGACTCCCACACAGCACAGATTTGTGTTTTAAATAGCTTTGCTCGTGTTTTTCAAATTTGGAAGTCTGCGATCAATTTCAACCCATAAATGTTCTATCGGATTTAAATTTAGTGATATTGCAGGCCAATTTTTATCAAACGATGGGTTTGAACTAATCTTTTGATAAACATTTCTTAGTTATGCGCACCGTGTGCTTTGGGTCGTTGCCGAGTTTTAAGATGTAACCGTGGTGGACACCCATGTTTTCAGCAGATTCCGTTAAAATATGCAGGAAAATTTGAAAACCATCGGAATTAATATTTGTATGAATACTATAAGCAACAGATTTCACGATGCGAATCTCTTCAGTTGGGTAGCAAGAATAAAACCACCACTACAAAACCGCCTCAAGAAAGCAAGATTAAAATTTCCATTAAAATATCGAAAAAATCGAATGACTTTTGCAACAAAGTTATATAGAGCAACAAATCGAAGTTCGAACTATTTGGAAATCATCCCAGAGGCACTGTTTGGCGAGAAAAAGATATAAAAAACCCATCTTTTGATAAAAATAAAAAATATCCGATAGAACATTTATGGGTTGAAATTGATCGCAGACTTACTAAATTGGAAAACACGAGCAAGAAGCTACTTAAAACAGAAATCTGTGCTCTATGCAGTGACGTACTTACCCAAGGGCCAAGAGAGACATGGCCCGGGGCGTCATAATTCTTTATCAACTAACTTTTTGAGTTAATATTTTTTCTTTGGTTTTAATAATTTTTATTTTTGTAAATAAAATATTATGATTTTAGCTTTTATGGAATTTAAATCTATTTCATTTTATGTTAAAAAATATTAGAAAAATGATTGTTATGGAATATATAATGCCATTATTGAGACTAGTGTATATACAAGGTAGCTCTAAAAAAACTTTTTGTTTTAAAGCTAAATTACGACGTACGTGCTTTTAAAAGCTAAAAAAATATATTTAACCTATTGGCTATGCGAATTTCCTTCATCTGTAAAGAATGAACATGCCAATGCATAAATCAGCGCATATTCCCACCGTATTGAACTTCATAACGCCAAGAATACCAAATTTAGTAAAAAAGTATTTGGCATAAGTTGAAATTTATTTTTAAAAGTGATTAGAGGCCATCCCATTAAAAATAAAATTTGGTAGCAATGTTCATGCTGGTTGAGATTCGAGTTTTTGATATTTCGACAAAAGTATAGTAATTAATAATTTACTCAATTTTAACTTTGTTGCAAAGTTAGGGCATCGGGCGAATTTATAACTTTCCAAGCAACTTTGTGTGTACATTAATATGGAATTATTGCATTTCACAATTTATAAACGTATACTGAGGACCTTGCGCTCAATACAGTAAGTTTTCATCAAATTATTACAACCCACGCTTGCGAATTACTAACGCAATTATTACTTGAAATAAAATTATTTTTTAATTGTTCAATTCAGATAAAATGTGTCGGACACAGACTAATTTTAATTTAAAATAATTTTAGATAATACTAAAGGAACGAGATCGAATCTTGTCTATGGTAATTAGCTATCATTGTTACTGCTATGACCTGCTCTCAAAATTGACTAGCTTGGTATTTATCTATCGTGTTAGATTGGATAACACCGTTCACAAACTAAGTTACTAAGTTTGTGATGTATACTTAATTTAACAGAGAAAGTCTAGCGAGACTGCATTTCAATGCTCTGTTCCGTTTAATAACATAACCTCACATTTACTGGATTCCTTTGAAGGTATCTAGCTATAATTTTTCTAGTTCTATTCAAACTTGCATGGCAGTTGTTTAACTAGCTGTAAAATTTGAAACTGATCATGTTTTCCTAATTTCTTGCTGTAAGGTTTATCAAAAATTAATTTTCAATCAGAAATTAATTTGTCGCTGTCGCATAACAAATTACCGACAAAGCTTTCTGTAAGTCAGTAAACCCTAATGTGAGTAATCATATATAAGATGGGATGTACTGTAAATTCCATTCTAGTTGATTTGCAAAAAGATGGAAAGACGCAATACTGCAGTTGAAGGGTATGTACTGAGAATTTATATATTCCCAGGATGCACTCTCATTTGTTTTAATATTTGCAGTTTTAATTTAACATTATAGGTCAGGTGACCCTTCAGGGTCTACATACTATATCTGACGTTTAAGCAAAAGTACTGCAATGTAGAATTTATTTTTGTTTTTAGTTTTGCCGTTTGCTGGAATCAAATACATTTTCTAATTTAGTAAATTAAAGCAATCTAATGCATTAATTACATTCACGAGCATTAATGTGTCCATATTTGAATCCGTATGTGTACAATAGTACTAAACTAACCAATTTTGCTCCAAGTGCAAAATTCAGAGATTAATATTTCTTGTATTGGGATGAATTTTTAAAGCGGCAAGACATTTTTATGTCGGAGAAATTTGAAATATCACATTTGGAAGGTTGGAGAAAATATAAAGAATTGATTTAAATCAATTACGTTTAAAATGTCAAAATTTCTGTTTTCATTTTATACGAAATATTCAATAAACGTTTTTCATCGCAAGTCATCTAAACGGTAGAACGTGAGTACTCGTACTTTTGTATTCCAATAACGCATGAGTTGATCGTAAATAAACACCCTTCATGGAGTTATTTGGAACGAATTCCTGCAATTTTGCCGTCGGCGCCGGGTCAGCTTTGAGTTATACCAGGTAACGTTGCAAACAAGATGGGCAGAGGCTCGTTTATCAACGTCTGTGATGGAATTCCAACTGGGGTCTAACCTTCTTGATACATTTCAAAATTAAACCAAACTTTCTTGAAAATGGTTTGACATTAAACCAAGAAACTTACCTATTGTACCTGAAATACCATCTCTAGTATCATAATCTATGAAAGCTTTTAATGTTTTGCATGCTTGTAATGTATATGCATAGCGTGTGTACAAAGTTATCCACTTTTGTCAGGTTGTCGGGTTAAGTTGCCACGTTACTGTTAATTCATTCACACTTGCTTTCTTGTTACTAATACCGCGATCTATTTAAATTATTGCTCCTTTACATGATTTAACGCCACAATTTGTAATGCAAAATTATAATTAACCATTTCTCCATCTCACATAATTTGATGCCAATCACGGCCATATCGATTGGCATTGCAGCACTTCCAAACTAAAAGTGTGACTAATCCAGGATAGCATACACTTTAAGGATTTTGCCAGGAAATTATATTAAAGAGTCCGACGCGTCTGTATAATAGCACAATATCATAGGTAACTGAAAAGCATAACAAGATTAAATTTACTCAAGGTAAACGTGAAATGTTACGATCGATTTTCTTACCAAACCATTATCAATTTTCCTTCGCCTATAAATTATAACTCAATAATCGATCTTACATATCAATTTTACACATAAAAAACCTAAAACAGACTTCGATGGTACAAAACACACAAAAGAACCTTAATTAAAAAAGTAACACAGTTCACATTTCACGGAAGCCTGAAAATTGAGAAACCATGTAGTGCTTTAAAACAAGCATCAACAGAAACAATTTTAACTTAAAACTGTAAACTTCTTTTTACAGTATCAGTAGAAGTCATTAAATATATATACAGGGACCAGCAACACAATATTGTTGTCGTGCATTTAAATACTCTTCTATTCTGATTTTACGCCTTCTCTCCTACATTTTGCCTCATCATTCATCTTTCATCACTTAGTTTTACTGTATAAATTAACTGATTGCCACTATTGACTTTTTATTCGGCAAAAAGACTATCGGAGATTGGCAAATAAGTCATTGATAAAATCAGTAAAAAAGCGGCCGAAGAAGATTTTGAACTAAATCCCGATAATGACTGCGCGGAAATTCTCTTTCAAGACATCACAATTTTGTAATTTCTCAACCCAAAACTACGGAAATAAAATAGTAGATATTACAACTATAATAGTTCTGCGTAATACTTTATTATTGCGTGGGATTTACCTACATTTTATAATAATATACACAAAGGGCTAAAAAACCTTGTTTTTATATTATTTGTAATATGTTTGTCTCATATTCAGAAATTTAAAATAAAAATAAAGCAGCAATATATAAAAATAAATATGTAAAAATCTCTTCGAGGATGACAGACCAGCACATGCTCATACATATGAATCGGAATCAGGCCCATACATAACCAAGGATGAAGTCTGGAATGCAAAGCTCCTGGTCCCGATGACTTCCTCTCAGAATTTCTAAATTTTGGCTAACGCGAATCTTCAACAAAATTTATGAATCTAGACGAAGACGTCGACTTTTGTGACCATACCAAAAAAGCCTAGTGATACAAAATGTTCTGACCACCGAACTATTAGTCTCATGAGCAACTCAGAAAATGTTTTTAAAGACTATTCATCAGCGAATACGCAAGGTTTGTGAAGAGCATTTGGGAAGAACCCAGTTTGGTTTCAGGAATGCACTAGAAATAAGAGAAGCATTGTTCTGCGTTCAGGTACTATTCCAGAGATGCAGAGACATGAACTGTAATATATATGCTTGCTTCATAGACTACCTGAAAGCATTCGATAGAGTTCAATATAAAAAACTGGAAGAAATTCTTAGAAAGGTGGGAATAGACGATAAAGATCTACGAATCATCGTGAACTTTTACTGGAACCTAACTGCAAATGTTAGAGTTGATAGAGACACCACGGACCAAATTCCAATTCGGGCCGGAGTAAGACAAGGTTGCATCCTTTCACCCTTACTCTTTAATTTGTGTTCTGAGGAAATATTCCGCAAAGCATTGGAGGATTTAGAAAACGGAATATCAGTTAACGAGGAATACATAAACAACATCAGATATGCAGACGGTACGGTGATCGTATCTTCTTCACCAAAAGAAAAAGATGAAAGCAGCAATATTTTATTACCTTTGACACACAAACAGCACCCGAATTATGAGTTTCCACAATTAACACCTGAGCAAAATGATGAAGCAACTGAAAATGTGTTACAAGGCAAGAAATGACAAGGTTAACTGATTTGAGATTACTAGTGATAAACAAATTGTACAAAGTAGTCAGCAAAATGAAAAATAATGCTAGTCCTGATGAGATGGTTGTGGATTTAAGGATTCTGGCATGGAAAGAGAGTAGTCATTCCTTGTTGAATATAATAAACATCAATTCAATCGATGAGGGAACGTTGCCAGATGTTGCTTATTTTTTACCCATTTTAAGTGAGATTATACAGAGATACTTAGGTACTCAGTTAAATGGGCGTTACCGTGCCGTGCCAAACTGAGTTTTACCTGAGAAAATTACCTCTTTCCCTAACCCAACTGATCTTGCTGTTTCAAAGTTTTACAACTGAATTACTTGGGAAATAGCCCGAATTCGTCGATTTGGTAGTGCATTTGTGTTATTCCTTTTACCTCATGTTTTTCTCACTTTGACTCAGTTAATCTCTGTTCGGCTCAGCTCACTTCGTCTCAGTTGCATAACTGAGATGGAATTAAAATAGGTAAAAAGAATGCACCTATTGTGTAATAGAAACGTACGGAGTAGGTAGTTAATAGTATCAATCGGGTTTCAGAGAGAGTCACAGTTGCTAAACAATTATTCAGATTATTCAAACAGATTTTGGATCTGTCGAGAGCTTTTGAAATGCCAAACAGGGAAATAATGGTTAAACAACTGAAAGCGTATTTTGGAATAACAAGGAATGTATTGAAATGCATACGGAGATACTTAACAAATGGAGGTCAGGATTTTCAAAGAAAATAGTAAAAAATAGTATAAAAAACATCTTTGTTGACTTTTCATCAGGCCTTTTGTTGCTTTGGGTTATCGCAAAAGTCTGTTTTGGGCCAGAACCATTTTATTCTTTTCATCAGAAACTATCTTTTATTGAAGTTATAATTATCTATGTACGCTGACGACACTTTATGTTCGATATCGGAGGAGCTTTAGAGCAGAGGATCCCAAAGTCCCCTTTGGATCCCCTGCACAGATAATTTTAGGTTAAGATCAGGTTACAGTTACAGGTTTGGTAAAAGTAGGAACTAAAAGAACAGATCGTCAATAAAGGGTGCCCGCTTTTGACTTGCTACGTTACTGCACACTATCAGTACCTACTTATGGATTTGTTAATGTATCAATAGGGTCCTTAACTACACAGATATCCCTGGCCTTCCTTTTGGAGTATTCTGCACATCCCACTTTTAAAACCGCTGCTTTAAAGGCTACTAGTGTGTCTATTAATCGTACTCATCCAACCCATATTACCCATATTAAGTTTTTTTTTAAACTAATTGTTTTTTAAGGGATTTCTAATTGAATTGACCTGATCGGTTCAGCGTCAACTACTGTGAAATCTTTCTTCAATCAGCTGATTATAAAACATAATAAGGAAAGCTTTCCTTATAGTGTTTTATTGACTTCACCTGGCACCCAGCAAATACAACATTTTGTTTTTTTTTTAATAAGGTAGTGTCTTCTTCATAGTGGCTAACGTCGCTAACGTAACAAAATAGCAAAAGATGTTCAAAATTACAAAAATCAGCGATTCATTACTCAAAAAATGAATATAAATATAAAAAATATGAAAAATTCATAAATGAAAGTAAAGAAAGTCACTCAAAGCAAACAAGATATTGTTAGCAGAAAGTGTTTGCATTTTGTGAGAGTAATAATGAGTTAATGCTTGTTTTGCGTTCTTAATAAAGCTATTTTAAAAAATGTTAGTTCTAGTAATTTTACCGCACCCTATAATCTCGCATACAAAACGATCCGTATTAAAATGTTTCAATGAAATGAAAATTAAATTAAGAAAAGAAAAATTTTTCTGAAATAAATTTTAATTGATCGTAAACTTGTTAATTTCACAAAAAAGCGTAGTATTATGTTCCTGACAGTTTTAACACAGAACTGACTAAAAGATGTAGTGGGAGTTACAAAAAATATAAGATACAAGAAACTTCCGAAACCGCTTGAAAAATGTTTGGTTACAAAAAAGAAGTGTAATACAACAATTTTTATTTTACCGCACAAATAGAAGAAACATTTTAGCAGAAATGCTGTTTTTGCTATTCATGCAACATATTAAACAAGTGTTATTTGTTTGTTTTTAGTAAATATTGAAATTCCGTTCAAATAACAATTGTTTTAATCATTGAAATGAATTGAAACGAAAAAATGTTTTTTTATGTTATCTAACGCTTTTACAAGTGTCCTGAGCTTTTAGGATTTTATGATGATTCTTTATAATAATCTTATACAACACATAATGAAAAACGAAGGAGCTTCTTCATATTATTTGACTCAAAAGAAAAGGCGTCAAACTAATATTTACACATTTTTCTAACTTGAAAATTGTAACTGAATGTATTTCATACAAAATTTTGTGACACTAAAAAGATGATTAATAAGCGACCGAAGATGACCTCAGGGGATGTTATGCTTTTGTAAATCATTGACAGGAAAAGACGACAGCATAAAACAAAACAGCAGCCATAAAAAAATTTTCTCGATAATTGCAATTTTTGATTTAATATTTTAACATCCACATTTTGTCAATTAGCCAGACTATGTAAATATAGCTTTAATTTTAAAGCCATCGAGCAGAGTTGCCAATGCAATATTATTGAATTTGCGATCATGCATACTTACAGTGTATTTTACATGTGATAACCTATTTCTTGAAATTTCTTACAAAATAATAATTAGATATAATATTAGTTAATCTCAATTTGGAATCAACGGCTATTCTTTTACTATTATTGTTGGATAATTGGCTGGATAACTACCGCAAAGATCAAAATCGCACCATGAAAAAGAAAATTTGTTGAAGTGAAATAGTAATAAAACTACATTTTCTAATTATTGTTTGAAACTGTGTAAATCATTTTGAAGCCACCACTTACCCGCCGTAAATATTAGTAGCAGCTTTAAAAGCCATGCACCAAAATTAGCTGTTTTATTGCTCAATGAGATGCATATGTAGCTCTGTTATTGTGATTTCATTAGCTATTTTTGATAGTTTAATGTCATTGCAACACCTAATAAATACTTCAATTCTGTTTTAGAACCGAAAAGAATAACAATTAAATTCTAGTCCATGTGGTTAATAAAATTCTGAATTTAGACTTTCAGAAACTAAAAAAATAAATATTATTCTGAGTTATTTCGAAGGAATTCGTTACTATTATTCACGATTCTACAATCTCACATTTATCGAACAAGTTCAATAATATCGGATTACTTCTTTTCTTATGACGATAAAATTTCCTTTTTAATAAAATTACCTAATGTATTCATTCATTGAATGAAGCAATAATACATATTCTGAACACATAATAACAATCAGAGTTGGTATGCATTAATAAAAATTCAGCGTACACGTGTATTTTATAAAATTCAAGTGCCATGTTGAGGTAAACAAACAATATGACAAGTTTGCTTATGTAAGGAAATTTATAAAATAAAACCACGTGTATTGGCAATAAACAAAATGAATGAAAATAAAAGCAATTTGTACTCGACTTCAGAAATGCTCTTGTTAGATTTCTATGTAGTAAAACTTCAAGTAAATAAAATCCAATAGAATGAATGAATTAGTTTGTAATTTTTTTCCTTTTTGACTTTCTATTCTCAACAAAGAACCCATCCACAGTAAATAATGAAACAAATTTTGGGGCAATAGAGTCATCAAAGGACTTTCCAACTGCAACTCGACCAACGATCGCACCAAGCCAGCAATAAATTCATTTTATTAAAAATTCTTGGCATTGTGTTAACTAACACTCATAGCAGCTAAAATTTAACCAGTTAACGTGTGATGTTACGTGTTGCCTTTCTTGCTAGCCTACCACACGTACAAACGATGCGACGTGTGGTAGGTTTTCATGGCAAATTTTAACTTAAATTGAAGTTTTCAGTGGTTGTAATAAAGGAATATCTTTTCGAATATTTCAAAGATGAAATTAAAACAGATCAATCGTTAAATAAAAAATAATGTAAATAGAGAAATACTAATTTATAGCTGTTCGAACTGAAAATTGTCACGTCGTAAAAAATCTCTGTGGTTTTTCAAGTGAAACTGATTTTTGTGCAAAACGCTTTGAACTTCCGTTCTGGAATTCTTATATGCGTTCTTGGGGGAGCACCCCATAGATTAAAAGTACGATATTGGTTTTTCCTACTTGAACGTTTAAAAGTATATCTTATATATGTATCTCAAATTACTAACCACACTTAATTAAAAATTGATGACCAAAATATTAGGTTTTTGATTACGAATATAAGCTATAATATTATTTATTTTAAATTATACGATCCAAGTTGCTTGAAAATGGTTAAAAATTTATAATATAACCAGATAGCTATATATAGGTTATAAATATGGGGAAAATAAATTACTGTTATGAAAACTCAAAAGAAGGTTAAAGAGAAGCCTACTGATGATTCCTTAGAGGTTTGCGCGTTTAAGCAAGGATTCCAAATCGATAAAATAGTCGTCCACTATTTATACTACCAATAACTAACTGGATGAATTCGTAGATTATTGCTAAGTCATTTTTTATTTAATAAATTTTAAATATTAAATGGCGGTTGAAGCAAAGCCCGAAGGAGATGTAATAGATAATTGTATTTTGTTTGACAAAATAAGAAAACAAAATAACAGGCTACACGTACACTTAATCCTAATGCCATATTACGCTCTTGAAAATGAAAATAGAAAATCGGATTTTACAATTTTGAAAACATATGTAAGCATATAAAAAAACTCTTGCTTTGTTCCGCTCTAGCATTTCTGTCAGCGTTAATGCTTGGTATATGTACGTTGATGCAAAATGATAGAAACTAAAACAAAACGAAATCCCAAAAACAGATTTAAACATTTACAATTCACGTTTTGAATCATTAAGTAACAAGGATTGCGTTGTTTTTTTGATTAATTTGTAACTTTTATTGTATAGCTATTGACAACGCAGTCATTGTATAAACTATTGAAAATGCCAATCAAATTAACACCGTTGAAATTTGTTCATCCGAAAAATACCCATTTTTAAAACAGTTGATTTGGTTGTGTACACAAATTCTTTAACAGAATTAATGTAATGGATTAACACTTTCGGTTGAATATTTCAAAACCATTAAAATAATGTTTTAAATTTAATTTCTTTAATGTTTTCTAACTTATATAAATTTTTAGAATAATCCGCATTTTCATGACCTCCTTCAGATGCGACAACCTCTTATACAATATTTTACCTTTTAATCTTCCTTTTTTTATAATGCTCTACTTTTAATCTTTAGACCTCTTTTACGAAGTGTCATCTTACTTAGGCAAAACCCGATTTGCATAAATAGTGAATAACATTACATCCAAACTCGACTAACAAAAATATACGCTAGTTTTTTTATTCTAATTTTCTTTAACTGAAAACTGAAATTTTTATCAAAACCTAAATTTTTAAATTACCATTCATTATATAAATTATTTTAATTAGAAACCGACTTTAAAATGGTATCATAGGGTGAAAATGACCCATAAATTTATAATAATGTATAAGCGATTCTGGCCAAGGGCGGTCATATCACTAATTTATAGGGGGAGGGGGCAATTTCTGCTCACATGAATTAATTTCATAATTTTTCTCGATGTCCTCAGTTTTTAGCTATTTCCGCTTTAGCAAAACGGTGCACTGGGGGGTATTACTGGGGGGTATGGAATACCCCCCAGACCCCCCGGTATACCGACAGCTACATTAAAGTACAGCGACTTTATCACGACATGGTTACCACAATTTTATTTATAAAATATAATATTTAAGATAAAATGAATATACATTGTTTACATTATATACAGGGTGTCCCGTGACCGTGGAGAACCTTTGAGGTGGTGATAAAGGACACTTTGGGGTAAAGCAATTTTTTGAATTTCTGATTTCAAACGACCATAACTCCGATATGATGGATTTTTTTGGTTTAATGGATGAGAACCTTTTTAAAAATCATTCGCTGATATACAAATTTGGTTATAACCTCTAATCGTCTGCAATCAATAGATTTCGAGTTATAAATTTAATTAAGTGAAAAAATGTTAACGAAATTTAGGTTTGATTTTTTTTACTTTTCTTGCGAACTCTTAGAAACGTCTTAGAAAAAACTGATGGCCCAAACCGGTTAGGGAATTTAACGGGCTACAACTTTGGTCAAAAAATTTTTTTGGAAAAACAACCGTTATCACAGAAATTCAAAAAATAATGAACAAGGCGTAGATAAAAATAAACAAATTTACAAAATTAAAATAAATTTTGTAAATTTGTTTTTACCTACACCTTGTTCATTATTTTCAGAATTTCTGTGAAAACGGTTGGTTTTACAAAAAAAATTATTTGACCAATGTTATAGCCCAATAAATTCCCTATCCGAATTTGGCCATTAGTTTTTTTTCTAAGACGTTTTGTTTAAGAGATACGGGGTTTGCAAGAAAAGTAAAAAAAAATAAAAACTGAATTTCTTTAACATTTTTTCGCTTAATTCAATGTATAACTCAAAATTCGTTGATTCTAGACGATTAGAGGTTATAACCTAATTTGTAGATAAGCAAATGATCTTCAAAAAAGTTCTAATACATTAAGCCTAAAAGTCAATAATGTCGGAGCTATGGTAGTTTGAAATCATAAATTCACAAAATTGCTTTAAAAGAGGTACTCCTCAAGAGTTTGGACTTGAACTAAAATTTTATTTAAAAATTTATCTTAGAAAAGTGTCCTTTATCACCACCTTACGGCGACACTCTGTATATAATAATATATGTACGAATCATCTACTACGGTTTAGGCCGCTTCTCCGTTCCTAGTTTCCATCCCTTTCTATCTTGACATAACTCTTCTTCTATATTTCTAGAACTCATCGCATAATCTACATTGTCTCTCCAGCTTCTCCTAGGGCGTCTTCTCTTTCTCCGTTCCGGCGGGATCCATTGTAATATACTTTTCTATTTTCCCATGTCAGTTGTCGTTTTTGAACTTCTTCTGGTATATCGATCTCCATATTCGTGTTTCTTCTTATAATTTCATTGCTTATTCTTTCCAGTCTAGATCTTCTATAACTTCTTCTCGGGCAATCCATTTAAATCCACTTAAATACCACACTTCCGAACCGTACATCATTACACTTCGGATTATAGATTTGTAGATTCTTTTTTTGTCTCTTTCGTTATATTATTCTCCCAGAGAACTGAATTCAGTGCTCCTATAGCTTTTCTGCCCTTGTTTATGCGTTCTTTTATTTCGTCACTACTGCTTCCTTCTTTATTCAGAATGACTCCTAGATATTTACATTTAGTTACACCTCTTATTACATTTGCTTCCAGTGAAAGGTCATTACAATCTTTGTTTCCAACAACGAGGTATTCGCATTTCGTTAAATTCATGGTGAATCCTGCTTTCGTGTATTCCTCATGTAGTTTTCTATTCAATTAACTAAGATCTTGTTCATCTTCCGTTATCACAACCTGATCGTTCGCAAAAATAAGAGCATAAAGTAGGACATCTCCTACTCGCAGTCCCATATTTCTGAACTTCTTCATCCATCCTTGTAGGATTTCGTTTTAAATAAATTTTGAATAGAGTGGGTGATAACAGACATCCTTGTCTTAGCCCTTTGGTCGTTTGGAACATTTCTGTGATACTGTTTCCAACCTTTACTGCGGCATAGTTTTCTCTATAATATTCACAAATAACTCTAACTAAAGTTGTCAATTGTAGATCTTTTAGCTCTAAACCCTGCTTATTCCTCGGGTTTATCATTTTTTATATCTTCTTCTAAGAAATTCCTAAGAATTCTCGCGTATACCTCTATAATTATTGGTGTCGTTTTTGAAACCTTTTTGTGTATAGTTGTTACATATGAGGTTCTCCATTCCTTTGGAGTCTTCTCTCCATTAGGCATCTTTCGTATAGAGCTCTTAGCATTTCTATTAGCTTCTGTGGCCCGTTTCTTAGAAATTCTGGATATATTTCTCTTGGTTCCGGTGACTTCTTTAGCTTAGTCGCCGCTATTGCTTCTTGACCTTGTTCAACTTTTAGGTGTATCTACTTCTGATATATCTTGTCCATGTTGTTGTTGTTGTTTTATGAAAGCCAGTCTTTTAAATCTTTCAAAGTGTTGCACCCATTCCTTTTTCCTGATGCATCCCTAGTTAATCCTCGACTTAGTAGATGTTCTTACAGACTTGATTATTTTCCAAGCTATATTGTTCAATATCATCGCATTTTTTTGTCAGATCCACTTACATACAGGTTATTATATGCCCGTATTCTTCTTCTGTTGTCCGTTCCATTATAGTTAATGTTTCTTCCATTCTTCCCTGAAACAAGTATTTGGTACTATCGTGTGCGAAGTTCTCGATATTGTACTTTTTGTTATTAACTTCATTTTCTTCTACTGTTTTCGTATTTGAAAGCATAAGAGGCTGTGAATTTGATATCAGTAAGAAAAATGGAAACCTATTAAATTTTTTGATTGAATTTGCAACGTCCTGGGCCGATTTAGGAGCTTTTGTCGACACTATCCCCACAAAGTCTCACATTAAAGCTCATCCAATATTTGAAGTTGTTATAATTGATAAATACGTTTAACTTCAGAAGTTCAAGAGAAGCTTAGCAGCAGTGTTTAGAAGCTTAAAGCTGTAAACATATCGTGGGGCCCCTATAACTTCTTAAATTATAAGAAGTTTTAAGTTAAGAAGGGCGGGGGTATGGGGGTTATGGAATACCCTCCAGTGCACCCTGTGAATATTCCTGAATTTGTCAGTAGCCAAACTTCGATGATAACCTTCTACACTTTAAAAAGTCCTATCAGAGATTGAGCGATTTCCTATTTGAATTAAACGCAGAACGTTTAATAATAATCAATAAACTAATAGCCTGTAATTTAAGCATAATAGAAGTAGCGATGTACTCTAGTTTGACCTAATGAGTTCAGTTGACTGACATACATTTTATAAGAGAATTATTGACAATTTTACGTAAAATATTGTTTAGTCCACAAATAAACGTATACAAATAGAAATTAACAAGTTTTTAAATATTCCATATAAACTGTTAATAATATTTTGATTGTACCATTATTCAGGTTTATTTGTCGGGCAATTACGAGCAAATACATTAAATTACAAAAAAAATTTAGTAATCCATCTTATATTTAAAATTTAACGCTACGTATTAATGATCAATTAATTTAAAGTACTTAAAAAAATTGAAATAAAACACCAGGATTATAGAAATTACTTTTCTTAAAATCGTTTTTATGTTCATCTCTCCCCCGTAGTAATATGGCTCATTTAAGTGAAAAAGAACGCATTAAAATTTTTATAATGGTTGGATACGAAGATATAAAAAGAATACAAAAAAATGTAATTTATTCAACGAAGTGCTTTATCGTAAATTGTAGTATGTAAAACAATTAAATGGTTTTAAGAAAATGGACGCAGTGGATATTGTGCATTTCGTTAAAATAGAACACTTGCACATCACATCTATCCCGTTAATCCAATACAAATAGAAACCAATCACTTCCAGTTCAAATTAATTCAATCTCTTATTATAAAAACATTGTTAATGAAAATAAATAAATAGCTTCTGGTATACAGCATGTATGTACATCTTCTCTCCAGAAGAACAATAAGTTCAATTTTCAAATTATTTGTGTTGTGGTTAGAATTTCACGTGAAACTATCTGTCCGTTTGTAATGCATAGTCAGTACTGTCTTGTCTTCTAAAAGCGTTGAATACACAACAAGCAACAAAAAACGTATTTGGAAAACAAATCGAAACTTTAACTAAAGTAGCATTCACATAGAAATTAGCTGTATTTTATTCTGCTGCAAAAGCTTACAGGAAGGAAGTAATATGAGATACTTTAATTTTATTGGACAACAAATATCCTAGTCAAAGCCACTTTAGGAAAAATGATATTTTCCCTATATGCATTTTTATATAACTTCAACTGCATCCCGTAAAGATAAACGGAAACTGTAACGATTTGCGAACAGTTACGGTTCACACGCCTTATACGTTCGCTAAAGAACAAAGCACTGTCCAATACACTTTTCACTAGTCACTTTAATTAGTAAGAAAATGTTGAATGCAATCTAATTGTAAGCTACAGAAGAGTTTTATTAGCGTTTGTAGATAGCATTCCATCGTGTTTGTAAGGTGACAAGAATCTCGATGGTTATCGTCGAGATTAAGTGTTTATAGTTTCCGTTTTTATTTTTTACGTATCAATTTACACAATTTCTACCACTTGTATATTTTTCCACCGTGTCGGGATCCTCCTATCATAATTACTTAGAAGTAGACAGTTTAATTGCATCTTCTATAATTACTTATGCTTTATTGTGAATTTAATTTATTTGAAACTGAAAACCTAAGTGGATAAAGGTATTATGTCATCAAATTTCAATTAAAGAAAATTTAAAAAGCTTGGATTTAAATTAGAACTTTTTCTTTGCCTTTCTATTAAAAACTCTGTTATTCTGTGAATTGGAAATCTCAGGTTGCACTGGATTTTTCACTAATCATTTATATTACCAACTTATTTCTTATTTCGGTTTCGCATTTTTCCATGCAGTGCAAAATTTCTTTCACCGGGTTTCACTGAATTTTCACTGAAAAGTTTATTTTTTCTAATGTTTCTTGTCATAATTTGAGAATTTGTATTATGTACTATAGAAGCTGATATGGCCAAAGTCATTTTAAAATTTCAGCACGAAATTAATCCACACTAGTGGGGAAAATAGATAAAGTATGAAGCTATTAACCCAGATATGCCTAATATCCTATATATAGGACATTAGGCATATCTGGGTTGAGTTTCATAAAAACATCAAATACCCAAACAAATCAGTAATCGCCAAACAGGTTCCGGGTTTGAGATTTCCATTGCTGAGAATGTTTGTAGAGTAGTTGGTTTGGAATTTTTTCTATTGAGTTTAGAATGTTTTTACAGCGTTGCTGATGAAGTGGTGAAGGTTTATTTTTTTTCAATTATCATCTAATATTGACAAGATTTACTTTGGTCGGGTATATTTATCAACTTTCACCTTATTTAATCTCTTTAAGTTTTAATGTATTTATTTACCTGTAAATTGTGAACATAGTAACTGCAGTCACCGAAACTAGCCAAATAACGGATTGTTAGATTATTTTTACTCTTTACTATGTATTTACACCCAGTACACGTACTGTCAACAGAATGGGACAAACCACCAGCTCGTGCAAATTCTACAACAATTTTGGTGATATTTTTGAATGAATAAAAAATAATGGGAAAAATACATTTCTCACCATGATGAGGTTATACATTGTTTAAATAATGTGAATTTTAATGATGGAGAATTGTTTTTTATTTCCTTTCAGCCGTCCTCTAGGACGCGTGATTTCGATAGACATCATCATCATCTCAACAATTACTCGTCCACTGCTGGGCATAGGCCTTTTACTATGAGAGAATGCTTTAACCCTGTTTTTAATAATAGTTTATGGCGGCAATCCTCCGAAGCACGGAGACGGTCATGTGAAAGTTTTAGGTTCTCCCCGGATTCGAACCGAGTACCTTAGAGTCAGCAGTTGTTCGGCTAAAGCTAATGACCGCCTCTTTGATAGACATAGACTTTTTGAAGCATTTTGATAATCTTAACGTAGAAGGAAATGCAAAAAACTATTTTCTCTTAATTAAATCTCGTCTTCCATAGCCGTAGTTATATTAATAATAACACAGGCTTTTTATCTTAAAGTATATCTCGGAACTGTTTAAAGGTTTTACCTTTTACATGTAAAACTGGTGACCTTCCTCAATAGGAAGCAGGGTTTATGTATATTTCTAGTAATTTCTTCTTCTTCCGGCTTTACATTCCCAAGGGAATTTCGCCACATTTTCCAATGTTTTCAAATCCTATTTGTTGGGATACATGTACATTTCTTACTTCAAATTATCTTTTAAATCCTTTCATCTGTCCTTGCATCCTCGACGACCCTTTTCCATGTTTTTCTGTTCATCAATATACTTCTCCAGTCCTTCACTTCCATTCGCCTCAGATCTTCAGTCGTATCTTCTCTCCATCTTTTACTCTGTCTCCCCCTCGGTCTGTTCACGTCGAGCTTCCACCTCATTTCTCTTGTAATTGCTCTTTCCTCTTGTGCTCTCTCGATACTAAATTTAGAGCTTTTACATGTCTGACTATATTAGCTTCTCGCATTTCACTTGTTAGTTCTGCATTTGTTCTTTTTCTATATAGTTCTTCTCTCTTTTTCTCTCAAACACTCCAAGATTTTCCTCTTCCGCTTCTGTCAGGCAGAGTAGTTTTAGTCCATAGGTCGTTACAGGTCTAATTAATGTTCTATAAAACCTGATCTTTGTGTTTTGTGTTTTTGTTCTTCAATAGGTTTCGGTTACTGTAATGAGCACTCTATCTTTTACTATTTCTCCTTTCTCATTTGAGTCGCTGATCTGTAAACCGAGATATTTAAATTTTCTGACCTCTTCAAATTTGTAATCCATGATTCTTGTCATTTTTAGTTCTTCCTTTTTCTTTCTGCTGCATCTCATAATTTCAGTCTTGCCTTCATTCACCAATAATCCTGCTTTGCGGGCTTTTCCTTCAATATTTTTTAAGTGCGTTGAGTGTTCTGGCCATAATGATCTGTACACTATTAGTATTTTGTTGTTCATTATTGATTTATTACATTTTGCTCTTCTTATCTCTCCTTCCAAATTTTTCTGTGTTGCCTACTCTTGTTTTCACTATTGCAGTTGTTCTGTTTAGTGTCATCTGTACCAGACATACTAGTTTTTTTGGGATTCTCCATCTTTCCATTTCTTCTTCGAGTTGGTTTCTGTTTACTCGATCGAAGGCCTGTTTGAAATCAATAAATAATGCCTGAATGCCTATATCATACACGTATGTCGTTGATCTCCAGGTCTGAATCCTTGTGGGTAGTCTCCTATTTCTTTTTCCGTGTAGTTTTGCAATCTTGTTAATATTTTATATTATGCATTATTAAGTAGCGATATTCCTCTGTAATTCTGACAATCTCTGTTGTCTCCTTTCTTGTAGATCGGAATCAGACCCGCTTCTCTCCATTGGTCTGGCAGTTTCTCATCTCTCCATACTTTTACTATCAGGTCGTATATCTTTCTCATTATAGCTTCGCCTTCTTCTTTTATCAGTTCCTGGGGCTTTTCATTACAGTTTCATGGAATTCTTGGTAGTCTGGTGCATTTTCCATATCCACTTCCGCTCGTTCTTCCGTTATCCCATAAATTTATATGCATAATAAAATATATATTATGTAATTATGAAAATCTTGTATATATTTTATAAAAATGTTTCTGTTTGATTATATTGTTTAACAAGGGATTGACTATTTATACATACATACAAACTGAAAGCAAAGTGTAATGATATGCCAAATCAATAAAACTTCCTAATATATGTATAAAAGAATGTTTTGAAACAGACTTTTCAATAAACTAGTTGATATTGCTGCAGGACGACGAGAGTCAGAATTTTATTTGAATTGAA
Source organism: Cantharis nigra (assembly GCA_958510845.1). Classification (NCBI taxonomy): domain Eukaryota; kingdom Metazoa; phylum Arthropoda; class Insecta; order Coleoptera; family Cantharidae; genus Cantharis; species Cantharis nigra. Next base: position 2,798,821 of record OY294034.1, on the reverse strand, counting down.
CTTGTTATTTATATGTATGTAAAAGTATGTAGGTCAAAATTGAGAAAAGAAATGATAATCTATCCATGCAGTACATATTTAAACTAGTAGTTTATAAAAAATAAACGTGGTTTATAGCTGAATAAATATTTTACTATTTATGGAAAGTGGAGGTTTTAACGAGTACTTATTTAAATTCCCTTAATTGTCTAGCATTGTGGTTTAACATTTGAATGTGTAAAATCCACACTAGTAATTGGTCTAGTCGCTTGTAATCTCGGGTTCTAAATATAACTAACCTTTAGTAATCATACGCAAAAGATTACTATTTTCGGTAAACTTTCCACTAACGACCGTAAAAACCTTATACTTGAATCAATACAAATTTAGCAAAATCGAGTAGGTATAATAAAAAATTTAAGAACAAATCGAAATCGTACATAACCATCTTTCATACAAATCCACATTTATGGCTCATAAATAACAAAGGTTTTCCTTTCACATACATTACCTACTCGTCTTCTACTTAAATTAAACTGAAACTACAAACTGAAACTGTTCAAATAATACTAAAAACATTTTTTCATCATGTAAGTCAATAAAATTGTCGTAAAATTTAGTATCGAATCTCCAACCAAAAATAAATAAAACTCATGAATAATATAATTTGTGAAATTTGCACAAATATTTAATTTATATTTATTCCAGTATGCTAATTTTGAAATAAGTTAAATATACCGAATGCGTTTTTATTTAGGATTAAATCGAAAGTATCCATATAAATCAAACTTTACATAAACCATTAAAATTAAATTAGGTACAGCAAACACAACAATTCTCGTCTTATCAGTTGTCGTGGTTTGAATTCCACGGTATAATATATTAACGTTCTGTGATTCAAATTTACCTGTTGGGAAATCGTGACAATAGCTGAATAAGAAAAGAGTATTATAAAACTACGTTTAATCGAAAATCGATTAGAATAAAATTAAATGGTAGATAATTTTTAAGATTATCATATATAGCTGCACGAAGAATTGATGGTTATGGGAATTACGAGTAACATATTTATTAATCGCATTAAAATCGTCGATTGATTTTTGAATTATCTGAAGCATTAATTTATAAAATTAATTAAATGATAGAAATCGATTACTTTTAAAACGTCGAAAGCTAATTATGCGAAAATGTTTTCCAATTTATCAATTTTCATTTCACTGCTGGATTTATTCTAAAAAGTTTTTTAGACAATCACTTGAGTGTATTGAAATTGTAGATATATATTTTCGATAAAAGAAAATGCAAGACAATTTAACCGGAAATTGTGAAAAACAAAAAACGAAATTGTTGTTAACTGTTAACGTTAATTATTTTCGGCGTTGTTTAATTTTGAATACGGTGAAAATTTATTTATACGTTTTCACCCTCTTGTCTATCACTCCTGCAATGTTTGACATGCCTGTTAACTAGACTGCATAATTTCAAGTAATATGAAAATCATGTTTGCTTCCTAGTTAAATACGATACTTGGAATCTACAAACTAGCATAAACATCAAGGTGCAGTACCATTATATCCTGTTAAGGGTAAAGCAATGCCAACTTCAAAAAGTAAACATTACATGTGATTAACAACTTACTTGTGTTGTATAAAGGAACTACGCTAGCAATCTTGTGTTAAAACTGTTTTAATATATTTTAATTATATAATATTACAACAAAATGTAATTATTATAATTAAAATAAGGCTACGTTTCGTACGATTAAATTTTCTTGTTTTTAATAAATTATTATTACCTACCTACGCACGAGTATTCCAATAAAAATTATTAAGAAAATCCATAAAGAACTCCTGCACTGAGAACCCCAATCATGCTTTAGGATTATTGTGTCCCGCAGGAAATTGAATCAAGTATTAGGGATTTCGTTAATTAAAAGGACATCAGGTCATACAGTTCAAGTTCGGCTTCAGATATTGTGATGTACATTATGGAATATCTACTCTAATGTATTATAATCCTTTGTAATAGATTGTGCAGTTTCCTACTGAGTTTCTAATATACTTAAACTCTTAATAAAGAATCAAGCATGACTTTTTATTACACTTGGATCAAATTTAAAATTTTTAAATTTACAGTAACGGCCATGAAAAGTGCATCAGATTAAAAATTCTTAACAATGTAAAATACACAGGTATAATTCTAAGAAAAATGAATTATTTGACCGTTATTTACGCAAAATAAGGGTAACAAATATCATTCTTATCAGTCGTTTCTAGATTTTTGAAGTAATCAGTCATTTTTGTAATCGTTTAAAAATAATTTGTGAAACATGGCAAAATATAACCAATTAAGTGAGGAGAAAAAAATTCAAATTACTACATTAACTTCGATAGGAATGTCTACACGCAAAATTGCAACTAAAGTAGGCTGCAACCAATCGACTGTAGCACGTTTTTTGAAAAAATATCGGGAAACTAAAACCACGGATCGCAAGAAAGGTACTGGCTCCCAAAGAAAAACTAGTGCACAGCAAGACAGGCTCCTGAAGCGAATTAGTTTGAGGGATCGCTTTAAAACTGCTGTAGACATTAGGCAGGAGTTTGCCAGCATAAGTGGAGTGAACCTCAGCATTGAAACCACGAGAAGAAGGCTTCGTGATGCTGGTTTAAATGCCAGAATTCCTTCTAAAAAACCGCATTTAACAGTAAAAATGCGGCGTAGTCGGTTCGAGTGGGCGAAAGCCCATAAAAATTGGACCGAAAATGATTGGAAACAAGTCATCTTCTCAGATGAAAGCAAATTTAATCTGTGGGGCTCTGATGGTATCCACTACGTAAGGCGAAGAGTTGGTGAACGATATAAGGACGAATGCCTTCAAAGAACGGTGAAGAAACCAGGTGGTCAGATGATATGGGGATGCTTTTCATATTATGGATTATGGAATTTGCATTTTGTAGAAGGGACCGTGAAAGCTGCAGACTATGAAATGATTTTACAAAACAATTTGCTACCATCAATAAAAAAACATAAAAAAAAGAATTCGAAGTGCATTTTCCAAGATGATTCTGCTCCATGCCATCGAGCCAAAAGGGTAATTTATCATTTTTTGTTTTTGTCTATATACATATTGTTTATAATTTAACCAAAACCATGTAAAATTTACAAATATTTTTTTTAGATAACGGATTTTAAACAAAGAAAAGGGATTGTGTCGTTGCCGTGGCCAGGTAATAGTCCCGATTTGAATCCTATTGAAAATTTGTGGGTCATTCTTGGAAACAAAATTCGACAATTAAAGCCTCAGACGGCAAACGAATTAAAAGAAAGTCTCAAAAAGGCATGGTCTGAAGAAATTTCAAACGAAATTATTCAAAATTTAATTTTATCCATGCCGTCACGTGTTTCTGAGGTCATCAAGGCGAATGGAGGAACCACAAAATATTAAAATATTTTTTTCATTACTTATTAGTACTTCTTAATGTCACATAAATTTGTTTGAACCATAAATATTTGTTAAACTACAATATTACATATTTTTATTATTCTTTATTTGCTATTTAATTAACAATAAATTAGCTCGTTTTAACTAAAAATCCATAATTGAATAAATTTACTGCAAAGATTGGTCTAGTTATGCATTGGTAATGTTTTGTATAGATGAAATTTTAATTTTAATAGTTAAAACGGTAAATTTAGAATAATTCATTTGACTAAATTTTAAAAATATTTTAAAATAAATTGTGATGCAGTTTTCATGACCGCTACTGTATATGTTGATAATATTGATAATATGTGTATCTATAAATCTATCCAACATTTTTATAATAAAAAACCATTGAATCTGTCAAGCTAGTAAGGGTGCATATTTTACAAATTTTTATCTTGTAAAGCATTAGAATAATCGTAAAATATAAAAGTTCCTAGTTTTCATTGGAAAATCACTATTAAAACGTAATAGCATGCTGTAAATATAACTTTACCTATAAATCACATGATTCTTGATGAATATTTTGTACTTTTAAAGTTTTAAATTATGAAAATATTACCATAACAACTACTATTAACGATATTCTTTTCGATTAGTTTGAAGCATGACATGTATATTACTGACGAGCGATATATCAAAAACTGTATCGCTTACATGACAGGAAAGAATGCAACCAATTTGGAGAGCATCGCACATTTCAAAATGTAATTTTTTATGTCAAATTTTATGTTCCAAAATTTTTATTTAAATAAGTAATTTGTTAACCACATTAAGAGTATTAAAATTCCTGCTAAATTGACGCACAAAAGTTTACTTTAAAATGAAAGCTCTCATAATCCAACCGCAATATCAACAACCATTTCTACTTTAAGAAAACACCAAAGTTTCAATATTTAGACCCCTTTATTAGAACACCAATAGTCAAAGGATTAGAAGGTTCCTTTACCATTTTTTTAACATTTTCGTTCCACGAAATTCTTTCGTATTTTTAACATATCAGAATTTAGGAACCAAATACTACTATTTTTTGAAAATAATTGCAAAACAGCCAATCAAATTTAGAAATTAATTTCTAATAAATGCTTTTATAGGTAATTCTGTTTGTGTCGCCGTGATTTCATAAAATTTATTCATATTTTTATCGTCAGAAATTTTACCATACAAAACTCAATCGTCTATCAATGTAGTCAATACTTTAAGTAGATGATTTGTGCAATACAAGTAATTTAGAAAAATTTTCCAAAAATATGTAGAAAATGTTAAAATAAATGTAATTGAATTTACTACTGCTAGGAGTTGGTTTTTCTACTACACAAAGGGTAAAAGTACCAATAGTCAGCCAGTTAACTGTTAACCGTTATAATCCATTTTTTATCCTTATTTATCCTACATGGTGGCTGACATTTTGTGCTGGCTGGAATTAGGTACGTTTACCTTAATTATGCTGATTAGAATCACCTAGAATATAATATGCTTGTGATCTTTACATCAATATCCTGTCCCAGCGGTAAGATCTACCGACCTTACTCCTTCGATCTACTTCTACTAATTCTTGGAATTTTGGTTTTCGCGAATAATTTCCATAATTAGATCAGTAAGCAATTCAAACTATCGTCTTAACGCTACTACAATGAGTTACACGTTAATTGTATATATGCTTAACTTTTGAAATGTACGTTAGCAGAATATGTAACTTTGATCAATTACTAATAAGTAATACATGGATATATACTTCTATTGCGTTATATGCGTTTTTAGTAACAAATTTTGGAATAATTTTGTAGTAGTAAAACTTTATAAAACAAAATTCACCCTCCTTGGGCAAGATTTGATATGTCGCTTATACTATACTCGTATACATATTAATGACATTTATTACTTTCTCCATACGTATCCGTATGTATAAGGGAAAGTTTTGTAATCCACTCAAAAATCAAAAATCGAAATTTTGGTATTAAAATGTTCTTATTATGTCCTGATAAGTTTTTGATGAATTTTAGTTGGATGTTCGTCTGTATGTATGTCTGTATGTCTGTATGCCTGTGAGTGGTTAGGACATGAAAAAATATAATATCGATTGCCCAGGCTAAACCACGCAACTAAATGTACATCATAGTTAAACTTAGAGGCTAGCTGAAAAAAAGTCTCACTCTTTCAGGACCAAATTGTACCCTTTAGTGCTTTGAACTGGGGGGGGGGGGTGTATCCTACCTTCAGTGCGTACTGATGCGAACTCTAAATGTATTTTGTTCTGAAAGAAGGAAATGGTATCTTATATAATAAAACCAATCACGGAAGATGAACACAAAGTTTGGATTTCTGTTGTATAAACTAATTGGGAAAATCTAGTGTACAAGTGTAACAAAAATCTACCTTGTGACTTGCCCCTCGGATCATTGGTTTTCAAACATTGTAAACCTGGTCGCGACCCACCAAAAGAATTTAATGGCAGGGCCTATTTTACAATTAGGCGCGAGCTTAAGACCCAATGGCCAGATGAGCCCAGAAAAAAGAGAACAGAAAATCGTAAATAAAATAACCCAAAAATTGGGATTTCGACTCTCGAATATAAGGGGCCGAAAAAAATTGACTCTGTCCATATTTTAGTTTAAATTAAATAGGTACTTTATTATGGCTAATTCGTCTATGGTTATTACTAGACGATTATGATAATTATTTCAGATAAGTTTTCTAAATATGTAGATAAATTATAGAGTAATTTTAAATACAAACACTGTTTCGAAGCTAATTCGACTAAAAGTTATACAAGATAATTTTTCACTATTCTTTGTCATAATTGTATACAAGTTTAGCAAAAACTGCTAATTCGAATAGATATTTCAACTAACTTGATTATCTGAATGATCTGAACAACTTATATAAATATTTTAGCTAAAGCAGCTATTTCATTAGGGGACATCCATTAATTTAGCGATTTTCCGAACTCCCCCCCCCCCAATGAGATGTCGTGAGATTTGCCTCGATTCCCCCTCTCCTAATCTCACGTGACATTGTTTGTTTTACCGTCTTAATTTAAACCAATTCTCTCGCAATTTCACAGTTTCTTGTGGAAAAAATATTACGTGATATTTGTTAAGACTCCCCTCGTCCCGACGTGAGATTCGATGAGATTCTGCTCGATCCCCCCCCTAAATGCCTCACGTAATTAATGGACGTCCCCTTAGACGATTTACACAGATTTATTTAGATGATTTCGATACTTCCTAATTAGATGATTTACCCAATTCCATACTACTACAGTACTAATTTAGGTGAATCAGTGTAGGAACGGTTATTTACCCAAAAATACACATTTCGGTTGTTACACCATCATTCGGTTTAACAATGTTTTGCAATATGACAGAATAATTACAATTTACTTCTGTTATCGATGTCCTCGCGATGAATACATATTTCATATTTGAATAAGCAGACCGTTCATTAGATGTTGGCTTAGTAGAAGGTTTCGACATTTATTTAAAAGTTTCCTAAACTCGAGGGCTTCCAGACGGTCCATTTTATCACATTTATTACACATTTTTAATATCTGCTTGGTGTTCTTCTCCCATCAAGTGGTCAGAAAAGTTAGACTTCTAATAAACTTTATTTCTCCAGAGAGAACAATTCTCTTTGTGACGTTATTTATATATTCTTCCCGTCTGTCCTACGTACACCATCTCACAGGAGCCGCATTTGAATTTGTATACACCGCTTTTGTTATACTTATCTATTTTACCATACTAATATGTTGTTAGAAGCATTTTTCATTGTTGTTCTTCTAATTATTTTTTTTATAAAACACAGAACTCAAAAGCAGTAATTTCACCTTAAAAACAGAATAAAGCTGCACATTCATTAAAACCCATTAGCGATTAATTTTTTAATTTTCCTTTGACGCTATCACAGAAACTCTTCAGAATGTTTTTCACTAATAAATTTCTATAAATTTGTAAATATTACCGGCCACCATTACCAATCCCTTAACTTTTAAATAAACTGATAAACAAAGGAAACAAATTAACAAGAATTGCGTTAATGCTGATAAATTAAAGCATGCATAAAATTTCAATTGTAAAATATACTATAAATTATTCATAAACGTTTTTATTGTATAAAAACATCGGCACATTCAAATCTGCTTAAATAATTGTTAAATCTTGTTGTTCATACATTGCCTTAAATTTTATAATTTTTAAATAGTTTTTCATTACCAAAACATGCTGCCAAAATAACCTCCAGCTCTAAGCTTTCAATCTTGTGTCTGATTTGCTTAAAATTTCAAAATAAAAATGTATTTATTAATTAAATTATTATTGAAATAAAAATGATATTATTGAAAAAACTTAATACTGTGGAGAATCGAAGCTAGACCAATCTATTTTCAGGCTCTCTAGCAACTCGGCTAAAAGGTGATTGGATTTCTGTTGCATAAACTAGCTGAAACTAGTTGAAACTAGTTGCTAAAAGTTGCTCAGAGCAAGTCAAAGATTATTCCTTTGTTTGCCCCACAATAAACTTAGTTGTAAGACCAGAGCCTATGGTGCATAGCGTAGGGTTAAATTAGAAATGAAACTTAAATTTTTTAATTTGATTAAAGCATATCGGAGTAATATTTTTTTCACTGGTTAGGTATTCACGTAAAGTTGTAGCAAACAAAAGGAAACAAAACCGTAACAGAGAAAGAAAATTTTAAATGTACATAAATGGAAATAGAATTTCAAGGTGTCAAGAGTTTTTTGAGAAGAGTGTCAGTTTTTGTTTTTACTTTATTAAAACAAACACATTGTCAAATTACGTAGATTCTTTCCTTTGTGAAAAGCACAAAGGAAATCATCGAAATTTCTTTGTTTCTTAACTTAACCTCGTATTTCCTAATTTTCGAACTTCTCTTACTCAGCATCCCACAACACTAAATTTGAAGGAGGGATTTATTTAAACGCCGGAATACACTCATTAGTTGTCTTGCACAATTTGCTTTTAATTGTAGTAAGCGGTGCGTACTAGGACACTTTTTGAACAAACATAAAGTACCATGCCGTCTATTTAAGCTTTAAAACCCGCAGCACTAAAGGTAGCTAATTTAATCATTAAAATTAGGAAAAAAATCAGTCGGGCAAAGAAAATAATGTTATTGATGTTAATAATTCCAGTTTTGATATTCTAGCCAATTACATTAATTTGTATCTATAATATTTATCCTGCAGGATTTGTAATATGTTTATAACAATTATTATGGTTTACATAGTAGCGGTAGAAATAATTCTTGCAGATATTGCTATTTTAACATTTACATAAAGTGCCAAGTAGCTGTTAGTGTGTTAGTAGTGTTGTATTATTGTAGACTTAACTCTTGCGGATGAACGGTTATTATAATCACACAAAATTTATTTCTAGAGATAACATGTTATTGTTTAAATTTTTAATAATTATTAAAAAGAGAATACCTAGCGAATTCGTAACTTCAAAGATAACATTTTCAAAACTTGTATCTTTGAAAAACTGATATCCTTATGAGTTCTGGTATCGCAAAAATAATTTCGTACTTTGAAAGATAATACATTCCATAATTTAAAAAAGAATCAAAAATCTGTGTTCTAAAATATAAAACTCTAACGTAACAAAATACAATATAAATCATATACTTTAGGACAGATCTAAAACTAGTTAGTTTTGTAGTCCAAACCTGGATTGTAATGCGAATCACGGTTGTCTGGCTTCATTTGTTGTTTCTAGCAGAAATAAACGTGGTAAACAGTGTGCTGACTCGACTAACCGTACTAGAACACTATTTTGCTGTCTTGTATTCGCTCTTCTCTACTCGAAAAAGGTCGACCATTTTCTCTATATAGTTTCTAGTTATGTAAAATTAACATTACATGTTTTTTCTTTCTAAGGTTCCTGCTACATTTTTACGGGAATTGAATTAAGCTTTCAGTATTTCAACACAATAAAATATTTTTATCAAAATATAGATTGTTAAATCAAAAAGCGACAAAAGTTGCTAAAAGTCGGAAATTACGATAACTTCAAGGAAATTGAAACAAATGGCAAATACAAAATTTATATCTTACAAATTAATTAAAAGTTCAACTAAATGTAAAGCTACAGAATTTGTTTACAGATGTTTTAAATATGTTAAATCAATAAACTAAAATTGAGTTCTTGTCGATAACAAAAAAAAAAAGTTTAATTTGTTTTCCAATTCTTAGGGCCTTCCTCTCAATATATCTGACGGCTCAGTTACAGTTTTCGGGCAAAACTGTAACCTTAGCCAGTTTGTGATTGTTACATGAGGAAATTTTGACTTAAAGATTATTTTTCAAGTAATTCAATCGTGTGTGATGGTTTCTTTAGTTCTTCAATCTTCACCAACCCTTAACAGTATCGATATAAACGAGAACTTAATTGAAATTAAAAATTAATCAAAGGAACGTAGAAAAGAAAATTAACTAAAGTATACAAATTCTAACCGTAAAGATAAACGCGAAAAATTTGTATTTACAAAAGTACTTTAATTATAAGCTTATTAGCTTACCGCATGGTGACAGGATGAAAAAGTAATCTAAAACAAGTTTCGTTTATTTACTATAATTACCACCAAAGTGAGTACCTCATTTCCCTCTGCAACTCAAATGCGGGGAAAAAAGGAGTTGCCCAAAGGTAAGCAAATAGTAAAAGGCAACTAAATATTTGGTCAGTATTTTTATCATTAAGGTAGTATTCTACTTTGGAAGCTCCAAAAAGAAGCAATCTTTGTGAATTTTTTTTGAGATTATTAATAAAGATATTGATATGAGGTTTTTCGGGCTTTAAAAATACACTCCTGAAATACTTAAAAAAAATTTTTTAAATATTTTATAATAATAATAATAATATATTCTGCATTAAATGGTCAGTATATTTTATTGCTTAGTTAATTTTAGATGTCAGTAAAAATTGAAATACAGAAAATTTTTCTGTATAAATTTTATAATTATAATACTTATACAAATAAAATATAATTAATCCACTAGAAGAGCTCGAGTAGCTAATTTGACCTTCCCCTTGAACGCTTTTCACCTTGAGATGGAGGTTTGACATATTTTAAGCGTATAGCCAATCCTATTATATGTTTGCATATATATTTCTTAAAAAAACCTGCATCCAGTTTACTGTTCTCTTCATTTGAATTGATCAAAAGTATTCCAACGCATTTCTGATACGGTTTCAATTTCCTCCTCTGTAACAGTAGGTTCTTCATTGGATGGGCAAAAATAGTGAATTGAATTTTCGCCTGCCATTGATGAAATATTGAAGTTTGCTTTTGCCCATCGATAACCAGTCGTCCATTGCCATTTTGAAGCCATTTCTTGATAAATAGCGGTACAGCTTTATCAAATACTGTTTTATTTGGAGATAATTGTAATGTATCTATGTAATAATCCACCAATGCTTTAATTTTTCTCGAAACATTGCTCATCATTTGTGCCCAACACATGATTAATATCTTATTATCGCCGAATGTTTGAAGGACTGCATTTCTAACTATATTTGAGGCATCGGATATTAAGCAATCGGGATCAATTTTCTCGTTCGGCAATAATTGACTGAAGAATAAATTCAAAATCTTCAGTTTTTTCATTTGAACATACTGCCATGCCAATCGGATGTAAGTGACGATCAAAATCTGTTGTTAAACGTTTGGTTGAAATTAAAATTCTAAAACTTGAGCCAGTGCCAGCGTCATCTTCTTGTTCCTCTTCGTCAACTAATTCGTCACGATATTTAACTTGATGTGATATCACAAAAGCTAAATCATCAGACTCAGGCTATTTTTTATTGTGATTCAAACACCACTATTCAAATTCGCCTAAACTTATTTCAGCTGGTCCATAATTCTTCTCTCTTAGTTGGATTAAATAATTATATAGCTGTATTTTGTTTTTAGGTTTAAACCCTATGCAGTTAGAATTACGAACATTTTTTTTGGTTTCAGTTTTAAATAAAATAGATCTTGTTTTTATACTATTTTATATTATATGTATTTTTTATACAGTTTTTATATTGATCTATGTAATACTAACCATTTATTTAAAGTACTGACCTAAAATATATTTAAATGCTGACCAAATATTGACTGAGAATATTTGTAATTATTTCTGGGGTTTGTGCTTGAATGCGCATGTGTGTTGAAAAGTTAAACGCACTAGAGCGTAAAAATATTACTTTTCCGCAAGCATGCGGAAAAACATATTTTACCTTACTCAAATAAATATCGAAAAGTTGTACTTTTTCAAACCCTATGCTATTTAATATAAACCAATAAAACAAAAACACAAAAAAAACAGTAAAAGCAAATAAATTAATTTATGTTAGCTATAGCTAATATATTTAATAATAACTGGATTTATCTGAAACGAACAACATTTGTTCAGTATGTATATAATTGCAATAGCAACAAAAAGGAGGCTACCTTGTCTATGAAGAAAATTTATAATATAGAGAAATTAATGTATATTTGGTATAACACTTGTTTAAATGTTTTGTTGGCCTAATTGGAACATTGCTTTCCCAAATACCTGGAGAAAATTCAATTAATTTTCCCAATGTATAATTAATTGATAGAATACAAGTAGAAGGCTTGAAAGAGAAAAAAGACAGAAAAAGGTGGAAGCTAAAGGGCTCTTAAAAGAAGGGTGTATTTCACGTCGTAACCGAACAGAAATTAGAAAAAGTCGTAATTTTTGTTCCACTTAATAAAAGACTTTACAAAGGCGTAGTGTTTAACTTGTATAACTAAAATAGTAGCACAAAAGCCACGGCAGACAGAATTAGCTGTATCTTAGAGCTAACCAGACACGCTCTATTCTAGAAAACAAATGTCTGGAAATACTCGAACGTTGAATGACAAACTAATTAAAGTCGAACACTATATCACCGGTCGCCATGCTAGTGTCTTTCTCTATATAAAGCATTAGAAAGAGATGTGGCCATCCGAAAATACGAGAAATGGGGTTTCTTCCTAACCGCAAGATTGTTTTAAAATTACTTTATGCATGTTCCTCTACAACTTAGAAATAATAATAAATTTCTCTTGTTGAAGAAATTTGCTTTACGTGATTTTAAAAGAGTTTACGTTAAGTACTCTTCAGGTTCCATGACAAACACACACTTTCAATGCTTATTTTCGCTTCAGTAGCTACAATAATAATGACACAAAAAAATATCGTGACAGGTATCAATAAATAAAGTTTATTACTAAATTAATTTTCGTTTTATAAATGAAAAAGATAAAAATATGATATCTTAAATATTTTATTTTTTTACAATAGTAATGTAAAATTTTTTGCTTTTGAACTGAAAATCTATTGTGATATCTCTTGTCCAAATTCCTTTTGTATGAGAGCGTGAGGGTTGTAGAGGTCATCAAGAAAGGATATAAGGGAAACTCGATATTTAGAATGTCACAAATACTTTCTTGATATATATGTATGTATATATCTATACTTACGTATATTATGTAAGATGGAAACATGAAAGCACTCTATACAACATGCAAACTTGTCATTTTTACAATACGAGTGTATAATTTAAAAACTTATAGGTGAACAAAAATACAACTTCATGTTGATTTAATATGTCTCATCAATGTAAATTGAGTTAACAGCAGTTGTCAACAAGCAAAATTCATCATCATTAATGTCAACGGTTCCTTAAATACTTCTTACGACCTAACACTTAATGTGCATTAAAAAATAAATTTCTATTTCGCACTTTAAAATTTATACATCATGTTTTGTGTTTCACTCAACGGTGCGTAATATCCCGAAAAGGTATATACTGTTGCACCGCAAAGTTGTTTAGTTATTCACCAAATACATCTTTTATTCAAAACAGTAAATTAATAGGGAGAGGCCACACACTCATCATGTGGCTTCGCTAGAGTGCTATTTAATCAAGATGTTGTTGCGTTCAAATCGTAAACCTCCTATTCAACTCTGAATTTAAGAATTCGTTAAGTCTACAGAGAAAACACAAAATTATTTTCCCCATAACCATAATTGTAATAAAGGAGCTAAAAGGACCTTAAATTTTTAAATGGTTATTTTTATTTGATGTAAACCTGTAATTCCTCCTATTACAAGTTAAATATAAACGTTACACCTTCGATACCTGCTGTTTAACAGCAGCTGTTGATCGAATACAAGGGAATGTGCAATGTAAATTTGGAATCACCACTGGTGTAAATAAAAAATGTTTGATTAATCGATACACAGCCGATTTTGTGTGTTAAAGTTACAATTTTGGTTTTTAATCACAGATTTCAAAATATTAGAAAGTTGTACACTAATTTGAGTTTCTTTCCCTTAAAGAATTCAGGGCATAAACATTTTGATTAGTGTCAATTTGGTAATGATATATCGTAACTTTTTTCGAAACAAAAACGAATATTGTTGAGAACAAATTACATTTCCAAACAAAATTAAATTTTTTCTTTTTCCTTAAAAACTAAATAAAAGCGTAAAATCAAATAAAGTAAAGAAAATAAATCTGAAAATTTTCTCTAAGTGTGGTTAAATGATATCCAACCCTTCGTACTCCAAACTAGGGTGCGAGTATAATATACAGCCCATTCTAATGCTAGGTAGTCCACTTTAATGGTTATTTCTAGTATTACAAAAATGGGGTGTAAAATTGCGTGAAAAATCAATTAAAAAAGAGCTAACTAAATCCCAGCATTATTATTGTTAAAAACTACTGAAAACAAAACTATTCTATGAGGAATTTTAGTAAATATTTTCTTGAAATAAAAATAATTTTTTTTTTTGGAAATTAGTGAACATTTAATTTTTGTGGATATATTTTATTAACACAAGAAACGAATTGCCTCTTTAAAAATAATAAAAACCTTTTTAAATTGATTAGTGATTTCTATTTGTCCAAAGCACTAAAACTCAACTATGAAACCCATACAATGGGGAAATGTTTAAATTGATTTTTTATGTTTTACGATAATTGGTATTCCATGTTTCCATTATTAAGGTCAATTTCTTTAAAAGACTGTTAGTTACCGTTGGTTTTGGATTAATTTTGAAAGCGATGTTTAAACTTCATTTCATTCGAGGATATCGATATTTTAATGAAAGAAAATTATTTTCCTTTTTATTAGAGTTTTTATAATTAAAGCAATTAGAAAATTTTAAAAATTAAATTTTTTGGAACAATTAATACAATCGATCTTATGTTCTTAATTTCTTTTCTACTAATGAAAATTTTAATTTGTTTCCATTTGTTATTTATTGAAGGAATCTAGATAACAAGAGAAAAAACCTTTTATCTTACAGTTGGAAATAATTACTTCACGTGAAAATGCAACATTTAAAAGAGTACCTATTTAATATTTTAATTAATTTTTAACGACAGGCAGCGCCACTTGCGTCGGGTACTTTATAAAGAATCTTTTGTTACATGCTGTATAAAAATTATAAATTAAAAGGTAGAAACCGCCGAAACAAAATAAAAACTTTTTCTTAATTAAAACCGTTTTAAACTAATATTTCATTTTCAGATAAATAGTTAAATAAATTTTGTGTGTTTTGACTATGCTTAATTAAATATTAGATTTTAAATTTGGGCAAAAATTTAAATTTTCTAGTTACTTAAAGTATAAATTTTAAATGAAAATTTAAATTTTAATATTACTTGAAATCCTAACGCCATCTTATTTTATGTTGATTATTTATCTTCCCTTTTCTTGCTTATCTATTTCTTTAAATGTTCTTAACGCGCTCGTGACGGAATTACAAATTATTTCACACATTTTAAAATTATCTGTAATTCTAAAATGAAATTCTAGAAGACGAATTTTAATATTTCGAAATTATTATACATAGCTCATTTTGATTTCAATATCAGAAATGATTGATCAATTTTGTTCTTGTATATTTTGTGACAAATGTTTAAAGGTTTAGGTCATCCCAGGCCCCTACAAATGACCAGACTCTGATGACATCTTTTTCGGTCATTTCTTGCTCTTGCTCTGAACTATCAAAAAGCGAACATTTTCAGAAACGGAAAGATAATCCTTGACTATTAAACCTAGGTGAAAAAACTGGTGTCGTCCATCAGACTCGTCCAACTGCTGCATCACCTCATTTTGCTATTTTGTTTAGCAATTAAAATAATCATCAAAAATTTGCATTTAGACAACTTACTTCAACTTTAACCATATTGAACCATATCTCACGTCTAAATTAAAAATGTAAATTTATATTTTTCAACATTTTCCTTCTTTATCTTATCATCGAAAATGCTAAATATTTTAAGGGTATTCAAACCCGTATGAATATGGTATCTCTTAAGATCGTCGGTAGCATTTGATCGGGTTTTGATAAGCAAACTTCCAGTTGTTATGTTAGTGTTTGTGGACAATTACTCGAGTGGATTCAAAGTTTCTCCTGATAAGCATGCGACGATTCGTTTTTATTCAAAGGATCGGACCCCTGCCTATTCCATATGAAACCGATATAGTACAAATTTCCGATTTGATTTTCAATCATTCTAACATTTTTAAATTTTGGCCTAATTCATTTCCTAATTTCCTAAGTGCAATAGTTTATAAAATTCAACTTTAATATTTTCCGCACAGTAAACCTAACTATTTTAAGGTTAGTTCTAGGACATTTTGTTTGTTTTGATTGTTTAGTTGTAATTTATTGGTAATGGACTACACTAATGGGCTCTTTAATGTGTTCGAATACTTGTCAATTACATATACTGTTAATCTTCTTTAAAAACATTTGATTTCATATGATTATACAGAATATTTTTTGTTTTTTGTTGGCCTTGACTTCTTGTTGATTAGTTGACTAACGGTAATTTTTCTTCGGGAACAACTCGAGGAAGTCAACAACGTTTACAGATCATCTAATGGAATTGTGGTCGTTTCTTGGTTATTTTTATAATTCATCACAAATTTATTTGTTGGATTTCTGCTGCACTTTGTACATTTTAAGCTCAATATAAATCCACGCGAGGTTAACAGCTGGAATCAAATTGATTACATTCAGATTTGAACGTTTGGTTCATCTAGCTGTGAATTTTATTCAAGTTTCCAAGAAACCTCCACAGATTTTGTTTCCACAATTTGAATTCCCTCCTGTCTTTTAACCAGTATGTAGTTTTCTACATAGTAATCCTTGTGGTTTTGATTGAACATGGAAGCTGATCTGTTTCAATTAACATCCACAAGAAAATCAGTTTTGTCAAATCGAGGAGAATTTATAAATTTGTAGTAAATCAGAATTTTTGTAATACCGAAGCGAAGGAAGCTTTCGCCACTTACGTAAGTAAGATTTGTTTATAAAGTTTTTAAGTTTTAAATATTTTTTGTTTGCATTGTTATCATGTCTTTGTAGTATTCCAAACTGTTTTAATAGAGTTAGGTGTTAGAAGAGATGTAATATACGTCTTAAAACCTGACTTTCAGAGTAGCAGAATTAATGTACGAATTCAACTCGATCTATATATTCGTTTTTATTGGGTGAAAAGGTGACTCGTCTTAAAATAGAAGTCTATATTTTTCCCATGGCTCGCAATCAACGTTAAACTGTGCGTCTTCTATGTGTGTGATTTGCAAAATCAAGTTTTAAATTATAAACCAGGAGGTTTCCAAATCCCAGACCTGGGCAATAATTATATAGCTAACTACTTTTTTTTTAATTACCTGTAGTTTATAAGCTGCTTTAAATTTTAAAGTAGCTTTAAGTAGCTTAAGTTTTGTATATAATTAGGTAATGGTTTATGAGAAGAGAGAACTATGTGGTCTGCAAAAAGAATGGGCAAAAAGTTATTGGACTAACATATTTTTGAAATGTAGACTAGAATAATAATTAAGCGCAAATAATGTATTTAAACTGAAGAAATAAATTTAAATCTCCAGACGCAAAATATGACTTTCAAGAAACAATTTTCCACTAGATTTTCTCGATATCAGATCAGTATAAAAATGAGGAAACGTCGTTACTTTCTTATTGACAATCGCTCATCTATGTCATGCTTCTAAATTACCATAAAAGCATCGGTAACTTCGTTTTTCAATAATTATGGTTTATATTAAAAGAAAAGTTTTAACTAAAAAGGTTTTTAATTGACAAATCAAGGTGTTTTTCATTAAATAGTTAAATTAGAAATTAGTTTAAATTACCCAAACTTTTCTGATGGCCTTTGAAAGTAAAAGAGTGTAAAGCAAAGATACTCAAGTTTCTTGGCAAAATCATAAAATAATGAAGTAAGTCTCCGAGTTCAATTTAGAGTAGGTATGAACTGGCACTTTGGACATCCGGTTAAAGCAGGTATACTCTCGCACTTGCTCTAACTTCCGGGCGAGCTCAGAATGATGAAACTGTACCCAAGGGTCTCGTTATTAAAAATTGTATTCCAACTTTTCTGTGCTTAAAATTTGCCTGTATATGACGCTAGAGCTAAATTATTATACACTCGGCTTTGAAAAGGCAGATTTTTTATGACAGGACAGTGCTTCGAGATAGGAAAAATAATTATATAAAATGTTCAAAATCATTTAATCATTTTTATCTAAAATATTTAATTATCCAAACCATAATTGAAATTAATTTAGTACATTCATGACACACAAACTTTCCATATCACCTCATTTTAGCATTTTAGCAAAGCGAACTTTGATGCAAGAGTTTTGAGGATGAAACACGCGACAATAATTCAACTACTTCAAATAAAATCCGCTAGAAAACGCCCCACTCAAAACTTTTACATTGAGCAATGTTTCATACTAGAAACAAAACTTGATAAGATTTTAAGCGGTTGTAGGTTTACCAAAACGTTGTAAAATATGAACCATTAATTTATATTAAGCTATAAAGAACTGAAAAGGGTAACAAATTAACAACAAAAACTAAAACCACATTGTAATTTTCCGAACTAAAAGTTTCAAACTTATATGCTCTCTAAACATATATTCCTGCATATACATAAGAATAAACAACAACTTTGTTTATATGTATTTAAAACTTTACACAATACTGAGGTTTAAACTGCACTTCAAAGTTATGTTTATTTCAATGCCAAAATAAAATTAATGCTGTATATTTCAATGCTAAGCATTAATTACTTTCATTTTAAGTTGATCATCTATTTTTTAAGTAAATTACAAAATAAATTAAGAAACAGCAAAAAACATCTAAGATAAAATACAAAACACGACAAAAGAATAAATACGAGAAATTAATAATAAAAGAAAGGAGAACAAGAGAAGAAAGAAAATAAAAGAGAAGTAAAATAACAAATGATAAAATAAGACTTTTAATTAATTTTTATTTTATTTAATTATTGTATTATATATTATAATTTACTATATTTTTGTATTTTATCAATGATGGGGAACCAGCCTGACGCCTCAACTGCCCATTTTGGAGAATGAAATGAATTTATTTTTTTCAAACATAATCTTGTTAGAAACAATGATGGCAGTATCACTTTCGAAGTCAGTCCCGCACATTTTGCGATTATATAATTTTGGCAATATAGAACGTGGCAAAACTTTATAAATTGAGGTTTAACCTATTTAGATCTAAATAATATTAGTCAATATAGCGTAAGTTTATAATTACTTAAGAAAAGTACTCGATACAGTCAATAAAATTATCTTTTCCCAAGTTTCGGGCGTTTTATTAAACCATACTTAAGTAATAATTAAATTAAAAGATTTAAATAGTGGAAATAACGAGTACAGGTATAGGTGCCTGCCTCAGACAGATTAAGCCAAATGCTTTCATCAGCTTTTGTTCTCTATTATCCATAAATGTAAAGGTCCAATCCATTTTATGGATATTTCGTGCAAATTGACACTTATAGTAGTATCGTAGACTCTTGTTTGCAATTATCTTTGAAAGTCCGGCCCAGGCAAAAATCAAACATAACCACACGATATTATTATCGACAGTTATAAATTGTTTATAATTTGTTTACATTGCGGTTTTAAATTTCTAAATTGAACGCATTATTTTTAGCCAATCAATAAAAATTAAATAATAGGAAGGTAAATCTGAATATTTTACGCCGATGTTTGATATTTATTATGTTTTAATTGAAACAAATAAATATAAAATTATTAAAATAAACATAGTATATTTACCTCTACTTGATTTTGTTAACATTATTCAAATAATTTTTTTACAGTTCTAATTGGGTTTTGTATACTTTCGAAGGTAACTTTTGTAGTTAACAAACTTTTATTTACCCAAAACAAAATATTAACAATGTAGATGATTTTGATAGGCTCAAACATAAAAACATGTTAAATTCAAAAGATAATGCAAAAAAATTCTAAATTATAAAAACGCCTTACTGGCGGACCAAGAAATTTACGTGAAAATTGATTAACAATTCAAAATTTTTTCTCGGTTTGAAAGTTGTAAGTGAGATATCCTACTATAACAGGAAGGCTGCAAAACTTCTTCGTGCGTTTTTACAATGACATTTAACGGTTGGGGTTGGTTTCAAGTTTCGAAGTCGTTTGGAAAAATGGTAAATTTAATTTTCATTTTCTTTTTGTCAGTACAGATCTGAAGAGATCAATTTCACATTTGACTGTGATTTGAAAACGACCCTGTAGCATCTACTTTGTAATTATGATGAACTAATACCGATCTGTAATTTTCAGTTTCGGTTTCAGTCAAGGATAAAAGGATATTTAAATTTGCACTTTTGACTGAATTTTGTCCCATTTAAGGATTCATATCGACCGGAGAGGTTTACTAAAAATCGAAATCTAAATTTTTTCGTTAAAAAATAAACGCCAACCTAATAACTTCGATGTTCTCTTGTAAAACATCAATCAGGTGAGGTGTCACATTTGTTATCCTACACAAAGTAATTGAGACAGATTTCAAATTAACTTTTAATTTTGTAACATTTATAAATCTAATTTTGATTTATTTATATATGTACCTGTTATAGAAAAGCAATTTTAATTGTTTAAAGATTACCTGGATGTGTAGTTGAAAAGCAAGAACTCACCTGAAATAAAAAGAAAAATTGGTTATAAAATTTTCACATTAATTTTTATTTTCTACCATAACAATATATTATATAATACGTGTTTCTATTCTATTTTCATCAAATTTCGATATAGATTCATTAATAAAATAGCGAAATTAAGTGATAAAGCAAGATTAAGTTGCTCTGGTAATTTGTAACTCGAAGAAAAAGGCACAGCAACTGTCAAAAACCTGAAAAGGAGCACGCAACTACCAATTTTTGAAATATTAATGTCAATATTATATGATGTACAAATTTTGATTCGAAATTCGTAAATCAAAATAAAATATATTTTTTATATATTAATCTAAGCATGAAATATTTTATTGTTAAAATTCCAAATAAGAAAATAGTGCTTTACTTGGTAACAAATGTTGTCAAGCGAAAACAAGAAAATTATTTCAATTCATAATAACAAAACAGACATTTAAGTTAATTATGTGCCAGTAGTTCAAAGCAGAGTACTATAATACTTAAATTTTCTTAACTCTTGTCATTGACTTTTTGATCAAAGAAAAATATTTTACTTCAAAGACATTTTTTCATTTTGTATTATAATCTATAAATACAAACGATTTTTTAAATTAGAATACAATCTGACATTTATAAATTGCACACAAAAGTTGCACAAATTCTTTTCTTTGCGTCGTCAAAATAAGAAATACTTACTCTTTAAGTTATTATTAGTTTTACTTATTTTTAATTAATTAATAAAAAAAATACACTGCTGTCGTATTGTTTGTAGGTTTTTTTATTACTTTATTTGTTTTTAATAGTCTGGACCCAATTGGCTTTAAGTTTTTCCTATTTTGGCAATTGTGTTATTATCAATGACCGTCAAGTGCTTGCTTTCTTTTGTAACCTATTCTACTTTGTTTTTGTGTATCTCGTTTTTAGTACTCCATTGTGTACAGCTTTTTGTGGAAATGCCCATTTTAAATAAACAAAAAGTAAGTACACATTTAATTTTTATTTAATCAAAACAAAAATATTAATTAAATTTTCCGACTATATTAATAACCAAATTTCTATCGATCAGGTTTTTTTCCATTAAATTTAAAATAACAAGCAATTCTAGAAATAATTTTTCTCAAACAAATCACTTTGATTTAAGTTTGATCCGTATAAAACATTTAAATTACTTACAGTTTGTTGATCTAATTTTAACTTTTCAATTTTTATTTGAAGAGAAACGAAAGTCTTACTTATTGTGTTATTTTTATTCTCTCTAAACACCTCTTTTGAATTCGAGATGTTTGTAATAGGCTTATAAAATTTTAAATTTTACTTAGCTAGTTTAATGTTCTTGAATTGTTAGTTGTATTATTTGATGTATAACTTAAAAATCGATAAAAAAATTAACATTTACAAATATCCACTATTGAAGTGATCGATATCGAATTGCTGTATAGTAGAATGCAATTCTATAGTAATCCGTAACACGTACTCCAATAAAGACGAGCCAAATAGTGTAGTCTGGTAATGTATTAGAAGTGAAAGGGGGTTAGTATTGGGCAAGAAGAGGCGAAATACAAATGACGAACCGTCGATGCTAACTTGTGTCTTGAATACTGAGTAGCGGATCTGCGGTCTTTTCGTATACGGTCCTAATTTTGCTATACGTTTTCTTTTGCACTCGTTGCTTGTATAAAGCAAAGTGACACGAACTAACCTCTAGTAAAGAAAAATTACTGAAAACTACGCCACGTAGCTGAAGGCTTGGAAGATTTGATTTTGTGCTAAAGCACAAAATTCTTTAAATTACTATGTAATGACAAAACACAAAGTTATTTCATAAACAAAATGGAAACACTAAGCTTTAAAAATGATACAAAAAATAATAATGCAATGCTGAAAATATTGGACCCCAAATTTTGAAAACACCCGTACGTATTATTTCCTCCGGAAAAAGCAGAAGAACATCAAGAATTTAAAGCAAATTATGCCATTATCGGAAATAACATAAATTAGTTTTTAAATAGAACTCTAAATATTTTAAGAGAAAAATTACTTTATAACAGGTGTGTAAATGATAACCCATAATAACAAACAAAATTTTAAAAAGTTGGCACTGAGGAGACACCAAGTCTAGTAAATTAACTCCAAGCACGAGAGATCGTTATTACAGTCGAGAATAATTAAAAGACTTGTATAATATCCACAATTCATTTGTCGAAGTTCCTCTAGTGTCAAACTTAGATACATAACATGAAAACTCAATTATCACAATATAATATGTATGTAGACAGTCATTAAAGAAATTGATTTTTTAATTAGTAGCTTAACATTAGACAACATTATAATAACTTTCAAACAAAAAATTATTAATTTTCCTACTTGCAAATCTACTATTGTTATAAATTGAAAATTAGTACAATTTTCACCAAATAACAACCATCAATTCGTTAACGTTTCGCTATACCATGAATTTTATCAGAACTTCCCGATTAATCTTTAATTTGAAATTATCTTAACTCACTGGAACTTTGGATTTGTTTAGACAATCATCGCAACTTCTTTATCTATTAAAATGTGAAAAAATTGAACCATCACGGAATTTGATAAAATAACAGTCACGCTACAATTAATCATAAGGTAGACAGACATTTGTCGAACAAAGCAAAATTTACAGAAACCAGCTTACCAAATTTAGATTTCCCATCTTTTGAAATATTTCAGTTTTGCATTTTTCAAAATATAAAAAAATAAGTAAACGTTTCAACAGCTTGGTGCATTGTTTCAAAAATCAATTCTAATTTAACCAATAGTTTCCTTCAAAAATTATGTAAACCATTTTCATATCAGGAAAAAAAGTACAGAGTCAAACCGAGTCAAACAGCTTTTTGGGGGCATTACAATTTTCTCAAAATTCAGAAAATTTGGTTTGATTTGAAATAATTATAATCAGCGGAAGCAGATATTATATAATTTGGAAAGAAAAGATACGATTTTGTTAGAAGATTGGAAATCTAATTAAAATTGATTTGGAAGGTAAACATTTTATATTAAAAATTATAATTTAAGAAAACGAAGAATCATCTTCAAGATCTTTGATCTGAAGACAGATTGGTAGTTAATATTTCCAGTTAATAATAATAATAATAATAATAATCAACTTTATTCTTGGAACTCTACAAAAGTTATGAATGCGTCAAAGAAGAAAAAAGAAAATGTGTATCTGATACATTATAAATGGAAAAATTCATGAATGCTGTAGAGTGGATGTTGTTCTAAGTGCAGTCGCAACTCCTTTTTGAATCTTATTTGGTTTTGATTCTTGATTGATGTTGGTAGTCCATTATAGAGTCTCGTTCCTGTGGCTATTGGTCCGTCTAGCGAAAGTCTTAAACGCGTGAGTGGAACGTAAAGTTGATGACATTTTCCAGTATTGTATCCATGGACCTGGTTGTTATGAAGAAGCAAGTGTTTGCGCTTATGTATATCCTTACAGACCGCATATATGTACAAACAAGGCAACGTAAGCAGACGCCACTTGGCAAACAGCGGTCTACACGGCGTCTGTGGATGAGCCCTCTCCATAAAACGAAGTATTCTTTTTTGCAACAAGAATATCTGAGTGGCATGTGTGGATGTTCCTCATACCGAAATACCGTAAGCAAATCGGCTCTCAACCATGGCGAGATATGCAGTACGTATGATCGACTCACTTGCACATCTTGACAGATTACGAAATAGGTAGCAGTACTTACTACATTCCTCTCTTAATTTTGTAGTATGGTTGATCCATGTCAACTTATGGTCCATGTGAATTCCAAGAAATTTAGTAGACACACAGCAACTAATTGACTGTCCATCAAAATCCATTGTAGTTAGCTCGTTGGTAGGAGCATTTTTAGGAAGAAATCTCACAATTTGGTTTTTTTCCAGGTTCAGTGTCAGGTTGTTTCTTGTACACCAGTCGAGCATGCTTTGGATAACTTGCATGCAGTTGTAATACAATGCATCTTCGTTACTCGAAACACACAGCGCATTGAAATCGTCCGCAAACTGGGTTCTCAATTCACCCCCGAGCAAATACTGTATCAGATCGTTCACAAACAACAGAAAAAGCAAGGGACCCAGTGTTGAACCTTGTGGGACGCCCAACTTGGTACTCAAATATTTGGATGTCGATTTGTTGATCTTGACAAACTGTTTACGCTTGGCGAGATAGCTCTTGATCCATCTTTTGGCCGGGCCTCGTATTCCCAATCTCTCGATTTTTTGGAACAGGATATCGTGATCTATTGAGTCGAAGGCCTTTGAAAGATCAAAGAATACGCCCAGGACTCGCTGTCCTCTGTCTAGGCTTGATTGAACAAAATCAACGGCACGCAGAATAGCGTCGCTCGTTGACCTACCCTTCCTGAATCCAAATTGACAATCGCTGAGCAGACCACGGGACTCAACGAAATTAACAAGTCTGTTGTAGAAAATCGATTCGATTACTTTAGAAAACTGCGATTGTAGAGCAATTGGGCGGTAATTATCAACGCAGTGCCTGTCTCCTTTCTTCTTATAAATTGGATGAATTTTGGATACTTTCAACGCCTCAGGAAAGCAGCCCTCAGAGAATGATGCATTAATAATATGGCACAATGGAGTACATATTATGTCCGCAATGTGCCGTAGAACGCAACCAGACACGTCGTCCGAGCCAGAAGAATTCTTCTTACAGTGCTCACGTATTGTGAGTAGTACCTCATCAGGGCTGCAGGGAGCCAGAAAAAATGAAGACATCTCATTAGTGGGTAGAGTGATGTTATCAACACGATTCTTGTGCCCATCCAAGTTGGTAAAATACTTATTGAATAGTCCAGCTTTCTCTTCATCGGATGTAGCAAAATTACTTCCCTGCTTATCATGCAAATGGTCAGGATATTCATTTATCGACGATCTAGCTCTTTCATCATTGATAATTTTCCAGCAGGTATACGATACGTTATTGGAATTTTGTATTCTTCTGTTGTTATAATTAAGTTTATTTTGATTGATCAAGTTTACGTATTCTTTCCTTCTGCTTCTGTAAAATTGCGCAATTTTCTGGTCATTATGAAATGATTTGCGCATATGATCTAGGTCGCGTAAATTTTGTGAGGCAATTCTAATGCGGTCGTCTATCCATTTGAGGCTGGGTTATGAAATTTAAATTTATTCATTCGTATTTTTCTGGTGGTTGTGGTAGTTTGGAATTTTGGAAGATGAGAAAATATGTTATAGTACAATAATGTGTGAAATATGTTGTCCTCGGAAGTTATACACATGTGCAATGATATACAACAGAAAATCAGTTAGCCAACTTCTAGTGGGAAACAGGGCCGGATTATTAATAGGCAAAAGTTTTTAAGCACTCCCCCCCCAAAAATAAATGTTTCTAGAAAAGTTTTCGAGCTTAGACTCAATGTTCCTATATTTTTGAAATTTATTAAACTTAAAATTATCGTCCTACGTACAAAGACAATTATATTTATCTGAAAATCAGTTCTCGCGGAGGCACCAATGTTTTGTAAAATTATTTACCTATTTTGTGATGGTTTTATACTCCCGAGTTGATTCGTATCTGATAAAAAATATAAAAAGAACGTTGTATTCGATAATTATTATGACAAAATACATTATTACAAAAATTAAATTCTTCTTCTGGATTTCGTGTTTGCAAATTCTGTTATAACTTTTTCAAAATCAGCAGTGTTGCTTAGCTCACTATTTATAGACAAACAAAACAGCTAAATTCGTTAACTCCTTCTTGAGAAATTGAATTTCTTAAATATGTTTTTGTTCTCTTTAAAGTTGAAAATGACCTTTCCCCACTTGTATTGGTTAAAAATATTCTTGTTGCAATTTCTAAATTGGGAAATATAGAAATCAATTTTTTCTCTTGAATAAAAGTTAAAATTTCCTTCATATTGCTAACAACATCTTCAATATTTTCAATAAATTATTTGAATTAAATGCACTCTTCAGAAAATTCCAATTTCAAGTTTTCACAGCATATGATTTGAAGATATATTTAATGATTGCATAAATTGCCATCATCAAGGTTTTCCTGATTATTTAAAAATCCAAAATTATTTTAAATTTTGCTATAGACAGTTACCCTTCTTTTAATTCTTTTTTTAATCTGTCTATAATTCCTTTCCCATCAAACCCGACTTCCCCATCCTTAAATACTTTTGCCAAACTGTCTTTTACAAGTCTTCGTTCGCCTTAAATCGTTTTTATATTCATTAATATTCGACAATTCCTTTCCACGTTCTTGGTAAACGTCTGATCTCTAAATCTACTTTGATTTTTTAAAAGATTTTCTGGCTTTGTCACATTTATTCAAAATGTCGGACCAAAATTCAGTTAAAATTCCAGTTTCCAATAATTCAAAATTTTGTAGTAACCCATTTGCTTCAGTCTTTTATAAGATTGCAGTTGCCTACTTTGCCTCCGGCCCTGATGGTGGGAAGTATGTTTTTACTAATTCAACATTAAATATTTATACTTCAAATGTCTGTTTTCTCTTTTATGATAAAAGAAATAAGGTTATCAAATCAAAGCGTGGGTCGGTGTCTAACCCACGACTTATAGGTTCGCTACCATTGTATACTTAAATTACAAACTAATAAAAACTTTTCAATTAAAATTCAACACAAAATGTGCAAACATTTCATGATAGACACAGAATTAGCTTACATAGTTTTCCCTCACATTCGGCAGTTGATTTCGATAGTTCATTTCGAAAACATTTTTGAGTACATCAGGATAACTTCATTAAATGGTACTAGCTACACCCGGAATCAATGATAATTGTCCTGATCATAAGTCCGATATTAGTTGTTATGATACACACTAACGTTGATGTCGGAATTATTAGAAAATTAAATATTTTATTACTTACTCAACTATAAATCGATATTAATTACAATACGCACTAACGTTATGTCGGAATTATTAGAAAATTAACTTTTAATTATTTGCCTAACTATAAATCGTCACATTACTTATTGCTCGTTATACGGCCGGAAAAGAAAAGCTAATAATACCGTAACTTGACCGATTCGAGTCCTCGTTGTTTCTCTTTCTTCCCCCTTTCAGCATAAAAAATGACCCGAGTATTTATCTACTTCAAAAATGATATGTTCCCATCAAATGTGGTCACGTGCTTTTTAATTTGATATCGCATTTTTTCTGTTATCTACATAATTCGATATGCAAGGTATTTGTGTTTATCTTGGCTTTCCGGAATAAGAATGTGATATATGACGGCTTGCCCGTGTGAAAAATCCACCTAATCCTAAAATTAATTATTTTCTTCCTTGGGGAGGGGGTGACAATTTTAACTGCTAGCGCTCAAACGTCCCTGCAAAAACCTTGAATAGAGCGCAGATTTGTAGTATTGCTTACTCCATTCCATGCAATGCTCACGTGGCAATTAAGGGGTAAGGAGAAAATACATAAAGAAAAAGATTAACTCGAGAACATTGGAACAGTGTACCATTAAAACAATACGAGGTCGACTGGGTGTTACGATCTGGGGCTGTTTTCCCAATGTGGGTTAGGGAATCTGACCGCCAAAAAATATATTATGGGCAAATTAAAAAGTAGTTTTTTTGTAACTAATTTTGTTACTAAATTTGTTAGTGATGAATTACTTTATTAACAAAGGAATATATTTAATTGATTAACCAGGAAATGACCCGAATTTATATCCAATTGAAACTTTGAGGGCAATAACGAAAATAATAACTTAAATTTTTAAGACCTGGCATTTCATATTGCGCGACTGTATTTAGTTCAGCTAAATTTTCTCGTCCAACTTGACAAATACAAAATTAAATTGAAAACTCACAAGAAAATAGTTTGTAATTTAAGTTTTTAAAAGTTAACTTGATTTTAAATTTTGATTAAATAATTTGAATAGGTAATAATAAAAATATAACAACTTTCTAACTTTTACTACAAAAATCATTTTATTTATAAAGAGCAAAGATAAGGTTGTAGTGTAATTAATTATAAATTTGCTAAACCTTTCGTTGCATTTTTCATAAACACAGAAAATCATAAAATTATCAATTACTGCAACCTAAAGCTTTCAGTAAAAAACAATTCAGTGAGGGTTTTTACATAACTATACTTCATTTTAGCATTAATAAAACTCCACCACTTACTGTTTCTCCCCATGAGCTATGGGCTTTAAAAACGCATTAATAATTACTTTCAGTTACTACCTATTTTCTGCCAAAATGTCCTATTTTGCTTTATTTTCACCGCATGTGCATCTTAAAATTATTATTTTGTTATTGTACCATTATTTGTACCTAATGTAATTTGAATATTTAAATAATAACATCAGCTATAAATATTATTGTCAATATGTGCGTATATTTTGAAATCAAATGGAATATCTTAATGCAAAATTTGCATTTGAAGTTCTTGTGAGTATAATGTAAACTCGTAATATGGAAATATATTATTTTTATGATATCACTGGAATTTTTGAATAATACGGCAGTTTTAGTAAGAATATATTTTAAGACCTGTTATAATTTTAACAAAATATCTACCATGATAGAAAAAAGATACGTATTAACCTAAATGAAATAATCAATAGATTTTATATTATGATCACTATATTCTTACAATCCTATTGAGTTTTTGCTAAGAATAGAGTGAAATATAATGGCATTTAGCGTAAAATTTATTGTTACGTTTTCTCATAACTGCTACGTATGTCATTCTAAATCTTGAACTTAGTTGTTGACTTACATAAAAAATCAATACCGATTTCATTAAATACATTTAACAAATTAAGAAACTTTCACAATAAATAAACTGGTGTATTTTAAAAATATAGGATGAAGTGGTACATATAACAAGATTAATAGGAGTTTTTAGAATTCCTAACCTTACACTTCTTAACTTTACTCTCTTCATTCGTCTGTCTATCTGTACGACCTCTGTACAAAAATACCTGATGAGTTGTGTGACAATGCACATCGGACATTGTTAATTAAAATTCTTGCTGCAAAAAGGGCATAAAGTAATTTGCTTGAACAATTGATTCTAAATTATCGAAAAATTACAATTAGATGAAAATAACACATAATTATCTATATAAAAAATTTTCAGACTTACAATGTTTTATTCGGGGAAAAGTAACTTTTTCTCCTAATGCAACAAAATATATTTTTTTATGTATGAAGCGTGGCATTCCCTATAGTTATTAACTCTAATGAATATTAGAGTATTTAGATGATGATCTGAAAATTTTTACCCTTGGCTGTATAAGTATAATCCGACATAATTATTTTACTGTAATCAATATTTATCTATATATTCGAGTTAAATCTGGCAATCACTCCTTCCGTCACGCACCTGTGATTGGTTCATTATTTTTGCCAACCTAAAGAACATTGGGAAATTATGGGATAGCGATAGGTCAGTGCGGGCTACGAGAACCAACCTTGGAAAAACTTTTATGGTTCAAAAGTGTATTTCTGAAATTTGATTATATTAATAATATATTATTTAAAATAGTAGACAGAGTTGACATCGGATTTTCCCGAATAATTAAAAAATCTGCAGAAAAGGCTAAAGACTTTATAATGGCATGAAGCTTTTTCGTCAACATTAACGATTCTTGTTTGCAAAGGGTTGTCTAAACGTGTGGCCTGCGGATAGGTGGTTAAATTTTCGGTACGAGTATCATATTAACAAGGTGGTGGCACTTGGGATTTGTGAGGAGTCTGAGAGTTAATCTTTCAGCCCGTTCATTTAGATTAATTTATTGTTTTAGCTTCCCTCGGGGTTGAATAATACGGGTGGTGTATGATCAGTGTTGATGTTGTGAACAGGTGCACATATATTGGTTTTAATCATCGAAGAGGATTTGATAGAGCTGTCCTTGAGAAGTACATGATTGCAATAGTTGATTCAAATTTCAATACTGGTAAGGTAAGAAAAAACACTCTAAACAGTGTAATGGCAGTTCTGGGTTGATTTTCGTTCGATTAGTTGTTGTCTCGGATGCAATTAAATTAAACAAAGAAGGATTTTTCTTATCTGTACTTAGAATTTTTCAACGAAGGTACAATTATCTTAAAAACACGAAGTAGTTTTTTTTATCTGAACTGCACAAAACTACAAGATCAATTAAATTGAAAGCATTTTATAAGAAGAACTTTTAAAACAATTGTATTGCGCTTATTCTAATCTAAGAACAAAATACAAACAATTCTATAATAGATTATAAAAGTTAAAAGAAATCACAGTGAATATAAATAAGTGAAGATAAATCATTTGAAAATTGTTTGACAGATTTTGAAACGGTAATTCCAGTTAGAATAACAAAAAGCGATCTAAAAAGCTTATATCAAGTCACCCATAATCAACATTGCATGACAAAAAATCCTTTTTCAAAATAAAATTTACTTTATGTTTAGTGACAAAAATGAAATCCCCAAAGCTTGTTTGTATCCAGAAAAGTGATTCTACGTAACAAAACCGTAAGATTTAATATTCCGCGTATAAAAAATATTTTTCCGGTGTACGAATCGCCTAATATTAAAATCACATTGTTTGTACTATAAATCATTTTTATCTAACTGAAAATTTATCAATTCAAATCACATAGGAAAACTTTTGAGTTTGGTTGTTTTACAAGAATGTTAAAAAGCATGAAGCTAACGCTGATAGGTACATGAACTTAGTTAAATATGAATAAGTAAAAGTAAAATAAGTTCAGTTATTACTGTTTTCAAAACTTTCTTAGTTTATATAGAACTCAAAATGAAGAGCCATATAGAAACAAGATATTGCAAGTACTTTTATAAAGAAAATAGTTTAATAATGAGCTTAGTTTGAACTTAAAAATATTCTAAATGATTATATTCATTAAGAAATTAATTCCTAACTTAATATTTTGATATTTATTATAGTTTGTTGCATTTAATATGGAACTACTAATTTAAATCTCCTTTTTTAAATGGCGCAGTTAATTTCGTTTCATTATCTACCTAATTTGTATTTCTACTTTCCTTCTGTTCATCTCGCGAAAAATATTTTCGGAAAACCTACAACATCGTCTTAATCGCAAGTTATAAATGATTAGAAATAGAATAGGTTTTTTAAGAAATCTGAACAGATCGAAAGTTGTATTTTTTCATATAAAAAGTGGTTAAAAAACTGTAAATTTATAAGTGTATTTCTTTCTAACAGTAATATCCAAATAAAAAAGAAAGTTTGGTCAAATATTATCTTATATAGCAAAAACTGTTAGGTTGTAATTTGAACATATAGCTTCAACTTTTCTTGGTGTATAATAATAGAACTCTTAGTTTAATGTTCAAAATAAAACAATAGAAAAGTTTCATTCGGACTTTTTCTTGTGAGGTCAGTTTTATTGCTGGCAAGTATTTGGCAATATAGCAATTCCAACTTTCCTAAATTAGGATAATACAAAGCAAATACTACTTAACTTTGTATTTATAAAAATTAATTTTAATTGTATATTCATGTCAAGGAAACTCTAATTAAAAATATCAAAAATGAAAATATTTAAAAATAGATTCGTGCTCGAAAAGCATTTTTCCGCACATGTCAACACATTAAATCACTTTAACTCCCAATTTTTTGTATATTCGAGTAATTTAAAATAACAAATTTATACATAACAGACAAATTACATATTGTAATCACTAAAAATTGAACATATTCCTGTAACAAACATGCCTGACAAAATATATTTGATAATACATTTTCATTTCATTTGCATAACTAACAAAGCTTGAACAAAAGATCCCATGGGATAGGCGGTGGTTTTATCTAAACCATCTCGTAAACTGTCAATACATTGATCAACATAGAAAATTCCTATAAAGCTCATTTCATAACACAAAAACAAAAAGAATTGTTAAATTATAATCTAATAAAAAAATTAGGAAATCCTAGAAGCATTGTGGAGTTTAATAATTTTTAAATTGAATCATGATCAAGGGCCGATTACACCAACATAATTTAAAACTACTCTTTTAACGCTAATAATAGTTTATTAGCTACAAATCTGTATAAATAAATCTCCATTTAATTTATATGAATATCATGCAATGCTATTGTATATTAAAATTTTCCTATTAGTTAATATACTTGTTTGGCATTGTTTGTTTATTTAAATATTAATTTGAAGTTTCAACTTGAACTAAATATACAGGTTGAAATGATTAATATTAGTAATACATGTTTACATTATCTACATTAAACTTTTTTGAAACTTCCCCATGCCAAATAATAACTTTTAGCAGTTGAATCCCACTGATCTTCGATATAGAGAAGGGCTACAGGCCGGGTAATTAATCATCTCAAAGATGTTGCCAGTACCTTTTGAGGGAGAAACCTAACTGCTAGCCTACGATCACGTTTCTATACTTCTGCTCAAGAGCTCAACCTAACTGATTTGTTTTTTAACAAATTAAAATTTTTGATGCGAATGTGATTTGGTTAATTCAATCACAAACATACAAATGCGCATCAAAGTAAATGGAGTTAAACCATTTCCATTTCAGTATTTTAGAAGTTAAATGTAAATGGTAATATCGTAAAACATGATTTGGTTACTAGCAATAGTTACTTGCATGGTTGTTTTAGAGCATATTACAATATTAAACTTGCATAACATCGCATTCAACTCTATTTTTATTAGCATGCGGCTTTAACAAAAATTTCTGTTTTTTATTTGCTTTTAGCAGGTTGTACTGTTGATTTAATAAAAACAAGCAATTTCAAAAATTATTAATTCATTAGTTAACAGTTGATGGTTCATAGCAACCAACCGCATAGTGGCCGTATCAATTTTTAAATTCTCTTTACGGGTGGGTTTATGCTTAACGCCGTCAAGTTCTCGATGGCATATCTACAGATATGCAGACATGACGGAATAATAAAAAATTGGATTGTTACACGAAGGGATTTCAAAAAATAATAAATTAATGAATAACTAAAATACCAATTCATTTATGAACAAATACATATAAAATATTCTATTTTGAATAAAAATTAAAAATTTATTTATGGATAAATATGAATTATTTTATTTTATATGAAATTATACATCAAATTATAAAATACATTAGTACATAAAATTTTATGAGCTGTGCAATCATAAATAGAACATTCAATGTTTGAATAGGAGTTGAAATTTAAATAAATTTTCATTTTCTACCTGCCAGAAAATAAGTACAAAAGTTCTTAACTGGATTTTATTGGATAAACATAAGACATCAAAGTGAAACCTATGCTTGCAATGCTTGTTTCACTGCAGCATTTTTTGTCACATGGCGAGGTTATGCGTAAATGTCAATCTAATCTAATACTGGAAAAATACAAACCGTTGTCAGCATAGTATATCAACTACTATAGACTAATCTTAGTTGATATTTTCATTAACAACTTAGTGGAAAAACATTTGGAATAAAATAAAAAAAGAAAGTTTTGTAAAGATTTGAGTTAACCCATGGAATTACCAGGGTTACCTCTGGCTGTGGCCGCTCTAATTGGAGAATAATTAACTTTTGTGCAGCATTTTTGTGATCTTTCAGCAATACATGTATTTCAGGATCCTTTCCACTGGATGACAAACTTGTATTGTTTAATTGAGAGTATACTGAGTGATTTGGAAAGCTCCTTGGGTTAGCCGCATTGCTTCTATAGTATCATCATGGTTTATTCACCAACAGTGAATAGCTCAATATAATGCGTTATCAAGACCTGATATCTTTTCAGAAAGACACAATGGTAAAACTTGAAAAGTTTGTTTATTGGGTTGTTTAGAAACCGGCGTGAAGAATTTTGTCAGATAAATGAAACTTTTGGACCAAAAATTTCTTGTTTGGTTTGCATTTATTCTATCAAAAACGGATTTTTATTAAATGGAACTATTAACTATGGACTCTGAATCCTGCGAAATCGGAACTGCTGTTCTTGGGTAATCCTGATGGGCTGGTGCGTAGGGCTCTAAGTGTTGCAACGTTGTCGGTTGCGATTGGTAGTGAAGTCGCCAGGGTCGTGGATTGTGCTCGTAGTCTGGGGCTTGTCTTGGACAGTGAGCTTAATTTTCGTCAACATGTGGACCGTAAGCTCAAGGTTTGTTATTATAAACTTAGATCGCTTTACCAGTTGAAGACTCTTTTACCTTCTCATGTGAAGTGGTCAATCGTTAGTACTACGATCCTATCTAACATTGAGTATTATGCAACGGTATACTACGGTTTCCTCTTGCAAAACTCCTGTTTGCGATTTTCTTTCGACCTGCGTAGGTACGACCACGTTACTCCTTTTTATCGAGATCTTGGATTGCTTAAGATCGACGGGCGTTTCTCTTTGCTCTTTGGAGTTATGCTCTTCAAAATTATGAAGAGTGGGGAGCCGAGTTATCTGAGAAGTATGATTAGGCCTCGTTCGGCCTGCCATGCTCGTGTTTTGCGGGATTTGGGAAACTTCGATGTACCCTCCCATTCCACGGCAAGTTTCGAGCGGTGTTTTGCATGTCTGGCGCCCAGATTTATGGAGAGGCATCGAAGACTTTACGACGAGTCCACAAGTGTGAGGTCCTTCCGCCGTGATCTGGATGCTGTTCTGCGTGCCCAAATGTAAATTTCTTGTATTTATGTCATAGATTGTTATGTTTGTTGTTTTTTGAAAATGTAACTTTGTTAAAAGTCTTCCAATTAAGAACTTTTATTAATATATTATATTGTATAGTTGCTTAATAAATTTATTTATTATTTATTATTATTATATTATTATTAACTGGAATTTTTAAATTTTAATTGCCCTGTACTGAAACTTTGAGACTGAAATAATTAACCAGCTTTTGTACGTTATTCATTTTTGCAAAAAAATCGTGCAAGTTACAATTTTGAAATGAAATCTTTTTTTTCATTTTCAGACGTAGGATTTATTTCTCTTTCGATGACATTCAGCATGTTCCGTGTTCAACTTAAAAGTTTTTGATTTATAAACTGCTATAAGAGTTCTAAATTTAAAAGGAGAGTAAAAATCTATCAGCCCATAGAATTTATTTGAAAAGATTATTGAATATTTGTAATTATTTTGATATTGTTAATGTGTTAGAAATAAATAAACAACAAGAACAATTTTGTAGTTGAAATATATGATGTCAAGTACTTCTAATATAAACTAACAAGTAGAGAAACTGTAATTCCATTCTTGTCTCATTCGTGTAATGAGTAATGCATGATAAAGATGTTGAAGATGCCGCTTATGTATCATCAAAGTTACTAGCCCAAATCTGTAAATTTGTTAGTGAATTATATCGTTACTATAAAGTAATTGCACGTTTCTAACTAATGACCACGCAAACTAATCGCACTGCCGGCATTTCAAGCAAATGTATTCAGATTACCGATAAGCATTGCTCTCAATTTGCTAAGTAAACTTTTCACTTTCCAAAATTGGTCTCTAGAAAGCTCAAAGTTGATAAAACCTGTTCAATCACTTTTAATCAAGTTTTCATAATTTTCAAAATTATTAAAGTAATTTTCTTTTAATATTATGAATATCGCCAAAATAACGATGAGCTATTAATATAATAAAGGCACTTTAATTTTCTTCAAGTTGGAATTATGTTGAGCTCTTGCATTACCATTTTGTAATTATCACTCTATTTTGATAAAAGATGAATACTGAAATGACTTACAAGTACGTGACAGTAAATTGCATTAGGGAAACCAAGCATCCCCTGCTTTCATTTTTAAAACAATTTTTTTTTAATTTGAAATGTTATAAATTTTAAAAAGGTTCATAATTGCTCGAAATTAACCAAAAATATGCAAAAAAAGCTTTTCTACGTTTTCCAAAAACAACAAAAAATAGAGTTATTTAATAATTAAATTAACTGCTGATCTACAATGGATAATGTAATTTGAATTACTTAGAAATTTGCAGATACCATAAAATTAATGATTATTAATTTATACTGGATAGGAATTTGTCCAGATGTTCATATATGCAAATTGAAATTTAGTCGTAAATGAAATTGTTTGAATTTTAGAAATGCAATTTGCAATTTAAGTCCACCTCCCACTATGTCAAAGTAATAAAATTCTATTTTATTCAGTTTAATTTAAAAGTCTCTTCAATAGTCTTTCATCATAAATGAAACCTGAATGAATTTGGGAAATTGAAAGATCAAAGTAATACACGGTGAGGTGATAAAACACACATATTACAGCATTTCATATTTTTTGTTCTCTTTTAATAGGACATAAAATATTTTGCTTTTATATAGGTATATACAAAAAAAATACAGTGTGCGTCGTTACAAATTGTTTCGAATTTTTTTGTTTTATTTTCAACTTGACAAATAAGCATTTTGAGTTTAATTAATTAATTTAATGTAATTTTTCCTTACAATTACCCCTCTTATCGCAAGGTTGTATGACGTAATAACGTGGGCGCTAAATCGATAGAAAAAATAAAAGTTTATTATTTTAACTAAAAATATTGAAAGAAGTTTTAGAAAATAAAAATATTGTAAAGCTCTGGCAAGCCCATTTACAATCAAACGTAAGCCACTTATTTATTGAACAATAAAAAACATAAAATAGCCATTCTTTATTTACATCGCAAAAGTTTAATATCAGGAAGTCGTCTTTCTTCAAATTAAATATTAAATCATAAATAATAAATCTATAAAGGAAGTGAAGTTCACACTACACCCACATAGAGTATAGAGAGAAGCAAGAGTTTAAATCTCAATGCACGTTGACTTCATTATTTAAGTTCAACTCCATCATACTAAATAATGTTGAAAGGTTTGTGCACATGATTTATTTAAATTCCTCTTACTTTTGTATCTTTAATATACCAATTTTTTTAAGTAATGTATATACTGAACATAATTAAAACGTTTTTTTTCAAATCCTTTTAAACCGAGCTTTTTGAATTTGGCAAAATATTTGCATTTAACTTAAAAATTCACTCCAATTAACCTTTCTTCATACAATTTTTAAAGGTATACCGAAATTTCTGAAAAATAACAGTTACCTAATTAAGTTTGAATATTAATTTTAAAATTTTTCATTAAAATTTTTGCTGAAAATAGTTTATTGGACTTATATGTTATTTTTCTTACTTACTTTACTTTATAATAATATATATCGACTTAACTCAAATGTCTAATTTTTTTGACTTGCATCACTCCGGCTCAAATATTTCATGCATGATTGTTATCATAACAATACAATTTTTTATATTTACATACATGTACGAGATAATAATTATTAATATTAATTCAACAATAAACCATCCCAATTAACACCTGTAAATTTAATAAATCAGTGATTCCTCCTTTATAGTCAACCAAAACTTCCATTTGATCGTAATTAATTATATTGGAAATTAATTTCAGGACACATTTACATACTAAGTATCTTCAAGCTAACTTTGATTTTACTTACAAAAAATGTAATTAATTATATTAAAAGTATTATTTTGCCATTAAGTATAAAAGAAAATTGATAAAATATATTATAAAATTTCATAAAAACATGAAAATTGTAACTTTCACCTAAACTGTATTATTTAAATACCAGCAAATTAAATGTATTAATGTAAAAGTGTAATTTAATGTAATAAATAATAACTTTTTAATAATTGATCTATGGTAAGTAATACAACAAAAGCTTTGATTTATCCAGGAAAATTTTTAATTTCAACTTATCCGTGATTAGCAACTTATCCAAAGAAAAATTGGTAGACTATCATAACGAGAGCAAGCAAGCGATAGTAATTTAGTCTGACAAAATGTTTTCGAGAGTAAAACTTTAAAAGCACGTATGAGTGATTAATTCACTCACTCATTCACAATGGCGCTACAAACAAACAGAGTGTTTTTTTGGCTGACCATTTTCTTTTGAAGGATTCTCATGGCAGATTACCTCCGTGGTTTGTCATTCTTGCCTAAAAATTAAAAATTATCAGGACAAAAATCAAAGCTAGTGTTGAATTTGCTAAGATAATTTCGAAAGTAAACGATGAAATTATGATATTCATAGGGAAGGTAACGCAAGACGAACCTTAAGGTTGAATAAAATAAATTGCAGATTTTCGATAATTCTCAGTAGCTAGAGAAACTGCTCCATGGTTGAGATTCAATCCTCAACACATCCGTACTGTCGTAATGACAATCTTCACGATTCCCATCCGAAAGTGCATCCATAGCACAAACCTTGTGCTTTGAAACAGTTTAAAATAAAAAAAAACGAATCTAATTCTTTAGAAAAGATTAACAAAACAAAGAATATTACTTGGTCAATTTGCAGTCAAGTAATAGGCATTAAAGAATTAGATAATTAGGGGTTGTAATCCAGTGTTGAAACTAATTACTACATATCCTACCGCTCAGAAGAAAAAGAAGAAATTGTAGAAGTCTAGTATATTATTTAGTCATTTGTTTCGTGATTCATTCATGTTTGTTTCTTCGAGCTACTGTCATGTATGTGACAATTTTCTGTTTAGAATATGGACTGTTTTCGTTCGTAACATGTTAATTCTCATGATATTTTTAAAATAAGAACTTTTCTATATTCGAAATCGGCTGAGGTTCTGCAGTTGGTCAGCGGAGAGTGTAACTGTAACATACCATTTGCATTAACGTTACTGAATGAATATATTCTTTCTACTTTTTACTTTCTTTCTATTTCTTTCTCTATCTTTCTATTAACTTTCTATTGATATATCAAAATTGATTTTGTATTGGTAACATGTTTTGCAAAATTCGATACATTCCAATTAGAAAAATGTAGAGAAAGGTAGAATTTCTAAGTCAAAAACCGAGTAAGATATGATTTGCATAAAAAAAATAAAATAATATTTAACAACAAACGGGAAAGTTATTTATTTTTTTATCTCAAAATGGTATTTTTTACGGTATAATTATTTAGAAATTTGTTCAAGGCAAATTTATACGACTTTATAAATTGGGTTTATCTTGAAATTTAAAAAATATTAAATTTTGTTCATAAATCAATTTTATTTAAAATTGTGCAATCAATTCAAACGCATCCTTATCTTTTTACGATTTCTTTCACTTTTCATTGCAATGCAAAATTTCATTTTAAAATTACATCGGCAAACTAGAATTTTATTCGTATACTCTTTCTTTTTCCAATTAAGTTTTACTTCTACTATCCTCTGTTTCTTTTTTAGTTTCTGTATAAACTTTTAAAATTTTTCAAATTTCCTATCTTCGTACCATCTCAGCAATTCTAAATACAGCTTTTTAATATCAAGGTTTTAATTTAATTTCTATTATTTTGAAATACATCAGTTCTCTCTATTTATATTCTAGACAAAAATGAAAATATATTTGAAGCAGTATTTGCCGCATCAAAATTTAAAATTTACCAAGCAAAACAATCCAACATAGGCCAACTTGATAAAAACCAGCAACTAAAAATCAATAATGTCATTCTGTTGTAAACATTATTGATATTGACAAATAGAATTTCGATGTACATAATATATATGTATATGCAAGAATATTCAACAAATGTAACAGAAAATACTAAAAAGAGAAAGAGGCATTTCGTCTTCAAAGCATTGTCAAGAAGATATTTGCTGAAATTGAAACCTTATACCTTTGCTGATACTTTGATGTGCAAATACAATATTATGAGGAATAATTAACGATCCTTCATGTGGGGTAGTAATTAAGGATGTAAAATTGTTTTTACTCTAAATTATTAAGTTTGTTTCTTGACAGATGTAATCTTTTTAGAATTGAATAAGAAAGTAAACTAAATATTATATAGTATTATGTATTTTTAGAATAAAAGTTTTAAAAAAAGCACTATAAAAACTTAAAATATTTAGAAACAGAAGTAAAGAGAAATAAAGAAAAACTTTTAAGTAGGTATTAAAAATCTAAAGATGAAAGCATGAACTCTCAACCAGGTTTGGAGGTTTGGAGTCTCCGATAAATATGTGTCACATAAGTTGTTCCAAATCTCGAATATACATACATAAAAATCTGTAATAAAACTATAAAAAAATAGGTAGAATTGATAAGTCCTATAAAATTCTAAGAGGTTGTCGATATAACATTGGAAAATGAAATAAATTTGGTTTAACAACAGAAATAGGTATTTCAGTTTTTTTCGTAATTTTTTTAAATATAATTTACTTTGATGATTGCATTATCAGATGCTTGTCGAATTAATTGTATCTTAATAATCACCTCATCAGGTGGTATTGAGACGGAAAATCAATTGATTGATTATTTATTTCACAGAAACACAATACTAAATGTTGTTGACGTGTGAAGAGCGATTGTGAATCGCTAACACAACATGTGAAAAAATAGATAATCACAAATTATATTTATGTGAAAAACGCCCGAATAATTTGAAATGCAAAAAGTAACAAGGAATATAAATCTTTGCATAAACAAAACATACAACTATAGCAACTGTAATTTTAAGTGAACTAGTAATGAAAGTGCTTAAAACCGCATCAAAAAACAAATCAACAATTTATTTTAAATCTTTTGGATGGCAAAAAGGAAGCAGGATTAAAATTTCCACGTGTCACTAAAATTTTTACGTTTTTATTTGAATCTGGTTTGATAATGAAATAGGAAATTGCTAATTGTAAATAAGCTGAAACCCATCATAAGAAAATTACTATCTCGAGAAAATTAACTTATAAATTCAATCACAATTTTGAGTTCGACAAGATTTGAAATAATTAGAAGTGCTGTTGTGTTAAGTTTGCCAACAACAATCTTCTTTAATCTGACTTAATCTAACATTGTCGTTAAACTAACGTAAAATAGGTTGCCTATCATTATCTAATCTATATTACCTTAATATAATGAACATATTCAAAATGTCAAATTAAC
The DNA here is from genome assembly GCA_958510845.1 of Cantharis nigra. Classification (NCBI taxonomy): domain Eukaryota; kingdom Metazoa; phylum Arthropoda; class Insecta; order Coleoptera; family Cantharidae; genus Cantharis; species Cantharis nigra. The sequence goes on along the minus strand of OY294034.1, from coordinate 2,757,395 downwards.
AAATTACAACATGACAGCCGCTAATCAAAAGCATTGATCAAGTACATTTTTCTTGTTTTTCGTTATAATTAAAACAAATTAAAATTTATTTAATCAAAATTTTAATTATAAAAAAGGTTTAATAATGATAGCACCGACAAAAACTGTATATCGAGAGGTGAATCTGAGTGAAATAATGAAATTGAATATTGTAGATTATAAAACATCTAGAGAAACCCAATTTTAAATAATTTAACAACAAAAGTTCGCTTATAGTTCTAACAAAGAAGGAAATCTATCAAGTTGTAATAACTAGCAGTATTGATAGCTGAGAAGAAAATTACTTACATTTTTCTGTATAAATAATTAAATTTAAATGTTTTCTTTAACTTTTGAAAATAAAATCATTATTTTTATATAAAGCTTTTACAGCATCACAGAGAAAAGAAGCATTTAAGTTACAACAAACAATGAAAATTGCCAGCTGAGGGTTCGGAAAAGCTATCAATACTTTCTAATAGGTACAGTTACGCTCGAGCTCATTTTCGTTTTCAGTTTAATTTTTTACTTTTCCTTATTACTTACTATTGATCTAAACTCGGCATTCCATACTAAATTAAGCGTGTAAATTGCTAGTTTTAAAAATTTCTTTTAAGGGTGAAATTAGAAAAAAAATGTTAATAGATTTAGGTTTTCCTAACTAAAATAAAAATTATAATTAGAACCCATAAAACAACTTCATTTTCTAAGACGACGTACTTTCAAATGTTAACTGAATGTCTGAAATAAGTAAATATTTTGTAAACCAATTTAACAAGCCATTAACTGACTTCAAGGCTAACTCTCTTCCTAAACAAAGGTTTCAACAAAAAATTCTCAAACATTATTTTCCCCGTAATTTTTAAACAATTTTTCTCGTCATTTTTTATTCAATTAATAGTCCCAAGATGCCAAGATGCCATAGTATAACGAAAACGTGCATATTTTTGGTAATTCTAAATAAGTTAATAACAACACAAACACACAATTTTTGGCCGACCACTTAATTTTATGAAGGGTTTTCAAGGCAGATTACCTTGGTTAGAATAAAGTTGTTGCTCCACTCGGGCTCGAACCAGGGACCGTAACCGTCCTTTATATTCTACAATTCTCGTTGGTACTTGTATTCCAAATAAGTTTTCTACATAATCAGTGATTAAATGTCAACCATTAGAGAAGATAAAATTTAAAACAAATCGATTTCGGCATGTCTGAACAAGTTTAAATTTAACAAAATTTAATTTAAAAGAGTTGGTTTACAGGAAGGGGGTTAATAATTGCTTCCGTTGTACAAAAACATGCATGGATAAGATTACAAGTTTATTAATTTTGCATTGCAAACGTTTAATATTGACCATGCAAAGAGATTTGCTTAGAAAGGTATAATTTGGCGGTTGCTATTTTGCATACCAAACACAATAGAATTTCATGAAATTTTAAATTTGATTTTTATCACGCGTTCAGGTTAAATTTGTTATATTTAATTTCTTTCAAAGTTTTTCACAAAGTAAATGTTTTTACTTGCTGAAGCTAAAATTTAGCCGAGCGCTATGAGAGTCTACGGTCTAACAGTTAAGACTAATCCGAGCGTACAAACTGAGTTTAAACTTTAACCTTAAGCGTGGCGTAGGTATAATTCGAGCATCCCAATTTTCTGTTGACTTCATTTGAAGAATTTACCCGATCATTATTTGAAAATTGATTAAATTAAAGTCGTTATGAACAATAAGATTTTGAACAGCTATCGCCTATAAATAACGACCTAAAATTTCATCAGTTTGTTTTGTCATTTCAGTGTAGGGTTAGCTACGTATCATTGCGCCTGTGGCAAATCGATTTTACTTTCATCCTCGTATCTGAAGTCAATTGACCTTTTTATTGAATGGGTCATAGTGCTAAAAGCAAACTTGCGCTTTTATAATATATTTTACGAAATAAAAAATATATCTTAATTAAATGGTTTTACAAAAAGGAAAGTTTAAACTTATTCTCTAAAGATTGAATGATTTCTTCGTAATGGCATTCCAGAGTACCAAAAAAAATCAACAACGTTTTTATGTAGGTATAAACCATTTCATAATTAGCAGATCCCAGAAATAATATAAAGAAACTTCTCAAGTCAAAAGCTAAATATTTTTATTAAACTTAAGGACATACTCCTACTTTCATAACATCCTTCGAATAAGATACCTGTTAGGTACCTTTTTTCAAAAATTTTCATTTCTTATATAAAGCAATTATAAGTATAAAGCTCTGTGATTTATTAAGAAGTACCCTTGTAATTGAAATTCTACTACAATTTTAGCAAGAAAGGTGACTTTTACAAGGTTGAGGGTTAAAATCTATGGTCAGTTTAAGTTCACCCGAGGGAGAGAATAATGAAAGTTTTGTATGATTCATTGAAACGTGGCTGTCGTAAATATGACTTATAACGTAGCAAAATAAATGAAATCTTAATAACTGTTATATTAGTTTTTAATCAATCTGTTTCTAGCTTAAAACTTTTACTATTAGCAGTCAGAAGTTTAAAAAACTTTTAAATTAGATTTTTCCAAAAAAAATTTTAAATTTGCTCCCCTTTATGCGGATAAATTTTAAAATAATCATCAAAAAGGTAATAATAGTGATAACTTTAATAACTACAAATTTTTATTTTTGAATTTTTCGAAAAAACAGTTTTTGTTTTTATTTTATAGATTTTTTTCATACTTGATTTTCATGATTCTTATTTATTAGTATTCAGTTCTTTGCATCGGAGAATTTTCTTTGTTTGAAAATTCATTTGTGTATGATTTGTTTATTATTTGGTTCTAATTATTTGGTAATTAACGTGATATTAACGTGGTTATATTGCTTGGAGTTTGCAACCACAATACTTTGTTTGGTAGTTTGGCAGTAGTTAATTACACGCTTAATGAGTTTCAACAGTTTTGAAATACAATACATTGAATTTGAAGGGGATTGTAAGCGAAAATATAGCCGCTCACATCCAACGTCAACCTCATCTTCACGTGGTACACCCTGATAGAACTAACGAGGCTCTGACGACCGAGTATTGGCGAGATAACCATAACAACGTATCTGCAGGAAATTTCAGATACAAGAAAACTCCTATCAGCAGAGGAGCAAAACAGCTGGGACAGCAGCTCTGAAAGGGCAACCCCCTTACTCTCCTTTCCTGCTATAGGATAGTCTCCTATACAAGGATATACATACCACGCGGGATATCAAACAATGTAGATGAATTGGGTAGAACGTTAGAAGAAGGAAAAATAGACATAGCACTGATAAGTAGGTAAAACCAAAGAAAAACTACAGGGTAATTGCGACTTGACAGGATACACAATGATCTATGAAGGAGTTCCACAAGAGAAAAGAGCAGCTGTAGGAGTAGCAATTATAGTAAATAACAAGTGGAAAACCCGAATTGGATTTTATAGCTGGATAAATGAACGAATTATTACAGTAAGATGCAAAGTTGACAGAAGCAACATGACCTTTGTAGCATTAGTAGAGGAAGGCAAGAAAGAAGAAAGGTAGTGAATAATACTACGAAAAACGACTACCTTATAATTGGAGGAGACCTTAATGCCAGAATTGGTAGGACATCTATGCCAAGAGTATTTGGAAAGCACAACAAAGATATTTAATCTGATATAGACCTGATCAAAGCATTTGACAGAGTAGTCCGAAGTAAAATGTGGAAAATTCTGGAAAAAAGGGGAATACCGCAATATTGATGCCAGTATAGTTACATACGGAAGCGAAACATGGGTTTTAACTAAGGGAGAAGAAAATCGCTGACAAAGCGCAGAAATTAGATTCTAGAGAGGAATTGCGGGATACACGAGAAGCGACAGAAAGCGAAGCGTAGATATCCGTAACGAGCTCAATATATTCAACCTTAATGACCGTATATAGGATACAGGAGAAATTGGAAACAACATCTACAAAGATTGCAAAACGTCCGCATACCTAAACAAGTACTCAGAGGTAAAAGGAATGTAGGCCGACCCAGAAAAAGATGAGACGACCAAGAGTGACATAACGGATAACAAATCCAAGACGTGCAGATGATGACGACGATACATTGAATTTTCCCTATGGTTTTCGATAACTCAATATAGCTATTTTCTTTCTTATTGTTTCATTTACCTGTTTTATCTGGCTCTTAACCGTATTTTTCAACAGGTTCTTGTTAATCAGATTTCTTTGAATAAAAAATTGTCTGCAACCCTTCTCCAATGAACCAGCGAAAAACTAATATGTGCACTACGAAGAAAGCTACGGGAAACCACCACCATTAACTGTATTTCTCCCATAAATCATTTTAGCTTCGACTAGCATATGAGCCAATATGACACTTTAAGGTTATACCACAACGGCTGGTTTTTATCAATGAGGAATTCAAATTACTGATTAGAAATAAATACAAGTAATAGTAGGCTTTATTCTCACAACTTTACAAAAGCTATGAATGCGTCAAAAAGAAGAAAAAAGAAAATGTGAATCTTATACATATAAATGGGAAAACTCTTTGATGCTGTATAGTGGTTGTTGTTCCAAGTGCAGTCGCAAATCTTTTTTGAATCCTATTTTGTTTAGATTTTTGATTGATGTTGGTAGTTTATTATAAAGTCTTAATCCTGTGGCCATTGGTCCGTCCAGTGAAAGTTTTAAACGTGGTTTATAGAATGTGAAGTTTATGAGATTTCCTGGTATTGTATCCATGGACCTGCTTGTTGTGCAGAAGCAAATGTTTACGCTTGTGTACAAAAAAGACAACATAAACAGACGCCCGAAATATTCTTCTTTTCAGTAAGAATATCTGAGTGGCATGTGTAGATGTTCCCCAAATCCCTATTTGGCATTCATTTATGTGGATGCCGATTTGTTGATCCTGATGCTGTTGATCCTGTTGACCCTGGCGAGATAGCTCTGGATCCATCTCTTGGCCGGGCCTCGTATTCCCAATCACTCGGTTTTTAGAGTAGGATATTGTGATCTATTGAGTCGAAGACCTTAGAGAGATCAAAGTTATAGATGAATTACTTTAAGAAGTTTTTTTCAAAAACGTTCTACAAGGTGGTTCATTGATTCATGATTTTGGAATTACAAGTTTAACTACCGCCTATTGAATATTTAAGTGATCACTTTGATATATGTGTTTGTCGGTTTAAACCATAATATACTTCTGAAGCATTCATACGGCGTCAAATCGAATCGATTGAAACTGAATAAAAAATTCAAAAGATATAAAACTGAGTTACCTGTACCTATAAAAATAGCTTAATTTGCTTATAAAACTCACAAGTTAACATTTTCGCAATATTAACTAAATATTTTCATTCGTTTCAAGGAAGTAATGTTTAGAATTGCCTAAAGAGAATACAAAATTAGATCTTCAACTTTATTGCAGTAATGCTAAGTAATTTTAAAAATTATCTAAATGTACTTTAAACCGATTTATTAGGTATTTGTGTAATTTGAAGTAAAGCAATTTTATAAATTGTTAGTTGCATTTTAGTGTAGGGGTAAGAATAAAAGTCAACTTTATAAAATATGTTCTCCAACTTAAAAAAAATGACTATCAATAATTTACTATGATATTATAAAATATATCATTTCCACAAGTGTGTGTGCAGTAGGCAATAAAATTTGTAACTTATTCAAATTGCTTATAAAAACGAATACTTCAAATTGTGTAATCTTAACACTCAATTTAAAATTCTAGATGTACTTTGTAAACATAAAACGTCTTCATAAAAATGTTCGGTTAGTAATTTAGAAAGTAGGTTTTCGGCATAAGAATTTTCAACGTATCACAATTTCCCATTTGACCCTTGGATAATCTGGCCGCGTTCAATCTTCCGAACTCCTAACTAGTTTTTAATGTAAGTAATGACTTCCGGAACACGGAAAGGTGGAGGATTTTACGGTTTTTGTCCTGATTTTTCCCAAATTACTCTGAAAACTTGAATGTATATTAGCGGGAGTTATGGGCTATTTCGTTTTTGTAGCGGGCTAGCTTTATAAACTAAATGGGTTTTGTATTTATATACCCAAACACCAATAAAAACCTCTTTTAAAACGTAAAACTTTTCTTGTGTTGATATACAGTAATTAGTCAAATAAAAATTTAATATTAAAAAAAATTAAATGCTTTTCGCGAGTAGATAACTTCTACAGTACTCTTAAGCGTTCTCTCTATCTCATTCTATAAAATAGCCGGCGATAATTTTAATTAAACTTGTTTTTAATATTACCTTAACCACATCTCGTAATCTCTGCTTAGATACCAAAAATCGATCACGAATTTTCTTGGCTCGGCCCTTACGGTGAACATCAATACGCTGTGTATTTAAGAATTAATTCTACATATACATGCATTTTCAGAAACTACTGTTTGCTACAGAGATTAAATTTTGTTTCAGCAATTTACACGTGATTTGTTTTAACTTTCACTTCTTTGATTTAATTAAGATTCATATTTGAATTTTAAACCGTTCATAAAACAAACCTGGATCAAGGCCAATGGTGATTAAGCCATAATATTACGGTAACCTTAAGTTACGGTTGAAACTTAAATAAAGTGTTACAATGATCTTACTTACTTGCGACAGAAAGATTTGGTAGAATTTAAATTATTAGATAGAAAATGTCAACTTTCATGTATAAAGATAGATATCTGCCAAATATCATTTAGTTATCAATATCAACGTCTATAATGTATTAATGGGTCTCACGTATAGATTCAAATCGACTGAGCTAAGCAAGAAGTAAGTGTAACAACTAATAAGCAAATATTTTGAAAATTTCTGTTTTTACTTTGTTAGATGTAAAAATACACTTCAATACATAATTTATATTAGTGAAATATTCTGCTAAAATATTGCTTTCACCCTGTTTAAATATTATTTTAAATTCCTGCAAAAAGTCAACTCAAAAAAATAACATCCGAAGTAAGGCAAGTTTTTGTATCCGGGCATGTTTGGTTTACCTTTATCAACCTTTTGGCCAAAAATTATTCTAATTTAATTAATTGTTAAAATCTTAATGATGTGAAGAAATTTAAATATATTTAGAAAGAAGATTGAACCAATAACCATTTTACGTTAGAGATAAACCTGATACCAAATTATAAGCCAGTAATAGTTAATTACTAACTAAACGTAAATAAAGACCTACAGCTTAAATGTTCATTTATTCTACAGACATTAAACGTAACAAACGTAATGGAATTCAAAATGTAGCAAAAACACAATGTAGTATTAAAAAAAATTTTGTGCTGCCATTAAGAATTCTTTTATACACTTTTATTAATCTGTCTTATTTACATAACTTACTAATTAATATAAACACAACCTATATACTCCTCATTACACAAAATTAAATATTTACTTCATTTTTTGTTCATTTTCCAGGTTCTTGTAATTTCTGCCCACAATAGTTGTTTTACTCACATTATTTTACATGTTAGGCTTTTTTTAAATAAATTACTGTAGAGTAAGTAAAATTGAAAGCGGAGATTTTTTAAGCGAGCAGAACAAAAAAACGTAAAGTTTTTAATTTTATAATATAAATAAGGAAATTATAATGATAATTTCCTCTTATGTACCGGCATCCAGTTAACTTGCCGGTATTGAAAATAAACTACCGGCAAACAAATAATACTTTTTCTTATTTCCGCAATTATAATAAGTTTTAATTGCAAGAGCAATGAAAATTATAAAAAATGTTATGTGAATTTATATTACTAATAGGTAGGAATTGTATATTAGTGAATATATAATTTGTAACTGACACTAAAATTATTTTAATAATAATTTATAACAACCGCTGTTCTAGAATCGTTAATTTTACATACTATGTGATGCATTAGCATATACCTAATAAAACAATATACAATAATAATACATTTAGCGTACAATTTATCATTGACAAACCTAATTAGTCAATTTTATTAGTTTAAGGGTTATAAACATAAACAATTATTATAAATTAATAGTTGTGGTGTGTCGGATGGTCAATCTAATACACTACTACTACAATGCATACAATTACATTACAATTAATACCATACTGTATCTACTTTGTACCAATTTTCTAGTTTCTTTTTAAAATATTTTTCCAAAAAAATCCGTATTCGAATCCAAATTTTTCTAATAAAAAATGTAATGAATTGGGGCAATTTATTAATTTGAAAATAAACCGAGTTAAACCACTTTAATAAAAAAATGGTTAATTCTAATTGTATCAAATATTGCGGCTGAAGCGGTTTAAATATGTAAATAATTATTGGGCAAAATGTGAATGTATTGGAGGAAATTAAATTACAACAGATATCCAACCGATTTAGCAACATAAATGAAATAATTACAAATCAAATAAAAAATCACAGTAATTGGATTGGAATTCATACAAAGTATTTTAAAACACACGTCAATAATTTAACTCTCATATGAAAATGAACTTTTATTACTTTGATTTAACGATAATTCTGTTATAATTATCTATAATGAAAGTATCGGAAAAATGATTAAGTTATTTTAGTGATAAATAATAATACGTAGCAATTTACAACATCGTAGAAGTGTAATTATGATTAATCAATATCAATATATTACTAATTCGATATTTAAAGTCGGAAAAAATGTCTTTATTTTTGAAGCACACGATATGTGTAGCAGCTGCTAATATGTAGAAACTCCAAACTTACGATGACAAGCTCGCTTCGAATTGAACTTCGTCGCTTTTGCAAATTGAATTATTGTCAAAATAAAATAGTAGAACTAGGAATCCGACCCTGCAATGAAGCAGGCACTCAGTTGCTATCCAATATTTGAAAACGATATTTATTTTCTTATACAACGTGGATATTGCTTTACTAAACTACGTTTTGTGCAGAAATCCCAATTTACTAAAAGTGTTTAACTTCAATTTTAATTTGCAATCAATTTATCGTTACTCCTTGTATAATATTTTTTAATATCTTTTATTAATCTATATTGAAATTACCAGCTCCCCAAATTAGTAGATGTCCCATTTTTATTATTTTGAAATAGACACTAAAACATCCAGGATAAAAGATCCTATTGTGCAACTTTTAAAACAAGCTTATTTCATCCAACTACCTGCAAGCAGATTACTATTAAGGTCTTTCATCACACCACTCTCAGGTTCTAATTAAGTACATGTAATCCCAAATGTAAACCAGGAGAAGACCTCTATCCTTGCATTTTTCGTTAAATCCAAAATATTCCCTTCGTGGTAGTAAACATTTCCTATACAGGATAATATTGTTTTCACTACAGGGATATTTTATTATTAGAGCAGTCGTATGGTTAAAGAATAAATTCGTATACACATATTATGCATTCCAAGACCCTTTTGCACAAGGCAAAAATGTTATCTTAAACCCCACCGCCTTGAATGTATTAACTATTTTCTTGGAAATTATTTATTTTATTCAAACAATGATATCACTGCAATTTGTATAAGTGCCATGATTCCCACTAGAAAAGAATAAGAGATGGAAAATATTCCGTCTCATCTCGTCCCGCGGGATAATCAGTTCCGCGCGGAATACAGTACAAATTCAGTCCCGCGGGCGGGATATCAGTTCAGTCTTTAAGGAAGTATCAGTCCTGTGTTTGATTTATAATTTATAAAGTGAACATTTAGTTTTATAAAACTAGGTTGCCATAAATCTTGATAGTATTCGTATCTGGAAAGGTTTGATTTGTGAGATTTCCTTGCAGAAGTATACTGCACAGCAACACTTCACCTCAAGATAGGTTTTGGCTAACCACTTCATTTTGTGAAGGGATTTCAAGGCAGATTACCTCGGTGGTTTGCCATTGCCCGCCCAGGGAGGACGGTTATAATAGAGGTTTTGCTCTTTTTGCCTTTTTTTTTCGAACAGTGGATTCCTTTTTAATTCAGTAACTACAGCGTCTGGGTCGTTGCTGACTGTGACAGCTAATGGTGACGAAATATTAAGAGATAATTGTAAAACCTAAAACAGCAACGAATTCAAACGTATATCTTACAAAAAAAGAAGTTTTCTCGGAAGAAAACTGTTGTTTTAGATGAATTTATAAAAGGAATTGGATTGAGTAAGAATCAAAGTCAGAAGTTGAATTATCGGCTAGATTTTCTTCTTCTATTTACTAGTTAACTTAGTTTGGATTTTGAAAAACAAGTACTATACTAGTACTTTTAGAGATTTTAATTGGTGACGCGATTCGGCCTATTAAGCCATCATAATCATATCAAAATGTCGAGTAAAAATATTGAATGTTGACTAACAGATTTTAATTTTAGTTATTGTTTTATCTTAGACACTTACTCAGGGGCGAAAGTACCGGGGTGCGGTGGGTGCGACGCACGCGAGCCCCCGGCTAGAAGGGCCCCCAATTGTACTGTAACCTTTTCAATCTAAATAAAAATCTCAAAAATAGGAGGTGCACAACTAGATGCTATTTGAAGTGTGGGGAGGTTACCAGCAATTATGTTCAAATGATTGCCATACTATTAACCCATTAAGTACCAAGCATATTTTACAAAAGTAGACATAAATTTTAGTTGACGGAGGTTTACGGGCCGTTTATGAATGATCAAAAGTTACTGTCCTCAAATGAGGACGCTGGTACTTATTGGGTTAAACTTGTGACTTCCGTACCAGGCATTACATGCAGTTACTCACAAAAGAACCCGGAAACTCCTGTTATCAATGTAGATTGAACATTTTGAAGCCGGCTTTTGCCACACAAAAACCAGGAATTTTACTATAATATTCTGTGGGGTGTTCCACACCTCACCCTCCGGTGAGAGTTTTCACGACGCATAGATATTGGCTGTATAAATATGCGGAGCCGTTCGTTTCGACGCACACGTTTACACGCGGCACGCTTTGACGCGAACCTTTTAACGCGGCGCGTTTCGACACCGGCACGTTTTGACGCCGGCACGTTTTGCCGCCCACACATTTTGACGCGGTACGTTTTAACGCCGGCACGTTTCGACGCCGGCCGGCACGATTCGACATTTTCAAAACTTGAAAAAGTGCGCATATCCTCGCGCAGATATGCATCGGTTATGTATGTTAGTGTTAGTGTTGTAAAATGTGACGTCGGAAGGCGGGAATATTTTTAACTTTTACGAAGAAATAAGTTACGGCTGCTATAGCTAATACTTTATTTTTGTTGTATCGAGAGTTGAAAATTTCTACAATAACAAATAACAAAACAATAACAAATAACAAAATAATAAGAAAAATATTAACAAAGAATACTTACAATTTCTGCCTTTACCGATTTGCACTTTAAACTGAATATTTCTTTCGTGGTGCTCGTATTTATGCCTTCCTTTTTATGTTGAAGTTGGCATCCCCGGTAAAGACAGAAATTGCAAACGCCAAATTTAAATTTAGCCCAGGGGCGTACCAGGCGGCGTTGAAGTTTCCGCAACAGTTAGGTTATGATTTTTCTTTAGCAAAATCGCCAGTAAAAGAGATATTCGCGCGAAGATATGCATTGGTTTTTTAGGTTAGTGTTAGTTTATGATTTTTCTTTCAAACTTCGTTGTCACCCAAAAATTAAGATTCTAACTGATACTGGTCCACTGTCGTAAAGTGAAAATATTTCTTTAATGTCGTTTGTAGTATAGCTCTGTATTCTCCAGGAATAATTAAATTTTCCAATGTTATCGGTGTAGGAGGTGCTTTTCTAACTTTGGTTTTCTTTTTCTTATTATTTCTTTCAACCCATGATGTGTAGGTAGAACTGCTTGAGCATCTTGCGAAAACATTGCTTACACATTCGTTAATAATTTGCGAGGGCTGTTCCATAGTCTCTGCAGCTCTTCTTTTTATATTTGTTTTTATAACTTCTGCTTCTATTTCAGCCGTTGAACTATCATGACAAGGATTGCCTATTTCTTTTATAATAATTTAGCTTTTAGACATCCATGCTCGCTTTGTCGCATCTACAAAAAAACTTATCAACCACATGCCCTTTCTTTATCATATACATACGAATATCCGACGCTATAAAACTTGGTTTTATTTCTTTCGCTTGAATGAAATCTCAGAAAATAGAAAACGCAAAAATAAGAATTCTTTGGAAATCACGGGAATTGCATGGAAATCGTCGGAATTTCGAGTCCTATATACAAATTCTTTTTTGTCTTTTATAAAAGCAGGTCCCCCATTAACAACTTCGTACACGTGTCCTTCGTCTGCTTGTTACGCCACTGCACTTACTATATACATATATAATACATACTGGATTTTCAAGCTGTTACATCTTACATCTGTTATTTTCTTCGTTGGACTGCTGCATTACTATATTAGGATATTAGGAAGTTACCCCTTGAGGTTATTAATTAATAAAATATAGATAGGTACACTTTACCTCAAGAAAATTTATTACTAATTAACGTACTAGTTTCGGCTATAAGCCTTCATCAGCGTTTTCTACAAGAAATGTTTAATTAGCATACGGAACTGCATTTAACAACAATTAGCCTACCGTCATAATTTTACAATAAACAATTAACATTTAAATAACTACTAAATCTGAAAATATAAAATACACTTTAACCGTCGACAAATAAAACACGTATGCGAGAAATAGCCTCGCATTGATAAGCCTATCAAAGTTTAACAAATCACCATTAAAACACATCAAATACTGGAGTGTAACCAAGATTTTCTTGTTCATTTAGTACTTCTGTATTCAAGTCTTTCTGTGTTCGTTTGATTTCCAGGTATTCCAGGAGGTAGAGCTTCTTACCTCTCTTGCAGTTATGCAACAGTTCGATGTTATTTTGGGAGATCGAGTGTCCAGTTTTTAATAGGTGTTGTGACACAGCCGAAAATTTGTTTTTGTTTTTGTGTTCTGCTAACCTGGTTTTTAGATTTCTCCCTGTTTGCCAAATGTATTTAGCGTTGCAATCATTGCATTTTATGGCGTATATTCCGCTCTTTTCTAAGGTGTTGGTTTTGTCCTTGTTGTTGAGGAGTGATTGCTTTACCGTGTTCACGCTCTTTACGGACGTTTGTATTCCGAACTTATGTAGTATTCGGTGAATTCTTTGGGTGATGGGGCCCAGGTAGGAAATCTTGCTGTATCCAGGTAGCATTTCAGTGTTGTTTACTTTTTCTCTTTTCTCTTTAACCTTGTTGCGTATTATTTTGTCTATCAGCTCGTTATCGTAACCGTTATTTCGCGCAATTGTCTTGATGGTGTTAATTTCTTTTTCTTTTTCAGGTGTCCTCAAGGGTGTGTCCCACATTCTGTTGATATATGCTCTAAAAGCTGCTGTTTTGTGTTGGTCGCAGTGGTTCGAGGACTTGTGTATTACGAGGTCCGTTGTTGTGGACTTTCGAAATATGCCGTATTCAAAGCTTGTGTCCGCAATTCTTATTGATATGTCCAAGAAGTTCAAAGTACCATTTCTGTCTTGTATTTCAAGTGTGAATTTGATGTTCTTATTCCTGTGGTTTAGGAACCTCAGAAACTTTTTGGCTTCTTCTTCCGTTCCGTTCCATACGCAGATCACGTCATCCACATATCTTCTCCATAGCTTTATTTTATCACTAAATTCATTAACTTCTTGGAGTAGTTTACATTCGTATTTGTTCATGTAAAATTCGGCTATAAGGCCGGCGATAGGAAAACCTATCGCTAGACCAGTACCTTCATAGTTTTCTCCGTCAAAAGTAAAGAAGTTTTGTTCCACTGCTACTTTCAAGAGTTTTATGATATCTTCTTTGGTTTCATGTGAAGTTGAAATTTGTTGCAATTCACTTTCTATGATTTCAATAGCTTCATTTGTTGGTATGCTGGGGTATAGGTTTGTGACATCCAGTGAAATCAGGATTTCATTCCCGTTTAGTGTGGTTTTGTTTAGTCTTTCCACTATTTGTTTCCTGTTCTGGATTCGATATTTGGGTTTAAACTCTGCAATATACGGTAATGTGTTATTTAGCCATCTGCTCAGGTCGTATGTCGGTGAATCAATGGATGTGACAATTGGTCTTCTAGGATGATCTTTCTTGTGCAATTTAACTAGCGCGTACATTCGGGGGGTTTGAGGATTCATAGTTATTAGCTTTTTTGTTTGATTTGTTTTCCAAGTTCTCTCAGTTTCTTTTAGGATTCTTTTTACTTTTGTAGTAAAGGTATTCGTCTTATTATTTTTGAGTTTGTTGTATCCGTTTTGTTTCATAAACACTTCCACCTTTTTGCGGTACATCGGTTTTTCGAGGATTACTGTTGTATTTCCTTTGTCGGCTTTGGTGATAATCAAATCATTTTCTTTAACCTTTCTTTTCAGGTTTTTGACTATTCTAGGTACCTCTTTGTTATATTTTATTTTTCCCCTTCTAATTTTATCAAGTTCTCCATGTATGATGTTGCTACATTTTATTCGTGCTATCTTTGCTTCATTTTTATTGAGTTTGCCAATAGCCACGTCGGTCTCAACAGCCAGCATTTCCAAATTCCTGACACTCGGTTGTGTGATCGAATATGACAAGCCCTTCTCCAAAACTTGCATTTCTTCCGTGGTAAACGTGATGTTGCTCAGGTTCTCCAACTCGTTTGTAGAATGTTACAGGTTTGAGTTTCTCAATATTATTTGCGTTTCTCTTTTCCTTCCTTAAGTTATTTAGTTTATTATTCAGTTTGTGACTTTTTTCTTGCTCATGGACTATTCTTTCGTGCTCGATGTCTTGTTCCAATTCCTCAATAATTGCTATACTCACGGTAGCTTTCAGTTCGTTATAAAGTTCTTCACTCTTTCTTGTGACCTGGTTCAACTTTCTGTATAGGTTATACTTGGCTTTGGTTATGTATTTCTTTCTAATTCTCTTTACTTCGTGTGTCATGATGTTGGACGGTAGCTTAAATTGGGCGAATAGTAATGCGAACAGCATTACTATTGCTGTTTTGACCTCGTTGAAAAATTGAACTCCTTTGTTAATGGAATTATTAGCCTCAGCAGATAGTTATTCTTTATTGACGATCTTAGAACTCTGCAATTATGATGTGAGCAAATTTGCTGTATTTGGATTTGACAATTTTAAAATTGCATCAAAATGTTATGAGGATATAAGGTCGATTAATCCAAATTTTCTGGAGTTACTCGGTGTAAAAAAGTTGACATTTTGATATTGTTCAGTAATTTTCTGTTTAAATCCTTTCAGGTTTTTCACAGAAGATCAAATGGACGAAGATGTCGATGTCCTTAGTGAACACAGAGCTGCCATCTACCATATAGTAGTAAACAAGTTATTGTTAATCATTGTAATAAAATGACGCCTTTAAATTACATTTCATGGCTTTCATGTCCATCTTATTTCCACGTTTCTTATCTTTTTCAAAAATATTTCTAGTCCAGACTTGTCACCAGAAATAAATAAATGTTTTAAAATGTGTCTTAAATAAAATTTCTACGGATCTCTCTTTATGTTGACAGATAAAATTTAAATATTTTACCGTTTGGTTAAGTTTTCGTAAGAAAAATTTATTAGTAATAACGTTTGATGTAAATTTTTGAAAACTCAAAATAGCTTGTAGAATGTAACCGTATAGGAGAATAGGATACGCAGTAGTAATCGATAATAAATTTTTAAATTAAATTTTTGTTTGTCAACATGTTCCAATGGTGTCTTTCAACTTTTTTTTTTGATTAAATGTACGGAAAGTATAGGAAATGTTTAGAAAAAATCATTTTACTGCAATTTACATCTTTTTCGTAAAAAATGTGTTACTTATTTAATTAAAGCGTATTTCGAAATTAATTTGCATAATTTGAATTGAAATTTAAAAAAATTAGGTCGTTTTAGCATACAAAACCTTGGAACTTATTTTGTACTATATCTGTATTCTGCTTAATTATTGTTGCAGTATCACGCAGAGTGAGAGCTTACATAAGAAAAGAACCGTTTTCATCATCTGTCTTACTTAAATAGATTAATTATTTAAAATACAACAATTTGAATGCTCAAACAAATAACTTTTAATTAAATTATAATAATGTTTATGTAAAACAAGAAGAATTTTTAAATTATTTGATAATTTTGCGAATTAAGTTGTCTTTTCTTGAAGCATTGAAGTTAATTTAAATTTAACAAATTTAAAAAGAAAAACGATCTATCTAACTAGCAGCTTGTAAAATTCTGTTGTTGTAAAAACGTTTAAACTGGATTTTTCACTCTCGACTTAATTATTAAATAAACAACATAATAAAAATTAACTACAATTTTAAGCACGTTTTTATACAAGACGCAATATTTAACATAAAAATTAACTTAAGAATTTTTTCCACGACTGAATTAACATAATACGTATGAATATCTCAGATTGCGGTTTAAATAAAATTTGTCTAATTAAATTTAAAGATAGCACAAATGTGATAATACAGATTTTAGTGATATTTGTTGATCACTCACTCAACTAAAAATCTGAAATGTGATTATGCTAATTCTCTCTCACATCCTATTTTACTCAATTTTAGCGGCTTTTGGACGTTAAAAATCAGATAAATTGATATGTGACTTGTTTATAATATTAGGTTTATCGAACCATTTTCTGCTGATTTTGTAAATTTGTTTATAAATTTGCCAAATCGTGACTAACAAGTTTTATTTCACATTTCTAGTATATAATATAATATAAAATATGGATTGTTATTGTATTACGTTATTTTTTATATAAATATATAAACAGAAAATTCTTCCCAATATAATTGATCGATTTAACACAAAATTGTACTCATGCAATTATTCCTTATTGTGGCAGCGTAAGTATGTAGGGGAATAAAAATCAATCAAATCAAAAATCGTTGAAATGTGAATATAATATACACCATTAAACTGTTATTTCGAATTTCGTTACGTATTGTTGCCTATAGGACGATAAAATTTGATATAATTCACCGACGCTATATTTGTCAACGAAAATAAGATCGCGTACACATGTAAGTGTAAATATCTACATAAAGCTTTATGTCAGGCGAAAATTGCACTACAACGTATTAAATAAATAAAAAAGAAACCACAATTTTATTTACAACTTCATAACAGTTATTAGGCTAACTTTACCCAACTGACTCGTTACTGATTGAAATAATAATAATAATAATAATAAATCGTTTATTTAGCCACTTTGGCTATACATAATACATAACTGTACAATAATACAAACAATAAAACATATGTGCACAGAAAGAAAAAATATATAATACAAAAATTTACAGATTAAAAATAAAGAAATTTGCACCAAATTTAAATCTCACTCATATGCTTCCGAAGGTAACTCTTCAGTTGTCTTTTGTATATATCTATGTTTGTGCAGCCCCGTAACTCCTCCGGCAACTGATTGTATAGCACTGCACCTCGTAAGAAGATTGTATTTCGAGCAAAAGTAGTATTTGCTCGTCGTAATACAATCTTGTTCCCATTCCTGGTGTCATGCTGATGAACTTCACTGAAGGTTTTGATTATCCCATCAAAATACTGAGGCATCTTTTCTAATACCACCTTTTGAATAAATAATAGTACCTGGTAATCCGCCATGTGCTTTATATCCAACCACTGAAGCTCATTCAACATATCACCGATCCTGGTGTACCTATCTGCCTTCAAGATTGCTCTCATAGCTCTATTTTGTAGTATTTGTACTCTATTGAGTTCCGTTGAATTAGCCATAAAGAACACTGTTCCAATATACATCAAATGTGGTAAAACAATTGAATTGTATATAGTGAGTCTCGTTTGTCTAGATGTGAAGTTACTGCATCTACTCAGTACACCCACTTTTTTTGCTATCTTTTTGCAAATATAATCAATATGATTTTTAAAATTTAATTTATTGTCGATGATTATTCCTAAATATTTCATGCTATCTACTATCTCAACGTCCGTTCCCTCACAATTAATTCTTAACTTTTGCCTTCTAGCTGTTTCTTTTAACTTTTCTTTACCTAATATCATTGCTTTTGTTTAATTCACATTTAATTTTAATTTATTTCCATTTAACCACCTAACCAACCATTCAATTTCATTATTCAGCTGTTCGATAATTATTTGCAACTCGTTACCTTTCACGTACACCAGTGTATCGTCTGCAAATAAATGAAATCTTATTTTATTAAAAATCGTATTCATATCATTAATAAACATTATGAACAGTAGGGGACCAAGTATGCTTCCTTGCGGAATCCCATCTTCTACATCCATTTCTTCTGACAGGGTCGTTTGGAATTTCACTCTTTGTTTTCTATTCGACAGGTAACATTTCATCCACTTTAGTACATTTCCTGATAAACCAAATAGTGCTTCCAATTTCCTAATCAGCAGCTTTCTATCTATTGTCTCGAAAGCTCTCTTAAGATCCAAGAACACAACTACTATTAATAAGTTTCGATCAATATCTGCCTTCCATTCCTGTATCAACAATTGGACCACCGTCTCACAACTGTACCCCTTTCTAAATCCCGATTGAAATACTGTTATTAAGTTGTTTTTCATTACCTGTTCTCTTAGCTGCATATATACTACATTTTCCAATATTTTACCAATGGCATTCATCATGTTGACCGGTCGAAACTCCTCGGCCTTCTTTGTATTACTAATTTTCGCAATAGGTATGATGGTTGCTATTTTCCATATATCGGGTACCGTTCCAGTTTCCAACGAACTATTGACAATATTCAACAGTGGGTCACTGATTTCTTCCCGAAATAATTTCAGTAGCTCCATATCAATTCCATCCGGGCTTGATTTATTCTTCATTGTCATGACTATTTCATATAATTGATTTTTATCCAAAAGTTGAAAGTCTTTAAATTTTGTTCCCATTTCCTTGGCATTCAATTTTATGTCCACTCGAGGTATCGAGCCCACTATTTCTCTAATGCTATTGATAAAGTAATTGTTAAATTTTCTAGCAATGCTGGTTTCTTCCACCTCTATTTCACCGTTGAAGTTGATTTCACCAACTTTATCTTCCTGCTGTTGAGGCGATATCAATTTCTTTAAAGTTTTCCACATTTTACGTGTATCATATCGATATTCATCTATTGCCATTGCATAATACTCGACTTTTGATTGTCTGATTATTTTCAACGCCTCATTTCTATTTGATTTGTACACATTCCAGTTTTCTTCACTTCTTTGTAGTCTAAATCGTTTATAACTTGCATCCCTCTGTTTTATGGCATTTAATGCATTTCCATTAAACCAATAATTTCCATAGTTATACATACATTTCTCCTGGATTGGCATGTGCATATCGATTACTGACTTAAGTTTGTCGCAAAAATGAATGCTTCGAGTGTTAATATCCAACCTAAACTTGTAGCAAATATTTTTTAGGTCTTCTCTAAATTTGTCTACATCACTAATCTTCGCTCGTTTCTGAATAACTTTGAACCTTCTATCTTGCTTACAATTAATTTTATACAAATACAACATTCAAATTTGATTTATAATAACAGAAGAGAAAAATGTAACTTAAACCAAAATTTATGAAATATTCATATGTATCGTTTACATCCCCTGCCACTTAGCGCAACGTTAAAATATAGCGTAGGAATTTTCTTAAACATAAAAAGTTCAATCCTTGCAATTTTTTTAATTTTAACCTCATGTTAATTTAGCCTAGTTTAACTTAGCGTTAAATTTTAACGTGAAACAAAATTAAAAAAGTACATTAAATGAAGTTAATACAGCTTATTACAAGAGTATAGAAAATAATTCAATAAAATATTTTTGAGCAATTTCTCAGATCTAAATTAATATCTAGCAAAAAGCCAAGTTGTTTTTTGAAGTAAGACGAATTCGCTCTTTTAAACGTGACAATATCTATACAGGAAAATACCAAAAACAAAAAGCAAACTACAGTCAAAAGCAACACGAACTTTTGATAATCTGCCAGCAAACAAGGGAACTTTGCTACAAATACGGTATAAGAACATATGAGATAATATTTATTAACATCCAGTGTTTAAAAACTAAATGGGAATAAAAAAGGTAATAAACTACAGAACTTCTAATTCTCTCTGTGAAAAGGTTTTTACTTCTATATTTTGATTTGTCTGCAAACATTATTTTACTATTTAATGGTTTTAAAGCTTACTGAGTATAAATAAATCAGTACATTGATAAATTTTAGCTTAAGCGAATAATCCACTAAAAAATTCTATTACCCCTTTGTCAGGTTTCAGGTACCACTAACTTCAAATAAAAAATTAATCCAAAATTTTTTGTATTATTACTACAGGCCGACTTCGTTTAATTATTACAAGTACATTTTTAATAAAATAAACAATTTAAATTTTATATAAAGCAACTCATTTCAAGATAAAAGAAATATAAAAATGATATTGTCAAAACTAAACATAATTATATTATACAGCATTTTACCTTAAAAAATTGTTTGTTTTATAATTGCTTAGATGTCAGTTAAATAAAAAAAACGAATTATTTATTTTTAATTAAGTTTAAATTAGAAATGAGTTAAATGTATTGCAAAATTAATGTGTTCTAAATTGTTGTCATTTAATTGGTTTACTTAAGAGCAACTACGATATTTAGTTCTACTTCATTCCAATCATTAAAATTATATCATATCTCAATTTGCATAACTTTTGACATAATTTCATTTTATTTTAGCCATTAAGATATGTATAAAAACCATAATAACGATGGACAAACTAACTCAGTTAGATGAAAATCTTATTTTTAACGAATAGTTTTGATTTTCTACTTTCTTCCTTGTTTTTCTTTGTACAGTCAAGTTCCTTATACACCAAACTCCTTTAAGCCATAATTATGAATGGGTTCGTTCATTGGTTATTTATTTAAACATGGTCCACGTCCATCGAGTCCAATTCAGGCCATAAAGTCAGTTAGCATTGCATGGTAGCGCTCTTCATTCTACGACAAAAATCGGTCGGTCCAAAAATCGCAGCAAACTGATAATTCCTCTAGGGTTTTCAGATCTCTTGTAACATAACACAAACATAAGAACATTGATGTTTATAAGTTTGTGTTAATGGTTTAAGGCCAAATTAGGTAACCACTGAAACTACTTTATACTAGGAATTTCAATCTTAACTTTGCATTCATTATGTTGGTGTTCTTTGTATCCATGGACTATTACTACAACAAATTTTAGTTTTGTGATTGAAATTTAGCGTTAGAGCAAGTAGCAAAGTGTAATAATTTTCCTATGTTTATTTCTAAGTACCAATTAAAGAAGAGAGGTCGAATTTGAGACATTGATCCAAACTGATTTATTTTCAATTTAATATTTTCATTAATTATTAATATATAATTTAAAAATTTTTAATCTGTTTTCCATTGTGATTTCATAAAATTTTTGCACGTTTTTTTCTGGCACGTACGATTACGTTATTATGAATAGGTATTAAAATTTCTTTTATTTAAAAATGCTAAACGGATTTTGGGTTTGAAAATATGCATTACATTAATTGAATCATTTGTAAATAATAGTATGGTTTAAAAAAATGTTCGGGTATTATGCATTAAAAAATTAGTATTAAATGTTATTCAGATTAACTACAAGAAGTATAATTTTCCTTTAATTAAAAAAAAAGTACCGATATTGAGGTAATATCATTTAAAACATCTTTAACTTTGATGAAATACTAAATAAAAAATACTAACTCAATTAAAAAGGGTAATTAATCGAAAAATAATTACAAAGCTTATTTATTAGGACAAACCCTGCAAATTGAAAGCTTAAAGTTGCCAATTAAAAATAATTTAGTAGGTTAATGAATTTACTATAAAATTTATAATTTTGAATTCGTTGATTAAAAATAAATTTTAAATATAATATGTTTAGTTGGTTTACGTAATACAAAGGAAGTATAAATTGAGAGCAACGTGAAAATTTAATTTAATGCATGCGTTTTAAAAATGACTTAAAAGACCTAACTGTAAATATACTGAAAGCTATAAAGGTACTTTGAATTTCCCCATGGAAACTTACTAAAGAAAATTAGATTTTCTGGCTCATAAAATTTGAAAAGCTATTGTATTTTGTGCACATGTTCAACTGAAACGTGGACATCGGTCATTGGTTACTTGTTAAATTACTTTAAAATGTAATTAATCAAACAATTTTCATCAAAATCTATTTATGCGAATACCAGACTGTGGAGCAGGGACGCTAGATACGTAATGGAGCAAATAACAATAAATTTGTATCTTTTATTTTGGATAAATAATTTAAAAAATTGTAAGGGGATTGTCAAGGTAATAATACCAGGCCAAAAAGTGTCTCATAAAATACGATCGTCCTTCGGATAGCCTAATTTTATTCCTGATAGCAATCATAAGGATGTACCCAAAAATCTCTGATAGAAGTTGATCTTTGTTTTAGTGCTTTCTAACATAATACAGAAACCAAATGTATTTCTAAATAAACGACAACTATAAATTACACTCTGTACGCCAAACTTATTTATCTTTATAAGTGACTTTTATTTGCCCCGTGCGAATTTGTACACCATAGCCTTGATTGGCTTTTCCCTTTTCTACCCTTTGTACACTAATTAGATATAAAAATGGCAAATACGATTCTGGCATAAAAGCTTCAAATGTTATCACGCATCTCTGGAAAAATGTTCAACGCCTGATAAAGAAAAAATATGTATTATATTTTAATTCAATTTGTACATTGCGCTAAATTACTGCAAGGAATTTGCTCGCATAAATTAGCTTGATAATTAATACCGGCAGTCTTTCTTATGTTGCTTACAAATTTACCTATCGTAAAAGCACGCGATTTCAAGCGAAAACTACTACTGTTTTATATACCAGGTACTTATAGTAAAATCCACCTAGATTTCAATGGATATAGTAGTTCAACTATGGATTTGTGTTTTCAGAAGTTGAGTTTCCTGCCTCTGACGAGTTTACAACATTCGGTACAGGAAATCGCTGAAAATATTTCACCGAATCCTCGTCTAGGTTAATTTAGTTTCACTTAAAAACAATAAATTCTGCAGAGACTATTGTTGACATTTTACCAAAATAACTCTATAATTCATTCGTGTCTAAAATTATTAATAAATTAATATTTATAAAGTAATTCAAAGTTTATTCTCAATAAAATTTCAAACATAAAAGATTTATTGTCTAAAAACAACAATTTTTCAACCATAAATTTCACATTATAAAATTATTGCGTTTAAATATTAAAAATTTTTAATTATTTAATTGTAAATCATTTGAATATAAATGTTTTTAAAAATTATTATTATTATTTTTTGGGGCATTTTTACATTCGAATGAAATTGCTTTTAAATTAATAATAACATAATCATCGTAATCATTTCAAAAAGTAATTATAAAAAGCAAGTAATTGCTAATAAAACAAAAAAAAACAAAAAATTATATTTTTGTTGTAGAAATTTATGTTGCTTTTAAATAAACTAATGACTTACTCCCAACCTAAATTATATTTTGAGCGTTTTCAATTGCAATCAAATCTGTATTTTATGTTTATGATACTTTTAGGGTTATATTATTTTTCAGTCAATAAAGCGAATTGATAATAATCCTGTTGTGTAAATTTACATCAAAATTATTTCATTAAATTAATCGGAAAGTGGGTGAAATTTTAAACTGGCTAATTATAACTTTTCAAAAAATATCACTTAAATCAGAAAATTTTACTGTTTTATTGTATTTACACGATGAAAAAGTTTAGCTAAATTTCAGCACACCACATCAGCGGGAGTTTAACCAGCTGTCTTTGGATTTAATGCTTGGCGCTTTCAAACTTGAACTGATGTGATTTCGTTTTAATGGTAAAAATTATAAAAGTTAAAAGTAAGCTTTCGATCAATTAAAATTTACAATGTCGCCAATTAGTATTAAACAAAAATGCGGTTAAACATTCAAGTTATTATTTCTAATGTTGATTTCCAACATCGGACGGTAACAAATATCCATTAAATCAAGAAATTGTTTTAATAATTCAGGATGTATTTAAACAAAAGCGCCGAAATTTTTTGTCCTGAAAATCAATGATCCCGGTAATACTTTAATACCATTTGTCAAAAATCATATAAATTGAACAATATAAAATATTTATACTCGTTTATCATTAAAATGTTATAATTGAATAGATTAACCAACTGAATAGAAATTTGAATTATTGCGCTTATGCTGAAATTGTTTCCTTCAGCGTCTTCTATAAGATTGTAATCAAGAACAATTTGCCAAACTATCTCTATATAATAATTTTAACACATGAAAGCTTAATTTAAGTCATATTTGTATTCAATTGCTTTGAACATCGCTAAATGATTAATAAGTTTGAATTAAAAGAATATCTCAATATAATAATGGCTACTTTAATTAAAGATCTCTACTTCTTGTTTAAACAAGAAATTTGTGATTTCTATAAAATTACAATTTTTCAGTTGAACTTTTTAAAGCTAAATTCTCTTATAATTGATTAACCAAAACTTGGTCGTATCTACATCAAATTGACGCGTTATTGTTAACGTGGTAGTAAATAACCTTTGTCCCTAGAATGAAAAGTTTTTCTGAAAAAATATCATTTAACATCCAACCGTACTAGGCTTATATTATCTGAAAATTTCAGTAGTTAGTTTGCCCCTTTTAACTTTCTGTTACAATATTGTATTTATTATAAGTAATTCATTTAAATCAAATTGTAAAATAGGTAATGCAATTTAAAAATCCTGACGATGACGTCACAGCTCTTACAAATATGACAGAAACAGTTGTCAACCCATGTCAAACGCTGCACGTTCAAAAAATTAGGTTAACTCTTGACTCATTCGAGTTTTTTGGTAAACAACCAGGGAAGGTTTTATCGATTTAAATTCCATACTTTTTGTTCACACTGTATAACAACACCAACAAAATAAAATTATTTTCTTTAGAGATATTTTGTATCAACTGCAAACCTTCAGAACTATACGGTTATATATAGAACTATACGGTTGCAGTTTGACATAAAGGGTTAAGTTAGAAAACGTAGTTTTCAGTAAACCGTTGCCCTATATATTATATCTCGTAAATGAAAAAAATACACGTACGTTATTGATACCAGTGGAAAGAACAATCAAAATAGGTTTAACTTCAGCAATAAAAAAAAGTTTGCGAATTTCTGACTTAACCCCTTTATACAACCACAGTAGCGTGGAGTTACACAGCGGAAATTCGGGGTTCCAATCTCCAACATGACAGATCAAAACATTTTCAAAATATTATATTTCTTCACTTTACTCTGTTAAAATTCTATTATTTTAACGTTTCGTTTAGTTCGGTTAAATATTACATTTTACTATATATCGTAAATCTTGAAAATTCTTATTTTTCTTTCTTAATTTCTAAACTTCTAGGTGTTTTATTTTTGATGCAGTCTTGCAGTCGTTATCGTAAATCACTAAAATGAAATTGGTACAGGAAATATGATTGATTTTCGTAAGTCATTGTTTGAGCTTTGTTAGAATTATCTTAGTTTTAATTATCAAAACAGTCTGACGATATAAGTTTTATCTCGGAACATTATTCTGAACGCACTTTTCAAAGACGGACGAAAACTATTTCATTCGTTTGATCTCCGTAATTATTTCAATTTACTAAAACCTCATTAAGCGCCAATTACTGCATTAGAAAGTTAATCAAACTTGCCTCGCTTTGTTAAAGTAGTATTTTCAATTGTTTAAACAAATCCTCTTTTCAAACCCCACCGGAAAATATCGTCTGTTGTACCAATTGACTCAAACCTTCCCCCTAAAATAATAGTCTCTGCTGACTCGAAAACTTCCTAAATTTCCCGAACCCAAGTAATTAGACAATCACAAACATTTCCAAAGAAAACCCTGCACACATAACCCCCTTCAAGCAATCGGTCTATAACACCCAGGCAAACCTTTGAAATTTCATCCCATTTTAATGGAAACACTTCAGAAACCAGCCTTCCCACCCAGGAAAACTTAAAATAAGACAGGAAAGCCTCCTCTTGACGAAAAAAGCAGGAGGAAGTATTCGAAAACCTGGAAACCGAAAGTATTAAGCCGAGAGAATTTAATCAAATAAGGGAAAAATTAAAAAAGGTAAAAATGAGTAATATCAATAATATAATAGTGTTTTCTCAAACAAGATTAGAAATGAAATTGACGGCGCAGGAAGTCTGCATCCTGACCGCACGACTAGTCTGAACGATTCTTCACAATTCAGTTAAAATCTGGGATTTCCAAACTTTCTTATTATTGAAAGTCAAACATTGATTTTAGGAAAATGTCAATTACTTTATAACTATACGTGATTGAAAAACTTAATATCATACTGAAATTTGCTTCCAAGTATTGTTGAAAACTTTAAACTAACCTACATGGATAAAAGTTTTTATTCAAATATTACTCCAACGTTGAATAAACATAAAATAAGAGGAAACCATGAGGGATGTTTAATTTAGTCTTAAGTTTCTGAAACTTAAAAAAATTAGATAATAGAATAGTATATCAGTTTGGTTGGCTATGTTTCTTAATGTAAATGCAATGGGAAAAATCGAACCACAAATATTTTATTCTGAAATAATATTTTTAGTGAATTGCAATAACAGTAAAAAGATGTTAAATGCAAACCTACTGCTAATGTTTTTACATGAAAATTTTGAGAAACAGTTGTTCCTAACCTCTACTTAAACCTACAAAACCGTATCAAATAAACGAACAGCAATATTGATCAAAAGTACCAGTGAATTATTTATGATTCAAAATCTTACTTTTATCTGTTGACCTTAGTCTGTAACAGTTGTTCCGATGTGAAAGTCGATATTCTTGAGAGCGAATGTAGGGATTTATTTAACATATGTATCAATAAAATTAGTATAAAAAAAGGATTGAAAAAATATTTTACTTAATGAAATTAAAAGCAAAAGGAACATGTAATAACATTAATGTAGAAGAAAGTTATTGTGTTGGTGACAAATTATAAACAAACATATAATAAGTAGAAAATGTATCATTTGGGGAACAAAGTTTCCAAATGTATCTTAGCTAAAATTAATCTGACGTTGGATAATTTGCCTGCTTTGTCTTTCCGACGAGTTAAAAAGAACATGGCACCAAATGTTCGTGTATAAATCATGTCCATGGCGAGTTGCCGTTCTGAGCACTTGGTTCATTCGCTTTACTTGGCTTAGTATTTTACTGTTCTACCCGCGAACAGATACATATCGCGATCTACTAATTACTTTTTCCAATCTGCTACTGGATTAATTAAAATGTAGTGGTGCTGAATTTAGAAGACATGTTCTCTAAATTTTAGTATACCTACGTGGTCCAGATTAATTGTCACAATTTATCATTGATAGCTCACATTTACCCCGGCTCTTCTTTTAATTAGGACAAACAATTAACAATAAATTTAAAATTACTTCTCACGTTCATTTTATTACCAATTTGCTTCTTCATAATTTTAATTTATATTTAAATATTTTTCTAATTATCATTATTATTTGTATTAGGGAAAGCACTTTCCATTTTATATTTATAAAAGCTCGTTTTCAAAGATTTTTTTTTGCAAAATTGAAATATATTTAAATTTTGAAATAACACGTCATATCACACAAATTGTTATTTTAAACATTTCAAAAGCCGTTCAGTTATATTTACAAATTTCGCATCAATTTAGAAACGTTTATTCTAAAAAAAACTTTATTGTACAAAAAAAGTTAGGCTATAACCAAATTCATTGAAAATTATTGATTTCACTTTCAGTCGTGCCAGAAAAATTATACTTTTTGTTTTGTAGTCATTCATTTTTCAAAATAAAAAAGGAAATATAAAATTGCTGTGGGTATTCAATTTTAAAACCTAAGTACGTGAAGGTTTAATTATTATTAAGCTTAACCCCTCGTTGAGCTTTCAACATCCCAAATTTAGAAAAAAGTTACGGTTTTCTCATTTTTTTTACAAAACAAATATTTAAAATTTTAAACCTCCTGTAAAATTTTGCGTTTCTATATGCAACGAACAATGCGTTAATGAACAAGTGGAAGCATTAAATAAATGCTAAGTAATTAAAAAAAATTGTAGTAGTCTTCATTGTTACAACATTAATAAAACTGAAAATGTTATTTATTTTGTTTTAAATTAACGAAATACATTTCGATGCTTATCGAAATCAATAAAAATTAACGTTAACGTTTTTAAATACCTTCATACCTATGCTTAATGCACTTTTAAATGAAGTAAATAGTTGTCCTCTCGAGATATACCAAAACCACTGAAAACTGGCAGTATTATGGCAGCACTACAATGAAATTTCTCGTGGGGAAGCAGTCATATACCCCTTTGGGGTTTATGTTTTACCATACGTAGAAACGCCTATATAAAGCAGAAATGATTGGTGTACTAAATAATTTAAACAAAAAATTTTCCTCTTTTATTTAGTAGGTGTACGAATTTTGACCATAATTTTGATTGATTGTAACTTATAACTAACCGTAATTAATGTATTGGAATACCTTTGATAATAGCGGCCAACAATTATTTTTAAAGCTGTGGAAAGCTGTATAATTTCCGCAATGGGATCAGCTCGCCCAGGTTCGTATCGCTCGTGTAAAAGTCTCCACGTACCTATACTTGGTAGCCATTCTAATATATACTATATTACTACGTGCATCTCTTCCGACGACTGCACGTAGAGGGTAGTCAATTTTTGAAGGGTTTCATGTAAATATATCTCTTATTATTGTAGTCGGACGAAAACTCCTGATGCAATATTAAATCAACCTTTCAAGGCGGTTTCATGCCTCGAGCCGAAAAACACTATCTGTTTTCATTTTTCAGAGAAACCTTTGGAACTTTTAAAACTCTCAATCGTTGATTTATTTTTCAATTAAATACAATGTGCCGAAAATTTAAAAAAGAAAATAGTAGTAGACTATATTTTCAAAGTAATCTATTGCATCGTAACTCTCTCAGCCTGGCTTGCCACTTCCTTATGAATAGTCATAGTATTTTCTTTCAGTCTTTTTGACTGAGGCGTTCCATCGCTTTGTAGACATTGGCAAAATGGATAGTGCTAACCATCTTTCACTTCATGTAGATGAAGAACATCTTTTGGGTTGATTTAAATATATAGTTACAGCAAAAACACTCTAAAAAGCACACTATTATTCTATTGTTTTGTAACATTTACAGATGAATCAGATGCAAATTAGCAGCAGTGAAAATGCTTGAAGTACGGCCCATATTGACGGACGTAGACTTAATGCATGATTGGGCATTCATCAACGCATGAACATTAACGTTTCCGTTGGAGGTTTAATTTTGACGAATATTGTTGTGTAGGTTTGTCAATATTTCAATGCAACTTTTTGGCAAAAATTTATGTAAGGAATTAAATAATACCCTTAGCGTTTTCGTCAAATGAAGCTATACGTCAACGTCGCTTGTTATAGTTGCTATGATACCTGACGTTGCAATTTGTAAGCAAACGTCCAGAAAACATGAAAATTTATGAGTTGTACACCTTAAACAGTTCGCTTCTTAGCCAATTAAAATTACACGATAGCATTCCCTGCAAATAAATGAAGACACTTTTTTTAATAAATTATTCTTTCGTATTATGTGTTTTATACACAAACATAGCTATATAATGACCGTATTAAAGAATTCTGTTTATATTTATTAAAAATTCCATTTATCCCATGCTGAATACGGATTTCAGCATCAAAACCAATTAATATTATTAGAGCTTAATTAACTTTGTAATTTATTTCATTACAGTAATCTTTTTTCAAACCTTTGATGATCGTGTTATTTACTTTTAATTAGACTACAGGGCGTTTAAAAATTTTGTAGCACATTTTATAATTACATAAAAGTCATGAAATCTAACAAAGTCTTTTACAAACTTACTTCTTTTTTACAAAAATCGTACTCATCAGACGTTTTAATAAAAATAATATTATTTTAGCTCACAAAATAAAAAGTTTTCCCCAATGGTAGCAGAAGCGAACAAATTATTATAAATGTTAAATCTATGTTTATAAAATATTTTTTGTTTTGTTCAACAAATAAATGGTTTCAAATTAAAAGCTTATCAATAAAAATCTGAAATTATTAAAAATTGTGAAACAGCGTTGTCAATGTCGGATTAAGTTTCTAATAAATCAATAATAATATATCTGTAATGTTTTAATTTTGTTTTTTAACATTTGATAAAGAAAAATTACTATGAAAACGTACTAAGTCGTGCAAGTTTGGTATTTTTATATATTATTAGTTTACAAACTATTTATCAGGAATTACAGTTTTTTAAATTTATAGTAACTAATATTTTATGTTGTCGTATTAATAAAGCTTTAAATTATTATAATGAGTTCAATTTAATAATCCTACTTGCAAATCAGGCAGTGGCATGTTAAAAATCAGTATATTTATACTATAATACACCCAAGGAACACTAAAATTACTTCCTTAATTTAAATACAACATTTTACGCCGTATAGGATTGGCTTACGTTTTGAATATTTTTATGAAGCTTTTTTCTGCAGATAAAATATTTAAATTTATTTAATTTAAGAAAATTGCGTATTACATTTCAATTTTATTCTGGGCTCTTATTAGTGCATTAAACAAGATTAAAAATAAGAAATTTTTTACCGTGTATGACCGAAAAGAATTGTTTAATTATTAATTAAAAGGATTTTAAATTAAAAACTTGGAATAACTGAAAAAATTGGATAAGCTAAGAACGTTTAATAAGTTGTTGTGCTTGAAATGCATAAAAGAGAAAATTCCTGTAATGGAAAGTTTTAATAATTAAGAAGTACTAATTGAAAAATTTTTAAATTTAAGAATCAAGTAAAATGAATGTCAAAAATCATTTACAAGAAATTAGAAAATTGTAATAACTTGAAACGCTAATTTGTAAGATCACGAAAATGTTATGTCCAATTCAATGATTGCCTACTAATTTCATTCTTCATAAAGAAGTTTTTATTGCCCTTTTGATGCTAATTAAAATTTATTTTTCCAAGTTGAAACTGTTCCGTTTTCCACAAACTTGGCATTTCATAATTTAATGTTATTACGTACTAAATGTAATTTTAATATAAATTTGAATATGTAATTTAATATTTAGTATAATTTCGGTTACGAAATTTTTACATAAATATTTATTACCAGGTATATTACAAATTTTATTTGTTTTCTTTTATTTGAAAAGATAATGGCCCGATCGATATTTTAAATTGGTACCTATAAATTGTGTGTGTAATTATGTTATTCATGTTAATTACGTGTCGTGTTATTTGAAAATAAAAATTATATTCTAGCTTAATTAATTGTGGCAATAAACAAAGTAATTACTCATTTCATTTGAATTATTGATTAATATTTTAGACCTTTGATTGTTTATGCACTAATTAATAAAATGCAAAAGTAAACACCTTAGTCATTTATAAACGGTTATAACAAAGCATGCATCATATTTTTAAAGAGGGTTTCTTTTTTGTCCTATTACACCAAATTATGAACAAACATGTTATACTTGTTTATTTTCGGCCGCCGAAAAGGTGACTTAATAAAAATATATAACGAACAAATAACAATATTTGAAAAAATAAATTGTTTGACTTTCTAGCAATTTCTTAAATCCCTAATGAAATTTTTAAATAACTGCAAAACAAAATTCCAGACATTTTTACTTGCCATGAACTGATTTACAATGGGTTAGGAGGCCATAGTCGATCGAAAACGTAAGTTCAAAGTTTGAGTTTCAGAAGCAGTAGACAAAAAAATAAAGATTAAGTTAGTGTCTTCGTGTGATCAGTTTTTTTGCCAATAAATTAACAATTCCCAAATACATACATACATACCGACGTACATAATACATACCTGTAATCAAACCGTTTCCTTAATGCGAAAAAATTATATTTGCAAATAAAAATGCTATCTAAAACCCAACTTGGCATTAAATTAACCTCAGCACGCTTACGACAAAACACACTAATAAATGGGAAAAATTCTGTAACACGTCACAGTTATCAAAACTACATTCTGTCCAGTTGAGATATAAAATTTAATATTAAAATGTGTGCGTAATAGCGATAATAAGCGCATAGCATACCAAATGAGGTATAATGATAAGGTAAAAAATACATTATCAAGCTGGTTATTCACGTTTAAATATTTGTCAAAAGCCTAGCATATTATATTGAAATACTGAACCTAGAGAAATTATACGAGTATTCGTTGTATTACATATAATTTTGTTTTTTGTGAAATTTGGGCTTTGTTCAAAATGCCAGAAGAAAAAATAAATAAATATTACGAAATTGCTTTCACTTGAACAATAAACACAAAATAAAAATTACTTTTTCATTTTTCCAACGTTTTTGTTATTCAAAATCACAATTTTAGACCAGTACTTAAACAAGCTCGGATTGTTAAGAAAACTGTTTTTTATTTAGAATTAAAGTCAATAATTCAATTAATTTTTTATTTATTAAAAGTTTAGTGATACATTGATTTCTATCTCTTTCGACTTCCTCCCCCGAGAACATGCGAAATTCTTCCAACGGTTTGTAGAGTAACAAACGAAAATTAAATTTCGATAAAGATAGATTAGGGACGAATCAGTTCACATTAGAAATGTTATTTTGTTCAATATTGTAACTTTATAGATGTTATCGGTAGTTGCTTTAATTTATCTCTTCTTTCGTATTCTCGCAAGAACTCTGTAAGTTTGCTTGTAAGTAAGGTCTCGTTAAGTGGAAGAGCAAGAGATTCACAGCACCTCTTCGCAAAATCCCCAGAGACGGCAAAAAACTCGAATGAAAATTAAACAATTAAAGCAATAAATGACAAAAATACAAAAATTTTTAAAATAATCTCAAATATACAAACTGGTTTGGACCTGGGATCAGACAATATTAAATTTAGCAAAGTGAAATACAGAGTGAAAAGGTACAGAGAAACTAGTATATATTGCTATGACCTACCTCCAAAATTAATGTAATCTTAAATTTTCTAACTTTTATTTTAATTTGTTTTCTTATAATATTCTAATATTCTGAAGGATTTTCTTCCTTTGTTACCAATTATGAAACCTCTATCTATTTATTTTCTAAAATTAAATTGAATAGCCTATTTGTTTGGTCAAGAACAGATAAAGAGTTTTTGCTCTGTAGAATTGCTAGGGCAAATTTAAAAATAAACAAAAACCAGTATTCCTAAACTTTTTTTCTTTTTACATTCATTATAAAGCCAGGGTTAACCTGGCAAAAAGCATAACAATATGTAACGCTATAGTAGGTAATTCAGAAATATAAAGTCGGATATCAATGTTCAGGATGTTTTTGGAAATTTGAGGTTACTACTTATTAATTATTAAAAACCAGGAATACAAAATAAATCAAAAACATAACTTGGTTCAATAAACTCGCTTATTTTGAAAATGATTTACGAACAGAAATTTGAATAATTGTGTGAAAATATTTCACATTCTTCGCTCAACTGTGAAGCTTTATCGGTATGACATCCTCCAACCTTTTACTTCTTAAGTATTTAATTTGAATGTACGACCTAAAAAAATTAATAAACCTACATATTGATCTCCTGCAAAATTAATAAACGTGAATATTGATCTTCCGCAAAATTTACCAAGTTTCGTTAAGTCGTTTAGAATATAATAGAAATAAAATTATTATTAGGAAATGCATTGCTTATATTTTTATTTATTTCTTTATATTCTAACATTTTGCATTTAATATAAAATATAAATGCGGCATAATGCGGCTGTCACCCGGGCGGCAACTACCCTTTGCGCGGTTCTGGTTATGAGTTATCTGAACTGTAATTTGCTTTATTTATCCATATTCTATGAGTATTTCAGCTCATTGTTAATAACTACGATCGAATAATGCATACACGTATTATAATGATAACACTGTGAATTCGAGATGATGCAGTTCTCATTCAAGGGATTTAACAAATTAGTGTAGATTTAGTTGACAACTTTCTTACTATTTTGTTTTATAAAAAACAGTTCATTATTTCTATCTATACCAACATTGCATTGTTTCGTTTGAATAGTAGAAACTTCGGTTATATTTAGTCGGATAGAAGATCATATAAAAATAAAAATGTCTGCGGTGGCGGTAGAAAAAGTACTTTTGATGCCTTTGTTAAGAGTGGTAAAGTAAAGTACTATTTTTTCTTTAAGCTTTCTGACGGTGGCAGGAAAGGTGAAAAAGAACAAAGAAGTGAAAACTTAACATTCCTTATTTATCGAATAACATACAGTTAACTTTTGCTGAAATTTAAAGAACAAAATCCAGGCTACAAAACCATATTATTAACTTTTAGTAACTAAAATAATATGTATGTACATACTTGCAAAAATAAATAATACAAATTATTTTTTGTTTATTTAAACCTAACAGGATATACCTACGGTTTAACCAATTTTCGAAGTTTGAAACAAAATGAAACCTTTCATTCGGAGTAAAAATAAACTCTTCATGGTTGGTCTGTAATTGTAAACTAATAAACTCGCCCGGAAAAGTTGTACTTTTTCTCCCATTAAAAAAATATTTTGTTGTGTTTGTATCTAATCTATTATGTAACTAATACGTACTCATTATTTTTAAAGTTTTAATGATATGTATAAAAAGAAGGGTTTATATAGTTATATTTTTTATTATTAACTATAATTCAAAATTATTATAAAAGTTTACAAACTTAAACAAGCAACGTGATTAAAAGCTTCAACTTATAAAAATTAAAAAAACATAATTAAAAAGCAACTTTTTAAGTTGACTTTACCGTACAGCAGAACAAATAACTGAAATTAGAATCTAATTAAGATTTAATTAAAAAATGTTAAAATTGTAGATCCCTTTAACTAACTTTGTTGGAGAGTTTGGGGCTAAACTAATCCAAATAGTTCTCATAAAAATTTGACTGCAAACGGTTCCCTGGAGAGCTACAAGCCCTCAAAGGCGTATTTACATTCTAGTTATTTGATAATATTTATTTATAAGCTCACGTATCGGATTTCGTTAAACATACAATTATGAAAGGTCAGATATTACATTCATAAATATGTTTCCTCAAATAAGTAACGATATAATTTTAAAAAAGGTTAGTAGTATAACTTCGTACTTAATATATGAACCTCGATTTTGTCAGTAATAGATAAGTTATTTTTTATTTACTTCTTCTACGGATTAAAAGGAAGGGACAGACCACGAATGATATATTAATTAAATGTTGTAGACTGGTGACTAGCGCATAACTAATGTTTAGAACGTATTAAGTTTTCATGGAATGTATTATTCTGGAATGTTTTTTACATTCTGTAAAGTACGTTTTTGGTATATCTCAATGTTTAATTAAGCAAATTAAATGCTTTGACCCATGATTTGCAGTTACAAAATTTCCAATTCAATTTTGGCCCACCTGTGGGAAAAAGTTCATCGCCACTTCCCAGAAAATTATTATCAGTTTACTGTCAAACTAATGAGAACGTCTAATAGAACAAAAATTCTATGTGCCAAAAGTGGTACATCAACGATGATGGTGCAAAAGGGTCTTCTGAGTGTGCATTGTATCTACGGAGTAATTTTCATCCATAAATTACCTAAATTCGTAGAAAATTATGTTAAATTAATGTGTAAGATAATACGAAAGTTGTGTAGGATTAGGAGAGCTTGTTGACCAAAATTTGGATCGAAAATGAAATAGCACTGTCAATGTAAAGTTCTCTATCTGTAACTGTGTAAGCTCAGATAAAGCACTGTAGATAGAGTAGGTCAAATCAGGAGTAAGGCAGGATATTGCGATTGAATATGAATGAGCGAGCATACCGTTGTGAATTCTGGAAGGGCATGACAAACTCGACGTACGAAACAAGATTCATCTCCGGCCTAGACAACACTCCTACCTTGGCTTGATACCTTTTATTACCGTTTCAAACTCTAATAACGGACTATGCTCACAGTTAACTATAATAAAGTAATTTTACTATACAAAAGCTACGTAATAACATTATATTATTACTGCGCTTATATTACATAAATTATCTAGCTCAATTTCCTACTATCTACAAATAATATTTTTAAAGATAATATAATAGAGTAATTAATGTTCGTCAGGAACTTTTCAAAACTAAAATAAATGTATAAACTATTACTATTTAGGTTATACAAACACCACAGGATTTAAATTTAACTAAAACGTGAGTCGACAGCATCAAGAAAATTCTATTACTAATGTTTAATTAATTGTTTAATTAGCTTACGAAAAAAGTTATGAAAAATTTTGATTACATTAACCCTAATAAAATTGTACAGTCTAATGCATTTTATCGTAATGTAACCGTAACCTCATTATGAAGTCTCCAAGTCTCCATTTTGCATTGTTGTATCTCGAAACATTGATTGCATTTCTGTGATAGGTTATACCTACCTAATTCTGAGGATGTTTTGCTGCAAAAACAAAAACTTGAATCAAAGATACTTCATATTCGGAACAAATGTTAAAACTGAATTTTTATTAGTAATACATTTTTATTTCGCCAAATGTAATGCTGCTTAACACTTCAAATGTACATTACGTGTGTACCTAAACAGGAAAATTCAGCTCTACATCTACACCATTGCAATAATAAAGCATAATTACACCTAATTAGTTTTCTGCATTAAAACAAAATTACAGTAGATAATAATATTACGCGAAGCTTGTGAATACATGCTGAAATAATTGTGTCAAAAACTTTTTAGTTAATAATATGTTCGAATAGGAAATGAGGAAATAATCAAAGGTGGGATTGATAAAAACCATAATTAAATTTTAATTGAATAGCTGTATATGTTGCTCCTACTTTCTAAGAAAACTATTTGTAATATAGGAATCTGGAAAGTTTCGAAACTATGATAATCCGCAACTATAATAGGTATTACATTGGATTAAGTGAACTAATTTGGAGATCACTCAAACTACAGCCACTACAGTAACCGTCGTAACTTGAAGATATGTTTTAAAGTCACATTCAATAATTTAATTACACGAAATTCAAAATTAAGATGTCAACTTTGAAAAATTTGACTAGAATTTAATACATATTTTCTTAAATATTTTCCATTCCTTCATTTAAATATATTAATTCTGTTAATTTAGGACTTGGTCCTATTATTATACTAAGTTTGTACTTGTTATTTATAGTTCTACGAGCACTTAAATTTATTCTAGTAGGTTGCTAACCTTGCTATGTATTCAACCCAAAATTTAATCCAGAATCTACAATGTAAAAATCTGTTTTTCCTGCACAAAGTTCAATTTCATTTCTTCGCATCACCAAACTTGGTTCACCCAGGGCAGCGCCTTGGCTCGCTTTTGGTCAACAGCTATTGCTGACTTAGTATCAATTACTTTGTTATAACTTAATAGAATATTTGTTGAAATAACAAGTAAGTAATTATCAGCATGCAATTTCTGTTGGTATAGTAATTGAATTTTAATTACATTTCAACTGTACATAAAATTTAATATTTAAAATTTCATTAATTAAATGTGGTATAAATTGCTTTCAATGATAATTTTTGTTTTAAAAATATTATAAAAATGAACCTATTCTTTCACTCTGTATCAAACGAAATTGTAATGATTAATATAATACCATTTTCATACAATATTTTTAAATGTTCTTATTTAAGTTTCACAAATGAAGTACAATGTAAATATAATTTTGTAAACGGCGGTCTATACTTTACTATTTACTATTTACTATTATTTACTATTTTAAATTACTTGTTGACATTTAAACAAGATTTAATAAACAACTACAAACTTGATGTAAAAGCTACTGAGTTAAAGAAACAATCAATGATTGCATGCATACAGGTAATGCACAGGTAATAAATTGTAAGATATTATGTACATTAAACGATCTTGTAACTTTTTAGTAGTTTATTATAGATGGTGATCCTATATTTCACACCATAAATTGTTCAACTTTTAAATGTACTGTACATATGTATGTATAAACTGCAATTTATTGTAACTGACTAATATCTTTATTAACACCAACATTCTTATCAAATAAATTATTTTGACTGTTTCTGTAATTAACTGCAAGCACGCATTTGAAATTAATTATAATGCTTTCTTCATTTCCTTGCATTTTTGCAGGTTTAAAAAAATAATCTACACGAAAGTAAGCTGACCAACGTAAGAGTTGCGTCCTCTATACTTTGCAAGAGACATAACTGCTACTAACAAATATAGATTTATAATAATAAATATTTGTATTATTTTGTTACCTACTTATAATATAATATAATTTATTTATTTTAATACAAAATTCTAATCCCTTTATGGGGCAATTAATCCTATTCCCTGTAAAAACAGTATTAAAGATGAACAAATTAAAGATCTTCATATATAAACCAATGAACAAAACAAGTCTCTTAAAAATGTTGATGCTTTGGTGTAATACAGTTTTTACTGCTTCCTGAAAACTTTCAATTCTGTGACTTATATTGCTTTTGAAATGACCGATTCATTTAATAATTGCGGCGTGCGCGTACAAAGGGGTATAAGTTCATTTTTGGGTAAATTCAGTTAAGTGCATAAGTAGGTTGCTTTTATGATTCTGCACATGTGTGTAAAACGATATTAGTCTAATCGGATTTTTAACGGTCCAAATTTGTTTGTGAAATTCGGTATAAGTTCAATATTTAAACAA
Organism: Cantharis nigra; assembly: GCA_958510845.1. Classification (NCBI taxonomy): domain Eukaryota; kingdom Metazoa; phylum Arthropoda; class Insecta; order Coleoptera; family Cantharidae; genus Cantharis; species Cantharis nigra. Next base: position 2,718,583 of record OY294034.1, on the reverse strand, counting down.
ATATTTTGTGCAAAGGGGTATAAGTTGACTTATACCTTTTGACACAGGTATTATATAACAGTTTCGTTGTGCAAATACAACATACTTATACCATTTTGCACGTTTAATTTTTTTTTACTTATTTAAAACTTTTTGTAATATTATTTATTAATAAGTAAACTATTAAAAACTGATTTGATTTCTTTAATACAAAAAATTAATGAAAATTAAGTGAAATTTTTTGTGCAAAATGGTATAAGTGGAAAAATATTTTGTGTCCAAAGGTATAAGTCAGCCGTTTTTTTATAAATTGTACTTTTTAACTAATTTTAAAATAAAAATTTTAATTTTGAAAAATTGTAATCGGTTTAGCATAAAATTGTCTACCAATATGTGTTAATAGCTTTGCAAGTTGTTATTTAGCCGATTTACAATAATTGATTAAGTGAGGGTAAAAACCTTAAAACTGCGATATCTCAAAATGCCAATTTTGGACTTATACCCCTTTGCACGCGCATGCCGCAATTGACTCAAACATCAGGTTGGTAAAGTAAAATTCAATACTAAATCGGAGTATATTATTACGGTAATATGTATACTATAAATCTTCTATAATATAGAGGTATACCTACACTCAGATAGTGATTACTGTTACATATAAAAAATTCAATAATGCACTTTAATGCAAATAAATATGTTTATCCTATTGGTTTTAATAGACATGTTTTTCCAAATGGTGTGAAAAGATAACTTTTTGATTGTCGTCCTACCAGCGGAAGTGACATGGCGCTCGCCTTGAAATACCCCTGATTTGGTAATCCTTTCTGTTATTAAAATATTTATTAATTACTCCAAATAAGCATAATTCTGAAAAACAGTCAAGTTGTAGTTTGAGAAAATTATAAAAAATTATATATTAAATCTATAATTTTTTCAGCTGATGGCCATCTGAACTTTTTCAGCTTATGATAATATTTTATATTGAATAATTAATCAATATTCCTTGTGAAAGATTCCTAAATTTTAAGAAAATAGTAAATAATAATATATCTTTATTATCTAATGGTTATTTACATTGTATTAGAATCATCGATTACATTGTGACATTTAAAATTTGTCGTAAGTTGAGATTTAGTTGACAATGATTTTCAGTTTGCCTACTAAGCCATTTGTTTCACCCTTCACATATAGATTAATATTTATATTAAAGTTTTGACAATCTATTCAGTGCACTATTTATGGAATCATAAATCTGCTCGTGGTTTTATGTATTACTTTATTTACCTATATCACGTCAATGCAATTCCCGGTTAAAAATTTTTTGACTGCAATGATATACTCTGTTATAAACCATAATTTTGTTACACAAAATTCGAACATAAAATTATTATTTGTTGAACTTAACAATTTCACAGTACCCTATTTAATGTCAATTAAGAATACTTAATCAATTAATTGTTTAGCACCTTCGAATCCTTTCAAGCAAGTTGATGAGATTAGAATGTTCAGTAAGATGGCAATAAATTAACGAAAATAACAGAATGTGTATTTTGGTAATTGCCATTTTTGCCACTGAAAATGCAAAGTGCAAACTGCATGTACACAACAATGTTTCATGTTTTCAAGTTTTTCAGCGGGCGTGTTAAATTTCCTTAACATGAAAACGTTTAATTGTTCGTTATCTTTTACGTAATTAATAATTTAAATCAGATTAAAGCTGAGAAATCAGATTTGAGTTTTTGTGTGATAGTCCTAGTCAATGTTGATTATGGTCATAGTAATGTAATATTCATACAGCGTTCCTATTAACGTCCACAGTGTTTTTCATCCAAGCGTTTTCGAGTGCAATTCAGTAAACCAAATTACACGTGTAAGTCACCCCTTCTATGAATTAATTAATATATTCACCCCAATAATTTTATAACTTCGATATGTAAGTATTGTGCAACTTATAAAATCAAAAATCCTGAACATTTTTCATACATTTATTAGCTTACATTAATCATCGTGCATTATGCATTTAATGTTTATTTTCATCTTCAAAACTTTCGAGTTTCTAAAGAATGAAAATTCCCCGCTGATATACATTAACTAACTTTTTAAATGTATGTCAAATTTGATGCTTCTTAAAAGGTACTTGAATATTTTAAAGTAGTTTATTTCCAGCTTATGCTGGGTTTTTAATTTTCAAAACTTTTATTTACTTAAAAAACTCAAAAATCTTTGTTAACACGAACAAAAGTACTCGTGGAAGTTTATAAGTAATTTTTTTAACTGCTTTAAAAATAAATGGTTCAAAAGAGAAAATAATTCAAGTAAGAATCAATTCGGTGGCTTGGCGTTACCGCTGGATAAGTTGGAGTGCGGAAATTTCGGATTGGAGTCTCTCGGCTTTACGGGGTTCGTTAGTTCGATACTCGGTGATAGCAAAAATTTATATTTACATTTACTTCGACGTAACTGAATGAGCTCATTTGTACAAATAGGCATTCGTTTCCAAATAGATTTTAAAAATAAAACAAGAAGTAATCCAATGAAACTTAATCGATTATGTACAAATTATTGTTAGGAGGAACCAAAATATTAAATATTATTCGAAAATTTTATTTATATTTCTTTGTAAATGTACAGGTAAAGGTAATTGGAAAGTTAATCGTATAATACACTGATTTGGAATCAGGAACAAGTTGAGTAATATGTACACGTTGAATTTTAATTAAATATGGAAATTTGAATAAAATAACATTAGATATATCGTTTTTAAAGTTACTTTCAGTATTTGATTAAATGAAAAATATATTCCAGAAAGTTTGTATAAATGAAACAATATTAAATAATCTAAAAGTAAAATTTGTATTAAACCTGAACAGAATTTTGTACATAGTTTTAATTTCTACATACCTATGTGGGGCAAATCCGGGCAAACAATCCAATTTTATCTTGCAATTACAAAATAATTACGTATTACAGATTACTAAGATATTTTGAAATTTGGTTAATGCAATTCTTTGAAACTTTTATTTTTGTGTTTAATCGCGATGGTCTGATAATATAGTATGTTTTGTTTAATTGTATTTGATATGAAATCTATGTATGTTATTTAATATTTACTACATTGTATTTTTGTAATGTTTCGTAGATCGCGATAATATTTTATTTTATTTTGGTAATACATTTGCAATTACAATTGATTTTTTTGTTTTATTAATATTTTATTAAATAATTTTGTTTATGTATTAAAGAAAATGAAAAAATTTAAAAGCAAAATAAATTTGCTGCTTTGATACAAAAATTATATAATTAAATTTTCTTAGCTATTTGTACATGTAATGAATTAACAGAATGATAAATGAGCTTAGGTTGTTAATGCGATACAAGGAATATTAAAAAAGAATTATTTGCTAAAACTTATTAAGAAAATTGTAAGTATTTTATTAAACGATTATTAAACATTAATTTCTTACACGCACCCACTCAAAATGTAATAAAACTATTTGGTATTCTTATTCATGATTTTTCTAATATTAAATAAAACAGTTTGGATGTTAAATATTTTCTGAAAAATTTGCATGACCGAACAAATCCTTGTAATATTAATGATAAGTTAACAAAGAGCTAAGGAATCGAGTAATGGATTTGTCAGAATAATAATTGATGTCAACGTTGTTTTTCGCTATTTCCCTGTTGGAAAGTGCCTATACAAATGGCACCTCTTTCCAATAAAAATCGATTTGACAGTCATTTATTGCCAACACTTAAACTGCGTCTAAAGGGTCTTTACTCAACTATACAATTTATCAGACTTAGCATGCTACTTATAAAGAATAGAAACATAAACAGGAAAACCGTTTCATTGATAGGTAGTACTGCAAAGTTACACTTTCTCATTTATTCACAATTTATCTCAAGTGCCAAAATTTTACATAACATTAATCAATAAATTTAGTAATTCATAACTTCAAAGGTTTTATATTTAGGTGAAACATTTTTGTTCCACTTTCATAAGAAAATCCTAATTAATTATAAACTATTTGTATCGTGACATCAATTTTCAATTAGGTTTATTTCAACTACTAACTTTAATTAAATCAATTGAGCTAAAAATTCTCAACATTATATGATTTTCAGCATGGCCTCGTCTCTTCCAAGTTCAAAATATTTTTATTTATATTGAAACTGTTAAATAATAAAATATTACATGAGCTCAATAATTTTTTGTGATTTTACTGAAGGGCTAAAAACAGACGTGGATTCTCAGTAATATTATTAGTGTATTTATAAAATATTTTTTATTGATGGTGTCCTAATTAACACTATCTAAATTATATACTATTTAGGGTCGTTTATGGAGCAGTTAAAAAAGCAAACCAAATAGTTTCACGTCACGCAACTTCTTATACCAGCATTAAACAATTTCAAGATTAATTATAATCCTTCCTCCGGAACTATTCAAATTACAAAGCGCTAGTTTCAATTCTAATTTTAATTCGATATTTTTTATTATAATACATTTTCAAGGTTAACCGCCTACAAAATTTTAATAGTTCGATTGTAATTTCAAATATAAGCACATATTTGTTTTGTTTATAGATAAAATTGTAATTGAAATATAATAATAATAAAAGCAAAAGCAGTGAATTTCTCAGTTTATTAGTAAATATCGGATTTTCCATAATTAAATACTAACAACTATACAACGTGGTGTCCACCCCTTAATATTTATGTAGTATATAAACCATGCAAAAATATTAAGATCCCCGTTTAAGCTTAAGTTTGTAATAAAGATAGTAATAAATTAGTCACCGCACACACCGTTATTTTCAGGAAAAATTAAGTTTTCAATTAACTTTTTTAAGTTTTGCTTTTTAAGTCTAGAGAACCAAAAGGTATTGAAATTTTGTTTACCGGAGGATTCAAGACGTCATCATGTAGCGTTCCATTTAAAAAATTGTGTGTTCCGCGCACGTCCATTATCAAGTTTTCTTGTTGCTTCGAAATATTTATTATTTCAAGTTGGAAATTCATGACTTGGTATAGCCAACCTTAATTTGCAGTATTTATAATTATTTGCAATATGATTATATTAAAAATTACAAACAGCAATTTTAAATTATTTACATCTAAATGCAATAATTAAAAATGAATATCACCAATTCAACATTGTTACGATATCATTTTATATTCAAAGAAATTCAATTAGAGTTCAATTCTATACAGCTAACTAAATAACACTACGCAACAAATTTTAGCATGCAAACTATCAGCTTTATACGTATAGATCAGTCTTTTTACACCTGAGAGGAAATTAAATTCTATTTGGTCGCATAAACTTCACTAAACTAAAATAAAATGAATTTTTGCCTTTGGTATGGAGAATACTCGCTCAAGGTGACTTTTATCCACCATCTTCATATTTCTTACCTCCACATACGATTAATTAATAACTGAAAATTTTTATGTTGTTAACTTTTACTCGATCGTACATAATACAATTTTTTGAAAAATATGTTGTTAAATTTAGCTGTTGTGGAAAGCTTTTTAATGGAAAACTTGATTAATATTGGGTATATTTGTAATAAAGTTTAGAATTAACAATAAGGTTTTTCTATTATTTAAAAAAACATCAAAAGGATATTTAAACGTAAAATTAAATTAAAATTTTCAAAATCAAATTTGAAGCGTGGTGGGTTTTTGTTGATGACAGCTGGCAAGTGTTTTAACGATACTACACACAATTTTAAATATATTATTTATTTGGAGATTTATAAATTTTGATTATAAAGATTTGAAGTATTTTAGAAAACTCAACGCCATCCTTTCCAGCGTTGTTAGCCAAGAAATTGGGCATATAACTTTCGTAACTGATCCACACTTACTAATTTTCTCCACAAATTACAGTTTTTAAAAATTACAAGATGTATTGACTTAATTTTCAATTTGGTGTTACAAGCCCTGATTTGATTCCGCACTCTCATCCCACAGTCACTTTCAGTTTGTACAGCAAATTAATTGGTTGGAAATCGAACCCACAACTGCAACACTCCAACTCTTTAACCTTTTTTCTCTTTTCTTCGATTATTTCCTAAACAGCCGTTTTTACTGTTCATTCATTCAACTATGATTGATTACTTATTACCATTTATTCAACAAATTCAACATCATCCACCAGCATGATACAAGAAAAAAGCCACATAAGTGCCACTTCCGTTGAACAATCAAGAATAAACTGGACAGCTGATGTTGATTTTTGAATTCAACTTCCATTTATAGTTTTAGCAATATTATAAAAAAATTATGGATACCTATATTCAAATTTTGTTCATTGATTCAGTAAGCATTTATGTGGTATTTGGGTCAGTATTTGGTTCTGTGTAAAAACAATAACCGATACATTGAAAAATTTTCAGATTTCATATTGTTTACAATTGTTTTTAATCCATATATTGCTTTAATCTGGAATACCTACCCAAAAAAGATTTTTCTTATAACTTTTAAAATATCGGAACTATTTTTATGTTATCTACTGTCTGTACTTTGAAACATTGAAAAAGTTGAAATTTTTGTACTCTGTTAACAAAAAAAAGAAGTTATAAATAAATACTAAAAAAGTTGTTTTCATTGAATATTTTATGTCAAAAAAGTCGACTATAAATAATGAGTGACCTATGTATTTCAATTTCGGATATTCACTTCTGTGAAAATCATGGTATTTTCTGACCGAAAGTTTTAGTTATAATTTTAAAGTGATAATTTCTTAAATTTATTTAAATTTATTTTTATTTAAATTCTTTCCTGACTAGTTGCACAAATAACTATTGTAATACTCCTAAAGAGGATTGTAAAGTACTCTATACGTAATTTCTTAACTATTAATTTTTAATGAAGTCATAATGAATTTTTTCAGAAATAAAATTATGCAATTATCAGAAAATTTAATCAAGTTCGGGAAATTCTTTTATAACAAATATAAAAATATAACAAATATACTTCTAATAATAAAACTAAATAGTAGAAACGGATACTAAAAACATAAAATTAATTGGATTTTATATGTTGAACTTAAGTTCTTAATAGGATTACTACACTAATAGTAATAGTCGTAGTAATTACGGTTTAACACTTGAAGAAATATGTTTAGCACCGAGATTATATTATAAGAAATTATTAGTTGTTTTAAAATTAAGATTGTTAATTGAATATTTGTTAAATAAAAACAAGTTCCAAGCTCAACGAGAAAACTTAAATGACAGCCGATTAAATGTTTTGACTTACTTTTTCAACAAGTAAATCTGCTGACATACAAAATCCGAAACCAAAGTGACACAGTAGAAGACGTCAGTATTTTAGCTTCAAAAAGACAAAAACCGACTTTATTATATTTGTGAGTAGCAATTTTTGAAACGATAAGAACAGTTACTTTATAAACACAATTTAAATTCCACAATACCAAATTTTCTTGATTTTCTTAAAAATTTAAATTTCCGATGAGGTAATCGATTCGAACGTCGCGTTATAGGAGAATTTTGAAAACAAAAATTTGTGCTTTCTAATAATTAACTTTTAGAATCGAGAGTAAATATTTTTGCATTGGATGACTTTCCAGATGCCCTAAAGATTCTTTTATTATGTTTAATTTCCCTAAAAATGTTGTTCTCGTATACGGCGCTCGCCCAATTACCTATTACCCATAGGTTTTTCAAGTTTTACCTTGAATTAAATTTTTATTTATCTAATTTTTCAAGAGTTTGAATAATTAATTTTTTGAATTTTTGGTGTTTATATTAAAAATTATCTTAATTTATGTTTGATTACTTTTCTTTCTTGTCAAATTTTAATAATTTGAATGTCGGAAATGTAAAAGCGAGGGTATAGCAAGGAGGGTTTGTAATTTATTTAAATTTTTTCCACCTATTAATTAAGTAGTAAAGATTGATTTAAGTTGTTTCATGTTGACCTTAAGTAAAAATACTTTGTAATGTAAATAAAGTAAAATAAACTATCACGTACCAGAAGTAATAATATTTTAGTAGTTGTGCGTGTTGTAATATGCTAACAACAAACCCTAGTTAAAAAAGTAATTGATATTTGACACAGAATGTTGAAAGGGAAAAAAATTTAAATATTGAACTAACCTGTGCAAAGTTCGAGGAGAATTAAAATCCAAGTTGCCAAAATGAGAAGTCCTGAAGAGGTCCTTGAAGAAGGCGCTAGGGTCTTCATTGTAGCTGTTCCAACCGATTTAAATAAAATGACACAAAATTCACCACACCACACTGAGTATTACAAATCCCAATCTTAACATTTTCATAAATATAGAAACCTTATCTTTATAGTCTCTAATGCTTACATATTTTACAATTATGAGTTTGATAAATAGAAATATAAGAACGATGATTAATTGATCAAAATAATATGTTAATTAGCTTTATACTTCTGTATCTTGGGCCTGTAACCGCTTTATCCAGATACTTAGTGAAGTATAAGTGTGTTAATTACCATTTCACTAAATTTCTCAAATACAAAACAGTTTGAAATCCCGAACACCTACGTTATTGCAATTACCATGAAGCATACCATAGATATTATATTAGTTCACTTTTAATTAGGTATCCCCACGTCGTTAAAATTCTTGATATGAACTTTGACAAGCTTTCACTTTACAGTCTGTCAACTATGGTCATCATCTGAAGCTTATTTGGAACCTGCAACAAACCACACATTGCTGATTCAACCCTCTTGTTTCCGCTTGTTGCATATTATAAAAAAATATATTTCATAAACATACTAAAAAAATGCAACTACTCAAATAAAAGAACAATACGTTATATTTTTCGATAAAAAAAAATATGAATCGAGGTATTACATAAAAAAATAAAACGCGACAAATTTTAACATAAAAGAGCGTCGATATTCCTGGGAAAATAACTACACTAAACGACAGTGAAATATCGTAGTTATCATTTCACCACAATACACATTTAAACGTACGAAAGTTCACTCTAAATTATACCACACTAAAAGAAAAATAACATTTTGCGTATTTACTTTTCTTTCCTTCACTTTTTTTAACTTGCACTCTTTTTACAACAAAAATATTTTGTTTGATGCCTGCTAAAAATTTTTTTCTCATACAGAAAAATAAGAATAAATTTAAATGTTGAATGGAGAAATAGGAATTTTTAATAAACACAAAAATGCGCATCTCTACCCAAAGGTCTAAATCAACAATTTTTTTTTTAAATAAAGTAAAACTCTTTTGCACGGTTTGATAATTTAGTCTTATCGCATTTTGGTGATTTGCGGTGGTGGTAAAAAAACAAAATCATATTAAATATATTATAATAGGTGACATTTATGCAATTACCTTTTAAGATATTGCACAAAAAATTTAATTTAATCCTTCAATTTATTGTGTAGGTTTCCACTCTTTCTTATTTTAGGACTACAACAAGAAGAATTTTTTAAGGTGAAAAGTGACAAATAACACTTTTTGTGATACGAGAAAATACTCGATAAAAGCATCACATTGCCAACACGCGAAAGCTCGTTGGAACCGTCTTACAGTTTCTAGTTGTTGACGGAAACTTGTGGACTGGCCGGGCTTCACGTTTGTAGAAAGCGCGCAGACGTCGTACTGACGCAAGCGTCGCGACGCATCTTCATGCTCATTATTTTAATAGGATTGTTGCAGGATTTTAAATACCCACCAATAATGCGCTTATTTTCCTCAAAAGATTTTACTTTTGACACCACCTTCTCGACAATGAAATTTTCTAGACCATACACAACGACTACCTTCACTTAACTTTTTTTTCCTTCTTATTTAAATTTTATATACCTAACCAATTTTCACTATTACTTTATTTATTTATCAATTTTCGATACTGGTAATTTATTCCACCGTACCCGTTTGATCTTTTAAAAATTCCTAAACAATAACTCCATAAATTAACATTCTTGCTATTACCGTTCTCGACAGCAAAATTACTTTACAATATAATATTTCGGTTTATTAAAATTTATTATCAAAAATATGACAAATTTTGTTTGAAAATTATAGTAAACAATTTTTGTCTATTAATATAGGCTTATACATATTTTTAAAAAAATAGTAAACATAAAAAGAAACATCAACTCGAGAGGAGTAAAATAAGAGTGACTCATCAATCAAATCTGTTCTATAGAAACGGGGACGAAATTTACAGGGAGCACTGTAGATGATAGAAAAGAGGGAAACGAATAAACGATAAAGGGGATATTGAAATAATTTTGAACAAATATGGAAAATCAAATAAGACTGCACAAAGGAAAATTAAGTTTAGTTCTAAAGCGAATCAGCTTTTTCTTTTCTTCACTTTGTTTAACAAACCAAAAAACGTTATAGTGAAAGACATATACAATCAGACAAAGAAATACAGGTTTTCCCAAATATCTCAAAAGAGATAATCGTATCTTCTTCATTTCAGTTTGTACCAATTTTGCTTACATTGAACCCATTCACCTGGTCCTTTCCAGCTTTTCGGCCTGCTTGATTGAACGAATATACGATTTAGTTCTATTGGGCAAATTGAAAAGTAAGATGCAGAAGATCTGATCTGGTCATGCCGAAAGGTTTTAGTTCTAATTTTAAAAGATACTCAACAACAAGTTTTCTTGGTCAGCATAAATTTCCCCGATATCTTATTTCTTTACTTCATTCGCAGGCTTCTTTAGTTTCCACATACATACCAATGCAGTTTCCGGTTGGTTTTCATTCCAGCTCTGTTGATTTGTCTTGCGTTCATATTTGTAAACCATTTTGTATTTTAAACAAAATAAAAATTCAATCAATCCTGTCTTCTATTTCTGTCCCCATGTCTCCATGTTTTTCTATTCGCGCATTTTTTTCTCTAGTTTTTAACTTTCTTCTCATTTAAGTCTTTCATTACTCTATCCCACCATCTTATTCTTGGCCTTCCTGCGTTTCTTTCCGCATCTGATTTCCATTCAGTCGCCAATCTTACTGCTTCAGTTTTTTCTCTTCGCATTTTATTCGCTGTACCTTGATAAACCTGATTATATTTTCATTTTCTAGCAATTTCTCTATCTATTAGTTTTTTCTTATTCTTAGATCTGTATTAGTAATCTTTCTTGGTCCCACGATTGCTCTAGTTACCTTTCTCTCAAAGATCCTTAGTTGTTCTTTGCATAAAAAGCTCTATTTCCCGCTTGTAACTTTTCCTTTATTGCGTCATCTTTGCTACTTCTGTTGTTAAGCTTTGCTCCTATGTCCTTCAAAACCGTATTTTTGCAATCTCAAATTTCCAGTTGTTAAACTTAAGATCCTTCTGCAACGCGTGTATTTGGCCTCAAACAATAACCAGGAAGTAACACACGTTTTCTAACGCTGGTGTTGAAGCTTGGGTCTTCAACTGAGTTGCTATAGTAACTTTAGTAATGAATTTGTTTTAAAAGTTAAAGATTACTTTTAGTCTCATTAATAAATGATTCGGGTAATGAAAATTTGAGTTTTTAAATATCCTGAAATTTTCAATTTGACTTTCGGTCTAGGATCTATCAATTTGATAAAAGCTAAACATTATAACAATAAATAATAGACTGCAATTAAATTTAATTTATTATAATGTTTGCATAGCTAGGTAGGGATTTAAACCTAAGGTTCATAGGTTGGATTCCCAGTTGTAACAAAATTATTTGTTCCGTTGCATGGATTTCACATTAAGTTGTAACTTTTTGTTTCGTTGTAAATTCAGTCTTGCAAGTATATCATGATTATGGAATCGTTTATACGTAAATTCTATGCAATGTCTATCTAGGTCTATTCTTGTAAATTTGAAGATTCTTGAAGAGCTGTAAAATCCGTGCCCTATCAATCAAATGAAATGAAATTCAGAAATTAAATACCAAATAGTGAAACAAAGGAATAATTAGATTAGTTTTCTAGATAAAGTAATTTTAGAATTTAAACATTACAATCGTTCTGATCTGGCTAGAAAAGTGCTTTAATTTTTTAATATTAAAATTTTAATCAATTGAAAATTTATTGTAAATCCCTGTTTTGCACGAGGTTTGTTGAAACGTAAAATCGATTGCGATATTAGATGGCTGTAGAAGAAATTAAGCATCATGTAACGAACCAGAATGATTTGATTTGATTTTTAAATTGCTTGAATAAAAGTTAATACTTTAGATGGTATTTAATCAAAATTTAAACAGAATGTTTTTTTTTACATTATCCTTGATTCCAGTGCTTTAAAATTATGCATATTTAGAGGCAACTTGAATAACACCAGAAACTGAAAGACATTGTGGTCGATAATAAGGTGTCTCCAATATAATTAATATTGGAACTTGGCTTAGTTTAAAGAAAATTTTAACGGTGTGCAACCGCATAAATTTTAACCAATCACTTGGCAAGGTTACAACTTTTCTTTCTCTGTATCATTCTTTAAAAAAAACGAGTTAATAAAATTTGACTGTCAAACTTTACGGTGAAGCAATTGATGGACATACGATAAATTGGATAAAATTCAATAACAGAAAAATCAAATAAAATAACATCAATAAACTAAAAAAATATTATTCTCGAAACATTTGGATTTCTGGAGTTTTCTAATTGTAACTCTATGGCTAGAAGGCAAAAGGGAATAAGTTGAAAATTTCAGTTTTTGCAGGAGGCACAAAAAACTATTTGCTGATGTTTCTGAAGTGCTGTAAATTTTGTATAAAAATGTTTTTAGCGATGTTTACTTTCGGTAATCTGAAAGAAAAAGTTGGTCTGGCATATAAATGCTGATGAAATTAAACTTTCAAAACTTAATCCATTTAACCTGCTAAGTACTTATTCCATGTACCTGCAAGCCACAGAATTGTAATTCTAGCAAAAATTAATAATTATTTCCAGAAGAGTGGTATGGCTGAAAGCATCAATGAGTATACTACAAAATATTAATGTAGGTACTTAGTGATTCTATTAAGAATCCTGAATTCAAAAATAAAACAAATAAGTTTATGATCCAGGATTTAGAGAAAAACGGAAAATAGTTTATTGAAAAAAGTGTTAAGATTTTATTTGTGTTATATAAGTTTAGTTATTATTTTAGTAATCACACCAATTAATTAAAGTTTTCTTTTTACTTTTCGATTAACTCAGAGCCGTAATTTTGTTTGTTTTTGCTTTAAGTGAAACGACGAACACCACAATGAAAAAAATAATTAATTTTAGGTAAGAAAGAGATAGATATAATTTAGAAACGTTCAGGACTTTATCTTTTAGAATTCTGCGTATATCTCCACAACATATTAATACTAGGCGATCGATAAACCATTATAAGAAGAAGATAGCGGATAAAAGTGCTTAAGAAGTTAGTAAATTGGCAAGTCATCGCTGATAGAACGAGAGTCTAAGATAAACGAAAGCGTGTATACAGTTTTTGTAAATCAAAACAAATAGGTGTATCTATAGGTCATATATCAATCCCATGATAAGCTTTTGTTGAGGCTTGTTCATCCTTTTTTCCCAACAGTATTTTACACACTTGAGCCAATTAAAATAGACACAAAGTAGAAAATTTTGCAAAATTAACTACAGAGCCTCTGCCTAAAAGTTTAAATTGAAAATAAATTATTATTCCCAATTCATAATTACCGAAAGCATAGTTTTCGATGTTTAATAAATATGCAAATTTTTTGGGTTATCCACAAATTAAAATGTATAATTAACTCGGTGTAAAAATCGATAAAATATTCATAGTTATCGATAATATAATTTTTAAATTTCCTCTAACTTGAAATAATTTACCAACAAATGCTTTTCATAATAAAATGTCAAATACCCATTAAAGACTGCTAAATTTCCCAACGGTTTCTTTTATGCGATTAATTAAATTGTAGCGATTTCAATTACGTTTCACCTTTTCCTTTACAGCTCTAGAACTAAAAGTTCATCCGGGTATGTCACGAATTACATCTTCTCGACCTATCCATTTATAATTGATTTGCTTGGTTGTTTGTCGTGAATTATTGTGGAAGAAATTCTATAAAATTTAAACCACAATAATCCACTACGTAGTTAATATTAAACTATACATATTTTAACGAAATTGTTTATATATTAACCCTTAATTTTAACATACTTTTATTCGATAAACCTTACTTAAAATATTTGACATAATTAAAATTTGACAGTTTTCAAACTAACTTCCTAAATAAAGATTTTTCTGTCATGTAGAAAAAACTTTTCAAAACCGTTATCTTTTGCATCATTAACCAAACTCAAAGGATAATTAGAGTTATTTTTAGTTGTGCGCTACATCTTTTAAAAACTAATTGGAGACATTAATTAAAAATTTATTCTGTTATCTATGGCAGTCTATTTACCTATACTTTATGTCAATAATGTTTCTTATATTAATAATTTTACTGCTAACATCAACTCATCTACTGCATTAATCTTATTTACTTCCTCAACCTAAACAAATTTTTACAAAAAATAAATGTTTTCATCGATATTTCTAACATAACCCTAAATTTTCTTTAGGGTATTTTGGTATAAAGTTGGTATTAAATGTGGTAATGTCTTCAACTAGAGAAAAATGTCCGATAAAGACATATTATTTAAACAAATTCTGAACTTTGTTCATTGATTGGTTGATTTGAATCAAAACAAACCCCACTTTTTGGTTTCAATTTTATAACAGAAATTTTAAAAAATTATGAAAAGAACAGAAAAAATAATATATTCAATAAAACAGAAATATAAACAACAATATTTGTAGTTCTGAAGTAATTACGCAAAATAATGCTGTATTTATTTCTGCAACAAACAGTAATTATTATGTACAGACAATAATGTCACACCTGAGAAGCTTTTCTGTCTAAGCTTAGACAAGTTTTTTAGGTTTACTTGTAACAGCATTATAAAGTTTAATATCAAGTATATTTACAAACAGTTATTAAACGATCATATAACATGGTAGTTAAGTGCGTTGACTGTTAATGCCGAATACCCGGTTGCGTAAATCCATTAATCCGTACAGCACAACCATAGAACTGCGTTGTAGCGCCCCAGATAATGTCTTACGTGTGGGTCTATAAAATAACGTAAATGCATGTGCAGGACAACGCAATTAATATTATTTTACCACATATATTATTGTAAGGTAGGCTAAAAGCTAGATCACAATTTATTCGCAAATATTCCTAATGGAAAATTTAGTTAAATTTATAATTATTATTAATTAATCTAATTAAAAATAATTATTATATTAATAATTATTACTTTTAATTCTTTTCATGTGCAAAGTGCATGTGTTATTTTCCCGGACTTCTGTGTGATCGAAAAGTAATATATTAACACAGAAAAAATAGAAATACAACGAAAAAAAAATATTTAGGGGTTTCACCACTTTGGCGTTCGGAAAAATAGGTATAAAAAGTAAATTTTTTTCTAACGCAGCTATTAAGTATATAAAATAATTTTTATTTTACACATTTTCATAGTAGTTTTATGAATAATTTAACATAAAAACGAATACAAAATATTAAAAATTGATGGAGATATGAGTCATCAAGTAAGACCCTCTTTTGAAAATCCTTGCCGATGGTGGAAGTATTTTCTCTGTCAAGTATCGTCGAAAATTTAAAAATTAATTTTTTTCTTATACAGAAAGGTAATAACTAAGATGTAGCATAGGGAAAAAATTTTTGTAGAAATGACAGCTGTTTGAAAAAAGCTCCGATTTTATCGAAATTTTGAGCTTTAAAAATGTATAACTAATGAACGCGGCACCCAATTTAAAAAATCCTATGCTACATCTTAGATAGTATTATTAAGAATATGTGGTTCAAATTTTAACAAAATCGGTTAAGTAGATTCTGAGATATTTGGTCCACCAGTTTGAAAAATGTAGTTCTGAGAAAAATGCTAAAGAAAAAACAGTATTGCGTTTGTCTCTTAAAACCAAATATGTTTTTAATTGTTATAAATTGTGGAAATAATTTGAATTTTGAAGTGTTTAAACATTTAAAATATTCTTAAAAGTATAAACAATATATCCAGCCAAAAATAAAAAATTCTGTTTTTTGAAAATCTCAGGGTGGTAAAACCCCTTAATATCCAATTCTTCAAATTATAAAATTATAAAGGAGAACACATTTTTGTGAAATTGATTATTTTTGTTTGAATTAAAATTTTGGATTTGCTAGTATTGTCTGAAATTTTGGTATTTCAGTTTTTAAACCAAATCATATTGTTTTGGGATATTTTCGGAGCAAGAAGCTTATATACCTTTTTTTTAGTTGTCGAGGTGAGAAAGGGGTTCTCCTTTGGAGGATTACATTATCCATAATTTTTGTGTGACGCAACAATAGAACAGGAGTTCTATTCTGTTTTGCTGAGTAAATCCTCTATATCATCTTCGAGGATTGTGTTTGTGAAGTTGTGAGCAATTTCGATATACTGAATATCACATACAGGAGTTACATTCTGTTTTTGTTGAATAAACCCTCTATACCATCTACGAAGGTCCTTCCCCCACTTGTTGTTTGATCCTGGTTATTTTCTGGAGCCGAGCATTCCTTTCATCTTTGAACACGACTTGTATTGATTTTTGATTGGAGATTTTATTTTGGAGTCATCGCTAGTGTCTTATAATTGTTGGAGAAAATTGTATGGAGCTACCACCTTCAATTGAGAAAGAAATATTTAAATTCACCATCTACCACATTCATTTAAAATCAACAAACAATATAAGTGCTTTGTGTCGTCTTTTTTTTTGTTTAATTAATAATTTTGGATTTTGTTTGCGCCTTAATTTTGATTTCGAGTTATTACTTTTTTACCATTCTTAGATAATATTGTTATAACAACTGTTAACCGGCGTATAGCTATACCGAGGTTAATCTTGTTTTTCTGCAAGATAGCGCGACGCGCGATTGTATTATTTACCCGATTGCTCAAATCGAATTTCGGCGCTTTGGTAATCATTTTAATAAATTATTCTGTTCACAACTCAAGTGTATTTCTTGCAATTCTTGTATCGTGCGAGTTTTAAGCACAGCTTCTATTCGTGATTTGGGTTGCTGGACATCACGTAGGGAAGATAGCGAAATGATCACATGGCGCCTAGGGCAACTTTTGTATTTCCCTATTAATTTTTATTTCCTAAAGAAAACTCGCCGATCGGTTAATTATCTTAATTTTTGCCAAATTCCGTGAGATTGGGGTAAAATTTCACCAGTCCCTCTTGTCAACTTCAGTTCGTGGCGAAACTAACAGGAGAAAAACCTGTGGCTATAATTTTTTAATTTAAAATTCAATAAGAAAGCTTGACCATCAGGTATCCATTTTTTACGAGCATGAGACTCTTTTAATTATCAATATCCAAATATTCCAAAGCTTTTAAATAATTTTACCCTATAAATTATATGTCTGAATAGCCTATACCAAGCTATTTGGTCATTTGGGGCTATTTGGGAAATCTCAGAAAAACTCAAACTTAAATATTGTTATTAAATAATTAATTTGATACAGACTAGCTGGATCTTTAAGATATAATGAGTATAGCTTCGGTGAATATATACTCTGCTGGCAGTTTAGGCCTAGGTAATTTCATGTCAATTCCAAATATTCCAAATTTATTTTAATAAACCAGCATAAAAAGAATGTTTGATTTAATAATTTCAAAAAATTTTTAATATCTTTTAGGTTGACCTTTAGAACTAAAATAATGATTAAATGATTATGTTAGGGAATAAATAAAATAAAACTGTTATTTGTTATTATAATAAATAAAGTGGTGATTAAATCCAAGTTTGTTACCTCTCAAAAAACATAGATGATTTCTGGGCAAGCAGTTTAATTGAATAAAACTGATGGACATCTAAGGAAAATCTTTTAATTCTGTAAGATTTGCTCTAATTGTTTGCGAAGTTAAAATAATTAAGTATGGCAAATAGGAAAAAAGAAGAGGTTTTATCTTGTATGTCATAATAAAACCAAGATAGTGGATTTAAATGAGCTTAACGAAAGGCTAGTTTAAGGATTACTTGATAAATTAGAAATATACATATATAATATGATGAAAGCTTGAAACTGTAATTTATTAAATAATAACAATTTATAATGTTTTGAATGCAAATCCCCAGTGAAAGGTGTAGCAAAAACAAAACGGGCGGTTGAAGGGTGTAATAAAAAAGTGCATAGCATAATAAACTAGAAAAACATTTAGACCAATCCTTTCGTTTTTATCATTTTAACCCACAAATCCGTGCTTCACATATAAATAGTGTAGAGAAAACGAGAGAAAACATTGTCCAGTATTTTATTTTCTCTCTTATAAGTACGCGGCCAGAGGGAACACGGAGAATAATTCTAGAGACTAACTCCCTTATACACGCGCCGAATACTGAACACCGTAATTGATAATTCTATTCGTCCACATTAGGAATAACACAATTTCTTAATTGTTAATTCTCACTCCCATGATACTTGCTCACACGAATTCTTTTATGTACTACTACAAATTTTTTACTATTGTCACCTTAATTACTATCTACCAAATAAATAAAGATTTAATTTTATCGCTTCAATTATTTTAACAGAAATATTTAATTATTCTTAAACCATCCAGTTAAAATAATTGTTGGTTTTTAAAATTTCATTGAGGTACTATCAAGTTACAATAAATTGAGGGCTTTACAAATACAACTAGTTTGCTCGATAAAAGGCTGCATTATTGTATATTACAAGAAATGAACGTTATACCGATATATAGCCTCATTGAATACTTGAAACGATAAGCAAAGCCACAACACCATTCAAATCAATATGGTTTGAGAATCACTTTATAAAATGGTTGTGACAGTGACACTCAAATTTTTTTATTTAATTAGGTACATTTATTTGAGCTTTTTCGAATTTAAACTCCACGTTAATTTGTAACCACCGAGAAAATAATTTGTAGTAGTAACTAATGTTTTATTACAAATGACACCAACAAATATTTTTTGTTACTACAACTAAAATTTTGTACTACAAGATAAAATCTCTGTTGTTGAGGCCATTTATGTTGAGTGTATGTAATTAGAAATTATGATTGATCGGGCTTATGTTATCCATCACATATATAAATTTAATGCTTCTATTGTTGTGAGGTTCAAAATCATATTTAATTTAATAGCTGTTTTATTTTTTTAATTTAATTCTGGTAGCTTGAAATCAACAACAAAATTTATTTTATAAAATTTCTTAACGACATTAAAGTAAATTGGCCAATAACACATTGACCAAGGTAAGTAACCGTGAGTTCAAATCCCATATCTGTTTATTGTAAGAGCATAACGGAATATAGACGATAAAAAGGCTACTTTATTTTTTCAATTGGGTTAAATCTCCGCGTTTCTAATATATTTTACAATATTTCAAAACGTATTTTTAAACCTTAAAAATTAATTTGTGTAGCAACAAGTCTACAACTTTGTTATATTTATTTTTTCCCTTAAACGCCTCACTAGCTATAGTTATATGAACATAAACCATAAGATTACTCCGAAACAAAATATGAAGGTTTACAAAAACTGATATAAAAGTTTAGATTGTTTGTTATTTATAAATTTATTATATAATATAATGTTGCCCTAAAACTAAAAAAAGTGAAAACAATATTGTAGAACAGCCAAAATTGGCACTAACCCGTATTTTTTTAATATCAAAAAGACTACATTTTTCATAATTTCGCAAGACGTTAAATAAAAAAAAACTTATAAAATTTTTTTGTAACAAAATTTACTGTACCTTGTCACTTTTAAAACATGTAATGATTTAAACGTTTGAGAACCTCTCTGCAGTTTATCAACTTGTGGAGCGTAAAATCGATATACACGTACATGCCATATATCGCATACATTTTATATAATATTTTGCAATATTACGTCAAATGTACCATTTTCAGTTACATACTTTTCCGAAAGCATTCATCCTTCAGTGATATTCAGTCAAACATTATATTGGAATATTATTGAAAACTTACATAAATACAAAATGCTACATATATAGGTAGTATCTATAATAAGAAAGTTTTAAAATCGTTGAAAAATCTTTACATATTCCGTTCGGCTGATAATAAATTGTAGTCTGAACTTCCGTTTTAGAAAACGTTCACTGAAAAAAAATTAGGGTTCGTTCCAATATTCATCCCGAGAATGCACACGCAAGGGTTAAAATTAACCCGATAGTTTCAAATTGCAATTATTAAATATACAACAAACTCTGTTCGAAAGTTTACGAAATTTATACTTAGAATGTATTTTATTGGGAAAACTTCCAACATTTTAATTATATAAAGTGTATATTGCATTTTTTGTTTATTCTTATTATTTATTAACTCCGTCCACTTCCTCGGTAACTTTTTGCTAACCGAAAAAAAAAAGACTTTTTGTTATCAACCAACTCCCTGTAACGAGTTGCATATCAATTGAATTGTAGATTAATCGAGTTCCACTATATCCACTAGCTCCGAAGCGGAATTTCCTCCTTCAATGCACAAACTGATCCTATGAATTAAAAACTCTTTGATTTCTTATGAATTTATATGTATTTGGTTTGAAAGTTTCTGCTTCTGCAGCTGCCAAATTGGCTCATCGAGTCTCCCACCAAAGCCATCTGGTCTCTTTCCATGATAGCTCATGACAGCCAAATCAATCGACTGCATCTGTAGCTTTAAGAAGAGCGTGTTCCAGTTTTGCCTGAGAGCTGCTTCAGATGGTGATGCATGAGATGCAAATTGACAAAACTTGGTATCGCAATCTATCCAAAATTATAGATCATTCGATTGAAATCACAAAACTTTCTCTTTAGTAAGAAATTTTTCCAAACGGGATTTCATTAAAAGGTCGATTTTCATATGCAACTAATGGTGACCCGTCAAAATAACCCCGACAAAATATCCCCGACATAATAACCTGAGACATAATAGCTTGTGCTAAAATAGCTCCGGCAAAATAGCCCAAAAACAAAGTAGCTCCGACAAAATAGCCCAATGACAAAAGGAGCCGTCCATTAATTACGTGAGGGTTTGGGAAGATGAGGATATCGGAAATCTCATGGACCGTTACGTGGGGGGAGTCCGACGTATTCTGTCTAATGTAGTTTAGCGATACGCGAAGTTATACTACAGGTTACTACATATAGCCTATTATACCATGGTTACTGTCAGTTAATTTATACCACAAATTGAACTTTTTATTATATACCATTGGAAAACAAGACAATTATTTAAGAATTTTATAAAGAATATACGGTTCTTGGATTATCCATTAATTTTCGAGAAAACAGCATTTGAAAATCGAAATTTTCTACACGTTTAACATGGGAGTACATAGAAATTACAAGTAACGTGTTTTCTGTTGACGGTATGTGGGCTCTGATATAGTCTTAGTGATAGCCGTTAAACGCGTGTAGTTCTTCGCCAAGTGCAGGCTTCCCTGGAGAGGTCGAGCCTCTCAGTCGAGATGGATTGATTTTAGGGCTACGTAGGGTCAGTTTTGGCTGGCGCAACCACGGCAAATCAAATTTGGCTATCGCTCTACTACATTAGACAGAATACGTTGGGCTCCCCCACGTAACGCTCTATAACATTTTCGATATCCCCCCCCCCCAAACCCATACGTAATTAATGGACGGCCCCTTTTGTCATCGGGCTATTTTGTCGGAGCTTTTTTGTCATTGGGCTATTTTAACGGAGATATTTTGCCATTGAGCTATTTTGCTGAAGCTGTTTTGACGGGGCTGTTGTGTCGGAGCTGTTTTGACCGGAGCTGTTTTGACGGGGTACCGCAACTAATATGTATTCAATATGATATAGTTAAATTTTAATATATTGATTAAAAACTGTTATTCCAGCTTGAGTCTTAATTTAAATTGTTAATGTGTTTGAAGATAAATTCAATATAAAAACAAGCAAGTAAGCCTTTTTGAGAACTTTTTATAAGTATATATAAAGAAGAAATGAAATAAATAGCCCGAAAACAGAATGAAAGGATCAGTTTCTATAAACTGGGGATTACAAGAGTAGCTCAGTACAAATTGAGGTGGTAATATTTCAAGACATTTAAAAAAAGCATTTGCAATTTAAAAAAAGTTACTTACATGCTTTAGAAAATTAAATTAACTAATACGTCCTTTAAACTTAAACTAATTCAAAGATTACTTGAAAATGCGATTTCTTTGTCGAATATTTACTTTTATATATAAGAGACAAAGCAAAGCTAGGCTTTGACCAATTCGTTTGGCGGCTTATAAAAGTCCATTAGAGTTACCACAAAAAACTAGGTTGTTTGTTCTCAGACATCTGTGGTACAGAAACTGTTTTAAGACCATCTTTGTAAGATTACAGACTATGTGAACAATACCTCCATTTTGCCATTATCGCAAATGTGACACGTTTTCATTTGTAACATTTCGACTTCAAATAACGAAATATAGGATAACAAAAACTTTTATTTGTGCGCAAGTTGTTTATAATCACCAAGTATCCCAACTTAGATATCATATTATAAAGTTATTAAAGAGTTAACTTTTACAGTAACATAAATAAAATAATTAAGTTCCCCTATATCCAGCCGACGATGGCTTATTATTAAGAAACACCTCTTTTAGACCATCGTAAAAATATGTAATTTTACATCATCCAAAGATAAGATGAGTTTTATTTAATTTTCAGTGGCAGCATGTGATTTTAATTAAATAAATTTTCCTTCATCAAAACTTGAGTTATTTTAATAATTAAGAATTTATAATTGTCTATATTGACTTGTACTTTAGCCCCACCGTTCTAATATTATTTTATTTTTGTCATTTTCTTTATGAGAAATATTTAATTATATATTTCCTTCAGTTGCGATCAACTGATGATTGCCAATTAACACGACACACATGAACTACTGCAAATATAATATGCAAACAAATTCATGCAATACAATCAGTTTTCCCGAATTGGTCTGGAGTATAACATTTGCCGCCTGACATCCTAACATCATATATTCGAATCTTATTAGGTGTTACCACCATTATAACTTCAATTATATTTTTTTTACTACAAACATAGCAATTTGAAGCACACAGGGGTTGTTGGGATTCTGAAGATTCGGGAAAACTACGGTTATCCACTAAAATATAGTTCTAATTGGACAAGATGGGAAGTAGCCATATTAAAGAGTCGATAGAAATTGCCCCGATTTCTATAAGATTAAAAAAAAATAAAAAATACAATACTTATCAACAAATTAGTAAGAAAAGAATATACGAAGAAGAAATCGCCAAGGAAATCTGGTGTACAAGTAATGGTAAATTTAATTATAATCTTAAGAAATCCGAGAAAATCTATGAAATCCTAGGAAATAATAAATTCGATTAAATGTTGAAAATCCAAGGAAATCTTAGAAATAATATATTATATAAGCTTTCTTGCTTTTTCCACTTTTCGAAAAGAAAACGTTTTAAAGCAATCTGAAAAAAAATCCGAGGATGTCTCTTGAGAATTACGTAAAAGTAAATCTAGTGTACAGATTTTAATTTCCTATCATGGAATATGAAACCGAGAAAACTACTCAAATTGGAATCATAAGAAAATTAGTCAGTTATTCTGAAATAGCATAAACATAAACTTTTCATCTACAATTCGTAATTAAATTGTCTATTTAACTACAGATGGAGAGTGACCACTGTACCAGTACGTCGACTGCCCCCAGTCTCTCCTATTCCCTCCTCACTTTTCACATTCCAATAGTCCTCGTTCTCGCCAGTACGTCAATTGATGAATCCTCCAGATTTAACCTCAACTACCTATAGTAGCTTTTAGCTTTGATCATCCGAAGCTAATATTGCACTTTGTTTCTTTATTTTTTATTTCTTTGTTATACATTCCAGTATATCACAAATACAACCATTGCTCAGGTTTGCAAAATTCTTAGAAATTCAGTTCAGATAAAATAATATAAAGAAAATAGTATATCCGATGGAAAACTGAAAAGCAGAAAATGTATTTTCTGATAATCACAAATCATATTTAATTATAATTTCAAATTTGAATAACGTGTCTATTACTTTCAGCATCATAATTGCAATTATTACCAACGAAAAGCTAAATGTGATACACATCAATCAATCTGTAAAGATTAACTTTTATAAAACAGGTTAGTAAGCAATGAAGTTTAATAAATGTACCATGATAAATATCAATATAAGTCAACGTAAATCATCAACCTTTGAATTATATATTCAAAAATTTAATTTATTAGAACAAATTTGGATTTAATTTAATAATTATATTATACAAATTTGATATTTGTGATAGTGTTTGTTTATGTTTTCTGGTATCTTTTAACTGTTTTGCTACTACTACTATTTGCTAGTATTATTAACAATAATTTGGCTAATAATAGTATTTAATAGACATATGATTATTTTAAGCAATGATTTTTTTACAATTTTTCTGCAGTTGTAATAAAAATGAATAACATTTAACATCTTAAATTTAAAAATTTTGAATTTTGATTTAAAAAAATAAATTAAATAGCACATGGATACGTTCAAAGCGATGATCGATTTTTAAAATATATTTGAATTCGGTGTCGCACTTACCATCTAGCGGAACTCATCAGAACTTTCATATTTTGTCCTGCAAAATTCTTTTCAGAATCAAGTTTGAAATAAAGAAAAATTAAAATTTCAAATTAATTTTATACTACAAATTTTAATATCGGAGAAAATGTTATAAAAAAATAAAAATATCTAATCTACTGTAGTTGTCTAAATAAATTACTGTAACCCTTTAAGTGAGACTGGTACGTATTTGTACCACTTGCAAATTCACTCGAAATTTATAAGAACCACGTGTAGGTACTACAAAACAAGTTTGCAACAAAATTGATCCGCTAAAAATCTCCAGGGTTCAGTCACTTAAAGGGTTAATTCAGTATTTCTTTTTAATTATCACAGGATCTTGACGGTCTTAAGAATTTATAACTTGGTCTGTTCAGATCACACAGAAAATATTCAATTTCTCATTAGCTAAAGACTTTGCATTCTAATGCAAAAAAAACAATATATTATTACAATATTTTGTAAAAAATTGCAATAATCGGCATTTGTTCCTAACTTATCTCTTTGCATTTTCAGATAATATTCACATAATTCAAGTTAAATATGGCTTTAACGCCATTTCCTTTGGAAATTTCCAATAACAGATGAACGGCTTCCAGAGTTAGACTAGACAGTCCCTATTTGTATAAATCTACTTCCTGTTGACTTCCTGTGTATTCCTAATCTAATTCATCGTTCAGTCTAGGTAACTGAGCATAATAGTAAAATGGAATGTTCGTTTGTTGATATCCATTTTAAATAAAATTCTAAAGTAAACGCCGATCACACAGCTTTCGAAAAATCTTGTCCAGTTTGCAAATCAGAACCAACTTATTTCGAATTCGTCTTCATTGTAGTTTGCTGAACAGATTTTCAAAACTGCAACTTACAGAACGTTGAATAGAAGAGATGGCTTTCTATCGGAAATTACCAGAACTAATAATATTCAGGAAAATGCATATTGGAAAATTTCTTTTATTAATAGATTACTACATTCATAAAAGTCCTGCACAGACACAGACACATTACCAATTTCGTTGTATAGTCATGACATCTACGAAAGCTTGACTTAATCGTAAAAAGTCGAAAACTTTCATTCAGTGGAAACCCAAGTGAACTTTTATTTTGAAAAAATGTCTCGTTTTAACTTCAAATCTCATAAGCAGGATATAATCTTTTAATATTTGAATAAGGGGTGGATTATACGCAACAGGGGCGCCAACTTTCTAAAATTTTGAGGGGTGCCGAAAATATTTCCAAAATTGGGATGGGCAAATTTGTGGAAAATGTCAGTTTTAACACGTTTTTATTTTTTATTACTTTCCATTTTATTTTGTATTTTAAAGTATTTTTTTGGTTGTAAGTTTGTGATGGTGTCTATTAAGGGGATGTTCTAGTCTAGAAACTAGAATTTTCTGGCGGCTTTTAAAACTGAGTACACACTCTGTAGAACAAGCTGTTGTATCTTATTAGAATCTATAATCAGGGCCCATTCTACCAATAAGAGTATTAGGCACGTGCCTAGGGCCCAATCGCCAGATGGACCCCAAAACAGAGAACATAAAATCGTAAAATAAAAATGAAATACTGATAAAATAACCCAAAAATTGAGCCTTCAAAGCTATTAGTTACACTCGAATATAAGCGGCCGGCAAAAAACAGTGAAAGAAGTTGCAGAATTCCACTTTTCATTTTTTGGGATCGAAAACCACCAAAAGGGTTAACCATATGTTTTTTCAAAAATCTTAAAAAATTTAAGTTGCCTTTTTATTACTTAAATCGACGTACTTAGATGCCTACTACTGGATACAGCATTCAGACGCTCGCGGAATCAATCAGAACTTGGCAAAATGCGAAACAAATTTAGGTCAAATTGACCCCGAATGTGGTACGTTTAAACCCAAATAAAATAAAAAATATCATACTTACGAGAAATCTGACTGCGCCATTCGAATTTTCTGATCAAAATACGTAAGAAACAGTGAAAGAAGCTGCCGAATTCACATTTCCTTAATTTGGGGTCAAAAAACCTTACGTTTTTTTCAAAAATCTTAAAAAATTTAGGTGGCCTTTTTATTACTTAAATCGACGTACTTAGATGCCTACTACTAGATACAGCATTCAGAACTTCGCGAAATCAATCAAAACTGTGCAAGATCGCGTAACAAAATTAGGTCAAATTGACCCCAAATGTTTTACGCTTAAAGCCAAATAAATTCAAAAATATTATACTTACGAGAAATCTGACTGCGCTATTCGAATTTTCTGATCAAAATACGTAAGAAACAGTGAAAGAAGCTGCCGAATTCCACTTTGCATTTTTTGGGGTCAAAAACACCTTACGTTTTTTTCAAAAATCTTAAAAAATTTGGTGGCCATTTTATTACTGAAAACGCCGTACTTAAATGCCTACTACTAGATACAGCCTTCAGAACTTCGCGGAATCAATCAAAACTGTGCAAGATCGGGTTACAAATTTAGGTCAAAATGACCCCGAATGTGATAAGTTTAAAACCAATTAAAATCAAAAATATTATACTTACGCGAAATCTGACTGCGCCATTCGAATTTCCTGATCAAAATTCGTAAGAAACAGTGAAAGGAGCTGCCGAATTCCACTTTTCATTTCTTGGGGTCAAAAAACACCAAAGGGGTCAACCTTACGTTTTTTCAAAAATCTTAAAAGTTTTAGGTGGCCTTTTTATTACTTAAATCGACGTACTTAGATGACTACTGCTGGATACAGCCTTCAGAAGCTCGCGGAATTAATCAAAACTGTATAAAATCGCGAAACAAATTTAGTCAAATTGACCCCGAATGTGTCACGGTTAAAGCCAAATTAAATAAAAAATATCATACTTACGAGAAATCTGACTGCGCCATTCGAATTTTCTGATCAAAATTCGTAAGAAACAGTGAAAGGAGCTGCCGAATTCCACTTTTCATTTTTTGGGGTCAAAAACACCAAAGGGGTTAACCTTACGTTTTTTTCAAAAATCTGAAAATTTTTAGGTGGCTTTTTTATTACTTAAATCGACGTACTTAGATGCCTACTGCTGGATACAGCCTTCAGAAGCTCGCGGAATTAATCAAAACTGTATAATATCGCGAAACAAATTTAGTCAAAGTGACCCCGAATGTGTCACGTTTAAAGCCAAATAAAATACAAAATATCATACTTACAAGAAATCTGACTGCGCCATTCGAATTTTCTGATCAAAATTCGTAAGAAACAGTGAAAGCAGCTGCCGAATTCCACTTTTCATTTTTTGTGGTCAAAAAACACAAAAGGGGTTAACGTTACGTTTTTTTCAAAAATTTTAAAAATTTTAGGTGGCCTTGTTATTACTTAAATCGACGTACTTAGATAAAACTGTATAAAATCGCGAAACAAATTTAGTCAAAGTGACCCCGAATGTGTCACGTTTAAAGCCAAATAAAATAAAAAATATCTTACTTACGAGAAATCTGACTGCGCCATTCGAATTTTCTGATCAAAATTCGTAAGAAACAGTGAAAGGAGCTGCCGAATTCTACTTTTCATTTTTTGGAGTCAAAAACACCAAAGCGGTTAACCTTACGTTTTTTTCAAAAATCTGAAAATTTTTAGGTGGCCTTTTTATTACTTAAATCGACGTACTTAGATGCCTACTGCTGGATACAGCCTTCAGAAGCTCGCGGAATTAATCAAAACTGTATAAAATCGCGAATCAAATTTAGTCAAAGTGACCCCGAATGTGTCACGTTTAAAGCCAAATAAAATAAAAAATATCATACTTACGAGAAATCTGACTGCGCCATTCGAATTTTCTGATCAAAATTCGTAAGAAACAGTGAAAGGAGCTGCCTAATTCCACTTTTCATTTTTTGGGGTCAAAAAACACTAAAGGGGTTATCCGTACGTTTTTTTCAAAAAGCTTAAAAATTTTAGGTGGCCTTTTTATTACTTAAATCGACGTACTTAGATGCCTACTGCTGGATACAGCCTTCAGAAGCTCGCGGAATTAATCAAAACTGTATAAAATCGCGAAACAAATTTAGTCAAAGTGACCCCGAATGTGTCACGTTTAAAGCCAAATAAAATAAAAAATATCATACTTACGAGAAATCTGACTGCGCCATTCGAATTTTCTGATCAAAATTCGTAAGAAACAGTGAAAGGAGCTGCCGAATTCCACTTTTCATTTTTTGGAGTCAAAAACACCAAAGGGGTTAACCTTACGTTTTTTTCAAAAATTGTAAAAATTTTAGGTGGCCTTTTTATTACTTAAATCGACGTACTTAGATGCCTACTGCTGGATACAGCCTTCAGAAGCTCGCGGAATTAATCAAAACTGTATAAAATCGCGAAACAAATTTAGTCAAAGTGACCCCGAATGTGTCACGTTTAAAGCCAAATAAAATAAAAAATATCATACTTACGAGAAAACTGACTGCGCCATTCGAATTTTCTGATCAAAATTCGTAAGAAACAGTGAAAGGAGCTGCCGAATTCTACTTTTCATTTTTTGGAGTCAAAAACACCAAAGCGGTTAACCTTACGTTTTTTTCAAAAATCTGAAAATTTTTAGGTGGCCTTTTTATTACTTAAATCGACGTACTTAGATGCCTACTGCTGGATACAGCCTTCAGAAGCTCGCGGAATTAATCAAAACTGTATAAAATCGCGAATCAAATTTAGTCAAAGTGACCCCGAATGTGTCACGTTTAAAGCCAAATAAAATAAAAAATATCATACTTACGAGAAATCTGACTGCGCCATTCGAATTTTCTGATCAAAATTCGTAAGAAACAGTGAAAGGAGCTGCCTAATTCCACTTTTCATTTTTTGGGGTCAAAAAACACTAAAGGGGTTATCCGTACGTTTTTTTCAAAAAGCTTAAAAATTTTAGGTGGCCTTTTTATTACTTAAATCGACGTACTTAGATGCCTACTGCTGGATACAGCCTTCAGAAGCTCGCGGAATTAATCAAAACTGTATAAAATCGCGAAACAAATTTAGTCAAAGTGACCCCGAATGTGTCACGTTTAAAGCCAAATAAAATAAAAAATATCATCCTTACGAGAAATCTGACTGCGCCATTCGAATTTTCTGATCAAAATTCGTAAGAAACAGTGAAAGGAGCTGCCGAATTCCACTTTTCATTTTTTGGAGTCAAAAACACCAAAGGGGTTAACCTTACGTTTTTTTCAAAAATCTGAAAATTTTTAGGTGGCCTTTTTATTACTTAAATCGACGTACTTAGATGCCTACTGCTGGATACAGCCTTCAGAAGCTCGCGGAATTAATCAAAACTGTATAAAATCGCGAATCAAATTTAGTCAAAGTGACCCCGAATGTGTCACGTTTAAAGCCAAATAAAATAAAAAATATCATACTTACGAGAAATCTGACTGCGCCATTCGAATTTTCTGATCAAAATTCGTAAGAAACAGTGAAAGGAGCTGCCGAATTCTACTTTTCATTTTTTGGAGTCAAAAACACCAAAGCGGTTAACCTTACGTTTTTTTCAAAAATCTGAAAATTTTTAGGTGGCCTTTTTATTACTTAAATCGACGTACTTAGATGCCTACTGCTGGATAC
The DNA here is from genome assembly GCA_958510845.1 of Cantharis nigra. Taxonomy (NCBI): domain Eukaryota; kingdom Metazoa; phylum Arthropoda; class Insecta; order Coleoptera; family Cantharidae; genus Cantharis; species Cantharis nigra. The sequence goes on along the minus strand of OY294034.1, from coordinate 2,688,380 downwards.
AGCCTTCAGAAGCTCGCGGAATTAATCAAAACTGTATAAAATCGCGAATCAAATTTAGTCAAAGTGACCCCGAATGTGTCACGTTTAAAGCCAAATAAAATAAAAAATATCATACTTACGAGAAATCTGACTGCGCCATTCGAATTTTCTGATCAAAATTCGTAAGATACAGTGAAAGGAGCTGCCGAATCCCACTTTTTATTTTTTGGGGTCAAAAAACACTACAGGGGTTATCCGTACGTTTTTTTCAAAAAGCTTAAAAATTTTAGGTGGCCTTTTTATTACTTAAATCGACGTACTTAGATGCCTACTGCTGGATACAGCCTTCAGAAGCTCGCGGAATTAATCAAAACTGTATAAAATCGCGAAACAAATTTAGTCAAAGTGACCCCGAATGTGTCACGTTTAAAGCAAAATAAAATAAAAATATCATACTTACGAGAAATCTGACTGCGCCATTCGAATTTTCTGATCAAAATTCGTAAGAAACAGTGAAAGGAGCTGCCGAATTCCACTTTTCATTTTTAGGGGTCAAAAAACACCAAAGGGGTTAACCTTACGTTTTTTTCAAAAATTGTAAAAATTTTAGGTGGCCTTTTTATTACATAAATCGACGTACTTAGATGCCTACTGCTGGATACAGCCTTCAGAAGCTCGCGGAATTAATCAAAACTGTATAAATTCGCGAAACAAATTTAGTCAAAGTGACCCCGAATGTGTCACGTTTAAAGCCAAATAAAATAAAAAGTATCATACTTACGAGAAATCTGACTGCGCCATTCGAATTTTCTGATCAAAATTCGTAAGAAACAGTGAAAGGAGCTGCCGAATTCCACTTTTCATTTTTTGGGGTCAAAAAACACCAAAGGGGTTAACCTTACGTTTTTTTCAAAAATTGTAAAAATTTTAGGTGGCCTTTTTATTACTTAAATCGACGTACTTAGATGCCTACTGCTGGATACAGCCTTCAGAAGCTCGCGGAATTAATCAAAACTGTATAAAATCGCGAAACAAATTTAGTCAAAGTGACCCCGAATGTGTCACGTTTAAAGCCAAATAAAATAAAAAGTATCATACTTACGAGAAATCTGACTGCGCCATTCGAATTTTCTGATCAAAATTCGTAAGAAACAGTGAAAGGAGCTGCCGAATTCCACTTTTTATTTTTTGGGGTCAAAAACCACCAAAGGGGTTAACCTTACGTTTTTTTCAAAAATTTTAAAAATTTTAGGTGGCCTTGTTATTACTTAAATCGACGTACTTAGATAAAACTGTATAAAATCGCGAAACAAATTTAGTCAAAGTGACCCCGAATGTGTCACGTTTAAAGCCAAATAAAATAAAAAATATCTTACTTACGAGAAATCTGACTGCGCCATTCGAATTTTCTGATCAAAATTCGTAAGAAACAGTGAAAGGAGCTGCCTAATTCCACTTTTCATTTTTTGGGGTCAAAAAACACTAAAGGGGTTATCCGTACGTTTTTTTCAAAAAGCTTAAAAATTTTAGGTGGCCTTTTTATTACTTAAATCGACGTACTTAGATGCCTACTGCTGGATACAGCCTTCAGAAGCTCGCGGAATTAATCAAAACTGTATAAAATCGCGAAACAAATTTAGTCAAAGTGACCCCGAATGTGTCACGTTTAAAGCCAAATAAAATAAAAAATATCATCCTTACGAGAAATCTGACTGCGCCATTCGAATTTTCTGATCAAAATTCGTAAGAAACAGTGAAAGGAGCTGCCGAATTCCACTTTTCATTTTTTGGAGTCAAAAACACCAAAGGGGTTAACCTTACGTTTTTTTCAAAAATCTGAAAATTTTTAGGTGGCCTTTTTATTACTTAAATCGACGTACTTAGATGCCTACTGCTGGATACAGCCTTCAGAAGCTCGCGGAATTAATCAAAACTGTATAAAATCGCGAAACAAATTTAGTCAAAGTGACCCCGAATGTGTCACGTTTAAAGCCAAATAAAATAAAAAATATCATACTTACGAGAAATCTGACTGCGCCATTCGAATTTTCTGATCAAAATTCGTAAGAAACAGTGAAAGGAGCTGCCGAATTCTACTTTTCATTTTTTGGAGTCAAAAACACCAAAGCGGTTAACCTTACGTTTTTTTCAAAAATCTGAAAATTTTTAGGTGGCCTTTTTATTACTTAAATCGACGTACTTAGATGCCTACTGCTGGATACAGCCTTCAGAAGCTCGCGGAATTAATCAAAACTGTATAAAATCGCGAATCAAATTTAGTCAAAGTGACCCCGAATGTGTCACGTTTAAAGCCAAATAAAATAAAAAATATCATACTTACGAGAAATCTGACTGCGCCATTCGAATTTTCTGATCAAAATTCGTAAGAAACAGTGAAAGGAGCTGCCGAATTCCACTTTTCATTTTTAGGGGTCAAAAAACACCAAAGGGGTTAACCTTACGTTTTTTTCAAAAATTGTAAAAATTTTAGGTGGCCTTTTTATTACATAAATCGACGTACTTAGATGCCTACTGCTGGATACAGCCTTCAGAAGCTCGCGGAATTAATCAAAACTGTATAAAATCGCGAAACAAATTTAGTCAAAGTGACCCCGAATGTGTCACGTTTAAAGCTAAATAAAATAAAAAGTATCATACTTACGCGAAATCTGACTGCGCCATTCGAATTTTCTGATCAAAATTCGTAAGAAACAGTGAAAGGAGCTGCCGAATTCCACTTTTCATTTTTTGGGGTCAAAAAACACCAAAGGGGTTGACCTTACGTTTTTTTCAAAAATTGTAAAAATTTTAGGTGGCCTTTTTATTACATAAATCGACGTACTTAGATGCCTACTGCTGGATACAGCCTTCAGAAGCTCGCGGAATTAATCAAAACTGTATAAAATCGCGAAACAAATTTAGTCAAAGTGACCCCGAATGTGTCACGTTTAAAGCAAAATAAAATAAAAATATCATACTTACGAGAAATCTGACTGCGCCATTCGAATTTTCTGATCAAAATTCGTAAGAAACAGTGAAAGGAGCTGCCGAATTCCACTTTTCATTTTTTGGGGTCAAAAAACACCAAAGGGGTTAACCTTACGTTTTTTTCAAAAATTGTAAAAATTTTAGGTGGCCTTTTTATTACTTAAATCGACGTACTTAGATGCCTACTGCTGGATACAGCCTTCAGAAGCTCGCGGAATTAATCAAAACTGTATAAAATCGCGAAACAAATTTAGTCAAAGTGACCCCGAATGTGTCACGTTTAAAGCCAAATAAAATAAAAAATATCATACTTACGAGAAATCTGACTGCGCCATTCCAATTTTCTGATCAAAATTCGTAAGAAACAGTGAAAGGAGCTGCCGAATTCCACTTTTCATTTTTTGGGGTCAAAAAACACCAAAGGGGTTAACCTTACGATTTTTACAAAAATTGTAAAAATTTTAGGTGGCCTTTTTATTACTTAAATCGACGTACTTAGATGCCTACTGCTGGATACAGCCTTCAGAAGCTCGCGGAATTAATCAAAACTGTATAAAATCGCGAATCAAATTTAGTCAAAGTGACCCCGAATGTGTCACGTTTAAAGCCAAATAAAATAAAAAATATCATACTTACGAGAAATCTGACTGCGCCATTCGAATTTTCTGATCAAAATTCGTAAGAAACAGTGATAGGAGCTGCCGAATTCCACTTTTCATTTTTTAGGGTCAAAAAACACCAAAGGGGTTAACCTTACGTTTTTTTCAAAAATTGTAAAAATTTTAGGTGGTCTTTTTATTACTTAAATCGACGTACTTAGATGCCTACTGCTGGATACAGCCTTCAGAAGCTCGCGGAATTAATCAAAACTGTATAAAATCGCGAAACAAATTTAGTCAAAGTGACCCCGAATGTGTCACGTTTAAAGCCAAATAAAATAAAAAATATCATACTTACGAGAAATCTGACTGCGCCATTCGAATTTTCTGATCAAAATTCGTAAGAAACAGTGAAAGGAGCTGCCGAATTCTACTTTTCATTTTTTGGAGTCAAAAACACCAAAGCGGTTAACCTTACGTTTTTTTCAAAAATCTGAAAATTTTTAGGTGGCCTTTTTATTACTTAAATCGACGTACTTAGATGCCTACTGCTGGATACAGCCTTCAGAAGCTCGCGGAATTAATCAAAACTGTATAAAATCGCGAATCAAATTTAGTCAAAGTGACCCCAGATGTGTCACGTTTAAAGCCAAATAAAATAAAAAATATCATACTTACGAGAAATCTGACTGCGCCATTCGAATTTTCTGATCAAAATTCGTAAGAAACAGTGAAAGGAGCTGCCGAATTCCACTTTTCATTTTTAGGGGTCAAAAAACACCAAAGGGGTTAACCTTACGTTTTTTTCAAAAATTGTAAAAATTTTAGGTGGCCTTTTTATTACATAAATCGACGTACTTAGATGCCTACTGCTGGATACAGCCTTCAGAAGCTCGCGGAATTAATCAAAACTGTATAAAATCGCGAAACAAATTTAGTCAAAGTGACCCCGAATGTGTCACGTTTAAAGCTAAATAAAATAAAAAGTATCATACTTACGAGAAATCTGACTGCGCCATTCGAATTTTCTGATCAAAATTCGTAAGAAACAGTGAAAGGAGCTGCCGAATTCCACTTTTCATTTTTTGGGGTCAAAAAACACCAAAGGGGTTGACCTTACGTTTTTTTCAAAAATTGTAAAAATTTTAGGTGGCCTTTTTATTACATAAATCGACGTACTTAGATGCCTACTGCTGGATACAGCCTTCAGAAGCTCGCGGAATTAATCAAAACTGTATAAAATCGCGAAACAAATTTAGTCAAAGTGACCCCGAATGTGTCACGTTTAAAGCAAAATAAAATAAAAATATCATACTTACGAGAAATCTGACTGCGCCATTCGAATTTTCTGATCAAAATTCGTAAGAAACAGTGAAAGGAGCTGCCGAATTCCACTTTTCATTTTTTGGGGTCAAAAAACACCAAAGGGGTTAACCTTACGATTTTTACAAAAATTGTAAAAATTTTAGGTGGCCTTTTTATTACTTAAATCGACGTACTTAGATGCCTACTGCTGGATACAGCCTTCAGAAGCTCGCGGAATTAATCAAAACTGTATAAAATCGCGAATCAAATTTAGTCAAAGTGACCCCGAATGTGTCACGTTTAAAGCCAAATAAAATAAAAAATATCATACTTACGAGAAATCTGAGTGCGCCATTCGAATTTTCTGATCAAAATTCGTAAGAAACAGTGAAAGGAGCTGCCGAATTCCACTTTTCATTTTTTGGGGTCAAAAAACACCAAAGGGGTTAACCTTACGTTTTTTTCAAAAATTGTAAAAATTTTAGGTGGTCTTTTTATTACTTAAATCGACGTACTTAGATGCCTACTGCTGGATACAGCCTTCAGAAGCTCGCGGAATTAATCAAAACTGTATAAAATCGCGAAACAAATTTAGTCAAAGTGACCCCGAATGTGTCACGTTTAAAGCCAAATAAAATAAAAAATATCATACTTACGAGAAATCTGACTGCGCCATTCGAATTTTCTGATCAAACTTCGTAAGAAACAGTGAAAGGAGCTGCCGAATTCCACTTTTCATTTTTTGGAGTCAAAAACACCAAAGGGGTTAACCTTACGTTTTTTTCAAAAATCTGAAAATTTTAAAGTGGCCTTTTTATTACTTAAATCGACGTACTTAGATGCCTAATGCTGGATACAGCCTTCAGAAGCTCGCGGAATTAATCAAAACTGTATAAAATCGCGAAACAAATTTAGTCAAAGTGACCCCGAATGTGTCACGTTTAAAGCCAAATAAAATAAAAAATATCATACTTACGAGAAATCTGACTGCGCCATTCGAATTTTCTGATCAAAATTCGTAAGAAACAGTGAAAGGAGCTGCCGAATTCTACTTTTCATTTTTTGGAGTCAAAAACACCAAAGCGGTTAACCTTACGTTTTTTTCAAAAATCTGAAAATTTTTAGGTGGCCTTTTTATTACTTAAATCGACGTACTTAGATGCCTACTGCTGGATACAGCCTTCAGAAGCTCGCGGAATTAATCAAAACTGTATAAAATCGCGAAACAAATTTAGTCAAAGTGACCCCGAATGTGTCACGTTTAAAGCCAAATAAAATAAAAAATATCATACTTACGAGAAATCTGACTGCGCCATTCGAATTTTCTGATCAAAATTCGTAAGAAACAGTGAAAGGAGCTGCCGAATTCCACTTTTCATTTTTTGGGGTCAAAAAACACCAAAGGGGTTAACCTTACGTTTTTTTCAAAAATTGTAAAAATTTTAGGTGGTCTTTTTATTACTTAAATCGACGTACTTAGATGCCTACTGCTGGATACAGCCTTCAGAAGCTCGCGGAATTAATCAAAACTGTATAAAATCGCGAAACAAATTTAGTCAAAGTGACCCCGAATGTGTCACGTTTAAAGCCAAATAAAATAAAAAATATCATACTTACGAGAAATCTGACTGCGCCATTCGAATTTTCTGATCAAAATTCGTAAGAAACAGTGAAAGGAGCTGCCGAATTCTACTTTTCATTTTTTGGAGTCAAAAACACCAAAGCGGTTAACCTTACGTTTTTTTCAAAAATCTGAAAATTTTTAGGTGGCCTTTTTATTACTTAAATCGACGTACTTAGATGCCTACTGCTGGATACAGCCTTCAGAAGCTCGCGGAATTAATCAAAACTGTATAAAATCGCGAAACAAATTTAGTCAAAGTGACCCCGAATGTGTCACGTTTAAAGCCAAATAAAATAAAAAATATCATACTTACGAGAAATCTGACTGCGCCATTCGAATTTTCTGATCAAAATTCGTAAGAAACAGTGAAAGGAGCTGCCGAATTCCACTTTTCATTTTTTGGGGTCAAAAAACACCAAAGGGGTTAACCTTACGTTTTTTTCAAAAATTGTAAAAATTTTAGGTGGTCTTTTTATTACTTAAATCGACGTACTTAGATGCCTACTGCTGGATACAGCCTTCAGAAGCTCGCGGAATTAATCAAAACTGTATAAAATCGCGAAGCAAATTTAGTCAAAGTGACCCCGAATGTGTCACGTTTAAAGCCAAATAAAATAAAAAATATCATACTTACGAGAAATCTGACTGCGCCATTCGAATTTTCTGATCAAACTTCGTAAGAAACAGTGAAAGGAGCTGCCGAATTCCACTTTTCATTTTTTGGAGTCAAAAACACCAAAGGGGTTAACCTTACGTTTTTTTCAAAAATCTGAAAATTTTAAAGTGGCCTTTTTATTACTTAAATCGACGTACTTAGATGCCTACTGCTGGATACAGCCTTCAGAAGCTCGCGGAATTAATCAAAACTGTATAAAATCGCGAAACAAATTTAGTCAAAGTGACCCCGAATGTGTCACGTTTAAAGCCAAATAAAATAAAAAATATCATACTTACGAGAAATCTGACTGCGCCATTCGAATTTTCTGATCAAAATTCGTAAGAAACAGTGAAAGGAGCTGCCGAATTCCACTTTTCATTTTTTGGGGTCAAAAAACACCAAAAATTTTTCAAAAATTGTAAAAATTTTAGGTGGCCTTTTTATTACTTAAATCGACGTACTTAGATGCCTACTGCTGGATACAGCCTTCAGAAGCTCGCGGAATTAATCAAAACTGTATAAAATCGCGAAACAAATTTAGTCAAAGTGACCCCGAATGTGTCACGTTTAAAGCCAAATAAAATAAAAAATATCATACTTACGAGAAATCTGACTGCGCCATTCGAATTTTCTGATCAAAATTCGTAAGAAACAGTGAAAGGAGCTGCCGAATTCCACTTTTCATTTTTAGGGGTCAAAAAACACCAAAGGGGTTAACCTTACGTTTTTTTCAAAAATCTTACAAAATTTAGGTGACCTTTTTATTACTTAAATCGACGTACTTAGATGCCTACTGCTGGATTCAGCCCTCAGAACCTCGCGGAATCAATCAAAACAGTGTAAAATCGCGAAACAAATGGATGGCAAATTGACCCCGAATGTGTTACGTTTAAAGCCAAATAAAATAAAAAATATCATACTTACGAGAAAACTGACTGCGCCATTCGAATTTTCTGATCAAAATACATAAGAAACAGTAAAAGAAGCTGCCGAATTCCACTTTTCATTTTTTGGGGTCAAAAAACACCAAAGGGGTGAACCTTACGTTTTTTTCAAAAATCTTAAAAAATTTAGGTGGCCTTTTTATTACTTAAATCGACGTACTTAGATGCCTACTGCTGGATACAGCCTTCAGAAGCTCGCGGAATTAATCAAAACTGTATAAAATCGCGAAACAAATTAAGTCAAAATGACCCCGAATGTGTCACGTTTAAAGCCAAATAAAATAAAAAATATCATACTTACGAGAAATCTGACTGCGCCATTCGAATTTTCTGATCAAAATTCGTAAGAAACAGTGAAAGGAGCTGACGAATTCCACTTTTCATTTTTAGGGGTCAAAAAACACCAAAGGGGTTAACCTTACGTTTTTTTCCAAAATTGTAAAAATTTTAGGTGGCCTTTTTATTACTTAAATCAACGTACTTAGATGCCTACTGCTGGATACAGCCTTCAGAAGCTCGCGGAATTAATCAAAACTGTATAAAATCGCGAAACAAATTTAGTCAAAGTGACCCCGAATGTGTCACGTTTAAAGCCAAATAAAATAAAAAATATCATACTTACGAGAAATCTGACTGCGCCATTCGAATTTTCTGATCAAAATTCGTAAGAAACAGTGAAAGGAGCTGCCGAATTCCACTTTTCATTTTTTGGGGTCAAAAAACACCAAAGGGGTTAACCTTACGTTTTTTTCAAAAATTGTAAAAATTTTAGGTGGCCTTTTTATTACTTAAATCGACGTACTTAGATGCCTACTGCTGGATACAGCCTTCAGAAGCTCGCGGAATTAATCAAAACTGTATAAAATCGCGAATCAAATTTAGTCAAAGTGACCCCGAATGTGTCACGTTTAAAGCCAAATAAAATAAAAAATATCATACTTACGAGAAATCTGACTGCGCCATTCGAATTTTCTGATCAAAATTCGTAAGAAACAGTGAAAGGAGCTGCCGAATTCCACTTTTCATTTTTTGGGGTCAAAAAACACCAAAGGGGTTAACCTTACGTTTTTTTCAAAAATTGTAAAAATTTTAGGTGGCCTTTTTATTACTTAAATCGACGTACTTAGATGCCTACTGCTGGATACAGCCTTCAGAAGCTCGCGAAATTAATCAAAACTGTATAAAATCGCGAAACAAATTTAGTCAAAGTGACCCCGAATGTGTCACGTTTAAAGCCAAATAAAATAAAAAATATCATACTTACGAGAAATCTGACTGCGCCATTCGAATTTTCTGATCAAAATTCGTAAGAAACAGTGAAAGGAGCTGCCGAATTCCACTTTTCATTTTTAGGGGTCAAAAAACACCAAAGGGGTTAACCTTACGTTTTTTTCCAAAATTGTAAAAATTTTAGGTGGCCTTTTTATTACTTAAATCAACGTACTTAGATGCCTACTGCTGGATACAGCCTTCAGAAGCTCGCGGAATTAATCAAAACTGTATAAAATCGCGAAACAAATTTAGTCAAAGTGACCCCGAATGTGTCACGTTTAAAGCCAAATAAAATAAAAAATATCATACTTACGAGAAATCTGACTGCGCCATTCGAATTTTCTGATCAAAATTCGTAAGAAACAGTGAAAGGAGCTGCCGAATTCCACTTTTCATTTTTTGGGGTCAAAAAACACCAAAGGGGTTAACCTTACGTTTTTTTCAAAAATTGTAAAAATTTTAGGTGGCCTTTTTATTACTTAAATCAACGTACTTAGATGCCTACCGCTGGATACAGCCTTCAGAAGCTCGCGGAATTAATCAAAACTGTATAAAATCGCGAAACAAATTTAGTCAAAGTGACCCCGAATGTGTCACGTTTAAAGCCAAATAAAATAAAAAATATCATACTTACGAGAAATCTGACTGCGCCATTCGAATTTTCGGATCAAAATTCGTAAGAAACAGTGAAAGGAGCTGCCGAATTCCACTTTTCATTTTTAGGTGTCAAAAAACACCAAAGGGGTTAACCTTACGTTTTTTTCAAAAATTGTAAAAATTTTAGGTGGCCTTTTTATTACTTTAATCAACGTACTTAGATGCCTACTGCTGGATACAGCCTTCAGAAGCTCGCGGAATTAATCAAAACTGTATAAAATCGCGAAACAAATTTAGTCAAAGTGACCCCGAATGTGTCACGTTTAAAGCCAAATAAAATAAAAAATATCATACTTACGAGAAATCTGACTGCGCCATTCGAATTTTCTGATCAAAATTCGTAAGAAACAGTGAAAGGAGCTGCCGAATTCCACTTTTCATTTTTTGGGGTCAAAAAACACCAAAGGAGTTAACCTTACGTTTTTTTCAAAAATTGTAAAACTTTTAGGTGGCCTTTTTATTACTTAAATCGAAGTACTTAGATGCCTACTGCTGGATACAGCCTTCAGAAGCTCGCGGAATTAATCAAAACTGTATAAAATCGCGAATCAAATTTAGTCAAAGTGACCCCGAATGTGTCACGTTTAAAGCCAAATAAAATAAAAAATATCATACTTACGAGAAATCTGACTGCGCCATTCGAATTTTCTGATCAAAATTCGTAAGAAACAGTGAAAGGAGCTGCCGAATTCCACTTTTCATTTTTTGGGGTCAAAAAACACCAAAGGGGTTAACCTTACGTTTTTTTCAAAAATTGTAAAAATTTTAGGTGGCCTTTTTATTACTTAAATCGACGTACTTAGATGCCTACTGCTGGATACAGCCTTCAGAAGCTCGCGAAATTAATCAAAACTGTATAAAATCGCGAAACAAATTTAGTCAAAGTGACCCCGAATGTGTCACGTTTAAAGCCAAATAAAATAAAAAATATCATACTTACGAGAAATCTGACTGCGCCATTCGAATTTTCTGATCAAAATTCGTAAGAAACAGTGAAAGGAGCTGCCGAATTCCACTTTTCATTTTTAGGGGTCAAAAAACACCAAAGGGGTTAACCTTACGTTTTTTTCCAAAATTGTAAAAATTTTAGGTGGCCTTTTTATTACTTAAATCAACGTACTTAGATGCCTACTGCTGGATACAGCCTTCAGAAGCTCGCGGAATTAATCAAAACTGTATAAAATCGCGAAACAAATTTAGTCAAAGTGACCCCGAATGTGTCACGTTTAAAGCCAAATAAAATAAAAAATATCATACTTACGAGAAATCTGACTGCGCCATTCGAATTTTCTGATCAAAATTCGTAAGAAACAGTGAAAGGAGCTGCCGAATTCCACTTTTCATTTTTTGGGGTCAAAAAACACCAAAGGGGTTAACCTTACGTTTTTTTCAAAAATTGTAAAAATTTTAGGTGGCCTTTTTATTACTTAAATCAACGTACTTAGATGCCTACCGCTGGATACAGCCTTCAGAAGCTCGCGGAATTAATCAAAACTGTATAAAATCGCGAAACAAATTTAGTCAAAGTGACCCCGAATGTGTCACGTTTAAAGCCAAATAAAATAAAAAATATCATACTTACGAGAAATCTGACTGCGCCATTCGAATTTTCGGATCAAAATTCGTAAGAAACAGTGAAAGGAGCTGCCGAATTCCACTTTTCATTTTTAGGTGTCAAAAAACACCAAAGGGGTTAACCTTACGTTTTTTTCAAAAATTGTAAAAATTTTAGGTGGCCTTTTTATTACTTTAATCAACGTACTTAGATGCCTACTGCTGGATACAGCCTTCAGAAGCTCGCGGAATTAATCAAAACTGTATAAAATCGCGAAACAAATTTAGTCAAAGTGACCCCGAATGTGTCACGTTTAAAGCCAAATAAAATAAAAAATATCATACTTACGAGAAATCTGACTGCGCCATTCGAATTTTCTGATCAAAATTCGTAAGAAACAGTGAAAGGAGCTGCCGAATTCCACTTTTCATTTTTTGGGGTCAAAAAACACCAAAGGAGTTAACCTTACGTTTTTTTCAAAAATTGTAAAACTTTTAGGTGGCCTTTTTATTACTTAAATCGACGTACTTAGATGCCTACTGCTGGATACAGCCTTCAGAAGCTCGCGGAATTAATCAAAACTGTATAAAATCGCGAATCAAATTTAGTCAAAGTGACCCCGAATGTGTCACGTTTAAAGCCAAATAAAATAAAAAATATCATACTTACGAGAAATCTGACTGCGCCATTCGAATTTTCTGATCAAAATTCGTAAGAAACAGTGAAAGGAGCTGCCGAATTCCACTTTTCATTTTTTGGTGTCAAAAAACACCAAAGGGGTTAACCTTACGTTTTTTTCAAAAATTGTAAAAATTTTAGGTGGCCTTTTTATTACTTAAATCGACGTACTTAGATGCCTACTGCTGGATACAGCCTTCAGAAGCTCGCGAAATTAATCAAAACTGTATAAAATCGCGAAACAAATTTAGTCAAAGTGACCCCGAATGTGTCACGTTTAAAGCCAAATAAAATAAAAAATATCATACTTACGAGAAATCTGACTGCGCCATTCGAATTTTCTGATCAAAATTCGTAAGAAACAGTGAAAGGAGCTGCCGAATTCCACTTTTCATTTTTAGGGGTCAAAAAACACCAAAGGGGTTAACCTTACGTTTTTTTCCAAAATTGTAAAAATTTTAGGTGGCCTTTTTATTACTTAAATCAACGTACTTAGATGCCTACTGCTGGATACAGCCTTCAGAAGCTCGCGGAATTAATCAAAACTGTATAAAATCGCGAAACAAATTTAGTCAAAGTGACCCCGAATGTGTCACGTTTAAAGCCAAATAAAATAAAAAATATCATACTTACGAGAAATCTGACTGCGCCATTCGAATTTTCTGATCAAAATTCGTAAGAAACAGTGAAAGGAGCTGCCGAATTCCACTTTTCATTTTTTGGGGTCAAAAAACACCAAAGGGGTTAACCTTACGTTTTTTTCAAAAATTGTAAAAATTTTAGGTGGCCTTTTTATTACTTAAATCAACGTACTTAGATGCCTACTGCTGGATACAGCCTTCAGAAGCTCGCGGAATTAATCAAAACTGTATAAAATCGCGAAACAAATTTAGTCAAAGTGACCCCGAATGTGTCACGTTTAAAGCCAAATAAAATAAAAAATATCATACTTACGAGAAATCTGACTGCGCCATTCGAATTTTCGGATCAAAATTCGTAAGAAACAGTGAAAGGAGCTGCCGAATTCCACTTTTCATTTTTAGGTGTCAAAAAACACCAAAGGGGTTAACCTTACGTTTTTTTCAAAAATTGTAAAAATTTTAGGTGGCCTTTTTATTACTTTAATCAACGTACTTAGATGCCTACTGCTGGATACAGCCTTCAGAAGCTCGCGGAATTAATCAAAACTGTATAAAATCGCGAAACAAATTTAGTCAAAGTGACCCCGAATGTGTCACGTATAAAGCCAAATAAAATAAAAAATATCATACTTACGAGAAATCTGACTGCGCCATTCGAATTTTCTGATCAAAATTCGTAAGAAACAGTGAAAGGAGCTGCCGAATTCCACTTTTCATTTTTAGGGGTCAAAAAACACCAAAGGGGTTAACCTTACGTTTTTTTCCAAAATTGTAAAAATTTTAGGTGGCCTTTTTATTACTTAAATCAACGTACTTAGATGCCTACTGCTGGATACAGCCTTCAGAAGCTCGCGGAATTAATCAAAACTGTATAAAATCGCGAAACAAATTTAGTCAAAGTGACCCCGAATGTGTCACGTTTAAAGCCAAATAAAATAAAAAATATCATACTTACGAGAAATCTGACTGCGCCATTCGAATTTTCTGATCAAAATTCGTAAGAAACAGTGAAAGGAGCTGCCGAATTCCACTTTTCATTTTTTGCGGTCAAAAAACACCAAAGGGGTTAACCTTACGTTTTTTTCAAAAATTGTAAAAATTTTAGGTGGCCTTTTTATTACTTAAATCAACGTACTTAGATGCCTACTGCTGGATACAGCCTTCAGAAGCTCGCGGAATTAATCAAAACTGTATAAAATCGCGAAACAAATTTAGTCAAAGTGACCCCGAATGTGTCACGTTTAAAGCCAAATAAAATAAAAAATATCATACTTACGAGAAATCTGACTGCGCCATTCGAATTTTCTGATCAAAATTCGTAAGAAACAGTGAAAGGAGTTGCCGAATTCCACTTTTCATTTTTAGGTGTCAAAAAACACCAAAGGGGTTAACCTTACGTTTTTTTCAAAAATTGTAAAAATTTTAGGTGGCCTTTTTATTACTTAAATCAACGTACTTAGATGCCTACTGCTGGATACAGCCTTCAGAAGCTCGCGGAATTAATCAAAACTGTATAAAATCGCGAAACAAATTTAGTCAAAGTGACCCCGAATGTGTCACGTTTAAAGCCAAATAAAATAAAAAATATCATACTTACGAGAAATCTGACTGCGCCATTCGAATTTTCTGATCAAAATTCGTAAGAAACAGTGAAAGGAGTTGCCGAATTCCACTTTTCATTTTTAGGTGTCAAAAAACACCAAAGGGGTTAACCTTACGTTTTTTTCAAAAATTGTAAAAATTTTAGGTGGCCTTTTTATTACTTTAATCAACGTACTTAGATGCCTACTGCTGGATACAGCCTTCAGAAGCTCGCGGAATTAATCAAAACTGTATAAAATCGCGAAACAAATTTAGTCAAAGTGACCCCGAATGTGTCACGTATAAAGCCAAATAAAATAAAAAATATCATACTTACGAGAAATCTGACTGCGCCATTCGAATTTTCTGATCAAAATTCGTAAGAAACAGTGAAAGGAGCTGCCGAATTCCACTTTTCATTTTTAGGGGTCAAAAAACACCAAAGGGGTTAACCTTACGTTTTTTTCCAAAATTGTAAAAATTTTAGGTGGCCTTTTTATTACTTAAATCAACGTACTTAGATGCCTACTGCTGGATACAGCCTTCAGAAGCTCGCGGAATTAATCAAAACTGTATAAAATCGCGAAACAAATTTAGTCAAAGTGACCCCGAATGTGTCACGTTTAAAGCCAAATAAAATAAAAAATATCATACTTACGAGAAATCTGACTGCGCCATTCGAATTTTCTGATCAAAATTCGTAAGAAACAGTGAAAGGAGCTGCCGAATTCCACTTTTCATTTTTTGCGGTCAAAAAACACCAAAGGGGTTAACCTTACGTTTTTTTCAAAAATTGTAAAAATTTTAGGTGGCCTTTTTATTACTTAAATCAACGTACTTAGATGCCTACTGCTGGATACAGCCTTCAGAAGCTCGCGGAATTAATCAAAACTGTATAAAATCGCGAAACAAATTTAGTCAAAGTGACCCCGAATGTGTCACGTTTAAAGCCAAATAAAATAAAAAATATCATACTTACGAGAAATCTGACTGCGCCATTCGAATTTTCTGATCAAAATTCGTAAGAAACAGTGAAAGGAGTTGCCGAATTCCACTTTTCATTTTTAGGTGTCAAAAAACACCAAAGGGGTTAACCTTACGTTTTTTTCAAAAATTGTAAAAATTTTAGGTGGCCTTTTTATTACTTAAATCAACGTACTTAGATGCCTACTGCTGGATACAGCCTTCAGAAGCTCGCGGAATTAATCAAAACTGTATAAAATCGCGAAACAAATTTAGTCAAAGTGACCCCGAATGTGTCACGTTTAAAGCCAAATAAAATAAAAAATATCATACTTACGAGAAATCTGACTGCGCCATTCGAATTTTCTGATCAAAATTCGTAAGAAACAGTGAAAGGAGTTGCCGAATTCCACTTTTCATTTTTAGGTGTCAAAAAACACCAAAGGGGTTAACCTTACGTTTTTTTCAAAAATTGTAAAAATTTTAGGTGGCCTTTTTATTACTTTAATCAACGTACTTAGATGCCTACTGCTGGATACAGCCTTCAGAAGCTCGCGGAATTAATCAAAACTGTATAAAATCGCGAAACAAATTTAGTCAAAGTGACCCCGAATGTGTCACGTTTAAAGCCAAATAAAATAAAAAATATCATACTTACGAGAAATCTGACTGCGCCATTCGAATTTTCTGATCAAAATTCGTAAGAAACAGTAAAAGGAGCTGCCGAATTCCACTTTTCATTTTTTGGAGTCAAAAACACCAAAGGGGTTAACCTTACGTTTTTTTCAAAAATCTGAAAATTTTTAGGTAGCCTTTTTATTACTTAAATCGACGTACTTAGATGCCTACTGCTGGATACAGCCTTCAGAAGCTCGCGGAATTAATCAAAACTGTATAAAATCGCGAAACAAATTTAGTCAAAGTGACCCCGAATGTGTCACGTTTAAAGCCAAATAAAATAAAAAATATCATACTTACGAGAAATCTGACTGCGCCATTCGAATTTTCTGATCAAAATTCGTAAGAAAAAGTGAAAGGAGCTGCCGAATTCCACTTTTCATTTTTTGGGGTCAAAAAACACCAAAAATTTTTCAAAAATTGTAAAAATTTTAGGTGGCCTTTTTATTACTTAAATCGACGTACTTAGATGCCTACTGCTGGATACAGCCTTCAGAAGCTCGCGGAATTAATCAAAACTGTATAAAATCGCGAAACAAATTTAGTCAAAGTGACCCCGAATGTGTCACGTTTAAAGCAAAATAAAATAAAAAATATCATACTTACGAGAAATCTGACTGCGCCATTCGAATTTTCTGATCAAAATTCGTAAGAAACAGTGAAAGGAGCTGCCGAATTCCACTTTTCATTTTTTGGGGTCAAAAAACACCAAACATTTTTCAAAAATTGTAAAAATTTTAGGTGGCCTTTTTATTACTTAAATCGACGTACTTAGATGCCTACTGCTGGATACAGCCTTCAGAAGCTCGCGGAATTAATCAAAACTGTATAAAATCGCGAAACAAATTTAGTCAAAGTGACCCCGAATGTGTCACGTTTAAAGCCAAATAAAATAAAAAATATCATACTTACGAGAAATCTGACTGCGCCATTCGAATTTTCTGATCAAAATTCGTAAGAAACAGTAAAAGGAGCTGCCGAATTCCACTTTTCATTTTTTGGAGTCAAAAACACCAAAGGGGTTAACCTTACGTTTTTTTCAAAAATCTGAAAATTTTTAGGTAGCCTTTTTATTACTTAAATCGACGTACTTAGATGCCTACTGCTGGATACAGCCTTCAGAAGCTCGCGGAATTAATCAAAACTGTATAAAATCGCGAAACAAATTTAGTCAAAGTGACCCCGAATGTGTCACGTTTAAAGCCAAATAAAATAAAAAATATCATACTTACGAGAAATCTGACTGCGCCATTCGAATTTTCTGATCAAAATTCGTAAGAAAAAGTGAAAGGAGCTGCCGAATTCCACTTTTCATTTTTTGGGGTCAAAAAACACCAAAAATATTCAAAAATTATAAAAATTTTAGGTGGCCTTTTTATTACTTAAATCGACGTACTTAGATGCCTACTGCTGGATACAGCCTTTAGAAGCTCGCGGAATTAATCAAAACTGTATAAAATCGCAAAACAAATTTAGTCAAAGTGACCCCGAATGTGTCACGTTTAAAGCAAAATAAAATAAAAAATATCATACTTACGAGAAATCTGACTGCGCCATTCGAATTTCCTGATCAAAATTCGTAAGAAACAGTGAAAGGAGCTGCCGAATTCCACTTTTCATTTTTTGGGGTCAAAAAACACCAAAAATTTTTCAAAAATCGTAAAAATTTTAGGTGGCCTTTTTATTACTTAAATCGACGTACTTAGATGCCTACTGCTGGATGCAGCCTTCAGAAGCTCGCGGAATTAATCAAAATTGTATAAAATCGCGAAACAAATTTAGTCAAATTGACCCCGAATGTGTCACGTTTAAAGCAAAATAAAATAAAAAATATCATACTTACGAGAAATCTGACTGCGCCATTCGAATTTTCTGATCAAAATTCGTAAGAAACAGTGAAAGGAGCTGCCGAATTCCACTTTTCATTTTTAGGGGTCAAAAAACACCAAAGGGGTTAACCTTACGTTTTTTTCAAAAATCCTAAAAATTTTAGGTGGCTTTTTTATTACTTAAATTGACGTACTTATATGCCTACTGCTGGTTACAGCCTTCAGAAGCTCGCGGAATTAATCAAAACTGTATAAAATCGCGAAACAAATTTAGTCAAAGTGACCCCGAATGTGTCACGTTTAAAGCCAAATAAAATAAAAAATATCATACTTACGAGAAATCTGACTGCGCCATTCTAATTTTCTTATCAAAATTCGTAAGAAACAGTGAAAGGAGCTGCCGAATTCCACTTTTCATTTTTTGGGGTCAAAAAACACCAAAGGGGTTAACCTTACGTTTTTTTCAAAAATCTTACAAAATTTAGGTGACCTTTTTATTACTTAAATCGACGTACTTAGATGCCTACTGCTGGATTCAGCCCTCAGAACCTCGCGGAATCAATCAAAACAGTGTAAAATCGCGAAACTAATGGATGGCAAATTGACCCCGAATGTGTTACGTTTAAAGCCAAATAAAATAAAAAATATCATACTTACGAGAAATCTGACTGCGCCATTCGAATTTTCTGATCAAAATACATAAGAAACAATGAAAGAAGCTGCCGAATTCCGCTTTTCATTTTTTGGGGTCAAAAAACACCAAAGGGGTTAACCTTACGTTTTTTTCAAAAATCTTACAAAATTTAGGTGGCCTTTTTATTACTTAAATCGACGTACTTAGATGCCTACTGCTGGATTCAGCCCTCAGAACCTCGCGGAATCAATCAAAACAGTGTAAAATCGCGAAACAAATGGATGGCAAATTGACCCCGAATGTGTTACGTTTAAAGCCAAATAAAATAAAAAATATCATACTTACGAGAAATCTGACTGCGCCATTCGAATTTTCTGATCAAAATACATAAGAAACAGTGAAAGAAGCTGCCGAATTCCACTTTTCATTTTTTGGGGTCAAAAAACACCAAAGGGGTTAACCTTACGTTTTTTTCAAAAATCTTAAAAAATTTAGGTGGCCTTTTTATTACTTAAATCGACGTACTTAGATGCCTACTGCTGGATTCAGCCCTCAGAACCTCGCGGAATCAATCAAAACAGTGTAAAATCGCGAAACAAATGGATGGCAAATTGACCCCGAATGTGTTACGTTTAAAGCCAAATAAAATAAAAAATATCATACTTACGAGAAATCTGACTGCGCCATTCAAATTTTCTGATCAAAATACATAAGAAACAGTGAAAGAAGCTGCCGAATTCCACTTTTCATTTTTTGGGGTCAAAAAACACCAAAGGGGTTAACCTTACGTTTTTTTCAAAAATCTTAAAAAATTTAGGTGGCCTTTTTATTACTTAAATCGACGTACTTAGATGCCTACTGCTGGATTCAGCCCTCAGAACCTCGCGGAATCAATCAAAACAGTGTAAAATCGCGAAACAAATGGATGGCAAATTGACCCCGAATGTGTTACGTTTAAAGCCAAATAAAATAAAAAATATCATACTTACGAGAAATCTGACTGCGCCATTCGAATTTTCTGATCAAAATACATAAGAAACAGTGAAAGAAGCTGCCGAATTCCACTTTTCATTTTTTGGGGTCAAAAAACACCAAAGGGGTTAACCTTACGTTTTTTTCAAAAATCTTAAAAAATTTAGGTGGCCTTTTTATTGCTTAAATCGACGTACTTAGATGCCTACTGCTGGATTCAGCCCTCAGAACCTCGCGGAATCAATCAAAACAGTGTAAAATCGCGAAACAAATGGATGTGCAAATTGACCCCGAATGTGTTACGTTTAAAGCCAAATAAAATAAAAAATATCATACTTACGAGAAATCTGACTGCGCCATTCGAATTTTCTGATCAAAATACATAAGAAACAGTGAAAGAAGCTGCCGAATTCCACTTTTCATTTTTTGGGGTCAAAAAACACCAAAGGGGTTAACCTTACGTTTTTTTCAAAAATCTTAAAAAATTTAGGTGGCCTTTTTATTACTTAAATCGACGTACTTAGATGCCTACTGCTGGATTCAGCCCTCAGAACCTCGCGGAATCAATCAAAACAGTGTAAAATCGCGAAACAAATGGATGGCAAATTGACCCCGAATGTGTTACGTTTAAAGCCAAATAAAATAAAAAATATCATACCTACGAGAAATCTGACTGCGCCATTCGGATTTTCTGATCAAAATACATAAGAAACAGAGAAAGAAGCTTCCGAATTCCACTTTTCATTTTTTGGGGTCAAAAAACACCAAAGGGGTTAACCTTACGTTTTTTTCAAAAATCTTAAAAAATTTAGGTGGCCTTTTTATTACTTAAATCGACTTACTTAGATGCCTACTGCTGGATTCAGCCCTCAGAACCTCGCGGAATCAATCATAACAGTGTAAAATCGCGAAACAAATGGATGGCAAATTGACCCCGAATGTGTTACGTTTAAAGCCAAATAAAATAAAAAATTTCATACTTACGAGAAATCTGACTGCGCCATTCGAATTTTCTGATCAAAATACATAAGAAACAGTGAAAGAAGCTGCCGAATTCCACTTTTCATTTTTTGGGGTCAAAAAACACCAAAGGGGTTAACCTTACGTTTTTTTCAAAAATCTTAAAAAATTTAGGTGGCCTTCTTATTACTTAAATCGACGTACTTAGATGCCTACTGCTGGATTCAGCCCTCAGAACCTCGCGGAATCAATCAAAACAGTGTAAAATCGCGAAACAAATGGATGGCAAATTGACCCCGAATGTGTTACGTTTAAAGCCAAATAAAATAAAAAATATCATACTTACGCGAAATCTGACTGCGCCATTCGAATTTTCTGATCAAAATACATAAGAAACAGTGAAAGAAGCTGCCGAATTCCACTTTTCATTTTTTGGGGTCAAAAAACACCAAAGGGGTTAACCTTACGTTTTTTTCAAAAATCTTAAAAAATTTAGGTGGCCTTTTTATTACTTAAATCGACGTACTTAGATGCCTACTGCTGGATTCAGCCCTCAGAACCTCGCGGAATCAATCAAAACAGTGTAAAATCGCGAAACAAATGGATGGCAAATTGACCCCGAATGTGTTACGTTTAAAGCCAAATAAAATAAAACATATCATACTTACGAGAAATCTGACTGCGCCATTCGAATTTTCTGATCAAAATACATAAGATACAGTGAAAGAAGCTGCCGAATTCCACTTTTCATTTTTTGGGGTCAAAAAACACCAAAGGGGTTAACCTTACGTTTTTTTCAAAAATCTTAAAAAATTTAGGTGGCCTTTTTATTACTTAAATCGACGTACTTAGATGCCTACTGCTGGATTCAGCCCTCAGAACCTCGCGGAATCAATCAAAACAGTGTAAAATCGCGAAACAAATGGATGGCAAATTGACCCCGAATGTGTTACGTTTAAAGCCAAATAAAATAAAAAATATCATACTTACGAGAAATCTGACTGCGCCATTCGAATTTTCTGATCAAAATACATAAGAAACAGTGAAAGAAGCTGCCGAATTCCACTTTTCATTTTTTGGGGTCAAAAAACACAAAAGGGGTTAACCTTACGTTTTTTTCAAAAATCTTAAAAAATTTAGGTGGCCTTTTTATTACTTAAATCGACGTACTTAGATGCCTACTGCTGGATTCAGCCCTCAGAACCTCGCGGAATCAATCAAAACAGTGTAAAATCGCGAAACAAATGGATGGCAAATTGACCCCGAATGTGTTACGTTTAAAGCCAAATAAAATAAAAAATATCATACTTACGAGAAATCTGACTGCGCCATTCGAATTTTCTGATCAAAATACATAAGAAACAGTGAAAGAAGCTGCCGAATTCCACTTTTCATTTTTTGGGGTCAAAAAACACCAAAGGGGTTAACCTTACGTTTTTTTCAAAAATCTTAAAAAATTTAGGTGGCCTTTTTATTACTTAAATCGACGTACTTAGATGCCTACTGCTGGATTCAGCCCTCAGAACCTCGCGGAATCAATCAAAACAGTGTAAAATCGCGAAACAAATGGATGGCAAATTGACCCCGAATGTGTTACGTTTAAAGCCAAATAAAATAAAAAATATCATACTTACGAGAAATCTGACTGCGCCATTCGAATTTTCTGATCAAAATACATAAGAAACAGTGAAAGGAGCTGCCGAATTCCACTTTTCATTTTTTGCGGTCAAAAAACACCAAAGGGGTTAACCTTACGTTTTTTTCAAAAATCTGAAAATTTTTAGGTGGCCTTTTTTTTACTTAAATCGACGTACTTAGATGCCTACTGCTGGATTCAGCCCTCAGAACCTCGCGGAATCAATCAAAACAGTGTAAAATCGCGAAACAAATGGATGGCAAATTGACCCCGAATGTGTTACGTTTAAAGCCAAATAAAATAAAAAATATTGTCGCATAAGGGGTTTTACCACCCCATAGCTGGGGTTGTGTAGCTAGATGGTGTTGCCCTGTTGGTGTTATTGTTGGCTGGTTGTAGCGTCGTACAATTAAAAACTCATTGTTGTAGAAAAACTAATTATATTAAAAACCCAAGCATGTTACAATTAAACCTAGAACGTTACATAAAAACCTAATACTAACACTTACCCTAATAAACATAAGATCAGGGGGATGAAGGATTGACCCATCTTAGTCGATCGGAAGGATCTTGGCTAAGTGGTTTACCTGGTCACCTCACTCACGAGACTCCTTTTTACTTCTCCTAATCATTATTATCAATCCTTCAATACCCCTTCCTTAATCTAGATCGAACCTCTGGACGATAATTATCGATACATACCGTCTCAGGGTTCGTTACCCTTTTTGCTCTACTCAATGATTCTCAGTGATAGAGGAAATGTCCCAGACACTTTGGAATGTCAGAGGAAATATCGGATATCGATATTTCCTTTGTATTTGCTACACATAGCTTTAGCTTAAGTTTTTAAATTATTAATTATAATTTTTCATAATTATATTTTGGGTGTGACATCTCCCCCTACCAACAAAACGGCTGACCCAAGTCGTTTCGACCAACAATCCAAGAAAGAATAATTAAAAATATTACACAACAAAATATAAAAAATAAAAATTAGACTAAATTTAATGTGGGCACCTATCTAGAATCCTTTGAGCAAGCTTGTTAATAACGATTAAAATTAAAAAAGTTATTTTGACTATATGTCCTATGTCAAATATACTATAAAAATTAAAAGAAGAACAATATACTGGTCTTATTTAAAAAAAAATAAACATTGTTTCTTAAAATTAATATATTATGCACTTGTTGAAATAGTTCGATTTAGTCCTTAACTCCTAAGTATGTTCTCTTACGCAAAATATTTTATTAATGTTTTTATAATTCACTTTTGTCTTTTCACTTAATTTAGGCACTTTCAATTTTAGTTCATTATACACTTCACAAAGTTTATTTCCACTTTTTAAGCTATGATAGTTACAATTTTACGAAATATTTTTAATTATATATTCAATTCATATTATTCATTTTATATAAGACAACTTCAAATTATTCATATTAGAATGTTTTCCTTTTTAACTGACTTCCAACGTAGTATTGACATTTCTCAAGTTATTAATTCCTTTTTTATTTAATTTTTTTGACTTGTTACTTTAATTTTTTGGTCAGCTTCTGTGTTACCTAGTTTGAACCTTGCTTGATTTGGTATTTGTTTCCAAAATATAGATAATTTTGAATTTCCAAAAACTCATAAAACCTATCCTACCCTTGTTCAGTATTTTGGAAGAAGAGGGCATCGTAGAGTCCACAAGAGTACTATCCAATGGTCTCCCACAAATTCCATACCGGAACGGTGCAGTCAAGTTTGATTAAGTTAAAAAAAAATTCAATAGAAAATCAAATTTTAATTTTGATAAATTTTCGGTACACAATTCAAAGCTTTGACCTAC
The DNA here is from genome assembly GCA_958510845.1 of Cantharis nigra. NCBI lineage: Eukaryota > Metazoa > Arthropoda > Insecta > Coleoptera > Cantharidae > Cantharis > Cantharis nigra. Next base: position 2,664,398 of record OY294034.1, on the reverse strand, counting down.
TATATTTCAAGTGTTTTTTTTTTTTTTTTTTTTTTGTTTTTTTTTTTTATTATGTAACGCTATAATATGTCATTGACTTTTAATCCTGTAACAACTTTTGCTGTTCCTGTTTATTCACTTGAGATTTTTTCAACACTATTTTTATTGTCATTTGCCCAATTTTGACATCGCGAAATTAATAAAATCAGTTAAAATGAAGTTGCTATTTAAAAATGAATGTTTTCGATTTCTTACTCAGCTTAGTGTTGTTGAACTTGTTCATATGTACTTATTTTTACAACTTACAACTTACAACTATTTATTTTACTTAGTTCGCATAAACTTGACCTATTTATTTATCTCATGTGTAACTGACCTATGCAATTGCTTTCTAAGATTTCTTGACCTATTTATTTTATATAATGCATTATTTATTATTGTAGTACCCTTTTGCTTATTTCATTATTTAATTGGTACTTTTTATCTTATAACATTTTAATTGTAGTGGTGCGCACCCTTTTTCTAGTATATACTTTAACTTTTACAATATTATTATTTGAATTAATTGATGTTTAGAAATATTCATAGAAAAAGTGATGATTTGATGTTTAAATAGAGCTCTGTTTAATTACACTTTTTGTACGAATTTTTCGCCACATTCTTGATTTAGGATATCCTATTACTATTATTTTCACTTTTCATTTTTATTTTTATTACACTTTTTATTAATTACTCTGCTTTTTTTATACACACACGTTTTTTTTTTTTTTTAAGCACTCGCGACTTATTCCGATAATTATTCGTTTTCCATATTTAAAGTCAAAGAAGCGCACACTGTTTTTCCAGATTGTAGAGCTTGCAAATCTTCTTCGCTCTGTAGGTTGACCCTATAACGTGTGTTGCAGATTTTGGAGTTTTCTCGTTGACTCTCTTCTTGTTGTATGATGTGGCGGTTTTTACCCGTTGTTGTTGCTTTCTTCCTATACCATTGTATTATTTTTACTGCTATCCAAAAACTTAGTATTGAAACTATTATTCCAAAAACTACGAGGGTAATTGTTAATAATATTTCGTGATGACTTGAAGTCGTTTCTCCTTCAGCATTTGTTACTGGTATGCTGGCTATCATTGGTATGGGTGTTCGAATTTTGTACACAAGATAAATTATTATTATCGTCATGATAATATTCCAAATTAAGAATGTTGAATGGCTGATGTAACCGTATTTATCTGTGAAACTTGCCGTTGTCAATTCGAAATCTTTAATCCAACTAATTATGGTTTCCATTTTTTCTGGTGTGTTTGTCAAATTCAGATGTGGAACCTGTAGTGTCCAATTATGGTTGATGCACTCCGAGAAATTGTTGTAGGTTGGAGGATTATTTGAATTTGGGTGGATAATAAAGGATTTTAAATTTGACCATGTAGCGGGAAGAGTATGAGTAATTTTTATTTCAGGAAGATTAATTTCTTTGCAAGGATATCGTGTTGGAATGAGTATGTCTTTTGAAAGGACTAATTTGCAAGAACAAGGAAGAAATAATTTTAAGGATCCAATAGGTAAATTTTCTTTGAGTAATTTTTGAGATGTATCGGAACATATGATATGGGAATTTGGGTTAGGGTGGGTTATTAGGTATTCTTCTTCCGCGATTTCCATAATTAACATTGCTGTGGATTGATGGCAGCTCATTGGACAATGTTTGCTTAAATTTTCTACCGTGTCACCCTTAAACATTTTTATTGCACATAATGGTCCATGAAAGTCATCTGTGGTAAGGTGTGGTATATAGCACAATTTATCTTCATACGCCCTGCATTGATGTAGAGCCATACCAGTTACTGTTCTTATTAATTGCTTTTTTTGATTACCGCTTGATACTGCCAGATACAATGTGTTGTGATTTAAACTGCAAGTTTGCTTATACCATCCAAATGCTGTTGTTACTAATTCATAAAGTTTCCAGGATAAATCGTTTGTAACTATTGGTATCTTTAAATGTATTGAAATTTTAGAATCTGAGAACGTACAATCACAAATTGGAAGCTGATAATAACGTGTAATGTCAATTGTGGGGATGGCCAGTCCTTGATTTGACTTCTGGAGTTCTTGCTCAAGCTTATCCAAATCATCTCGTAACGTGCTCATTTCCAAAATGTTTAACGGAATTTGATTCTGTTTGCATGCTGCCAAAATTGCATTTGTTTTTATTAATCTCGTTAATGAGATAATTCTGCGTAAATTTTCGTATGCTGTATTATGTAGTCGATTTATTACATTATTCGTGACGTAGTCTCGTTCCTGGGCTTTCTGAATTTCACTTTCCACTAAATAGATCTAAGGATGTGAAGTATTTTGCCCCGTGTAGATATGTTAGTATATCGTCGATATTTGACGTATGATAAGCTGATGGCTTAGTCAGGGAATTTAATTTTCGGTAGTCAACACAAAATCTCTTGGTCCCGTCGCGTTTATCTACTAAAATTACTGGAAAACACCAAGGACTTTGGCTACGTCGGATAATGTTGTTTTTTAACATGTCTTTAATTTGTTCATCAATTAACTTTCTTTCAGCTGCGGACACGCGATACGGTTTAGATTTAATTGGGGATGCCCCCTGTACATCAATTTTGTGGGTAGTTAAATTCGTAAACCCTAATTCGCTAGTTTCTTTTGCAAACACGTCGTTAAATTCTAAAAGTAATTTTTCTATTTGAGCTTTTTCGGTATCTGATAATTTTTCGCTTATTTTATGATCCTTTAGCGTTACGCTCGATGTTTTCCGCGGTCTAGTACTTTCGTTTTCACGCATTATATTAGTGAGAAGAAAAATTGAGTTACCTTGTGGTAATTCCACATAACCTAAAGTTGTACCTTCGAATAATTTTATCGGCAGATTTGATTTTGATATTATTTTTATCATATACAAGTTATCTTTGACACGTTGTAACCTACTAACAAGAGCTAATTTATGACTAACTAAAAATTTATTATTTTGTCTAAACTTTCCTAATTCTAATTTTTGAAAATCTATTTTATCGCCCTCTAATTTTAATAAAATTCTAATTGCATTATTTGGTTGTACCCGATAGTCTTTAGTTAATTTTAATTTGAATTCGGTTTGTATTTCTTCGTTTACGTCCTGACATAATTCTTGTAATAATTCGTTATCAGTATAAGATTCGTTTTGCGGTGTAATGTTCAACTTGTTTTCTTGTAGATTATTTTCTTTTCTAAAAAATGTTTGTACCGTATTTAACCATATGACCCATTCATTTTTCTCGAAATATGATTTTGTCGTTTTATTCTTATAAAATTTTGAATTGTTTATTTTTTTATTTAATTTTTGACTAACGCGTTTTTGACTTTGGCTGTTATTTATGCTATTGATATTTTTTTGGTTGATATTCGAACATTGTTCATTTATTAATTTAATTTCTGACGCGAATGTTACTTTTCTATTTGCCTGATTTGACAGTTTCTTTGAAAATTTTTTGACTACGTTTTCATTACTAAATTGAAAAATGATATTTTCGCTATAATAATCAATTAACACCTTATTTTCTTTCAAAAAATTTGTTCCTAATAATAATGGTACTGGTAATTCGTTTACAACAAGAGCTGAAATATAAAAAATTTTATTGCAAATTTCTAATTTTAACTTTGTAGTGCCAATAATTGGCACTTTGTGTCCACCGGCTGTTTTTAATTCTCGTGTTACATGATCCGTATTAATATTTTTTACTAAAAGTTTAGAAACTATATTCTTACTAGAGCCCGTATCAATTACTACTTCGGTTTCTTTATTATTTACAAGAACGTTAATTTTTAATATATTGTCTATTGGCCCTTTTTCATTTAATTGGCATAGGACGGCGGGGTAACGGGCCGACTTTGCCGTCCTTTGTCGTTTTTTGACTGAAAGGTATTGAAAGTGTTTTGACGTCCCGATTGAAAATTTTGTTTTCCTCCACGGCCTCTTCCTCTAAAATTTCCCCTATTTTCGTTCGCATTGCGACCACTGTTCGAATAGGTACTTGAAGGAAAAGTCTGAGGACTTGCATTTTGGTTACTAGTGCTTTGATAATTATAATTTTGTCTTCCCCTACTATGATAGTTATAATTTTGCCTAGGCGGGACGCGGTATTTATTTTGCATTGGATTTGTGTAATTGGTATTATACCAGCAGTCAGTTGTATAATGACCGTCTTTTCTGCAAATGACACAAAATACTCTTCTATAATTTTGAGGTTGTTTACTTTCTACTTTATTTTGGATAGCATGAAAAGCGTTTTTGCTTACAGTAGGTTCGGGTTTAATACCTAACAATGAAGTGAAATGTTGAGCTAAATCACTAGTTTCAATCCTTGCTTCCCAATCACTTAATTTATGAACAATTTTTTCTAATTCTTCGGAATTCATTCCGGAATGTTTTAGTGTAAAATACATTTGAAAATATTTTGTATGTAGACCAGATTCAAAGTAGTCTATAAAATCTTCATTTTTCATGTTGGGATCAAATTCTTCAGCTAAGTTTAATAATTCATAAAAATAGTTCTTAATTCCCTCTAATGGTTGTTGTTTTCGGCTATTTAGTTTTAGTTTAGCTATGCGCTTTCCCGATTCGCCCGCAAATTTATTTGAAAAGTCCTCCTTAATTTGATTCCATGTTTTATCGTTATTACTCGGGTTTTCTTTATATTTTATAAACCAATGGTTAGCAGCGCCTTCCAAAAATGAACCGAAATAATTTATTTTATGGACATCAGACCAACCGTTTGCTATTGCTGTCCTTTCATATGAATTCAAGAAATTTAAAGCGTTTGTCGTTGCCGGGTTGAAAATATTTGGAGATATAAATTTAGGTAAGCGAGGAGTTAATTCCGCGGCGTTCGCGTTTTGAATTGTTGTATTAAGACTTTCCATTTTGTTATTTTTATTAACTGTTATTGATGATTTTGTCTTGGGTTTATGTTTTATTACCGTGTCTATTAAAGCATTAACTGTTAAATTGGGTTTTTCCAAAATTTTATTTTCTTCGGGTTTTGAACAAAGTATTTCTTTAATTGCTACGTCTATTTCACTTGCCGGAATGGTAAAATCAAACAAATTTTCGTTTATTGCCGATTTGGTTGGGCTACGAGTGATTTTTGAACTTCGGTTAAATGGATTCTCTATTTCTCCTTGTTCTAATGTTTTAACTTCTGCAGGTTTAAATTTACTAGAGTTTCCTGCTAGTACCGTACTTAAATTTAACTTATTTTTTTCAGTTGAAGTACTAATTACCTCTACTGAGTCTTCGATATTTATTATGCTTTGATTTGGAGTTGGAGTTTTATTTTCACCTTCATGAGTTTCTAGCAAATTTTCTTCTAAAGAGGCGGTCTTCAAAAGTAATTTATTTTTCGAACGCGTTTGTGGTCCTTCCCAATTATGCTGCATTAAGACCTTCTAATTATTATTTCTCAATTAATTATACCGTCTAGTATGAATTGCTATAAACCTACAAAAATACTCAAGTTACGCGTTTCTTTAATAATTTATTACTTGCGTAATTTGCGCAAAGAAGTCTAGTGAACTTATTTGAACTCCAATATCGTATTTTATTTATATTAATATCTTATTTACCGTCGTATAACATAATCCTATTTACTATATTTTCTCTTATAATTTAACCCAAATTAATACCAGTTATATTTAAAAAACAACTTATTAACCCCTTTAATATTTACCTCCAATTAATTATTAACCTTTTATTTGGAGATTTTATTTATCTTATAGGCAGCCTCACCAATAAGCTCGGACCCAATTTTAGGCTGTGGGTCATAAATAAAACTCACCAAGTTTTGGAATCAAACATCCCTTATTCTTTCATAAGTTTGTAAAAAACTAAACTACGACACAATAAAGTTGCCAAAATTCCATGCTTTATTCTAAAATCAATCAAATATTATCCTAAAATCGAAATATGTGCGAAATTACATATACCTATATTATAGGTATATACCTATTATACCTATTATACCTATTATATTGCGTTTGCTTTGAATTCTTTATGTAACAATTTGTCGACTTACGTAATTTATTATTGTAAAAGAGTAAATTATATTTCCTGTTAAAATTAATATTATTATTATTCTAAAATTTTCCTTAAAATTACCAAAAAACAATTCCATTAATTCTAAACCCGTTATTTAATTATTATCCTTATTAATTGACTTAGCGTTTATTTTCCTCACGAATTGCTTTAATCATAAAAAAATAATTTTTAATTTTCAAATATTTTAGCTAAAAATTCGGTGATTTTCAGCCATCCAGGACCGGCTTTTAAACCTCCACCATGTCGCATAAGGGGTTTTACCACCCCATAGCTGGGGTTGTGTAGCTAGATGGTGTTGCCCTGTTGGTGTTATTGTTGGCTGGTTGTAGCGTCGTACAATTAAAAACTCATTGTTGTAGAAAAACTAATTATATTAAAAACCCAAGCATGTTACAATTAAACCTAGAACGTTACATAAAAACCTAATACTAACACTTACCCTAATAAACATAAGATCAGGGGGATGAAGGATTGACCCATCTTAGTCGATCGGAAGGATCTTGGCTAAGTGGTTTACCTGGTCACCTCACTCACGAGACTCCTTTTTACTTCTCCTAATCATTATTATCAATCCTTCAATACCCCTTCCTTAATCTAGATCGAACCTCTGGACGATAATTATCGATACATACCGTCTCAGGGTTCGTTACCCTTTTTGCTCTACTCAATGATTCTCAGTGATAGAGGAAATGTCCCAGACACTTTGGAATGTCAGAGGAAATATCGGATATCGATATTTCCTTTGTATTTGCTACACATAGCTTTAGCTTAAGTTTTTAAATTATTAATTATAATTTTTCATAATTATATTTTGGGTGTGACAATATCATACTTACGAGAAATCTGACTGCGCCATTCGAATTTTCTGATCAAAATACATAAGAAACAGTGAAAGAAGCTTCCGAATTCCACTTTTCATTTTTTGGGGTCAAAAAACACCAAAGGTGTTAACCTTACGTTTTTTCAAAAATCTTAAAAAATTTAGGTGGCCTTTTTATTACTTAAATCGTGGTACTTAGATGCCTACTGCTGGATTCAGCCCTCAGAACCTCGCGGAATCAATCATAACAGTGTAAAATCGCGAAACAAATGGATGGCAAATTGACCCCGAATGTGTTACGTTTAAAGCCAAATAAAATAAAAAATTTCATACTTACGAGAAATCTGACTGCGTCATTCGAATTTTCTGATCAAAATACATAAGAAACAGTGAAAGAAGCTGCCGAATTCCACTTTTCATTTTTTGGGGTCAAAAAACACCAAAGGGGTTAACCTTACGTTTTTTTCAAAAATCTTAAAAAATTTAGGTGGCCTTTTTATTACTTAAATCGACGTACTTAGATGCCTACTGCTGGATTCAGCCCTCAGAACCTCGCGGAATCAATCATAACAGTGTAAAATCGCGAAACAAATGGATGGCAAATTGACCCCGAATGTGTTACGTTTAAAGCCAAATAAAATAAAAAATTTCATACTTACGAGAAATCTGACTGCGCCATTCGAATTTTCTGATCAAAATACATAAGAAACAGTGAAAGAAGCTGCCGAATTCCACTTTTCATTTTTTGGGGTCAAAAAACACCAAAGGGGTTAACCTTACGTTTTTTTCAAAAATCTTAAAAAATTTAGGTGGCCTTTTTATTACTTAAATCGACGTACTTAGATGCCTACTGCTGGATGCAGCCCTCAGAACCTCGCGGAATCAATCAAAACAGTGTAAAATCGCGAAACAAATGGATGGCAAATTGACCCCGAATGTGTTACGTTTAAAGCCAAATAAAATAAAAAATATCATACTTACGAGAAATCTGACTGCGCCATTCGAATTTTCTGATCAAAATACATAAGAAACAGTGAAAGGAGCTGCCGAATTCCACTTTTCATTTTTTGCGGTCAAAAAACACCAAAGGGGTTAACCTTACGTTTTTTTCAAAAATCTGAAAATTTTTAGGTGGCCTTTTTATTACTTAAATCGACGTACTTAGATGCTTACTGCTGGATTCAGCCCTCAGAACCTCGCGGAATCAATCAAAACAGTGTAAAATCGCGAAACAAATGGATGGCAAATTGACCCCGAATGTGTTACGTTTAAAGCCAAATAAAATAAAACATATCATACTTACGAGAAATCTGACTGCGCCATTCGAATTTTCTGATCAAAATACATAAGAAACAGTGAAAGAAGCTGCCGAATTCCACTTTTCAATTTTTGGGGTCAAAAAACACCAAAGGTGTTAACCTTACGTTTTTTCAAAAATCTTAAAAAATTTAGGTGGCCTTTTTATTACTTAAATCGTGGTACTTAGATGCCTACTGCTGGATTCAGCCCTCAGAACCTCGCGGAATCAATCATAACAGTGTAAAATCGCGAAACAAATGGATGGCAAATTGACCCCGAATGTGTTACGTTTAAAGCCAAATAAAATAAAAAATTTCATACTTACGAGAAATCTGACTGCGCCATTCGAATTTTCTGATCAAAATACATAAGAAACAGCGAAAGAAGCTGCCGAATTCCACTTTTCATTTTTTGGGGTCAAAAAACACCAAAGGGGTTAACCTTACGTTTTTTTCAAAAATCTTAAAAAATTTAGGTGGCCTTTTTATTACTTAAATCGACGTACTTAGATGCCTACTGCTGGATTCAGCCCTCAGAACCTCGCGGAATCAATCATAACAGTGTAAAATCGCGAAACAAATGGATGGCAAATTGACCCCGAATGTGTTACGTTTAAAGCCAAATAAAATAAAAAATTTCATACTTACGAGAAATCTGACTGCGCCATTCGAATTTTCTGATCAAAATACATAAGAAACAGTGAAAGAAGCTGCCGAATTCCACTTTTCATTTTTTGGGGTCAAAAAACACCAAAGGGGTTAACCTTACGTTTTTTTCAAAAATCTTAAAAAATTTAGGTGGCCTTTTTATTACTTAAATCGACGTACTTAGATGCCTACTGCTGGATTCAGCCCTCAGAACCTCGCGGAATCAATCAAAACAGTGTAAAATCGCGAAACAAATGGATGGCAAATTGACCCCGAATGTGTTACGTTTAAAGCCAAATAAAATAAAAAATATCATACTTACGAGAAATCTGACTGCGCCATTCGAATTTTCTGATCAAAATACATAAGAAACAGTGAAAGGAGCTGCCGAATTCCACTTTTCATTTTTTGCGGTCAAAAAACACCAAAGGGGTTAACCTTACGTTTTTTTCAAAAATCTTAAAAAATTTAGGTGGCCTTTTTATTACTTAAATCGACGTACTTAGATGCCTACTGCTGGATTCAGCCCTCAGAACCTCGCGGAATCAATCAAAACAGTGTAAAATCGCGAAACAAATGGATGGCAAATTGACCCCGAATGTGTTACGTTTAAAGCCAAATAAAATAAAAAATATCATACTTACGAGAAATCTGACTGCGCCATTCGAATTTTCTGATCAAAATACATAAGAAACAGTGAAAGGAGCTTCCGAATTCCACTTTTCATTTTTTGCGGTCAAAAAACACCAAAGGGGTTAACCTTACGTTTTTTTAAAAAATCTGAAAATTTTTAGGTGGCCTTTTTATTACTTAAATCGACGTACTTAGATGCCTACTGCTGGATTCAGCCCTCAGAACCTCGCGGAATCAATCAAAACAGTGTAAAATCGCGAAACAAATGGATGGCAAATTGACCCCGAATGTGTTACGTTTAAAGCCAAATAAAATAAAAAATATCATACTTACGAGAAATCTGACTGCGCCATTCGAATTTTCTGATCAAAATACATAAGAAACAGTGAAAGAAGCTGCCGAATTCCACTTTTCATTTTTTTGGGTCAAAAAACACCAAAGGGGTTAACCTTACGTTTTTTTCAAAAATCTTAAAAAATTTAGGTGGCTTTTTTATTACTTAAATCGACGTACTTAGATGCCTACTGCTGGATTCAGCCCTCAGAACCTCGCGGAATCAATCAAAACAGTGTAAAATCGCGAAACAAATGGATGGCAAATTGACCCCGAATGTGTTACGTTTAAAGCCAAATAAAATAAAAAATATCATACTTACGAGAAATCTGACTGCGCCATTCGAATTTTCTGATCAAAATACATAAGAAACAGTGAAAGAAGCTGCCGAATTCCACTTTTCATTTTTTGGGGTCAAAAAACACCAAAGGGGTTAACCTTACGTTTTTTTCAAAAATCTTAAAAAATTTAGGTGGCCTTTTTATTACTTAAATCGACGTACTTAGATGCCTACTGCTGGATTCAGCCCTCAGAACCTCGCGGAATCAATCATAACAGTGTAAAATCGCGAAACAAATGGATGGCAAATTGACCCCGAATGTGTTACGTTTAAAGCCAAATAAAATAAAAAATTTCATACTTACGAGAAATCTGACTGCGCCATTCGAATTTTCTGATCAAAATACATAAGAAACAGTGAAAGAAGCTGCCGAATTCCACTTTTCATTTTTTGGGGTCAAAAAACACCAAAGGGGTTAACCTTACGTTTTTTTCAAAAATCTTAAAAAATTTAGGTGGCCTTTTTATTACTTAAATCGACGTACTTAGATGCCTACTGCTGGATTCAGCCCTCAGAACCTCGCGGAATCAATCAAAACAGTGTAAAATCGCGAAACAAATGGATGGCAAATTGACCCCGAATGTGTTACGTTTAAAGCCAAATAAAATAAAAAATATCATACTTACGAGAAATCTGACTGCGCCATTCGAATTTTCTGATCAAAATACATAAGAAACAGTGAAAGGAGCTGCCGAATTCAACTTTTCATTTTTTGCGGTCAAAAAACACCAAAGGGGTTAACCTTACGTTTTTTTCAAAAATCTGAAAATTTTTAGGTGGCCTTTTTATTACTTAAATCGACGTACTTAGATGCCTACTGCTGGATTCAGCCCTCAGAACCTCGCGGAATCAATCATAACAGTGTAAAATCGCGAAACAAATGGATGGCAAATTGACCCCGAATGTGTTACGTTTAAAGCCAAATAAAATAAAAAATTTCATACTTACGAGAAATCTGACTGCGCCATTCGAATTTTCTGATCAAAATACATAAGAAACAGTGAAAGAAGCTGCCGAATTCCACTTTTCATTTTTTGGGGTCAAAAAACACCAAAGGGGTTAACCTTACGTTTTTTTCAAAAATCTTAAAAAATTTAGGTGGCCTTTTTATTACTTAAATCGACGTACTTAGATGCCTACTGCTGGATTCAGCCCTCAGAACCTCGCGGAATCAATCAAAACAGTGTAAAATCGCGAAACAAATGGATGGCAAATTGACCCCGAATGTGTTACGTTTAAAGCCAAATAAAATAAAAAATATCATACTTACGAGAAATCTGACTGCGCCATTCGAATTTTCTGATCAAAATACATAAGAAACAGTGAAAGGAGCTGCCGAATTCCACTTTTCATTTTTTGCGGTCAAAAAACACCAAAGGGGTTAACCTTACGTTTTTTTCAAAAATCTGAAAATTTTTAGGTGGCCTTTTTATTACTTAAATCGACGTACTTAGATGCCTACTGCTGGATTCAGCCCTCAGAACCTCGCGGAATCAATCAAAACAGTGTAAAATCGCGAAACAAATGGATGGCAAATTGACCCCGAATGTGTTACGTTTAAAGCCAAATAAAATAAAACATATCATACTTACGAGAAATCTGACTGCGCCATTCGAATTTTCTGATCAAAATACATAAGAAACAGTGAAAGAAGCTGCCGAATTCCACTTTTCAATTTTTGGGGTCAAAAAACACCAAAGGTGTTAACCTTACGTTTTTTCAAAAATCTTAAAAAATTTAGGTGGCCTTTTTATTACTTAAATCGTGGTACTTAGATGCCTACTGCTGGATTCAGCCCTCAGAACCTCGCGGAATCAATCATAACAGTGTAAAATCGCGAAACAAATGGATGGCAAATTGACCCCGAATGTGTTACGTTTAAAGCCAAATAAAATAAAAAATTTCATACTTACGAGAAATCTGACTGCGCCATTCGAATTTTCTGATCAAAATACATAAGAAACAGTGAAAGAAGCTGCCGAATTCCACTTTTCATTTTTTGGGGTCAAAAAACACCAAAGGGGTTAACCTTACGTTTTTTTCAAAAATCTTAAAAAATTTAGGTGGCCTTTTTATTACTTAAATCGACGTACTTAGATGCCTACTGCTGGATTCAGCCTTTAGAACCTCGCGGAATCAATCAAAACAGTGTAAAATCGCGAAACAAATGGATGGCAAATTGACCCCGAATGTGTTACGTTTAAAGCCAAATAAAATAAAAAATATCATACTTACGAGAAATCTGACTGCGCCATTCGAATTTTCTGATCAAAATACATAAGAAACAGTGAAAGGAGCTGCCGAATTCCACTTTTCATTTTTTGCGGTCAAAAAACACCAAAGGGGTTAACCTTACGTTTTTTTCAAAAATCTGAAAATTTTTAGGTGGCCTTTTTATTACTTAAATCGACGTACTTAGATGCCTACTGCTGGATTCAGCCCTCAGAACCTCGCGGAATCAATCATAACAGTGTAAAATCGCGAAACAAATGGATGGCAAATTGACCCTGAATGTGTTACGTTCAAAGCCAAATAAAATAAAACATATCATACTTACGAGAAATCTGACTGCGCCATTCGAATTTTCTGATCAAAATACATAAGAAACAGTGAAAGAAGCTGCCGAATTCCACTTTTCAATTTTTGGGGTCAAAAAACACCAAAGGGGTTACCCTTACGTTTTTTTCAAAAATCTTAAAAAATTTAGGTGGCCTTTTTATTACTTAAATCGACGTACTTAGATGCCTACTGCTGGATTCAGCCCTCAGAACCTCGCGGAATCAATCATAACAGTGTAAAATCGCGAAACAAATGGATGGCAAATTGACCCCGAATGTGTTACGTTTAAAGCCAAATAAAATAAAAAATATCATACTTACGAGAAATCTGACTGCGCCATTCGAATTTTCTGATCAAAATACATAAGAAACAGTGAAAGGAGCTGCCGAATTCCACTTTTCATTTTTTGCGGTCAAAAAACACCAAAGGGGTTAACCTTACGTTTTTTTCAAAAATCTGAAAATTTTTAGGTGGCCTTTTTATTACTTAAATCGACGTACTTAGATGCCTACTGCTGGATTCAGCCCTCAGAACCTCGCGGAATCAATCAAAACAGTGTAAAATCGCGAAACAAATGGATGGCAAATTGACCCCGAATGTGTTACGTTTAAAGCCAAATAAAATAAAAAATTTCATACTTACGAGAAATCTGACTGCGCCATTCGAATTTTCTGATCAAAATACATAAGAAACAGTGAAAGAAGCTGCCGAATTCCACTTTTCATTTTTTGGGGTCAAAAAACACCAAAGGGGTTAACCTTACGTTTTTTTCAAAAATCTTAAAAAATTTAGGTGGCCTTTTTATTACTTAAATCGACGTACTTATATGCCTACTGCTGGATTCAGCCCTCAGAACCTCGCGGAATCAATCAAAACAGTGTAAAATCGCGAAACAAATGGATGGCAAATTGACCCCGAATGTGTTACGTTTAAAGCCAAATAAAATAAAAAATATCATACTTACGAGAAATCTGACTGCGCCATTCGAATTTTCTGATCAAAATACATAAGAAACAGTGAAAGGAGCTGCCGAATTCCACTTTTCATTTTTTGCGGTCAAAAAACACCAAAGGGGTTAACCTTACGTTTTTTTCAAAAATCTGAAAATTTTTAGGTGGCCTTTTTATTACTTAAATCGACGTACTTAGATGCCTTCTGCTGGATTCAGCCCTCAGAACCTCGCGGAATCAATCAAAACAGTGTAAAATCGCGAAACAAATGGATGGCAAATTGACCCCGAATGTGTTACGTTTAAAGCCAAATAAAATAAAACATATCATACTTACGAGAAATCTGACTGCGCCATTCGAATTTTCTGATCAAAATACATAAGAAACAGTGAAAGAAGCTGCCGAATTCCACTTTTCATTTTTTGGGGTCAAAAAACACCAAAGGTGTTAACCTTACGTTTTTTCAAAAATCTTAAAAAATTTAGGTGGCCTTTTTATTACTTAAATCGTGGTACTTAGATGCCTACTGCTGGATTCAGCCCTCAGAACCTCGCGGAATCAATCATAACAGTGTAAAATCGCGAAACAAATGGATGGCAAATTGACCCCGAATGTGTTACGTTTAAAGCCAAATAAAATAAAAAATTTCATACTTACGAGAAATCTGACTGCGCCATTCGAATTTTCTGATCAAAATACATAAGAAACAGTGAAAGAAGCTGCCGAATTCCACTTTTCATTTTTTGCGGTCAAAAAACACCAAAGGGGTTAACCTTACGTTTTTTTCAAAAATCTGAAAATTTTTAGGTGGCCTTTTTATTACTTAAATCGACGTACTTAGATGCCTACTGCTGGATTCAGCCCTCAGAACCTCGCGGAATCAATCAAAACAGTGTAAAATCGCGAAACAAATGGATGGCAAATTGACCCCGAATGTGTTACGTTTAAAGCCAAATAAAATAAAAAATTTCATACTTACGAGAAATCTGACTGCGCCATTCGAATTTTCTGATCAAAATACATAAGAAACAGTGAAAGAAGCTGCCGAATTCCACTTTTCATTTTTTGGGGTCAAAAAACACCAAAGGGGTTAACCTTACGTTTTTTCAAAAATCTTAAAAAATTTAGGTGGCCTTTTTATTACTTAAATCGACGTACTTAGATGCCTACTGCTGGATTCAGCCCTCAGAACCTCGCGGAAGCAATCATAACAGTGTAAAATCGCGAAACAAATGGATGGCAAATTGACCCCGAATGTGTTACGTTTAAAGCCAAATAAAATAAAAAATTTCATACCTACGAGAAATCTGACTGCGCCATTCGAATTTTCTGATCAAAATACATAAGAAACAGTGAAAGAAGCTGCCGAATTCCACTTTTCATTTTTTGCGGTCAAAAAACACCAAAGGGGTTAACCTTACGTTTTTTTCAAAAATCTGAAAATTTTTAGGTGGCCTTTTTATTACTTAAATCGACGTACTTAGATGCCTACTGCTGGATTCAGCCCTCAGAACCTCGCGGAATCAATCAAAACAGTGTAAAATCGCGAAACAAATGGATGGCAAATTGACCCCGAATGTGTTACGTTTAAAGCCAAATAAAATAAAAAATTTCATACTTACGAGAAATCTGACTGCGCCATTCGAATTTTCTGATCAAAATACATAAGAAACAGTGAAAGAAGCTGCCGAATTCCACTTTTCATTTTTTGGGGTCAAAAAACACCAAAGGTTAACCTTACGTTTTTTCAAAAATCTTAAAAAATTTAGGTGGCCTTTTTATTACTTAAATCGACGTACTTAGATGCCTACTGCTGGATTCAGCCCTCAGAACCTCGCGGAATCAATCATAACAGTGTAAAATCGCGAAACAAATGGATGGCAAATTGACCCCGAATGTGTTACGTTTAAAGCCAAATAAAATAAAAAATTTCATACCTACGAGAAATCTGACTGCGCCATTCGAATTTTCTGATCAAAATACATAAGAAACAGTGAAAGAAGCTGCCGAATTCCACTTTTCATTTTTTGGGGTCAAAAAACACCAAAGGGGTTAACCTTACGTTTTTTTCAAAAATCTTAAAAAATTTAGGTGGCCTTTTTATTACTTAAATCGACGTACTTAGATGCCTACTGCTGGATTCAGCCCTCAGAACCTCGCGGAATCAATCATAACAGTGTAAAATCGCGAAACAAATGGATGGCAAATTGACCCCGAATGTGTTACGTTTAAAGCCAAATAAAATAAAAAATTTCATACTTACGAGAAATCTGACTGCGCCATTCGAATTTTCTGATCAAAATACATAAGAAACAGTGAAAGAAGCTGCCGAATTCCACTTTTCATTTTTTGGGGTCAAAAAACACCAAAGGGGTTAACCTTACGTTTTTTTCAAAAATCTTAAAAAATTTAGGTGGCCTTTTTATTACTTAAATCGACGTACTTAGATGCCTACTGCTGGATTCAGCCCTCAGAACCTCGCGGAATCAATCAAAACAGTGTAAAATCGCGAAACAAATGGATGGCAAATTGACCCCGAATGTGTTACGTTTAAAGCCAAATAAAATAAAAAATATCATACTTACGAGAAATCTGACTGCGCCATTCGAATTTTCTGATCAAAATACATAAGAAACAGTGAAAGGAGCTTCCGAATTCCACTTTTCATTTTTTGCGGTCAAAAAACACCAAAGGGGTTAACCTTACGTTTTTTTCAAAAATCTGAAAATTTTTAGGTGGCCTTTTTATTACTTAAATCGACGTACTTAGATGCCTACTGCTGGATTCAGCCCTCAGAACCTCGCGGAATCAATCAAAACAGTGTAAAATCGCGAAACAAATGGATGGCAAATTGACCCCGAATGTGTTACGTTTAAAGCCAAATAAAATAAAAAATATCATACTTACGAGAAATCTGACTGCGCCATTCGAATTTTCTGATCAAAATACATAAGAAACAGTGAAAGGAGCTTCCGAATTCCACTTTTCATTTTTTGCGGTCAAAAAACACCAAAGGGGTTAACCTTACGTTTTTTTCAAAAATCTGAAAATTTTTAGGTGGCCTTTTTATTACTTAAATCGACGTACTTAGATGCCTACTGCTGGATTCAGCCCTCAGAACCTCGCGGAATCAATCAAAACAGTGTAAAATCGCGAAACAAATGGATGGCAAATTGACCCCGAATGTGTTACGTTTAAAGCCAAATAAAATAAAAAATATCATACTTACGAGAAATCTGACTGCGCCATTCGAATTTTCTGATCAAAATACATAAGAAACAGTGAAAGAAGCTGCCGAATTCCACTTTTCATTTTTTTGGGTCAAAAAACACCAAAGGGGTTAACCTTACGTTTTTTTCAAAAATCTTAAAAAATTTAGGTGGCCTTTTTATTACTTAAATCGACGTACTTAGATGCCTACTGCTGGATTCAGCCCTCAGAACCTCGCGGAATCAATCATAACAGTGTAAAATCGCGAAACAAATGGATGGCAAATTGACCCCGAATGTGTTACGTTTAAAGCCAAATAAAATAAAAAATTTCATACTTACGAGAAATCTGACTGCGCCATTCGAATTTTCTGATCAAAATACATAAGAAACAGTGAAAGAAGCTGCCGAATTCCACTTTTCATTTTTTGGGGTCAAAAAACACCAAAGGGGTTAACCTTACGTTTTTTTCAAAAATCTTAAAAAATTTAGGTGGCCTTTTTATTACTTAAATCGACGTACTTAGATGCCTACTGCTGGATTCAGCCCTCAGAACCTCGCGGAATCAATCAAAACAGTGTAAAATCGCGAAACAAATGGATGGCAAATTGACCCCGAATGTGTTACGTTTAAAGCCAAATAAAATAAAAAATATCATACTTACGAGAAATCTGACTGCGCCATTCGAATTTTCTGATCAAAATACATAAGAAACAGTGAAAGGAGCTGCCGAATTCCACTTTTCATTTTTTGCGGTCAAAAAACACCAAAGGGGTTAACCTTACGTTTTTTTCAAAAATCTGAAAATTTTTAGGTGGCCTTTTTATTACTTAAATCGACGTACTTAGATGCCTACTGCTGGATTCAGCCCTCAGAACCTCGCGGAATCAATCATAACAGTGTAAAATCGCGAAACAAATGGATGGCAAATTGACCCCGAATGTGTTACGTTTAAAGCCAAATAAAATAAAAAATTTCATACTTACGAGAAATCTGACTGCGCCATTCGAATTTTCTGATCAAAATACATAAGAAACAGTGAAAGAAGCTGCCGAATTCCACTTTTCATTTTTTGGGGTCAAAAAACACCAAAGGGGTTAACCTTACGTTTTTTTCAAAAATCTTAAAAAATTTAGGTGGCCTTTTTATTACTTAAATCGACGTACTTAGATGCCTACTGCTGGATTCAGCCCTCAGAACCTCGCGGAATCAATCAAAACAGTGTAAAATCGCGAAACAAATGGATGGCAAATTGACCCCGAATGTGTTACGTTTAAAGCCAAATAAAATAAAAAATATCATACTTACGAGAAATCTGACTGCGCCATTCGAATTTTCTGATCAAAATACATAAGAAACAGTGAAAGGAGCTGCCGAATTCCACTTTTCATTTTTTGCGGTCAAAAAACACCAAAGGGGTTAACCTTACGTTTTTTTCAAAAATCTGAAAATTTTTAGGTGGCCTTTTTATTACTTAAATCGACGTACTTAGATGCCTACTGCTGGATTCAGCCCTCAGAACCTCGCGGAATCAATCATAACAGTGTAAAATCGCGAAACAAATGGATGGCAAATTGACCCCGAATGTGTTACGTTTAAAGCCAAATAAAATAAAAAATTTCATACTTACGAGAAATCTGACTGCGCCATTCGAATTTTCTGATCAAAATACATAAGAAACAGTGAAAGAAGCTGCCGAATTCCACTTTTCATTTTTTGGGGTCAAAAAACACCAAAGGGGTTAACCTTACGTTTTTTTCAAAAATCTTAAAAAATTTAGGTGGCCTTTTTATTACTTAAATCGACGTACTTAGATGCCTACTGCTGGATTCAGCCCTCAGAACCTCGCGGAATCAATCAAAACAGTGTAAAATCGCGAAACAAATGGATGGCAAATTGACCCCGAATGTGTTACGTTTAAAGCCAAATAAAATAAAAAATATCATACTTACGAGAAATCTGACTGCGCCATTCGAATTTTCTGATCAAAATACATAAGAAACAGTGAAAGGAGCTGCCGAATTCCACTTTTCATTTTTTGCGGTCAAAAAACACCAAAGGGGTTAACCTTACGTTTTTTTCAAAAATCTGAAAATTTTTAGGTGGCCTTTTTATTACTTAAATCGACGTACTTAGATGCCTACTGCTGGATTCAGCCCTCAGAACCTCGCGGAATCAATCAAAACAGTGTAAAATCGCGAAACAAATGGATGGCAAATTGACCCCGAATGTGTTACGTTTAAAGCCAAATAAAATAAAACATATCATACTTACGAGAAATCTGACTGCGCCATTCGAATTTTCTGATCAAAATACATAAGAAACAGTGAAAGAAGCTGCGCAATTCCACTTTTCAATTTTTGGGGTCAAAAAACACCAAAGGTGTTAACCTTACGTTTTTTCAAAAATCTTAAAAAATTTAGGTGGCCTTTTTATTACTTAAATCGTGGTACTTAGATGCCTACTGCTGGATTCAGCCCTCAGAACCTCGCGGAATCAATCATAACAGTGTAAAATCGCGAAACAAATGGATGGCAAATTGACCCCGAATGTGTTACGTTTAAAGCCAAATAAAATAAAAAATTTCATACTTACGAGAAATCTGACTGCGCCATTCGAATTTTCTGATCAAAATACATAAGAAACAGTGAAAGAAGCTGCCGAATTCCACTTTTCATTTTTTGGGGTCAAAAAACACCAAAGGGGTTAACCTTACGTTTTTTTCAAAAATCTTAAAAAATTTAGGTGGCCTTTTTATTACTTAAATCGACGTACTTAGATGCCTACTGCTGGATTCAGCCCTCAGAACCTCGCGGAATCAATCATAACAGTGTAAAATCGCGAAACAAATGGATGGCAAATTGACCCCGAATGTGTTACGTTTAAAGCCAAATAAAATAAAAAATTTCATACTTACGAGAAATCTGACTGCGCCATTCGAATTTTCTGATCAAAATACATAAGAAACAGTGAAAGAAGCTGCCGAATTCCACTTTTCATTTTTTGGGGTCAAAAAACACCAAAGGGGTTAACCTTACGTTTTTTTCAAAAATCTTAAAAAATTTAGGTGGCCTTTTTATTACTTAAATCGACGTACTTAGATGCCTACTGCTGGATTCAGCCTTTAGAACCTCGCGGAATCAATCAAAACAGTGTAAAATCGCGAAACAAATGGATGGCAAATTGACCCCGAATGTGTTACGTTTAAAGCCAAATAAAATAAAAAATATCATACTTACGAGAAATCTGACTGCGCCATTCGAATTTTCTGATCAAAATACATAAGAAACAGTGAAAGGAGCTGCCGAATTCCACTTTTCATTTTTTGCGGTCAAAAAACACCAAAGGGGTTAACCTTACGTTTTTTTCAAAAATCTGAAAATTTTTAGGTGGCCTTTTTATTACTTAAATCGACGTACTTAGATGCCTACTGCTGGATTCAGCCCTCAGAACCTCGCGGAATCAATCATAACAGTGTAAAATCGCGAAACAAATGGATGGCAAATTGACCCCGAATGTGTTACGTTTAAAGCCAAATAAAATAAAACATATCATACTTACGAGAAATCTGACTGCGCCATTCGAATTTTCTGATCAAAATACATAAGAAACAGTGAAAGAAGCTGCCGAATTCCACTTTTCAATTTTTGGGGTCAAAAAACACCAAAGGGGTTACCCTTACGTTTTTTTCAAAAATCTTAAAAAATTTAAGTGGCCTTTTTATTACTTAAATCGACGTACTTAGATGCCTACTGCTGGATTCAGCCCTCAGAACCTCGCGGAATCAATCATAACAGTGTAAAATCGCGAAACAAATGGATGGCAAATTGACCCCGAATGTGTTACGTTTAAAGCCAAATAAAATAAAAAATATCATACTTACGAGAAATCTGACTGCGCCATTCGAATTTTCTGATCAAAATACATAAGAAACAGTGAAAGGAGCTGCCGAATTCCACTTTTCATTTTTTGCGGTCAAAAAACACCAAAGGGGTTAACCTTACGTTTTTTTCAAAAATCTTAAAATTTTTAGGTGGCCTTTTTATTACTTAAATCGACGTACTTAGATGCCTACTGCTGGATTCAGCCCTCAGAACCTCGCGGAATCAATCAAAACAGTGTAAAATCGCGAAACAAATGGATGGCAAATTGACCCCGAATGTGTTACGTTTAAAGCCAAATAAAATAAAACATATCATACTTACGAGAAATCTGACTGCGCCATTCGAATTTTCTGATCAAAATACATAAGAAACAGTGAAAGAAGCTGCCGAATTCCACTTTTCATTTTTTGGGGTCAAAAAACACCAAAGGTGTTAACCTTACGTTTTTTCAAAAATCTTAAAAAATTTAGGTGGCCTTTTTATTACTTAAATCGTGGTACTTAGATGCCTACTGCTGGATTCAGCCCTCAGAACCTCGCGGAATCAATCATAACAGTGTAAAATCGCGAAACAAATGGATGGCAAATTGACCCCGAATGTGTTACGTTTAAAGCCAAATAAAATAAAAAATTTCATACTTACGAGAAATCTGACTGCGCCATTCGAATTTTCTGATCAAAATACATAAGAAACAGTGAAAGAAGCTGCCGAATTCCACTTTTCATTTTTTGCGGTCAAAAAACACCAAAGGGGTTAACCTTACGTTTTTTTCAAAAATCTGAAAATTTTTAGGTGGCCTTTTTATTACTTAAATCGACGTACTTAGATGCCTACTGCTGGATTCAGCCCTCAGAACCTCGCGGAATCAATCAAAACAGTGTAAAATCGCGAAACAAATGGATGGCAAATTGACCCCGAATGTGTTACGTTTAAAGCCAAATAAAACAAAAAATTTCATACTTACGAGAAATCTGACTGCGCCATTCGAATTTTCTGATCAAAATACATAAGAAACAGTGAAAGAAGCTGCCGAATTCCACTTTTCATTTTTTGGGGTCAAAAAACACCAAAGGGGTTAACCTTACGTTTTTTTCAAAAATCTGAAAATTTTTAGGTGGCCTTTTTATTACTTAAATCGACGTACTTAGATGCCTACTGCTGGATTCAGCCCTCAGAACCTCGCGGAATCAATCAAAACAGTGTAAAATCGCGAAACAAATGGATGGCAAATTGACCCCGAATGTGTTACGTTTAAAGCCAAATAAAATAAAAAATTTCATACTTACGAGAAATCTGACTGCGCCATTCGAATTTTCTGATCAAAATACATAAGAAACAGTGAAAGAAGCTGCCGAATTCCACTTTTCATTTTTTGGGGTCAAAAAACACCAAAGGGGTTAACCTTACGTTTTTTCAAAAATCTTAAAAAATTTAGGTGGCCTTTTTATTACTTAAATCGACGTACTTAGATGCCTACTGCTGGATTCAGCCCTCAGAACCTCGCGGAATCAATCATAACAGTGTAAAATCGCGAAACAAATGGATGGCAAATTGACCCCGAATGTGTTACGTTTAAAGCCAAATAAAATAAAAAATTTCATACCTACGAGAAATCTGACTGCGCCATTCGAATTTTCTGATCAAAATACATAAGAAACAGTGAAAGAAGCTGCCGAATTCCACTTTTCATTTTTTGGGGTCAAAAAACACCAAAGGGGTTAACCTTACGTTTTTTTCAAAAATCTTAAAAAATTTAGGTGGCCTTTTTATTACTTAAATCGACGTACTTAGATGCCTACTGCTGGATTCAGCCCTCAGAACCTCGCGGAATCAATCATAACAGTGTAAAATCGCGAAACAAATGGATGGCAAATTGACCCCGAATGTGTTACGTTTAAAGCCAAATAAAATAAAAAATTTCATACTTACGAGAAATCTGACTGCGCCATTCGAATTTTCTGATCAAAATACATAAGAAACAGTGAAAGAAGCTGCCGAATTCCACTTTTCATTTTTTGGGGTCAAAAAACACCAAAGGGGTTAACCTTACGTTTTTTTCAAAAATCTGAAAATTTTTAGGTGGCCTTTTTATTACTTAAATCGACGTACTTAGATGCCTACTGCTGGATTCAGCCTTCAGAACCTCGCGGAATCAATCAAAACAGTGTAAAATCGCGAAACAAATGGATGGCAAATTGACCCCGAATGTGTTACGTTTAAAGCCAAATAAAATAAAAAATTTCATACTTACGAGAAATCTGACTGCGCCATTCGAATTTTCTGATCAAAATACATAAGAAACAGTGAAAGAAGCTGCCGAATTCCACTTTTCATTTTTTGGGGTCAAAAAACACCAAAGGGGTTAAGCTTACGTTTTTTTCAAAAATCTTAAAAAATTTAGGTGGCCTTTTTATTACTTAAATCGACGTACTTAGATGCCTACTGCTTTATTCAGCCCTCAGAACCTCACGGAATCAATCAAAACAGTGTAAAATCGCGAAACAAATGGATGGCAAATTGACCCCGAATGTGTTACGTTTAAAGCCAAATAAAATAAAAAATATCATACTTACGAGAAATCTGACTGCGCCATTCGAATTTTCTGATCAAAATACATAAGAAACAGTGAAAGAAGCTTCCGAATTCCACTTTTCATTTTTTGGGGTCAAAAAACACCAAAGGGGTTAACCTTACGTTTTTTTCAAAAATCTTAAAAAATTTAGGTGGCCTTTTTATTACTTAAATCGACGTACTTAGATGCCTACTGCTGGATTCAGCCCTCAGAACCTCGCGGAATCAATCATAACAGTGTAAAATCGCGAAACAAATGGATGGCAAATTGACCCCGAATGTGTTACGTTTAAAGCCAAATAAAATAAAAAATTTCATACTTACGAGAAATCTGACTGCGCCATTCGAATTTTCTGATCAAAATACATAAGAAACAGTGAAAGAAGCTGCCGAATTCCACTTTTCATTTTTTGGGGTCAAAAAACACCAAAGGGGTTAACCTTACGTTTTTTTCAAAAATCTTAAAAAATTTAGGTGGCCTTTTTATTACTTAAATCGACGTACTTAGATGCCTACTGCTGGATTCAGCCCTCAGAACCTCGCGGAATCAATCAAAACAGTGTAAAATCGCGAAACAAATGGATGGCAAATTGACCCCGAATGTGTTACGTTTAAAGCCAAATAAAATAAAAAATTTCATACTTACGAGAAATCTGACTGCGCCATTCGAATTTTCTGATCAAAATACATAAGAAACAGTGAAAGAAGCTGCCGAATTCCACTTTTCATTTTTTGGGGTCAAAAAACACCAAAGGTGTTAACCTTACGTTTTTTCAAAAATCTTAAAAAATTTAGGTGGCCTTTTTATTACTTAAATCGACGTACTTAGATGCCTACTGCTGGATTCAGCCCTCAGAACCTCGCGGAATCAATCAAAACAGTGTAAAATCGCGAAACAAATGGATGGCAAATTGACCCCGAATGTGTTACGTTTAAAGCCAAATAAAATAAAACATATCATACTTACGAGAAATCTGACTGCGCCATTCGAATTTTCTGATCAAAATACATAAGAAACAGTGAAAGAAGCTGCCGAATTCCACTTTTCATTTTTTGGGGTCAAAAAACACCAAAGGGGTTAACCTTACGTTTTTTTCAAAAATCTTAAAAAATTTAGGTGGCCTTTTTATTACTTAAATCGACGTACTTAGATGCCTACTGCTGGATTCAGCCCTCAGAACCTCGCGGAATCAATCATAACAGTGTAAAATCGCGAAACAAATGCATGGCAAATTGACCCCGAATGTGTTACGTTTAAAGCCAAATAAAATAAAAAATTTCATACTTACGAGAAATCTGACTGCGCCATTCGAATTTTCTGATCAAAATACATAAGAAACAGTGAAAGGAGCTGCCGAATTCCACTTTTCATTTTTTGGGGTCAAAAAACACCAAAGGGGTTAACCTTACGTTTTTTTCAAAAATCTTAAAAAATTTAGGTGGCCTTTTTATTACTTAAATCGACGTACTTAGATGCCTACTGCTGGATTCAGCCCTCAGAACCTCGCGGAATCAATCAAAACAGTGTAAAATCGCGAAACAAATGGATGGCAAATTGACCCCGAATGTGTTACGTTTAAAGCCAAATAAAATAAAAAATATCATACTTACGAGAAATCTGACTGCGCCATTCGAATTTTCTGATCAAAATACATAAGAAACAGTGAAAGAAGCTGCCGAATTCCACTTTTCATTTTTTGGGGTCAAAAAACACCAAAGGTGTTAACCTTACGTTTTTTCAAAAATCTTAAAAAATTTAGGTGGCCTTTTTATTACTTAAATCGTGGTACTTAGATGCCTACTGCTGGATTCAGCCCTCAGAACCTCGCGGAATCAATCATAACAGTGTAAAATCGCGAAACAAATGGATGGCAAATTGACCCCGAATGTGTTACGTTTAAAGCCAAATAAAATAAAAAATTTCATACTTACGAGAAATCTGACTGCGCCATTCGAATTTTCTGATCAAAATACATAAGAAACAGTGAAAGGAGCTGCCGAATTCCACTTTTCATTTTTTGCGGTCAAAAAACACCAAAGGGGTTAACCTTACGTTTTTTTCAAAAATCTGAAAATTTTTAGGTGGCCTTTTTATTACTTAAATCGACGTACTTAGATGCCTACTGCTGGATTCAGCCCTCAGAACCTCGCGGAATCAATCATAACAGTGTAAAATCGCGAAACAAATGGATGGCAAATTGACCCCGAATGTGTTACGTTTAAAGCCAAATAAAATAAAAAATTTCATACTTACGAGAAATCTGACTGCGCCATTCGAATTTTCTGATCAAAATACATAAGAAACAGTGAAAGAAGCTGCCGAATTCCACTTTTCATTTTTTGGGGTCAAAAAACACCAAAGGGGTTAACCTTACGTTTTTTTCAAAAATCTTTAAAAATTTAGGTGGCCTTTTTATTACTTAAATCGACGTACTTAGATGCCTACTGCTGGATTCAGCCCTCAGAACCTCGCGGAATCAATCAAAACAGTGTAAAATCGCGAAACAAATGGATGGCAAATTGACCCCGAATGTGTTACGTTTAAAGCCAAATAAAATAAAAAATATCATACTTACGAGAAATCTGACTGCGCCATTCGAATTTTCTGATCAAAATACATAAGAAACAGTGAAAGAAGCTGCCGAATTCCACTTTTCATTTTTTGGGGTCAAAAAACACCAAAGGGGTTAACCTTACGTTTTTTTCAAAAATCTTAAAAAATGTAGGTGGCCTTTTTATTACTTACATCGACGTACTTAGATACCTACTGCTGGATTCAGCCCTCAGAACCTCGCGGAATCAATCAAAACAGTGTAAAATCGCGAAACAAATGGATGGCAAATTGACCCCGAATGTGTTACGTTTAAAGCCAAATAAAATATAACATATCATACTTACGAGAAATCTGACTGCGCCATTCGAATTTTCTGATCAAAATACATAAGAAACAGTGAAAGAAACTGCCGAATGCCACTTTTCATTTTTTGGGGTCAAAAAACACCAAAGGGGTTAACCTTACGTTTTTTTCAAAAATCTTAAAAAATTTAGGTAGCCTTTTTATTACTTAAATCGACGTACTTAGATGCCTACTGCTGGATTCAGCCCTCAGAACCTCGCGGAATCAATCATAACAGTGTAAAATCGCGAAACAAATGGATGGCAAATTGACCCCGAATGTGTTACGTTTAAAGCCAAATAAAATAAAAAATTTCATACTTACGAGAAATCTGACTGCGCCATTCGAATTTTCTGATCAAAATACATAAGAAACAGTGAAAGAAGCTGCCGAATTCCACTTTTCATTTTTTGGGGTCAAAACACACCAAAGGGGTTAACCTTACGTTTTTTTCAAAAATCTTAAAAAATTTAGGTGGCCTTTTTATTACTTAAATCGACGTACTTAGATGCCTACTGCTGGATTCAGCCCTCAGAACCTCGCGGAATCAATCATAACAGTGTAAAATCGCGAAACAAATGGATGGCAAATTGACCCCGAATGTGTTACGTTTAAAGCCAAATAAAATAAAAAATTTCATACTTACGAGAAATCTGACTGCGCCATTCGAATTTTCTGATCAAAATACATAAGAAACAGTGAAAGAAGCTGCCGAATTCCACTTTTCATTTTTTGGGGTCAAAAAACACCAAAGGGGTTAACCTTACGTTTTTTTCAAAAATCTTTAAAAATTTAGGTGGCCTTTTTATTACTTAAATCGACGTACTTAGATGCCTACTGCTGGATTCAGCCCTCAGAACCTCGCGGAATCAATCAAAACAGTGTAAAATCGCGAAACAAATGGATGGCAAATTGACCCCGAATGTGTTACGTTTAAAGCCAAATAAAATAAAAAATATCATACTTACGAGAAATCTGACTGCGCCATTCGAATTTTCTGATCAAAATACATAAGAAACAGTGTAAGGAGCTGCCGAATTCCACTTTTCATTTTTTGCGGTCAAAAAACACCAAAGGGGTTAACCTTACGTTTTTTTCAAAAATCTGAAAATTTTTAGGTGGCCTTTTTATTACTTAAATCGACGTACTTAGATGCCTACTGCTGGATTCAGCCCTCAGAACCTCGCGGAATCAATCATAACAGTGTAAAATCGCGAAACAAATGGATGGCAAATTGACCCCGAATGTGTTACGTTTAAAGCCAAATAAAATAAAAAATTTCATACTTACGAGAAATCTGACTGCGCCATTCGAATTTTCTGATCAAAATACATAAGAAACAGTGAAAGAAGCTGCCGAATTCCACTTTTCATTTTTTGGGGTCAAAAAACACCAAAGGGGTTAACCTTACGTTTTTTTCAAAAATCTGAAAATTTTTAGGTGGCCTTTTTATTACTTAAATCGACGTACTTAGATGCCTACTGCTGGATTCAGCCCTAAGAACCTCGCGGAATCAATCATAACAGTGTAAAATCGCGAAACAAATGGATGGCAAATTGACCCCGAATGTGTTACGTTTAAAGCCAAATAAAATAAAAAATTTCATACTTACGAGAAATCTGACTGCGCCATTCGAATTTTCTGATCAAAATACATAAGAAACAGTGAAAGAAGCTGCCGAATTCCACTTTTCATTTTTTGGGGTCAAAAAACACCAAAGGGGTTAACCTTACGTTTTTTTCAAAAATCTTTAAAAATTTAGGTGGCCTTTTTATTACTTAAATCGACGTACTTAGATGCCTACTGCTGGATTCAGCCCTCAGAACCTCGCGGAATCAATCAAAACAGTGTAAAATCGCGAAACAAATGGATGGCAAATTGACCCCGAATGTGTTACGTTTAAAGCCAAATAAAATAAAAAATATCATACTTACGAGAAATCTGACTGCGCCATTCGAATTTTCTGATCAAAATACATAAGAAACAGTGAAAGAAGCTGCCGAATTCCACTTTTCATTTTTTGGGGTCAAAAAACACCAAAGGGGTTAACCTTACGTTTTTTTCAAAAATCTTAAAAAATTTAGGTGGCCTTTTTATTACTTACATCGACGTACTTAGATACCTACTGCTGGATTCAGCCCTCAGAACCTCGCGGAATCAATCAAAACAGTGTAAAATCGCGAAACAAATGGATGGCAAATTGACCCCGAATGTGTTACGTTTAAAGCCAAATAAAATATAACATATCATACTTACGAGAAATCTGACTGCGCCATTCGAATTTTCTGATCAAAATACATAAGAAACAGTGAAAGGAGCTGCCGAATTCCACTTTTCATTTTTTGCGGTCAAAAAACACCAAAGGGGTTAACCTTACGTTTTTTTCAAAAATCTGAAAATTTTTAGGTGGCCTTTTTATTACTTAAATCGACGTACTTAGATGCCTACTGCTGGATTCAGCCCTCAGAACCTCGCGGAATCAATCATAACAGTGTAAAATCGCGAAACAAATGGATGGCAAATTGACCCCGAATGTGTTACGTTTAAAGCCAAATAAAATAAAAAATTTCATACTTACGAGAAATCTGACTGCGCCATTCGAATTTTCTGATCAAAATACATAAGAAACAGTGAAAGAAGCTGCCGAATGCCACTTTTCATTTTTTGGGGTCAAAAAACACCAAAGGGGTTAACCTTACGTTTTTTTCAAAAATCTTAAAAAATTTAGGTGGCCTTTTTATTACTTAAATCGACGTACTTAGATGCCTACTGCTGGATTCAGCCCTCAGAACCTCGCGGAATCAATCAAAACAGTGTAAAATCGCGAAACAAATGGATGGCAAATTGACCCCGAATGTGTTACGTTTAAAGCCAAATAAAATAAAAAATTTCATACTTACGAGAAATCTGACTGCGCCATTCGAATTTTATGATCAAAATACATAAGAAACAGTGAAAGAAGCTGCCGAATTCCACTTTTCATTTTTTGGGGTCAAAAAACACCAAAGGGGTTAACCTTACGTATTTTTCAAAAATCTTAAAAAATTTAGGTGGCCTTTTTATTACTTAAATCGACGTACTTAGATGCCTACTGCTGGATTCAGCCCTCAGAACCTCGCGGAATCAATCAAAACAGTGTAAAATCGCGAAACAAATGGATGGCAAATTGACCCCGAATGTGTTACGTTTAAAGCCAAATAAAATAAAAAATTTCATACTTACGAGAAATCTGACTGCGCCATTCGAATTTTATGATCAAAATACATAAGAAACAGTGAAAGAAGCTGCCGAATTCCACTTTTCATTTTTTGGGGTCAAAAAACACCAAAGGGGTTAACCTTACGTTTTTTTCAAAAATCTTAAAAAATTTAGGTGGCCTTTTTATTACTTAAATCGACGTACTTAGATGCCTACTGCTGGATTCAGCCCTCAGAACCTCGCGGAATCAATCAAAACAGTGTAAAATCGCGAAACAAATGGATGGCAAATTGACCCCGAATGTGTTACGTTTAAAGCCAAATAAAATAAAAAATTTCATACTTACGAGAAATCTGACTGCGCCATTCGAATTTTATGATCAAAATACATAAGAAACAGTGAAAGAAGCTGCCGAATTCCACTTTTCATTTTTTGGGGTCAAAAAACACCAAAGGGGTTAACCTTACGTTTTTTTCAAAAATCTTAAAAAATTTAGGTGGCCTTTTTATTACTTAAATCGACGTACTTAGATGCCTACTGCTGGATTCAGCCCTCAGAACCTCGCGGAATCAATCAAAACAGTGTAAAATCGCGAAACAAATGGATGGCAAATTGACCTCGAATGTGTTACGTTTAAAGCCAAATAAAATAAAAAATATCATACTTACGAGAAATCTGACTGCGCCATTCGAATTTTCTGATCAAAATACATAAGAAACAGTGAAAGAAGCTGCCGAATGCCACTTTTCATTTTTTGGGGTCAAAAAACACCAAAGGGGTTAACCTTACGTTTTTTTCAAAAATCTTAAAAAATTTAGGTGGCCTTTTTATTACTTAAATCGACGTACTTAGATGCCTACTGCTGGATTCAGCCCTCAGAACCTCGCGGAATCAATCAAAACAGTGTAAAATCGCGAAACAAATGGATGGCAAATTGACCCCGAATGTGTTACGTTTAAAGCCAAATAAAATAAAAAATTTCATACTTACGAGAAATCTGACTGCGCCATTCGAATTTTATGATCAAAATACATAAGAAACAGTGAAAGAAGCTGCCGAATTCCACTTTTCATTTTTTGGGGTCAAAAAACACCAAAGGGGTTAACCTTACGTATTTTTCAAAAATCTTAAAAAATTTAGGTGGCCTTTTTATTACTTAAATCGACGTACTTAGATGCCTACTGCTGGATTCAGCCCTCAGAACCTCGCGGAATCAATCAAAACAGTGTAAAATCGCGAAACAAATGGATGGCAAATTGACCCCGAATGTGTTACGTTTAAAGCCAAATAAAATAAAAAATTTCATACTTACGAGAAATCTGACTGCGCCATTCGAATTTTATGATCAAAATACATAAGAAACAGTGAAAGAAGCTGCCGAATTCCACTTTTCATTTTTTGGGGTCAAAAAACACCAAAGGGGTTAACCTTACGTTTTTTTCAAAAATCTTAAAAAATTTAGGTGGCCTTTTTATTACTTAAATCGACGTACTTAGATGCCTACTGCTGGATTCAGCCCTCAGAACCTCGCGGAATCAATCAAAACAGTGTAAAATCGCGAAACAAATGGATGGCAAATTGACCCCGAATGTGTTACGTTTAAAGCCAAATAAAATAAAAAATTTCATACTTACGAGAAATCTGACTGCGCCATTCGAATTTTATGATCAAAATACATAAGAAACAGTGAAAGAAGCTGCCGAATTCCACTTTTCATTTTTTGGGGTCAAAAAACACCAAAGGGGTTAACCTTACGTTTTTTTCAAAAATCTTAAAAAATTTAGGTGGCCTTTTTATTACTTAAATCGACGTACTTAGATGCCTACTGCTGGATTCAGCCCTCAGAACCTCGCGGAATCAATCAAAACAGTGTAAAATCGCGAAACAAATGGATGGCAAATTGACCTCGAATGTGTTACGTTTAAAGCCAAATAAAATAAAAAATATCATACTTACGAGAAATCTGACTGCGCCATTCGAATTTTCTGATCAAAATACATAAGAAACAGTGAAAGAAGCTGCCGAATTCCACTTTTCATTTTTTGGGGTCAAAAAACACCAAAGGGGTTAACCTTACGTATTTTTCAAAAATCTTAAAAAATTTAGGTGGCCTTTTTATTACTTAAATCGACGTACTTAGATGCCTACTGCTGGATACAGCCTTCAGAAGCTCGCGGAATCAATCAAAACTGTGTAAAATCGTAAAACAAGTTTATGTCATCTGGTTCAATGTCATACCTTTTACTTATTGTCTTATTAGATAGATTGAAGATACTAAGATTTCAAATTTAAAAAAAAATTTAAGACTGAAGTACTGCATATGTAGGTAGGAGCGGATATCCAATCGAAGTTCATGGGTAGGTTGATTGCACAATTAAATATCCGTGATAGCCCCACGATTTTATATTGATGTTTTTAGAGATCTTTGTTTGTTCTTATTTTAAAAAATTATATTTTTACATTTTAGTGAATGTTTTGTACTTTTTATTTTTTGTTTAGAAAAATGCCAAAACATACCAGTGAATTGCTAACAAAGGAATTGTACAGGTCCAGACTGCTAATAATTTAATTATTTGGTAATTCGTTTGAGAGGCACCAGTCTTTAAGAAATTTCTCGTAATACCACTCTTTCTACCACCTTTCTAGATACCAAAATTAAAAAATTTTTCTGGTTTTGCCCTCCTACGAAATATGAATAAGCATTGTTAAATCTCACAAAAGTTCTTAAAATTCTTAATAAATTCCTTCAATTTGTTTTTTTTATAAATTTTGTGTGCCCCTGCCCATCCCAAATATTTTGGACCCAATTTGGTCTAATTAGGCTGAAATTCCACGAGGATGGAATGCGTTTTTTGTCCGAACTGAAGAGTGTTTTTTTGGGTGTTCCGCAGGTCAGTATACTTGGCCCGCTTTTATTCATAATTTTTATAAATGATTTATTAAGTATATTGCAGAATACTCGCCACAGCCTGGTTAGTTATGCCGACGACACTACGGTGATGCTGAAAGGTGACGATATGGTGGAACTGAGTGCCGTGGGAGACTATTGTTTTAGATTGATACAGCGGTGGCTTTCTGCAGATGGACTACTTATGAATGCGGGAAAAACCCAGGCAGTGGTTTTCACTACGAGTCGCTCCAGTTGGAGAGGTCCGGATGTGATGAACCTTGGTGGTGGAGAAGTAGCAGTGACTTCAGAGGCGAAATGCCTTGGTTTTTATTTGGATTCCACTTTGAGTTGGTTGCCACACGTGGAGCATCTGTTGAGAAGGTTGAGTGGAGCCATATACATGCTGCGTGTACTGCGTGAACATGTGAATTTGTGTACGCTTAGAGTGGTGTATTTTTCGAATTTTGAGTCTCATCTGCTGTACGGTATTATTTTTTGGGGAAATTCTTCGGTGGTTGGACGTGTGTTTATCAGCCAGAAGCGAGCTCTAAAAGTGATGCAAAATATGAAAAATATAGAGAGCTGTAGGGGGATTTTTAGGGCGTCCAATGTGTTGACAGTGACGGCGTTGTATATTCTTGAATGTCTCTTGTTCAATTTCAAGAACAAGGAGAAGTTTGCAAAGAGTTGTGCTACCCATAGTCACTATACCCGGCATAAGAATTACAATATACCGAAGCATCGGTTAGATGTATACAAAAGGGCTCCCTACTATTCCTCGATAAAGATATTCAATGCGCTGCCGGAGTGGTTGAAATCGAATGTGAGCAGAGGGGTTTTCGAAAGCACAGTTAGAGGTTTTCTGATAGAGATGGAACCATACAGCCTAGAGGAGGCTTATGTCAATTTTTAATTGATTGTGTACTTGATAGTTTTGTTTTTTCTTCTTGTACTAAATAAGTATGTTTGTGTACTGTTTTTACATATATTTTATTGACTTGTTTCATACTTCGAATTGGTTATTAATCAATTCTTTATTTTTATGAAATAAATACTACTTTATTATTAGCCTGGAAAGGGGTACTGCGGTATGCGGTAAAAGCATGTTGGGAACTTTTGGAAATCCAGCCAAATTCAACAAAAACTTTTTAATTTGTAATTATATTTTAATTGTAGCAAAATAATTAAAGTATAAAATAAAAAACATCACTTCTCCAAAAAACATGAATAATAATTGAGAAAAGGTACCTATCCATTATTACCGACATATTTCAAAATGGCCGATCAGCGAAGCACTTCACTGTAATATTGGTAACACTGTTTATTACCATGGCAACGACAGCATCAAAACCATTATACTGCAAATATTATTTTAGAGAACGAGAAATAGGAGGCTATTTTTAATTTAATAGAAGAAAATTCAGTCAAACTTTGTAATTTTGTGAAACTTTAAAAATAAAATTTCAAATTAAAATAATAATTTTTGTTAAGTATTTCATTTTCGAAATTGGTATTTTGCATTACTCCAGAAACAGTTGAATTTTAAATATTTTATGTCTAACTAATTAATACTGATCAACTATGGAATATAGATACTATTTAAGGAGAATGACGGTAAACTATGTAGGTTCCAGTTTGTATTTAAGATTACTAATTATTAAAATTTCAGTTTGCTCAATATATGGCAGCACTTCAAGACTTACGTGACATACACCCTAATCGAGAATTACAATTGACTAGACCACAGCTTAACCAAGTTATGCGTCCAATGATGAGATCTATCAATTCAGAAGAATTGTGGATTAGAGAACCCACTATATCGCTAAGTTGTCAAATGACGGTAAACTATATAGGTTCCAGTTTGTATTTAAGATTACTAATTATTAAAATTTCAGTTTGCTCAATATATGGTATCACTTCTAGACTTACGTGACATACCGCCTAATCCAGAATTACAATTGACTAGACCACAGCTTAACCAAGTTATGCGTGTAATGATGAGATATATCAATTCAGAAGAATTGTGGATTAGAGAACCCACTTATCAAAACTTCATAATGGAATTTTTTCGTTCAACTCGACAATTATTTGGGTACTATTTTACAGTTCCCGAAGAAGTGGTATGTTTTGTTAGAATATTGTATTTACTTTTTAACATATTACAATTTAGGATAGACGTATGGTTCGCCATTCAAACATATCCATTGACATCCATACAAGACTGTCTTCCGATAGGGGGCTGAAGAGTTTAATACTTGCTTATATCATAGTGACAACAATGCTTCTTGTGTATATAGAATACAACATTTTCTTTAGAAGATATGAAAATTAACTTTCCAGGCAAAAAACTAAATTTCTGTAGCTAAGTATGTACCTAAATAGGTAAATAAATAAAATTATCTGTTTCTGTGAGTTTACTTTTAAAGTGCGGAGAGCAAATTTGAAACTCAATTGCAGTTACGGTCCTACAACAATACCATATAAATATATAACTTTATTTCTGATATGTACACTAAATAAAATCATCACATAGGAGATACTCTATTAATATGCAAATTAAATCTTCACAACATACAATGTAACACTTAGTTAATAGTGTCTTATAAAAGGCTTTAGATCTTCAATAATTAATTTAAACAACAATGTGCTTAGTGGGGAATATAAAAGTAAGCATTTATTCTAAACTACACAGTAGTAACAGAAAGCAGTCCCATCACTTTATTACTTGGATTTGAAATAACCTTTGGCCCATGCACTAAAATCTCCTGGACTGTTGTGAAATCATGGTATCCTTCTTTGTGTACTCGTTTGGCTTTATTTTTTTTCATTGTATTATCTAAATTCACAGATATTTTCTTGTTTGTTGTCGAATGAATCTTCTCAAATGATTTTTGATACATAACATCCAGATTCTCTTCAATAGTTTTCGATGCAATTAAAGATTCCTGCTTTTGTTTTCTCTCTTTTGATTTTTCAAAATGTTTTTTACGTTCTTCTTTAGTCCAATATTTTCCAACCTTGAAAAATTAAATATCAGATATTTGCTATAAGGGCAAAAAAGTAAAACATACCTTCAGTTCCGAAATTGTATCGTCTTCGGTTGTTATTCCAGCCCTTTCTTCTGAAATTGTGATAGCTCTGTTTCTCAAAATTCTATTCCTTACTGGTCTGCGTGCTATATATCTCGTTCCGTCCGATCTGCGCTTTACTTTCCATTCCATCTTGGTATCCATTGTTGATGTTTCCCTATTCGACTTGAAAACCTTAAACAAAAATCAATCAACTGGTCCCAAGCAAAAAATTTGAACTAAAATACCTGTGGACTGCTGACAAATTGGTATTGACTTAAACTTGGAGCGGTAAAACTGGTTGTTGGTTTACAAATCACATCATTGTTTTGTTGTCCTAAAGCTTGTCTAAACAATTGTTGTTGCAATAACATAGTTTGTTGTAAATTTGCTACATTTGTGTACATTGTGTCGGATAGTAAATGTGCAACTGTAAATCCTGGTCTCATCGTAGGAGAAGAAGGACTGTTAGTTTTAGATATTGAAGATTTATTTTTCTTTGGTTTCGTATATCCATGAATTTTGCAATTGTCACAATTTTCCATAGATTCTTGTAATTTTGTGTTTTCTTCCATTTCGACCGGAGGGCATAATACCAAGGTGGACCTAAAAAAATTTTTGCTGTAAATGTCCAACTTGAAATTTTAGCAAATTACCTGGAAATATCTTTTTGGCATGCTAATTCCACCGTTAAAGGGTTACTGTTACATGAACCTCCTGTGTTATATGCACTGGAACTGTTTTCATGTTCTTCACCGCTGCTGGTACTTTTGGACGACTTACTTCTATTAGTTTCTTTCGTCTTGGATTCTTTCAAATTTTCTTCTTTTGTAGGAACCCAAGCTGCTTCCTGCGATTTGAGCCATTGCTCTACTATATTTTCATCTTGAGGTTCATATGGACAAGAATAAATTGGTTCTAATTCAGAATCGACAGATTCTGGTATGGTTTCATAGATATGTTCCGAATCTGATTCAGGCGGAACAGGAATTACTGGAAGTTGGGGAGGTTTACGTTTATCTATCTTTATAAGTTGTATATTTTGCATACGTTGATCGAGTTCAGATATTTCGGTACTTATCATGTGCATTTGACTACGCGTTAACGAATTGGTTAGATTGAATTGTGTGTGAGGTGGTACTGCAGGTGCGTCATTGTTAATTAAATTTTGATATTCTGTTTGCTGTTGCATTAATTGTTCGATAAGGCTATTTTGGTAAGCTGCTCCACGACTCAAAGAAGACAGTAAGTCACTCGGAGATTCGGCATTGGATTCATCCACCTAAATAGAAATACAATTATGTTCAACCATTTCCACTTAACGTGGAATCCAAACCACGGCATATTAATGTATATACAATTTCTAACCTGATTTAAACAGCGACTGACCAAAAGAGTAACGGCTTTGCGGTTTTCAGCAAACAGCGTTTCAGTTTCTTCTTTATTGGAAACATCTTTGCCGTTCACCTGTAAAATTTGATCACCTTGCCGTAGTCGGCCATCACGATCTGCTACACTTCGAGGAGCAATTCCCTGAATATATACTTCTGTGTATGTGTCCACTTCAGAGCCAGAACTGTAGCAGACGGTTAACCCCAATTTTTCATCACTACTGCATTTTCTTAACGTAACTTCCTGAAATTTATAAATTTTAATTAATATTAAAAATTATTTAAAAGATAAAAGTAAAATCAATCTCCCAGTTGTTACCCCAAAACTCAAGACTATGATCTGAAATATGTGGGTTAGAAACCAAACATGATTGATTTTAATGAGATATTTTGTAAAAGATGCCATCTTGCCTCGGCAATGAAAAAGCATACAGAAATAAAAAAATTTCTAGAAGTTGGATCAATTGGGTATCGAAGTCCCGAAGCCATTCCACCAAATAAAATCACTTTTACGAGGGGATCCCCGCCGATTTTGTTCAAACTTTGTGAATATGTTCTCTACATTATAAAAAAATATTTCCTGAAAAATTTAGCCCTTAATATGCATCCATTTTGAAGTTATGATTTTTTGAAAAAACAAGTAGAAAACTTTTTTTAAAAAAAAAGAAACAATTCTCAGCTTTTCGATGAAAATATTCATTTTTTCCCATAGGTTTCTTTTTTATTTAATGCTTTTTTAATTTTTCTAAAAAAAGTTTTCTACTTCAAAAAAATTAATGAAAAATCTAATCAATGACAAGTATTTAAACAATAATTAATTGAATTTAAACAAAAAATATGTACATCGTGAAAATGACATATTTTGTGGGAAAACTCTCAGCTTTCAAAAAAAATACCAAATTTAAAGTAACATGCGCCGCACAGTGAGTAAAATCGTTTTTTCCACTTTGATTAAAATTTAAAGGATTTTCTGTTATCTATGATAAAAAATAAATATTTTCATTGAAAAGCTGATAATTTTTCCTAGAAAAAAATGTTTTTTTCCAATTTTTCTAATAAAAGTTTTCTACTTCAAAAAAATTTATGAAAAATTTCAAAAATTCAAAAAATCATAACTTTAAAATGGCTGCATATTATTGGCTAAATTTTTCAGGAAATATTTTTCATAATGTAGAGAACATATTCACAAAGTTTGAACAAACTCGGGGCGGGGGGTCGCCCCGTGAATGTGATTTTATTTGGTGGAATGACTCATTTATATTATGTTGTACCCACCTGATCGATCTGGCATAAAAATTATACTTTAATATTAATTAAAAAATGTAGCTTTAGATTTAATTTCTTCATTTTTTACCCCCTTTGAGGGTTCGTATCGCTCGACCCCCCTGTGATTTCTTAGAAAATGAAATTTATGATTATAAAATAATCAGTTACTTGTAAAATAAAAGAACTCATGAGAAATTTCTTATTAAAAAATCTAGCCTTCAGAATCTTGGAGTATAAAATTGGTACGAACAATGCAGGTTAACTCGCTGATTGATGTCAAATCAATTTAAAAGTAATTTATCTTAGATGCTAAGGGTGGTAAGTAATCCCAAAAATAATATCTCTCATAAATGCTCATACGCGAAAGTTGAATAGAAGTCAAATAGGAATTCCTAAAAATATCTCATGCAATTTATAATATACTCTGACACCGTAAAAACTCTCTAAGGAATATTTAGTATAAATGCAACGAGTGTATAAAAATCAAACAAATTGAATTTAGTTGCTGAAAATAACGCAAATAAATTTTGTCTTATTTATATTTCAGTATAGTCTATAATTTGTCATAGTTTTCTGCGAGGTTTTGGGTATCAAAGGTATCTCAATGCCATTGTATTTATGCTTCAACGGTCACCATTGTTTTTTTTTCTGTTTATGAAAGAACCTCTATATCAAATTGAACATTTCATTTCATTTATACTCTACAGTGAAAGTCCTATATAACGACGATGAAGGAACTGCGAACATGTCGACGCTATACCCACACCGCAGTTACAACTGGAAACTTTTTCTTGTCTAGAAAACCAACTAATACAATATCTGTTTTTCGTTGATCTATGTGACTTATTGTTATACGCGACTAAAATATCACAATATTAAATCAAAATTTAATTCAACAATAGATCTATACCATATTTTTTTATTTGTATTTTATTTCAGGATTATCAAATTTGGAACTCTGGTCTTTCGTTTAGAAATAAAACTTTTTCAATTTTTGCTACAAATACTAATTAATATCATTTAAATCAAACGGTTTTCCCTGCCGTCTGGAGCTGACGATTAGCTAGCAGAACTGAACAGCATTCCAGCAGGTAGACAAAAGACAAGCAAAGATAACGATAAGAGCACCCCCTGGTAAAACTTCAAAATATTATTTGAAACACTGAAACTGTCCAAAGGCAATCTAAGGGCAATTGCAGGGATCTTAGCTGGACACTAGTGATTTGGGATTTGCAGATGGTCCCAAGTGTCGAGGATGCAACAGAGCAGATGAAACGGCGGAGCATATGCTTGGTCAGTGTCAGTTTCGAACGTTGGAGTATTTCGGTCATCTGTGTGCCAAACTTCGTGACTTGTTCCTTAAATTGGGATTGCTTGAGGAGTTACAGAACGGGAGCCTCTGCATTTGAGGTAGTACCTATCTTGTAACAAATTTTAGTTATTTGCTTTATTTTCTGAGTACGCCCCTGCCTGGAATCTGATTTGGGGAATTAGTTTGCGGTTTTGAACGCGAGGAACGTGGGTTCGGAACGTCGAGTGTAGTGAAGTGAATCTCATTAAAATTTTGTTATTTTTTTTCTTATCACGGAAGCCACCCTCTTCGCCTCCGACCCATTTACAGCCGGTCATAACGCCGTGGGCTTCTACATGAATTTAACCCGTATGTGCACGGGTTTTTATGCATTAATAGTCGAAGCTACCGCATGATCATCGCATATAGGCTATTCACAAGCAGCACAGCTTTTCCTAGTTTTTCTACGTCTTTTGATGGTTTGCTTATAACAAATATGATACGACTCGGTTTGATCTCGCACAGTCTGAGGCCCAGGCGGAATTTCGTGAGGAGGCAAAACTCGCCTATCAAGAATAGTCTTTATCGCCAACTTGAATGAATGGATGAAATATACGATACAAGCACAATGCTGCAAAATATTTATAAGGAGGCGTCCATTAATTACGTGAGCTCAAAATGGGAAGAGGGTCCGGCAAAATCTCACCAAATCTCATGTAAATGGAGGAGGTCAATGTAGTACATAGAAGACATAATAGTAACTCTTAGATATTTAGTGGTATGAAGCAAAGTACATGAACATTAGGGTGTCCGTTATTTCCCAACTTGTTTTTTTTTGCTGCCGCCTCATGAATTTTTAGGTTTTGCCCCCAAAAATGTATCCAAACCAAAAAAACTCTTAATTTTGTAATTAAACCGTGCCGAAATCATATGTTACAATTCCCATTTAAATAACATGGGATTTTTGGACTTTTTGCATTTAATTTTTTTTCTCTGAAACAATTAAGGTTACAGCAATGACCAATATATATTTATATACCGAATTGAACACTCTACAAAACAGATCTCTTATGATTTTTCGAAAAATTCACTCCTCCGAAGGTTATTCAAGAAAACTATAATATCCACCATGAATACCAACCACTTTAATCTTGAATAACTTTCGGAGGAGTAAATTTATCAAAAAATTATAAGAGGTCTTTTTTGTAGAGCGTTAAATTCTCTATAAAAATACATATTGGTCATTGCTGTAACCTTATTTGTTTCAAAGAAAAAAATTAAATGGGAATTGTACAAAAATCCCATGCTATTTAAATCGGAATTGTAACATGATTTCGGCACGGTTTAATTACAAAATTAAGAGTTTTTTTGGGGTTGGATTTTTTTTTTCGGGTAAAAACTAAAAATTCATGGGGCGGCAGAAAAAAAAACCAACTTGGAAAATAACGAACACCCTAATGAACATATCAAATAAATTTAATTATTTAAAAGTTATAGAGTAAATCACGTGAGGAAGAAGGGGGGGGGGGGATCTCGTCACATTTTACCAAATCACACCAGAGTGGAGAGAGGTCCAAATTTTAAGAAAAACACCTCACATAATTAACGGACGTCCCCTAAAAAAATATCCGCAGTGTAAGCAGTGAGCCAAATTATGAAATGGGACCCAAGTAACTGTTAAGTGTGGCCCCCTCTTTTCTTTTGCTTTCCCATTTCGGAGCAGCTGCTATTTCCAAAAAGAACTACGTAATTGAAGTTCACTCCTTTTTTCCGTTTTTGTCGTTTGCGTTGCGTGATTCTTAAAAAGAGAAGCCTTTTGGGTGAACTAATTTAAACTTGAATACATTCATAAGAATCTAATTTAACATACAAATGTCCATAAGACCAGTTATTGCTGCATAAAAAGTGAAAAATCAACTTTTTATTTCAATCTAAAATCCAGAATTCAATGGCCAAAAACAACTTGAAAATAAAATTGAGCAAATTTTGCACAAAGTTTTTCCTTGTTTAACAAGTAAACCGGTACATGGAAACGGCTATACTGGGTGTTAACTACCAACTAGTACAAAACGAAGGAGGTGATTCTACGACTTATTTTAAGAAAAAAATTCCGATTAACATGGGTCCGCAAACGCACCGTTTTCGAGATACAGGGTGTTCAAAGAAATTGTTTTCTCTAACTTTTTTGCGATATCTCAAGAAACGTTAAGGCTACAGGCTCCAGCTTTCGTACAGATTGTTACATCAATAATAGCTACTTTTAAGGCTCTAAAGCAATGTTCTCAGATATGCCAGTGGTGGAAATTGTAGGGTTGCGTAAGGGTTTCACCCCCGTAACTTTTACGCCATTCGAAAAATTGACATTTTGACAGCAAATTCCAAAGCGTCAGAGGCTTTTACATAAAAAAGGTACTCTTGGTCAAAAGCTGTAGGAGCCACGGCATTTTATGATCAGAAACGTACAATATTCAATAATGAACAAACATTTTTTTATTGCATTTTGTACGTTTCTTTTTCTGGAAAACGGTGGCTCCTAGAGCTTTTGACCAAGAGTACCTTTTTTATGTAAAAACCTCTGACGCTTTGGAATTTGCTGTCAAAATGTCAATTTTTCGAATGGCGTAAAAGTTACGGGGGCTTCGTTTTGTACTAGTTGGTAGTTAATACTCTGTATAAAGCAATTTATCATTTGTTATTATCTATGTAGATATAAATCTTCTTTCTCATTTATCTTTCAACCTGGTAACCCTAATTCCTTTAGGTAATCTTGCTCCAATCTTCTTTTTAATTTAATGTACCTATGTATCTGAAGTAAGAATGTAAAACTTACATTTAAATTTATTTTACTAGTTTTGGTTATAAGCATCATCATCAGTATTATCCTATAAGTTCGTAAAAATAAACAACCAAAAAAAAATCGGATAGTTTAATATTTCTGTTCCAAAAATTGTATAGCAAATATAATTTAATTAAAAAGTGAGATATCAGAATTACAAATTTAGCATTCGATGTTCGTAATTTATTGGGAAAAAATAAAATTTTAATAAGTGAAAAGTTTATTAAGTGAAATTAATAACAAAAATAGATCCTGGATCAATGAATTGATTTAATTAAAATTTGAGTCGTACAAAATTTGCTTAAAAGGAACATTAATTAACTTAGCTTGACAAAAGAGAATTAATGAATTAGAAAAACTTAATCGCTTGATCGAATTTGAAATTACTTTTGAATAGAAGGACTTATGATATTTTGTCTACTCTATTTTGTAGATACGTCGATAATGAACAAAGACAAATTTAAACAAAGGATCAAGTTTTGGGATGGTGATTTTATAATACGAAAAACGTGTTTGCATATACGTGAAGCACCTAGACAAATACAAAACTCTTATGCTCACGTAATATTGGGTTTACTCAATTTTCATAATATGTTACATTAGACAGGTGATTTTCGTGATGCCATTGCATTAGTACAATTTTGCCAATATGTATTTGATTTCCCAAGAGTTTTACATCCAAGTCCACACCGTTGATATTCATGACGTATATAATAAGATCTAGACGTGTGATATTATAATTCAAAATCACGACAGGATCTGATAAAATACTCAAATATCTATCGCATTCGAAAAGCTAATTAAAATAAAACTGCCGAAAATTCGACTCCAAAAATGTATTTTCACACAACCAAATCAAAATTAGAAGATGATTTAATGTTGTTTTACATTTATTTCCTAAATCGAATAACGTTTCCTAAAAAAACAAATCAATCAACGTGAGCTTCAAAAACGAATTTACGATACGCAATCAGTTTTATATTGATTCAAATTTCCGAAAAGTGTTTTTATCAAATGTAAAATGAACACAAGACCGCTTTTAATTCTAACGAACGCGTTTATCGAACCGCATAAATGTGTACGTCTTGAGCTTTCACAACTCTTGATGAAAAACTTCACAAGTCTGGATACCATTGACTTGTTTGAAAAACTGTCTTTTAAAAATTTACAAATCATTTTATCTCCTGCTTTATAAAGATGTAAAACATAAACTACAAGTGTGTTCTTACGAAATAGACTAAAACGATAATTTAACTTAGGTATAAATTCAATCATTATTGCATGGTAGACCAGCAAATTTCTAGTTATACAAATCCAATAATCGAAATTTAAAATAAATTTAATTTGCCATCACGAACAATCGTTTCGGATCAAATTATGACAATTTTAATTAAATTAACAAGTTTTTGATTTGGCAAGTTCACAAAACCTGCTCCTGATGAAGACCGACTAGTTGGAAACCAGCTTAACAAAAATGTTTTTCTGTTTTTTTGAACTTAAATTTAAAAGTAAAATTACCAAAAATAAATGGTTTATTTCGAAAATAATGAAGAAATATAAAATTTATGTTTTCCAACTGTAATTTTACAATATATTTTCGCTCGGTTTTCCTTCCATCTTAATCCCATAAACAACCCATGTTACATATGAATTTTTTATTGAACAAAACGCAGCGCTTCAACGCTAAGACTTCTCCCTAGTATATTTAATCACTATAATCAGCGATGTAATATTCAAAACTAGCAGGAGAAACTAATTAGAAATGCGTGTCATTTAAATCTTACATGAGATACAGATACACCCATAATATTAAGTACAATTTTAACATTAAGAACATCTTCAACATCAACAATTTACAAAATTATAGAAATCAAAATGCTGCAATAAACTAAAAAGTACCAACACGTCTTCCACAAACTTTAATCTACGTCGAATAACTTATTGTAAATTATTGAAAACTTTCGATGAAATTTCACAAATTACCACCTTGAAAAGATAAGCAACCCTGCTAAATTTAATACAACGGAATTCTTCAAGTGTACTAATAAGTTATTCCATCTGACTGGCAATAATAAATTCTAAATTCATTATACATAATTTCAATTTTTTTTATCAATTAATCGACTTTTCAACTTATAAAATTAAATTCACTTTTTATGTTGGTTAAAATAGAATCAAACATATTTACGGAAGATGGTCAAATATCAGGTTTTTCAATCATATGTAGAGACAAACATGCAGATCTCTCATTATGTGAAAAACAAACCATGACGAGGCGGAAAATTTTCAATTTTCAAAAAGATCGACACAGAAGCTTTCGGTGATAT
The DNA here is from genome assembly GCA_958510845.1 of Cantharis nigra. Taxonomy (NCBI): domain Eukaryota; kingdom Metazoa; phylum Arthropoda; class Insecta; order Coleoptera; family Cantharidae; genus Cantharis; species Cantharis nigra. The sequence goes on along the minus strand of OY294034.1, from coordinate 2,619,910 downwards.
TCCTCTATAAACTTTGACTTATTGAAAAGTTAGTCCCGCAGGGATGTTAAGGAAGCACGAGTTGAAGTTGTATGGAAAATGGAATAGTCCACAGAGGCAAACCCAGATTGCTCACCGAAAACATTAAATGGATTATTGCAAAAAATTATTGCCTACCTAACATAAATAAGAAGACATATTATAGAGGAAGAGAATAAAAAGAGGAAAAGAGAAATCGGAATTGAACTTGATTTCAAAATAAGCATATTATTAAATATTGTATTTACTATATCTACTAGTGTTTGAACTCAATTTCCCAGATACGCGGCCTGAAGGCCGCATTGATCAGTCACTGTTTTTCTTCTTATGTTAGGTCTGCAACTTGTGTTTTCGCCAATAACAATCTGTATTTAAATTTTATATTAAAAATAAATTTCTGCCTGAGTACTATAGAAAGTGGAGAAAAGTTTACAATGGAAAGTCAAAATTTATTAAGATAAAGATATTGTGTAACATTAGGTAAGCATACTCGAGCGTTCATTCCTGCAGGAAAACCGAAACCCTAGGGAAAGAATGTTCCTTGATAAATATGGATAAATAGATAATACATGTATGTTAATATTTTTCCCCTAGAGACAAATATCAAAGGAAAGCGCGAAAAGAATGGATGCTCGTGTATGTTACCTATCGAGATTTTAGCATAATAAGTAGTATCTTTCAATATTAACCAATGTATTACCAGTTCAGTGTCACCTATTATTGTCACTTATTAAAACAATTACCGCTTATTTCTTTAATATTACCAATAAATGTGTGTAGTACTGTCGTCAGTAAAAATCCTCCGGTTGTAATATTTAAAAAGTTTATAATTTTCTCAGTTTGGCTACGTTTGATTTCTTTTCTCCAAGTCCATGGTAACGAATTAGTTGCGACAGTTTTATTAGGTATACTTATTATAAAGTTGTCTGTTCTGATTGGTTCAGAGTGATTGGTTACGAGAGTGTTAGGGCGGCCTTCATGCCGCACAACTTGGGCAGTCTAGTGTTATTGTAAAATCTAATCATTTTTCTATGCGATTTCTGACGAACTAAACGTTTTGAATTTTCTGCGATTTATTTTAAGTAGACCAATTTTCTATTCATTTTTTTGAATCAAGTTACTCGCCGAGGCGCCCGCCGTGCATATTTTGTTTAATAAAATTTTATTTTTTAAGATAAATTAGGAATAAATTGAAAAAAGTAGAAGTCTCTATCATTATTGGTAAACCAAATCTCACCCAACTTCGTATATTGAAACAATGATTTCAGGTTTAGTGGGAAGCAAAATCAAACAACTATAACTCGTCAATCGACGTTTCGGAACATATATTATTCCATCTTCAGGACTAGGGAAAAGGCAAATGATTACGACTACCAGTATCTATTTACAGATATCTGTTTGGTTTTATTGAATTTTCTACAATCGAAACACTCATGTCAATAATTAGCATTTCACTAGATGGCGATCAACACCTTTGCCTCATGAGATAGTGTGGTCACACCAACATAAGTATTATCAACGAGAAGATTTCTTGAGATAAACATTTTAATATTTTAAACAGAGTGATTTATTTATATTTATTAATTGTAATGTTTTTGCATGTTTTACAATTCATTTTTGTGACTTTGTTGAATGTGACCATTTTACTACCACCGATTCCCATCTACTCATTTTGCTTAATGTCAAACAGCACTACATCTTTGCTTGTTTTCGGTGAGTGTTGTAATATTTATTTGTGTTTTCGGTACTCATTTGCCTTTTCCCTAGTCCTGAAGACGGAATAATATATGTTCCGAAACGTCGATTGACAAGCTGTAGTTGTTTGATGTTGCTTCCCACTAAACCTGAAATCATTGTTTCAATCTATCATTATTCATTACTTCAGAAATGAAGATTGAAAAACCACCTGTTTTTCGCCTGAAAAGCGTCAACAAAGAATATTAAGCAGTTCATATATAAATAATTCGATTTAATTTACTAATGTATCTGTGCCAGTCAGTAGATATTACTAACAGACTAAACAAGGGTGTCCAGTGTAACGTGGAATCCGAACCACGACATAAATAATAAGGTAGGTAGACCAACTCCAATTGCGATAAAAAATTGTGCCCAAACTGTGGATCAAAAATTACCTCTAAATCAATATCTTGAGCTAAGCAATCGAAAGAAGGTTCGTCTAACCAATTAAAGCCAGATAAGTCAGTTTGTACGCCAGTTGACACTAATTTGGAAGATGTAGAATGATTATCATACGAGGATCCATCTGAAGCTCTTCTCCTTACTTCTACTACGATAGGTTCTTGAGCACTGAGAAAAGCATTAACGGCATCTTCATAAGGAAAACTGCTTACATCAGTTCCATTCACCTAATAATTAAAAAAAAATTATTTGTATGTAAATTAAAATTTATTTTGAATAGTGTTAAGTATACAGTGTTCGAGGAAAGGAGAGAAAGTAAAATTGTGTCTCTAATGAGAGGAGCAATCTTAAAGGCTAAAAATCAATAGATTGCAAATAATTACCTCCGCCCATCTGTTACTTTAGCTATTAGTATTTTGAAACATGATGCCAAAAATTTGTTAATGGAGTACTTGAGCTAACATTTTGTGTTTTCCTCAATAGAAGAGATCAATATTGTGCACAAAAACTTAAATAAATAGGGGTAATTTAATATTGTAAAAAATAATTTGACCGGACACTTAATAAATGTATCCATAATAAAGAAAAAGAAATAATTATGATAAATTAGAAAGAAAATTTGGACATAAAAATGAAATGCCCTTAAATTTACGGCGTAACGTAAGTGGTTAATGTGCGTTTCTCATGTTTACAATTGCCCCAGCTGCAATATAGAATAATTGTATTTATGTTATTTAAAAAATAAAATGTTTTCTTGAGTTTCAATTTATATTCTCGGTGTATCCTGTAATATTTCTAATGAACTCGAGTAACTTTTTAAATTTATATTTTGAACTTGATTTTCGATTATATACTACGTGTTTCGCAAAGGCAGGCAGCAAAAGTACCCAATATATCCTTGGTAAAGTGTTCACATTAAATGTAGTAAGTTAAAATCGGTAAGCGTTTTAGAATTCTAAAGAAACCCCTATTCGTATATAAACTAAAGTTAAAGTTTATTTTTCGTTTCTCGCCAATAAAAATATTTTCGAATCGCACCAATTTTTAGCTGCTATTAATATAATTGGAACTTGAAAAACTCCTATTTATTTCCTCTAATCATATTGGCGTCATTAAAATATCAAAAGCTATGTTCAAGAAAGCGCAAAAGTTTATGAGAGTTTAAAATTGCAAACCTATTATTTGAGATTTCGTTTTGAAAAGTTGAACATAAACTCGATTGCAGTGGGGTTAATAAGAATCGTACTTCACACATTCCGCTATCGAATCGGAAACAACAATCGATCCAACTTTTGTCAGATCAACTTGCAGTAAAGAACTAAGGATATGGAACTTGAGTAGAAATCAAGTCAACCAGAAAATGTATTTCTTACAAATAGAATGAGAACAATTTATCAAAATTGAACGTTTAAAACCTTTTTGCTTTTACTACCTTCACCGTTTCACCAACGAGTAATTGTAAATTTCCAAATTGATAAAATAAAATGTGCATCTAAATTTACATAGAATTGCTTTTTTAAATGCAATAAAAATAAAAAAAGACTGAGTACGCAATTAAAAATGCATATTCAAATAATGCACGTAAGTCAGGCAGGCGGTTGTTAACATGAATAATTTACCATCACCTATTATAATAATTTAAAATATTTCTACTTGAAAAATAAAATTAATTGCGAACTTTGAATGAGGAAATTCTAAAGCACTTACGGTGCATTTTTCACAACACAAGGAGACGATTTTATTCTGACCATACTATTCACTTTTTAATTTAATCATTTCTCTTGATCCGCGAGTACTCGTTTCGTTATTTCTAGCAAACATCAGATACCATCCTTATTACTTTTTTAATATTTAATTTTTTTTTTATATAAAACTATTAATTTTTTTATATATACTACCCTTGAAAGGTTGGTCAGTCAAAATATCACATTTTATAAAGATTACAGCTGCAGGCCATGTCAGCGCGATCGGTATTATAAATGAGTTGAGATCTCATCGTCGTACGTATTCAAGCGCAAACCAAGATCTTCTGGTCGCCCCTTGAGAAAGATACTTTCGATATCCAAACATTATTATAGCTATATCTGCCGTCACAATCTCAAAATAGAATTTTTATATCAAGCGCTCTTCAGTAGCTAAATCTTGCTCTGACTCCCGTGGTAGGTTTATCATTTCCATCAATTTTTAATAACTAAATTTTCAATTATTACAAATTCAAATTACCTTTCTCGATATGATCTGTCACAAGTCCTCGAAAACATAGTTAAAATTATGAAAATTGTTTAAATTAAAACTGTTTCAAGCAAATCGAACTTTCAAACAAAACTTTTTTTCCCTATATTTTTGGATTTTCCAATTAGATGAAACAAGGCTGCTTAATATGTTAAACAAAATTGTGATTCGTATCCTTGCAGTATACTTTAAAAGTGTAACAAACTATAGAGAGGACATTCTATTCAACATCAATTAATGTTTCAAAATTTTTGTATATGATTTGTAAGAGCTTTTGCCAAAATGGTCGCGGGAAGTAGCAAGTAAAATTTTTGTCTGGTAAATAAAATTGGGGGCAACGAGGAGTGGATTTGATTTAAGTTGAAGTTTGTTTAAAGTAAAATAAAATTGGAATTTGATTTTTTTTTAATTTGGAGATTATAAAAAAATCACTTCAACTGCCGCCCAACGTGGGGCCCAGAAAAACTGAATCTACCTTTGACCCTGGGATTAATTTAAGCCCGGCAATAAAAATATTTAAGTACGAATGATGGGACTGTTTGTACAAATGATTTTGGCTCAAATGAGAGAAATAATAAGACAAGCAGAAGATTTAAGAAAGTCGGGAAAGGAAGTAAAGATAGGTTACCAGAGGATGATCTGTGATGGAAAGCTGGTGAGGTGGAACAAAGAAAATGGTTGTCTCCAAGAGGCATCAAAAAACTAGCAAATTTAGCAAATCGAGAGAAACATGAGACGGACCGGCGAGAAAAAGGAATGGCGAGTATGATTATGAAAGAGAAATATAGAGAAAAAGTGAAAAATAAAAAGAAGAGAAAAGATAGAATATGGAGAATAGGCACCTGGAACGTTCGGACAATGTTGAAGAAGGGGAAAATGTTTGAAACAGCAAAAGAACTAGATAGGTATAAAGTTAAAATAGCAGCAGTCCAAGAAACGAGATGGAGTGGTAGTGGAGAGATAGTCGTGGGGGAGTACACATTTCTATATTCTGGAGAAGAGAAGCAGGGCGCAAACGGAGTGGGATTCTTTGTGAGAAATGACTTAAAACTGAATATATTACAATTTAAACCAATGAGCGGAAGGATCGCACTCCTAAGAATAAAGACAAAACCTGTAAATATGAGTATAATATGCGTATATGCACCAACCGAAGAAAAAATCGACGAAACCAAAGAAAAATTTTACAGCGAACTAGAAGAGACCATTGAAGCTGTAGCTAAGCATGATACGTTGATGATCCTGGGCGACTTCAATGCCCAAATAGGAAAAGAAGACTGCCTCTCCGAAGTGGCAGGCAAATTCACGATACACAATGAAACTAATGATAACGGACACCGATTGTGCAACATGGCAACAGCTTTAAATATGAGTATAAGCAGTACAAAGTTTAATCACAAACGGATCCATAAGATAACGTGGATGAGACCGGGCGCAGACAGCGACTCTGATGGAAATCAGATAGACCATGTGTGTATAACAAGAAAAAGAGAAACATCAATTAGAGATGTGAGAACATACCGCGGAGCAAACATAGATTCCGACGATTACCTAGTAATCGCAAAAATAATACACATGGGTATATACAAGAAAAGAACTAAAGATAATGCAAAATTAGCCCTTGAAAAATTTGCTAATATAGAAATCAAAGAAAAATATGCAGAAGAAACAAACAGAGCAATCGAAAATAAAGAAATAGAACAAAATATGAACAATGAATGGAAGAGTATCAGAACAGTGATGCAGACAGCGGCTGAAAATACAGTGGGACTCAAAAAACGACACAATAACAAGAAATGGTTTGATGAAGAGTGCGAGGAAAAATCGGAAAGTAAGCGAGAGGCAAGATTGTTATGGATGAAAACAAAGAGCGTAGAAGACAAGAACATGTATAAAGAAAAAAGAAGAGAAGCATGCAAGAAATACAAAGAAAAAAAAGACAAATGGATGAACGATATGATGAATGAAATAGAAGAAGATTGTAACAGAAACAACATCAGGAGATTCTACCTTGGAATCCAGCAGAAAAAAAGAAAATGCAGCGTAAAGAATAGAACCATGAAAGATGAAAGCGGAATGCGGGCTAACAGCGAAGAAGAAATAAAAGAGATTTGGAAGAGACATTTTCAAAAGCTGTTGAATCAAGATGACGAAGATAATACTGTTGAAGAAGTATATCATAGAACGGATGAAGATGCAACGATAGAACCAACATTTAACGAGGTAGAGGCATTATTAAAAACAGTGAAAAATGGAAAGGCTGCGGGAAGAGATGGGATCTATGGAGAAATGTTGAAGAACGCAGGTAAAAAAATGCACCAAAGAATATTCGGATTAATTCTGGAAATATGGAGAAAGGAGGAAATGCCGAGCGAGTGGAAGACAGGCAAAATAGTACCAATTCACAAGAAAGGAGATATTGAGGAATGCCGGAATTATAGAGGAATAACGCTGCTGCAAGTAACTTACAAGATTCTGTCGACACTAATATATAAAAGAATAAGAGCAATGATTGATGACAGAACTGGAGAATACCAGCATGGCTTTAGGGAGGAACGATCGACAGTGGATGCACTCCACGTAATGAAACATATTACAGAAAAAGCATACGAACACAACATAGAGCTCCATCTCCTGTTTGTCGACTTTCAGCAGGCGTTCGACTCTGTTAAACGTGAAAAGCTGAACGAAGCGATGGTCCAGCTAAACATACCCCAAAAAATGAGAAGACTGATACAAGTGACGATAAGAGGTTCGAGTGCGACAGTAAAGGTTGGAATATGCGAAACAGACGAGTTTGCAATTAATAGCGGTGTAAGACAAGGTGATGCACTGTCAGCGGTTTTGTTCATCTTGATGATCGAGACTGTAGTAAGAAGATTAGGTCCTAGAGCAACAATAGCAACGAAGGAGTGGCAATTAATGGCTTATGCAGACGATATAGTAATTATAGCAAGATCAAAGCAAAAAAGAATACATATATTTCAAGAACTAGAAAGCTACGCGAGGGAAATGGGGCTGAGAATTAACGAAGCTAAGACAAAATATATGGATTTTGGAAAAAAAGATACACGACACCAAGAACTAAAAATTGTGAACTACTCGTTTGAAGAGGTGGATAAATTTAAATACTTAGGGGTGCAATTAAACAGAAACAATGAAAGATCCCCAGAAATAAATGAAAAGATACAAGCTGGATGGAAAGCATTTCAAGCAAACAAAAAGATATTGAAGAGCAAGAATATATCAATTCGAACGAAAATGCGTGTATACAAGACGTTTGTGAGAACGGTGGTCACTTATGCTGCAGAGGTATTAAACTTGACTAAAGGTGAGGAAGAGAAACTAAGAGTGTTTGAGAGAAAAATATTTAGAACCATGGCAGGACCAAAAAAGATTGGTGAAGAGGAATACCGTATCAGAACAAATGCCGAGATAGCCGAAATACAAGAAAACGAAGACATTGTGAAATACGTAAAATCACAGCGAGTTAGATGGCTTGGCCACGTAACAAGAAAAGAGCCAAACAGCGTTTTAAGACAGATCATGAACTGGAGACCGGGGGAAACAAGAAGTCGAGGAAGAACAAGATCTAGATGGCTGGATGAAGTACTAAAGGACCTCAAAGATATGGACGTGACAGAATGGAGAAAAAAGTGCGAAGACAGAGTGCTATGGAGACAGATAAACACTAAAACACACGCTAAAATTTAGATCAAGGAAGAAGAGAAAATGAGGAGTGATTCACCTCGAAAGATGAATCGTAAAGACTTCATTAAATTGAAGTAGGCATATTCCCCAGGGAATGAATACCTTGTTTTATTATTTATTATGAGAGAAATAATAGATGAAAAATTAAATGGAAACCCTGAAATAATGGATAATATTTGAGAAAAATTATGGACATTTTTGATAACATTGAAGCAGTAGTGAAGGAAAGTGAGGAGCCGGAAGTACAAGAAAACAAGGAGCAGAAAAACAAAACAATAGACAAAGTTATTATGAACATCACAATCAGAGTTGAACCGGCAGTCCCAGTGCAGGGACAAATAATGAAAGAATTAAATGGATTGGACGTTTTAACCATTTATGAACATAGATTATTATGTGGAATTTTAGATTTTGGACCACAGCCTTAATGGCTTCCATCGCAAACCATCGCATGTTAGGAGCTGTTGTGGTGTTCCAAAATCCCCATTTGATTTTTTATTTCTTATTTTTAAATATTTTGTAAATTAGATATTTTCGGGTTTTGTGGGCACTTTTGTAAGAGCTGGCGCCAACTGGTTAACAAAGCGTAACGAAGAAAGTAGTCTGTTATTTTTGAAATTTTGAGATTTCGATTTTGAGAATTTTTTTTGTGGGTGAAGTGAGTGACTGAATTTATGACTACAATTTTGAATTTTATTTATCCCATTTTGGACATTTTAAAAAAATGTTTCAACTTCGTAAAACAAACCCATTTAATTAAAAAATAATAGGATAGTATCCGCATTTTCGTTAGAAATATGTAATAAACTATTGGAAACTAATTTAATCCAGTATTTTAATTTTAAAGTTCAATAATTAATGTTTTAATTCTATTATTATTTTCAAACTATGCAACCACAGAAGTGGATGGGGGGTGATCGCTGACTGAGTTACCCAGTTAATTATTTATGAATTGGTTCTGTACACAGAAATAAATCCTATTCTAATATGCAGTAAATGATTTACTCGTAAACGGAAGATTGACTATTATTAACAAAATTATCGTAAAACTGGAAATTTAGAAACAGATGTTCACTTAATTTTATTGCTTTTTCATCCTGCCAAAACTTGTTCCGATCCTATAGTTACAATTGAGCGGTTCCCCTCGTTAGCTCAAAATTAACAGTCTGATTACTTGCTTATAAGCTTAAAAAGTTTGAATTTTCATTGGAAAAAAACCTAAGTAGTATGTTTAAATATATTTTAGTAATTTTGGGTTGAACAGGCAGTTCCCCACGAGGTTAACTTCGAATTTCGATTTGAATTGAAATTAAATGTTATTTTTTTTAATTCCAAACAATAATGGAATAGAAAGCAAACGGTAATTGTCGACATTCAGAGAGCTTATAAAATAATTTGAATTTTATTGTGTTTGATGCTTAGCTTGTTAATTTTATTTAATATCAATATTTTAATGACATGCAATTAATGAAATATTGAATAAAACTAGTCGACTAAAATGCAATTATACAAAATTGGTTGTTCCATATTTACACTTAAATTAACTGTCAACAATTGAATTATTTCGAAATATGACAATTTAATGCCAGAATTACAATTTAATTATTACCACCTGCAAATATGCACCAGACTTTTATTTTATTATCCAAATAAATTACTGAAAATTTGAAAAATAAATATATTTTTTAAGTGCAATTTTCCCTTTGGTTATTTATTTATTATCGATCCATAATCAATTAAGTAAATAAGAAATTTTACGGTGAAGTTGACACCTAATTATCATAATTATTTAGGAGGATGGAAAACAACCAACAGCGCTTGGAAAGCCTGAAAATCTCTCTGCAGAGTTTATCGACTAACACATGCCCGATGTAAATTATCATTTAATTTGGCGAAGTTAATTTTGCCTCAAAAACGCTTTTTTACGTGAGGGATTAGGGTTTGGCCAAATACAATGACCCTAAATTCAAAAAAGTCTTAAAGGTTTCCACTTGATAAAAACAGCAAAATAATTAATTAAATATACCACTTCATAAAATAAGCCAATATTTTAAACGCTGCTGTACTAATTCGTCTATATAAAGGAAAACATAAAATGATGCTTACGTTTACGACTGTTGAAAAATTTCCCACATAAAATGAACACATTGGAAGATTGTGGTTCTTTATATCTTTTTGAAAAAGTGTAAAAAGTTACCACAACCCGATTTGTGTGAAATAAAATAAAAATGTTGTACTAATAACTCGGTAATAATTTCACGAGTATTAAAAGCTGCTTTTTTTTTCAAATAAGTCTCTAAAAATTAACTAATAATTTAGCGCTGAGGATTATGTTAATTGCAGCTTAACAAGAAGTGCACTATATTAAAAAATTTCATTAAAAGTTCAACAGGCTACCGCCAAGTTTTAGAATATTTAACAGAAAATTAAAAAATTTGTAATAAGAATTTAACGTGCTAATTTAATTTAAAAAATTATCCTAGCGAAAAATTACCTTGCGAGAAAAATAACATTTAAGATTATGTAACGTCCAAGTGAAAATTACAAATAAACTGTAGCAAATATATATGATTTTTAAGTATGACGTTTATAAGGCTGGTATTTTAATGCTAGCAAAATTGTGAAATCCCTGAAGTAGAAATTCTATTTGAAATATAATATAAAGTTAGTGCATCACGAAATTAAATTTGTAATTGCGACTTGCAAGTTTTCTAAAATTTATTAAAATATTTTTATTTTTCGTAGATAAAGTTTGCGAAATTACATCAAATAAAAACGTTGCTTCATTCTAGGTAACTTTGGAGAAACATTCAGACGTGCGAAATTTTTGGTGAACAATTCTTATATTTTGTTACAGTTTGGCCAACTTTTCTAAAATAAAATAAGTAAAGGAAATAAATAAACGTTGAGCATTTCAGAAATGATTTTTAGTTTAGATGTAAAGTTTTAATTAAATGTGTCGTTGGGATCCATTTCCATTGTGATATTTTATAGTGCGGAGTATATAAAATATAATAATTTATTGCGGGAGTATAATTAGTATAAAAAAATTATAAACTGTTTGCGTGATGAAATACAACAATAAATCAAAGTAATGTTTCAACACCTTTTGTCGATGACAGTCGAGTCCCAATATCCGGCTCGGATGCGGACATGCATGATCACCGCACTTCCATTAGCAATGTAAAGCTCAGCTTTTATACACTATGAGTTGTCAGATATTGTTGTCCCTCTCAATCCATTCTCTATGATGAGGATGCAACACCAACGTACATTTTCACACAAATCTAGCAGTTCAAGAAGGTTACAGGTTTTTCATCCTTCTTGTTCACAAAAAGCTCTCAGTTCTTTAGAGACTTAAACTTCAATAAATAATGGATTGTTGTTGATCCATTCCATTTTCCAGTTGCTTCTGGATTTTAATAAATTAATGTACGCATTTAAAACGATTACTTTATCCGCTTATCCTTTTAAAATATACACATTGAAAAGCGCACGTTTCGCATTTCAACGTGAAAAAAGGAAAATGTGTCACTTTTGTAAGGTGGACAATCGTTTTTAATTAAATGATAAGAGGACATTCAAATCTCGATACTGTTTGTTACACTCCATTCATTATTGCGTGGAATCGATTGCCGTATCATTGACTTCTTTTATTACATGAAAATGTGCACTGAATTGAAAACGAAAATAAAAAATTCAAACATCTACACTTGCCGAAGTAAAGAAAACAAAGTGAAAATTGTCAAACGTCAAGCTGTGATAAAAATAGTCAATTCAATTTTAGCACCATTTTTATGCAAACAATAATGCGTATTTTTCAGTCATATTGATTTGCAGAGAAACACTTTCCTTTTACAACGAAAAAACTCTGACGCTATTTGTGTTATTATCCTTTCCCGATATAAAAACCTAAATTATTACGATTACCTGTATATATCCAAACTTAATTAAACTTGGCCAGTTCTAATTAAATTCCGTCTTTTATTTTATATAAAATTACCTACCGGTAATTTTGCAAGTTAACAAACGGTTTTTCGATAATAACTCTTCAAACCGGGGGTTAATTTTCAGGATAAAGTTGAAAAGATAAAAAGTTTTATCGAATATTGCAAAATGTTTACCTCAAAAAACGTTTACCTCGGTTCAGTTAAAATGCAAATCCAGAAAAAACGATTTTAGATAATTTGCCCGATAAGACACATGTTAGAAGTTTCGATAGAAAGCTTACATAATTTTTCCCTTATCTATAAGAAAAGAGGAAAAAAGCTATCAAAAACAAAGCTGTATGGCAAGCGCATATATAAGAAATAATAAAATAATAAATAAGTACCAACAAATTGCAATCGATAAATAATTGATAATAAAAATTGTATATTTCAACTTCGACGTCTAAATGTTTTCATTTCAACTACGATTTAAATGACATAAAAGTTGTACAAAGTATGAATAAACGGCAACGAGACGATGCTGCTTTTCAGTTTTCGCGGCGTTGATGTGTTAGCTAAAGGAAAGCGTTCAATTAATGCTTGAAAAACTCCTCTCATTTTTTCTTATCATTTATGTACCAAACAAACTCAAAGTAAGTAGGTGCATTTTCAACCACATTTGCGTGTTACGTGTGTACCCTAAAGCTATTAACCCATAAGAAAATTCATAAAATAAAATTTTATCATCTGCAATTTCAAATCAAGTTATAACTTCAAATAATACAATTTTTTAAGATATTCAAACAAAGATTATAATATACAAAGTAAACATTTAAAATTGTTCTATTAAAAAATAGAAAAAAGCAAATAAATCCTCCCCGTCAAATCTTGATCATATCTTCAATCTTGAAATGTACATACACGTAATATTCCAAAAGTATGCGATGTGAATTTATTCTCACGTTGTCAAACTCACCAGCAACGAATAAAACATTACGTCAAATTACGGTACTATTATTTATTATTAAATGCCCAACACCGATATTTACACTTAGCAAAATTACATTCACAGCATCATAATGTCAAATTAAACTAATATAAATTTAAATTAACTAATCAACTAATGGAAAAACTCATTGTTAGAATTTTTTTATGGAATATTTCGACAAATTACTGGTACAGTACAGTATTAGGGAAATTTAATTTGTCCGAAGGTACCCCATGTACGAACCTACCCCATCTCTTATGAGTAGTTTTCAACAACATAAATAAAATATTTTTTAAAATAAGCAAATATTGATTTTTATATCCGAAAACAGTCACCGAAGTTTTACTGATGAATAAATTGTAAACCACCAACGATTTAGACTTGATTTGGTTTACATTGAATTGTCGAATAAATCTATCCAATTTGATATTCCAAAGTTGCAATGTTTTGTGGTTTTAGGCATTTCGGAAACTTTTAATTAAGCAAACTATAAAGTTCCTCCGCCGGAATCTTTTAAACTTTTAAACAAAAATTAAATGTCAAAATTTACGAAACAAATTTAGTAAATTGGATCAAAATTATGAACAAAATTATTGATAAATTCCTACAACACCGATTTCGTAGGTTTAATAAAATATGGCTCTAATTAAAAATGTTGATTTCGAAATTCAACAAATTAGAATGAAAGATTTCGATAGGTTCTTTTATGAATTTTTTCAAAGAATTGAATTTGTTTGAAAATGTTCTGAATATAAAATAAAAATAAAATACAAATAAAATTTTTTTTTAAATTTCGCAACAAATAATCTTAATAGCCTGTTTTTTTACTTTTTTTATACCCATTTCAGAAGCAATGAAATTTTGATTCTGGATTTAGGCATAAAAACAAAACAATACAGTATTTGCTCGGGGGTGAATTGAGAACCCAGTTTGCGGACGATTTCAATGTGCTGTGTGTTTCGAGTAACGAAGATGCATTGTATCACAACTGCATGCAAGTTATCCAAAGCATGCTCGACTGGTGTACAAGAAACAACCTGACACTGAACCTGGGAAAAACCCAAATTGAGAGATTTCTTCCTAAAAATGCTCCTACCAACGAGCTAACTACAATGGATTTTGATGGACAGTCAATTAGTTGCTGTGTGTCTACTAAATTTCTTGGAATTCACATGGACCATAAGTTGACATGGATCAACCACACTACAAAATTAAGAGAGGAATGTAGTAAGTACTGCTACCTATTTCGTAATCTGTCAAGATGTGCAAGTGAGTCGATCATACGTACTGCATATCTCGCCATGGTTGAGAGCCGATTCGCTTACGGTATTTCGGTATGGAGAACATCCACACATGCCACTCAGATATTCTTGTTGCAAAAAAGAATACTTCGTTCTATGGAGAGGGCTCATCCACAGACGCCGTGTAGACCGCTGTTTGCCAAGTGGCGTCTGCTTACGTTGCCTTGTTTGTACATATATGCGGTCTATAAGGATATACATAAGCGCAAACACTTGCTTCTTCATAACAACCAGGTCCATGGATACAATACTAGAAAATGTCATCAACTTCACGTTCCACTCACGCGTTTAAGACTTTCGCTAGACGGACCAATAGCCACAGGAACGAGACTCTATAATGGACTACCAACATCAATCAAGAATCAAAACCAAATAAGATTCAAAAAGGAGTTGCGACTGCACTTAGAACAACATCCACTCTACAGCATTCATGAATTTTTCCATTTATAATGTATAAGATACACATTTTCTTTTTTCTTCTTTGACGCATTCATAACTTTTATACAGTTCCAAGAATAAAGTTGATTATTATTATTATTAGCTCACACGCACTAAATTATGCCCACATGGTTCTGTCTGCAATAGATGAATTCTGTACTTGGGCACAAAAATGAAGAGTTTTTCATCAATAGCCCTTTTTTTCCGTGTATAACGGAGGATTTCCACCGTGGTTCAGATTGCACACACAGGGTGTCTTCGTAATCGACGAGCATATCTGAATTTGTACGAAGGTGTAAAGTTCCGCCAGAAGATACTGGTGGAAATAGAAATAGCCCCACTCGAGAAATTGTATGCACCTTTGTAGGTACAAAGGGCAGGTATGTCAAAAGAAATTGCAAAAATTGATGGTAAATAAAGTGACGGTTTATCAAATCGGCAAATTGCAAAAAAACTTGGTAGGTCACGGAAATGATAAGTAATTTTCTAAAACAGAACTCCGAGAAATATATAGCAGTGTTGGAAGTCAGTCTTGCAGAGGATCTTCTTGGAGAAAACTACATTTACCAGCAAGACAATGCTGCTATCCATAACTCCAGGACCACTAAGGGGTTATTCAATGAAAAAAATATTGAAGTATTCAGTCAGCAGCTGATTTAAAAATAAGAATACGCGAAGTATGGGCAAATTTGTCTAAAGAAACTTTAGAAAATTTTGTATTATCGATGCCAGATCGCTGTCATGAGAAAGGAAGGTGGCCATACCAATTATTAAATGTTAATAAATTAAACATTTTATACAAAAATTAAATTTTTTAACTTACATTTTTATAAAGAATTGCAAGTGGGGCTAATTCTATTTCCACCAGTAGTTCAGATATGGCTACCCTAACAGACACAATACAGAAAACATGTTACAAGTAAGACAATTCTATAATTTAGAATAATTCAATAAATATTGCAATAATAAAAGGAAGTGACTAATAAATATAAAAAAGATTACCGCCAATTTCGTTTTTAACTATGAATACTGAGTACATGCGGTGACACATGTTTATTATGTTTAAAAACTTATCACAGTGACCATAGGAAACAAAAAAAAGTGATATACGAATTACGACGTGCCGCTCGGAGTCATTTGTGTGTTTAAGGCCTTTGAAGCAACATCGTGTGAAAAAATTTTGGGAAAATGTGAACTGTGTAATCCTTTTTGGTGAGTATGTTTGATATATCCAGTTTAGTGGAAATTTGAGTAAAATTTGCGTGTAGACAAAATTTTCCAACAGTAAAAATTTTCAATTGAGTTTGGAAATTTTCGCAATCTTTTGTAAATTTGGGGAAAGTGCTCGATCGGTTTCGTTTTGTGATTTTAATTAGTGTTCAAGGGCTACTTTTAGACACTTAATTTTTTTAGCTTACCGTTTCCACCTCTGACGTCAGTCATTAGATCCCAAAATCAAAATGTTATGACTCATGGCGTTTATTTACAATTACGAACGTCTTTGCGTCACTTAAATAAATAAACATTTTATAATATAAATTGTTAACCAAATTACATATTCAAAAATCGAATAACTCCGGTGTTACTAAATTTAATGCTACAAAAATCAAGCAAAAATTCATTAATATGCCCTGCGGTGTCCGAGCGGAAAAGGAGATAGACTTGAAATCCATTGGGTTTAATCCGCACAGATTCGAATCCTCTCTGCAGCGTTTCTTTTGTATAAAAAATAAACCATTTAACCTCGATTACAAAATATACCATCATGATCAGAATTAACAAATTTTTTTTCATTTTCAGTTAAGATTGACGTGGATGCGTGAACTCGAAATTCGTATTTCGTTATTTCGCGAACGGGAGTGTGATGTGTCGAGTACGAATCTTTGTGAGAAAGCTTAATAGTAGCTTATTAATTAATCGCGAATCATTTTTTTTACTACTTGAGTGCAAAATTTGTGCTACCAAGTGATTTTTTATATAAATTTTCATTCGAAATCGTTAAAAAAATGTGCAAGTGTTCGGGTTGGTGAGTTATGGACGATGGAGAAGCTATTATGGTCAAGAGGAATAAGGCGAAAGGACTTCAGTGATAAGGTACCTAATTTGACAAAATCATCTGAAATGATAACTAACAAAATATTTTCTTTATTATTGCAGGTAGGGTCCACTTCGTGGGTTTGGCAGCAACTCAGGTTAGTGTTTAGTAAACTTTTCTCTCCAGTGATGTAGCCAGTGAATTGTTTAAAATTGTGAGAAAATGCATTTTTCGTTAAATGCACGAACCGTAGTTTGGTAAGAAAAGTTTTTTTATGTAGTATACTGAAGCATTTAATAAATTACAGATAACTAATTTTTTTCTCCGTAGTTTTCATTGCTCAACAATTGGTTAATTCGTTAAGTTTTCGTCAATTCGTCAATGAAGTTAATCAAGGCTAGATTTAATAAATTTCAAAATAAAAATTAACAAAACATTTTGTAAATTTGAACCTGGCGACGTCAAAGCTGGCCCCCTAAAAGAACTAAATCTGTGGAGAACGGCCACTCCAAAAATCTAAAATTTTATTGTTAATCTATTTTTTCTATGCGCAAGAGTCTTGGGTGAATAGTTTTCCAGTCAGAAAATATTTCTCCAGTGATGGAGCCAGTCAATCGTTTCGTGAAAATTTAATAAAAGGCTTTTTTTAAATGAATGAAGTTATGGTTGAATAATAAGTAAGTCAGAAAGTAATTTTAGTATGTTTTGAAGTAAAAATTAATTGATTTCTGTTTTAAAGGAATTTTTATATTTTTGTAGGTGCTGGTTAAAAAGCTAATAAAATTTAAAGATGAGCGTACAGTAGCGGTGGCTCGGAGTTTGACATAATAGTGAGGCTATGACTAGAAATGTATTTTCACTCAAAATAATATTTCATACAATTATTAGAGTACTGGGTGGGTGTTCCATACCCCCCAGACCCCCCGGTGTAAGCTAACGCGACATATACATAATTAATATATTTGAAAACATCAATCTAAAAATGTGGGGCTATATTACAGATATTAATAACTTGTGAAATTCATAGCCCCACACTTTTATTTTGATCTTTTCAAGAAGCTTTGTTCTTGTTCTTCTTGTGAAAAATTATTTTTAACATTTTAGTGAATTTTTGTACTTTTTATTGTTATTAAAAAAATCACCAAAAACGACAAATTTAAGTAGTTGGCAGAATTGAAATTTATTTGTTAAAGCAGGGGCGGAACTACTGGGGTGCGGTGGGCGCAACGCACGCGGGCCCCCGATTTAATTAATAAATAATTTAAAAAAAGTAATTTTGTAATTGAAAAAAATTCATTTTTAAATAAAATTAATTTAATTTTAAAATTTAAAAACAAATTTATTTTAAAATTAAAAAAAATTTAAATTAAAATGTTTACCTTAACTGGAAATTTATGAATTAATCTATGGTGTATTCTAAAGATTTCCTAAATTTCCCAAGATTTCCATGGGAAGTAAATAGCATTCTTAAGTTTTACTAAGATTTCATAGATTTTCCTAAGATACTCTAAAATTTGTTTGCATTTTATTTCACTTTTGTATATCTCTATTTTCTCTTCAGTTTTCCAGTACAAAACTAAAGGGAAATCGTCGAATAAATTGTGTGTACTAGTGATTCTTAGAAAATTTGAAGAAATATAGTAAATCTCGGGAAATCTATAGAAATCTCAGGAAACTCGAGAAAATTTTAGTAAATAGGAAATCTAGAGAAATGCAGAAAACTCTAGAAAATCTTAGAAAATTCTAGGAAATGGAAAAATGGTATCTTAAGATATCTCGAAAAATCCAGAACATTTTAAAGCCAATGAAATCTCAGAAAATGGAAAAAGCAATAAAAGATAGTCTTTAATATTTTAGATTTCCTCAAATTTCCCTTTAGTTTTGAATACAATTTCTCCATCATTTTTCCACTTAGTAAAAAACGAGCAGGACATTTGAAGAAATCCGGAAAAATTTTTAAAAATCCCAGAAAATTTTAGGAAATCCAAGAAAATCTCATTAATTTTACAATTAGGAAATGTAGAAAATTAGAGGAAATAGAAAATTTTAGAAAATCTTATAAAAATATCCAAAAAATCTTGTGAAGTGGAGAATGACATTAAATTCTAGGATATTTTAGGAAATCTAGACAATCTTAAAAAATTCAAGAAAATCAAAGGAATTAAAGTATAATTTTCAAATATTAATAAAATTAAAAATGAGGGGTGTAGTATTTACTCGTCTCTATTCGCCCTTGTTTGGAAGGAATTCTTTGGAAATCACTGGAATTGCATGAAAATCGTCGGAATTCCGAGTCCTGTATATAAAATTGGTTTTTATGTCATTTATAAATGTAGGGCCCCCGTTAACAACTTCGCACACGGGTCCCTCGCCTGCTTGTTACGCTACTGAGATTTCCCATAATAGAGAGAAAAAGTACTACATATTTTCCGGGTTTAGACGCCGACATGTTCTTGTAGTGTCCTTGAAAATAAAATATTATATAGGAATATTAAATGTATGGGACCATTGGAGACCACTCACTTGTTCAAATATCACCCATAAAGGGAGAAAAAGCGTGCTGCGTCAAAACGACGGCGCTGAAACGTTGGCGTCCAAACGCTTAAAGTTTGGTGCATAATTTTTCGAGTTCTTTAATTAAGTTTGCAGTTACCGTAACAACGGGAATCACCGACGCAATGAAGCTTTGCATTTATCTATATCTCGCAACGCTACGCACGTAGGTAATTAACCCTATCGAAACGAGTGAGCTACATAGGTAATTTACCACTATATAAGAAGTATTATCATTTCTTAGAATATCTCCAGAAGGCACAGTCGAGTGAAAGCCAAAAGAATTGAAATTGGAATACACAAGATTACTACTCCTGTTTTTATTAATAGGTTTTTTTAAGTTTTTTTAAATTAAGGGCATTAAGTATTTAAAAAATTATATTAACTTCCATTATTTTAGTATTTCGTTTCACTATGTAGCCCCCAGTGAATGAAAAGATTGTTGTTGGGATGTATTGGGATGACGAACGACGAGAACTCGATGATAAAACAAATTACGGAATGGAGGGCAATGAAGGACTGTGCTAGATTACCCAATTTGAGATGGTATGATCAGGTGACTGATGACCTGAGAAGAATGGGGGTAAGAGATTGGAGGGAAAGAATCCAAAATAGGCAAAATAAGTAAGAAATAAAATATATTGAAGTAAACGGGGACTAATCCAACCCAAAAAAAAATGAAAGCTTATTTTGCCACGAATGTGGAACTTTTCGGCCCAACCGACTTGGTGCGACCAAGGCGATTCGACGCGAAGATGCTTCGGTGCAAGGAGTTTTTTCGCTTTTTTTCCGCCAAATTTAGCTGTACTGGGTTATATTATGCTAACTTCTAATAGAAAACTTATTCTGTTCCAAAAATCAGTAACGATCGATTATTATCAACTTACACCAACGTTTCCAAAAACAGATGTGTGGACGAAGTTGAGAAAGGTTCAGTAGCAAATAGTTATTAACCATGAGAATTATAATAACAATTACATAGAGGCAATAGTTTGTATTGTAGTATTTGTGCGCAACCAATATTTGTAAAGGTACAACATGTATATCGCGCTTTCCCGGAACGCCAGGGAAAAGACATATCCCAGCCTGACTAAAGAAACTTTTGTTAATTTTAAAAATGTACTTTCTCTAGTGTTGATACTAAAATTGATTATTTTGAGTATAATAATATATGGGAATGATCGGACAACGCAAAAAATCCAACTGATTACGACAGAAGGGGGCCGTTGCGCTCCATGGCGCCTGCTATAAAACTTCCGTTTCATAAATCCCAACGAATAATCCAGTGAAATTTGTTTCAGTCCCTTATTTACAATTTTGTAGGTTTGTTTGTGATTTGCCGGTGTTGAAAAACAGTCTGTCGAAATTAAAATTAACATTTAACAAACTTCAGTTATAGTTTCCCACAAAGCAACATTTTTCAAAAAGTTAGTTTTGACATAACCTGTGAACTATGACAAAGTGTCATTAGCATGCAGCTCATGGATGTTAAATAATAAATTCCGCATTTTGGCACTGCATATTTTGTGATTCTAATTATAGAGTGTACGTATTTTTAGGAAAAGTATAAAACATTAAATCCAAATGTACTCTCCGAGAATTGAAATTTACTTTAGATCTCCGATAATGCTTATAAAATCTGTTGTGGTTTAATAATTATGGTATCCGATTGTTAAAGCCAAAACATTAAACTAACACATAAATTGTTATAACTAGCTTCCCCACTTGAGAATACTGCATCAATATACCTATATATATCGCCTACAAATCCATGGATTATGGTCAGCATTTAAATGGTTTCCGTGCGGAACAATCGTGATTAATACGTATTGTCCATCCCTGCAAACTAGAAATTGGGCATTTATCTTTTCATTCAAGTTTGAGTTTATAAAAAAAATAGCATACTCTTCTCGTGTGGGAAAGAATAATGTGCGCAGATAAAAATGAAGAACTGTCCAATTAATTATAAAATTAATAATTTAATGTTAATTCGTAGCGCAGTGTTGTTCCAAGTAGAAATGCATATTTCAAACAAACAAGTATAAAGTTAATGTTCCAACAATTCCGTCTACTGTAGACTATCGCAGTTCTTATGAATCTCTCTAAAGAAAACATAAAATCTACATAAATCATGTCAAATGGGTTTCATTTACTTGGTCGATTTGGTTTTGTTAACCATTTGGTATATGCACGTGCTGACTGGTGTAATGAATGCGCTATGCTATCATTGGGTTAACTAACTAAAATCTAGACAGCCGCCACTCAATTTGAAAATGTGCATATGCTCCTCTCAATTAATTCGTGTTGAAGTTAAAACAGTTCATTTCAATATTACTGATTACATACGGAAGCCGCTAATTAGAAAATGTGATGCATTAATAAAACAAATAAAATTTGACAATTTAAACTCAAAAACCATCCACTCTAAAGTAAAAAATTCAATGTTTTAGAGAACAATAAAGATATCAAAATCTTATAGAAATTTTTTCTTTCTAATATAATTCTCGAAGAGACTGAGAAAAAGTAATATATCTGACCCGACGACGACGTGTCTATTACTCAATATTATATTGTCTTATAAAATGGTAACTTTTTATTGTCAAAAATGAGGTAAAGTTTTTGTTGGTTGGTAATAAAAATTTTGTTCTATTTATACTTGGTAAATTTTACTTCTTCAAAGTTTCCACAAACAATAATTAACCAATATAAAATTTCTACCTTCAAACTAACTACTTCAGATCTTAAAATTATTTATTTTAAGATCAGATATAATTTAATTTGCTTCCAATCATAAAATTCTTACTTGACCACAAAATTAAATCTACCAAAATAAAGAAAACTCAAAAATTCCTACCAAAAAAGCAATCATTTAAATAAAATTAATGACGTACAAAAAGATAATGTAAAATGTGTCAAATAAACAAAACTTTTCTTAATTTCATCATCAAGTATAGGGAATATTAAAACTTTCCTCCACGCCTTTTGCATCGTGGAACATTTATTCCTGTCAGTTTAACCAAGAAGGAAAAAAACTAATGCGGTTAATTACCCACAAATTCTAAAAAGCTTAATTTAGCCGACAGAACCGACTTTCAGAGACTTGTAGTGTAGGACAAAACCATGGATTTATGATGTCAAAAAGTTAGCTTACATATAAAATGATATGTTTGCATTGCTGTGTCGGATCAACTCACTATAGCACATAAACGAATAAATAAGTGTAACGTCGGATTTAACTTAATTTATTATGCGTAGGTATTACTTTTATTGTCTAGAAAACCTCTTGCTCTTAGCCGAACCGAATATAGTAAACGAAGGAGACGTTTACAATACGCCCCGTAATTTGCGAACGCATTATGATGTAGTAATTAAATTTTAGAAATATGGTTTGACTTTGTATGTCAAGAGGTAGCTGGCAGGTATTTATAAATGCAAAGTACCTAATATTTCGTACTTCGTGGGAAACTTTCGAGAAAACTTACAAATCTGAACGAGATACTCGGCTTCCTATCAATACAAACAGTATTTTTCAGTTTATTATGTTGTCTAGTACCTGTGGCATTCAAATTCAGATTGAAAACCGTTTTTCGCTACATCTTCTTGCTAGATTGCATACACAAGCTTATAACAACACGATTGCTCGTTTTATTGTGCATCACTCTGTATATTAAAATTTAAAATTAATGACTTAGATGCGCTGTAAAAATTTCAGTGTTTTATGTTTTGAAGAGCTTCTATTTTTTATATTGTAATAAACACTAACCCATAATTTGCAGGGATCATGATGCATACTATTTTTGACCCTCTTTCCTTGGGTTTCCGTTTTTGCGTCGTTATCATTTAAGGTTTATTTTTAATAAACTCGAAGAACAACCTTATTTATGAATGTGTTTTGTTGCCTACTCCTATGAAAACTAATTGATTTTCAACCTTATATTAAACTTGGTTCAAGCAATTATTGGCTCCAATACCTGCTCTCCCTCTCAAATTTTTCTGGCAAGTTTCGATTGTTTCATCTTGTATTCGAGTACCCACTTGAGGAATAGATACGTCGTCGGTATAGCTTTCTTAAGATTAGTCAAATTACCATCACTTATCGAGCTTTTCAATGACTTGAGATTTATTTATTTACATCTGGTTGATCTTGAGATGTCAAGGGCTACAGATTATTCACATTAGTTAATATGTAATCGATTTTGTTTTGAAGCTAATATTGACAAACCTCGCACGAAAAGAAAACTTATTTAGAATATAGCAGAGTCAAATCTGTGCATCTCTAAGTAAGTTACATCTACAATTTTAGCTGCATAACTGAATTTTGAGATCACTCGTTTGTTATTCATATTTTACTAACGACAATTTACCCGTTGTCAAGTCATTCAAGTGCGTTAAACCGTTTTTGTTGAAATTGCTCTCTCGGGGCATCCCAATTACTATTTTATTTTTTGTTCAACTGTATCCTCAAAACGGTCTCAAATTGTACGTGCTAATATCAAACGCTTACAGTTTAACATTAAGAGTTAATTTTAAAATTAATGTAAGTAACACTAGGAACGAACCCATGTGGGAGAGGTCAAGGGAAAGCCTCCCCCTCCTTCCAATATCTTGGAAAAGTAGGCAAAATTACTGTTTGAAATTGGAAACTGGTCTGCTGCCCCACGAAAAGTTTTGCTTCGGTTCGTCTCCAGAGTTTCTGTTTTTAAATTCATTTTAATTAAATTTTTCATATGCCGATGATATTTTAAATAATTTTGAAAAACAAATTCAAGTTAAGAGGAAGCGAAGTTTTCATTTACAGTGACCTCATAATTATGGAACATGACATCATGAAGGAAATCGGAGAAAGAGCCAGAGTAGAGAAGATATTTAAAGCTTATAATGCCGGGAAAAACAATAATGTTGGGTGAACATGAAAAAGCCCTAATAGAAGTACAAACAGCTGCAATGGACTCAGAGACAAAAAACTGACAAAATATGAGCCGAACAACAAACTGTTGACACAAAACGATTTGGTAGGACAATTGAACAGGAATTAAGAGGAAACGATGCAGACATGGGAGAAATCAATAAAATAAAATCTGGAAAAACAAGAAACAAGAAAATAGAGAGAGTAAGGGGAGTAATGAGATTGGGTACGTAGAATCTGAGAACAATGCTAAGAGCCGGACAGGCTTTTGAGGTAGCGAACGAGCTAAAAGAGATATAGGATTGATGTAGCGGCAGTACAAGAAACCAAAAAAGCTTTTTAAAGGATGTAATCCAAACAAGTGCAAAAAAGCGATTGCATACAAGAAAAATAAAATAACCCAGAACAGGTTCGATCCAGAATATAAAAAGAGAGTTGAATCAAAGAGAAAAGCACGAAAAAAATGGTCGACAACCGGTAGCCAAGAGGATAGAGATGAATACGCAATACAGAGAATGAAGGCTTTCAAAACGTGTAGAAAGAAGAAAAACCTATGAATAGAAGAAGAGATGGACGAACTGGAAAGAATTAATAAAGCAAACAAAGCTAAGGAATTATATATGAAAATCAAGAAACAGAAAGGGAGCCACAAATTACAGAGGAATAACACTTTTGCCGGTTATATATAAAATACTATCCGCTATGATTCAAAACAAGCTTGGAAAAATAATGGAAAACAGATAGGAGACTACCAATATGGCTTCAGAGAGGACAGAACTACAGTAGACGCGCTGCACATTACGAAGGAAATAATAGAGAAATGTCAGGCGCATAACATAGAACTGAACATATTGTTCGTTGACTTCAAACAGGCCTTCGACTCGGTCAAAAGAAGACAACTGATGAAAATCATGGAAGAAATGAAAGTAACGTCCAAGTTAATGCGGTTGGTAAGGACATTAACGGGAACTACGGCTACAGCGAAGGCTTTAGAAGACGAAACGGGGGGTTTTTCTGTTCAATGGAGAAGAGTTTCATAAGACCTGTTGTGATATACGCAGCAGAAGTACTGGGATAGGGCCGTTTCGCCCTCACCGTTTTGCCCCCACCGATTCGCCCCTGACCGTTTAGCCCCCGTCCGTTTAGCCCCTGTCCGTTTCGCCCCCACCGATTTGCCCCCGACCGTTTTCTCCCCGTATTTAAACTGCCCAATATTAAAATAAATAAAATAAACTTTAACTTATGATAGGTGTTTTCGAAAATTCATCTGGTAAAAATAAACTTCGAAGAAATAAAAACCATTGTGGAAAGATGGAAAGTTATGGTAGGATAGATACCATGGATTATTAGTTTGGAATTGCCCATAATTTTGAGTTTTGAAATATTTTGTAATATATTTTAATAAATATTAATTTTCAATAAATACACAATTTTCTCATTCTGGAGGAACCGTCTATTAGGTACTTAAGGGGAGTTCGTCGCAAACGAAGAAAATAAGCAAATATGACGAATAGGATAACTAGTCCGTAAACTCGCAAGCAAAATAAGAAACAAAATCGCATAATGTAAACTCGACTATATGTAAGGACAATTTTTATAATTTTTTAGCCCCCCCCCCATTATTTAATCGAAGGACGATTCTTGTAATTTTTTAGCCCCCCTCCCCTGTGTAAGTACGTAATATTGTGTTCTCCCCACATTTTACGTAAGAATTAATTAAAAACGGTGGGGACTAAAAGGTGGAGACAAAACGGTCGGGGGCGAAACGGCGGGGGCAAAACTTCATATAGCCAGAAGTACTATGCATGACACAGCGGGAGGAAGAAATCTTAAGAGTTTCTGAACGCAACATTTTGAGAAGAATACTAGGTCAAAAAAGGAGAAAGCAGACAAATGATGAATTTAGAGCTCCTAGAAGAGATAAAAGGAGAGGACATCGTCAGAGTAATAAAAGCTCAGCGATTGCGATGGATAGGTCACACAATGAGAAAGAAGGAAACAGAAACCACAAGAGAGGTTACTGAGTGGAAACCCGTAGAAAGTAGAGGTAAAGAAGAGTAAAGAAGAAGACCTAAAATGAGATGGATGGACGGAATAAGAGAAGATATCAATAAAATGGGAGTTGCTGAGTGGAAAACAAAGTTCTAGGATAGAACAGTGCCAGTGTGAGACCTTTAACGGTAGCGATATTCCGAATGGAATGAATGGTTTGATGATAATGATGAATGCGTTGGTTTAGAGGGGGACATGGACTGTTTCCAATAATTCCCAAACAATTCCATATAAGCAGCCCGTCTCTTTGGACTGCAGTAACAAGCACTGTTGGCCTTAGAAAGTTCTAAATATTTAGTTTTTATCCAAAAAAATTAAACCATTTACGCTGAAGCTTAGAAGAGAATTGTAGGAGCGCAAAATGAATCTGATTAAATGGGATAGTGCTCAAGTGTTGAAACTGGAAGCATCCAAATGGAACCGATCTTAATCTTCTCATTTCTATGCATTAAAAGTCTACGGATATTTTTAGGTCAAAAATATTGACCGAAACTCACTTAAAATTATAAATCTTTCAAATATATGTGCGTGGCAATACACCTGAGCCCACTAGTTTCCATCCCTTAACTTTTAAGACGTGTAATATTTCAGCGAAGAGTTATGACATTGGGTTCAACTTTTTCGCTTTAGATGAATTTTAATTTTATGTGAAAACAGGTAAATAAATTATTGAATCGATAATGAGCCCGATACTTTAATTGGAAAAGTTTTTTAAAAAACCGACACTCTTTAATTAGTCTTAAATAAATTATGAGAAAGATGAAAATTTTCTACTTTTAAATTGAAAGTTGTGAAAAATGCTCTCTCTCTACTAAGTTGAAGTGTCTATAGAAAAAATTGAGAGATGAAAACACGTATAATTTAAAGTAACGCATTCGGGAGTGCGTCTCGCGGGAGCACTAAAGCATCCACAACTGGGCTACTAACAAAGGGATGAGCGATGCTTCTCGTATGCTGTCTTACATATATGTCGCAACCACATTCTTGTCAAGACATCTTATGGTAGAACGAGATGGGAGAATAAGTTAAAGGATTTTATTGTTAAAGTTGTGTGCTTGACAGATAAGATGGCAACGGGCTTAAGCTTACATATTGAAATTTTCATCTTGATGCCAATGCAACATGCATTGTTTATAGCAATTCTAGCGTAAATGTTACGGTGGAGTTTTAGTAACAAACACGCAAAAATCGATGCCAGTATGTTCAGTATTAAAAATTATTTTTTCTCTTTTAAAAATAATTACCAAACCATCGCATATTAATTAATTAACCAGAAGCACCGAGAGTATTTATCAAAAGCTACCACTAAACCCACATTTGAACTTTAAAGCAGTTTTTAAATAAAATTATAACAACTATTTTGCATAAGCCAACGAACTACAATTTTAGCATTACTACCTACTAAGTACTACTTCAAAATTTTATCATCAATTAACTAAATTGTTATTCCTAAATCAAACTAATCGCTCAAAATACAAACTTGACGCTGCCTTCTTGAAAAACCATCCTAATGATGATAAATTAAGAAGTACACGTTTCGGTGTCGTATTTAAAAGATTGCATCTTAAATACTACAAAAAAAATTAAATTTTATCTTCTCATCTTCAAGAAATTTCCTTCTCGACGTTTTAGTAACATTAAGGTTTATAGAGGTCCTAATAAAAAATTACCAAGGGAAGCGTGTTCAGGAAGAATTTGCTTGTTAAAAGCTGCTAAACTACTATTTAAGCACTTAAAACCAAATTGTTGCCTTATTAATAGCTAATAATAATTTTAATGAACATAATAATAAAAACCTCGTATAAGTCATAATTCCATAAAAAATCAAAATTTATGCAGTTTATGTAATTAAAAAAAGCAAGATCAGAACAATATTTTGTTTGAATAAATAATCGCGTAAGATATATTATGCCTACATTAAAAGGAAATAAATTATTGTAAAAGCATAACAAATAGATGCTCTAGATTCCATTAAAAACATATTTTTTAAAATCTACAGCTGACACTTAAAACCGCTACTTCCATAAATCAAAAAATAATATGAAGAGGGTAGAAAGTATATTTAAAATAACTTCAATCAAACAATTCAAACGTCTACACAAAAATCGGTTAGATCGAGAGCAACGCTCTATGAGAAAGATTTATGGTCAGTATGTAAAAGAAAAATGTAGAAACCTCCCAAACATAATGTAAGAAGTAGCTCGCATAAAGAAATCAAAATTGGTTTAGTCGTTGTAAGGGATCTTGCCACTAAAAAAGTCTACTTTGCTTCCAATAAACAAAATTTATTTTTATTTCATTAGGGAAAGCCCGTGAACTATAAAAATCTTCCCAAATTCACGGAACACCACTTTTGTTTAAAAATTCTCTTTTTATTACACCAATTGCATTCTCTCGTTTATTTTATTTATTAACTTTCTGTTTGAATTGATTGGTAGGATTTTCGATGCTATAAAACTTGAAAGTCCACAAAAATTTTATATATTCAATAGAAGAGATTTTTTTGAAATTATAACCAATCTCTTTAAAAATGTGATAATCTCATTATTATTTAATCGCCATACTTAAAATGATGGAAACAAACTCAACCATAAAACATTTTTAGGCAAAATATAACCAATTTTGTGTTAGTTCTTATAAAAAGTTAAAGTGATTTAAAAGTTTTACGACTGTTGTAAGTTAAAAATTCAAATTGACCTAAAGCATGGTTGGAATTTATGTTTCTTGGAAAGTCTCACAAAGATATTTAGATCCCCAAATATTGCAAATTACTTCATATAAAAAGTCATTTGAAAATTTCAATTAAAATGAAAACCAAGATAAACTGACAAAGATTTTTATTCGCGCATAAAAACTTAACCGCCATTCACATCAAAGCGAATATTCTGAAAAGATCTGGTCAACCGAAATATACTATACCGTAACTGGATGGCAAATAATATAAACTTGGTACTTAAAAATAATGCTTATTAAAAATTTGTAGTGTTTTGTAATCTGAAAAACACAACAATGAAGCAATTTCAATTTCAAGGATTAAAATTCATTCAAATCTACGACCAAATCATCCCCATTTATTCTGAAACAATCAAACTCTAATGGGATTACTCCAAGATAAATAAAATTTCAAAGGAAACAGGTATGCTATGAAGAATCGTTTAATGACCAATGCCAATATAAAACTAAGATTAAATTAGTCATATAAATCAAATTGTTCTCCTTTGCATGTCCAGCAGCCTCACTATCCATTTTGAATTTTAGATATTTTCTTTCGGTTGTACCCATTTCTTTCGATACAGTGGAATACCCAATAAGAGAACCTGAGTCAAATATTTCAATGCAACAAATTAATTGTTGTCACGCAAAAAAAAGATGTTATATTAACATTTTTCATGTAGTAAAATAATTGTTGTCACACGAACAACAATTGTAGTAAAATGCTGTTTATACTACATCAGCTGTAAAATGCACTTGTGCATTGTTGTTCGATGCATGTATAGTTAATTTTACAATTTTTTTTGTACTTTTAACTTTATCACTCAAAATAGTTGATGAACAAATAATAAGTACTTTATATCACAATGTTGTTAAAATTTAACAACAATATTGTAGTAAGCTGTACTGCAGTTATTTTACAACAATTGACTTGTACATATTTTACTTATGTTTGATGTTGTCACTATATTTACAATCCATTGTAGTAGATTGCACTGCATTTGTAGTTACTTTAACATCTTTTTTTCGCGTATGTTCATTCCAGTAGCACCAACTTGGATTTTTTGGTTTTTTTTTCAGGTTGTTCATCATACATATCAGTGACTCTACAATAATTTTTTAAGCGATTAATTTTAAAATGGTGGCTGTGCAGCGTTTTTGCGATGAAGTCTCCGTTTTTCCAGGGTCCACGCCCGGACATACAGCTCCTGTAAACAACAGCTATATAAGTACGTACGATCTTGTCGATATATTGACTTTAGGCCAAATGGCGCACTTCCATAGCTGTTGTTATATATAATCGAAAAAAATTCATTGACTCATCATAATTCAAAAATTACAGGAACTGTTGGTCCGGCCGTGGATCCTGCAGACGTCATCGCAAAAACGCTGCACAGCCGCCATTTTAAAATCAATCGCTTAAAAAAAATTTTAGTTTTTCTGAAAAAAAATGCCCATAAAGCCTATTGTTTCGACCTCTAGAGTGGCCTAATCCCTAAAACGAATTTGAGATGAATTGTAATTTCAGTGACCTTTTATACATTAATTTTCAAACAAGTTTGAATTGAGAAATGTAAAAATGTGTATAAGAACCAAAAATTTGCAGAATAAGAATATTTCAAGTAGAATTAATAAATTATAATAATTATGAAAATACAAATTTAATAATGCGATCTTTTCGGGTGTTAAAACGTTTGCAATATTATTAACTGCTACATTTTGAGAACTGATATAATACATATAATAGTATCACTAACAAAAGCGATTTCTACCTTTCTGAAAAGCTTCAGGAACTAACCACAGAATTAATTAACTAGTAACAGCACGTGCCATTACATGAATTCAACCGACCATGCTAAAAGCAGATGAGTAGCGGCGTTTCAGATATAAAGGAAAAATCTTACCGCAAATAAGAATTTGTTATTTAACCTGTAAGTAGCAACATGGGTACTATCGGGTCCCATATCACTCTTTATTACATAGACATTTTTTAATTTGCTGGTATTTGTTAATCTCACTTGATTGCAATTTTTTGATTTTATTAATTAACCACATTAATATTCATTCACCTGTATAGTTGACAATAATTATTGTTATTATTAAATTTAAATTAAAAAATTTCAAAAAACAGTTTTGATATCTAGTAAAGCCAGCGGTGGCTCGTCAGAGGAGGAGATAAGGCTGGCTTAGCTTCCTCAAAAATTCTGGTCTATTAAGTAAACTACAGTAGCTGTGAAACTGATGTACTCAAAATAAAATTTACAAAAAATGGTATCCAGTCATAAATTCTTTCAGGTACAAATTGTTTCAGTTTTAATAATTCTTCTTGGTGTCAGGACGTGAAATTAAAAATAATGGCAAATCTGAATAAATTAACAAAATTTGCGTAGACTAGATTTTCATTTACAGGGTTTTTGAACAATTTTCGCGAATTTCCTCCTGGTTTGCATTAAGATTTCCTTTCAATAACGTTGAAGAAACAAAGAAAAATCTTAAATTTAACGCCGGGAAAATTGATGTACCGAAAAAGTAAGTAGAATTTTGGGACTTTCAAGGTAAGGGTAATGTAAGTGGAGATGTTAACTGTAAGTCTAGGGTAGTACCGCGGTCTGTTGTCGCTTAGGCCTTGAGCAGGATGGACTTAAAAACTTTTGGGGTTCTCTCACCAAACGTTACTTACCTTGTGGTAAAAACATATTTAGATTTTCGTATACTTTAATATGAATGCACATAGGAAAAGTGTATGTGCTACGAAAAATATTTTTTAAATTCCTTTTCAATTTTTCAAAAAATAAATCAAACCAAAACAAACTAAATTTGATATTTTCAAGAAAACTCTTGAATGTCAGTTGAAAACTCACTTATTTTGGATAGGTCTTGTTCTCTTGCGCGCAATGTAGTAAGCTCACTTTTTGAAAAAAAGTCCATTTTGTCATTTTTTTCTTTTTCTACACACAATAACGGATAAAAAATGTTACTGAAATTTTTTTGTTACTGCAATACAATATGCGCTAGCCAGTTTTGAAACTTGGGGTGCGGTCACACCCCATGTACTCCTCCTAGGTAGTAAATACAGTGTACTCCTCTAGGGTTAAAAATAAAAAACTAGAATTCTAAAATTCCCAACTGTACATTATCGAGTACAATCGATTTTTTCGTAACAAAATATTAATTTGAAATATTTTCAATATTTATTAAGCCTGAAATTCGGGCGCTTCTTTGACGGTCTCTTGAATTGTGCAATTGGCGCTTCTTCAACTGAATCCTTCATGATGGTAGAATGAAGTGTGATCATGAATGATGGTGTGAATGCATTTCCATCATTCTAAAAGCTATGCAGTCGAAGAAGTACTAATTGCACAATTTAAAAGCTTCCATGCGCATACGATACTGCTGACGACTAATAAAACAAGTGTCTGCCGTTGATCCTTGACGATTATATTATATTTTTTTTTGGACAAAGATTGTCTCATTAAGTTCGCGATAAATACCGCAACAAATGGAATGTACAGTTTGATGTGAATTTTTACCCTTGGGACATTATGTATTTGTAAATCTTAGGGTGGCCTGTGCAGTCCAAAATTGATGTAAATACCAATCAGGAAGTCTAATAATGTAATGAAGTAAATGTAAGAAACCACAAACGTGAACAAAATTTTAATAAAAGCGAACTTGAACATTTAATTAAAAACTGCAACGGAATTTTAAAATGCAAACTTAGAAGATTTTTTTTCGTGCTAAACTAATATCTAAAGAGACGAATAAGAGACGTGAAATTAAAAATTATAGAGTTATAAAAATGCGGTGTAATTATCCTACTTACACAATTTTCTAAGCCTAATTATATTACGAAATTTTAAAAGAAAATTAAATACAAAGCCGGGGATTAAGGTAAAACTCAGAACCGTATAATGCGAGAAGCAGTCTGACTTATTGCAGTAGTAGCGAAGATTAATTAAAAATTAGTAATCACGATACGCTTACTACACGTAAAATGACTTTAACGTTAGTAATCCTTATTTGCTATAAAACGTTTAGATTTAACTTAAAATAGAATTTTGGTAATCAAATTAAAACTAAATTTTCTTTTCTACTCCCTGCTTTCCGACAAAACAGCTAAACTTTCTTTATAATGTAAATGAAGATTATATGCTTCATACTTCATTCAAATGTGGACAATCAAAAGTTGTTATCGGTGGTTCAAACTACGCCATGTCAGCAGAGCATTAAATTATCTATTTAGATGCAAAATTAAATTTACCATAACATATAATACCCTACGCCAAGAAATATATTTAAATATAAAAATTAATTTTCATTTGTAATTTTTTTGTTTAACTTACATATAACACTTCAGGAATAGCACTCAAGTTTTATATTCGAGAAGTAAGTTCGTAGCGTGAAACTGAAGTTTTAACAATAAATTATTAAATTTCCCCAACAGTGAGTCCTTTAAATCTGAAGCCGACAATGATTTCAGTTTTGGTCATAAACATGTCAGTCGGAACACTCAAACATATGGTTATTTTTGTATTCGGTTTAAATTTATTTCTTTATATTTCCCAGTTTAGGTTACACTAACAATATGATTTTGCTTTTAAATTTTGATTTAGAGAAGTGTTAAAAGAAAATCAGCACAATCGCAAAACGTAAAGGATAATATTAGAAAGATTTACGAGAACGCTTCTCGTCAAAACAGGAAATTCTTCTAAATCTTTTAATCCCTACAGTAGAATACGAATTGCAGCGTGAAAAATTGGCCGGTATAATTAGTAATGAAATTTAAAAATTACCCATGACCAAAGTTCTATTAATGCAATTAAATTATATCAAAAAATCCGAAAAATGCTGTACTTCTAAGGTACTACACCAACTGCGATCTAATACTTTTAATTGAAATTTAGGCATATCGTGTAGCATCAATTTAGCCGTAATCTTAAATTGCTCAAAGCATTATACAACATGAAAGCCTTCGCCGTCCTATTTTTTTGAATAATAAAGAAAAACTTGTACGTGACAGTTAATTCAAGTTTCAAAAATTCATCAAATCAAATAAAATTATATAGTGCCATGGTGGCTAAAGTAAACGAGGAATCCGTCATCCACGCCCATTATGTGTCGTAATAAAAAACTGCCTACGACTGTCTCCTTTTTGACGTCATTTTTAAATTACCCCTTTGACATATACAAATTATTGCACGAAATACTAAATTAGAACTCCTCGCAATGCAATTGCAAAGAAAAATGAATTTGGGAATTTTTTTCTTTTTTCGTTTTCAGGTAGTAAAATCAAGCTATCCATCTGCTGGAGATATTCGATCCGTTTTGCATGTTTCGCTTTCACTTACTCCCGCCCGATTACAGTAGTCAATTATGAAGTGTCACATTACTTTCGCACGACCCCTTATGACATTTATCTAATCATTAGGAAGTAGTTCGGTTTCGATCAGATATCTTTACACCAAATTTTGTTTAAATTTTTTACATTAGGGGTTGTCCTTTAATCACGTGAGGTTCTAACAGGGGGGGAGGGGTTTAGAATAACATCACGATTGATCACGATGGGGGGGGGGAGGGGATGTTGTGACAATCACGTGTATATTTTCTTACGACCACGTGAAATCCCGAGCGAGCAAATTTATGCCTAAAAGCAACATAACAACAATATTTGGCTCTCAGCTGGCTTCTGGCACTGGACCTTGTGACTCCACTTGTCGCCCCGCTGCCCGCGGCCTTCTGTCTTGCCGTCCGTACTTAAAAAAATTTTTCAAAAAAAAATACACGTGATGTTGGGTAGGGGGGGGTAGGGGTAACCGACAACCTCACGACGTATCACCAAAGGGGAGGGGGTGGTAAAAAAATTGCATAAAAACCCTCACGTGATTAAAGGACGACCTTAAATAAAATTAATTTAATTGCAACGCGTGATATCATGTGTTTCGAATTTCGGATGCTCATCAGTCAAATAATGAAAAGGATTTTTACATTGCACTTTTGTTGAGTAAAACTCAATTTAATTAATTTGAAAGCAATAGTAACAATTTAAATACGCGTAAAGTTGGCGATACGTGAGCCACAAAATACAAAGCAAATCAATTTGCGCCTTCCGATTGATAAATTACAACAAAATTAAACCAGGTTAAAAAGAAACTTGAGACAAAACTAATGAGATTTTCCGATTGTAAATAGACAAGACAATACTTCTCACGCAGCAAGAAATAATTACTTTCAGGAGTGTAGCCAAAATTATACCTGTTACTAATTTATTCTGGGTTGAGCTCGATTCAAATTGGATTTATCGAGCATATGCGATTCGGAAAGGACACAATAAATTAAATATTGTTAATAAATTATTTAAACAATTTCCCTTTATAAACCTCTGGGACCAGAGAAAACAAAATTGTACCCCATATAATTTATTTACCGGTATGTAATGTATGTACTATGTACGTCGGTTGCTTATGTGTACGTGCACAAAGAGCTAAACTGAAACGCTTAATAATTTACAAAATGAAAAATTATTTGTTTAGTCCGACTTTTATTTCAGAAAGCACGAATATTCTAGTTCGAAATACGAAAAAGTTCAGTTCATTAGACTAGTGTGCCTCTGTCAAATTCAAACAATGCAGCAATTGTCGAAATTGAAGTTCTTTCAACATCGGCCACCACAATTTCCTTTAATTTAATAGGTCCTATTCCGCTCACTTCTCAAATTAAACTCGGATAATTTAAAAAAAAAACTTCTAAAGCAGAAATTTTCAATCAAATATATTTGAGTCAAATAAAATATTTTCTTCAAAGCTTTTTATTATAATGCACTTGAAAAAATAATGTATTATACTTCATTTAATATTATATACCTACCTTTCACCCTGATCGAAGTTTAATACACAAATGCATTTTGTAGAAAATATTTTCCCTCGATTTTAATTAATCAATACTTTTGAAAATCGTAAACGGGATACCAATAAGATACAACTACCTACATAATTTTACGTTTATGATGTAATAACCAAAATTTTAATATATATATATATACTGCAAAAAATATTTCTCGCTTTGCAAACTTCGTGAAAACTTTTATGATCAAATTTAAAATATACACTTTCCCTCTATTTCTCATAAAAGTCTTGTAACAAATAATAAAAGGTGCTTACAGCAAACAAGTGGTTTTCTAAAATACGGGAAACAAAAATCAATTACTGCGAGTTGCGGTTACTAAAATTTTAATTCCCAAAGAAAATTTAAGCTCTTCTCGACAAAATTTGGATTTCCCATCAAATGAAGAAATTATGTTGTTCGTTTCAAATTAATATATTCTTCCTTTATTCTTCATCTTTTGTCGTAAAAATGAAAAACCTATATTTTACCCCTCAAAAACTTTTAATTGATTTTAAGCTAATTAAAGTTGGAAAAGTTTCTGCAATTCTTAATGAACGTAAACCACGCGCAATACTACTTACTTTTCATGACAAAATAACGGAGCCGAAGTAAACACAATTGCGTGATCCGGCTGTATATTAGTTTATTTAAGTGCAAAATACACGGCAAAAATAAACATTTAAATAAATAAACCTCAAAATACATTGAAATCTATCGATTTGGCTACAATATAGTGTAAAAAAGTAATGTAATTAAACCGAACAATAATTTAACCCAAAAGAAAATGATGAAGAAATATTTTCTTTAATAATTATAATTTTCATTAGTTAATATTTTTTAAATATTTTTAGTTTTAACCTGTCCTTTTAATATCCCTTTTTGTTTTTTTAAATAATAATTTTCCACGTATTTCTTCACTTCACCGTTAAAATTCCATCATTTTAACGTTTTGTTTAGTTCCGTTAAATATCATATTTTACAAATACCACAAATCTATTTGAAATTTTATCTTTTAAGTTAATTTTCCAATAGAAAATGTACTGATTACATTTTAAACATTTCAACCGACAAATTAAAAAAAAATGTAAGCTTTATTTCTTCTTCTTTAATGTGCCGTGTCAGGTTTTCCCGAAATTGACGATCACTTCGGCGTAGGCCATTCTAAACAATTCTTTTGCACCCCGAATGCCAATCGACCAACCCCAGCGACCTTTTATTTTTCCCTTCATTATTCGCTGAAGCAGTCGGAACTTTCTCCCCTCAATATATGCCCCAGGTAAGCAGCTTTCCTACACTTCATCTCACTGAGCAACATATGATCAGTTCCTGAATTCGTGATCCTCACTACCCAGGATTTCCAGTGTATCTTCTAAAATTGATATAAAATTTCGATCTAAACTGCTCTAAATTTAAAACATATAAAAATGGCAGTGGTAAAAAACAGACAAAGAGGAAACAAGGCATAAGAAAAAAAGAGGAATTTGAAAAAAAAGCAGAATTTTCGGAAACTTAGTGTTTCCGTGAAATGATTTTGATAAATTTAAGATAAAAAATTAAATCAATTTACAAACATCATTTGATGAAAAGAAGAAGTAGGTACTGGAGACATAAAAAATTAGTATAAAAAGGTTCTGAACGCAAAATCTAAAAAGATATAATTGATTTTAATCGAAAAATTTCGAATTTCCATGGAATTCCAAAGATTCTCAAAGAATGGCAATGATTTCCAACAAGGAGGAGGTAACGGTGTAACTATCCCCCCCCCCCCCTAAACCAATAAAGTTACTATATCTAAATCTGCTCTTGTGTACAAGTGATGGGAAATAGAAATAGGAAATACAAGGAAATCTTAAGAACACTATAGATGGGCTTTTTTATTTTTTCAATTTTGTGAGATTTTCTTGGCTTTATTACTATTTTCCGAGATTTCTTAAGATGTTTTAGAATTTTCGACATTTTTTCTGATTTCTTAGAATTTACCCATATTTCGTTGAATTTTTCTTTCTTCTGGATTTCTTAAGAGATCCTACAACTTTCTACGTTTTCTTAAATTTTCGTCTTCATTAAAATTTTCTTGAATTTTGTAAAATTTTCACAAATTTGTTGAAATTTTCTAAGATTCTAAAACTCGTTGGGATTTTCTGGATATTCCCCGAATACATGCAGATTTCTCTTCTCTATACACCGGAGTTTTCTAACGATTTCTCCCTGGTTTATTGCTGAGAAACCGAGGGGAAATCGTGATATACAAAAGTGAAGGAAAACCTTAGGAAATTTTAAGAATACTCCAGTTGAGCTTTACTTTTTAGATTTTTAAATTTTCTGATATTTTCTTGGCTTTACTAAAATATTTTGAATATTTTCGAATTTTCCATTTTTTAAGTTTGCCTCGCAAGGGCAGCTGGACAAACACCAACAAAATCTACTCATTTTTAATTAAATTTAAAAAATATACCTAAATATATTTATTCACCCTCTCCTCACCAACCTCATTTTCCAGCCAGCCTTTGCCTGGATCCGCCCTTGATTTTCAAACTGGTTTTCTAAAGAATTTCTATGATTTACAAAGAATTCCAGAGATTTCCAAGGGAATCCCAAATAAGTGTACACAAAATTTTCGAGATATTTACCCCTTGATCCGCCAAGAAG
Source organism: Cantharis nigra (assembly GCA_958510845.1). Classification (NCBI taxonomy): domain Eukaryota; kingdom Metazoa; phylum Arthropoda; class Insecta; order Coleoptera; family Cantharidae; genus Cantharis; species Cantharis nigra. The sequence goes on along the minus strand of OY294034.1, from coordinate 2,581,365 downwards.
AGAGTTTGGTAATGTCCAAGGATAAAGACGGGCAGCTATTAATGTTTTTTAAAACTTAAACATTTAATTTTTGGAAATTAATTTTAAGCCACAATAATACTTCATCAAGTAAATTTCGTTAAAATTCAACCAATTCAAATATTTATTTTCGCGAATAAAAAACCAAAGAATAACAGGTTGTGGGCATATGAAAAGGATAAGGTTTATAGCATACCTGCGTTGAAAATCGAAACAAATATTTAGGGTACTTTTCAATGCTATTGGCTATAATAAATCCTCATAAAACTAAACCTAGTTTATTTGAATCTACCTAGTATATTTCGCCAAATAAAAGTACCTATATATTTATTTAGAACAAATAAAAAAATTAAAAAATAAAAAAAACTAAATTAAAGAAAATAGTACAATATATATTTTTCTCGAAAAACTATTTATTGAAAAATTGGAAACTTAAGAAAAAATCAATCCCTGAAGTGCAGCCGAAAGCCAAACAACCACCTCAATCGCGAATAAAAAGCAAATTTGCGCGAGCTTTTCTGTATAAGTAGCCATAAAATTTTCAGATCATAAAATACAAGTAGAGAACTAAATTTGGATATGAGAATATTTATAATATATTAATATTAACTATGTTTGATCTAAGAATATGATAATTACAGGATAGCTATCATTATAATAATTTAAGTTTGTATAAAAAGCAAAACTATTAATATTATAATAAGCTAAATGATAAAATTCTAATGATGTAGTGTACACGTACCATAATAATAAAGAATATACGAGGTGTCAAATTTAATGATGGTCAACATTGTGTTTTACATTATAAATGAACCTCAGTAGATTAAATATAATGAAAATGCACATATTTAAAACAGCATTTTCATGTAAAACTTATAAAACGTAAATAGGAAAAAAAATTACATATTTTAATTACATAATTAACGAAATAATAAAAAGTTGAATTAATTTGTTTATATTGCAAAGTTTTGTCGGATCAACAATTTAAGTTAATGAATATTTAATAACTACCGTAAAAATGTTAACAAAAATGCCATAATGAAAGACATTAAAATTTGTTTAATTTGTTTTTCTGATGTGAAAAACAAAGCGTTAGTCAAAGTAATAAAATACTCGTCAAAAGAAGCTTATCGTGAAACTTATATTTTTAATAAAAAAGTTTTAAACGGATTTTTAAAAATCCACGTAAAATAAATTAAGCAAACAATAAAAATTTGCTCAACATAAATCACCAATTTATAATTTTAAATTAGTCGATGCAGCAAAAAATATTAAATTAGCCAACTTTTTGTGTAGCAGTTTAGCTGCTTTTACGCATAATTTCATTAATTTGTTAAAGTGGTCATTTCATAAAATTAATGTTGTTAAAATGTTTAACAAAAGCACACTCAATTATGTACGATAATATTATTTCCGTCGATTACTTTTTAATTGAAATACAAATTTTGAAATGTTTTGTCATCGAAAATTTTTAAAATTTTTTCAACTAAAAACTTTTTAAAATATGTTTTCCTCACAAAAAGATGAAACTAAAATATGAATTCCAACTTTGATAGAGTACCGTATATTTGTAGCAAGAGGAAGGTTTGTCATTTCACATTCCAACTTGTCTTCGCAATTCTTTATATAAACATAAAAACAAATTGTTTAAGCGTCTTCTTAACCCAATATTTGATTTATTTTATCCAAAAGGAATCTAATTTTTCAATCCAAATTATTGCTCTTTAAAATCCACCCCCTCTAAAGAATTTTTGAACGAGGTGCAAAAATTTCGAAACGGACTGGAAAAAGGTAATTTCCTAAATAAAACTTCGTAAAAATAGTGAAGTAAAATCCAGTTCAATTTAAATTGAAATATGATTTTATTCTGAGACAGCATATTTTTGACTAAAACTAAAAAACATAACCATCTTTCAGCAAATCTTTTTAAAATCGACTATCAGGAAGCTAAATCGATAAGCATAAAATATTATTAAATAAAATTAAAAATTCCCTGTGTTTGCTCGAATTGATGACTACTAAACCTGATTTATGTGGAAATTAGTAGTAATAAATTTAATTATAAAATAATATTTTACCATCGCTTTTAAAAGAAAAGACGTACTAAACCATTAGCCAACAAATAAATCAAAAAAAATTGTTCAAGAAAGACATATCGTTTATCAAATCGAAAAACAGACATCAATATTTCTTATTTTGAAATAGCTGACATTACTTTAATGATTTATAAACTAAAAACTTTTAACCAGACGATTTCAAACGAGAACTTTTATTCCGGTTTTTAATAGTTCGAAGATGATCAACAGAAATTTATATACAGGGATGAATATCCCGAAGGCGCTCTCCGAGGGGATTCCCCCGTATTCATCAGACAATTTTCAAGTTCTCGGTCACATTTTTTCGCGTTTTTGCAAGAAATAATTTAAAGTCGTGGAACTTTTATTTTTGTTTCGATTCAGGATGCGAAGGAAAACTAAGTAAACAAAATTTGTTTGAAAATTATACATCAATTTTGATTGGTTTGAATCGATAAATTTGCGCAAGTTGTTTATATGCACCTGTACGTATATATAAAAGAAATTCTGGCGGATTCGTCAATATTGCGAGCGTCTGGGAAAGTCTTAAGTGCTTGTTTTGTTGTATTTTCCAATTTTTCGATTGTTAAATTCAAAAATAGTATCTATATTGTTTCACTGAATAAACGAACGTTTGTCATATTGAGCAAATACAGAATTTATATTTAGATATGTATTTATATAAAAAATATTTCAATAAGAGACAGCCCTAGCTTTGTAATGACTTGTTTGCTACTTTCAATAGCGAAAACTGAAATAGATTTTGAAAGATTTTTGATCTGATTAATTATGGTTTCCACTACATATTTGTGTGGTGCGGCTTTCCTTTAAAATATATGATGAATGGCAGTGGGAGATTACGCAGGCTTAAGATTAATAGACTATTTGAATATAGTTGCAAAGTAATTTTTTAAAATTAAACTTCATAAGCAGAGAAATTTCGTAGTAAATAAGTTTTGATGATAATAATCTCGATTTTTCAGACACTAATCGTTACAAATGTCGTAAGTGCCTTAATTATTGTCTTAATTCCTAGCTGAAGGAATCCGATGAAAAACTATATTAATTTTGCAGGATCTTGTAATACAGTGCCCGTTTGGTATGAACGATGAAGCCTATAAAATCCCTTCAACTGTGTAATGAAAATAATCGACGAAAATTTGACAGATTAAGCTTGTCAACACATAACGGAAATAATAGGCTATTTTCGTTGCTGCTAAATAATTTTTTTAAAACTCAACATCAAAAAACAGTTTTTTAATAAAAAAAAAATATTTGTTATTTGTCACTGTTGTAAATAGTACAACAAAGCGGTAATATGTGAAACATTAGTCACATATTTTAGTGTGAGCAAGCTGTCAAACACAGTGTGTATCCTGAATACTCAAATAAAATATTGGATTGGCAGTTTTGGGGAATTATTGAAGTGATGTTGATTTGATTAGAATTATCCTTTGAAATTTAAATTATAATTCAATTAAATAAAATAAATCCCCGGGTTCTTATTAACATTTTTTAAGTTTTTGATTTATGTGGCGCAGTCGAACCGTAATTATAATCAACGTAATTATTAATAAATAACTCGAAACGGCAGTATCATTAAAATGCTTGTATTATTTTTCCAATAAAAATAAAATTTCTTAACTTCCGACTTTTCTATATATAACTTAATCGTTTTATCGCATTACGTTCAAAGTTATACTGATAAATTGAACGACGTTATTTTATTCGATTACCTATTACTCCTATTAGCATTACAGTATTCGCAGTAACATAACATCTTCAAAGACCTTAGGAATGGCACTTTTTAAAATCATTCTTGTTCAATAGCACTCAAACACTTCAGAAAGACATCCTCACTGAATGCTACGACCACCATTACAAAACAGTCATAAAATGAACTTAATTCTTTACAGTCTCATAATGCGAGAATTGCGAATTCTGAGTTCACTACCCCATTGCTAACTTGACAAAGGACGAATGCAATTATTTAACTAACTACATCACAGACCTATTTATTAATGTTGTACAATTGCAGTTCAATATTAATTTTTCATTAAAATTTACTCCAAAACGACTGATTATGAATCGAAAACTTGTTTATCGACAAATAACCAAAAAATATTTCCTTCTTTTTTCGAATAATTAATGCCAAGAAAATATAACAATCGACATAACACAACAACAAAGTTAGGTATTCTGTTTTAACACAATGCATATACATACATTTGAATAATTTTGAATTACTAGAAATTCGCAAACTTTTAACATATAGTTGACCTGTAAGTTATATAAAGCAGTGGCGCACCAGAATTATTTGTAGCTGAAAATCTCTGAATATCTAGGAAAGTATCTAATGGAAAACATTAGTTTCCAATGTTTTTTTACGCTGGGCTTGCAAACAAATCCAAACACCCCATTGGCTACGCCACTGATATGGAAATTGTATAGTTCATTTATTTGGAGTCAAGTCAATGCAATCAGACTGCCGATCCACACATATCGCGAACAAAATGGTTAGTAGGTAATTGACCTAAAACAATAAAATCTTTAGTGAAAATCGTATATCGCACAAACGAGACTTCAAATATTAATCTAATTTCCCATTTTCGACTCGCATTTCAAAGAATAAACAAAGATGAACAAAAATTAATCAACTTCCTACATAATTGTGCCGAGTATTATAAATGTGCTCAACCAACGTGAATATTCATGCTATAAATTCATCACCTACTGATGACATTACAATTTAGGGTGGTGATTACCGAGACTATATTCAAATTTGAAAATCTGTAATGCCAAGCAAAAATATTTATCTTAAAAAATTGGGTTGCACAAAGTAGTACATAATCTTCTAACTTGACAATATTAAATGTAAAAAATATTCCATCCAAGTCACTTGATTTGGTTATTAAGCTCAGAAAATAATGATTACTCGACAGTAATTGAGTAGGTATGCAGAAGTGCGTTTCGCTCTCGAAAAATAATAAAATTTGATTGTAAAACTTCCGAACTAATTTAGAGAAACAATCAAATTTCAAAATAAAATTTTGATTGTGATAATTCGGCACGTCAATTTAATTTGGTTTTAGATCCATAAATATAACTACCAAGTTAAATCTGAAATGTTTATCTGCTATAAAAATTCCGTCTTACGAATCAAACTCGTAATTCGTACTTAATTTTGAGCAAATCAGGTAAAAAATTTAAAATGCGAGGTTATTGCAAGAAACTGGAAAATTTACAAAACAATTTTTGATTAACTTAGAAAATATTGCTTCCAGCGATCAATAAAGTCACTAAAAGAATAAATTGCTTCAAATTACTTATACATCATTGCTTTTAAATAAGCGTCTTTCATAATTAGTTTATTAACTTGGGAACACACTTGAAATGTAGTAGTTGCAATATAATTAAAAACCTTAAATCAAAGTCAAAACTTCCTAATACTTGAAGATAAGCTGGGTTTAAATTTATATAGTTAACAACAAGATTAGCGCCAAAGCAGTGCGAATTAACTAAATCTAGTTTAATTTGAAAGTAGAAGAACTATTAAATACCAAGTTTTACCGTACTGATGCTACGATAGACTAACAATTACAAAATAATCAATCACGCTTTATTAACAAAAAATATCATAAAAGTGCTGGAAAGTTTTTAAACTTTTAAAAACACCGCAATTTTACACATAAACAAAAATTCCTTTACACGAAATGATTTGAACAAAACTTATCTAAAAGTTTTAATTTTTATTTATTTTCTGATTTACTAAATTTTTAATTAAATTTAACTGGCGATAACTTGATTTTCCGGTCGATTCTTAGAATTTCACAGCACAGAGCAGATTACACACCAGTAATCGAGTGTTTTCCACCTCCGCGTGTAATATACTATTTGTAATGCATATTACCCACAGTAATAATCACAGCTTTAGATAAAATCTTGTTTATCCCAACTAGAGGCTATTATATCCCCTCTAGCTGGAAAGCCCGTCCGCGGACGGGTAGCTAGACAGTAGGTCATTTGTGAACATTTAATTTCGTTTTCCGCTACTAGGGGATTTCCCGTCTTTCTATATTTTCAAAGTAACGCAAAAAGTTACTGCTCAACTCTGAGCAGTAAAGCACTTAAATAAATGTTTTTCCAGACTTGAATATTCTCTAGCCAAAGGTTTAAATTTCTCTCACTTTCGCTTAAAAATCCAAATTTCCCGGTTTTTTCTAGCGAAATTTGAAAAATTATAAAATTACTTAGCTTCTCCAAGTATTCTAAGAGAGTGGATATCCTGCGATATCTTCTGGAGAGTGTTCCGCACCCCCCAGACCCCCTGGTTTACAATTTTGACTTTATATTTTTATAATTATTATAAATTAAAAGTACACCGGGGGTCTGGGGGGTGTGGAACACCTTCCAGTACATATCGCAGGATACGTTCACCGTCAGAACCCCCGGTTTACATTTTTGACTATAATTTTGACAGTTAATTTTCAAAGTAACGCAATAGTTGCTGCTAAACTCCGAGCAGTAAGGCACTTAAATAAATGATTTCTTAAGTTATGGTTTAAACTTCCCTCACTCTAGCTTAAAAATTCAAATTTCCCGGTATTTCCTAGCGAAATTTGTAAAATTATAAATTACCTCTCTTCTCCAAATTCTGCGATATGTACTGGACGGTGTTCCACACCCCCCAGACCCCCCGGTTTACAATTTTGACTTTATATTTTTATAATTAATTTTCAAAGTAACACAGAAAATTGCTGCTAAACTCCGAGAGAAGTAAAGTTTTAATTTTTTTTACCCGAAGGTTAAATTTCCCTAATTTTTGCTTACAAATTCAAATTTCCCGGTTTGGATTACTATTGAACAAATATTTTTAGTCCTAATCTTAGTTTAACATACATTTTATAGATTAGGATATATTTTCGCCATAATAAACTTTTTGTTTAATTTTTTAAAGTCAAAATGACCATCAGGAGAATTTTTTCAAGAAATGGAAAGTAAACTAAATATTTTTTAAATATACACTATAAGTATAGGTGGAAATAGAAATAGCCCCACTCGATAAATTGTATGCAACTTTGTAAGTACAAATGACAGGTATGTTTGTGAATCAAAATTTTATCTGTTCGTCACTACCCTTCTTAGTACCTAGTAGTTATTTGTCACGAAAAGTTTCTTCTTAGTTTTATTACAGTAACAGTGAAATTTAAACAATTTTGAAGTGGAAATTAAATTAGCCCTATTTATAAACAATTAAAATTAAACTAAATTTTTATGGCTTTTTATCCAATAAACTATGAAGGGAAGTCATTGCAATTATTAAAAAACAAATTTTGTATAACAACATTAATTTTAACCCTTCCAGTCAATATGAGTCGAGGAAAACGATTAACAACAAAAGAAATTGCAACAATTGATGGTTACAAAAGTGCCGGTTTGTCAAATCGGCAAATTGCAAAAAAAATTAGTAGGTCACGGAAGGCGATAAGTAATTTTCTAAAACAGATAGAAAATTTTGGAAAACTGGGGGAAGTCAAAACTGACCAATCGTCAAAAACGTGCAATTTTTAATAAAGCTGTAAATCGGCACATGACGTCATCACAAATACGTGCTGATTTACAGTTACCCAGTCACCAGTCGACGTCTTCGACAGATTTTGCAACGCCATCCTCATGCAAAAGGGTCGGTAAACCATGGACCGACGAATGGATGAATGTGCTTACTACTGGCACGATCTACGTAAAGAAACGGAGATAGTCGTAATTTTGGAGGAGGAACGGTGATGGACCGTGGGGTGGCTTTAGCCACCGTTGGCTTGGATGTCGACTAAGATGAACTCAGAGAAATAGTCAGTCTTCTGGAAAATGCAGAGGATCTTCTTGGAGAAAACTACATCTTCCATCAAGACAATGCTGCTATCCGTAACTCCAGGACCACTTAGGGGGTGGTTCAATGAAAAAAATATTAAAGTAATGAAGTGGCCAGCATGCAGCCCTGATCTAAACCCCATAGAATATCAAAATGGCAAGCAGTTTCAGTCAGCAGCTGATTTAAATTGATTTGTATCCAGACTCAATTTACACGAGCCTTTTCTGTGAGTTTCAATACCCTCAAAAACAGTTCGGGACTTAATTTAAATATGGACACTGAATGAATAAAAAGCGATAGATTTGACATGCTCTTTCGAAGTAAATTTTAAAATAAAGCATACTATTTTTAATCAGTGCAAATTATTATTAACCCTTTCTGTACGGATGACCGATATATCTGCCACATACAAATTTGGCACACACAACGGCTGACCGATATATGTGACATCGAGTTATTCATGCTCCATGGACTAATGTCACATATGTCAGACAAATTTAAAAAATCGATTTGCCGTACAGACGGAAAAAAATGCATGCCAAAAACTGCCGTCCACACAACATAACAAGTGATAATGCGGCCATCCTGAAAGGGTTAAAATTAAAATTGAAGTACAGAAATAAAATTATAAATTTTTGATTGAAAAGGAGGAACAATAATTTTTGGTTCTAGTTCGGCTGTAAATGTAATACAAAACAACAAAAAATAGAGCAGGTGAAAGGCTTTCAAAGTGATTTAAATGCTCAATTGTAGAAGGGGAACTTATATTCTGGGTGAAACAATAAAAATATTTCTAATTTTATTGCTTAATTTTTAAATTATACCGAATAGATTATATCGAACGGAATGAGAACCCAATTTTAAGTATCGTTCGTCAGCAGGCAATGGCAAACCGCCGAATTAATCTAAGATAAAAATCCTTGAGTTGTAGCGTTCAGAGATGCGAGCTTTGATGTTACAACTTTTCAAAAAACATAAAGAAACATGTGGATGCTTATGATGCTTAGCGATTTTTGTGAAAAAATTTTTTTTTCAATTTTTTCCATATTTCCCGACTTCACTGTATATTAGAAAATAAAGAATGACGAAATTGAAATTTCTGCGGGGCATTGTCTTAAAAATTATTAAGTTAACCCTAGATTAAAGAGGCAAAGTTCAAACTTTTCGTGTTTACCCTAGCAACTTGTAAATTAAATTTTGCTGAGGATTTTGATTAGTTCTATGTCGGCCGATTAGAATGATTCAATTACCCTACGTAATATCTGGTATGCGAGCGAATAATTCACTTTAAACTTGCTTCGTATTATTTTATTAAAAAATCGTCTACTTCTACATTAAATTACTGGAGTACCTATAAGATAAATTTTCTTCCATTAGTTCTTTTTTACTGAACTTCAATAAGGATACCTGCTAATTAATTAAAATTACGATTCCTTCGAGAGCCTGAACGTACAAATTTAATTAACTAGGTTAGTACTAATGAAATGCAAAAATTCGGTTTGGAATTATTAAATATCAACACATCTTATGTAACCATATGGTTTACTTAAATTACGAAATGTATTTTATCATGGTGGTCCAAACCAATATCGGCAAGCTGCAACGTAACATAGTGACACTACAATATATATTATCCCTTGCTTGTCATATTGAACAACAAACACACGCTAGGCAAAAGTGGCCTTATATTGGATAAGTGGAAAAATATATGCAATAAGACAAGTTAGAAACCGCTCGAGTTGAAACAATATTGGAAACAAATTTTTTTCTTTCAATTTAAAACTAAATTCCAAAAATAAAAATTTACATATTTCGTTTAGTTCTCCAGGAGAATAAGTTCTCTTTTCCTTAGTGCACATCTTCTTCATTTATTTCATTTTCATATTTAATTTAAATTGATTATACTACAATCAAGTTTCGATTATTTTTAATACTATTGGCCATGGATTTTTTTATTGTAGAAGTCCCACCATGAATAATCACTAATATACCATTATATGGGGTATACCTGATAGTTGTCCAAATAACTTTTAAGAAGCTTTTGTAAGTAACAATAAAAGAAGTAATCTCTTTATTAGAACGAATTGCTTTTCCTAAAGCTTTGTAAAATGCAGAAATAATCAAAATTTATGTATTTGTATCCGGGTTTCTTTAATAATCGGTAGGTACTACATATTGTTTGCACAAATCATTTGCCCATCTATGCATTTATTAGTTGTGTATATTTGTAACAAATACACAAAAACTATGTTTTAAAATTTAGATGCCGCAATTTATTATGAAAGTTATAAACAACAATAAAGACGAAAGAGAAAGCGATCTTTTTATTACCCCTATTGTATCCCATTATCTCTTTGTAGACACAAGTTTGGGCCAAGTTTGTCTCTGAACCTACCATTTCCGAACCTACCACTAATAAGTTCAAGGTGCTTTAACAAAAGTGAAAAAATGAAAACTAAAATAAAAAAACGAAATAGTACAATACAAAAACCGTTTAGCACCCCTATTACTCATCTAGTGTGATGTGTTGCTTGTGATTTGGACTAAAAATAATTCTTTGTTGTCGTAGGTTCTCATCGGAGCGGAAGATAGATGATGCAATTATGAACGGATGCGTAGTTATTGCTTTTTAAAGGGTGAAAAAATGAATGTGTAGAAATTGATTTAACAAGTTAAAATTTTTCCCTACGCGACTTCTAAAAGTTATCGCCAATATGTTTTGCTGAAATTTAAATAAATTATTAAAACGAAAATATCGAAAGCTACCGAACATCAATAACAGCTACAGCTACTTTCATTACATTAATTACGTGAGACGTTTACAGGGGGGGGTCGAGAAGAATCTCACCGAATCTCACCTGGGGGGAGGGGGGGTCTCGGCGAATATCACGTTTTTTTTTTCCGCCAGAAACTGTAAAATTGTGAGAGAATTGGGTTAAATTAAGAAGGTAAATCAAACAATCTCGCGTGAGATTTTGGGAGAGGGGATCGAGCCAAATCTCACGACATCTCACCAGAGAGGGTGGGGGGTCGAAAAATCGCTAGAATCGTCTCACGTAATTGACGGACGTCCCCTAAGTCAACCACTAGCACTCACTTGCATTCGGTATTGCTGGTAGCTTTTTTAAGCCGCCTGCACACACTCAAGCCAGTCGGCAGACTTGACTTGAACACACTAACAAATATCCACATCATCTTGCAGCAACAGTCAACTGAGAACCACAGCAGTGGATTGGAGTGATCGCTGATTGAGTTATACAGTGGAAATCTGGGTTCAAATATCAAACTACACAACATTTCTTAGCTCGGCCTTCTTGTGTGTAATTTCTCAAAAACCTACCTGTTCGGGTATTTTTTCATGAATGAATAAGGGAAAAACTCCTATTCCAAAATTGAAAGGCTAACAGAATCATTGCTCAAAGAAATTAAAACAAACACAGCCCCTCATAACTATCGTGCAGATTTACAAAACCATTATCAGAATCCTTCAATTTCAAATTGACTTAATTCCTAAACTATGTAAAAGCCGAGAGCTTGCACGAGTCTGGATGGAGAAGAATGGCTTCTACATAGGTGCCTAGCCGTATATATTGCTATGACTTGTTATCCCATAAAATTCAAGGGTGCAACTCACTTTAATGAAGTTACCCAAATTTATAAATAATCCTTTTCTAAAATTCCAATTTAAAAATTATTTATTATCAACAAAATTTTACGTTCAATACCAAATTTCACCTTAAAAACTCTCAAATCCAATCACAACCTCTTTAAATTACGGAGGTAAATTACGGAGGGAAATCACGTAAAATATGAAGGACTCGGAAGGACAATAAATTTTGTAATTTATAGACAAATAAAAGTAATCAACTGTGAAATTGTTATTAAAAGAAAATACCTATTTTTTAAAATATTTTAATAGCTAAATTAAAATTACAATAAAAAAATAAACTTGCAAAGCTTTTGAGGTGAAATTATTGTATATTTACATAATTTAAAATATTTATACTAGCATACAGTATATACAGGTCCCCACGTGCCTTTTATAAATATACCGAATGAAACCTATTTTGAGCTGCACCTTGTCATTTTATGGTTGTTTAAGAAACAGAACGATGTAATTATTACCAAAAACAAATTTGAAGTTTCACTAAATGGTAAAAATAATTTAAATATTTAAATCATAATTTTAATTAAATAAGAGGTGATAATTAAACTTAGAAACTTTTGCACTAACGTAAATGTATAAACTTGCTCAAAACAATTATCTTAAATTGAAAGAGCAATAACCGTATAAATGCATGTGTAACACCATTACCATTACCACTTGTATCCGAGTAACATTGCTGATAAGAACTTGAAAGTAACATGTAGTCCTAAACCTGGCAACAAATTACTTAACTTACAAATGATTATAAGTCAATTAACGTTAAATAACGCAAATATTAATAATTCCTACAAATATCGCTAAGTGAAACTTCTTCGAGTTCCTGTTAGGTAAATATACAGTGTGGCTTGATTTACTATGAAAAAATTCTTGTTTTCTTACTTATATGACGTATTTACATAATACGTAGTAATGTAATGTAATGTAATCAACAAATACAAAACATCCTCCAGGTTATTTAATTTCAATTAGTGTTTCATTAATTCGAGGGAAAGTTAGCTTTTATACTACATATAACACCGTTGGAGCCCCCCCCCCCCCAAAGAAAAACTTTTATGTGCTCACCCGCAAATAATTTTATAAAATCCGCACGAGAAAAATTTTTTGTGATTGATGTCGCAAATTCTGTTCCGATATAAAAATTACGATTTAAATTTTTAATTACTCTTATATAAAGTAGCGTAGTAGGTACGATAATTAATACTTAAAAAGAAAATATTTCCCTAGATCGATACTGCTTATTAAAGACACATCCCCTTTAAATCTTTAATCCGACACTGCGTTTGGATAAAAATGAATAGAAATAGCTGTGATGAAATAATTACTGGGTTCATCCGATTTGTTATGGGTCAAAACAACCTACATAATACAGTTGTTTATTTAAAGTCATGCATAATTTTTAAAAGATGTCGCCTGAAGTATTTTGTAATAAATTGTCTAAGAAATTGAGAAAATCCTAAGACATCTGCAGGATTAGCAATCGACAAGAAAATAATAAATGATAAAGTTTGAATGGATCATTTGTTTCCACAATGATGTTTGCAATTTGTGCTGTTTTTGGCAGCTATTTTAAAGCAATAACAGAGATCGGTTTGCAATTGTTTTCAATGGCATCTCCATTTTAAGCTACAATAGCGTAATTTCTTGCTGAACCGCAAAAGATAGGAAGCTGAACTATGGTTAAAAGCCCCCAGGGAACATTATCGAGAAATTTTTGTGAAAGAATGAAGCTGATAGTCCAAAACCGTCCAAGGCAAATAAATGGAACTACCCTTCCCTAAAAGTCGCCGGGTGTTAATTATGGTAAAGAAGCGTCTACTCATAAGAACAAAATGTTTTTGTAAAAACAAAGAATAGCTTTTAGAATTGTGCCAAGCCACAAAAGTGAATAACAACAAACTATACTTTTGCTACTCTGATGTAGTTTTCGTTGGAACCGGAAGTGATATTCAGAAAAACTCTCGCACGAACTGTCTGCTCACATGAATAAATGAAAATCAATGGTAAAACTTGGAGGAGCAGATCTAGCTGGAGACATTCGTCCATAGTAGGTAAATATGCCCACCTTTTTTCCATCGGTTGGTCAGCAGATGAAATACTTTTTGATTCGAAGAGTTGGAAATTAAAATCCGGAAAAACAGAAGGATAATTTATCAGAATTGGAGATTTTCATTAAAAATTTAAAGAAACTCTTTTGGGTTTTCGTTGATTTTGCATTTATGTAATTTTCTTTTTTGTAAAAACGACTGAATTGAATGCAAGTTCATCATAAAGATGTCGAAACAATTTGTGTTAATTGAGTCGGTGAAGATTCGATGATTGACGAAGCTTAATAATTGTGCTATTCTATTAATTCTGGTGTATTGTTGTTCTAAAAATCAGTGGAAATGAAGATATTTATTATACAAAAGTGAAATAATTTAAAATTCCCATTTGTTCCCTGGCCTTGATGATTACTTGACCCTACTGCCATTTATATTATTTACATTTTAAAAATGCACCCTAACAAAAACTAGGAAGTGATGAGTTGTTAGCTTGAATTTACTTATTTATTAGCAAGCAGCAAACACATAAATGGTCCTTGAAATCAAGTTTTCTCTGTGAAAATCGCTAAAATGTTTAAATTTATTGTGACGAAAATGAGTTTCAGGCTTTCAGGCGGATACACAAGAAATACACGATACTTAGAACTTATTACAGATTACATGATAATTGGTGTGTTAATAAATTAATTTGCGCAATTCTGCAATGTGTTGACTTACAAGTGAGATTCCGACCTGATGTTTGAGAATTTCAGTTTCAAGTTGGCAAACTTTCCTTAGAATCAGTAACGCTTTAGCCAGTTTAGAACGATAATGAAATTTCCTTCACTAGGTAAATCAATGTGAATTGGTTGCGACATTTGAATTTTCCTTTAACCAACCCCCGTTAGTGTCTCTACAGTTGCGATGGTAGTGTTTCCGTTAACTTCGTTTATGTTGCGTAACGTCGAAGCATCGACCACAATTAAATAAGAAATCTGCCGTCACAATCATAAACGAACTCAACGTTTTAACTTTTAAGAAACACTTTCGATTTAATTTAGCAAGAGAAATATTGGGATCCAAGTTAAGTTTCATCATTTTGTAATCTGACAAGTAGCAGAAATCATTAGTCAAACACTTAGGCGTATTTACCTAAAAGTTAAATAAGAATCTCGCAAAAAAGCATGCAACAAAGGAAACCTTAAAAATATTTAACAAAATTTGCATATTTTATGTTTTCATTATGTTTAAATGTCCTCAAAATTAAATAAACAGCAGGCGGTGTGATTATGAATGCAAGTTAAAGTAAAACAAAGTTTAGCAATTAATACCAGTCTAAAAATTGAAATATATACGACCAAAATTTATGTATAAACATCAACGTACCAGAGTTCTAAACACTAATTTATAAGCTAAACTTCATTCTATTTCTAGCAAAGTGCAACTACACTTATTTATGTTTCAAGTTCACTAGCACTGATTAAATTTAAATTAATGTATTCGCATTTTAAACTTCATCAAGCATAATCTGAGCAAATTTTTTTCCTCGAGTTTACAGGACAACGCCAAAGAACAGCAATATAGAATAATGGACAAAATCAAACTTAAGTTTAGAAATACAGAAAAGTTTATAAAAAATAGTTTTGCAACGCCAGCCGGACCAAATTGAAAACGATAAACCATAAATTTACCGAAGCAAAACTATCAAGTTATAAAAATATTGTATTTCTTATAGATTCGTCGTAAAACAGAATTTCTCCCTTGGTTCTGCCTGATCGGTTTAGTGTGAATCCGACATTAGAATTACAAATTATATTGGAAACAAACATTTTTCCCGACTTCCCAAGACTTTGTATAGCGAAAATTTTTAAAATTACACAAGTATCCAGATGATAAAACTGTATTTATAACTTTTATTCATAATATTTCTAAATATAAATTAATAGCTAGAAAATTATACTTGTATGTCTTAAAATTAATAAAATGAAAATGTAACAGTGACGAAAATTTAATTAGCCCAAAATTAGTTAAGACATTAATATTTCTTTAAGTAATACTAATAAATTTCATAATTACGCTCTCCTTGTAACATATTTTATTAAGCTAAATTAGAGAAAACATAAAATTTAATTCAAACAGGAAACATTTACCCAATGAATATTAATTGTGATTTTTATGGCCACTTTAATTATAAACTGTAATGAATCAAATTTGTTTTTTGTTAAATCTTTAAAACTTAAATTACTTGTTCTTGAAAGTGTTCAATACTTCATAACGTTTTTTGTAACGTAAGGGTGCAATTTGGTACCACTTATGAACAGAACCCTAAAACATAATTTCAGAAAATTTACGTCCTGTCTCTGTGTAGCTACAACTCGAATTCTATTTCAATTTGAAACATTTCCCAAACCTGCTTCGGTAGTAAATCTAATGACGATCTAACAAATTTTATCTTGATAAGCAAGTTGAACAGAAGTATCTTTTTTTCCAATAGGTATCGATGAATAAGTAGGGTAAGAAATAAGAAAAAGAAATTTAATCTCTTGAGATTTGTCAATTTGCAAAAACTTGCTTCACTAAAAATAGTGTCGCTTATATGGATGAGCAGTATCTACGCTATAAATTTCGCTCGAGAAAACTGCATGTTATTCCACTACGATTGCAAACTTATCACAAGCGTTCGTTCTATTGGAAAGCTTTTTAAATTTATAGAAAAATACTTCTTCGCCATCTAATAGTCGGATCTACAAGTCAATAAACTTTACATTTTACCATTTGCATAAAATATGTAATTATTAACACAGAAATGCTCCTTAAAAACGAGTCCTTGCTTCAATGCATTGTAGTAGTTAAATGTTAATTTTTATTTCTACCACGCGTGCCATTGTGTACCCCACTAAAACACACACACCTCAACTAATTTAGTAATCATGAAGATTAACAATTCTTAAACACAAGTTCGGTTAATATTGCCGGAATTAACTCTATAATATATTATGTAAACCATTTTCGGTATACAAACCAAATAAAATTTTATAAAACTTCAAACAGCTCGATAATTTATGTAGATGCGAAAACACTATTTGCTCAAAAATTTAGTCCTGGTTGGAAAAATATTTCAAAATTTATTTATATCAATTTTGAACAATAGTTGTTCCGTCTTTCATTCTGTTCAAACGGAAAACTCTCGAACCAATTTTTCAGTCACTTCAAACCCGAAATTAACTAAACGAAGTTTAAAATCCGTTTAACTGCAGCTAAGGAGTCACATCTTTCATGCTTTTATATCAATCATGCTTTCTGATGGGAGTGTTCCCTTAGAATGCGATCACACCTTAAGCTAGTCATCTGTGCTTTTTCGTTGTATCAAATCGAATATCCCTGGAATACCAAAGGTTAACTCTAGCTTTGGCCACTCTGATTGGATCAACATCAGTTGACCCTGGATTAACTTTTACCTAAAGTTTAACTAGTCCTTCGTGCTAAAGGTATGTTTACTTAGCTGCAGTTGGGGCTCTGCGACTCAAGTCGCAGTGGCTGATCTCCATGCTTTATTACGGATGTGTTTACTTAGATTCCTATCTTAGCAGGCAACTCCAAGATAACAGTCTTATAAGAAAGCATGGAGCGCAGTCACTGCGACTTCAGTCGCAGAACCCCAACTGCAGCTAAGGGGTCACATCTTTCATGCTTTCTGATGGGAGTGTTCCCTTAGAATGCGATCACACCTTAAGCTAGTCATCTGTGCTTTTTCGTTGTATCAAATCGAATATCCCTGGAATACCAAAGGTTAACTCTAGCTTTGGCCAGGATCCACGTCAGTTGACCCTGGATTAACTTTTATCTAAAGTTTAACTAGTTCTTAGGGTTGGTGTAGATACTTTCGCCCAGATAAAAATATGAATCCTTAGCTGCGGCCGAGACTCTGCGACTAAAGTCGCAGTGGTAGCTCTCCATGCTTTCTATGTGCGATCGTTGCAAGCGACTTAAGATAACCTCCCAAAAGAAAGCATGGAAAGCAGTACTGCGACTTCAGTCGCAGAGCCCCATCCGCAGCTAAGGAATCATAAAAATTATGCTTTCTCATGGAGGTGTTTCCTTATAGTCGTCTGCGACCAGGGCCTATTTTACCATTAGACGCATTCGGCACGTGCCTAGAGCCCACGGCCAGAGGGGCCCAAAAAGAGAACATAAAAACGTAAAATAAAAATTAAATTCTTATAAAATAATCCAAAAATTGGCTATCAGTTACTCTAAAATATCGGGGGCCCAAAAATTTACTAGAGCCTAGCGCCCAACCCAATTAAAAATAGGCTCTGCTTCTCAATTTTTTCCTTTCCACGTCTTTCCTCTTCTTCTCATAACTGCGTCTAAGTAACTCTTCGGTACCGAAGAACTAATACTAATACTGTGGTCCATAAATAAAGAGTAAACCGTACACTGGGGGGTCTTCCATACCTCCCAGACCCCCCGGTTTGCCAATGGCCACACTGCAACTCGACTAATATTTGAAGTTATAATAATAAATAAATACGTATGGTGGTATGGTGGGATCTTTACAACTTACAAATAATGATATGGGGGTAAACCGGGGGGTCTGGGAGGTATGGAATACCCCCCAGTGCACGCTTTTATTTTGTTCCCAAATAGCTACGCCCAACACAAGAAACTAAACTACTTACATCATCTACTCAATCTTTCCACAGGGCCTATTTTACCATTAGGCGCATTAGGCACGTACCAAAGGCCCAATGGCCAGAGAGGCCCGAAAAGAGAACATAAAATCGTATAATAAAAATCAAATACTGATAAAATAATACAAAAATTGGGCCTTCGAGGTTATTAGTTACACTCGAATATCAGAGGCCCGAAAATTTGTAAGAGCCTAGCGCCCAACTCGGTTAAAATTTGACCCTGGTATTGGTATAAATTATTGTTTTTTTAATTATGGCAAATCAGCAGGATCATAAATTAACTGTAAAAAATGAAATAAAATTAGGAAAAAATACGAATAAACAAGAATGTTTTCGTAAATCTTTGCCAACTTGTCTGATTTCGACAAGCAATAATTGTGCTTCCTGCAAAAAATAATTTTAAGGTTTGAACGTTAAAAAAGTTAAAACAACTAATTTGAAATTCAAATTCAAACAGCAAGAACGGTGTCCAAAGGTTTTAGTGTGGGAATAGGAGACCCACTGTCGTCGGTTCTGTTCAATATAACCCTAGAAAGAATAATAAGAAAAGCAAAATTAAATAGAACTGAAACAATATAGACAAAAACACCAATGCTTGGCCTTCGCAGACGACTTTACCATCCTGACAAGATCAAAAAGAGAACTGCAGCAAGTTAGTAACGAAAACAAAACACATGGTATGGTCTTTCCAACAAGGCGGACACCTGAAACTCAACTTGGACGACGCGACTGTGTTGAAGTTCGAGGAAGTAGAGTTCTTTACATATCTGGGCACAGTAATAGCAAAAAGGGGCACTAAAGTTAAGACTATACAAGAAAATAGTAAGACCAACAGTACGTATGGATGTGAGGTCTGGACACTGCGAAAACCAGACCAGATGATGCTGGAAGTATGGGAGCGGAAAATTCTGAAAATAATATTCAGAGGTAAACATATCCATGATATACACATAAGAAGAACCAACAAGGAAATAGAGGAATTATATGACGAAAAGAACATCGTGAGCATTGTCAAAATGGATGTCACAAGAACACCAAAGAAAGTATGGGATTCAGAATTTGGGGGAGTAAGAAGAAGCGGCAGACCAATGAACCGATGGAAGACTGATGTAAGAGAGGACTTGGTCGGCATGAACGTGAGAAACTGGGAATATAAAGCGAAAGATAGAAAAGAATGGAGTAAAGTTTTAAAACAAGCCATGGGCCTTCCAAGTCTGTAGTGCTAGTCTAGACTAGTAGACTGTAGACTAGTAGTGTAGTCGCCAAAACGCGAAAACTTAATTTCATATGTATTTAGGTCTTCTAGGTATACTTATCAAAAGCACCTTCTAAGTACTCCGCACAGGCGCAAGAATTTTCGCAAAATTTTCAAAAAACGACCTTGCTTTTTCCGGTTACGTTTGCAGGAGTAAGACGCTTTTGATGTGGGTGCGATTTTAGAGCTGAAAATTTGTTCAATAGTAGGCCGGTGATTTCATAAGTTTCGTGAATTGTAGATTCATAAATTGGATTCATCGGCCCAAAAGAAGATGTCTAAAAATTTTTTTGCAAAGTATATTTTTATTTATTATAAAAAGTAGACTGAAAAGTAAAGAAAAATCATAATTTTTTGTTTATTTAAGTGAGAAACCAAATCTAATCTGGTGATCTACGCTCTTTGCTCTACGTTTCAAACCATTATAGAGCTGGTTTCCAAAATCAGAGCCTACTGCACTTTTATGATAATACTAGAGAAGATCTATTCTAAGTGTGGTAAAAATAAAAAATTCTTTGGGAAAAAGTATTTTTATTACATGCCAAAATGACTTTCAACAAATATCTGGCAAGCAGTGAATGGAAGTGATAGCTGACAGAGACAGATAACAACCGAGTATATCCAAAAATGAAATTCTTAGCGCTGGCACATGATGATGACCAACAGCCTCTCAGCCAGGCTTATGCAGAAGATTCTCCAAAAAAACAAAGAATTTTGATTTGTCATGTCCAGAAAGGAGACTCATTTTAAATTTCCCAAATATGTTTTTATTTCGTTTTTTATAAAATCAAGTATCTTGTTGAACTACGTTGCTGCCAGGAACAAATGAAAGGTCAAATCAACAAACAGGAGTAGACATGGAAAGTATTATTTCAGGTTATTCCAAATCCATCGAGTAGCAACATTCGTAAGTACTTCAAATTATACAAATATTTCACGTACGTAGGATTGTAGACAATCCTGTATGTCGTGCAAATAAAACAGATGAGCATGAAGTAATTTGTCACTCTTCTGCTTTGAAATAAACCAGATACTAAAGAATACATCAGAAAGTTTGACCGAATGTGAGAAATTTTTATAATAGGGAAACTGGGGTTATTTGGTACAGGAGTAAGTTCAATATGTCAATTTTTTCCTGACAAAATGTGCATCAATCATTCATTACAGTATCAGTTCGTTGAACTTTCAGTGCAAAAATATCGTCATTTTAACTTTTTTACGATGATTATAATAAAGTTAGCTAATTGAAGCTTTATTCACTTTATAATTTTCTCTGATGATCTCGAATTAAATATTACAGATTCTCATTTTGTATATCTCAACAGTTCATATTTATTTTATTTTGATTGATTGAGTTTTAACGATCACATCAATCAGATTGTTAACATAACCACGTCGAGACAAATTGTCCGGTGTGAAGTTTGGATGAATAAATAGAAGATCTTTTACGATATGACTTTTTCCAAGTTTTTCCTATTTTGATAGATTTTTTACCTTGCCATTATCTTAGACCGGAAAACCCAGAATTTCCACTTTGCAACTCAACCAGCGATCATATTAATCCACTGCTGTGGTTTTTTCTATTTATTTACTTCCTTCAAGGTAATTAACTTTTCATCTTCAAAACGATATCCTGGAAATGAAATTTCTATATGAAATTTTTTCAAAAGTTCGGGCTTCCTCAGTTTTAGGCTTTTAGGTAGTGGACTCAGAAGTTAGGAACGAGTTATTTTCCACTTTTTTCGGTTTCTATGCTTTCATTTTTTATTTTATCTTCTTATTATTTCATTGTTTCTTCTCTATTTTAATATCTTTTAATTTTAAAAATCAACAAAACCAACTTTTAACTAATTAAACTGCTTCCAGTTTAAATAGAACTGGATGTTGGAATATTCTTTGAAAGTATGAAATTAATAAATTTGGGTGTCTGTAAAGAAGTTTTTGTGGGAAAGTGGAAGATTTGCACGGAAGACGGAGCTAGCTAGAGCAACAATTTATAGAAACTGTAGGCAATGATTTATTTTCTATAGTTTCTATTGTAATAATTTAAAACGAAGTCGGTCAGCTTTAAAAGTGCAAACACTTGACGTTGTATATTAAGGGATGCTTACCACTTCCACAATTCAAAAATTTGTGTGACATATCATCATCTAAAAGGTAAGTAGGTATTGAGCTTTGTAACGAATAAATGAATAAAAATTATAATTTTATATCTAAAAAACCTAGATTTAATCTAACGTGGGGGAGTTCTATATAGAAAAATTTAAAGTACTTTAGTAATACACGCGACTACCCTTATATAATTAAGATGAAAACTGATAGTCTCATTTCTGAGCTAATCTGATGAAATATTAAGTGATGGAAGAGTAGCTCTTTGGAATCTGTCCTTGTGTGGCAGCTATAGCACATACTATTTAATTATTGCTTACATTTTCTTTTCTTGTTGGTCAGAAAAAGACATTTAAGTTTGGCTGCTGGTTAATTATAATGTAACCTTTGTCATTGATCAGGACACGTGTATTTGCTTTGTGCGGTTAAACTCAATTTTAGTGCAATTCTCTCAAAACTTAATTAAGGAGTAAACTTCAATATATCATTCGTCAGACAGGGGAAGGATGCATTAAGTGTCTAGTAAGTTAATAGAAAGTTCGTTATCTGGAAAAGTTTTATACCACAAATATAATTTACATATTTTGTTTGTCCAAGAAAATTTATTCCAGTCCTAAGAAGGAATAATATTTTTAAGAAAGAATTTTTGCACGATTCAAATCAGGCAATTTATAAGCTAAACAATGCACCGTATTTTAAAATTTTGTCACTAAACTACGTTCTAGTATCCTTTAAGGTGCTTATAAAAAAGAATCTAAAAATATGCAAAAATGATACTTTTCATATGATACTGTATTAATAATAAAATACAATGGTTAAATGCATTTGAGGTTTCTTTGAACTGAAAACTGAATAGATCATAAACAAGCCGCCTTTGGGAATTATGCCGACAGACCCGGCTGTTGAATCACGTAAGTACATTTTATTTGCACATATCAAATATCTACCAAGTTATAATGCTCTTTTGTATGCAATTAGAGACTGTTTCAATTTTGTCAACTCGATTGACAATTCTTGAATATCTCAATGGCGTCCATAATTGCAAAACTTCCAGTTTTACTAGGTAATAATTTACACAGTTAAAAGCATTTTGTTAAATTAACAAAAAAAATTGCTAATATAACAAAAAATTGTAGTGGACCTGCTGTGCCAATTTTTTTGTTAATTTAACAAAATACTTTTTACTGTGTATAACGGAAAATTAAATCTTGTCGATATTCAAAACAATTCATAAAATACAATAAAAAATAACATAAAATGATGCAAATTCAAAAAAGAACGTTAATCCCTATAACACTTCAAATTCTAAATGTGATACCATATCATCAAATTTCATGACAAATGAGACGTGAAATGTAAATTTAACAAAATCGCTCTGTACATTATCACTATAATAATTTATATTATGTTAGGAAATAGCACGAAACTATTCATAAACAAGAGTAATGGTAAAGTCAAATAGAAACACAACAGACAGTAAATTCCTACAACCAAATAGTCAGTCAAGTAAACCTGAAAAAGGTAAACAATACTCTACTGAATTGTTCAGGAAAGACAAATTTTCGTGAACGTTAATAATAATCAATCACTAATGGAAAACGGAAATAAAAATACCTTCCTCCACATTTGTTTATTTATCGCAATGATTATTGCCTTCCTTTCTGGGACAAAAAAGGTAAAATCAAATCATTATGATGCAATTAAATTAATTAATTTAATATCTTATACTGCCAAATGTTTCCGAATAAAAAATCAATTAATACTCGAATCGGAACAAAATTAATGTTACACTAAATAGAGCATGCAAATTGAAAGCTGCTGAATAATTAAAATTGTCATTTATTTATTATGTTCAAGTTATTCAAGTAAATTGTTTTTAAAAAATGTATGTTGGTATAAACAACTTAAAACTGAAGAGTCCTTGCTTGAAACTCAAGTATTTAAATTTTATAGGATATTCGACTAACCTTCATTTTTAGGGAGTGTAGTGATGAAAACTAGAGAAACCCATAAAATTACATATTAATTAATCGATAAAATAGAATCAATTAATGAAGTAAAAATAATTTTCCCAAATATTCTCCGTATCAATTAAATTTTGACTTAAGGGAATTAATTTATCAATTTTTGATTACCGATTAATTTTCAATTAAAAATTTAGATTCCTTCATGAACGAGAAAATTTGAGGGTTCAAAGATTCTGCCTGCAAATATTTTGTTGTTTTTAGGATTCGTACGTAATTTTCATCATAACTCGAAATTAAGGTAGATTATTTTAATGCATACGTGCATATATCGGGTAGAGCATGAAACGTATAATTTCATTTTGAAACTTGGTGACATCCGTGAAAAGTGTGGTTGATGAAACAGAGGCAGAGTTGTTGACATGTGAAAACGGGTGTGTTTTATAGGGATATTTGCAATGAAGCATCCACATGCAGCTTCATGCGTTGCCGATTAAATTGTATTATATAAGAGAAGCCTTTACAAAGCAAACAAAAAAAGTAAATATATATTAAATCTCGGTCTTGATTTTTATTATTAAAAAGGCGCCGGTTAATAGAAAATAACACGAGTGCAGAAAACTTAATTTTTAAGTAAGTAGATAGAATTTTTATCCATCTTCTTTTGATCCAATAAAATCCCAACCGAAATAATTCGTGCTGAATGACAAATGTAAAAGCGCATATGTGTAATGACGCTTTCACAAGCGTATACCCCAAAAATCATTAGTAATAAATTTATAGATCAATAACACCTTTTTTGAAAATTTATGAATAGAAGAAAACGAATTTAGGATATAAAAAGTTGATACAGCAAACCCTCGCTTTCACATTTCTCTGTAATTTCCTTTAACACGAGCAGAGATATATGAAAATTGCTTAATTTTTTAGAAGTCATTCCATTTGAGTTATTTAAGGAAATGAAAGTTCAAAATTTTTGAGAAATTTTATGTTCACGGAAAACCGTTTTGTTAGCCTTAACATGTTTGGACTAAAAGGTAATTGTCGAAACTTTTAAATTGTTTCTCAAGCTCCTCCAACTTTGCCCAGGTTAGCAAAAAAGATATTCGTCAACATTGCACGCGGAAAATTTGACGAAACGAAAAAAGGTTAATAAAAAACATAAAAGCAAAAAGGAGGAAACAAATAAAAATATACATGTCGAGTCGTGTTGGTGCATTTTATTCCGAATAAAATTAACTTAACTAGCTACCATAGCCGTTGCATTTTGCAACGTGAAATACCAAGGGAAAACTTGGTGGGCGAGAGTAAAAGTAAACAATTTTCAAAGAAATGAAGACCCAAAAAATGCCACAAAAATTCATTCGATAAATAAACAAGAAACATGAAATGTCGAGGAAAAAATTTCGCAGACACATAAACAAACGACTTGGTGTATTTTTAACGGTACAAAAAAGTAAAAACAAATTAAATAACGCTAAAAGTGCCGAAAAGAAAATAAAAACAATGCGTAAGTATGTAAGTCAAAATAAATGAGGTCCTTGTTTGGTTTCATATCTCTTGCTGTTGGGAAAAAAAAGTTGAATTATTAACTTTCTCAGTACATACTTAAACCGTTAATTACGATGATGTCAAGGATTTAATGTGAATTAAACATTTTGTGAAGCTTCCTCCGCCGTAAGTATTATCGAATCTCCATATATAAACAATACTGTCTTAAGCCAAGAGAAAATTGATGTTCGACATTAATTCATCCAGCGTTGGCCTTGTTATTCTTGTTACATTAAGTCGCCTACTACACTTCTGTCAATGGAGCCTACTCAGACATGCTTTGCGCTTTGTAGATGTTAATCTCAATTCTCGTTTGCTTTATACGTACATCACTGATGTTAGATATCTTTTTAGACCGTACTACTTGGCGACACCTAAAGACTTTGATAACATCGACATTTATTTACAACGTATGCTAAATCCGCTAAAGTTGCACGATTTTTGCATGACCACAACGACAAAAGTATTTTGTGCAAGGATAACGACACAGCGAAAAAAATTCAACAATAAAATCAATTTATAAACAAGACGCTAAAATATGTAGTAAATATGCTGCAACCTACCTAATATGTAAACTTGTAGAAAATAAAAATTTTTTATAGTAATTGATTTGTTATTGCAAAAGTTATTTTGTACAAACAAGTTTTGCAAGCAATTGGAAAAAATATAAGTTTAACAAAACAATCGAGAATAAACAACCGCAACTAAACCCGATTTTATGCTATGTATAAATACGGTCGGAAAATTGCAGCTTAAAGGAGGAAGAAGAGCACATAAAGTTGTCATCTTTAATCCGTATTCAAGTAATCAAAGGCATTCCATGACATTTCACTCCGGGGGATTCACCCGCTCTCGTACAAATACCCTGTCCGAAAGAGAATTGAATGAAGACAAACGAAACTTGATTTGTTTCAAAATCCTAGCATAAAAACTCTCGCAAATTTTCCTAAAAGATTTTCTAAATTTTTTTAAACACAGAAAAAACTTACCTTAAGTATAATAAAATCCATGAATGTAAACGAAAAAATTAATTTTTAATCACGAAAAAATCGCACTTTATTAGAACAAAATGCGAGAGGAAATAAAATCATTGCGAACGTACACAACGTGCGAACGTATATGACGACAGTTTATTGGAGCTGCAAGTCGTCTAACCCAAAACCGACGCTGAGGGAGACTACTGGCTGCTGGTGTGGGTGCCGCTTTTGCTGTCTCTCCTACACCCCCTAAGCCGCGCGCCCCGCACTTGCTACTCTTCAACGGTAATACGCGTTTATTATCTTACATTGTTGATATTGATGGCTATGTTGAAGAAAATAATCAGTCGAACTGGCTGCCTATTGATTAAAAACTAATACGGTTATCCACCCTTCAAAATTGTCCGTTGGTTTATTTTTGGCTAACAATTTCAAGCGGGCGCAACTCAAATTAAGTCGGCTTCCAGTTTTAAAATAGCCGACGATTAAAACTTGATAACCAGTTAACAGATAACTTTGATAACCGGTGCAAGGTGCAACTCGACACTTCCAAAACTAACTTATCTCAGAAATCTCGAATTACTCAACACCGCATCTCAAAATTCATCATTCCATAATTGAAACTAACTTGGTATCATTTTCAAAACTTTTCTTTCTGCACGCAGCTTTACCATTTCAAAATAAGCAGATTAAAGAAACTGGCCGGAAATAAGCCACAATTTTATCTTTTGTAAGCTCACTTAATTATTATACCTTCAAGAAACTGCCTACTAAATTATTCATATTGTTATTATTGTATTCAATGGCATCACAATGCGATCAGCACCAAAATCGAAGTTATAGTCTTCATACTACTGACAGAACAATAAAATGAATAAACCGTACAAAATTGTTAAATTAACTTTTAAACTCATAAATTTCATTACATTCTAAACAATTCAATACTCGGTATTTGCAAATATTTAAGTTATTAAATCGATTCATCAGTCAAATGTGTACACTTCATTACCTTATTAATTAACTAAGCCTTTAAATTTTCCCAATAAATTAAATTCTAAATTTTTCATATTTTTTTATTTTCATTTTAAAAGTATAATTAACGACAATGTCCAAAATTTGGTATTACACTTACCCCCCCCCCCCTCCCCCCGTCAAGAGAAAAATATTGCTCGTTTATACAATGCGGTGGGCAAAATCCATTATCACTGCATTTTTGCAAGCCCATAAGGCCTTTGTGAAATCCAAAATTAAAAACTCAATTCTGCTCCGCTCCGGTGAGATGCGTTAAAATTTATAGTATAACATTTGCAATAAAGCCACGTCACCAATTTGCTTACGTAAAAAATTCAAGCAGAAGTTTTCGAGTTTTTTTTATAAAATAAGTTTTTTAAAGAATAGCCCTTATTAGGGTTTCAATATCTTACATATCTATTATTATGTGAACTATAAAAGTCGAGACTTTTCATCCTAAATCTTCAAGTATAGAAAGTGACTTCTCCAGTTTTCTTATTTATGTTTTCTTATTTTTATCAAATAAACATTTATTCAAAAATTTACCTCGAATTGCTTGATAATAATTAATGAAAATTACAAAAAAAATTAATAGTTCAATTATAGATCGAATAACAGAACCTTCAATACGGCGCAGCGCCTGGGTAAGTTTTTCTCTTATATTATGCCAGCCAGTAAAGAAAATTCTATTACCAATCAACTTTTCCAACTTTAAGCTCTTGCTTTCGTGCTACATTTATTAACTTAGTAAGCTTGAAATTCCGAAAACTATGACACAAAAACTTGATAAATCTAAAAAAATATAATCAAAACATCTTATACTCAAGTAAAATAATTTTGTATAGTACACAGGGCTCACAAAAGTGATCAGCAAACCAAGTTTAAGCAGAAAGAAAATGGCCGATTAGGAAGTACATTCAAGTGTTTTCAAAAACAGCAGCGTTGACTTGCTAGGTTCTTCGATTGTACGCTAGATCCTGATGTTTGAAATTAAAAATTATATTTTGAATTTTATGATAAAATTTTGAAAAATGTTTTGATAATTTATTCTAATTCAAAGCTTTCGAGTATATTTTTTTTGTAAAACGACTGCGGGTGAAACATAATGGAAGCAGATGACCTCTTAACGATGTTCATACATGGAAGGACATACAAAATTGTAACTACAAATACTTTTAACACATTTGAAGAGGACGCAGCTGAACGTTTCAATATATTGAATGGAAAGTACCTGGAGGGATTCCAATAAAATACTCGATTGTAAATTGACATCTTCTGATGTGTCAATTTATTTAAAAAAATATTTTGTACATAAATATAACTAGCACATTTTGAATTTTTAAATAAATAATATTGGAAATTTATTAGGTGGGCATAATTCTCTAAAAAAAAAAAAATATTTTTTTGTGGGAATTTTTCCAGTGGGAAGAAAATTAAAATAATTTTAATTTATGAAGGGAATGGAGTACTTTTTCAAGTTCTTTCAATGAATAAGTCTAAGTGGACAGTTTTTGAAAATGTTGGAAAGTTTACATAGTATCTAAATTATGTGCGGTAATTTGTCTGCAAACTAAGCTTTATAATTTTGCATTTGTTGGACAACTCCTACCCTTGAACACAAACTACCCCTCAGCAAACCTGTAATGATTTATGAACTATATTGGGCGTATAACGAGATATACGATTTATTAACGCCGTTCTTCATAATGACGTGATTCTTAAGGTTAATTGTCTATTAATAATTTTGTACGTTGTTATACCATTTTCAGTAATTTAAAAATTTGTAGTTTGCATACGGAAATTGAGAATTTCCGTCCAACTACATGTCTGACTGAGTTGCTCTTCAAATATCATAACTATTCATCAAACTCAACTGTATTAATTGAGTTACATCAATACTCGAACATTTACATTCCTAAAACGCATAAGAATTAAATCTCAATTCAAAATTAAATCGTCCGATTTGTTAAATTTTGAGTTTCATTAATCATGCACCTATCAGAATATTCAAATTATGTACTTAAGTTGTTAAAATGATTAAGTGTGATTATTTAAGGCACTAACCTGCTTATTAATTGTTATCAAACTTTAAAACTGCAAATATTGTAATCAAAAGTCCAAAATGACAATTAACATTTTAATTAATCGCTCGAGAGATTTGAGATATTTTAATGAAGGTGGAAAAAATTGTAGCTAAAAATAAAATATGTAGTTCCATAAATATTAAATAACGGTAATATTTCTTTTAAGTAAATATCGAACAAAATAAGAAACAAATGTAAACATCTAAGATAGCTTCTCAGAGATGCCCTTTGGCTTGAGTTTTAAGTGTTGACACATTCTTTTCTTTTCGAAATTCTTACTATCTTACTTGCTATTCTTCTCAAAATACATTCTGCTATTCTAATGAAAGAAATCTTGCATTCACTTTTGTAGCTACTTTTTTACTTTTCTACATAAAACAAAGAGCTTATATAGCTTTATGTTTTTAAACAACAAAACTAAAAGGTGATACAACCATTTACTGATATACATACCTTTTCCTTTTTCTACAGTTTAATTTCAAAATAACTAGGTGCTAAGTACCTCCTTACAGATAAGCTGTTCAACAAATAATTTATTAAAATATTAATCATCCTAACTATAATCATAACGAATAAAAATTATAAGTATAATCTTCCAAACTACTCGGCTTCTAATTTATGAATTAATAATTCTTCGCTCCGTAGTTAATTGTTTAATTAATTCATCTAAGTAATTTCGTTGTAAATTTGTCATGAATACTTTAAGCGTGTCAACAGACTGACACCACAACCAAATTTTATCAACAATTTTTTTAAATGTAGCTCAAATAAAAAGTAATCTGGTTTGGTAATAACTAATAACCAAAATGCTCTAAATTGTTTGTAGGTATTGTAATGAGTCAGCGCCTATTTTTACCTGGGTTGGGGCCTAGGCTCTAGCAAATTTTCGGGCCCCTGAAACTCGAGTGTAACTAATACGAATGGCATGGAAGGTCCAAATTTTGGGTAATTTATCAGAATTTAATTTTTATTTTACGATTTTATGTTCTCTCTTTTCGGGCCTCTATGACCATCGGGTAAAATAGTATGGTAAAATAAGCCCTGTTGAGAGGTTGAGTAGATGTAGATAGCGTATTCCAGACCTCCCGATTTTTCCTTATTAACCATATCAATATTTTAGAAAACCCAAGAAATGCACTAAAC
Organism: Cantharis nigra; assembly: GCA_958510845.1. Classification (NCBI taxonomy): domain Eukaryota; kingdom Metazoa; phylum Arthropoda; class Insecta; order Coleoptera; family Cantharidae; genus Cantharis; species Cantharis nigra. The sequence continues at coordinate 2,550,927 of OY294034.1, read as the reverse complement.
ACTTTTGAGAACTAAAATGTTTTTAAGTTATCACATGTAAAATACACTGTAAGTATATATTCGCAAACGGTTTCACCATACTATGGCATCGTCAGGCCATGAATTAATTCTAATTCTAAAAACTAATTCGTCGCCTGATGATACCATAGTATGGTGAAAACGTTTGCGAATATATACTTACAGTGCATGGTATTACACTGTATTTTACATGTTGTGATAACTTAAAAACAATTTAGTTCTGAAAAGTGTTTAGTGTATTTTTAGCTTTTCTAAAATAACGAGTTACACTACTTAAACCACGTATCAATAGATTATTATCGTTATTGTTTTGTGTCTCTTAAACTTAAATTCAAAATTTAATAAGTTTTTAAGGTCCCACAATATGGTTCAAGTTTTGGGCATCGAAAGAATTAGAATGCCCACTGCTGGGCGCATAATATGTAAGTAATTTTATTTTTGCATACCCGAGAGTGAAATAGCGTCGATCGATAGCAGAAACCATAATAAAATAAGTCCGAGGTAAAAAGTATGTATTTATTATTCTAACTTCAAATATTGATTGAGTTTCAGCGTAGCCATCGGCAAACCGGGGGGTCTGGGGGGTATGCAATACCCCCCAGTGCACGGTTTACTCTTTATTCATGGACCAATAGTATTAGTTCTTCAGTACTGAAGAGTTACTTTTTTGGAAGTCGCAGTTTTGAGAAGAAGAGGGAAGGAAGTGGAGAGGTTCAGAAGATGATGAAGTCTAGTTTGTTGTGTTGGGTGTAGTGATTTGGGAATAAAATAAAAGCGTCATAAGTTATCCTCAGAGGTTTTGTGTCTTTTAAACTTAAATTCAAAATTTAATAACTTATAAAGGTCCCACGATATTTTTAAAGCTTTGGCCATCGAAAGAGATTTTCTCCTATTTTTTTAAACTGGGTTGAGCGCTAGGCTCTAGCCCCTGATATGTAAGTGTAACTAATAGCATCGAATGCCCAATTTTTGGGTTATTTTATCGGATCGGTTTTTTATTTTACGATTTTATGTTCCCTCTTTTCGGGCCCCTCTGGCCATTGGGCCCTAGGCACGTGCCTAATGCGTCTAATGGTAAAATAGGCCCTGATTGAGTATTATTATTTTACAGTTGAAGTAAAAATTTATTTATGTATTTTGCTGTGATGCCTTTAACCTATTTAATTGATAAATAATTATATATCTTCTCTTTCCAATTTCAATATAAAAAAAACCAATTAACTAACATTCGATCACTTATCCAATTTTATTCAAATAAAGGAATATTTAAGACTTCGAAAATCACAAACCCCGAGGTGGTCTCTCTCAAAATTTTAACTGGTGGGGAACCACCTGCGCAACCAAAACATTCAAAAATATAATAAATAAATCAAAATAAAGGTTGCTCTACAAAATACAGCATTTCCCCCCATGAACATCTTGAAATTGTAACAAAAACAAAATTCATTTCAAAAGCAAAATTTACAAATTTATACCAAATACCGAAATTAACTATTTAGTACTAACTCCCCATTCACAAAATGTCCGATATTGTTTTTCTAAACCATTATGACATGTCCACGGATTATTTGTTTCCGTCTTTTAAATTTCCACAGAAAAATTTTTGCTGCTGGGGTCCGTAATTCGGGAAGTATTTTATTCGCCCCCCCCCTATTTTTTTCCATACCAAATTTTCGATTACAACATAATTTAGGACATCTTTTATAAAATCATCCAACTTTCTATCATGGAAATTCGTTTCCCCAAACATTGAATTATTTTTTTAACCTTTGCTTGACCTAATTCTAATTTTCTACAACAATCTACAGTATGCTTCACCGTTTTACATTCAAATTCAATTTTTTTTCTTTTTTTTTTCAAGTCCATATTATTTTCCAGCAAAATTGTTTTATTTTCACGTTTTTCTTGAAACCCATTCTTTCAAATAACTTCCATTTCTTTCTTATTTTTGTTATTTCAAATTGTCCATATTTCAAACCTTTTGCCATAAAACCATTTTTATCTTTCAATTTTGGAATTTCATTTGTTTTCCAGAAACCATCCTGTGAATTTATTGTAACATTATTGCTATTTTTTTCTTCACAATATTCTAAATTTTCCAATTTAAGTTTTAACTTTTGATCACAATTCTCTATAATCAATTTAATTTTATGTATTTCACCATCTACTTCCTGATTATTACCAATTATTATATCCAACTGTTTATCTTCTTCTTCACTTCACTGAATATTCAATGTTTTCTATTTGCAATTTTTCACAATTGTCTGTTTTTTCAACTCTTCTTGTATTTCAAACAATTCCCTTTATTCTTGCTGCTGCTTTTCATAAGATTTTTCAACCTGTAGTTTTGTGAATTCATAATTTTCTTTTGCTTCGGTTTATTCTTGCTCGTACATATTCTCGCCAGTATTTCGTAATGTTGTCTTTCTCAACATTTATGCTTCTATTACAACCTCTTACAAATTCTGAGGTGTACTCTTTCAAAATTTTAACTGGTGAGGGAACCGCCTGCGCACCCAAAACATTCAAAAATATAATAAATAAATCAAAATAAAGGTTGCTCTACGAAACACAGCAATATGTAGTTAATCCTTTCAGAATAAATTATTGTCTAATAACATCGGTCAAACAAAAACTTTATAAAAAACAAACACAGCCCTTTACGTCGACGACACCGTAATATACGCAGATTCGTTCTGCACCTATTTATATAAAATTTGTTTAATTACAAGTTATTATTTTTAATTCCGAAAGCTTTATATAAGAGCAAAATGTAATAAAAAACTGATTATGTAAAATAAGGGAGTTTATTTAAAAAATAAATAAGTAGCCAAGTTTAAATAATATATTTCCAAGATTAGCTTCACTTTAAAATGTTTCCTTCTAAAGCGTGATTATGCTCGTAATATTGCTTACGAGGCAGATTGCAAAAACTTATATGCTAATTGCTTTGATAAGGATTAAATTCACGATCGAAAGTGGAAGCGACACGTTGCCGACATATATTATCATTTGATTCCGGCCGCAAGTTTTCCCATTGCGCCTGGCTAAACCCGGCCCTGGATTAGAACTAAAAAGTAAAATAGAAAAATTGATTAAACTATTTTTATAGTTTTTGGTGCCAAATTTTAGAAGAAAGAGTAGGAAATATCTGGTGTAACTTCAAACATTTACCTGTCTTATTTACTGTTCCACGCTGTGCTTACGTTAATTCCACCTGTAACCGTAGTCACAGCTATAAATTATACTTCCAATTTGGAAATTATATTTTTATAAAAAGGAAAAGTGTTCGGTATTTTCCAGTGTCGTAAAATACGATATTTAAAATACCTAACATGTGCTCATACGAGGGAAGATTTTTATTTTCGTGACCCGAATGTGAAAACTTTAACACATTCGGGAGCACATCGAAAGAGATAAGTTTCTATGGTAACCCACAAACAAAGGTAACAGTTTCGCATAGTTGGGATGAAACTAAAAAAATATCTTGAAAAGTTTGTTGGAAATTTTTCGAGATTGTAATTGTATGAAATAAATTTGAATATATAGTTAATTAGAAATGGAATGTGTGTGATGTAGTCAATAAGCTAAATAAGATAAAGTTTCAAGCTAGTATTGACGTCACATTATTTGCATAAAAGTACAGTATCCTCCAAACTACTCCAACCAAAAACCTACTTATTAGCATGTTCCCTGTTACTGATATCGCTTACAGAATTCCTGTGGCGTCGCCCGCCGACGTCCATTAGTGTGTCGAATCTCCAATTCAGCAGATTTGTCGATGTTTTACATATAAAAAGTTGAATTTACTTCCTTATACAAGGCCATCATTTTTTATTTTGCGTTATTTTTATATTTGAGCTTGTAAAAAAGTGACGCCAGAATTACATAAAGCCAAATAAAAATTTTAAAAACATGTTATGGAATTGTTGAACCAGCCAGTTTAGTTTATCGATATATATATATATATATATAATAAATATAAAATAATACAAGAATAATAATTGTAAGTTTTCTGTAGTGTTTTATCTGTTAGAATCAATAACGTCTGGGGAGTTCCCATTGCGCTTCATCACCCTCTTGGGAATCGAAAATCTGTACGTCAAATGCAGCATCGTAATTGTGTAATACGCAATGCAGTCTATAATAATTACTTGGCACACACACAAAAAGTGCACCTTCATAAATTATTCATAACAAGTTTGCTTCCGGCAAAATCATTCGTACAATGTGAAATGAGGCGATTGTCACCATAAAACACAATGCACATCGCAAGCCTAATCCCTATTATGTTAAACTTCTTTATATTAAACGCATTAAAACATCCACAAAGCTCAAAGTTAACTTTTTGAAAAAATTATTTTTCTCTGCCACTTGTAAATTATTTGGTTTCTCTTAATTAATATAGCGTTCTTAACAATTACCATCATTACGCTTACTCAGCAGACGAGCGTGGAACTATTGTCACTTCTTTTTCCAATTGTATGTTTATAAAAAAATGCAGTGAAAAGGAAATAATGTGAGTTAAAAATTATAGCTTAAGTTAAAGCCGCCCCTGCAGTTAACCGCTGGTGCGCCGAGAAACATTAAACTTACAGACGATTTATGTTTGGTATTTAATTTGTTGACAAGTTCAATTTTTCTCAAACTATCAAAGTTATGACAAGAACTTGTAAAGTTGAAAATGTAAAGTTTCGCGAGGTTGATGGAATTTCCATAAATTTTTAATATTTTCAGGTATGGTTCTGACATTTCAAGACTTTTTGGCACCTTTTTGTATTAAGTTCCACGCTTAGTTGTGACACTTTACAAAACATTTCCGCTTGTAATTTCCGAACGGTTTATATAAATTTCGAGCTCAATTGTTTAATGGCTTTGGGAAATTAAAACAAAAAAGTTATTATTTATTTATATAATATTTAGTTCATTTAGGATGACATGTTGAGAAGATATGTATAACGAAGGATAAGCCATAACGAGCTGTCGTATTACGACACAACTAAACTGCTCAAACTAGAATTAATGTTCTGTGGCTTGTTAATGTCCTAAAACATTTAGCAAATTTTCCTTAAAAATTTTCTGGGCAAATTCACTAAAAATAAATTAATTTCTTCGAGCATACCAGTCGACGATTGAAATAACTCCTGAATTCTATTAATTAGGTTTCTCATGGTGGAGTTACTTGCATTTCACAAACAAAACAACAAAAGCCTAGCGTTAAACACTACTAATAAAAATAAACAACTGACGACGAATCCCTGAACCGAATACTAAAGTTTGTTTTCGAATAGCGCTTTTACTTAAAAGCAACTATTCTATTAGACAGAAAAGATGAACTATCAGGCTTCATTCACTATATAATTATTTGCTAATTTTCTTGCGCCATTAAGTGTAAATTTTAATTAATTCATACATATAAGTGTGGATTTTTTAGTAATTTAAATTATGAGTACAATGTCACTTTCTTGTCTCTAAATTATTCACCAACGTCACCCTCGTATCCCTTTTTGGGGTAAGCAATTCATGCATTATACTCTTACTAGTGTAACTACTACCTTCTACTTTATAATTGTCTTCCCAACCATACCCTTGTTTCTTACAGTCATAATTGCTTCTTTACTTTCCAAAACTAATTAAAGTCATGAAATTGTTTTAGAAAAAAATTTACACAAAGCTTTTCCAAATTACCCTACTTTATCAAAGATTAAATTAATTTGTATTACCAACGCAAAGTTTTTACTTCCGGAAGCTAAATAAAAATCTGCGAAAAACATATTTTAATAAATCATTTCACCAACAACTCGAAAATGTAAAAATAACTCGAGTGCCAAAATACATTTCTCTAATCATTTTCTACTATTCTCTAATCCTATCAGGGGCGGAACTACCGGGATGCGGTGAGTGCGACGCAAGCGGGCCCCCAATTTCCCTAATACTGGTGACCTTTTCAATCTTTTTAAAAAAATTTAAAACTATTAAAAATATTATAATGAGATAATCTAGTATTAGTATTTAATTTTTAATATTCGCAATGAAATATAATATTTTATCAGTCTTCCCTTATTGAGGTAAACAAAGTGGGCATCATTTATAATCAATAATTCAACGTTCCCACTAAATTTTCAAAATCAAATCCTGACATTTCCAGGTTTTCTTTGACAAATCAGAAAATAAAGAGAAATAAAAATCTTACTTTTAAAATTAAATTAAGTAATATTAATTTTAATTTTAAAATTTAATAACAATAAATTCATTTTAAAACTAAAACAAATTTTAAAGTTAAATTGTTTACCTCGGCTGGAAATTTATGAATTATTAATCTATTCTATCGTATTTTAAAGATTTCCTAAATTTCCCAAGCATTCTTAAGTTTCACTAAGATTTCATAGAATTTCCTAAGATTCTCTAAATTTTGCTTGAATTTCTTTTCACTTTTGTATACCACTATTTTCCCTTCAGTTTTCCAGTTAGTACAAAACTAAAGGGAAATCGCCGAATAAATGTACCAGTGTACTAGTGAAGGGAAATCTGAAGAAACTCTGGAAAATTTAAGGCATCTCAAGAAACCGATTCTTAGAAAATTTGTAGTGTTTGGGCTAAATCTCAACCCAAATAAATTGTGGTGAGAAAAAAATAAGTGGACTGTGTTGAGGTATTCTCGATTGTGTTAGATGGTAAAAATATATAGTGACATACCAGATAATCTTCCTGATTCTCTTCTCTCTTGGTTGGTAGGAATTAACATAAGATAAGGGAAGGGATAACGAGTAGGATTGTCACTTAGTCACTATAATAGTATTGAAAATGTTTCGATAATTATTCAGCGGGTGGTCGGGTTGGTTGATCACAAACAAAATCTTGATATAACCGGGAAATACCCAAAATTGGTATAAAACAAAACTCGGCTGGTTATTCAAAATATGGCGGATGATTATCAACTCTCATTGCGTCTGTTCCCAGCTTATTAGGAAATGGGCGTTGAAAGTGTTGAAAAGCATGGAAGCGCTCTTAGGGCTTTCTCCATTACACTTGGGGGTGGAAACAGAGACATTACTGGCAGCATACAGCTGCCAGCCCATCATACCATGATCTTCCAAAAACCTTTCAAGGTTTTCATACCTGATAGGGGAGCGGAAGGCACCAAACAGAAGCTGGAAGCTCGATATGATACCGTCTGGTACACAGAAGATGGATCCAAAACGTAAATTAGTACAGGAGCAGGGATCAGTGGACGTAGAACGGGAGATGCGTTTAGCATAAACCTGAGCAGAAATAACTGCTCTAACAGCCTGTGTAGAGAAAATGACATAGAGGGCTTATGCAAATAAGCGGATCTGTATCATGACCAACAATTAGGCAGCTATAAAAGCCTTGGAGAGAGTGGAAACACAATCTAGGATTGTAAGTCACTGCTTCGATGTGCAGGTGTAGCCGGGAATTTTAACCCCCTTTTATTTTACCCGGGAAAAATTCCCTAGCGAAATTTAACCCCCGGTAAATATTCCCTAGAGAAATTTTACCCCCCGTAAAAAATGATTACGGGGTAAAATTTCACTAGGGAATTTTTACCGGGGTGAAAAAAGCTCAAAATATTCTTAGTGAATTTTTACCCCCTTAAGAAATTTTAAAGGTAAATAAGAATTTTATATCTGTTCATGTATCAAATTCCATAATATTTTAATGCAAAATGCTAAAATATCTTCCTCAGATATTTGATGAATAAAATAGGATAATTTAAAAGTTGAACACATTTATTTAAAAATTACATTTTCTTATATCTTCTTTTTACCGAAACTACTACTTCAAATTGATTTGAGTTTTTATGGTTCAAATATATTGCCAGATTTTTGTAATTAGGTTCATCGGAAAGGTGCATTGAACTTGGAAACCTTAGCCATGCAGGATTTTTTGAAATTTGAGTAAACGAATATATATCGGCTCCTATATTTTTGCTACAGTGAAAAGCATCTCAACATCTGTTGCCCAAATTGCATTTTTGTCCATTTTCATGATATTCATATAATTCTCAACACTGGAAAACAGATCAACTTCTTGTTTTTGAGTTTTCATAAATTCAGTAATTAGCTTTCGTACTTCCGATGTGCTGACCTTCACTTCCGGTAATGCATTAAGACATGCATAAAAAAAACAGTTACCGTCTGCCTTGACGTCTATAACAGTGTGAGGCGAATGAAGCAACGAATTCTTGTCAAATGAAAGTTTAAGCTTCTCACAAAGTCGTTTTTGCCAAATATTATTCAAGTATATGGGACAGAAACGAAATTTTGATTTTTTCGTAATGCAATTAATTTCTTCTACAGATGATTCCTGTTCTTCATTTTTTTCTTAAGATCCGTTGTCGTGACATTGTTTTAAATTACTGATAGGATATCCTTTTTTCAAAAATTTTCCCACTTTGGACCTGTATTTATGCCCACTCTGTATATTACTATTACTTTTAAGATTTAACTAATAAATTATCCAAAATCTGAGGAAGATATTTTAGCATTTCAGAATAAAATATAATCGAATTTGATACATAAACAGTAATAAAAATGCTGATTTACCTATAAAATTTCTTAAGAGGGTAAAAATTCACTGAGGTTATTTTGAACTTTTTTACTCCCCGGTAAAAATTCTCTAGGGAAATTTTACCTTCAGAAAAAAATGATTAGGGGGTAAAATTTCACTAGTGAATTTTTACCGGGGAAATTTCACTAGTGAATTTTTACCGGGGGGTAAACTTTCACTGGGGTAAATATTCCCGGTTACACCGGAACACTCGGGAATAAAAGGCAACAAAAAAAGCAGATGCCTTTGCTAAGGCGGCAGCATAAAGATATCTAGTAGGATCAAAACCAACTTGCGAGATAGCATATTTGACCTCAAAAGGGACTAAAAGGAACTATTAAGAAAACAACATCTTGCGTACTGGACGGAGCATCCAGAACTGAGGCAATCGCGGATGTACATTGGAGGACCGTCTAATAACAAAAGAAAACTTGAAAACTTTAAGCTGAGTAGATCACAGCTGAGGACCACAATAGGACTACTACTTACAGGACAGTGCTTTTCCAATAGACATTTCAATGTAATTGGGGTTGTAGAAATCCCCACATGCAGAAAGTGCGGTAAGGTGGAAGAAACTCCACACCATTTACTATGTTTAGGTCCAGTCCTAACCCCGTTGAGGTTACGACACCTTGAGGAAATAATTCGAGCTGTATACTTAATTTTATTCAGGAAACAGGGCTGATGGAGTAAAACTTGGAACGCCGGGTACAGTACAGGTGCACATGGCACCATAATCCGTTCAGCACTAATAATAACAATAATTATTAATAACTTCCTGGATCTTGATGTTTTGATACGAGTTTATCAATCCTATATTCAATTATTTGAGCAAGGGAAATCCTAAAATTCAGGTTACTAATTTCCAATTCAAATTCAAAACTAATTTTGGAAAAAAATCGTTAAATTTTCTGCGACTCCCAGGTTGAGACTCGCTGTCATATACCAACTTGAAAGGATTCAGCACAAATTTATCAAGTATTTTCATTTTCCGGATGATGGTTGCCTTAAGTTTTGTTACACAAGATCACTCGCCGATAGAAGATTAACTTCAGAATTATGCATTATCCATGATTGCAAAATTGACTGCAATGTCTGCAATTTCCTCGGTTGTTATCAAATTCGGAATCTATCAAAGAAGATTTTTGAAGAAAATCGTTATAGGAAAAACGTGTCCCGTTGTCTGCAGAAACTCAACCCGGGACAAAATGGGCAAAAGATAATTTCGGTTTTGTTTTAATTTTTGAGCGCTGAAATTGGTTGCAAGTCCGAAAAAATAAGTAGGAAAGCTAGAAAAAAGCTCATTTGTATGAAGAGAAGTGCAAAAAGTTGATGAATTCTTTTCCAATAGACTTTTGAAAATTTTGAAATCTGGGAAAAGGTAAATGAAGATTTTTTTTCCACTACTAATTTTATAAGCAAAATGAAGTCAAAAAAACTTGCTTAGGAAGAAAACACTTGATTTTTCCCCGCCCATCTAGTCACACAAATGAGAAATAGGTAATACTAAATTCATACCATTATTCCTACATTAAATTTATTTTTTTTGTTTTAATTTATTTATGAATTTTTGTTTTTGTGTTTGTATTTATTCGAACAATTTTGTTATATATTTTATCTGTTTGTTGGTTTGTTAGTAATACCACCTTTTATGCCTGTATTATTGACGATGTTTTAATTAACCACTGACAAGTTTTCTCATATTGTACATTATGAACAATATTTTAATGAGCTCTTCTGTAGTTTGTCTTGAAAAGGATATCTATAGATCTCGAAACAAGTCAGTAAATAAAAATTAAATGAAAAAATGAAAATACAACAATGCTTTTCAAATGTATTTACATTGAAAGTGATTTCCACCAACTCTTATTGTTAAACACCTGATGATTAAATTTAAAAGAATTAAAATAAAATTAGAAAAATTGTGGTTTTCCCAGTTGCTAGACCTGCATGTAGTCTATATTTAGAGAGTTGAACCCCTTGGGACCCCTTTTTGCATTGGGGCTTTCTCTTGTATTTTTTTCCTATTAAAAGTTGGCTTCATCATTTTTAAAAATATGAAATAATTTTTTCTATATTTAGATCTAGAATAAAAACGGTGGCGTAAAATCGGGGGAATCAGACGTCTTTAGATGGAGCGGAATACTGCTTACCAATAATGACAGAAAATTTGTATGCATGAAACTTTTTAGTAATACTACTTAATACATAATGCACAACGCTTCAAAGTTACTAAATTAATTTAGGTTTCTCTTTAATATGCAGATTCAGAAGGTTGCCTACAAGTGTAACTGAAACTAATAAAATAAGTTCAATCAGCGACGGTTAATTTGAATACGAAATGTCGTATGTATGGTACAAGAACAGTAATGGAATCAATTAAAATCCTTTTCTAATGTGTCTGCCTGGCCGCACGAATGAACGATCGCATTAGCTTTATTACCCAGGATCATTATACTCTTTCTCTGATTTTCGTTCCATATGTGATCACCAATTATTTACGAATTCATTTTTTATTTATTTCATCGCTAAATTAAAAATTCTCGCTTTTTTATTTATCCTGAAAAATTCCAAAGCTCAACTTATCAAATTTTCATTTATGAATTCACTTGTACAAAGAAAGTTTTTTTAGTCTGCAAAAATGTGAAATTAAAAATAAAATCGTGACAGTGGTATTTAAAATTCAATTAGTTAAGTACAGGGTGTTTAAAAATCACGCAAACCACACATTACTTTTCAAGAAGTGTTCGTGTAAAAGCTAAATTTATTTTTTCAGTGTCATGTAGTAGTTAAATTAGGTACATTTTATTGCATTCCTTATTTAATTCTGCTCGGGTTTTTGCAACATTTCTAACAAAATGCAATGCAGGTTCAAGGTGGCGGGCGTCGAGTAATTTCCATATTGGGTGGCGCCCAAGAATAAACAGTGCCACAAAACGATAAGTTGGGTTGTTGTACAAATTATTATTGATTTAGGAAGAAAATAAAAAATTTCCCACTTAAAAATTATTGAGATCGTTGAGAAGAACACATTTTTATATTGAGGATACTTAGACATATTAGTGATGGCCATCATCATCAATTTATTCTTACTTAGTTACTGATAATATTGGCAGATCGTTTACAATCTTTAGCGCTATTTGGCTCATAAATTTTATCAGAAGAACTTCCACTTCTCGTTAAGTTCACCTTTTATTATAGTGTTTCGTAAATGTACCTCGTAAACCATAAATTTTTTATGGCAAAAATTCGGTATCACAAAGCCTGCCAATTTAAGTTACGACATAAAAATTAATTAACCGGTTACGTGTTGATTAAAGAATTTATTTTTTATTTTTCCAATTTTTTGTAAGAAAACTCGTCTTTTGGAAAATCGCCATTATACCAATACCTATTGCTTTCAGCCGTATGGCAGATACTGGTCATCCTTATAAGCCTAAGCTAAAGCTTCCATAATCTCATTTTTTACCTTTAAGAAAATCCTATTAAATTAAAATACAAGATCTTGTCAATACACTATGCAATGGTTTTATCCCTTTAGTTGACCTCATATCAATTTTATTGGAAATTTTTAGTTTGCTACTAGATACAGGTAAGATAAACACAATTACTCTCATTTTTACTTTAATAACTTGAATAACTACAAACTAAGAACTTCATGTTTTAAAGTTTTTTATTTGAAGATCAGAATTAAATTAATAATTTATTGTTATTGTTGCTTTGGCTGTTCTGGTGACCGTTTCCTGTGAAAAGGAACATTTTTTACTTACTTTTTCCGGCATTTTGGCTCAAAATAAGAATATACTTTTTGAAGTATTTAATTTTTTCTTTTATAATCTTTTTGAAAAATTGAACTCCGACTATCTACACGCTTCAAGATTCACGATTTACCTTACCTTTGGTGGCGCTCGTGACGCTACCAAACGTCAACAACATGGCGGCTCTATTACGTACACTTGATGTCGTTTTGATTTTGATTCTGAATTATTTTATCGTAAAACCGCGATGAAATGATAATTAACAACATAAAACACCAAAAGATTGCAAACTTTTGGTTTATTAACAAAACATTCTATACCAACTATACGTATTAGATTAATTTAATATTCTTACGTGTGGTGGCGTTTGCTGAATGGAAATCGCTACTTGTGCATTCAGAAAGTCATATTATAATTTAACTTTTATCCGAAGAGTCTGCGCTACAACTAGAAAAATTTAGTTTCGAATTTTGAAAAATAAAACGATGGTTTTTCCTGTTTATCTGGATTTTCTCTTTTCAGCTAATTTAAAATAATAAAACAAAAACACAATTTTCTGCTTGATTTTGCTTAATAATTGATAGTTTCGGGTTGGAAACAGGACAAAATACAACTACGGACTGCCTTTCATGTGATGACACAGTCGATGCTTTGTCATCAAAAAATCCTCTATTCCTTGGCCTACAAAGGAATCCGAAATTTTGCAAGTTGGGTTAGTTTTTTCAAAGTGCAGGGTATATAATGAATTTTTTAAACTGTTGTGCTTCTGAAATCTGAGATCGATAGTCTGCTCAGCTATATTGTCATGTTTAGATCAAATTTGGTGAAAAAATTTCCTTCCCCAAAGCCAACATTGGAACCGTTCTTTTGTTTAATTCTAAAGGATATTGCATTTCCTTCTTCGTCCTCTTTTTGAAGTGCCAAGATGATTTACAAAGGATTATATTCAGGTGTCACGATTTACAAAAATAAATATCCAGTTTTTATGGTTTGGTCATTTTCGAGTTGGAGCTGCTTTAGGGATGTTTTCAAATCTATGCGAAAGTTTCGACTATTTCAAAATTATTCTTGTACTTTTAGGCTTGTAGATCACGGCACAACTCTGCAAACCGCAACACTTCAGTAACAACAGGATAGAGTAATTTCCGAATCCAGCGCAAAGAGCACGGCGATGTTGTTTGATTGGTAATGGGCCGCCAAACAAATCTTATCAAAGCATAGGTATAGAAAAATAAGAACATTTTTAAGAAAATCCTATTAAATTAAAATACAAGATCTTGTCAATACACTATGCAATGGTTTTATCCCTTTAGTTGACCTCATATCAATTTTATTGGAAATTTTTAGTTTGCTATTAGAAAAAGGTAAGATAAACACAATTACTCTCATTTTTACTTGTCAGGCTGTTTACTTTTAAATTTTCTTTCGTCACATGATTGATTATGGTTACCCTTGTAAGTAAATTTTTTTATAAAATATGTATGACTGATAAGCGTTTCAAAATTGTATGCGTAAATAGATCTTGAGCCATTACTCAAATTTAATATGCAAGTAGGTGTAAGCCAAAAATATGTGTCGAAAATACAAAAGATACTAGTAGTAAAAAACATGTCTGATAATACCTATTATGCAACAATTTGTAATATAATTACATTGCCTGAAACTGTGAAGTACTCATGGTTAGTGGTGCATAAGAGGAGGGTTGCAAAGAATCATACAAAGTACACCAGGGGGTAGCCTAGGGAACCACCCTTATATTAAAGCGTCTAGGTCGACGATAAAGATATTTGGCGGAAACGACACATCAAGTGATTATACGTTTCAATGACTTATCTGCATGTAACTTGAAAATATGAACACTCGGTAATGCAATTTTTAAACAATCGCACCTTGGAGTATCTGAGAAAATTTAATTTGACATAAAACCACCTTTTGAAATTTGCATGCAAAAATGCTCAAGTTTCACATTCACGTTTTTTCTTACAAGTGGTACATAAGTGAAAATCCGTCTTATACAAAGTGATTGAAAAGCAGTTCCGACTTTTGAATTTGTTGTTCTATTTATAGAGATAGTAAACATCGAGATCTTATCGATCTAAGTTTTTTGGTCATACGTTTAGAGCTTAGACATAGCATAGCGAAGAATTATCGGATAAGCTTATGATTCGGCGCTTTGAGTGATTTGTTGGAATGCCAAAAAATGGATATTATTTATCGCAGTTATCACGTATAAACATATTTCGCTCCCCAATAGATTACCACACTCATCTCATCATGACGAATTTATTTTCACTTTACTCTTATTAAGAATATAATTTTTCCAAATAATTTTACTATAATAAATATTTATAGTACTTACTATACCCATTTATACAACGCACAAATAGATGTCAATATTTTGATGGATGTTTTTGGGTTTTCAGTTAAAAAATGACTTGATTGATTGTTCCTTGAAGTCTGAAACAAGCTGGATTTGTAATTTCGAGACAGAAACAGAGAAACACATTTATTTTTGGTTCCTTTTCAATTAACAAAATGCGGTGAAAGCCTATTTATCGTAACAATGCAAAATTAGTTAACGAATGCGGCAGTTTCAGTTTTTCTTCCTATTTTCTTTAACATTGCAAAATAAATATTAAGGATAATTTACATACATTTATAATGACTGATATATTTTCAAATAGAAATTAAATTTTAAACAGGAATAGCGCTTTCTGCGACAGCTCAAAATAATTGTTAGAAACGTAACTAACACTTCGTTCGTTAAGTTTCAATGAAACTGCATTAATTTTATAAAATTATTACTATTGTTTAACTATTAATATGAATATTACTCATTGTTCAAACTACACCTTGATAATTTAAACCGCGGTAGTTAACCCAGACATAAGCAAAGTTATTTCCAGACTTCCTCTACACGGAAATACGGAACTCAATAATCTTCCCTGCTAATCCCATATGTTTTACGTGTAGTTTATAAGTGTTTGTAATTTCTTTATTGGTATTTACTTAGGTTTAAAATTTCATGTCTGAAATACATTTTATTTGTTTGTTGATGTCATTATCACACATTAACCTAGTAGTTTACCGTCTTACACTTCTTAATTAAGTAACAGCTTCATCAAAACTTCAAAAACAAAAAGCTATTTCTTTTTTTCCACTTAATAATTTTTAGTTTACTTAATCAATCGTTATAGAGTCAAATGTTGATGGAAAATCATCGAAATATCCCTAAAAATCCAAATCGTACATTGGAGAGAAAAAAATAACCAGAACATGCCTTGGGGAAGAGACGAGGTAACAAGTTGCATGGAATGGAAGAAAACTATACACATTTTCTGCAATAACATGAAAGTTTACTAACCCTACACTCTTTCTTTTAGCTATTTATATACCTTAGAAGAGGTATAGTTAATTAATTAGATATCGTTGGCAGCGGCGGCTCGTCAGAGGAAGCAAAGGAGGCTTAGCCTCCTCTGAAATTCCTGTGTAAGGCAACAAAATAATATAACAAATTTTGGAACGTGAGATTTATCAAAAGATAGATACTTCCTCCATATTACTTATCTATAACATGTAACTATAAGGTTTAACTGTACGACTGCTGAGTTTTCGAGATTACTCCGAAGCAGTTTTCTATCATTTGATCGATGATTAGCAGAAATCCACCACATGAGCCCTTCTGGAGAGTTCTAGAAAGGAATTTTCGAAAAATTTCGATTTCATATCTACAGATATTTTACTTAAAAAACTATATCTTTGGAAATGGAAGTAGTCAGTATAGCTTTTGGAGTGTCACTTGGGTCTATTCTGGGTTTAATTCTGTTGGTTTTCCGTCAAGATGAAGAAATAAGTGCATTGGAACAATCTAAAAATTGGTTTGGTAAAAATAAATTAAAACTCAATATAGAGAAGACGCAATGTCCTGTATTTTCAGGTGAAAGGTGTTCCTTGAGGTTCCTTGGAATAACAGTAGGCAATAGGCTCAACAAGAGCGCATATGCAGAGAAATTACTTGACAAGCATCTGCAGTTTTCACTGATAGAACCCAGGATCAACTTACTGTTGATCAAATCAGGGTGCTCAAAGTCAAAATTAATCCTCAGTTAACAATGACCCATTTTATGACCTGCCGTTTTTATGCATTCTCTGCTTAACTAGGTACCCAGAGTACTTTTGCTTGCTTTTACTTCTTCCGAGATGTAAGTTTCTTATTTTAGTTTTTTATATTTATTTTCCCGGCTTCCTCCAGATAATACAGATCAAACCAATACATAAAAGTATCAAGGAAAGTGGAGAAGGACAGTTCTGCTGTTAAGTTCATCATAACTGATTGCTTGTCAATGCTGGAGTTCACTGATACTTCTTCTGACTAATTCTCCGGAAAGGTGCATTTTGCCAGCCTTCTCTGCATTTTGAATTTTGGGCTAAACGATCTCTTGGATGATATGGAAAAAGAAAAGATATGAGTAAAAAATATATATAAACAAAACTTGAATGAATTATTTCATTTTAAAATCTATTACACTCTGAAAAACAATTTGTCGTCGTAACGAAATCATTAGTAGCTATAGCCTGAACAGAATTTTTTGCTGTTATAACAAATTTTATGCTGTTTGGAAAAAAAGGTTTGTTCTAAACACAAAAACCTTTGTTGTGGCAGCATAAAATTTGTTGTAGCAGCAAAAAAATCTGTTGAGGTTATAGCTACTAATGATTTTGTTACGACGACAAATCTTTTTTCAGAGTGTAGGAATATTGAATAGCATAATATTAAAGTTTGATTATGTCTACTTACAAGTATACACTGTTATCTCGAACTTTCAGTTCAAGAAGGCGAGTTGCCAAAAAATTTCTCGCTTGATATTGCTTATTAATTTTTCCGGTAATTTTTCAAATAAACAACGTCAAAACTTTAAGATATTATATAAGCAGGTTTTGAAAAGGTTTAGACAGGAGCTGGCAGTACTGTGGCAGGACTAAAACAATGCTTGGCCGGAGGCCTAGTGAAAACCAATTTTTGAATAAAATTGAGTTTTTTCGCATCCTGTAGAAAAGCCATAAACATTAATCGTGTCTGTTAAATTTTATTTTTCATTTTGTAGCTTGAAAAATTTCAATTGCTCAGCACTCAACTCATTTCTTTCAATTGAGGAAAATGTTTTTAAATTAAAATGCGGTACAAATGAGCATTTAGGTTAACGATAACGGTTTTGTGGAAAACAAAAAAATGTATAAAAGGAGAGAACTGACAATGAAAACTTAAATCTAAGTATTAAGCAGAGCAAAACTTGAAATACGCAACATGTACAGCGTTCATTTCGTTCCCGATCCGGTGTTAGATGGAGGAAGTCCATTAAGTAAAGTGATGTCTCCACGATAGGATCAAATGTCTCGCATTTTAATGTTAGTTTAAAAAGCTGTGTTTTTATTCATAAATTTAATATGACAACTTCTTTGAAACTTAGGAATACGGTTTTATTAGATCTTGATTTTGATCTTTATTTTTTGCTATTCACAATTTTGAGAAAATCAACTTTTTAATTATAAGTGTGATGAGTTCAGAAAATTAATTTCTTTAAGTGCTTTCATATTATAATACCTGCAAATGTATGTTTCGTTTCGTTTAAAGGAATTATAAATGCATTATTTGATAAATTCTACAAAGAAATCATTATTATCCTTCCGTTTTTCTGAGCTGTTTTTAAGTCGTTGTTGTAGAGGATGCACGGATGGTTTTTACATTAAAGTTCCATTCTAGCCCAGTACTATATTGATTTATAAAATGGGGTTATTGTATCACATTTAAAAATTTTCATACGATGTGACAAATTTCTGGCATAAACTACCTTTTAGAAAGCTTTAAAAAGTGTTTATGTCACAACATTACTGTGTCAATCACATTTTAAAAAAATAGGAAAACCGAGGATGCGAAAGGACATCGCACGCGTTATAGGGATGTTTGGGTAAAGATTTCTTTGAATGTTTCCACAGTGATGTAATTTGATCCTGTAATTTAACTTGACGACCCCTAGAAAGTTGAGAGGTCAAGTAGTAATTCCTTATAACACTCAATATATGATACTTCAATTGAAACTTCTAATCAAGAGGATTTAAATTAACAAAATTCTTTAATCTGCAGTCTGTGATGTATAAGATCATCAATGTAGTAATTTTACGTTAAAACTATGAAAGAAATTTTAGAATTTAAATTTTGCTACTTTTGGGCATAGAAAAACTTACTTTTTTTGGTAAGGAAAATTTTGTAATTCAAATCGGTTCTTTATGCGGCATCCTAGCGCCAAAATGTTCAATCCCATAAAATGAATTTTTTTCTAATTATGACTTACTATGCGTTGTCCTTAAAACATAGATTTACTCTTTGTGATGGGACGGGATTAAAACTATTTTCTTGAAAAAGTTAACAAACAAAAATTTATCCGAAGAAAACAGAGCAACAAAGAATAAATTAACGTCTGAAAACTTACTTAATTTACAGTTAAAATTCAAATATTTTAGCGTCTGGTTTTGCTTCTTTTTTGATAAAATGGCTGAAAATGCATTTTTTAAATTTTAGAGATAAATTTAGCAAACCACATAAAAATGTCTGGCGAGGACGCAGGTTGCGCAAAGTTGTTATAGTATTATGACAAAATTATTGATATGTACATAAATATGTCAATTGTTACATTTCGCTTTCCGAACTATCGACCAGTCAAATTTTTTAGTATTTTTGTAAAAATCAGAAGAAGATTTCATGCTCCAATAATTACTTTCAGTGCAACTTTGATTATATGGAGAAACTAATTAAAACTTGCAATATCGATTGAATAATGTACTTATTTTTTTATAAATAAATATAATTGCAAATTTGATATTATGGTAATACACATTTCCACAAGAAAAAAATTTCATTTTTATAACTTTTCAGTAGATACTGTGTTCTAAAGTATATTTCAAATAGTTGCTTTTTCTTGCAAAAATACTGATAAACTTATTTAGAAAATTTATGCAATTGCAGTAAGCATCGTTTTATTTGATAAAGTAAGTATATAGGTACTCATTCAAGTGAAAGCTATAATTGTGAAAATAGTTTATTGAAAATATTCATTGTATAAACTTTGCTATAAATTATTATTAAATATAGTACTTCAAAGACTACTTTTTTGCCCTTCAATGAAATGATATTTACTTGAAGTTTAAAACGTTCAGAATGAATACTTCTATAATTATTTGAACGAAAAGTTTCATTATAGTTTTGATAGAGATAAAATTATCCTTTTCATATTAAAACTTTTCGTTTTCTACACCTAGCTGTTTGTGCCAAACTATATAAAAAATTTTTAAACAAACATTTCATAAAAAGCAGTTTTGTAAGTTAATTTGCTTTCACAAAAGAAACTTTTGATCAGATCAAAATTATTATACAATTTTCAGAAACTCAAAAGTTTTCTAAAAACCATTGAGGTATTTTTAAATCTGGACTACTACATATAAAAACTTTTTACCTAAGTATAATAAAAATTTTAAACTCAATTTAAATTTAAAAGTTTCAAAATTTATTGAGTAAAATAAAGATTAAGCAGACGATGCTGATATTATTTATAAGTAGATTACGTTAAGCACTCCGTGTTAAGAAAGTGCGATTCGTCTTTATCCAGCTAATGTTAGCTTATCCAGTGATGTATCACTAATGTCATCTATAACGCTGACTTATGTCGTACAAGTACGGATGCACATAGTTAAAATACTTCATAATTTAATCGATTTTTTTAAATATGCGGAATTCTTAATATTATATTAAATGAACGATCAGGTTATGCTAATGCTGCATAGGGTAGGGTTAACATTTTTAGTTCTTTTACCAAAACAGCAATTTTATCCTCTAGAAAGGCTGTTTTCCTTTGCCCGATTATTAAATACATTATGTGTATTTAAATAATAATAATTTATTTATAAACAACAGTTACAATGAAAATAGAAGGTAAAAGTTCAACCAAGTTGTTTTTCATATAATTATTACTTTAGGATCTAAAAATAATAACAGAATTGTCTTCCTTTTCTAAATCTAGAAAAGAAGAAAAAAACATCTAAATCTTTCAGACATCCAAAATCGATACAGATCGAAATACAAAACCAGATACAAAAACTACTGGACATCAGGATCATTAGACTTTCTATTTCTCCCAACAGCTCACCGGTTTGGACAGACGAAAAAAGGTAGACGCTAGCAATCAAAAGAAATGTAGAATGGTCAAAGACTATCGAAAATTAATTAAGAATACTGTCGAAGATAAGTACCCTCTACCGAAAATTGAAGAAATTCTAGATAATCTCGGGAAATGCGTTTACTTCACCACATTAGACCTGGCTCAAGGCTTCCACAAAATTGAAATGGAACCAAATCAATCGAAAAACAGCATTTACTGTGAACTTAAGAATGCCTTTTGGTTTGAAAAATGCTCCAGCCTCATTCTAAATTACTGCATGATCATTTAATTCACATCAAAAAAATATTCCAACGATTAAAAGAAGTGAACCAATATACAATTTTCTAGGACATTCCTAGGACATTTCATCACTCCTGAGGGAATAAATACCCGATACCTAAAACAACAAAAAAAATCAAATCATTTCTAGGACTCGTAGGTTCACAGACTGTACCTCTACGGAATCTTAAATCACCAATTTCAGATTAAATTTAGCAACTTATCAAAAAATATCACTTTTAATTTTCAAATTTTATCCATCCTCTCACTCGACATTACTTGGGCAAAATACCTAATAAATAATTTAAAAAATCCTAAATTAAAGAAAATGCTGGTAGGAAGTTTTTCACAAAAAAACTCCACTTATTTGTTTATTTTCTTGGGTAATTCTGAAGTTTAAAGCACTTGAAACGATATTGATGTTTTCAATCTAGTTATACCAAAGTTATGTTATGCTTTCTAGAAAGAAAGTGTGTATGTATTACAATATTTTGAGCAATAATATGTATGTAAGTATAAGAAAAAATATTGGTGAAAAAGTTAGTTCTGCATATCACATCATCAAAAGTGTTTCACAATGACATTTTTATCAGATACTCCATTTAATAGAATAACTTTCTATTTGGAAAAAGAATTTTTGTAGCAAGAATTGTGATTCGCTTTAAAGGTTTTGGGATAGCTTTACATATTGTTGATAAAAAGTTACAACGGCATAAAAGAAAAAAAGTTTAGCAGTATTTTCGAATTAGGGATCCTGGAGAAAAACTACATCTGGTAAATAACTTTTAACGAACAAACTTTTTGGTTAAATTATTTAAAAAATGTTTTTATATTTTGTCATAAAGTGTCATAAAAATGTAATAAAGCGTAATCGAAGTGATGTTTAATAATTTTTGGGATAATGATTGATGATTATAAATTACTTATCAATAAGGCAAGCTTTTAATGAAAAGAGAGCTTTTAGCTTAATAGAATAAAAAAAGCGTAAAGGTAAATGTGTTATATTCAATTTATCTAATAGCACTTTCCTTCGATATCTTATCACTATTGAACTGAAGTAGTTGAGTAAACAATTCTTCTTATCAGAATTTCGATTTGAGAAGGTCAATCAATCACGACGTAGGTAGGTTAGGTTCATGTGCGAAGACATAAACCGGCACTGACCCCTAATTATCATTGAACTTTTTATGAGTTAGGTACGAATGAAAATTAAGAATGCTTTCGTTATTTTGTGACATAAACTGTATGATTTATGACTAAGAATGACAACGGTGTAAATGTCGCATTTTATCTAACCACGTTAGCGATTGCGTGAACCGCACTCACTTGACAATCTTGATACACCATCTCGTTCACTTGAAACATCGTAAATCACTTCATAATCGCTTAATTCATACGCATTTGTAAACTACTTTATTTTGCATACGCTATTTTACCGTTTTACGTATTCATATTCATAAACAACTTTAATTATTAGCAATGTTCCGTTTATCCAAACCAATTTAATCAAGGCAAAATTGTAATTCAAGCAGTATTTGCATATTTCTAGTACTATTTGACAATAATTAATCTACAATTTATGTACACCTGAATAAATTAAAAAATATTCCATTCCAAGATGTGTGCACAGGGTGGCATTCAAGTATTTATCGATTTCAAACATCCCAATATAACATTCGAAACCGATCAGTCGCGTGCCCACACGCACGAGCCATATCCAATAAAAAACATCAAATGTTCTGAACCACCCCAAAATTTTGCCAAACGTATAAGGCCGATAATCTTGAACAAGATTTCCATTCAAAATAGAATCAATGAGCAGTTATATATTATCAATGAGCATGGAAACAATGTAAATTTTTAATTTTACGGCTTATTAGTACCTATCGATACTAGATAATCAATATATTGATTTAGGAATTTTATTCGACTATCAGTTATTCGACTGCTTTTGTTCGACTTGCAATTTTATTCGACATGGAATTTTATACGACAGTATTTTTGCAAATTTAATTTTTAATCTGATATTGTGAAGTGATTCAAAACCAAATCAATTTGCTGGATTCGCAAGGTATGTCACAACGAAAATTTGCAAAATAATTCAAGCGGTTCAAACCACCTTAAAGCGAATGGCCGATACTGACTCGAAAGATAAGATCGAATTTTATTCGTTATAATAATAAAGTATTGGTAAAATTGTACAACAATGCAACAACAATGAATTTTAATTAAGCTAGAGGAGACTGACAAATGCTATAACCACGTCTCCTCGAACTTATACGATCCTCATTGTTAAAGTATCAGAATCAGAAATCAT
This sequence comes from Cantharis nigra, assembly GCA_958510845.1. Classification (NCBI taxonomy): domain Eukaryota; kingdom Metazoa; phylum Arthropoda; class Insecta; order Coleoptera; family Cantharidae; genus Cantharis; species Cantharis nigra. Next base: position 2,527,774 of record OY294034.1, on the reverse strand, counting down.
CAAACTTATGTATTGAGGCTAAACTTCTAGTTAAGCTTCAACTTAAGTTTGAAGCATAAGCAAATCAATTAAGACGAAAAACATTTAAAAAAATTTAACATATAAATATTTCCATCAGGTAGAGGAAATTGAAAACTGAAATCTCTTCGAACTTATACAGGGTGTCCCCGTTACCGTGGAGAACCTTTGAGGTGACGATAAAAGACACTTTCTAAGACAAATTTTCAAATAAAACTTTTGTCCAAGTCCAAACCCTTGGGGGGTAATCTCCCTTTAAAGCTATTTTTTGAATTTCTGATTTCAAACAGTCACAGCTCCGATATTACTGATTTGTTAAGCTTAATGAATTAAAGCTTTTTTAAAGATCATTTGCTTATCTACAAATTAGATTATAACCCTCTGACAGAGATGACATGTTCCAAGCGTTATGGCGTCATCTATTACATGTTGGCGGGACTTGCTAGTATATTTCCAGCTGAAAAATGAGTGGATTTGCATAGGATTCATTTAGCTATACTCGTCGAACTGGTATGTGTGTATTAGTTCGTAATATCTGGTGCCGCCCTACTTTCCCCTTTTTGTTGAACCGAATGTACATATTAGCTAAGTGGCTGAGTTCTCGAATCATGCGGTGTTAGCATGTGATCCGAATAAAGAAGGGCTTTTATAGCTGATATTTTGTGTCTTTAAGTTGTCGAGCAGCAGTAGAGTGTTTTGATCAGAGTAGCGTGATCAGTAGCTTGATGAGTAGCTTGGTCAACAGCTTGGTCAGTAGCTTGGTCAGTAGTTTGGTCAGTAGCTCGGTCAGTAGCTTGATCAGTAGCTTGATCAGAGTCGAGAAGGTTGCTGTTATTCTTTTTGTCGAGGGTCACCAATGTAACATAGATGAGATGTACCAAGTGTTATGGCGCCGTCATCTGTTACATGTTGGCGGGACTTACTAGTATATTTAATATTAATTGTATTAAATAATATTAATTATTTATAATCAACGAATTTCGAGTTACACATTATATTAAGGGCCCTTCGCCCTAAGCCCTTCGCCCTGAGCCCTTCGCCCTAAGTCCTTCCCCATAAAGTTTAGTTTGAAACTTCAAGCTAATTTCTAAGATAAGCACATATAGACGCTAAGTCTTAATCAAACTTAAAGAGAGGTTTTAGTTAGGCTTCACACTCGAGTCGTATATGCTAGGCTTCAAGCTAAGCTTTAATCTGGGACTTATGTTTTAAATATCCTGTACATCTAGAGGATATTTAATATTAAAGTTTCGAACTCGGTTAAACAAATGGGATTTTCTAAACTTATTTTCGTGAGTTCCTAATTATCGCGAAGATTACCAAGAGGTTTGCAAGGTGTAAAGTAATTTATTTGGTCACTTGAAATTTTGAAAGCAGGTAATAATTTTAATAAAGTGCAACACATAGATATAAGTGCGGGGTATAAAATAAAAACAAGCATCAACTTGCACTTAAAATTACGTTTCGTCACCGTTTTCCACACGAAAAACATCACGCAAAGTAAACTCGGGAGTGTTTGTTTACATTGCAATGTATTATATCACAATAGAATTTTCCTAAAGTAGTTTTTATGTAAAATTTTGATTCCATTACATTTTCATCTAAAAATACAGAATGCGAGTGCACTCAACCTTCCCTTATATTAAATTTTTAATCAACTTTTAAAAGCTTACCAACGCTAAAAGTTAAACAAATTAATGGTTAACGCATAAGTTAATTTCTTTGCCAAAAGTACTAGAGCAACTTTTTTCTATTATCTGATACCTTTAGTTAACGCTGATTTCAATAAATTCAACTTACAGAAAACTTGATGGAAAGTTATTTAATTGAACTCTCAACTATACTATACTCTTTATTTCAATAAGCTATGGAATAATTTTTAAATTACTAATTAAAATTTTCGTTTTGCAATATTTTTGATCTACAACAATATCCAATTTTTAAGTTACTCATAAATTATTTATTTTTAGTCCGATATCGGACAGGTGGACTGGGCAAAAAAATTTTGCCTGCCAGTTCCAAAATATCAAATCCTGCAAAATCTTTTTTTTTGCGCAAAAAATACTCCAAGTTATTGTGTTGGTCAATAATAAAAGCAATGTTAACATTCTGAGGGAATTTACCGTAATTATCTGTATTTGTATTCGAAGCTTCTACCTGAACTGTTTTTCTATTGACGATTCAAACCATAAAAGCCCATTTTTAACGTGTCAATAATTGTCAAAGAAATTCTATAATTTTCTGGGACATAAAATGATATATTTATAGAATATCTACACGCAGAGTGTTTGTTTTGTAATTTTTTGTTAGCGCAATTGTTATGCCGATTAATTCTGAATTGAAAATGAAAAACATATTTAGCACAATAAAGCATGACATTTATTTTTAAAATACTAAAATAACTCACTTGAGGAAGCTCTTACCTTCAAGGGTGCACTGGCACCAATATTTTGAATAGATAGGATAAAAATCAATAGATACTTTTAAAAAAACGCCACAAGTAATTTTCGGAAATAAATTTGAAACTCTTAAATAAGAAAGTGAAGTCAAAATTTTGGAAGATAAGGTCAGTTTATTCTTTTACATTGGCAAACATTGCAGCAAACATTAATTTTCATTAATCAATCAAAGCCCTTTATACTTCTCTTTTATGCTAAAACCGGGAAGTGGCAAAGCTAATGCTCTACTGTTCGGTCTGTTTTGTTGCAGTGCCGACATATAGAGTAATCTCCAATGTGTTTGTTTATTTGTGTATATCCAGTGTATGTTATTTGTGATAACTTAAAATCACTTGAGTTCCTCAAAAATGTCTACTCAATTTTTTTGTTTTCTAAAATATTGACATTTAAAATATTGATCTAAACCACGTATTCATCGATCAATTGTAAGGAAGATGTACCAGGTATGAGACGGCTCCAGATGTGAGAAACTCAAATTTTTCCATATTGCGGCTTTGACTAATGTCAATATTTTTCCATGCTGGAAGCTAGTTTTTTTTAAGACACCGGAGTCAATATTAGTCATAATTTTTGTCTGTGATCCAAACATCGAGTAAAAATTTTATCAAAAAAGTTTTATTTGATTTTTTTGTAATTGCTGTTATTACTAGTTATTCAACGAAAAAATGAGATTACAGTGCATATAAATTCAGCATTTTCCTTATATTTTTCGATGAAGATTTATGTTCGCACATAAATTTTTCTGCGTTTTGTAAAAATGGCGTCATGTTCCGGGTGTGAGACAGCCGAGAGTACCAGTTATGAGACTATAGCCAATTCCATCAAATGCATCGAATGCAATTTTTGAAGTGTGCAAATATGCGTGCCAGCTTCTTTACATGCAAACATTGCGAATTGGACATGAGGCAAAGATGAAGACGAAAAAGATGATGTATAAATTATAGAAAAAAAAGTGTCATTTTCTTTCGTAATTTTGGTCACTGAAGGCCTTCATGATGAATAAACATTGATATTTTCCGTATTCATGGCTGTTTTACTTCATATTTCCCCATATTTAGCAGATTTTACCGGGTATCTCATACCTGGTGTCAAAATTTTTTTTGGTCAAAAATCAACTCATCACGGAAATATAATTTCTTCAGCAAAAAGTTGCGTATGATCATTAGCTTTCGAATGGTATATAAGATATTCGGTATATTTGGTTTCTATAAAAAGTTTTGACTTGAAAACAAAACTCGTCTCATAACTGGTACATCTCCCTTACTCTTTTGAAGGTGGATACAAAGGAGAACCAATTCCAATATCCAATACCTAAAATGTATTTCAACCACGCAAGCTCCACAAATAGAGTTTCAATTTTCAAACGCATTACAATCAAAAAGTTAAGAATTCCGCAATGCTGCGTTCCAAGTCAACTAGGATAAGAGAGGCATTCTACCATAAACCAACAAGAGTCTGGGTCCAACTTATCTAAGGTGAACCAAGGACAATTCTGGTGGGCTGCCACTTTCCAGTTATGGGTGCAAAGTAGCTACTTTAGTAAGCAACTAACTAGAAAGTCCAAAAATACAAGGATTACCGTTTTGGTGATATTAATTCACAGAAATAAAATATAACAAATGTGAACTTGTGTATTGATATCATTTCGGCTGTGAAAAAAATGTAAATGAATTTTAGTAGGTTTCAAAGAAGAGATCAATGAATCTAAATTTAGAATGATGAACTTGGTGTACTTGAAAATGACCGTAGCTTTAAGCTAAATACATTACACTTTATTAAACCCTATTGTGTAATCAGTAATAGGGTAGATCGTCACCACCACATCACCACAGCTTCTCTCTTTAAACGTACTCATGCGCTGCTTTTATTCATTTTGTACATGGTTACCAAAATCAGCTAGGGTATCCAATTCACAATAACGAATAAGAGTTGAATATGCATGCAGTTACAGGATATTTTAGTAATATTGATTGTATATTTTTACATTCGTTTTTCCACCCGAAACATTCGGTTCAGAATTAAATGGTTTTTAAAAACAAATTTATTTTGGAAACATATCTCATTTCTAATTGAATTACCTATAACTTGTATGTTAACAACCCTTTTCTCAATTTTCTGAACACCACAGCAAATAGTTTGTGAAAATCTAGTTTCAATTAATAATTTATCCCTTTCCAGAAAGGTTGGAAAGTTTGAAACAATTTACTCAAGTATCAGAAGGTAATTTATTTTGCAAAATTTTGTAAATGTTAATTTCGAATAAGAAACTAAAAAGATACTATTATTTTTAAAGCAGTAATCTCTCTTCTTATTTGCTATTTAAATTCCAATGACACTGGAAATTAATTTGCATTTTCTCAACTGTTGGCAAAAATTTAGAGAAACGCACCAAGTTTTCTCAAGATATTTTTGTATTACAGGGTATGCATATTATGCCATAAAGTTGAGAGTGTTCCATTACGGACAATTTTGTATGCAAAACGAGTTTTAGTCAACTGTACTTATTATTTTCGTAATCAGGAACAATATTTTATTTTATCTGACTAAAATAAAATAATTATTACAATTTTTACATTTTATAGAATTAAATGTGTGTGTATTTAAGTAATTGCTAGCATGGAATGAGTAATAATTTATTTAGGTTGTGATAATGTAATTCCTTCATTATGTAGGTCTCTGACCCTACTCATTATTAAAATAACATATATTTTATTTCAATCTAATGTGTTCCAATTATACATAAATTATTCTAAAATTGCTCAGGATTATAAATTATAAAATTTCTTTAAATTCGAGTAACGCTATTTTATTACCTATTTTTGACGTCAGAAAAATAACGTCATTGCAATGTAATTGTAACGTCGTTTTATTTTATAATTTCTATCATTAAACATTTCTGTCATAATAAATAATCTAATTACAGTAAACGCTCTACTATCCGATTTAAACGGGACCCATTTCCGGTCGTATAATAGAATGGGTCGGATACGCGCAACATATGAAAACATATCATGTGATTCTTGATTTACAATTAAATTATAAATTACAATTACATAATTGTGACGAATTCTTCACAAACTATACGAGTAGAACGTAAATATTTTATTTTTATAATTATTTTATAAAGTAATAAAGTAATGAGAGCGGAAAACAAGTGAAATGGAATAAATTTAGCATTTTTTACCATACCTACCTCTATACCATACTGAAAGGGTCTCTATGCTTCGCATGCCAATCAGCTACGCTATGCTACTAGTAAACTGTTAAGTGTAATTACTTACCATTGAAACCAAGTCATCTCATTAATAGAAAGCATCAAACACAACAGTTTATAAGAATTTTTTATTTTTATAATATATTATATATTATAATTTAAACTATCTATAAGAAATAAATATCACAGTTTTAAACAGGTAGAGAACACGCAAAAATTTTTGGTTTACTTTCAATCATATCGTTGAAATTATCACCAGGCCTGTCTTGTGCGATGGGTTGGTTGATGGAAATGACATGTATGAATGATATCTTGTCCAACAAAGCGTAATCCGTGATAACAATTGGCATCTAAAATCAACCATTTTTGAAATAAAAATTCATTAAAAATTTAAATTATTACCTTTTTCCAATTCGATGTTAATTTTTTAATGATTGCGCTTTCAATTGCATGTTTGGTACAGTACTCGGCCAGCCTTCCGTTGTTCATGATGTTCGTCATCTTGTGAATGTTACAACTATGAGTGACTATAGAACAACTAAACCATTCCACAATATAAGTGATGGGCTTGTAAGTATTCACGATTGCTGTTACCAATCTGTTGTTTCCAAAGTTAATTATATCAGGTTCGTTTATGTAGATCTTGGTTCTACTGGTACATCTAGAAATTGTTCTAAGTTGTAATGGACCACGGTTTTTGGTTGTTGTCACATGATAACCTTCGACAGGGGTTATAAAGGGTGAGGCATTATCAGTCTGGGTCCAATTTTTAAATCGGCAGTCGGCATCTCCACGCCATATTGGCTTAATATCATAGAAATCAGTGGTTACCATGGAGTAAAGCACAAACCACTGATACCTCTTGGGCTCTTCATTGTATTTCCGTTGGTACTTTTTGCGCCATAAATATGGTTGCTTTATAATAACATTCCACTTTTGGCACACTTCACTCAGTTTTAACAACTCACGTGGTTCGACATAATCCAAAATTTTTGTAATCATCTCTTCGGGAAGCAAGTTGACGCCGTTGCTTAAATCAGATCTTTCCTTAAAGGATTGACTAACTGTCAAAAAATTGATGTCCTCAAGTTCGGAAAATTCCATTACTTCTGAATTCATAGTTACGATATTTTCACATCTGACACGACACTGCAATAGAAATATTTGCAAATAAAATTCATTCAGAGATAATTTTAAATAGTTAAAATCGGAATTTTAATCGGAATCGACATGGAATTAATTATTGGAATTATTTGGGGATAAAATTCTTAACCCATTATCAGCCGTAATTGAATTTAAAAGAAAAATGCCTTTCAAATGAGGACATTGGAAAATAATATTAGGTAACGGTTACAAAAACATAATACGTCTCATTTTTGGGACGTTGACTAAAAATTGAACAACTTAGTTGCTGGTAATACAGTTTTCTGAAATTACTTTATTTATATTTCCCAAAAAACTAGAGTCCCATTAATGGGATATGGTTGGTATTGGGTTAAGAATGTTATATCAGTATATTATATTTGGACTAAAAAAGAAATTTTATTGCGCCAACTTACAGGAGTTGCCCCACAAGAAGTTCCTTTGCTGGTACCCGAAAAACTAAATCTGCGGTTTTTTTTTATGTAAAATAATTACAAAGCTGTATGGTCACCAATTTAATTAAGTTTTTATGTTACTAATTGTGTGAAAACAAAAGTTTTCTGCAAGTTCCCGCTTTTCGGAATTAATTTGAGGTTAGGTTTGTTCAACAAACGCTTTCTAATTATAAAATATTTAAAAGTTTATTATGAAAATAAGTATTCAAAACAAATCTTAATCTCGTTAATTTATTCACAACTGGTACTGATGAGGTTTGCCCCCTGGCAGTGTCAAGCATTCCAAATAGCAATAACAGGTCCGGGATCCAAAATTAACTTTTGCAAAAGTGGCAATCAAATTATCTGAATTAACGAAAAACCAAAAATTTTGGGCAAAGAAAACTGGAATTTGGAATAAGAAGTGAAAGTTTTTATCATGCTGAGCCTCCTCCCCGCACTAACCAAACTAATGCCAAGGAAAAATACCCATCATAAAATTTTTAGCGAATTTCGGGTAAAAAAGTTATAATTATTATTTTATCGGGCTCAGGAACATTGTTGATAACAATTAAATGTTCAATTATCATTAATAACTATGAAATAACTTAATTTACTTACCAGTAAAAATTTTGGACACTATTTGACCGTTACGTCAATTTTATTCGATTTGGTTTATTTGCGCAGAAGTAGGTGGCGCGGCATTCAAGCGGCGCGATATTTAAATTGAAATTTACATTTTGGGCAAAATACAACTTTTTGATAGTTGGAAAGAGTTGGTATTTAATTTTTGTACTTTTTGCTGTGACTTTTGCTTTCCAGATCAAGATCAATGAACTCATATCAACCCTATTGGCGATTTACCTTACCGTCGGTGGCGCTGCCAAATGTCAACAATATGGCGTACCTAAAACGTAACTTGATGTTGTTTTGAATGTTTAATTTGTATGTTTAACCTTCAAGTAGGTTTTCAGTAGTAGGATCAATTTTCCAACGCGTGTAATCTTATATACTGCTGCGGTATGTCATATCGTTAACACAATTTAAAGGTTAAATTACGTATTGAGTTAATTTAATATTTTTCCGCGCGGTGGCGTTTGCTTAATGTAAATCGCAAATAACGTTAATAATACAATTTTGAAGATGGACAGAATCAACAACGGTCAACAATGTATATAGTAGCATTTTATTTATGAAGGACGCAAAATTCCCACGATTCTGCCCATCTTCAAAATTTTATTATATAATATTACGTTATTTATAACTCTACTGCCTGTGGTATATATAATACTGTCTTCTCTAATACTACAAAGGCTAAAAATACACACTGAAAAAGTTCTAGGAGAGTACCAATGGGGTTTTAGGGAAGAAAGGTCAGCGACAGATGCAGTTTATCAGAAAAATTCCATGAATATCGGATGGAACTGCACATAATGTTTATAGACTTCCGGCAGGCCTTAGATACTGTAAGAAGAGGACAGCTGATGAAAATAATGAAAGAACTCGAAATCCCAAAAAAGCTGATCAAATTGGTAATCATGACACTGAAAAACTCAAAAAGTACAGTTTGAGTTGAGGAAGGAGAGACAGAAGAATTTCATATAAATTCAAGAATAAACAGGGAAATGCCTTGTCGGCAACTTTATTCAACCTGATAATAGAGAAGATGATCAGAAAAACGAATTGCACGGATGATGTCGCGATATTATCTAGAACAGAGAAGAAATTGAGAGAAACATAGGAGAGAATGAACCAACAAGCGACAGAAATGGAGCTACAAGTAAACAAGAAAAAGACAAAGTACATGCGGAATGGAAGAGGAAATAACAAAAGAACGAATCTAAAAATAGGAAATTCCAATTTTAGAGAAATTGGACACGTTTAAGTACTTCGGAGTGAGAGTAAACAATGGATGTGGTAGAGAGGAAGAAATAAGAGACAGGTTGCATGCGGGAAACAGAGCATTTTATGCAAATAAGAAGACATTGCAGAACAAAAGCATAAGTAAGAAGCTAGACAAGAAGAGAAAGAGGGGAAGACCGAGAACGACATGGTGGGGCGCCGTGATAAAAGACTTGAGTGATATGGAGATTGAAAACTAAAGACAAAAGTGTGCAGAAAGAAAATCGTGGAGAATGATATGTGATCATTCGAAGAAACACAAGAAGTTACATAGAACGGCAACAACGGAAGAGTGATCCATCTCAAAAAATGGATTGTGAAGACTCCCAGAAGGAGTGGTTATATTCCGACAGGAATGGAAGCCGATATTCATTCATCTATTTCCAAGTTTCAATAATTAACTGTTGCTTTTAGTCTTTAAGCTACTTAGGTTTAAGGTACCTACAAAGGTTTTGGAGAAAATTGTACCACGAATACTGGTCATGTCAGGCCGAAAACGTGCCAATATGGATTTCTCGTTTGTCGTTTGTCATACAGAAATTGCATATTTTAACGTTGGATGAGTCTATTTAAACGGCAATGAATAAAAATGTATTTCTAGAAAAAAACATAGCAATATATATGGCAACCAATCGAGTTGCACACTAATCAAGTTTCAATGTATCCACTGATTAGGAAGTTAGCGTGATGGATATAGTAAATAAATGTTTAGATTACATTGTTTATAAAACTCTGTCCCTCTATCTCTCTCAAACCTATTGCTCATCAGTTGAGTTCCATATCAATCGACCTTTCAACCATTAAATAAAACAACATCAACAAAAAGCATCAAACAACAGGTTTTTTTTCATTTTTTTTATTTTTATCTATATAAATATTTATAATTTGAACTTCTAAGTACAAATATCACAGGTTTGAAATGGTAGTGAACCAGCAAAAATTTTTGGTTTTCTTTCTATCACATCCATCAAATTATCACCAGGCCTATCTTCTATAATGGGTTGGTTGATTGAGATTATATGTACGAATGATATGTTGTCCAGCAAAGCGTAATCCGTAAGCACCATTGGCTTCTAAAATCAACAGAATTTTAAATATAAATTTATTAAATATTTGAATATTTAAATTATTACCTTTTTGCAACTCGATGTTAGCTTTCGAATTATGGCACTTTCCATTCCTTGCTTGGTGCAATATTCGGCAAGTCTGCCATTGTTCATGATTTTCGACATCTTGTGATGGTTACAACTATGGGTGACTATAGAAAACTTGAACCATTCCACAGTATAAACGATGGGATTGAAAGCATTCACGATCGATTTTACCAATCTGTTGTTCCCATAATTAATTATTTCGGGAATATTTATGTAAATGTTGGTTCTACTAGTACATCTCGTAATTGCCCTCAAATTTAATGGAACACGACCTTGAATCGTTGCCACACGATAACCTTCCACAGGAGATATTAAATGGCGAGTATTATCGGTCTGAGTATTATCAGTCCAATTCTTAAATCTGTTATGGGCATCTCCACGGCGTATTGGCTGAATATCATAGTAATCGGTTGTCACCATGGAGAACAGCACAAACCATTGATGTTTCTTGGGCCGTTCATTGTATTTGCGTTGGTACTTCTTTCGCCATAAGTATGGTTGTTTAATAATAACATTCCACTTTTGGCACACTTCACTGAGCTTTAACAACTCATATGGTTCGATGTAATCCAAAATTTTTGTAATCATTTCTTCGGGAAGCAAGTTGACGCCGTTGCTTAAATCTGTTCTATCCGGAAAGGATTGACTGACCGTCAAAAAGTTAATGTCTTCGTTGCCAGAAAATTCCACTACTTGTGAATCCATAGTTACGATATTTTCGATCCTGACACTGCAATAGAAATATTTACAAAGCTTATATTTTTTCAAAAATCCTAAATAAAATTAGAATGTATTGTACAAATATTTGGAATTTAATTGAAATTAACATGGAATTAATGTTTAGAATTATTTGCGAATTATTGAGAATCAAAATTTTCAGAATATTATATCAGTATATCATATTTCAGGCACTGGCGTACCTAGAACTTTTGCCGCTCGGGGCGGTTGTAAACTTAGTTTTCCTTCCCGCAAAAAAGTCATTATAAATAGATATTAAAAAGTTAACGCGAAACGCGTGTTGATATTTTCATTTTTCTTACACTAAAAAAAATTATAATTTTTTAGAAATAATTTTGTATAAAAAGAAAACAATGCCGCCCTTAAAATGGGCCGCCCAGGGTAGTCCGCTCTTACCGCTCCCCCTGGGTACGCTAGTGCTTTTAGGTGTAGTCCGGTAAAAAATTCTGGTACCCGAGAAACCCTCTAAGCTATAATGTCACCTAATTCATCAAGTATTTTTTTACTAATTAAGTGGGTAATAATAAGTTGCACAAAAGATAAAGACTATAATGGCATATTCTTAAATTTTGCACAAACCAAATGTTTTCTGCAAGTTCCCGCTTTTAGAAAGTAATTGGAGGTTATGTTTATTCTAAGAAAGCTTTCTAATGGTAATATGTAATAAAGTTCACCATGACATTCAAAACTAATCTCAATCTCGTTAATCTACTCACAACTGGCACTGATGAGGTTTGCCCCCTGGGTCAATTAAAACATTCCAAACCCGGCCGGGATCCGAAATGTACTTTTGTGAAAATGGCAATCAAAGATTTGTAATATAAGATTTGGAATTATCTGAATTTACAGAATTCCCAAAATTTTGGGCAAAGAAAACAGGAATTGGAATTAGTTGCAAGAGTTTTTATCAAATAAAGTGTCTCCACGAAGTAATGCCATGGTAAAAACACCCTTGGTAAAATTTACATTTATGAAATTTTAAATAATTTCGGATTAAAAAGTTATAATTATAATTTTATCGGGCACAGGGAACATTGTTGATAACAATTAAATGTTTAATTATCATTAGTAACTATTAAATACATTAATTTACTTACCAGTAAAAATTTCGTACAGTATTTCACTTTACGTCAAATTCATTCGGTTTGATATACTTCTCAGAAGTAGATGGCGCGGCGTGTTATTGCTTTAAAGAGCGCGTTATACAAATTAAAATTTACGTTTTGGGCAAAATACAACTTTTTGATAGTTGGAAAAAGTACTTCTTGTTATAATAAGGTGTGTTATAAAATTTTGAAAAAGATTATTAGGCTAAGAAATCAGAAATTGGCTTAAATAATTTTCAAGCACTACTGAATAATATACTGAAACCCCAAGACCTTCACCATCGGCTTCGTTGATTTTATTTATAGTAATAAGCGGTGGAGAGTTCTGGAGTTCCAGAATTAAGAGAACTTTGGTCACCAAGATACAAAATTAGAGCAGAAAGCATCTAATTGTGTAAAGGACCCCGCACAATGCTTATGGGAAAATGTCTTTCTGTAGAATTAGCTGATTTTTGGGTATGTTGTACTTCTCATCATTCTGAACAAATGTTTCAATGGGTACAACTTGATATTATGTGCAGTTTCCGAGTTATAAGTTTTAAAAGGTCCAGATTTAACCTGAAAAAAATTAATTTTGACTCTATATGCTCCCACCCATTAAAATTATTCGTTTTGGTGTTTTATCACATCAGAAAAACAAATAAAAGCCATCCAGCAATGTTTAATGGTCGCCCAAGGCATTAAAACTTTTTTTTTGTAATGTTTTTTCAACTTTTCAAAAGTTTGAATGTCCTGGGCGACCATGAAACATTGCTGAATTCTCTCTATCATTTTTCTGATATGATGAAACTCCAAAAGGAATAATTTTAGTGGGTGGGAGCATCGAATTTAAAAAAAAAGTGATCGCCAGTCGAATATGGCTGCGGATGTATGTATGTCAATGTGTGTTTAAACGGTATAATATTTAAACATATAATTTCGTTTCCCGCTACTGGGGTATTCCCCGTTTTTTTATATTTTAGAATTAACGCGAAAAGTTTAAAAAGCAATTAAAATTAAAAAAAATTTTTTTTTTGAGTTTAGCAGCAACTTTCTGTGTTACTTTGAAAGTTAATTATAAAAATATAAAGTCAAGATTGTAAACCGGGGGGTCTGGGGGGTGTGAAACACCCTCCAGTACATATCGAAAGATTTCCACTTTTGGAAACATTTGTAAAGTTATAAATTCCCCATCTTCTCTAAGTATTTTAAAAGAGTGGAAATCCTGCGATATGTACTGGAGCCCAGATAACATGTAAGCTTACGACAAGGTTGTCGCTTGCTTGTCGTTTCCTTGCCATGACAAGATTTACGTAATAAGCTTACAGCAAGGCTTTCGACAACAAGCTTATCATGAAATACTTGTCACAAGCTTGCCGCAAGGTTTTCGGCTACAACCTTAAAATGAATCCCTTGTCAAAAGCTTTTGATAAGGTTTACATCTGCAACCTTGTCACGTAAAGGGAAAAACAAGACAAATTAAAAAAAAATAAAATTGCTTCTTTTTGCTTGTCGTTGGCTTGTCACGAAAAGGTTTACGCAATAAACTTAAGAAAAGCTTGCCGTAAGTATTTCAGTGACAAACTTAACATGAAACCCTTGTCAAAAGCTTTACATAGGGTGTACATTGACAAGCTTGTCACATAGATAGATGGTGAAGGGTAGATTGTGCGAAGAGTTTTGCAATGACTGAAATTTCGAGTTGGAATTGTGCAGATAGATGGCACGAAACGTTTCACTTGCTACCCAATGTTGTAGTAACCATTTCGATAAACTGTCAAAATTCCACTTGCTCTTTGTACTATTGTAAATTAATATATAATATAAATCAGTGGCGCAGCCAGGATTTTGATATGGGGGGGGGGGCGTGGTCATTTTATTTTCGAGTATAATAATTATTGTGTTACTGATATAAACTGATATAAATGCTTGCACACGACAAGGTTGCGACATGCTTGTGTATAAGAAGGTTGCGACAAGCTTTTACATCATGATAAGGTTGAGACAAGCTTTCGCATGACAAGCTTGCACATGCAAGGTTGCGAAAAGCTTCTACATCATAATAAGGTCGCGATAAGCTTCTACGTGATAAGGTTGCGACAAGCTTTTACATGAAAGTTGGAACAAACTTTCACATGAAGGTTGCGACAAGCTTTCACATGACAAGGTTACGACAAGCTTCTGAAAAACTATTTGCATTGTCACGACATGGTAGCGATAAGGTTGATGCAAGCTTGTCGAGCGTCAACTAGCATTCCTTTAGCAAACTTACACAATAACCTTAAAAAAAGCTTGTATATGACAAGGTGTATATGACATTTACCTTGTCACGACAAGGTTGTGATAAGGTTAATGCAAGCTAGTTAATTGCAAACTAGCATCCTTGCAATAAGCTTTTTGTAAGCTTACAGCTTGTCAATGACAAGCTTGCAGCAACCTTTAACGCTTGTCATCGACAAGGTTGCTGCAAGGTTATGCAAACCTTACATTGCTATCTGGGAGGGTGTTCCACACCCCCTAGACCCCCCGGTTTACAATTTTGACTTTATATTTTTATAATTAACTTTCAAAGTAACACAAGAAGTTGCTGTTAAACTCCATGAGGTGTAAGGTAATTAAATAAAATTAAAATTAAAATTAGTTGGCTTAGACACACTGCAAACAGTGAAAACTAATTACATGTAGTGTGTATCGAGGGAAACCCACAGATCTGTTTTGGACTTTTTAGATCACAGCAGTATATTCGGCGCGACCAGGATTTGAACCGCGGTTACTCGCTTCATAGTTGGTCAATGTAGGGTCTACGCCATACTTAATTTTTTCTAACCGAAGCAGGGACGTTTTACCCTATAGGCTAAAAAGGCTAAAACCTAAGGCGCAAAATTCTAAGAAGCGCCAGAAATTTTAGGCGCCGCCGCGCCATCGCGATCTGCTATTCCAAAAAGTGTAAAAATCCCGTATTTTAAAATGCCAAATGTTCAAAAATTAATTAAATATGTCTCTTTTAGTAAATAAGCAAAGGTACTCGATACACACAGCTGGTGGGCGGGGGGGGGGTGATTTTTAGCCTAAGGTGCCTTAAAGCCTAAAAGCGTCCCTGAACCGAAGGTCAAATTTCCCTAATTTTTACTTAAAAATTCTAATTTCCCGGGTAGTCCTAATCTTAGTTTGTGTAATATATTTTTCGGTTGATAAAATTGTAAACCGGGGGTCTGGGGGTGTGACACCCTCCAGTACATATTACAGAAATTCACTCTTTTAAAATACTTGGCGAAGATAGGGGGAACTTATAATTTTTCAAATTTCGCCAGGAAAAATCGGGAAATTTGAATTTTCAAGCAAACGTGAGGGAAATCATAGTGTTTTTTTTCACCAAAAAATGACACGCTGCAGCAGGAGCAGCAGCTGCGTGCTGGGATTTTATATATCATTCTACATTCTGACGTTTACTTGCAATTTCTACCAGCACTTACCTCTATTAATTCGTTGGCAATGTAAACAATATAAAAAATAAATAAAATTTTTCAAGTTAAATCTAGAGCTTTTAGAACTTATAACTCGGAAACTGCCCAAAACATCAAGTTGTGCCCATTGAGATATTTGTTCAGAATGATGAGAAGTGCAACATATCCAAAAATCATCCAAATCTACAGAAAGACATTTTCCCATAAGAATGGTGCGGGGTCCTTTATTTTTGCTGATAGTTAATTCTTGATTGGAATCCAAGTCATCTCATTAATAAAAAGCATCAAATATAACAGTTTTTAATGTATTTATTATTATATTTATTTATTATAACATATTAACTAATTAAGGACTATAATATATTAAATTAATATTAGATTAAATTTAAGAATATTTACAATAAAATATCAATTTTAGACGGCTCCATTGGTAGCGTACTCACTAAAATTTTTGGTTTTCTTACCATCACCTTAACACAATCATTCTCGAGTGTTTCTTCTAATATAGGTTTGTTGACTATAGTTATATGAGTAAATGATATGTCGTCCACCAAAGCTGCACTCGTGACTAAATTGGACTTCTGAAATAAACAGTTTTTGAAATAAAAATTCATTAAACTTTTAAATTATTACCGTTTTACTCTGTGTTGGTTTTGCAAGTATGGCATTTTCAAGCGCTTGTTTAGTACAATATTCGGCTAATCTTCCGTTGCTCATCATTTCCGTCATCTTCTGATTGTTAGAACTATGGGTGATAGTAAAAAACTTAAACCATTCCACGGTATACACGATGGGGTTGAAAGTATTCACGATCAAAGCTACCAAACTGTTGTCACCGAAATTCATTATTGCATGTTCATTTATGCAGACTTTTACTTTGCTGACACATCTGGACAGTGTTCTTAATTCTGTTGAAACATCACCACCATACCTTACTGTATCATAGCCTTCCTTAGGAGATGTTAAAAGTGGGGTATTATCAGTCTGGGTATCACCAGACCAATTTTGAAATTTGTCTTCGGCATCCCCACGGCGTATTGGCGTAATATCGTAGTAATCAGTTGTCACCATGGAAAACAGAACGAACCACTGATATCTCTTGGGCTGTTCTTTATATTTACGTTGGTATTTCTTTCGCCATAAGTATGGTTGCTTAACAATACTATTCCACTTTTGACATACTTCACTTAGATTTATCAACTCATATGGTTCGACGTAGTCAAAAATTGTGGTGATTATCTCTTCGGGAAGCAAGTTGACGCCGTTGCTTAAGTCAGATCTTTCCTCAAAGGATTGACTAACTGTCAAAAAGCTTATATCTTCGATGCCGGCAATTTTAATGTTTTCTACAGCCATAATTCCTATATTTTCAATTCTGACACTGCAATAAAAATATTTTCAAAACTTATGTTTTCTCAAAAATCACACATAATTTAAAATAGTTTTACAAAATTTAATAAACCGAAGAACGCTAACTTTGAAATTAATCTTAATCTCGTTAATCCATTCACAAGCAGCTTTCTTGGGTCAATTAAAACATTCCAAATAGCTATAATGCTTTCGAGATCTAGAATATGCTTTTGTAAAAATGATAACAAAAAATTTATAATATTGATTTACCGAATTCCTATCTTTAAAATTTTGGGCAAAGAAAACTGGAATTGAAATTAGTTGTATTAGTAACTTTGTAAAGTAGGCTCAGCTGTATAAAAACCGTTTGTATAAAGCTGAGCCTCCTCCCCGAAATAACCAAACCAATGCCTTGGAAAAAATACCAATCATAAAGTTTCGATTATTGATTATTGATCAAAGTTATTGATAAGAATTAAATGTTTAATTATGATTCCCAACTATGAAATAACTTAATTTACTTACGAGAAAAAATGTTGATCACAATTCACAATTTTGGGCAAAGAAAACTGACATTGAAATAAATTAGTTGTATTAGTAACTTTGCGCATTGTAAAACTTGTTTTTATAATGCTGAGCCTTCTCCCCAAAATAACCAAACTAATGCCGCCGAAAAATACCCATAATAAAATTTCGATTTAATGAATATTTTTACAAATTTCGGGTTAAAAAGTTATAATTATTACTTTATTCGACACGGAGAAAATTATTGATAACAATTAAATGTTTAATTATCATTATAACTATGAAATAACTTAATTTACTTACGAGCAAAAATTTTGATCACAATTTCACTTTTGCGCCAATTTTAATTTATTTGTTTTAGTGGAGTGGCAGTACATGGCGGGGCGCGGTGAGATTTAAAACGCGCGGTTTTTAAATTAAAATTAGGTTTTGGGCAAAATACACCTATCGATATCTGGAAAAAGTTTGTATTTAATTTTTGTTTTTTTGGCCATGAGTTTTGGCACCTCATCTCCCTAAAAAGCGATTTGAACTGGCCAGCGCGCTCTCATGATTTGGCTCCTTGTGATTTTTTCCTGTGAGAAACAGGAAAAAATAAAAAATTTGTTAATTTTGTAATAGTCTGCGTTTTATTCCATTATCAAATCCATACGACTGCCCCGAGCCACTCTGTATTAGTCATGTAGACCTAAACGTCCCAATTTGGAAAGCTGGATAGTTTCAGGGAAGATCTTAACTGGATTAGGTATATTTTTATGAAAAACTTATCATTTGCTGATGAGAATTTTTTACCAACCTTTTTAAGATCAGTATTTAGATATCAAAAATTAATTTTCTTTGAACTTAAACTTGAAGTAAACAATAAATGTTTGATTACCATTCTAACATGAGAATTTTGAGGGTCACTGATAAACTTTTGAAGTCCACACGATTTAAAAGTTGCATAACCTCACTTTTAGTTGTTGGTGTCCAACTGAAGGAATATATTAAAATATTTAGCCGATTTCTCTTTATTTAATTGTGTCGTAAGATGCTTCTTAACCGAATATCTAAGTTTGTTCCTGTGAGTAGTTGAGTGAGGTTAGATGTTTTGTTATTTGTATTATTTTTGTAGGTATTTGAAAAGGTTTCTAAAATTGGTGTTCAATGTTCTCGACGAAATATTGGTTTGATTCCTATTGTTGTAGAACAAACTGGACGTGGAGAGCGTTCTTATGATATTTATTCTCGTTTGCTTAAAGAAAGAATAATATGTTTAATGGGGCCGATTAATGATACCGTTAGCTCCTTGATTGTTGCTCAATTGTTGTTTTTGCAATCAGAATCAGCTCATAAGCCTATACACATGTATATCAATTCCCCTGGCGGAAGTGTAACTGCTGGATTGGGTATTTATGATACCATGCAGTATATTTTGCCACCGATTTCAACTTGGTGAGTTTACGTATAAAGTTGTGATGAAACTTGAAATTTTTAGTTCCATCTAGGTGTGTTGGTCAAGCTTGTAGTATGGCTTCTTTAATATTAGCTTCGGGGTCTGCTGGAATGCGTCATTCTTTACCTCACTCTCGTATTATGGTACATCAACCATCGGGGGGTGCGCAGGTAAATTATTCAAATTTTAATTTTTCTGGTAGGAAGCTTTAAATTTTATTAGGGTCAAGCAACCGACATACAAATCCAAGCTGAAGAAATTATTAAGCTTAAAAAGCAAATAAATAATTTGTACGTTAAACACACTGGTTTAGCGTTGGAACGTGTGGACCGCATTATGGAGAGGGATTATTTTATGAATCCAGTAGAGGCTAAAGAATTGGGATTAATTGATGTCGTTCTCACTACTCCTGTTAATGCTAATCGTGGAGTTACACCATCAGCATCAACTACCGAGAACGTGGATACCAGTAAACCACCCACAGAAACAAATTAACAAAATTTTTTTATATTTAATGTAAGGTTGAATCATGAACGTAACTAAATTATTATTATAAAGGGATTCTTCTACATAATACCAAATTTTTACTTAAAGATGGCTTCCAGAGGATTTATAATTTAATTTTGTAAATGTGTAAGGAAATCGTGTAAATATTTGGTTTGCAATTTGTGTTCACTATTTTTATAAATAAAATTTTACAGCAAATATACATTTACTTTCCGTTTACATGATATACAGAACAGAAAAAGTAAAAGTATTTGCAAGTAGTCTGTTACAAGAATATTGATTCTATATGTCTTCTGCGAGTAATATATTATGGATAATTTCGGGAAGAAATATACGGGTCATTCTACCAAATAAAATCACTTTTACTGGGCGACCCCCACCGAATTTAATCAAACTTTGTGAATACGTTCTCTACATTATAAAAAATATTTCTTGAAAATTTTAGCCCTTGATATGCAGCCATTTTGAAGTTATTATTTTCTGAATTTTTGAAAATTTTATTTCCTAAGTTTTTCATTAATTTTTTTGAAGTAGAAAACTTTTTTATAAAAATTGAAAGAACACAGTTTTTTCTAGGAAAAATTCTCAGGTTTTCAATGCAAATCTTCATTTTTTGTCATGTGTAACTGAAGACTTTTAAAATTCAATTCAAGTGGAAGAAAGATTTTTCTCACTGTGCAGCACATGTTACTTGGGTGGTCTTCTCTCTCGGGAGTGACAGAAGAAAAGCCACCCTTATAGCAATCCTGCAGTACAATAGATATTAATAAATAAAAAGTACTAAACATATGGCTTTCTGTAATTTTATAACAATTATATGTACAGCTCCCGGTACGTAATTTATAATTAGAATTATAGTATTCCTCACCTTCAATTGACTTGGTTTGATAAGGATGAACTTACAAATACCATAAAGAAGCAGACTTTACTTAAAAATATCTTTTGTGACTTTGTGTCAAAACTTTGATCAGTTAGCACTCATAATATTTTGGAAACTTTGAATTTATGAGTAATGTTGTGTTATGAGATTTCAATAGATGTTTAGTTTTGATTTTTTACTTTAGACAGACAGGCTTTAATACGGTTTTGTATATGAAGATTTTGTTTTCAATCGACAGATCGGAGTTTCTTCCCAATAACATTTTGGATAATTTTCAATTTAATTGTTTTGTTTTTGTGTTGGTTCCAAGTAAGTCTGCTATCTAGACGTACACCCAAATATTTTACTGTATCGGCTTGGGGCACCATTTCATTGTTAATTGTTACTGCTGGGCAAGCCTCTCTTCTCAATGTAAAAGTTATAAGGACTGACTTATTTTGATTTATTCCTATTCTCCATAGTTTAAACCACTTACAGATTTTGTTCAGATGAATTTGTAGGAACTGCACGGCCATTCTGATCTTCGTGCTGGAGGCCATCACAGGACACTTCCTTGAGGTACACCAGATTTAATAATAAATAATTCCGAAGTGTATTCTTTTTGTTTTACATAGTAAAACCTATTTCTAAGATATGAATCCAGAATTAAAACCTTTTTTAATTTTATGAAGAAGACCATCATGCCACATCCTATCAAAGACCTGAGAGACATCCAAGAAAACCGATAAGCAATATCTCTTTGATTCTAGGTCAGATCTTATCTTGGTCGCAATTCTATGAACATCTTCGATGGTTCGATCCAAACTGATGGTTTGTTAGAATTTTGTTTTCAACAAACGGGTTGTAGTTTTCGAATACCTTTGACAGTAACGGGAATAAACTGATGGGTCTATATGATGAGACTTCATTTTCATTTTTTCCAGGTTTTTGAACTATAATAATTTGCGTGAGTTTCCACTGTAGGGGAAAATAACCCACCATCAAGATGGCATTAAATATCATAGTCATCATTCTGATACCGGAATCCGGTAGTTCTTGTAATATTTTACCTGTGATAAGATCGAATCCTGGTGCTTTTTTAGAATAAATTTGGTGGCGAATAATGTTGAGTACTTCCGCTTTCTTTACTTTCTTGATTGATGGTAATCCCATCTGGTAAGGGGCACTAAGAAATTGATAAAAGTCTTCTTTGTTGGGGTCACACTCTCTTGACAGCGGCTAGAATACCCTTGAAAGATGTTGGGATCCTCCTTCTCCTTATGACTTCTTGCCCACTGTCCGTTGTTTGTTATAATGTGAGAAATATGTACCTGCGGCCTTGTCAGTTTTCTGGTAGCATTCCATAATGAGTAATCCGTGTTTTCCCAACAAATGACCCTGACGCAAATAATCTCGATGACAAAAAAGGCTCTTCTGTTTCTTTGAGTGCCATACAACGCAGGTGCGCCGACTTTCTAAAATTTTGAGGGGTGCCGAAAAAAATGCTGTAAGGATAGCACACCATCCGGCTCACGGTCGATAAAAATAATAAAAAAAAGACTAGCACCACCAAAAAGAGGTGAAACCAGTTTCCCTCAAAAAGGTGATGCGAAAAAAAGGGTGAGGTCTGATGACTCCCAGCCATCGCCTCTGAGCGATCAGAGGAAGAAGGCTAGGGTGTCTGGACGCTAGCCAGGTAATGAAGTGGGTACGATCACCTACAAGGAGGCTGCTACTAAGCACCTCAGAGTAGCAGTGATTGACCGCTCCAACCCTCTGGGCAAACTTACCGAAGCCCAGAAAGAGATTGTGGAAACACATCTCAACTTAGCCCTTGATAGGACCATCCAGGTGGCTCAGGAAAGGGGAGTAATAGTACCCACTTTTGGGGGGTTCCGTTATTCTGGGGAGATCCTTCGGATCACCTGGGATGACGACGGCTCCCTGAAGTGACTACAAACCACGGTAGCAGACCTCCCGCAACTGTGGGAAGGAGCTAAGCTGGACGTAACCCAGGTGGATGAGTTACCTGGGCTGTCTAAAGCCACCGTTTGGATTCCGGGGTAACCTGAACCAACTGTAGAGGTGACTAGACGGCTTGGGGCCCAAAACCCATGGGTAAATGTAAATGAGTGGTGTGTCTTCTTTGACGCTGACAGGAGTGACCCTTTGGGAAACTCATAGTCTTTGGTGTCAACGAGAAGGACGCTGAAGCACTCAAAGGAAAGAAGGAGAAGCTGAGCTACAGGTTCTCCAGCCTTAAAGTGAAGGTGCAGCGCATCGTTAAGAGTGATGCACCGACACAAACAGTGGAGCAGGTAGCTGAAGAGCTTGAACTCTTGGGCATCCAAGAGGGATCTCAGGCGGCAGCTTTGACTGCTCCAATAGTAGGGGGTCCCTCCCCCCACCATGGAAGTCTAATGGCTGCCTTGGGGGAATGGACTTTTCTACAATCAAACCTACAACACAGCAGAACGGCGACGGCTACTCTATGCGGTCGTCTGGCTGGTTGTAGGGAAACAATAGCTCTAATACAAGAGCCACATTTAGCAAAAGGCAGAGTCACAGGCCTTTCAGCGCTGAAGGGCAATGTCTTCACGGGCAACCCTTCAAACAAACCCAGGACATGTATTTTCATACCTGGTAATATTCGGGCAGACCCCTTACCGCAGTTCGGTGACCGTGACTTAACAGCTGTCCGACTGAGCTGTGACTTTGGGGAAGGTCCGAAAGATGTCGTTCTGGCATCTATATATCTCCCGATTGACTCCCAGGATCTGCCACCTTCACAAAGGATGGTGGACCTGGTGAGTTATTGCGAGCAACATAAGAGACACCTCATTATAGGTTGCGACTCCAATTCCCATCATAGCTCGTGGGAGAGTGGAGATTGCAACAATAGAGGAATGTCTTTATTTGAATACCTTATTGGTACAAATCTAGAAATTCTTAATCGAGGGGATACACCAACGTTTTATGTGTCGCCCCAACGCCATTCAGTGATTGACATCACTCTGGCGACGTTAGAAATTTCAACACGAATAACTGACTGGCATGTGTCTAAACAGCTGACCATGTCAGATCACAGATGGATATGCTTTAAAATTAAAGCAACCAAAGTGGAGCCTAGGCAGTTTATGAATCCTAGGAAGCTGGACAGGGAAGTCTTTTTGGACGTCCTGTCAAGCACCTTGGACACCGATATGCCAAGGCCAATTACCACAAAGGTCAATTTAGACAGTACTGAAGAGATTGAAATATGCAGTAATGTACTGCAGAAATCTCTCATTAAAGCTTTCGAAGCGTCGTGCCCGCTGACTGTGGTTGATTCGGGGAGACGTGCAACACCTTGGTGGAGCAACGAGCTGGATCGGCTGCGGAAAGCAGTAACGAAACTTTGCAATAAGGCCAAAAAATCGAAGAATGGGTCTGACTGGGAGGAATTTAAAGCCCTCCAGTTGGAGTACAAGAAGATGATTCGCCAAAAACAACGCAAGTCTTGGATAGACTTCTGCAGCGGTATCGCGTCCACTACGGATGCTGCCCCTTATAGAGGGGTAGGTGGGCTGCTACAAAACTCGGAGGTAGCATAATGTGCCCGCTTTGTGGCCTGAGTGCATCCGAACTTCGGTTTGCCATCCACATCTTATCCAGAATCCAGAATCCAGACCATACTAAAGGTAGCTACTTCTGAGACATGCAAGTATAGAATTACTTGTGGGCTTGGCAGCGAAATCAGTTTTTTTATGGCTTCAAATTAAACTTAAGTTTAAAAACACAAAACAATGTATACCGGGGAGTCTATTTGTGAATTATTCCAAAATTTTTAAATTGGACATTCCCTGTCCTAGATCAGAGCTATTTTTACTACCAAGTGCGTAGACTTAGAAACTTGCTCACTTGAAAGCTTTACAACCAAATTTAGAAGTTTTAACAATTAATTACCTAGTTTGTTATAGAGATTTCTAAAATCTGTTTTAAAAATTCGATAAGCTTCAGCTCCTATTACAAAACTGGTTTAGACACAAAATATAAGTGACAATCCGGGGGGTCTTGGGGGTGTGCATCTTTTGTTTTTATTTTTAGTAACGAATATTAAAAGTACCGACTCCATACTACTGAAATAAATATCCTCAATGCTAGAAGGCCGCCGTACAACAAACCAGGGTTCCCATTAATTTTTCAAAGCAAATTCCCTGACAATGTAGGGTTGTTTCTAAAAAATAACCAAAATAGTAAAACATATGCAAGACCTTAGATTCTAAACAGCAAACTGTGCACTGGGAGGTGAGATCCCAGAATGTGTCACGTTTAAAGCCATATAAAATAAAAAATATCATACTTACGAGAAATCTGACTGCGCCATTCGACTTTTCTGATCAGAATACGTAAGAAACAGTGAAAGAAGCTGCCGAATTCCACTTTTCATTATTTGGGGTCAAAAAACACCAAAGGGGTTAACCTAACGTTTTTTTCAAAAATGTTAAAAATTTTAGGTGGCCTTTTTATTTCTTAAATCGACGTACTTCGAAGCCTACTGCTGGATACAGCCTTCAGAACCTCGCGGAATCAATTAAAACTGTATAAAATCGCGAAACAACTTTAGGTAAAGTGACCGCGAATGTGTTACGTTTAAAGCCAAATAAAATAAAAAATATCATACTTACGAGAAATCTGACTGCGCCATTCGAATTTTCTGATCAGAATACGTAAGAAACAGTGAAAGAAGCTGCCGAATTCCACTTTTCATTGTTTGGGGTCAAAAAACACCAAAGGGGTTAACCTTACGTTTTTTTCAAAAATGTTAAAAATTTTAGGTGGCCTTTTTATTACTTAAATCGACGTACTTCGAAGCCTACTGCTGGATACAGCCTTCAGAACCTCGCGGAATCAATTAAAGCTGTGTAAAATCGCGAAACAACTTTAGGTAAAGTTACCGCGAATGTGTTACGTTTAAAGCCAAATAAAATAAAAAATATCATACTTACGAGAAATCTGACTGCGCCATTCGACTTTTCTGATCAGAATACGTAAGAAACAGTGAAAGAAGCTGACGAATTCCACTTTTCATTATTTGGGGTCAAAAAACAACAAAGGGGTTAACCTTACGTTTTTTTCAAAAATGTTAAAAACTTTAGGTGGCCTTTTTATTCCTTAAATCGAGGTACTTCGAAGCCTACTGCTGGATACAGCCTTCAGAACCTCGCGGAATCAATTTAAACTGTGTAAAATCGCGAAACAACTTTAGGTAAAGTGACCGCAAATGTGTTAGGTTTAACGCCAAATAAAATAAGAAATATCATACTTACTAGAAATCTGACTGCGCCATTCGAATTTTCTGATCAGAATACGTAAGAAACAGTGAAAGAAGCTGCCGAATTCCACTTTTCATTATTTGGGGTCAAAAAACAACAAAGGGGTTAACCTTACGTTTTTTTCAAAAATATTAAAAACTTTAGGTGGCTTTTTTATTACTAAAATCGACGTACTACGAAGCCTACTGCTGGATACAGCCTTCAGAACCTCGCGGAATCAATTAAAGCTGTGTAAAATCGCGAAACAACTTTAGGTAAAGTGACCGCGAATGTGTTACGTTTAAAGCCAAATAAAATAAAAATATCATACTTACGAGAAATCTGACTGCGCCATTCGAATTTTCTGATTAGAATACGTAAGAAACAGTAAAAGAAGCTGCCGAATTCCACTTTTCATTATTTGGGGTCAAAAAACACCAAAGGGGTTAACCTTACGTTTTTTTCAAAAATGTTAAAAACTTTAGGTGGCCTTTTTATTACTTAAATCGACGTACTTCGAAGCCTACTGCTGGATACAGCCTTCAGAACCTCGCGGAATCAATGAAAACTGTGTAAAATCGCGAAACAACTTTAGGTAAAGTGACCGCGAATGTGTTAGGTTTAACGCCAAATAAAATAAAAAATATCATACTTACGAGAAATCTGGCTGCGCCATTCGAATTTTCTGATCAGAATACGTAAGAAACAGTGAAAGAAGCTGCCGAATTCCACTTTTCATTATTTGGGGTCAAAAAACACCAAAGGGGTTAACCTTACGTTTTTTTCAAAAATGTTAAAAACTTTAGATGGCCTTTTTATTACTTAAATCGACGTACTTCGAAGCCTACTGCTGGATACAGCCTTCAGAACCTCGCGGAATCAATGAAAACTGTGTAAAATCGCGAAACAACTTTAGGTAAAGTGACCGCGAATGTGTTACGTTTAAAGCCAAATAAAATAAAAAATATCATACTTACGAGAAATCTGACTGCGCCATTCGAATTTTCTGATCAGAATACGTAAGAAACAGTGAAAGAAGCTGCCGAATTCCACTTTTCATTATTTGGGGTCAAAAAACACCAAAGGGGTTAACCTTACGTTTTTTTCAAAAATGTTAAAAATTTTAGGTGGCCTTTTTATTTCTTAAATCGACGTACTTCGAAGCCTACTGCTGGATACAGCCTTCAGAACCTCGCGGAATCAATTAAAACTGTATAAAATCGCGAAACAACTTTAGGTAAAGTGACCGCGAATGTGTTACGTTTAAAGCCAAATAAAATAAAAAATATCATACTTACGAGAAATCTGACTGCGCCATTCGAATTTTCTGATCAGAATACGTAAGAAACAGTGAAAGAAGCTGCCGAATTCCACTTTTCATTGTTTGGGGTCAAAAAACACCAAAGGGGTTAACCTTACGTTTTTTTCAAAAATGTTAAAAATTTTAGGTGGCCTTTTTATTACTTAAATCGACGTACTTCGAAGCCTACTGCTGGATACAGCCTTCAGAACCTCGCGGAATCAATTAAAGCTGTGTAAAATCGCGAAACAACTTTAGGTAAAGTTACCGCGAATGTGTTACGTTTAAAGCCAAATAAAATAAAAAATATCATACTTACGAGAAATCTGACTGCGCCATTCGACTTTTCTGATCAGAATACGTAAGAAACAGTGAAAGAAGCTGACGAATTCCACTTTTCATTATTTGGGGTCAAAAAACAACAAAGGGGTTAACCTTACGTTTTTTTCAAAAATGTTAAAAACTTTAGGTGGCCTTTTTATTCCTTAAATCGAGGTACTTCGAAGCCTACTGCTGGATACAGCCTTCAGAACCTCGCGGAATCAATTTAAACTGTGTAAAATCGCGAAACAACTTTAGGTAAAGTGACCGCAAATGTGTTAGGTTTAACGCCAAATAAAATAAGAAATATCATACTTACTAGAAATCTGACTGCGCCATTCGAATTTTCTGATCAGAATACGTAAGAAACAGTGAAAGAAGCTGCCGAATTCCACTTTTCATTGTTTGGGGTCAAAAAACACCAAAGGGGTTAACCTTACGTTTTTTTCAAAAATGTTAAAAATTTTAGGTGGCCTTTTTATTACTTAAATCGACGTACTTCGAAGCCTACTGCTGGATACAGCCTTCAGAACCTCGCGGAATCAATTAAAGCTGTGTAAAATCGCGAAACAACTTTAGGTAAAGTTACCGCGAATGTGTTACGTTTAAAGCCAAATAAAATAAAAAATATCATACTTACGAGAAATCTGACTGCGCCATTCGACTTTTCTGATCAGAATACGTAAGAAACAGTGAAAGAAGCTGACGAATTCCACTTTTCATTATTTGGGGTCAAAAAACAACAAAGGGGTTAACCTTACGTTTTTTTCAAAAATGTTAAAAACTTTAGGTGGCTTTTTTATTACTTAAATCGACGTACTACGAAGCCTACTGCTGGATACAGCCTTCAGAACCTCGCGGAATCAATTAAAGCTGTGTAAAATCGCGAAACAACTTTAGGTAAAGTGACCGCGAATGTGTTACGTTTAAAGCCAAATAAAATAAAAATATCATACTTACGAGAAATCTGACTGCGCCATTCGAATTTTCTGATTAGAATACGTAAGAAACAGTAAAAGAAGCTGCCGAATTCCACTTTTCATTATTTGGGGTCAAAAAACACCAAAGGGGTTAACCTTACGTTTTTTTCAAAAATGTTAAAAACTTTAGGTGGCCTTTTTATTACTTAAATCGACGTACTTCGAAGCCTACTGCTGGATACAGCCTTCAGAACCTCGCGGAATCAATCAAAACTGTGTAAAATCGCGAAACAACTTTAGGTAAAGTGACCGCGAATGTGTTAGGTTTAACGCCAAATAAAATAAAAAATATCATACTTACGAGAAATCTGACTGCGCCATTCGAATTTTCTGATCAGAATACGTAAGAAACAGTGAAAGAAGCTGCCGAATTCCACTTTTCATTATTTGGGGTCAAAAAACACCAAAGGGGTTCCCCTTACGTTTATTTTCAAAAATGCTAAAAACTTTAGGTGGCCTATTTATTACTTAAATCGACGTACTGCGAAGCCTACTGCTGGATACAGCCTTCAGAACCTCGCGGAATCAATGAAAACTGTGTAAAATCGCGAAACAACTTTAGGTAAAGTGACCGCGAATGTGTTACGTTTAAAGCCAAATAAAATAAAAAATATCATACTTACGAGAAATCTGACTGCGCCATTCGAATTTTCTAATCAGAATACGTAAGAAACAGTGAAAGAAGCTGCCGAATTCCACTTTTCATTATTTGGGGTCAAAAAACACCAAAGGGGTTAACCTTACGTTTTTTTCAAAAATGCTAAAAACTTTAGGTATCCTTTTTATTACTTAAATCGACGTACTTCGAAGCCTACTGCTGGATACAGCCTTCAGAACCTCGCGGAATCAATGAAAACTGTGTAAAATCGCGAAACAACTTTCGGTAAAGTGACCGCGAATGTGTTACGTTTAAAGCCAAATAAAATAAAAAATATCATACTTACGAGAAATCTGACTGCGCCATTCGAATTTTCTGATCAGAATACGTAAGAAACAGTGAAAGAAGCTGCCGAACTCCACTTTTCATTATTTGGGGTCAAAAAACACCAAAGGGGTTAACCTTACGTTTTTTTCAAAAATGTTAAAAATTTTAGGTGGCCTTTTTATTTCTTAAATCGACGTACTTCGAAGCCTACTGCTGGATACAGCCTTCAGAACCTCGCGGAATCAATTAAAACTGTATAAAATCGCGAAACAACTTTAGGTAAAGTGACCGCGAATGTGTTACGTTTAAAGCCAAATAAAATAAAAAATATCATACTTACGAGAAATCTGACTGCGCCATTCGAATTTTCTGATCAGAATACGTAAGAAACAGTGAAAGAAGCTGCCGAATTCCACTTTTCATTGTTTGGGGTCAAAAAACACCAAAGGGGTTAACCTTACGTTTTTTTCAAAAATGTTAAAAATTTTAGGTGGCCTTTTTATTACTTAAATCGACGTACTTCGAAGCCTACTGCTGGATACAGCCTTCAGAACCTCGCGGAATCAATTAAAGCTGTGTAAAATCGCGAAACAACTTTAGGTAAAGTTACCGCGAATGTGTTACGTTTAAAGCCAAATAAAATAAAAAATATCATACTTACGAGAAATCTGACTGCGCCATTCGACTTTTCTGATCAGAATACGTAAGAAACAGTGAAAGAAGCTGACGAATTCCACTTTTCATTATTTGGGGTCAAAAAACAACAAAGGGGTTAACCTTACGTTTTTTTCAAAAATGTTAAAAACTTTAGGTGGCCTTTTTATTCCTTAAATCGAGGTACTTCGAAGCCTACTGCTGGATACAGCCTTCAGAACCTCGCGGAATCAATTTAAACTGTGTAAAATCGCGAAACAACTTTAGGTAAAGTGACCGCAAATGTGTTAGGTTTAACGCCAAATAAAATAAGAAATATCATACTTACTAGAAATCTGACTGCGCCATTCGAATTTTCTGATCAGAATACGTAAGAAACAGTGAAAGAAGCTGCCGAATTCCACTTTTCATTGTTTGGGGTCAAAAAACACCAAAGGGGTTAACCTTACGTTTTTTTCAAAAATGTTAAAAATTTTAGGTGGCCTTTTTATTACTTAAATCGACGTACTTCGAAGCCTACTGCTGGATACAGCCTTCAGAACCTCGCGGAATCAATTAAAGCTGTGTAAAATCGCGAAACAACTTTAGGTAAAGTTACCGCGAATGTGTTACGTTTAAAGCCAAATAAAATAAAAAATATCATACTTACGAGAAATCTGACTGCGCCATTCGACTTTTCTGATCAGAATACGTAAGAAACAGTGAAAGAAGCTGACGAATTCCACTTTTCATTATTTGGGGTCAAAAAACAACAAAGGGGTTAACCTTACGTTTTTTTCAAAAATGTTAAAAACTTTAGGTGGCTTTTTTATTACTTAAATCGACGTACTACGAAGCCTACTGCTGGATACAGCCTTCAGAACCTCGCGGAATCAATTAAAGCTGTGTAAAATCGCGAAACAACTTTAGGTAAAGTGACCGCGAATGTGTTACGTTTAAAGCCAAATAAAATAAAAAATCATACTTACGAGAAATCTGACTGCGCCATTCGAATTTTCTGATTAGAATACGTAAGAAACAGTAAAAGAAGCTGCCGAATTCCACTTTTCATTATTTGGGGTCAAAAAACACCAAAGGGGTTAACCTTACGTTTTTTTCAAAAATGTTAAAAACTTTAGGTGGCCTTTTTATTACTTAAATCGACGTACTTCGAAGCCTACTGCTGGATACAGCCTTCAGAACCTCGCGGAATCAATCAAAACTGTGTAAAATCGCGAAACAACTTTAGGTAAAGTGACCGCGAATGTGTTAGGTTTAACGCCAAATAAAATAAAAAATATCATACTTACGAGAAATCTGACTGCGCCATTCGAATTTTCTGATCAGAATACGTAAGAAACAGTGAAAGAAGCTGCCGAATTCCACTTTTCATTATTTGGGGTCAAAAAACACCAAAGGGGTTCCCCTTACGTTTATTTTCAAAAATGCTAAAAACTTTAGGTGGCCTATTTATTACTTAAATCGACGTACTGCGAAGCCTACTGCTGGATACAGCCTTCAGAACCTCGCGGAATCAATGAAAACTGTGTAAAATCGCGAAACAACTTTAGGTAAAGTGACCGCGAATGTGTTACGTTTAAAGCCAAATAAAATAAAAAATATCATACTTACGAGAAATCTGACTGCGCCATTCGAATTTTCTAATCAGAATACGTAAGAAACAGTGAAAGAAGCTGCCGAATTCCACTTTTCATTATTTGGGGTCAAAAAACACCAAAGGGGTTAACCTTACGTTTTTTTCAAAAATGCTAAAAACTTTAGGTGTCCTTTTTATTACTTAAATCGACGTACTTCGAAGCCTACTGCTGGATACAGCCTTCAGAACCTCGCGGAATCAATGAAAACTGTGTAAAATCGCGAAACAACTTTCGGTAAAGTGACCGCGAATGTGTTACGTTTAAAGCCAAATAAAATAAAAAATATCATACTTACGAGAAATCTGACTGCGCCATTCGAATTTTCTGATCAGAATACGTAAGAAACAGTGAAAGAAGCTGCCGAACTCCACTTTTCATTATTTGGGGTCAAAAAACACCAAAGGGGTTAACCTTACGTTTTTTTCAAAAATGTTAAAAATTTTAGGTGGCCTTTTTATTACTTAAATCGACGTACTACGAAGCCTACTGCTGGATACAGCCTTCAGAACCTCGCGGAATCAATCAAAACTGTGTAAAATCGCGAAACAACTTTAGGTAAAGTGACCGCGAATGTGTTACGTTTAAAGCCAAATAAAATAAAAAATATCATACTTACGAGAAATCTGACTGCGCCATTCGAATTTTCTGATCAGAATACGTAAGAAACAGTGAAAGAAGCTGCCGAATTCCACTTTTCATTATTTGGGGTCAAAAAACACCAAAGGGGTTAACCTTACGTTTTTTTCAAAAATGTTAAAAATTTTAGGTGGCCTTTTTATTACTTAAATCGACGTACTTCGAAGCCTACTGCTGGATACAGCCTTCAGAACCTCGCGGAATCAATCAAAACTGTGTAAAATCGCGAAACAACTTTAGGTAAAGTGACCGCGAATGTGTTACGTTTAAAGCCAAATAAAATAAAAAATATCATACTTACGAGAAATCTGACTGCGCCATTCGAATTTTCTGATCAGAATACGTAAGAAACAGTGAAAGAAGCTGCCGAATTCCACTTTTCATTATTTGGGGTCAAAAAACACCAAAGGGGTTAACCTTACGTTTTTTTCAAAAATGTTAAAAACTTTAGGTGGCCTTTTTATTACTTAAATCGACGTACTTCGAAGCCTACTGCTGGATACAGCCTTCAGAACCTCGCGGAATCAATGAAAACTGTGTAAAATCGCGAAACAACTTTAGGTAAAGTGACCGCGAATGTGTTACGTTTAAAGCCAAATAAAATAAAAAATATCATACTTACGAGAAATCTGACTGCGCCATTCGAATTTTCTGATCAGAATACGTAAGAAACAGTGAAAGAAGCTGCCGAATTCCACTTTTCATTATTTGGGGTCAAAAACACCAAAGGGGTTAACCTTACGTTTTTTTCAAAAATGTTAAAAACTTTAGGTGGCCTTTTTATTACTTAAATCGACGTACTTCGAAGCCTACTGCTGGATACAGCCTTCAGAACCTCGCGGAATCAATCAAAACTGTGTAAAATCGCGAAACAACTTTAGGTAAAGTGACCGCGAATGTGTTACGTTTAAAGCCAAATAAAATAAAAAATATCATACTTACGAGAAATCTGACTGCGCCATTCGAATTTTCTGATCAGAATACGTAAGAAACAGTGAAAGAAGCTGCCGAATTCCACTTTTCATTATTTGGGGTCAAAAAACACCAAAGGGGTTAACCTTACGTTTTTTTCAAAAATGTTAAAAATTTTAGGTGGCCTTTTTATTACTTAAATCGACGTACTTCGAAGCCTACTGCTGGATACAGCCTTCAGAACCTCGCGGAATCAATCAAAACTGTGTAAAATCGCGAAACAACTTTAGGTAAAGTGACCGCGAATGTGTTACGTTTAAAGCCAAATAAAATAAAAAATATCATACTTACGAGAAATCTGACTGCGCCATTCGAATTTTCTGATCAGAATACGTAAGAAACAGTGAAAGAAGCTGCCGAATTCCACTTTTCATTATTTGGGGTCAAAAAACACCAAAGGGGTTAACCTTACGTTTTTTTCAAAAATGTTAAAAATTTTAGGTGGCCTTTTTATTACTTAAATCGACGTACTTCGAAGCCTACTGCTGGATACAGCCTTCAGAACCTCGCGGAATCAATCAAAACTGTGTAAAATCGCGAAACAACTTTAGGTAAAGTGACCGCGAATGTGTTACGTTTAAAGCCAAATAAAATAAAAAATATCATACTTACGAGAAATCTGACTGCGCCATTCGAATTTTCTGATCAGAATACGTAAGAAACAGTGAAAGAAGCTGCCGAATTCCACTTTTCATTATTTGGGGTCAAAAAACACCAAAGGGGTTAACCTTACGTTTTTTTCAAAAATGTTAAAAATTTTAGGTGGCCTTTTTATTACTTAAATCGACGTACTTCGAAGCCTACTGCTGGATACAGCCTTCAGAACCTCGCGGAATCAATCAAAACTGTGTAAAATCGCGAAACAACTTTAGGTAAAGTGACCGCGAATGTGTTACGTTTAAAGCCAAATAAAATAAAAAATATCATACTTACGCGAAATCTGACTGCGCCATTCGAATTTTCTGATCAGAATACGTAAGAAACAGTGAAAGAAGCTGCCGAACTCCACTTTTCATTATTTGGGGTCAAAAAACACCAAAGGGGTTAACCTTACGTTTTTTTCAAAAATGTTAAAAATTTTAGGTGGCCTTTTTATTACTTAAATCGACGTACTACGAAGCCTACTGCTGGATACAGCCTTCAGAACCTCGCGGAATCAATCAAAACTGTGTAAAATCGCGAAACAACTTTAGGTAAAGTGACCGCGAATGTGTTACGTTTAAAGCCAAATAAAATAAAAAATATCATACTTACGAGAAATCTGACTGCGCCATTCGAATTTTCTGATCAGAATACGTAAGAAACAGTGAAAGAAGCTGCCGAATTCCACTTTTCATTATTTGGGGTCAAAAAACACCAAAGGGGTTAACCTTACGTTTTTTTCAAAAATGTTAAAAATTTTAGGTGGCCTTTTTATTACTTAAATCGACGTACTTCGAAGCCTACTGCTGGATACAGCCTTCAGAACCTCGCGGAATCAATCAAAACTGTGTAAAATCGCGAAACAACTTTAGGTAAAGTGACCGCGAATGTGTTACGTTTAAAGCCAAATAAAATAAAAAATATCATACTTACGAGAAATCTGACTGCGCCATTCGAATTTTCTGATCAGAATACGTAAGAAACAGTGAAAGAAGCTGCCGAATTCCACTTTTCATTATTTGGGGTCAAAAAACACCAAAGGGGTTAACCTTACGTTTTTTTCAAAAATGTTAAAAACTTTAGGTGGCCTTTTTATTACTTAAATCGACGTACTTCGAAGCCTACTGCTGGATACAGCCTTCAGAACCTCGCGGAATCAATGAAAACTGTGTAAAATCGCGAAACAACTTTAGGTAAAGTGACCGCGAATGTGTTACGTTTAAAGCCAAATAAAATAAAAAATATCATACTTACGAGAAATCTGACTGCGCCATTCGAATTTTCTGATCAGAATACGTAAGAAACAGTGAAAGAAGCTGCCGAATTCCACTTTTCATTATTTGGGGTCAAAAACACCAAAGGGGTTAACCTTACGTTTTTTTCAAAAATGTTAAAAACTTTAGGTGGCCTTTTTATTACTTAAATCGACGTACTTCGAAGCCTACTGCTGGATACAGCCTTCAGAACCTCGCGGAATCAATCAAAACTGTGTAAAATCGCGAAACAACTTTAGGTAAAGTGACCGCGAATGTGTTACGTTTAAAGCCAAATAAAATAAAAAATATCATACTTACGAGAAATCTGACTGCGCCATTCGAATTTTCTGATCAGAATACGTAAGAAACAGTGAAAGAAGCTGCCGAATTCCACTTTTCATTATTTGGGGTCAAAAAACACCAAAGGGGTTAACCTTACGTTTTTTTCAAAAATGTTAAAAATTTTAGGTGGCCTTTTTATTACTTAAATCGACGTACTTCGAAGCCTACTGCTGGATACAGCCTTCAGAACCTCGCGGAATCAATCAAAACTGTGTAAAATCGCGAAACAACTTTAGGTAAAGTGACCGCGAATGTGTTACGTTTAAAGCCAAATAAAATAAAAAATATCATACTTACGAGAAATCTGACTGCGCCATTCGAATTTTCTGATCAGAATACGTAAGAAACAGTGAAAGAAGCTGCCGAATTCCACTTTTCATTATTTGGGGTCAAAAAACACCAAAGGGGTTAACCTTACGTTTTTTTCAAAAATGTTAAAAATTTTAGGTGGCCTTTTTATTACTTAAATCGACGTACTTCGAAGCCTACTGCTGGATACAGCCTTCAGAACCTCGCGGAATCAATCAAAACTGTGTAAAATCGCGAAACAACTTTAGGTAAAGTGACCGCGAATGTGTTACGTTTAAAGCCAAATAAAATAAAAAATATCATACTTACGAGAAATCTGACTGCGCCATTCGAATTTTCTGATCAGAATACGTAAGAAACAGTGAAAGAAGCTGCCGAATTCCACTTTTCATTATTTGGGGTCAAAAAACACCAAAGGGGTTAACCTTACGTTTTTTTCAAAAATGTTAAAAATTTTAGGTGGCCTTTTTATTACTTAAATCGACGTACTTCGAAGCCTACTGCTGGATACAGCCTTCAGAACCTCGCGGAATCAATCAAAACTGTGTAAAATCGCGAAACAACTTTAGGTAAAGTGACCGCGAATGTGTTACGTTTAAAGCCAAATAAAATAAAAAATATCATACTTACGAGAAATCTGACTGCGCCATTCGAATTTTCTGATCAGAATACGTAAGAAACAGTGAAAGAAGCTGCCGAATTCCACTTTTCATTATTTGGGGTCAAAAAACACCAAAGGGGTTAACCTTACGTTTTTTTCAAAAATGTTAAAAATTTTAGGTGGCCTTTTTATTACTTAAATCGACGTACTTCGAAGCCTACTGCTGGATACAGCCTTCAGAACCTCGCGGAATCAATCAAAACTGTGTAAAATCGCGAAACAACTTTAGGTAAAGTGACCGCGAATGTGTTACGTTTAAAGCCAAATAAAATAAAAAATATCATACTTACGCGAAATCTGACTGCGCCATTCGAATTTTCTGATCAGAATACGTAAGAAACAGTGAAAGAAGCTGCCGAATTCCACTTTTCATTATTTGGGGTCAAAAAACACCAAAGGGGTTAACCTTACGTTTTTTTCAAAAATGTTAAAAACTTTAGGTGGCCTTTTTATTACTTAAATCGACGTACTTCGAAGCCTACTGCTGGATACAGCCTTCAGAACCTCGCGGAATCAATCAAAACTGTGTAAAATCGCGAAACAACTTTAGGTAAAGTGACCGCGAATGTGTTACGTTTAAAGCCAAATAAAATAAAAAATATCATACTTACGCGAAATCTGACTGCGCCATTCGAATTTTCTGATCAGAATACGTAAGAAACAGTGAAAGAAGCTGCCGAATTCCACTTTTCATTATTTGGGGTCAAAAAACACCAAAGGGGTTAACCTTACGTTTTTTTCAAAAATGTTAAAAATTTTAGGTGGCCTTTTTATTACTTAAATCGACGTACTTCGAAGCCTACTGCTGGATACAGCCTTCAGAACCTCGCGGAATCAATCAAAACTGTGTAAAATCGCGAAACAACTTTAGGTAAAGTGACCGCGAATGTGTTACGTTTAAAGCCAAATAAAATAAAAAATATCATACTTACGAGAAATCTGACTGCGCCATTCGAATTTTCTGATCAGAATACGTAAGAAACAGTGAAAGAAGCTGCCGAATTCCACTTTTCATTATTTGGGGTCAAAAAACACCAAAGGGGTTAACCTTACGTTTTTTTCAAAAATGTTAAAAACTTTAGGTGGCCTTTTTATTACTTAAATCGACGTACTTCGAAGCCTACTGCTGGATACAGCCTTCAGAACCTCGCGGAATCAATCAAAACTGTGTAAAATCGCGAAACAACTTTAGGTAAAGTGACCGCGAATGTGTTACGTTTAAAGCCAAATAAATTAAAAAATATCATACTTATGAGAAATCTGACTGCGCCATTCGAATTTTCTGATCAGAATACGTAAGAAACAGTGAAAGAAGCTGCCGAATTCCACTTTTCATTATTTGGGGTCAAAAAACAACAAAGGGGTTAACCTTACGTTTTTTTCAAAATTGTTAAAAATTTTAGGTGGCCTTTTTATTACTTAAATCGACGTACTTCGAAGCCTACTGCTGGATACAGCCTTCAGAACCTCGCGGAATCAATGAAAACTGTGTAAAATCGCGAAACAACTTTAGGTAAAGTGACCGCGAATGTGTTACGTTTAAAGCCAAATAAAATAAAAAATATCATACTTACGAGAAATCTGACTGCGCCATTCGAATTTTCTGATCAGAATACGTAAGAAACAGTGAAAGAAGCTGCCGAATTCCACTTTTCATTATTTGGGGTCAAAAAACACCAAAGGGGTTAACCTTACGTTTTTTTCAAAAATTTTAAAAACTTTAGGTGGCCTTTTTATTACTTAAATCGACGTACTTCGAAGCCTACTGCTGGATACAGCCTTCAGAACCTCGCGGAATCAATCAAAACTGTGTAAAATTGCGAAACAACTTTAGGTAAAGTGACCGCGAATGTGTTACGTTTAAAGCCAAATAAAATAAAAAATATCATACTTACGAGAAATCTGACTGCGCCATTCGAATTTTCTGATCAGAATACGTAAGAAACAGTGAAAGAAGCTGCCGAATTCCACTTTTCATTATTTGGGGTCAAAAAACACCGAAGGGGTTAACCTTACGTTTTTTTCAAAAATGTTAAAAACTTTAGGTGGCCTTTTTATTACTTAAATCGACGTACTTCGAAGCCTACTGCTGGATACAGCCTTCAGAACCTCGCGGAATCAATCAAAACTGTGTAAAATAGCGAAACAACTTTAGGTAAAGTGACCGCGAATGTGTTACGTTTAAAGCCAAATAAAATAAAAAATATCATACTTACGCGAAATCTGACTGCGCCATTCGAATTTTCTGATCAGAATACGTAAGAAACAGTGAAAGAAGCTGCCGAATTCCACTTTTCATTATTTGGGGTCAAAAAACACCAAAGGGGTTAACCTTACGTTTTTTTCAAAAATGTTAAAAATTTTAGGTGGCCTTTTTATTACTTAAATCGACGTACTTCGAAGCCTACTGCTGGATACAGCCTTCAGAACCTCGCGGAATCAATCAAAACTGTGTAAAATCGCGAAACAACTTTAGGTAAAGTGACCGCGAATGTGTTACGTTTAAAGCCAAATAAAATAAAAAATATCATACTTACGAGAAATCTGACTGCGCCATTCGAATTTTCTGATCAGAATACGTAAGAAACAGTGAAAGAAGCTGCCGAATTCCACTTTTCATTATTTGGGGTTAAAAAACACCAAAGGGGTTAACCTTACGTTTTTTTCAAAAATTTTAAAAACTTTAGGTGGCCTTTTTATTACTTAAATCGACGTACTTCGAAGCCTACTGCTGGATACAGCCTTCAGAACCTCGCGGAATCAATCAAAACTGTGTAAAATCGCGAAACAACTTTAGGTAAAGTGACCGCGAATGTGTTACGTTTAAAGCCAAATAAAATAAAAAATATCATACTTACGAGAAATCTGACTGCGCCATTCGAATTTTCTGATCAGAATACGTAAGAAACAGTGAAAGAAGCTGCCGAATTCCACTTTTCATTATTTGGGGTCAAAAAACACCAAAGGGGTTAACCTTACGTTTTTTTCAAAAATGTTAAAAACTTTAGGTGGCCTTTTTATTACTTAAATCGACGTACTTCGAAGCCTACTGCTGGATACAGCCTTCAGAACCTCGCGGAATCAATCAAAACTGTGTAAAATCGCGAAACAACTATAGGTAAAGTGACCGCGAATGTGTTACGTTTAAAGCCAAATAAATTAAAAAATATCATACTTACGAGAAATCTGACTGCGCCATTCGAATTTTCTGATCAGAATACGTAAGAAACAGTGAAAGAAGCTGCCGAATTCCACTTTTCATTATTTGGGGTTAAAAAACACCAAAGGGGTTAACCTTACGTTTTTTTCAAAAATGTTAAAAACTTTAGGTGGCCTTTTTATTACTTAAATCGACGTACTTCGAAGCCTACTGCTGGATACAGCCTTCAGAACCTCGCGGAATCAATCAAAACTGTGTAAAATAGCGAAACAACTTTAGGTAAAGTGACCGCGAATGTGTTACGTTTAAAGCCAAATAAAATAAAAAATATCATACTTACGCGAAATCTGACTGCGCCATTCGAATTTTCTGATCAGAATACGTAAGAAACAGTGAAAGAAGCTGCCGAATTCCACTTTTCATTATTTGGGGTCAAAAAACACCAAAGGGGTTAACCTTACGTTTTTTTCAAAAATGTTAAAAATTTTAGGTGGCCTTTTTATTACTTAAATCGACGTACTTCGAAGCCTACTGCTGGATACAGCCTTCAGAACCTCGCGGAATCAATCAAAACTGTGTAAAATCGCGAAACAACTTTAGGTAAAGTGACCGCGAATGTGTTACGTTTAAAGCCAAATAAAATAAAAAATATCATACTTACGAGAAATCTGACTGCGCCATTCGAATTTTCTGATCAGAATACGTAAGAAACAGTGAAAGAAGCTGCCGAATTCCACTTTTCATTATTTGGGGTTAAAAAACACCAAAGGGGTTAACCTTACGTTTTTTTCAAAAATTTTAAAAACTTTAGGTGGCCTTTTTATTACTTAAATCGACGTACTTCGAAGCCTACTGCTGGATACAGCCTTCAGAACCTCGCGGAATCAATCAAAACTGTGTAAAATCGCGAAACAACTTTAGGTAAAGTGACCGCGAATGTGTTACGTTTAAAGCCAAATAAAATAAAAAATATCATACTTACGAGAAATCTGACTGCGCCATTCGAATTTTCTGATCAGAATACGTAAGAAACAGTGAAAGAAGCTGCCGAATTCCACTTTTCATTATTTGGGGTCAAAAAACACCAAAGGGGTTAACCTTACGTTTTTTTCAAAAATGTTAAAAACTTTAGGTGGCCTTTTTATTACTTAAATCGACGTACTTCGAAGCCTACTGCTGGATACAGCCTTCAGAACCTCGCGGAATCAATCAAAACTGTGTAAAATCGCGAAACAACTTTAGGTAAAGTGACCGCGAATGTGTTACGTTTAAAGCCAAATAAATTAAAAAATATCATACTTACGAGAAATCTGACTGCGCCATTCGAATTTTCTGATCAGAATACGTAAGAAACAGTGAAAGAAGCTGCCGAATTCCACTTTTCATTATTTGGGGTCAAAAAACACCAAAGGGGTTAACCTTACGTTTTTTTCAAAAATGTTAAAAACTTTAGGTGGCCTTTTTATTACTTAAATCGACGTACTTCGAAGCCTACTGCTGGATACAGCCTTCAGAACCTCGCGGAATCAATCAAAACTGTGTAAAATCGCGAAACAACTATAGGTAAAGTGACCGCGAATGTGTTACGTTTAAAGCCAAATAAATTAAAAAATATCATACTTACGAGAAATCTGACTGCGCCATTCGAATTTTCTGATCAGAATACGTAAGAAACAGTGAAAAAAGCTGCCGAATTCCACTTTTCATTATTTGGGGTCAAAAAACACCAAAGGGGTTAACCTTACGTTTTTTTCAAAAATGTTAAAAATTTTAGGTGGCCTTTTTATTACTTAAATCGACGTACTTCGAAGCCTACTGCTGGATACAGCCTTCAGAACCTCGCGGAATCAATCAAAACTGTGTAAAATCGCGAAACAACTTTAGGTAAAGTGACCGCGAATGTGTTACGTTTAAAGCCAAATAAAATAAAAAATATCATACTTACGAGAAATCTGACTGCGCCATTCGAATTTTCTGATCAGAATACGCAAGAAACAGTGAAAGAAGCTGCCGAATTCCACTTTTCATTATTTGGGGTCAAAAAACACCAAAGGGGTTAACCTTACGTTTTTTTCAAAAATGTTAAAAACTTTAGGTAGCCTTTTTATTACTTAAATCGACGTACTTCGAAGCCTACTGCTGGATACAGCCTTCAGAACCTCGCGGAATCAATCAAAACTGTGTAAAATCGCGAAACAACTTTAGGTAAAGTGACCGCGAATGTGTTACGTTTAAAGCCAAATAAATTAAAAAATATCATACTTACGAGAAATCTGACTGCGCCATTCGAATTTTCTGATCAGAATACGTAAGAAACAGTGAAAGAAGCTGCCGAATTCCACTTTTCATTATTTGGGGTCAAAAAACACCAAAGGGGTTAACCTTACGTTTTTTTCAAAAATGTTAAAAACTTTAGGTGGCCTTTTTATTACTTAAATCGACGTACTTCGAAGCCTACTGCTGGATACAGCCTTCAGAACCTCGCGGAATCAATCAAAACTGTGTAAAATCGCGAAACAACTTTAGGTAAAGTGACCGCGAATGTGTTACGTTTAAAGCCAAATAAATTAAAAAATATCATACTTACGAGAAATCTGACTGCGCCATTCGAATTTTCTGATCAGAATACGTAAGAAACAGTGAAAGAAGCTGCCGAATTCCACTTTTCATTATTTGGGGTCAAAAAACACCAAAGGGGTTAACCTTACGTTTTTTTCAAAAATGTTAAAAACTTTAGGTGGCCTTTTTATTACTTAAATCGACGTACTTCGAAGCCTACTGCTGGATACAGCCTTCAGAACCTCGCGGAATCAATCAAAACTGTGTAAAATCGCGAAACAACTTTAGGTAAAGTGACCGCGAATGTGTTACGTTTAAAGCCAAATAAATTAAAAAATATCATACTTACGAGAAATCTGACTGCGCCATTCGAATTTTCTGATCAGAATACGTAAGAAACAGTGAAAGAAGCTGCCGAATTCCACTTTTCATTATTTGGGTTCAAAAAACACCAAAGGGGTTAACCTTACGTTTTTTTCAAAAATGTTAAAAACTTTAGGTGGCCTTTTTATTACTTAAATCGACGTACTTCGAAGCCTACTGCTGGATACAGCCTTCAGAACCTCGCGGAATCAATCAAAACTGTGTAAAATCGCGAAACAACTTTAGGTAAAGTGACCGCGAATGTGTTACGTTTAAAGCCAAATAAATTAAAAAATATCATACTTACGAGAAATCTGACTGCGCCATTCGAATTTTCTGATCAGAATACGTAAGAAACAGTGAAAGAAGCTGCCGAATTCCACTTTTCATTATTTGGGGTCAAAAAACACCAAAGGGGTTAACCTTACGTTTTTTTCAAAAATGTTAAAAACTTTAGGTGGCCTTTTTATTACTTAAATCGACGTACTTCGAAGCCTACTGCTGGATACAACCTTCAGAACCTCGCGGAATCAATCAAAACTGTGTAAAATCGCGAAACAACTTTAGGTAAAGTGACCGCGAATGTGTTACGTTTAAAGCCAAATAAATTAAAAAATATCATACTTACGAGAAATCTGACTGCGCCATTCGAATTTTCTGATCAGAATACGTAAGAAACAGTGAAAGAAGCTGCCGAATTCCACTTTTCATTATTTGGGGTCAAAAAACACCAAAGGGGTTAACCTTACGTTTTTTTCAAAAATGTTAAAAACTTTAGGTGGCCTTTTTATTACTTAAATCGACGTACTTCGAAGCCTACTGCTGGATACAGCCTTCAGAACCTCGCGGAATCAATCAAAACTGTGTAAAATCGCGAAACAACTTTAGGTAAAGTGACCGCGAATGTGTTACGTTTAAAGCCAAATAAATTAAAAAATATCATACTTACGAGAAATCTGACTGCGCCATTCGAATTTTCTGATCAGAATACGTAAGAAACAGTGAAAGAAGCTGCCGAATTCCACTTTTCATTATTTGGGGTCAAAAAACACCAAAGGGGTTAACCTTACGTTTTTTTCAAAAATGTTAAAAACTTTAGGTGGCCTTTTTATTACTTAAATCGACGTACTTCGAAGCCTACTGCTGGATACAGCCTTCAGAACCTCGCGGAATTCAATCAAAACTGTGTAAAATCGCGAAACAACTTTAGGTAAAGTGACCGCGAATGTGTTACGTTTAAAGCCAAATAAATTAAAAAATATCATACTTACGAGAAATCTGACTGCGCCATTCGAATTTTCTGATCAGAATACGTAAGAAACAGTGAAAGAAGCTGCCGAATTCCACTTTTCATTATTTGGGGTCAAAAAACACCAAAGGGGTTAACCTTACGTTTTTTTCAAAAATGTTAAA
The DNA here is from genome assembly GCA_958510845.1 of Cantharis nigra. NCBI lineage: Eukaryota > Metazoa > Arthropoda > Insecta > Coleoptera > Cantharidae > Cantharis > Cantharis nigra. The sequence goes on along the minus strand of OY294034.1, from coordinate 2,484,063 downwards.
AACTTTAGGTGGCCTTTTTATTACTTAAATCGACGTACTTCGAAGCCTACTGCTGGATACAGCCTTCAGAACCTCGCGGAATCAATCAAAACTGTGTAAAATCGCGAAACAACTTTAGGTAAAGTGACCGCGAATGTGTTACGTTTAAAGCCAAATAAATTAAAAAATATCATACTTACGAGAAATCTGACTGCGCCATTCGAATTTTCTGATCAGAATACGTAAGAAACAGTGAAAGAAGCTGCCGAATTCCACTTTTCATTATTTGGGTTCAAAAAACACCAAAGGGGTTAACCTTACGTTTTTTTCAAAAATGTTAAAAACTTTAGGTGGCCTTTTTATTACTTAAATCGACGTACTTCGAAGCCTACTGCTGGATACAGCCTTCAGAACCTCGCGGAATCAATCAAAACTGTGTAAAATCGCGAAACAACTTTAGGTAAAGTGACCGCGAATGTGTTACGTTTAAAGCCAAATAAATTAAAAAATATCATACTTACGAGAAATCTGACTGCGCCATTCGAATTTTCTGATCAGAATACGTAAGAAACAGTGAAAGAAGCTGCCGAATTCCACTTTTCATTATTTGGGGTCAAAAAACACCAAAGGGGTTAACCTTACGTTTTTTTCAAAAATGTTAAAAACTTTAGGTGGCCTTTTTATTACTTAAATCGACGTACTTCGAAGCCTACTGCTGGATACAACCTTCAGAACCTCGCGGAATCAATCAAAACTGTGTAAAATCGCGAAACAACTTTAGGTAAAGTGACCGCGAATGTGTTACGTTTAAAGCCAAATAAATTAAAAAATATCATACTTACGAGAAATCTGACTGCGCCATTCGAATTTTCTGATCAGAATACGTAAGAAACAGTGAAAGAAGCTGCCGAATTCCACTTTTCATTATTTGGGGTCAAAAAACACCAAAGGGGTTAACCTTACGTTTTTTTCAAAAATTTTAAAAACTTTAGGTGGCCTTTTTATTACTTAAATCGACGTACTTCGAAGCCTACTGCTGGATACAGCCTTCAGAACCTCGCGGAATCAATCAAAACTGTGTAAAATCGCGAAACAACTTTAGGTAAAGTGACCGCGAATGTGTTACGTTTAAAGCCAAATAAAATAAAAAATATCATACTTACGAGAAATCTGACTGCGCCATTCGAATTTTCTGATCAGAATACGTAAGAAACAGTGAAAGAAGCTGCCGAATTCCACTTTTCATTATTTGGGGTCAAAAAACACCAAAGGGGTTAACCTTACGTTTTTTTCAAAAATGTTAAAAACTTTAGGTGGCCTTTTTATTACTTAAATCGACGTACTTCGAAGCCTACTGCTGGATACAGCCTTCAGAACCTCGCGGAATCAATCAAAACTGTGTAAAATCGCGAAACAACTTTAGGTAAAGTGACCGCGAATGTGTTACGTTTAAAGCCAAATAAATTAAAAAATATCATACTTACGAGAAATCTGACTGCGCCATTCGAATTTTCTGATCAGAATACGTAAGAAACAGTGAAAGAAGCTGCCGAATTCCACTTTTCATTATTTGGGGTCAAAAAACACCAAAGGGGTTAACCTTACGTTTTTTTCAAAAATGTTAAAAACTTTAGGTGGCCTTTTTATTACTTAAATCGACGTACTTCGAAGCCTACTGCTGGATACAGCCTTCAGAACCTCGCGGAATTCAATCAAAACTGTGTAAAATCGCGAAACAACTTTAGGTAAAGTGACCGCGAATGTGTTACGTTTAAAGCCAAATAAATTAAAAAATATCATACTTACGAGAAATCTGACTGCGCCATTCGAATTTTCTGATCAGAATACGTAAGAAACAGTGAAAGAAGCTGCCGAATTCCACTTTTCATTATTTGGGGTCAAAAAACACCAAAGGGGTTAACCTTACGTTTTTTTCAAAAATGTTAAAAACTTTAGGTGGCCTTTTTATTACTTAAATCGACGTACTTCGAAGCCTACTGCTGGATACAGCCTTCAGAACCTCGCGGAATCAATCAAAACTGTGTAAAATCGCGAAACAACTTTAGGTAAAGTGACCGCGAATGTGTTACGTTTAAAGCCAAATAAATTAAAAAATATCATACTTACGAGAAATCTGACTGCGCCATTCGAATTTTCTGATCAGAATACGTAAGAAACAGTGAAAGAAGCTGCCGAATTCCACTTTTCATTATTTGGGGTCAAAAAACACCAAAGGGGTTAACCTTACGTTTTTTTCAAAAATGTTAAAAACTTTAGGTGGCCTTTTTATTACTTAAATCGACGTACTTCGAAGCCTACTGCTGGATACAGCCTTCAGAACCTCGCGGAATCAATCAAAACTGTGTAAAATCGCGAAACAACTTTAGGTAAAGTGACCGCGAATGTGTTACGTTTAAAGCCAAATAAATTAAAAAATATCATACTTACGAGAAATCTGACTGCGCCATTCGAATTTTCTGATCAGAATACGTAAGAAACAGTGAAAGAAGCTGCCGAATTCCACTTTTCATTATTTGGGGTCAAAAAACACCAAAGGGGTTAACCTTACGTTTTTTTCAAAAATGTTAAAAACTTTAGGTGGCCTTTTTATTACTTAAATCGACGTACTTCGAAGCCTACTGCTGGATACAGCCTTCAGAACCTCGCGGAATCAATCAAAACTGTGTAAAATCGCGAAACAACTTTAGGTAAAGTGACCGCGAATGTGTTACGTTTAAAGCCAAATAAATTAAAAAATATCATACTTACGAGAAATCTGACTGCGCCATTCGAATTTTCTGATCAGAATACGTAAGAAACAGTGAAAGAAGCTGCCGAATTCCACTTTTCATTATTTGGGGTCAAAAAACACCAAAGGGGTTAACCTTACGTTTTTTTCAAAAATGTTAAAAACTTTAGGCCTTTTTATTACTTAAATCGACGTACTTCGAAGCCTACTGCTGGATACAGCCTTCAGAACCTCGCGGAATCAATCAAAACTGTGTAAAATCGCGAAACAACTTTAGGTAAAGTGACCGCGAATGTGTTACGTTTAAAGCCAAATAAAATAAAAAATATCATACTTACGAGAAATCTGACTGCGCCATTCGAATTTTCTGATCAGAATACGTAAGAAACAGTGAAAGAAGCTGCCGAATTCCACTTTTCATTATTTGGGGTCAAAAAACACCAAAGGGGTTAACCTTACGTTTTTTTCAAAAATGTTAAAAATTTTAGGTGGCCTTTTTATTACTTAAATCGACGTACTTCGAAGCCTACTGCTGGATACAGCCTTCAGAACCTCACGGAATCAATCAAAACTGTGTAAAATCGCGAAACAACTTTAGGTAAAGTGACCGCGAATGTGTTACGTTTAAAGCCAAATAAATTAAAAAATATCATACTTACGAGAAATCTGACTGCGCCATTCGAATTTTCTGATCAGAATACGTAAGAAACAGTGAAAGAAGCTGCCGAATTCCACTTTTCATTATTTGGGGTCAAAAAACACCAAAGGGGTTAACCTTACGTTTTTTTCAAAAATGTTAAAAACTTTAGGTGGCCTTTTTATTACTTAAATCGACGTACTTCGAAGCCTACTGCTGGATACAGCCTTCAGAACCTCGCGGAATCAATCAAAACTGTGTAAAATCGCGAAACAACTTTAGGTAAAGTGACCGCGAATGTGTTACGTTTAAAGCCAAATAAAATAAAAAATATCATACTTACGAGAAATCTGACTGCGCCATTCGAATTTTCTGATCAGAATACGTAAGAAACAGTGAAAGAAGCTGCCGAATTCCACTTTTCATTATTTGGGGTCAAAAAACACCAAAGGGGTTAACCTTACGTTTTTTTCAAAAATGTTAAAAACTTTAGGTGGCCTTTTTATTACTTAAATCGACGTACTTCGAAGCCTACTGCTGGATACAGCCTTCAGAACCTCGCGGAATCAATCAAAACTGTGTAAAATCGCGAAACAACTTTAGGTAAAGTGACCGCGAATGTGTTACGTTTAAAGCCAAATAAATTAAAAAATATCATACTTACGAGAAATCTGACTGCGCCATTCGAATTTTCTGATCAGAATACGTAAGAAACAGTGAAAGAAGCTGCCGAATTCCACTTTTCATTATTTGGGGTCAAAAAACACCAAAGGGGTTAACCTTACGTTTTTTTCAAAAATTTTAAAAACTTTAGGTGGCCTTTTTATTACTTAAATCGACGTACTTCGAAGCCTACTGCTGGATACAGCCTTCAGAACCTCGCGGAATCAATCAAAACTGTGTAAAATCGCGAAACAACTTTAGGTAAAGTGACCGCGAATGTGTTACGTTTAAAGCCAAATAAAATAAAAAATATCATACTTACGAGAAATCTGACTGCGCCATTCGAATTTTCTGATCAGAATACGTAAGAAACAGTGAAAGAAGCTGCCGAATTCCACTTTTCATTATTTGGGGTCAAAAAACACCAAAGGGGTTAACCTTACGTTTTTTTCAAAAATGTTAAAAATTTTAGGTGGCCTTTTTATTACTTAAATCGACGTACTTCGAAGCCTACTGCTGGATACAGCCTTCAGAACCTCGCGGAATCAATCAAAACTGTGTAAAATCGCGAAACAACTTTAGGTAAAGTGACCGCGAATGTGTTACGTTTAAAGCCAAATAAATTAAAAAATATCATACTTACGAGAAATCTGACTGCGCCATTCGAATTTTCTGATCAGAATACGTAAGAAACAGTGAAAGAAGCTGCCGAATTCCACTTTTCATTATTTGGGGTCAAAAAACACCAAAGGGGTTAACCTTACGTTTTTTTCAAAAATGTTAAAAACTTTAGGTGGCCTTTTTATTACTTAAATCGACGTACTTCGAAGCCTACTGCTGGATACAGCCTTCAGAACCTCGCGGAATCAATCAAAACTGTGTAAAATCGCGAAACAACTATAGGTAAAGTGACCGCGAATGTGTTACGTTTAAAGCCAAATAAATTAAAAAATATCATACTTACGAGAAATCTGACTGCGCCATTCGAATTTTCTGCTCAGAATACGTTAGAAACAGTGAAAAAAGCTGCCGAATTCCACCTTTCATTATTTGGGGTCAAAAAACACCAAAGGGGTTAACCTTACGTTTTTTTCAAAAATGTTAAAAACTTTAGGTGGCCTTTTTATTACTTAAATCGACGTACTTCGAAGCCTACTGCTGGATACAGCCTTCAGAACCTCGCGGAATCAATCAAAACTGTGTAAAATCGCGAAACAACTTTAGGTAAAGTGACCGCGAATGTGTTACGTTTAAAGCCAAATAAAATAAAAAATATCATACTTACGAGAAATCTGACTGCGAAATTCGAATTTTCTGATCAGAATACGTAAGAAACAGTGAAAGAAGCTGCCGAATTCCACTTTTCATTATTTGGGGTCAAAAAACACCAAAGGGGTTAACCTTACGTTTTTTTCAAAAATGTTAAAAACTTTAGGTGGCCTTTTTATTACTTAAATCGACGTACTTCGAAGCCTACTGCTGGATACAGCCTTCAGAACCTCGCGGAATCAATCAAAACTGTGTAAAATCGCGAAACAACTTTAGGTAAAGTGACCGCGAATGTGTTACGTTTAAAGCCAAATAAAATAAAAAATATCATACTTACGAGAAATCTGACTGCGCCATTCGAATTTTCTGATCAGAATACGTAAGAAACAGTGAAAGAAGCTGCCGACTTCCACTTTTCATTATTTGGGGTCAAAAAACACCAAAGGGTTTAACCTTACGTTTTTTTCAAAAATGTTAAAAACTTTAGGTGGCCTTTTTATTACTTAAATCGACGTACTTCGAAGCCTACTGCTGGATACAGCCTTCAGAACCTCGCGGAATCAATCAAAACTGTGTAAAATCGCGAAACAACTTTAGGTAAAGTGACCGCGAATGTGTTACGTTTAAAGCCAAATAAAATAAAAAATATCATACTTACGAGAAATCTGACTGCGCCATTCGAATTTTCTGATCAGAATACGTAAGAAACAGTGAAAGAAGCTGCCGAACTCCACTTTTCATTATTTGGGGTCAAAAAACACCAAAGGGGTTAACCTTACGTTTTTTTCAAAAATGTTAAAAACTTTAAGTGGCCTTTTTATTACTTAAATCGACGTACTTCGAAGCCTACTGCTGGATACAGCCTTCAGAACCTCGCGGAATCAATGAAAACTGTGTAAAATCGCGAAACAACTTTAGGTAAAGTGACCGCGAATGTGTTACGTTTAAAGCCAAATAAAATAAAAAATATCATACTTACGAGAAATCTGACTGCGCCATTTGAATTTTCTGATCAGAATACGTAAGAAACAGTGAAAGAAGCTGCCGAATTCCACTTTTCATTATTTGGGGTCAAAAAACACCAAAGGGGTTAACCTTACGTTTTTTTCAAAAATGTTAAAAACTTTAGGTGGCCTTTTTATTACTTAAATCGACGTACTTCGAAGCCTACTGCTGGATACAGCCTTCAGAACCTCGCGGAATCAATCAAAACTGTGTAAAATCGCGAAACAACTTTAGGTAAAGTGACCGCGAATGTGTTACGTTTAAAGCCAAATAAAATAAAAAATATCATACTTACGAGAAATCTGACTGCGCCATTCGAATTTTCTGATCAGAATACGTAAGAAACAGTGAAAGAAGCTGCCGAATTCCACTTTTCATTATTTGGGGTCAAAAAACACCAAAGGGGTTAACCTTACGTTTTTTTCAAAAATGTTAAAAACTTTAGGTGGCCTTTTTATTACTTAAATCGACGTACTTCGAAGCCTACTGCTGGATACAGCCTTCAGAACCTCGCGGAATCAATCAAAACTGTGTAAAATCGCGAAACAACTTTAGGTAAAGTGACCGCGAATGTGTTACGATTAAAGCCAAATAAAATAAAAAATATCATACTTACGAGAAATCTGACTGCGCCATTCGAATTTTCTGATCAGAATACGTAAGAAACAGTGAAAGAAGCTGCCGAATTCCACTTTTCATTATTTGGGGTCAAAAAACACCAAAGGGGTTAACCTTACGTTTTTTTCAAAAATGTTAAAAACTTTAGGTGGCCTTTTTATTACTTAAATCGACGTACTTCGAAGCCTACTGCTGGATACAGCCTTCAGAACCTCGCGGAATCAATCAAAACTGTGTAAAATCGCGAAACAACTTTAGGTAAAGTGACCGCGAATGTGTTACGTTTAAAGCCAAATAAAATAAAAAATATCATACTTACGAGAAATCTGACTGCGCCATTCGTATTTTCTGATCAGAATACGTAAGAAACAGTGAAAGAAGCTGCCGACTTCCACTTTTCATTATTTGGGGTCAAAAAACACCAAAGGGGTTAACCTTACGTTTTTTTCAAAAATGTTAAAAATTTTAGGTGGCCTTTTTATTACTTAAATCGACGTACTTCGAAGCCTACTGCTGGATACAGCCTTCAGAACCTCGCGGAATCAATCAAAACTGTGTAAAATCGCGAAACAACTTTAGGTAAAGTGACCGCGAATGTGTTACGTTTAAAGCCAAATAAAATAAAAAATATCATACTTACGAGAAATCTGACTGCGCCATTCGAATTTTCTGATCAGAATACGTAAGAAACAGTGAAAGAAGCTGCCGAATTCCACTTTTCATTATTTGGGGTCAAAAAACACCAAAGGGGTTAACCTTACGTTTTTTTCAAAAATGTTAAAAACTTTAGGTGGCCTTTTTATTACTTAAATCGACGTACTTCGAAGCCTACTGCTGGATACAGCCTTCAGAACCTCGCGGAATCAATCAAAACTGTGTAAAATCGCGAAACAACTTTAGGTAAAGTGACCGCGAATGTGTTACGTTTAAAGCCAAATAAAATAAAAAATATCATACTTACGAGAAATCTGACTGCGCCATTCGAATTTTCTGATCAGAATACGTAAGAAACAGTGAAAGAAGCTGCCGAATTCCACTTTTCATTATTTGGGGTCAAAAAACACCAAAGGGGTTAACCTTACGTTTTTTTCAAAAATGTTAAAAATTTTAGGTGGCCTTTTTATTACTTAAATCGACGTACTTCGAAGCCTACTGCTGGATACAGCCTTCAGAACCTCGCGGAATCAATCAAAACTGTGTAAAATCGCGAAACAACTTTAGGTAAAGTGACCGCGAATGTGTTACGTTTAAAGCCAAATAAAATAAAAAATATCATACTTACGAGAAATCTGACTGCGCCATTCGAATTTTCTGATCAGAATACGTAAGAAACAGTGAAAGAAGCTGCCGAATTCCACTTTTCATTATTTGGGGTCAAAAAACACCAAAGGGGTTAACCTTACGTTTTTTTCAAAAATGTTAAAAACTTTAGGTGGCCTTTTTATTACTTAAATCGACGTACTTCGAAGCCTACTGCTGGATACAGCCTTCAGAACCTCGCGGAATCAATCAAAACCGTGTAAAATCGCGAAACAACTTTAGGTAAAGTGACCGCGAATGTGTTACGTTTAAAGCCAAATAAAATAAAAAATATCATACTTACGAGAAATCTGACTGCGCCATTCGAATTTTCTGATCAGAATACGTAAGAAACAGTGAAAGAAGCTGCCGAATTCCACTTTTCATTATTTGGGGTCAAAAAACACCAAAGGGGTTAACCTTACGTTTTTTTCAAAAATGTTAAAAACTTTAGGTGGCCTTTTTATTACTTAAATCGACGTACTTCGAAGCCTACTGCTGGATACAGCCTTCAGAACCTCGCGGAATCAATCAAAACTGTGTAAAATCGCGAAACAACTTTAGGTAAAGTGACCGCGAATGTGTTACGTTTAAAGCCAAATAAAATAAAAAATATCATACTTACGAGAAATCTGACTGCGCCATTCGAATTTTCTGATCAGAATACGTAAGAAACAGTGAAAGAAGCTGCCGACTTCCACTTTTCATTATTTGGGGTCAAAAAACACCAAAGGGTTTAACCTTACGTTTTTTTCAAAAATGTTAAAAACTTTAGGTGGCCTTTTTATTACTTAAATCGACGTACTTCGAAGCCTACTGCTGGATACAGCCTTCAGAACCTCGCGGAATCAATCAAAACTGTGTAAAATCGCGAAACAACTTTAGGTAAAGTGACCGCGAATGTGTTACGTTTAAAGCCAAATAAAATAAAAAATATCATACTTACGAGAAATCTGACTGCGCCATTCGAATTTTCTGATCAGAATACGTAAGAAACAGTGAAAGAAGCTGCCGAACTCCACTTTTCATTATTTGGGGTCAAAAAACACCAAAGGGGTTAACCTTACGTTTTTTTCAAAAATGTTAAAAACTTTAAGTGGCCTTTTTATTACTTAAATCGACGTACTTCGAAGCCTACTGCTGGATACAGCCTTCAGAACCTCGCGGAATCAATGAAAACTGTGTAAAATCGCGAAACAACTTTAGGTAAAGTGACCGCGAATGTGTTACGTTTAAAGCCAAATAAAATAAAAAATATCATACTTACGAGAAATCTGACTGCGCCATTTGAATTTTCTGATCAGAATACGTAAGAAACAGTGAAAGAAGCTGCCGAATTCCACTTTTCATTATTTGGGGTCAAAAAACACCAAAGGGGTTAACCTTACGTTTTTTTCAAAAATGTTAAAAATTTTAGGTGGCCTTTTTATTACTTAAATCGACGTACTTCGAAGCCTACTGCTGGATACAGCCTTCAGAACCTCGCGGAATCAATCAAAACTGTGTAAAATCGCGAAACAACTTTAGGTAAAGTGACCGCGAATGTGTTACGTTTAAAGCCAAATAAAATAAAAAATATCATACTTACGAGAAATCTGACTGCGCCATTCGAATTTTCTGATCAGAATACGTAAGAAACAGTGAAAGAAGCTGCCGAATTCCACTTTTCATTATTTGGGGTCAAAAAACACCAAAGGGGTTAACCTTACGTTTTTTTCAAAAATGTTAAAAACTTTAGGTGGCCTTTTTATTACTTAAATCGACGTACTTCGAAGCCTACTGCTGGATACAGCCTTCAGAACCTCGCGGAATCAATCAAAACTGTGTAAAATCGCGAAACAACTTTAGGTAAAGTGACCGCGAATGTGTTACGTTTAAAGCCAAATAAAATAAAAAATATCATACTTACGAGAAATCTGACTGCGCCATTCGAATTTTCTGATCAGAATACGTAAGAAACAGTGAAAGAAGCTGCCGAATTCCACTTTTCATTATTTGGGGTCAAAAAACACCAAAGGGGTTAACCTTACGTTTTTTTCAAAAATGTTAAAAATTTTAGGTGGCCTTTTTATTACTTAAATCGACGTACTTCGAAGCCTACTGCTGGATACAGCCTTCAGAACCTCGCGGAATCAATCAAAACTGTGTAAAATCGCGAAACAACTTTAGGTAAAGTGACCGCGAATGTGTTACGTTTAAAGCCAAATAAAATAAAAAATATCATACTTACGAGAAATCTGACTGCGCCATTCGAATTTTCTGATCAGAATACGTAAGAAACAGTGAAAGAAGCTGCCGAATTCCACTTTTCATTATTTGGGGTCAAAAAACACCAAAGGGGTTAACCTTACGTTTTTTTCAAAAATGTTAAAAACTTTAGGTGGCCTTTTTATTACTTAAATCGACGTACTTCGAAGCCTACTGCTGGATACAGCCTTCAGAACCTCGCGGAATCAATCAAAACTGTGTAAAATCGCGAAACAACTTTAGGTAAAGTGACCGCGAATGTGTTACGTTTAAAGCCAAATAAAATAAAAAATATCATACTTACGAGAAATCTGACTGCGCCATTCGAATTTTCTGATCAGAATACGTAAGAAACAGTGAAAGAAGCTGCCGAATTCCACTTTTCATTATTTGGGGTCAAAAAACACCAAAGGGGTTAACCTTACGTTTTTTTCAAAAATGTTAAAAACTTTAGGTGGCCTTTTTATTACTTAAATCGACGTACTTCGAAGCCTACTGCTGGATACAGCCTTCAGAACCTCGCGGAATCAATCAAAACTGTGTAAAATCGCGAAACAACTTTAGGTAAAGTGACCGCGAATGTGTTACGATTAAAGCCAAATAAAATAAAAAATATCATACTTACGAGAAATCTGACTGCGCCATTCGAATTTTCTGATCAGAATACGTAAGAAACAGTGAAAGAAGCTGCCGAATTCCACTTTTCATTATTTGGGGTCAAAAAACACCAAAGGGGTTAACCTTACGTTTTTTTCAAAAATGTTAAAAACTTTAGGTGGCCTTTTTATTACTTAAATCGACGTACTTCGAAGCCTACTGCTGGATACAGCCTTCAGAACCTCGCGGAATCAATCAAAACTGTGTAAAATCGCGAAACAACTTTAGGTAAAGTGACCGCGAATGTGTTACGTTTAAAGCCAAATAAAATAAAAAATATCATACTTACGAGAAATCTGACTGCGCCATTCGTATTTTCTGATCAGAATACGTAAGAAACAGTGAAAGAAGCTGCCGACTTCCACTTTTCATTATTTGGGGTCAAAAAACACCAAAGGGGTTAACCTTACGTTTTTTTCAAAAATGTTAAAAATTTTAGGTGGCCTTTTTATTACTTAAATCGACGTACTTCGAAGCCTACTGCTGGATACAGCCTTCAGAACCTCGCGGAATCAATCAAAACTGTGTAAAATCGCGAAACAACTTTAGGTAAAGTGACCGCGAATGTGTTACGTTTAAAGCCAAATAAAATAAAAAATATCATACTTACGAGAAATCTGACTGCGCCATTCGAATTTTCTGATCAGAATACGTAAGAAACAGTGAAAGAAGCTGCCGAATTCCACTTTTCATTATTTGGGGTCAAAAAACACCAAAGGGGTTAACCTTACGTTTTTTTCAAAAATGTTAAAAACTTTAGGTGGCCTTTTTATTACTTAAATCGACGTACTTCGAAGCCTACTGCTGGATACAGCCTTCAGAACCTCGCGGAATCAATCAAAACTGTGTAAAATCGCGAAACAACTTTAGGTAAAGTGACCGCGAATGTGTTACGTTTAAAGCCAAATAAAATAAAAAATATCATACTTACGAGAAATCTGACTGCGCCATTCGAATTTTCTGATCAGAATACGTAAGAAACAGTGAAAGAAGCTGCCGAATTCCACTTTTCATTATTTGGGGTCAAAAAACACCAAAGGGGTTAACCTTACGTTTTTTTCAAAAATGTTAAAAATTTTAGGTGGCCTTTTTATTACTTAAATCGACGTACTTCGAAGCCTACTGCTGGATACAGCCTTCAGAACCTCGCGGAATCAATCAAAACTGTGTAAAATCGCGAAACAACTTTAGGTAAAGTGACCGCGAATGTGTTACGTTTAAAGCCAAATAAAATAAAAAATATCATACTTACGAGAAATCTGACTGCGCCATTCGAATTTTCTGATCAGAATACGTAAGAAACAGTGAAAGAAGCTGCCGAATTCCACTTTTCATTATTTGGGGTCAAAAAACACCAAAGGGGTTAACCTTACGTTTTTTTCAAAAATGTTAAAAACTTTAGGTGGCCTTTTTATTACTTAAATCGACGTACTTCGAAGCCTACTGCTGGATACAGCCTTCAGAACCTCGCGGAATCAATCAAAACTGTGTAAAATCGCGAAACAACTTTAGGTAAAGTGACCGCGAATGTGTTACGTTTAAAGCCAAATAAAATAAAAAATATCATACTTACGAGAAATCTGACTGCGCCATTCGAATTTTCTGATCAGAATACGTAAGAAACAGTGAAAGAAGCTGCCGAATTCCACTTTTCATTATTTGGGGTCAAAAAACACCAAAGGGGTTAACCTTACGTTTTTTTCAAAAATGTTAAAAATTTTAGGTGGCCTTTTTATTACTTAAATCGACGTACTTCGAAGCCTACTGCTGGATACAGCCTTCAGAACCTCGCGGAATCAATCAAAACTGTGTAAAATCGCGAAACAACTTTAGGTAAAGTGACCGCGAATGTGTTACGTTTAAAGCCAAATAAAATAAAAAATATCATACTTACGAGAAATCTGACTGCGCCATTCGAATTTTCTGATCAGAATACGTAAGAAACAGTGAAAGAAGCTGCCGAATTCCACTTTTCATTATTTGGGGTCAAAAAACACCAAAGGGGTTAACCTTACGTTTTTTTCAAAAATGTTAAAAACTTTAGGTGGCCTTTTTATTACTTAAATCGACGTACTTCGAAGCCTACTGCTGGATACAGCCTTCAGAACCTCGCGGAATCAATCAAAACTGTGTAAAATCGCGAAACAACTTTAGGTAAAGTGACCGCGAATGTGTTACGTTTAAAGCCAAATAAAATAAAAAATATCATACTTACGAGAAATCTGACTGCGCCATTCGTATTTTCTGATCAGAATACGTAAGAAACAGTGAAAGAAGCTGCCGACTTCCACTTTTCATTATTTGGGGTCAAAAAACACCAAAGGGGTTAACCTTACGTTTTTTTCAAAAATGTTAAAAATTTTAGGTGGCCTTTTTATTACTTAAATCGACGTACTTCGAAGCCTACTGCTGGATACAGCCTTCAGAACCTCGCGGAATCAATCAAAACTGTGTAAAATCGCGAAACAACTTTAGGTAAAGTGACCGCGAATGTGTTACGTTTAAAGCCAAATAAAATAAAAAATATCATACTTACGAGAAATCTGACTGCGCCATTCGAATTTTCTGATCAGAATACGTAAGAAACAGTGAAAGAAGCTGCCGAATTCCACTTTTCATTATTTGGGGTCAAAAAACACCAAAGGGGTTAACCTTACGTTTTTTTCAAAAATGTTAAAAACTTTAGGTGGCCTTTTTATTACTTAAATCGACGTACTTCGAAGCCTACTGCTGGATACAGCCTTCAGAACCTCGCGGAATCAATCAAAACTGTGTAAAATCGCGAAACAACTTTAGGTAAAGTGACCGCGAATGTGTTACGTTTAAAGCCAAATAAAATAAAAAATATCATACTTACGAGAAATCTGACTGCGCCATTCGAATTTTCTGATCAGAATACGTAAGAAACAGTGAAAGAAGCTGCCGAATTCCACTTTTCATTATTTGGGGTCAAAAAACACCAAAGGGGTTAACCTTACGTTTTTTTCAAAAATGTTAAAAATTTTAGGTGGCCTTTTTATTACTTAAATCGACGTACTTCGAAGCCTACTGCTGGATACAGCCTTCAGAACCTCGCGGAATCAATCAAAACTGTGTAAAATCGCGAAACAACTTTAGGTAAAGTGACCGCGAATGTGTTACGTTTAAAGCCAAATAAAATAAAAAATATCATACTTACGAGAAATCTGACTGCGCCATTCGAATTTTCTGATCAGAATACGTAAGAAACAGTGAAAGAAGCTGCCGAATTCCACTTTTCATTATTTGGGGTCAAAAAACACCAAAGGGGTTAACCTTACGTTTTTTTCAAAAATGTTAAAAACTTTAGGTGGCCTTTTTATTACTTAAATCGACGTACTTCGAAGCCTACTGCTGGATACAGCCTTCAGAACCTCGCGGAATCAATCAAAACTGTGTAAAATCGCGAAACAACTTTAGGTAAAGTGACCGCGAATGTGTTACGTTTAAAGCCAAATAAAATAAAAAATATCATACTTACGAGAAATCTGACTGCGCCATTCGAATTTTCTGATCAGAATACGTAAGAAACAGTGAAAGAAGCTGCCGAATTCCACTTTTCATTATTTGGGGTCAAAAAACACCAAAGGGGTTAACCTTACGTTTTTTTCAAAAATGTTAAAAATTTTAGGTGGCCTTTTTATTACTTAAATCGACGTACTTCGAAGCCTACTGCTGGATACAGCCTTCAGAACCTCGCGGAATCAATCAAAACTGTGTAAAATCGCGAAACAACTTTAGGTAAAGTGACCGCGAATGTGTTACGTTTAAAGCCAAATAAAATAAAAAATATCATACTTACGAGAAATCTGACTGCGCCATTCGAATTTTCTGATCAGAATACGTAAGAAACAGTGAAAGAAGCTGCCGAATTCCACTTTTCATTATTTGGGGTCAAAAAACACCAAAGGGGTTAACCTTACGTTTTTTTCAAAAATGTTAAAAACTTTAGGTGGCCTTTTTATTACTTAAATCGACGTACTTCGAAGCCTACTGCTGGATACAGCCTTCAGAACCTCGCGGAATCAATCAAAACTGTGTAAAATCGCGAAACAACTTTAGGTAAAGTGACCGCGAATGTGTTACGTTTAAAGCCAAATAAAATAAAAAATATCATACTTACGAGAAATCTGACTGCGCCATTCGTATTTTCTGATCAGAATACGTAAGAAACAGTGAAAGAAGCTGCCGACTTCCACTTTTCATTATTTGGGGTCAAAAAACACCAAAGGGGTTAACCTTACGTTTTTTTCAAAAATGTTAAAAATTTTAGGTGGCCTTTTTATTACTTAAATCGACGTACTTCGAAGCCTACTGCTGGATACAGCCTTCAGAACCTCGCGGAATCAATCAAAACTGTGTAAAATCGCGAAACAACTTTAGGTAAAGTGACCGCGAATGTGTTACGTTTAAAGCCAAATAAAATAAAAAATATCATACTTACGAGAAATCTGACTGCGCCATTCGAATTTTCTGATCAGAATACGTAAGAAACAGTGAAAGAAGCTGCCGAATTCCACTTTTCATTATTTGGGGTCAAAAAACACCAAAGGGGTTAACCTTACGTTTTTTTCAAAAATGTTAAAAACTTTAGGTGGCCTTTTTATTACTTAAATCGACGTACTTCGAAGCCTACTGCTGGATACAGCCTTCAGAACCTCGCGGAATCAATCAAAACTGTGTAAAATCGCGAAACAACTTTAGGTAAAGTGACCGCGAATGTGTTACGTTTAAAGCCAAATAAAATAAAAAATATCATACTTACGAGAAATCTGACTGCGCCATTCGAATTTTCTGATCAGAATACGTAAGAAACAGTGAAAGAAGCTGCCGAATTCCACTTTTCATTATTTGGGGTCAAAAAACACCAAAGGGGTTAACCTTACGTTTTTTTCAAAAATGTTAAAAATTTTAGGTGGCCTTTTTATTACTTAAATCGACGTACTTCGAAGCCTACTGCTGGATACAGCCTTCAGAACCTCGCGGAATCAATCAAAACTGTGTAAAATCGCGAAACAACTTTAGGTAAAGTGACCGCGAATGTGTTACGTTTAAAGCCAAATAAAATAAAAAATATCATACTTACGAGAAATCTGACTGCGCCATTCGAATTTTCTGATCAGAATACGTAAGAAACAGTGAAAGAAGCTGCCGAATTCCACTTTTCATTATTTGGGGTCAAAAAACACCAAAGGGGTTAACCTTACGTTTTTTTCAAAAATGTTAAAAACTTTAGGTGGCCTTTTTATTACTTAAATCGACGTACTTCGAAGCCTACTGCTGGATACAGCCTTCAGAACCTCGCGGAATCAATCAAAACTGTGTAAAATCGCGAAACAACTTTAGGTAAAGTGACCGCGAATGTGTTACGTTTAAAGCCAAATAAAATAAAAAATATCATACTTACGAGAAATCTGACTGCGCCATTCGAATTTTCTGATCAGAATACGTAAGAAACAGTGAAAGAAGCTGCCGAATTCCACTTTTCATTATTTGGGGTCAAAAAACACCAAAGGGGTTAACCTTACGTTTTTTTCAAAAATGTTAAAAATTTTAGGTGGCCTTTTTATTACTTAAATCGACGTACTTCGAAGCCTACTGCTGGATACAGCCTTCAGAACCTCGCGGAATCAATCAAAACTGTGTAAAATCGCGAAACAACTTTAGGTAAAGTGACCGCGAATGTGTTACGTTTAAAGCCAAATAAAATAAAAAATATCATACTTACGAGAAATCTGACTGCGCCATTCGAATTTTCTGATCAGAATACGTAAGAAACAGTGAAAGAAGCTGCCGAATTCCACTTTTCATTATTTGGGGTCAAAAAACACCAAAGGGGTTAACCTTACGTTTTTTTCAAAAATGTTAAAAACTTTAGGTGGCCTTTTTATTACTTAAATCGACGTACTTCGAAGCCTACTGCTGGATACAGCCTTCAGAACCTCGCGGAATCAATCAAAAC
Source organism: Cantharis nigra (assembly GCA_958510845.1). Lineage (NCBI taxonomy): Eukaryota > Metazoa > Arthropoda > Insecta > Coleoptera > Cantharidae > Cantharis > Cantharis nigra. Next base: position 2,466,960 of record OY294034.1, on the reverse strand, counting down.
TGTGTAAAATCGCTAAACAACTTTAGGTAAAGTGACCGCGAATGTGTTACGATTAAAGCCAAATAAAATAAAAAATATCATACTTACGAGAAATCTGACTGCGCCATTCGAATTTTCTGATCAGAATACGTAAGAAACAGTGAAAGAAGCTGCCGAATTCCACTTTTCATTATTTGGGGTCAAAAAACACCAAAGGGGTTAACCTTACGTTTTTTTCAAAAATGTTAAAAACTTTAGGTGGCCTTTTTATTACTTAAATCGACGTACTTCGAAGCCTACTGCTGGATACAGCCTTCAGAACCTCGCGGAATCAATCAAAACTGTGTAAAATCGCGAAACAACTTTAGGTAAAGTGACCGCGAATGTGTTACGTTTAAAGCCAAATAAAATAAAAAATATCATACTTACGAGAAATCTGACTGCGCCATTCGAATTTTCGGATCAGAATACGTAAGAAACAGTGAAAGAAGCTGCCGAATTCCACTTTTCATTATTTGGGGTCAAAAAACACCAAAGGGGTTAACCTTACGTTTTTTTCAAAAATGTTAAAAACTTTAGGTGGCCTTTTTATTACTTAAATCGACGTACTTCGAAGCCTACTGCTGGATACAGCCTTCAGAACCTCGCGGAATCAATCAAAACTGTGTAAAATCGCGAAACAACTTTAGGTAAAGTGACCGCGAATGTGTTACGTTTAAAGCCAAATAAAATAAAAAATATCATACTTACGAGAAATCTGACTGCGCCATTCGAATTTTCTGATCAGAATACGTAAGAAACAGTGAAAGAAGCTGCCGAATTCCACTTTTCATTATTTGGGGTCAAAAAACACCAAAGGGGTTAACCTTACGTTTTTTTCAAAAATGTTAAAAACTTTAGGTGGCCTTTTTATTACTTAAATCGACGTACTTCGAAGCCTACTGCTGGATACAGCCTTCAGAACCTCGCGGAATCAATCAAAACTGTGTAAAATCGCGAAACAACTTTAGGTAAAGTGACCGCGAATGTGTTACGTTTAAAGCCAAATAAAATAAAAAATATCATACTTACGAGAAATCTGACTGCGCCATTCGTATTTTCTGATCAGAATACGTAAGAAACAGTGAAAGAAGCTGCCGACTTCCACTTTTCATTATTTGGGGTCAAAAAACACCAAAGGGGTTAACCTTACGTTTTTTTCAAAAATGTTAAAAATTTTAGGTGGCCTTTTTATTACTTAAATCGACGTACTTCGAAGCCTACTGCTGGATACAGCCTTCAGAACCTCGCGGAATCAATCAAAACTGTGTAAAATCGCGAAACAACTTTAGGTAAAGTGACCGCGAATGTGTTACGTTTAAAGCCAAATAAAATAAAAAATATCATACTTACGAGAAATCTGACTGCGCCATTCGAATTTTCTGATCAGAATACGTAAGAAACAGTGAAAGAAGCTGCCGAATTCCACTTTTCATTATTTGGGGTCAAAAAACACCAAAGGGGTTAACCTTACGTTTTTTTCAAAAATGTTAAAAACTTTAGGTGGCCTTTTTATTACTTAAATCGACGTACTTCGAAGCCTACTGCTGGATACAGCCTTCAGAACCTCGCGGAATCAATCAAAACTGTGTAAAATCGCGAAACAACTTTAGGTAAAGTGACCGCGAATGTGTTACGTTTAAAGCCAAATAAAATAAAAAATATCATACTTACGAGAAATCTGACTGCGCCATTCGAATTTTCTGATCAGAATACGTAAGAAACAGTGAAAGAAGCTGCCGAATTCCACTTTTCATTATTTGGGGTCAAAAAACACCAAAGGGGTTAACCTTACGTTTTTTTCAAAAATGTTAAAAATTTTAGGTGGCCTTTTTATTACTTAAATCGACGTACTTCGAAGCCTACTGCTGGATACAGCCTTCAGAACCTCGCGGAATCAATCAAAACTGTGTAAAATCGCGAAACAACTTTAGGTAAAGTGACCGCGAATGTGTTACGTTTAAAGCCAAATAAAATAAAAAATATCATACTTACGAGAAATCTGACTGCGCCATTCGAATTTTCTGATCAGAATACGTAAGAAACAGTGAAAGAAGCTGCCGAATTCCACTTTTCATTATTTGGGGTCAAAAAACACCAAAGGGGTTAACCTTACGTTTTTTTCAAAAATGTTAAAAACTTTAGGTGGCCTTTTTATTACTTAAATCGACGTACTTCGAAGCCTACTGCTGGATACAGCCTTCAGAACCTCGCGGAATCAATCAAAACTGTGTAAAATCGCGAAACAACTTTAGGTAAAGTGACCGCGAATGTGTTACGTTTAAAGCCAAATAAAATAAAAAATATCATACTTACGAGAAATCTGACTGCGCCATTCGAATTTTCTGATCAGAATACGTAAGAAACAGTGAAAGAAGCTGCCGAATTCCACTTTTCATTATTTGGGGTCAAAAAACACCAAAGGGGTTAACCTTACGTTTTTTTCAAAAATGTTAAAAACTTTAGGTGGCCTTTTTATTACTTAAATCGACGTACTTCGAAGCCTACTGCTGGATACAGCCTTCAGAACCTCGCGGAATCAATCAAAACTGTGTAAAATCGCGAAACAACTTTAGGTAAAGTGACCGCGAATGTGTTACGTTTAAAGCCAAATAAAATAAAAAATATCATACTTACGAGAAATCTGACTGCGCCATTCGAATTTTCTGATCAGAATACGTAAGAAACAGTGAAAGAAGCTGCCGAATTCCACTTTTCATTATTTGGGGTCAAAAAACACCAAAGGGGTTAACCTTACGTTTTTTTCAAAAATGTTAAAAACTTTAGGTGGCCTTTTTATTACTTAAATCGACGTACTTCGAAGCCTACTGCTGGATACAGCCTTCAGAACCTCGCGGAATCAATCAAAACTGTGTAAAATCGCGTAACAACTTGAGGTAAAGTGACCGCGAATGTGTTACGTTTAAAGCCAAATAAAATAAAAAATATCATACTTACGAGAAATCTGACTGCGCCATTCGAATTTTCTGATCAGAATACGTAAGAAACAGTGAAAGAAGCTGCCGAATTCCACTTTTCATTATTTGGGGTCAAAAAACACCAAAGGGGTTAACCTTACGTTTTTTTCAAAAATGTTAAAAACTTTAGGTGGCCTTTTTATTACTTAAATCGACGTACTTCGAAGCCTACTGCTGGATACAGCCTTCAGAACCTCGCGGAATCAATCAAAACTGTGTAAAATCGCGAAACAACTTTAGGTAAAGTGACCGCGAATGTGTTACGTTTAAAGCCAAATAAAATAAAAAATATCATACTTACGAGAAATCTGACTGCGCCATTCGAATTTTCTGATCAGAATACGTAAGAAACAGTGAAAGAAGCTGCCGAATTCCACTTTTCATTATTTGGGGTCAAAAAACACCAAAGGGGTTAACCTTACGTTTTTTTCAAAAATGTTAAAAACTTTAGGTGGCCTTTTTATTACTTAAATCGACGTACTTCGAAGCCTACTGCTGGATACAGCCTTCAGAACCTCGCGGAATCAATCAAAACTGTGTAAAATCGCGAAACAACTTTAGGTAAAGTGACCGCGAATGTGTTACGTTTAAAGCCAAATAAAATAAAAAATATCATACTTACGAGAAATCTGACTGCGCCATTCGAATTTTCTGATCAGAATACGTAAGAAACAGTGAAAGAAGCTGCCGAATTCCACTTTTCATTATTTGGGGTCAAAAAACACCAAAGGGGTTAACCTTACGTTTTTTTCAAAAATGTTAAAAATTTTAGGTGGCCTTTTTATTACTTAAATCGACGTACTTCGAAGCCTACTGCTGGATACAGCCTTCAGAACCTCGCGGAATCAATCAAAACTGTGTAAAATCGCGAAACAACTTTAGGTAAAGTGACCGCGAATGTGTTACGTTTAAAGCCAAATAAAATAAAAAATATCATACTTACGAGAAATCTGACTGCGCCATTCGAATTTTCTGATCAGAATACGTAAGAAACAGTGAAAGAAGCTGCCGAATTCCACTTTTCATTATTTGGGGTCAAAAAACACCAAAGGGGTTAACCTTACGTTTTTTTCAAAAATGTTAAAAACTTTAGGTGGCCTTTTTATTACTTAAATCGACGTACTTCGAAGCCTACTGCTGGATACAGCCTTCAGAACCTCGCGGAATCAATCAAAACTGTGTAAAATCGCGAAACAACTTTAGGTAAAGTGACCGCGAATGTGTTACGATTAAAGCCAAATAAAATAAAAAATATCATACTTACGAGAAATCTGACTGCGCCATTCGAATTTTCTGATCAGAATACGTAAGAAACAGTGAAAGAAGCTGCCGAATTCCACTTTTCATTATTTGGGGTCAAAAAACACCAAAGGGGTTAACCTTACGTTTTTTTCAAAAATGTTAAAAACTTTAGGTGGCCTTTTTATTACTTAAATCGACGTACTTCGAAGCCTACTGCTGGATACAGCCTTCAGAACCTCGCGGAATCAATCAAAACTGTGTAAAATCGCGAAACAACTTTAGGTAAAGTGACCGCGAATGTGTTACGTTTAAAGCCAAATAAAATAAAAAATATCATACTTACGAGAAATCTGACTGCGCCATTCGTATTTTCTGATCAGAATACGTAAGAAACAGTGAAAGAAGCTGCCGACTTCCACTTTTCATTATTTGGGGTCAAAAAACACCAAAGGGGTTAACCTTACGTTTTTTTCAAAAATGTTAAAAATTTTAGGTGGCCTTTTTATTACTTAAATCGACGTACTTCGAAGCCTACTGCTGGATACAGCCTTCAGAACCTCGCGGAATCAATCAAAACTGTGTAAAATCGCGAAACAACTTTAGGTAAAGTGACCGCGAATGTGTTACGTTTAAAGCCAAATAAAATAAAAAATATCATACTTACGAGAAATCTGACTGCGCCATTCGAATTTTCTGATCAGAATACGTAAGAAACAGTGAAAGAAGCTGCCGAATTCCACTTTTCATTATTTGGGGTCAAAAAACACCAAAGGGGTTAACCTTACGTTTTTTTCAAAAATGTTAAAAACTTTAGGTGGCCTTTTTATTACTTAAATCGACGTACTTCGAAGCCTACTGCTGGATACAGCCTTCAGAACCTCGCGGAATCAATCAAAACTGTGTAAAATCGCGTAACAACTTTAGGTAAAGTGACCGCGAATGTGTTACGTTTAAAGCCAAATAAAATAAAAAATATCATACTTACGAGAAATCTGACTGCGCCATTCGAATTTTCTGATCAGAATACGTAAGAAACAGTGAAAGAAGCTGCCGAATTCCACTTTTCATTATTTGGGGTAAAAAAACACCAAAGGGGTTAACCTTACGTTTTTTTCAAAAATGTTAAAAACTTTAGGTGGCCTTTTTATTACTTAAATCGACGTACTTCGAAGCCTACTGCTGGATACAGCCTTCAGAACCTCGCGGAATCAATCAAAACTGTGTAAAATCGCGAAACAACTTTAGGTAAAGTGACCGCGAATGTGCTACGTTTAAAGCCAAATAAAATAAAAAATATCATACTTACGAGAAATCTGACTGCGCCATTCGAATTTTCTGATCAGAATACGTAAGAAACAGTGAAAGAAGCTGCCGAATTCCACTTTTCATTATTTGGGGTCAAAAAACACCAAAGGGGTTAACCTTACGTTTTTTTCAAAAATGTTAAAAATTTTAGGTGGCCTTTTTATTACTTAAATCGACGTACTTCGAAGCCTACTGCTGGATACAGCCTTCAGAACCTCGCGGAATCAATCAAAACTGTGTAAAATCGCGAAACAACTTTAGGTAAAGTGACCGCGAATGTGTTACGATTAAAGCCAAATAAAATAAAAAATATCATACTTACGAGAAATCTGACTGCGCCATTCGAATTGTCTGATCAGAATACGTAAGAAACAGTGAAAGAAGCTGCCGAATTCCACTTTTCATTATTTGGGGTCAAAAAACACCAAAGGGGTTAACCTTACGTTTTTTTCAAAAATGTTAAAAACTTTAGGTGGCCTTTTTATTACTTAAATCGACGTACTTCGAAGCCTACTGCTGGATACAGCCTTCAGAACCTCGCGGAATCAATCAAAACTGTGTAAAATCGCGAAACAACTTTAGGTAAAGTGACCGCGAATGTGTTACGTTTAAAGCCAAATAAAATAAAAAATATCATACTTACGAGAAATCTGACTGCGCCATTCGAATTTTCTGATCAGAATACGTAAGAAACAGTGAAAGAAGCTGCCGAATTCCACTTTTCATTATTTGGGGTCAAAAAACACCAAAGGGGTTAACCTTACGTTTTTTTCAAAAATGTTAAAAACTTTAGGTGGCCTTTTTATTACTTAAATCGACGTACTTCGAAGCCTACTGCTGGATACAGCCTTCAGAACCTCGCGGAATCAATCAAAACTGTGTAAAATCGCGAAACAACTTTAGGTAAAGTGACCGCGAATGTGTTACGTTTAAAGCCAAATAAAATAAAAAATATCATACTTACGAGAAATCTGACTGCGCCATTCGAATTTTCTGATCAGAATACGTAAGAAACAGTGAAAGAAGCTGCCGAATTCCACTTTTCATTATTTGGGGTCAAAAAACACCAAAGGGGTTAACCTTACGTTTTTTTCAAAAATGTTAAAAACTTTAGGTGGCCTTTTTATTACTTAAATCGACGTACTTCGAAGCCTACTGCTGGATACAGCCTTCAGAACCTCGCGGAATCAATCAAAACTGTGTAAAATCGCGAAACAACTTTAGGTAAAGTGACCGCGAATGTGCTACGTTTAAAGCCAAATAAAATAAAAAATATCATACTTACGAGAAATCTGACTGCGCCATTCGAATTTTCTGATCAGAATACATAAGAAACAGTGAAAGAAGCTGCCGAATTCCACTTTTCATTATTTGGGGTCAAAAAACACCAAAGGGGTTAACCTTACGTTTTTTTCAAAAATGTTAAAAATTTTAGGTGGCCTTTTTATTACTTAAATCGACGTACTTCGAAGCCTACTGCTGGATACAGCCTTCAGAACCTCGCGGAATCAATCAAAACTGTGTAAAATCGCGAAACAACTTTAGGTAAAGTGACCGCGAATGTGTTACGTTTAAAGCCAAATAAAATAAAAAATATCATACCTACGAGAAATCTGACTGCGCCATTCGAATTTTCTGATCAGAATACGTAAGAAACAGTGAAAGAAGCTGCCGAATTCCACTTTTCATTATTTGGGGTCAAAAAACACCAAAGGGGTTAACCTTACGTTTTTTTCAAAAATGTTAAAAACTTTAGGTGGCCTTTTTATTACTTAAATCGACGTACTTCGAAGCCTACTGCTGGATACAGCCTTCAGAACCTCGCGGAATCAATCAAAACTGTGTAAAATCGCGAAACAACTTTAGGTAAAGTGACCGCGAATGTGTTACGTTTAAAGCCAAATAAATTAAAAAATATCATACTTACGAGAAATCTGACTGCGCCATTCGAATTTTCTGATCAGAATACGTAAGAAACAGTGAAAGAAGCTGCCGAATTCCACTTTTCATTATTTGGGGTAAAAAAACACCAAAGGGGTTAACCTTACGTTTTTTTCAAAAATGTTAAAAACTTTAGGTGGCCTTTTTATTACTTAAATCGACGTACTTCGAAGCCTACTGCTGGATACAGCCTTCAGAACCTCGCGGAATCAATCAAAACTGTGTAAAATCGCGTAACAACTTTAGGTAAAGTGACCGCGAATGTGTTACGTTTAAAGCCAAATAAAATAAAAAATATCATACTTACGAGAAATCTGACTGCGCCATTCGAATTTTCTGATCAGAATACGTAAGAAACAGTGAAAGAAGCTGCCGAATTCCACTTTTCATTATTTGGGGTCAAAAAACACCAAAGGGGTTAACCTTACGTTTTTTTCAAAAATGTTAAAAACTTTAGGTGGCCTTTTTATTACTTAAATCGACGTACTTCGAAGCCTACTGCTGGATACAGCCTTCAGAACCTCGCGGAATCAATCAAAACTGTGTAAAATCGCGAAACAACTTTAGGTAAAGTGACCGCGAATGTGCTACGTTTAAAGCCAAATAAAATAAAAAATATCATACTTACGAGAAATCTGACTGCGCCATTCGAATTTTCTGATCAGAATACGTAAGAAACAGTGAAAGAAGCTGCCGAATTCCACTTTTCATTATTTGGGGTCAAAAAACACCAAAGGGGTTAACCTTACGTTTTTTTCAAAAATGTTAAAAATTTTAGGTGGCCTTTTTATTACTTAAATCGACGTACTTCGAAGCCTACTGCTGGATACAGCCTTCAGAACCTCGCGGAATCAATCAAAACTGTGTAAAATCGCGAAACAACTTTAGGTAAAGTAACCGCGAATGTGCTACGTTTAAAACCAAATAAAATAAAAAATATCATACTTACGAGAAATCTGACTGCGCCATTCGAATTTTCTGATCAGAATACGTAAGAAACAGTGAAAGAAGCTGCCGAATTCCACTTTTCATTATTTGGGGTCAAAAAACAACAAAGGGGTTAACCTTACGTTTTTTTCAAAAATGTTAAAAACTTTAGGTGGCCTTTTTATTACTTAAATCGACGTACTTCGAAGCCTACTGCTGGATACAGCCTTCAGAACCTCGCGGAATCAATCAAAACTGTGTAAAATCGCGAAACAACTTTAGGTAAAGTGACCGCGAATGTGTTACGTTTAAAGCCAAATAAAATAAAAAATATCATACTTACGAGAAATCTGACTGCGCCATTCGAATTTTCTGATCAGAATACGTAAGAAACAGTGAAAGAAGCTGCCGAATTCCACTTTTCATTATTTGGGGTCAAAAAACACCAAAGGGGTTAACCTTACGTTTTTTTCAAAAATGTTAAAAACTTTAGGTGGCCTTTTTATTACTTAAATCTACGTACTTCGAAGCCTACTGCTGGATACAGCCTTCAGAACCTCGCGGAATCAATCAAAACTGTGTAAAATCGCGAAACAACTTTAGGTAAAGTGACCGCGAATGTGCTACGTTTAAAGCCAAATAAAATAAAAAATATCATACTTACGAGAAATCTGACTGCGCCATTCGAATTTTCTGATCAGAATACATAAGAAACAGTGAAAGAAGCTGCCGAATTCCACTTTTCATTATTTGGGGTCAAAAAACACCAAAGGGGTTAACCTTACGTTTTTTTCAAAAATGTTAAAAATTTTAGGTGGCCTTTTTATTACTTAAATCGACGTACTTCGAAGCCTACTGCTGGATACAGCCTTCAGAACCTCGCGGAATCAATCAAAACTGTGTAAAATCGCGAAACAACTTTAGGTAAAGTGACCGCGAATGTGTTACGTTTAAAGCCAAATAAAATAAAAAATATCATACCTACGAGAAATCTGACTGCGCCATTCGAATTTTCTGATCAGAATACGTAAGAAACAGTGAAAGAAGCTGCCGAATTCCACTTTTCATTATTTGGGGTCAAAAAACACCAAAGGGGTTAACCTTACGTTTTTTTCAAAAATGTTAAAAACTTTAGGTGGCCTTTTTATTACTTAAATCGACGTACTTCGAAGCCTACTGCTGGATACAGCCTTCAGAACCTCGCGGAATCAATCAAAACTGTGTAAAATCGCGAAACAACTTTAGGTAAAGTGACCGCGAATGTGTTACGTTTAAAGCCAAATAAATTAAAAAATATCATACTTACGAGAAATCTGACTGCGCCATTCGAATTTTCTGATCAGAATACGTAAGAAACAGTGAAAGAAGCTGCCGAATTCCACTTTTCATTATTTGGGGTAAAAAAACACCAAAGGGGTTAACCTTACGTTTTTTTCAAAAATGTTAAAAACTTTAGGTGGCCTTTTTATTACTTAAATCGACGTACTTCGAAGCCTACTGCTGGATACAGCCTTCAGAACCTCGCGGAATCAATCAAAACTGTGTAAAATCGCGTAACAACTTTAGGTAAAGTGACCGCGAATGTGTTACGTTTAAAGCCAAATAAAATAAAAAATATCATACTTACGAGAAATCTGACTGCGCCATTCGAATTTTCTGATCAGAATACGTAAGAAACAGTGAAAGAAGCTGCCGAATTCCACTTTTCATTATTTGGGGTCAAAAAACACCAAAGGGGTTAACCTTACGTTTTTTTCAAAAATGTTAAAAACTTTAGGTGGCCTTTTTATTACTTAAATCGACGTACTTCGAAGCCTACTGCTGGATACAGCCTTCAGAACCTCGCGGAATCAATCAAAACTGTGTAAAATCGCGAAACAACTTTAGGTAAAGTGACCGCGAATGTGTTACGTTTAAAGCCAAATAAATTAAAAAATATCATACTTACGAGAAATCTGACTGCGCCATTCGAATTTTCTGATCAGAATACGTAAGAAACAGTGAAAGAAGCTGCCGAATTCCACTTTTCATTATTTGGGGTAAAAAAACACCAAAGGGGTTAACCTTACGTTTTTTTCAAAAATGTTAAAAACTTTAGGTGGCCTTTTTATTACTTAAATCGACGTACTTCGAAGCCTACTGCTGGATACAGCCTTCAGAACCTCGCGGAATCAATCAAAACTGTGTAAAATCGCGTAACAACTTTAGGTAAAGTGACCGCGAATGTGTTACGTTTAAAGCCAAATAAAATAAAAAATATCATACTTACGAGAAATCTGACTGCGCCATTCGAATTTTCTGATCAGAATACGTAAGAAACAGTGAAAGAAGCTGCCGAATTCCACTTTTCATTATTTGGGGTCAAAAAACACCAAAGGGGTTAACCTTACGTTTTTTTCAAAAATGTTAAAAACTTTAGGTGGCCTTTTTATTACTTAAATCGACGTACTTCGAAGCCTACTGCTGGATACAGCCTTCAGAACCTCGCGGAATCAATCAAAACTGTGTAAAATCGCGAAACAACTTTAGGTAAAGTGACCGCGAATGTGCTACGTTTAAAGCCAAATAAAATAAAAAATATCATACTTACGAGAAATCTGACTGCGCCATTCGAATTTTCTGATCAGAATACGTAAGAAACAGTGAAAGAAGCTGCCGAATTCCACTTTTCATTATTTGGGGTCAAAAAACACCAAAGGGGTTAACCTTACGTTTTTTTCAAAAATGTTAAAAACTTTAGGTGGCCTTTTTATTACTTAAATCGACGTACTTCGAAGCCTACTGCTGGATACAGCCTTCAGAACCTCGCGGAATCAATCAAAACTGTGTAAAATCGCGAAACAACTTTAGGTAAAGTGACCGCGAATGTGTTACGTTTAAAGCCAAATAAAATAAAAAATATCATACTTACGAGAAATCTGACTGCGCCATTCGAATTTTCTGATCAGAATACGTAAGAAACAGTGAAAGAAGCTGCCGAATTCCACTTTTCATTATTTGGGGTCAAAAAACACCAAAGGGGTTAACCTTACGTTTTTTTCAAAAATGTTAAAAACTTTAGGTGGCCTTTTTATTACTTAAATCGACGTACTTCGAAGCCTACTGCTGGATACAGCCTTCAGAACCTCGCGGAATCAATCAAAACTGTGTAAAATCGCGAAACAACTTTAGGTAAAGTGACCGCGAATGTGCTACGTTTAAAGCCAAATAAAATAAAAAATATCATACTTACGAGAAATCTGACTGCGCCATTCGAATTTTCTGATCAGAATACATAAGAAACAGTGAAAGAAGCTGCCGAATTCCACTTTTCATTATTTGGGGTCAAAAAACACCAAAGGGGTTAACCTTACGTTTTTTTCAAAAATGTTAAAAATTTTAGGTGGCCTTTTTATTACTTAAATCGACGTACTTCGAAGCCTACTGCTGGATACAGCCTTCAGAACCTCGCGGAATCAATCAAAACTGTGTAAAATCGCGAAACAACTTTAGGTAAAGTGACCGCGAATGTGTTACGTTTAAAGCCAAATAAAATAAAAAATATCATACCTACGAGAAATCTGACTGCGCCATTCGAATTTTCTGATCAGAATACGTAAGAAACAGTGAAAGAAGCTGCCGAATTCCACTTTTCATTATTTGGGGTCAAAAAACACCAAAGGGGTTAACCTTACGTTTTTTTCAAAAATGTTAAAAACTTTAGGTGGCCTTTTTATTACTTAAATCGACGTACTTCGAAGCCTACTGCTGGATACAGCCTTCAGAACCTCGCGGAATCAATCAAAACTGTGTAAAATCGCGAAACAACTTTAGGTAAAGTGACCGCGAATGTGTTACGTTTAAAGCCAAATAAATTAAAAAATATCATACTTACGAGAAATCTGACTGCGCCATTCGAATTTTCTGATCAGAATACGTAAGAAACAGTGAAAGAAGCTGCCGAATTCCACTTTTCATTATTTGGGGTAAAAAAACACCAAAGGGGTTAACCTTACGTTTTTTTCAAAAATGTTAAAAACTTTAGGTGGCCTTTTTATTACTTAAATCGACGTACTTCGAAGCCTACTGCTGGATACAGCCTTCAGAACCTCGCGGAATCAATCAAAACTGTGTAAAATCGCGAAACAACTTTAGGTAAAGTGACCGCGAATGTGTTACGTTTAAAGCCAAATAAAATAAAAAATATCATACTTACGAGAAATCTGACTGCGCCATTCGAATTTTCTGATCAGAATACGTAAGAAACAGTGAAAGAAGCTGCCGAATTCCACTTTTCATTATTTGGGGTCAAAAAACACCAAAGGGGTTAACCTTACGTTTTTTTCAAAAATGTTAAAAACTTTAGGTGGCCTTTTTATTACTTAAATCTACGTACTTCGAAGCCTACTGCTGGATACAGCCTTCAGAACCTCGCGGAATCAATCAAAACTGTGTAAAATCGCGAAACAACTTTAGGTAAAGTGACCGCGAATGTGCTACGTTTAAAGCCAAATAAAATAAAAAATATCATACTTACGAGAAATCTGACTGCGCCATTCGAATTTTCTGATCAGAATACATAAGAAACAGTGAAAGAAGCTGCCGAATTCCACTTTTCATTATTTGGGGTCAAAAAACACCAAAGGGGTTAACCTTACGTTTTTTTCAAAAATGTTAAAAATTTTAGGTGGCCTTTTTATTACTTAAATCGACGTACTTCGAAGCCTACTGCTGGATACAGCCTTCAGAACCTCGCGGAATCAATCAAAACTGTGTAAAATCGCGAAACAACTTTAGGTAAAGTGACCGCGAATGTGTTACGTTTAAAGCCAAATAAAATAAAAAATATCATACCTACGAGAAATCTGACTGCGCCATTCGAATTTTCTGATCAGAATACGTAAGAAACAGTGAAAGAAGCTGCCGAATTCCACTTTTCATTATTTGGGGTCAAAAAACACCAAAGGGGTTAACCTTACGTTTTTTTCAAAAATGTTAAAAACTTTAGGTGGCCTTTTTATTACTTAAATCGACGTACTTCGAAGCCTACTGCTGGATACAGCCTTCAGAACCTCGCGGAATCAATCAAAACTGTGTAAAATCGCGAAACAACTTTAGGTAAAGTGACCGCGAATGTGTTACGTTTAAAGCCAAATAAATTAAAAAATATCATACTTACGAGAAATCTGACTGCGCCATTCGAATTTTCTGATCAGAATACGTAAGAAACAGTGAAAGAAGCTGCCGAATTCCACTTTTCATTATTTGGGGTAAAAAAACACCAAAGGGGTTAACCTTACGTTTTTTTCAAAAATGTTAAAAACTTTAGGTGGCCTTTTTATTACTTAAATCGACGTACTTCGAAGCCTACTGCTGGATACAGCCTTCAGAACCTCGCGGAATCAATCAAAACTGTGTAAAATCGCGAAACAACTTTAGGTAAAGTGACCGCGAATGTGTTACGTTTAAAGCCAAATAAAATAAAAAATATCATACTTACGAGAAATCTGACTGCGCCATTCGAATTTTCTGATCAGAATACGTAAGAAACAGTGAAAGAAGCTGCCGAATTCCACTTTTCATTATTTGGGGTCAAAAAACACCAAAGGGGTTAACCTTACGTTTTTTTCAAAAATGTTAAAAACTTTAGGTGGCCTTTTTATTACTTAAATCGACGTACTTCGAAGCCTACTGCTGGATACAGCCTTCAGAACCTCGCGGAATCAATCAAAACTGTGTAAAATCGCGAAACAACTTTAGGTAAAGTGACCGCGAATGTGCTACGTTTAAAGCCAAATAAAATAAAAAATATCATACTTACGAGAAATCTGACTGCGCCATTCGAATTTTCTGATCAGAATACATAAGAAACAGTGAAAGAAGCTGCCGAATTCCACTTTTCATTATTTGGGGTCAAAAAACACCAAAGGGGTTAACCTTACGTTTTTTTCAAAAATGTTAAAAATTTTAGGTGGCCTTTTTATTACTTAAATCGACGTACTTCGAAGCCTACTGCTGGATACAGCCTTCAGAACCTCGCGGAATCAATCAAAACTGTGTAAAATCGCGAAACAACTTTAGGTAAAGTGACCGCGAATGTGTTACGTTTAAAGCCAAATAAAATAAAAAATATCATACCTACGAGAAATCTGACTGCGCCATTCGAATTTTCTGATCAGAATACGTAAGAAACAGTGAAAGAAGCTGCCGAATTCCACTTTTCATTATTTGGGGTCAAAAAACACCAAAGGGGTTAACCTTACGTTTTTTTCAAAAATGTTAAAAACTTTAGGTGGCCTTTTTATTACTTAAATCGACGTACTTCGAAGCCTACTGCTGGATACAGCCTTCAGAACCTCGCGGAATCAATCAAAACTGTGTAAAATCGCGAAACAACTTTAGGTAAAGTGACCGCGAATGTGTTACGTTTAAAGCCAAATAAATTAAAAAATATCATACTTACGAGAAATCTGACTGCGCCATTCGAATTTTCTGATCAGAATACGTAAGAAACAGTGAAAGAAGCTGCCGAATTCCACTTTTCATTATTTGGGGTCAAAAAACACCAAAGGGGTTAACCTTACGTTTTTTTCAAAAATGTTAAAAACTTTAGGTGGCCTTTTTATTACTTAAATCGACGTACTTCGAAGCCTACTGCTGGATACAGCCTTCAGAACCTCGCGGAATCAATCAAAACTGTGTAAAATCGCGAAACAACTTTAGGTAAAGTGACCGCGAATGTGCTACGTTTAAAGCCAAATAAAATAAAAAATATCATACTTACGAGAAATCTGACTGCGCCATTCGAATTTTCTGATCAGAATACGTAAGAAACAGTGAAAGAAGCTGCCGAATTCCACTTTTCATTATTTGGGGTCAAAAAACACCAAAGGGGTTAACCTTACGTTTTTTTCAAAAATGTTAAAAATTTTAGGTGGCCTTTTTATTACTTAAATCGACGTACTTCGAAGCCTACTGCTGGATACAGCCTTCAGAACCTCGCGGAATCAATCAAAACTGTGTAAAATCGCGAAACAACTTTAGGTAAAGTAACCGCGAATGTGCTACGTTTAAAACCAAATAAAATAAAAAATATCATACTTACGAGAAATCTGACTGCGCCATTCGAATTTTCTGATCAGAATACGTAAGAAACAGTGAAAGAAGCTGCCGAATTCCACTTTTCATTATTTGGGGTCAAAAAACAACAAAGGGGTTAACCTTACGTTTTTTTCAAAAATGTTAAAAACTTTAGGTGGCCTTTTTATTACTTAAATCGACGTACTTCGAAGCCTACTGCTGGATACAGCCTTCAGAACCTCGCGAAATCAATCAAAACTGTGTAAAATCGCGAAACAACTTTAGGTAAAGTGACCGCGAATGTGTTACGTTTAAAGCCAAATAAAATAAAAAATATTATACTTACGAGAAATCTGACTGCGCCATTCGAATTTTCTGATCAGAATACGTAAGAAACAGTGAAAGAAGCTGCCGAATTCCACTTTTCATTATTTGGGGTCAAAAAACACCAAAGGGGTTAAGCTTACGTTTTTTTCAAAAATGTTAAAAACTTTAGGTGGCCTTTTTATTACTTAAATCGACGTACTTCGAAGCCTACTGCTGGATACAGCCTTCAGAACCTCGCGGAATCAATCAAAACTGTGTAAAATCGCGAAACAACTGTAGGTAAAGTGACCGCGAATGTGTTACGTTTAAAGCCAAATAAAATAAAAAATATCATACTTACGAGAAATCTGACTGCGCCATTCGAATTTTCTGATCAGAATACGTAAGAAACAGTGAAAGAAGCTGCCGAATTCCACTTTTCATTATTTGGGGTAAAAAAACACCAAAGGGGTTAACCTTACGTTTTTTTCAAAAATGTTAAAAACTTTAGGTGGCCTTTTTATTACTTAAATCGACGTACTTCGAAGCCTACTGCTGGATACAGCCTTCAGAACCTCGCGGAATCAATCAAAACTGTGTAAAATCGCGAAACAACTTTAGGTAAAGTGACCGCGAATGTGTTACGTTTAAAGCCAAATAAAATAAAAAATATCATACTTACGAGAAATCTGACTGCGCCATTCGAATTTTCTGATCAGAATACGTAAGAAACAGTGAAAGAAGCTGCCGAATTCCACTTTTCATTATTTGGGGTCAAAAAACACCAAAGGGGTTAACCTTACGTTTTTTTCAAAAATGTTAAAAACTTTAGGTGGCCTTTTTATTACTTAAATCGACGTACTTCGAAGCCTACTGCTGGATACAGCCTTCAGAACCTCGCGGAATCAATCAAAACTGTGTAAAATCGCGAAACAACTTTAGGTAAAGTGACCGCGAATGTGCTACGTTTAAAGCCAAATAAAATAAAAAATATCATACTTACGAGAAATCTGACTGCGCCATTCGAATTTTCTGATCAGAATACATAAGAAACAGTGAAAGAAGCTGCCGAATTCCACTTTTCATTATTTGGGGTCAAAAAACACCAAAGGGGTTAACCTTACGTTTTTTTCAAAAATGTTAAAAATTTTAGGTGGCCTTTTTATTACTTAAATCGACGTACTTCGAAGCCTACTGCTGGATACAGCCTTCAGAACCTCGCGGAATCAATCAAAACTGTGTAAAATCGCGAAACAACTTTAGGTAAAGTGACCGCGAATGTGTTACGTTTAAAGCCAAATAAAATAAAAAATATCATACCTACGAGAAATCTGACTGCGCCATTCGAATTTTCTGATCAGAATACGTAAGAAACAGTGAAAGAAGCTGCCGAATTCCACTTTTCATTATTTGGGGTCAAAAAACACCAAAGGGGTTAACCTTACGTTTTTTTCAAAAATGTTAAAAACTTTAGGTGGCCTTTTTATTACTTAAATCGACGTACTTCGAAGCCTACTGCTGGATACAGCCTTCAGAACCTCGCGGAATCAATCAAAACTGTGTAAAATCGCGAAACAACTTTAGGTAAAGTGACCGCGAATGTGTTACGTTTAAAGCCAAATAAATTAAAAAATATCATACTTACGAGAAATCTGACTGCGCCATTCGAATTTTCTGATCAGAATACGTAAGAAACAGTGAAAGAAGCTGCCGAATTCCACTTTTCATTATTTGGGGTCAAAAAACACTAAAGGGGTTAACCTTACGTTTTTTTCAAAAATGTTAAAAACTTTAGGTGGCCTTTTTATTACTTAAATCGACGTACTTCGAAGCCTACTGCTGGATACAGCCTTCAGAACCTCGCGGAATCAATGAAAACTGTGTAAAATCGCGAAACAACTTTAGGTAAAGTGACCGCGAATGTGTTACGTTTAAAGCCAAATAAAATAAAAAATATCATACTTACGAGAAATCTGACTGCGCCATTTGAATTTTCTGATCAGAATACGTAAGAAACAGTGAAAGAAGCTGCCGAATTCCACTTTTCATTATTTGGGGTCAAAAAACACCAAAGGGGTTAACCTTACGTTTTTTTCAAAAATGTTAAAAATTTTAGGTGGCCTTTTTATTACTTAAATCGACGTACTTCGAAGCCTACTGCTGGATACAGCCTTCAGAACCTCGCGGAATCAATGAAAACAGTGTAAAATCGCGAAACAACTTTAGGTAAAGTGACCGCGAATGTGTTACGTTTAAAGCCAAATAAAATAAAAAATATCATACTTACGAGAAATCTGACTGCGCCATTTGAATTTTCTGATCAGAATACGTAAGAAACAGTGAAAGAAGCTGCCGAATTCCACTTTTCATTATTTGGGGTCAAAAAACACCAAAGGGGTTAACCTTACGCTTTTTTTCAAAAATGTTAAAAACTTTAGGTGGCCTTTTTATTACTTAAATCGACGTACTTCAAAGCCTACTGCTGGATACAGCCTTCAGAACCTCGCGGAATCAATGAAAACTGTGTAAAATCGCGAAACAACTTTAGGTAAAGTGACCGCGAATGTGTTACGTTTAAAGCCAAATAAAATAAAAAATATCATACTTACGAGAAATCTGACTGCGCCATTTGAATTTTCTGATCAGAATACGTAAGAAACAGTGAAAGAAGCTGCCGAATTCCACTTTTCATTATTTGGGGTCAAAAAACACCAAAGGGGTTAACCTTACGTTTTTTTCAAAAATGTTAAAAATTTTAGGTAGCCTTTTTATTACTTAAATCGACGTACTTCGAAGCCTACTGCTGGATACAACCTTCAGAACCTCGCGGAATCAATGAAAACTGTGTAAAATCGCGAAACAACTTTAGGTAAAGTGACCGCGAATGTGTTACGTTTAAAGCCAAATAAAATAAAAAATATCATACTTACGAGAAATCTGACTGCGCCATTTGAATTTTCTGATCAGAATACGTAAGAAACAGTGAAAGAAGCTGCCGAATTCCACTTTTCATTATTTGGGGTCAAAAAACACCAAAGGGGTTAACCTTACGTTTTTTTCAAAAATGTTAAAAATTTTAGGTGGCCTTTTTATTACTTAAATCCACGTACTTCGAAGCCTACTGCTGGATACAGCCTTCAGAACCTCGCGGAATCAATCAAAACTGTGTAAAATCGCGAAACAACTTTAGGTAAAGTGACCGCGAATGTGTTACGTTTAAAGCCAAATAAATTAAAAAATATCATACTTACGAGAAATCTGACTGCGCCATTCGAATTTTCTGATCAGAATACGTAAGAAACAGTGAAAGAAGCTGCCGAATTCCACTTTTCATTATTTGGGGTCAAAAAACACCAAAGGGGTTAACCTTACGTTTTTTTCAAAAATGTTAAAAATTTTAGGTGGCCTTTTTATTACTTAAATCGACGTACTTCGAAGCCTACTGCTGGATACAGCCTTCAGAACCTCGCGGAATCAATCAAAACTGTGTAAAATCGCGAAACAACTTTAGGTAAAGTGACCGCGAATGTGTTACGTTTAAAGCCAAATAAAATAAAAAATATCATACTTACGAGAAATCTGACTGCGCCATTTGAATTTTCTGATCAGAATACGTAAGAAACAGTGAAAGAAGCTGCCGAATTCCACTTTTCATTATTTGGGGTCAAAAAACACCAAAGGGGTTAACCTTACGTTTTTTTCAAAAATGTTAAAAACTTTAGGTGGCCTTTTTATTACTTAAATCGACGTACTTCAAAGCCTACTGCTGGATACAGCCTTCAGAACCTCGCGGAATCAATGAAAACTGTGTAAAATCGCGAAACAACTTTAGGTAAAGTGACCGCGAATGTGTTACGTTTAAAGCCAAATAAAATAAAAAATATCATACTTACGAGAAATCTGACTGCGCCATTTGAATTTTCTGATCAGAATACGTAAGAAACAGTGAAAGAAGCTGCCGAATTCCACTTTTCATTATTTGGGGTCAAAAAACACCAAAGGGGTTAACCTTACGTTTTTTTCAAAAATGTTAAAAATTTTTGGTGGCCTTTTTATTACTTAAATCGACGTACTTCGAAGCCTACTGCTGGATACAGCCTTCAGAACCTCGCGGAATCAATGAAAACTGTGTAAAATCGCGAAACAACTTTAGGTAAAGTGACCGCGAATGTGTTACGTTTAAAGCCAAATAAAATAAAAAATATCATACTTACGAGAAATCTGACTGCGCCATTTGAATTTTCTGATCAGAATACGTAAGAAACAGTGAAAGAAGCTGCCGAATTCCACTTTTCATTATTTGGGGTCAAAAAACACCAAAGGGGTTAACCTTACGTTTTTTTCAAAAATGTTAAAAATTTTAGGTGGCCTTTTTATTACTTAAATCGACGTACTTCGAAGCCTACTGCTGGATACAGCCTTCAGAACCTCGCGGAATCAATCAAAACTGTGTAAAATCGCGAAACAACTTTAGGTAAAGTGACCGCGAATGTGTTACGTTTAAAGCCAAATAAAATAAAAAATATCATACTTACGAGAAATCTGACTGCGCCATTCGAATTTTCTGATCAGAATACGTAAGAAACAGTGAAAGAAGCTGCCGAATTCCACTTTTCATTATTTGGGGTCAAAAAACACCAAAGGGGTTAACCTAACGTTTTTTTCAAAAATGTTAAAAATTTTAGGTGGCCTTTTTATTACTTAAATCGACGTACTTCGAAGCCTACTGCTGGATACAGCTTTCAGAACCTCGCGGAATCAATCAAAACTGTGTAAAATCGCGAAACAACTTTAGGTAAAGTGACCGCGAATGTGTTACGTTTAAAGCCAAATAAAATAAAAAATATCATACTTACGAGAAATCTGACTGCGCCATTCGAATTTTCTGATCAGAATACGTAAGAAACAGTGAAAGAAGCTGCCGAATTCCACTTTTCATTATTTGGGGTCAAAAAACACCAAAGGGGTTAACCTTACGTTTTTTTCAAAAATGTTAAAAATTTTTGGTGGCCTTTTTATTACTTAAATCGACGTACTTCGAAGCCTACTGCTGGATACAGCCTTCAGAACCTCGCGGAATCAATGAAAACTGTGTAAAATCGCGAAACAACTTTAGGTAAAGTGACCGCGAATGTGTTACGTTTAAAGCCAAATAAAATAAAAAATATCATACTTACGAGAAATCTGACTGCGCCATTTGAATTTTCTGATCAGAATACGTAAGAAACAGTGAAAGAAGCTGCCGAATTCCACTTTTCATTATTTGGGGTCAAAAAACACCAAAGGGGTTAACCTTACGTTTTTTTCAAAAATGTTAAAAATTTTAGGTGGCCTTTTTATTACTTAAATCGACGTACTTCGAAGCCTACTGCTGGATACAGCCTTCAGAACCTCGCGGAATCAATCAAAACTGTGTAAAATCGCGAAACAACTTTAGGTAAAGTGACCGCGAATGTGTTACGTTTAAAGCCAAATAAAATAAAAAATATCATACTTACGAGAAATCTGACTGCGCCATTCGAATTTTCTGATCAGAATACGTAAGAAACAGTGAAAGAAGCTGCCGAATTCCACTTTTCATTATTTGGGGTCAAAAAACACCAAAGGGGTTAACCTAACGTTTTTTTCAAAAATGTTAAAAATTTTAGGTGGCCTTTTTATTACTTAAATCGACGTACTTCGAAGCCTACTGCTGGATACAGCTTTCAGAACCTCGCGGAATCAATCAAAACTGTGTAAAATCGCGAAACAACTTTAGGTAAAGTGACCGCGAATGTGTTACGTTTAAAGCCAAATAAAATAAAAAATATCATACTTACGAGAAATCTGACTGCGCCATTCGAATTTTCTGATCAGAATACGTAAGAAACAGTGAAAGAAGCTGCCGAATTCCACTTTTCATTATTTGGGGTCAAAAAACACCAAAGGGGTTAACCTTACGTTTTTTTCAAAAATGTTAAAAATTTTAGGTGGCCTTTTTATTACTTAAATCGACGTACTTCGAAGCCTACTGCTGGATACAGCCTTCAGAACCTCGCGGAATCAATCAAAACTGTGTAAAATCGCTAAACAACTTTAGGTAAAGTGACCGCGAATGTGTTACGTTTAAAGCCAAATAAAATAAAAAATATCATACTTACGAGAAATCTGACTGCGCCATTCGAATTTTCTGATCAGAATACGTAAGAAACAGTGAAAGAAGCTGCCGAATTCCACTTTTCATTATTTGGGGTCAAAAAACACCAAAGGGGTTAACCTTACGTTTTTTTCAAAAATGTTAAAAATTTTAGGTGGCCTTTTTATTACTTAAATCGACGTACTTCGAAGCCTACTGCTGGATACAGCCTTCAGAACCTCGCGGAATCAATCAAAACTGTGTAAAATCGCGAAACAACTTTAGGTAAAGTGACCGCGAATGTGTTACGTTTAAAGCCAAATAAAATAAAAAATATCATACTTACGCGAAATCTGACTGCGCCATTCGAATTTTCTGATCAGAATACGTAAGAAACAGTGAAAGAAGCTGCCGAATTCCACTTTTTATTTTTTTGGGGTCAAAAAACACCAAAGGGGTTAACCTTACGTTTTTTTCAAAAATGGTAAAAATTTTAGGTGGCCTTTTTATTACTTAAATCGACGTACTTCGAAGCCTACTGCTGGATACAGCCTTCAGAACCTCGCGGAATCAATCAAAACTGTGTAAAATCGCGAAACAACTTTAGGTAAAGTGACCGCGAATGTGTTACGTTTAAAGCCAAATAAAATAAAAAATATCATACTTACGAGAAATCTGACTGCGCCATTCGAATTTTCTGATCAGAATACGTAAGAAACAGTGAAAGAAGCTACCGAATTCCACTTTTCATTATTTGGGGTCAAAAAACACCAAAGGGGTTAACCTTACGTTTTTTTCAAAAATGTTAAAAATTTTAGGTGGCCTTTTTATTACTTAAATCGACGTACTTCGAAGCCTACTGCTGGATACAGCCTTCAGAACCTCGCGGAATCAATCAAAACTGTGTAAAATCGCGAAACAACTTTAGGTAAAGTGACCGCGAATGTGTTACGTTTAAAGCCAAATAAAATAAAAAATATCATACTTACGAGAAATCTGACTGCGCCATTCGAATTTTCTGATCAGAATACGTAAGAAACAGTGAAAGAAGCTGCCGAATTCCACTTTTCATTATTTGGGGTCAAAAAACACCAAAGGGGTTAACCTTACGTTTTTTTCAAAAATGTTAAAAATTTTAGGTGGCCTTTTTATTACTTAAATCGACGTACTTCGAAGCCTACTGCTGGATACAGCCTTCAGAACCTCGCGGAATCAATCAAAACTGTGTAAAATCGCGAAACAACTTTAGGTAAAGTGACCGCGAATGTGTTACGTTTAAAGCCAAATAAAATAAAAAATATCATACTTACGAGAAATCTGACTGCGCCATTCGAATTTTCTGATCAGAATACGTAAGAAACAGTGAAAGAAGCTGCCGAATTCCACTTTTCATTATTTGGGGTCAAAAAACACCAAAGGGGTTAACCTTACGTTTTTTTCAAAAATGTTAAAAATTTTAGGTGGCCTTTTTATTACTTAAATCGACGTACTTCGAAGCCTACTGCTGGATACAGCCTTCAGAACCTCGCGGAATCAATCAAAACTGTGTAAAATCGCGAAACAACTTTAGGTAAAGTGACCGCGAATGTGTTACGTTTAAAGCCAAATAAAATAAAAAATATCATACTTACGAGAAATCTGACTGCGCCATTCGAATTTTCTGATCAGAATACGTAAGAAACAGTGAAAGAAGCTGCCGAATTCCACTTTTCATTATTTGGGGTCAAAAAACACCAAAGGGGTTAACCTTACGTTTTTTTCAAAAATGTTAAAAATTTTAGGTGGCCTTTTTATTACTTAAATCGACGTACTTCGAAGCCTACTGCTGGATACAGCCTTCAGAACCTCGCGGAATCAATCAAAACTGTGTAAAATCGCGAAACAACTTTAGGTAAAGTGACCGCGAATGTGTTACGTTTAAAGCCAAATAAAATAAAAAATATCATACTTACGAGAAATCTGACTGCGCCATTCGAATTTTCTGATCAGAATACGTAAGAAACAGTGAAAGAAGCTGCCGAATTCCACTTTTCATTATTTGGGGTCAAAAAACACCAAAGGGGTTAACCTTACGTTTTTTTCAAAAATGTTAAAAATTTTAGGTGGCCTTTTTATTACTTAAATCGACGTACTTCGAAGCCTACTGCTGGATACAGCCTTCAGAACCTCGCGGAATCAATCAAAACTGTGTAAAATCGCGAAACAACTTTAGGTAAAGTGACCGCGAATGTGTTACGTTTAAAGCCAAATAAAATAAAAAATATCATACTTACGAGAAATCTGACTGCGCCATTCGAATTTTCTGATCAGAATACGTAAGAAACAGTGAAAGAAGCTGCCGAATTCCACTTTTCATTATTTGGGGTCAAAAAACACCAAAGGGGTTAACCTTACGTTTTTTTCAAAAATGTTAAAAATTTTAGGTGGCCTTTTTATTACTTAAATCGACGTACTTCGAAGCCTACTGCTGGATACAGCCTTCAGAACCTCGCGGAATCAATCAAAACTGTGTAAAATCGCGAAACAACTTTAGGTAAAGTGACCGCGAATGTGTTACGTTTAAAGCCAAATAAAATAAAAAATATCATACTTACGAGAAATCTGACTGCGCCATTCGAATTTTCTGATCAGAATACGTAAGAAACAGTGAAAGAAGCTGCCGAATTCCACTTTTCATTATTTGGGGTCAAAAAACACCAAAGGGGTTAACCTTACGTTTTTTTCAAAAATGTTAAAAATTTTAGGTGGCCTTTTTATTACTTAAATCGACGTACTTCGAAGCCTACTGCTGGATACAGCCTTCAGAACCTCGCGGAATCAATCAAAACTGTGTAAAATCGCGAAACAACTTTAGGTAAAGTGACCGCGAATGTGTTACGTTTAAAGCCAAATAAAATAAAAAATATCATACTTACGAGAAATCTGACTGCGCCATTCGAATTTTCTGATCAGAATACGTAAGAAACAGTGAAAGAAGCTGCCGAATTCCACTTTTTATTTTTTTGGGGTCAAAAAACACCAAAGGGGTTAACCTTACGTTTTTTTCAAAAATGGTAAAAATTTTAGGTGGCCTTTTTATTACTTAAATCGACGTACTTCGAAGCCTACTGCTGGATACAGCCTTCAGAACATCGCGGAATCAATCAAAACTATGTAAAATCGCGAAACAACTTTAGGTAAAGTGACCGCGAATGTGTTACGTTTAAAGCCAAATAAAATAAAAAATATCATACTTACGAGAAATCTGACTGCGCCATTCGAATTTTCTGATCAGAATACGTAAGAAACAGTGAAAGAAGCTGCCGAATTCCACTTTTCATTATTTGGGGTCAAAAAACACCAAAGGGGTTAACCTTACGTTTTTTTCAAAAATGTTAAAAATTTTAGGTGGCCTTTTTATTACTTAAATCGACGTACTTCGAAGCCTACTGCTGGATACAGCCTTCAGAACCTCGCGGAATCAATCAAAACTGTGTAAAATCGCGAAACAACTTTAGGTAAAGTGACCGCGAATGTGTTACGTTTAAAGCCAAATAAAATAAAAAATATCATACTTACGAGAAATCTGACTGCGCCATTCGAATTTTCTGATCAGAATACGTAAGAAACAGTGAAAGAAGCTGCCGAATTCCACTTTTCATTATTTGGGGTCAAAAAACACCAAAGGGGTTAACCTTACGTTTTTTTCAAAAATGTTAAAAATTTTAGGTGGCCTTTTTATTACTTAAATCGACGTACTTCGAAGCCTACTGCTGGATACAGCCTTCAGAACCTCGCGGAATCAATCAAAACTGTGTAAAATCGCGAAACAACTTTAGGTAAAGTGACCGCGAATGTGTTACGTTTAAAGCCAAATAAAATAAAAAATATCATACTTACGAGAAATCTGACTGCGCCATTCGAATTTTCTGATCAGAATACGTAAGAAACAGTGAAAGAAGCTGCCGAATTCCACTTTTCATTATTTGGGGTCAAAAAACACCAAAGGGGTTAACCTTACGTTTTTTTCAAAAATGTTAAAAATTTTAGGTGGCCTTTTTATTACTTAAATCGACGTACTTCGAAGCCTACTGCTGGATACAGCCTTCAGAACCTCGCGGAATCAATCAAAACTGTGTAAAATCGCGAAACAACTTTAGGTAAAGTGACCGCGAATGTGTTACGTTTAAAGCCAAATAAAATAAAAAATATCATACTTACGAGAAATCTGACTGCGCCATTCGAATTTTCTGATCAGAATACGTAAGAAACAGTGAAAGAAGCTGCCGAATTCCACTTTTCATTATTTGGGGTCAAAAAACACCAAAGGGGTTAACCTTACGTTTTTTTCAAAAATGTTAAAAATTTTAGGTGGCCTTTTTATTACTTAAATCGACGTACTTCGAAGCCTACTGCTGGATACAGCATTCAGAACCTCGCGGAATCAATCAAAACTGTGTAAAATCGCGAAACAACTTTAGGTAAAGTGACCGCGAATGTGTTACGTTTAAAGCCAAATAAAATAAAAAATATCATACTTACGAGAAATCTGACTGCGCCATTCGAATTTTCTGATCAGAATACGTAAGAAACAGTGAAAGAAGCTGCCGAATTCCACTTTTCATTATTTGGGGTCAAAAAACACCAAAGGGGTTAACCTTACGTTTTTTTCAAAAATGTTAAAAATTTTAGGTGGCCTTTTTATTACTTAAATCGACGTACTTCGAAGCCTACTGCTGGATACAGCCTTCAGAACCTCGCGGAATCAATCAAAACTGTGTAAAATCGCGAAACAACTTTAGGTAAAGTGACCGCGAATGTGTTACGTTTAAAGCCAAATAAAATAAAAAATATCATACTTACGAGAAATCTGACTGCGCCATTCGAATTTTCTGATCAGAATACGTAAGAAACAGTGAAAGAAGCTGCCGAATTCCACTTTTCATTATTTGGGGTCAAAAAACACCAAAGGGGTTAACCTTACGTTTTTTTCAAAAATGTTAAAAATTTTAGGTGGCCTTTTTATTACTTAAATCGACGTACTTCGAAGCCTACTGCTGGATACAGCCTTCAGAACCTCGCGGAATCAATCAAAACTGTGTAAAATCGCGAAACAACTTTAGGTAAAGTGACCGCGAATGTGTTACGTTTAAAGCCAAATAAAATAAAAAATATCATACTTACGAGAAATCTGACTGCGCCATTCGAATTTTCTGATCAGAATACGTAAGAAACAGTGAAAGAAGCTGCCGAATTCCACTTTTCATTATTTGGGGTCAAAAAACACCAAAGGGGTTAACCTTACGTTTTTTTCAAAAATGTTAAAAATTTTAGGTGGCCTTTTTATTACTTAAATCGACGTACTTCGAAGCCTACTGCTGGATACAGCCTTCAGAACCTCGCGGAATCAATCAAAACTGTGTAAAATCGCGAAACAACTTTAGGTAAAGTGACCGCGAATGTGTTACGTTTAAAGCCAAATAAAATAAAAAATATCATACTTACGAGAAATCTGACTGCGCCATTCGAATTTTCTGATCAGAATACGTAAGAAACAGTGAAAGAAGCTGCCGAATTCCACTTTTCATTATTTGGGGTCAAAAAACACCAAAGGGGTTAACCTTACGTTTTTTTCAAAAATGTTAAAAATTTTAGGTGGCCTTTTTATTACTTAAATCGACGTACTTCGAAGCCTACTGCTGGATACAGCCTTCAGAACCTCGCGGAATCAATCAAAACTGTGTAAAATCGCGAAACAACTTTAGGTAAAGTGACCGCGAATGTGTTACGTTTAAAGCCAAATAAAATAAAAAATATCATACTTACGAGAAATCTGACTGCGCCATTCGAATTTTCTGATCAGAATACGTAAGAAACAGTGAAAGAAGCTGCCGAATTCCACTTTTTATTTTTTTGGGGTCAAAAAACACCAAAGGGGTTAACCTTACGTTTTTTTCAAAAATGGTAAAAATTTTAGGTGGCCTTTTTATTACTTAAATCGACGTACTTCGAAGCCTACTGCTGGATACAGCCTTCAGAACATCGCGGAATCAATCAAAACTATGTAAAATCGCGAAACAACTTTAGGTAAAGTGACCGCGAATGTGTTACGTTTAAAGCCAAATAAAATAAAAAATATCATACTTACGAGAAATCTGACTGCGCCATTCGAATTTTCTGATCAGAATACGTAAGAAACAGTGAAAGAAGCTGCCGAATTCCACTTTTCATTATTTGGGGTCAAAAAACACCAAAGGGGTTAACCTTACGTTTTTTTCAAAAATGTTAAAAATTTTAGGTGGCCTTTTTATTACTTAAATCGACGTACTTCGAAGCCTACTGCTGGATACAGCCTTCAGAACCTCGCGGAATCAATCAAAACTGTGTAAAATCGCGAAACAACTTTAGGTAAAGTGACCGCGAATGTGTTACGTTTAAAGCCAAATAAAATAAAAAATATCATACTTACGAGAAATCTGACTGCGCCATTCGAATTTTCTGATCAGAATACGTAAGAAACAGTGAAAGAAGCTGCCGAATTCCACTTTTCATTATTTGGGGTCAAAAAACACCAAAGGGGTTAACCTTACGTTTTTTTCAAAAATGTTAAAAATTTTAGGTGGCCTTTTTATTACTTAAATCGACGTACTTCGAAGCCTACTGCTGGATACAGCCTTCAGAACCTCGCGGAATCAATCAAAACTGTGTAAAATCGCGAAACAACTTTAGGTAAAGTGACCGCGAATGTGTTACGTTTAAAGCCAAATAAAATAAAAAATATCATACTTACGAGAAATCTGACTGCGCCATTCGAATTTTCTGATCAGAATACGTAAGAAACAGTGAAAGAAGCTGCCGAATTCCACTTTTCATTATTTGGGGTCAAAAAACACCAAAGGGGTTAACCTTACGTTTTTTTCAAAAATGTTAAAAATTTTAGGTGGCCTTTTTATTACTTAAATCGACGTACTTCGAAGCCTACTGCTGGATACAGCCTTCAGAACCTCGCGGAATCAATCAAAACTGTGTAAAATCGCGAAACAACTTTAGGTAAAGTGACCGCGAATGTGTTACGTTTAAAGCCAAATAAAATAAAAAATATCATACTTACGAGAAATCTGACTGCGCCATTCGAATTTTCTGATCAGAATACGTAAGAAACAGTGAAAGAAGCTGCCGAATTCCACTTTTCATTATTTGGGGTCAAAAAACACCAAAGGGGTTAACCTTACGTTTTTTTCAAAAATGTTAAAAATTTTAGGTGGCCTTTTTATTACTTAAATCGACGTACTTCGAAGCCTACTGCTGGATACAGCATTCAGAACCTCGCGGAATCAATCAAAACTGTGTAAAATCGCGAAACAACTTTAGGTAAAGTGACCGCGAATGTGTTACGTTTAAAGCCAAATAAAATAAAAAATATCATACTTACGAGAAATCTGACTGCGCCATTCGAATTTTCTGATCAGAATACGTAAGAAACAGTGAAAGAAGCTGCCGAATTCCACTTTTTATTTTTTTGGGGTCAAAAAACACCAAAGGGGTTAACCTTACGTTTTTTTCAAAAATGGTAAAAATTTTAGGTGGCCTTTTTATTACTTAAATCGACGTACTTCGAAGCCTACTGCTGGATACAGCCTTCAGAACCTCGCGGAATCAATCAAAACTGTGTAAAATCGCGAAACAACTTTAGGTAAAGTGACCGCGAATGTGTTACGTTTAAAGCCAAATAAAATAAAAAATATCATACTTACGAGAAATCTGACTGCGCCATTCGAATTTTCTGATCAGAATACGTAAGAAACAGTGAAAGAAGCTGCCGAATTCCACTTTTCATTATTTGGGGTCAAAAAACACCAAAGGGGTTAACCTTACGTTTTTTTCAAAAATGTTAAAAATTTTAGGTGGCCTTTTTATTACTTAAATCGACGTACTTCGAAGCCTACTGCTGGATACAGCCTTCAGAACCTCGCGGAATCAATCAAAACTGTGTAAAATCGCGAAACAACTTTAGGTAAAGTGACCGCGAATGTGTTACGTTTAAAGCCAAATAAAATAAAAAATATCATACTTACGAGAAATCTGACTGCGCCATTCGAATTTTCTGATCAGAATACGTAAGAAACAGTGAAAGAAGCTGCCGAATTCCACTTTTCATTATTTGGGGTCAAAAAACACCAAAGGGGTTAACCTTACGTTTTTTTCAAAAATGTTAAAAATTTTAGGTGGCCTTTTTATTACTTAAATCGACGTACTTCGAAGCCTACTGCTGGATACAGCCTTCAGAACCTCGCGGAATCAATCAAAACTGTGTAAAATCGCGAAACAACTTTAGGTAAAGTGACCGCGAATGTGTTACGTTTAAAGCCAAATAAAATAAAAAATATCATACTTACGAGAAATCTGACTGCGCCATTCGAATTTTCTGATCAGAATACGTAAGAAACAGTGAAAGAAGCTGCCGAATTCCACTTTTTATTTTTTTGGGGTCAAAAAACACCAAAGGGGTTAACCTTACGTTTTTTTCAAAAATGGTAAAAATTTTAGGTGGCCTTTTTATTACTTAAATCGACGTACTTCGAAGCCTACTGCTGGATACAGCCTTCAGAACCTCGCGGAATCAATCAAAACTGTGTAAAATCGCGAAACAACTTTAGGTAAAGTGACCGCGAATGTGTTACGTTTAAAGCCAAATAAAATAAAAAATATCATACTTACGAGAAATCTGACTGCGCCATTCGAATTTTCTGATCAGAATACGTAAGAAACAGTGAAAGAAGCTGCCGAATTCCACTTTTCATTATTTGGGGTCAAAAAACACCAAAGGGGTTAACCTTACGTTTTTTTCAAAAATGTTAAAAATTTTAGGTGGCCTTTTTATTACTTAAATCGACGTACTTCGAAGCCTACTGCTGGATACAGCCTTCAGAACATCGCGGAATCAATCAAAACTGTGTAAAATCGCGAAACAACTTTAGGTAAAGTGACCGCGAATGTGTTACGTTTAAAGCCAAATAAAATAAAAAATATCATACTTACGAGAAATCTGACTGCGCCATTCGAATTTTCTGATCAGAATACGTAAGAAACAGTGAAAGAAGCTGCCGAATTCCACTTTTCATTATTTGGGGTCAAAAAACACCAAAGGGGTTAACCTTACGTTTTTTTCAAAAATGTTAAAAATTTTAGGTGGCCTTTTTATTACTTAAATCGACGTACTTCGAAGCCTACTGCTGGATACAGCCTTCAGAACATCGCGGAATCAATCAAAACTGTGTAAAATCGCGAAACAACTTTAGGTAAAGTGACCGCGAATGTGTTACGTTTAAAGCCAAATAAAATAAAAAATATCATACTTACGAGAAATCTGACTGCGCCATTCGAATTTTCTGATCAGAATACGTAAGAAACAGTGAAAGAAGCTGCCGAATTCCACTTTTCATTATTTGGGGTCAAAAAACACCAAAGGGGTTAACCTTACGTTTTTTTCAAAAATGTTAAAAATTTTAGGTGGCCTTTTTATTACTTAAATCGACGTACTTCGAAGCCTACTGCTGGATACAGCCTTCAGAACCTCGCGGAATCAATCAAAACTGTGTAAAATCGCGAAACAACTTTAGGTAAAGTGACCGCGAATGTGTTACGTTTAAAGCCAAATAAAATAAAAAATATCATACTTACGAGAAATCTGACTGCGCCATTCGAATTTTCTGATCAGAATACGTAAGAAACAGTGAAAGAAGCTGCCGAATTCCACTTTTCATTATTTGGGGTCAAAAAACACCAAAGGGGTTAACCTTACGTTTTTTTCAAAAATGTTAAAAATTTTAGGTGGCCTTTTTATTACTTAAATCGACGTACTTCGAAGCCTACTGCTGGATACAGCCTTCAGAACCTCGCGGAATCAATCAAAACTGTGTAAAATCGCGAAACAACTTTAGGTAAAGTGACCGCGAATGTGTTACGTTTAAAGCCAAATAAAATAAAAAATATCATACTTACGAGAAATCTGACTGCGCCATTCGAATTTTCTGATCAGAATACGTAAGAAACAGTGAAAGAAGCTGCCGAATTCCACTTTTCATTATTTGGGGTCAAAAAACACCAAAGGGGTTAACCTTACGTTTTTTTCAAAAATGTTAAAAATTTTAGGTGGCCTTTTTATTACTTAAATCGACGTACTTCGAAGCCTACTGCTGGATACAGCCTTCAGAACCTCGCGGAATCAATCAAAACTGTGTAAAATCGCGAAACAACTTTAGGTAAAGTGACCGCGAATGTGTTACGTTTAAAGCCAAATAAAATAAAAAATATCATACTTACGAGAAATCTGACTGCGCCATTCGAATTTTCTGATCAGAATACGTAAGAAACAGTGAAAGAAGCTGCCGAATTCCACTTTTCATTATTTGGGGTCAAAAAACACCAAAGGGGTTAACCTTACGTTTTTTTCAAAAATGTTAAAAATTTTAGGTGGCCTTTTTATTACTTAAATCGACGTACTTCGAAGCCTACTGCTGGATACAGCCTTCAGAACCTCGCGGAATCAATCAAAACTGTGTAAAATCGCGAAACAACTTTAGGTAAAGTGACCGCGAATGTGTTACGTTTAAAGCCAAATAAAATAAAAAATATCATACTTACGAGAAATCTGACTGCGCCATTCGAATTTTCTGATCAGAATACGTAAGAAACAGTGAAAGAAGCTGCCGAATTCCACTTTTCATTATTTGGGGTCAAAAAACACCAAAGGGGTTTCCCTTACGTTTTTTTCAAAAATGTTAAAAATTTTAGGTGGCCTTTTTATTACTTAAATCGACGTACTTCGAAGCCTACTGCTGGATACAGCCTTCAGAACATCGCGGAATCAATCAAAACTGTGTAAAATCGCGAAACA
Source organism: Cantharis nigra (assembly GCA_958510845.1). NCBI lineage: Eukaryota > Metazoa > Arthropoda > Insecta > Coleoptera > Cantharidae > Cantharis > Cantharis nigra. Next base: position 2,434,193 of record OY294034.1, on the reverse strand, counting down.
ACTTTAGGTAAAGTGACCGCGAATGTGTTACGTTTAAAGCCAAATAAAATAAAAAATATCATACTTACGAGAAATCTGACTGCGCCATTCGAATTTTCTGATCAGAATACGTAAGAAACAGTGAAAGAAGCTGCCGAATTCCACTTTTCATTATTTGGGGTCAAAAAACACCAAAGGGGTTAACCTTACGTTTTTTTCAAAAATGTTAAAAATTTTAGGTGGCCTTTTTATTACTTAAATCGACGTACTTCGAAGCCTACTGCTGGATACAGCCTTCAGAACCTCGCGGAATCAATCAAAACTGTGTAAAATCGCGAAACAACTTTAGGTAAAGTGACCGCGAATATGTTACGTTTAAAGCCAAATAAAATAAAAAATATCATACTTACGAGAAATCTGACTGCGCCATTCGAATTTTCTGATCAGAATACGTAAGAAACAGTGAAAGAAGCTGCCGAATTCCACTTTTTATTTTTTTGGGGTCAAAAAACACCAAAGGGGTTAACCTTACGTTTTTTTCAAAAATGGTAAAAATTTTAGGTGGCCTTTTTATTACTTAAATCGACGTACTTCGAAGCCTACTGCTGGATACAGCCTTCAGAACATCGCGGAATCAATCAAAACTGTGTAAAATCGCGAAACAACTTTAGGTAAAGTGACCGCGAATGTGTTACGTTTAAAGCCAAATAAAATAAAAAATATCATACTTACGAGAAATCTGACTGCGCCATTCGAATTTTCTGATCAGAATACGTAAGAAACAGTGAAAGAAGCTGCCGAATTCCACTTTTCATTATTTGGGGTCAAAAAACACCAAAGGGGTTAACCTTACGTTTTTTTCAAAAATGTTAAAAATTTTAGGTGGCCTTTTTATTACTTAAATCGACGTACTTCGAAGCCTACTGCTGGATACAGCCTTCAGAACATCGCGGAATCAATCAAAACTGTGTAAAATCGCGAAACAACTTTAGGTAAAGTGACCGCGAATGTGTTACGTTTAAAGCCAAATAAAATAAAAAATATCATACTTACGAGAAATCTGACTGCGCCATTCGAATTTTCTGATCAGAATACGTAAGAAACAGTGAAAGAAGCTGCCGAATTCCACTTTTCATTATTTGGGGTCAAAAAACACCAAAGGGGTTAACCTTACGTTTTTTTCAAAAATGTTAAAAATTTTAGGTGGCCTTTTTATTACTTAAATCGACGTACTTCGAAGCCTACTGCTGGATACAGCCTTCAGAACCTCGCGGAATCAATCAAAACTGTGTAAAATCGCGAAACAACTTTAGGTAAAGTGACCGCGAATGTGTTACGTTTAAAGCCAAATAAAATAAAAAATATCATACTTACGAGAAATCTGACTGCGCCATTCGAATTTTCTGATCAGAATACGTAAGAAACAGTGAAAGAAGCTGCCGAATTCCACTTTTTATTTTTTTGGGGTCAAAAAACACCAAAGGGGTTAACCTTACGTTTTTTTCAAAAATGGTAAAAATTTTAGGTGGCCTTTTTATTACTTAAATCGACGTACTTCGAAGCCTACTGCTGGATACAGCCTTCAGAACCTCGCGGAATCAATCAAAACTGTGTAAAATCGCGAAACAACTTTAGGTAAAGTGACCGCGAATGTGTTACGTTTAAAGCCAAATAAAATAAAAAATATCATACTTACGAGAAATCTGACTGCGCCATTCGAATTTTCTGATCAGAATACGTAAGAAACAGTGAAAGAAGCTGCCGAATTCCACTTTTCATTATTTGGGGTCAAAAAACACCAAAGGGGTTAACCTTACGTTTTTTTCAAAAATGTTAAAAATTTTAGGTGGCCTTTTTATTACTTAAATCGACGTACTTCGAAGCCTACTGCTGGATACAGCCTTCAGAACCTCGCGGAATCAATCAAAACTGTGTAAAATCGCGAAACAACTTTAGGTAAAGTGACCGCGAATGTGTTACGTTTAAAGCCAAATAAAATAAAAAATATCATACTTACGAGAAATCTGACTGCGCCATTCGAATTTTCTGATCAGAATACGTAAGAAACAGTGAAAGAAGCTGCCGAATTCCACTTTTCATTATTTGGGGTCAAAAAACACCAAAGGGGTTAACCTTACGTTTTTTTCAAAAATGTTAAAAATTTTAGGTGGCCTTTTTATTACTTAAATCGACGTACTTCGAAGCCTACTGCTGGATACAGCCTTCAGAACATCGCGGAATCAATCAAAACTGTGTAAAATCGCGAAACAACTTTAGGTAAAGTGACCGCGAATGTGTTACGTTTAAAGCCAAATAAAATAAAAAATATCATACTTACGAGAAATCTGACTGCGCCATTCGAATTTTCTGATCAGAATACGTAAGAAACAGTGAAAGAAGCTGCCGAATTCCACTTTTTATTTTTTTGGGGTCAAAAAACACCAAAGGGGTTAACCTTACGTTTTTTTCAAAAATGGTAAAAATTTTAGGTGGCCTTTTTATTACTTAAATCGACGTACTTCGAAGCCTACTGCTGGATACAGCCTTCAGAACCTCGCGGAATCAATCAAAACTGTGTAAAATCGCGAAACAACTTTAGGTAAAGTGACCGCGAATGTGTTACGTTTAAAGCCAAATAAAATAAAAAATATCATACTTACGAGAAATCTGACTGCGCCATTCGAATTTTCTGATCAGAATACGTAAGAAACAGTGAAAGAAGCTGCCGAATTCCACTTTTCATTATTTGGGGTCAAAAAACACCAAAGGGGTTAACCTTACGTTTTTTTCAAAAATGTTAAAAATTTTAGGTGGCCTTTTTATTACTTAAATCGACGTACTTCGAAGCCTACTGCTGGATACAGCCTTCAGAACCTCGCGGAATCAATCAAAACTGTGTAAAATCGCGAAACAACTTTAGGTAAAGTGACCGCGAATGTGTTACGTTTAAAGCCAAATAAAATAAAAAATATCATACTTACGAGAAATCTGACTGCGCCATTCGAATTTTCTGATCAGAATACGTAAGAAACAGTGAAAGAAGCTGCCGAATTCCACTTTTCATTATTTGGGGTCAAAAAACACCAAAGGGGTTAACCTTACGTTTTTTTCAAAAATGTTAAAAATTTTAGGTGGCCTTTTTATTACTTAAATCGACGTACTTCGAAGCCTACTGCTGGATACAGCCTTCAGAACATCGCGGAATCAATCAAAACTGTGTAAAATCGCGAAACAACTTTAGGTAAAGTGACCGCGAATGTGTTACGTTTAAAGCCAAATAAAATAAAAAATATCATACTTACGAGAAATCTGACTGCGCCATTCGAATTTTCTGATCAGAATACGTAAGAAACAGTGAAAGAAGCTGCCGAATTCCACTTTTCATTATTTGGGGTCAAAAAACACCAAAGGGGTTAACCTTACGTTTTTTTCAAAAATGTTAAAAATTTTAGGTGGCCTTTTTATTACTTAAATCGACGTACTTCGAAGCCTACTGCTGGATACAGCCTTCAGAACCTCGCGGAATCAATCAAAACTGTGTAAAATCGCGAAACAACTTTAGGTAAAGTGACCGCGAATGTGTTACGTTTAAAGCCAAATAAAATAAAAAATATCATACTTACGAGAAATCTGACTGCGCCATTCGAATTTTCTGATCAGAATACGTAAGAAACAGTGAAAGAAGCTGCCGAATTCCACTTTTTATTTTTTTGGGGTCAAAAAACACCAAAGGGGTTAACCTTACGTTTTTTTCAAAAAAGGTAAAAATTTTAGGTGGCCTTTTTATTACTTAAATCGACGTACTTCGAAGCCTACTGCTGGATACAGCCTTCAGAACCTCGCGGAATCAATCAAAACTGTATAAAATCGCGAAACAACTTTAGGTAAAGTGACCGCGAATGTGTTACGTTTAAAGCCAAATAAAATAAAAAATATCATACTTACGAGAAATCTGACTGCGCCATTCGAATTTTCTGATCAGAATACGTAAGAAACAGTGAAAGAAGCTGCCGAATTCCACTTTTCATTATTTGGGGTCAAAAAACACCAAAGGGGTTAACCTTACGTTTTTTTCAAAAATGTTAAAAATTTTAGGTGGCCTTTTTATTACTTAAATCGACGTACTTCGAAGCCTACTGCTGGATACAGCCTTCAGAACATCGCGGAATCAATCAAAACTGTGTAAAATCGCGAAACAACTTTAGGTAAAGTGACCGCGAATGTGTTACGTTTAAAGCCAAATAAAATAAAAAATATCATACTTACGAGAAATCTGACTGCGCCATTCGAATTTTCTGATCAGAATACGTAAGAAACAGTGAAAGAAGCTGCCGAATTCCACTTTTCATTATTTGGGGTCAAAAAACACCAAAGGGGTTAACCTTACGTTTTTTTCAAAAATGTTAAAAATTTTAGGTGGCCTTTTTATTACTTAAATCGACGTACTTCGAAGCCTACTGCTGGATACAGCCTTCAGAACCTCGCGGAATCAATCAAAACTGTGTAAAATCGCGAAACAACTTTAGGTAAAGTGACCGCGAATGTGTTACGTTTAAAGCCAAATAAAATAAAAAATATCATACTTACGAGAAATCTGACTGCGCCATTCGAATTTTCTGATCAGAATACGTAAGAAACAGTGAAAGAAGCTGCCGAATTCCACTTTTCATTATTTGGGGTCAAAAAACACCAAAGGGGTTAACCTTACGTTTTTTTCAAAAATGTTAAAAATTTTAGGTGGCCTTTTTATTACTTAAATCGACGTACTTCGAAGCCTACTGCTGGATACAGCCTTCAGAACATCGCGGAATCAATCAAAACTGTGTAAAATCGCGAAACAACTTTAGGTAAAGTGACCGCGAATGTGTTACGTTTAAAGCCAAATAAAATAAAAAATATCATACTTACGAGAAATCTGACTGCGCCATTCGAATTTTCTGATCAGAATACGTAAGAAACAGTGAAAGAAGCTGCCGAATTCCACTTTTCATTATTTGGGGTCAAAAAACACCAAAGGGGTTAACCTTACGTTTTTTTCAAAAATGTTAAAAATTTTAGGTGGCCTTTTTATTACTTAAATCGACGTACTTCGAAGCCTACTGCTGGATACAGCCTTCAGAACCTCGCGGAATCAATCAAAACTGTGTAAAATCGCGAAACAACTTTAGGTAAAGTGACCGCGAATGTGTTACGTTTAAAGCCAAATAAAATAAAAAATATCATACTTACGAGAAATCTGACTGCGCCATTCGAATTTTCTGATCAGAATACGTAAGAAACAGTGAAAGAAGCTGCCGAATTCCACTTTTCATTATTTGGGGTCAAAAAACACCAAAGGGGTTAACCTTACGTTTTTTTCAAAAATGTTAAAAATTTTAGGTGGCCTTTTTATTACTTAAATCGACGTACTTCGAAGCCTACTGCTGGATACAGCCTTCAGAACCTCGCGGAATCAATCAAAACTGTGTAAAATCGCGAAACAACTTTAGGTAAAGTGACCGCGAATGTGTTACGTTTAAAGCCAAATAAAATAAAAAATATCATACTTACGCGAAATCTGACTGCGCCATTCGAATTTTCTGATCAGAATACGTAAGAAACAGTGAAAGAAGCTGCCGAATTCCACTTTTTATTTTTTTGGGGTCAAAAAACACCAAAGGGGTTAACCTTACGTTTTTTTCAAAAATGGTAAAAATTTTAGGTGGCCTTTTTATTACTTAAATCGACGTACTTCGAAGCCTACTGCTGGATACAGCCTTCAGAACCTCGCGGAATCAATCAAAACTGTGTAAAATCGCGAAACAACTTTAGGTAAAGTGACCGCGAATGTGTTACGTTTAAAGCCAAATAAAATAAAAAATATCATACTTACGAGAAATCTGACTGCGCCATTCGAATTTTCTGATCAGAATACGTAAGAAACAGTGAAAGAAGCTGCCGAATTCCACTTTTCATTATTTGGGGTCAAAAAACACCAAAGGGGTTAACCTTACGTTTTTTTCAAAAATGTTAAAAATTTTAGGTGGCCTTTTTATTACTTAAATCGACGTACTTCGAAGCCTACTGCTGGATACAGCCTTCAGAACCTCGCGGAATCAATCAAAACTGTGTAAAATCGCGAAACAACTTTAGGTAAAGTGACCGCGAATGTGTTACGTTTAAAGCCAAATAAAATAAAAAATATCATACTTACGAGAAATCTGACTGCGCCATTCGAATTTTCTGATCAGAATACGTAAGAAACAGTGAAAGAAGCTGCCGAATTCCACTTTTCATTATTTGGGGTCAAAAAACACCAAAGGGGTTAACCTTACGTTTTTTTCAAAAATGTTAAAAACTTTAGGTGGCCTTTTTATTACTTAAATCGACGTACTTCGAAGCCTACTGCTGGATACAGCCTTCAGAACCTCGCGGAATCAATCAAAACTGTGTAAAATCGCGAAACAACTTTAGGTAAAGTGACCGCGAATGTGTTACGATTAAAGCCAAATAAAATAAAAAATATCATACTTACGAGAAATCTGACTGCGCCATTCGAATTTTCTGATCAGAATACGTAAGAAACAGTGAAAGAAGCTGCCGAATTCCACTTTTCATTATTTGGGGTCAAAAAACACCAAAGGGGTTAACCTTACGTTTTTTTCAAAAATGTTAAAAATTTTAGGTGGCCTTTTTATTACTTAAATCGACGTACTTCGAAGCCTACTGCTGGATACAGCCTTCAGAACCTCGCGGAATCAATCAAAACTGTGTAAAATCGCGAAACAACTTTAGGTAAAGTGACCGCGAATGTGTTACGTTTAAAGCCAAATAAAATAAAAAATATCATACTTACGAGAAATCTGACTGCGCCATTCGAATTTTCTGATCAGAATACGTAAGAAACAGTGAAAGAAGCTGCCGAATTCCACTTTTCATTATTTGGGGTCAAAAAACACCAAAGGGGTTAACCTTACGTTTTTTTCAAAAATGTTAAAAATTTTAGGTGGCCTTTTTATTACTTAAATCGACGTACTTCGAAGCCTACTGCTGGATACAGCCTTCAGAACCTCGCGGAATCAATCAAAACTGTGTAAAATCGCGAAACAACTTTAGGTAAAGTGACCGCGAATGTGTTACGTTTAAAGCCAAATAAAATAAAAAATATCATACTTACGAGAAATCTGACTGCGCCATTCGAATTTTCTGATCAGAATACGTAAGAAACAGTGAAAGAAGCTGCCGAATTCCACTTTTCATTATTTGGGGTCAAAAAACACCAAAGGGGTTAACCTTACGTTTTTTTCAAAAATGTTAAAAATTTTAGGTGGCCTTTTTATTACTTAAATCGACGTACTTCGAAGCCTACTGCTGGATACAGCCTTCAGAACCTCGCGGAATCAATCAAAACTGTGTAAAATCGCGAAACAACTTTAGGTAAAGTGACCGCGAATGTGTTACGTTTAAAGCCAAATAAAATAAAAAATATCATATTTACGAGAAATCTGACTGCGCCATTCGAATTTTCTGATCAGAATACGTAAGAAACAGTGAAAGAAGCTGCCGAATTCCACTTTTCATTATTTGGGGTCAAAAAACACCAAAGGGGTTAACCTTACGTTTTTTTCAAAAATGTTAAAAATTTTAGGTGGCCTTTTTATTACTTAAATCGACGTACTTCGAAGCCTACTGCTGGATACAGCCTTCAGAACCTCGCGGAATCAATCAAAACTGTGTAAAATCGCGAAACAACTTTAGGTAAAGTGACCGCGAATGTGTTACGTTTAAAGCCAAATAAAATAAAAAATATCATACTTACGAGAAATCTGACTGCGCCATTCGAATTTTCTGATCAGAATACGTAAGAAACAGTGAAAGAAGCTGCCGAATTCCACTTTTCATTATTTGGGGTCAAAAAACACCAAAGGGGTTAACCTTACGTTTTTTTCAAAAATGTTAAAAATTTTAGGTGGCCTTTTTATTACTTAAATCGACATACTTCGAAGCCTACTGCTGGATACAGCCTTCAGAACATCGCGGAATCAATCAAAACTGTGTAAAATCGCGAAACAACTTTAGGTAAAGTGACCGCGAATGTGTTACGTTTAAAGCCAAATAAAATAAAAAATATCATACTTACGAGAAATCTGACTGCGCCATTCGAATTTTCTGATCAGAATACGTAAGAAACAGTGAAAGAAGCTGCCGAATTCCACTTTTCATTATTTGGGGTCAAAAAACACCAAAGGGGTTAACCTTACGTTTTTTTCAAAAATGTTAAAAATTTTAGGTGGCCTTTTTATTACTTAAATCGACGTACTTCGAAGCCTACTGCTGGATACAGCCTTCAGAACCTCGCGGAATCAATCAAAACTGTGTAAAATCGCGAAACAACTTTAGGTAAAGTGACCGCGAATGTGTTACGTTTAAAGCCAAATAAAATAAAAAATATCATACTTACGAGAAATCTGACTGCGCCATTCGAATTTTCTGATCAGAATACGTAAGAAACAGTGAAAGAAGCTGCCGAATTCCACTTTTCATTATTTGGGGTCAAAAAACACCAAAGGGGTTAACCTTACGTTTTTTTCAAAAATGTTAAAAATTTTAGGTGGCCTTTTTATTACTTAAATCGACGTACTTCGAAGCCTACTGCTGGATACAGCCTTCAGAACCTCGCGGAATCAATCAAAACTGTGTAAAATCGCGAAACAACTTTAGGTAAAGTGACCGCGAATGTGTTACGTTTAAAGCCAAATAAAATAAAAAATATCATACTTACGAGAAATCTGACTGCGCCATTCGAATTTTCTGATCAGAATACGTAAGAAACAGTGAAAGAAGCTGCCGAATTCCACTTTTCATTATTTGGGGTCAAAAAACACCAAAGGGGTTAACCTTACGTTTTTTTCAAAAATGTTAAAAATTTTAGGTGGCCTTTTTATTACTTAAATCGACGTACTTCGAAGCCTACTGCTGGATACAGCCTTCAGAACCTCGCGGAATCAATCAAAACTGTGTAAAATCGCGAAACAACTTTAGGTAAAGTGACCGCGAATGTGTTACGTTTAAAGCCAAATAAAATAAAAAATATCATACTTACGAGAAATCTGACTGCGCCATTCGAATTTTCTGATCAGAATACGTAAGAAACAGTGAAAGAAGCTGCCGAATTCCACTTTTCATTATTTGGGGTCAAAAAACACCAAAGGGGTTAACCTTACGTTTTTTTCAAAAATGTTAAAAATTTTAGGTGGCCTTTTTATTACTTAAATCGACATACTTCGAAGCCTACTGCTGGATACAGCCTTCAGAACATCGCGGAATCAATCAAAACTGTGTAAAATCGCGAAACAACTTTAGGTAAAGTGACCGCGAATGTGTTACGTTTAAAGCCAAATAAAATAAAAAATATCATACTTACGAGAAATCTGACTGCGCCATTCGAATTTTCTGATCAGAATACGTAAGAAACAGTGAAAGAAGCTGCCGAATTCCACTTTTCATTATTTGGGGTCAAAAAACACCAAAGGGGTTAACCTTACGTTTTTTTCAAAAATGTTAAAAATTTTAGGTGGCCTTTTTATTACTTAAATCGACGTACTTCGAAGCCTACTGCTGGATACAGCCTTCAGAACCTCGCGGAATCAATCAAAACTGTGTAAAATCGCGAAACAACTTTAGGTAAAGTGACCGCGAATGTGTTACGTTTAAAGCCAAATAAAATAAAAAATATCATACTTACGAGAAATCTGACTGCGCCATTCGAATTTTCTGATCAGAATACGTAAGAAACAGTGAAAGAAGCTGCCGAATTCCACTTTTCATTATTTGGGGTCAAAAAACACCAAAGGGGTTAACCTTACGTTTTTTTCAAAAATGTTAAAAATTTTAGGTGGCCTTTTTATTACTTAAATCGACGTACTTCGAAGCCTACTGCTGGATACAGCCTTCAGAACCTCGCGGAATCAATCAAAACTGTGTAAAATCGCGAAACAACTTTAGGTAAAGTGACCGCGAATGTGTTACGTTTAAAGCCAAATAAAATAAAAAATATCATACTTACGAGAAATCTGACTGCGCCATTCGAATTTTCTGATCAGAATACGTAAGAAACAGTGAAAGAAGCTGCCGAATTCCACTTTTCATTATTTGGGGTCAAAAAACACCAAAGGGGTTAACCTTACGTTTTTTTCAAAAATGTTAAAAATTTTAGGTGGCCTTTTTATTACTTAAATCGACATACTTCGAAGCCTACTGCTGGATACAGCCTTCAGAACATCGCGGAATCAATCAAAACTGTGTAAAATCGCGAAACAACTTTAGGTAAAGTGACCGCGAATGTGTTACGTTTAAAGCCAAATAAAATAAAAAATATCATACTTACGAGAAATCTGACTGCGCCATTCGAATTTTCTGATCAGAATACGTAAGAAACAGTGAAAGAAGCTGCCGAATTCCACTTTTCATTATTTGGGGTCAAAAAACACCAAAGGGGTTAACCTTACGTTTTTTTCAAAAATGTTAAAAATTTTAGGTGGCCTTTTTATTACTTAAATCGACGTACTTCGAAGCCTACTGCTGGATACAGCCTTCAGAACCTCGCGGAATCAATCAAAACTGTGTAAAATCGCGAAACAACTTTAGGTAAAGTGACCGCGAATGTGTTACGTTTAAAGCCAAATAAAATAAAAAATATCATACTTACGAGAAATCTGACTGCGCCATTCGAATTTTCTGATCAGAATACGTAAGAAACAGTGAAAGAAGCTGCCGAATTCCACTTTTCATTATTTGGGGTCAAAAAACACCAAAGGGGTTAACCTTACGTTTTTTTCAAAAATGTTAAAAATTTTAGGTGGCCTTTTTATTACTTAAATCGACGTACTTCGAAGCCTACTGCTGGATACAGCCTTCAGAACCTCGCGGAATCAATCAAAACTGTGTAAAATCGCGAAACAACTTTAGGTAAAGTGACCGCGAATGTGTTACGTTTAAAGCCAAATAAAATAAAAAATATCATACTTACGAGAAATCTGACTGCGCCATTCGAATTTTCTGATCAGAATACGTAAGAAACAGTGAAAGAAGCTGCCGAATTCCACTTTTCATTATTTGGGGTCAAAAAACACCAAAGGGGTTAACCTTACGTTTTTTTCAAAAATGTTAAAAATTTTAGGTGGCCTTTTTATTACTTAAATCGACGTACTTCGAAGCCTACTGCTGGATACAGCCTTCAGAACCTCGCGGAATCAATCAAAACTGTGTAAAATCGCGAAACAACTTTAGGTAAAGTGACCGCGAATGTGTTACGTTTAAAGCCAAATAAAATAAAAAATATCATACTTACGAGAAATCTGACTGCGCCATTCGAATTTTCTGATCAGAATACGTAAGAAACAGTGAAAGAAGCTGCCGAATTCCACTTTTTATTTTTTTGGGGTCAAAAAACACCAAAGGGGTTAACCTTACGTTTTTTTCAAAAATGGTAAAAATTTTAGGTGGCCTTTTTATTACTTAAATCGACGTACTTCGAAGCCTACTGCTGGATACAGCCTTCAGAACCTCGCGGAATCAATCAAAACTGTGTAAAATCGCGAAACAACTTTAGGTAAAGTGACCGCGAATGTGTTACGTTTAAAGCCAAATAAAATAAAAAATATCATACTTACGAGAAATCTGACTGCGCCATTCGAATTTTCTGATCAGAATACGTAAGAAACAGTGAAAGAAGCTGCCGAATTCCACTTTTCATTATTTGGGGTCAAAAAACACCAAAGGGGTTGACCTTACGTTTTTTTCAAAAATGTTAAAAATTTTAGGTGGCCTTTTTATTACTTAAATCGACGTACTTCGAAGCCTACTGCTGGATACAGCCTTCAGAACCTCGCGGAATCAATCAAAACTGTGTAAAATCGCGAAACAACTTTAGGTAAAGTGACCGCGAATGTGTTACGTTTAAAGCCAAATAAAATAAAAAATATCATACTTACGAGAAATCTGACTGCGCCATTCGAATTTTCTGATCAGAATACGTAAGAAACAGTGAAAGAAGCTGCCGAATTCCACTTTTCATTATTTGGGGTCAAAAAACACCAAAGGGGTTAACCTTACGTTTTTTTCAAAAATGTTAAAAATTTTAGGTGGCCTTTTTATTACTTAAATCGACGTACTTCGAAGCCTACTGCTGGATACAGCCTTCAGAACCTCGCGGAATCAATCAAAACTGTGTAAAATCGCGAAACAACTTTAGGTAAAGTGACCGCGAATGTGTTACGTTTAAAGCCAAATAAAATAAAAAATATCATACTTACGAGAAATCTGACTGCGCCATTCGAATTTTCTGATCAGAATACGTAAGAAACAGTGAAAGAAGCTGCCGAATTCCACTTTTTATTTTTTTGGGGTCAAAAAACACCAAAGGGGTTAACCTTACGTTTTTTTCAAAAATGGTAAAAATTTTAGGTGGCCTTTTTATTACTTAAATCGACGTACTTCGAAGCCTACTGCTGGATACAGCCTTCAGAACCTCGCGGAATCAATCAAAACTGTGTAAAATCGCGAAACAACTTTAGGTAAAGTGACCGCGAATGTGTTACGTTTAAAGCCAAATAAAATAAAAAATATCATACTTACGAGAAATCTGACTGCGCCATTCGAATTTTCTGATCAGAATACGTAAGAAACAGTGAAAGAAGCTGCCGAATTCCACTTTTCATTTTTTGGGGTCAAAAAACACCAAAGGGGTTAACCTTACGTTTTTTTCAAAAATGTTAAAAATTTTAGGTGGCCTTTTTATTACTTAAATCGACGTACTTCGAAGCCTACTGCTGGATACAGCCTTCAGAACCTCGCGGAATCAATCAAAACTGTGTAAAATCGCGAAACAACTTTAGGTAAAGTGACCGCGAATGTGTTACGTTTAAAGCCAAATAAAATAAAAAATATCATACTTACGAGAAATCTGACTGCGCCATTCGAATTTTCTGATCAGAATACGTAAGAAACAGTGAAAGAAGCTGCCGAATTCCACTTTTCATTATTTGGGGTCAAAAAACACCAAAGGGGTTAACCTTACGTTTTTTTCAAAAATGTTAAAAACTTTAGGTGGCCTTTTTATTACTTAAATCGACGTACTTCGAAGCCTACTGCTGGATACAGCCTTCAGAACCTCGCGGAATCAATCAAAACTGTGTAAAATCGCGAAACAACTTTAGGTAAAGTGACCGCGAATGTGTTACGTTTAAAGCCAAATAAAATAAAAAATATCATACTTACGAGAAATCTGACTGCGCCATTCGAATTTTCTGATCAGAATACGTAAGAAACAGTGAAAGAAGCTGCCGAATTCCACTTTTCATTATTTGGGGTCAAAAAACACCAAAGGGGTTAACCTTACGTTTTTTTCAAAAATGTTAAAAATTTTAGGTGGCCTTTTTATTACTTAAATCGACGTACTTCGAAGCCTACTGCTGGATACAGCCTTCAGAACCTCGCGGAATCAATGAAAACTGTGTAAAATCGCGAAACAACTTTAGGTAAAGTGACCGCGAATGTGTTACGTTTAAAGCCAAATAAAATAAAAAATATCATACTTACGAGAAATCTGACTGCGCCATTTGAATTTTCTGATCAGAATACGTAAGAAACAGTGAAAGAAGCTGCCGAATTCCACTTTTCATTATTTGGGGTCAAAAAACACCAAAGGGGTTAACCTTACGTATTTTTCAAAAATGTTAAAAACTTTAGGTGGCCTTTTTATTACTTAAATCGACGTACTTCGAAGCCTACTGCTGGATACAGCCTTCAGAACCTCGCGGAATCATTCAAAACTGTGTAAAATCGCGAAACAACTTTAGGTAAAGTGACCGCGAATGTGTTACGTTTAAAGCCAAATAAAATAAAAAATATCATACTTACGAGAAATCTGACTGCGCCATTTGAATTTTCTGATCAGAATACGTAAGAAACAGTGAAAGAAGCTGCCGAATTCCACTTTTCATTATTTGGGGTCAAAAAGCACCAAAGGGGTTAACCTTACGTTTTTTTCAAAAATGTTAAAAATTTTAGGTGGCCTTTTTATTACTTAAATCGACGTACTTCGAAGCCTACTGCTGGATACAGCCTTCAGAACCTCGCGGAATCAATCAAAACTGTGTAAAATCGCGAAACAACTTTAGGTAAAGTGACCGCGAATGTGTTACGTTTAAAGCCAAATAAAATAAAAAATATCATACTTACGAGAAATCTGACTGCGCCATTCGAATTTTCTGATCAGAATACGTAAGAAACAGTGAAAGAAGCTGCCGAATTCCACTTTTCATTATTTGGGGTCAAAAAACACCAAAGGGGTTAACCTTACGTTTTTTTCAAAAATGTTAAAAATTTTAGGTGGCCTTTTTATTACTTAAATCGACGTACTTCGAAGCCTACTGCTGGATACAGCCTTCAGAACCTCGCGGAATCAATCAAAACTGTGTAAAATCGCGAAACAACTTTAGGTAAAGTGACCGCGAATGTGTTACGTTTAAAGCCAAATAAAATAAAAAATATCATACTTACGAGAAATCTGACTGCGCCATTCGAATTTTCTGATCAGAATACGTAAGAAACAGTGAAAGAAGCTGCCGAATTCCACTTTTCATTATTTGGGGTCAAAAAACACCAATGGGGTTAACCTTACGTTTTTTTCAAAAATGTTAAAAATTTTAGGTGGCCTTTTTATTACTTAAATCGACGTACTTCGAAGCCTACTGCTGGATACAGCCTTCAGAACCTCGCGGAATCAATCAAAACTGTGTAAAATCGCGAAACAACTTTAGGTAAAGTGACCGCGAACGTGTTACGTTTAAAGCCAAATAAAATAAAAAATAACATACTTACGAGAAATCTGACTGCGCCATTCGAATTTTCTGATCAGAATACGTAAGAAACAGTGAAAGAAGCTGCCGAATTCCACTTTTCATTATTTGGGGTCAAAAAACACCAAAGGGGTTAACCTTACGTTTTTTTTAAAAATGTTAAAAATTTTAGGTGGCCTTTTTATTACTTAAATCGACGTACTTCGAAGCCTACTGCTGGATACAGCCTTCAGAACCTCGCGGAATCAATCAAAACTGTGTAAAATCGCGAAACAACTTTAGGTAAAGTGACCGCGAATGTGTTACGTTTAAAGCCAAATAAAATAAAAAATATCATACTTACGAGAAATCTGACTGCGCCATTCGAATTTTCTGATCAGAATACGTAAGAAACAGTGAAAGAAGCTGCCGAATTCCACTTTTCATTATTTGGGGTCAAAAAACACCAAAGGGGTTAACCTTACGTTTTTTTCAAAAATGTTAAAAATTTTAGGTGGCCTTTTTATTACTTAAATCGACGTACTTCGAAGCCTACTGCTGGATACAGCCTTCAGAACCTCGCGGAATCAATCAAAACTGTGTAAAATCGCGAAACAACTTTAGCTAAAGTGACCGCGAATGTGTTACGTTTAAAGCCAAATAAAATAAAAAATATCATACTTACGAGAAATCTGACTGCGCCATTCGAATTTTCTGATCAGAATACGTAAGAAACAGTGAAAGAAGCTGCCGAATTCCACTTTTCATTATTTGGGGTCAAAAAACACCAAAGGGGTTAACCTTACGTTTTTTTCAAAAATGGTAAAAATTTTAGGTGGCCTTTTTATTACTTAAATCGACGTACTTCGAAGCCTACTGCTGGATACAGCCTTCAGAACCTCGCGGAATCAATCAAAACTGTGTAAAATCGCGAAACAACTTTAGGTAAAGTGACCGCGAATGTGTTACGTTTAAAGCCAAATAAAATAAAAAATATCATACTTACGAGAAATCTGACTGCGCCATTCGAATTTTCTGATCAGAATACGTAAGAAACAGTGAAAGAAGCTGCCGAATTCCACTTTTCATTATTTGGGGTCAAAAAACACCAAAGGGGTTAACCTTACGTTTTTTTCAAAAATGTTAAAAATTTTAGGTGGCCTTTTTATTACTTAAATCGACGTACTTCGAAGCCTACTGCTGGATACAGCCTTCAGAACCTCGCGGAATCAATCAAAACTGTGTAAAATCGCGAAACAACTTTAGGTAAAGTGACCGCGAATGTGTTACGTTTAAAGCCAAATAAAATAAAAAATATCATACTTACGAGAAATCTGACTGCGCCATTCGAATTTTCTGATCAGAATACGTAAGAAACAGTGAAAGAAGCTGCCGAATTCCACTTTTCATTATTTGGGGTCAAAAAACACCAAAGGGGTTAACCTTACGTTTTTTTCAAAAATGTTAAAAATTTTAGGTGGCCTTTTTATTACTTAAATCGACGTACTTCGAAGCCTACTGCTGGATACAGCCTTCAGAACCTCGCGGAATCAATCAAAACTGTGTAAAATCGCGAAACAACTTTAGCTAAAGTGACCGCGAATGTGTTACGTTTAAAGCCAAATAAAATAAAAAATATCATACTTACGAGAAATCTGACTGCGCCATTCGAATTTTCTGATCAGAATACGTAAGAAACAGTGAAAGAAGCTGCCGAATTCCACTTTTCATTATTTGGGGTCAAAAAACACCAAAGGGGTTAACCTTACGTTTTTTTCAAAAATGGTAAAAATTTTAGGTGGCCTTTTTATTACTTAAATCGACGTACTTCGAAGCCTACTGCTGGATACAGCCTTCAGAACCTCGCGGAATCAATCAAAACTGTGTAAAATCGCGAAACAACTTTAGGTAAAGTGACCGCGAATGTGTTACGTTTAAAGCCAAATAAAATAAAAAATATCATACTTACGAGAAATCTGACTGCGCCATTCGAATTTTCTGATCAGAATACGTAAGAAACAGTGAAAGAAGCTGCCGAATTCCACTTTTCATTATTTGGGGTCAAAAAACACCAAAGGGGTTAACCTTACGTTTTTTTCAAAAATGTTAAAAATTTTAGGTGGCCTTTTTATTACTTAAATCGACGTACTTCGAAGCCTACTGCTGGATACAGCCTTCAGAACCTCGCGGAATCAATCAAAACTGTGGAAAATCGCGAAACAACTTTAGGTAAAGTGACCGCGAATGTGTTACGTTTAAAGCCAAATAAAATAAAAAATATCATACTTACGAGAAATCTGACTGCGCCATTCGAATTTTCTGATCAGAATACGTAAGAAACAGTGAAAGAAGCTGCCGAATTCCACTTTTCATTATTTGGGGTCAAAAAACACCAATGGGGTTAACCTTACGTTTTTTTCAAAAATGTTAAAAATTTTAGGTGGCCTTTTTATTACTTAAATCGACGTACTTCGAAGCCTACTGCTGGATACAGCCTTCAGAACCTCGCGGAATCAATCAAAACTGTGTAAAATCGCGAAACAACTTTAGGTAAAGTGACCGCGAATGTGTTACGTTTAAAGCCAAATAAAATAAAAAATATCATACTTACGAGAAATCTGACTGCGCCATTCGAATTTTCTGATCAGAATACGTAAGAAACAGTGAAAGAAGCTGCCGAATTCCACTTTTCATTATTTGGGGTCAAAAAACACCAAAGGGGTTGACCTTACGTTTTTTTCAAAAATGTTAAAAATTTTAGGTGGCCTTTTTATTACTTAAATCGACGTACTTCGAAGCCTACTGCTGGATACAGCCTTCAGAACCTCGCGGAATCAATCAAAACTGTGTAAAATCGCGAAACAACTTTAGGTAAAGTGACCGCGAATGTGTTACGTTTAAAGCCAAATAAAATAAAAAATATCATACTTACGAGAAATCTGACTGCGCCATTCGAATTTTCTGATCAGAATACGTAAGAAACAGTGAAAGAAGCTGCCGAATTCCACTTTTCATTATTTGGGGTCAAAAAACACCAAAGGGGTTAACCTTACGTTTTTTTCAAAAATGTTAAAAATTTTAGGTGGCCTTTTTATTACTTAAATCGACGTACTTCGAAGCCTACTGCTGGATACAGCCTTCAGAACCTCGCGGAATCAATCAAAACTGTGTAAAATCGCGAAACAACTTTAGGTAAAGTGACCGCGAATGTGTTACGTTTAAAGCCAAATAAAATAAAAAATATCATACTTACGAGAAATCTGACTGCGCCATTCGAATTTTCTGATCAGAATACGTAAGAAACAGTGAAAGAAGCTGCCGAATTCCACTTTTTATTTTTTTGGGGTCAAAAAACACCAAAGGGGTTAACCTTACGTTTTTTTCAAAAATGGTAAAAATTTTAGGTGGCCTTTTTATTACTTAAATCGACGTACTTCGAAGCCTACTGCTGGATACAGCCTTCAGAACCTCGCGGAATCAATCAAAACTGTGTAAAATCGCGAAACAACTTTAGGTAAAGTGACCGCGAATGTGTTACGTTTAAAGCCAAATAAAATAAAAAATATCATACTTACGAGAAATCTGACTGCGCCATTCGAATTTTCTGATCAGAATACGTAAGAAACAGTGAAAGAAGCTGCCGAATTCCACTTTTCATTTTTTGGGGTCAAAAAACACCAAAGGGGTTAACCTTACGTTTTTTTCAAAAATGTTAAAAATTTTAGGTGGCCTTTTTATTACTTAAATCGACGTACTTCGAAGCCTACTGCTGGATACAGCCTTCAGAACCTCGCGGAATCAATCAAAACTGTGTAAAATCGCGAAACAACTTTAGGTAAAGTGACCGCGAATGTGTTACGTTTAAAGCCAAATAAAATAAAAAATATCATACTTACGAGAAATCTGACTGCGCCATTCGAATTTTCTGATCAGAATACGTAAGAAACAGTGAAAGAAGCTGCCGAATTCCACTTTTCATTATTTGGGGTCAAAAAACACCAAAGGGGTTAACCTTACGTTTTTTTCAAAAATGTTAAAAACTTTAGGTGGCCTTTTTATTACTTAAATCGACGTACTTCGAAGCCTACTGCTGGATACAGCCTTCAGAACCTCGCGGAATCAATCAAAACTGTGTAAAATCGCGAAACAACTTTAGGTAAAGTGACCGCGAATGTGTTACGTTTAAAGCCAAATAAAATAAAAAATATCATACTTACGAGAAATCTGACTGCGCCATTCGAATTTTCTGATCAGAATACGTAAGAAACAGTGAAAGAAGCTGCCGAATTCCACTTTTCATTATTTGGGGTCAAAAAACACCAAAGGGGTTAACCTTACGTTTTTTTCAAAAATGTTAAAAATTTTAGGTGGCCTTTTTATTACTTAAATCGACGTACTTCGAAGCCTACTGCTGGATACAGCCTTCAGAACCTCGCGGAATCAATGAAAACTGTGTAAAATCGCGAAACAACTTTAGGTAAAGTGACCGCGAATGTGTTACGTTTAAAGCCAAATAAAATAAAAAATATCATACTTACGAGAAATCTGACTGCGCCATTTGAATTTTCTGATCAGAATACGTAAGAAACAGTGAAAGAAGCTGCCGAATTCCACTTTTCATTATTTGGGGTCAAAAAACACCAAAGGGGTTAACCTTACGTATTTTTCAAAAATGTTAAAAACTTTAGGTGGCCTTTTTATTACTTAAATCGACGTACTTCGAAGCCTACTGCTGGATACAGCCTTCAGAACCTCGCGGAATCATTCAAAACTGTGTAAAATCGCGAAACAACTTTAGGTAAAGTGACCGCGAATGTGTTACGTTTAAAGCCAAATAAAATAAAAAATATCATACTTACGAGAAATCTGACTGCGCCATTTGAATTTTCTGATCAGAATACGTAAGAAACAGTGAAAGAAGCTGCCGAATTCCACTTTTCATTATTTGGGGTCAAAAAGCACCAAAGGGGTTAACCTTACGTTTTTTTCAAAAATGTTAAAAATTTTAGGTGGCCTTTTTATTACTTAAATCGACGTACTTCGAAGCCTACTGCTGGATACAGCCTTCAGAACCTCGCGGAATCAATCAAAACTGTGTAAAATCGCGAAACAACTTTAGGTAAAGTGACCGCGAATGTGTTACGTTTAAAGCCAAATAAAATAAAAAATATCATACTTACGAGAAATCTGACTGCGCCATTCGAATTTTCTGATCAGAATACGTAAGAAACAGTGAAAGAAGCTGCCGAATTCCACTTTTCATTATTTGGGGTCAAAAAACACCAAAGGGGTTAACCTTACGTTTTTTTCAAAAATGTTAAAAATTTTAGGTGGCCTTTTTATTACTTAAATCGACGTACTTCGAAGCCTACTGCTGGATACAGCCTTCAGAACCTCGCGGAATCAATCAAAACTGTGTAAAATCGCGAAACAACTTTAGGTAAAGTGACCGCGAATGTGTTACGTTTAAAGCCAAATAAAATAAAAAATATCATACTTACGAGAAATCTGACTGCGCCATTCGAATTTTCTGATCAGAATACGTAAGAAACAGTGAAAGAAGCTGCCGAATTCCACTTTTCATTATTTGGGGTCAAAAAACACCAATGGGGTTAACCTTACGTTTTTTTCAAAAATGTTAAAAATTTTAGGTGGCCTTTTTATTACTTAAATCGACGTACTTCGAAGCCTACTGCTGGATACAGCCTTCAGAACCTCGCGGAATCAATCAAAACTGTGTAAAATCGCGAAACAACTTTAGGTAAAGTGACCGCGAACGTGTTACGTTTAAAGCCAAATAAAATAAAAAATAACATACTTACGAGAAATCTGACTGCGCCATTCGAATTTTCTGATCAGAATACGTAAGAAACAGTGAAAGAAGCTGCCGAATTCCACTTTTCATTATT
The DNA here is from genome assembly GCA_958510845.1 of Cantharis nigra. Lineage (NCBI taxonomy): Eukaryota > Metazoa > Arthropoda > Insecta > Coleoptera > Cantharidae > Cantharis > Cantharis nigra. Next base: position 2,413,486 of record OY294034.1, on the reverse strand, counting down.
TGGGGTCAAAAAACACCAAAGGGGTTAACCTTACGTTTTTTTTAAAAATGTTAAAAATTTTAGGTGGCCTTTTTATTACTTAAATCGACGTACTTCGAAGCCTACTGCTGGATACAGCCTTCAGAACCTCGCGGAATCAATCAAAACTGTGTAAAATCGCGAAACAACTTTAGGTAAAGTGACCGCGAATGTGTTACGTTTAAAGCCAAATAAAATAAAAAATATCATACTTACGAGAAATCTGACTGCGCCATTCGAATTTTCTGATCAGAATACGTAAGAAACAGTGAAAGAAGCTGCCGAATTCCACTTTTCATTATTTGGGGTCAAAAAACACCAAAGGGGTTAACCTTACGTTTTTTTCAAAAATGTTAAAAATTTTAGGTGGCCTTTTTATTACTTAAATCGACGTACTTCGAAGCCTACTGCTGGATACAGCCTTCAGAACCTCGCGGAATCAATCAAAACTGTGTAAAATCGCGAAACAACTTTAGCTAAAGTGACCGCGAATGTGTTACGTTTAAAGCCAAATAAAATAAAAAATATCATACTTACGAGAAATCTGACTGCGCCATTCGAATTTTCTGATCAGAATACGTAAGAAACAGTGAAAGAAGCTGCCGAATTCCACTTTTCATTATTTGGGGTCAAAAAACACCAAAGGGGTTAACCTTACGTTTTTTTCAAAAATGGTAAAAATTTTAGGTGGCCTTTTTATTACTTAAATCGACGTACTTCGAAGCCTACTGCTGGATACAGCCTTCAGAACCTCGCGGAATCAATCAAAACTGTGTAAAATCGCGAAACAACTTTAGGTAAAGTGACCGCGAATGTGTTACGTTTAAAGCCAAATAAAATAAAAAATATCATACTTACGAGAAATCTGACTGCACCATTCGAATTTTCTGATCAGAATACGTAAGAAACAGTGAAAGAAGCTGCCGAATTCCACTTTTCATTATTTGGGGTCAAAAAACACCAAAGGGGTTAACTTAAATCGACGTACTTCGAAGCCTACTGCTGGATACAGCCTTCAGAACCTCGCGGAATCAATGAAAACTGTGTAAAATCGCGAAACAACTTTAGGTAAAGTGACCGCGAATGTGTTACGTTTAAAGCCAAATAAAATAAAAAATATCATACTTACGAGAAATCTGACTGCGCCATTCGAATTTTCTGATCAGAATACGTAAGAAACAGTGAAAGAAGCTGCCGAATTCCACTTTTCATTATTTGGGGTCAAAAAACACCAAAGGGGTTAACCTTACGTTTTTTTCAAAAATGTTAAAAATTTTAGGTGGCCTTTTTATTACTTAAATCGACGTACTTCGAAGCCTACTGCTGGATACAGCCTTCAGAACCTCGCGGAATCAATCAAAACTGTGTAAAATCGCGAAACAACTTTAGGTAAAGTGACCGCGAATGTGTTACGTTTAAAGCCAAATAAAATAAAAAATATCATACTTACGAGAAATCTGACTGCGCCATTCGAATTTTCTGATCAGAATACGTAAGAAACAGTGAAAGAAGCTGCCGAATTCCACTTTTCATTATTTGGGGTCAAAAAACACCAATGGGGTTAACCTTACGTTTTTTTCAAAAATGTTAAAAATTTTAGGTGGCCTTTTTATTACTTAAATCGACGTACTTCGAAGCCTACTGCTGGATACAGCCTTCAGAACCTCGCGGAATCAATCAAAACTGTGTAAAATCGCGAAACAACTTTAGGTAAAGTGACCGCGAACGTGTTACGTTTAAAGCCAAATAAAATAAAAAATAACATACTTACGAGAAATCTGACTGCGCCATTCGAATTTTCTGATCAGAATACGTAAGAAACAGTGAAAGAAGCTGCCGAATTCCACTTTTCATTATTTGGGGTCAAAAAACACCAAAGGGGTTAACCTTACGTTTTTTTTAAAAATGTTAAAAATTTTAGGTGGCCTTTTTATTACTTAAATCGACGTACTTCGAAGCCTACTGCTGGATACAGCCTTCAGAACCTCGCGGAATCAATCAAAACTGTGTAAAATCGCGAAACAACTTTAGGTAAAGTGACCGCGAATGTGTTACGTTTAAAGCCAAATAAAATAAAAAATATCATACTTACGAGAAATCTGACTGCGCCATTCGAATTTGCTGATCAGAATACGTAAGAAACAGTGAAAGAAGCTGCCGAATTCCACTTTTCATTATTTGGGGTCAAAAAACACCAAAGGGGTTAACCTTACGTTTTTTTCAAAAATGTTAAAAATTTTAGGTGGCCTTTTTATTACTTAAATCGACGTACTTCGAAGCCTACTGCTGGATACAGCCTTCAGAACCTCGCGGAATCAATCAAAACTGTGTAAAATCGCGAAACAACTTTAGGTAAAGTTACCGCGAATGTGTTACGTTTAAAGCCAAATAAAATAAAAAATATCATACTTACGAGAAATCTGACTGCGCCATTCGAATTTTCTGATCAGAATACGTAAGAAACAGTGAAAGAAGCTGCCGAATTCCACTTTTCATTATTTGGGGTCAAAAAACACCAAAGGGGTTAACCTTACGTTTTTTTCAAAAATGTTAAAAATTTTAGGTGGCCTTTTTATTACTTAAATCGACGTACTTCGAAGCCTACTGCTGGATACAGCCTTCAGAACCTCGCGGAATCAATCAAAACTGTGTAAAATCGCGAAACAACTTTAGGTAAAGTGACCGCGAATGTGTTACGTTTAAAGCCAAATAAAATAAAAAATATCATACTTACGAGAAATCTGACTGCGCCATTTGAATTTTCTGATCAGAATACGTAAGAAACAGTGAAAGAAGCTGCCGAATTCCACTTTTCATTATTTGGGGTCAAAAAACACCAAAGGGGTTAACCTTACGTTTTTTTCAAAAATGTTAAAAATTTTAGGTGGCCTTTTTATTACTTAAATCGACGTACTTCGAAGCCTACTGCTGGATACAGCCTTCAGAACCTCGCGGAATCAATGAAAACTGTGTAAAATCGCGAAACAACTTTAGGTAAAGTGACCGCGAATGTGTTACGTTTAAAGCCAAATAAAATAAAAAATATCATACTTACGAGAAATCTGACTGCGCCATTGAATTTTCTGATCAGAATACGTAAGAAACAGTGAAAGAAGCTGCCGAATTCCACTTTTCATTATTTGGGGTCAAAAAACACCAAAGGGGTTAACCTTACGTTTTTTTCAAAAATGTTAAAAACTTTAGGTGGCCTTTTTATTACTTAAATCGACGTACTTCGAAGCCTACTGCTGGATACAGCCTTCAGAACCTCGCGGAATCAATCAAAACTGTGTAAAATCGCGAAACAACTTTGGGTAAAGTGACCGCGAATGTGTTACGTTTAAAGCCAAATAAAATAAAAAATATCATACTTACGAGAAATCTGACTGCGCCATTTGAATTTTCTGATCAGAATACGTAAGAAACAGTGAAAGAAGCTGCCGAATTCCACTTTTCATTATTTGGGGTCAAAAAACACCAAAGGGGTTAACCTTACGTTTTTTTCAAAAATGTTAAAAACTTTAGGTGGCCTTTTTATTACTTAAATCGACGTACTTCGAAGCCTACTGCTGGATACAGCCTTCAGAACCTCGCGGAATCAATCAAAACTGTGTAAAATCGCGAAACAACTTTAGGTAAAGTGACCGCGAATGTGTTACGTTTAAAGCCAAATAAAATAAAAAATATCATACTTACGAGAAATCTGACTGCACCATTCGAATTTTCTGATCAGAATACGTAAGAAACAGTGAAAGAAGCTGCCGAATTCCACTTTTCATTATTTGGGGTCAAAAAACACCAAAGGGGTTAACCTTACGTTTTTTTCAAAAATGTTAAAATATTTAGGTGGCCTTTTTATTACTTAAATCGACGTACTTCGAAGCCTACTGCTGGATACAGCCTTCAGAACCTCGCGGAATCAATCAAAACTGTGTAAAATCGCGAAACAACTTTAGGTAAAGTGACCGCGAATGTGTTACGTTTAAAGCCAAATAAAATAAAAAATATCATACTTACGAGAAATCTGACTGCGCCATTTGAATTTTCTGATCAGAATACGTAAGAAACAGTGAAAGAAGCTGCCGAATTCCACTTTTCATTATTTGGGGTCAAAAAGCACCAAAGGGGTTAACCTTACGTTTTTTTCAAAAATGTTAAAAATTTTAGGTGGCCTTTTTTTACTTAAATCGACGTACTTCGAAGCCTACTGCTGGATACAGCCTTCAGAACCTCGCGGAATCAATCAAAACTGTGTAAAATCGCGAAACAACTTTAGGTAAAGTGACCGCGAATGTGTTACGTTTAAAGCCAAATAAAATAAAAAATATCATACTTACGAGAAATCTGACTGCGCCATTCGAATTTTCTGATCAGAATACGTAAGAAACAGTGAAAGAAGCTGCCGAATTCCACTTTTCATTATTTGGGGTCAAAAAACACCAAAGGGGTTAACCTTACGTTTTTTTCAAAAATGTTAAAAACTTTAGGTGGCCTTTTTATTACTTAAATCGACGTACTTCGAAGCCTACTGCTGGATACAGCCTTCAGAACCTCGCGGAATCAATCAAAACTGTGTAAAATCGCGAAACAACTTTAGGTAAAGTGACCGCGAATGTGTTACGTTTAAAGCCAAATAAAATAAAAAATATCATACTTACGAGAAATCTGACTGCGCCATTCGAATTTTCTGATCAGAATACGTAAGAAACAGTGAAAGAAGCTGCCGAATTCCACTTTTCATTATTTGGGGTCAAAAAACACCAAAGGGGTTAACCTTACGTTTTTTTCAAAAATGTTAAAAACTTTAGGTGGCCTTTTTATTACTTAAATCGACGTACTTCGAAGCCTACTGCTGGATACAGCCTTCAGAACCTCGCAGAATCAATCAAAACTGTGTAAAATCGCGAAACAACTTTAGGTAAAGTGACCGCGAATGTGTTACGTTTAAAGCCAAATAAAATAAAAAATATCATACTTACGAGAAATCTGACTGCGCCATTTGAATTTTCTGATCAGAATACGTAAGAAACAGTGAAAGAAGCTGCCGAATTCCACTTTTCATTATTTGGGGTCAAAAAGCACCAAAGGGGTTAACCTTACGTTTTTTTCAAAAATGTTAAAAATTTTAGGTGGCCTTTTTATTACTTAAATCGACGTACTTCGAAGCCTACTGCTGGATACAGCCTTCAGAACCTCGCGGAATCAATCAAAACTGTGTAAAATCGCGAAACAACTTTAGGTAAAGTGACCGCGAATGTGTTACGTTTAAAGCCAAATAAAATAAAAAATATCATACTTACGAGAAATCTGACTGCGCCATTCGAATTTTCTGATCAGAATACGTAAGAAACAGTGAAAGAAGCTGCCGAATTCCACTTTTCATTATTTGGGGTCAAAAAGCACCAAAGGGGTTAACCTTACGTTTTTTTCAAAAATGTTAAAAATTTTAGGTGGCCTTTTTATTACTTAAATCGACGTACTTCGAAGCCTACTGCTGGATACAGCCTTCAGAACCTCGCGGAATCAATCAAAACTGTGTAAAATCGCGAAACAACTTTAGGTAAAGTGACCGCGAACGTGTTACGTTTAAAGCCAAATAAAATAAAAAATAACATACTTACGAGAAATCTGACTGCGCCATTCGAATTTTCTGATCAGAATACGTAAGAAACAGTGAAAGAAGCTGCCGAATTCCACTTTTCATTATTTGGGGTCAAAAAACACCAAAGGGGTTAACCTTACGTTTTTTTTAAAAATGTTAAAAATTTTAGGTGGCCTTTTTATTACTTAAATCGACGTACTTCGAAGCCTACTGCTGGATACAGCCTTCAGAACCTCGCGGAATCAATCAAAACTGTGTAAAATCGCGAAACAACTTTAGGTAAAGTGACCGCGAATGTGTTACGTTTAAAGCCAAATAAAATAAAAAATATCATACTTACGAGAAATCTGACTGCGCCATTCGAATTTTCTGATCAGAATACGTAAGAAACAGTGAAAGAATCTGCCGAATTCCACTTTTCATTATTTGGGGTCAAAAAACACCAAAGGGGTTAACCTTACGTTTTTTTCAAAAATGTTAAAAACTTTAGGTGGCCTTATTATTACTTAAATCGACGTACTTCGAAGCCTACTGCTGGATACAGCCTTCAGAACCTCGCGGAATCAATCAAAACTGTGTAAAATCGCGAAACAACTTTAGGTAAAGTGACCGCGAATGTGTTACGTTTAAAGCCAAATAAAATAAAAAATATCATACTTACGAGAAATCTGACTGCGCCATTCGAATTTTCTGATCAGAATACGTAAGAAACAGTGAAAGAAGCTGCCGAATTCCACTTTTCATTATTTGGGGTCAAAAAACACCAAAGGGGTTAACCTTACGTTTTTTTCAAAAATGTTAAAAATTTTAGGTGGCCTTTTTATTACTTAAATCGACGTACTTCGAAGCCTACTGCTGGATACAGCCTTCAGAACCTCGCGGAATCAATGAAAACTGTGTAAAATCGCGAAACAACTTTAGCTAAAGTGACCGCGAATGTGTTACGTTTAAAGCCAAATAAAATAAAAAATATCATACTTACGAGAAATCTGACTTCGCCATTCGAATTTTCTGATCAGAATACGTAAGAAACAGTGAAAGAAGCTGCCGAATTCCACTTTTCATTATTTGGGGTCAAAAAACACCAAAGGGGTTAACCTTACGTTTTTTTCAAAAATGGTAAAAATTTTAGGTGGCCTTTTTATTACTTAAATCGACGTACTTCGAAGCCTACTGCTGGATACAGCCTTCAGAACCTCGCGGAATCAATGAAAACTGTGTAAAATCGCGAAACAACTTTAGGTAAAGTGACCGCGAATGTGTTACGTTTAAAGCCAAATAAAATAAAAAATATCATACTTACGAGAAATCTGACTGCGCCATTTGAATTTTCTGATCAGAATACGTAAGAAACAGTGAAAGAAGCTGCCGAATTCCACTTTTCATTATTTGGGGTCAAAAAACACCAAAGGGGTTAACCTTACGTTTTTTTCAAAAATGTTAAAAATTTTAGGTGGCCTTTTTATTACTTAAATCGACGTACTTCGAAGCCTACTGCTGGATACAGCCTTCAGAACCTCGCGGAATCAATGAAAACTGTGTAAAATCGCGAAACAACTTTAGGTAAAGTGACCGCGAATGTGTTACGTTTAAAGCCAAATAAAATAAAAAATATCATACTTACGAGAAATCTGACTGCGCCATTTGAATTTTCTGATCAGAATACGTAAGAAACAGTGAAAGAAGCTGCCGAATTCCACTATTCATTATTTGGGGTCAAAAAGCACCAAAGGGGTTAACCTTACGTTTTTTTCAAAAATGTTAAAAATTTTAGGTGGCCTTTTTATTACTTAAATCGACGTACTTCGAAGCCTACTGCTGGATACAGCCTTCAGAACCTCGCGGAATCAATCAAAACTGTGTAAAATCGCGAAACAACTTTAGGTAAAGTGACCGCGAATGTGTTACGTTTAAAGCCAAATAAAATAAAAAATATCATACTTACGAGAAATCTGACTGCGCCATTCGAATTTTCTGATCAGAATACGTAAGAAACAGTGAAAGAAGCTGCCGAATTCCACTTTTCATTATTTGGGGTCAAAAAACACCAAAGGGGTTAACCTTACGTTTATTTCAAAAATGGTAAAAACTTTAGGTGGCCTTTTTATTACTTAAATCGACGTACTTCGAAGCCTACTGCTGGATACAGCCTTCAGAACCTCGCGGAATCAATCAAAACTGTGTAAAATCGCGAAACAACTTTAGGTAAAGTGACCGCGAATGTGTTACGTTTAATGCCAAATAAAATAAAAAATATCATACTTACGAGAAATCTGACTGCGCCATTCGAATTTTCTGATCAGAATACGTAAGAAACAGTGAAAGAAGCTGCCGAATTCCACTTTTCATTATTTGGGGTCAAAAAACACCAAAGGGGTTAACCTTACGTTTATTTCAAAAATGTTAAAAACTTTAGGTGGCCTTTTTATTACTTAAATCGACGTACTTCGAAGCCTACTGCTGGATACAGCCTTCAGAACCTCGCGGAATCAATCAAAACTGTGTAAAATCGCGAAACAACTTTAGGTAAAGTGACCGCGAATGTGTTACGTTTAAAGCCAAATAAAATAAAAAATATCATACTTACGAGAAATCTGACTGCGCCATTCGAATTTTTTGATCAGAATACGTAAGAAACAGTGAAAGAAGCTGCCGAATTCCACTTTTCATTATTTGGGGTCAAAAAACACCAAAGGGGTTAACCTTACGTTTTTTTCAAAAATGTTAAAAATTTTAGGTGGCCTTTTTATTACTTAAATCGACGTACTTCGAAGCCTACTGCTGGATACAGCCTTCAGAACCTCGCGGAATCAATCAAAACTGTGTAAAATCGCGAAACAACTTTAGGTAAAGTGACCGCGAATGTGTTACGTTTAAAGCCAAATAAAATAAAAAATATCATACTTACGAGAAATCTGACTGCGCCATTCGAATTTTCTGATCAGAATACGTAAGAAACAGTGAAAGAAGCTGCCGAATTCCACTTTTCATTATTTGGGGTCAAAAAACACCAAAGGGGTTAACCTTACGTTTTTTTCAAAAATGTTAAAAATTTTAGGTGGCCTTTTTATTACTTAAATCGACGTACTTCGAAGCCTACTGCTGGATACAGCCTTCAGAACCTCGCGGAATCAATCAAAACTGTGTAAAATCGCGAAACAACTTTAGGTAAAGTGACCGCGAATGTGTTACGTTTAAAGCCAAATAAAATAAAAAATATCATACTTACGCGAAATCTGACTGCGCCATTCGAATTTTCTGATCAGAATACGTAAGAAACAGTGAAAGAAGCTGCCGAATTCCACTTTTCATTATTTGGGGTCAAAAAACACCAAAGGGGTTAACCTTACGTTTTTTTCAAAAATGTTAAAAATTTTAGGTGGCCTTTTTATTACTTAAATCGACGTACTTCGAAGCCTACTGCTGGATACAGCCTTCAGAACCTCGCGGAATCAATCAAAACTGTGTAAAATCGCGAAACAACTTTAGGTAAAGTGACCGCGAATGTGTTACGTTTAAAGCCAAATAAAATAAAAAATATCATACTTACGAGAAATCTGACTGCGCCATTCGAATTTTCTGATCAGAATACGTAAGAAACAGTGAAAGAAGCTGCCGAATTCCACTTTTCATTATTTGGGGTCAAAAAACACCAAAGGGGTTAACCTTACGTTTTTTTCAAAAATGTTAAAAATTTTAGGTGGCCTTTTTATTACTTAAATCGACGTACTTCGAAGCCTACTGCTGGATACAGCCTTCAGAACCTCGCGGAATCAATCAAAACTGTGTAAAATCGCGAAACAACTTTAGGTAAAGTGACCGCGAATGTGTTACGTTTAAAGCCAAATAAAATAAAAAATATCATACTTACGCGAAATCTGACTGCGCCATTCGAATTTTCTGATCAGAATACGTAAGAAACAGTGAAAGAAGCTGCCGAATTCCACTTTTCATTATTTGGGGTCAAAAAACACCAAAGGGGTTAACCTTACGTTTTTTTCAAAAATGTTAAAAATTTTAGGTGGCCTTTTTATTACTTAAATCGACGTACTTCGAAGCCTACTGCTGGATACAGCCTTCAGAACCTCGCGGAATCAATCAAAACTGTGTAAAATCGCGAAACAACTTTGGGTAAAGTGACCGCGAATGTGTTACGTTTAAAGCCAAATAAAATAAAAAATATCATACTTACGAGAAATCTGACTGCGCCATTTGAATTTTCTGATCAGAATACGTAAGAAACAGTGAAAGAAGCTGCCGAATTCCACTTTTCATTATTTGGGGTCAAAAAACACCAAAGGGGTTAACCTTACGTTTTTTTCAAAAATGTTAAAAACTTTAGGTGGCCTTTTTATTACTTAAATCGACGTACTTCGAAGCCTACTGCTGGATACAGCCTTCAGAACCTCGCGGAATCAATCAAAACTGTGTAAAATCGCGAAACAACTTTAGGTAAAGTGACCGCGAATGTGTTACGTTTAAAGCCAAATAAAATAAAAAATATCATACTTACGAGAAATCTGACTGCACCATTCGAATTTTCTGATCAGAATACGTAAGAAACAGTGAAAGAAGCTGCCGAATTCCACTTTTCATTATTTGGGGTCAAAAAACACCAAAGGGGTTAACCTTACGTTTTTTTCAAAAATGTTAAAATATTTAGGTGGCCTTTTTATTACTTAAATCGACGTACTTCGAAGCCTACTGCTGGATACAGCCTTCAGAACCTCGCGGAATCAATCAAAACTGTGTAAAATCGCGAAACAACTTTAGGTAAAGTGACCGCGAATGTGTTACGTTTAAAGCCAAATAAAATAAAAAATATCATACTTACGAGAAATCTGACTGCGCCATTCGAATTTTCTGATCAGAATACGTAAGAAACAGTGAAAGAAGCTGCCGAATTCCACTTTTCATTATTTGGGGTCAAAAAACACCAAAGGGGTTAACCTTACGTTTTTTTCAAAAATGTTAAAAACTTTAGGTGGCCTTTTCATTACTTAAATCGACGTACTTCGAAGCCTACTGCTGGATACAGCCTTCAGAACCTCGCGGAATCAATCAAAACTGTGTAAAATCGCGAAACAACTTTAGGTAAAGTGACCGCGAATGTGTTACGTTTAAAGCCAAATAAAATAAAAAATATCATACTTACGAGAAATCTGACTGCGCCATTCGAATTTTCTGATCAGAATACGTAAGAAACAGTGAAAGAAGCTGCCGAATTCCACTTTTCATTATTTGGGGTCAAAAAGCAGCAAAGGGGTTAACCTTACGTTTTTTTCAAAAATGTTAAAAATTTTAGGTGGCCTTTTTATTACTTAAATCGACGTACTTCGAAGCCTACTGCTGGATACAGCCTTCAGAACCTCGCGGAATCAATCAAAACTGTGTAAAATCGCGAAACAACTTTAAGTAAAGTGACCGCGAATGTGTTACGTTTAAAGCCAAATAAAATAAAAAATATCATACTTACGAGAAATCTGACTGCGCCATTCGAATTTTCTGATCAGAATACGTAAGAAACAGTGAAAGAAGCTGCCGAATTCCACTTTTCATTATTTGGGGTCAAAAAACACCAAAGGGGTTAACCTTACGTTTTTTTCAAAAATGTTAAAAATTTTAGGTGGCCTTTTTATTACTTAAATCGACGTACTTCGAAGCCTACTGCTGGATACAGCCTTCAGAACCTCGAGGAATCAATCAAAACTGTGTAAAATCGCGAAACAACTTTAGGTAAAGTGACCGCGAATGTGTTACGTTTAAAGCCAAATAAAATAAAAAATATCATACTTACGAGAAATCTGACTGCGCCATTCGAATTTTCTGATCAGAATACGTAAGAAACAGTGAAAGAAGCTGCCGAATTCCACTTTTCATTATTTGGGGTCAAAAAACACCAATGGGGTTAACCTTACGTTTTTTTCAAAAATGTTAAAAATTTTAGGTGGCCTTTTTATTACTTAAATCGACGTACTTCGAAGCCTACTGCTGGATACAGCCTTCAGAACCTCGCGGAATCAATCAAAACTGTGTAAAATCGCGAAACAACTTTAGGTAAAGTGACCGCGAATGTGTTACGTTTAAAGCCAAATAAAATAAAAAATATCATACTTACGAGAAATCTGACTGCGCCATTCGAATTTTCTGATCAGAATACGTAAGAAACAGTGAAAGAAGCTGCCGAATTCCACTTTTCATTATTTGGGGTCAAAAAACACCAAAGGGGTTAACCTTACGTTTTTTTCAAAAATGTTAAAATATTTAGGTGGCCTTTTTATTACTTAAATCGACGTACTTCGAAGCCTACTGCTGGATACAGCCTTCAGAACCTCGCGGAATCAATCAAAACTGTGTAAAATCGCGAAACAACTTTAGGTAAAGTGACCGCGAATGTGTTACGTTTAAAGCCAAATAAAATAAAAAATATCATACTTACGAGAAATCTGACTGCGCCATTCGAATTTTCTGATCAGAATACGTAAGAAACAGAGAAAGAAGCTGCCGAATTCCACTTTTCATTATTTGGGGTCAAAAAACACCAAAGGGGTTAACCTTACGTTTTTTTCAAAAATGTTAAAATATTTAGGTGGCCTTTTTATTACTTAAATCGACGTACTTCGAAGCCTACTGCTGGATACAGCCTTCAGAACCTCGCGGAATCAATCAAAACTGTGTAAAATCGCGAAACAACTTTAGGTAAAGTGACCGCGAATGTGTTACGTTTAAAGCCAAATAAAATAAAAAATATCATACTTACGAGAAATCTGACTGCGCCATTCGAATTTTCTGATCAGAATACGTAAGAAACAGTGAAAGAAGCTGCCGAATTCCACTTTTCATTATTTGGGGTCAAAAAACACCAAAGGGGTTAACCTTACGTTTTTTTCAAAAATGTTAAAAACTTTAGGTGGCCTTTTCATTACTTAAATCGACGTACTTCGAAGCCTACTGCTGGATACAGCCTTCAGAACCTCGCGGAATCAATCAAAACTGTGTAAAATCGCGAAACAACTTTAGGTAAAGTGACCGCGAATGTGTTACGTTTAAAGCCAAATAAAATAAAAAATATCATACTTACGAGAAATCTGACTGCGCCATTCGAATTTTCTGATCAGAATACGTAAGAAACAGTGAAAGAAGCTGCCGAATTCCACTTTTCATTATTTGGGGTCAAAAAACACCAAAGGGGTTAACCTTACGTTTTTTTCAAAAATGTTAAAAACTTTAGGTGGCCTTTTCATTACTTAAATCGACGTACTTCGAAGCCTACTGCTGGATACAGCCTTCAGAACCTCGCGGAATCAATCAAAACTGTGTAAAATCGCGAAACAACTTTAGGTAAAGTGACCGCGAATGTGTTACGTTTAAAGCCAAATAAAATAAAAAATATCATACTTACGAGAAATCTGACTGCGCCATTCGAATTTTCTGATCAGAATACGTAAGAAACAGTGAAAGAAGCTGCCGAATTCCACTTTTCATTATTTGGGGTCAAAAAGCAGCAAAGGGGTTAACCTTACGTTTTTTTCAAAAATGTTAAAAATTTTAGGTGGCCTTTTTATTACTTAAATCGACGTACTTCGAAGCCTACTGCTGGATACAGCCTTCAGAACCTCGCGGAATCAATCAAAACTGTGTAAAATCGCGAAACAACTTTAAGTAAAGTGACCGCGAATGTGTTACGTTTAAAGCCAAATAAAATAAAAAATATCATACTTACGAGAAATCTGACTGCGCCATTCGAATTTTCTGATCAGAATACGTAAGAAACAGTGAAAGAAGCTGCCGAATTCCACTTTTCATTATTTGGGGTCAAAAAACACCAAAGGGGTTAACCTTACGTTTTTTTCAAAAATGTTAAAAATTTTAGGTGGCCTTTTTATTACTTAAATCGACGTACTTCGAAGCCTACTGCTGGATACAGCCTTCAGAACCTCGAGGAATCAATCAAAACTGTGTAAAATCGCGAAACAACTTTAGGTAAAGTGACCGCGAATGTGTTACGTTTAAAGCCAAATAAAATAAAAAATATCATACTTACGAGAAATCTGACTGCGCCATTCGAATTTTCTGATCAGAATACGTAAGAAACAGTGAAAGAAGCTGCCGAATTCCACTTTTCATTATTTGGGGTCAAAAAACACCAATGGGGTTAACCTTACGTTTTTTTCAAAAATGTTAAAAATTTTAGGTGGCCTTTTTATTACTTAAATCGACGTACTTCGAAGCCTACTGCTGGATACAGCCTTCAGAACCTCGCGGAATCAATCAAAACTGTGTAAAATCGCGAAACAACTTTAGGTAAAGTGACCGCGAATGTGTTACGTTTAAAGCCAAATAAAATAAAAAATATCATACTTACGAGAAATCTGACTGCGCCATTCGAATTTTCTGATCAGAATACGTAAGAAACAGTGAAAGAAGCTGCCGAATTCCACTTTTCATTATTTGGGGTCAAAAAACACCAAAGGGGTTAACCTTACGTTTTTTTCAAAAATGTTAAAATATTTAGGTGGCCTTTTTATTACTTAAATCGACGTACTTCGAAGCCTACTGCTGGATACAGCCTTCAGAACCTCGCGGAATCAATCAAAACTGTGTAAAATCGCGAAACAACTTTAGGTAAAGTGACCGCGAATGTGTTACGTTTAAAGCCAAATAAAATAAAAAATATCATACTTACGAGAAATCTGACTGCGCCATTCGAATTTTCTGATCAGAATACGTAAGAAACAGTGAAAGAAGCTGCCGAATTCCACTTTTCATTATTTGGGGTCAAAAAACACCAAAGGGGTTAACCTTACGTTTTTTTCAAAAATGTTAAAATATTTAGGTGGCCTTTTTATTACTTAAATCGACGTACTTCGAAGCCTACTGCTGGATACAGCCTTCAGAACCTCGCGGAATCAATCAAAACTGTGTAAAATCGCGAAACAACTTTAGGTAAAGTGACCGCGAATGTGTTACGTTTAAAGCCAAATAAAATAAAAAATATCATACTTACGAGAAATCTGACTGCGCCATTCGAATTTTCTGATCAGAATACGTAAGAAACAGTGAAAGAAGCTGCCGAATTCCACTTTTCATTATTTGGGGTCAAAAAACACCAAAGGGGTTAACCTTACGTTTTTTTCAAAAATGTTAAAAACTTTAGGTGGCCTTTTCATTACTTAAATCGACGTACTTCGAAGCCTACTGCTGGATACAGCCTTCAGAACCTCGCGGAATCAATCAAAACTGTGTAAAATCGCGAAACAACTTTAGGTAAAGTGACCGCGAATGTGTTACGTTTAAAGCCAAATAAAATAAAAAATATCATACTTACGAGAAATCTGACTGCGCCATTCGAATTTTCTGATCAGAATACGTAAGAAACAGTGAAAGAAGCTGCCGAATTCCACTTTTCATTATTTGGGGTCAAAAAGCAGCAAAGGGGTTAACCTTACGTTTTTTTCAAAAATGTTAAAAATTTTAGGTGGCCTTTTTATTACTTAAATCGACGTACTTCGAAGCCTACTGCTGGATACAGCCTTCAGAACCTCGCGGAATCAATCAAAACTGTGTAAAATCGCGAAACAACTTTAAGTAAAGTGACCGCGAATGTGTTACGTTTAAAGCCAAATAAAATAAAAAATATCATACTTACGAGAAATCTGACTGCGCCATTCGAATTTTCTGATCAGAATACGTAAGAAACAGTGAAAGAAGCTGCCGAATTCCACTTTTCATTATTTGGGGTCAAAAAACACCAAAGGGGTTAACCTTACGTTTTTTTCAAAAATGTTAAAAATTTTAGGTGGCCTTTTTATTACTTAAATCGACGTACTTCGAAGCCTACTGCTGGATACAGCCTTCAGAACCTCGAGGAATCAATCAAAACTGTGTAAAATCGCGAAACAACTTTAGGTAAAGTGACCGCGAATGTGTTACGTTTAAAGCCAAATAAAATAAAAAATATCATACTTACGAGAAATCTGACTGCGCCATTCGAATTTTCTGATCAGAATACGTAAGAAACAGTGAAAGAAGCTGCCGAATTCCACTTTTCATTATTTGGGGTCAAAAAACACCAATGGGGTTAACCTTACGTTTTTTTCAAAAATGTTAAAAATTTTAGGTGGCCTTTTTATTACTTAAATCGACGTACTTCGAAGCCTACTGCTGGATACAGCCTTCAGAACCTCGCGGAATCAATCAAAACTGTGTAAAATCGCGAAACAACTTTAGGTAAAGTGACCGCGAATGTGTTACGTTTAAAGCCAAATAAAATAAAAAATATCATACTTACGCGAAATCTGACTGCGCCATTCGAATTTTCTGATCAGAATACGTAAGAAACAGTGAAAGAAGCTGCCGAATTCCACTTTTCATTATTTGGGGTCAAAAAACACCAAAGGGGTTAACCTTACGTTTTTTTCAAAAATGTTAAAAATTTTAGGTGGCCTTTTTATTACTTAAATCGACGTACTTCGAAGCCTACTGCTGGATACAGCCTTCAGAACCTCGCGGAATCAATCAAAACTGTGTAAAATCGCGAAACAACTTTGGGTAAAGTGACCGCGAATGTGTTACGTTTAAAGCCAAATAAAATAAAAAATATCATACTTACGAGAAATCTGACTGCGCCATTTGAATTTTCTGATCAGAATACGTAAGAAACAGTGAAAGAAGCTGCCGAATTCCACTTTTCATTATTTGGGGTCAAAAAACACCAAAGGGGTTAACCTTACGTTTTTTTCAAAAATGTTAAAAACTTTAGGTGGCCTTTTTATTACTTAAATCGACGTACTTCGAAGCCTACTGCTGGATACAGCCTTCAGAACCTCGCGGAATCAATCAAAACTGTGTAAAATCGCGAAACAACTTTAGGTAAAGTGACCGCGAATGTGTTACGTTTAAAGCCAAATAAAATAAAAAATATCATACTTACGAGAAATCTGACTGCACCATTCGAATTTTCTGATCAGAATACGTAAGAAACAGTGAAAGAAGCTGCCGAATTCCACTTTTCATTATTTGGGGTCAAAAAACACCAAAGGGGTTAACCTTACGTTTTTTTCAAAAATGTTAAAATATTTAGGTGGCCTTTTTATTACTTAAATCGACGTACTTCGAAGCCTACTGCTGGATACAGCCTTCAGAACCTCGCGGAATCAATCAAAACTGTGTAAAATCGCGAAACAACTTTAGGTAAAGTGACCGCGAATGTGTTACGTTTAAAGCCAAATAAAATAAAAAATATCATACTTACGCGAAATCTGACTGCGCCATTCGAATTTTCTGATCAGAATACGTAAGAAACAGTGAAAGAAGCTGCCGAATTCCACTTTTCATTATTTGGGGTCAAAAAACACCAAAGGGGTTAACCTTACGTTTTTTTCAAAAATGTTAAAAATTTTAGGTGGCCTTTTTATTACTTAAATCGACGTACTTCGAAGCCTACTGCTGGATACAGCCTTCAGAACCTCGCGGAATCAATCAAAACTGTGTAAAATCGCGAAACAACTTTAGGTAAAGTGACCGCGAATGTGTTACGTTTAAAGCCAAATAAAATAAAAAATATCATACTTACGAGAAATCTGACTGCACCATTCGAATTTTCTGATCAGAATACGTAAGAAACAGTGAAAGAAGCTGCCGAATTCCACTTTTCATTATTTGGGGTCAAAAAACACCAAAGGGGTTAACCTTACGTTTTTTTCAAAAATGTTAAAATATTTAGGTGGCCTTTTTATTACTTAAATCGACGTACTTCGAAGCCTACTGCTGGATACAGCCTTCAGAACCTCGCGGAATCAATCAAAACTGTGTAAAATCGCGAAACAACTTTAGGTAAAGTGACCGCGAATGTGTTACGTTTAAAGCCAAATAAAATAAAAAATATCATACTTACGCGAAATCTGACTGCGCCATTCGAATTTTCTGATCAGAATACGTAAGAAACAGTGAAAGAAGCTGCCGAATTCCACTTTTCATTATTTGGGGTCAAAAAACACCAAAGGGGTTAACCTTACGTTTTTTTCAAAAATGTTAAAAATTTTAGGTGGCCTTTTTATTACTTAAATCGACGTACTTCGAAGCCTACTGCTGGATACAGCCTTCAGAACCTCGCGGAATCAATCAAAACTGTGTAAAATCGCGAAACAACTTTGGGTAAAGTGACCGCGAATGTGTTACGTTTAAAGCCAAATAAAATAAAAAATATCATACTTACGAGAAATCTGACTGCGCCATTTGAATTTTCTGATCAGAATACGTAAGAAACAGTGAAAGAAGCTGCCGAATTCCACTTTTCATTATTTGGGGTCAAAAAACACCAAAGGGGTTAACCTTACGTTTTTTTCAAAAATGTTAAAAACTTTAGGTGGCCTTTTTATTACTTAAATCGACGTACTTCGAAGCCTACTGCTGGATACAGCCTTCAGAACCTCGCGGAATCAATCAAAACTGTGTAAAATCGCGAAACAACTTTAGGTAAAGTGACCGCGAATGTGTTACGTTTAAAGCCAAATAAAATAAAAAATATCATACTTACGAGAAATCTGACTGCACCATTCGAATTTTCTGATCAGAATACGTAAGAAACAGTGAAAGAAGCTGCCGAATTCCACTTTTCATTATTTGGGGTCAAAAAACACCAAAGGGGTTAACCTTACGTTTTTTTCAAAAATGTTAAAATATTTAGGTGGCCTTTTTATTACTTAAATCGACGTACTTCGAAGCCTACTGCTGGATACAGCCTTCAGAACCTCGCGGAATCAATCAAAACTGTGTAAAATCGCGAAACAACTTTAGGTAAAGTGACCGCGAATGTGTTACGTTTAAAGCCAAATAAAATAAAAAATATCATACTTACGAGAAATCTGACTGCGCCATTCGAATTTTCTGATCAGAATACGTAAGAAACAGTGAAAGAAGCTGCCGAATTCCACTTTTCATTATTTGGGGTCAAAAAACACCAAAGGGGTTAACCTTACGTTTTTTTCAAAAATGTTAAAATATTTAGGTGGCCTTTTTATTACTTAAATCGACGTACTTCGAAGCCTACTGCTGGATACAGCCTTCAGAACCTCGCGGAATCAATCAAAACTGTGTAAAATCGCGAAACAACTTTAGGTAAAGTGACCGCGAATGTGTTACGTTTAAAGCCAAATAAAATAAAAAATATCATACTTACGAGAAATCTGACTGCGCCATTCGAATTTTCTGATCAGAATACGTAAGAAACAGTGAAAGAAGCTGCCGAATTCCACTTTTCATTATTTGGGGTCAAAAAACACCAAAGGGGTTAACCTTACGTTTTTTTCAAAAATGTTAAAAACTTTAGGTGGCCTTTTCATTACTTAAATCGACGTACTTCGAAGCCTACTGCTGGATACAGCCTTCAGAACCTCGCGGAATCAATCAAAACTGTGTAAAATCGCGAAACAACTTTAGGTAAAGTGACCGCGAATGTGTTACGTTTAAAGCCAAATAAAATAAAAAATATCATACTTACGAGAAATCTGACTGCGCCATTCGAATTTTCTGATCAGAATACGTAAGAAACAGTGAAAGAAGCTGCCGAATTCCACTTTTCATTATTTGGGGTCAAAAAGCAGCAAAGGGGTTAACCTTACGTTTTTTTCAAAAATGTTAAAAATTTTAGGTGGCCTTTTTATTACTTAAATCGACGTACTTCGAAGCCTACTGCTGGATACAGCCTTCAGAACCTCGCGGAATCAATCAAAACTGTGTAAAATCGCGAAACAACTTTAAGTAAAGTGACCGCGAATGTGTTACGTTTAAAGCCAAATAAAATAAAAAATATCATACTTACGAGAAATCTGACTGCGCCATTCGAATTTTCTGATCAGAATACGTAAGAAACAGTGAAAGAAGCTGCCGAATTCCACTTTTCATTATTTGGGGTCAAAAAACACCAAAGGGGTTAACCTTACGTTTTTTTCAAAAATGTTAAAAATTTTAGGTGGCCTTTTTATTACTTAAATCGACGTACTTCGAAGCCTACTGCTGGATACAGCCTTCAGAACCTCGCGGAATCAATCAAAACTGTGTAAAATCGCGAAACAACTTTAGGTAAAGTGACCGCGAATGTGTTACGTTTAAAGCCAAATAAAATAAAAAATATCATACTTACGCGAAATCTGACTGCGCCATTCGAATTTTCTGATCAGAATACGTAAGAAACAGTGAAAGAAGCTGCCGAATTCCACTTTTCATTATTTGGGGTCAAAAAACACCAAAGGGGTTAACCTTACGTTTTTTTCAAAAATGTTAAAAATTTTAGGTGGCCTTTTTATTACTTAAATCGACGTACTTCGAAGCCTACTGCTGGATACAGCCTTCAGAACCTCGCGGAATCAATCAAAACTGTGTAAAATCGCGAAACAACTTTGGGTAAAGTGACCGCGAATGTGTTACGTTTAAAGCCAAATAAAATAAAAAATATCATACTTACGAGAAATCTGACTGCGCCATTTGAATTTTCTGATCAGAATACGTAAGAAACAGTGAAAGAAGCTGCCGAATTCCACTTTTCATTATTTGGGGTCAAAAAACACCAAAGGGGTTAACCTTACGTTTTTTTCAAAAATGTTAAAAACTTTAGGTGGCCTTTTTATTACTTAAATCGACGTACTTCGAAGCCTACTGCTGGATACAGCCTTCAGAACCTCGCGGAATCAATCAAAACTGTGTAAAATCGCGAAACAACTTTAGGTAAAGTGACCGCGAATGTGTTACGTTTAAAGCCAAATAAAATAAAAAATATCATACTTACGAGAAATCTGACTGCACCATTCGAATTTTCTGATCAGAATACGTAAGAAACAGTGAAAGAAGCTGCCGAATTCCACTTTTCATTATTTGGGGTCAAAAAACACCAAAGGGGTTAACCTTACGTTTTTTTCAAAAATGTTAAAATATTTAGGTGGCCTTTTTATTACTTAAATCGACGTACTTCGAAGCCTACTGCTGGATACAGCCTTCAGAACCTCGCGGAATCAATCAAAACTGTGTAAAATCGCGAAACAACTTTAGGTAAAGTGACCGCGAATGTGTTACGTTTAAAGCCAAATAAAATAAAAAATATCATACTTACGCGAAATCTGACTGCGCCATTCGAATTTTCTGATCAGAATACGTAAGAAACAGTGAAAGAAGCTGCCGAATTCCACTTTTCATTATTTGGGGTCAAAAAACACCAAAGGGGTTAACCTTACGTTTTTTTCAAAAATGTTAAAAATTTTAGGTGGCCTTTTTATTACTTAAATCGACGTACTTCGAAGCCTACTGCTGGATACAGCCTTCAGACCCTCGCGGAATCAATCAAAACTGTGTAAAATCGCGAAACAACTTTAGGTAAAGTGACCGCGAATGTGTTACGTTTAAAGCCAAATAAAATAAAAAATATCATACTTACGAGAAATCTGACTGCGCCATTCGAATTTTCTGATCAGAATACGTAAGAAACAGTGAAAGAAGCTGCCGAATTCCACTTTTCATTATTTGGGGTCAAAAAACACCAAAGGGGTTAACCTTACGTTTTTTTCAAAAATGTTAAAAATTTTAGGTGGCCTTTTTATTACTTAAATCGACGTACTTCGAAGCCTACTGCTGGATACAGCCTTCAGAACCTCGCGGAATCAACCAAAACTGTGTAAAATCGCGAAACAACTTTAGGTAAAGTGACCGCGAATGTGTTACGTTTAAAGCCAAATAAAATAAAAAATATCATACTTACGAGAAATCTGACTGCGCCATTCGAATTTTCTGATCAGAATACGTAAGAAACAGTGAAAGAAGCTGCCGAATTCCACTTTTCATTATTTGGGGTCAAAAAACACCAAAGGGGTTAACCTTACGTTTTTTTCAAAAATGTTAAAAATTTTAGGTGGCCTTTTTATTACTTAAATCGACGTACTTCGAAGCCTACTGCTGGATACAGCCTTCAGACCCTCGCGGAATCAATCAAAACTGTGTAAAATCGCGAAACAACTTTAGGTAAAGTGACCGCGAATGTGTTACGTTTAAAGCCAAATAAAATAAAAAATATCATACTTACGAGAAATCTGACTGCGCCATTCGAATTTTCTGATCAGAATACGTAAGAAACAGTGAAAGAAGCTGCCGAATTCCACTTTTCATTATTTGGGGTCAAAAAACACCAAAGGGGTTAACCTTACGTTTTTTTCAAAAATGTTAAAAATTTTAGGTGGCCTTTTTATTACTTAAATCGACGTACTTCGAAGCCTACTGCTGGATACAGCCTTCAGAACCTCGCGGAATCAATCAAAACTGTGTAAAATCGCGAAACAACTTTAGTTAAAGTGAGAATGTGTTACGTTTAAAGCCAAATAAAATAAAAAATATCATACTTACGAGAAATCTGACTGCGCCATTCGAATTTTCTGATCAGAATACGTAAGAAACAGTGAAAGAAGCTGCCGAATTCCACTTTTCATTATTTGGGGTCAAAAAATACCAAAGGGGTTAACCTTACGTTTTTTTCAAAAATGTTAAAAACTTTAGGTGGACTTTTTATTACTTAAATCGACGTACTTCGAAGCCTACTGCTGGATACAGTCTTCAGAACCTCGCGGAATCAATGAAAACTGTGTAAAATCGCGAAACAACTTTAGGTAAAGTGACCGCGAATGTGTTACGTTTAAAGCCAAATAAAATAAAAAATATCATACTTACGAGAAATCTGACTGCGCCATTCGAATTTTCTGATCAGAATACGTAAGAAACAGTGAAAGAAGCTGCCGAATTCCACTTTTCATTATTTGGGGTCAAAAAACACCAAAGGGGTTCACCTTACGTTTTTTTCAAAAATGTTAAAAATTTTAGGTGGCCTTTTTATTACTTAAATCGACGTACTTCGAAGCCTACTGCTGGATACAGCCTTCAGAACCTCGCGGAATCAATCAAAACTGTGTAAAATCGCGAAACAACTTTAGGTAAAGTGACCGCGAATGCGTTACGTTTAAAGCCAAATAAAATAAAAAATATCATACTTACGAGAAATCTGACTGCGCCATTCGAATTTTCTGATCAGAATACCCAAGAAACAGTGAAAGAAGCTGCCGAATTCCACTTTTCATTATTTGGGGTCAAAAAACACCAAAGGGGTTAACCTTACGTTTTTTTCAAAAATGTTAAAAACTTTAGGTGGCCTTTTTATTACTTAAATCGACGTACTTCGAAGCCTACTGCTGGATACAGCCTTCAGAACCTCGCGGAATCAATCAAAACTGTGTAAAATCGCGAAACAACTTTAGGTAAAGTGACCGCGAATGTGTTACGTTTAAAGCCAAATAAAATAAAAAATATCATACTTACGAGAAATCTGACTGCGCCATTCGAATTTTCTGATCAGAATACGTAAGAAACAGTGAAAGAAGCTGCCGAATTCCACTTTTCATTATTTGGGGTCAAAAAACACCAAAGGGGTTAACCTTACGTTTTTTTCAAAAATGTTAAAAACTTTAGGTGGCCTTTTTATTACTTAAATCGACGTACTTCGAAGCCTACTGCTGGATACAGCCTTCAGAACCTCGCGGAATCAATCAAAACTGTGTAAAATCGCGAAACAACTTTAGGTAAAGTGACCGCGAATGTGTTACGTTTAAAGCCAAATAAAATAAAAAATATCATACTTACGAGAAATCTGACTGCGCCATTCGAATTTTCTGATCAGAATACGTAAGAAACAGTGAAAGAAGCTGCCGAATTCCACTTTTCATTATTTGGGGTCAAAAAACACCAAAGGGGTTAACCTTACGTTTTTTTCAAAAATGTTAAAAACTTTAGGTGGCCTTTTTATTACTTAAATCGACGTACTTCGAAGCCTACTGCTGGATACAGCCTTCAGAACCTCGCGGAATCAATCAAAACTGTGTAAAATCGCGAAACAACTTTAGGTAAAGTGACCGCGAATGTGTTACGTTTAAAGCCAAATAAAATAAAAAATATCATACTTACGAGAAATCTGACTGCGCCATTCGAATTTTCTGATCAGAATACGTAAGAAACAGTGAAAGAAGCTGCCGAATTCCACTTTTCATTATTTGGGGTCAAAAAACACCAAAGGGGTTAACCTTACGTTTTTTTCAAAAATGTTAAAAATTTTAGGTGGCCTTTTTATTACTTAAATCGACGTACTTCGAAGCCTACTGCTGGATACAGCCTTCAGAACCTCGCGGAATCAATCAAAACTGTGTAAAATCGCGAAACAACTTTAGGTAAAGTGACCGCGAATGTGTTACGTTTAAAGCCAAATAAAATAAAAAATATCATACTTACGAGAAATCTGACTGCGCCATTCGAATTTTCTGATCAGAATACGTAAGAAACAGTGAAAGAAGCTGCCGAATTCCACTTTTCATTATTTGGGGTCAAAAAACACCAAAGGGGTTAACCTTACGTTTATTTCAAAAATGTTAAAAACTTTAGGTGGCCTTTTTATTACTTAAATCGACGTACTTCGAAGCCTACTGCTGGATACAGCCTTCAGAACCTCGCGGAATCAATCAAAACTGTGTAAAATCGCGAAACAACTTTAGGTAAAGTGACCGCGAATGTGTTACGTTTAAAGCCAAATAAAATAAAAAATATCATACTTACGAGAAATCTGACTGCGCCATTCGAATTTTCTGATCAGAATACGTAAGAAACAGTGAAAGAAGCTGCCGAATTCCACTTTTCATTATTTGGGGTCAAAAAACACCAAAGGGGTTAACCTTACGTTTTTTTCAAAAATGTTAAAAACTTTAGGTGGCCTTTTTATTACTTAAATCGACGTACTTCGAAGCCTACTGCTGGATACAGCCTTCAGAACCTCGCGGAATCAATCAAAACTGTGTAAAATCGCGAAACAACTTTAGGTAAAGTGACCGCGAATGTGTTACGTTTAAAGCCAAATAAAATAAAAAATATCATACTTACGAGAAATCTGACTGCGCCATTCGAATTTTCTGATCAGAATACGTAAGAAACAGTGAAAGAAGCTGCCGAATTCCACTTTTCATTATTTGGGGTCAAAAAACACCAAAGGGGTTAACCTTACGTTTTTTTCAAAAATGTTAAAAATTTTAGGTGGCCTTTTTATTACTTAAATCGACGTACTTCGAAGCCTACTGCTGGATACAGCCTTCAGAACCTCGCGGAATCAATCAAAACTGTGTAAAATCGCGAAACAACTTTAGGTAAAGTGACCGCGAATGTGTTACGTTTAAAGCCAAATAAAATAAAAAATATCATACTTACGAGAAATCTGACTGCGCCATTCGAATTTTCTGATCAGAATACGTAAGAAACAGTGAAAGAAGCTGCCGAATTCCACTTTTCATTATTTGGGGTCAAAAAACACCAAAGGGGTTAACCTTACGTTTATTTCAAAAATGTTAAAAACTTTAGGTGGCCTTTTTATTACTTAAATCGACGTACTTCGAAGCCTACTGCTGGATACAGCCTTCAGAACCTCGCGGAATCAATCAAAACTGTGTAAAATCGCGAAACAACTTTAGGTAAAGTGACCGCGAATGTGTTACGTTTAAAGCCAAATAAAATAAAAAATATCATACTTACGAGAAATCTGACTGCGCCATTCGAATTTTCTGATCAGAATACGTAAGAAACAGTGAAAGAAGCTGCCGAATTCCACTTTTCATTATTTGGGGTCAAAAAACACCAAAGGGGTTAACCTTACGTTTTTTTCAAAAATGTTAAAAACTTTAGGTGGCCTTTTTATTACTTAAATCGACGTACTTCGAAGCCTACTGCTGGATACAGCCTTCAGAACCTCGCGGAATCAATCAAAACTGTGTAAAATCGCGAAACAACTTTAGGTAAAGTGACCGCGAATGTGTTACGTTTAAAGCCAAATAAAATAAAAAATATCATACTTACGAGAAATCTGACTGCGCCATTCGAATTTTCTGATCAGAATACGTAAGAAACAGTGAAAGAAGCTGCCGAATTCCACTTTTCATTATTTGGGGTCAAAAAACACCAAAGGGGTTAACCTTACGTTTATTTCAAAAATGTTAAAAACTTTAGGTGGCCTTTTTATTACTTAAATCGACGTACTTCGAAGCCTACTGCTGGATACAGCCTTCAGAACCTCGCGGAATCAATCAAAACTGTGTAAAATCGCGAAACAACTTTAGGTAAAGTGACCGCGAATGTGTTACGTTTAAAGCCAAATAAAATAAAAAATATCATACTTACGAGAAATCTGACTGCGCCATTCGAATTTTCTGATCAGAATACGTAAGAAACAGTGAAAGAAGCTGCCGAATTCCACTTTTCATTATTTGGGGTCAAAAAACACCAAAGGGGTTAACCTTACGTTTATTTCAAAAATGTTAAAAACTTTAGGTGGCCTTTTTATTACTTAAATCGACGTACTTCGAAGCCTACTGCTGGATACAGCCTTCAGAACCTCGCGGAATCAATCAAAACTGTGTAAAATCGCGAAACAACTTTAGGTAAAGTGACCGCGAATGTGTTACGTTTAAAGCCAAATAAAATAAAAAATATCATACTTACGAGAAATCTGACTGCGCCATTCAAATTTTCTGATCAGAATACGTAAGAAACAGTGAAAGAAGCTGCCGAATTCCACTTTTCATTATTTGGGGTCAAAAAACACCAAAGGGGTTAACCTTACGTTTTTTTCAAAAATGTTAAAAATTTTAGGTGGCCTTTTTATTACTTAAATCGACGTACTTCGAAGCCTACTGCTGGATACAGCCTTCAGAACCTCGCGGAATCAATCCAAACTGTGTAAAATCGCGAAACAACTTTAGGTAAAGTGACCGCGAATGTGTTACGTTTAAAGCCAAATAAAATAAAAAATATCATACTTACGAGAAATCTGACTGCGCCATTCGAATTTTCTGATCAGAATACGTAAGAAACAGTGAAAGAAGCTGCCGAATTCCACTTTTCATTATTTGGGGTCAAAAAACACCAAAGGGGTTAACCTTACGTTTTTTTCAAAAATGTTAAAAACTTTAGGTGGCCTTTTTATTACTTAAATCGACGTACTTCGAAGCCTACTGCTGGATACAGCCTTCAGAACCTCGCGGAATCAATCAAAACTGTGTAAAATCGCGAAACAACTTTAGGTAAAGTGACCGCGAATGTGTTACGTTTAAAGCCAAATAAAATAAAAAATATCATACTTACGAGAAATCTGACTGCGCCATTCGAATTTTCTGATCAGAATACGTAAGAAACAGTGAAAGAAGCTGCCGAATTCCACTTTTCATTATTTGGGGTCAAAAAACACCACAGGGGTTAACCTTACGTTTTTTTCAAAAATGTTAAAAACTTTAGGTGGCCTTTTTATTACTTAAATCGACGTACTTCGAAGCCTACTGCTGGATACAGCCTTCAGAACCTCGCGGAATCAATCAAAACTGTGTAAAATCGCGAAACAACTTTAGGTAAAGTGACCGCGAATGTGTTACGTTTAAAGCCAAATAAAATAAAAAATATCATACTTACGAGAAATCTGACTGCGCCATTCAAATTTTCTGATCAGAATACGTAAGAAACAGTGAAAGAAGCTGCCGAATTCCACTTTTCATTATTTGGGGTCAAAAAACACCAAAGGGGTTAACCTTACGTTTTTTTCAAAAATGTTAAAAATTTTAGGTGGCCTTTTTATTACTTAAATCGACGTACTTCGAAGCCTACTGCTGGATACAGCCTTCAGAACCTCGCGGAATCAATCAAAACTGTGTAAAATCGCGAAACAACTTTAGGTAAAGTGACCGCGAATGTGTTACGTTTAAAGCCAAATAAAATAAAAAATATCATACTTACGAGAAATCTGACTGCGCCATTCGAATTTTCTGATCAGAATACGTAAGAAACAGTAAAAGAAGCTGCCGAATTCCACTTTTCATTATTTGGGGTCAAAAAACACCAAAGGGGTTAACCTTACGTTTATTTCAAAAATGTTAAAAACTTTAGGTGGCCTTTTTATTACTTAAATCGACGTACTTCGAAGCCTACTGCTGGATACAGCCTTCAGAACCTCGCGGAATCAATCAAAACTGTGTAAAATCGCGAAACAACTTTAGGTAAAGTGACCGCGAATGTGTTACGTTTAAAGCCAAATAAAATAAAAAATATCATACTTACGAGAAATCTGACTGCGCCATTCGAATTTTCTGATCAGAATACGTAAGAAACAGTGAAAGAAGCTGCCGAATTCCACTTTTCATTATTTGGGGTCAAAAAACACCAAAGGGGTTATCCTTACGTTTTTTTCAAAAATGTTAAAAATTTTAGGTGGCCTTTTTATTACTTAAATCGACGTACTTCGAAGCCTACTGCTGGATACAGCCTTCAGACCCTCGCGGAATCAATCAAAACTGTGTAAAATCGCGAAACAACTTTAGGTAAAGTGACCGCGAATGTGTTACGTTTAAAGCCAAATAAAATAAAAAATATCATACTTACGAGAAATCTGACTGCGCCATTCGAATTTTCTGATCAGAATACGTAAGAAACAGTGAAAGAAGCTGCCGAATTCCACTTTTCATTATTTGGGGTCAAAAAACACCAAAGGGGTTAACCTTACGTTTTTTTCAAAAGTGTTAAAAACTTTAGGTGGCCTTTTTATTACTTAAATCGACGTACTTCGAAGCCTACTGCTGGATACAGCCTTCAGAACCTCGCGGAATCAATCAAAACTGTGTAAAATCGCGAAACAACTTTAGGTAAAGTGACCGCGAATGTGTTACGTTTAAAGCCAAATAAATTAAAAAATATTATACTTACGAGAAATCTGACTGCGCCATTCGAATTTTCTGATCAGAATACGTAAGAAACAGTGAAAGAAGCTGCCGAATTCCACTTTTCATTATTTTGGGGTCAAAAAACACCAAAGGGGTTAACCTTACGTTTTTTTCAAAAATGTTAAAAATTTTAGGTGGCCTTTTTATTACTTAAATCGACGTACTTCGAAGCCTACTGCTGGATACAGCCTTCAGAACCTCGCGGAATCAATCAAAACTGTGTAAAATCGCGAAACAACTTTAGGTAAAGTGACCGCGAATGTGTTACGTTTAAAGCCAAATAAAATAAAAAATATCATACTTACGAGAAATCTGACTGCGCCATTCGAATTTTCTGATCAGAATACGTAAGAAACAGTGAAAGAAGCTGCCGAATTCCACTTTTCATTATTTGGGGTCAAAAAACACCAAAGGGGTTAACCTTACGTTTATTTCAAAAATGTTAAAAACTTTAGGTGGCCTTTTTATTACTTAAATCGACGTACTTCGAAGCCTACTGCTGGATACAGCCTTCAGAACCTCGCGGAATCAATCAAAACTGTGTAAAATCGCGAAACAACTTTAGGTAAAGTGACCGCGAATGTGTTACGTTTAAAGCCAAATAAAATAAAAAATATCATACTTACGAGAAATCTGACTGCGCCATTCAAATTTTCTGATCAGAATACGTAAGAAACAGTGAAAGAAGCTGCCGAATTCCACTTTTCATTATTTGGGGTCAAAAAACACCAAAGGGGTTAACCTTACGTTTTTTTCAAAAATGTTAAAAATTTTAGGTGGCCTTTTTATTACTTAAATCGACGTACTTCGAAGCCTACTGCTGGATACAGCCTTCAGAACCTCGCGGAATCAATCCAAACTGTGTAAAATCGCGAAACAACTTTAGGTAAAGTGACCGCGAATGTGTTACGTTTAAAGCCAAATAAAATAAAAAATATCATACTTACGAGAAATCTGACTGCGCCATTCGAATTTTCTGATCAGAATACGTAAGAAACAGTGAAAGAAGCTGCCGAATTCCACTTTTCATTATTTGGGGTCAAAAAACACCAAAGGGGTTAACCTTACGTTTTTTTCAAAAATGTTAAAAACTTTAGGTGGCCTTTTTATTACTTAAATCGACGTACTTCGAAGCCTACTGCTGGATACAGCCTTCAGAACCTCGCGGAATCAATCAAAACTGTGTAAAATCGCGAAACAACTTTAGGTAAAGTGACCGCGAATGTGTTACGTTTAAAGCCAAATAAAATAAAAAATATCATACTTACGAGAAATCTGACTGCGCCATTCGAATTTTCTGATCAGAATACGTAAGAAACAGTGAAAGAAGCTGCCGAATTCCACTTTTCATTATTTGGGGTCAAAAAACACCACAGGGGTTAACCTTACGTTTTTTTCAAAAATGTTAAAAACTTTAGGTGGCCTTTTTATTACTTAAATCGACGTACTTCGAAGCCTACTGCTGGATACAGCCTTCAGAACCTCGCGGAATCAATCAAAACTGTGTAAAATCGCGAAACAACTTTAGGTAAAGTGACCGCGAATGTGTTACGTTTAAAGCCAAATAAAATAAAAAATATCATACTTACGAGAAATCTGACTGCGCCATTCAAATTTTCTGATCAGAATACGTAAGAAACAGTGAAAGAAGCTGCCGAATTCCACTTTTCATTATTTGGGGTCAAAAAACACCAAAGGGGTTAACCTTACGTTTTTTTCAAAAATGTTAAAAATTTTAGGTGGCCTTTTTATTACTTAAATCGACGTACTTCGAAGCCTACTGCTGGATACAGCCTTCAGAACCTCGCGGAATCAATCAAAACTGTGTAAAATCGCGAAACAACTTTAGGTAAAGTGACCGCGAATGTGTTACGTTTAAAGCCAAATAAAATAAAAAATATCATACTTACGAGAAATCTGACTGCGCCATTCGAATTTTCTGATCAGAATACGTAAGAAACAGTAAAAGAAGCTGCCGAATTCCACTTTTCATTATTTGGGGTCAAAAAACACCAAAGGGGTTAACCTTACGTTTATTTCAAAAATGTTAAAAACTTTAGGTGGCCTTTTTATTACTTAAATCGACGTACTTCGAAGCCTACTGCTGGATACAGCCTTCAGAACCTCGCGGAATCAATCAAAACTGTGTAAAATCGCGAAACAACTTTAGGTAAAGTGACCGCGAATGTGTTACGTTTAAAGCCAAATAAAATAAAAAATATCATACTTACGAGAAATCTGACTGCGCCATTCGAATTTTCTGATCAGAATACGTAAGAAACAGTGAAAGAAGCTGCCGAATTCCACTTTTCATTATTTGGGGTCAAAAAACACCAAAGGGGTTAACCTTACGTTTATTTCAAAAATGTTAAAAACTTTAGGTGGCCTTTTTATTACTTAAATCGACGTACTTCGAAGCCTACTGCTGGATACAGCCTTCAGAACCTCGCGGAATCAATCAAAACTGTGTAAAATCGCGAAACAACTTTAGGTAAAGTGACCGCGAATGTGTTACGTTTAAAGCCAAATAAAATAAAAAATATCATACTTACGAGAAATCTGACTGCGCCATTCAAATTTTCTGATCAGAATACGTAAGAAACAGTGAAAGAAGCTGCCGAATTCCACTTTTCATTATTTGGGGTCAAAAAACACCAAAGGGGTTAACCTTACGTTTTTTTCAAAAATGTTAAAAATTTTAGGTGGCCTTTTTATTACTTAAATCGACGTACTTCGAAGCCTACTGCTGGATACAGCCTTCAGAACCTCGCGGAATCAATCCAAACTGTGTAAAATCGCGAAACAACTTTAGGTAAAGTGACCGCGAATGTGTTACGTTTAAAGCCAAATAAAATAAAAAATATCATACTTACGAGAAATCTGACTGCGCCATTCGAATTTTCTGATCAGAATACGTAAGAAACAGTGAAAGAAGCTGCCGAATTCCACTTTTCATTATTTGGGGTCAAAAAACACCAAAGGGGTTAACCTTACGTTTTTTTCAAAAATGTTAAAAACTTTAGGTGGCCTTTTTATTACTTAAATCGACGTACTTCGAAGCCTACTGCTGGATACAGCCTTCAGAACCTCGCGGAATCAATCAAAACTGTGTAAAATCGCGAAACAACTTTAGGTAAAGTGACCGCGAATGTGTTACGTTTAAAGCCAAATAAAATAAAAAATATCATACTTACGAGAAATCTGACTGCGCCATTCGAATTTTCTGATCAGAATACGTAAGAAACAGTGAAAGAAGCTGCCGAATTCCACTTTTCATTATTTGGGGTCAAAAAACACCACAGGGGTTAACCTTACGTTTTTTTCAAAAATGTTAAAAACTTTAGGTGGCCTTTTTATTACTTAAATCGACGTACTTCGAAGCCTACTGCTGGATACAGCCTTCAGAACCTCGCGGAATCAATCAAAACTGTGTAAAATCGCGAAACAACTTTAGGTAAAGTGACCGCGAATGTGTTACGTTTAAAGCCAAATAAAATAAAAAATATCATACTTACGAGAAATCTGACTGCGCCATTCAAATTTTCTGATCAGAATACGTAAGAAACAGTGAAAGAAGCTGCCGAATTCCACTTTTCATTATTTGGGGTCAAAAAACACCAAAGGGGTTAACCTTACGTTTTTTTCAAAAATGTTAAAAATTTTAGGTGGCCTTTTTATTACTTAAATCGACGTACTTCGAAGCCTACTGCTGGATACAGCCTTCAGAACCTCGCGGAATCAATCAAAACTGTGTAAAATCGCGAAACAACTTTAGGTAAAGTGACCGCGAATGTGTTACGTTTAAAGCCAAATAAAATAAAAAATATCATACTTACGAGAAATCTGACTGCGCCATTCGAATTTTCTGATCAGAATACGTAAGAAACAGTAAAAGAAGCTGCCGAATTCCACTTTTCATTATTTGGGGTCAAAAAACACCAAAGGGGTTAACCTTACGTTTATTTCAAAAATGTTAAAAACTTTAGGTGGCCTTTTTATTACTTAAATCGACGTACTTCGAAGCCTACTGCTGGATACAGCCTTCAGAACCTCGCGGAATCAATCAAAACTGTGTAAAATCGCGAAACAACTTTAGGTAAAGTGACCGCGAATGTGTTACGTTTAAAGCCAAATAAAATAAAAAATATCATACTTACGAGAAATCTGACTGCGCCATTCGAATTTTCTGATCAGAATACGTAAGAAACAGTGAAAGAAGCTGCCGAATTCCACTTTTCATTATTTGGGGTCAAAAAACACCAAAGGGGTTAACCTTACGTTTTTTTCAAAAGTGTTAAAAACTTTAGGTGGCCTTTTTATTACTTAAATCGACGTACTTCGAAGCCTACTGCTGGATACAGCCTTCAGAACCTCGCGGAATCAATCAAAACTGTGTAAAATCGCGAAACAACTTTAGGTAAAGTGACCGCGAATGTGTTACGTTTAAAGCCAAATAAATTAAAAAATATTATACTTACGAGAAATCTGACTGCGCCATTCGAATTTTCTGATCAGAATACGTAAGAAACAGTGAAAGAAGCTGCCGAATTCCACTTTTCATTATTTTGGGGTCAAAAAACACCAAAGGGGTTAACCTTACGTTTTTTTCAAAAATGTTAAAAATTTTAGGTGGCCTTTTTATTACTTAAATCGACGTACTTCGAAGCCTACTGCTGGATACAGCCTTCAGAACCTCGCGGAATCAATCAAAACTGTGTAAAATCGCGAAACAACTTTAGGTAAAGTGACCGCGAATGTGTTACGTTTAAAGCCAAATAAAATAAAAAATATCATACTTACGAGCAATCTGACTGCGCCATTCGAATTTTCTGATCAGAATACGTAAGAAACAGTGAAAGAAGATGCCGAATTCCACTTTTCATTTTTTGGGGTCAAAAAACACCAAAGGGGTTAACCTTACGTTTTTTCAAAAATGTTAAAAACTTTAGGTGGCCTTTTTATTACTTAAATCGACGTACTTCGAAGCCTACTGCTGGATACAGCCTTCAGAACCTCGCGGAATCAATCAAAACTGTGTAAAATCGCGAAACAACTTTAGGTAAAGTGACCGCGAATGTGTTACGTTTAAAGCCAAATAAAATAAAAAATATCATACTTACGCGAAATCTGACTGCGCCATTCGAATTTTCTGATCAGAATACGTAAGAAACAGTGAAAGAAGCTGCCGAATTCCACTTTTCATTATTTGGGGTCAAAAAACACCAAAGGGGTTAACCTTACGTTTTTTTCAAAAATGTTAAAAATTTTAGGTGGCCTTTTTATTACTTAAATCGACGTACTTCAAAGCCTACTGCTGGATACAGCCTTCAGAACCTCGCGGAATCAATCAAAACTGTGTAAAATCGCGAAACAACTTTAGGTAAAGTGACCGCGAATGTGTTACGTTTAAAGCCAAATAAAATAAAAAATATCATACTTACGAGAAATCTGACTGCGCCATTCGAATTTTCTGATCAGAATACGTAAGAAACAGTGAAAGAAGCTGCCGAATTCCACTTTTCATTATTTGGGGTCAAAAAACACCAAAGGGGTTAACCTTACGTTTTTTTCAAAAATGTTAAAAATTTTAGGTGGCCTTTTTATTACTTAAATCGACGTACTTCGAAGCCTACTGCTGGATACAGCCTTCAGAACCTCGCGGAATCAATCAAAACTGTGTAAAATCGCGAAACAACTTTAGGTAAAGTGACCGCGAATGTGTTACGTTTAAAGCCAAATAAAATAAAAAATATCATACTTACGAGAAATCTGACTGCGCCATTCGAATTTTCTGATCAGAATACGTAAGAAACAGTGAAAGAAGCTGCCGAATTCCACTTTTCATTATTTGGGGTCAAAAAACACCAAAGGGGTTAACCTTACGTTTATTTCAAAAATGTTAAAAACTTTAGGTGGCCTTTTTATTACTTAAATCGACGTACTTCGAAGCCTACTGCTGGATACAGCCTTCAGAACCTCGCGGAATCAATCAAAACTGTGTAAAATCGCGAAACAACTTTAGGTAAAGTGACCGCGAATGTGTTACGTTTAAAGCCAAATAAAATAAAAAATATCATACTTACGAGAAATCTGACTGCGCCATTCGAATTTTCTGATCAGAATACGTAAGAAACAGTGAAAGAAGCTGCCGAATTCCACTTTTCATTATTTGGGGTCAAAAAACACCAAAGGGGTTAACCTTACGTTTTTTTCAAAAATGTTAAAAATTTTAGGTGGCCTTTTTATTACTTAAATCGACGTACTTCGAAGCCTACTGCTGGATACAGCCTTCAGAACCTCGCGGAATCAATCAAAACTGTGTAAAATCGCGAAACAACTTTAGGTAAAGTGACCGCGAATGTGTTACGTTTAAAGCCAAATAAAATAAAAAATATCATACTTACGAGAAATCTGACTGCGCCATTCGAATTTTCTGATCAGAATACGTAAGAAACAGTAAAAGAAGCTGCCGAATTCCACTTTTCATTATTTGGGGTCAAAAAACACCAAAGGGGTTAACCTTACGTTTATTTCAAAAATGTTAAAAACTTTAGGTGGCCTTTTTATTACTTAAATCGACGTACTTCGAAGCCTACTGCTGGATACAGCCTTCAGAACCTCGCGGAATCAATCAAAACTGTGTAAAATCGCGAAACAACTTTAGGTAAAGTGACCGCGAATGTGTTACGTTTAAAGCCAAATAAAATAAAAAATATCATACTTACGAGAAATCTGACTGCGCCATTCGAATTTTCTGATCAGAATACGTAAGAAACAGTGAAAGAAGCTGCCGAATTCCACTTTTCATTATTTGGGGTCAAAAAACACCAAAGGGGTTAACCTTACGTTTTATTCAAAAATGTTAAAAACTTTAGGTGGCCTTTTTATTACTTAAATCGACATACTTCGAAGCCTACTGCTGGATACAGCCTTCAGAACCTCGCGGAATCAATCAAAACTGTGTAAAATCGCGAAACAACTTTAGGTAAAGTGACCGCGAATGTGTTACGTTTAAAGCCAAATAAAATAAAAAATATCATACTTACGAGAAATCTGACTGCGCCATTCGAATTTTCTGATCAGAATACGTAAGAAACAGTGAAAGAAGCTGCCGAATTCCACTTTTCATTATTTGGGGTCAAAAAACACCAAAGGGGTTAACCTTACGTTTTTTTCAAAAATGTTAAAAATTTTAGGTGGCCTTTTTATTACTTAAATCGACGTACTTCGAAGCCTACTGCTGGATACAGCCTTCAGAACCTCGCGGAATCAATCAAAACTGTGTAAAATCGCGAAACAACTTTAGGTAAAGTGACCGCGAATGTGTTACGTTTAAAGCCAAATAAAATAAAAAATATCATACTTACGAGAAATCTGACTGCGCCATTCGAATTTTCTGATCAGAATACGTAAGAAACAGTGAAAGAAGCTGCCGAATTCCACTTTTCATTATTTGGGGTCAAAAAACACCAAAGGGGTTAACCTTACGTTTATTTCAAAAATGTTAAAAACTTTAGGTGGCCTTTTTATTACTTAAATCGACGTACTTCGAAGCCTACTGCTGGATACAGCCTTCAGAACCTCGCGGAATCAATCAAAACTGTGTAAAATCGCGAAACAACTTTAGGTAAAGTGACCGCGAATGTGTTACGTTTAAAGCCAAATAAAATAAAAAATATCATACTTACGAGAAATCTGACTGCGCCATTCGAATTTTCTGATCAGAATACGTAAGAAACAGTGAAAGAAGCTGCCGAATTCCACTTTTCATTATTTGGGGTCAAAAAACACCAAAGGGGTTAACCTTACGTTTTTTTCAAAAATGTTAAAAACTTTAGGTGGCCTTTTTATTACTTAAATCGACGTACTTCGAAGCCTACTGCTGGATACAGCCTTCAGAACCTCGCGGAATCAATCAAAACTGTGTAAAATCGCGAAACAACTTTAGGTAAAGTGACCGCGAATGTGTTACGTTTAAAGCCAAATAAAATAAAAAATATCATACTTACGCGAAATCTGACTGCGCCATTCGAATTTTCTGATCAGAATACGTAAGAAACAGTGAAAGAAGCTGCCGAATTCCACTTTTCATTATTTGGGGTCAAAAAACACCAAAGGGGTTAACCTTACGTTTATTTCAAAAATGTTAAAAACTTTAGGTGGCCTTTTTATTACTTAAATCGACGTACTTCGAAGCCTACTGCTGGATACAGCCTTCAGAACCTCGCGGAATCAATCAAAACTGTGTAAAATCGCGAAACAACTTTAGGTAAAGTGACCGCGAATGTGTTACGTTTAAAGCCAAATAAAATAAAAAATATCATACTTACGAGAAATCTGACTGCGCCATTCGAATTTTCTGATCAGAATACGTAAGAAACAGTGAAAGAAGCTGCCGAATTCCACTTTTCATTATTTGGGGTCAAAAAACACCAAAGGGGTTAACCTTACGTTTTTTTCAAAAATGTTAAAAACTTTAGGTGGCCTTTTTATTACTTAAATCGACGTACTTCGAAGCCTACTGCTGGATACAGCCTTCAGAACCTCGCGGAATCAATCAAAACTGTGTAAAATCGCGAAACAACTTTAGGTAAAGTGACCGCGAATGTGTTACGTTTAAAGCCAAATAAAATAAAAAATATCATACTTACGCGAAATCTGACTGCGCCATTCGAATTTTCTGATCAGAATACGTAAGAAACAGTGAAAGAAGCTGCCGAATTCCACTTTTCATTATTTGGGGTCAAAAAACACCAAAGGGGTTAACCTTACGTTTTTTTCAAAAATGTTAAAAATTTTAGGTGGCCTTTTTATTACTTAAATCGACGTACTTCAAAGCCTACTGCTGGATACAGCCTTCAGAACCTCGCGGAATCAATCAAAACTGTGTAAAATCGCGAAACAACTTTAGGTAAAGTGACCGCGAATGTGTTACGTTTAAAGCCAAATAAAATAAAAAATATCATACTTACGAGAAATCTGACTGCGCCATTCGAATTTTCTGATCAGAATACGTAAGAAACAGTGAAAGAAGCTGCCGAATTCCACTTTTCATTATTTGGGGTCAAAAAACACCAAAGGGGTTAACCTTACGTTTTTTTCAAAAATGTTAAAAATTTTAGGTGGCCTTTTTATTACTTAAATCGACGTACTTCGAAGCCTACTGCTGGATACAGCCTTCAGAACCTCGCGGAATCAATCAAAACTGTGTAAAATCGCGAAACAACTTTAGGTAAAGTGACCGCGAATGTGTTACGTTTAAAGCCAAATAAAATAAAAAATATCATACTTACGAGAAATCTGACTGCGCCATTCGAATTTTCTGATCAGAATACGTAAGAAACAGTGAAAGAAGCTGCCGAATTCCACTTTTCATTATTTGGGGTCAAAAAACACCAAAGGGGTTAACCTTACGTTTATTTCAAAAATGTTAAAAACTTTAGGTGGCCTTTTTATTACTTAAATCGACGTACTTCGAAGCCTACTGCTGGATACAGCATTCAGAACCTCGCGGAATCAATCAAAACTGTGTAAAATCGCGAAACAACTTTAGGTAAAGTGACCGCAAATGTGTTACGTTTAAAGCCAAATAAAATAAAAAATATCATACTTACGAGAAATCTGACTGCGCCATTCGAATTTTCTGATCAGAATACGTAAGAAACAGTGAAAGAAGCTGCCGAATTCCACTTTTCATTATTTGGGGTCAAAAAACACCAAAGGGGTTAACCTTACGTTTTTTTCAAAAATGTTAAAAACTTTAGGTGGCCTTTTTATTACTTAAATCGACGTACTTCGAAGCCTACTGCTGGATACAGCCTTCAGAACCTCGCGGAATCAATCAAAACTGTGTAAAATCGCGAAACAACTTTAGGTAAAGTGACCGCGAATGTGTTACGTTTAAAGCCAAATAAAATAAAAAATATCATACTTACGCGAAATCTGACTGCGCCATTCGAATTTTCTGATCAGAATACGTAAGAAACAGTGAAAGAAGCTGCCGAATTCCACTTTTCATTATTTGGGGTCAAAAAACACCAAAGGGGTTAACCTTACGTTTTTTTCAAAAATGTTAAAAATTTTAGGTGGCCTTTTTATTACTTAAATCGACGTACTTCAAAGCCTACTGCTGGATACAGCCTTCAGAACCTCGCGGAATCAATCAAAACTGTGTAAAATCGCGAAACAACTTTAGGTAAAGTGACCGCGAATGTGTTACGTTTAAAGCCAAATAAAATAAAAAATATCATACTTACGAGAAATCTGACTGCGCCATTCGAATTTTCTGATCAGAATACGTAAGAAACAGTGAAAGAAGCTGCCGAATTCCACTTTTCATTATTTGGGGTCAAAAAACACCAAAGGGGTTAACCTTACGTTTTTTTCAAAAATGTTAAAAATTTTAGGTGGCCTTTTTATTACTTAAATCGACGTACTTCGAAGCCTACTGCTGGATACAGCCTTCAGAACCTCGCGGAATCAATCAAAACTGTGTAAAATCGCGAAACAACTTTAGGTAAAGTGACCGCGAATGTGTTACGTTTAAAGCCAAATAAAATAAAAAATATCATACTTACGCGAAATCTGACTGCGCCATTCGAATTTTCTGATCAGAATACGTAAGAAACAGTGAAAGAAGCTGCCGAATTCCACTTTTCATTATTTGGGGTCAAAAAACACCAAAGGGGTTAACCTTACGTTTTTTTCAAAAATGTTAAAAATTTTAGGTGGCCTTTTTATTACTTAAATCGACGTACTTCAAAGCCTACTGCTGGATACAGCCTTCAGAACCTCGCGGAATCAATCAAAACTGTGTAAAATCGCGAAACAACTTTAGGTAAAGTGACCGCGAATGTGTTACGTTTAAAGCCAAATAAAATAAAAAATATCATACTTACGAGAAATCTGACTGCGCCATTCGAATTTTCTGATCAGAATACGTAAGAAACAGTGAAAGAAGCTGCCGAATTCCACTTTTCATTATTTGGGGTCAAAAAACACCAAAGGGGTTAACCTTACGTTTTTTTCAAAAATGTTAAAAATTTTAGGTGGCCTTTTTATTACTTAAATCGACGTACTTCGAAGCCTACTGCTGGATACAGCCTTCAGAACCTCGCGGAATCAATCAAAACTGTGTAAAATCGCGAAACAACTTTAGGTAAAGTGACCGCGAATGTGTTACGTTTAAAGCCAAATAAAATAAAAAATATCATACTTACGCGAAATCTGACTGCGCCATTCGAATTTTCTGATCAGAATACGTAAGAAACAGTGAAAGAAGCTGCCGAATTCCACTTTTCATTATTTGGGGTCAAAAAACACCAAAGGGGTTAACCTTACGTTTATTTCAAAAATGTTAAAAACTTTAGGTGGCCTTTTTATTACTTAAATCGACGTACTTCGAAGCCTACTGCTGGATACAGCCTTCAGAACCTCGCGGAATCAATCAAAACTGTGTAAAATCGCGAAACAACTTTAGGTAAAGTGACCGCGAATGTGTTACGTTTAAAGCCAAATAAAATAAAAAATATCATACTTACGAGAAATCTGACTGCGCCATTCGAATTTTCTGATCAGAATACGTAAGAAACAGTGAAAGAAGCTGCCGAATTCCACTTTTCATTATTTGGGGTCAAAAAACACCAAAGGGGTTAACCTTACGTTTTTTTCAAAAATGTTAAAAACTTTAGGTGGCCTTTTTATTACTTAAATCGACGTACTTCGAAGCCTACTGCTGGATACAGCCTTCAGAACCTCGCGGAATCAATCAAAACTGTGTAAAATCGCGAAACAACTTTAGGTAAAGTGACCGCGAATGTGTTACGTTTAAAGCCAAATAAAATAAAAAATATCATACTTACGCGAAATCTGACTGCGCCATTCGAATTTTCTGATCAGAATACGTAAGAAACAGTGAAAGAAGCTGCCGAATTCCACTTTTCATTATTTGGGGTCAAAAAACACCAAAGGGGTTAACCTTACGTTTTTTTCAAAAATGTTAAAAATTTTAGGTGGCCTTTTTATTACTTAAATCGACGTACTTCAAAGCCTACTGCTGGATACAGCCTTCAGAACCTCGCGGAATCAATCAAAACTGTGTAAAATCGCGAAACAACTTTAGGTAAAGTGACCGCGAATGTGTTACGTTTAAAGCCAAATAAAATAAAAAATATCATACTTACGAGAAATCTGACTGCGCCATTCGAATTTTCTGATCAGAATACGTAAGAAACAGTGAAAGAAGCTGCCGAATTCCACTTTTCATTATTTGGGGTCAAAAAACACCAAAGGGGTTAACCTTACGTTTTTTTCAAAAATGTTAAAAATTTTAGGTGGCCTTTTTATTACTTAAATCGACGTACTTCGAAGCCTACTGCTGGATACAGCCTTCAGAACCTCGCGGAATCAATCAAAACTGTGTAAAATCGCGAAACAACTTTAGGTAAAGTGACCGCGAATGTGTTACGTTTAAAGCCAAATAAAATAAAAAATATCATACTTACGAGAAATCTGACTGCGCCATTCGAATTTTCTGATCAGAATACGTAAGAAACAGTGAAAGAAGCTGCCGAATTCCACTTTTCATTATTTGGGGTCAAAAAACACCAAAGGGGTTAACCTTACGTTTATTTCAAAAATGTTAAAAACTTTAGGTGGCCTTTTTATTACTTAAATCGACGTACTTCGAAGCCTACTGCTGGATACAGCATTCAGAACCTCGCGGAATCAATCAAAACTGTGTAAAATCGCGAAACAACTTTAGGTAAAGTGACCGCAAATGTGTTACGTTTAAAGCCAAATAAAATAAAAAATATCATACTTACGAGAAATCTGACTGCGCCATTCGAATTTTCTGATCAGAATACGTAAGAAACAGTGAAAGAAGCTGCCGAATTCCACTTTTCATTATTTGGGGTCAAAAAACACCAAAGGGGTTAACCTTACGTTTTTTTCAAAAATGTTAAAAACTTTAGGTGGCCTTTTTATTACTTAAATCGACGTACTTCGAAGCCTACTGCTGGATACAGCCTTCAGAACCTCGCGGAATCAATCAAAACTGTGTAAAATCGCGAAACAACTTTAGGTAAAGTGACCGCGAATGTGTTACGTTTAAAGCCAAATAAAATAAAAAATATCATACTTACGCGAAATCTGACTGCGCCATTCGAATTTTCTGATCAGAATACGTAAGAAACAGTGAAAGAAGCTGCCGAATTCCACTTTTCATTATTTGGGGTCAAAAAACACCAAAGGGGTTAACCTTACGTTTTTTTCAAAAATGTTAAAAATTTTAGGTGGCCTTTTTATTACTTAAATCGACGTACTTCAAAGCCTACTGCTGGATACAGCCTTCAGAACCTCGCGGAATCAATCAAAACTGTGTAAAATCGCGAAACAACTTTAGGTAAAGTGACCGCGAATGTGTTACGTTTAAAGCCAAATAAAATAAAAAATATCATACTTACGAGAAATCTGACTGCGCCATTCGAATTTTCTGATCAGAATACGTAAGAAACAGTGAAAGAAGCTGCCGAATTCCACTTTTCATTATTTGGGGTCAAAAAACACCAAAGGGGTTAACCTTACGTTTTTTTCAAAAATGTTAAAAATTTTAGGTGGCCTTTTTATTACTTAAATCGACGTACTTCGAAGCCTACTGCTGGATACAGCCTTCAGAACCTCGCGGAATCAATCAAAACTGTGTAAAATCGCGAAACAACTTTAGGTAAAGTGACCGCGAATGTGTTACGTTTAAAGCCAAATAAAATAAAAAATATCATACTTACGAGAAATCTGACTGCGCCATTCGAATTTTCTGATCAGAATACGTAAGAAACAGTGAAAGAAGCTGCCGAATTCCACTTTTCATTATTTGGGGTCAAAAAACACCAAAGGGGTTAACCTTACGTTTTTTTCAAAAATGTTAAAAACTTTAGGTGGCCTTTTTATTACTTAAATCGACGTACTTCGAAGCCTACTGCTGGATACAGCCTTCAGAACCTCGCGGAATCAATCAAAACTGTGTAAAATCGCGAAACAACTTTAGGTAAAGTGACCGCGAATGTGTTACGTTTAAAGCCAAATAAAATAAAAAATATCATACTTACGAGAAATCTGACTGCGCCATTCGAATTTTCTGATCAGAATACGTAAGAAACAGTGAAAGAAGCTGCCGAATTCCACTTTTCATTATTTGGGGTCAAAAAACACCAAAGGGGTTAACCTTACGTTTATTTCAAAAATGTTAAAAACTTTAGGTGGCCTTTTTATTACTTAAATCGACGTACTTCGAAGCCTACTGCTGGATACAGCCTTCAGAACCTCGCGGAATCAATCAAAACTGTGTAAAATCGCGAAACAACTTTAGGTAAAGTGACCGCGAATGTGTTACGTTTAAAGCCAAATAAAATAAAAAATATCATACTTACGAGAAATCTGACTGCGCCATTCGAATTTTCTGATCAGAATACGTAAGAAACAGTGAAAGAAGCTGCCGAATTCCACTTTTCATTATTTGGGGTCAAAAAACACCAAAGGGGTTAACCTTACGTTTTTTTCAAAAATGTTAAAAATTTTAGGTGGCCTTTTTATTACTTAAATCGACGTACTTCGAAGCCTACTGCTGGATACAGCATTCAGAACCTCGCGGAATCAATCAAAACTGTGTAAAATCGCGAAACAACTTTAGGTAAAGTGACCGCAAATGTGTTACGTTTAAAGCCAAATAAAATAAAAAATATCATACTTACGAGAAATCTGACTGCGCCATTCGAATTTTCTGATCAGAATACGTAAGAAACAGTGAAAGAAGCTGCCGAATTCCACTTTTCATTATTTGGGGTCAAAAAACACCAAAGGGGTTAACCTTACGTTTTTTTCAAAAATGTTAAAAACTTTAGGTGGCCTTTTTATTACTTAAATCGACGTACTTCGAAGCCTACTGCTGGATACAGCCTTCAGAACCTCGCGGAATCAATCAAAACTGTGTAAAATCGCGAAACAACTTTAGGTAAAGTGACCGCGAATGTGTTACGTTTAAAGCCAAATAAAATAAAAAATATCATACTTACGCGAAATCTGACTGCGCCATTCGAATTTTCTGATCAGAATACGTAAGAAACAGTGAAAGAAGCTGCCGAATTCCACTTTTCATTATTTGGGGTCAAAAAACACCAAAGGGGTTAACCTTACGTTTATTTCAAAAATGTTAAAAACTTTAGGTGGCCTTTTTATTACTTAAATCGACGTACTTCGAAGCCTACTGCTGGATACAGCATTCAGAACCTCGCGGAATCAATCAAAACTGTGTAAAATCGCGAAACAACTTTAGGTAAAGTGACCGCAAATGTGTTACGTTTAAAGCCAAATAAAATAAAAAATATCATACTTACGAGAAATCTGACTGCGCCATTCGAATTTTCTGATCAGAATACGTAAGAAACAGTGAAAGAAGCTGCCGAATTCCAC
Source organism: Cantharis nigra (assembly GCA_958510845.1). NCBI lineage: Eukaryota > Metazoa > Arthropoda > Insecta > Coleoptera > Cantharidae > Cantharis > Cantharis nigra. The sequence goes on along the minus strand of OY294034.1, from coordinate 2,369,575 downwards.
TTTTCATTATTTGGGGTCAAAAAACACCAAAGGGGTTAACCTTACGTTTTTTTCAAAAATGTTAAAAACTTTAGGTGGCCTTTTTATTACTTAAATCGACGTACTTCGAAGCCTACTGCTGGATACAGCCTTCAGAACCTCGCGGAATCAATCAAAACTGTGTAAAATCGCGAAACAACTTTAGGTAAAGTGACCGCGAATGTGTTACGTTTAAAGCCAAATAAAATAAAAAATATCATACTTACGAGAAATCTGACTGCGCCATTCGAATTTTCTGATCAGAATACGTAAGAAACAGTGAAAGAAGCTGCCGAATTCCACTTTTCATTATTTGGGGTCAAAAAACACCAAAGGGGTTAACCTTACGTTTATTTCAAAAATGTTAAAAACTTTAGGTGGCCTTTTTATTACTTAAATCGACGTACTTCGAAGCCTACTGCTGGATACAGCCTTCAGAACCTCGCGGAATCAATCAAAACTGTGTAAAATCGCGAAACAACTTTAGGTAAAGTGACCGCGAATGTGTTACGTTTAAAGCCAAATAAAATAAAAAATATCATACTTACGAGAAATCTGACTGCGCCATTCGAATTTTCTGATCAGAATACGTAAGAAACAGTGAAAGAAGCTGCCGAATTCCACTTTTCATTATTTGGGGTCAAAAAACACCAAAGGGGTTAACCTTACGTTTCTTTCAAAAATGTTAAAAACTTTAGGTGGCCTTTTTATTACTTAAATCGACGTACTTCGAAGCCTACTGCTGGATACAGCCTTCAGAACCTCGCGGAATCAATCAAAACTGTGTAAAATCGCGAAACAACTTTAGGTAAAGTGACCGCGAATGTGTTACGTTTAAAGCCAAATAAAATAAAAAATATCATACTTACGCGAAATCTGACTGCGCCATTCGAATTTTCTGATCAGAATACGTAAGAAACAGTGAAAGAAGCTGCCGAATTCCACTTTTCATTATTTGGGGTCAAAAAACACCAAAGGGGTTAACCTTACGTTTTTTTCAAAAATGTTAAAAATTTTAGGTGGCCTTTTTATTACTTAAATCGACGTACTTCGAAGCCTACTGCTGGATACAGCCTTCAGAACCTCGCGGAATCAATCAAAACTGTGTAAAATCGCGAAACAACTTTAGGTAAAGTGACCGCGAATGTGTTACGTTTAAAGCCAAATAAAATAAAAAATATCATACTTACGAGAAATCTGACTGCGCCATTCGAATTTTCTGATCAGAATACGTAAGAAACAGTGAAAGAAGCTGCCGAATTCCACTTTTCATTATTTGGGGTCAAAAAACACCAAAGGGGTTAACCTTACGTTTTTTTCAAAAATGTTAAAAATTTTAGGTGGCCTTTTTATTACTTAAATCGACGTACTTCGAAGCCTACTGCTGGATACAGCCTTCAGAACCTCGCGGAATCAATCAAAACTGTGTAAAATCGCGAAACAACTTTAGGTAAAGTGACCGCGAATGTGTTACGTTTAAAGCCAAATAAAATAAAAAATATCATACTTACGAGAAATCTGACTGCGCCATTCGAATTTTCTGATCAGAATACGTAAGAAACAGTGAAAGAAGCTGCCGAATTCCACTTTTCATTATTTGGGGTCAAAAAACACCAAAGGGGTTAACCTTACGTTTATTTCAAAAATGTTAAAAACTTTAGGTGGCCTTTTTATTACTTAAATCGACGTACTTCGAAGCCTACTGCTGGATACAGCCTTCAGAACCTCGCGGAATCAATCAAAACTGTGTAAAATCGCGAAACAACTTTAGGTAAAGTGACCGCGAATGTGTTACGTTTAAAGCCAAATAAAATAAAAAATATCATACTTACGAGAAATCTGACTGCGCCATTCGAATTTTCTGATCAGAATACGTAAGAAACAGTGAAAGAAGCTGCCGAATTCCACTTTTCATTATTTGGGGTCAAAAAACACCAAAGGGGTTAACCTTACGTTTTTTTCAAAAATGTTAAAAACTTTAGGTGGCCTTTTTATTACTTAAATCGACGTACTTCGAAGCCTACTGCTGGATACAGCCTTCAGAACCTCGCGGAATCAATCAAAACTGTGTAAAATCGCGAAACAACTTTAGGTAAAGTGACCGCGAATGTGTTACGTTTAAAGCCAAATAAAATAAAAAATATCATACTTACGAGAAATCTGACTGCGCCATTCGAATTTTCTGATCAGAATACGTAAGAAACAGTGAAAGAAGCTGCCGAATTCCACTTTTCATTATTTGGGGTCAAAAAACACCAAAGGGGTTAACCTTACGTTTTATTCAAAAATGTTAAAAACTTTAGGTGGCCTTTTTATTACTTAAATCGACGTACTTCGAAGCCTACTGCTGGATACAGCCTTCAGAACCTCGCGGAATCAATCAAAACTGTGTAAAATCGCGAAACAACTTTAGGTAAAGTGACCGCGAATGTGTTACGTTTAAAGCCAAATAAAATAAAAAATATCATACTTACGAGAAATCTGACTGCGCCATTCGAATTTTCTGATCAGAATACGTAAGAAACAGTGAAAGAAGCTGCCGAATTCCACTTTTCATTATTTGGGGTCAAAAAACACCAAAGGGGTTAACCTTACGTTTTTTTCAAAAATGTTAAAAACTTTAGGTGGCCTTTTTATTACTTAAATCGACGTACTTCGAAGCCTACTGCTGGATACAGCCTTCAGAACCTCGCGGAATCAATCAAAACTGTGTAAAATCGCGAAACAACTTTAGGTAAAGTGACCGCGAATGTGTTACGTTTAAAGCCAAATAAAATAAAAAATATCATACTTACGAGAAATCTGACTGCGCCATTCGAATTTTCTGATCAGAATACGTAAGAAACAGTGAAAGAAGCTGCCGAATTCCACTTTTCATTATTTGGGGTCAAAAAACACCAAAGGGGTTAACCTTACGTTTTTTTCAAAAATGTTAAAAACTTTAGGTGGCCTTTTTATTACTTAAATCGACGTACTTCGAAGCCTACTGCTGGATACAGCCTTCAGAACCTCGCGGAATCAATCAAAACTGTGTAAAATCGCGAAACAACTTTAGGTAAAGTGACCGCGAATGTGTTACGTTTAAAGCCAAATAAAATAAAAAATATCATACTTACGAGAAATCTGACTGCGCCATTCGAATTTTCTGATCAGAATACGTAAGAAACAGTGAAAGAAGCTGCCGAATTCCACTTTTCATTATTTGGGGTCAAAAAACACCAAAGGGGTTAACCTTACGTTTTTTTCAAAAATGTTAAAAACTTTAGGTGGCCTTTTTATTACTTAAATCGACGTACTTCGAAGCCTACTGCTGGATACAGCCTTCAGAACCTCGCGGAATCAATCAAAACTGTGTAAAATCGCGAAACAACTTTAGGTAAAGTGACCGCGAATGTGTTACGTTTAAAGCCAAATAAAATAAAAAATATCATACTTACGCGAAATCTGACTGCGCCATTCGAATTTTCTGATCAGAATACGTAAGAAACAGTGAAAGAAGCTGCCGAATTCCACTTTTCATTATTTGGGGTCAAAAAACACCAAAGGGGTTAACCTTACGTTTTTTTCAAAAATGTTAAAAATTTTAGGTGGCCTTTTTATTACTTAAATCGACGTACTTCGAAGCCTACTGCTGGATACAGCCTTCAGAACCTCGCGGAATCAATCAAAACTGTGTAAAATCGCGAAACAACTTTAGGTAAAGTGACCGCGAATGCGTTACGTTTAAAGCCAAATAAAATAAAAAATATCATACTTACGAGAAATCTGACTGCGCCATTCGAATTTTCTGATCAGAATACGTAAGAAACAGTGAAAGAAGCTGCCGAATTCCACTTTTCATTATTTGGGGTCAAAAAACACCAAAGGGGTTAACCTTACGTTTTTTTCAAAAATGTTAAAAACTTTAGGTGGCCTTTTTATTACTTAAATCGACGTACTTCGAAGCCTACTGCTGGATACAGCCTTCAGAACCTCGCGGAATCAATCAAAACTGTGTAAAATCGCGAAACAACTTTAGGTAAAGTGACCGCGAATGTGTTACGTTTAAAGCCAAATAAAATAAAAAATATCATACTTACGAGAAATCTGACTGCGCCATTCGAATTTTCTGATCAGAATACGTAAGAAACAGTGAAAGAAGCTGCCGAATTCCACTTTTCATTATTTGGGGTCAAAAAACACCAAAGGGGTTAACCTTACGTTTTTTTCAAAAATGTTAAAAATTTTAGGTGGCCTTTTTATTACTTAAATCGACGTACTTCGAAGCCTACTGCTGGATACAGCCTTCAGAACCTCGCGGAATCAATCAAAACTGTGTAAAATCGCGAAACAACTTTAGGTAAAGTGACCGCGAATGTGTTACGTTTAAAGCCAAATAAAATAAAAAATATCATACTTACGAGAAATCTGACTGCGCCATTCGAATTTTCTGATCAGAATACGTAAGAAACAGTGAAAGAAGCTGCCGAATTCCACTTTTCATTATTTGGGGTCAAAAAACACCAAAGGGGTTAACCTTACGTTTTTTTCAAAAATGTTAAAAACTTTAGGTGGCCTTTTTATTACTTAAATCGACGTACTTCGAAGCCTACTGCTGGATACAGCCTTCAGAACCTCGCGGAATCAATCAAAACTGTGTAAAATCGCGAAACAACTTTAGGTAAAGTGACCGCGAATGTGTTACGTTTAAAGCCAAATAAAATAAAAAATATCATACTTACGAGAAATCTGACTGCGCCATTCGAATTTTCTGATCAGAATACGTAAGAAACAGTGAAAGAAGCTGCCGAATTCCACTTTTCATTATTTGGGGTCAAAAAACACCAAAGGGGTTAACCTTACGTTTTTTTCAAAAATGTTAAAAATTTTAGGTGGCCTTTTTATTACTTAAATCGACGTACTTCGAAGCCTACTGCTGGATACAGCCTTCAGAACCTCGCGGAATCAATCAAAACTGTGTAAAATCGCGAAACAACTTTAGGTAAAGTGACCGCGAATGTGTTACGTTTAAAGCCAAATAAAATAAAAAATATCATACTTACGAGAAATCTGACTGCGCCATTCGAATTTTCTGATCAGAATACGTAAGAAACAGTGAAAGAAGCTGCCGAATTCCACTTTTCATTATTTTGGGTCAAAAAACACCAAAGGGGTTAACCTTACGTTTTTTTCAAAAATGTTAAAAACTTTAGGTGGCCTTTTGATTACTTAAATCGACGTACTTCGAAGCCTACTGCTGGATACAGCCTTCAGAACCTCGCGGAATCAATCAAAACTGTGTAAAATCGCGAAACAACTTTAGGTAAAGTGACCGCGAATGTGTTACGTTTAAAGCCAAATAAAATAAAAAATATCATACTTACGCGAAATCTGACTGCGCCATTCGAATTTTCTGATCAGAATACGTAAGAAACAGTGAAAGAAGCTGCCGAATTCCACTTTTCATTATTTGGGGTCAAAAAACACCAAAGGGGTTAACCTTACGTTTTTTTCAAAAATGTTAAAAATTTTAGGTGGCCTTTTTATTACTTAAATCGACGTACTTCGAAGCCTACTGCTGGATACAGCCTTCAGAACCTCGCGGAATCAATCAAAACTGTGTAAAATCGCGAAACAACTTAAGGTAAAGTGACCGCGAATGTGTTACGTTTAAAGCCAAATAAAATAAAAAATATCATACTAACGAGAAATCTGACTGCGCCATTCGAATTTTCTGATCAGAATACGTAAGAAACAGTGCAAGAAGCTGCCGAATTCCACTTTTCATTATTTGGGGTCAAAAAACACCAAAGGGGTTAACCTTACGTTTTTTTCAAAAATGTTAAAAACTTTAGGTGGCCTTTTTATTACTTAAATCGACGTACTTCGAAGCCTACTGCTGGATACAGCCTTCAGAACCTCGCGGAATCAATCAAAACTGTGTAAAATCGCGAAACAACTTTAGGTAAAGTGACCGCGAATGTGTTACGTTTAAAGCCAAATAAAATAAAAAATATCATACTTACGAGAAATCTGACTGCGCCATTCGAATTTTCTGATCAGAATACGTAAGAAACAGTGAAAGAAGCTGCCGAATTCCACTTTTCATTATTTGGGGTCAAAAAACACCAAAGGGGTTAGCCTTACGTTTTTTTCAAAAATGTTAAAAATTTTAGGTGGCCTTTTTATTACTTAAATCGACGTACTTCGAAGCCTACTGCTGGATACAGCCTTCAGAACCTCGCGGAATCAATCAAAACTGTGTAAAATCGCGAAACAACTTTAGGTAAAGTGACCGCGAATGTGTTACGTTTAAAGCCAAATAAAATAAAAAATATCATACTTACGAGAAATCTGACTGCGCCATTCGAATTTTCTGATCAGAATACGTAAGAAACAGTGAGAAAGCTGCCGAATTCCACTTTTCATTATTTGGGGTCAAAAAACACCAAAAGGGTTAACCTTACGTTTTTTTCAAAAATGTTAAAAATTTTAGGTGGCCTTTTTATTACTTAAATCGACGTACTTCGAAGCCTACTGCTGGATACAGCCTTCAGAACCTCGCGGAATCAATCAAAACTGTGTAAAATCGCGAAACAACTTTAGGTAAAGTGACCGCGAATGTGTTACGTTTAAAGCCAAATAAAATAAAAAATATCATACTTACGAGAAATCTGACTGCGCCATTCGAATTTTCTGATCAGAATACGTAAGAAACAGTGAGAAAGCTGCCGAATTCCACTTTTCATTATTTGGGGTCAAAAAACACCAAAAGGGTTAACCTTACGTTTTTTTCAAAAATGTTAAAAATTTTAGGTGGCCTTTTTATTACTTAAATCGACGTACTTCGAAGCCTACTGCTGGATACAGCCTTCAGAACCTCGCGGAATCAATCAAAACTGTGTAAAATCGCGAAACAACTTTAGGTAAAGTGACCGCGAATGTGTTACGTTTAAAGCCAAATAAAATAAAAAATATCATACTTACGAGAAATCTGACTGCGCCATTCGAATTTTCTGATCAGAATACGTAAGAAACAGTGAAAGAAGCTGCCGAATTCCACTTTTCATTATTTGGGGTCAAAAAACACCATAGGGGTTAACCTTACGTTTTTTTCAAAAATGTTAAAAACTTTAGGTGGCCTTTTTATTACTTAAATCGACGTACTTCGAAGCCTACTGCTGGATACAGCCTTCAGAACCTCGCGGAATCAATCAAAACTGTGTAAAATCGCGAAACAACTTTAGGTAAAGTGACCGCGAATGTGTTACGTTTAAAGCCAAATAAAATAAAAAATATCATACTTACGCGAAATCTGACTGCGCCATTCGAATTTTCTGATCAGAATACGTAAGAAACAGTGAAAGAAGCTGCCGAATTCCACTTTTCATTATTTGGGGTCAAAAAACACCAAAGGGGTTAACCTTACGTTTTTTTCAAAAATGTTAAAAACTTTAGGTGGCCTTTTTATTACTTAAATCGACGTACTTCGAAGCCTACTGCTGGATACAGCCTTCAGAACCTCGCGGAATCAATCAAAACTGTGTAAAATCGCGAAACAACTTTAGGTAAAGTGACCGCGAATGTGTTACGTTTAAAGCCAAATAAAATAAAAAATATCATACTTACGCGAAATCTGACTGCGCCATTCGAATTTTCTGATCAGAATACGTAAGAAACAGTGAAAGAAGCTGCCGAATTCCACTTTTCATTATTTGGGGTCAAAAAACACCAAAGGGGTTAACCTTACGTTTTTTTCAAAAATGTTAAAAACTTTAGGTGGCCTTTTTATTACTTAAATCGACGTACTTCGAAGCCTACTGCTGGATACAGCCTTCAGAACCTCGCGGAATCAATCAAAACTGTGTAAAATCGCGAAACAACTTTAGGTAAAGTGACCGCGAATGTGTTACGTTTAAAGCCAAATAAAATAAAAAATATCATACTTACGCGAAATCTGACTGCGCCATTCGAATTTTCTGATCAGAATACGTAAGAAACAGTGAAAGAAGCTGCCGAATTCCACTTTTCATTATTTGGGGTCAAAAAACACCAAAGGGGTTAACCTTACGTTTTTTTCAAAAATGTTAAAAATTTTAGGTGGCCTTTTTATTACTTAAATCGACGTACTTCGAAGCCTACTGCTGGATACAGCCTTCAGAACCTCGCGGAATCAATCAAAACTGTGTAAAATCGCGAAACAACTTTAGGTAAAGTGACCGCGAATGTGTTACGTTTAAAGCCAAATAAAATAAAAAATATCATACTAACGAGAAATCTGACTGCGCCATTCGAATTTTCTGATCAGAATACGTAAGAAACAGTGAAAGAAGCTGCCGAATTCCACTTTTCATTATTTGGGGTCAAAAAACACCAAAGGGGTTAACCTTACGTTTTTTTCAAAAATGTTAAAAACTTTAGGTGGCCTTTTTATTACTTAAATCGACGTACTTCGAAGCCTACTGCTGGATACAGCCTTCAGAACCTCGCGGAATCAATCAAAACTGTGTAAAATCGCGAAACAACTTTAGGTAAAGTGACCGCGAATGTGTTACGTTTAAAGCCAAATAAAATAAAAAATATCATACTTACGAGAAATCTGACTGCGCCATTCGAATTTTCTGATCAGAATACGTAAGAAACAGTGAAAGAAGCTGCCGAATTCCACTTTTCATTATTTGGGGTCAAAAAACACCATAGGGGTTAACCTTACGTTTTTTTCAAAAATGTTAAAAACTTTAGGTGGCCTTTTTATTACTTAAATCGACGTACTTCGAAGCCTACTGCTGGATACAGCCTTCAGAACCTCGCGGAATCAATCAAAACTGTGTAAAATCGCGAAACAACTTTAGGTAAAGTGACCGCGAATGTGTTACGTTTAAAGCCAAATAAAATAAAAAATATCATACTTACGCGAAATCTGACTGCGCCATTCGAATTTTCTGATCAGAATACGTAAGAAACAGTGAAAGAAGCTGCCGAATTCCACTTTTCATTATTTGGGGTCAAAAAACACCAAAGGGGTTAACCTTACGTTTTTTTCAAAAATGTTAAAAATTTTAGGTGGCCTTTTTATTACTTAAATCGACGTACTTCGAAGCCTACTGCTGGATACAGCCTTCAGAACCTCGCGGAATCAATCAAAACTGTGTAAAATCGCGAAACAACTTTAGGTAAAGTGACCGCGAATGTGTTACGTTTAAAGCCAAATAAAATAAAAAATATCATACTAACGAGAAATCTGACTGCGCCATTCGAATTTTCTGATCAGAATACGTAAGAAACAGTGAAAGAAGCTGCCGAATTCCACTTTTCATTATTTGGGGTCAAAAAACACCAAAGGGGTTAACCTTACGTTTTTTTCAAAAATGTTAAAAACTTTAGGTGGCCTTTTTATTACTTAAATCGACGTACTTCGAAGCCTACTGCTGGATACAGCCTTCAGAACCTCGCGGAATCAATCAAAACTGTGTAAAATCGCGAAACAACTTTAGGTAAAGTGACCGCGAATGTGTTACGTTTAAAGCCAAATAAAATAAAAAATATATCATACTTACGCGAAATCTGACTGCGCCATTCGAATTTTCTGATCAGAATACGTAAGAAACAGTGAAAGAAGCTGCCGAATTCCACTTTTCATTATTTGGGGTCAAAAAACACCAAAGGGGTTAACCTTACGTTTTTTTCAAAAATGTTAAAAACTTTAGGTGGCCTTTTTATTACTTAAATCGACGTACTTCGAAGCCTACTGCTGGATACAGCCTTCAGAACCTCGCGGAATCAATCAAAACTGTGTAAAATCGCGAAACAACTTTAGGTAAAGTGACCGCGAATGTGTTACGTTTAAAGCCAAATAAAATAAAAAATATCATACTTACGCGAAATCTGACTGCGCCATTCGAATTTTCTGATCAGAATACGTAAGAAACAGTGAAAGAAGCTGCCGAATTCCACTTTTCATTATTTGGGGTCAAAAAACACCAAAGGGGTTAACCTTACGTTTTTTTCAAAAATGTTAAAAATTTTAGGTGGCCTTTTTATTACTTAAATCGACGTACTTCGAAGCCTACTGCTGGATACAGCCTTCAGAACCTCGCGGAATCAATCAAAACTGTGTAAAATCGCGAAACAACTTTAGGTAAAGTGACCGCGAATGTGTTACGTTTAAAGCCAAATAAAATAAAAAATATCATACTAACGAGAAATCTGACTGCGCCATTCGAATTTTCTGATCAGAATACGTAAGAAACAGTGAAAGAAGCTGCCGAATTCCACTTTTCATTATTTGGGGTCAAAAAACACCAAAGGGGTTAACCTTACGTTTTTTTCAAAAATGTTAAAAACTTTAGGTGGCCTTTTTATTACTTAAATCGACGTACTTCGAAGCCTACTGCTGGATACAGCCTTCAGAACCTCGCGGAATCAATCAAAACTGTGTAAAATCGCGAAACAACTTTAGGTAAAGTGACCGCGAATGTGTTACGTTTAAAGCCAAATAAAATAAAAAATATATCATACTTACGCGAAATCTGACTGCGCCATTCGAATTTTCTGATCAGAATACGTAAGAAACAGTGAAAGAAGCTGCCGAATTCCACTTTTCATTATTTGGGGTCAAAAAACACCAAAGGGGTTAACCTTACGTTTTTTTCAAAAATGTTAAAAACTTTAGGTGGCCTTTTTATTACTTAAATCGACGTACTTCGAAGCCTACTGCTGGATACAGCCTTCAGAACCTCGCGGAATCAATCAAAACTGTGTAAAATCGCGAAACAACTTTAGGTAAAGTGACCGCGAATGTGTTACGTTTAAAGCCAAATAAAATAAAAAATATCATACTTACGCGAAATCTGACTGCGCCATTCGAATTTTCTGATCAGAATACGTAAGAAACAGTGAAAGAAGCTGCCGAATTCCACTTTTCATTATTGTGGGTCAAAAAACACCAAAGGGGTTAACCTTACGTTTTTTTCAAAAATGTTAAAAATTTTAGGTGGCCTTTTTATTACTTAAATCGACGTACTTCGAAGCCTACTGCTGGATACAGCTTTCAGAACCTCGCGGAATCAATCAAATCTGTGTAAAATCGCGAAACAACTTTAGGTAAAGTGACCGCGAATGTGTTACGTTTAAAGCCAAATAAAATAAAAAATATCATACTTACGAGAAATCTGACTGCGCCATTCGAATTTTCTGATCAGAATACGTAAGAAACAGTGAAAGAAGCTGCCGAATTCCACTTTTCATTATTTGGGGTCAAAAAACACCAAAGGGGTTAACCTTACGTTTTTTTCAAAAATGTTAAAAATTTTAGGGGGCCTTTTTATTACTTAAATCGACGTACTTCGAAGCCTACTGCTGGATACAGCCTTCAGAACCTCGCGGAATCAATCAAAACTGTGTAAAATCGCGAAACAACTTTAGGTAAAGTGACCGCGAATGTGTTACGTTTAAAGCCAAATAAAATAAAAAATATCATACTTACGAGAAATCTGACTGCGCCATTCGAATTTTCTGATCAGAATACGTAAGAAACAGTGAAAGAAGCTGCCGAATTCCACTTTTCATTATTTGGGGTCAAAAAACACCAAAGGGGTTAGCCTTACGTTTTTTTCAAAAATGTTAAAAATTTTAGGTGGCCTTTTTATTACTTAAATCGACGTACTTCGAAGCCTACTGCTGGATACAGCCTTCAGAACCTCGCGGAATCAATCAAAACTGTGTAAAATCGCGAAACAACTTTAGGTAAAGTGACCGCGAATGTGTTACGTTTAAAGCCAAATAAAATAAAAAATATCATACTTACGAGAAATCTGACTGCGCCATTCGAATTTTCTGATCAGAATACGTAAGAAACAGTGAGAAAGCTGCCGAATTCCACTTTTCATTATTTGGGGTCAAAAAACACCAAAAGGGTTAACCTTACGTTTTTTTCAAAAATGTTAAAAATTTTAGGTGGCCTTTTTATTACTTAAATCGACGTACTTCGAAGCCTACTGCTGGATACGTAAGAAACAGTGAAAGAAGCTGCCGAATTCCACTTTTCATTATTTGGGGTCAAAAAACACCAAAGGGGTTAGCCTTACGTTTTTTTCAAAAATGTTAAAAATTTTAGGTGGCCTTTTTATTACTTAAATCGACGTACTTCGAAGCCTACTGCTGGATACAGCCTTCAGAACCTCGCGGAATCAATCAAAACTGTGTAAAATCGCGAAACAACTTTAGGTAAAGTGACCGCGAATGTGTTACGTTTAAAGCCAAATAAAATAAAAAATATCATACTTACGAGAAATCTGACTGCGCCATTCGAATTTTCTGATCAGAATACGTAAGAAACAGTGAGAAAGCTGCCGAATTCCACTTTTCATTATTTGGGGTCAAAAAACACCAAAAGGGTTAACCTTACGTTTTTTTCAAAAATGTTAAAAATTTTAGGTGGCCTTTTTATTACTTAAATCGACGTACTTCGAAGCCTACTGCTGGATACAGCCTTCAGAACCTCGCGGAATCAATCAAAACTGTGTAAAATCGCGAAACAACTTTAGGTAAAGTGACCGCGAATGTGTTACGTTTAAAGCCAAATAAAATAAAAAATATCATACTAACGAGAAATCTGACTGCGCCATTCGAATTTTCTGATCAGAATACGTAAGAAACAGTGAAAGAAGCTGCCGAATTCCACTTTTCATTATTTGGGGTCAAAAAACACCAAAGGGGTTAACCTTACGTTTTTTTCAAAAATGTTAAAAACTTTAGGTGGCCTTTTTATTACTTAAATCGACGTACTTCGAAGCCTACTGCTGGATACAGCCTTCAGAACCTCGCGGAATCAATCAAAACTGTGTAAAATCGCGAAACAACTTTAGGTAAAGTGACCGCGAATGTGTTACGTTTAAAGCCAAATAAAATAAAAAATATATCATACTTACGCGAAATCTGACTGCGCCATTCGAATTTTCTGATCAGAATACGTAAGAAACAGTGAAAGAAGCTGCCGAATTCCACTTTTCATTATTTGGGGTCAAAAAACACCAAAGGGGTTAACCTTACGTTTTTTTCAAAAATGTTAAAAACTTTAGGTGGCCTTTTTATTACTTAAATCGACGTACTTCGAAGCCTACTGCTGGATACAGCCTTCAGAACCTCGCGGAATCAATCAAAGCTGTGTAAAATCGCGAAACAACTTTAGGTAAAGTGACCGCGAATGTGTTACGTTTAAAGCCAAATAAAATAAAAAATATCATACTTACGCGAAATCTGACTGCGCCATTCGAATTTTCTGATCAGAATACGTAAGAAACAGTGAAAGAAGCTGCCGAATTCCACTTTTCATTATTTTGGGTCAAAAAACACCAAAGGGGTTAACCTTACGTTTTTTTCAAAAATGTTAAAAATTTTAGGTGGCCTTTTTATTACTTAAATCGACGTACTTCGAAGCCTACTGCTGGATACAGCTTTCAGAACCTCGCGGAATCAATCAAATCTGTGTAAAATCGCGAAACAACTTTAGGTAAAGTGACCGCGAATGTGTTACGTTTAAAGCCAAATAAAATAAAAAATATCATACTTACGAGAAATCTGACTGCGCCATTCGAATTTTCTGATCAGAATACGTAAGAAACAGTGAAAGAAGCTGCCGAATTCCACTTTTCATTATTTGGGGTCAAAAAACACCAAAGGGGTTAACCTTACGTTTTTTTCAAAAATGTTAAAAATTTTAGGGGGCCTTTTTATTACTTAAATCGACGTACTTCGAAGCCTACTGCTGGATACAGCCTTCAGAACCTCGCGGAATCAATCAAAACTGTGTAAAATCGCGAAACAACTTTAGGTAAAGTGACCGCGAATGTGTTACGTTTAAAGCCAAATAAAATAAAAAATATCATACTTACGAGAAATCTGACTGCGCCATTCGAATTTTCTGATCAGAATACGTAAGAAACAGTGAAAGAAGCTGCCGAATTCCACTTTTCATTATTTGGGGTCAAAAAACACCAAAGGGGTTAGCCTTACGTTTTTTTCAAAAATGTTAAAAATTTTAGGTGGCCTTTTTATTACTTAAATCGACGTACTTCGAAGCCTACTGCTGGATACAGCCTTCAGAACCTCGCGGAATCAATCAAAACTGTGTAAAATCGCGAAACAACTTTAGGTAAAGTGACCGCGAATGTGTTACGTTTAAAGCCAAATAAAATAAAAAATATCATACTTACGAGAAATCTGACTGCGCCATTCGAATTTTCTGATCAGAATACGTAAGAAACAGTGAGAAAGCTGCCGAATTCCACTTTTCATTATTTGGGGTCAAAAAACACCAAAAGGGTTAACCTTACGTTTTTTTCAAAAATGTTAAAAATTTTAGGTGGCCTTTTTATTACTTAAATCGACGTACTTCGAAGCCTACTGCTGGATACGTAAGAAACAGTGAAAGAAGCTGCCGAATTCCACTTTTCATTATTTGGGGTCAAAAAACACCAAAGGGGTTAGCCTTACGTTTTTTTCAAAAATGTTAAAAATTTTAGGTGGCCTTTTTATTACTTAAATCGACGTACTTCGAAGCCTACTGCTGGATACAGCCTTCAGAACCTCGCGGAATCAATCAAAACTGTGTAAAATCGCGAAACAACTTTAGGTAAAGTGACCGCGAATGTGTTACGTTTAAAGCCAAATAAAATAAAAAATATCATACTTACGAGAAATCTGACTGCGCCATTCGAATTTTCTGATCAGAATACGTAAGAAACAGTGAGAAAGCTGCCGAATTCCACTTTTCATTATTTGGGGTCAAAAAACACCAAAAGGGTTAACCTTACGTTTTTTTCAAAAATGTTAAAAATTTTAGGTGGCCTTTTTATTACTTAAATCGACGTACTTCGAAGCCTACTGTTGGATACAGCCTTCAGAACCTCGCGGAATCAATCAAAACTGTGTAAAATCGCGAAACAACTTTAGGTAAAGTGACCGCGAATGTGTTACGTTTAAAGCCAAATAAAATAAAAAATATCATACTTACGAGAAATCTGACTGCGCCATTCGAATTTTCTGATCAGAATACGTAAGAAACAGTGAAAGAAGCTGCCGAATTCCACTTTTCATTATTTGGGGTCAAAAAACACCAAAGGGGTTAACCTTACGTTTTTTTCAAAAATGTTAAAAACTTTAGGTGGCCTTTTTATTACTTAAATCGACGTACTTCGAAGCCTACTGCTGGATACAGCCTTCAGAACCTCGCGGAATCAATCAAAACTGTGTAAAATCGCGAAACAACTTTAGGTAAAGTGACCGCGAATGTGTTACGTTTAAAGCCAAATAAAATAAAAAATATCATACTTACGCGAAATCTGACTGCGCCATTCGAATTTTCTGATCAGAATACGTAAGAAACAGTGAAAGAAGCTGCCGAATTCCACTTTTCATTATTTGGGGTCAAAAAACACCAAAGGGGTTAACCTTACGTTTTTTTCAAAAATGTTAAAAATTTTAGGGGGCCTTTTTATTACTTAAATCGACGTACTTCGAAGCCTACTGCTGGATACAGCCTTCAGAACCTCGCGGAATCAATCAAAACTGTGTAAAATCGCGAAACAACTTTAGGTAAAGTGACCGCGAATGTGTTACGTTTAAAGCCAAATAAAATAAAAAATATCATACTTACGAGAAATCTGACTGCGCCATTCGAATTTTCTGATCAGAATACGTAAGAAACAGTGAAAGAAGCTGCCGAATTCCACTTTTCATTATTTGGGGTCAAAAAACACCAAAGGGGTTAGCCTTACGTTTTTTTCAAAAATGTTAAAAATTTTAGGTGGCCTTTTTATTACTTAAATCGACGTACTTCGAAGCCTACTGCTGGATACAGCCTTCAGAACCTCGCGGAATCAATCAAAACTGTGTAAAATCGCGAAACAACTTTAGGTAAAGTGACCGCGAATGTGTTACGTTTAAAGCCAAATAAAATAAAAAATATCATACTTACGAGAAATCTGACTGCGCCATTCGAATTTTCTGATCAGAATACGTAAGAAACAGTGTGAAAGCTGCCGAATTCCACTTTTCATTATTTGGGGTCAAAAAACACCAAAAGGGTTAACCTTACGTTTTTTTCAAAAATGTTAAAAATTTTAGGTGGCCTTTTTATTACTTAAATCGACGTACTTCGAAGCCTACTGCTGGATACGTAAGAAACAGTGAAAGAAGCTGCCGAATTCCACTTTTCATTATTTGGGGTCAAAAAACACCAAAGGGGTTAGCCTTACGTTTTTTTCAAAAATGTTAAAAATTTTAGGTGGCCTTTTTATTACTTAAATCGACGTACTTCGAAGCCTACTGCTGGATACAGCCTTCAGAACCTCGCGGAATCAATCAAAACTGTGTAAAATCGCGAAACAACTTTAGGTAAAGTGACCGCGAATGTGTTACGTTTAAAGCCAAATAAAATAAAAAATATCATACTTACGAGAAATCTGACTGCGCCATTCGAATTTTCTGATCAGAATACGTAAGAAACAGTGAGAAAGCTGCCGAATTCCACTTTTCATTATTTGGGGTCAAAAAACACCAAAAGGGTTAACCTTACGTTTTTTTCAAAAATGTTAAAAATTTTAGGTGGCCTTTTTATTACTTAAATCGACGTACTTCGAAGCCTACTGCTGGATACAGCCTTCAGAACCTCGCGGAATCAATCAAAACTGTGTAAAATCGCGAAACAACTTTAGGTAAAGTGACCGCGAATGTGTTACGTTTAAAGCCAAATAAAATAAAAAATATCATACTTACGAGAAATCTGACTGCGCCATTCGAATTTTCTGATCAGAATACGTAAGAAACAGTGAAAGAAGCTGCCGAATTCCACTTTTCATTATTTGGGGTCAAAAAACACCAAAGGGGTTAACCTTACGTTTTTTTCAAAAATGTTAAAAACTTTAGGTGGCCTTTTTATTACTTAAATCGACGTACTTCGAAGCCTACTGCTGGATACAGCTTTCAGAACCTCGCGGAATCAATCAAATCTGTGTAAAATCGCGAAACAACTTTAGGTAAAGTGACCGCGAATGTGTTACGTTTAAAGCCAAATAAAATAAAAAATATCATACTTACGAGAAATCTGACTGCGCCATTCGAATTTTCTGATCAGAATACGTAAGAAACAGTGAAAGAAGCTGCCGAATTCCACTTTTCATTATTTGGGGTCAAAAAACACCAAAGGGGTTAACCTTACGTTTTTTTCAAAAATGTTAAAAATTTTAGGTGGCCTTTTTATTACTTAAATCGACGTACTTCGAAGCCTACTGCTGGATACAGCCTTCAGAACCTCGCGGAATCAATCAAAACTGTGTAAAATCGCGAAACAACTTTAGGTAAAGTGACCGCGAATGTGTTACGTTTAAAGCCAAATAAAATAAAAAATATCATACTTACGAGAAATCTGACTGCGCCATTCGAATTTTCTGATCAGAATACGTAAGAAACAGTGAGAAAGCTGCCGAATTCCACTTTTCATTATTTGGGGTCAAAAAACACCAAAAGGGTTAACCTTACGTTTTTTTCAAAAATGTTAAAAATTTTAGGTGGCCTTTTTATTACTTAAATCGACGTACTTCGAAGCCTACTGCTGGATACAGCCTTCAGAACCTCGCGGAATCAATCAAAACTGTGTAAAATCGCGAAACAACTTTAGGTAAAGTGACCGCGAATGTGTTACGTTTAAAGCCAAATAAAATAAAAAATATCATACTTACGAGAAATCTGACTGCGCCATTCGAATTTTCTGATCAGAATACGTAAGAAACAGTGAGAAAGCAGCCGAATTCCACTTTTCATTATTTGGGGTCAAAAAACACCAAAAGGGTTAACCTTATGTTTTTTTCAAAAATGTTAAAAATTTTAGGTGGCCTTTTTATTACTTAAATCGACGTACTTCGAAGCCTACTGCTGGATACAGCCTTCAGAACCTCGCGGAATCAATCAAAACTGTGTAAAATCGCGAAACAACTTTAGGTAAAGTGACCGCGAATGTGTTACGTTTAAAGCCAAATAAAATAAAAAATATCATACTTACGAGAAATCTGACTGCGCCATTCGAATTTTCTGATCAGAATACGTAAGAAACAGTGAAAGAAGCTGCCGAATTCCACTTTTCATTATTTGGGGTCAAAAAACACCAAAGGGGTTAACCTTACGTTTTTTTCAAAAATGTTAAAAATTTTAGGTGGCCTTTTTATTACTTAAATCGACGTACTTCGAAGCCTACTGCTGGATACAGCCTTCAGAACCTCGCGGAATCAATCAAAACTGTGTAAAATCGCGAAACAACTTTAGGTAAAGTGACCGCGAATGTGTTACGTTTAAAGCCAAATAAAATAAAAAATATCATACTTACGAGAAATCTGACTGCGCCATTCGAATTTTCTGATCAGAATACGTAAGAAACAGTGAGAAAGCTGCCGAATTCCACTTTTCATTATTTGGGGTCAAAAAACACCAAAAGGGTTAACCTTACGTTTTTTTCAAAAATGTTAAAAATTTTAGGTGGCCTTTTTATTACTTAAATCGACGTACTTCGAAGCCTACTGCTGGATACAGCCTTCAGAACCTCGCGGAATCAATCAAAACTGTGTAAAATCGCGAAACAACTTTAGGTAAAGTGACCGCGAATGTGTTACGTTTAAAGCCAAATAAAATAAAAAATATCATACTTACGAGAAATCTGACTGCGCCATTCGAATTTTCTGATCAGAATACGTAAGAAACAGTGAAAGAAGCTGCCGAATTCCACTTTTCATTATTTGGGGTCAAAAAACACCAAAGGGGTTAACCTTACGTTTTTTTCAAAAATGTTAAAAATTTTAGGTGGCCTTTTTATTACTTAAATCGACGTACTTCGAAGCCTACTGCTGGATACAGCCTTCAGAACCTCGCGGAATCAATCAAAACTGTGTAAAATCGCGAAACAACTTTAGGTAAAGTGACCGCGAATGTGTTACGTTTAAAGCCAAATAAAATAAAAAATATCATACTTACGCGAAATCTGACTGCGCCATTCGAATTTTCTGATCAGAATACGTAAGAAACAGTGAAAGAAGCTGCCAAATTCCACTTTTCATTATTTGGGGTCAAAAAACACCAAAGGGGTTAACCTTACGTTTTTTTCAAAAATGTTAAAAACTTTAGGTGGCCTTTTTATTACTTAAATCGACGTACTTCGAAGCCTACTGCTGGATACAGCCTTCAGAACCTCGCGGAATCAATCAAAACTGTGTAAAATCGCGAAACAACTTTAGGTAAAGTGACCGCGAATGTGTTACGTTTAAAGCCAAATAAAATAAAAAATATCATACTTACGAGAAATCTGACTGCGCCATTCGAATTTTCTGATCAGAATACGTAAGAAACAGTGAAAGAAGCTGCCGAATTCCACTTTCCATTATTTGGGGTCAAAAAACACCAAAGGGGTTAACCTTACGTTTTTTTCAAAAATGTTAAAAATTTTAGGTGGCCTTTTTATTACTTAAATCGACGTACTTCGAAGCCTACTGCTGGATACAGCCTTCAGAACCTCGCGGAATCAATCAAAACTGTGTAAAATCGCGAAACAACTTTAGGTAAAGTGACCGCGAATGTGTTACGTTTAAAGCCAAATAAAATAAAAAATATCATACTTACGAGAAATCTGACTGCGCCATTCGACTTTTCTGATCAGAATACGTAAGAAACAGTGAAAGAAGCTGCCGAATTCCACTTTTCATTATTTGGGGTCAAAAAACACCAAAGGGTGTTTCAAAAACTTTAGGTGGCCTTTTTATTACTTAAATCGACGTACTTCGAAGCCTACTGCTGGATACAGCCTTCAGAACCTCGCGGAATCAATCAAAACTGTGTAAAATCGCGAAACAACTTTAGGTAAAGTGACCGCGAATGTGTTACGTTTAAAGCCAAATAAAATAAAAAATATCATACTTACGAGAAATCTGACTGCGCCATTCGAATTTTCTGATCAGAATACGTAAGAAACAGTGAAAGAAGCTGCCGAATTCCACTTTTCATTATTTGGGGTCAAAAAACACCAAAGGGGTTAACCTTACGTTTTTTTCAAAAATGTTAAAAACTTTAGGTGGCCTTTTTATTACTTAAATCGACGTACTTCGAAGCCTACTGCTGGATACAGCCTTCAGAACCTCGCGGAATCAATCAAAACTGTGTAAAATCGCGAAACAACTTTAGGTAAAGTGACCGCGAATGTGTTACGTTTAAAGCCAAATAAAATAAAAAATATCATACTTACGCGAAATCTGACTGCGCCATTCGAATTTTCTGATCAGAATACGTAAGAAACAGTGAAAGAAGCTGCCGAATTCCACTTTTCATTATTTGGGGTCAAAAAACACCAAAGGGGTTAACCTTACGTTTTTTTCAAAAATGTTAAAAATTTTAGGTGGCCTTTTTATTACTTAAATCGACGTACTTCGAAGCCTACTGCTGGATACAGCTTTCAGAACCTCGCGGAATCAATCAAATCTGTGTAAAATCGCGAAACAACTTTAGGTAAAGTGACCGCGAATGTGTTACGTTTAAAGCCAAATAAAATAAAAAATATCATACTTACGAGAAATCTGACTGCGCCATTCGAATTTTCTGATCAGAATACGTAAGAAACAGTGAAAGAAGCTGCCGAATTCCACTTTTCATTATTTGGGGTCAAAAAACACCAAAGGGGTTAACCTTACGTTTTTTTCAAAAATGTTAAAAACTTTAGGTGGCCTTTTTATTACTTAAATCGACGTACTTCGAAGCCTACTGCTGGATACAGCCTTCAGAACCTCGCGGAATCAATCAAAACTGTGTAAAATCGCGAAACAACTTTAGGTAATGTGACCGCGAATGTGTTACGTTTAAAGCCAAATAAAATAAAAAATATCATACTTACGCGAAATCTGACTGCGCCATTCGAATTTTCTGATCAGAATACGTAAGAAACAGTGAAAGAAGCTGCCGAATTCCACTTTTCATTATTTGGGGTCAAAAAACACCAAAGGGGTTAACCTTACGTTTTTTTCAAAAATGTTAAAAATTTGTTAAAAACTTTAGGTAAAGTGACCGCGAATGTGTTACGTTTAAAGCCAAATAAAATAAAAAATATCATACTTACGAGAAATCTGACTGCGCCATTCGAATTTTCTGATCAGAATACGTAAGAAACAGTGAAAGAAGCTGCCGAATTCCACTTTTCATTATTTGGGGTCAAAAAACACCAAAGGGGTTAACCTTACGTTTTTTTCAAAAATGTTAAAAACTTTAGGTGGCCTTTTTATTACTTAAATCGACGTACTTCGAAGCCTACTGCTGGATACAGCCTTCAGAACCTCGCGGAATCAATCAAAACTGTGTAAAATCGCGAAACAACTTTAGGTAATGTGACCGCGAATGTGTTACGTTTAAAGCCAAATAAAATAAAAAATATCATACTTACGCGAAATCTGACTGCGCCATTCGAATTTTCTGATCAGAATACGTAAGAAACAGTGAAAGAAGCTGCCGAATTCCACTTTTCATTATTTGGGGTCAAAAAACACCAAAGGGGTTGACCTTACGTTTTTTTCAAAAATGTTAAAAATTTGTTAAAAACTTTAGGTAAAGTGACCGCGAATGTGTTACGTTTAAAGCCAAATAAAATAAAAAATATCATACTTACGAGAAATCTGACTGCGCCATTCGAATTTTCTGATCAGAATACGTAAGAAACAGTGAAAGAAGCTGCCGAATTCCACTTTTCATTATTTGGGGTCAAAAAACACCAAAGGGGTTAACCTTACGTTTTTTTCAAAAATGTTAAAAATTTTAGGTGGCCTTTTTATTACTTAAATCGACGTACTTCGAAGCCTACTGCTGGATACAGCCTTCAGAACCTCGCGGAATCAATCAAAACTGTGTAAAATCGCGAAACAACTTTAGGTAAAGTGACCGCGAATGTGTTACGTTTAAAGCCAAATAAAATAAAAAATATCATACTTACGAGAAATCTGACTGCGCCATTCGAATTTTCTGATCAGAATACGTAAGAAACAGTGAAAGAAGCTGCCGACTTCCACTTTTCATTATTTGGGGTCAAAAAACACCAAAGGGGTTAACCTTACGTTTTTTTCAAAAATGTTAAAAACTTTAGGTGGCCTTTTTATTACTTAAATCGACGTACTTCGAAGTCTACTGCTGGATACAGCCTTCAGAACCTCGCGGAATCAATCAAAACTGTGTAAAATCGCGAAACAACTTTAGGTAAAGTGACCGCGAATGTGTTACGTTTAAAGCCAAATAAAATAAAAAATATCATACTAACGAGAAATCTGACTGCGCCATTCGAATTTTCTGATCAGAATACGTAAGAAACAGTGAAAGAAGCTGCCGAATTCCACTTTTCATTATTTGGGGTCAAAAAACACCAAAGGGGTTAACCTTACGTTTTTTTCAAAAATGTTAAAAACTTTAGGTGGCCTTTTTATTACTTAAATCGACGTACTTCGAAGCCTACTGCTGGATACAGCCTTCAGAACCTCGCGGAATCAATCAAAACTGTGTAAAATCGCGAAACAACTTTAGGTAAAGTGACCGCGAATGTGTTACGTTTAAAGCCAAATAAAATAAAAAATATCATACTTACGAGAAATCTGACTGCGCCATTCGAATTTTCTGATCAGAATACGTAAGAAACAGTGAAAGAAGCTGCCGAATTCCACTTTTCATTATTTGGGGTCAAAAAACACCAAAGGGGTTAACCTTACGTTTTTTTCAAAAATGTTAAAAACTTTAGGTGGCCTTTTTATTACTTAAATCGACGTACTTCGAAGCCTACTGCTGGATACAGCCTTCAGAACCTCGCGGAATCAATCAAAACTGTGTAAAATCGCGAAACAACTTTAGGTAAAGTGACCGCGAATGTGTTACGTTTAAAGCCAAATAAAATAAAAAATATCATACTTACGAGAAATCTGACTGCGCCATTCGAATTTTCTGATCAGAATACGTAAGAAACAGTGAAAGAAGCTGCCGAATTCCACTTTTCATTATTTGGGGTCAAAAAACACCAAAGGGGTTAACCTTACGTTTTTTTCAAAATTGTTAAAAATTTTAGGTGGCCTTTTTATTACTTAAATCGACGTACTTCGAAGCCTACTGCTGGATACAGCCTTCAGAACCTCGCGGAATCAATCAAAACTGTGTAAAATCGCGAAACAACTTTAGGTAAAGTGACCGCGAATGTGTTACGATTAAAGCCAAATAAAATAAAAAATATCATACTTACGAGAAATCTGACTGCGCCATTCGAATTTTCTGATCAGAATACGTAAGAAACAGTGAAAGAAGCTGCCGAATTCCACTTTTCATTATTTGGGGTCAAAAAACACCAAAGGGGTTAACCTTACGTTTTTTTCAAAATTGTTAAAAATTTTAGGTGGCCTTTTTATTACTTAAATCGACGTACTTCGAAGCCTACTGCTGGATACAGCCTTCAGAACCTCGCGGAATCAATCAAAACTGTGTAAAATCGCGAAACAACTTTAGGTAAAGTGACCGCGAATGTGTTACGTTTAAAGCCAAATAAAATAAAAAATATCATACTTACGAGAAATCTGACTGCGCCATTCGAATTTTCTGATCAGAATACGTAAGAAACAGTGAAAGAAGCTGCCGAATTCCACTTTTCATTATTTGGGGTCAAAAAACACCAAAGGGGTTAACCTTACGTTTTTTTCAAAAATGTTAAAAACTTTAGGTGGCCTTTTTATTACTTAAATCGACACACTTCGAAGCCTACTGCTGGATACAGCCTTCAGAACCTCGCGGAATCAATCAAAACTGTGTAAAATCGCGAAACAACTTTAGGTAAAGTGACCGCGAATGTGTTACGATTAAAGCCAAATAAAATAAAAAATATCATACTTACGAGAAATCTGACTGCGCCATTCGAATTTTCTGATCAGAATACGTAAGAAACAGTGAAAGAAGCTGCCGAATTCCACTTTTCATTATTTGGGGTTAAAAAACACCAAAGGGGTTAACCTTACGTTTTTTTCAAAAATTTTAAAAACTTTAGGTGGCCTTTTTATTACTTAAATCGACGTACTTCGAAGCCTACTGCTGGATACAGCCTTCAGAACCTCGCGGAATCAATCAAAACTGTGTAAAATCGCGAAACAACTTTAGGTAAAGTGACCGCGAATGTGTTACGTTTAAAGCCAAATAAAATAAAAAATATCATACTTACGAGAAATCTGACTGCGCCATTCGAATTTTCTGATCAGAATACGTAAGAAACAGTGAAAGAAGCTGCCGACTTCCACTTTTCATTATTTGGGGTCAAAAAACACCAAAGGGGTTAACCTTACGTTTTTTTCAAAAATGTTAAAAACTTTAGGTGGCCTTTTTATTACTTAAATCGACGTACTTCGAAGCCTACTGCTGGATACAGCCTTCAGAACCTCGCGGAATCAATCAAAACTGTGTAAAATCGCGAAACAACTTTAGGTAAAGTGACCGCGAATGTGTTACGTTTAAAGCCAAATAAAATAAAAAATATCATACTTACGAGAAATCTGACTGCGCCATTCGAATTTTCTGATCAGAATACGTAAGAAACAGTGAAAGAAGCTGCCGAATTCCACTTTTCATTATTTGGGGTCAAAGAACACCAAAGGGGTTAACCTTACGTTTTTTTCAAAAATGTTAAAAACTTTAGGTGGCCTTTTTATTACTTAAATCGACGTACTTCGAAGCCTACTGCTGGATACAGCCTTCAGAACCTCGCGGAATCAATCAAAACTGTGTAAAATCGCGAAACAACTTTAGGTAAAGTGACCGCGAATGTGTTACGTTTAAAGCCAAATAAATTAAAAAATATCATACTTACGAGAAATCTGACTGCGCCATTCGAATTTTCTGATCAGAATACGTAAGAAACAGTGAAAGAAGCTGCCGAATTCCACTTTTCATTATTTGGGGTCAAAAAACACCAAAAGGGGTTAACCTTACGTTTTTTTCAAAAATGTAAAAAACTTTAGGTGGCCTTTTTATTACTTAAATCGACGTACTTCGAAGCCTACTGCTGGATACAGCCTTCAGAACCTCGCGGAATCAATCAAAACTGTGTAAAATCGCGAAACAACTTTAGGTAAAGTGACCGCGAATGTGTTACGTTTAAAGCCAAATAAAATAAAAAATATCATACTTACGAGAAATCTGACTGCGCCATTCGAATTTTCTGATCAGAATACGTAAGAAACAGTGAAAGAAGCTGCCGAATTCCACTTTTCATTATTTGGGGTCAAAAAACACCAAAGGGGTTCCCCTTACGTTTTTTTCAAAATTGTTAAAAATTTTAGGTGGCCTTTTTATTACTAATCGACGTACTTCGAAGCCTACTGCTGGATACAGCCTTCAGAACCTCGCGGAATCAATCAAAACTGTGTAAAATCGCGAAACAACTTTAGGTAAAGTGACCGCGAATGTGTTACGTTTAAAGCCAAATAAATTAAAAAATATCATACTTACGAGAAATCTGACTGCGCCATTCGAATTTTCTGATCAGAATACGTAAGAAACAGTGAAAGAAGCTGCCGAATTCCACTTTTCATTATTTGGGGTCAAAAAACACCAAAGGGGTTAACCTTACGTTTTTTTCAAAAATGTTAAAAACTTTAGGTGGCCTTTTTATTACTTAAATCGACGTACTTCGAAGCCTACTGCTGGATACAGCCTTCAGAACCTCGCGGAATCAATCAAAACTGTGTAAAATCGCGAAACAACTTTAGGTAAAGTGACCGCGAATGTGTTACGTTTAAAGCCAAATAAATTAAAAAATATCATACTTACGAGAAATCTGACTGCGCCATTCGAATTTTCTGATCAGAATACGTAAGAAACAGTGAAAGAAGCTGCCGAATTCCACTTTTCATTATTTGGGGTCAAAAAACACCAAAGGGGTTAACCTTACGTTTTTTTCAAAAATGTTAAAAACTTTAGGTGGCCTTTTTATTACTTAAATCGACGTACTTCGAAGCCTACTGCTGGATACAGCCTTCAGAACCTCGCGGAATCAATCAAAACTGTGTAAAATCGCGAAACAACTTTAGGTAAAGTGACCGCGAATGTGTTACGTTTAAAGCCAAATAAAATAAAAAATATCATACTTACGAGAAATCTGACTGCGCCATTCGAATTTTCTGATCAGAATACGTAAGAAACAGTGAAAGAAGCTGCCGAATTCCACTTTTCATTATTTGGGGTCAAAAAACACCAAAGGGGTTAACCTTACGTTTTTTTCAAAAATGTTAAAAATTTTAGGTGGCCTTTTTATTACTTAAATCGACATACTTCGAAGCCTACTGCTGGATACAGCCTTCAGAACCTCGCGGAATCAATCAAAACTGTGTAAAATCGCGAAACAACTTTAGGTAAAGTGACCGCGAATGTGTTACGTTTAAAGCCAAATAAAATAAAAAATATCATACTTACGAGAAATCTGACTGCGCCATTCGAATTTTCTGATCAGAATACGTAAGAAACAGTGAAAGAAGCTGCCGAATTCCACTTTTCATTATTTGGGGTCAAAAAACACCAAAGGGGTTAACCTTACGTTTTTTTCAAAAATGTTAAAAACTTTAGGTGGCCTTTTTATTACTTAAATCGACGTACTTCGAAGCCTACTGCTGGATACAGCCTTCAGAACCTCGCGGAATCAATCAAAACTGTGTAAAATCGCGAAACAACTTTAGGTAAAGTGACCGCGAATGTGTTACGTTTAAAGCCAAATAAATTAAAAAATATCATACTTACGAGAAATCTGACTGCGCCATTCGAATTTTCTGATCAGAATACGTAAGAAACAGTGAAAGAAGCTGCCGAATTCCACTTTTCATTATTTGGGGTCAAAAAACACCAAAGGGGTTAACCTTACGTTTTTTTCAAAAATGTTAAAAACTTTAGGTGGCCTTTTTATTACTTAAATCGACGTACTTCGAAGCCTACTGCTGGATACAGCCTTCAGAACCTCGCGGAATCAATCAAAACTGTGTAAAATCGCGAAACAACTTTAGGTAAAGTGACCGCGAATGTGTTACGTTTAAAGCCAAATAAATTAAAAAATATCATACTTACGAGAAATCTGACTGCGCCATTCGAATTTTCTGATCAGAATACGTAAGAAACAGTGAAAGAAGCTGCCGAATTCCACTTTTCATTATTTGGGGTCAAAAAACACCAAAGGGGTTAACCTTACGTTTTTTTCAAAAATGTTAAAAATTTTAGGTGGCCTTTTTATTACTTAAATCGACGTACTTCGAAGCCTACTGCTGGATACAGCCTTCAGAACCTCGCGGAATCAATCAAAACTGTGTAAAATCGCGAAACAACTTTAGGTAAAGTGACCGCGAATGTGTTACGTTTAAAGCCAAATAAAATAAAAAATATCATACTTACGAGAAATCTGACTGCGCCATTCGAATTTTCTGATCAGAATACGTAAGAAACAGTGAAAGAAGCTGCCGAATTCCACTTTTCATTATTTGGGGTCAAAAAACACCAAAGGGGTTAACCTTACGTTTTTTTCAAAAATGTTAAAAATTTTAGGTGGCCTTTTTATTACTTAAATCGACGTACTTCGAAGCCTACTGCTGGATACAGCCTTCAGAACCTCGCGGAATCAATCAAAACTGTGTAAAATCGCGAAACAACTTTAGGTAAAGTGACCGCGAATGTGTTACGTTTAAAGCCAAATAAAATAAAAAATATCATACTTACGAGAAATCTGACTGCGCCATTCGAATTTTCTGATCAGAATACGTAAGAAACAGTGAAAGAAGCTGCCGAATTCCACTTTTCATTATTTGGGGTCAAAGAACACCAAAGGGGTTAACCTTACGTTTTTTTCAAAAATGTTAAAAACTTTAGGTGGCCTTTTTATTACTTAAATCGACGTACTTCGAAGCCTACTGCTGGATACAGCCTTCAGAACCTCGCGGAATCAATCAAAACTGT
This sequence comes from Cantharis nigra, assembly GCA_958510845.1. Classification (NCBI taxonomy): domain Eukaryota; kingdom Metazoa; phylum Arthropoda; class Insecta; order Coleoptera; family Cantharidae; genus Cantharis; species Cantharis nigra. The sequence goes on along the minus strand of OY294034.1, from coordinate 2,341,555 downwards.
GTAAAATCGCGAAACAACTTTAGGTAAAGTGACCGCGAATGTGTTACGTTTAAAGCCAAATAAATTAAAAAATATCATACTTACGAGAAATCTGACTGCGCCATTCGAATTTTCTGATCAGAATACGTAAGAAACAGTGAAAGAAGCTGCCGAATTCCACTTTTCATTATTTGGGGTCAAAAAACACCAAAAGGGGTTAACCTTACGTTTTTTTCAAAAATGTTAAAAACTTTAGGTGGCCTTTTTATTACTTAAATCGACGTACTTCGAAGCCTACTGCTGGATACAGCCTTCAGAACCTCGCGGAATCAATCAAAACTGTGTAAAATCGCGAAACAACTTTAGGTAAAGTGACCGCGAATGTGTTACGTTTAAAGCCAAATAAAATAAAAAATATCATACTTACGAGAAATCTGACTGCGCCATTCGAATTTTCTGATCAGAATACGTAAGAAACAGTGAAAGAAGCTGCCGAATTCCACTTTTCATTATTTGGGGTCAAAAAACACCAAAGGGGTTCCCCTTACGTTTTTTTCAAAATTGTTAAAAATTTTAGGTGGCCTTTTTATTACTAATCGACGTACATCGAAGCCTACTGCTGGATACAGCCTTCAGAACCTCGCGGAATCAATCAAAACTGTGTAAAATCGCGAAACAACTTTAGGTAAAGTGACCGCGAATGTGTTACGTTTAAAGCCAAATAAATTAAAAAATATCATACTTACGAGAAATCTGACTGCGCCATTCGAATTTTCTGATCAGAATACGTAAGAAACAGTGAAAGAAGCTGCCGAATTCCACTTTTCATTATTTGGGGTCAAAAAACACCAAAGGGGTTAACCTTACGTTTTTTTCAAAAATGTTAAAAACTTTAGGTGGCCTTTTTATTACTTAAATCGACGTACTTCGAAGCCTACTGCTGGATACAGCCTTCAGAACCTCGCGGAATCAATCAAAACTGTGTAAAATCGCGAAACAACTTTAGGTAAAGTGACCGCGAATGTGTTACGTTTAAAGCCAAATAAATTAAAAAATATCATACTTACGAGAAATCTGACTGCGCCATTCGAATTTTCTGATCAGAATACGTAAGAAACAGTGAAAGAAGCTGCCGAATTCCACTTTTCATTATTTGGGGTCAAAAAACACCAAAGGGGTTAACCTTACGTTTTTTTCAAAAATGTTAAAAATTTTAGGTGGCCTTTTTATTACTTAAATCGACATACTTCGAAGCCTACTGCTGGATACAGCCTTCAGAACCTCGCGGAATCAATCAAAACTGTGTAAAATCGCGAAACAACTTTAGGTAAAGTGACCGCGAATGTGTTACGTTTAAAGCCAAATAAAATAAAAAATATCATACTTACGAGAAATCTGACTGCGCCATTCGAATTTTCTGATCAGAATACGTAAGAAACAGTGAAAGAAGCTGCCGAATTCCACTTTTCATTATTTGGGGTCAAAAAACACCAAAGGGGTTAACCTTACGTTTTTTTCAAAAATGTTAAAAACTTTAGGTGGCCTTTTTATTACTTAAATCGACGTACTTCGAAGCCTACTGCTGGATACAGCCTTCAGAACCTCGCGGAATCAATCAAAACTGTGTAAAATCGCGAAACAACTTTAGGTAAAGTGACCGCGAATGTGTTACGTTTAAAGCCAAATAAATTAAAAAATATCATACTTACGAGAAATCTGACTGCGCCATTCGAATTTTCTGATCAGAATACGTAAGAAACAGTGAAAGAAGCTGCCGAATTCCACTTTTCATTATTTGGGGTCAAAAAACACCAAAGGGGTTAACCTTACGTTTTTTTCAAAAATGTTAAAAATTTTAGGTGGCCTTTTTATTACTTAAATCGACGTACTTCGAAGCCTACTGCTGGATACAGCCTTCAGAACCTCGCGGAATCAATCAAAACTGTGTAAAATCGCGAAACAACTTTAGGTAAAGTGACCGCGAATGTGTTACGTTTAAAGCCAAATAAAATAAAAAATATCATACTTACGAGAAATCTGACTGCGCCATTCGAATTTTCTGATCAGAATACGTAAGAAACAGTGAAAGAAGCTGCCGAATTCCACTTTTCATTATTTGGGGTCAAAAAACACCAAAGGGGTTAACCTTACGTTTTTTTCAAAAATGTTAAAAATTTTAGGTGGCCTTTTTATTACTTAAATCGACGTACTTCGAAGCCTACTGCTGGATACAGCCTTCAGAACCTCGCGGAATCAATCAAAACTGTGTAAAATCGCGAAACAACTTTAGGTAAAGTGACCGCGAATGTGTTACGTTTAAAGCCAAATAAAATAAAAAATATCATACTTACGAGAAATCTGACTGCGCCATTCGAATTTTCTGATCAGAATACGTAAGAAACAGTGAAAGAAGCTGCCGAATTCCACTTTTCATTATTTGGGGTCAAAAAACACCAAAGGGGTTAACCTTACGTTTTTTTCAAAATTGTTAAAAATTTTAGGTGGCCTTTTTATTACTTAAATCGACGTACTTCGAAGCCTACTGCTGGATACAGCCTTCAGAACCTCGCGGAATCAATCAAAACTGTGTAAAATCGCGAAACAACTTTAGGTAAAGTGACCGCGAATGTGTTACGTTTAAAGCCAAATAAATTAAAAAATATCATACTTACGAGAAATCTGACTGCGCCATTCGAATTTTCTGATCAGAATACGTAAGAAACAGTGAAAGAAGCTGCCGAATTCCACTTTTCATTATTTGGGGTCAAAAAACACCAAAGGGGTTAACCTTACGTTTTTTTCCAAAATGTTAAAAATTTTAGGTGGCCTTTTTATTACTTAAATCGACGTACTTCGAAGCCTACTGCTGGATACAGCCTTCAGAACCTCGCGGAATCAATCAAAACTGTGTAAAATCGCGAAACAACTTTAGGTAAAGTGACCGCGAATGTGTTACGTTTAAAGCCAAATAAAATAAAAAATATCATACTTACGAGAAATCTGACTGCGCCATTCGAATTTTCTGATCAGAATACGTAAGAAACAGTGAAAGAAGCTGCCGAATTCCACTTTTCATTATTTGGGGTTAAAAAACACCAAAGGGGTTAACCTTACGTTTTTTTCAAAAATTTTAAAAACTTTAGGTGGCCTTTTTATTACTTAAATCGACGTACTTCGAAGCCTACTGCTGGATACAGCCTTCAGAACCTCGCGGAATCAATCAAAACTGTGTAAAATCGCGAAACAACTTTAGGTAAAGTGACCGCGAATGTGTTACGTTTAAAGCCAAATAAAATAAAAAATATCATACTTACGAGAAATCTGACTGCGCCATTCGAATTTTCTGATCAGAATACGTAAGAAACAGTGAAAGAAGCTGCCGAATTCCACTTTTCATTATTTGGGGTCAAAAAACACCGAAGGGGTTAACCTTACGTTTTTTTCAAAAATGTTAAAAACTTTAGGTGGCCTTTTTATTACTTAAATCGACGTACTTCGAAGCCTACTGCTGGATACAGCCTTCAGAACCTCGCGGAATCAATCAAAACTGTGTAAAATCGCGAAACAACTTTAGGTAAAGTGACCGCGAATGTGTTACGTTTACAGCCAAATAAAATAAAAAATATCATACTTACGAGAAATCTGACTGCGCCATTCGAATTTTCTGATCAGAATACGTAAGAAACAGTGAAAGAAGCTGCCGAATTCCACTTTTCATTATTTGGGGTCAAAAAACACCAAAGGGGTTAACCTTACGTTTTTTTCAAAATTGTTAAAAATTTTAGGTGGCCTTTTTATTACTTAAATCGACGTACTTCGAAGCCTACTGCTGGATACAGCCTTCAGAACCTCGCGGAATCAATCAAAACTGTGTAAAATCGCGAAACAACTTTAGGTAAAGTGACCGCGAATGTGTTACGTTTAAAGCCAAATAAAATAAAAAATATCATACTTACGAGAAATCTGACTGCGCCATTCGAATTTTCTGATCAGAATACGTAAGAAACAGTGAAAGAAGCTGCCGAATTCCACTTTTCATTATTTGGGGTCAAAAAACACCAAAGGGGTTAACCTTACGTTTTTTTCAAAAATGTTAAAAACTTTAGGTGGCCTTTTTATTACTTAAATCGACGTACTTCGAAGCCTACTGCTGGATACAGCCTTCAGAACCTCGCGGAATCAATCAAAACTGTGTAAAATCGCGAAACAACTTTAGGTAAAGTGACCGCGAATGTGTTACGTTTAAAGCCAAATAAATTAAAAAATATCATACTTACGAGAAATCTGACTGCGCCATTCGAATTATCTGATCAGAATACGTAAGAAACAGTGAAAGAAGCTGCCGAATTCCACTTTTCATTATTTGGGGTTAAAAAACACCAAAGGGGTTAACCTTACGTTTTTTTCAAAAATTTTAAAAACTTTAGGTGGCCTTTTTATTACTTAAATCGACGTACTTCGAAGCCTACTGCTGGATACAGCCTTCAGAACCTCGCGGAATCAATCAAAACTGTGTAAAATCGCGAAACAACTTTAGGTAAAGTGACCGCGAATGTGTTACGTTTAAAGCCAAATAAAATAAAAAATATCATACTTACGAGAAATCTGACTGCGCCATTCGAATTTTCTGATCAGAATACGCAAGAAACAGTAAAAGAAGCTGCCGAATTCCACTTTTCATTATTTGGGGTTAAAAAACACCAAAGGGGTTAACCTTACGTTTTTTTCAAAAATTTTAAAAACTTTAGGTGGCCTTTTTATTACTTAAATCGACGTACTTCGAAGCCTACTGCTGGATACAGCCTTCAGAACCTCGCGGAATCAATCAAAACTGTGTAAAATCGCGAAACAACTTTAGGTAAAGTGACCGCGAATGTGTTACGTTTAAAGCCAAATAAAATAAAAAATATCATACTTACGAGAAATCTGACTGCGCCATTCGAATTTTCTGATCAGAATACGTAAGAAACAGTGAAAGAAGCTGCCGAATTCCACTTTTCATTATTTGGGGTCAAAAAACACCAAAGGGGTTAACCTTACGTTTTTTTCAAAAATGTTAAAAACTTTAGGTGGCCTTTTTATTACTTAAATCGACGTACTTCGAAGCCTACTGCTGGATACAGCCTTCAGAACCTCGCGGAATCAATCAAAACTGTGTAAAATCGCGAAACAACTTTAGGTAAAGTGACCGCGAATGTGTTACGTTTAAAGCCAAATAAATTAAAAAATATCATACTTACGAGAAATCTGACTGCGCCATTCGAATTTTCTGATCAGAATACGTAAGAAACAGTGAAAGAAGCTGCCGAATTCCACTTTTCATTATTTGGGGTCAAAAAACACCAAAGGGGTTAACCTTACGTTTTTTTCAAAAATGTTAAAAACTTTAGGTGGCCTTTTTATTACTTAAATTGACGTACTTCGAAGCCTACTGCTGGATACAGCCTTCAGAACCTCGCGGAATCAATCAAAACTGTGTAAAATCGCGAAACAACTTTAGGTAAAGTGACCGCGAATGTGTTACGTTTAAAGCCAAATAAAATAAAAAATATCATACTTACGAGAAATCTGACTGCGCCATTCGAATTTTCTGATCAGAATACGTAAGAAACAGTGAAAGAAGCTGCCGAATTCCACTTTTCATTATTTGGGGTCAAAAAACACCAAAGGGGTTAACCTTACGTTTTTTTCAAAAATGTTAAAAACTTTAGGTGGCCTTTTTATTACTTAAATCGACGTACTTCGAAGCCTACTGCTGGATACAGCCTTCAGAACCTCGCGGAATCAATCAAAACTGTGTAAAATCGCGAAACAACTTTAGGTAAAGTGACCGCGAATGTGTTACGTTTAAAGCCAAATAAAATAAAAAATATCATACTTACGAGAAATCTGACTGCGCCATTCGAATTTTCTGATCAGAATACGTAAGAAACAGTGAAAGAAGCTGCCGAATTCCACTTTTCATTATTTGGGGTCAAAAAACACCAAAGGGGTTAACCTTACGTTTTTTTCAAAAATGTTAAAAATTTTAGGTGGCCTTTTTATTACTTAAATCGACGTACTTCGAAGCCTACTGCTGGATACAGCCTTCAGAACCTCGCGGAATCAATCAAAACTGTGTAAAATCGCGAAACAACTTTAGGTAAAGTGACCGCTAATGTGTTACGTTTAAAGCCAAATAAATTAAAAAATATCATACTTACGAGAAATCTGACTGCGCCATTCGAATTTTCTGATCAGAATACGTAAGAAACAGTGAAAGAAGCTGCCGAATTCCACTTTTCATTATTTGGGGTCAAAAAACACCAAAGGGGTTAACCTTACGTTTTTTTCAAAAATGTTAAAAACTTTAGGTGGTCTTTTTATTACTTAAATCGACGTACTTCGAAGCCTACTGCTGGATACAGCCTTCAGAACCTCGCGGAATCAATCAAAACTGTGTAAAATCGCGAAACAACTTTACGTAAAGTGACCGCGAATGTGTTACGTTTAAAGCCAAATAAAATAAAAAATATCATACTTACGAGAAATCTGACTGCGCCATTCGAATTTTCTGATCAGAATACGCAAGAAACAGTGAAAGAAGCTGCCGAATTCCACTTTTCATTATTTGGGGTTAAAAAACACCAAAGGGGTTAACCTTACGTTTTTTTCAAAAATTTTAAAAACTTTAGGTGGCCTTTTTATTACTTAAATCGACGTACTTCGAAGCCTACTGCTGGATACAGCCTTCAGAACCTCGCGGAATCAATCAAAACTGTGTAAAATCGCGAAACAACTTTACGTAAAGTGACCGCGAATGTGTTACGTTTAAAGCCAAATAAAATAAAAAATATCATACTTACGAGAAATCTGACTGCGCCATTCGAATTTTCTGATCAGAATACGCAAGAAACAGTGAAAGAAGCTGCCGAATTCCACTTTTCATTATTTGGGGTTAAAAAACACCAAAGGGGTTAACCTTACGTTTTTTTCAAAAATTTTAAAAACTTTAGGTGGCCTTTTTATTACTTAAATCGACGTACTTCGAAGCCTACTGCTGGATACAGCCTTCAGAACCTCGCGGAATCAATCAAAACTGTGTAAAATCGCGAAACAACTTTAGGTAAAGTGACCGCGAATGTGTTACGTTTAAAGCCAAATAAAATAAAAAATATCATACTTACGAGAAATCTGACTGCGCCATTCGAATTTTCTGATCAGAATACGTAAGAAACAGTGAAAGAAGCTGCCGAATTCCACTTTTCATTATTTGGGGTCAAAAAACACCAAAGGGGTTAACCTTACGTTTTTTTCAAAAATGTTAAAAACTTTAGGTGGCCTTTTTATTACTTAAATCGACGTACTTCGAAGCCTACTGCTGGATACAGCCTTCAGAACCTCGCGGAATCAATCAAAACTGTGTAAAATCGCGAAACAACTTTAGGTAAAGTGACCGCGAATGTGTTACGTTTAAAGCCAAATAAATTAAAAAATATCATACTTACGAGAAATCTGACTGCGCCATTCGAATTTTCTGATCAGAATACGTAAGAAACAGTGAAAGAAGCTGCCGAATTCCACTTTTCATTATTTGGGGTCAAAAAACACCAAAGGGGTTAACCTTACGTTTTTTTCAAAAATGTTAAAAACTTTAGGTGGCCTTTTTATTACTTAAATCGACGTACTTCGAAGCCTACTGCTGGATACAGCCTTCAGAACCTCGCGGAATCAATCAAAACTGTGTAAAATCGCGAAACAACTTTAGGTAAAGTGACCGCGAATGTGTTACGTTTAAAGCCAAATAAAATAAAAAATATCATACTTACGAGAAATCTGACTGCGCCATTCGAATTTTCTGATCAGAATACGTAAGAAACAGTGAAAGAAGCTGCCGAATTCCACTTTTCATTATTTGGGGTCAAAAAACACCAAAGGGGTTAACCTTACGTTTTTTTCAAAAATGTTAAAAACTTTAGGTGGCCTTTTTATTACTTAAATCGACGTACTTCGAAGCCTACTGCTGGATACAGCCTTCAGAACCTCGCGGAATCAATCAAAACTGTGTAAAATCGCGAAACAACTTTAGGTAAAGTGACCGCGAATGTGTTACGTTTAAAGCCAAATAAATTAAAAAATATCATACTTACGAGAAATCTGACTGCGCCATTCGAATTTTCTGATCAGAATACGTAAGAAACAGTGAAAGAAGCTGCCGAATTCCACTTTTCATTATTTGGGGTCAAAAGACACCAAAGGGGTTAACCTTACGTTTTTTTCAAAAATGTTAAAAACTTTAGGTGGCCTTTTTATTACTAATCGACGTACTTCGAAGCCTACTGCTGGATACAGCCTTCAGAACCTCGCGGAATCAATCAAAACTGTGTAAAATCGCGAAACAACTTTAGGTAAAGTGACCGCGAATGTGTTACGTTTAAAGCCAAATAAATTAAAAAATATCATACTTACGAGAAATCTGACTGCGCCATTCGAATTTTCTGATCAGAATACGTAAGAAACAGTGAAAGAAGCTGCCGAATTCCACTTTTCATTATTTGGGGTCAAAAAACACCAAAGGGGTTAACCTTACGTTTTTTTCAAAAATGTTAAAAACTTTAGGTGGCCTTTTTATTACTTAAATCGACGTACTTCGAAGCCTACTGCTGGATACAGCCTTCAGAACCTCGCGGAATCAATCAAAACTGTGTAAAATCGCGAAACAACTTTAGGTAAAGTGACCGCGAATGTGTTACGTTTAAAGCCAAATAAATTAAAAAATATCATACTTACGAGAAATCTGACTGCGCCATTCGAATTTTCTGATCAGAATACGTAAGAAACAGTGAAAGAAGCTGCCGAATTCCACTTTTCATTATTTGGGGTCAAAAAACACCAAAGGGGTTAACCTTACGTTTTTTTCAAAAATGTTAAAAACTTTAGGTGGCCTTTTTATTACTTAAATTGACGTACTTCGAAGCCTACTGCTGGATACAGCCTTCAGAACCTCGCGGAATCAATCAAAACTGTGTAAAATCGCGAAACAACTTTAGGTAAAGTGACCGCGAATGTGTTACGTTTAAAGCCAAATAAAATAAAAAATATCATACTTACGAGAAATCTGACTGCGCCATTCGAATTTTCTGATCAGAATACGTAAGAAACAGTGAAAGAAGCTGCCGAATTCCACTTTTCATTATTTGGGGTTAAAAAACACCAAAGGGGTTAACCTTACGTTTTTTTCAAAAATGTTAAAAACTTTAGGTGGCCTTTTTATTACTTAAATCGACGTACTTCGAAGCCTACTGCTGGATACAGCCTTCAGAACCTCGCGGAATCAATCAAAACTGTGTAAAATCGCGAAACAACTTTAGGTAAAGTGACCGCGAATGTGTTACGTTTAAAGCCAAATAAAATAAAAAATATCATACTTACGAGAAATCTGACTACGCCATTCGAATTTTCTGATCAGAATACGTAAGAAACAGTGAAAGAAGCTGCCGAATTCCACTTTTCATTATTTGGGGTCAAAAAACACCAAAGGGGTTAACCTTACGTTTTTTTCAAAAATGTTAAAAACTTTAGGTGGCCTTTTTATTACTTAAATCGACGTACTTCGAAGCCTACTGCTGGATACAGCCTTCAGAACCTCGCGGAATCAATCAAAACTGTGTAAAATCGCGAAACAACTTTAGGTAAAGTGACCGCGAATGTGTTACGTTTAAAGCCAAATAAATTAAAAAATATCATACTTACGAGAAATCTGACTGCGCCATTCGAATTTTCTGATCAGAATACGTAAGAAACAGTGAAAGAAGCTGCCGAATTCCACTTTTCATTATTTGGGGTCAAAAAACACCAAAGGGGTTAACCTTACGTTTTTTTCAAAAATGTTAAAAACTTTAGGTGGCCTTTTTATTACTTAAATCGACGTACTTCAAAGCCTACTGCTGGATACAGCCTTCAGAACCTCGCGGAATCAATCAAAACTGTGTAAAATCGCGAAACAACTTTACGTAAAGTGACCGCGAATGTGTTACGTTTAAAGCCAAATAAAATAAAAAATATCATACTTACGAGAAATCTGACTGCGCCATTCGAATTTTCTGATCAGAATACGCAAGAAACAGTGAAAGAAGCTGCCGAATTCCACATTTCATTATTTGGGGTCAAAAAACACCAAAGGGGTTAACCTTACGTTTTTTTCAAAAATGTTAAAAATTTTAGGTGGCCTTTTTATTACTTAAATCGACGTACTTCGAAGCCTACTGCTGGATACAGCCTTCAGAACCTCGCGGAATCAATCAAAACTGTGTAAAATCGCGAAACAACTTTAGGTAAAGTGACCGCTAATGTGTTACGTTTAAAGCCAAATAAATTAAAAAATATCATACTTACGAGAAATCTGACTGCGCCATTCGAATTTTCTGATCAGAATACGTAAGAAACAGTGAAAGAAGCTGCCGAATTCCACTTTTCATTATTTGGGGTCAAAAAACACCAAAGGGGTTAACCTTACGTTTTTTTCAAAAATGTTAAAAACTTTAGGTGGTCTTTTTATTACTTAAATCGACGTACTTCGAAGCCTACTGCTGGATACAGCCTTCAGAACCTCGCGGAATCAATCAAAACTGTGTAAAATCGCGAAACAACTTTAGGTAAAGTGACCGCGAATGTGTTACGTTTAAAGCCAAATAAAATAAAAAATATCATACTTACGAGAAATCTGACTGCGCCATTCGAATTTTCTGATCAGAATACGCAAGAAACAGTGAAAGAAGCTGCCGAATTCCACTTTTCATTATTTGGGGTTAAAAAACACCAAAGGGGTTAACCTTACGTTTTTTTCAAAAATTTTAAAAACTTTAGGTGGCCTTTTTATTACTTAAATCGACGTACTTCGAAGCCTACTGCTGGATACAGCCTTCAGAACCTCGCGGAATCAATCAAAACTGTGTAAAATCGCGAAACAACTTTAGGTAAAGTGACCGCGAATGTGTTACGTTTAAAGCCAAATAAAATAAAAAATATCATACTTACGAGAAATCTGACTGCGCCATTCGAATTTTCTGATCAGAATACGTAAGAAACAGTGAAAGAAGCTGCCGAATTCCACTTTTCATTATTTGGGGTCAAAAAACACCAAAGGGGTTAACCTTACGTTTTTTTCAAAAATGTTAAAAACTTTAGGTGGCCTTTTTATTACTTAAATCGACGTACTTCGAAGCCTACTGCTGGATACAGCCTTCAGAACCTCGCGGAATCAATCAAAACTGTGTAAAATCGCGAAACAACTTTAGGTAAAGTGACCGCGAATGTGTTACGTTTAAAGCCAAATAAATTAAAAAATATCATACTTACGAGAAATCTGACTGCGCCATTCGAATTTTCTGATCAGAATACGTAAGAAACAGTGAAAGAAGCTGCCGAATTCCACTTTTCATTATTTGGGGTCAAAAAACACCAAAGGGGTTAACCTTACGTTTTTTTCAAAAATTTTAAAAACTTTAGGTGGCCTTTTTATTACTTAAATCGACGTACTTCGAAGCCTACTGCTGGATACAGCCTTCAGAACCTCGCGGAATCAATCAAAACTGTGTAAAATCGCGAAACAACTTTACGTAAAGTGACCGCGAATGTGTTACGTTTAAAGCCAAATAAAATAAAAAATATCATACTTACGAGAAATCTGACTGCGCCATTCGAATTTTCTGATCAGAATACGCAAGAAACAGTGAAAGAAGCTGCCGAATTCCACTTTTCATTATTTGGGGTTAAAAAACACCAAAGGGGTTAACCTTACGTTTTTTTCAAAAATGTTAAAAACTTTAGGTGGTCTTTTTATTACTTAAATCGACGTACTTCGAAGCCTACTGCTGGATACAGCCTTCAGAACCTCGCGGAATCAATCAAAACTGTGTAAAATCGCGAAACAACTTTAGGTAAAGTGACCGCGAATGTGTTACGTTTAAAGCCAAATAAAATAAAAAATATCATACTTACGAGAAATCTGACTGCGCCATTCGAATTTTCTGATCAGAATACGCAAGAAACAGTGAAAGAAGCTGCCGAATTCCACTTTTCATTATTTGGGGTTAAAAAACACCAAAGGGGTTAACCTTACGTTTTTTTCAAAAATTTTAAAAACTTTAGGTGGCCTTTTTATTACTTAAATCGACGTACTTCGAAGCCTACTGCTGGATACAGCCTTCAGAACCTCGCGGAATCAATCAAAACTGTGTAAAATCGCGAAACAACTTTAGGTAAAGTGACCGCGAATGTGTTACGTTTAAAGCCAAATAAAATAAAAAATATCATACTTACGAGAAATCTGACTGCGCCATTCGAATTTTCTGATCAGAATACGTAAGAAACAGTGAAAGAAGCTGCCGAATTCCACTTTTCATTATTTGGGGTCAAAAAACACCAAAGGGGTTAACCTTACGTTTTTTTCAAAAATGTTAAAAACTTTAGGTGGCCTTTTTATTACTTAAATCGACGTACTTCGAAGCCTACTGCTGGATACAGCCTTCAGAACCTCGCGGAATCAATCAAAACTGTGTAAAATCGCGAAACAACTTTAGGTAAAGTGACCGCGAATGTGTTACGTTTAAAGCCAAATAAATTAAAAAATATCATACTTACGAGAAATCTGACTGCGCCATTCGAATTTTCTGATCAGAATACGTAAGAAACAGTGAAAGAAGCTGCCGAATTCCACTTTTCATTATTTGGGGTCAAAAAACACCAAAGGGGTTAACCTTACGTTTTTTTCAAAAATTTTAAAAACTTTAGGTGGCCTTTTTATTACTTAAATCGACGTACTTCGAAGCCTACTGCTGGATACAGCCTTCAGAACCTCGCGGAATCAATCAAAACTGTGTAAAATCGCGAAACAACTTTACGTAAAGTGACCGCGAATGTGTTACGTTTAAAGCCAAATAAAATAAAAAATATCATACTTACGAGAAATCTGACTGCGCCATTCGAATTTTCTGATCAGAATACGCAAGAAACAGTGAAAGAAGCTGCCGAATTCCACTTTTCATTATTTGGGGTTAAAAAACACCAAAGGGGTTAACCTTACGTTTTTTTCAAAAATTTTAAAAACTTTAGGTGGCCTTTTTATTACTTAAATCGACGTACTTCGAAGCCTACTGCTGGATACAGCCTTCAGAACCTCGCGGAATCAATCAAAACTGTGTAAAATCGCGAAACAACTTTACGTAAAGTGACCGCGAATGTGTTACGTTTAAAGCCAAATAAAATAAAAAATATCATACTTACGAGAAATCTGACTGCGCCATTCGAATTTTCTGATCAGAATACGCAAGAAACAGTGAAAGAAGCTGCCGAATTCCACTTTTCATTATTTGGGGTTAAAAAACACCAAAGGGGTTAACCTTACGTTTTTTTCAAAAATTTTAAAAACTTTAGGTGGCCTTTTTATTACTTAAATCGACGTACTTCGAAGCCTACTGCTGGATACAGCCTTCAGAACCTCGCGGAATCAATCAAAACTGTGTAAAATCGCGAAACAACTTTAGGTAAAGTGTCCGCGAATGTGTTACGTTTAAAGCCAAATAAAATAAAAAATATCATACTTACGAGAAATCTGACTGCGCCATTCGAATTTTCTGATCAGAATACGTAAGAAACAGTGAAAGAAGCTGCCGAATTCCACTTTTCATTATTTGGGGTCAAAAAACACCAAAGGGGTTAACCTTACGTTTTTTTCAAAAATGTTAAAAACTTTAGGTGGCCTTTTTATTACTTAAATCGACGTACTTCGAAGCCTACTGCTGGATACAGCCTTCAGAACCTCGCGGAATCAATCAAAACTGTGTAAAATCGCGAAACAACTTTAGGTAAAGTGACCGCGAATGTGTTACGTTTAAAGCCAAATAAATTAAAAAATATCATACTTACGAGAAATCTGACTGCGCCATTCGAATTTTCTGATCAGAATACGTAAGAAACAGTGAAAGAAGCTGCCGAATTCCACTTTTCATTATTTGGGGTCAAAAAACACCAAAGGGGTTAACCTTACGTTTTTTTCAAAAATGTTAAAAACTTTAGGTGGCCTTTTTATTACTTAAATCGACGTACTTCGAAGCCTACTGCTGGATACAGCCTTCAGAACCTCGCGGAATCAATCAAAACTGTGTAAAATCGCGAAACAACTTTACGTAAAGTGACCGCGAATGTGTTACGTTTAAAGCCAAATAAAATAAAAAATATCATACTTACGAGAAATCTGACTGCGCCATTCGAATTTTCTGATCAGAATACGCAAGAAACAGTGAAAGAAGCTGCCGAATTCCACTTTTCATTATTTGGGGTTAAAAAACACCAAAGGGGTTAACCTTACGTTTTTTTCAAAAATTTTAAAAACTTTAGGTGGCCTTTTTATTACTTAAATCGACGTACTTCGAAGCCTACTGCTGGATACAGCCTTCAGAACCTCGCGGAATCAATCAAAACTGTGTAAAATCGCGAAACAACTTTAGGTAAAGTGACCGCGAATGTGTTACGTTTAAAGCCAAATAAAATAAAAAATATCATACTTACGAGAAATCTGACTGCGCCATTCGAATTTTCTGATCAGAATACGTAAGAAACAGTGAAAGAAGCTGCCGAATTCCACTTTTCATTATTTGGGGTCAAAAAACACCAAAGGGGTTAACCTTACGTTTTTTTCAAAAATGTTAAAAACTTTAGGTGGCCTTTTTATTACTTAAATCGACGTACTTCGAAGCCTACTGCTGGATACAGCCTTCAGAACCTCGCGGAATCAATCAAAACTGTGTAAAATCGCGAAACAAATTTAGGTAAAGTGACCGCGAATGTGTTACGTTTAAAGCCAAATAAATTAAAAAATATCATACTTACGAGAAATCTGACTGCGCCATTCGAATTTTCTGATCAGAATACGTAAGAAACAGTGAAAGAAGCTGCCGAATTCCACATTTCATTATTTGGGGTCAAAAAACACCAAAGGGGTTAACCTTACGTTTTTTTCAAAAATGTTAAAAACTTTAGGTGGCCTTTTTATTACTTAAATCGACGTACTTCGAAGCCTACTGCTGGATACAGCCTTCAGAACCTCGCGGAATCAATCAAAACTGTGTAAAATCGCGAAACAACTTTAGGTAAAGTGACCGCTAATGTGTTACGTTTAAAGCCAAATAAAATAAAAAATATCATACTTACGAGAAATCTGACTGCGCCATTCGAATTTTCTGATCAGAATACGTAAGAAACAGTGAAAGAAGCTGCCGAATTCCACTTTTCATTATTTGGGGTCAAAAAACACCAAAGGGGTTAACCTTACGTTTTTTTCAAAAATGTTAAAAACTTTAGGTGGCCTTTTTATTACTTAAATCGACGTACTTCGAAGCCTACTGCTGGATACAGCCTTCAGAACCTCGCGGAATCAATCAAAACTGTGTAAAATCGCGAAACAACTTTAGGTAAAGTGACCGCGAATGTGTTACGTTTAAAGCCAAATAAATTAAAAAATATCATACTTACGAGAAATCTGACTGCGCCATTCGAATTTTCTGATCAGAATACGTAAGAAACAGTGAAAGAAGCTGCCGAATTCCACTTTTCATTATTTGGGGTCAAAAAACACCAAAGGGGTTAACCTTACGTTTTTTTCAAAAATGTTAAAAACTTTAGGTGGCCTTTTTATTACTTAAATCGACGTACTTCGAAGCCTACTGCTGGATACAGCCTTCAGAACCTCGCGGAATCAATCAAAACTGTGTAAAATCGCGAAACAACTTTAGGTAAAGTGACCGCGAATGTGTTACGTTTAAAGCCAAATAAATTAAAAAATATCATACTTACGAGAAATCTGACTGCGCCATTCGAATTTTCTGATCAGAATACGTAAGAAACAGTGAAAGAAGCTGCCGAATTCCACTTTTCATTATTTGGGGTTAAAAAACACCAAAGGGGTTAACCTTACGTTTTTTTCAAAAATGTTAAAAACTTTAGGTGGCCTTTTTATTACTTAAATCGACGTACTTCGAAGCCTACTGCTGGATACAGCCTTCAGAACCTCGCGGAATCAATCAAAACTGTGTAAAATCGCGAAACAACTTTAGGTAAAGTGACCGCGAATGTGTTACGTTTAAAGCCAAATAAATTAAAAAATATCATACTTACGAGAAATCTGACTGCGCCATTCGAATTTTCTGATCAGAATACGTAAGAAACAGTGAAAGAAGCTGCCGAATTCCACTTTTCATTATTTGGGGTCAAAAAACACCAAAGGGGTTAACCTTACGTTTTTTTCAAAAATGTTAAAAACTTTAGGTGGCCTTTTTATTACTTAAATCGACGTACTTCGAAGCCTACTGCTGGATACAGCCTTCAGAACCTCGCGGAATCAATCAAAACTGTGTAAAATCGCGAAACAACTTTAGGTAAAGTGACCGCGAATGTGTTACGTTTAAAGCCAAATAAAATAAAAAATATCATACTTACGAGAAATCTGACTGCGCCATTCGAATTTTCTGATCAGAATACGTAAGAAACAGTGAAAGAAGCTGCCGAATTCCACTTTTCATTATTTGGGGTCAAAAAAACCCAAAGGGGTTAACCTTACGTTTTTTTCAAAAATGTTAAAAACTTTAGGTGGCCTTTTTATTACTTAAATCGACGTACTTCGAAGCCTACTGCTGGATACAGCCTTCAGAACCTCGCGGAATCAATCAAAACTGTGTAAAATCGCGAAACAACTTTAGGTAAAGTGACCGCGAATGTGTTACGTTTAAAGCCAAATAAAATAAAAAATATCATACTTACGAGAAATCTGACTGCGCCATTCGAATTTTCTGATCAGAATACGTAAGAAACAGTGAAAGAAGCTGCCGAATTCCACTTTTCATTATTTGGGGTCAAAAAACACCAAAGGGGTTAACCTTACGTTTTTTTCAAAAATGTTAAAAACTTTAGGTGGCCTTTTTATTACTTAAATCGACGTACTTCGAAGCCTACTGCTGGATACAGCCTTCAGAACCTCGCGGAATCAATCAAAACTGTGTAAAATCGCGAAACAACTTTAGGTAAAGTGACCGCGAATGTGTTACGTTTAAAGCCAAATAAATTAAAAAATATCATACTTACGAGAAATCTGACTGCGCCATTCGAATTTTCTGATCAGAATACGTAAGAAACAGTGAAAGAAGCTGCCGAATTCCACTTTTCATTATTTGGGGTCAAAAAACACCAAAGGGGTTAACCTTACGTTTTTTTCAAAAATGTTAAAAACTTTAGGTGGCCTTTTTATTACTTAAATCGACGTACTTCGAAGCCTACTGCTGGATACAGCCTTCAGAACCTCGCGGAATCAATCAAAACTGTGTAAAATCGCGAAACAACTTTAGGTAAAGTGACCGCGAATGTGTTACGTTTAAAGCCAAATAAAATAAAAAATATCATACTTACGAGAAATCTGACTGCGCCATTCGAATTTTCTGATCAGAATACGTAAGAAACAGTGAAAGAAGCTGCCGAATTCCACTTTTCATTATTTGGGGTCAAAAAACACCGAAGGGGTTAACCTTACGTTTTATTCAAAAATGTTAAAAACTTTAGGTGGCCTTTTTATTACTTAAATCGACGTACTTCGAAGCCCACTGCTGGATACAGCCTTCAAAACCTCGCGGAATCAATCAAAACTGTGTAAAATCGCGAAACAACTTTAGGTAAAGTGACCGCGAATGTGTTACGTTTAAAGCCAAATAAAATAAAAAATATCATACTTACGAGAAATCTGACTGCGCCATTTGAATTTTCTGATCAGAATACGTAAGAAACAGTGAAAGAAACTGCCGAATTCCACTTTTCATTATTTGGGGTCAAAAAACACCAAAGGGGTTAACCTTACGTTTTTTTCAAAATTGTTAAAAATTTTAGGTGGCCTTTTTATTACTTAAATCGACGTACTTCGAAGCCTACTGCTGGATACAGCCTTCAGAACCTCGCGGAATCAATCAAAACTGTGTAAAATCGCGAAACAACTTTAGGTAAAGTGACCGCGAATGTGTTACGTTTAAAGCCAAATAAAATAAAAAATATCATACTTACGAGAAATCTGACTGCGCCATTCGAATTTTCTGATCAGAATACGTAAGAAACAGTGAAAGAAGCTGCCGAATTCCACTTTTCATTATTTGGGGTCAAAAAACACCAAAGGGGTTAACCTTACGTTTTTTTCAAAAATGTTAAAAACTTTAGGTGGCCTTTTGATTACTTAAATCGACGTACTTCGAAGCCTACTGCTGGATACAGCCTTCAGAACCTCGCGGAATCAATCAAAACTGTGTAAAATCGCGAAACAACTTTAGGTAAAGTGACCGCGAATGTGTTACGTTTAAAGCCAAATAAATTAAAAAATATCATACTTACGAGAAATCTGACTGCGCCATTCGAATTTTCTGATCAGAATACGTAAGAAACAGTGAAAGAAGCTGCCGAATTCCACTTTTCATTATTTGGGGTCAAAAAACACCAAAGGGGTTAACCTTACGTTTTTTTCAAAAATGTTAAAAACTTTAGGTGGCCTTTTTATTACTTAAATCGACGTACTTCGAAGCCTACTGCTGGATACAGCCTTCAGAACCTCGCGGAATCAATCAAAACTGTGTAAAATCGCGAAACAACTTTAGGTAAAGTGACCGCGAATGTGTTACGTTTAAAGCCAAATAAATTAAAAAATATCATACTTACGAGAAATCTGACTGCGCCATTCGAATTTTCTGATCAGAATACGTAAGAAACAGTGAAAGAAGCTGCCGAATTCCACTTTTCATTATTTGGGGTCAAAAAACACCAAAGGGGTTAACCTTACGTTTTTTTCAAAAATGTTAAAAACTTTAGGTGGCCTTTTTATTACTTAAATCGACGTACTTCGAAGCCTACTGCTGGATACAGCCTTCAGAACCTCGCGGAATCAATCAAAACTGTGTAAAATCGCGAAACAACTTTAGGTAAAGTGACCGCGAATGTGTTACGTTTAAAGCCAAATAAATTAAAAAATATCATACTTACGAGAAATCTGACTGCGCCATTCGAATTTTCTGATCAGAATACGTAAGAAACAGTGAAAGAAGCTGCCGAATTCCACTTTTCATTATTTGGGGTTAAAAAACACCAAAGGGGTTAACCTTACGTTTTTTTCAAAAATTTTAAAAACTTTAGGTGGCCTTTTTATTACTTAAATCGACGTACTTCGAAGCCTACTGCTGGATACAGCCTTCAGAACCTCGCGGAATCAATCAAAACTGTGTAAAATCGCGAAACAACTTTAGGTAAAGTGACCGCGAATGTGTTACGTTTAAAGCCAAACAAAATAAAAAATATCATACTTACGAGAAATCTGACTGCGCCATTCGAATTTTCTGATCAGAATACGTAAGAAACAGTGAAAGAAGCTGCCGAATTCCACTTTTCATTATTTGGGGTCAAAAAACACCGAAGGGGTTAACCTTACGTTTTTTTCAAAAATGTTAAAAACTTTAGGTGGCCTTTTTATTACTTAAATCGACGTACTTCGAAGCCTACTGCTGGATACAGCCTTCAGAACCTCGCGGAATCAATCAAAACTGTGTAAAATCGCGAAACAACTTTAGGTAAAGTGACCGCGAATGTGTTACGTTTAAAGCCAAATAAATTAAAAAATATCATACTTACGAGAAATCTGACTGCGCCATTCGAATTTTCTGATCAGAATACGTAAGAAACAGTGAAAGAAGCTGCCGAATTCCACTTTTCATTATTTGGGGTCAAAAAACACCAAAGGGGTTAACCTTACGTTTTTTTCAAAAATGTTAAAAACTTTAGGTGGCCTTTTTATTACTTAAATCGACGTACTTCGAAGCCTACTGCTGGATACAGCCTTCAGAACCTCGCGGAATCAATCAAAACTGTGTAAAATCGCGAAACAACTTTAGGTAAAGTGACCGCGAATGTGTTACGTTTAAAGCCAAATAAATTAAAAAATATCATACTTACGAGAAATCTGACTGCGCCATTCGAATTTTCTGATCAGAATACGTAAGAAACAGTGAAAGAAGCTGCCGAATTCCACTTTTCATTATTTGGGGTCAAAAAACACCAAAGGGGTTAACCTTACGTTTTTTTCAAAAATGTTAAAAACTTTAGGTGGCCTTTTTATTACTTAAATCGACGTACTTCGAAGCCTACTGCTGGATACAGCCTTCAGAACCTCGCGGAATCAATCAAAACTGTGTAAAATCGCGAAACAACTTTAGGTAAAGTGACCGCGAATGTGTTACGTTTAAAGCCAAATAAATTAAAAAATATCATACTTACGAGAAATCTGACTGCGCCATTCGAATTTTCTGATCAGAATACGTAAGAAACAGTGAAAGAAGCTGCCGAATTCCACTTTTCATTATTTGGGGTCAAAAAACACCAAAGGGGTTAACCTTACGTTTTTTTCAAAAATGTTAAAAACTTTAGGTGGCCTTTTTATTACTTAAATCGACGTACTTCGAAGCCTACTGCTGGATACAGCCTTCAGAACCTCGCGGAATCAATCAAAACTGTGTAAAATCGCGAAACAACTTTAGGTAAAGTGACCGCGAATGTGTTACGTTTAAAGCCAAATAAATTAAAAAATATTATACTTACGAGAAATCTGACTGCGCCATTCGAATTTTCTGATCAGAATACGTAAGAAACAGTGAAAGAAGCTGCCGAATTCCACTTTTCATTATTTTGGGGTCAAAAAACACCAAAGGGGTTAACCTTACGTTTTTTTCAAAAATGTTAAAAATTTTAGGTGGCCTTTTTATTACTTAAATCGACGTACTTCGAAGCCTACTGCTGGATACAGCCTTCAGAACCTCGCGGAATCAATCAAAACTGTGTAAAATCGCGAAACAACTTTAGGTAAAGTGACCGCGAATGTGTTACGTTTAAAGCCAAATAAAATAAAAAATATCATACTTACGAGAAATCTGACTGCGCCATTCGAATTTTCTGATCAGAATACGCAAGAAACAGTGAAAGAAGCTGCCGAATTCCACTTTTCATTATTTGGGGTTAAAAAACACCAAAGGGGTTAACCTTACGTTTTTTTCAAAAATTTTAAAAACTTTAGGTGGCCTTTTTATTACTTAAATCGACGTACTTCGAAGCCTACTGCTGGATACAGCCTTCAGAACCTCGCGGAATCAATCAAAACTGTGTAAAATCGCGAAACAACTTTAGGTAAAGTGACCGCGAATGTGTTACGTTTAAAGCCAAATAAAATAAAAAATATCATACTTACGAGAAATCTGACTGCGCCATTCGAATTTTCTGATCAGAATACGTAAGAAACAGTGAAAGAAGCTGCCGAATTCCACTTTTCATTATTTGGGGTCAAAAAACACCAAAGGGGTTAACCTTACGTTTTTTTCAAAAATGTTAAAAACTTTAGGTGGCCTTTTTATTACTTAAATCGACGTACTTCGAAGCCTACTGCTGGATACAGCCTTCAGAACCTCGCGGAATCAATCAAAACTGTGTAAAATCGCGAAACAACTTTAGGTAAAGTGACCGCGAATGTGTTACGTTTAAAGCCAAATAAAATAAAAAATATCATACTTACGAGAAATCTGACTGCGCCATTCGAATTTTCTGATCAGAATACGTAAGAAACAGTGAAAGAAGCTGCCGAATTCCACTTTTCATTATTTGGGGTCAAAAAACACCAAAGGGGTTAACCTTACGTTTTTTTCAAAAATGTTAAAAACTTTAGGTGGCCTTTTTATTACTTAAATCGACGTACTTCGAAGCCTACTGCTGGATACAGCCTTCAGAACCTCGCGGAATCAATCAAAACTGTGTAAAATCGCGAAACAACTTTAGGTAAAGTGACCGCGAATGTGTTACGTTTAAAGCCAAATAAATTAAAAAATATCATACTTACGAGAAATCTGACTGCGCCATTCGAATTTTCTGATCAGAATACGTAAGAAACAGTGAAAGAAGCTGCCGAATTCCACTTTTCATTATTTGGGGTTAAAAAACACCAAAGGGGTTAACCTTACGTTTTTTTCAAAAATTTTAAAAACTTTAGGTGGCCTTTTTATTACTTAAATCGACGTACTTCGAAGCCTACTGCTGGATACAGCCTTCAGAACCTCGCGGAATCAATCAAAACTGTGTAAAATCGCGAAACAACTTTAGGTAAAGTGACCGCGAATGTGTTACGTTTAAAGCCAAACAAAATAAAAAATATCATACTTACGAGAAATCTGACTGCGCCATTCGAATTTTCTGATCAGAATACGTAAGAAACAGTGAAAGAAGCTGCCGAATTCCACTTTTCATTATTTGGGGTCAAAAAACACCGAAGGGGTTAACCTTACGTTTTTTTCAAAAATGTTAAAAACTTTAGGTGGCCTTTTTATTACTTAAATCGACGTACTTCGAAGCCTACTGCTGGATACAGCCTTCAGAACCTCGCGGAATCAATCAAAACTGTGTAAAATCGCGAAACAACTTTAGGTAAAGTGACCGCGAATGTGTTACGTTTAAAGCCAAATAAATTAAAAAATATCATACTTACGAGAAATCTGACTGCGCCATTCGAATTTTCTGATCAGAATACGTAAGAAACAGTGAAAGAAGCTGCCGAATTCCACTTTTCATTATTTGGGGTCAAAAAACACCAAAGGGGTTAACCTTACGTTTTTTTCAAAAATGTTAAAAACTTTAGGTGGCCTTTTTATTACTTAAATCGACGTACTTCGAAGCCTACTGCTGGATACAGCCTTCAGAACCTCGCGGAATCAATCAAAACTGTGTAAAATCGCGAAACAACTTTAGGTAAAGTGACCGCGAATGTGTTACGTTTAAAGCCAAATAAATTAAAAAATATCATACTTACGAGAAATCTGACTGCGCCATTCGAATTTTCTGATCAGAATACGTAAGAAACAGTGAAAGAAGCTGCCGAATTCCACTTTTCATTATTTGGGGTCAAAAAACACCAAAGGGGTTAACCTTACGTTTTTTTCAAAAATGTTAAAAACTTTAGGTGGCCTTTTTATTACTTAAATCGACATACTTCGAAGCCTACTGCTGGATACAGCCTTCAGAACCTCGCGGAATCAATCAAAACTGTGTAAAATCGCGAAACAACTTTAGGTAAAGTGACCGCGAATGTGTTACGTTTAAAGCCAAATAAATTAAAAAATATCATACTTACGAGAAATCTGACTGCGCCATTCGAATTTTCTGATCAGAATACGTAAGAAACAGTGAAAGAAGCTGCCGAATTCCACTTTTCATTATTTGGGGTCAAAAAACACCAAAGGGGTTAACCTTACGTTTTTTTCAAAAATGTTAAAAACTTTAGGTGGCCTTTTTATTACTTAAATCGACGTACTTCGAAGCCTACTGCTGGATACAGCCTTCAGAACCTCGCGGAATCAATCAAAACTGTGTAAAATCGCGAAACAACTTTAGGTAAAGTGACCGCGAATGTGTTACGTTTAAAGCCAAATAAATTAAAAAATATTATACTTACGAGAAATCTGACTGCGCCATTCGAATTT
This sequence comes from Cantharis nigra, assembly GCA_958510845.1. NCBI lineage: Eukaryota > Metazoa > Arthropoda > Insecta > Coleoptera > Cantharidae > Cantharis > Cantharis nigra. The sequence continues at coordinate 2,318,012 of OY294034.1, read as the reverse complement.
TCTGATCAGAATACGTAAGAAACAGTGAAAGAAGCTGCCGAATTCCACTTTTCATTATTTTGGGGTCAAAAAACACCAAAGGGGTTAACCTTACGTTTTTTTCAAAAATGTTAAAAATTTTAGGTGGCCTTTTTATTACTTAAATCGACGTACTTCGAAGCCTACTGCTGGATACAGCCTTCAGAACCTCGCGGAATCAATCAAAACTGTGTAAAATCGCGAAACAACTTTAGGTAAAGTGACCGCGAATGTGTTACGTTTAAAGCCAAATAAAATAAAAAATATCATACTTACGAGAAATCTGACTGCGCCATTCGAATTTTCTGATCAGAATACGCAAGAAACAGTGAAAGAAGCTGCCGAATTCCACTTTTCATTATTTGGGGTTAAAAAACACCAAAGGGGTTAACCTTACGTTTTTTTCAAAAATTTTAAAAACTTTAGGTGGCCTTTTTATTACTTAAATCGACGTACTTCGAAGCCTACTGCTGGATACAGCCTTCAGAACCTCGCGGAATCAATCAAAACTGTGTAAAATCGCGAAACAACTTTAGGTAAAGTGACCGCGAATGTGTTACGTTTAAAGCCAAATAAAATAAAAAATATCATACTTACGAGAAATCTGACTGCGCCATTCGAATTTTCTGATCAGAATACGTAAGAAACAGTGAAAGAAGCTGCCGAATTCCACTTTTCATTATTTGGGGTCAAAAAACACCAAAGGGGTTAACCTTACGTTTTTTTCAAAAATGTTAAAAACTTTAGGTGGCCTTTTTATTACTTAAATCGACGTACTTCGAAGCCTACTGCTGGATACAGCCTTCAGAACCTCGCGGAATCAATCAAAACTGTGTAAAATCGCGAAACAACTTTAGGTAAAGTGACCGCGAATGTGTTACGTTTAAAGCCAAATAAATTAAAAAATATCATACTTACGAGAAATCTGACTGCGCCATTCGAATTTTCTGATCAGAATACGTAAGAAACAGTGAAAGAAGCTGCCGAATTCCACTTTTCATTATTTGGGGTCAAAAAACACCAAAGGGGTTAACCTTACGTTTTTTTCAAAAATGTTAAAAACTTTAGGTGGCCTTTTTATTACTTAAATTGACGTACTTCGAAGCCTACTGCTGGATACAGCCTTCAGAACCTCGCGGAATCAATCAAAACTGTGTAAAATCGCGAAACAACTTTAGGTAAAGTGACCGCGAATGTGTTACGTTTAAAGCCAAATAAAATAAAAAATATCATACTTACGAGAAATCTGACTGCGCCATTTGAATTTTCTGATCAGAATACGTAAGAAACAGTGAAAGAAGCTGCCGAATTCCACTTTTCATTATTTGGGGTCAAAAAACACCAAAGGGGTTAACCTTACGTTTTTTTCAAAAATGTTAAAAACTTTAGGTGGCCTTTTTATTACTTAAATTGACGTACTTCGAAGCCTACTGCTGGATACAGCCTTCAGAACCTCGCGGAATCAATCAAAACTGTGTAAAATCGCGAAACAACTTTAGGTAAAGTGACCGCGAATGTGTTACGTTTAAAGCCAAATAAAATAAAAAATATCATACTTACGAGAAATCTGACTGCGCCATTTGAATTTTCTGATCAGAATACGTAAGAAACAGTGAAAGAAGCTGCCGAATTCCACTTTTCATTATTTGGGGTCAAAAAACACCAAAGGGGTTAACCTTACGTTTTTTTCAAAATTGTTAAAAATTTTAGGTGGCCTTTTTATTACTTAAATCGACGTACTTCGAAGCCTACTGCTGGATACAGCCTTCAGAACCTCGCGGAATCAATCAAAACTGTGTAAAATCGCGAAACAACTTTAGGTAAAGTGACCGCGAATGTGTTACGTTTAAAGCCAAATAAAATAAAAAATATCATACTTACGAGAAATCTGACTGCGCCATTCGAATTTTCTGATCAGAATACGTAAGAAACAGTGAAAGAAGCTGCCGAATTCCACTTTTCATTATTTGGGGTCAAAAAACACCAAAGGGGTTAACCTTACGTTTTTTTCAAAAATGTTAAAAACTTTAGGTGGCCTTTTTATTACTTAAATCGATGTACTTCGAAGCCTACTGCTGGATACAGCCTTCAGAACCTCGCGGAATCAATCAAAACTGTGTAAAATCGCGAAACAACTTTAGGTAAAGTGACCGCGAATGTGTTACGTTTAAAGCCAAATAAATTAAAAAATATCATACTTACGAGAAATCTGACTGCGCCATTCGAATTTTCTGATCAGAATACGTAAGAAACAGTGAAAGAAGCTGCCGAATTCCACTTTTCATTATTTGGGGTTAAAAAACACCAAAGGGGTTAACCTTACGTTTTTTTCAAAAATTTTAAAAACTTTAGGTGGCCTTTTTATTACTTAAATCGACGTACTTCGAAGCCTACTGCTGGATACAGCCTTCAGAACCTCGCGGAATCAATCAAAACTGTGTAAAATCGCGAAACAACTTTAGGTAAAGTGACCGCGAATGTGTTACGTTTAAAGCCAAACAAAATAAAAAATATCATACTTACGAGAAATCTGACTGCGCCATTCGAATTTTCTGATCAGAATACGTAAGAAACAGTGAAAGAAGCTGCCGAATTCCACTTTTCATTATTTGGGGTCAAAAAACACCGAAGGGGTTAACCTTACGTTTTTTTCAAAAATGTTAAAAACTTTAGGTGGCCTTTTTATTACTTAAATCGACGTACTTCGAAGCCTACTGCTGGATACAGCCTTCAGAACCTCGCGGAATCAATCAAAACTGTGTAAAATCGCGAAACAACTTTAGGTAAAGTGACCGCGAATGTGTTACGTTTAAAGCCAAATAAATTAAAAAATATCATACTTACGAGAAATCTGACTGCGCCATTCGAATTTTCTGATCAGAATACGTAAGAAACAGTGAAAGAAGCTGCCGAATTCCACTTTTCATTATTTGGGGTCAAAAAACACCAAAGGGGTTAACCTTACGTTTTTTTCAAAAATGTTAAAAACTTTAGGTGGCCTTTTTATTACTTAAATCGACGTACTTCGAAGCCTACTGCTGGATACAGCCTTCAGAACCTCGCGGAATCAATCAAAACTGTGTAAAATCGCGAAACAACTTTAGGTAAAGTGACCGCGAATGTGTTACGTTTAAAGCCAAATAAATTAAAAAATATCATACTTACGAGAAATCTGACTGCGCCATTCGAATTTTCTGATCAGAATACGTAAGAAACAGTGAAAGAAGCTGCCGAATTCCACTTTTCATTATTTGGGGTCAAAAAACACCAAAGGGGTTAACCTTACGTTTTTTTCAAAAATGTTAAAAACTTTAGGTGGCCTTTTTATTACTTAAATCGACGTACTTCGAAGCCTACTGCTGGATACAGCCTTCAGAACCTCGCGGAATCAATCAAAACTGTGTAAAATCGCGAAACAACTTTAGGTAAAGTGACCGCGAATGTGTTACGTTTAAAGCCAAATAAATTAAAAAATATTATACTTACGAGAAATCTGACTGCGCCATTCGAATTTTCTGATCAGAATACGTAAGAAACAGTGAAAGAAGCTGCCGAATTCCACTTTTCATTATTTTGGGGTCAAAAAACACCAAAGGGGTTAACCTTACGTTTTTTTCAAAAATGTTAAAAATTTTAGGTGGCCTTTTTATTACTTAAATCGACGTACTTCGAAGCCTACTGCTGGATACAGCCTTCAGAACCTCGCTGAATCAATCAAAACTGTGTAAAATCGCGAAACAACTTTAGGTAAAGTGACCGCGAATGTGTTACGTTTAAAGCCAAATAAATTAAAAAATATCATACTTACGAGAAATCTGACTGCGCCATTCGAATTTTCTGATCAGAATACGTAAGAAACAGTGAAAGAAGCTGCCGAATTCCACTTTTCATTATTTGGGGTCAAAAAACACCAAAGGGGTTAACCTTACGTTTTTTTCAAAAATGTTAAAAATTTTAGGTGGCCTTTTTATTACTAATCGACGTACTTCGAAGCCTACTGCTGGATACAGCCTTCAGAACCTCGCGGAATCAATCAAAACTGTGTAAAATCGCGAAACAACTTTAGGTAAAGTGACCGCGAATGTGTTACGTTTAAAGCCAAATAAATTAAAAAATATCATACTTACGAGAAATCTGACTGCGCCATTCGAATTTTCTGATCAGAATACGTAAGAAACAGTGAAAGAAGCTGCCGAATTCCACTTTTCATTATTTGGGGTCAAAAAACACCAAAGGGGTTAACCTTACGTTTTTTTCAAAAATGTTAAAAACTTTAGGTGGCCTTTTTATTACTTAAATCGACGTACTTCGAAGCCTACTGCTGGATACAGCCTTCAGAACCTCGCGGAATCAATCAAAACTGTGTAAAATCGCGAAACAACTTTAGGTAAAGTGACCGCGAATGTGTTACGTTTAAAGCCAAATAAAATAAAAAATATCATACTTACGAGAAATCTGACTGCGCCATTCGAATTTTCTGATCAGAATACGTAAGAAACAGTGAAAGAAGCTGCCGAATTCCACTTTTCATTATTTGGGGTCAAAAACACCAAAGGGGTTAACCTTACGTTTTTTTCAAAAATGTTAAAAACTTTAGGTGGCCTTTTTATTACTTAAATCGACGTACTTCGAAGCCTACTGCTGGATACAGCCTTCAGAACCTCGCGGAATCAATCAAAACTGTGTAAAATCGCGAAACAACTTTAGGTAAAGTGACCGCGAATGTGTTACGTTTAAAGCCAAATAAATTAAAAAATATTATACTTACGAGAAATCTGACTGCGCCATTCGAATTTTCTGATCAGAATACGTAAGAAACAGTGAAAGAAGCTGCCGAATTCCACTTTTCATTATTTTGGGGTCAAAAAACACCAAAGGGGTTAACCTTACGTTTTTTTCAAAAATGTTAAAAATTTTAGGTGGCCTTTTTATTACTTAAATCGACGTACTTCGAAGCCTACTGCTGGATACAGCCTTCAGAACCTCGCGGAATCAATCAAAACTGTGTAAAATCGCGAAACAACTTTAGGTAAAGTGACCGCGAATGTGTTACGTTTAAAGCCAAATAAAATAAAAAATATCATACTTACGAGAAATCTGACTGCGCCATTCGAATTTTCTGATCAGAATACGCAAGAAACAGTGAAAGAAGCTGCCGAATTCCACTTTTCATTATTTGGGGTTAAAAAACACCAAAGGGGTTAACCTTACGTTTTTTTCAAAAATTTTAAAAACTTTAGGTGGCCTTTTTATTACTTAAATCGACGTACTTCGAAGCCTACTGCTGGATACAGCCTTCAGAACCTCGCGGAATCAATCAAAACTGTGTAAAATCGCGAAACAACTTTAGGTAAAGTGACCGCGAATGTGTTACGTTTAAAGCCAAATAAAATAAAAAATATCATACTTACGAGAAATCTGACTGCGCCATTCGAATTTTCTGATCAGAATACGTAAGAAACAGTGAAAGAAGCTGCCGAATTCCACTTTTCATTATTTGGGGTCAAAAAACACCAAAGGGGTTAACCTTACGTTTTTTTCAAAAATGTTAAAAACTTTAGGTGGCCTTTTTATTACTTAAATCGACGTACTTCGAAGCCTACTGCTGGATACAGCCTTCAGAACCTCGCGGAATCAATCAAAACTGTGTAAAATCGCGAAACAACTTTAGGTAAAGTGACCGCGAATGTGTTACGTTTAAAGCCAAATAAAATAAAAAATATCATACTTACGAGAAATCTGACTGCGCCATTCGAATTTTCTGATCAGAATACGTAAGAAACAGTGAAAGAAGCTGCCGAATTCCACTTTTCATTATTTGGGGTCAAAAAACACCAAAGGGGTTAACCTTACGTTTTTTTCAAAAATGTTAAAAACTTTAGGTGGCCTTTTTATTACTTAAATTGACGTACTTCGAAGCCTACTGCTGGATACAGCCTTCAGAACCTCGCGGAATCAATCAAAACTGTGTAAAATCGCGAAACAACTTTAGGTAAAGTGACCGCGAATGTGTTACGTTTAAAGCCAAATAAAATAAAAAATATCATACTTACGAGAAATCTGACTGCGCCATTCGAATTTTCTGATCAGAATACGTAAGAAACAGTGAAAGAAGCTGCCGAATTCCACTTTTCATTATTTGGGGTCAAAAAACACCAAAGGGGTTAACCTTACGTTTTTTTCAAAAATGTTAAAAACTTTAGGTGGCCTTTTTATTACTTAAATCGACGTACTTCGAAGCCTACTGCTGGATACAGCCTTCAGAACCTCGCGGAATCAATCAAAACTGTGTAAAATCGCGAAACAACTTTAGGTAAAGTGACCGCGAATGTGTTACGTTTAAAGCCAAATAAATTAAAAAATATCATACTTACGAGAAATCTGACTGCGCCATTCGAATTTTCTGATCAGAATACGTAAGAAACAGTGAAAGAAGCTGCCGAATTCCACTTTTCATTATTTGGGGTCAAAAAACACCAAAGGGGTTAACCTTACGTTTTTTTCAAAAATGTTAAAAACTTTAGGTGGCCTTTTTATTACTTAAATCGACGTACTTCGAAGCCTACTGCTGGATACAGCCTTCAGAACCTCGCGGAATCAATCAAAACTGTGTAAAATCGCGAAACAACTTTAGGTAAAGTGACCGCGAATGTGTTACGTTTAAAGCCAAATAAAATAAAAAATATCATACTTACGAGAAATCTAACTGCGCCATTCGAATTTTCTGATCAGAATACGTAAGAAACAGTGAAAGAAGCTGCCGAATTCCACTTTTCTTTATTTGGGGTTAAAAAACACCAAAGGGGTTAACCTTACGTTTTTTTCAAAAATTTTAAAAACTTTAGGTGGCCTTTTTATTACTTAAATCGACGTACTTCGAAGCCTACTGCTGGATACAGCCTTCAGAACCTCGCGGAATCAATCAAAACTGTGTAAAATCGCGAAACAACTTTAGGTAAAGTGACCGCGAATGTGTTACGTTTAAAGCCAAATAAAATAAAAAATATCATACTTACGAGAAATCTGACTGCGCCATTCGAATTTTCTGATCAGAATACGTAAGAAACAGTGAAAGAAGCTGCCCAATTCCACTTTTCATTATTTGGGGTCAAAAAACACCAAAGGGGTTAACCTTACGTTTTTTTCAAAAATGTTAAAAACTTTAGGTGGCCTTTTTATTACTTAAATCGACGTACTTCGAAGCCTACTGCTGGATACAGCCTTCAGAACCTCGCGGAATCAATCAAAACTGTGTAAAATCGCGAAACAACTTTAGGTAAAGTGACCGCGAATGTGTTACGTTTAAAGCCAAATAAATTAAAAAATATCATACTTACGAGAAATCTGACTGCGCCATTCGAATTTTCTGATCAGAATACGTAAGAAACAGTGAAAGAAGCTGCCGAATTCCACTTTTCATTATTTTGGGTCAAAAAACACCAAAGGGGTTAACCTTACGTTTTTTTCAAAAATGTTAAAAATTTTAGGTGGCCTTTTTATTACTTAAATCGACGTACTTCGAAGCCTACTGCTGGATACAGCCTTCAGAACCTCGCGAAATCAATCAAAACTGTGTAAAATCGCGAAACAACTTTAGGTAAAGTGACCGCGAATGTGTTACGTTTAAAGCCAAATAAAATAAAAAATATCATACTTACGAGAAATCTGACTGCGCCATTCGAATTTTCTGATCAGAATACGTAAGAAACAGTGAAAGAAGCTGCCGAATTCCACTTTTCATTATTTGGGGTCAAAAAACACCAAAGGGGTTAACCTTACGTTTTTTTCAAAAATGTTAAAAACTTTAGGTGGCCTTTTTATTACTTAAATCGACGTACTTCGAAGCCTACTGCTGGATACAGCCTTCAGAACCTCGCGGAATCAATCAAAACTGTGTAAAATCGCGAAACAACTTTAGGTAAAGTGACCGCGAATGTGTTACGTTTAAAGCCAAATAAATTAAAAAATATCATACTTACGAGAAATCTGACTGCGCCATTCGAATTTTCTGATCAGAATACGTAAGAAACAGTGAAAGAAGCTGCCGAATTCCACTTTTCATTATTTGGGGTCAAAAAACACCAAAGGGGTTAACCTTACGTTTTTTCAAAAATGTTAAAAATTTTAGGTGGCCTTTTTATTACTTAAATCGACGTACTTCGAAGCCTACTGCTGGATACAGCCTTCAGAACCTCGCGGAATCAATCAAAACTGTGTAAAATCGCGAAACAACTTTAGGTAAAGTGACCGCGAATGTGTTACGTTTAAAGCCAAATAAAATAAAAAATATCATACTTACGAGAAATCTGACTGCGCCATTCGAATTTTCTGATCAGAATACGTAAGAAACAGTGAAAGAAGCTGCCGAATTCCACTTTTCATTATTTGGGGTCAAAAAACACCAAAGGGGTTAACCTTACGTTTTTTCAAAAATGTTAAAAATTTTAGGTGGCCTTTTTATTACTTAAATCGACGTACTTCGAAGCCTACTGCTGGATACAGCCTTCAGAACCTCGCGGAATCAATCAAAACTGTGTAAAATCGCGAAACAACTTTAGGTAAAGTGACCGCGAATGTGTTACGTTTAAAGCCAAATAAAATAAAAAATATCATACTTACGAGAAATCTGACTGCGCCATTCGAATTTTCTGATCAGAATACGTAAGAAACAGTGAAAGAAGCTGCCGAATTCCACTTTTCATTATTTGGGGTCAAAAAACACCAAAGGGGTTAACCTTACGTTTTTTTCAAAAATGTTAAAAACTTTAGGTGGCCTTTTTATTACTTAAATCGACGTACTTCGAAGCCTACTGCTGGATACAGCCTTCAGAACCTCGCGGAATCAATCAAAACTGTGTAAAATCGCGAAACAACTTTAGGTAAAGTGACCGCGAATGTGTTACGTTTAAAGCCAAATAAATTAAAAAATATCATACTTACGAGAAATCTGACTGCGCCATTCGAATTTTCTGATCAGAATACGTAAGAAACAGTGAAAGAAGCTGCCGAATTCCACTTTTCATTATTTGGGGTCAAAAAACACCAAAGGGGTTAACCTTACGTTTTTTCAAAAATGTTAAAAATTTTAGGTGGCCTTTTTATTACTTAAATCGACGTACTTCGAAGCCTACTGCTGGATACAGCCTTCAGAACCTCGCGGAATCAATCAAAACTGTGTAAAATCGCGAAACAACTTTAGGTAAAGTGACCGCGAATGTGTTACGTTTAAAGCCAAATAAAATAAAAAATATCATACTTACGAGAAATCTGACTGCGCCATTCGAATTTTCTGATCAGAATACGTAAGAAACAGTGAAAGAAGCTGCCGAATTCCACTTTTCATTATTTGGGGTCAAAAAACACCAAAGGGGTTAACCTTACGTTTTTTTCAAAAATGTTAAAAACTTTAGGTGGCCTTTTTATTACTTAAATTGACGTACTTCGAAGCCTACTGCTGGATACAGCCTTCAGAACCTCGCGGAATCAATCAAAACTGTGTAAAATCGCGAAACAACTTTAGGTAAAGTGACCGCGAATGTGTTACGTTTAAAGCCAAATAAAATAAAAAATATCATACTTACGAGAAATCTGACTGCGCCATTCGAATTTTCTGATCAGAATACGTAAGAAACAGTGAAAGAAGCTGCCGAATTCCACTTTTCATTATTTGGGGTCAAAAAACACCAAAGGGGTTAACCTTACGTTTTTTTCAAAAATGTTAAAAACTTTAGGTGGCCTTTTTATTACTTAAATCGACGTACTTCGAAGCCTACTGCTGGATACAGCCTTCAGAACCTCGCGGAATCAATCAAAACTGTGTAAAATCGCGAAACAACTTTAGGTAAAGTGACCGCGAATGTGTTACGTTTAAAGCCAAATAAATTAAAAAATATCATACTTACGAGAAATCTGACTGCGCCATTCGAATTTTCTGATCAGAATACGTAAGAAACAGTGAAAGAAGCTGCCGAATTCCACTTTTCATTATTTGGGGTCAAAAAACACCAAAGGGGTTAACCTTACGTTTTTTTCAAAAATGTTAAAAATTTTAGGTGGCCTTTTTATTACTTAAATCGACGTACTTCGAAGCCTACTGCTGGATACAGCCTTCAGAACCTCGCGGAATCAATCAAAACTGTGTAAAATCGCGAAACAACTTTAGGTAAAGTGACCGCGAATGTGTTACGTTTAAAGCCAAATAAAATAAAAAATATCATACTTACGAGAAATCTAACTGCGCCATTCGAATTTTCTGATCAGAATACGTAAGAAACAGTGAAAGAAGCTGCCGAATTCCACTTTTCTTTATTTGGGGTTAAAAAACACCAAAGGGGTTAACCTTACGTTTTTTTCAAAAATTTTAAAAACTTTAGGTGGCCTTTTTATTACTTAAATCGACGTACTTCGAAGCCTACTGCTGGATACAGCCTTCAGAACCTCGCGGAATCAATCAAAACTGTGTAAAATCGCGAAACAACTTTAGGTAAAGTGACCGCGAATGTGTTACGTTTAAAGCCAAATAAAATAAAAAATATCATACTTACGAGAAATCTGACTGCGCCATTCGAATTTTCTGATCAGAATACGTAAGAAACAGTGAAAGAAGCTGCCCAATTCCACTTTTCATTATTTGGGGTCAAAAAACACCAAAGGGGTTAACCTTACGTTTTTTTCAAAAATGTTAAAAACTTTAGGTGGCCTTTTTATTACTTAAATCGACGTACTTCGAAGCCTACTGCTGGATACAGCCTTCAGAACCTCGCGGAATCAATCAAAACTGTGTAAAATCGCGAAACAACTTTAGGTAAAGTGACCGCGAATGTGTTACGTTTAAAGCCAAATAAATTAAAAAATATCATACTTACGAGAAATCTGACTGCGCCATTCGAATTTTCTGATCAGAATACGTAAGAAACAGTGAAAGAAGCTGCCGAATTCCACTTTTCATTATTTTGGGTCAAAAAACACCAAAGGGGTTAACCTTACGTTTTTTTCAAAAATGTTAAAAATTTTAGGTGGCCTTTTTATTACTTAAATCGACGTACTTCGAAGCCTACTGCTGGATACAGCCTTCAGAACCTCGCGAAATCAATCAAAACTGTGTAAAATCGCGAAACAACTTTAGGTAAAGTGACCGCGAATGTGTTACGTTTAAAGCCAAATAAAATAAAAAATATCATACTTACGAGAAATCTGACTGCGCCATTCGAATTTTCTGATCAGAATACGTAAGAAACAGTGAAAGAAGCTGCCGAATTCCACTTTTCATTATTTGGGGTCAAAAAACACCAAAGGGGTTAACCTTACGTTTTTTTCAAAAATGTTAAAAACTTTAGGTGGCCTTTTTATTACTTAAATCGACGTACTTCGAAGCCTACTGCTGGATACAGCCTTCAGAACCTCGCGGAATCAATCAAAACTGTGTAAAATCGCGAAACAACTTTAGGTAAAGTGACCGCGAATGTGTTACGTTTAAAGCCAAATAAATTAAAAAATATCATACTTACGAGAAATCTGACTGCGCCATTCGAATTTTCTGATCAGAATACGTAAGAAACAGTGAAAGAAGCTGCCGAATTCCACTTTTCATTATTTGGGGTCAAAAAACACCAAAGGGGTTAACCTTACGTTTTTTCAAAAATGTTAAAAATTTTAGGTGGCCTTTTTATTACTTAAATCGACGTACTTCGAAGCCTACTGCTGGATACAGCCTTCAGAACCTCGCGGAATCAATCAAAACTGTGTAAAATCGCGAAACAACTTTAGGTAAAGTGACCGCGAATGTGTTACGTTTAAAGCCAAATAAAATAAAAAATATCATACTTACGAGAAATCTGACTGCGCCATTCGAATTTTCTGATCAGAATACGTAAGAAACAGTGAAAGAAGCTGCCGAATTCCACTTTTCATTATTTGGGGTCAAAAAACACCAAAGGGGTTAACCTTACGTTTTTTCAAAAATGTTAAAAATTTTAGGTGGCCTTTTTATTACTTAAATCGACGTACTTCGAAGCCTACTGCTGGATACAGCCTTCAGAACCTCGCGGAATCAATCAAAACTGTGTAAAATCGCGAAACAACTTTAGGTAAAGTGACCGCGAATGTGTTACGTTTAAAGCCAAATAAAATAAAAAATATCATACTTACGAGAAATCTGACTGCGCCATTCGAATTTTCTGATCAGAATACGTAAGAAACAGTGAAAGAAGCTGCCGAATTCCACTTTTCATTATTTGGGGTCAAAAAACACCAAAGGGGTTAACCTTACGTTTTTTTCAAAAATGTTAAAAACTTTAGGTGGCCTTTTTATTACTTAAATCGACGTACTTCGAAGCCTACTGCTGGATACAGCCTTCAGAACCTCGCGGAATCAATCAAAACTGTGTAAAATCGCGAAACAACTTTAGGTAAAGTGACCGCGAATGTGTTACGTTTAAAGCCAAATAAATTAAAAAATATCATACTTACGAGAAATCTGACTGCGCCATTCGAATTTTCTGATCAGAATACGTAAGAAACAGTGAAAGAAGCTGCCGAATTCCACTTTTCATTATTTGGGGTCAAAAAACACCAAAGGGGTTAACCTTACGTTTTTTCAAAAATGTTAAAAATTTTAGGTGGCCTTTTTATTACTTAAATCGACGTACTTCGAAGCCTACTGCTGGATACAGCCTTCAGAACCTCGCGGAATCAATCAAAACTGTGTAAAATCGCGAAACAACTTTAGGTAAAGTGATCCGCGAATGTGTTACGTTTAAAGCCAAATAAAATAAAAAATATCATACTTACGAGAAATCTGACTGCGCCATTCGAATTTTCTGATCAGAATACGTAAGAAACAGTGAAAGAAGCTGCCGAATTCCACTTTTCATTATTTGGGGTCAAAAAACACCAAAGGGGTTAACCTTACGTTTTTTTCAAAAATGTTAAAAACTTTAGGTGGCCTTTTTATTACTTAAATCGACGTACTTCGAAGCCTACTGCTGGATACAGCCTTCAGAACCTCGCGGAATCAATCAAAACTGTGTAAAATCGCGAAACAACTTTAGGTAAAGTGACCGCGAATGTGTTACGTTTAAAGCCAAATAAAATAAAAAATATCATACTTACGAGAAATCTGACTGCGCCATTCGAATTTTCTGATCAGAATACGTAAGAAACAGTGAAAGAAGCTGCCGAATTCCACTTTTCATTATTTGGGGTCAAAAAACACCAAAGGGGTTAACCTTACGTTTTTTTCAAAAATGTTAAAAACTTTAGGTGGCCTTTTTATTACTTAAATCGACGTACTTCGAAGCCTACTGCTGGATACAGCCTTCAGAACCTCGCGGAATCAATCAAAACTGTGTAAAATCGCGAAACAACTTTAGGTAAAGTGACCGCGAATGTGTTACGTTTAAAGCCAAATAAAATAAAAAATATCATACTTACGAGAAATCTGACTGCGCCATTCGAATTTTCTGATCAGAATACGTAAGAAACAGTGAAAGAAGCTGCCGAATTCCACTTTTCATTATTTGGGGTCAAAAAACACCAAAGGGGTTAACCTTACGTTTTTTTCAAAAATGTTAAAAACTTTAGGTGGCCTTTTTATTACTTAAATTGACGTACTTCGAAGCCTACTGCTGGATACAGCCTTCAGAACCTCGCGGAATCAATCAAAACTGTGTAAAATCGAGAAACAACTTTAGGTAAAGTGACCGCGAATGTGTTACGTTTAAAGCCAAATAAAATAAAAAATATCATACTTACGAGAAATCTGACTGCGCCATTCGAATTTTCTGATCAGAATACGTAAGAAACAGTGAAAGAAGCTGCCGAATTCCACTTTTCATTATTTGGGGTCAAAAAACACCAAAGGGGTTAACCTTACGTTTTTTTCAAAAATGTTAAAAACTTTAGGTGGCCTTTTTATTACTGAAATCGACGTACTTCGAAGCCTACTGCTGGATACAGCCTTCAGAACCTCGCGGAATCAATCAAAACTGTGTAAAATCGCGAAACAACTTTAGGTAAAGTGACCGCGAATGTGTTACGTTTAAAGCCAAATAAATTAAAAAATATCATACTTACGAGAAATCTGACTGCGCCATTCGAATTTTCTGATCAGAATACGTAAGAAACAGTGAAAGAAGCTGCCGAATTCCACTTTTCATTATTTGGGGTCAAAAAATACCAAAGGGGTTAACCTTACGTTTTTTTCAAAAATGTTAAAAATTTTAGGTGGCCTTTTTATTACTTAAATCGACGTACTTCGAAGCCTACTGCTGGATACAGCCTTCAGAACCTCGCGGAATCAATCAAAACTGTGTAAAATCGCGAAACAACTTTAGGTAAAGTGACCGCGAATGTGTTACGTTTAAAGCCAAATAAAATAAAAAATATCATACTTACGAGAAATCTGACTGCGCCATTCGAATTTTCTGATCAGAATACGTAAGAAACAGTGAAAGAAGCTGCCGAATTCCACTTTTCATTATTTGGGGTCAAAAAACACCAAAGGGGTTAACCTTACTTTTTTTTCCAAAAATGTTAAAAACTTTAGGTGCCCTTTTTATTACTTAAATCGACGTACTTCGAAGCCTACTGCTGGATACAGCCTTCAGAACCTCGCGGAATCAATCAAAACTGTGTAAAATCGCGAAACAACTTTAGGTAAAGTGACCGCGAATGTGTTACGATTAAAGCCAAATAAAATAAAAAATATCATACTTACGAGAAATCTGACTGCGCCATTCGAATTTTCTGATCAGAATACGTAAGAAACAGTGAAAGAAGCTGCCGAATTCCACTTTTCATTATTTGGGGTCAAAAAACACCAAAGGGGTTAACCTTACGTTTTTTTCAAAAATGTTAAAAACTTTAGGTGGCCTTTTTATTACTTAAATCGACGTACTTCGAAGCCTACTGCTGGATACAGCCTTCAGAACCTCGCGGAATCAATCAAAACTGTGTAAAATCGCGAAACAACTTTAGGTAAAGTGACCGCGAATGTGTTACGTTTAAAGCCAAATAAAATAAAAAATATCATACTTACGAGAAATCTGACTGCGCCATTCGAATTTTCTGATCAGAATACGTAAGAAACAGTGAAAGAAGCTGCCGAATTCCACTTTTCATTATTTGGGGTCAAAAAACACCAAAGGGGTTAACCTTACGTTTTTTTCAAAAATGTTAAAAACTTTAGGTGGCCTTTTTATTACTTAAATCGACGTACTTCGAAGCCTACTGCTGGATACAGCCTTCAGAACCTCGCGGAATCAATCAAAACTGTGTAAAATCGCGAAACAACTTTAGGTAAAGTGACCGCGAATGTGTTACGTTTAAAGCCAAATAAAATAAAAAATATCATACTTACGAGAAATCTGACTGCGCCATTCGAATTTTCTGATCAGAATACGTAAGAAACAGTGAAAGAAGCTGCCGAATTCCACTTTTCATTATTTGGGGTCAAAAAACACCAAAGGGGTTAACCTTACGTTTTTTTCAAAAATGTTAAAAACTTTAGGTGGCCTTTTTATTACTTAAATTGACGTACTTCGAAGCCTACTGCTGGATACAGCCTTCAGAACCTCGCGGAATCAATCAAAACTGTGTAAAATCGCGAAACAACTTTAGGTAAAGTGACCGCGAATGTGTTACGTTTAAAGCCAAATAAAATAAAAAATATCATACTTACGAGAAATCTGACTGCGCCATTCGAATTTTCTGATCAGAATACGTAAGAAACAGTGAAAGAAGCTGCCGAATTCCACTTTTCATTATTTGGGGTCAAAAAACACCAAAGGGGTTATCCTTACGTTTTTTTCAAAAATGTTAAAAACTTTAGGTGGCCTTTTTATTACTTAAATCGACGTACTTCGAAGCCTACTGCTGGATACAGCCTTCAGAACCTCGCGGAATCAATCAAAACTGTGTAAAATCGCGAAACAACTTTAGGTAAAGTGACCGCGAATGTGTTACGTTTAAAGCCAAATAAATTAAAAAATATCATACTTACGAGAAATCTGACTGCGCCATTCGAATTTTCTGATCAGAATACGTAAGAAACAGTGAAAGAAGCTGCCGAATTCCACTTTTCATTATTTGGGGTCAAAAAACACCAAAGGGGTTAACCTTACGTTTTTTTCAAAAATGTTAAAAATTTTAGGTGGCCTTTTTATTACTTAAATCGACGTACTTCGAAGCCTACTGCTGGATACAGCCTTCAGAACCTCGCGGAATCAATCAAAACTGTGTAAAATCGCGAAACAACTTTAGGTAAAGTGACCGCGAATGTGTTACGTTTAAAGCCAAATAAAATAAAAAATATCATACTTACGAGAAATCTAACTGCGCCATTCGAATTTTCTGATCAGAATACGTAAGAAACAGTGAAAGAAGCTGCCGAATTCCACTTTTCATTATTTGGGGTTAAAAAACACCAAAGGGGTTAACCTTACGTTTTTTTCAAAAATTTTAAAAACTTTAGGTGGCCTTTTTATTACTTAAATCGACGTACTTCGAAGCCTACTGCTGGATACAGCCTTCAGAACCTCGCGGAATCAATCAAAACTGTGTAAAATCGCGAAACAACTTTAGGTAAAGTGACCGCGAATGTGTTACGTTTAAAGCCAAATAAAATAAAAAATATCATACTTACGAGAAATCTGACTGCGCCATTCGAATTTTCTGATCAGAATACGTAAGAAACAGTGAAAGAAGCTGCCGAATTCCACTTTTCATTATTTGGGGTCAAAAAACACCAAAGGGGTTAACCTTACGTTTTTTTCAAAAATGTTAAAAACTTTAGGTGGCCTTTTTATTACTTAAATCGACGTACTTCGAAGCCTACTGCTGGATACAGCCTTCAGAACCTCGCGGAATCAATCAAAACTGTGTAAAATCGCGAAACAACTTTAGGTAAAGTGACCGCGAATGTGTTACGTTTAAAGCCAAATAAAATAAAAAATATCATACTTACGAGAAATCTGACTGCGCCATTCGAATTTTCTGATCAGAATACGTAAGAAACAGTGAAAGAAGCTGCCCAATTCCACTTTTCATTATTTGGGGTCAAAAAACACCAAAGGGGTTAACCTTACGTTTTTTTCAAAAATGTTAAAAACTTTAGGTGGCCTTTTTATTACTTAAATCGACGTACTTCGAAGCCTACTGCTGGATACAGCCTTCAGAACCTCGCGGAATCAATCAAAACTGTGTAAAATCGCGAAACAACTTTAGGTAAAGTGACCGCGAATGTGTTACGTTTAAAGCCAAATAAATTAAAAAATATCATACTTACGAGAAATCTGACTGCGCCATTCGAATTTTCTGATCAGAATACGTAAGAAACAGTGAAAGAAGCTGCCGAATTCCACTTTTCATTATTTTGGGTCAAAAAACACCAAAGGGGTTAACCTTACGTTTTTTTCAAAAATGTTAAAAATTTTAGGTGGCCTTTTTATTACTTAAATCGACGTACTTCGAAGCCTACTGCTGGATACAGCCTTCAGAACCTCGCGAAATCAATCAAAACTGTGTAAAATCGCGAAACAACTTTAGGTAAAGTGACCGCGAATGTGTTACGTTTAAAGCCAAATAAAATAAAAAATATCATACTTACGAGAAATCTGACTGCGCCATTCGAATTTTCTGATCAGAATACGTAAGAAACAGTGAAAGAAGCTGCCGAATTCCACTTTTCATTATTTGGGGTCAAAAAACACCAAAGGGGTTAACCTTACGTTTTTTTCAAAAATGTTAAAAACTTTAGGTGGCCTTTTTATTACTTAAATCGACGTACTTCGAAGCCTACTGCTGGATACAGCCTTCAGAACCTCGCGGAATCAATCAAAACTGTGTAAAATCGCGAAACAACTTTAGGTAAAGTGACCGCGAATGTGTTACGTTTAAAGCCAAATAAATTAAAAAATATCATACTTACGAGAAATCTGACTGCGCCATTCGAATTTTCTGATCAGAATACGTAAGAAACAGTGAAAGAAGCTGCCGAATTCCACTTTTCATTATTTGGGGTCAAAAAACACCAAAGGGGTTAACCTTACGTTTTTTTCAAAAATGTTAAAAATTTTAGGTGGCCTTTTTATTACTTAAATCGACGTACTTCGAAGCCTACTGCTGGATACAGCCTTCAGAACCTCGCGGAATCAATCAAAACTGTGTAAAATCGCGAAACAACTTTAGGTAAAGTGACCGCGAATGTGTTACGTTTAAAGCCAAATAAAATAAAAAATATCATACTTACGAGAAATCTGACTGCGCCATTCGAATTTTCTGATCAGAATACGTAAGAAACAGTGAAAGAAGCTGCCGAATTCCACTTTTCATTATTTGGGGTCAAAAAACACCAAAGGGGTTAACCTTACTTTTTTTTCCAAAAATGTTAAAAACTTTAGGTGCCCTTTTTATTACTTAAATCGACGTACTTCGAAGCCTACTGCTGGATACAGCCTTCAGAACCTCGCGGAATCAATCAAAACTGTGTAAAATCGCGAAACAACTTTAGGTAAAGTGACCGCGAATGTGTTACGATTAAAGCCAAATAAAATAAAAAATATCATACTTACGAGAAATCTGACTGCGCCATTCGAATTTTCTGATCAGAATACGTAAGAAACAGTGAAAGAAGCTGCCGAATTCCACTTTTCATTATTTGGGGTCAAAAAACACCAAAGGGGTTAACCTTACGTTTTTTTCAAAAATGTTAAAAACTTTAGGTGGCCTTTTTATTACTTAAATCGACGTACTTCGAAGCCTACTGCTGGATACAGCCTTCAGAACCTCGCGGAATCAATCAAAACTGTGTAAAATCGCGAAACAACTTTAGGTAAAGTGACCGCGAATGTGTTACGTTTAAAGCCAAATAAAATAAAAAATATCATACTTACGAGAAATCTGACTGCGCCATTCGAATTTTCTGATCAGAATACGTAAGAAACAGTGAAAGAAGCTGCCGAATTCCACTTTTCATTATTTGGGGTCAAAAAACACCAAAGGGGTTAACCTTACGTTTTTTTCAAAAATGTTAAAAACTTTAGGTGGCCTTTTTATTACTTAAATCGACGTACTTCGAAGCCTACTGCTGGATACAGCCTTCAGAACCTCGCGGAATCAATCAAAACTGTGTAAAATCGCGAAACAACTTTAGGTAAAGTGACCGCGAATGTGTTACGTTTAAAGCCAAATAAAATAAAAAATATCATACTTACGAGAAATCTGACTGCGCCATTCGAATTTTCTGATCTGAATACGTAAGAAACAGTGAAAGAAGCTGCCGAATTACACTTTTCATTATTTGGGGTCAAAAAACACCAAAGGGGTTAACCTTACGTTTTTTTCAAAAATGTTAAAAACTTTAGGTGGCCTTTTTATTACTTAAATCGACGTACTTCGAAGCCTACTGCTGGATACAGCCTTCAGAACCTCGCGGAATCAATCAAAACTGTGTAAAATCGCGAAACAACTTTAGGTAAAGTGACCGCGAATGTGTTACGTTTAAAGCCAAATAAATTAAAAAATATCATACTTACGAGAAATCTGACTGCGCCATTCGAATTTTCTGATCAGAATACGTAAGAAACAGTGAAAGAAGCTGCCGAATTCCACTTTTCATTATTTGGGGTCAAAAAACACCAAAGGGGTTAACCTTACGTTTTTTTCAAAAATGTTAAAAACTTTAGGTGGCCTTTTTATTACTTAAATCGACGTACTTCGAAGCCTACTGCTGGATACAGCCTTCAGAACCTCGCGGAATCAATCAAAACTGTGTAAAATCGCGAAACAACTTTAGGTAAAGTGACCGCGAATGTGTTACGATTAAAGCCAAATAAAATAAAAAATATCATACTTACGAGAAATCTGACTGCGCCATTCGAATTTTCTGATCAGAATACGTAAGAAACAGTGAAAGAAGCTGCCGAATTCCACTTTTCATTATTTGGGGTTAAAAAACACCAAAGGGGTTAACCTTACGTTTTTTTCAAAAATTTTAAAAACTTTAGGTGGCTTTTTTATTACTTAAATCGACGTACTTCGAAGCCTACTGCTGGATACAGCCTCCAGAACCTCGCGGAATCAATCAAAACTGTGTAAAATCGCGAAACAACTTTAGGTAAAGTGACCGCGAATGTGTTACGTTTAAAGCCAAATAAAATAAAAAATATCATACTTACGAGAAATCTGACTGCGCCATTCGAATTTTCTGATCAGAATACGTAAGAAACAGTGAAAGAAGCTGCCGAATTCCACTTTTCATTATTTGGGGTCAAAAAACACCAAAGGGGTTAACCTTACGTTTTTTTCAAAAATGTTAAAAACTTTAGGTGGCCTTTTTATTACTTAAATCGACGTACTTCGAAGCCTACTGCTGGATACAGCCTTCAGAACCTCGCGGAATCAATCAAAACTGTGTAAAATCGCGAAACAACTGTAGGTAAAGTGACCGCGAATGTGTTACGTTTAAAGCCAAATAAAATAAAAAATATCATACTTACGAGAAATCTGACTGCGCCATTCGAATTTTCTGATCAGAATACGTAAGAAACAGTGAAAGAAGCTGCCGACTTCCACTTTTCATTATTTGGGGTCAAAAAACACCAAAGGGGTTAACCTTACGTTTTTTTCAAAAATGTTAAAAACTTTAGGTGGCCTTTTTATTACTTAAATCGACGTACTTCGAAGCCTACTGCTAGATACAGCCTTCAGAACCTCGCGGAATCAATCAAAACTGTGTAAAATCGCGAAACAACTTTAGGTAAAGTGACCGCGAATGTGTTACGTTTAAAGCCAAATAAAATAAAAAATATCATACTTACGAGAAATCTGACTGCGCCATTCGAATTTTCTGATCAGAATACGTAAGAAACAGTGAAAGAAGCTGCCGACTTCCACTTTTCATTATTTGGGGTCAAAAAACACCAAAGGGGTTAACCTTACGTTTTTTTCAAAAATGTTAAAAACTTTAGGTGGCCTTTTTATTACTTAAATCGACGTACTTCGAAGCCTACTGCTGGATACAGCCTTCAGAACCTCGCGAAATCAATCAAAACTGTGTAAAATCGCGAAACAACTTTAGGTAAAGTGACCGCGAATGTGTTACGTTTAAAGCCAAATAAAATAAAAAATATCATACTTACGAGAAATCTGACTGCGCCATTCGAATTTTCTGATCAGAATACGTAAGAAACAGTGAAAGAAGCTGCCGAATTCCACTTTTCATTATTTGGGGTCAAAAAACACCAAAGGGGTTAACCTTACGTTTTTTTCAAAAATGTTAAAAATTTTAGGTGGCCTTTTTATTACTTAAATCGACGTACTTCGAAGCCTACTGCTGGATACAGCCTTCAGAACCTCGCGGAATCAATCAAAACTGTGTAAAATCGCGAAACAACTTTAGGTAAAGTGACCGCGAATGTGTTACGTTTAAAGCCAAATAAAATAAAAAATATCATACTTACGAGAAATCAGACTGCGCCATTCGAATTTTCTGATCAGAATACGTAAGAAACAGTGAAAGTAGCTGCCGACTTCCACTTTTCATTATTTGGGGTCAAAAAACACCAAAGGGGTTAACCTTACGTTTTTTTCAAAAATGTTAAAAACTTTAGGTGGCCTTTTTATTACTTAAATCGACGTACTTCGAAGCCTACTGCTGGATACAGCCTTCAGAACCTCGCGGAATCAATCAAAACTGTGTAAAATCGCGAAACAACTTTAGGTAAAGTGACCGCGAATGTGTTACGTTTAAAGCCAAATAAAATAAAAAATATCATACTTACGAGAAATCTGACTGCGCCATTCGAATTTTCTGATCAGAATACGTAAGAAACAGTGAAAGAAGCTGCCGAATTCCACTTTTCATTATTTGGGGTCAAAAAACACCAAAGGGGTTAACCTTACGTTTTTTTCAAAAATGTTAAAAACTTTAGGTGGCCTTTTTATTACTTAAATCGACGTACTTCGAAGCCTACTGCTGGATACAGCCTTCAGAACCTCGCGGAATCAATCAAAACTGTGTAAAATCGCGAAACAACTTTAGGTAAAGTGACCGCGAATGTGTTACGTTTAAAGCCAAATAAAATAAAAAATATCATACTTACGAGAAATCTGACTGCGCCATTCGAATTTTCTGATCAGAATACGTAAGAAACAGTGAAAGAAGCTGCCGAATTCCACTTTTCATTATTTGGGGTCAAAAAACACCAAAGGGGTTTCCTTACGTTTTTTTCAAAAATGTTAAAAATTTTAGGTGGCCTTTTTATTACTTAAATCGACGTACTTCGAAGCCTACTGCTGGATACAGCCTTCAGAACCTCGCGGAATCAATCAAAACTGTGTAAAATCGCGAAACAACTTTAGGTAAAGTGACCGCGAATGTGCTACGTTTAAAGCCAAATAAAATAAAAAATATCATACTTACGAGAAATCTGACTGCGCCATTCGAATTTTCTGATCAGAATACGTAAGAAACAGTGAAAGAAGCTGCCGAATTCCACTTTTCATTATTTGGGGTCAAAAAACACCAAAGGGGTTAACCTTACGTTTTTTTCAAAAATGTTAAAAACTTTAGGTGGCCTTTTTATTACTTAAATCGACGTACTTCGAAGCCTACTGCTGGATACAGCCTTCAGAACCTCGCGAAATCAATCAAAACTGTGTAAAATCGCGAAACAACTTTAGGTAAAGTGACCGCGAATGTGTTACGTTTAAAGCCAAATAAAATAAAAAATATCATACTTACGAGAAATCTGACTGCGCCATTCGAATTTTCTGATCAGAATACGTAAGAAACAGTGAAAGAAGCTGCCGAATTCCACTTTTCATTATTTGGGGTCAAAAAACACCAAAGGGGTTAACCTTACGTTTTTTTCAAAAATGTTAAAAATTTTAGGTGGCCTTTTTATTACTTAAATCGACGTACTTCGAAGCCTACTGCTGGATACAGCCTTCAGAACCTCGCGGAATCAATCAAAACTGTGTAAAATCGCGAAACAACTTTAGGTAAAGTGACCGCGAATGTGTTACGTTTAAAGCCAAATAAAATAAAAAATATCATACTTACGAGAAATCAGACTGCGCCATTCGAATTTTCTGATCAGAATACGTAAGAAACAGTGAAAGTAGCTGCCGACTTCCACTTTTCATTATTTGGGGTCAAAAAACACCAAAGGGGTTAACCTTACGTTTTTTTCAAAAATGTTAAAAACTTTAGGTGGCCTTTTTATTACTTAAATCGACGTACTTCGAAGCCTACTGCTGGATACAGCCTTCAGAACCTCGCGGAATCAATCAAAACTGTGTAAAATCGCGAAACAACTTTAGGTAAAGTGACCGCGAATGTGTTACGTTTAAAGCCAAATAAAATAAAAAATATCATACTTACGAGAAATCTGACTGCGCCATTCGAATTTTCTGATCAGAATACGTAAGAAACAGTGAAAGAAGCTGCCGAATTCCACTTTTCATTATTTGGGGTCAAAAAACACCAAAGGGGTTAACCTTACGTTTTTTTCAAAAATGTTAAAAACTTTAGGTGGCCTTTTTATTACTTAAATCGACGTACTTCGAAGCCTACTGCTGGATACAGCCTTCAGAACCTCGCGGAATCAATCAAAACTGTGTAAAATCGCGAAACAACTTTAGGTAAAGTGACCGCGAATGTGTTACGTTTAAAGCCAAATAAAATAAAAAATATCATACTTACGAGAAATCTGACTGCGCCATTCGAATTTTCTGATCAGAATACGTAAGAAACAGTGAAAGAAGCTGCCGAATTCCACTTTTCATTATTTGGGGTCAAAAAACACCAAAGGGGTTTCCTTACGTTTTTTTCAAAAATGTTAAAAATTTTAGGTGGCCTTTTTATTACTTAAATCGACGTACTTCGAAGCCTACTGCTGGATACAGCCTTCAGAACCTCGCGGAATCAATCAAAACTGTGTAAAATCGCGAAACAACTTTAGGTAAAGTGACCGCGAATGTGCTACGTTTAAAGCCAAATAAAATAAAAAATATCATACTTACGAGAAATCTGACTGCGCCATTCGAATTTTCTGATCAGAATACGTAAGAAACAGTGAAAGAAGCTGCCGAATTCCACTTTTCATTATTTGGGGTCAAAAAACACCAAAGGGGTTAACCTTACGTTTTTTTCAAAAATGTTAAAAACTTTAGGTGGCCTTTTTATTACTTAAATCGACGTACTTCGAAGCCTACTGCTGGATACAGCCTTCAGAACCTCGCGGAATCAATCAAAACTGTGTAAAATCGCGAAACAACTTTAGGTAAAGTGACCGCGAATGTGTTACGTTTAAAGCCAAATAAAATAAAAAATATCATACTTACGAGAAATCTGACTGCGCCATTCGAATTTTCTGATCAGAATACGTAAGAAACAGTGAAAGAAGCTGCCGAATTCCACTTTTCATTATTTGGGGTCAAAAAACACCAAAGGGGTTAACCTTACGTTTTTTTCAAAAATGTTAAAAACTTTAGGTGGTCTTTTTATTACTTAAATCGACGTACTTCGAAGCCTACTGCTGGATACAGCCTACAGAACCTCGCGGAATCAATCAAAACTGTGTAAAATCGCGAAACAACTTTAGGTAAAGTGATCGCGAATGTGCTACGTTTAAAGCCAAATAAAATAAAAAATATCATACTTACGAGAAATCTGACTGCGCCATTCGAATTTTCTGATCAGAATACGTAAGAAACAGTGAAAGAAGCTGCCGAATTCCACTTTTCATTATTTGGGGTCAAAAAACACCAAAGGGGTTAACCTTACGTTTTTTTCAAAAATGTTAAAAACTTTAGGTGGCCTTTTTATTACTTAAATCGACGTACTTCGAAGCCTACTGCTGGATACAGCCTTCAGAACCTCGCGGAATCAATCAAAACTGTGTAAAATCGAGAAACAACTTTAGGTAAAGTGACCGCGAATGTGTTACGTTTAAAGCCAAATAAAATAAAAAATATCATACTTACGAGAAATCTGACTGCGCCATTCGAATTTTCTGATCAGAATACGTAAGAAACAGTGAAAGAAGCTGCCGAATTCCACTTTTCATTATTTGGGGTCAAAAAACACCAAAGGGGTTAACCTTACGTTTTTTTCAAAAATGTTAAAAATTTTAGGTGGCCTTTTTATTACTTAAATCGACGTACTTCGAAGCCTACTGCTGGATACAGCCTTCAGAACCTCGCGGAATCAATCAAAACTGTGTAAAATCGCGAAACAACTTTAGGTAAAGTGACCGCGAATGTGTTACGTTTAAAGCCAAATAAAATAAAAAATATCATACTTACGAGAAATCTGACTGCGCCATTCGAATTTTCTGATCAGAATACGTAAGAAACAGTGAAAGAAGCTGCCGAATTCCACTTTTCATTATTTGGGGTCAAAAAACACCAAAGGGGTTAACCTTACGTTTTTTTCAAAAATGTTAAAAATGTTAGGTGGCCTTTTTATTACTTAAATCGACGTACTTCGAAGCCTACTGCTGGATACAGCCTTCAGAACCTCGCGGAATCAATCAAAACTGTGTAAAATCGCGAAACAACTTTAGGTAAAGTGACCGCGAATGTGCTACGTTTAAAGCCAAATAAAATAAAAAATATCATACTTACGAGAAATCTGACTGCGCCATTCGAATTTTCTGATCAGAATACGTAAGAAACAGTGAAAGAAGCTGCCGAATTCCACTTTTCATTATTTGGGGTCAAAAAACACCAAAGGGGTTAACCTTACGTTTTTTTCAAAAATGTTAAAAACTTTAGGTGGCCTTTTTATTACTTAAATCGACGTACTTCGAAGCCTACTGCTGGATACAGCCTTCAGAACCTCGCGGAATCAATCAAAACTGTGTAAAATCGCGAAACAACTTTAGGTAAAGTGACCGCGAATGTGTTACGTTTAAAGCCAAATAAAATAAAAAATATCATACTTACGAGAAATCTGACTGCGCCATTCGAATTTTCTGATCAGAATACGTAAGAAACAGTGAAAGAAGCTGCCGAATTCCACTTTTCATTATTTGGGGTCAAAAAACACCAAAGGGGTTAACCTTACGTTTTTTTCAAAAATGTTAAAAACTTTAGGTGGCCTTTTTATTACTTAAATCGACGTACTTCGAAGCCTACTGCTGGATACAGCCTTCAGAACCTCGCGGAATCAATCAAAACTGTGTAAAATCGCGAAACAACTTTAGGTAAAGTGACCGCGAATGTGTTACGTTTAAAGCCAAATAAAATAAAAAATATCATACTTACGAGAAATCTGACTGCGCCATTCGAATTTTCTGATCAGAATACGTAAGAAACAGTGAAAGGAGCTGCCGAATTCCACTTTTCATTATTTGGGGTCAAAAACACCAAAGGGGTTAACCTTACGTTTTTTTCAAAAATGTTAAAAACTTTAGGTGGTCTTTTTATTACTTAAATCGACGTACTTCGAAGCCTACTGCTGGATACAGCCTTCAGAACCTCGCGGAATCAATCAAAACTGTGTAAAATCGCGAAACAACTTTAGGTAAAGTGACCGCGAATGTGTTACGTTTAAAGCCAAATAATATAAAAAATATCATACTTACGAGAAATCTGACTGCGCCATTCGAATTTTCTGATCAGAATACGTAAGAAACAGTGAAAGAAGCTGCCGAATTCCACTTTTCATTATTTGGGGTCAAAAAACACCAAAGGGGTTAACCTTACGTTTTTTTCAAAAATGTTAAAAATTTTAGGTGGCCTTTTTATTACTTAAATCGACGTACTTCGAAGCCTACTGCTGGATACAGCCTTCAGAACCTCGCGGAATCAATCAAAACTGTGTAAAATCGCGAAACAACTTTAGGTAAAGTGACCGCGAATGTGTTACGTTTAAAGCCAAATAAAATAAAAAATATCATACTTACGAGAAATCTGACTGCGCCATTCGACTTTTCTGATCAGAATACGTAAGAAACAGTGAAAGAAGCTGCCGAATTCCACTTTTCATTATTTGGGGTCAAAAAACACCAAAGGGGTTAACCTTACGTTTTTTTCAAAAATGTTAAAAACTTTAGGTGGCCTTTTTATTACTTAAATCGACGTACTTCGAAGCCTACTGCTGGATACAGCCTTCAGAACCTCGCGGAATCAATCAAAACTGTGTAAAATCGCGAAACAACTTTAGGTAAAGTGACCGCGAATGTGTTACGTTTAAAGCCAAATAAAATAAAAAATATCATACTTACGAGAAATCTGACTGCGCCATTCGAATTTTCTGATCAGAATACGTAAGAAACAGTGAAAGAAGCTGCCGAATTCCACTTTTCATTATTTGGGGTCAAAAAACACCAAAGGGGTTAAACCTTACGTTTTTTTCAAAAATGTTAAAAATTTTAGGTGGCCTTTTTATTACTTAAATCGACGTACTTCGAAGCCTACTGCTGGATACAGCCTTCAGAACCTCGCGGAATCAATCAAAACTGTGTAAAATCGCGAAACAACTTTAGGTAAAGTGACCGCGAATGTGTTACGTTTAAAGCCAAATAAAATAAAAAATATCATACTTACGAGAAATCTGACTGCGCCATTCGACTTTTCTGATCAGAATACGTAAGAAACAGTGAAAGAAGCTGCCGAATTCCACTTTTCATTATTTGGGGTCAAAAAACACCAAAGGGGTTAACCTTACGTTTTTTTCAAAAATGTTAAAAACTTTAGGTGGCCTTTTTATTACTTAAATCGACGTACTTCGAAGCCTACTGCTGGATACAGCCTTCAGAACCTCGCGGAATCAATCAAAACTGTGTAAAATCGCGAAACAACTTGAGGTAAAGTGACCGCGAATGTGTTACGTTTAAAGCCAAATAAAATAAAAAATATCATACTTACGAGAAATCTGACTGCGCCATTCGAATTTTCTGATCAGAATACGTAAGAAACAGTGAAAGAAGCTGCCGAATTCCACTTTTCATTATTTGGGGTCAAAAAACACCAAAGGGGTTAACCTTACGTTTTTTTCAAAAATGTTAAAAACTTTAGGTGGCCTTTTTATTACTTAAATCGACGTACTTCGAAGCCTACTGCTGGATACAGCCTTCAGAACCTCGCGGAATCAATCAAAACTGTGTAAAATCGCGAAACAACTTTAGGTAAAGTGACCGCGAATGTGTTACGTTTAAAGCCAAATAAAATAAAAAATATCATACTTACGAGAAATCTGACTGCGCCATTCGACTTTTCTGATCAGAATACGTAAGAAACAGTGAAAGAAGCTGCCGAATTCCACTTTTCATTATTTGGGGTCAAAAAACACCAAAGGGGTTAACCTTACGTTTTTTTCAAAAATGTTAAAAATTTTAGGTGGCCTTTTTATTACTTAAATCGACGTACTTCGAAGCCTACTGCTGGATACAGCCTTCAGAACCTCGCGGAATCAATCAAAACTGTGTAAAATCGCGAAACAACTTTAGGTAAAGTGACCGCGAATGTGTTACGTTTAAAGCCAAATAAAATAAAAAATATCATACTTACGAGAAATCTGACTGCGCCATTCGACTTTTCTGATCAGAATACGTAAGAAACAGTGAAAGAAGCTGCCGAATTCCACTTTTCATTATTTGGGGTCAAAAAACACCAAAGGGGTTAACCTTACGTTTTTTTCAAAAATGTTAAAAACTTTAGGTTGCCTTTTTATTACTTAAATCGACGTACTTCGAAGCCTACTGCTGGATACAGCCTTCAGAACCTCGCGGAATCAATCAAAACTGTGTAAAATCGCGAAACAACTTTAGGTAAAGTGACCGCGAATGTGTTACGTTTAAAGCCAAATAAAATAAAAAATATCATACTTACGAGAAATCTGACTGCGCCATTCGACTTTTCTGATCAGAATACGTAAGAAACAGTGAAAGAAGCTGCCGAATTCCACTTTTCATTATTTGGGGTCAAAAAACACCAAAGGGGTTCACCTTACGTTTTTTTCAAAAATGTTAAAAACTTTAGGTGGCCTTTTTATTACTTAAATCGACGTACTTCGAAGCCTACTGCTGGATACAGCCTTCAGAACCTCGCGGAATCAATCAAAACTGTGTAAAATCGCGAAACAACTTTAGGTAAAGTGACCGCGAATGTGTTACGTTTAAAGCCAAATAAAATAAAAAATATCATACTTACGAGAAATCTGACTGCGCCATTCGAATTTTCTGATCAGAATACGTAAGAAACAGTGAAAGAAGCTGCCGAATTCCACTTTTCATTATTTGGGGTCAAAAAACACCAAAGGGGTTAAACCTTACGTTTTTTTCAAAAATGTTAAAAATTTTAGGTGGCCTTTTTATTACTTAAATCGACGTACTTCGAAGCCTACTGCTGGATACAGCCTTCAGAACCTCGCGGAATCAATCAAAACTGTGTAAAATCGCGAAACAACTTTAGGTAAAGTGACCGCGAATGTGTTACGTTTAAAGCCAAATAAAATAAAAAATATCATACTTACGAGAAATCTGATTGCGCCATTCGACTTTTCTGATCAGAATACGTAAGAAACAGTGAAAGAAGCTGCCGAATTCCACTTTTCATTATTTGGGGTCAAAAAACACCAAAGGGGTTAACCTTACGTTTTTTTCAAAAATGTTAAAAACTTTAGGTGGCCTTTTTATTACTTAAATCGACGTACTTCGAAGCCTACTGCTGGATACAGCCTTCAGAACCTCGCGGAATCAATCAAAACTGTGTAAAATCGCGAAACAACTTAAGGTAAAGTGACCGCGAATGTGTTACGTTTAAAGCCAAATAAAATAAAAAATATCATACTTACGAGAAATCTGACTGCGCCATTCGAATTTTCTGATCAGAATACGTAAGAAACAGTGAAAGAAGCTGCCGAATTCCACTTTTCATTATTTGGGGTCAAAAAACACCAAAGGGGTTAACCTTACGTTTTTTTCAAAAATGTTAAAAACTTTAGGTGGCCTTTTTATTACTTAAATCGACGTACTTCGAAGCCTACTGCTGGATACAGCCTTCAGAACCTCGCGGAATCAATCAAAACTGTGTAAAATCGCGAAACAACTTTAGGTAAAGTGACCGCGAATGTGTTACGTTTAAAGCCAAATAAAATAAAAAATATCATACTTACGAGAAATCTGACTGCGCCATTCGACTTTTCTGATCAGAATACGTAAGAAACAGTGAAAGAAGCTGCCGAATTCCACTTTTCATTATTTGGGGTCAAAAAACACCAAAGGGGTTAACCTTACGTTTTTTTCAAAAATGTTAAAAATTTTAGGTGGCCTTTTTATTACTTAAATCGACGTACTTCGAAGCCTACTGCTGGATACAGCCTTCAGAACCTCGCGGAATCAATCAAAACTGTGTAAAATCGCGAAACAACTTTAGGTAAAGTGACCGCGAATGTGTTACGTTTAAAGCCAAATAAAATAAAAAATATCATACTTACGAGAAATCTGACTGCGCCATTCGAATTTTCTGATCAGAATACGTAAGAAACAGTGAAAGAAGCTGCCGAATTCCACTTTTCATTATTTGGGGTCAAAAAACACCAAAGGGGTTAAACCTTACGTTTTTTTCAAAAATGTTAAAAATTTTAGGTGGCCTTTTTATTACTTAAATCGACGTACTTCGAAGCCTACTGCTGGATACAGCCTTCAGAACCTCGCGGAATCAATCAAAACTGTGTAAAATCGCGAAACAACTTTAGGTAAAGTGACCGCGAATGTGTTACGTTTAAAGCCAAATAAAATAAAAAATATCATACTTACGAGAAATCTGACTGCGCCATTCGACTTTTCTGATCAGAATACGTAAGAAACAGTGAAAGAAGCTGCCGAATTCCACTTTTCATTATTTGGGGTCAAAAAACACCAAAGGGGTTAACCTTACGTTTTTTTCAAAAATGTTAAAAACTTTAGGTGGCCTTTTTATTACTTAAATCGACGTACTTCGAAGCCTACTGCTGGATACAGCCTTCAGAACCTCGCGGAATCAATCAAAACTGTGTAAAATCGCGAAACAACTTAAGGTAAAGTGACCGCGAATGTGTTACGTTTAAAGCCAAATAAAATAAAAAATATCATACTTACGAGAAATCTGACTGCGCCATTCGAATTTTCTGATCAGAATACGTAAGAAACAGTGAAAGAAGCTGCCGAATTCCACTTTTCATTATTTGGGGTCAAAAAACACCAAAGGGGTTAACCTTACGTTTTTTTCAAAAATGTTAAAAACTTTAGGTGGCCTTTTTATTACTTAAATCGACGTACTTCGAAGCCTACTGCTGGATACAGCCTTCAGAACCTCGCGGAATCAATCAAAACTGTGTAAAATCGCGAAACAACTTTAGGTAAAGTGACCGCGAATGTGTTACGTTTAAAGCCAAATAAAATAAAAAATATCATACTTACGAGAAATCTGACTGCGCCATTCGACTTTTCTGATCAGAATACGTAAGAAACAGTGAAAGAAGCTGCCGAATTCCACTTTTCATTATTTGGGGTCAAAAAACACCAAAGGGGTTAACCTTACGTTTTTTTCAAAAATGTTAAAAATTTTAGGTGGCCTTTTTATTACTTAAATCGACGTACTTCGAAGCCTACTGCTGGATACAGCCTTCAGAACCTCGCGGAATCAATCAAAACTGTGTAAAATCGCGAAACAACTTTAGGTAAAGTGACCGCGAATGTGTTACGTTTAAAGCCAAATAAAATAAAAAATATCATACTTACGAGAAATCTGACTGCGCCATTCGAATTTTCTGATCAGAATACGTAAGAAACAGTGAAAGAAGCTGCCGAATTCCACTTTTCATTATTTGGGGTCAAAAAACACCAAAGGGGTTAACCTTACGTTTTTTTCAAAAATGTTAAAAACTTTAGGTGGCCTTTTTATTACTTAAATCGACGTACTTCGAAGCCTACTGCTGGATACAGCCTTCAGAACCTCGCGAAATCAATCAAAACTGTGTAAAATCGCGAAACAACTTTAGGTAAAGTGACCGCGAATGTGTTACGTTTAAAGCCAAATAAAATAAAAAATATCATACTTACGAGAAATCTGACTGCGCCATTCGACTTTTCTGATCAGAATACGTAAGAAACAGTGAAAGAAGCTGCCGAATTCCACTTTTCATTATTTGGGGTCAAAAAACACCAAAGGGGTTAACCTTACGTTTTTTTCAAAAATGTTAAAAACTTTAGGTGGCCTTTTTATTACTTAAATCGACGTACTTCGAAGCCTACTGCTGGATACAGCCTTCAGAACCTCGCGGAATCAATCAAAACTGTGTAAAATCGCGAAACAACTTTAGGTAAAGTGACCGCGAATGTGTTACGTTTAAAGCCAAATAAAATAAAAAATATCATACTTACGAGAAATCTGACTGCGCCATTCGAATTTTCTGATCAGAATACGTAAGAAACAGTGAAAGAAGCTGCCGAATTCCACTTTTCATTATTTGGGGTCAAAAAACACCAAAGGGGTTAAACCTTACGTTTTTTTCAAAAATGTTAAAAATTTTAGGTGGCCTTTTTATTACTTAAATCGACGTACTTCGAAGCCTACTGCTGGATACAGCCTTCAGAACCTCGCGGAATCAATCAAAACTGTGTAAAATCGCGAAACAACTTTAGGTAAAGTGACCGCGAATGTGTTACGTTTAAAGCCAAATAAAATAAAAAATATCATACTTACGAGAAATCTGACTGCGCCATTCGACTTTTCTGATCAGAATACGTAAGAAACAGTGAAAGAAGCTGCCGAATTCCACTTTTCATTATTTGGGGTCAAAAAACACCAAAGGGGTTAACCTTACGTTTTTTTCAAAAATGTTAAAAACTTTAGGTGGCCTTTTTATTACTTAAATCGACGTACTTCGAAGCCTACTGCTGGATACAGCCTTCAGAACCTCGCGGAATCAATCAAAACTGTGTAAAATCGCGAAACAACTTTAGGTAAAGTGACCGCGAATGTGTTACGTTTAAAGCCAAATAAAATAAAAAATATCATACTTACGAGAAATCTGACTGCGCCATTCGACTTTTCTGATCAGAATACGTAAGAAACAGTGAAAGAAGCTGCCGAATTCCACTTTTCATTATTTGGGGTCAAAAAACACCAAAGGGGTTAACCTTACGTTTTTTTCAAAAATGTTAAAAACTTTAGGTGGCCTTTTTATTACTTAAATCGACGTACTTCGAAGCCTACTGCTGGATACAGCCTTCAGAACCTCGCGGAATCAATCAAAACTGTGTAAAATCGCGAAACAACTTTAGGTAAAGTGACCGCGAATGTGTTACGTTTAAAGCCAAATAAAATAAAAAATATCATACTTACGAGAAATCTGACTGCGCCATTCGAATTTTCTGATCAGAATACGTAAGAAACAGTGAAAGAAGCTGCCGAATTCCACTTTTCATTATTTGGGGTCAAAAAACACCAAAGGGGTTAAACCTTACGTTTTTTTCAAAATTGTTAAAAATTTTAGGTGGCCTTTTTATTACTTAAATCGACGTACTTCGAAGCCTACTGCTGGATACAGCCTTCAGAACCTCGCGGAATCAATCAAAACTGTGTAAAATCGCGAAACAACTTTAGGTAAAGTGACCGCGAATGTGTTACGTTTAAAGCCAAATAAAATAAAAAATATCATACTTACGAGAAATCTGACTGCGCCATTCGACTTTTCTGATCAGAATACGTAAGAAACAGTGAAAGAAGCTGCCGAATTCCACTTTTCATTATTTGGGGTCAAAAAACACCAAAGGGGTTAACCTTACGTTTTTTTCAAAAATGTTAAAAACTTTAGGTGGCCTTTTTATTACTTAAATCGACGTACTTCGAAGCCTACTGCTGGATACAGCCTTCAGAACCTCGCGGAATCAATCAAAACTGTGTAAAATCGCGAAACAACTTTAGGTAAAGTGACCGCGAATGTGTTACGTTTAAAGCCAAATAAAATAAAAAATATCATACTTACGAGAAATCTGACTGCGCCATTCGAATTTTCTGATCAGAATACGTAAGAAACAGTGAAAGAAGCTGCCGAATTCCACTTTTCATTATTTGGGGTCAAAAAACACCAAAGGGGTTAAACCTTACGTTTTTTTCAAAAATGTTAAAAATTTTAGGTGGCCTTTTTATTACTTAAATCGACGTACTTCGAAGCCTACTGCTGGATACAGCCTTCAGAACCTCGCGGAATCAATCAAAACTGTGTAAAATCGCGAAACAACTTTAGGTAAAGTGACCGCGAATGTGTTACGTTTAAAGCCAAATAAAATAAAAAATATCATACTTACGAGAAATCTGACTGCGCCATTCGACTTTTCTGATCAGAATACGTAAGAAACAGTGAAAGAAGCTGCCGAATTCCACTTTTCATTATTTGGGGTCAAAAAACACCAAAGGGGTTAACCTTACGTTTTTTTCAAAAATGTTAAAAACTTTAGGTGGCCTTTTTATTACTTAAATCGACGTACTTCGAAGCCTACTGCTGGATACAGCCTTCAGAACCTCGCGGAATCAATCAAAACTGTGTAAAATCGCGAAACAACTTAAGGTAAAGTGACCGCGAATGTGTTACGTTTAAAGCCAAATAAAATAAAAAATATCATACTTACGGGAAATCTGACTGCGCCATTCGAATTTTCTGATCAGAATACGTAAGAAACAGTGAAAGAAGCTGCCGAATTCCACTTTTCATTATTTGGGGTCAAAAAACACCAAAGGGGTTAACCTTACGTTTTTTTCAAAAATGTTAAAAACTTTAGGTGGCCTTTTTATTACTTAAATCGACGTACTTCGAAGCCTACTGCTGGATACAGCCTTCAGAACCTCGCGGAATCAATCAAAACTGTGTAAAATCGCGAAACAACTTTAGGTAAAGTGACCGCGAATGTGTTACGTTTAAAGCCAAATAAAATAAAAAATATCATACTTACGAGAAATCTGACTGCGCCATTCGACTTTTCTGATCAGAATACGTAAGAAACAGTGAAAGAAGCTGCCGAATTCCACTTTTCATTATTTGGGGTCAAAAAACACCAAAGGGGTTAACCTTACGTTTTTTTCAAAAATGTTAAAAATTTTAGGTGGCCTTTTTATTACTTAAATCGACGTACTTCGAAGCCTACTGCTGGATACAGCCTTCAGAACCTCGCGGAATCAATCAAAACTGTGTAAAATCGCGAAACAACTTTAGGTAAAGTGACCGCGAATGTGTTACGTTTAAAGCCAAATAAAATAAAAAATATCATACTTACGAGAAATCTGACTGCGCCATTCGACTTTTCTGATCAGAATACGTAAGAAACAGTGAAAGAAGCTGCCGAATTCCACTTTTCATTATTTGGGGTCAAAAAACACCAAAGGGGTTAACCTTACGTTTTTTTCAAAAATGTTAAAAACTTTAGGTGGCCTTTTTATTACTTAAATCGACGTACTTCGAAGCCTACTGCTGGATACAGCCTTCAGAACCTCGCGGAATCAATCAAAACTGTGTAAAATCGCGAAACAACTTTAGGTAAAGTGACCGCGAATGTGTTACGTTTAAAGCCAAATAAAATAAAAAATATCATACTTACGAGAAATCTGACTGCGCCATTCGAATTTTCTGATCAGAATACGTAAGAAACAGTGAAAGAAGCTGCCGAATTCCACTTTTCATTATTTGGGGTCAAAAAACACCAAAGGGGTTAAACCTTACGTTTTTTTCAAAAATGTTAAAAATTTTAGGTGGCCTTTTTATTACTTAAATCGACGTACTTCGAAGCCTACTGCTGGATACAGCCTTCAGAACCTCGCGGAATCAATCAAAACTGTGTAAAATCGCGAAACAACTTTAGGTAAAGTGACCGCGAATGTGTTACGTTTAAAGCCAAATAAAATAAAAAATATCATACTTACGAGAAATCTGACTGCGCCATTCGACTTTTCTGATCAGAATACGTAAGAAACAGTGAAAGAAGCTGCCGAATTCCACTTTTCATTATTTGGGGTCAAAAAACACCAAAGGGGTTAACCTTACGTTTTTTTCAAAAATGTTAAAAACTTTAGGTGGCCTTTTTATTACTTAAATCGACGTACTTCGAAGCCTACTGCTGGATACAGCC
Organism: Cantharis nigra; assembly: GCA_958510845.1. NCBI lineage: Eukaryota > Metazoa > Arthropoda > Insecta > Coleoptera > Cantharidae > Cantharis > Cantharis nigra. The sequence continues at coordinate 2,281,881 of OY294034.1, read as the reverse complement.
TTCAGAACCTCGCGGAATCAATCAAAACTGTGTAAAATCGCGAAACAACTTTAGGTAAAGTGACCGCGAATGTGTTACGTTTAAAGCCAAATAAAATAAAAAATATCATACTTACGAGAAATCTGACTGCGCCATTCGAATTTTCTGATCAGAATACGTAAGAAACAGTGAAAGAAGCTGCCGAATTCCACTTTTCATTATTTGGGGTCAAAAAACACCAAAGGGGTTAAACCTTACGTTTTTTTCAAAAATGTTAAAAATTTTAGGTGGCCTTTTTATTACTTAAATCGACGTACTTCGAAGCCTACTGCTGGATACAGCCTTCAGAACCTCGCGGAATCAATCAAAACTGTGTAAAATCGCGAAACAACTTTAGGTAAAGTGACCGCGAATGTGTTACGTTTAAAGCCAAATAAAATAAAAAATATCATACTTACGAGAAATCTGACTGCGCCATTCGACTTTTCTGATCAGAATACGTAAGAAACAGTGAAAGAAGCTGCCGAATTCCACTTTTCATTATTTGGGGTCAAAAAACACCAAAGGGGTTAACCTTACGTTTTTTTCAAAAATGTTAAAAACTTTAGGTGGCCTTTTTATTACTTAAATCGACGTACTTCGAAGCCTACTGCTGGATACAGCCTTCAGAACCTCGCGGAATCAATCAAAACTGTGTAAAATCGCGAAACAACTTTAGGTAAAGTGACCGCGAATGTGTTACGTTTAAAGCCAAATAAAATAAAAAATATCATACTTACGAGAAATCTGACTGCGCCATTCGAATTTTCTGATCAGAATACGTAAGAAACAGTGAAAGAAGCTGCCGAATTCCACTTTTCATTATTTGGGGTCAAAAAACACCAAAGGGGTTAACCTTACGTTTTTTTCAAAAATGTTAAAAACTTTAGGTGGCCTTTTTATTACTTAAATCGACGTACTTCGAAGCCTACTGCTGGATACAGCCTTCAGAACCTCGCGGAATCAATCAAAACTGTGTAAAATCGCGAAACAACTTTAGGTAAAGTGACCGCGAATGTGTTACGTTTAAAGCCAAATAAAATAAAAAATATCATACTTACGAGAAATCTGACTGCGCCATTCGACTTTTCTGATCAGAATACGTAAGAAACAGTGAAAGAAGCTGCCGAATTCCACTTTTCATTATTTGGGGTCAAAAAACACCAAAGGGGTTAACCTTACGTTTTTTTCAAAAATGTTAAAAACTTTAGGTGGCCTTTTTATTACTTAAATCGACGTACTTCGAAGCCTACTGCTGGATACAGCCTTCAGAACCTCGCGGAATCAATCAAAACTGTGTAAAATCGCGAAACAACTTTAGGTAAAGTGACCGCGAATGTGTTACGTTTAAAGCCAAATAAAATAAAAAATATCATACTTACGAGAAATCTGACTGCGCCATTCGAATTTTCTGATCAGAATACGTAAGAAACAGTGAAAGAAGCTGCCGAATTCCACTTTTCATTATTTGGGGTCAAAAAACACCAAAGGGGTTAACCTTACGTTTTTTTCAAAAATGTTAAAAACTTTAGGTGGCCTTTTTATTACTTAAATCGACGTACTTCGAAGCCTACTGCTGGATACAGCCTTCAGAACCTCGCGGAATCAATCAAAACTGTGTAAAATCGCGAAACAACTTTAGGTAAAGTGACCGCGAATGTGTTACGTTTAAAGCCAAATAAAATAAAAAATATCATACTTACGAGAAATCTGACTGCGCCATTCGACTTTTCTGATCAGAATACGTAAGAAACAGTGAAAGAAGCTGCCGAATTCCACTTTTCATTATTTGGGGTCAAAAAACACCAAAGGGGTTAACCTTACGTTTTTTTCAAAAATGTTAAAAACTTTAGGTGGCCTTTTTATTACTTAAATCGACGTACTTCGAAGCCTACTGCTGGATACAGCCTTCAGAACCTCGCGGAATCAATCAAAACTGTGTAAAATCGCGAAACAACTTTAGGTAAAGTGACCGCGAATGTGTTACGTTTAAAGCCAAATAAAATAAAAAATATCATACTTACGAGAAATCTGACTGCGCCATTCGACTTTTCTGATCAGAATACGTAAGAAACAGTGAAAGAAGCTGCCGAATTCCACTTTTCATTATTTGGGGTCAAAAAACACCAAAGGGGTTAACCTTACGTTTTTTTCAAAAATGTTAAAAACTTTAGGTGGCCTTTTTATTACTTAAATCGACGTACTTCGAAGCCTACTGCTGGATACAGCCTTCAGAACCTCGCGGAATCAATCAAAACTGTGTAAAATCGCGAAACAACTTTAGGTAAAGTGACCGCGAATGTGTTACGTTTAAAGCCAAATAAAATAAAAAATATCATACTTACGAGAAATCTGACTGCGCCATTCGAATTTTCTGATCAGAATACGTAAGAAACAGTGAAAGAAGCTGCCGAATTCCACTTTTCATTATTTGGGGTCAAAAAACACCAAAGGGGTTAACCTTACGTTTTTTTCAAAAATGTTAAAAACTTTAGGTGGCCTTTTTATTACTTAAATCGACGTACTTCGAAGCCTACTGCTGGATACAGCCTTCAGAACCTCGCGGAATCAATCAAAACTGTGTAAAATCGCGAAACAACTTTAGGTAAAGTGACCGCGAATGTGTTACGTTTAAAGCCAAATAAAATAAAAAATATCATACTTACGAGAAATCTGACTGCGCCATTCGACTTTTCTGATCAGAATACGTAAGAAACAGTGAAAGAAGCTGCCGAATTCCACTTTTCATTATTTGGGGTCAAAAAACACCAAAGGGGTTAACCTTACGTTTTTTTCAAAAATGTTAAAAACTTTAGGTGGCCTTTTTATTACTTAAATCGACGTACTTCGAAGCCTACTGCTGGATACAGCCTTCAGAACCTCGCGGAATCAATCAAAACTGTGTAAAATCGCGAAACAACTTTAGGTAAAGTGACCGCGAATGTGTTACGTTTAAAGCCAAATAAAATTAAAAATATCATACTTACGAGAAATCTGACTGCGCCATTCGAATTTTCTGATCAAAATACGTAAGAAACAGTGAAAGAAGCTGCCGAATTCCACTTTTCATTATTTGGGGTCAAAAAACACCAAAGGGGTTAACCTTACGTTTTTTTCAAAAATGTTAAAAATTTTAGGTGGCCTTTTTATTACTTAAATCGACGTACTTCGAAGCCTACTGCTGGATACAGCCTTCAGAACCCCGCGGAATCAATCAAAACTGTGTAAAATCGCGAAACAACTTTAGGTAAAGTGACCGCGAATGTGTTACGTTTAAAGCCAAATAAAATAAAAAATATCATACTTACGAGAAATCTGACTGCGCCATTCGAATTTTCTGATCAGAATACGTAAGAAACAGTGAAAGAAGCTGCCGAATTCCACTTTTCATTATTTGGGGTCAAAAAACACCAAAGGGGTTAACCTTACGTTTTTTTCAAAAATGTTAAAAACTTTAGGTGGCCTTTTTATTACTTAAATCGACGTACTTCGAAGCCTACTGCTGGATACAGCCTTCAGAACCTCGCGGAATCAATCAAAACTGTGTAAAATCGCGAAACAACTTTAGGTAAAGTGACCGCGAATGTGTTACGTTTAAAGCCAAATAAAATAAAAAATATCATACTTACGAGAAATCTGACTGCGCCATTCGACTTTTCTGATCAGAATACGTAAGAAACAGTGAAAGAAGCTGCCGAATTCCACTTTTCATTATTTGGGGTCAAAAAACACCAAAGGGGTTAACCTTACGTTTTTTTCAAAAATGTTAAAAACTTTAGGTGGCCTTTTTATTACTTAAATCGACGTACTTCGAAGCCTACTGCTGGATACAGCCTTCAGAACCTCGCGGAATCAATCAAAACTGTGTAAAATCGCGAAACAACTTTAGGTAAAGTGACCGCGAATGTGTTACGTTTAAAGCCAAATAAAATAAAAAATATCATACTTACGAGAAATCTGACTGCGCCATTCGAATTTTCTGATCAGAATACGTAAGAAACAGTGAAAGAAGCTGCCGAATTCCACTTTTCATTATTTGGGGTCAAAAAACACCAAAGGGGTTAACCTTACGTTTTTTTCAAAAATGTTAAAAACTTTAGGTGGCCTTTTTATTACTTAAATCGACGTACTTCGAAGCCTACTGCTGGATACAGCCTTCAGAACCTCGCGGAATCAATCAAAACTGTGTAAAATCGCGAAACAACTTTAGGTAAAGTGACCGCGAATGTGTTACGTTTAAAGCCAAATAAAATAAAAAATATCATACTTACGAGAAATCTGACTGCGCCATTCGACTTTTCTGATCAGAATACGTAAGAAACAGTGAAAGAAGCTGCCGAATTCCACTTTTCATTATTTGGGGTCAAAAAACACCAAAGGGGTTAACCTTACGTTTTTTTCAAAAATGTTAAAAACTTAAGGTGGCCTTTTTATTACTTAAATCGACGTACTTCGAAGCCTACTGCTGGATACAGCCTTCAGAACCTCGCGGAATCAATCAAAACTGTGTAAAATCGCGAAACAACTTTAGGTAAAGTGACCGCGAATGTGTTACGTTTAAAGCCAAATAAAATAAAAAATATCATACTTACGAGAAATCTGACTGCGCCATTCGAATTTTCTGATCAAAATACGTAAGAAACAGTGAAAGAAGCTGCCGAATTCCACTTTTCATTATTTGGGGTCAAAAAACACCAAAGGGGTTAACCTTACGTTTTTTTCAAAAATGTTAAAAATTTTAGGTGGCCTTTTTATTACTTAAATCGACGTACTTCGAAGCCTACTGCTGGATACAGCCTTCAGAACCCCGCGGAATCAATCAAAACTGTGTAAAATCGCGAAACAACTTTAGGTAAAGTGACCGCGAATGTGTTACGTTTAAAGCCAAATAAAATAAAAAATATCATACTTACGAGAAATCTGACTGCGCCATTCGAATTTTCTGATCAGAATACGTAAGAAACAGTGAAAGAAGCTGCCGAATTCCACTTTTCATTATTTGGGGTCAAAAAACACCAAAGGGGTTAACCTTACGTTTTTTTCAAAAATGTTAAAAACTTTAGGTGGCCTTTTTATTACTTAAATCGACGTACTTCGAAGCCTACTGCTGGATACAGCCTTCAGAACCTCGCGGAATCAATGAAAACTGTGTAAAATCGCGAAACAACTTTAGGTAAAGTGACCGCGAATGTGTTACGTTTAAAGCCAAATAAAATAAAAAATATCATACTTACGAGAAATCTGACTGCGCCATTCGAATTTTCTGATCAGAATACGTAAGAAACAGTGAAAGAAGCTGCCGAATTCCACTTTTCATTATTTGGGGTCAAAAAACACCAAAGGGGTTAACCTTACGTTTTTTTCAAAAATGTTAAAAACTTTAGGTGGCCTTTTTATTACTTAAATCGACGTACTTCGAAGCCTACTGCTGGATACAGCCTTCAGAACCTCGCGGAATCAATCAAAACTGTGTAAAATCGCGAAACAACTTTAGGTAAAGTGACCGCGAATGTGTTACGTTTAAAGCCAAATAAAATAAAATATATCATACTTACGAGAAATCTGACTGCGCCATTCGAATTTTCTGATCAAAATACGTAAGAAACAGTGAAAGAAGCTGCCGAATTCCACTTTTCATTATTTGGGGTCAAAAAACACCAAAGGGGTTAACCTTACGTTTTTTTCAAAAATGTTAAAAATTTTAGGTGGCCTTTTTATTACTTAAATCGACGTACTTCGAAGCCTACTGCTGGATACAGCCTTCAGAACCCCGCGGAATCAATCAAAACTGTGTAAAATCGCGAAACAACTTTAGGTAAAGTGACCGCGAATGTGTTACGTTTAAAGCCAAATAAAATAAAAAATATCATACTTACGAGAAATCTGACTGCGCCATTCGAATTTTCTGATCAGAATACGTAAGAAACAGTGAAAGAAGCTGCCGAATTCCACTTTTCATTATTTGGGGTCAAAAAACACCAAAGGGGTTAACCTTACGTTTTTTTCAAAAATGTTAAAAACTTTAGGTGGCCTTTTTATTACTTAAATCGACGTACTTCGAAGCCTACTGCTGGATACAGCCTTCAGAACCTCGCGGAATCAATCAAAACTGTGTAAAATCGCGAAACAACTTTAGGTAAAGTGACCGCGAATGTGTTACGTTTAAAGCCAAATAAAATAAAAAATATCATACTTACGAGAAATCTGACTGCGCCATTCGACTTTTCTGATCAGAATACGTAAGAAACAGTGAAAGAAGCTGCCGAATTCCACTTTTCATTATTTGGGGTCAAAAAACACCAAAGGGGTTAACCTTACGTTTTTTTCAAAAATGTTAAAAACTTTAGGTGGCCTTTTTATTACTTAAATCGACGTACTTCGAAGCCTACTGCTGGATACAGCCTTCAGAACCTCGCGGAATCAATGAAAACTGTGTAAAATCGCGAAACAACTTTAGGTAAAGTGACCGCGAATGTGTTACGTTTAAAGCCAAATAAAATAAAAAATATCATACTTACGAGAAATCTGACTGCGCCATTCGAATTTTCTGATCAGAATACGTAAGAAACAGTGAAAGAAGCTGCCGAATTCCACTTTTCATTATTTGGGGTCAAAAAACACCAAAGGGGTTAACCTTACGTTTTTTTCAAAAATGTTAAAAACTTTAGGTGGCCTTTTTATTACTTAAATCGACGTACTTCGAAGCCTACTGCTGGATACAGCCTTCAGAACCTCGCGGAATCAATCAAAACTGTGTAAAATCGCGAAACAACTTTAGGTAAAGTGACCGCGAATGTGTTACGTTTAAAGCCAAATAAAATAAAAAATATCATACTTACGAGAAATCTGACTGCGCCATTCGAATTTTCTGATCAGAATACGTAAGAAACAGTGAAAGAAGCTGCCGAATTCCACTTTTCATTATTTGGGGTCAAAAAACACCAAAGGGGTTAACCTTACGTTTTTTTCAAAAATGTTAAAAACTTTAGGTGGCCTTTTTATTACTTAAATCGACGTACTTCGAAGCCTACTGCTGGATACAGCCTTCAGAACCTCGCGGAATCAATCAAAACTGTGTAAAATCGCGAAACAACTTTAGGTAAAGTGACCGCGAATGTGTTACGTTGAAAGCCAAATAAAATAAAAAATATCATACTTACGAGAAATCTGACTGCGCCATTCGAATTTTCTGATCAGAATACGTAAGAAACAGTGAAAGAAGCTGCCGAATTCCACTTTTCATTATTTGGGGTCAAAAAACACCAAAGGGGTTAACTTTACTTTTTTTCAAAAATGTTAAAAATTTTAGGTGGCCTTTTTATTACTTAAATCGACGTACTTCGAAGCCTACTGCTGGATACAGCCTTCAGAACCTCGCGGAATCAATCAAAACTGTGTAAAATCGCGAAACAACTTTAGGTAAAGTGACCGCGAATGTGTTACGTTTAAAGCCAAATAAAATAAAAAATATCATACTTACGAGAAATCTGACTGCGCCATTCGAATTTTCTGATCAGAATACGTAAGAAACAGTGAAAGAAGCTGCCGAATTCCACTTTTCATTATTTGGGGTCAAAAAACACCAAAGGGGTTAACCTTACGTTTTTTTCAAAAATGTTAAAAACTTTAGGAGGCCTTTTTATTACTTAAATCGACGTACTTCGAAGCCTACTGCTGGATACAGCCTTCAGAACCTCGCGGAATCAATCAAAACTGTGTAAAATCGCGAAACAACTTTAGGTAAAGTGACCGCGAATGTGTTACGTTTAAAGCCAAATAAAATAAAAAATATCATACTTACGAGAAATCTGACTGCGCCATTCGAATATTCTGATCAGAATACGTAAGAAACAGTGAAAGAAGCTGCCGAATTCCACTTTTCATTATTTGGGGTCAAAAAACACCAAAGGGGTTAACCTTACGTTTTTTTCAAAAATGTTAAAAATTTTAGGTGGCCTTTTTATTACTTAAATCGACGTACTTCGAAGCCTACTGCTGGATACAGCCTTCAGAACCTCGCAGAATCAATCAAAACTGTGTAAAATCGCGAAATAACTTTAGGTAAAGTGACCGCGAATGTGTTACGTTTAAAGCCAAATAAAATAAAAAATATCATACTTACGAGAAATCTGACTGCGCCATTCGAATTTTCTGATCAGAATACGTAAGAAACAGTGAAAGAAGCTGCCGAATTCCACTTTTCATTATTTGGGGTCAAAAAACACCAAAGGGGTTAACCTTACGTTTTTTTCAAAAATGTTAAAAACTTTAGGTGGCCTTTTTATTACTTAAATCGACGTACTTCGAAGCCTACTGCTGGATACAGCCTTCAGAACCTCGCGGAATCAATCAAAACTGTGTAAAATCGCGAAACAACTTTAGGTAAAGTGACCGCGAATGTGTTACGTTTAAAGCCAAATAAAATAAAAAATATCATACTTACGAGAAATCTGACTGCGCCATTCGAATTTTCTGATCAAAATACGTAAGAAACAGTGAAAGAAGCTGCCGAATTCCACTTTTCATTATTTGGGGTCAAAAAACACCAAAGGGGTTAACCTTACGTTTTTTTCAAAAATGTTAAAAATTTTAGGTGGCCTTTTTATTACTTAAATCGACGTACTTCGAAGCCTACTGCTGGATACAGCCTTCAGAACCTCGCGGAATCAATCAAAACTGTGTAAAATCGCGAAACAACTTTAGGTAAAGTGACCGCGAATGTGTTACGTTTAAAGCCAAATAAAATAAAAAATATCATACTTACGAGAAATCTGACTGCGCCATTCGAATATTCTGATCAGAATACGTAAGAAACAGTGAAAGAAGCTGCCGAATTCCACTTTTCATTATTTGGGGTCAAAAAACACCAAAGGGGTTAACCTTACGTTTTTTTCAAAAATGTTAAAAACTTTAGGTGGCCTTTTTATTACTTAAATCGACGTACTTCGAAGCCTACTGCTGGATACAGCCTTCAGAACCTCGCGGAATCAATGAAAACTGTGTAAAATCGCGAAACAACTTTAGGTAAAGTGACCGCGAATGTGTTACGTTTAAAGCCAAATAAAATAAAAAATATCATACTTACGAGAAATCTGACTGCGCCATTCGAATTTTCTGATCAGAATACGTAAGAAACAGTGAAAGAAGCTGCCGAATTCCACTTTTCATTATTTGGGGTCAAAAAACACCAAAGGGGTTAACCTTACGTTTTTTTCAAAAATGTTAAAAACTTTAGGTGGCCTTTTTATTACTTAAATCGACGTACTTCGAAGCCTACTGCTGGATACAGCCTTCAGAACCTCGCGGAATCAATCAAAACTGTGTAAAATCGCGAAACAACTTTAGGTAAAGTGACCGCGAATGTGTTACGTTTAAAGCCAAATAAAATAAAAAATATCATACTTACGAGAAATCTGACTGCGCCATTCGAATTTTCTGATCAAAATACGTAAGAAACAGTGAAAGAAGCTGCCGAATTCCACTTTTCATTATTTGGGGTCAAAAAACACCAAAGGGGTTAACCTTACGTTTTTTTCAAAAATGTTAAAAATTTTAGGTGGCCTTTTTATTACTTAAATCGACGTACTTCGAAGCCTACTGCTGGATACAGCCTTCAGAACCCCGCGGAATCAATCAAAACTGTGTAAAATCGCGAAACAACTTTAGGTAAAGTGACCGCGAATGTGTTACGTTTAAAGCCAAATAAAATAAAAAATATCATACTTACGAGAAATCTGACTGCGCCATTCGAATTTTCTGATCAGAATACGTAAGAAACAGTGAAAGAAGCTGCCGAATTCCACTTTTCATTATTTGGGGTCAAAAAACACCAAAGGGGTTAACCTTACGTTTTTTTCAAAAATGTTAAAAACTTTAGGTGGCCTTTTTATTACTTAAATCGACGTACTTCGAAGCCTACTGCTGGATACAGCCTTCAGAACCTCGCGGAATCAATCAAAACTGTGTAAAATCGCGAAACAACTTTAGGTAAAGTGACCGCGAATGTGTTACGTTTAAAGCCAAATAAAATAAAAAATATCATACTTACGAGAAATCTGACTGCGCCATTCGACTTTTCTGATCAGAATACGTAAGAAACAGTGAAAGAAGCTGCCGAATTCCACTTTTCATTATTTGGGGTCAAAAAACACCAAAGGGGTTAACCTTACGTTTTTTTCAAAAATGTTAAAAACTTTAGGTGGCCTTTTTATTACTTAAATCGACGTACTTCGAAGCCTACTGCTGGATACAGCCTTCAGAACCTCGCGGAATCAATGAAAACTGTGTAAAATCGCGAAACAACTTTAGGTAAAGTGACCGCGAATGTGTTACGTTTAAAGCCAAATAAAATAAAAAATATCATACTTACGAGAAATCTGACTGCGCCATTCGAATTTTCTGATCAGAATACGTAAGAAACAGTGAAAGAAGCTGCCGAATTCCACTTTTCATTATTTGGGGTCAAAAAACACCAAAGGGGTTAACCTTACGTTTTTTTCAAAAATGTTAAAAACTTTAGGTGGCCTTTTTATTACTTAAATCGACGTACTTCGAAGCCTACTGCTGGATACAGCCTTCAGAACCTCGCGGAATCAATGAAAACTGTGTAAAATCGCGAAACAACTTTAGGTAAAGTGACCGCGAATGTGTTACGTTTAAAGCCAAATAAAATAAAAAATATCATACTTACGAGAAATCTGACTGCGCCATTCGAATTTTCTGATCAGAATACGTAAGAAACAGTGAAAGAAGCTGCCGAATTCCACTTTTCATTATTTGGGGTCAAAAAACACCAAAGGGGTTAACCTTACGTTTTTTTCAAAAATGTTAAAAACTTTAGGTGGCCTTTTTATTACTTAAATCGACGTACTTCGAAGCCTACTGCTGGATACAGCCTTCAGAACCTCGCGGAATCAATCAAAACTGTGTAAAATCGCGAAACAACTTTAGGTAAAGTGACCGCGAATGTGTTACGTTTAAAGCCAAATAAAATAAAAAATATCATACTTACGAGAAATCTGACTGCGCCATTCGACTTTTCTGATCAGAATACGTAAGAAACAGTGAAAGAAGCTGCCGAATTCCACTTTTCATTATTTGGGGTCAAAAAACACCAAAGGGGTTAACCTTACGTTTTTTTCAAAAATGTTAAAAACTTTAGGAGGCCTTTTTATTACTTAAATCGACGTACTTCGAAGCCTACTGCTGGATACAGCCTTCAGAACCTCGCGGAATCAATCAAAACTGTGTAAAATCGCGAAACAACTTTAGGTAAAGTGACCGCGAATGTGTTACGTTTAAAGCCAAATAAAATAAAAAATATCATACTTACGAGAAATCTGACTGCGCCATTCGAATATTCTGATCAGAATACGTAAGAAACAGTGAAAGAAGCTGCCGAATTCCACTTTTCATTATTTGGGGTCAAAAAACACCAAAGGGGTTAACCTTACGTTTTTTTCAAAAATGTTAAAAATTTTAGGTGGCCTTTTTATTACTTAAATCGACGTACTTCGAAGCCTACTGCTGGATACAGCCTTCAGAACCTCGCAGAATCAATCAAAACTGTGTAAAATCGCGAAATAACTTTAGGTAAAGTGACCGCGAATGTGTTACGTTTAAAGCCAAATAAAATAAAAAATATCATACTTACGAGAAATCTGACTGCGCCATTCGAATTTTCTGATCAGAATACGTAAGAAACAGTGAAAGCAGCTGCCGAATTCCACTTTTCATTATTTGGGGTCAAAAAACACCAAAGGGGTTAACCTTACGTTTTTTTCAAAAATGTTAAAAACTTTAGGTGGCCTTTTTATTACTTAAATCGACGTACTTCGAAGCCTACTGCTGGATACAGCCTTCAGAACCTCGCGGAATCAATCAAAACTGTGTAAAATCGCGAAACAACTTTAGGTAAAGTGACCGCGAATGTGTTACGTTTAAAGCCAAATAAAATAAAAAATATCATACTTACGAGAAATCTGACTGCGCCATTCGAATTTTCTGATCAGAATACGTAAGAAACAGTGAAAGAAGCTGCCGAATTCCACTTTTCATTATTTGGGGTCAAAAAACACCAAAGGGGTTAACCTTACGTTTTTTTCAAAAATGTTAAAAACTTTAGTTGGCCTTTTTATTACTTAAATCGACGTACTTCGAAGCCTACTGCTGGATACAGCCTTCAGAACCTCGCGGAATCAATCAAAACTGTGTAAAATCGCGAAACAACTTTAGGTAAAGTGACCGCGAATGTGTTACGTTTAAAGCCAAATAAAATAAAAAATATCATACTTACGAGAAATCTGACTGCGCCATTCGAATTTTCTGATCAGAATACGTAAGAAACAGTGAAAGAAGCTGCCGAATTCCACTTTTCATTATTTGGGGTCAAAAAACACCAAAGGGGTTAACCTTACGTTTTTTTCAAAAATGTTAAAAACTTTAGGAGGCCTTTTTATTACTTAAATCGACGTACTTCGAAGCCTACTGATGGATACAGCCTTCAGAACCTCGCGGAATCAATCAAAACTGTGTAAAATCGCGAAACAACTTTAGGTAAAGTGACCGCGAATGTGTTACGTTTAAAGCCAAATAAAATAAAAAATATCATACTTACGAGAAATCTGACTGCGCCATTCGAATTTTCTGATCAGAATACGTAAGAAACAGTGAAAGAAGCTGCCGAATTCCACTTTTCATTATTTGGGGTCAAAAAACACCAAAGGGGTTAACCTTACGTTTTTTTCAAAAATGTTAAAAACTTTAGGTGGCCTTTTTATTACTTAAATCGACGTACTTCGAAGCCTACTGCTGGATACAGCCTTCAGAACCTCGCAGAATCAATCAAAACTGTGTAAAATCGCGAAACAACTTTAGGTAAAGTGACCGCGAATGTGTTACGTTTAAAGCCAAATAAAATAAAAAATATCATACTTACGAGAAATCTGACTGCGCCATTCGAATTTTCTGATCAGAATACGTAAGAAACAGTGAAAGAAGCTGCCGAATTCCACTTTTCATTATTTGGGGTCAAAAAACACCAAAGGGGTTAACCTTACGTTTTTTTCAAAAATGTTAAAAACTTTAGTTGGCCTTTTTATTACTTAAATCGACGTACTTCGAAGCCTACTGCTGGATACAGCCTTCAGAACCTCGCGGAATCAATCAAAACTGTGTAAAATCGCGAAACAACTTTAGGTAAAGTGACCGCGAATGTGTTACGTTTAAAGCCAAATAAAATAAAAAATATCATACTTACGAGAAATCTGACTGCGCCATTCGAATTTTCTGATCAGAATACGTAAGAAACAGTGAAAGAAGCTGCCGAATTCCACTTTTCATTATTTGGGGTCAAAAAACACCAAAGGGGTTAACCTTACGTTTTTTTCAAAAATGTTAAAAACTTTAGGTGGCCTTTTTATTACTTAAATCGACGTACTTCGAAGCCTACTGCTGGATACAGCCTTCAGAACCTCGCGGAATCAATCAAAACTGTGTAAAATCGCGAAACAACTTTAGGTAAAGTGACCGCGAATGTGCTACGTTTAAAGCCAAATAAAATAAAAAATATCATACTTACGAGAAATCTGACTGCGCCATTCGAATTTTCTGATCAGAATACGTAAGAAACAGTGAAAGAAGCTGCCGAATTCCACTTTTCATTATTTGGGGTCAAAAAACACCAAAGGGGTTAACCTTACGTTTTTTTCAAAAATGTTAAAAACTTTAGGTGGCCTTTTTATTACTTAAATCGACGTACTTCGAAGCCTACTGCTGGATACAGCCTTCAGAACCTCGCAGAATCAATCAAAACTGTGTAAAATTGCGAAACAACTTTAGGTAAAGTGACCGCGAATGTGTTACGTTTAAAGCCAAATAAAATAAAAAATATCATACTTACGAGAAATCTGACTGCGCCATTCGAATTTTCTGATCAGAATACGTAAGAAACAGTGAAAGAAGCTGCCGAATTCCACTTTTCATTATTTGGGGTCAAAAAACACCAAAGGGGTTAACCTTACGTTTTTTTCAAAAATGTTAAAAACTTTAGGTGGCCTTTTTATTACTTAAATCGACGTACTTCGAAGCCTACTGCTGGATACAGCCTTCAGAACCTCGCGGAATCAATCAAAACTGTGTAAAATCGCGAAACAACTTTAGGTAAAGTGACCGCGAATGTGTTACGTTTAAAGCCAAATAAAATAAAAAATATCATACTTACGAGAAATCTGACTGCGCCATTCGAATTTTCTGATCAGAATACGTAAGAAACAGTGAAAGAAGCTGCCGAATTCCACTTTTCATTATTTGGGGTCAAAAAACACCAAAGGGGTTAACCTTACGTTTTTTTCAAAAATGTTAAAAACTTTAGGTGGCCTTTTTATTACTTAAATCGACGTACTTCGAAGCCTACTGCTGGATACAGCCTTCAGAACCTCGCGGAATCAATCAAAACTGTGTAAAATCGCGAAACAACTTTAGGTAAAGTGACCGCGAATGTGCTACGTTTAAAGCCAAATAAAATAAAAAATATCATACTTACGAGAAATCTGACTGCGCCATTCGAATTTTCTGATCAGAATACGTAAGAAACAGTGAAAGAAGCTGCCGAATTCCACTTTTCATTATTTGGGGTCAAAAAACACCAAAGGGGTTAACCTTACGTTTTTTTCAAAAATGTTAAAAACTTTAGGTGGCCTTTTTATTACTTAAATCGACGTACTTCGAAGCCTACTGCTGGATACAGCCTTCAGAACCTCGCGGAATCAATCAAAACTGTGTAAAATCGCGAAACAACTTTAGGTAAAGTGACCGCGAATGTGCTACGTTTAAAGCCAAATAAAATAAAAAATATCATACTTACGAGAAATCTGACTGCGCCATTCGAATTTTCTGATCAGAATACGTAAGAAACAGTGAAAGAAGCTGCCGAATTCCACTTTTCATTATTTGGGGTCAAAAAACACCAAAGGGGTTAACCTTACGTTTTTTTCAAAAATGTTAAAAACTTTAGGTGGCCTTTTTATTACTTAAATCGACGTACTTCGAAGCCTACTGCTGGATACAGCCTTCAGAACCTCGCAGAATCAATCAAAACTGTGTAAAATCGCGAAACAACTTTAGGTAAAGTGACCGCGAATGTGTTACGTTTAAAGCCAAATAAAATAAAAAATATCATACTTACGAGAAATCTGACTGCGCCATTCGAATTTTCTGATCAGAATACGTAAGAAACAGTGAAAGAAGCTGCCGAATTCCACTTTTCATTATTTGGGGTCAAAAAACACCAAAGGGGTTAACCTTACGTTTTTTTCAAAAATGTTAAAAACTTTAGGTGGCCTTTTTATTACTTAAATCGACGTACTTCGAAGCCTACTGCTGGATACAGCCTTCAGAACCTCGCGGAATCAATGAAAACTGTGTAAAATCGCGAAACAACTTTAGGTAAAGTGACCGCGAATGTGTTACGTTTAAAGCCAAATAAAATAAAAAATATCATACTTACGAGAAATCTGACTGAGCCATTCGAATTTTCTGATCAGAATACGTAAGAAACAGTGAAAGAAGCTGCCGAATTCCACTTTTCATTATTTGGGGTCAAAAAACACCAAAGGGGTTAACCTTACGTTTTTTTCAAAAATGTTAAAAACTTTAGGTGGCCTTTTTATTACTTAAATCGACGTACTTCGAAGCCTACTGCTGGATACAGCCTTCAGAACCTCGCCGAATCAATCAAAACTGTGTAAAATCGCGAAACAACTTTAGGTAAAGTGACCGCGAATGTGTTACGTTTAAAGCCAAATAAAATAAAAAATATCATACTTACGAGAAATCTGACTGCGCCATTCGAATTTTCTGATCAGAATACGTAAGAAACAGTGAAAGAAGCTGCCGAATTCCACTTTTCATTATTTGGGGTCAAAAAACACCAAAGGGGTTAACCTTACGTTTTTTTCAAAAATGTTAAAAATTTTAGGTGGCCTTTTTATTACTTAAATCGACGTA
This sequence comes from Cantharis nigra, assembly GCA_958510845.1. Classification (NCBI taxonomy): domain Eukaryota; kingdom Metazoa; phylum Arthropoda; class Insecta; order Coleoptera; family Cantharidae; genus Cantharis; species Cantharis nigra. The sequence goes on along the minus strand of OY294034.1, from coordinate 2,265,858 downwards.
CTTCGAAGCCTACTGCTGGATACAGCCTTCAGAACCTCGCGGAATCAATCAAAACTGTGTAAAATCGCGAAACAACTTTAGGTAAAGTGACCGCGAATGTGTTACGTTTAAAGCCAAATAAAATAAAAAATATCATACTTACGAGAAATCTGACTGCGCCATTCGAATTTTCTGATCAGAATACGTAAGAAACAGTGAAAGAAGCTGCCGAATTCCACTTTTCATTATTTGGGGTCAAAAAACACCAAAGGGGTTAACCTTACGTTTTTTTCAAAAATGTTAAAAATTTTAGGTGGCCTTTTTATTACTTAAATCGACGTACTGCGAAGCCTACTGCTGGATACAGCCTTCAGAACCTCGCGGAATCAATCAAAACTGTGTAAAATCGCGAAACAACTTTAGGTAAAGTGACCGCGAATGTGTTACGTTTAAAGCCAAATAAAATAAAAAATATCATACTTACGAGAAATCTGACTGCGCCATTCGAATTTTCTGATCAGAATACGTAAGAAACAGTGAAAAAGCTGCCGAATTCCACTTTTCATTATTTGGGGTCAAAAAACACCAAAGGGGTTAACCTTACGTTTTTTTCAAAAATGTTAAAAACTTTAGGTGGCCTTTTTAATACTTAAATCGACGTACTTCGAAGCCTACTGCTGGATACAGCCTTCAGAACCTCGCGGAATCAATGAAAACTGTGTAAAATCGCGAAACAACTTTAGGTAAAGTGACCGCGAATGTGTTACGTTTAAAGCCAAATAAAATAAAAAATATCATACTTACGAGAAATCTGACTGCGCCATTCGAATTTTCTGATCAGAATACGTAAGAAACAGTGAAAGAAGCTGCCGAATTCCACTTTTCATTATTTGGGGTCAAAAAACACCAAAGGGGTTAACCTTACGTTTTTTTCAAAAATGTTAAAAACTTTAGGTGGCCTTTTTATTACTTAAATCGACGTACTTCGAAGCCTACTGCTGGATACAGCCTTCAGAACCTCGCGGAATCAATGAAAACTGTGTAAAATCGCGAAACAACTTTAGGTAAAGTGACCGCGAATGTGTTACGTTTAAAGCCAAATAAAATAAAAAATATCATACTTACGAGAAATCTGACTGCGCCATTCGAATTTTCTGATCAGAATACGTAAGAAACAGTGAAAGAAGCTGCCGAATTCCACTTTTCATTATTTGGGGTCAAAAAACACCAAAGGGGTTAACCTTACGTTTTTTTCAAAAATGTTAAAAATTTTAGGTGGCCTTTTTATTACTTAAATCGACGTACTTCGAAGCCTACTGCTGGATACAGCCTTCAGAACCTCGCGGAATCAATCAAAACTGTGTAATATCGCGAAACAACTTTAGGTAAAGTGACCGCGAATGTGTTACGTTTAAAGCCAAATAAAATAAAAAATATCATACTTACGAGAAATCTGACTGCGCCATTCGAATTTTCTGATCAGAATACGTAAGAAACAGTGAAAGAAGCTGCCGAATTCCACTTTTCATTATTTGGGGTCAAAAAACACCAAAGGGGTTAACCTTACGTTTTTTTCAAAAATGTTAAAAACTTTAGGTGGCCTTTTTATTACTTAAATCGACGTACTTCGAAGCCTACTGCTGGATACAGCCTTCAGAACCTCGCCGAATCAATCAAAACTGTGTAAAATCGCGAAACAACTTTAGGTAAAGTGACCGCGAATGTGTTACGTTTAAAGCCAAATAAAATAAAAAATATCATACTTACGAGAAATCTGACTGCGCCATTCGAATTTTCTGATCAGAATACGTAAGAAACAGTGAAAGAAGCTGCCGAATTCCACTTTTCATTATTTGGGGTCAAAAAACACCAAAGGGGTTAACCTTACGTTTTTTTCAAAAATGTTAAAAACTTTAGGTGGCCTTTTTATTACTTAAATCGACGTACTTCGAAGCCTACTGCTGGATACAGCCTTCAGAACCTCGCCGAATCAATCAAAACTGTGTAAAATCGCGAAACAACTTTAGGTAAAGTGACCGCGAATGTGTTACGTTTAAAGCCAAATAAAATAAAAAATATCATACTTACGAGAAATCTGACTGCGCCATTCGAATTTTCTGATCAGAATACGTAAGAAACAGTGAAAAAGCTGCCGAATTCCACTTTTCATTATTTGGGGTCAAAAAACACCAAAGGGGTTAACCTTACGTTTTTTTCAAAAATGTTAAAAACTTTAGGTGGCCTTTTTAATACTTAAATCGACGTACTTCGAAGCCTACTGCTGGATACAGCCTTCAGAACCTCGCGGAATCAATGAAAACTGTGTAAAATCGCGAAACAACTTTAGGTAAAGTGACCGCGAATGTGTTACGTTTAAAGCCAAATAAAATAAAAAATATCATACTTACGAGAAATCTGACTGCGCCATTCGAATTTTCTGATCAGAATACGTAAGAAACAGTGAAAGAAGCTGCCGAATTCCACTTTTCATTATTTGGGGTCAAAAAACACCAAAGGGGTTAACCTTACGTTTTTTTCAAAAATGTTAAAAACTTTAGGTGGCCTTTTTATTACTTAAATCGACGTACTTCGAAGCCTACTGCTGGATACAGCCTTCAGAACCTCGCCGAATCAATCAAAACTGTGTAAAATCGCGAAACAACTTTAGGTAAAGTGACCGCGAATGTGTTACGTTTAAAGCCAAATAAAATAAAAAATATCATACTTACGAGAAATCTGACTGCGCCATTCGAATTTTCTGATCAGAATACGTAAGAAACAGTGAAAGAAGCTGCCGAATTCCACTTTTCATTATTTGGGGTCAAAAAACACCAAAGGGGTTAACCTTACGTTTTTTTCAAAAATGTTAAAAACTTTAGGTGGCCTTTTTATTACTTAAATCGACGTACTTCGAAGCCTACTGCTGGATACAGCCTTCAGAACCTCGCCGAATCAATCAAAACTGTGTAAAATCGCGAAACAACTTTAGGTAAAGTGACCGCGAATGTGTTACGTTTAAAGCCAAATAAAATAAAAAATATCATACTTACGAGAAATCTGACTGCGCCATTCGAATTTTCTGATCAGAATACGTAAGAAACAGTGAAAGAAGCTGCCGAATTCCACTTTTCATTATTTGGGGTCAAAAAACACCAAAGGGGTTAACCTTACGTTTTTTTCAAAAATGTTAAAAATTTTAGGTGGCCTTTTTATTACTTAAATCGACGTACTTCGAAGCCTACTGCTGGATACAGCCTTCAGAACCTCGCGGAATCAATCAAAACTGTGTAAAATCGCGAAACAACTTTAGGTAAAGTGACCGCGAATGTGTTACGTTTAAAGCCAAATAAAATAAAAAATATCATACTTACGAGAAATCTGACTGCGCCATTCGAATTTTCTGATCAGAATACGTAAGAAACAGTGAAAGAAGCTGCCGAATTCCACTTTTCATTATTTGGGGTCAAAAAACACCAAAGGGGTTAACCTTACGTTTTTTTCAAAAATGTTAAAAATTTTAGGTGGCCTTTTTATTACTTAAATCGACGTACTGCGAAGCCTACTGCTGGATACAGCCTTCAGAACCTCGCGGAATCAATCAAAACTGTGTAAAATCGCGAAACAACTTTAGGTAAAGTGACCGCGAATGTGTTACGTTTAAAGCCAAATAAAATAAAAAATATCATACTTACGAGAAATCTGACTGCGCTATTCGAATTTTCTGATCAGAATACGTAAGAAACAGTGAAAAAGCTGCCGAATTCCACTTTTCATTATTTGGGGTCAAAAAACACCAAAGGGGTTAACCTTACGTTTTTTTCAAAAATGTTAAAAACTTTAGGTGGCCTTTTTAATACTTAAATCGACGTACTTCGAAGCCTACTGCTGGATACAGCCTTCAGAACCTCGCGGAATCAATGAAAACTGTGTAAAATCGCGAAACAACTTTAGGTAAAGTGACCGCGAATGTGTTACGTTTAAAGCCAAATAAAATAAAAAATATCATACTTACGAGAAATCTGACTGCGCCATTCGAATTTTCTGATCAGAATACGTAAGAAACAGTGAAAGAAGCTGCCGAATTCCACTTTTCATTATTTGGGGTCAAAAAACACCAAAAGGGTTAACCTTACGTTTTTTTCAAAAATGTTAAAAACTTTAGGTGGCCTTTTTATTACTTAAATCGACGTACTTCGAAGCCTACTGCTGGATACAGCCTTCAGAACCTCGCCGAATCAATCAAAACTGTGTAAAATCGTGAAACAACTTTAGGTAAAGTGACCGCGAATGTGTTACGTTTAAAGCCAAATAAAATAAAAAATATCATACTTACGAGAAATCTGACTGCGCCATTCGAATTTTCTGATCAGAATACGTAAGAAACAGTGAAAGAAGCTGCCGAATTCCACTTTTCATTATTTGGGGTCAAAAAACACCAAAGGGGTTAACCTTACGTTTTTTTCAAAAATGTTAAAAACTTTAGGTGGCCTTTTTATTACTTAAATCGACGTACTTCGAAGCCTACTGCTGGATACAGCCTTCAGAACCTCGCCGAATCAATCAAAACTGTGTAAAATCGCGAAACAACTTTAGGTAAAGTGACCGCGAATGTGTTACGTTTAAAGCCAAATAAAATAAAAAATATCATACTTACGAGAAATCTGACTGCGCCATTCGAATTTTCTGATCAGAATACGTAAGAAACAGTGAAAGAAGCTGCCGAATTCCACTTTTCATTATTTGGGGTCAAAAAACACCAAAGGGGTTAACCTTACGTTTTTTTCAAAAATGTTAAAAACTTTAGTTGGCCTTTTTATTACTTAAATCGACGTACTTCGAAGCCTACTGCTGGATACAGCCTTCAGAACCTCGCGGAATCAATCAAAACTGTGTAAAATCGCGAAACAACTTTAGGTAAAGTGACCGCGAATGTGTTACGTTTAAAGCCAAATAAAATAAAAAATATCATACTTACGAGAAATCTGACTGCGCCATTCGAATTTTCTGATCAGAATACGTAAGAAACAGTGAAAGAAGCTGCCGAATTCCACTTTTCATTATTTGGGGTCAAAAAACACCAAAGGGGTTAACCTTACGTTTTTTTCAAAAATGTTAAAAACTTTAGGAGGCCTTTTTATTACTTAAATCGACGTACTGCGAAGCCTACTGCTGGATACAGCCTTCAGAACCTCGCGGAATCAATCAAAACTGTGTAAAATCGCGAAACAACTTTAGGTAAAGTGACCGCGAATGTGTTACGTTTAAAGCCAAATAAAATAAAAAATATCATACTTACGAGAAATCTGACTGCGCCATTCGAATTTTCTGATCAGAATACGTAAGAAACAGTGAAAAAGCTGCCGAATTCCACTTTTCATTATTTGGGGTCAAAAAACACCAAAGGGGTTAACCTTACGTTTTTTTCAAAAATGTTAAAAACTTTAGGTGGCCTTTTTATTACTTAAATCGACGTACTTCGAAGCCTACTGCTGGATACAGCCTTCAGAACCTCGCCGAATCAATCAAAACTGTGTAAAATCGCGAAACAACTTTAGGTAAAGTGACCGCGAATGTGTTACGTTTAAAGCCAAATAAAATAAAAAATATCATACTTACGAGAAATCTGACTGCGCCATTCGAATTTTCTGATCAGAATACGTAAGAAACAGTGAAAGAAGCTGCCGAATTCCACTTTTCATTATTTGGGGTCAAAAAACACCAAAGGGGTTAACCTTACGTTTTTTTCAAAAATGTTAAAAACTTTAGGTGGCCTTTTTATTACTTAAATCGACGTACTTCGAAGCCTACTGCTGGATACAGCCTTCAGAACCTCGCCGAATCAATCAAAACTGTGTAAAATCGCGAAACAACTTTAGGTAAAGTGACCGCGAATGTGTTACGTTTAAAGCCAAATAAAATAAAAAATATCATACTTACGAGAAATCTGACTGCGCCATTCGAATTTTCTGATCAGAATACGTAAGAAACAGTGAAAGAAGCTGCCGAATTCCACTTTTCATTATTTGGGGTCAAAAAACACCAAAGGGGTTAACCTTACGTTTTTTTCAAAAATGTTAAAAATTTTAGGTGGCCTTTTTATTACTTAAATCGACGTACTTCGAAGCCTACTGCTGGATACAGCCTTCAGAACCTCGCGGAATCAATCAAAACTGTGTAAAATCGCGAAACAACTTTAGGTAAAGTGACCGCGAATGTGTTACGTTTAAAGCCAAATAAAATAAAAAATATCATACTTACGAGAAATCTGACTGCGCCATTCGAATTTTCTGATCAGAATACGTAAGAAACAGTGAAAGAAGCTGCCGAATTCCACTTTTCATTATTTGGGGTCAAAAAACACCAAAGGGGTTAACCTTACGTTTTTTTCAAAAATGTTAAAAATTTTAGGTGGCCTTTTTATTACTTAAATCGACGTACTGCGAAGCCTACTGCTGGATACAGCCTTCAGAACCTCGCGGAATCAATCAAAACTGTGTAAAATCGCGAAACAACTTTAGGTAAAGTGACCGCGAATGTGTTACGTTTAAAGCCAAATAAAATAAAAAATATCATACTTACGAGAAATCTGACTGCGCCATTCGAATTTTCTGATCAGAATACGTAAGAAACAGTGAAAGAAGCTGCCGAATTCCACTTTTCATTATTTGGGGTCAAAAAACACCAAAGGGGTTAACCTTACGTTTTTTTCAAAAATGTTAAAAACTTTAGGTGGCCTTTTTATTACTTAAATCGACGTACTTCGAAGCCTACTGCTGGATACAGCCTTCAGAACCTCGCCGAATCAATCAAAACTGTGTAAAATCGCGAAACAACTTTAGGTAAAGTGACCGCGAATGTGTTACGTTTAAAGCCAAATAAAATAAAAAATATCATACTTACGAGAAATCTGACTGCGCCATTCGACTTTTCTGATCAGAATACGTAAGAAACAGTGAAAGAAGCTGCCGAATTCCACTTTTCATTATTTGGGGTCAAAAAACACCAAAGGGGTTAACCTTACGTTTTTTTCAAAAATGTTAAAAACTTTAGGTGGCCTTTTTATTACTTAAATCGACGTACTTCGAAGCCTACTGCTGGATACAGCCTTCAGAACCTCGCGGAATCAATCAAAACTGTGTAAAATCGCGAAACAACTTTAGGTAAAGTGACCGCGAATGTGTTACGTTTAAAGCCAAATAAAATAAAAAATATCATACTTACGAGAAATCTGACTGCGCCATTCGAATTTTCTGATCAGAATACGTAAGAAACAGTGAAAAAGCTGCCGAATTCCACTTTTCATTATTTGGGGTCAAAAAACACCAAAGGGGTTAACCTTACGTTTTTTTCAAAAATGTTAAAAACTTTAGGTGGCCTTTTTAATACTTAAATCGACGTACTTCGAAGCCTACTGCTGGATACAGCCTTCAGAACCTCGCGGAATCAATCAAAACTGTGTAAAATCGCGAAACAACTTTAGGTAAAGTGACCGCGAATGTGTTACGTTTAAAGCCAAATAAAATAAAAAATATCATACTTACGAGAAATCTGACTGCGCCATTCGAATTTTCTGATCAGAATACGTAAGAAACAGTGAAAGAAGCTGCCGAATTCCACTTTTCATTATTTGGGGTCAAAAAACACCAAAGGGGTTAACCTTACGTTTTTTTCAAAAATGTTAAAAATTTTAGGTGGCCTTTTTATTACTTAAATCGACGTACTTCGAAGCCTACTGCTGGATACAGCCTTCAGAACCTCGCGGAATCAATCAAAACTGTGTAATATCGCGAAACAACTTTAGGTAAAGTGACCGCGAATGTGTTACGTTTAAAGCCAAATAAAATAAAAAATATCATACTTACGAGAAATCTGACTGCGCCATTCGAATTTTCTGATCAGAATACGTAAGAAACAGTGAAAGAAGCTGCCGAATTCCACTTTTCATTATTTGGGGTCAAAAAACACCAAAGGGGTTAACCATACGTTTTTTTCAAAAATGTTAAAAACTTTAGGTGGCCTTTTTATTACTTAAATCGACGTACTTCGAAGCCTACTGCTGGATACAGCCTTCAGAACCTCGCCGAATCAATCAAAACTGTGTAAAATCGCGAAACAACTTTAGGTAAAGTGACCGCGAATGTGTTACGTTTAAAGCCAAATAAAATAAAAAATATCATACTTACGAGAAATCTGACTGCGCCATTCGAATTTTCTGATCAGAATACGTAAGAAACAGTGAAAGAAGCTGCCGAATTCCACTTTTCATTATTTGGGGTCAAAAAACACCAAAGGGGTTAACCTTACGTTTTTTTCAAAAATGTTAAAAATTTTAGGTGGCCTTTTTATTACTTAAATCGACGTACTGCGAAGCCTACTGCTGGATACAGCCTTCAGAACCTCGCGGAATCAATCAAAACTGTGTAAAATCGCGAAACAACTTTAGGTAAAGTGACCGCGAATGTGTTACGTTTAAAGCCAAATAAAATAAAAAATATCATACTTACGAGAAATCTGACTGCGCCATTCGAATTTTCTGATCAGAATACGTAAGAAACAGTGAAAGAAGCTGCCGAATTCCACTTTTCATTATTTGGGGTCAAAAAACACCAAAGGGGTTAACCTTACGTTTTTTTCAAAAATGTTAAAAACTTTAGGTGGCCTTTTTATTACTTAAATCGACGTACTTCGAAGCCTACTGCTGGATACAGCCTTCAGAACCTCGCCGAATCAATCAAAACTGTGTAAAATCGCGAAACAACTTTAGGTAAAGTGACCGCGAATGTGTTACGTTTAAAGCCAAATAAAATAAAAAATATCATACTTACGAGAAATCTGACTGCGCCATTCGACTTTTCTGATCAGAATACGTAAGAAACAGTGAAAGAAGCTGCCGAATTCCACTTTTCATTATTTGGGGTCAAAAAACACCAAAGGGGTTAACCTTACGTTTTTTTCAAAAATGTTAAAAACTTTAGGTGGCCTTTTTATTACTTAAATCGACGTACTTCGAAGCCTACTGCTGGATACAGCCTTCAGAACCTCGCGGAATCAATCAAAACTGTGTAAAATCGCGAAACAACTTTAGGTAAAGTGACCGCGAATGTGTTACGTTTAAAGCCAAATAAAATAAAAAATATCATACTTACGAGAAATCTGACTGCGCCATTCGAATTTTCTGATCAGAATACGTAAGAAACAGTGAAAAAGCTGCCGAATTCCACTTTTCATTATTTGGGGTCAAAAAACACCAAAGGGGTTAACCTTACGTTTTTTTCAAAAATGTTAAAAACTTTAGGTGGCCTTTTTAATACTTAAATCGACGTACTTCGAAGCCTACTGCTGGATACAGCCTTCAGAACCTCGCGGAATCAATCAAAACTGTGTAAAATCGCGAAACAACTTTAGGTAAAGTGACCGCGAATGTGTTACGTTTAAAGCCAAATAAAATAAAAAATATCATACTTACGAGAAATCTGACTGCGCCATTCGAATTTTCTGATCAGAATACGTAAGAAACAGTGAAAGAAGCTGCCGAATTCCACTTTTCATTATTTGGGGTCAAAAAACACCAAAGGGGTTAACCTTACGTTTTTTTCAAAAATGTTAAAAATTTTAGGTGGCCTTTTTATTACTTAAATCGACGTACTTCGAAGCCTACTGCTGGATACAGCCTTCAGAACCTCGCGGAATCAATCAAAACTGTGTAATATCGCGAAACAACTTTAGGTAAAGTGACCGCGAATGTGTTACGTTTAAAGCCAAATAAAATAAAAAATATCATACTTACGAGAAATCTGACTGCGCCATTCGAATTTTCTGATCAGAATACGTAAGAAACAGTGAAAGAAGCTGCCGAATTCCACTTTTCATTATTTGGGGTCAAAAAACACCAAAGGGGTTAACCATACGTTTTTTTCAAAAATGTTAAAAACTTTAGGTGGCCTTTTTATTACTTAAATCGACGTACTTCGAAGCCTACTGCTGGATACAGCCTTCAGAACCTCGCCGAATCAATCAAAACTGTGTAAAATCGCGAAACAACTTTAGGTAAAGTGACCGCGAATGTGTTACGTTTAAAGCCAAATAAAATAAAAAATATCATACTTACGAGAAATCTGACTGCGCCATTCGAATTTTCTGATCAGAATACGTAAGAAACAGTGAAAGAAGCTGCCGAATTCCACTTTTCATTATTTGGGGTCAAAAAACACCAAAGGGGTTAACCTTACGTTTTTTTCAAAAATGTTAAAAATTTTAGGTGGCCTTTTTATTACTTAAATCGACGTACTTCGAAGCCTACTGCTGGATACAGCCTTCAGAACCTCGCGGAATCAATCAAAACTGTGTAAAATCGCGAAACAACTTTAGGTAAAGTGACCGCGAATGTGTTACGTTTAAAGCCAAATAAAATAAAAAATATCATACTTACGAGAAATCTGACTGCGTCATTCGAATTTTCTGATCAGAATACGTAAGAAACAGTGAAAGAAGCTGCCGAATTCCACTTTTCATTATTTGGGGTCAAAAAACACCAAAGGGGTTAACCTTACGTTTTTTTCAAAAATGTTAAAAATTTTAGGTGGCCTTTTTATTACTTAAATCGACGTACTTCGAAGCCTACTGCTGGATACAGCCTTCAGAACCTCGCGGAATCAATCAAAACTGTGTAAAATCGCGAAACAACTTTAGGTAAAGTGACCGCGAATGTGTTACGTTTAAAGCCAAATAAAATAAAAAATATCATACTTACGAGAAATCTGACTGCGCCATTCGAATTTTCTGATCAGAATACGTAAGAAACAGTGAAAGAAGCTGCCGAATTCCACTTTTCATTATTTGGGGTCAAAAAACACCAAAGGGGTTAACCTTACGTTTTTTTCAAAAATGTTAAAAACTTTAGGTGGCCTTTTTATTACTTAAATCGACGTACTTCGAAGCCTACTGCTGGATACAGCCTTCAGAACCTCGCGGAATCAATCAAAACTGTGTAAAATCGCGAAACAACTTTAGGTAAAGTGACCGCGAATGTGTTACGTTTAAAGCCAAATAAAATAAAAAATATCATACTTACGAGAAATCTGACTGCGCCATTCGAATTTTCTGATCAGAATACGTAAGAAACAGTGAAAGAAGCTGCCGAATTCCACTTTTCATTATTTGGGGTCAAAAAACACCAAAGGGGTTAACCTTACGTTTTTTTCAAAAATGTTAAAAATTTTAGCTGGCCTTTTTATTACTTAAATCGACGTACTGCGAAGCCTACTGCTGGATACAGCCTTCAGAACCTCGCGGAATCAATCAAAACTGTGTAAAATCGCGAAACAACTTTAGGTAAAGTTACCGCGAATGTGTTACGTTTAAAGCCAAATAAAATAAAAAATATCATACTTACGAGAAATCTGACTGCGCCATTCGAATTTTCTGATCAGAATACGTAAGAAACAGTGAAAAAGCTGCCGAATTCCACTTTTCATTATTTGGGGTCAAAAAACACCAAAGGGGTTAACCTTACGTTTTTTTCAAAAATGTTAAAAACTTTAGGTGGCCTTTTTATTACTTAAATCGACGTACTTCGAAGCCTACTGCTGGATACAGCCTTCAGAATCTCGCGGAATCAATCAAAACTGTGTAAAATCGCGAAACAACTTTAGGTAAAGTGACCGCGAATGTGTTACTTTTAAAGCCAAATAAAATAAAAAATATCATACTTACGAGAAATCTGACTGCGCCATTCGAATTTTCTGATCAGAATACGTAAGAAACAGTGAAAGAAGCTGCCGAATTCCACTTTTCATTATTTGGGGTCAAAAAACACCAAAGGGGTTAACCTTACGTTTTTTTCAAAAATGTTAAAAACTTTAGGTGGCCTTTTTATTACTTAAATCGACGTACTTCGAAGCCTACTGCTGGATACAGCCTTCAGAACCTCGCGGAATCAATCAAAACTGTGTAAAATCGCGAAACAACTTTAGGTAAAGTGACCGCGAATGTGTTACGTTTAAAGCCAAATAAAATAAAAAATATCATACTTACGAGAAATCTGACTGCGCTATTCGAATTTTCTGATCAGAATACGTAAGAAACAGTGAAAGAAGCTGCCGAATTCCACTTTTCATTATTTGGGGTCAAAAAACACCAAAGGGGTTAACCTTACGTTTTTTTCAAAAATGTTAAAAACTTTAGGTGGCCTTTTTATTACTTAAATCGACGTACTTCGAAGCCTACTGCTGGTAACAGCCTTCAGAACCTCGCGGAATCAATCAAAACTGTGTAAAATCGCGAAACAACTTTAGGTAAAGTGACCGCGAATGTGTTACGTTTAAAGCCAAATAAAATAAAAAATATCATACTTACGAGAAATCTGACTGCGCCATTCGAATTTTCTGATCAGAATACGTAAGAAACAGTGAAAGAAGCTGCCGAATTCCACTTTTCATTATTTGGGGTCAAAAAACACCAAAGGGGTTAACCTTACGTTTTTTTCAAAAATGTTAAAAATTTTAGGTGGCCTTTTTATTACTTAAATCGACGTACTGCGAAGCCTACTGCTGGATACAGCCTTCAGAACCTCGCGGAATCAATCAAAACTGTGTAAAATCGCGAAACAACTTTAGGTAAAGTGACCGCGAATGTGTTACGTTTAAAGCCAAATAAAATAAAAAATATCATACTTACGAGAAATCTGACTGCGCCATTCGAATTTTCTGATCAGAATACGTAAGAAACAGTGAAAAAGCTGCCGAATTCCACTTTTCATTATTTGGGGTCAAAAAACACCAAAGGGGTTAACCTTACGTTTTTTTCAAAAATGTTAAAAACTTTAGGTGGCCTTTTTATTACTTAAATCGACGTACTTCGAAGCCTACTGCTGGATACAGCCTTCAGAACCTCGCCGAATCAATCAAAACTGTGTAAAATCGCGAAACAACTTTAGGTAAAGTGACCGCGAATGTGTTACGTTTAAAGCCAAATAAAATAAAAAATATCATACTTACGAGAAATCTGACTGCGCCATTCGAATTTTCTGATCAGAATACGTAAGAAACAGTGAAAGAAGCTGCCGAATTCCACTTTTCATTATTTGGGGTCAAAAAACACCAAAGGGGTTAACCTTACGTTTTTTTCAAAAATGTTAAAAACTTTAGGTGGCCTTTTTATTACTTAAATCGATGTACTTCGAAGCCTACTGCTGGATACAGCCTTCAGAACCTCGCCGAATCAATCAAAACTGTGTAAAATCGCGAAACAACTTTAGGTAAAGTGACCGCGAATGTGTTACGTTTAAAGCCAAATAAAATAAAAAATATCATACTTACGAGAAATCTGACTGCGCCATTCGAATTTTCTGATCAGAATACGTAAGAAACAGTGAAAGAAGCTGCCGAATTCCACTTTTCATTATTTGGGGTCAAAAAACACCAAAGGGGTTAACCTTACGTTTTTTTCAAAAATGTTAAAAATTTTAGGTGGCCTTTTTATTACTTAAATCGACGTACTTCGAAGCCTACTGCTGGATACAGCCTTCAGAACCTCGCGGAATCAATCAAAACTGTGTAAAATCGCGAAACAACTTTAGGTAAAGTGACCGCGAATGTGTTACGTTTAAAGCCAAATAAAATAAAAAATATCATACTTACGAGAAATCTGACTGCGCCATTCGAATTTTCTGATCAGAATACGTAAGAAACAGTGAAAGAAGCTGCCGAATTCCACTTTTCATTATTTGGGGTCAAAAAACACCAAAGGGGTTAACCTTACGTTTTTTTCAAAAATGTTAAAAATTTTAGGTGGCCTTTTTATTACTTAAATCGACGTACTGCGAAGCCTACTGCTGGATACAGCCTTCAGAACCTCGCGGAATCAATCAAAACTGTGTAAAATCGCGAAACAACTTTAGGTAAAGTGACCGCGAATGTGTTACGTTTAAAGCCAAATAAAATAAAAAATATCATACTTACGAGAAATCTGACTGCGCCATTCGAATTTTCTGATCAGAATACGTAAGAAACAGTGAAAGAAGCTGCCGAATTCCACTTTTCATTATTTGGGGTCAAAAAACACCAAAGGGGTTAACCTTACGTTTTTTTCAAAAATGTTAAAAACTTTAGGTGGCCTTTTTATTACTTAAATCGACGTACTTCGAAGCCTACTGCTGGATACAGCCTTCAGAACCTCGCCGAATCAATCAAAACTGTGTAAAATCGCGAAACAACTTTAGGTAAAGTGACCGCGAATGTGTTACGTTTAAAGCCAAATAAAATAAAAAATATCATACTTACGAGAAATCTGACTGCGCCATTCGACTTTTCTGATCAGAATACGTAAGAAACAGTGAAAGAAGCTGCCGAATTCCACTTTTCATTATTTGGGGTCAAAAAACACCAAAGGGGTTAACCTTACGTTTTTTTCAAAAATGTTAAAAACTTTAGGTGGCCTTTTTATTACTTAAATCGACGTACTTCGAAGCCTACTGCTGGATACAGCCTTCAGAACCTCGCGGAATCAATCAAAACTGTGTAAAATCGCGAAACAACTTTAGGTAAAGTGACCGCGAATGTGTTACGTTTAAAGCCAAATAAAATAAAAAATATCATACTTACGAGAAATCTGACTGCGCCATTCGAATTTTCTGATCAGAATACGTAAGAAACAGTGAAAAAGCTGCCGAATTCCACTTTTCATTATTTGGGGTCAAAAAACACCAAAGGGGTTAACCTTACGTTTTTTTCAAAAATGTTAAAAACTTTAGGTGGCCTTTTTAATACTTAAATCGACGTACTTCGAAGCCTACTGCTGGATACAGCCTTCAGAACCTCGCGGAATCAATCAAAACTGTGTAAAATCGCGAAACAACTTTAGGTAAAGTGACCGCGAATGTGTTACGTTTAAAGCCAAATAAAATAAAAAATATCATACTTACGAGAAATCTGACTGCGCCATTCGAATTTTCTGATCAGAATACGTAAGAAACAGTGAAAGAAGCTGCCGAATTCCACTTTTCATTATTTGGGGTCAAAAAACACCAAAGGGGTTAACCTTACGTTTTTTTCAAAAATGTTAAAAATTTTAGGTGGCCTTTTTATTACTTAAATCGACGTACTTCGAAGCCTACTGCTGGATACAGCCTTCAGAACCTCGCGGAATCAATCAAAACTGTGTAATATCGCGAAACAACTTTAGGTAAAGTGACCGCGAATGTGTTACGTTTAAAGCCAAATAAAATAAAAAATATCATACTTACGAGAAATCTGACTGCGCCATTCGAATTTTCTGATCAGAATACGTAAGAAACAGTGAAAGAAGCTGCCGAATTCCACTTTTCATTATTTGGGGTCA
The DNA here is from genome assembly GCA_958510845.1 of Cantharis nigra. NCBI lineage: Eukaryota > Metazoa > Arthropoda > Insecta > Coleoptera > Cantharidae > Cantharis > Cantharis nigra. The sequence continues at coordinate 2,250,543 of OY294034.1, read as the reverse complement.
AAAAACACCAAAGGGGTTAACCATACGTTTTTTTCAAAAATGTTAAAAACTTTAGGTGGCCTTTTTATTACTTAAATCGACGTACTTCGAAGCCTACTGCTGGATACAGCCTTCAGAACCTCGCCGAATCAATCAAAACTGTGTAAAATCGCGAAACAACTTTAGGTAAAGTGACCGCGAATGTGTTACGTTTAAAGCCAAATAAAATAAAAAATATCATACTTACGAGAAATCTGACTGTGCCATTCGAATTTTCTGATCAGAATACGTAAGAAACAGTGAAAGAAGCTGCCGAATTCCACTTTTCATTATTTGGGGTCAAAAAACACCAAAGGGGTTAACCTTACGTTTTTTTCAAAAATGTTAAAAATTTTAGGTGGCCTTTTTATTACTTAAATCGACGTACTTCGAAGCCTACTGCTGGATACAGCCTTCAGAACCTCGCGGAATCAATCAAAACTGTGTAAAATCGCGAAACAACTTTAGGTAAAGTGACCGCGAATGTGTTACGTTTAAAGCCAAATAAAATAAAAAATATCATACTTACGAGAAATCTGACTGCGTCATTCGAATTTTCTGATCAGAATACGTAAGAAACAGTGAAAGAAGCTGCCGAATTCCACTTTTCATTATTTGGGGTCAAAAAACACCAAAGGGGTTAACCTTACGTTTTTTTCAAAAATGTTAAAAATTTTAGGTGGCCTTTTTATTACTTAAATCGACGTACTTCGTAGCCTACTGCTGGATACAGCCTTCAGAACCTCGCGGAATCAATCAAAACTGTGTAAAATCGCGAAACAACTTTAGGTAAAGTGACCGCGAATGTGTTACGTTTAAAGCCAAATAAAATAAAAAATATCATACTTACGAGAAATCTGACTGCGCCATTCGAATTTTCTGATCAGAATACGTAAGAAACAGTGAAAGAAGCTGCCGAATTCCACTTTTCATTATTTGGGGTCAAAAAACACCAAAGGGGTTAACCTTACGTTTTTTTCAAAAATGTTAAAAACTTTAGGTGGCCTTTTTATTACTTAAATCGACGTACTTCGAAGCCTACTGCTGGATACAGCCTTCAGAACCTCGCGGAATCAATCAAAACTGTGTAAAATCGCGAAACAACTTTAGGTAAAGTGACCGCGAATGTGTTACGTTTAAAGCCAAATAAAATAAAAAATATCATACTTACGAGAAATCTGACTGCGCCATTCGAATTTTCTGATCAGAATACGTAAGAAACAGTGAAAGAAGCTGCCGAATTCCACTTTTCATTATTTGGGGTCAAAAAACACCAAAGGGGTTAACCTTACGTTTTTTTCAAAAATGTTAAAAATTTTAGCTGGCCTTTTTATTACTTAAATCGACGTACTGCGAAGCCTACTGCTGGATACAGCCTTCAGAACCTCGCGGAATCAATCAAAACTGTGTAAAATCGCGAAACAACTTTAGGTAAAGTTACCGCGAATGTGTTACGTTTAAAGCCAAATAAAATAAAAAATATCATACTTACGAGAAATCTGACTGCGCCATTCGAATTTTCTGATCAGAATACGTAAGAAACAGTGAAAAAGCTGCCGAATTCCACTTTTCATTATTTGGGGTCAAAAAACACCAAAGGGGTTAACCTTACGTTTTTTTCAAAAATGTTAAAAACTTTAGGTGGCCTTTTTATTACTTAAATCGACGTACTTCGAAGCCTACTGCTGGATACAGCCTTCAGAACCTCGCGGAATCAATCAAAACTGTGTAAAATCGCGAAACAACTTTAGGTAAAGTGACCGCGAATGTGTTACTTTTAAAGCCAAATAAAATAAAAAATATCATACTTACGAGAAATCTGACTGCGCCATTCGAATTTTCTGATCAGAATACGTAAGAAACAGTGAAAGAAGCTGCCGAATTCCACTTTTCATTATTTGGGGTCAAAAAACACCAAAGGGGTTAACCTTACGTTTTTTTCAATAATGTTAAAAACTTTAGGTGGCCTTTTTATTACTTAAATCGACGTACTTCGAAGCCTACTGCTGGATACAGCCTTCAGAACCTCGCGGAATCAATCAAAACTGTGTAAAATCGCGAAACAACTTTAGGTAAAGTGACCGCGAATGTGTTACGTTTAAAGCCAAATAAAATAAAAAATATCATACTTACGAGAAATCTGACTGCGCTATTCGAATTTTCTGATCAGAATACGTAAGAAACAGTGAAAGAAGCTGCCGAATTCCACTTTTCATTATTTGGGGTCAAAAAACACCAAAGGGGTTAACCTTACGTTTTTTTCAAAAATGTTAAAAACTTTAGGTGGCCTTTTTATTACTTAAATCGACGTACTTCGAAGCCTACTGCTGGTAACAGCCTTCAGAACCTCGCGGAATCAATCAAAACTGTGTAAAATCGCGAAACAACTTTAGGTAAAGTGACCGCGAATGTGTTACGTTTAAAGGCAAATAAAATAAAAAATATCATACTTACGAGAAATCTGACTGCGCCATTCGAATTTTCTGATCAGAATACGTAAGAAACAGTGAAAGAAGCTGCCGAATTCCACTTTTCATTATTTGGGGTCAAAAAACACCAAAGGGGTTAACCTTACGTTTTTTTCAAAAATGTTAAAAATTTTAGGTGGCCTTTTTATTACTTAAATCGACGTACTTCGAAGCCTACTGCTGGATACAGCCTTCAGAACCTCGCGGAATCAATCAAAACTGTGTAAAATCGCGAAACAACTTTAGGTAAAGTGACCGCGAATGTGTTACGTTTAAAGCCAAATAAAATAAAAAATATCATACTTACGAGAAATCTGACTGCGCCATTCGAATTTTCTGATCAGAATACGTAAGAAACAGTGAAAGAAGCTGCCGAATTCCACTTTTCATTATTTGGGGTCAAAAAACACCAAAGGGGTTAACCTTACGTTTTTTTCAAAAATGTTAAAAACTTTAGGTGGCCTTTTTATTACTTAAATCGACGTACTTCGAAGCCTACTGCTGGATACAGCCTTCAGAACCTCGCGGAATCAATCAAAACTGTGTAAAATCGCGAAACAACTTTAGGTAAAGTGACCGCGAATGTGTTACGTTTAAAGCCAAATAAAATAAAAAATATCATACTTACGAGAAATCTGACTGCGCTATTCGAATTTTCTGATCAGAATACGTAAGAAACAGTGAAAGAAGCTGCCGAATTCCACTTTTCATTATTTGGGGTCAAAAAACACCAAAGGGGTTAACCTTACGTTTTTTTCAAAAATGTTAAAAACTTTAGGTGGCCTTTTTATTACTTAAATCGACGTACTTCGAAGCCTACTGCTGGTAACAGCCTTCAGAACCTCGCGGAATCAATCAAAACTGTGTAAAATCGCGAAACAACTTTAGGTAAAGTGACCGCGAATGTGTTACGTTTAAAGCCAAATAAAATAAAAAATATCATACTTACGAGAAATCTGACTGCGCCATTCGAATTTTCTGATCAGAATACGTAAGAAACAGTGAAAGAAGCTGCCGAATTCCACTTTTCATTATTTGGGGTCAAAAAACACCAAAGGGGTTAACCTTACGTTTTTTTCAAAAATGTTAAAAATTTTAGGTGGCCTTTTTATTACTTAAATCGACGTACTTCGAAGCCTACTGCTGGATACAGCCTTCAGAACCTCGCGGAATCAATCAAAACTGTGTAAAATCGCGAAACAACTTTAGGTAAAGTGACCGCGAATGTGTTACGTTTAAAGCCAAATAAAATAAAAAATATCATACTTACGAGAAATCTGACTGCGCCATTCGAATTTTCTGATCAGAATACGTAAGAAACAGTGAAAGAAGCTGCCGAATTCCACTTTTCATTATTTGGGGTCAAAAAACACCAAAGGGGTTAACCTTACGTTTTTTTCAAAAATGTTAAAAACTTTAGGTGGCCTTTTTATTACTTAAATCGACGTACTTCGAAGCCTACTGCTGGATACAGCCTTCAGAACCTCGCGGAATCAATCAAAACTGTGTAATATCGCGAAACAACTTTAGGTAAAGTGACCGCGAATGTGTTACGTTTAAAGCCAAATAAAATAAAAAATATCATACTTACGAGAAATCTGACTGCGCCATTCGAATTTTCTGATCAGAATACGTAAGAAACAGTGAAAGAAGCTGCCGAATTCCACTTTTCATTATTTGGGGTCAAAAAACACCCAAGGGGTTAACCTTACGTTTTTTTCAAAAATGTTAAAAACTTTAGGTGGCCTTTTTATTACTTAAATCGACGTACTTCGAAGCCTACTGCTGGATACAGCCTTCAGAACCTCGCGGAATCAATCAAAACTGTGTAAAATCGCGAAACAACTTTAGGTAAAGTGACCGCGAATGTGTTACGTTTAAAGCCAAATAAAATAAAAAATATCATACTTACGAGAAATCTGACTGCGCCATTCGAATTTTCTGATCAGAATACGTAAGAAACAGTGAAAGAAGCTGCCGAATTCCACTTTTCATTATTTGGGGTCAAAAAACACCAAAGGGGTTAACCTTACGTTTTTTTCAAAAATGTTAAAAACTTTAGGTGGCCTTTTTATTACTTAAATCGACGTACTTCGAAGCCTACTGCTGGATACAGCCTTCAGAACCTCGCGGAATCAATCAAAACTGTGTAATATCGCGAAACAACTTTAGGTAAAGTGACCGCGAATGTGTTACGTTTAAAGCCAAATAAAATAAAAAATATCATACTTACGAGAAATCTGACTGCGCCATTCGAATTTTCTGATCAGAATACGTAAGAAACAGTGAAAGAAGCTGCCGAATTCCACTTTTCATTATTTGGGGTCAAAAAACACCCAAGGGGTTAACCTTACGTTTTTTTCAAAAATGTTAAAAACTTTAGGTGGCCTTTTTATTACTTAAATCGACGTACTTCGAAGCCTACTGCTGGATACAGCCTTCAGAACCTCGCGGAATCAATCAAAACTGTGTAAAATCGCGAAACAACTTTAGGTAAAGTGACCGCGAATGTGTTACGTTTAAAGCCAAATAAAATAAAAAATATCATACTTACGAGAAATCTGACTGCGCCATTCGAATTTTCTGATCAGAATACGTAAGAAACAGTGAAAGAAGCTGCCGAATTCCACTTTTCATTATTTGGGGTCAAAAAACACCAAAGGGGTTAACCTTACGTTTTTTTCAAAAATGTTAAAAACTTTAGGTGGCCTTTTTATTACTTAAATCGACGTACTTCGAAGCCTACTGCTGGATACAGCCTTCAGAACCTCGCGGAATCAATCAAAACTGTGTAATATCGCGAAACAACTTTAGGTAAAGTGACCGCGAATGTGTTACGTTTAAAGCCAAATAAAATAAAAAATATCATACTTACGAGAAATCTGACTGCGCCATTCGAATTTTCTGATCAGAATACGTAAGAAACAGTGAAAGAAGCTGCCGAATTCCACTTTTCATTATTTGGGGTCAAAAAACACCCAAGGGGTTAACCTTACGTTTTTTTCAAAAATGTTAAAAACTTTAGGTGGCCTTTTTATTACTTAAATCGACGTACTTCGAAGCCTACTGCTGGATACAGCCTTCAGAACCTCGCGGAATCAATCAAAACTGTGTAAAATCGCGAAACAACTTTAGGTAAAGTGACCGCGAATGTGTTACGTTTAAAGCCAAATAAAATAAAAAATATCATACTTACGAGAAATCTGACTGCGCCATTCGAATTTTCTGATCAGAATACGTAAGAAACAGTGAAAGAAGCTGCCGAATTCCACTTTTCATTATTTGGGGTCAAAAAACACCAAAGGGGTTAACCTTACGTTTTTTTCAAAAATGTTAAAAACTTTAGGTGGCCTTTTTATTACTTAAATCGACGTACTTCGAAGCCTACTGCTGGATACAGCCTTCAGAACCTCGCGGAATCAATCAAAACTGTGTAATATCGCGAAACAACTTTAGGTAAAGTGACCGCGAATGTGTTACGTTTAAAGCCAAATAAAATAAAAAATATCATACTTACGAGAAATCTGACTGCGCCATTCGAATTTTCTGATCAGAATACGTAAGAAACAGTGAAAGAAGCTGCCGAATTCCACTTTTCATTATTTGGGGTCAAAAAACACCCAAGGGGTTAACCTTACGTTTTTTTCAAAAATGTTAAAAACTTTAGGTGGCCTTTTTATTACTTAAATCGACGTACTTCGAAGCCTACTGCTGGATACAGCCTTCAGAACCTCGCGGAATCAATCAAAACTGTGTAAAATCGCGAAACAACTTTAGGTAAAGTGACCGCGAATGTGTTACGTTTAAAGCCAAATAAAATAAAAAATATCATACTTACGAGAAATCTGACTGCGCCATTCGAATTTTCTGATCAGAATACGTAAGAAACAGTGAAAGAAGCTGCCGAATTCCACTTTTCATTATTTGGGGTCAAAAAACACCAAAGGGGTTAACCTTACGTTTTTTTCAAAAATGTTAAAAACTTTAGGTGGCCTTTTTATTACTTAAATCGACGTACTTCGAAGCCTACTGCTGGATACAGCCTTCAGAACCTCGCGGAATCAATCAAAACTGTGTAATATCGCGAAACAACTTTAGGTAAAGTGACCGCGAATGTGTTACGTTTAAAGCCAAATAAAATAAAAAATATCATACTTACGAGAAATCTGACTGCGTCATTCGAATTTTCTGATCAGAATACGTAAGAAACAGTGAAAGAAGCTGCCGAATTCCACTTTTCATTATTTGGGGTCAAAAAACACCAAAGGGGTTAACCTTACGTTTTTTTCAAAAATGTTAAAAATTTTAGCTGGCCTTTTTATTACTTAAATCGACGTACTGCGAAGCCTACTGCTGGATACAGCCTTCAGAACCTCGCGGAATCAATCAAAACTGTGTAAAATCGCGAAACAACTTTAGGTAAAGTTACCGCGAATGTGTTACGTTTAAAGCCAAATAAAATAAAAAATATCATACTTACGAGAAATCTGACTGCGCCATTCGAATTTTCTGATCAGAATACGTAAGAAACAGTGAAAAAGCTGCCGAATTCCACTTTTCATTATTTGGGGTCAAAAAACACCAAAGGGGTTAACCTTACGTTTTTTTCAAAAATGTTAAAAACTTTAGGTGGCCTTTTTATTACTTAAATCGACGTACTTCGAAGCCTACTGCTGGATACAGCCTTCAGAACCTCGCGGAATCAATCAAAACTGTGTAAAATCGCGAAACAACTTTAGGTAAAGTGACCGCGAATGTGTTACTTTTAAAGCCAAATAAAATAAAAAATATCATACTTACGAGAAATCTGACTGCGCCATTCGAATTTTCTGATCAGAATACGTAAGAAACAGTGAAAGAAGCTGCCGAATTCCACTTTTCATTATTTGGGGTCAAAAAACACCAAAGGGGTTAACCTTACGTTTTTTTCAAAAATGCTAAAAACTTTAGGTGGCCTTTTTATTACTTAAATCGACGTACTTCGAAGCCTACTGCTGGATACAGCCTTCAGAACCTCGCGGAATCAATCAAAACTGTGTAAAATCGCGAAACAACTTTAGGTAAAGTGACCGCGAATGTGTTACGTTTAAAGCCAAATAAAATAAAAAATATCATACTTACGAGAAATCTGACTGCGCTATTCGAATTTTCTGATCAGAATACGTAAGAAACAGTGAAAGAAGCTGCCGAATTCCACTTTTCATTATTTGGGGTCAAAAAACACCAAAGGGGTTAACCTTACGTTTTTTTCAAAAATGTTAAAAACTTTAGGTGGCCTTTTTATTACTTAAATCGACGTACTTCGAAGCCTACTGCTGGTAACAGCCTTCAGAACCTCGCGGAATCAATCAAAACTGTGTAAAATCGCGAAACAACTTTAGGTAAAGTGACCGCGAATGTGTTACGTTTAAAGCCAAATAAAATAAAAAATATCATACTTACGAGAAATCTGACTGCGCCATTCGAATTTTCTGATCAGAATACGTAAGAAACAGTGAAAGAAGCTGCCGAATTCCACTTTTCATTATTTGGGGTCAAAAAACACCAAAGGGGTTAACCTTACGTTTTTTTCAAAAATGTTAAAAATTTTAGGTGGCCTTTTTATTACTTAAATCGACGTACTTCGAAGCCTACTGCTGGATACAGCCTTCAGAACCTCGCGGAATCAATCAAAACTGTGTAAAATCGCGAAACAACTTTAGGTAAAGTGACCGCGAATGTGTTACGTTTAAAGCCAAATAAAATAAAAAATATCATACTTACGAGAAATCTGACTGCGCCATTCGAATTTTCTGATCAGAATACGTAAGAAACAGTGAAAGAAGCTGCCGAATTCCACTTTTCATTATTTGGGGTCAAAAAACACCAAAGGGGTTAACCTTACGTTTTTTTCAAAAATGTTAAAAACTTTAGGTGGCCTTTTTATTACTTAAATCGACGTACTTCGAAGCCTACTGCTGGATACAGCCTTCAGAACCTCGCGGAATCAATCAAAACTGTGTAATATCGCGAAACAACTTTAGGTAAAGTGACCGCGAATGTGTTACGTTTAAAGCCAAATAAAATAAAAAATATCATACTTACGAGAAATCTGACTGCGCCATTCGAATTTTCTGATCAGAATACGTAAGAAACAGTGAAAGAAGCTGCCGAATTCCACTTTTCATTATTTGGGGTCAAAAAACACCCAAGGGGTTAACCTTACGTTTTTTTCAAAAATGTTAAAAACTTTAGGTGGCCTTTTTATTACTTAAATCGACGTACTTCGAAGCCTACTGCTGGATACAGCCTTCAGAACCTCGCGGAATCAATCAAAACTGTGTAAAATCGCGAAACAACTTTAGGTAAAGTGACCGCGAATGTGTTACGTTTAAAGCCAAATAAAATAAAAAATATCATACTTACGAGAAATCTGACTGCGCCATTCGAATTTTCTGATCAGAATACGTAAGAAACAGTGAAAGAAGCTGCCGAATTCCACTTTTCATTATTTGGGGTCAAAAAACACCAAAGGGGTTAACCTTACGTTTTTTTCAAAAATGTTAAAAACTTTAGGTGGCCTTTTTATTACTTAAATCGACGTACTTCGAAGCCTACTGCTGGATACAGCCTTCAGAACCTCGCGGAATCAATCAAAACTGTGTAATATCGCGAAACAACTTTAGGTAAAGTGACCGCGAATGTGTTACGTTTAAAGCCAAATAAAATAAAAAATATCATACTTACGAGAAATCTGACTGCGCCATTCGAATTTTCTGATCAGAATACGTAAGAAACAGTGAAAGAAGCTGCCGAATTCCACTTTTCATTATTTGGGGTCAAAAAACACCCAAGGGGTTAACCTTACGTTTTTTTCAAAAATGTTAAAAACTTTAGGTGGCCTTTTTATTACTTAAATCGACGTACTTCGAAGCCTACTGCTGGATACAGCCTTCAGAACCTCGCGGAATCAATCAAAACTGTGTAAAATCGCGAAACAACTTTAGGTAAAGTGACCGCGAATGTGTTACGTTTAAAGCCAAATAAAATAAAAAATATCATACTTACGAGAAATCTGACTGCGCCATTCGAATTTTCTGATCAGAATACGTAAGAAACAGTGAAAGAAGCTGCCGAATTCCACTTTTCATTATTTGGGGTCAAAAAACACCAAAGGGGTTAACCTTACGTTTTTTTCAAAAATGTTAAAAACTTTAGGTGGCCTTTTTATTACTTAAATCGACGTACTTCGAAGCCTACTGCTGGATACAGCCTTCAGAACCTCGCGGAATCAATCAAAACTGTGTAATATCGCGAAACAACTTTAGGTAAAGTGACCGCGAATGTGTTACGTTTAAAGCCAAATAAAATAAAAAATATCATACTTACGAGAAATCTGACTGCGCCATTCGAATTTTCTGATCAGAATACGTAAGAAACAGTGAAAGAAGCTGCCGAATTCCACTTTTCATTATTTGGGGTCAAAAAACACCAAAGGGGTTAACCTTACGTTTTTTTCAAAAATGTTAAAAACTTTAGGTGGCCTTTTTATTACTTAAATCGACGTACTGCGAAGCCTACTGCTGGATACAGCCTTCAGAACCTCGCGGAATCAATCAAAACTGTGTAAAATCGCGAAACAACTTTAGGTAAAGTGACCGCGAATGTGTTACGTTTAAAGCCAAATAAAATAAAAAATATCATACTTACGAGAAATCTGACTGCGCCATTCGAATTTTCTGATCAGAATACGTAAGAAACAGTGAAAGAAGCTGCCGAATTCCACTTTTCATTATTTGGGGTCAAAAAACACCAAAGGGGTTAACCTTACGTTTTTTTCAAAAATGTTAAAAATTTTAGGTGGCCTTTTTATTACTTAAATCGACGTACTGCGAAGCCTACTGCTGGATACAGCCTTCAGAACCTCGCGGAATCAATCAAAACTGTGTAAAATCGCGAAACAACTTTAGGTAAAGTGACCGCGAATGTGTTACGTTTAAAGCCAAATAAAATAAAAAATTACATACTTACGAGAAATCTGACTGCGCCATTCGAATTTTCTGATCAGAATACGTAAGAAACAGTGAAAAAGCTGCCGAATTCCACTTTTCATTATTTGGGGTCAAAAAACACCAAAGGGGTTAACCTTACGTTTTTTTCAAAAATGTTAAAAACTTTAGGTGGCCTTTTTATTACTTAAATCGACGTACTTCGAAACCTACTGCTGGATACAGCCTTCAGAACCTCGCGGAATCAATCAAAACTGTGTAAAATCGCGAAACAACTTTAGGTAAAGTGACCGCGAATGTGTTACGTTTAAAGCCAAATAAAATAAAAAATATCATACTTACGAGAAATCTGACTGCGCCATTCGAATTTTCTGATCAGAATACGTAAGAAACAGTGAAAAAGCTGCCGAATTCCACTTTTCATTATTTGGGGTCAAAAAACACCAAAGGGGTTAACCTTACGTTTTTTTCAAAAATGTTAAAAACTTTAGGTGGCCTTTTTATTACTTAAATCGACGTACTTCGAAGCCTACTGCTGGATACAGCCTTCAGAACCTCGCGGAATCAATCAAAACTGTGTAAAATCGCGAAACAACTTTAGGTAAAGTGACCGCGAATGTGTTACGTTTAAAGCCAAATAAAATAAAAAATATCATACTTACGAGAAATCTGACTGCGCCATTCGAATTTTCTGATCAGAATACGTAAGAAACAGTGAAAGAAGCTGCCGAATTCCACTTTTCATTATTTGGGGTCAAAAAACACCAAAGGGGTTAACCTTACGTTTTTTTCAAAAATGTTAAAAACTTTAGGTGGCCTTTTTATTACTTAAATCGACGTACTGCGAAGCCTACTGCTGGATACAGCCTTCAGAACCTCGCGGAATCAATCAAAACTGTGTAAAATCGCGAAACAACTTTAGGTAAAGTTACCGCGAATGTGTTACGTTTAAAGCCAAATAAAATAAAAAATATCATACTTACTAGAAATCTGACTGCGCCATTCGAATTTTCTGATCAGAATACGTAAGAAACAGTGAAAAAGCTGCCGAATTCCACTTTTCATTATTTGGGGTCAAAAAACACCAAAGGGGTTAACCTTACGTTTTTTTCAAAAATGTTAAAAACTTTAGGTGGCCTTTTTATTACTTAAATCGACGTACTTCGAAGCCTACTGCTGGATACAGCCTTCAGAACCTCGCGGAATCAATCAAAACTGTGTAAAATCGCGAAACAACTTTAGGTAAAGTGACCGCGAATGTGTTACTTTTAAAGCCAAATAAAATAAAAAATATCATACTTACGAGAAATCTGACTGCGCCATTCGAATTTTCTGATCAGAATACGTAAGAAACAGTGAAAGAAGCTGCCGAATTCCACTTTTCATTATTTGGGGTCAAAAAACACCAAAGGGGTTAACCTTACGTTTTTTTCAAAAATGTTAAAAATTTTAGGTGGCCTTTTTATTACTTAAATCGACGTACTTCGAAGCCTACTGCTGGATACAGCCTTCAGAACCTCGCGGAATCAATCAAAACTGTGTAAAATCGCGAAACAACTTTAGGTAAAGTGACCGCGAATGTGTTACGTTTAAAGCCAAATAAAATAAAAAATATCATACTTACGAGAAATCTGACTGCGCCATTCGAATTTTCTGATCAGAATACGTAAGAAACAGTGAAAAAGCTGCCGAATTCCACTTTTCATTATTTGGGGTCAAAAAACACCAAAGGGGTTAACCTTACGTTTTTTTCAAAAATGTTAAAAACTTTAGGTGGCCTTTTTATTACTTAAATCGACGTACTTCGAAGCCTACTGCTGGATACAGCCTTCAGAACCTCGCGGAATCAATCAAAACTGTGTAAAATCGCGAAACAACTTTAGGTAAAGTGACCGCGAATGTGTTACTTTTAAAGCCAAATAAAATAAAAAATATCATACTTACGAGAAATCTGACTGCGCCATTCGAATTTTCTGATCAGAATACGTAAGAAACAGTGAAAGAAGCTGCCGAATTCCACTTTTCATTATTTGGGGTCAAAAAACACCAAAGGGGTTAACCTTACGTTTTTTTCAAAAATGTTAAAAACTTTAGGTGGCCTTTTTATTACTTAAATCGACGTACTTCGAAGCCTACTGCTGGATACAGCCTTCAGAACCTCGCGGAATCAATCAAAACTGTGTAAAATCGCGAAACAACTTTAGGTAAAGTGACCGCGAATGTGTTACTTTTAAAGCCAAATAAAATAAAAAATATCATACTTACGAGAAATCTGACTGCGCCATTCGAATTTTCTGATCAGAATACGTAAGAAACAGTGAAAGAAGCTGCCGAATTCCACTTTTCATTATTTGGGGTCAAAAAACACCAAAGGGGTTAACCTTACGTTTTTTTCAAAAATGTTAAAAACTTTAGGTGGCCTTTTTATTACTTAAATCGACGTACTTCGAAGCCTACTGCTGGATACAGCCTTCAGAACCTCGCGGAATCAATCAAAACTGTGTAAAATCGCGAAACAACTTTAGGTAAAGTGACCGCGAATGTGTTACGTTTAAAGCCAAATAAAATAAAAAATATCATCCTTACGAGAAATCTGACTGCGCCATTCGAATTTTCTGATCAGAATACGTAAGAAACAGTGAAAGAAGCTGCCGAATTCCACTTTTCATTATTTGGGGTCAAAAAACACCAAAGGGGTTAACCTTACGTTTTTTTCAAAAATGTTAAAAACTTTAGGTGGCCTTTTTATTACTTAAATCGACGTACTTCGAAGCCTACTGCTGGTAACAGCCTTCAGAACCTCGCGGAATCAATCAAAACTGTGTAAAATCGCGAAACAACTTTAGGTAAAGTGACCGCGAATGTGTTACGTTTAAAGCCAAATAAAATAAAAAATATCATACTTACGAGAAATCTGACTGCGCCATTCGAATTTTCTGATCAGAATACGTAAGAAACAGTGAAAGAAGCTGCCGAATTCCACTTTTCATTATTTGGGGTCAAAAAACACCAAAGGGGTTAACCTTACGTTTTTTTCAAAAATGTTAAAAATTTTAGGTGGCCTTTTTATTACTTAAATCGACGTACTTCGAAGCCTACTGCTGGATACAGCCTTCAGAACCTCGCGGAATCAATCAAAACTGTGTAAAATCGCGAAACAACTTTAGGTAAAGTGACCGCGAATGTGTTACGTTTAAAGCCAAATAAAATAAAAAATATCATACTTACGAGAAATCTGACTGCGCCATTCGAATTTTCTGATCAGAATACGTAAGAAACAGTGAAAGAAGCTGCCGAATTCCACTTTTCATTATTTGGGGTCAAAAAACACCAAAGGGGTTAACCTTACGTTTTTTTCAAAAATGTTAAAAATTTTAGGTGGCCTTTTTATTACTTAAATCGACGTACTTCGAAGCCTACTGCTGGATACAGCCTTCAGAACCTCGCGGAATCAATCAAAACTGTGTAAAATCGCGAAACAACTTTAGGTAAAGTGACCGCGAATGTGTTACGTTTAAAGCCAAATAAAATAAAAAATATCATACTTACGAGAAATCTGACTGCGCTATTCGAATTTTCTGATCAGAATACGTAAGAAACAGTGAAAGAAGCTGCCGAATTCCACTTTTCATTATTTGGGGTCAAAAAACACCAAAGGGGTTAACCTTACGTTTTTTTCAAAAATGTTAAAAACTTTAGGTGGCCTTTTTATTACTTAAATCGACGTACTTCGAAGCCTACTGCTGGATACAGCCTTCAGAACCTCGCGGAATCAATCAAAACTGTGTAAAATCGCGAAACAACTTTAGGTAAAGTGACCGCGAATGTGTTACGTTTAAAGCCAAATAAAATAAAAAATATCATACTTACGAGAAATCTGACTGCGCTATTCGAATTTTCTGATCAGAATACGTAAGAAACAGTGAAAGAAGCTGCCGAATTCCACTTTTCATTATTTGGGGTCAAAAAACACCAAAGGGGTTACCTTACGTTTTTTTCAAAAATGTTAAAAATTTTAGGTGGCCTTTTTATTACTTAAATCGACGTACTTCGAAGCCTACTGCTGGATACAGCCTTCAGAACCTCGCAGAATCAATCAAAACTGTGTAAAATCGCGAAATAACTTTAGGTAAAGTGACCGCGAATGTGTTACGTTTAAAGCCAAATAAAATAAAAAATATCATACTTACGAGAAATCTGACTGCGCCATTCGAATTTTCTGATCAGAATACGTAAGAAACAGTGAAAGAAGCTGCCGAATTCCACTTTTCATTATTTGGGGTCAAAAAACACCAAAGGGGTTAACCTTACGTTTTTTTCAAAAATGTTAAAAACTTTAGGTGGCCTTTTTATTACTTAAATCGACGTACTTCGAAGCCTACTGCTGGATACAGCCTTCAGAACCTCGCGGAATCAATCAAAACTGTGTAAAATCGCGAAACAACTTTAGGTAAAGTGACCGCGAATGTGTTACGTTTAAAGCCAAATAAAATAAAAAATATCATACTTACGAGAAATCTAACTGCGCCATTCGAATTTTCTGATCAGAATACGTAAGAAACAGTGAAAGAAGCTGCCGAATTCCACTTTTCATTATTTGGGGTCAAAAAACACCGAAGGGGTTAACCTTACGTTTTTTTCAAAAATGTTAAAAACTTTAGGTGGCCTTTTTATTACTTAAATCGACGTACTTCGAAGCCTACTGCTGGATACAGCCTTCAGAACCTCGCGGAATCAATCAAAACTGTGTAAAATCGCGAAACAACTTTAGGTAAAGTGACCGCGAATGTGTTACGTTTAAAGCCAAATAAAATAAAAAATATCATACTTACGAGAAATCTGACTGCGCCATTCGAATTTTCTGATCAGAATACGTAAGAAACAGTGAAAGAAGCTGCCGAATTCCACTTTTCATTATTTGGGGTCAAAAAACACCAAAGGGGTTAACCTTACGTTTTTTTCAAAAATGTTAAAAACTTTAGGTGGCCTTTTTATTACTTAAATCGACGTACTTCGAAGCCTACTGCTGGATACAGCCTTCAGAACCTCGCGGAATCAATCAAAACTGTGTAAAATCGCGAAACAACTTTAGGTAAAGTGACCGCGAATGTGTTACGTTTAAAGCCAAATAAAATAAAAAATATCATACTTACGAGAAATCTAACTGCGCCATTCGAATTTTCTGATCAGAATACGTAAGAAACAGTGAAAGAAGCTGCCGAATTCCACTTTTCATTATTTGGGGTCAAAAAACACCGAAGGGGTTAACCTTACGTTTTTTTCAAAAATGTTAAAAACTTTAGGTGGCCTTTTTATTACTTAAATCGACGTACTTCGAAGCCTACTGCTGGATACAGCCTTCAGAACCTCGCGGAATCAATCAAAACTGTGTAAAATCGCGAAACAACTTTAGGTAAAGTGACCGCGAATGTGTTACGTTTAAAGCCAAATAAAATAAAAAATATCATACTTACGAGAAATCTGACTGCGCCATTCGAATTTTCTGATCAGAATACGTAAGAAACAGTGAAAGAAGCTGCCGAATTCCACTTTTCATTATTTGGGGTCAAAAAACACCAAAGGGGTTAACCTTACGTTTTTTTTAAAAATGTTAAAAACTTTAGGTGGCCTTTTTATTACTTAAATCGACGTTCTTCGAAGCCTACTGCTGGATACAGCCTTCAGAACCTCGCGGAATCAATCAAAACTGTGTAAAATCGCGAAACAACTTTAGGTAAAGTGACCGCGAATGTGTTACGTTTAAAGCCAAATAAAATAAAAAATATCATACTTACGAGAAATCTGACTGCGCCATTCGAATTTTCTGATCAGAATACGTAAGAAACAGTGAAAGAAGCTGCCGAATTCCACTTTTCATTATTTGGGGTCAAAAAACACCAAAGGGGTTAACCTTACGTTTTTTTCAAAAATGTTAAAAACTTTAGGTGGCCTTTTTATTACTTAAATCGACGTACTTCGAAGCCTACTGCTGGATACAGCCTTCAGAACCTCGCGGAATCAATCAAAACTGTGTAAAATCGCGAAACAACTTTAGGTAAAGTGACCGCGAATGTGTTACGTTTAAAGCCAAATAAAATAAAAAATATCATACTTACGAGAAATCTAACTGCGCCATTCGAATTTTCTGATCAGAATACGTAAGAAACAGTGAAAGAAGCTGCCGAATTCCACTTTTCATTATTTGGGGTCAAAAAACACCGAAGGGGTTAACCTTACGTTTTTTTCAAAAATGTTAAAAACTTTAGGTGGCCTTTTTATTACTTAAATCGACGTACTTCGAAGCCTACTGCTGGATACAGCCTTGAGAACCTCGCGGAATCAATCAAAACTGTGTAAAATCGCGAAACAACTTTAGGTAAAGTGACCGCGAATGTGTTACGTTTAAAGCCAAATAAAATAAAAAATATCATACTTACGTGAAATCTGACTGCGCCATTCGAATTTTCTGATCAGAATACGTCAGAAACAGTGAAAGAAGCTGCCGAATTCCACTTTTCATTATTTGGGGTCAAAAAACACCAAAGGGGTTAACCTTACGTTTTTTTCAAAAATGTTAAAAACTTTAGGTGGCCTTTTTATTACTTAAATCGACGTACTTCGAAGCCTACTGCTGGATACAGCCTTCAGAACCTCGCGGAATCAATCAAAACTGTGTAAAATCGCGAAACAACTTTAGGTAAAGTGACCGCGAATGTGTTACGTTTAAAGCCAAATAAAATAAAAAATATCATACTTACGAGAAATCTAACTGCGCCATTCGAATTTTCTGATCAGAATACGTAAGAAACAGTGAAAGAAGCTGCCGAATTCCACTTTTCATTATTTGGGGTCAAAAAACACCGAAGGGGTTAACCTTACGTTTTTTTCAAAAATGTTAAAAACTTTAGGTGGCCTTTTTATTACTTAAATCGACGTACTTCGAAGCCTACTGCTGGATACAGCCTTCAGAACCTCGCGGAATCAATCAAAACTGTGTAAAATCGCGAAACAACTTTAGGTAAAGTGACCGCGAATGTGTTACGTTTAAAGCCAAATAAAATAAAAAATATCATACTTACGAGAAATCTGACTGCGCCATTCGAATTTTCTGATCAGAATACGTAAGAAACAGTGAAAGAAGCTGCCGAATTCCACTTTTCATTATTTGGGGTCAAAAAACACCAAAGGGGTTAACCTTACGTTTTTTTTAAAAATGTTAAAAACTTTAGGTGGCCTTTTTATTACTTAAATCGACGTTCTTCGAAGCCTACTGCTGGATACAGCCTTCAGAACCTCGCGGAATCAATCAAAACTGTGTAAAATCGCGAAACAACTTTAGGTAAAGTGACCGCGAATGTGTTACGTTTAAAGCCAAATAAAATAAAAAATATCATACTTACGAGAAATCTGACTGCGCCATTCGAATTTTCTGATCAGAATACGTAAGAAACAGTGAAAGAAGCTGCCGAATTCCACTTTTCATTATTTGGGGTCAAAAAACACCAAAGGGGTTAACCTTACGTTTTTTTCAAAAATGTTAAAAACTTTAGGTGGCCTTTTTATTACTTAAATCGACGTACTTCGAAGCCTACTGCTGGATACAGCCTTCAGAACCTCGCGGAATCAATCAAAACTGTGTAAAATCGCGAAACAACTTTAGGTAAAGTGACCGCGAATGTGTTACGTTTAAAGCCAAATAAAATAAAAAATATCATACTTACGAGAAATCTAACTGCGCCATTCGAATTTTCTGATCAGAATACGTAAGAAACAGTGAAAGAAGCTGCCGAATTCCACTTTTCATTATTTGGGGTCAAAAAACACCGAAGGGGTTAACCTTACGTTTTTTTCAAAAATGTTAAAAACTTTAGGTGGCCTTTTTATTACTTAAATCGACGTACTTCGAAGCCTACTGCTGGATACAGCCTTGAGAACCTCGCGGAATCAATCAAAACTGTGTAAAATCGCGAAACAACTTTAGGTAAAGTGACCGCGAATGTGTTACGTTTAAAGCCAAATAAAATAAAAAATATCATACTTACGTGAAATCTGACTGCGCCATTCGAATTTTCTGATCAGAATACGTCAGAAACAGTGAAAGAAGCTGCCGAATTCCACTTTTCATTATTTGGGGTCAAAAAACACCAAAGGGGTTACCTTACGTTTTTTTCAAAAATGTTAAAAATTTTAGGTGGCCTTTTTATTACTTAAATCGACGTACTTCGAAGCCTACTGCTGGATACAGCCTTCAGAACCTCGCAGAATCAATCAAAACTGTGTAAAATCGCGAAATAACTTTAGGTAAAGTGACCGCGAATGTGTTACGTTTAAAGCCAAATAAAATAAAAAATATCATACTTACGAGAAATCTGACTGCGCCATTCGAATTTTCTGATCAGAATACGTAAGAAACAGTGAAAGAAGCTGCCGAATTCCACTTTTCATTATTTGGGGTCAAAAAACACCAAAGGGGTTAACCTTACGTTTTTTTCAAAAATGTTAAAAACGTTAGGTGGCCTTTTTATTACTTAAATCGACGTACTTCGAAGCCTACTGCTGGATACAGCCTTCAGAACCTCGCGGAATCAATCAAAACTGTGTAAAATCGCGAAACAACTTTAGGTAAAGTGACCGCGAATGTGTTACGTTTAAAGCCAAATAAAATAAAAAATATCATACTTACGAGAAATCTGACTGCGCCATTCGAATTTTCTGATCAGAATACGTAAGAAACAGTGAAAGAAGCTGCCGAATTCCACTTTTCATTATTTGGGGTCAAAAAACACCAAAGGGGTTAACCTTACGTTTTTTTCAAAAATGTTAAAAACTTTAGGTGGCCTTTTTATTACTTAAATCGACGTACTTCGAAGCCTACTGCTGGATACAGCCTTCAGAACCTCGCGGAATCAATCAAAACTGTGTAAAATCGCGAAACAACTTTAGGTAAAGTGACCGCGAATGTGTTACGTTTAAAGCCAAATAAAATAAAAAATATCATACTTACGAGAAATCTAACTGCGCCATTCGAATTTTCTGATCAGAATACGTAAGAAACAGTGAAAGAAGCTGCCGAATTCCACTTTTCATTATTTGGGGTCAAAAAACACCGAAGGGGTTAACCTTACGTTTTTTTCAAAAATGTTAAAAACTTTAGGTGGCCTTTTTATTACTTAAATCGACGTACTTCGAAGCCTACTGCTGGATACAGCCTTCAGAACCTCGCGGAATCAATCAAAACTGTGTAAAATCGCGAAACAACTTTAGGTAAAGTGACCGCGAATGTGTTACGTTTAAAGCCAAATAAAATAAAAAATATCATACTTACGAGAAATCTGACTGCGCCATTCGAATTTTCTGATCAGAATACGTAAGAAACAGTGAAAGAAGCTGCCGAATTCCACTTTTCATTATTTGGGGTCAAAAAACACCAAAGGGGTTAACCTTACGTTTTTTTTAAAAATGTTAAAAACTTTAGGTGGCCTTTTTATTACTTAAATCGACGTTCTTCGAAGCCTACTGCTGGATACAGCCTTCAGAACCTCGCGGAATCAATCAAAACTGTGTAAAATCGCGAAACAACTTTAGGTAAAGTGACCGCGAATGTGTTACGTTTAAAGCCAAATAAAATAAAAAATATCATACTTACGAGAAATCTGACTGCGCCATTCGAATTTTCTGATCAGAATACGTAAGAAACAGTGAAAGAAGCTGCCGAATTCTACTTTTCATTATTTGGGGTCAAAAAACACCAAAGGGGTTAACCTTACGTTTTTTTTAAAAATGTTAAAAACTTTAGGTGGCCTTTTTATTACTTAAATCGACGTACTTCGAAGCCTACTGCTGGATACAGCCTTCAGAACCTCGCGGAATCAATCAAAACTGTGTAAAATCGCGAAACAACTTTAGGTAAAGTGACCGCGAATGTGTTACGTTTAAAGCCAAATAAAATAAAAAATATCATACTTACGAGAAATCTGACTGCGCCATTCGAATTTTCTGATCAGAATACGTAAGAAACAGTGAAAGAAGCTGCCGAATTCCACTTTTCATTATTTGGGGTCAAAAAACACCAAAGGGGTTAACCTTACGTTTTTTTCAAAAATGTAAAAACTTTAGGTGGCCTTTTTATTACTTAAATCGACGTATTTCGAAGCCTACTGCTGGATACAGCCTTCAGAACCTCGCGGAATCAATCAAAACTGTGTAAAATCGCGAAACAACTTTAGGTAAAGTGACCGCGAATGTGTTACTTTTAAAGCCAAATAAAATAAAAAATATCATACTTACGAGAAATCTGACTGCGCCATTCGAATTTTCTGATCAGAATACGTAAGAAACAGTGAAAGAAGCTGCCGAATTCCACTTTTCATTATTTGGGGTCAAAAAACACCAAAGGGGTTAACCTTACGTTTTTTTCAAAAATGTTAAAAACTTTAGGTGGCCTTTTTATTACTTAAATCTACGTACTTCGAAGCCTACTGCTGGATACAGCCTTCAGAACCTCGCGGAATCAATCAAAACTGTGTAAAATCGCGAAACAACTTTAGGTAAAGTGACCGCGAATGTGTTACGTTTAAAGCCAAATAAAATAAAAAATATCATACTTACGAGAAATCTAACTGCGCCATTCAAATTTTCTGATCAGAATACGTAAGAAACAGTGAAAGAAGCTGCCGAATTCCACTTTTCATTATTTGGGGTCAAAAAACACCAAAGGGGTTAACCTTACGTTTTTTTCAAAAATGTTAAAAACTTTAGGTGGCCTTTTTATTACTTAAATCTACGTACTTCGAAGCCTACTGCTGGATACAGCCTTCAGAACCTCGCGGAATCAATCAAAACTGTGTAAAATCGCGAAACAACTTTAGGTAAAGTGACCGCGAATGTGTTACGTTTAAAGCCAAATAAAATAAAAAATATCTTACTTACGAGAAATCTGACTGCGCCATTCGAATTTTCTGATCAGAATACGTAAGAAACAGTGAAAGAAGCTGCCGAATTCCACTTTTCATTATTTGGGGTCAAAAAACACCAAAGGGGTTAACCTTACGTTTTTTTCAAAAATGTAAAAACTTTAGGTGGCCTTTTTATTACTTAAATCGACGTACTTCGAAGCCTACTGCTGGATACAGCCTTCAGAACCTCGCGGAATCAATCAAAACTGTGTAAAATCGCGAAACAACTTTAGGTAAAGTGACCGCGAATGTGTTACGTTTAAAGCCAAATAAAATAAAAAATATCATACTTACGAGAAATCTGACTGCGCCATTCGAATTATCTGATCAGAATACGTAAGAAACAGTGAAAGAAGCTGCCGAATTCCACTTTTCATTATTTGGGGTCAAAAAACACCAAAGGGGTTAACCTTACGTTTTTTTCAAAAATGTTAAAAACTTTAGGTGGCCTTTTTATTACTTAAATCGACGTACTTCGTAGCCTACTGCTGGATACAGCCTTCAGCACCTCGCGGAATCAATCAAAACTGTGTAAAATCGCGAAACAACTTTAGGTAAAGTGACCGCGAATGTGTTACGTTTAAAGCCAAATAAAATAAAAAATATCATACTTACGAGAAATCTGACTGCGCCATTCGAATTTTCTGATCAGAATACGTAAGAAACAGTGAAAGAAGCTGCCGAATTCCACTTTTCATTATTTGGGGTCAAAAAACACCAAAGGGGTTATCCTTACGTTTTTTTCAAAAATGTTAAAAACTTTAGGTGGCCTTTTTATTACTTAAATCGACGTACTTCGAAGCCTACTGCTGGATACAGCCTTCAGAACCTCGCGGAATCAATCAAAACTGTGTAAAATCGCGAAACAACTTTAGGTAAAGTGACCGCGAATGTGTTACTTTTAAAGCCAAATAAAATAAAAAATATCATACTTACGAGAAATCTGACTGCGCCATTCGAATTTTCTGATCAGAATACGTAAGAAACAGTGAAAGAAGCTGCCGAATTCCACTTTTCATTATTTGGGGTCAAAAAACACCAAAGGGGTTAACCTTACGTTTTTTTCAAAAATGTTAATAACTTTAGGTGGCCTTTTTATTACTTAAATCGACGTACTTCGTAGCCTACTGCTGGATACAGCCTTCAGAACCTCGCGGAATCAATCAAAACTGTGTAAAATCGCGAAACAACTTTAGGTAAAGTGACCGCGAATATGTTACGTTTAAAGCCAAATAAAATAAAAAATATCATACTTACGAGAAATCTGACTGCGCCATTCGAATTTTCTGATCAGAATACGTAAGAAACAGTGAAAGAAGCTGCCGAATTCCACTTTTCATTATTTGGGGTCAAAAAACACCAAAGGGGTTAACCTTACGTTTTTTTCAAAAATGTTAAAAATTTTAGGTGGCCTTTTTATTACTTAAATCGACGTACTTCGAAGCCTACTGCTGGATACAGCCTTCAGAACCTCGCGGAATCAATCAAAACTGTGTAAAATCGCGAAACAACTTTAGGTAAAGTGACCGCGAATGTGTTACTTTTAAAGCCAAATAAAATAAAAAATATCATACTTACGAGAAATCTGACTGCGCCATTCGAATTTTCTGATCAGAATACGTAAGAAACAGTGAAAGAAGCTGCCGAATTCCACTTTTCATTATTTGGGGTAAAAAAACACCAAAGGGGTTAACCTTACGTTTTTTTCAAAAATGTTAAAAACTTTAGGTGGCCTTTTTATTACTTAAATCGACGTACTTCGTAGCCTACTGCTGGATACAGCCTTCAGAACCTCGCGGAATCAATCAAAACTGTGTAAAATCGCGAAACAACTTTAGGTAAAGTGACCGCGAATGTGTTACTTTTAAAGCCAAATAAAATAAAAAATATCATACTTACGAGAAATCTGACTGCGCCATTCGAATTTTCTGATCAGAATACGTAAGAAACAGTGAAAGAAGCTGCCGAATTCCACTTTTCATTATTTGGGGTCAAAAAACACCAAAGGGGTTAACCTTACGTTTTTTTCAAAAATGTTAAAAACTTTAGGTGGCCTTTTTATTACTTAAATCGACGTACTTCGTAGCCTACTGCTGGATACAGCCTTCAGAACCTCGCGGAATCAATCAAAACTGTGTAAAATCGCGAAACAACTTTAGGTAAAGTGACCGCGAATGTGTTACGTTTAAAGCCAAATAAAATAAAAAATATCATACTTACGAGAAATCTGACTGCGCCATTCGAATTTTCTGATCAGAATACGTAAGAAACAGTGAAAGAAGCTGCCGAATTCCACTTTTCATTATTTGGGGTCAAAAAACACCAAAGGGGTTAACCTTACGTTTTTTTCAAAAATGTTAAAAATTTTAGGTGGCCTTTTTATTACTTAAATCGACGTACTTCGAAGCCTACTGCTGGATACAGCCTTCAGAACCTCGCAGAATCAATCAAAACTGTGTAAAATCGCGAAACAACTTTAGGTAAAGTGACCGCGAATGTGTTACGTTTAAAGCCAAATAAAATAAAAAATATCATACTTACGAGAAATCTGACTGCGCCATTCGAATTTTCTGATCTAAATACGTAAGAAACAGTGAAAGAAGCTGCCGAATTCCACTTTTCATTATTTGGGGTCAAAAAACACCAAAGGGGTTAACCTTACGTTTTTTTCAAAAATGTTAAAAACTTTAGGTGGCCTTTTTATTACTTAAATCGACGTACTTCGAAGCCTACTGCTGGATACAGCCTTCAGAACCTCGCGAAATCAATCAAAACTGTGTAAAATCGCGAAACAACTTTAGGTAAAGTGACCGCGAATGTGTTACTTTTAAAGCCAAATAAAATAAAAAATATCATACTTACGAGAAATCTGACTGCGCCATTCGAATTTTCTGATCAGAATACGTAAGAAACAGTGAAAGAAGCTGCCGAATTCCACTTTTCATTATTTGGGGTCAAAAAACACCAAAGGGGTTAACCTTACGTTTTTTTCAAAAATGTTAAAAATTTTAGGTGGCCTTTTTATTACTTAAATCGACGTACTTCGAAGCCTACTGCTGGTACAGCCTTCAGAACCTCGCGGAATCAATCGAAACTGTGTAAAATCGCGAAACAACTTTAGGTAAAGTGACCGCGAATGTGTTACGTTTAAAGCCAAATAAAATAAAAAATATCATACTTACGAGAAATCTGACTGCGCCATTCGAATTTTCTGATCAGAATACGTAAGAAACAGTGAAAGAAGCTGCCGAATTCCACTTTTCATTATTTGGGGTCAAATAACACCAAAGGGGTTAACCTTACGTTTTTTTCAAAAATGTTAAAAATTTTAGGTGGCCTTTTTATTACTTAAATCGACGTACTTCGAAGCCTACTGCTGGATACAGCCTTCAGAACCTCGCGGAATCAATCAAAACTGTGTAAAATCGCGAAACAACTTTAGGTAAAGTGACCGCGAATGTGTTACGTTTAAAGCCAAATAAAATAAAAAATATCATACTTACGAGAAATCTGACTGCGCCATTCGAATTTTCTGATCAGAATACGTAAGAAACAGTGAAAGAAGCTGCCGAATTCCACTTTTCATTATTTGGGGTCAAAAAACACCAAAGGGGTTAACCTTACGTTTTTTTCAAAAATGTTAAAAACTTTAGGTGGCCTTTTTATTACTTAAATCGACGTACTTCGAAGCCTACTGCTGGATACAGCCTTCAGAACCTCGCGGAATCAATCAAAACTGTGTAAAATCGCGAAACAACTTTAGGTAAAGTGACCGCGAATGTGTTACTTTTAAAGCCAAATAAAATAAAAAATATCATACTTACGAGAAATCTGACTGCGCCATTCGAATTTTCTGATCAGAATACGTAAGAAACAGTGAAAGAAGCTGCCGAATTCCACTTTTCATTATTTGGGGTCAAAAAACACCAAAGGGGTTAACCTTACGTTTTTTTCAAAAATGTTAAAAATTTTAGGTGGCCTTTTTATTACTTAAATCGACGTACTTCGAAGCCTACTGCTGGATACAGCCTTCAGAACCTCGCGGAATCAATCAAAACTGTGTAAAATCGCGAAACAACTTTAGATAAAGTGACCGCGAATGTGTTACGTTTAAAGCCAAATAAAATAAAAAATATCATACTTACGAGAAATCTGACTGCGCCATTCGAATTTTCTGATCAGAATACGTAAGAAACAGTGAAAGAAGCTGCCGAATTCCACTTTTCATTATTTGGGGTCAAAAAACACCAAAGGGGTTAACCTTACGTTTTTTTCAAAAATGTTAAAAACTTTAGGTGGCCTTTTTATTACTTAAATCGACGTACTTCGTAGCCTACTGCTGGATACAGCCTTCAGAACCTCGCGGAATCAATCAAAACTGTGTAAAATCGCGAAACAACTTTAGGTAAAGTGACCGCGAATGTGTTACTTTTAAAGCCAAATAAAATAAAAAATATCATACTTACGAGAAATCTGACTGCGCCATTCGAATTTTCTGATCAGAATACGTAAGAAACAGTGAAAGAAGCTGCCGAATTCCACTTTTCATTATTTGGGGTCAAAAAACACCAAAGGGGTTAACCTTACGTTTTTTTCAAAAATGTTAAAAACTTTAGGTGGCCTTTTTATTACTTAAATCGACGTACTTCGAAGCCTACTGCTGGATACAGCCTTCAGAACCTCGCGGAATCAATCAAAACTGTGTAAAATCGCGAAACAACTTTAGATAAAGTGACCGCGAATGTGTTACGTTTAAAGCCAAATAAAATAAAAAATATCATACTTACGAGAAATCTGACTGCGCCATTCGAATTTTCTGATCAGAATACGTAAGAAACAGTGAAAGAAGCTGCCGAATTCCACTTTTCATTATTTGGGGTCAAAAAACACCAAAGGGGTTAACCTTACGTTTTTTTCAAAAATGTTAAAAATTTTAGGTGGCCTTTTTATTACTTAAATCGACGTACTTCGAAGCCTACTGCTGGATACAGCCTTCAGAACCTCGCGGAATCAATCAAAACTGTGTAAAATCGCGAAACAACTTTAGGTAAAGTGACCGCGAATGTGTTACGTTTAAAGCCAAATAAAATAAAAAATATCATACTTACGAGAAATCTGACTGCGCCATTCGAATTTTCTGATCAGAATACGTAAGAAACAGTGAAAGAAGCTGCCGAATTCCACTTTTCATTATTTGGGGTCAAAAAACACCAAAGGGGTTAACCTTACGTTTTTTTCAAAAATGTTAAAAACTTTAGGTGGCCTTTTTATTACTTAAATCGACGTACTTCGAAGCCTACTGCTGGATACAGCCTTCAGAACCTCGCGGAATCAATCAAAACTGTGTAAAATCGCGAAACAACTTTAGGTAAAGTGACCGCGAATGTGTTACGTTTAAAGCCAAATAAAATAAAAAATATCATACTTACGAGAAATCTGACTGCGCCATTCGAATTTTCTGATCAGAATACGTAAGAAACAGTGAAAGAAGCTGCCGAATTCCACTTTTCATTATTTGGGGTCAAAAAACACCAAAGGGGTTAACCTTACGTTTTTTTCAAAAATGTTAAAAACTTTAGGTGGCCTTTTTATTACTTAAATCGACGTACTTCGAAGCCTACTGCTGGATACAGCCTTCAGAACCTCGCGGAATCAATCAAAACTGTGTAAAATCGCGAAACAACTTTAGGTAAAGTGACCGCGAATGTGTTACTTTTAAAGCCAAATAAAATAAAAAATATCATACTTACGAGAAATCTGACTGCGCCATTCGAATTTTCTGATCAGAATACGTAAGAAACAGTGAAAGAAGCTGCCGAATTCCACTTTTCATTATTTGGGGTCAAAAAACACCAAAGGGGTTAACCTTACGTTTTTTTCAAAAATGTTAAAAACTTTAGGTGGCCTTTTTATTACTTAAATCGACGTACTTCGAAGCCTACTGCTGGATACAGCCTTGAGAACCTCGCGGAATCAATCAAAACTGTGTAAAATCGCGAAACAACTTTAGGTAAAGTGACCGCGAATGTGTTACTTTTAAAGCCAAATAAAATAAAAAATATCATACTTACGAGAAATCTGACTGCGCCATTCGAATTTTCTGATCAGAATACGTAAGAAACAGTGAAAGAAGCTGCCGAATTCCACTTTTCATTATTTGGGGTCAAAAAACACCAAAGGGGTTAACCTTACGTTTTTTTCAAAAATGTTAAAAACTTTAGGTGGCCTTTTTATTACTTAAATCGACGTACTTCGAAGCCTACTGCTGGATACAGCCTTCAGAACCTCGCGGAATCAATCAAAACTGTGTAAAATCGCGAAACAACTTTAGATAAAGTGACCGCGAATGTGTTACGTTTAAAGCCAAATAAAATAAAAAATATCATACTTACGAGAAATCTGACTGCGCCATTCGAATTTTCTGATCAGAATACGTAAGAAACAGTGAAAGAAGCTGCCGAATTCCACTTTTCATTATTTGGGGTCAAAAAACACCAAAGGGGTTAACCTTACGTTTTTTTCAAAAATGTTAAAAATTTTAGGTGGCCTTTTTATTACTTAAATCGACGTACTTCGAAGCCTACTGCTGGATACAGCCTTCAGAACCTCGCGGAATCAATCAAAACTGTGTAAAATCGCGAAACAACTTTAGGTAAAGTGACCGCGAATGTGTTACGTTTAAAGCCAAATAAAATAAAAAATATCATACTTACGAGAAATCTGACTGCGCCATTCGAATTTTCTGATCAGAATACGTAAGAAACAGTGAAAGAAGCTGCCGAATTCCACTTTTCATTATTTGGGGTCAAAAAACACCAAAGGGGTTAACCTTACGTTTTTTTCAAAAATGTTAAAAACTTTAGGTGGCCTTTTTATTACTTAAATCGACGTACTTCGAAGCCTACTGCTGGATACAGCCTTCAGAACCTCGCGGAATCAATCAAAACTGTGTAAAATCGCGAAACAACTTTAGATAAAGTGACCGCGAATGTGTTACGTTTAAAGCCAAATAAAATAAAAAATATCATACTTACGAGAAATCTGACTGCGCCATTCGAATTTTCTGATCAGAATACGTAAGAAACAGTGAAAGAAGCTGCCGAATTCCACTTTTCATTATTTGGGGTCAAAAAACACCAAAGGGGTTAACCTTACGTTTTTTTCAAAAATGTTAAAAATTTTAGGTGGCCTTTTTATTACTTAAATCGACGTACTTCGAAGCCTACTGCTGGATACAGCCTTCAGAACCTCGCGAATCAATCAAAACTGTGTAAAATCGCGAAACAACTTTAGGTAAAGTGACCGCGAATGTGTTACGTTTAAAGCCAAATAAAATAAAAAATATCATACTTACGAGAAATCTGACTGCGCCATTCGAATTTTCTGATCAGAATACGTAAGAAACAGTGAAAGAAGCTGCCGAATTCCACTTTTCATTATTTGGGGTCAAAAAACACCAAAGGGGTTAACCTTACGTTTTTTTCAAAAATGTTAAAAATTTTAGGTGGCCTTTTTATTACTTAAATCGACGTACTTCGAAGCCTACTGCTGGATACAGCCTTCAGAACCTCGCGGAATCAATCAAAACTGTGTAAAATCGCGAAACAACTTTAGGTAAAGTGACCGCGAATGTGTTACTTTTAAAGCCAAATAAAATAAAAAATATCATACTTACGAGAAATCTGACTGCGCCATTCGAATTTTCTGATCAGAATACGTAAGAAACAGTGAAAGAAGCTGCCGAATTCCACTTTTCATTATTTGGGGTCAAAAAAACACCAAAGGGGTTAACCTTACGTTTTTTTCAAAAATGTTAAAAATTTAGGTGGCCTTTTTATTACTTAAATCGACGTACTTCGAAGCCTACTGCTGGATACAGCCTTCAGAACCTCGCGGAATCAATCAAAACTGTGTAAAATCGCGAAACAACTTTAGGTAAAGTGACCGCGAATGTGTTACGTTTAAAGCCAAATAAAATAAAAAATATCATACTTACGAGAAATCTGACTGCGCCATTCGAATTTTCTGATCAGAATACGTAAGAAACAGTGAAAGAAACTGCCGAATTCCACTTTTCATTATTTGGGGTCAAAAAACACCAAAGGGGTTAACCTTACGTTTTTTTCAAAAATGTTAAAAACTTTAGGTGGCCTTTTTATTACTTAAATCGACGTACTTCGAAGCCTACTGCTGGATACAGCCTTCAGAACCTCGCGGAATCAATCAAAACTGTGTAAAATCGCGAAACAACTTTAGGTAAAGTGACCGCGAATGTGTTACGTTTAAAGCCAAATAAAATAAAAATATCATACTTACGAGAAATCTGACTGCGCCATTCGAATTTTCTGATCAGAATACGTAAGAAACAGTGAAAGAAGCTGCCGAATTCCACTTTTCATTATTTGGGGTCAAAAAACACCAAAGGGGTTAACCTTACGTTTTTTTCAAAAATGTTAAAAACTTTAGGTGGCCTTTTTATTACTTAAATCGACGTACTTCGAAGCCTACTGCTGGATACAGCCTTCAGAACCTCGCGGAATCAATCAAAACTGTGTAAAATCGCGAAACAACTTTAGGTAAAGTGACCGCGAATGTGTTACGTTTAAAGCCAAATAAAATAAAAAATATCATACTTACGAGAAATCTGACTGCGCCATTCGAATTTTCTGATCAGAATACGTAAGAAACAGTGAAAGAAGCTGCCGAATTCCACTTTTCATTATTTGGGGTCAAAAAACACCAAAGGGGTTAACCTTACGTTTTTTTCAAAAATGTTAAAAACTTTAGGTGGCCTTTTTATTACTTAAATCGACGTACTTCGAAGCCTACTGCTGGATACAGCCTTCAGAACCTCGCGGAATCAATCAAAACTGTGTAAAATCGCGAAACAACTTTAGTAAAGTGACCGCGAATGTGTTACTTTTAAAGCCAAATAAAATAAAAAATATCATACTTACGAGAAATCTGACTGCGCCATTCGAATTTTCTGATCAGAATACGTAAGAAACAGTGAAAGAAGCTGCCGAATTCCACTTTTCATTATTTGGGGTCAAAAAACACCAAAGGGGTTAACCTTACGTTTTTTTCAAAAATGTTAAAAACTTTAGGTGGCCTTTTTATTACTTAAATCGACGTACTTCGAAGCCTACTGCTGGATACAGCCTTGAGAACCTCGCGGAATCAATCAAAACTGTGTAAAATCGCGAAACAACTTTAGGTAAAGTGACCGCGAATGTGTTACTTTTAAAGCCAAATAAAATAAAAAATATCATACTTACGAGAAATCTGACTGCGCCATTCGAATTTTCTGATCAGAATACGTAAGAAACAGTGAAAGAAGCTGCCGAATTCCACTTTTCATTATTTGGGGTCAAAAAACACCAAAGGGGTTAACCTTACGTTTTTTTCAAAAATGTTAAAAACTTTAGGTGGCCTTTTTATTACTTAAATCGACGTACTTCGAAGCCTACTGCTGGATACAGCCTTCAGAACCTCGCGGAATCAATCAAAACTGTGTAAAATCGCGAAACAACTTTAGGTAAAGTGACCGCGAATGTGTTACGTTTAAAGCCAAATAAAATAAAAAATATCATACTTACGAGAAATCTGACTGCGCCATTCGAATTTTCTGATCAGAATACGTAAGAAACAGTGAAAGAAGCTGCCGAATTCCACTTTTCATTATTTGGGGTCAAAAAACACCAAAGGGGTTAACCTTACGTTTTTTTCAAAAATGTTAAAAATTTTAGGTGGCCTTTTTATTACTTAAATCGACGTACTTCGAAGCCTACTGCTGGATACAGCCTTCAGAACCTCGCGGAATCAATCAAAACTGTGTAAAATCGCGAAACAACTTTAGGTAAAGTGACCGCGAATGTGTTACGTTTAAAGCCAAATAAAATAAAAAATATCATACTTACGAGAAATCTGACTGCGCCATTCGAATTTTCTGATCAGAATACGTAAGAAACAGTGAAAGAAGCTGCCGAATTCCACTTTTCATTATTTGGGGTCAAAAAACACCAAAGGGGTTAACCTTACGTTTTTTTCAAAAATGGTAAAAACTTTAGGTGGCCTTTTTATTACTTAAATCGACGTACTTCGAAGCCTACTGCTGGATACAGCCTTCAGAACCTCGCGGAATCAATCAAAACTGTGTAAAATCGCGAAACAACTTTAGGTAAAGTGACCGCGAATGTGTTACTTTTAAAGCCAAATAAAATAAAAAATATCATACTTACGAGAAATCTGACTGCGCCATTCGAATTTTCTGATCAGAATACGTAAGAAACAGTGAAAGAAGCTGCCGAATTCCACTTTTCATTATTTGGGGTCAAAAAACACCAAAGGGGTTAACCTTACGTTTTTTTCAAAAATGTTAAAAACTTTAGGTGGCCTTTTTATTACTTAAATCGACGTACTTCGTAGCCTACTGCTGGATACAGCCTTCAGAACCTCGCGGAATCAATCAAAACTGTGTAAATCGCGAAACAACTTTAGGTAAAGTGACCGCGAATGTGTTACGTTTAAAGCCAAATAAAATAAAAAGTATCATACTTACGAGAAATCTGACTGCGCCATTCGAATTTTCTGATCAGAATACGTAAGAAACAGTGAAAGAAGCTGCCGAATTCCACTTTTCATTATTTGGGGTCAAAAAACACCAAAGGGGTTAACCTTACGTTTTTTTCAAAAATGTTAAAAACTTTAGGTGGCCTTTTTATTACTTAAATCGACGTACTTCGAAGCCTACTGCTGGATACAGCCTTCAGAACCTCGCAGAATCAATCAAAACTGTGTAAAATCGCGAAACAACTTTAGGTATAGTGACCGCGAATGTGTTACGTTTAAAGCCAAATAAAATAAAAAATATCATACTTACGAGAAATCTGACTGCGCCATTCGAATTTTCTGATCAGAATACGTAAGAAACAGTGAAAGAAGCTGCCGAATTCCACTTTTCATTATTTGGGGTCAAAAAACACCAAAGGGGTTAACCTTACGTTTTTTTCAAAAATGTTAAAACTTTAGGTGGCCTTTTTATTACTTAAATCGACGTACTTCGAAGCCTACTGCTGGATACAGCCTTCAGAACCTCGCGGAATCAATCAAAACTGTGTAAAATCGCGAAACAACTTTAGGTAAAGTGACCGCGAATGTGTTACGTTTAAAGCCAAATAAAATAAAAAATATCATACTTACGAGAAATCTGACTGCGCCATTCGAATTTTCTGATCAGAATACGTAAGAAACAGTGAAAGAAGCTGCCGAATTCCACTTTTCATTATTTGGGGTCAAAAAACACCAAAGGGGTTAACCTTACGTTTTTTTCAAAAATGTTAAAAACTTTAGGTGGCCTTTTTATTACTTAAATCGACGTACTTCGAAGCCTACTGCTGGATACAGCCTTGAGAACCTCGCGGAATCAATCAAAACTGTGTAAAATCGCGAAACAACTTTAGGTAAAGTGACCGCGAATGTGTTACTTTTAAAGCCAAATAAAATAAAAAATATCATACTTACGAGAAATCTGACTGCGCCATTCGAATTTTCTGATCAGAATACGTAAGAAACAGTGAAAGAAGCTGCCGAATTCCACTTTTCATTATTTGGGGTCAAAAAACACCAAAGGGGTTAACCTTACGTTTTTTCAAAAAATGTTAAAAACTTTAGGTGGCCTTTTTATTACTTAAATCGACGTACTTCGAAGCCTACTGCTGGATACAGCCTTCAGAACCTCGCGGAATCAATCAAAACTGTGTAAAATCGCGAAACAACTTTAGGTAAAGTGACCGCGAATGTGTTACGTTTAAAGCCAAATAAAATAAAAAATATCATACTTACGAGAAATCTGACTGCGCCATTCGAATTTTCTGATCAGAATACGTAAGAAACAGTGAAAGAAGCTGCCGAATTCCACTTTTCATTATTTGGGGTCAAAAAACACCAAAGGGGTTAACCTTACGTTTTTTTCAAAAATGTTAAAATTTTAGGTGGCCTTTTTATTACTTAAATCGACGTACTTCGAAGCCTACTGCTGGATACAGCCTTCAGAACCTCGCGGAATCAATCAAAACTGTGTAAAATCGCGAAACAACTTTAGGTAAAGTGACCGCGAATGTGTTACGTTTAAAGCCAAATAAAATAAAAAATATCATACTTACGAGAAATCTGACTGCGCCATTCGAATTTTCTGATCAGAATACGTAAGAAACAGTGAAAGAAGCTGCCGAATTCCACTTTTCATTATTTGGGGTCAAAAAACACCAAAGGGGTTAACCTTACGTTTTTTTCAAAAATGTTAAAAACTTTAGGTGGCCTTTTTATTACTTAAATCGACGTACTTCGAAGCCTACTGCTGGATACAGCCTTCAGAACCTCGCGGAATCAATCAAAACTGTGTAAAATCGCGAAACAACTTTAGGTAAAGTGACCGCGAATGTGTTACTTTTAAAGCCAAATAAAATAAAAAATATCATACTTACGAGAAATCTGACTGCGCCATTCGAATTTTCTGATCAGAATACGTAAGAAACAGTGAAAGAAGCTGCCGAATTCCACTTTTCATTATTTGGGGTCAAAAAACACCAAAGGGGTTAACCTTACGTTTTTTTCAAAAATGTTAAAAACTTTAGGTGGCCTTTTTATTACTTAAATCGACGTACTTCGTAGCCTACTGCTGGATACAGCCTTCAGAACCTCGCGGAATCAATCAAAACTGTGTAAAATCGCGAAACAACTTTAGGTAAAGTGACCGCGAATGTGTTACGTTTAAAGCCAAATAAAATAAAAAGTATCATACTTACGAGAAATCTGACTGCGCCATTCGAATTTTCTGATCAGAATACGTAAGAAACAGTGAAAGAAGCTGCCGAATTCCACTTTTCATTATTTGGGGTCAAAAAACACCAAAGGGGTTAACCTTACGTTTTTTTCAAAAATGTTAAAAACTTTAGGTGGCCTTTTTATTACTTAAATCGACGTACTTCGAAGCCTACTGCTGGATACAGCCTTCAGAACCTCGCAGAATCAATCAAAACTGTGTAAAATCGCGAAACAACTTTAGGTATAGTGACCGCGAATGTGTTACGTTTAAAGCCAAATAAAATAAAAAATATCATACTTACGAGAAATCTGACTGCGCCATTCGAATTTTCTGATCAGAATACGTAAGAAACAGTGAAAGAAGCTGCCGAATTCCACTTTTCATTATTTGGGGTCAAAAAACACCAAAGGGGTTAACCTTACGTTTTTTTCAAAAATGTTAAAGCTTTAGGTGGCCTTTTTATTACTTAAATCGACGTACTTCGAAGCCTACTGCTGGATACAGCCTTCAGAACCTCGCGGAATCAATCAAAACTGTGTAAAATCGCGAAACAACTTTAGGTAAAGTGACCGCGAATGTGTTACGTTTAAAGCCAAATAAAATAAAAAATATCATACTTACGAGAAATCTGACTGCGCCATTCGAATTTTCTGATCAGAATACGTAAGAAACAGTGAAAGAAGCTGCCGAATTCCACTTTTCATTATTTGGGGTCAAAAAACACCAAAGGGGTTAACCTTACGTTTTTTTCAAAAATGTTAAAAACTTTAGGTGGCCTTTTTATTACTTAAATCGACGTACTTCGAAGCCTACTGCTGGATACAGCCTTCAGAACCTCGCGGAATCACTTATACG